>CM071594.1:242666215-247466215 GCA_036435485.1 Saposhnikovia divaricata | reverse complement strand
TCGACTCTAATATACATTTATGAAAATTAATCCTTAATATACATTAGTGTAATTATGATTAATTGTAAATCAAAATAGTGGTAAATTAGTGAATAGTTTGAAAATCAGTTAATGTTGTATTTTTTTTAATAATTCTGATTGATTTTAGTTTAAAATAGTAATTTAATATAAATATTTTTGACATTAAAAAATATGTAATAAATAGGTTAAATCAAGTAACTACTACATTTAAATTAGAATTAACCAATCATGATTAGTATAGTAAGATGTTAAATCAAGTAACTGCTATATCTAAATCAGAATTGTTAACCAATCATGGTTAGTATAGTAAGATGAGAATGTTAAATAAGGAAAACTTTTAATCTAATATGATTGATTGGTCTAAATTTTAGAGATGGTCTCTAATTGGTCCTAAAATAATTCATAATTTTTTAATTGGTTAACTATCTTTTAACTGTACATGGGTAGAGTCAGGTATTATAATAAAGATATGTTAATAACTTTCTGTTCCCTAAATGCAACTGTTCTTAAGAGTCATTGTTGGTACTCTTTTCAGGAGAATGCACCACAATGGATGACAAAGGATGTTTTAGGAATAATGGAAATAACAATAGGGTATAACCCGAAGAACCCGTATCCAAAATGTAGAAGTATATGCTACTTAATTGTAGATTTATGATCATAATTTATATCCGTTTTGTTATATTATTTTATGATAAGAGTAGATAATAAATATGTTGGACTTTGGTAATTATGAAAAATTGAAAATATTTTTCTTGTAACAGCTTATATGTACTACCAACATTACTATTTACGATTTTTTTCACATGGACGTTGAAGTTGGTGTTTTTTTAATATTTTTTAAATAATAAAATTATTAATAACTTGAAGTTGGGACAAAAAATATCATAGGCCCACACGAACCGCGGCCTGTTTCCTAGTATAAAGTACGTTATTGACTTTGATCTCCATATCCGAAGTAGCAAAAGTCGAAATGAATTGTAATACATAAACCCTGTAAAAACAATCCACCGCCCGTGCCTCCGAGTTCCGTCTGCTCAAAAAACTAGTCTCATTTCTACCGTGTGTGCTTCCAAGTTTCGACTATGCTCGAAACCCTAGCCTTGCCTCTTCTTTCTGCTCCAAGTTCTTGTAATAGGTAATTTGTAAATTGCATATTTCTTTTTTGTTTTTTTCAGATCTTGCTATTTAATTTTGTGATTTTATTGATTAATAGAATTTAACTGATTACTAATTGAGAAATTAATGATTAGAAATTGTTAGCGTCTAGCATTTTGGGATGTAAAATCTCTGAGCTAGATATATAAATGAATTTCGGAATCAGTGTGTTGATGTGTATATCATATATGTGTATATCACTAGAGCTCATCGTTAAGGAAATATTCAAATTAGCATCAGGATGAAATTTTTAAGAATGCGAGGGTTCTGGTTATTTGGCCTTGGTCTAAACAGATTTGATACCAAATTTAACTATTTACTATAGTAAAATTTTATTGTGTTAGGACTTATCATGTATATTGTTACTAATTTTAAGTGTAGCCATGATTTTCTTTAGAAATTATGATCATGATATTTGATTTGTTAAATTTGGAAAACTATATTAAGATAGTAGTTCATTTGTGTAATGATTCATTGGTTTGTTTGAGAATTACAAAAATAGTCAAAAATATATTTGTTCACTAATTTTTCATATTGTATTTGGTTCATGGTGTGTAGTGGCAAGTTCTTTACTATGGACTTACCCGCGGATATACTGGCTGAAAGTATATCAAGAACTCCCGTCAGGACAATAATCTATTGCAAATGTGTGTGGAAAAGATGGCACAATATACTCTCAGAATCGGGTTTTGCTAATCTACATCTATCTAGATCATCTGAAGTGGTTTTATTTCATCAAGGGGACGACGATGTCGAATCTTCTTACCTTGCACTGGTTGAACTAGATGATAAACGTGACCAACATGATATTCATCATGAACCTCTAATGAAATTTTCCATAGGACTTTACTTCGAATACTATGAGATGTATTTAAGTGGTTCAATTAATGGGTTAATTTGCTTAGAGGATCAATGTGATGGTTCAACTTATGTATGCAATCCAATTACACAAGAGTACATACTCCTTCAAGATTCTGAGTACACTAGAAAATCATATTTAATGGGATATTATGGCTTTGGATTTGTTGAATCGAACAAAGAGTACAAGATTGTACGCTTTCATAAGGTTAGTTTTCCTTCAACTGAAGGCTCATATAACCTAGGGAGCGAGGTTTATACGCTTGGAACTGGCATGTGGAGAGATCTAGGACATTTCCCCTTCCATCTAAATGGATATGATAATGGTACTTATGTTAGTGACAACCTCCATTGGTCTGCTGAAGAAGGTATATGTACTTTTGATTTGGATAAAGAATTATTTCATCTGATGAAAGCTCCTCCTTTGTCTAGTGGGGATAAAGTTGTCCATAGGAACTTGGGAGTCCTTAAAGGTTGCTTGTATATGTGATATCACACTTGACTCTGAACTTGTCATCTGGGTGATGAGAGATTATGGGGTGGAAGATGGTTGGAGTAAAGAACTAATCATTCTTACTCATCTGATACATGGTGGTATACATACTGACGTGGTTCGGCTCCTTAAAGTTCTCAAAGATGGGAACATCTTAATGTATTACGACCCATTACAGTTGTTTACTTATCATCCTCGACACAAAACTTTGCAACATCACATTTTCCCGGAGGGCGACTTCGTTATATTTGATGCAAAGACTTATGTCCCCAGTTTTATCAGCCTCAAGAGTTTCACCTTGGAGCGCATTTCAAGATGGTAGTCGTCAAGTGTAGCATGCTGCTCATCACTTTCATTACTGGTTTCATTTCAAGAACCCGTAATGTTTTGAAGCCTTCCTAGTTGTCTATCTCATATTTGTAATCTTAATTTCAAATTTCAAATTTTAATAATTCATGTAGGCTGCAGGATAAATTTAGCAATTACTGCTTGACATTTTAATACATTTACTTATGGCATGGTTTGAATGGTTTTTATGTTGTATGATTTGTATGTTGTATATTAGTTCTGTGTAATAAGTTATTTTATGTGCCATGTGATTATGTGAGTGAGTATTGCATAGATGTGCTTATATAAGATAGGGTGCAACATTTGGCTTCGAGGTTAGCAAATCATAGGGGACTGCTTATCAAGGGTGCAACATTTGGCCTCGAGGTTAGCAAATCATAGGGGACTGCTTATAAACATTGTGGAGTTTCAAACAAATGATCTCATACATTGAAAAGAAAATCGAAGAAATCTTCCTGATAATGCACCATTTGATTCAACTGTTTCCGAAGAGAGCGATTTTGTGAAAGTTAACACATATGACAAATTAGTCATGAATCTTGATACGATGTAAGCAACATTTTTTACACAATGGAGCAGCTGAGAATGCGGGCAACAGTGCAACACATATATAGCTGTGAAATCTATGTTATTTCCTTCCTCTAAATTGGAAAAAAAATGGGGATATTATCAAAATGTTGACATTGTCGTTCACTGTGTGTTTAATATAGAATAAATGTTAGTTGATCAATAATTGTAGGCTAGTCAATATAGTAGGCATGTTAGTTGATCAACAATTGTAGGCTAGTCAATATAGTAGGCTATACATATGATGTAAGCAATGATGTTAGTTTAAATTCTTGAAGCCTATATAAGGCTGCACATATGTATTGTAATGATATAACTCAATAAAAACTGGAAGTGGATTTGAACCACAATACTTGTTCTCAATTCTATTATCTTGCAGAGAGTTATTCAAGGTCATAAAACTGCCCTTGAAAGTATCTGAGAATCTACATGGTATCAAAGCCAAACGTAGCAGAATTATATATCAAATCGAAGCTCTCGACGAGACAAATCCAACGCCGCAAAAATCACTTCAATCAGAGTTGTGAAGCTCCGCCAGCATCAGTTTGAACCTTGCTGCCAGAAACTCATCTGTTCACAGTTTATTCTGTAGCCCAATATTTTAAACCTGTTGTTTTTCTTTGTATCTTAAATCCTTGAATCCACACCTCAATGTCAGGATCTGATACTGAGAACGAAGCATCAAAAACCTCTCAAACTGAAAAACCACAAAATGAATCTCAACAAGTCATTCATAACTATTACACCAAACAAGACAACTCGGTATTTCCAAAAACCGTTCCTCTGGATGAATCCAACTATACCATATGGGCTCCTCTTATGCGGATGCGCATTGGTGCACGAGGAAAGATTGGTTACTTGACTGGCGCAAAGGATAAACCAAACATGAAGTCTCCACAATATGAAGCATGGGCTACAGACAATGAGAAGGTAAAAAGTTGGCTTATAGACTCTATGGAAATTTCTCTTATGAATCGATATATTCGTCTTCCTACTGCTAAAGATATTTGGGAAGCTGTTGAGATAACCTTTTATGACGACTCAGATGAAACTCGATTTTTTGAACTAAATAAAAAATGTTGTCAAGCAAAACAAAATGGTAGACTTATCCCTAAATATTACAACGAATTGGTAGCTATGTTCCAAGAGATTGATCAAAGGGTGACCTCCCAAAATAACAATGTCGCAGCGGTAGTTCATGAAAATTCTATGATGTCCCGACTGCGTGTTCATATGTTTTTTAGTGGACTGGACTTGGATTATGACCAAGTGCGGGGAGAGATCTTGTGTAAGGAACCCAAACTCTCTTTGGAACAAAGCTATGCCTTTATCCGAAAGGTGCAATCAGAGAAACAAGTTATGGGGAGTGGGGTATCTACAGAATCCACTGTGTTGGCTACAAGAAGGAGAGAAACAGCTTATCCTACTTTCCCTGGCCAACCATCTCGTCATATCACTGGAAAAACAAATCCATATGAAAATAAAAAGTGTCATTCTTGCGGAGAGTTAGGCCATAGCAAGGAACGATGTTTTGAAGTAATTGGCTATCCTGATTGGTGGGATTTCACCAAGAAGCCACAGAAGAATATAAGCAAGGCAAATATTTCTACTGCTGGAAATGGACATGAAGGTAGTGCTTCCGCTAATGCAGCATAATCAGGTACGAATTGTAATGTTGTTTTGAATAATACATGGATAATTGATTCAGGTGCATCTGACCATATGACAAACAACCCTAGCTTTGTAAAAAACCATAAAGTTTCATCTCAAAATGTTGTCTTAACGGCTGATGGTACTCCAACACTAGTTAGAGGAGACGGTCTAATTGTGTTGTCTAACACTCTTTCTCTTGAAACTGTCTTAATTGTCCCATCTCTTACTTATAATCTTTTGTCTGTCTCCCAAATTATTAAAACTCTTGCATGTATTGTGACATTCTATCCATCCTTTTGTGTATTTTAGAACAACTTGACCCGACAGATTCTTGGTTATGGTGTTAGAAGGGGAAACTGTACTACTTGGATTTAGGGCTGAGCAAAAGCGAACCGAATCCGAAAAACCGAACCGAACCGTGCAAATTCGGTTCGGTTCGGTTCTAATTTTTTGAAAATTCGGTTTATTCGGTCTGGACCGAATAGACCAAAATAAAAATCGGTTCGGTTCGGTTCTTTGAAAAATATTTCGGTCCGGACTGAATAGACCGAATAGTCCGAATAATATATACTTTAATTTTTATATTTATGTTATATACATTTTATATATATCTTATAAAATATAATTATATTATCTAATTTGTAAATTCTAATTATATCTATGTTGGTGAAATAGTGGTGATAATTGATTATTATTTTTGTGATAAATCATGAATTTTTAGTTTTATTTATAATATAGGTTTTTTTTTCAAAAAAAAAAATCGGTTTTTTCGGTCTGGACCGAATCGAACCGAATTATTTCGGTTCGGTCCGGTTCGGTCCGGTTCGGTCCATGATTAAACTTCGGTCCGGTTCGGTCCAGAAAAAAAATGACATTTCGGTTTTCGGTTTATTCTGTTCGGTTCGGTTCTGGACCGAACCGACCGAATGCTCAGCCCTACTTGGATTTGACAGAAACTGGAAAGAATACGAGTTGTTGGGACAAGCTAATCAGGTAAACATGGTTGATAGTGCAAAGGAAATAGTATGGTTGTGGCATCGTCATTTAGGACATCTTTCTTTTAATTACCTGAAAAAGTTACAACCTCAGTTATTCTCGATTGTAAACGATTCAGATTTTTGTTGCAATATCTGTGAACTATCAAAGAGTCACCGAATTTCATATCCTCCAAGTAATAATAGATGTCCTGTTCCTTTTATGAAAATTCATTCGGACGTTTGGGGTCCTGCAAAAATTACTTCATTTTATGGAGCTAAGTATTATGTGACTTTTATTGATGATTGCACTCGCATGACATGGCTATCATTATTGAGAAATAAAAGTGAGGTCTTTGAAAGGTTTTGTGAATTTTACAAAATGGTTTCAACACAGTACAAACAATCTGTTAGAGTGTTTCAATCGGACAATGGTGGAGAATTTGTCAATGACCATATGTCTATTTTTTGTCAATCTAATGGAATTCATCATCAAACATCCAACTCTTATACTCCTCAACAAAATGGACTAGCTGAACGAAAAAATAGACAATTGTTAGAAGTTGTCCTTGCCTCATTGTTTGGCATGAACGTTCCACGCTCTTATTGGGGTGAGGCACTTAAATCTGCAGCTTATGTTATCAATCGTACTCCTTCACGGGTTATTGAGTTTCAGAATCCACATCAAAAACTTTCTTCATTCTGGTCATTTCCTTCTTTACCAAATCTTGAACCTCGAGTATTTGGATGCACTGTTTGTGTCCACATCCCAAAATTAGAAAGAAGCAGGTTGGATCCTCGTGCAAACAAATGTATTTTCATAGGATATTCAGAGCACCAAAAAGGGTACAGATGTTATGACCCACTCACCAAGAAAATGCATATATCTCTTGACCTTTCCTTCCATGAATCGGAGCCATATTACAAGGGAGAGATTTCTCGATCTTCCCTTCAAGGGAAAGTAATAGTGAAGGGAATATCTATCCTAATACAAGTACTGATGCCTTCGAAGAATTGGAGAATCTGGAAGAGCAATTGATCCACCTGAAACAACAATTAATAATCTACCCCATGAAATTGGAGCAACTAATCAAGATATGATTAATGAGGATCAACAATGTTTCCCCCATTCTACACCAAAAATTGAAGATCTTGCTCCGAATGATCCACCATTGGTTCCTATTATCTCGAATAAGTCTTCTAATTCTGGAAGTTTTGTGCCTAGAAAGTCACTAAGGGCCACCAAGGGAATTCCTAAAAAATAGTATGAACCTGAGATAAAAGCTCAATCCAAATACCCTATAGCCAACTTTATATCCAATAATAGGATTTCCAAAACCCATTCACTTGTTATTAATCAATTATCTACTGTATCTATTCCAAATAATGTGCATGATGCATTAAAAGACCCAAACTGGAAAGCAGTGATCAATGAAGAACTGAAATCTCTTCAGAAAAATGCCACATGGGAAATTGTACACAAGCCTTGTGGAAAGAAGACTGTCGGATGTCGTTGGTTGTTTAATGTGAAGCTTAATGCAGATGGAACTATTGACCGATACAAGGCGAGACTGGTTGCCAAAGGATATACACAGCGCTATGGAGTTGATTACGGGGACTTTCGCACCCGTGGCAAAGATTAATACTGTTCGAATATTAATGTAGATTGCAGCCAATAAAGATTGGCCATTGTATCAGCTTGATGTGAAGAATGCATTTCTTAATGGAGAATTAGAAGATGAAGTGTATATGGATATGCCTCCGGGTGTGAAATATAATCCAAGAGACATGGGTAAGGTTTGTAAGTTGAAGAAATCATTGTATGGCTTAAAACAATCCCCAAGAGTTTGGTTCAAAAGATTTTCAAAATTTATTAAAGCACTTGGATACAAACAAAGTAATTCTGACCATACATTGTTTATCAAACACAAAGATGGCAAAATTACAACTTTGATTGTGTATGTTGATGACATAATTATTATAGGAGATAATCCGGAAGAAATAATTAAGTTGAAAATGTATCTTTCAAAGGAATTTGAAATGAAGGATCTCGGAGAACTAAAATATTTTTTGGGTATTGAAGTTGCAAGGTCGAAGAAAGGGATCACAATTTCACAAAGAAAGTATCTTCTTGATTTACTTGATGAAACAGGGATGTTGGATTGTAAACCAGCAGAAATACCAATAGAGATGAATCATGGATTAGCTCTTCTCCCTGACCAAGTTCTTATTGATAAAGAGAGATATCAACGTCTCGTGGGAAGATTAATTTATCTATCCAATACGAGACCAGATATTACGTATGCTATGAGTGTTGTTAGTCAGTTCATGCATTGTCCGAGTGAACAACACATGGATGCAGTATGTCGCATCCTGAGATATCTGAAAAAGGCTCCAGGAAAAGGTTTGTTGTTCGGGAAGGATAATGCTTTAAATGTTGTTGGATACACGGATGCAGATTGGGCTGGTGATAAAACTGATAGGCGTTCTACATCTGGATACTTTACTTTCGTTGGTCGAAACCTTGTTACTTGGTGAAGTAAAAAACAGAAAGTTATCGCTAGATCAAGTGCAGAAGCTGAATTTCGAGGTATGACAAATGGACTGTGTGAAATGTTATGGATCCGTAATGTCTTAAAAGAACTAAAACTTATGCTTCCAAGTCCTATGGACTTATATTGTGATAATGTATCTGCCATTCAGCTTGCACATAATCCGGTTCAGCATGATCGAACGAAACATGTGGAGGTTGATCGTCATTTCATTCGCTTTCCGTTTGTGCCATCAGAAAAGTAATTGGCCGATGTTCTCACTAAAGGAATTTCTCAAACAATGTTTAACAGTGTTATTGACAAGTTAGGCATGATAGACATCTATGCACCAACTTGAGGGGGAGTATAGAATAAATATTAGTTGATCAACAATTGTAGGCTAGTCAATATAGTAGGCATGTTAGTTGATCAACAATTGTAGGCTAGTCAATATAGTAGGCTATACATATGATGTAAGCAATGATGTTAGTTTAAATTCTTGAAGCCTATATAAGGCTGCACATATGTATTGTAATGATATAACTCAATAAAAACTGGAAGTAGATTTGAACCACAATACTTGTTCTCAATTCTATTATCTTGCAGAGAGTTATTCAAGATCCTAAAACTGCCCTTGAAAGTATCTGAGAATCTACATTTAATAGTCCCTGCTAGAAACCATAGCGCTACCTCCACTTTCTCCTCCAAGTTTTTTCGCCAGGTAATTTCTAAATTTGTACTTTTTTTAATTAGATTTATTAGATATTGTGATTTTGAAAATAGTTAGCAACTGTCCCTAATGATGTAAATCTTATAATTGTTTGAATAATTTCTGAATTAGTGTCTTGATATGTATATCATTTTTGTGTCAATACTTCTAATTTGAAATCCCATTCGGGTATTAAGATTGAAAAAGACTCCGTAGACGAAAGGTTGGGTACGTTTGATTTGGATAAAGAATCGATTCAACTAATTGCAGGTCCAGCTGTTCCTGAAGTTTGTGGTTGTATAACTTTTCAGAGCTTAGCTATCCTAGAAGGTTGTTTGAGCATATGTGATAACATGCTAGACCTTGAATTTGTCATGTGGGTGATGAATGATTATGGAGTGATGGAGAGTTCCTTTGTACTGATTTCTTGTAAGATGGTACGCTAGATGAGAAGGTTTGTCCTCTGAAAGTTTTGAAAGATGGGACTATTTAATGTGTTATGAGGAATTGAGGATCAGTTGTTCACTTATCATGCTGGTACTAGAACCAAGTAAGAGCACATTATTCCGGACAGTTCTTTCAAGACCAATAATGCAATGGTTTAGGTAATGATCCTTTCAACCGAGAGCATTTAAAGTGTGAGACTTATACGCACATCGAACATGTATGTGGAGAAGTTTCAGACATGAACCCTTTTGCGATCGCTACCATTTATGAATCATGGTTGGAGTGTGAAATTTCTATTTGGGTCGATAACATGTTGTAGGAGCTTAGGAATGCTAAGCTGGTGCTTGTTTATTTAAGAATCATGGTTGGAGCGTGAAATTGCAATTTGGGTGATGAAAAATATCGAGTTATAATACTTATGAAGAAAATATTGAATTATAATCAATTTTTTTTACTAAGGTTGCTTTTTCAGAATTTATATATTTCAAACACATAAGGTTAATTATCAAATAGGTCATTCATTGCGATCAAATATATTCTCCTTCCCTCTTCATTTTTTAGAAAGCCCGAAGGCTTACGAGAAGCCACGAATTTTCCATTGAATGTGCACTTAGGTGATGGAGCAATACATTACTAACACATTTCAACACTACACAAGTGTCTTGTTATATAAAGACTCTTTATCATTTCAATGTGGACCTAAGGTTCAACTTCTATTTTTTCAGCAATTTTGGATAATCACAACTCATCCATCCCTTAGTCGTTTTGAGTGTTTGAACATGCATTGAAAAGCTCTCGTGAAGGAGAACACGCTTCAAGCACAACTTGTTGCACCAAGGCACACTTAAATCGGAGCTCAAAATGACTCGACAATGTGGGTCTAAAAACCCACAACTTTTTAGCTGATGATTGTTTTTTCATTTATAATCTTGAATATAAAACTGAACTGCAACCACTTAATGATGTTTTCCGGGATGGCTACAGACCCCTTGGATGGACTCGTTAGAGCAAGTCCAGTGCTATAGTTGGATGCATCCTTGGTGCTATTGCTATATTATGCAATCTTGGTGCTAAATTTGAAACTGAGGATGCATTTATGCATCCATGCCACATCATCATTTAACTAGAATGAGATGAGTTTGTTGAGAATATTCAATAGAAGTTAAAAGAGTTACGTAAAAGTTAAAAGAGTTGGTTAAATTTGAAACTGGTTATAGAACTAGCTTTGGAGGGTGAATTTTATTTTAGCACCAAACTTCATTTTTTGGTTCTATATTATAGCAATAGCAATTTAGCATCTAGCATTGGACTTGCTCTCAGATGCAATAGTTTATGTCCCAAGTTTTGTAAGGCTCAAGAGTTTCACTGAGGAGAAGGTTTTCCTATTTTAGTTCTTAATAAGTAAGATTGCTTTCTGCTAGATGATAATGTTTCAAGATGTTGAGCTCAACTCTTTTTAGCTATGCACATTTCACAAACTCTGTATGTTTACTTGGGTTCAATTTGTTTTGTTCAGGTTGGTATCGTATTTTTCCATTAACTTTGTAGAATGTGTGAAATTATGAATTGTTATAGATATAATTCTAAGTTATAGTTTTTTTTTGAAAAGGAATTCTAATTGTTAGATCTAGATAAATAACCAGAATCATCTTATGCGATATTATGAAGGTTACACGATAATTGTAGCGCGAAAGCGTACCTGATTCCATGACGGTAGATTATGTATACGAATTCCGGACGTGATCTTCCACAGACGCCTCTAGCCGTATCTCGCTCTGACTGATGGTAATAGAGGAGTAGAGGTTGTGAATAGCCTTGGGGACCAAGACCCTATTATGTTCTTTATATAGTACTCTAATTAGACCCCATTAACCCTATTACTATTGGGTATTACACATTACAAAGCCCATACCGAATAAAATGTTATTGGACCCTTTATTTTAGACCAGTTAATTAGTCCAAATATAGAATAAACATTAAATATATTTGTCTTTAATTTGTAAGCCCATAAATTATTATTAGATTATAAAAATAATATAAAAATCTCCCACTTGGGCTACAAATTTTTTCAAACAACAATTATATTCAATAACCATAAGTGCGCACAAAAATTTTTATTCTTTAGAAAACATCTTCATTAGTCAATCTGGTCCATCTTATATACAAACATGGAACCAAAGCGACCTTCGTCACATTGTCGTAACTTGATCCTCAATGATCACCATATTAATATATTCAATGACATAGATGAAGTATGGATGTGTAACTGGAAATTACATGCAATGTGATCTCAATCATGCCTATTTCCAATTGGTCCTTAATACCTTAGTGAGATCAATCTTTATTCTTTCAAACTTTATGTCAAAACCACAATTGAAAGAGATAACTCATATAGAGCAATAGAGAGAAAGAATTAAAATAACTCTATTCTGTGGAATACTCAAAAACAAAAATATCACACCATAGTGTCAATAAAAAAACTTCAATAAAAAATTGAGTACCGAATATAAGAACAAAACAAAAAACTCCCACTAAAACTGAATATTCTCCAATGAGACAACACCCATATGAGCAGTATGCCCAAGAAAAAAACTTAATGGTGTCAAAAAAAAACTTTAGTAAGTGGGTCTGTTAGCATAGAATTTGTTCTTATATACTCAATAAACACTAATTGATATTTAGACATAACGAAAAAAAACTTAACGAGAAGTAGATTTTCTTGTATCTACAAAACCAACAAAATCAGAATTGGAATACCTAGTTTAATAATTCTTTTTTTTAAAAAAAAATAGTATTATAAGATGATTGTATGAAACTTTTTAACATGATAAATAATCAATACCATAATGGTTTATGTAAAAAATTAATTCAAAGGATCCCGAATTCTTGTCAACAACCTGAATTATAGAACAAACAAGTCCAATGTTATCCATTTATATCGCCTTCTTTCCATGGAACAGGGTATTTAAAAGAGATATGCTCCAATGTTGCATCAAATTTATATTTCTCCTGAAAGCTTCAAAACTGGTACGCAACGTATTCGATTATTTAAATTATGCAGCTTTAGATTGTGGAAAACCTTTTCATTTTTAATTTACTATGTTCGAGGAGTATTAAAAATTGTTATAATAATTTATACAAATTTGTTCTAATAATTCACACAAAAGCGTAATCAAATATTCTATAACACATCATTATGCATTAATGTAATTTGTTAACCTGGTGACGGAAGTTGAGATGGTGTGTCGATTTCTTACGACTCACTTGGATAAAAAAATTTGATAAACTTTTGGGAATGCTTTGAATGCAATAATGGCACTTACATTTCTGACATTCCTTTTCGATATGCAATAGAATTATGTGCTTATGCAAATTTTAAATTGGTTTTTTTAGAATACCAACACTACGAAAATGTAAAATTTATAATATATTATTTATGTAATTTGTTTTTTGTTGTCAAGGATGGATGATTCTGTTTGGTGAAGGAGTGCAGTGGCTAGCTAGTCATTCGGTATGGATTTACCGGCAGAGATTGTGGCGGACATTCTATCAAGATTGTCCGTCAAGACAATGGTCCGTTGCGGATGTGTATGCAAAAAATGGTACAATTTACTTTCGGAAACCTATTTTGTTAGTCTTCATCTAACAAGATCACCTAAAGGGCTTATAGTTCATCGAACAAAGCGAACAATTCATATGGTTAAATCTGGGGGAACTAGACGACAAATTTGAGCATCGTGATATTATTAATATGCCAAGATTAAGAGAATGTTGGTTATTGGGTTCAGTTAATGGGTTAATTTGTTTAGAGGTAAAGGAAAATTGTGATGATGCACTTCAGATATGGAATCCAGTTACACGAGAGTACATAATCCTTCCGGGTGACAAGTGTGACAAATTACCGATTCGTGGTTTCGGATTTGTGGAAGCCAGCAATCAGTACAAGGTCGTAACCTTGTATCTTGGTAGAAATAAGTCAGAATGCAAGATTTTTACACTTTGGACAGGCATGTGGAGAAGTCTAGGACATCTGCCCTTTTTCGAGAATGGCCTTCAGGATGGTAGAGTTGATGCTGGTAGTTGGGGTGGTACTTGGTTTGGTAAGGCTTAAGAGTTTCAAGGAGGAGAAGGTGCACCGTTTTAGTTCTCACTACAAGAATTCCCAGTTATATCAATGGAATTTACCAACGGAAATTAATCTGTTAGTAATTACCAACGGATTGCTAACAGATCTACAAAATTTGAAAAACTAAAAATATACCAACAGGTTCGTAACGGATTACTAGCGGATATTTACCAACGGAAATTTCCGTTGGTAAAATAGGTGCAAAAAATGTACTCTAAATACTGCCAATGGAAATGTTAATGGTTTCCCAACGGATTTTTTTCCAATGGAATACTAATGATATAATAACAGTTTAGTAACGGAATACTAACCCCATAGTAACGGAATTTGCAATTTCTATTCCGTTACTAATCCGTTGTAAGAGTAGATCGGTTAAAATAAATCTGTTACCATTCCGTTGGTAAAATTAGTTGTTAAATTCACTGGCCAACTACCTTATTTACTTTCCGTTACCATTCCGTTGGTAATATCCACTTTCCGTTACCGTTCTGTTGGTAATATTAGTCATGAAATTAATGACGAACTACTTATGTACTTTTCAAACGTTTTATTTCTCAAAACTGCATCTCAGTTTCTTCGGCTCCTCAAACTGCATCTCAGTTTTTCTTCTTCACGTTGTAGCTTCTCCGACCAACATTTTAACAAAGTTAAAGAATCATTCAACATACTACTTGTGCTATTAATTAAGGTGAGTTTTTATTTTCACTAATTTATGTTTTATAATTTGTTTGTTAACAATTATTTAGCATGCCTGATTTTTTTATGCATCATTGTGAAATCTTGAATTTAAACATAGCTGGTCTCTAGTATTCTGTGGGAGGTTCCTGCTTCTTTCATTAGTGGACTAGGCCGGTTTGTTTAATCGCGAATGGGCTAGTGAATGTTAGTGAAAATGTCCAATTATATGTATGTAATGGTTGGTCTTGGTGTATGATGTAATGGCTTAGCCCATTTTTCAATCGACTTGGACATGTAAATGACTAACAAAATGACTAACTGAACTGCAATGGCAAGATTTGTGTTATGCATCTATTTAATTTATATCCCAAATGTAATGGGCTTAGCCCAATTTTCTTATAATATTTCTTAAATGAATCGTATGTATTTCTTAATATGTTGTTAATTCCGAAATGCACTTATGTGTATTTCTTAATTTGTTGTGAACAAAAATCGTATAAATTTTTAGTTAATATTTTTTTTAAGTATATGAATCATATTTTTTATCTTGCTAATGTTAGTTAGTCTAATTGTAAGCATTATATATATATATATATATATATATATATATATTCTAGTTGTGAATGTTATATTTTTTGTAGGTGACCAAAAAATTCAATATGAATAATGATCGAGCTTGGATGTATCAAAGAAAAGATGATAAAGGATGCCTAAATCCGATTTTTTTAAGGGGATTGGAAAATTTTATGCAATATGTTGTATCTCGACCTTCGTCCATGAATGGGACAAACATTCAATGTCCGTGTTCGAAGTGTAAGAATCACGACGGATTTTGGAATGCAGAAACAGTAAAATTGCACTTAATGAAGAATGGGTTTGTAGATGATTATTATGTGTAGAGTCGACATGGAGAGCCATATATTGTTAGACAAAGTGATGAACAATCATCCACACATTACTCCAATACCCAAAACAGAACAGATCAGGAGAACCTAATGTACAATATGGTGATGGATGCTGTTGGTCCAAGTTTTGATCCAGAGATGCCAAATGCAAAAGCGCAGAAGTTGTATGATATTTTAAAATCATCCGAGAAAGAGTTATATGAAGGTTGTGAAACTTCTAAGTTGTCTGCCATGGCTCAGATGTTGAGTTTGAAGTCGGACCATCACTGGTCAGAGGCATGTTATGATCAGACATCAAAGTTCTTCAAAGGCATCTTGCCTCAAGATAATACATTTCTTGATAGCTTCTACAGTACGAAAAAGTACATGGAAGGATTGGGGCTTCCTTCTGAGCAAATTGATTGTTGTGTTAATGGATGTATGATATATTGGGGTGAAGACATCAACATGGAGTCATGTAAATTTTGTTCACATGCGAGATACAAATCAAGTCTTAACAGATCCAAGAAGGAGAAAAAGAAAGTGCCTTTTAAAAGGATGATCTATTTTCCATTGTTGGCGAGGCTGGAGAGAATGATATGAATGACGAGGGTGAGGAGGAATTCGAAATTGTATGGATTGACAAAAAAAGCCAACAAATCTATGTAAGTTTTCTTTTATCATTTTCAGAATATTCATTTGGTTTGGTTGGATAAGTTTTTTGTTTCTTTTATTAGCAAATTTTGTACCGTTTGTCGACTTGTTTGGTTGGATTTTGATTTGAAAATTGTAATTGTAGTAAAATATACTCGGTAATATGAAATTTAAGAATTATGTGAAACATACTAGTTAAAAATCTCCGCCATGCTAGTTAACACAGCAGAGAGATTTGTGACATTACTGTTGCTGGTATAATAGTCCTCTTTATAGAAAAGTATGATCTTTCTTTTGTAATTATTGTCCGACTCTGTGTTGAGAGATGTTTTAGACCAGTCCATACTTTGAAAAGTCATTGTTTTATTAATGTGATATTTTACAAGTAATATTAGTAGAAATAGATGCTAAACACTTTCTTAGTTAATTTTGCACGAAAGATATATTTTAGCTGACCAGTCCATACTTTGAAAAGCCATGTCCAACTTGATTAATGTTTCTAGTGTTGTTTCCCTTTTCATTACACAGGAAACTTTTCAACAACTTCGTGAGCAGCAGGAAAAATCTGGGAAGCCTGTGGATAGAAATGCTCTATTTCTTGAGGCAGTTGAAGGGCCTGACAAGAAGAACCGGGTATATGGAGTTGGTTCGTCACAAAGCCTCTTCTACAAGTCATCTGCAGTCATGCCTTTCACTCCAATTTCTGCCACCGAAGAAGAAAATCAACTGCTGAAGCATGAATTAATTAAGATCAATGATCGGATGAAGGAAGTGGAAAAGCAATTAGCCATGGTTATGGAGGCTACATCACTCCGAGTCGAACGTTCTCAATCCCTTGGTTTAGATGATCAAGATGATAACA
This sequence comes from Saposhnikovia divaricata, assembly GCA_036435485.1. Lineage (NCBI taxonomy): Eukaryota > Viridiplantae > Streptophyta > Magnoliopsida > Apiales > Apiaceae > Saposhnikovia > Saposhnikovia divaricata. The sequence continues at coordinate 247,449,252 of CM071594.1, read as the reverse complement.
ATTAGTATTTAATCTAGCATGTATTCTATATGTACTAAACTTGTTGGTTTAGAACTGAAGGCGTTGGTTTAGTACTTTATGGTATGTAGCCTGGTTTAGTACGTATTGTAGTTCGGAACTTGATTATGCCAGGATGTTTTTGTTGGTACTCTATGGTAGATTTTGTGTTATCTACGATCTTAGATATTATATAAAAAAAGACTTGTTATATTTTGTTTGGTTTTTTGCTGATGTAATTGGTAGATATTTTGCATCTGTAACCATTCGGTGTGTTTCTAAATTTAACAACGGATTATCAATGGAATACTACTGGAAAAGTCTTGTTAAAACTAGCAACGGATTATTTGTTATAAATCTATTACTTATAATAGCAACGGATTAACAATTGGCAATCTGTTAGTAAATATAACAACAAAAGTTCCGTTAGCATTTGGTTGCTAACAATACTAACAGAATATCCGTTACGAAGTTCGTTGGAAATATAACAACGGAAATTCCGTTGGCATTTGGTTGCTAATAATACCAACAGATTATCCGTGGTTGGGGGATGGTTGTTTGTAAAAACCAGAATTCCGTTACCATTCTGTTGGTAGTCCGTTGTTAAATTTAGTAACGGAAATGAATTCCGTTGTTAGAGACTTCTTGTTCCAACGACCGTATTCTGTTATCATTCCGTTAGGAAAACACTTTACAACCATTTTAGCAACGGATTTCAGTAACTTAGCAACGGTTAGTTCTGTTAGTAGATAGCGGATTTCTTGTAGTGTCTGAATTTGGTTTAGTGCTTTCTGCTAAATGATTGCAAGGTTTCAAGATGTTGCAGCATGAAGCTCAGCTCTCCTTTTTTTTTTTTGTTTACTCTATGTTCACTTGGGTCCCATTTGTTATATTTGGGGAGCTACTGTAACTTTTTAAAAAAATAAATTAGTTTCATAGTTTTAAAAAAATTTAAGTTATAACAAATGCTGTATTAGTTATCCTTTTTCTTTTGAATATAAGATGATTATATGAAATTTTTTATTATGATGAATTATACAACTCTATGGGATAATGGAGTTTAATCATTAAAATTCTATAAAACTTGTGGTGAGTTTCATAATTCAATGCCTTAAAACTGTAAACAGGTGCTGAACTTTGAGAGTTTAATGCAGCAAAACAAAACAAGGAAGGTCGAAAGGGACCTGGTGGTTTATATATATATTTGCTCCATTCCGCTGGAATCCTGGAAGATTCAGATGGCGCATTATACTCTCAGAACTTATTTGTTGAACTTGATCTATCAATTACAGGAGAGTACATACTCCTGTATGAAAAGTGCATCAGAAATCCATTTTTGTAACTCATAGTTTGGATTTGTTGCGGTTTGCTATTATTTCACTGAAGGCTCAGATTATAAGTTGATTTGCAAGGTCTATACCCTTGGAACAAGGCACATGGAGAAGTAGTTATGCAGCATGCAATGTGAGAACTACCTTTACGTTGCTCTCAGAAACAGAGACCTACTTAAGCCTTCCAATCCAAACCTATATCATTTTGAGATGTCCAAGTCCTTGACAGTTCTTATAACCACTGATCATGGAGGTCCGTGAAACAGTATCTGGACAAGGCATCACACGTTAATTGATGACATAGTTAATTGATAATCCCATGTCAAAACTGTCCAACTACTGAACTACAACTTCCTTTTAACCTCATTACCTTTTAAAAAAGACAATATATACACTCATCTGCGATTAAAGCAAATAGAGGAAACAAGTGTTAAGCTATTCATTCCATTATCCATACCCTTTTTTGATAATTGGCGGGATACGAATCTTCCCTATAGTATAGTTTTTTCTATTTTGAGTTAGTACTTCTGTCTTCGTCTTGTATGCCTCTCCACCATCTACAAGTCCAACAAGGCCAAGTTACATAATCGGTTAATTGGATTTCTGATTATATTTCACTTGCTAGCACGACTTCCAGTCTATTCCTCTTTGCTAGCACGGCCACCATTCCACCACTTTGCTCAAGAAAATTCATCTCCCTACATTTCTCCGAGCTCATACAGATCTCGCTCAACGTCTCTTCCAGAAAAGGCCTTTCTTGTGAACAAATCTGATGATGTTGGAAAGACAAAGACGTTAGAGATTTCCAGTCGGTTTACTTTGGGGTTAGATTTGTATAAATTAAAATTTTAGAGCTCAGTTCATGCACACAAAAAATACGTGAGGGTGCAAAATGGAAATAAGCTAAAAACCATCTTTATTTGTAGCCAGAGAATTAGAGTGCATGATGGTCGTAGTCAAGTCTTTAAACATTTTAATTGAAATAGTTAATCTAATTCAGCTCACGTTGCAAGTGATTAGCAACTGTCCAAAAGAGAGTGCAAAACGAAGATTACCTCTTCTTAAAGACATATTTCTTGGCCTGCTTTTTTAATTATTTTTTTCAGATAAGTTATCTTAGGCCTGCTTTCTTTATTGGGTGGTTTGTTTTAGGCTAATGGCAAAGTATCTGTTATTGTTTTTAATGCAGCTCAAAATTTTCAGGCTGATGTTATAAGCATATCCTGTTGTAGTTGAGGCCGGCAGAGAACAGAAAACATCTGTATAAAAAGAGATAAATACAATACCTGACTCGGCATTAAAAATATGGCGGTAGTGAAGCTTTTTAGGACATTTTCGAGCCCGTTTGCCTTGAGGATTGTTTGGGCATTGAAGCTTAAAAGCATAGAATTTGATACAGTAATGGAAGATTTCCCACACAAGAGTGCTTTGCTTTTAAAGTACAATCCAGTTCAAAAGAAAGTTCCTGTATTTGTTCACAATGGAAAACCAATATCAGAATCGCTTGTAATCCTCGAGTACATAGAAGAAACATGGAAAGAAACTCCTCTTTTTCCTGAAGATCCAACAGAGAGGGCCACAGCTCGTTTCTGGGCAAAATTTGGCGATGAAAAGGTAAAAATTTGAACTTTTTACCTTGTAATTTATTAAAAGATATCAGAACGAAAATTCCTTGGAATATATTAAAATCATTGAAAAGGACCACAGAAACACAAATTTTTTTGACAAAAATGGTAGAAAGAAAAGGAAAAGCAGGCATTTCTCGTAACAGTTTTTAATCAATCTTTGACATGATCTTTCAATTGGTCAAATGTAGCTTTTGACATCAATATTTCAAAGTGTTCTAAGAAAAGGCAAAGAACAAGAGGAAGCAAAGTTAGATGCTAGGAAAAATTTAGAATATGTTGAGGAACAGCTCAGGGGAAAGAGGTTCTTTGGCGGAGAGTGGATTGGATTCCTAGATCTTGTATTCGGTTGGATGGCCAATCTCATTAGTATTTTGGAAGAAACGAGCGGCCAAGATATCATTAAAGAAGAACAATGTCCATTGCTACTAAAATGGATAAAGGACTTCTCAGAAGTTCCAGTAATTAAAGAAAGCATGCCTCCGAGGGACAAGCTAATCTCCAAGTTTCGAGCAATGCAACAAGCCTGATTTGTGTATGAATTTTAAGCAACTACAGAGGTTAACTCATTATAAATAAAAGCTTTATTGTGCTTATGTGCAGTGCTTCACTGAATCATTTTCTATTACTACTACAAATGAAAAGACAGTAAAGAAAATAGGAAAGAACTATAGATATAATCTTGACAACTAAATCAGTAACAATCGAACAATGATATACTTTTCGCAATCTAAGTACCATGCACTTTTCACGAAACCTGTTCCTTATGCTATTTCCTCTCACCCAACCCAATAACAATAGGCGTCACATTGTTTGTTTCAAGGTTAAGGTGAAGTAGATCATCTTCCTAGAAGACTTCTCCATTTAAAATTCAATTTCTCTAATGTGAGCACAATAAACAATATCTCGTTTCTGGTACTGATTTTGCAGTCCGGAGTTTCTACATAGTACGGTGAGTCAGCACCTTCTGCGGGGTTTTCCATGATGGCTTAACTGATAGAGATGAATCACATATGTTGGCAGCCGCATAGACAACTGCCAATCGAAACCTTCTTCTTTGTCTTGCCTTCTTGTTATTCTTATGCCTTTCCTAGCTGAGATTCTGAACTTCTTCGATCTGCTAAGCACCACATGCTGCTTTCCCTCTTGCTCCTTTCTCTACCTCCACACATAACCACATTAAAGAAGAAGAAAACATAATGTACCTGGCGAAAAAAAAAACATAATGCAACTAATTTTCCAAAAAATACGATCTTGTCTCCAAAACTAGTCATACACATCTCTCGACATTCCCACACCCCTGGGCCATGTCCAGTGAACACGGGTTTGAGGACAAAATCGGAGATTTCGGATGACAGATATTATATCCCCCAGATTATCCAGTAGGCAGATCACACAAGCCGCCTGAGGCAGCAAACTCTAAACCTTCACAAAGACGAGATTGACAAAATCTATACTGCCAGGAATTTGTAAATCTGCGAATGCAAAGAATACATTTCCAATTTACTGAATATTATGAAAATGAGATGGATGGAAGTGTGACAGCTCCATTAATGGAGCATCAAGTTAATTGAAGAACATTGTATTTATTATTAAAGAAGAGAGAGTACAACAGACTCAATACAATGACTAAAATGAAATGGTACAGACTACGTGCTCTTATAACAGAGAATGTAACAAACTTTCAACAAACATTCCTTCTAGAAGTTGCTGAGAAGATGCTGTGATGACTTGGCTAACTTGACTTATTTTTGTGTTGACTTTCTATATTTATATCATCCCCCCTCAAGCTTGGAGTTGCATACAAATTAATCACTCCAAGCTTGGACAGCTGATACTCCAGAGCATGAGAAGGCAGGGCTTTAGTTAGGAAGTCAGCTGGTTGATCCTTGGAGGCAATGTAAGAAGTAGAAATCAAGCCTTTCTGCAGCTTTTCACGAACGAGATGGCAATCGATCTCAATATGTTTTGTTCGCTCGTGAAAGACGAGATTGGCAGCAATGTACATGGCTGATCGATTATCACAGTATAACGTAACAGGGGTTAAAGAAGAGACACCCAGTTCATGAAACAGATTAATCAGCCAAGTGATCTCACAGCAAACATCAGCTAATGCTCTGTACTCAGCTTCGACTGAGGAACGAGACACGGTTGGTTGTTTTTTAGATTTCCAGGACAATAAAGAATGTCCAAGAGTAACACAGTATCCAGTAAGTAAGAGACCGTCGAGTGAGAGGGCACCCTCCCCAGTCGGCATCTGCATAGGCACGAAGAGCCAGGGAACTAGAGGCTGATAATAACAATCCTTGTCCAACAGTGTGTTTCAGATATCGAACAACACGATATGCAGTATCCAAGTGACATTGTCTAGGAGATGAGAGGAATTGAGATAAAACATGAACAACATATGATAAGTCTGGACGAGTAATGGTCAAATAGATCAATCGACCAACTAAACGCCTATAGGGAGCTGGATTAAACAAGAAAGGTGAAGTTGTATTGCTGAGTAATGTGTGATTCTGCTCTATAGGAATGATAGCAATTCGAGCATCCTCAAACCCAACATCTTTAATAATATCTAAGGTGTACTTTCGTTGATTTAGATAGATACCTTTATCAGAACGAGCTGCTTCAATCCCTAAAAAATATTTCACAGCTCCAAGGTCTTTAATTTTAAAATGACTAGCAAGGTGAGCTTTGAGATGACTGGTAGCAGGGAGAGAATTTCCAACAAGAAGGATATCGTCAACATAAACTAAAATTGCCATAAAACTGACAGAGGTGGCATGGATGAATAGACTATGATCTGAACTGGCTTGTTTAAATCCATAACCAAGAAGCACTGTTTTAAACTTTGTAAACCACTCCCTTAGAGATTGACGAAGGCCATAAATTGACTTAATTAACTTGCATACCAGAGGAGTTCGAGAAGAATATGTAGCAAATTCAGCTGGTAAAATGTAACCCTGTGGAATTGCCATGTAGACCTCCTCATGTAACTCACCGTACAAAAAAGCGTTTGTAACATCTAACTGGGTAACAGACCATTTGCTAACAGCAACTAAAGATAGCAAAACACGAACTGTTGACATTTTTGCTACCGGAGCAAATGTCTCAAAGTAGTCTAAACCCTCTGTTTGAGTAAATCCACTTGCCACTAAACGGGCTTTATATCGTTCAACAGTACCATCTGGGTGAAATTTAATACGGTAAACCCACTTACAACTGACCACTTTCTTTCCAGGTGGAAGAGGAACAATCTGCCATGTTTTATTTGCTTCAAGAGCTGCAAGTTCTTGGGCCATTGCTTCACACCAAACTGAATGTTGACAAGCTACTTTATAAGTAGTAGGTTCAGGAACTTGGATAATATTTCCTATAAAAGCCTGATATTTGGGTTTAAACACAGACACAGAATTAACAGCATGTGTAATAGTTGAAGGAAGACCAACAAAGTCCTGAAATTTATTAGGAATGGACTTAACTCTAGTGCTATGTCTTACAGGTTTAGAGGGCACATGTGACAACTCTGTAAAGATAGATTCAGATATAGGAGGTGGAGACATGTGATCAGAATGAGCTGAAGGAGAAGTATGTGTAGGAGACTGAACATGTGGTGACTCAGTAGATAGAGTAATGGGTTGAGAATCAAAGAACGGATCATCAGGAAAAGAGACATGTGAATTAAACAAATGAGGAGAAGGATGTGTGCCATCCATTGTTTTAAAGGGAAAGCAATTTTCATGAAAAATGACATCCCTCGACATAAAAACTTTTCTAGTGTCAAGGTCCATGACTTTATAGGCCTTTTGGGAAAAAGGATAACCTATAAACAAGCATCTGGAAGCACGAGTAGCAAACTTATCCTTATGTGGTGACACATTTGTGGCATAGCAAAGTGTACCAAAGACTTTTAAATGCTCATAAATTGGTGGTTTGGAAAACAAAATCTGATATGGTGATAATCCCTTAAGACTGTTGACTGGAGTTCTATTTATGAGATAGGTTGCTGTGAGAATACAGTCACCCCAGAAAAAAATAGGAAGAGATGCTTGTTGCCTGAGAGCACGAGCTGTATTAAGTAAGGTTTTGTGCTTACGCTCCACAACACCATTTTGTTGTGGAGTATAAGTACAACTCTTTTGATGCAGAATACCAAGAGTGGCTAACTGAGATTGAAAAGTAGAGCTTAAAAACTCTGTACCATTATCAGTACGCATTATCTTTATATGAGAAGAAAATTGTTTTTGAACATAGGATATAAAGTGAAGAAGCAGACCAGCAACTTGAGTTTTATCAGCAAATAAGAATACCCAAGTAGCTCGAGATAAATCCTCAACTATGGTTAGAAAGTAACTGCAATTTCCATGGGTCTTATATTTATAAGGTCCCCACACATCTACATGTATAAGTTCAAACAACATAGAACTAGATGTGGAGCTATCAAAGAATTTTAATCTAGTCTGCTTGGCCAAATGGCAAGTATCACATTCATTAAAAGTGACAGAGTTATGATACATAGAATTTGGAAGAAATTTCATTATTGAAATAGAAGGATGTCCCAAACGGGCATGCCACAAATTTGAAACAATCATAGAATTCGTAACATTATTATAGACAAACTGAGAAACATTATTAGAACACCTAGGAGTATTAGGCAATTTCTCAGAACTGTGAAGAGAATGATTAAGAAGATATAGGCCATCTTGAAGTTCACCAATCTCTGTGGTCCTCTTCAAGACATGGTCCTGAACAAAACAAGCATCTTTAGTGCAAAAGACATCACAAGAATTGGTAGATGTAAGCTTTGGAATAGACAAAAGATTATAATAGAAAGTAGGAACATAAAGAACATTAGTCAACACAATGTTGGTATGAAGATGAATAGTACCAACATGTGTGACTACAGAATGCTGACCATTGGGTAAGTGCAACATAGAGTTTACTGTGTGAACATCAGTTAACAAATTAAAGTGTGGTGTGATATGGTCAGTGGCCCCAGAGTCTATAATCCACATATCAGCACTTAAAGTTTGTTTTCTATCTGTGTGACAAACAAAGTGTAAGACATTACCAGCCATATGAGCATAAGTAGCTGTAGCATTGTTAGCCAAATGAGGTGTGGTCCATTGAGAGGTTGAGCTAGAAGAGGGACCAGAATTAGAAGCAGCTGACAACTCCTTAAATCCACTCTGTATCATAGTCATTAATTGTTGACATTGTGCAGTTGTAAAACCACCTGCAGACTCAGTATCTTTAGCTCCAGAAATTGAATCATTTGACTCAGAGATGACATTATAAGCATGAGCAGACTTCACTTGAGTTTTGGCCGTGGCTTAGGTTTTCCATAAAGACGGTGCCATGAAGGATAACCATGAACACAAAAGCATTTATCTCTGCTATGACCAGACATATTGCAGACTTCACAAATCACAGTGCTGTCTGTTCCAAGTCTTTTATTGTTGTGCTGTCGTCCAGGTTGTCCAGAAGGCTTACCATAAGAACTTGAGTTTCCAGCTTGAGACTCATTAGACTTAACAGACAAAGCTACAGAGTCTGTCATAGAAGTAATAGCACCAAATTCTCGTTGATTTTCTTCTTGCATTAGAAGACTGTAAGCAGCACTAAGGCTAGGAATTGGAGTCATAAGCAACAAATGACCTCGAATGGCAGTATATTGTTCACCTAATCCCATAAGAAATTGAGATAACTTTGTGCTCTTACTGAAATTCTCAAGTTTAGCATTCACATCACAAGTACATTTACCACAAGCACAATGTGGAACTTCAGATAAGGCATCCAACTCATCATTTAGAGCTCGAAACTTTGTAAAATAAGCAGAAATAGATAGGTTTCCCTGAGTAAGAGATGCAATTTCTTTGCGCAAGTTAAACAGCTTAGGAACATTTGTTTGAGAGAATCGAATAGCAAAGTCATCCCAAATATCTTTAGCAACAGACATATATAACACACTTTGACGAATTTCAGTAGAGACAGTGTTTAACAGTGTTTAAGATCCATGAGATTACTATGTCGTTGCAACGAGTCCATTGGAGCAAGAGATTTGCATTATTAATAGGTTTAGTGTATGAACCATCAACAAATCCTAATTTCAATTTCGAAGAAAGAGCTATTTTCATAGATCTAAACCACTGATTATAATTCTGCTCAGTCAAAGTAATAAGTAAGATTAAACTTGGATGATCAGATGGATGAAGATAGTACGGATGGTTTGCATCGATACTCATTGAGGACAGAGACGAATTTGTATTGCCAGTACTGGTGTTTCCAGTTGTAACATTCAGATAAGATGGTGGAGAAGACGCCATTAGAGCACCTTACAAAGCACACTCGCAAACAGATCTTAAAAGAACGTATCGAGAACAGCGGAATATGTGTTAATCAGAAACCTTTGCTCTGATACCATGACAGCTCCATTAATGGAGCATCAAGTTAATTGAAGAACATTGTATTTATTATTAAAGAAGAAAGAATACAACAGACTCAATACAATGACTAAAATGAAATGGTACAGACTACGTGCTCTTATAACAGAGAATGTAACAAACTTTCAACAAACATTCCTTCTAGAAGATGCTGAGAAGATGCTGTGATGACTTGGCTAACTTGACTTATTTTTGTATTGACTTTCTATATTTATATCAAAGTGACATAGGAATGGAGAGTATGATTGTCATGTAGGACTGAGGTTTAGTATGCGCTAAAAGGCTTCTAGTCAAAATCTAGTGGCTCTACCCAGGAAACTGGAATTTGAAACTGATACAATGTATAATTCAGCAGATTTAACTATTTTTCATTCAGTAAGGCACTCGTAAAAGGGTCCTGAGCAAGTAGGTATCCGTTAGTTTACCCAAAATTTTAGTACATACACAAGATTCAGTTTAGCATACTGGGTATGTTCGGTGACTTGGTATTATTAAATTCTTACTCAAAGTTAACAATTGTTCTAATAATTCATACCAACGGTAAAATATTGTCATAATCCCATGATTTACCTAGCAGCCGATCAACCTCTTCTTTCAAGGCAGTAGCTCGTTCACCACTGACCGCCCGTCACTTTTGCCGAACGCCCTTCCTAGAAGGGTCTATGTTAAGGTGATGACACATTACTTCGGGATCAATTCCCACCATGTCCGCATGACTCCAAGCGAAAACATCCAGATTATCCTTTAAAAAGGTAACTAGCCTCTCTCTCAAGCCTGACACTAATCTCTCCCCAATATGTAGTACTCGGGATGAGTCCTTCACGTCCACAAGAATTGGTACAGTATCCTTCGCTGGTCCCATGTTCTTCTTGGACTCAGGCAATCGAGGATCCAAGTCAAACTCTACTTCCTTCGTTCCACTGGACTCACCCACTTCTCGCACAGAAACAATCTCATCCCTTAACGGTTGAGATCCCTCTCTCCTAGTCGAATCATCCGGAAATTCAACCATGGGAGTATCCTCGTAACCCATAACGAATTTTCCCTTTTTCACCCTAAGACTTCTTTGTTCCTCCTCGTCAGTGATATCTTCAAAAATCCCTTCTTCAAACTGGTTTTGATTGACTGGAGGGGGAGCTTCAATCATCAACACCCTATATCCTGGACTATCAATTGTCATGCCCTCCACAAAAGATTTTTCTGCAGCGCCTTCCATAATAACTTCCACGGTCTCTCCTCGAGAGGGTGGTGCCTCTAACAGAAAGAGCGGGGTTCCCTGTTTAGCTAACGTCTCATAACTGGCCAAGGTATCATCCTCAGGGAATTCCACTGTATAAACCATGTGGGTAACCGCCTTTTCGGACACTTTGGTCCGAAAGATTTCAATGTTTCCGCAGCATTTTCGTCTTTGAAGTCCAACATCTCCTCTCCCTGTTTTCCTTTTGAGGAAGACTTCATCATTTTGTTATAACAATCCCTGGAATCATGCTGACATCCCTTGACACACCCGACCCCCACGAGAGTAGGGAATTTCATTTCCAAATGGTAAATCGATGTCACCACCCTCATTTCCTTCAAGACCAGCCTTCCAAGTTAGCGTTGTAACATGTAGGTTGGTCGATGACTAGAAATTCAAACACCTGTGTAGCAGAGTAAGGGTCTTCCCCTAAGGTAAGAGGCAATTTCACCGTGCCCTTGACCCGGACAGAATCTCTTGTGAAGCCATATATGTGAGTCGTTCCTTGAACCATTTCTTTATCAAGAAGTCCCATCTTCTTAAAAGTTCCGTAATAGAGGATATTCACAGAACTCCCATTATCGACAAACACACGATGGACGCTCCTAGACCCAATTCTGACATTGACAACTAAGGCATCACTATGCGGATGATTAACCCATCTTGCATCTTCTTCAGAGAAAATTATCTGTGTGTCCTCTCCTTTAAACAACTTGGGGGGCCTTTCTGACAGGTGATTAACATTTGTCAGTGGGGACCTTTGCCTCTCGAGCGTATATCTCCATTGCATTCCTCCCATTCCCACCTATATGGGGTCCCCCAAAAATGGTATGGATGCTCGCCTCTCTCACAAACATTGTCTTTCCTTGCTATTGTGGCCCATCTTTGTCTTGAGGATCTTCCTTTTTAGCACCCTCTTTCTGAGGGGCATTGTCTTGGATCTTCCTTACTTCCTTTACCACCCACTCAGTCAACTTCCCATTCTTGATTAGCAATTCGATCTCCTCTTTCAGCTGTCTGCACTGATAGGTGTTGTGCCCGTTGGATTGATGATACGCACAATACCTTGTTTTATCCCGGGACGCATTCTTTGTAAGCGGCACAGGTGTCCTGTATAGCCCTTCCGCTTTCATAACCGCATAAATATGATCGACTGACGCCACCAGAGGCGTGTAAATACTTGTTTGAGAATATCTCTGGTCTTTCTGAGTGTAAAGAGGTGGTGGAGGATATCGACGTACTGGGCTAGGTGATCGTGGTTGAAATGATCTCCAAGTATCAACAACATTGACATCTCCTCTCCCAGTCTTTGTTCTGTCCCCCTTTGGGCTAGGCGACCTATCTTTGCGCTTGCCTCTACGATTGTTGTCTGTATAATCACTCCTCTTCAAAGCTTCTTCTTCCCTTTTAAAAGGTTCCGCATGTGAATAGAGGTCGGCGAGAGTAGGAGGCTCTTTTCGCTGAAGCTCTTTCCAGAAGTCTGAGTTCACCCTTACCCCAGCTATTAGAAAATTCTTGATGGTTTCGTCCGAACCTCCTCGGGCAGTTGGGACTTCTGAGTTGAAACGTCTAAAGTAGGATTGCAGGGTTTCTCCCTCTCTCTGCTTTATATTGGCCAAGGTCGTGACAGGCGGAGCATAGACGTTAGACGATTGAAATTGGATCAAGAACATTCTTCGCATTTGATCCCAAGAAGTAATAGAAGCCGGTCCCAACTTTTGAAACCATTGGTGGGCATTTCCCCGTAGGGTCGAGGCTAACAACCTACACTTCGTCAAGTCCTCCACTTGGTAGAGCTCCATCTCAGTGTTGAACCTTGCAATATACTCCGCCGGGTCGGAACTTCCCGTAAACCAAAGATCTCCCACCCCTCGAAAAGATTGGGGAAGAGGTGCTTCACCAACTGCCAATGAAAAAGGCGATGGAGCCGGTTCAAACATAGCTCTCGACCGCTCTTCTGATTGAGCCAGAAGCCTGCGCAAGGCATTCAAGTCTAGATCCTCAAAACCGGATATCCTACGAGACGCTTCCTCCCGTTTCTGCTGATTCATTAACTCTTCAAACCTGTACCGATCCCCGACAGAGTTCTCCAGATGAGCAAATGATATCTGCGAGCAGCCATTAAATTTCCCTCTAAATTAGATTCTAATGGTCCTCTTTGACCTCTTTCTGCTAGGCTAAGGAGGTTGGTATATGATCTTCTTTCCCCGTAGCCCAAACTATAATGGTTCGGAGTCCTCCTCTGATGATTTGGGTCACTAGTCTGAACCATTGTGAGAGGAATCACATCGGAGTCTCCCAACATCTCATTCTCGTGATTGAAACGGTGCCTTTCATTAGGTCTCTCCTGTCCACAGTCCTTTGGCCGCCAACCCAAACTTCCTCCCTCTGAAGCTCTCGCCCCCTTTCAGTCCTTTTTTTCATGCGGTCGTGCTTGACCCGGGCGTCGGGGCACCACTCTGTCTGGTGGGAATTCAACATACGGTTCTCCATAGGTCAAGGCCCTGGGTGTAATGGCTCGGAACCGCTGGTCAGTCCTAGCCTCCCCAACAATCTGAACTTCTCTTTCAAAGGGGATTCCCATATGCGAAACGCGTTGGTGGTTAATGGCAGATTCCCTACCAACACACTGATCTCCACCTGGTGTGCGATAATTTCTTTCCCAGTCATGGTGAGTCGCCCCCATATTCTCTCCTCTCCCATCTAGTGGGCGTCGCCCATCATGGTTCGGGCGGGATCCTTCAAAAAATTGCCTCTCTCTTTCCATCGCGTCCATCCTTGCACCCATACGGGTAATAGTATTTCCCATATAAGTGATCTGATTCAAGAGCTCAGTATTACTCATCAAGACAGGGGGATCTCCTCCTATCCGTGGCATCGACTGTCCATTAGGAACCCTGGGTGTAGTAGATCTTCGGCGCGAGCCTCCTGGAAGTGAGCGATCAAGGTTTCTCAGCATCGAATTCCTTATGGCAGAATTTCTTGGTGGCGGCGGGGGTAATTTCTCCGTGGTCCTAGTATCCTCTTCTCGACGATCATCAACACGCTCTTGGTTTGACTGCGACATCCTTCCTCCTGAGATGTCAAAAGCCCCTCCTTCTAGCGCCACTTGTTAACGGAGGAATTTGGGAAAACAAATTCGGGGGAGGGTTGCTGGAATTATGATGGTGGTTGATGCCTGTGAACAGCGTAGGATGTTTAGGGTTAGGGTTTATGATTTGGGGATGGCTGAGATTGTAGGCTGAGATGTGTGTAGCAATTAAGATCGAATATTAAATTCTCTCTTTTATGCTAGGGATTTCATCGTGCCATACAATGTGCCTACGTACCCTTATTTATAGGGATCAAGCCAAACGTAGTTCTTGGAGAACAAGTAATCGTAATGGGCTAGGTTTTCCTTATTTAGGAAGCCCATTGGATCGAGGCCACCGCCTTTGACAATTATTACGAACCCTAAAACCCAGCTACTTTCTCGGAGCGTAATGGCTAAGCTATTAACCCGAGATTATCGTGGTCAATGCTCACCTTGGGCCACGGAGATAAAATAGCTTATTGGGCAGTTCTGAGAACTGGAAGTGGGCGACATCCTTTGCAATAGGGCGAGATCTGCCTTTAAGGGTGAGACCTAGCCCTCTCAGTAATTATAATAGTTCAAGGACTCAACTTGCAGTCCATAGTCTTCAAAACCCATAATTTACTCACCATGGGGCGAGTTATCAGAGTACGGGCCTAACTAAAGAAAGAGGGCGAGATCTCTATAGTGAGCCCATGGGCGAGATCTATAGAACGAGGCCCATAAATAGAGGGAGGCTATTTTTGGGTATAACAACTGGCAACCTTCATTGGTTTAGTTATAGGAGCTTGGGAATGCTAGACGGGTGATTGTGTATGCATGAATCATGGTTAAAGCCTGAAATTGCCATTTGATAAATGAAAAATGATGGAATAATGGGAAGTTGGAGTAAGGAATCGAGGGGAAGTTTGGATGCATGATCAAATGGGAATGTGAATGAAGCCAAATAACTATAAAATAACAATAGAATTTTAAAAAGTTTATTTACTATTTATTTTTAATTAAAACAAGGAAAATAACTATAAAATTAGAATAAATAGTAAATTAATTTTTAAAAATCTAAATATATTATCTAAAATAATAGAATTTAACAACTTATCATTTAATTGCGATAGAATTCAAGAACAATGTGAAAAATCAGAAAAAGTATTATTTTTATTTTTCAACACATATTTAAAATTATTTATTTAATATATATAATAATTTTAATTATTCAATTGATCACTGGGTAAAGTGATATATGAGATTACACGATCATTTTGATATTTAACCGTCCATAAATATCGCCTTCTTTCCGTGGAATAGAGCACTGTTCAGCTTATAAAATAGAAAAGATATCTAAAGGATATTCTAATTCTCCATCTCCGCTAGAAACTCTAATTAGTCTCAAATTATATCTCTCCTTAAAGCTCTAAAAACTGGTATGCATTGATTCTTCATATTCGATCAATGGAAGGGTTAAATGGTTATTTGATCATTGAACTGGAACTCAACTTGCAATTAAGTCATCAAACTGAAAAAAATTATAATCAACTCACTAAACTAATAAAAACTTCCAATTAGGTTTACCCCGTTAAAAACGTTAACAAACTTAGCATATGTGTGAGGTGTCATGCTTATGTGTTCAATTTGACCCTAATTATTTTATGTCTGGCCCGACCCACTTAACTTCACCAACACACCCTATAAAAACGTACTCATTCTCTCAAAGTTAACAAGTATTTATGCTCGTGCTCACCAAAAGGGTTTGATTTTTTTAATTCAAATTATCATTTTTTAGATGAGAAATTAATAAATTATATTCCTAGGTTTAAAATAAAAAAAAATTCCTAGAAAAATGAATTCCAAAAATATTGTTAAAACTCTTTATAAAATTGTATAATTGTATAATTTACCAAAATTGTACAATTTACCAAAATTTTTAATATCACTAAATATTTTTTTTATTTCTTATACTTGTTTTTCTATTACCTGAATCATTAAAAAAGACAAAGTCCAAGATATTAAGCTAGGCAAAAAAAATAAAATCACAGGCTTAATCTTAAAATGTGGAGGCATTATTTCTCTATCCAAAAAATAAATAGAGTCATTTTTATATTTATGACTTTAAATGCCAAGTATTGTTGATTTTCTATACATCAATTTTTAGCTTTCTTGAGCAAAAGATTCATATTTGGCAATTTTATATTTTTTTATTTAAATCATCATTTTTTAGATGAGAAATTAATAAATTATATTCCTAGGTTTAGCATCAAAAAAAAGTCCTAGAAAAATGAATTCAAAAAATATTGTTAAAACTCTTTATAAAACAAAAAGTAGGGAAAGCATTTTTCTTTAAAAAGAGAAATGATAACTATCTCCAAGTAGCATTCAACAGCTTTAAAGCTTGGTGAAGATGAATGATCAATTTGTGTGCTCCATTTGGTATTATTGTATTCATCTTTTTTAATCATATATCTTATAACTTTATAAATTGTACAATTTACCAAAATTGTAAATTGTACAATTTAACAAAATTTTAATATCACTAAATATTTTTTTTTATTTCTTATACTTGTTTTTCTATTACGTGAATCATTAAAAAAGTCATTAAAAAAAGACAAAGTCCAAGACATTAAGCTAGGCAATAAAAATAAAATCACAGGCTTAATCATAAAATGTGGAGGCAATATTTCTCTATCCAAAAACTAAATAGAATCATATTTATATTTAAATGACAAGTATTGTTGATTTTCTTTACATCAATTTTTAGCTTTCAATTAATTTAGCAAAAAATTCATATTTGTCAATTTTTTAATCATAATCATAAACAGAGGAGATAAAAGTAATAGTAATAAATTATGTTTTACTATTATGTGAAACACATAATCCAACAAAAAGCATGTACACCTAAAATGTTAATATATCACAGTTTCAAACTAATAGTAGTAAATTAACCAAAGTTCATTAAATCGAGAGTTCCAAGTATTAAATCTAGTTTCATATGTGAAAACAATAGTCTGAAAGGCAAATAAAAAAACAACTCCTAAAGAAATCCTCAACATATTTGTTTAAATTGGCACAAAACATCTAATGCCATTAAGAAAAGATAATATTATCAGTTCCTTACCTTAAAGCTTGAAAAGGTCAACTCCTGCTAAATACGATCAACTCCTTAATCCTGCAAACATGAGCACAGTAAGTTTAGTTAGAGCAAAAAACTTATGCAGTACTCATTGAGATACATTTACTTGGTAAAATGCATAATGTTGTTTATTGTACCCCTTTCTCCTGTTTAATTTTCTTATTCAACACCTCATGTGCCATGTCATTTGTAACCTCAGATCTAGACCTACTCTTACTTGACGATTTTACAGTCCCGGAGTGTTAGTCTCACGTGCAAATATAGATGCCTAAAATGGTTGATAATAAAATCATATATATAATTATTGTATAACATGTGAAAGATCGAACTATATATACAAAGAACTTGCCTCGATAACATATTCAAAGAGGAATCTTCAACTTTTGTAAAGTTTGAATTAGAGACTTCGTTGGTTGACTTGAAATCACATATGTCGGACGCGTAGTAGATATTGCTATCACTTAGGATGTTATCTTTATGTATATCAATGACCAGTGTATACTCCTTGCCAACAATAATTTTAATTATGTCCGAAAATTTTGTAGACTTTGCTTTATCTTTTTCCATATCTGCCACCAATTTTGTTGCTGTAATGTCAACCATTCTTTTCACTGCCATATCTTCGAGAATAACATTGCAAGCATCTGTCTCGTCTTCGGCAAGGATACACAACTTATACCTATTATAAAAGTTAAAGTTATTCCATCAACTTAATACTAAATTCGTAGAAGCCATTTTCTTAATAAATTTATTTTTTTAGTATATCTTTTTTAGGCTTACAAATATAACACAAATAATTGGTGAAGTACATTTTCTTCATAAGTGTACATACTTTTTTCCTGGAACTGGCATTTATTTTGGACAATAGGTACATCTGAATGCTTTTTCAAGTTTAGATACTTCATGTTTGCATGTGTTACAACTCTTATACCACCAAGAATTGATCTTCTATTTGGTTAACTTTAATTCGACAAAACACTTGTTTCTGTAACACCAAAAAAAAATCGAAATAGTTAAATAAATGATTTGTAGTAAGCACATATTATCAACATTTATTTTGGTTCGATATTAGATGAATACCTCGATATAGCCTTTGTCAGTAAGCTCATCCATGTTTTTTATAGTTAACATTTCACAAGTACTTCAGAACATCAGATTCTTTTTTATAGCTATAGATTTGTTGAATCCAGCAACCAGTACTTCTAGGCCATGCGATCTTATGAAGGTAATGATCCTTTCAGTTGAAGGGCATTTTGCCGTCAGTACTATGATGTATTTGTCCCTGGCAACCTTCATTTGTTTAGTTATAGGAGATTGGGAATGCTAGACGGTTGATTGTGTATGCATGAATCATGGTTAAAGCCCGAAATTGCCATTTGATGAATGAAAAATGATGGAATAATGGGAAGTTGGAGTAAGGAATAGAGGGGAAGTTTGGATGCATGATCAAATGGGAATGAAGCCAAATAACTATAAAATAACTATAAAATAACTATAGAATTTTAAAAAGTTTATTTACTATTTATTTTTAATTAAAACAAGGAAAATAACTATAAAATTAAAATAAATAGTAAATTAATTTTTAAAAATATAAATATATTATCTAAAATAATAAAATTTAACAACTTATCATTTAATTGCGATTGAATTCAAGAATAATGTGAAAAATCAACAAAAGGATTACTTTTATTTTTCAACACATATTTAAAATTATTTATTTAATATATATAATAATTTTAATTATTCAAATGATCACTGGGTAAAGTGATATATGAGATTACACGATCATGTTGATATTTAACCGTCCATAAATATCGCCTTCTTACCGTGGAATAGAACACAGTTCAGCTTATAAAATAGGAAAGATATCTAAATGATATTCTAATTCTCCATCTCCGCTGGAAGCTCTAATTAGTCTCAAATTATATCTCTCCTCAAAGCTCTAAAAACTGGTATGCAAATTCTTGATTCTTCATATTCGATTAAGGGAAGGGTTAAATGATTATTTGACCATTAACCTGGAACTCAACTTGAAATTAAGTCATCAAACTGAAAAAATTTATACTCAAAACTCATTAAACTAATAAAAACTTCCAAATAGGTTTACCCCGTTAAAAACGTTAACAAACTTAGCATATGTGTAAGGTGTCATGCTTATATGTTCAATTTGACCCTAATTATTTTATGTCTGGCCCGACCCACTTAACTTCACCAACAAATCCTAGAAAAACGTACTCACTCTCTCGAAGTTAATATCTTTGTCTCAAACTGATTTGTTTATCAGCAACAAAGAACATCATGGTGACAAGGTACAAATCTATTTACTCTATTGCCCTATATTAAAAAAAAATTTGTTGGTGTTTTGCGTTTGTGTGTATATATATAAACACACACATATTTTTGCAAATTAAGGGAATCATATTATATCCTTGTTTTTGTTTTTTGCGTTTTACAATAGATTTGATACATCCTATAATTTACACTGATTTGTTTGTGTGTGAGGAGTGTTACAAATTTGTGTAAAATAATTTACATGTAATTTTGATACCATAAAGTAAGGGTAGATTTCTGGGATTCCTCTTTGATATGCTTGGAATTTAATTATTTGCTTAAGCAATATTATACGGTTGGTTTTCTTAAGAATTACTAACGCGACATATGATATGTGAAATTTTGAGATTTATAACATATTGCTTATGTAATCTAATTTTCTTGTCCGGGGTGATTCTGTTTGGTTAAAGGAGAGCAGTGGCTAGAAAAGCATTCCATATGGATTTACCGGCAGAGATTGTGGCTGATATTCTATCAAGACTTCCCATCAGGACAATAGTCCATTGCCGATGTGTGTGCAAAAGATGGCACATTCTACTTTCAGAAACTTATTTCGTTAATCTTCATTTATCAAGATCACCCATTGGGCTTTTAGGTCATCGAAGAATGCGGGGAAAAAATCTCTTTAATCTAGGGGAACTAGACGACAAATTTGAATATCATGAATTTATTAAACCTTGCCCTTTGGACAGAATTGACCTAAGGTTCAAACGATGTTGGTCTTTGGGTTCAGTTAATGGGTTAATTTTTTATTTGTCAGAGGAATATGGTGATGATGATATAGATAAACTACAGCATATATGCAATCCAATTACACGAGAGTACATAACCCTTCCGGGTGACAACTGTGTCAGATCATCGATTGATGATATTATAACTATAATTCGTGGCTTCGGATTTGTTAGAGCCAGCAATCAGTACAAGGTCATAACTTTGTATCGGTATAGCAGTAGATCAGAATGCAAGATTTACACACTTGGAACAGGCATGTGGAGAAGTTTAGGACATCTCCCCTCTTTTGTGAACGGTCTTCAGAATGGTAGAGTTGGTGGTGGTAGTTGGTCTGGTACATTCATTGATGGAAACCTGCATTGGTTAGCTAATCTAGAGGACACCCAAAAAGAAATGGTATTTACTTTTGATTTGGAGAGAGAATCATTTCAACTAATTGACTCTGCTCCTCAAGTTGATACTTATTCATGCAGGAGTTTGGGAAAACTAGGAGGGTACCTGTGTATATGTGATTTCACACTAGACGATCTTATCGTCATTTGGTTGATGAAGGAAAATTGGACTAAAGAAATTGTCATTAAGTCTAACTATAATCTATATTTTGTTAGCCCTCTTAACATTTTGAAAGATAGGACTATCTTAATGTTATCTGATGCTTGTTTGTTCATTTATAATCATGACTATAAAACTGACCTGCAACCACTTAATGATGTTTTCCGGGATGGGCTGCAGACCCCTTGGATGGACTTTGATGCAATAGTTTATGTCCCAAGTTTTTTAAGTCTCCGGAGTTACACAGAGGAGAAGGTTTCACTTTTTAGTTCTCAGTAAGTCTCTTTCTACTCTTTATATTTACACAAACTCTGTATGTTAGGTTGCGGTTCATTTGTGTTTACTGGGGTTCCCATTGTTATACTTCGGGAGGTATTGTGTTTATTAATTTCATAGATTGTGTGATATTCTAATTTATGTTATATAATTATTAATTTATAATAACTTGCGATTGTGCGATTGTGCGACTGAATACTTCTATTCATTATTGATTTCCGGAATGGTTTGTACCGAATCATATATCTATTAAATTTGTTTTGTCTAACCATATAGACATCAGTATTATGTGCTGCATCTTTAATCAGAAGAGTTGGTTGCCAAATCATCCTACTTAAACAAGTGAAACACAAATACATTGAGCGCCAAAACAACTTCAAAAAAAAATCAGAGTGTCTAAAGTATTTCGTGAGCTCTGATGAATTAAGTTATTCTCTAGATCTGTAAAGCATATCTAAAGTTCATATCTAGCATGTGAATCTTGTTGGCTAGATAGTCTTCACAGTTAATATTTCAATTTGCAGTATTTAAAATTGAGATATTAAGATACTCTTTTCAAGCCTAACTTGCTGTGCAGCTATATCATAACCGCCTTCATTCAACTAATTTTTTACGAAAAGGACACCTTATGTCAAACAAGGCAGTGCTGTATAGATTTGCTTATATTTGACAGGGTGCAACATTCATTTGCATTTAGGATAGGAAAACAGGAAACTGCTTATGTAATGAGGACCAACATAATCCTAATTACCTTAAAAATTGTGCAGTTAGGAATAAAAGAGCTCATGCATGGGGAAAAAAACAGGTCGAAGAAAGCATCCAAGCAAACACGATTTGATTCAAATGTTACTGATGAGAGCGGCGTAGAGAACTGGAGACTTTGCCTGCAGCAGTGTCCTGACAAATGGAGCGCCTGAGTGCAGGTGAGTATTTAGTTTCCTCCCCTCTTCCGTTGACCTCATCTCTTAAAAGAGGCTACAGTTCAGTTGTATGGGCATTATCCATATAAGAGGGAGGGCTGGGTCAGCCATTCAGACAAACAACGTTCTTTTAAACCAGAATTGGTGTATGTTTTACTGCTAAATGACTTGCATTTTCTGTGACTTTATCGCTTATAAAATAAATAGGCAATTAATGAATCATTTCTAATATATTCCACTTGAAGTTCCATTATATACTTTCTCACGTGATTTATTATTCTTAAACTATGAAATCTTTGTTATTTCCTCCCTCTATATTTAGGGAGAAAAAATTATAGGATTTCATTAAAATGATTGTTCACTGGCATGCATAGGTGGATAAGTGCATAGGTGGATTTCATTAACTAGGTGTTCCTTTAGGTGTTCTAATATAAATTTTGAGATTTTACCAAGTGTTTTGATAAGTGTTTTAATTATGTATAATTCAATTTTTTGTTTTAGTAAATATGAAAAATGTATTTAAGATTTTAGTAGGTCAAGGATTATTAAGTGTTCTAGTTAAAAGCATATACTCCAAAATATTTTTTTATCATTCGAAAATATTAGATTTTGTGGTTTGACAAATACTTTAGCTACAAAATTTGAATCATACTTATTATCAAAGTTGTTTTGTATTTTTAGTATGTAGAAGATATATATTTATTGCAATCAATCAAAATAGATTGTATTTAATGTCTTAATTGAAGAAATAATAAATCAAATGTTACTTTCCTTTATAACTCTTTTTGCTACTACAAAATGATAATAAGATCAACGGTCTAGATGTTGGTCTCTAAGTTTTCTCTAAAAAAAGGTTTTCTCTAGATCACTACTCTCTCTCTCTCTCTCTCTCTCTCTCTCTCTCTATATATATATATATATATATATATATATATATATAAAGGAAAGCTTTAGTGTTCAAGGGCCTTTCAGATCTCCATAATTGTTTACCTGATTCTTTTAAGTCTCACGTGCCAAGAGTTTCCAGAAGTTATAAATCAATAAACTTATATAAAGGAGGATTGGAACATAATAAGTTAAATCAAGTTTGAAGGTAATGCAGTAATGAAAGTTTTAAAAGATTTAGGTAAACTGAACTTGAATGTTTGAAAAAATATATACAGAAGGTATTTTAGATTATTAAACTGACTTGCATTACTAGAACAACTTCAATATAATGGTGAGGGGATACCTAATGAAACAATTATGCTCCTTGAAATGTAATAATAACAATATTGAAAAAATAGTTTTAAAAAGATATGTTGTTATTTGTTTAGTGTATATCGTGAACTCGGTTAATCCTACGATTTTTATATCAATAAGAAAATTATTATGTTTAGAAAAATCCTTACCTATTCCCCTCTCGTATATATAACCAATATGTCATCTTGATTTGCATAGGTTTCAAGATAAATATGGGTTTGCTTTATCTGATTCTGTTATTGATATGAATCCTGTTATAAGGCTATATTGGTTATAGGACTCCTCAGTTATTTATGAAGTAGGCGTGGAAACAGTAAAGAATAATGTCATAGTGAAAGTTATGCGATTTGATTTTTTAATTGGTCTATTTGATATGTATTAGACTATATTTAGAAAAAAATTATTAGAATATAAATTAACTTAAGTGTAAAATTACTTATCCGTTAATTCATATGATAAATTGTATTAATATTAATATTATCATCCAATCACCAAAACGTTTACAACCCCCGCTGAAAGTCAAAATCCCTCTTTATTGTTTTTACTTAATTTTAGTTTTCATTTAATTTCTCTCTTTTTTGAGAATATTTCTACCAATTTAATGAAATTTTACCCATTTTTTGGGTTTTGTTCTTATGGGAATTTGGTATATTTAAATTTTCAGTATCGTGGATCCCAATAATATTTATATAAATTCTTTGAAAATATTTGTATGGGTCGTGATCAATTTTTCGAATACATATTAAAACATACTTATTACTCACGACCGCAATAAATCATTAGATCATCTCTTAAAAAAAGGTTGCATGTTTCAACGATATGAGAAAGGATCTCTACTACTACTGTGCAAGATCCATGAAACGAACGTAATTATGACAAAACAAACTTTCGTGTATTCTAGTTTGTTATGAATTTGTTCCATTCCATATCACTTTATAAATTATGTCCTTTTATTAGTGAAATGATTTATAATAGAAAAATAAATATTATCAATCAATTAAACAAATCCAATATATCGCGCTCTTAAAGTAAGATATGCCTATTAGAGTTTATGGTGATTACACTCAGCTTGTTCGTAATAACAACTTATATATATATATACATATATATATATATATATATATACATATATATATATATATATATATATATATATATATATTCAGTTTGGGAGTTTGTATGTTGGATTATTCTTTTCTATTAAAACATGATATATAAAATTTTTGTTTTCTTTTACTCGTAAAATAAGACATTTGAAAAGAGTATCACCTATCTTCTTTCTATTTGACTAACTTGTTAAAATAAAATACTACCTATAAAACTGAAATCGAGTGTGTAATATATAAACACGTAATTACATTATTATATATGCGTCCTTGTAATTTAATTATCGGGTAAATAACACGAAATTCATTTTCCTTTAACAATGAGTATATTTTTTCAAAATATATCATAAGAAGCACTTACGTAGACCTAACAAATCATTTGTATTATGTACATTCATGTCATACTTTATGATCTTGCACGAAACGACATGAAATTAAATCGTGTACCCGAAATTCGAACACAAAATGACTCTAAACTACACGAATTTTTTCGCGTACATGAAAAGAAATAAAATACGCGAATAGAAAAACAATGACAATTACATGAATAGTATTATGTATCCAAGTTATGTAACTGAGAACAACATTGAGATGCTACAAAATAAAACATGGTGTAAAGTCTCGAACCCTCTTTTTTTTTTTAATTTTGTTTCTTCTTAATAAGTATCTCTCTTTGTGTTGAATTTTTATACCAAGTTATTAGTTTTTTTATCCATATTTTAGGCTTTGTTAATAAGTATCTCGTTGGTGGGTTATATTTGTCGATATATTCGATTTTGTACTATCTTATTATGAATGATAAGTCCCCTTTTCTTTATCTTTATTTACTCTTTTTTTCGACAAATATCTCTCTTTATTGAGAGTTTAGTACCCCGTTGTATATTTTGTTTACGCATATATTGGATTTTGTTATATTAGTTCATTGATTTGGGTAGTGCAGAATCGCAATTATGATTGGTTACTCGAATACGTTTTGACAAATCAGATATACATATTCCTCATGATTATATGTTAAATTATCTCGCCAAGAAGGCTGAAGGTTGTACATTTCAGTAATATAAGGGAGTTATGTACCACAATTGAAGATTTTATCAACGATTGGATGAAGGAAATCCCGATTTGATCTATTTTACTATGTATTTGTTCAATTTCGATTATTTTTATAGATGTCGAATGCTCTTTAATTGAGGAATTAATTACCTATAAAAAATGGTGATTTAAAGGAAAATTTGGAATTTTTATTACTTTAGTAGATGTCGTTTGCCCCTTTATTAATGAATTACTCACGTATAAAAATGGTAATTTATATTAAAAAAAAATTGCGCTCAGTTGACTAATATATTATAAAAATATTCAATAACAATATTTCATAGATTCTGTATTAATTTTTATTTTTTTATTGATAATATATACACAATTAATGTCTAATAGTCTAATAATATTTAAAAATTTATTTTATATTTTGAATAATTCAAATATATTATCACATCAATTTGTTTGTCCCATTAGTTATTGCATTTAAAAAAAATATTCATTAGTAAAATATTGAAAGAAAATTGGTTTAAAATTCGTTTTAATATTTTAATTGGATGAATTTAACTTTTTTATAAATAATTAATTTAAAATTTTATATAACTTAACTTTTGAACTCGTAATTAAATCAGTGTGGTAAATAATTTTTAATTTAAAGTAATTTTTAATTCAGTAATAGCAGATTTATAAAATTTGATTGTACCTTATGATTTTATAATGAGAGTTTGAGATGTTAAAGTATTATATATTATAGATAAAATAGATGTATTACTTTTTTATTTTTTAATAATAATCATTTTATTTAAAATAAAATTGTTAAGTACCCACAATAAGTAAATTATGATGACAATGATATTATTGTTTTAATTTTAGTGGTTAATTCTGATCGGCTCTAATATACATTTATGAAAATTAATCCTTAATATACATTAGTGTAATTATGATTAATTGTAAATCAAAATAGGGGTAAATTAGTTAATAGTTTGAAAATCAGTAAATGTTATATTTTTTAATAATTCTGATTGATTTTAGTTTAAGATAGTAATTTAATATAAATATTTTTGACATTAAGAAATATGTAATAAATAGGTATGATAAATCAAGTAACTACTACATTTAAATTAGAATTAACCAATCATGATTAGTATAGTAAGATGTTAAATCAAGTAACTGCTATACCTAAGTCAGAATTGTTAACCAATCATGGTTAGTATAGTAAGATGGTTAGTATAGTAAGATGAGAATGTTAAATAAGGAAAACTTTAAATCTAATATGAATGGTCTAAATTTTAGAGATGGTCTCTAATTGGTCCTAAAATAATTCATAATTTTCTGATTGGTTAACTATCTTTTAACTGTACATGGGTAGACTCAGGTATTATAATAAAGATATGTTAGTAACTTTCTGTTCCCTAAATGCAACTGTTCTTAAGAGTCATTGTTGGTACTCTTTTCAGGAGAATGCACCACAATGGATGACAAAGGATGTTTTAGAAATGGTAGAAATAACAACAGGGTATAACCCGAAGAACCCGTATCCAAAATGTAGAAGTATATGCTCCTTAATTGTAGATTTATGATCATAATTTATAACCGTTTTTTTATATTATTTTATGATAAGAGTAGATAATAAATATGTTGGACTTTGGTAATTGTGAGAAATTGAAAATAAAGTAGAATTTTTGTTTTTCTTGTAACGGCTTATATGTACTACCGACATTACTATTTACGATTTTTTTTCACATGGACGTTGAAGTCGGTGTTTTTTTAATATTTTTTAAATAATAAAATTATTAATAACTTGAAGTTGGGACCAAAAATATTATAGGCCCACGCGAACCGCGGCCTGTTTCCTAGTATAAAGTACGTTATTGACTTTGATCTCCCTATCCGAAGTAGCAATAGTCGAAATAAATTGTAATACATAAACCCTGTAAAAACAATCCGCCGCCTGTGCTTTCGAGTTCCGTCAGCTCAAAAAACTAGTCTCATTTCTACCGTGTGTACTTCCGAGTTCCGACTGTGCTCGAAACCCTAGCCTTGCCTCTTCTTTCTGCTCCAAGCTCTTGTAATAGGTAATTTGTAAATTGCATATTTCTTTTTTTTTTTTTCAGATCTTGTTATTTAATTTTGCGATTTTATTGATTAATAGAATTTAACTGATTACTAAGTGAGAAATTAATGATTAGAAATTGTTAGCATCTAGCTTTTTGGGATGTAAAATCTCTGAGCTAGATATATAAATGAATTTCCGAATCAGTGTGTTGATGTGTATATCATGTATGTGTATATCACTAGAGCTCATCATTAGTAATTAGCATCAGGATGAAATTTTTAAGAATGCGAGGGTTCTGGTTATTTGGCCTTGGTCTAAACAGATTTGATACCAAATTAAGCTATTTACTATAGTAAAATTTTATTGTGTTAGGACTTATCATGTATATTGTTATTAATTTTAAGTTTAGCCATGATTTTCTTTAGAAATATGATCATGATATTTGAATTGTTAAATTTGGAAAACTATATTAAGATAGTTGTTCATTTGTGTAATGATTCATTGGTTTGTTTGAGAATCACAAAAATAGTCAAAAATATATTTGTTCACTAATTTTTTTATTGTATTTGGTGCATGGTATGTAGTGGCAAGTTCTTTACTATGGACTTACCCGCGGATATACTGGCTGAAATTATATCAAGAACTCCCGTCAGGACAATAATCTATTGCAAATGTGTGTGCAAAAGATGGCACAATATACTCTCAGAACCGGGTTTTGCTAATCTACATCTATCTAGATCATCTGAAGTGGTTTTATTTCATCAAGGGGACGATGATGTCGAATCTGCTTACCTTACACTGGTTGAACTAGATGATAAACGTGACCAACATGATATTCATCATGACCCTCTAATGAAATTTTCCCTAGGAATTGACTTCGAATACTATGAGATGTATTTAAGTGGTTCAGTTAATGGGTTAATTTGCTTAGAGGATCAATGTGATGGTTCAACTTATGTATGCAATCCAATTACACAAGAGTACATACTCCTTCAAGATTATGAGTACACCAAAAACTCATATTTAATGGGATATTATGGGTTTGGATTTGTTGATTCGAACAAAGAGTACAAGATTGTACGCTTTCATAAGGTTAGTTTACCTTCAACTGAAGGCTCATATAACCTAGGGAGCGAGGTTTATACGCTTGGAACGGGCATGTGGAGAGATCTAGGACATGTCCCCTTCCATCTAAATGGATATGATAATGGTACTTATGTTAGTGACAACCTCCATTGGTCTGCTGAAGAAGGTATATGTACTTTTGATTTGGATAAAGAATTATTTCATCTGATGAAAGCTCCTCCTTTGTCTAGTGGGGATAAAGTTGTCCATAGGAACTTGGGAGTCCTTAAAGGTTGCTTGTGTATATGTGATATCACACTTGACTCTGAACTTGTCATCTGGGTGATGAGAGATTATGGGGTGGAAGATGGTTGGAGCAAAGAACTCATCACTCTTACTCATCTGATACATGGTGGTATACATACTGACGTGGTTCGGCTCCTTAAAGTTCTCAAAGATGGGAACATCTTAATGTATTGCGACCCATTACAGTTGTTTACTTATCATCCTCGACACAAAACTTTGCAACATCACATTTTCCCGGAGGGCGACTTCGTCATATTTAATGCAAAGACTTATGTCCCCAGTTTTATCAGCCTCAAGAGTTTCACCTTGGAGCGCATTTCAAGATGGTAGTCGTCAAGTGTAGCATGCTGCTCATCACTTTAATTACTGGTTTCATTTCAAGAACCCGTAATGTTTTGAAGCCTTCCTAGTTGTCTATCTCATATTTGTAATCCTAATTTCAAATTTCAAATTTTAATAATTCCTGTAGGCTGCAGGATAAATTTAGCAATTAGTGCTTGACATTTTAATACATTTACTTATGGCATGGTTTGAATGGTTTTTATGTTGTATGATTTGTATGTTGTATATTAGTTCTGTGTAATAAGTTATTTTATGTGCCATGTGATTATGTGAGTGAGTATTGCATAGATGTGTTTATATAAGATAGGGTGCAACATTTGGCCTCGAGGTTAGCAAATCATAGGGGACTGCTTATCAAGGGTGCAACATTTGGCCTCGAGGTTAGCAAATCATAGGGGACTGCTTATCAACATTGTGCAGTTTCAAACAAATGATCTCATACATTGAAAAGAAAATCGAAGAAATCTTCCTGATAATGCACCATTTGATTCAACTGTTTCCGAAGAGAGCGATTTTGTGAAAGTCAACACATATGACAAATTGGTCATGAATCTTGATAAGATGTCAGCAACATTTTTGACACAATGGAGCAGCTGAGAATGCGGGCAACAGTGCAACACATATATAGCTGTGAAATCTATGTTATTTCCTTCCTCTAAATTGGAAAAACGATGGGGATATTATCAAAATGCTGACTTTGCCGTTCACTGTGTGTTTAATAGTCCCTGCTAGAAACCATAGCGCTACCTCCACTTTCTCCTCCAAGTTCTTTCGCCAGGTAATTTCTAATTTTGTACTTTTTTTAGTTAGATTTATTAGATATTGTGATTTTGAAAATAGTTAGCAACTGTCCCTAAAGATGTAAATCTTATAATTGTTTGAATAATGATTTTCTGAATTAGTGTCTTGATATGTATATCATTTTTGTGTCAATACTTCTAATTTGAAATCCCATTCGGGTATTAAGATTGAAAAAGACTCTGTAGACGAAAGGTTGGGTACGTTTGATTTGGATAAAGAATCGTTTCCACTAATTGCAGGTCCAGCTGTTCCTGAAGTTTGTGGTTGTATAACTTTTCGGAGCTTAGCTATCCTAGGAGGTTCCTTTGTACTGATTTCTTGTAAGATGGTACGCCAGATGAGAAGGTTTATCCTCTGAAAGTTTTGAAAGATGGGACTATTTAATGTATTATGAGGAATTGAGGATCAGTTGTTCACTTATCATGCTGGTACTAGAACCAAGTAAGAGCACATTATTCCGGACAGTTCTTTCAAGACCAATAATGCAATAGTTTATTGTAGAGAGAATGCAATATCAATTAGTGATTGAGGAGTGTAGGCGTATGCTTCTCGAGTCAAACAAAGTTTCTTTGTTTTTTA
Source organism: Saposhnikovia divaricata (assembly GCA_036435485.1). Taxonomy (NCBI): domain Eukaryota; kingdom Viridiplantae; phylum Streptophyta; class Magnoliopsida; order Apiales; family Apiaceae; genus Saposhnikovia; species Saposhnikovia divaricata. The sequence continues at coordinate 247,419,079 of CM071594.1, read as the reverse complement.
TTAAACGATCTGCTAACATGGTTGCTCATTACATAGCTAAAGAGTCATGTTATTACTCAGGTCGTGTTATTGATAGGAATGTTGTTCCTGTCGAACTCCAGAATGTAATGCTGGGCGATTTGCCTTAAGTTATAAAATCTTCCTTTTCGTCAAAAAAAAAAAGAATTGTGGAAAACCTTTTCATTTTTAATTTACTATGTTCGAGGAGTATTAAAAATTGTTCTAATAATTTATACAAATTTGTTCTAATAATTCACACAAAAGCGTAATCAAATATTCTGTAACACATCATTATGCATTAATGTTATGTTAGAATTTGCCATACATCACTTGATTAGATGTTTTTGTTAACCTGGTGACGAAAGTTGAGATGGTGTGTCGATTTCTTACGACTCACTTGGATAAAAAAATTTGATAAACTTTTGGGAATGCTTTGAATGCAATAATGGCACTTACATTTCTGACATTCCTTTTCGATATGCAATGGACTTATGTGCTTATGCAAATTTTAAATTGGTTTTTTTAGAATACCAACACTACGAAAATGTAAAATTTATAATATATTATTTATGTAATTTGTTTTTGTTGTCAGGGATGGATGATTCTGTTTGGTGAAGGAGTGCAGTGGCTAGCTAGTCATTCGGTATGGATTTACCGGCAGACATTGTGACTGACATTCTATCAAGATTGTCCGTCAAGACAATAGTCTTTTACGGATGTGTATGCAAAAAATGGAACAATTTACTTTCGGAAACCTGTTTTGTTAGTCTTCATCTAACAAGATCACCTAAAGGGCTTATAGTTCATCGAACAAAGCGAACAATTCATATGTTGAATCTGGGGGAACTAGACGACAAATTTGAGTATCGTGATATTATTAATATGCCAAGATTAAGAGAATGTTGGTTATTGGGTTCAGTTAATGGGTTAATTTGTTTAGAGGTAAAGGAAAATTGTGATGATGCACTTCAGATATGGAATCCAGTTACACGAGAGTACATAATCCTTCCGGGTGACAAGTGTGACAAATTATCGATTATTGGTTTCGGATTTGTGGCAGCCAGCAATCAGTACAAGGTCGTAACCTTGTATCTTGGTAGAAATAAGTCAGAATGCAAGATTTTTACACTTGGGACAGGCATGTGGAGAAGTCTAGGACATCTCCTCTTTTTCGAGAATGGCCTTCAGGATGGTAGAGTTGATGCTGGTAGTTGGGGTGGTACTTGGGTTGGTACATTTTTTGCTGGCAAATTTCATTGGTTAGCTAATCAAAAGAATACCAATAACGAAGTGGTGTATACTTTTGATTTGGAGAAAGAATTATTTCAAATAACTGCCTCTGCTCCTCAAGTTGATTCTGATCTGACAACCTGCAGGAGTTTGGGAACGCTAGGAGGGTACTTGTGTATATGTGATTGTACACCAGACGCTGATCTTGTCGCCATTTGGGTGATGAAGGAAAATTGGACTAAAGAAATTGTCATTGAATCTACTCCTGGGCTATATTTTGTACAACCTCTAGATATTTTGAAAGATAGGACGATCTTATTGTCATCCTGTGATTATTGTTTGTACACTTACCGTCTTGATCATAAAACTCTGCAACCACGTGAGGATGTTATCCCGGACGGGCTGCAGACCCCTTTTCTGGACACATATAATGCAATAGTTTATGTCCCAAGTTTTGAAAGGCTCAAGAGTTTCAAGGAGGAGAAGGTGCACCGTTTTAGTTCTGAATTTGGTTTAGTGCTTTCTGCTAAATGATTGCAAGGTTTCAAGATGTTGCAGCATGAAGCTCAGCTCTCCTTTTTTTTTTGTTTACTCTATGTTCACTTGGGTCCCATTTGTTATATTTGGGGAGCTACTGTAACTTTTAAAAAAAAAAATTAATTTCATAGTTTTAAAAAAATTTAAGTTATAACAAATGCTGTATTAGTGTTATCCTTTTTCTTTTGAATATAAGATGATTATATGAAATTTTTTATTATGATGAATTATACAACTCTATGGGATAATGGAGTTTAATCATTAAAATCTATAAAACTTGTGGTGAGTTTCATAATTCAATGCCTTAAAACTGTAAACAGGTGCTGAACTTTGAGAGTTTAATGCAGCAAAACAAAACGAGGAAGATCGAAAGGGACCTGGTGGTTTATATATATATTTGCTCCATTCGGCTGGAATCCTGGAAGATTCAGATGGCGCATTATACTCTCAGAACTTATTTGTTGAACTTGATCTATCAATTACAGGAGAGTACATACTCCTGTATGAAAAGTGCATCAGAAATCCATTTTTGTAACTCATAGTTTGGATTTGTTGCGGTTTGCTATTATTTCACTGAAGGCTCAGATTATAAGTTGATTTGCAAGGTCTATACCCTTGGAACAAGGCACATGGAGAAGTAGTTATGCAGCATGCAATGTGAGAACTACCTTTACGTTGCTCTCAGAAACCGAGACCTACTTAAGCCTTCCAATCCAAACCTATATCATTTTGAGATGTCCAAGTCCTTGACAGTTCTTATAACCACTGATCATGGAGGTCCGTGAAACAGTATTTGGACAAGGCATCACACGTTAATTGATGACATAGTTAATTGATAATCCCATGTCAAAACTGTCCAACTACTGAACTACAACTTCCTTTTAACCTCATTACCTTTTAAAAAAGACAATATATACACTCATCTGCGATTAAAGCAAATAGAGGAAACAAGTGTTAAGCTATTCATTCCATTATCCATACCCTTTTTTGATAATTGGCGGGATACGAATCTTCCCTATAGTATAGTTTTTTATTTTGAGTTAGTACTTCTGTCTTCCTCTTGTATGCCTCTCCACCATCTACAAGTCCAACAAGGCCAAGTTACATAATCGGTTAATTGGATTTCTGATTATATTTCACTTGCTAGCACGACTTCCAGTCTATTCCTCTTTGCTAGCACGGCCACCATTCCACCACTTTGCTCAAGAAAATTCATCTCCCTACATTTCTCCGAGCTCATACAGATCTCTCTCGACGTCTCTTCCAGAATAGGCCTTTCTTGTGAACAAATCTGATGCTGTTGGAAAGACAAAGACGTTAGAGATTTCCAGTCGGTTTAATTTGGGGTTAGATTTGTGTAAATTAAAATTTTAGAGCTCAGTTCATGCACACAAACAATACATGAGGGTGCAAAATGGAAATAAGCGGAAAACCATCTTTATTTGTAGCCAGAGAATTACAGTGCATGATGGTCATAGTCAAGTCTTTAAACATTTTAATTGAAAAGGTTAATCTAATTCAGCTCACGTTGCAAGTGATTAGCAACTGTCCAAAAGACAGTGCAAAACCAAGATTATCTCTTCTTGAAGACATATTTCTTGGCCTGCTTTTTTAATTATTTTTTTCATATAAGTTATCTTAGGCCTGCTTTCTTTATTGGGTGGTTTGTTTTAGGCTACTGGCAAAGTATCTGATATTGTATTTAAAGCAGCTCAAAATTTTCACGCTGATGTTATAAGCATATCCTGTTGTAGTTGAGGCCGGCAGAGAGGACAGAAAACCTCTGTATAAAAAGAGATAAATACAATACCTGACTCGGCATTAAAAATATGGCGGATGTGAAGCTTTTTAGGACATTTTCGAGCCCGTTTGCCTTGAGGATTGTTTGGGCATTGAAGCTTAAAAGCATAGAATTTGATACAGTAATGGAAGATTTCCCACACAAGAGTGCTTTGCTTTTAAAGTACAATCCAGTTCACAAGAAAGTTCCTGTATTTGTTCACAATGGAAAACCAATATCAGAATCGCTTGTAATCCTCGAGTATATAGAAGAAACATGGAAAGAAACTCCTCTTTTTCCTGAAGATCCAATGGAGAGGGCCACAGCTCGTTTCTGGGCAAAATTTGGCGATGAAAAGGTAAAAATTTGAACTTTTTACCTTGTAATTTATTAAAAGATATCAGAACGAAAATTCCTTGGAAAATATTAAAATCATTGAAAAGGACCACAGAAACACAAATTTTTTTGACAAAAATGGTAGAAAGAAAAGGAAAAGCAGGCATTTCTTGTAACAGTTTTTGATCAATCTTTGACATGATCTTTCAATTGGTCAAATGTAGCTTTTGACATCAATATTTCAAAGTGTTCTAAGAAAAGGCAAAGAACAAGAGGAAGCAAAGTTAGATGCCAGGAAAAATTTAGAATATGTTGAGGAACAGCTCAGGGGAAAGAGGTTCTTTGGCGGAGAGTCGATTGGATTCCTAGATCTTGTATTCGGTTGGATGGCCAATCTCATTAGTATTTTGGAAGAAACGAGCGGCCAAGATATCATTAAAGAAGAACAATGTCCATTGCTACTAAAATGGATAAAGGACTTCTCAGAAGTTCCAGTAATTAAAGAAAGCATGCCACCGAGGGACAAGCTAATCTCCAAGTTTCGAGCAATGCAACAAGCCTGATGTGTGTATGAATTTTAAGCAACTACAGAGGTTAACTCATTATAAATAAAAGCTTTATTGTGCTTATGTGCAGTGCTTCACTGAATCATTTTCTATTACTACTATAAATGAAAAGACAGTAAAGAAAATAGGAAAGAACTATAGATATAATCTTGACAACTAAATCAGTAACCAATCGAACAATGATATACTTTTCGCAATCTAAGTATCATGCACTTTTCACGAAACCTGTTCCTTATGCTATTTCCTCTCAGCCAACCCAATAACACTACGCGTCACACTGTTTGTTTCAAGGTTAAGGTGAAGTAGATCATCTTCCTAGAAGACTTCTCCATTTAAAATAAAATTTCTCTAATGTGAGCACAATAAACAATATCGTTTCTGGTACTGATTTTGCAGTCCGGAGTAAGTACGGTGATTCTGCACCTTCTGTGGGGTTTTCCAAGATGGGTTAACTGATAGATATGAATCACATACGTTGGCAGCAGCATAGACAACTGCCAATCTAAACCTTCTTCTTTGTCTTGCCTTCTTGTTATTCTTATGCCTTTCCTAGCTGAGATTCTGAACTTCTTCGATCTGCTAAGCACCACATGCTGCTTTCCCTCTTGCTCCTTTCTCTACCTCCACACATAACCACATTAAAGAAGAAGAAAACATAATGTACCTGGCGAAAAAAAAAACATAATGCAACTAATTTTCCAAAAACTATGATCTTGTCTCCAAAACTAGTCATACACATCTCTCGACATTCCCACACCCCCGGGCCATGTCCAGTGAACACGGGTTTGAGGACAAAATCAGAGATTTCGGATGACAGATATTATATCCCCCAGATTATCCAGTAGGCAGATCACACAAGCCGCCTGAGGCAGCAAACTCTAAACCTTCACAAAGACGAGATTGACAAAATCTATACTGCCAGGAATTTGTAAATCTGCGAATGCAAAGAATACATTTCCAATTCACTGAATATTATGAAAATGAGATGGATGGAAGTGACATAGGAATGGAGAGTATGATTGTCATGTAGGACTGAGGTTTAGTATGCGCTAAAAGTCTTCTAGTCAAAATCTAGTGGCTCTACACAGGAAACTGGAATTTGAAACTGATACAATGTACAATTGAGCAGATTTAACTATTTTTCATTCAGTAAGGCACTCGTAAAAGGGTCCTGAGCAAGTAGGTATCCGTTAGTTTACCCAAAATTTTAGTACATACACAGGATTTAGTTTAGCATACTGGGTATGTTCGGTGACTTGGTATTATTAAATTCTTACTCAAAGTTAACAATTGTTCTAATAATTCATACCAACGGTAAAATATTGTCATAATCCCATGATTTACCTAGCAGCCGATCAACCTCTTCTTTCAAGGCAGTAGCTCGTTCACCACTGACCGCCCGTCACTTTTGCCGAACGCCCTTCCTAGAAGGGTCTATGTTAAGGTGATGACACATTACTTCGGGATCAATTCCCACCATGTCCGCATGACTCCAAGCGAAAACATCCAGATTATCCTTTAAAAAGGTAACTAGCCTCTCTCTCAAGCCTGACACTAATCTCTCCCCAATATGTAGTACTCGGGATGAGTCCTTCACGTCCACAAGAATTGGTACACTATCCTTCGCTGGTCCCATGTTCTTCTTGGACTCAGGCAATCGAGGATCCAAGTCAAACTCTACTTCCTTCGTTCCACTGGACTCACCCACTTCTCGCACAGAAACAATCTCATCCCTTAACGGTTGAGATCCCTCTCTCCTAGTCGAATCATCCGGAAATTCAACCATGGGAGTATCCTCGTAACCCATAACGAATTTTCCCTTTTTCGCCCTAAGACTTCTTTGTTCCTCCTCGTCAGTGATATCTTCAACAATCCCTTCTTCAAACTGGTTTTGATTGACTGGAGGGGGAGCTTCAATCATCAACACCCTATATCCTGGACTATCAATTGTCATGCCCTCCACAAAAGATTTTTCTGCAGCGCCTTCCATAATAACTTCCACGGTCTCTCCTCGAGAGGGTGGTGCCTCTAACAGAAAGGCTGGGGTTCCCTGTTTAGCTAACGTCTCATAACTGGCCAAGGTATCATCCTCAGGGAATTCCACTGTATAAACCATGTGGGTAACCGCCTTTTCGGACGACTTTGGTCCGAAAGATTTCAATGTTTCCGCAGCATTTTTGTCTTTGAAGTCCAACATCTCCTCTCCATGTTTCCCTTTTGAGGAAGACTTCATCATTTTGTTATAACAATCCCTGGAATCATACTGACTTCCCTTGACACACCCGACCCCCACGGGAGTAGGGAATTTCATTGCCAAATGGTAAATCGATGTCACCACCCTCATTTCCTTCAAGACCGGCCTTCCAAGTAAAGCGTTGTAACATGTAGGTTGGTCGACGACTAGAAATTCAAACACCTGTGTAGCAGAGTAAGGGTCTTCCCCTAAGGTAAGAGGCAATTTCACCGTGCCCTTGACCCGGACAGAATCTCCTGTGAAGCCATATATGTGAGTCGTTCCTTGAACCATTTCTTTATCAAGAAGTCCCATCTTCTTAAAAGTTCCGTAATAGAGGATATTCACAGAACTCCCATTATCGACGAACACACGATGGACGCTCCTAGACCCAATTCTGACATTGACAACTAAGGCATCACTATGCGGATGATGAACCCATCTTGCATCTTCTTCAGAGAAAATTATCTGTGTGTCCTCTCCTTTAAACAACTTGGGGGGCCTTTCTGACGGGTGATTAACATTTGTCAGTGGGGAATCCTTTGCCTCTCGAGCGTATATCTCCATTGCATTCCTCCCATTCCCACATATATGGGGTCCCCCAAAAATGGTATGGATGCTCGCCTCTCTCACGAACATTGTATTTCCTTGCTGTTGTGGTCCATCTTTGTCTTGAGGATCTTCCTTTTTAGCACCCTCTTTCTGAGGGGCATTGTCTTGGATCTTCCTTACTTCCTTTACCACCCACTCAGTCAACTTCCCATTCTTGATTAGCAATTCGATCTCCTCTTTCAGCTGTCTGCACTGATAGGTGTTGTGCCCGTTGGATTGATGATACGCACAATACCTTGTTTTATCCCGGGACACATTCTTTGTAAGCGGCACAGGTGTCCTGTATAGCCCTTCCGCTTTCGTAACCTCATAAATATGATCGACTGACGCCACCAGAGGCGTGTAAATACTTGTTTGAGAATATCCCTGGTCTTTCTGAGTGTAAAGAGGTGGTGGAGGATATCGACGTACTGGGCTAGGTGATCGTGGTCGATCTGATCTCCAAGTATCAACAACATTGACATCTCCTCTCCCAGTCTTTGTTCTATCCCCCTTTGGGCTAGGCGACCTATCTTTGCGCTTGCCTCTACGATTGTTGTTTGTATAATAACTCCTCTTCAAAGCTTTTTCTTCCCTTTTAAAAGGTTCCGCGTGTGCATAGAGGTCGGCGAGAGTAGGAGGCTCTTTTCGCTGAAGCTCCTTCCAGAAGTCTAAGTTCACCCTTACCCCAGCTATTAGAAAATTCTTGATGGTTTCGTCCGAAGCTCCTCGGACAGTTGGGACTTCTGAGTTGAAACGTCTAAAGTAGGATTGCAGGGTTTCTCCCTCTCTCTGCTTTATATTGGCCAAGGTCGTGACAGGCGGAGCATAGACGATAGACGATTGAAATTGGATCAAGAACATTCTTCGCATTTGATCCCAAGAAGTAATAGAAGCCGGTCCCAACTTTTGAAAGCATTGGTGGGCATTTCCCCGCAGGGTCGAAGCTAGCAACCTACACTTCGTCAAGTCCTCCACTTGGTAGAGCTCCATCTCAGTGTTGAACCTTGCAATATACTCCGTCGGGTCGGAACTTCCCGTAAACCTCAAAGCTCCCACCCCTCGAAAAGATGGGGGAAGAGGTGCTTCACGAACTGCCAATGAAAAAGGCGATGGAGCCGGTTCAAACATAGCTCCCGACCGCTCTTCTGATTGAGCCAGAAGCCTGCGCAAGGCATTCAAGTCTAGATCCTCAAAACCGGATATCCTACGAGACGCTTCCTCCCGTTTCTGCTGATTCATTAACTCTTCAAACCTGTACCGATCCCCGACAGAGTTCTCCAGATGAGGCAAATGATATCTGCGAGCAGCCATTAAATTTCCCTCCAAATTAGATTCTAAAGGTCCTCTTTGACCTCTTTCTGCGAGGTTGAGGAGGTTGGCATAAGATCTTCTTTCCCCGTAGCCCAAACTATAATGGTTCGGAGTCCTCCTCTGATGATTTGGGTCACTAGTCTGAACCATTGTGAGAGGAATCACATCGGAGTCTCCCAACATCTCATTCTCGTGATTGAAACGGTGCCTTTCATTAGGTCTCTCCTAGTCCACAGTCCTTTGGCCGCCAACCCAAACTTCCTCCCTCTGAAGTTCTCGCCCCCTTACAGCCCTTTCTTCCTGCGGTCGTGCTTGACCCGGGCGTCGGGGCACCACTCTATCTGGTGGGAATTCAACATACGGTTCTCCATAGGTCAAGGCCCTGGGTGTAATAGCTCGGAACCGCTGGTCAGTCCTAGCCTCCCCAACAATCTGAACTTCTCTTTCAAAGGGGATTCCCATATGCGAAACGCGTTGGTGGTTAATGGCAGATTCCCTACCAACACGCTGATCTCCACCTGGTGTGCGATAATTTCTTTCCCAGTCATGGTGAGTCGCCCCCATATTCTCTCCTCTCCCATCTAGTGGGCGTCGCCCATCATGGTTCGGGCGGGATCCTTCAAAAAATTGCCTCTCTCTTTCCATCGCGTCCATCCTTGCACCCATACGGGTAATAGTATTTCCCATATAAGTGATCTAATTCAAGAGCTCAGTATTACTCATCAAGACAAGGGGATCTCCTCCAATCCGTGGCATCGACTGTCCATTAGGAACCCTGGGTGTAGTAGATCTTCGGCACGAGCCTCCTTGAAGTGAGCGATCAAGGTTTCTCAGCATCGAATTCCTTATGGCAGAATTTCTTGGTGGCGGCGGGGGTAAATTCTCCGTGGTCCTTGTATCCTCTCCTCAACGATCATCAACACGCTCTTGGTTTGACTACGACATCCTTCCTCCTGAGATGTCAAAAGCCCCTCCTTCTAGCGCCACTTGTTAACGGAGGAATTTGGGAAAATAAATTCGGGGGAGGGTTGCTGGAATTGTGATGGTGGTTGATGACTGTGAACAGCGTAGGATGTTTAGGGTTAGGGTTTATGACTTGGGGATGGCTGAGATTGTAGGCTGAGATGTGTGTAGCAATTAAGATCGAATATTAAATTCTCTCTTTTATGCTAGGGTTTTCATCGTGCCATACAATGTGCCTACGTACCCTTATTTATAGGGATCATGCCAAACGTAGTTCTTGGAGAACAAGTAATCGTAATGGGCTAGGTTTTCCATATTTAGGAAGCCCATTGGATCGAGGCCACCGCCTTTGACAACTATTACGAACCCTAAAACCCAGCTACTTTCTCGGAGCGTAATGGCTAAGCTATTAACCCGAGATTATCGTGGTCAATGCTCACCTTGGGCCACGGAGATAAAATAGCTTATTCGGCAGTTCTGAGAACTGGAAGTGGGCGACATCCTTTGCAATAGGGCAAGATCTGCCTTTAAGGGTGAGACCTAGCCCTCTCAGTAATTATAATAGTTCAAGGACTCAACTTGCAGTCCATAGTCTTCAAAACCCTTAATTTACTCACCATGGGGCGAGTTATCAGAGTACGGGCTAAACTAAAGAAAGAGGGCGAGATCTCTAAAGTGAGCCCATGGGCGAGATCTATAGAGCGAGGCCCATAAATAGAGGGAGGCTATTTTTGGGTATAACAACTGGCAACCTTCATTGGTTTAGTTATAGGAGCTTGGGAATGCTAGACGGGTGATTGTGTATGCATGAATCATGGTTAAAGCCTGAAATTGCCATTTGATAAATGAAAAATGATGGAATAAAGGGAAGTTGAAGTAAGGAATCGAGGGGAAGTTTGGATGCATGATCAAATGGGAATGTGAATGAAGCCAAATAACTATAAAATAACTATAGAATTTTAAAAAGTTTATTTACTATTTATTTTTAATTAAAACAAGGAAAATAACTATAAAATTAGAATAAATAGTAAATTAATTTTTAAAAATCTAAATATATTATCTAAAATAATAGAATTTAACAACTTATCATTTAATTGCGATAGAATTCAAGAACAATGTGAAAAATCAAAAAAGGATTATTTTTATTTTTCAACACATATTTAAAATTATTTATTTAATATATATAATCATTGTAATTATTCAAATGATCACTGGGTAAAGTGATATATGAGATTACACGATCATTTTGATATTTAACCGTCCATAAATATCGCCTTCTTTCCGTGGAATAGAGCACAGTTCAGCTTATAAAATAGAAAAGATATCTAAACGATATTCTAATTCATCATCTCCGCTAGAAACTCTAATTAGTCTCAAATTATATCTCTCCTTAAAGCTCTAAAAACTGGTATGCATTGATTCTTCATATTCGATCAAGGGAAGGGTTAAATGGTTATTTTATCATTGAACTGGAACTCAACTTGCAATTAAGTCATCAAACTGAAAAAAATTATAATCAATTCACTAAACTAATAAAAACTTCCAATTAGGTTTACCCCGTTAAGAACGTTAACAAACTTAGCATATGTGTGAGGTGTCATGCTTATGTGTTCAATTTGACCCTAATTATTTTATGTCTGGCCCGACCCACTTAACTTCACCAACACACCCTAAAAAAACGTACTCATTCTCTCAAAGTTAACAAGTATTTATGCTCGTGCTCACCAAATGGGTTTGATTTTTTTAATTCAAATTATCATTTTTTAGATGAGAAATTAATAAATTATATTCCTAGGTTTAACATCAAAAAAAATTCCTAGAAAAATGAATTCCAAAAATATTGTTAAAACTCTTTATAAAACAAAAAGTAGGGAAAACATTTTTCTTTAAAAACAGAAATGATAACTACCTCCAAGTAGCATTCAACAGCTTTAAAGCTTGGTGAACGTGAATGATCAATTTGTGTGCTCCATTTGGTATTATTATATTCATCGTTTTTAATCATATATCTTGTAATTTTATAAATTGTATAATTTACCAAAATTGTACAATTTACCAAAATTTTTAATATCACTAAATATTTTTTTTTATTTCTTATACTTGTTTTTCTATTACCTGAATCATTAAAAAAGACAAAGTCCAAGATATTAAGCTAGGCAAAAAAAATAAAATCACAGGCTTAATCTTAAAATGTGGAGGCATTATTTCTCTATCCAAAAAATAAATAGAGTCATTTTTATATTTATGACTTTAAATGCCAAGTATTGTTGATTTTCTATACATCAATTTTTAGCTTTCTTGAGTATACTGCAGACCCCTTGGATGGACTTTGATGCAATAGTTTATGTCCCAAGTTTTTTAAGTCTCCGGAGTTTCACAGAGGAGAAGGTTTCACTTTTTAGTTCTCAGTAAGTCTTGGTGCTTTCTGCTAGATGAGTGCAAGGTTTCAAGATGTTGCAGCATGAAGCTCAAGTCTCTCTCTACTCTTTATATTTACACAAACTCTGTATGTTAGGTTGCGGTTCATTTGTTTTATTTTGGATGGTATTGTATTATTTTAATTAACTTTGCAGAATGTGTGAGAGATCATATCGTCACCCTGTGGTAATTGTTTGTAAACTTATTTATTATCTTGAGTATTAAACTCTGCAACCACTTGATGATGTCTTTCGGGATGGGCTGCAGACCCTGTTTCCGGACACATTTGATGCAATAGTTTGTCCCAAGTTTTGTTAGGCTCAAGAGTTTCACTGGGGAGGTTTCATTTTAATAGTTCTTAATAAAGTTTCGCTGCTTTCTGATAAATGATTGCAAGGTTTTAAGACGTTGCAGCAATGAGCTCAACTCTCTTTTTACTCTTTATATTTCATCAACTCCTTGTGTTTACTGGGGTTCCCATTGTTATACTTGGGGAGGTATTGTGTTTATTAATTTCATAGTTTGTGTGATATTCTAATTTATGTTCTATAATTATTAATTTATAATAACTTGCGATTGTGCGATTGAATATTTCTATTCATTATTGATTTACGGAATGGTTTGTACCGAATCATATATCTATTAAATTTGTTTTGTCTAAGCATATAGACATCAGTATTATGTGCTGCATCTTTAATCAGAAGAGTTGGTTGCCAAATCATCCTACTTAAACAAGTGAAACACAAATACATTGAGCGCCAAAACAACTTAAAAAAAAAAAAGAAAAAGAATGGGATGCAAATACAAATTACATACAATTGTTCTTGCCGAATATTGGTAGACCATAGTTTCAGAAAATGTTTACGTGCATCGTTCTATATAATATACAATTTTTCTCTGCAACAAATTGGAATTTTATTGCATAGAGAATCACTTAGCAAATAAGATTTAACTTCAACAGAAACATCATTTTTATTAAAAATTACTTGATCTAAAAAAGAACACAACAATAGAGTAAGGTTGGATAGTCCAAGGTGAATGGTATATAATTTGTCGATCTAGGTCACTGGTTCAATTCTCGTTCAACTCCGAGAATTGTTAGAATAGATATTGATCTATAAGTTTATAAGCACTTTAATTGAACTGTTTATTATCCTTAAAATATACTCCCTTAGTCCCAGCCAATTCTTATCATTGGGAGACGGGGACGTGACACGCATTTTAAGGATAGTTCCATAACTTATTTTTCAATTTTTTTTTTATAAAAATAGGTATGTTAAATTTTTATACAAAAAAAAAAGAAAATTTTAAAAATATGTTATAAAACTATACTTTTTGGGAGCCTTAAAATGCGTGCCAAGCAGTGAAAAAAATTGTAAAGAAATGGAAGGGACGGAAAGAGTAATTTTTTATAAATAATTTACTCTCATATTTGTGACTTCTAAATCATAATTATATCTTCCTTCAATTAAATAAGTGCGGTCAATGGATATTTTTGTAAAAAAATTTAATCTTATGTTGTATAAATACTTTGTCTAAAAGTTTCCTTCATTTATTTCCTGGTCTGGTTCATTTTTATATCCTCGTAAATCCATCTATCGGTGCTACTTTAATTGTGCAGAAGGTTAAAAGGCAAGAGCGGAGGGGTATCTCCTTAGTTAAACAAGAGGGTAGTGCTGATTTGAAACCGGTCAACAGGAATTAGAATGAGATTGTAACACTTTGTGAATAATTGACCTGTATCTTTTCGAGCGTGGGATTCTTTCCGGACCAGTTTTGGCACACCTCGATTAATTCCAAAGAGTGACGAGTATGTTTGGAGTTGTATGTATTTAATATTATTGCACCTTGCTTATCAAAGACTATCTGTTAGTAATTTAATTCACTTACCTTCGGAAGTTACCTATAAATTGTACTTTTTAAGTTGTGCTATTGATGCATGCTGAAATTTATTTATAGATACTTAATTGAAGAAAATGCCTAAAACTCGATTATAGATGTTATTACCTCTAGCCTAGAGGTTGTGCGATCGGCACGAATTATCGTAAGTCTTAGTTAACAGAATCTTGTTTATGCTTAGAGAATGTAGTATCTTAAATGGATATTCGAGTCTAATGCATTAATTTATATTATTATGTTTGCTCAGGTATACTCAGCAAACTAGCCTCTCATGATAATTTGCGGATCTAGTAGCATCTCAAACAGGATTAGTAAAGCATGTTCTACAAGTACTGTCTTTGGGTGATGTAAAATGTTGGTGATGTAAAATGTTTAAAACAAGCGTTCAAGTATTTATAAATCATTTGCATAATAGTCTCATATACGTACATATGGCAGTATTCTCATTTCTCTGTTATACAAATTTATATCATTTTCACAAGAGATGCTGATTTACATTGGATAACTTAAAACAGATGGTTAAGAATTATGATTTAGGTTTTTTTACATGTTATGCATAGGAGCCTTATCTACAAAGTTTCTCATTTTGTTTTCTGCATGTTTCTGCAATTGTTCAACTCATGACATTATTTTAAGGTATATGAGTGGGTCATATATTAATTGTTTTTTTTGGTGCACTATCAAGAAACGAGTGATATTGTTGCAATGTAGGATGCACAGAGACATACCATTTGTAGTAGAATCGACTAGCTAAGAAATGTGAATTAACCACCCCTTGCTGTTTTCGAGTCAGATTTTTATCAAACATGAAATGAATTGGTACTTGTCTGTCAAAACTTGTGCTAACACCTTACCTTTCCCCTCTGACATTTTGTTCATATATTATAATAGCTTAAAGTCCAACAAGAGTGGTAAAGTAAAAGACTCAGGGGTGTATTTTGCGTGCGGAAATACTGTAGTTATAAAAAGAGATAGTGAACTATTACAGTTCAGTTCATTTCAATATTACAATGATGTTGACAAGAATCAGAGTGTCTAAAGTATTTCGTGACCTCTGATGAATTAAGTTATTCTCTAGATCTGTAAAGCATATCTAAAGTTCATATCTAGCATGTGAATCTTGTTGGCTAGATAGTCTTCACAGTTAATATTTCAATTTGCAGTATTTAAAATTGAGATATTAAGATACTCTTTTCAAGCCTAACTTGCTGTGCAGCTATATCATAACCGCCTTCATTCAACTAATTTTTTACGAAAAGGACACCTAATTATGTCAAACAAGGCAGTGCTGTATAGATTTGCTTATATTTGACAGGGTGCAACATTCATTTGCATTTAGGATAGGAAAACAGGAAACTGCTTATGTAATGAGGACCAACATAATCCTAATTACCTTAAAAATTGTGCAGTTAGGAATAAAAGAGCTCATGCATGGGGAAAAAAACAGGTCGAAGAAAGCATCCAAGCAAACACGATTTGATTCAAATGTTACTGATGAGAGCGACGTAGAGAACTGGAGACTTTGCCTGCAGCAGTGTCCTGACAAATGGAGCGCCTGAGTGCAGGTGAGTATTTAGTTTCCTCCCCTCTTCCGTTGACCTCATCTCTTAAAAGAGGCTACAGTTCAGTTGTATGGGCATTATCCATATAAGAGGGAGGGCTGGGTCAGCCATTCAGACAAACAAAGTTCTTTTAAACCAGAATTGGTGTATGTTTTACTGCCAAATGACTTGCATTTTCTGTGACTTTATCGCTTCTAAAATAAATAGGCAAGTAATGAATCATTTCTAATATATTCCACTTGAAGTTCCATTATATACTTTGTCACGTGATTTATTATTCTTAAACTATGAAATCTTTGTTATTTCCTCCCTCTATATTTAGGGAGAAAAAATTATAGGATTTCATTAAAATGATTGTTCACTGGCATGCATAGGTGGAGGAGATCAGAACTCAAAGGACAATAATTGTATGGATTTGATACCAATGACATAAAAGAGTATGACATCTCCCTGTATACTCTTCTTATTATATTTGATTTATATTCTCGCATAAATGTGCTTAGTATTCTTGCATTATTTGAAATATATGATAGACTTTCATGTTCTTAAACAAACTTGAATTTGTGCACTTGGGGATTTTCAGAAGATTCTGAACGTAAGTAAGGCTTTGTGAGGGAGAATTAGCTAATTGGAAGTGAGACTAGAGTGGCAATAAAAATTGATGCCATGAATAATTCAGTTGGAACTTCTTGAAGTTCAGTTGGAAAAATTTTGCACAGAAATTTTTTAGACGGGTTGTTCTTTAGAAAATTGACATTAGTTGCTAAGGATTATATATATATATATAGAAAGGAAAGCTTTAGTGTTCAAGGGCCTTTCAGATCTCCATAGTTGTTTACCTGTTTCTTTTAGGTCTCACGTGCCAAGAGTTTCCAGAAGTTATAAATCAATAAACTTATATAAAGGAGGATTGGAACATAATAAATTAAATCAAGTTTGAAGGTAATGCAGTAATGAAAGTTTTAAAAGATTTAGGTAAACTGAACTTAATGAATGTTTGAAAAAATATATACAGAAGGTATTTTAGATTATTAAATTGACTTGCCTTACTAGAACAACTTCAATATAATTGTGAGGGGATACCTAATGAAACAATTATGCTCCTTGAAATATAATAATAACAATATTGAAAAAATAGTTTTAAAAAGATATGTTGTTATTTGTTTATTGTATATTGTGAGCTCGGTTAATCCTACGATTTTTATATCAATAAGAAAATTATTATGTTTACAAAAATCCTTACCTATTCCCCTCTCGTATATATAACCAATATGTCATCTTGATTTGCATAGGTTTCAAGATAAATATGGGTTTGCTTTATCTGATTCTGTTATTGATATGAATCCTGTTATAAGGCTATATTGGTTATAGGACTCCTCAGTTATTTATGAAGTAGGCGTGGAAACAGTAAAGAATAATGTCATAGTGAAAGTTATGCGATGTGATTTTTTAATTGGTCTATTTGATATGTATTAGACTATACTAGCGTTCTACCCGTGCTACGCACCGACCGATAAAATATATTACTTAGTTAATATATACATATTATTTAGAAAAAAATTATTAGAATATAAATTTACTTAAGTGTAAAATTACTTATCCGTTAACTCATATGATAAATTGTATTAATATTAATATTATCATCCAATCACCAAAACGTTTACAACCCCCGCTGAAAGTCAAAATCCCTCTTTATTGTTTTTACTTAATTTTAGTTTTCATTTAATTTTTCTCTTTCTTGAGAATATTTCTACCAATTTAATGAAATTTTACCCATTTTTTGGGTTTTGTTCTTATGGGAATTTGGTATATTTAAATGTTCAGTATCGTGGATCCCTATAATATTTATATAAATTCTTTGAAAATATTTGTATGGGTCGTGATCAATTTTTCGAATACATATTAAAACATACTTATTTCTCACGACCGCAATAAATCATTAGATCATCTCTTAAAAAAAGGTTGCATGTTTCAACGATATGAGAAAGGATCTCTACTACTACTGTGCAAGATCCATGAAATGAACGTAAATATGACAAAACAAACTTTCGTGTATTCTAGTTTGTCATGAATTTGTTCCATTCCATATCACTTTATAAATTATGTCCTTTTATTAGTGAAATGATTTATAATAAAAAATAAATATTATCACAACAAATCCAATATATCGCGCTCTTAAAGTAAGATATGCCTATTAGAGTTTATGGTGATTACACTCAGCTTGTTCGTAATAATATATATATATATATATATATATATATATATATATATATATATATATATATATATATATATATATATATATATGCAAGTGCTCAAATACAAACCACTTTTAAAATACAAACCTACAAACCAACACTAAATTAATTATATTTCATCTATTCTAAGGTTCCCGCCAAGGGTACCTTCACAAAAAATGCTTAAAATAATTGGCTCTATCCAATAAAAAAAAATCTTGCCGTGGAAATGCGAAGCATTTAAGACAGTAAACGGATGAGTTAGGTAGTCATGAGGGCCGAAGGCTCTCGACACACCCGTCAATTGTCTATTGCCTTTACCATTGATTGCCATTCCTTACAACTTTAGAATGATAAAGACGCGAAGCGCCGTACAAGAAGGTGCGAAGCACCGTTAACGAGTGAAATCCACTGCCACGTCATCACGTGAACAGTGATTTTTTTTTTGTTGGATAGAACCAAGTATTTTAAACGTTTTTTTTGTATTGGGGTACCCCTAGTTTGGTCATTAGATTAGTTTGAAATATTAGATTATGCTTGGTTTGTAGGTTTGTATTTTAAGGAGGTTTGTATTGGAGTAGCCCCATATATATATATATATATATATATATATATATATATATATATTCAGTTTGGGAGTTTGTAAGTTGGATTATTCTTTTCTATTAAAACATGATATATAAAATTTTTGTTTTCTTTTACTCGTAAAATAAGACATTTGAAAAGAGTATCACCTATCTTCTTTCTATTTGACTAACTTGTTAAAATAAAATACTACCTATAAAACTGAAATCGAGTGTGTAATATATAAACACGTAATTACATTATTATATATGCGTCCTTGTAATTTAATTATCGGGTAAATAACACGAAATTCATTTTCCTTTAACAATGAGTATATTTTTTCAAAATTAATATATCATAAGAAGCACTTACGTAGACCTAACAAATCATTTGTATTATGTACATTCATGTCATGCTTTATGATCTTGCACGAAACGGCATGAAATTAAATCGTGTACCCGAAATTCGAACACAAAATGACTCTAAACTACACGAATTTTTTCGCGTACATGAAAAGAAATAGAATACGCGAATAGAAAAACAATGACAATTACATGAATAGTATTATGTATCGAAGTTATGTAACTGAGAACAACATTGAGATGCTACAAAATAAAACATGGTGTAAAGTCTCGAACTTTTTTTTTTTTTAATTTTTTTTTAATTTTGTTTCTTCTTAATAAGTATCTCTCTTTGTGTTGAATTTTTATACCAAGTTATTAGTTTTTTTATCCATATTTTAGGCTTTGTTAATAAGTATCTCGTTGGTGGGTTATATTTGTCGATATATTCGATTTTGTGCTATCTTATTATGAATGATAAGTCCTCTTTTCTTTATCTTTATTTACTCTTTTTTTCCGACAAATATCTCTCTTTATTGAGAGTTTAGTACCCCGTTGTATATTTTGTTTACTCATATATTGGATTTTGTTATATTAGTTCATTGATTTGGGTAGTGCAGAATCGCAATTATGATTGGTTACTCGAATACGTTTTGACATATCAGATATACATATTCCTCATGATTATATGTTAAATTATCTCGCCGAGAAGGCTGAAGGTTGTACATTTCAGTAATATAAGGGAGTTATGTACCACAATTGAAGATTTTATCAACGATTGGATGAAGGAAATCCCGATTTGATCTATTTTACTATGTATTTGTTCAATTTTGATTATTTTTATAGATGTCGAATGCTCTTTAATTGAGGAATTAATTACCTATAAAAATAGTGATTTAAAGGAAAATTTGGAATTTTTATTACTTTAGTAGATGTCGTTTGCCCCTTTATTGATGAATTACTCACGTATAAAAAATGGTAATTTATATTAAAAAAAATTGCGCTCATTTGACTAATATATTATAAAAATATTCAATAACAATATTTCATTGATTCTGTATTAATTTTTATTTTTTTATTGATAATATATACACAATTAATGTCTAATAGTCTAATAATATTTAAAAATTTATTTTATATTTTGAATAATTCAAATATATTATCACATCAATTTGTTTGTCCCATTAGTTATTGCATTTTAAACAAATATTCATTAGTAAAATATTGAAAGAAAATTGGTTTAAAATTGGTTTTAATATTTTATTTGGATGAATTTAACTTTTTTATAAATAATTAATTTAAAATTTTATATAACTTAACTTTTGAACGCGTAATTAAATCAGTGTGGTAAATAATTTTTAATTTAAAGTAATTTTTAATTCAGTAATAGCAGATTTATAAAATTTGATTGTACCTTATGATTTTATAATTAGAGTTTGAGATGTTAAAGTATTATATATTATAGATAAAATAGATGTATTACTTTTTTATTTTTTAATAATAATCATTTTATTTAAAATAAAATTGTTAAGTACCCACAATAAGTAAATTATGATGACAATGATATTATTGTTTTAATTTTAGTGCTTAATTCTGATCGGCTCTAATATACATTTATGAAAATTAATCCTTAATATACATTAGTGTAATTATGATTAATTGTAAATCAAAATAGGGGTAAATTAGTTAATAGTTTGAAAATCAGTTAATGTTATATTTTTTTAATAATTCTGATTGATTTTAGTTTAAGATAGTAATTTAATATAAATATTTTTGACATTAAAAAATATGTAATAAATAGGTATGATAAATCAAGTAAATTCTACATTTAAATTAGAATTAACCAATCATGATTAGTATAGTAAGATGTTAAATCAAGTAACTGCTATACCTAAATCGGAATTGTTAACCAGTCTTGGTTAGTATAGTTAGATGGTTAGTATATAGTAAGATGAGAATGTTAAATAAGGAAAACTTTTAATCTAATATGAATGGTCTAAATTTTAGAGATGGTCTCTAATTGGTCCTAAAATAATTCATAATTTTCTGATTGGTTAACTATCTTTTAACTGTACATGGGTAGACTCAGGTATTATAATAAAGATATGTTAATAACTTTCTGTTCCGTAAATGCAACTGTTCTTAAGAGTCATTGTTGGTACTCTTTTCAGGAGAATGCACCACAATGGATGACAAAGGATGTTTTAGAAATGGTGGAAATAACAACAAGGTATAACCCGAAGAACCCGTATCCAAAATGTAAAAGTATATGCTCCTTAATTGTAGATTTATGATCATAATTTATATCCGTTTTGTTATATTATTTTATGATAAGAGTAGATAATAAATATGTTGGACTTTGGTAATTGTGAGAAATTGAAAATAAAGTAGCATTTTTGTTTTTCTTGTAACGGCTTATATGTACTACCGACATTACTATTTACGATTTTTTTCACATGGACGTTGAAGTCGGTGTTTTTTTAATATTTTTTAAATAATAAAATTATTAATAACTTGAAGTTGGGACCAAAAATATTATAGGCCCACGCGAACCGCGGCCTGTTTCCTAGTATACGTTATTGACTTTGATCTCCCTATCCGAAGTAGCAAAAGTCGAAATGAATTGTAATACATAAACCCTGTAAAAACAATCCGCCGCCTGTGCTTTCGAGTTCCGTCTGCTCAAAAAACTAGTCTCATTTCTACCGTGTGTGCTTCCGAGTTCCGACTGTGCTCGAAACCCTAGCCTTGCCTCTTCTTTCTGCTCCAAGCTCTTGTAATAGGTAATTTGTAAATTGCATATTTCTTTTTTTTTCAGATCTTGTTATTTAATTTTGCGATTTTATTGATTAATAGAATTTAACTAATTACTAAGTGAGAAATTAATGATTAGAAATTGTTAGCATCTAGCTTTTTGGGATGTAAAATCTCTGAGCTAGATATATAAATGAATTTCCGAATCAGTGTGTTGATGTGTATATCATGTATGTGTATATCACTAGAGCTCATCATTAGTAGCATCAGGATGAAATTTTTAAGAATGCGAGGGTTCTGGTTATTTGGCCTTGGTCTAAACAGATTTGATACCAAATTAAGCTATTTACTATAGTAAAATTTTATTGTGTTAGGACTTATCATGTATATTGTTACTAATTTTGAAGTGTAGCCATGATTTTCTTTAGAAATATGATCATGATATTTGAATTGTTAAATTTGGAAAACTATATTAAGATAGTTGTTCATTTGTGTAATGATTCATTGGTTTGTTTGAGAATTACAAAAATAGTCAAAAATATATTTGTGCACTAATTTTTTTTATTGTATTTGGTGCATGGTGTGTAGTGGCAAGTTCTTTACGATGGACTTACCCGCGGATATACTGGCAGAAATTATATCAAGAACTCCCGTCAGGACAATAATCTATTGCAAATGTGTGTGCAAAAGATGGCACAATATACTCTCAGAACCGGGTTTTGCTAATCTACATCTATCTAGATCATCTGAAGTGGTTTTATTTCATCAAGGGGACGACGACGTCGAATCTGCTTACCTTACACTGGTTGAACTAGATGATAAACGTGACAAACATGATATTCATCATGACCCTCTAATGAAATTTTCCCTAGGAGTTGACTTCGAATACTATGAGATGTATTTAAGTGGTTCAGTTAGTGGGTTAATTTGCTTAGAGGATCAATGTGATGGTTCAACTTATGTATGCAATCCAATTACACAAGAGTACATACTCCTTCAAGATTATGAGTACACCAGAAACTCATATTTAATGGGATATTATGGCTTTGGATTTGTTGAATCGAACAAAGAGTACAAGATTGTACGCTTTCATAAGGTTAGTTTACCTTCAACTGAAGGCTCATATAACCTAGGGAGCGAGGTTTATACGCTTGGAACGGGCATGTGGAGAGATCTAGGACATGTCCCCTTCCATCTAAATGGATATGATAATGGTACTTATGTTAGTGACAACCTCCAATGGTCTGCTGAAGAAGCACTACGCCAAATATGGCCTGATGTAATACTTTTTGAACTGTTACATTTGAAAAGTGTTACATTACTCGCTTATTGTAACAAACCTCAAATACTGTTACATTAGGTGCCAAACTGGTGTTACAATAGAAGTTAATATAATGGTGGCCCAACATGTGGCCCCACAATAATTAATTAGTTAATTATTATTTAATTATTATTAATTAATTATTAATTAAATATTTATTATTTAATTAATTTAATAGTGGGCCCAACATGTGGGCCCACATATATTATTAAATAATAATTAATTATTCTTAAATAAATATTTATTAATTAATTAATTTAATGATGGGCCCAAAAAGTGGGCTCAACATGTGGGCCCCACATATATTATTAAGTAATAATTAATAAATAATTAATTAATTAATTAATATTTAATTATTAAATAAATAAATATTATTTAATTAATTTAAAGGGGGGCCCCACAAGTGGGCCCAACATGTAATAATTAATTAATTAATTATTAAATTATTATTATTATTTAATTACTAATTAAATAATTATTATTTAATTAACTTAAAGGTGGGCCCAACATGTGGGCCCCACGTATAATATTAATTAATAATTAATTAATTAATTAATAATTAATTATTATTAAATAAATATTATTTAATTAATTTAAAGGTGGGCCCAACATGTGGGCCCCACGTATAATATTAATTAATATTTAATTAATTAATTAATATTTAATTATTAAATAAATATTATTTAATTAATTTAAAGGTGGGCCCCACAAGTGGGCCCAGCATGTAATAATTAATTAATTAATTATTAAATTATTTTTATTATTTAATTACTAATTAAATAATTATTATTTAATTAATTTAAAGGTGGGCCCAACATGTGGGCCCAACATGTAATAATTAATTAATTATTAAATTATTATTATTATTTAATTACTAATTAAATAATTATTATTTAATTAATTTAAAGGTGGGCCCAACATGTGGGCCCAACATATAATATTAATTAATAATTAATTAATTAATTAATAATTAATTATTATTAAATAAATATTATTTAATTAATTTAAAGGTGGGCCCCACAAGTGGGCCCAACATGTAATAATTAATTAATTAATTATTAAATTATTTTTATTATTTAATTACTAATTAAATAATTATTATTTAATTAATTTAAAGGTGGGCCCAACATGTGGGCCCCACGTATAATATTAATTAATATTTAATTAATTAATTAATATTTAATTATTAAATAAATATTATTTAATTAATTTAAAGGTGGGCCCCACAAGTGGGCCCAACATGTAATAATTAATTAATTAATTATTAAATTATTATTATTATTTAATTACTAATTAAATAACTATTATTTAATTAATTTAAATGTGGGCCCCACAAGTGGGCCCAATATGTGGGCCCCACGTATAATATTTAATAATTAATTAATTAATTAATTAATTAATATTTAATTATTAAATAAATAAATATTATTTAATTAATTTAAAGGGGGGCCCCACAAGTGGGCCCAACATGTAATAATTAATTAATTAATTATTAAATTATTATTATTATTTAATTACTAATTAAATAATTATTATTTAATTAATTTAAAGGTGGGCCCAACATGTGGGCCCCACGTATAATATTAATTAATAATTAATTAATTAATTAATAATTAATTATTATTAAATAAATATTATTTAATTAATTTAAAGGTGGGCCCCACAAGTGGGCCCATCATGTAATAATTAATTAATTATTAAATTATTATTATTATTTAATTAATAGTTAAATAATTATTATTTAATTAATTTAAAGGTGGGCCCAACATGTGGGCCCCACGTATAATATTAATTAATATTTAATTATTAAATAAATAAATATTATTTAATTAATATAAAGGTGGGCCCCACAAGTGGGCCCAACATGTAATAATTAATTAATTAATTATTAAATTATTATTATTATTTAATTATTAATTAAATAACTATTATTTAATTAATTTAAAGGTGGGCCCCACAAGTGGGCCCCACGTATAATATTAATTAATAATTAATTAATTAATTAATAATTAAATAAATAAATATTATTTAATTAATTTAAAGGTGGGCCCCACAAGTGGGCCCAGCATGTAATAACTAATTAATTAATTATTAAATTATTATTATTATTATTTAATTACTAATTAAATAATTATTATTTAATTAATTTAAAGGTGGGCCCAACATGTGGGCCCAACGGGTATCTCTGGTCAACCCATGGTGACGTGGCGGTCAACGGAGATCTATAGTCAACCCATGGTGACGTGGCGGTCAACGGATATCTCTAGTCAACCCAGAGTGACGTGGCGGTCAACCCATAGTGACGTGGCGGTCAACGGGTATCTCTGGTCAACCCATTGTGACGTGGCAGTCAACAAGTATCTCTGGTCAACCCATAGTGACGTGGCGGTCAACGGGTATCTCTGGTCAACCCATTGAGACGTGGCGGTCAACGGGTATCTTTGGTCAACCCATGGTGACGTGGCGGTCAACGGGGCACTCTGGTCAACCCAGGGGTGAGGTGGCGGTCAACGGGTATCTCTGGTCAACCCATAGTGACGTGGCGGTCAACGGGGGTCTCTGGTCAACCCATGGTGACGTGGCGGTCAACGGGGATCTATAGTCAACCCATAGTGACGTGGCGGTCAACGGGGTCTATAGTCAACCCATGGTGACGTGGCGGTCAAACCATAGTGACGTGGCGGTCAACGGGGATCTCTGGTCAACCCATGGTGACGTGGCAGTCAACAAGTATCTCTGGTCAACCCATAGTGACGTGGCGGTCAACGGGTATCTCTGGTCAACCCATTGAGACGTGGCGGTCAACGGGTATCTTTGGTCAACCCATGGTGACGTGGCGGTCAACGGGGCACTCTGGTCAACCCAGGGGTGAGGTGGCGGTCAACGGGTATCTCTGGTCAACCCATAGTGACGTGGCGGTCAACGGGGGTCTCTGGTCAACCCATGGTGACGTGGCGGTCAACGGGGATCTATAGTCAACCCATAGTGACGTGGCGGTCAACGGGGTCTATAGTCAACCCATGGTGACGTGGCGGTCAACGGGTATCTCTAGTCAACCCAGAGTGACGTGGAGGTCAACCCAATGTGACGTGGCGGTCAACGGGTATCTCTGGTCAACCCATGGTGACGTGGCGGTCAACGGGGATCTATAGTCAACCCATGGTGACGTGGCGGTCAACGGGTATCTCTAGTCAACCCAGAGTGACGTGGCGGTCAAACCATAGTGACGTGGCGGTCAACGGGGATCTATAGTCAACCCATAGTGACGTGGTGGTCAACGGGGATCTATAGTCAACCCATGGTGACGTGGCGGTCAACGGGTATCTCTAGTCAACCCATGGTGACGTGGCGGTCAACGGGTATCTCTAGTCAACCCATGGTGACGTGGCGGTCAACGGGTATCTCTAGTCAATCCAGAGTGACGTGGCGGTCAACGGGGATCTATAGTCAACCCCATGGTGACGTGGCGGTCAAACCATAGTGACGTGGCGGTCAACGGGTATCTCTAGTCAACCCATTGTGACGTGGCGGTCAACAAGTATCTCTGGTCAACCCATAGTGACGTGGCGGTCAACGGGTATCTCTGGTCAACCCATTGTGACGTGGCGGTCAAACCATAGTGACGTGGCGGTCAACGGGTATCTCTGGTCAACCCATTGTGACGTGGCGGTCAACAAGTATCTTTGGTCAACCCATAGTGACGTGGCGGTCAACGGGTATCTCTAGTCAACCCATTGTGACGTGGCGGTCAACGGGTATCTTTGGTCAACCCATGGTGACGTGGCGGTCAACGGGGCACTCTGCTCAACCCATAGTGACGTGGCGGTCAACGGGGATCTATAGTCAACCCATGGTGACGTGGCGGTCAACGGGTATCTCTGGTCAACCCATTGAGACGTG
Organism: Saposhnikovia divaricata; assembly: GCA_036435485.1. NCBI lineage: Eukaryota > Viridiplantae > Streptophyta > Magnoliopsida > Apiales > Apiaceae > Saposhnikovia > Saposhnikovia divaricata. The sequence continues at coordinate 247,392,533 of CM071594.1, read as the reverse complement.
GCGGTCAACGGGTATCTTTGGTCAACCCATGGTGACGTGGCGGTCAACGGGGCACTCTGGTCAACCCAGGGGTGAGGTGGCGGTCAACGGGTATCTCTGGTCAACCCATAGTGACGTGGCGGTCAACGGGGGTCTCTGGTCAACCCATGGTGACGTGGCGGTCAACGGGGATCTATAGTCAACCCATAGTGACGTGGCGGTCAACGGGGTCTATAGTCAACCCATGGTGACGTGGCGGTCAACGGGTATCTCTAGTCAACCCAGAGTGACGTGGAGGTCAACCCAAAGTGACGTGGCGGTCAACGGGTATCTCTGGTCAACCCATGGTGACGTGGCGGTCAACGGGGATCTATAGTCAACCCATGGTGACGTGGCGGTCAACGGGTATCTCTAGTCAACCCAGAGTGACGTGGCGGTCAAACCATAGTGACGTGGCGGTCAACGGGGATCTCTGGTCAACCCATGGTGACGTGGCAGTCAACAAGTATCTCTGGTCAACCCATAGTGACGTGGCGGTCAACGGGTATCTCTGGTCAACCCATTGAGACGTGGCGGTCAACGGGTATCTTTGGTCAACCCATGGTGACGTGGCGGTCAACGGGGCACTCTGGTCAACCCAGGGGTGAGGTGGCGGTCAACGGGTATCTCTGGTCAACCCATAGTGACGTGGCGGTCAACGGGGGTCTCTGGTCAACCCATGGTGACGTGGCGGTCAACGGGGATCTATAGTCAACCCATAGTGACGTGGCGGTCAACGGGGTCTATAGTCAACCCATGGTGACGTGGCGGTCAACGGGTATCTCTAGTCAACCCAGAGTGACGTGGAGGTCAACCCAATGTGACGTGGCGGTCAACGGGTATCTCTGGTCAACCCATGGTGACGTGGCGGTCAACGGGGATCTATAGTCAACCCATGGTGACGTGGCGGTCAACGGGTATCTCTAGTCAACCCATGGTGACGTGGCGGTCAACGGGTATCTCTAGTCAACCCATGGTGACGTGGCGGTCAACGGGTATCTCTAGTCAATCCAGAGTGACGTGGCGGTCAACGGGGATCTATAGTCAACCCCATGGTGACGTGGCGGTCAAACCATAGTGACGTGGCGGTCAACGGGTATCTCTAGTCAACCCATTGTGACGTGGCGGTCAACAAGTATCTCTGGTCAACCCATAGTGACGTGGCGGTCAACGGGTATCTCTGGTCAACCCATTGTGACGTGGCGGTCAAACTATAGTGACGTGGCGGTCAACGGGTATCTCTGGTCAACCCATTGTGACGTGGCGGTCAACAAGTATCTTTGGTCAACCCATAGTGACGTGGCGGTCAACGGGTATCTCTAGTCAACCCATTGTGACGTGGCGGTCAACGGGTATCTTTGGTCAACCCATGGTGACGTGGCGGTCAACGGGGCACTCTGCTCAACCCATAGTGACGTGGCGGTCAACGGGGATCTATAGTCAACCCATGGTGACGTGGCGGTCAACGGGTATCTCTGGTCAACCCATTGTGACGTGGCGGTCAACGGGTATCTTTGGTCAACCCATGGTGACGTGGCGGTCAACGGGGCACTCTGGTCAACCCAGGGGTGAGGTGGCGGTCAACGGGTATCTCTGGTCAACCCATAGTGACGTGGCGGTCAACGGGGGTCTCTGGTCAACCCATGGTGACGTGGCGGTCAACGGGGCACTCTGGTCAACCCAGGGTGACGTGGCGGTCAACGGGGATTAATTATTAAATAATTAATAATTAATTATATTATTAAATAATAATTAATTAAATAATAATTAATTATTTAATAATTAATTATTATTAAATAATAATTAATTAAATAATAATTAATTAGTTAATTAATAATTAATTATTATTAAATAATAATTAATTAAATATTATTAATTAATTAACTTACTGGTTGGCCACTTGGCCCCACAAATGGGTCCAACACGTGGACCCCACATATATTATTAAATAATAATTAATGAACTAAATAAATATATATTATATATGAAAAAGAATTTTATTCATTTTATTTATTTTATAAATAATAATATAAATAAATATATTATTAAATTAAAAAATGATAAAAACATGTATTAAAATATTGGGCGGCATTTCTCCCCCCAAAACCAAAAACACTTAAGTAAACTTTCTATTTTTTAGGTCATATACACTCATACACTCATTCTCACCTCTCACCGCTCACCTCTCACCTCTCACCTCAAAACCACCGGACGGCGACGGCGACGGCGACGCAGGCTGATTTAGGGCTTGAAGTTTCCGATTAAGGTAAAATTGGGGATCTCCTCTCTTTCTCTCTCACCCCCCTTCTCTCTTTCACTCGATCTGTATCTCTCTCGCTCGATCTCTATCTCTCTCTTACCCCCCTTCTCTCTCTCACTCGATCTGTACCTCTCTCTCTCTCACTCGACCCCCCCCCTCTCTCTCTCTCTCTCTCTCTCTCCCTCTCTATCTCTCTCACTCGATCTGTATCTCTCTCTCTCTCACTCGACCTCTCTCTCTCTCTCTCTCCCCTCTCTATCTCTCTCACTCGATCTGTCTCTCTCTCTCTCTCTATGTATAACATGAAAGTGTGATTTATGTTGATTTCTTGTTAATTGGTATGGATTTATTGTGCTTTTAGGCATGCGTTGTTTTATAGAACTTAGTACTTTCTGTGAACTTATTTGGTATTAGATTTGGGATGTGAATCGGTCTGGGTTAGAACTTAGTACTTCTCTGTTTTCTTTTTCTAAATGTTTGATCTTTTTAGAGTTGATTATGTGTTAGATTTAATTACTATATACATGTTTATTCTCATGATTAGTGTTTTCTACAGGCCTATTAGTTTATCGAAACTGGTAGTACATAGGTTTTATTATGGAGGCTGATTGGATAGGGCTTCCGAGATATAGTGAGGAATACGTTAGAGGGATAAAAGCATTTGTGCAAAATGCGTTTCCCCTATTTTCCGTAGGTGATGAAATGAAGTGCCCGTGCAAGAACTGTAATGGTCATAATTGGCATTCTCAAGATGTAATTTATGATCATCTCATTTGCAAAGGGCCCTCCCCTTTACATATCGACTGGATATGTGAAGTTTCGCAAATGAAGGTACAAGGCAGTACCAACTTCATGGATTCCGAAACCGGGAATGATTTCGGAGATAATTTAGAAGCGATGTTTAATTGTGTTGGCAAGAATGCAGAAGATGAACCAACTGCGGAAGCTAGAAAGTTTTTACAACATCTCGAAGAGGGAAAACAGCCACTATATCCCGGTTGCAAGAATTTTTCTCGTTTAAGTTTCCTGATTACACTTTATCATTTAAAGTGTATTCATGGAATTACCAATTCCGGCTTCGGGGATTTATTAATGTTAATAAAGGATGCCTTTCCAGAAGCCAATATCCCTTTGTCCTCAAGTGCTGCGAAGAACGTGATCAAGGAATTAGGACTCTCTTACCAGAAAATACATGCATGTCCAAATAGTTGTATGCTGTATTGGGAGGAGAATAAGAATAAACAAGCCTGTGATAATTGTGGGGTTTCGAGGTGGGTTATACAAGAAAAGAAAGGCTCTGCTGCGAATAACGATCCAAAGAAGTTAATCAGCAAAGTGCCAGCAAACGTCATGAGATATTTTCCACTAAAACCTAGGCTGCAAAGAATGTATATGTGCAAGGAATTTTCCAAAGTCATGACATGGCATGCAACGGGGCGGACGAAGGACGGGAAACTAAGGCATCCGGCTGACGCCGAAGCTTGGAAGACAATGGATGCTTTGTATCCTGATTTTTCTTCGGAATATCGGAATATTACCCTAGGTATGGCTGCTGATGGATTTAGTCCATATCGTACAATGAGTTTAAGTCATTCTACATGGCCGATTGTACTAGTAAACTACAACCTCCCGCCTTGGTTGTGCATGAAACAAGAAAACTTGATTCTTGCAACATTAATATCGGGTCCAGAATCTCCCGGAAACAACATCGACGTCTACATGCAGCCTTTAATTGCCGAATTAAAAGAATTATGGGATGTCGGCATCGAAACATTCGATGCCTTGACTGGTCATAATTTTAATTTACGGGCAAGGGTGCTGTGGACCATTAGTGATTTTCCCGGATACGCCATGATGTCGGGTTGGAGCACAAAAGGAAGACTCGCGTGTCCAGTATGTCATTACGAGACTTGCTCTTGTTATTTGAAACATAGTAGAAAAATGTGTTACATGGATCATCGAAAGTATCTTCACCCCTCGCACAAATGGAGGTTTGACAAGAAAAAATTCAATGGGCAGATTGAAACAAGGCAGGTTCCGGAACCATTAACCGGAACGGATGTTGAACAATTGTTGGATGGGTTTAAAAACCAATTTGGACCCGAGATAAAGGGCACGAAAAAGAGAAAGCGTAAAATTGACTCCCCTTTTAAGAAGAAGTCAATTTTTTTTAATTTGCCATATTGGAAACATTGTCCACTTCGCCATAACCTTGACGCTATGCACATAGAAAAAAACTTGTGTGACAATATATTAGGTACATTACTTAATATTGGTGGCATGTCAAAAGATCATTTAGGTGCTCGTTTTGATTTACAAGATATGGGTATACGGAAGCCCCTTCACCCGGTTCAATGTGCAGATGGAAAAAGCTTCGAAATTATGGCAGCCATCTTTGACATGACGAATAAGGAGAAAGATGTCTTCTGCCAGATTTTAAAGAACGTAAAATTGCCTTATGGCTGTGCTGCTAATGTTAGTCGCTATGTGAACACGGATGAGAGAAAAATAGTAGGGTACAAAAGCCACGACGCGCATTTCATCCTCCACTACTTGTTACAATTTGCTGCGAAGAAATCATTAAAACCCGAAGTGGCAAAACCTTTGATCAGACTAAGTGCATTCCTTAGAGGTTTATGGAATAAAGTTATTCATTTGGATGATGTGAAGAATTTGCAAGAAGAAATTGTTGATATACTTTGTCAGTTTGAGATTATATTCCCCCCTGCCTTCTTTGACATCATGGTGCACCTACCTGTCCATTTGTGTAGTGAAATTCAATACGGAGGACCGGAGCATCTTCGGTGTATGTACCCTATTGAGCGGTATCTTGGGAAGCTTAAGGGGTATGTTCGTAATAGGAGCAAACCCGAAGGTTCAATCGCAGAAGGCTATCTAGCAGACGAGTGTGTCACATTTTGTTCAAGATTTTTGGGCGGTCAAGCAGTAGAAAACAATACTGAATTTGGAAGATTTCCAACAAATGTGGAGTATCATATCGGAACAAGAAAAGTTAAAGATGGCAAAGTTTTTCAATTAAAAGATTCAGATTGGAAAGCATGTCACACCTACAACTTGTTCAATAGCGGTAATAAGGAAATTGAGAGTTTACTTGAGTAAGTTCTCCAATCCTTACTTCATTTATTAAACAAACACTATAAAATTAAAAAATGCATTCTTCTTAGACTCTTTGCACTTACTTATCTGATAGGGATCACCGGACTTTAGTTGAAGCTGATGTAACATCAAAGCGATACAAAAGGGAGAGAACACACTCTGAAGAATTTTGGAAATGGTTACAAGCAGAGGTTGGAAAAAAGGAAAACATTTCAAGCGAGTTACAAGTATTAGCATTGGGTCCCAATCGAAAAGCGAGGAGGTTTAGCGGGTATGTGATAAATGGTTATCGGTTTCACACAAAGAGCAGGGATTCTCGATGCACTACACAGAACAGTGGGGTTTTTTTGACGGCTGAAACCACCAGTTTTGCAAATTCAAAGGACCAAAACCCAATAATTGGAGCTGTCAACTATTATGGATCAATCGAAGATATTATCGAAGTTGATTACTGGGGAATTTTTACGGTGGTTCTCTTCAAGTGTTGTTGGTACCAAGAAGAAAAAGATTCATTTGGTCTGACTTGGGTGAATTTTAACAAGCCTTGCTTTAAATCTGAGCCTTATGTCCTTGCTTCTCAGGTGCAACAAGTATTTTACGTCGAAGACCCGACTGCAAATTCTGTGCATTATGTAATTAAAAGGTTACCAAGGAATTGGTGTGATGCGGAAGACCAAAATATTATGGAAGAAGAAAGTGGCGACCTTCCTCCTAAATATGATACTGGTCGTGAAAAAGAAAAACAAGTTGGTGATTTTGGTTGGTTCAGGGATGATATTCCTAAAAGACAAATTCCATTATCACCAACTAAAGAGAAAAATACCCCAATGTAGAATGTATTTTTGTATATGTTTCAAGTTAGTAATGAAATAACTAATTTTCCTTATTAATCAAATCCATTTTGTTATCTGCCTACATAATTGTTCTCCCGCTTCTTTACAGTTTTTATGCTTATATCCATAATTATGTACTTTGAATTTTGACTGCATCACATTCCGTCATTTTACCTGCTGCCATTTTATTGCATAACATTTTTTATCATCTGTCTTTTATTGCATCCATAATTATCTTCTATCATTTTATTGCATCACATCTTTTATCATCATTTTTGACTCGTTTTAATGAATTTCTGTTCATTTTTGTAGGATGGCAACAAAACTTGTGAGCTTAAGATACTTCTACGAAGGGGTGTTCGAAAAGACTACTTATTTGGGTGGACGGACCTATCTTATAAACCGCTTGCCAGCCGATGAGCTTTCTTATACAGTGATGATAGAATATGTCAAGGACTACCTAAAATACACGGAGATTGGGGGAGTATATGCGTGGAAAGGGAAAAAAATTGGCTGGAAGCTTCTGAAAACAGATACAGATTTCCTTGAACTGGTAGATAACTGCAAACATGATGACGAAGTACTTTTATATGTGGACAATACTGTTGACAAAAATATCGAGCCATTGTATCCAGGGGTGCCATGGGTAGTCCAACGACCGAGGAAGAACATATTTGCAGGTCTTTTTGTAACTTGCCCTACCTTGAAAAATTAATCATTACTCAAACTTCTTAATGTAATGATCTTGTACAAATATATTCCTGTAACAGGTGCCGCTGGAGCAGTGAGGCGTGCATTTGTTAGTTCACACCAACTCCAACAGCAAAGAAACAGCAAGAAAATTCCAAGGTCTCCTCAGATGCAAGATCTACCACAAGTACTACCTGCGAACACAAGAGGGAATGCGAAAAGGAAATTGGAATTACCTAAGGATTCTAATGTTGAGGTATTACTATTATCCCTCACTCTTTTTATACTAATTATCGTCTTTTTCACATTTGATGTCTAGCAGTTGCAGTCGCTGAACCCGTATGAGCTGTCGAAGCTAAAGCGTGTGCAAGAAAACAAAAAAAAGTTTGAAGAACTGGGGTTGGGAAAATATGCTTCTAATTCAAGTCAACTGAGAGTCGATAAAAGTCAAGAAAAGAACAAATCTGGGGAGCAAGCTGATGAAGAACAAAACGGGAGTGGAACTGATACTAGTGATTCGGCAGAGGTGATATTTATCCATTTATGCGTACATATCGTCATTTCTTACTAATTGATTGTATTGCCCCTGCTTTATATATTGATTAAATATTTTGCACCCTGATATATATAGAATGTTTAGCTACAGGTCATTTATAAATTTTGATGTCCTTACTTATATTTATACTTAATCGACCATGCTTATATGTGAATTGGTAATATATATTGAATGTTTAGTTACAGGTCATTTATTTTTAAACTGTTAGATATAATTTAGCATAATTGGGTTATTGAGATTGAGTTACATGCAAATTACAATAATTTCTTTGTTGGGTTTGTGCAACTTTTATGGGTTAAATCTTTGGTTTTACATAAGAGGTAAGAATATCAAAAATCAGCTACCTTAATTTGACATAATAGGAGTAGTTTAAACAAATCAGTTGCCTAAATATTGTGGCACTTTTTTTTGGTCCATCAAATCAGTTGCCTAAATATATAGTTCCGTGTTGCAATACAAACCATATTAGCTATGGATTGTCACGAGGGATTTTAAAATAAAAGGCAAAGTGAATGCCAGCAACGCGGGCTTAAATTCTAGTTAATCATTATTATATTAATTATCAGTATATAATGTCACTTGTAGTTTGTGTAGCTAATGTTATATTCATGTGACTTACAGGGAAATAAATCTGTGAAGAGAAGGATTGGTACACCTGGTCCTAGAACACGCTCGCGTGCAAATGCCGCAGATGTAGGTGATAAGGACATGCGGAATGCTATCGAGAAAGAAGGAAAGGATGTTTCGAGTGCTACTGAAAAGAGAGCTCCATCTGCTACTGTCCGAGCTACACTTTTAAAGCCAACATGTAGTAAACTGTTAAAAGTAGGTGACAATTATGTACCAAGTGGTTCAGTTGCTGCTTATATTGCGCTGCGGGACCGTCAGAATCAGAACCTTGCAGCTGATCCAAGGATCGAGGTCGATGTTGGTGAATCGAGTTTACAACCTGTAGATGAAGCAGTTGAGGCAGGTAATGCATGTGTATGCCTCATGAAGTATATATAAGTAGGATTATTATCATTAATATAATTATGTATCTACGATCAGTGCCGGATGTACATTGTCCGTATGTTTTTTGTATGCCTGGACAGGTCCTAAAAAATGCAGAGGACGGTCAAAAATGCTTAAAGTTCATGCTAGGAAACCTGAAAATAAGGTAATCATTAAGGTGAATAAACGAGGTCAACCAATTGGAGACAGGAAGATTAGGGCTGAGTTGAGTAATTTTCTGGGGACAGTAGTCAAGGATCACGTGTCAATTACTTACGTTAATTGGCATGTTGTTCCGGAAGCACTAAAGAAGAAGATGCTGGAATATGCTTTGGTGACCCCTCTTACCTTACTTATATTTACCAATTCACATATAAGCATGGATTAATGCGTTACAATTTTGATATATTACAGGATAAGTATAGTATTCCGCAACAAGGGGAAAAATGGGTGTTTAACACGTTTAATTCATTATGGAGAACACACAAGTCCCGTATGAAGAAGGCCCATTATACCAAATATGACACTGATGAGAAGAGGATCCAGAACAGGCCTGATCAAATTCCACTTGAGGAATTTAAAATGCTTTTGAAGTATTGGTCGGATGAGGGAGTTCAGGTACTCATGTACACATTGTAATTAAATATTGCATTTGTTCCTTACTTTAAATCATGTTGCACAAGTATAAAACAGAGCAAGTCTAAAAAAAATATCGTTAAATTTTAAAATCTGCCCGGACTTTAATATATAATTTATAGTTGTTTTTATCTAATAACCCTGATCTTATAATATTAAAATTTGCATGTATCCAAGTTTCAACAGCCACCATTTGATAATTTTAATGTCTTTGTATTTAATTATATCTGATACTTCTATTTTTTTTGTATTAGTCAATGGCTGAGGAGAATACAACCCGTCGAATATCCTATGTTGAGACTCACACTCTTGGTCCCAAGAGTCTTGCTGAAGTTAAAAACAACATGGTATGCTTAATTTGCACTTAGAAACTAGCTGCCATATTTTACTTTATTATCACAGTGATCTTAATGTAAATGATGTTTCTAATACATGCCAGAAAAATAAAGATCCAAATAATGCCTCCCCGTCCGATGCTAAAATGTTTTTCAAAAGTCGTAAACGCAAGCCAGGGCGCAAATACAAGTCCAATCCGGATGAAATTAACAAAAAATTGGTAAGTCTATGAATTTTTTTAGTACACGTTTGAATCTAGAGGTGATTGTGTGGCTAAGTTTCTTAAAAGATTTTCTTTTCAACCTCTCAAGGAGAATCCTCTCTTTGGCCCCTCTTCTTCTGCGTAAGTGTTTTTGTTCTTGTTTGCCCACTTTTTGTTTATTGTTTTTATGAGCATTTTGAGATTGGTTGGTGTGATTTTCGTACAAATTTGAGATTTGGGTTTTTTTTTTATTTTGGGATTTTAGTGCTGAATTTGAATGGTTTTGTGAGGAATCAAGTGGAGGGGTTAGAAAGGGGCAATAAAGATTGGAACTTTAATGTTGAAAGTTTAGCAAAAGATAAAATAGGTTCAAATTTACTGAATTTTCGATTAGTTTGAGCTTTTAGTTATGATGGGTTTTTTTCCAGATTTTGTAAAAGAAGGGTATTAACGATTATAGAAACTTTTTAAGTTGTTGTGTGCTATAGAGATTTTGTGATAAAGGTGTCCGTGTTCCCTTTTGTCTTTTTGGCAATGCCATTGCCTGTTTCATATGTCTGTATCTGACTGCTTTGGATTTAGTTTGTATTTTATCTGGGCTACAGGGCTAGTAAGTATATGCTAGAAGAGGGGCAATATGTGGTTTATTACCTCGCAAAAAATGATGAAACTTTTTCTTGCAGAAGGGCATTGAGGATAAGTTGATTGAAGGAAACGATGCAGATGTGATTCTTCCTAGAAAAAAGAATCGACCGGATTGGTTGGTGGGAAGGCAAGGTAAATCAGTTTCGTCCACAGACCCGGCTGTTCCAGTTGCAGATAATTATGTTGAGGAGCTGACTGCGAAGATCACTCAGAATGTAGAGCTTGAAATGGAAGCCAAGGTCAACAGAAAAGTCCAGGAAAACATGGCTTGGTTGGTGAAAAAAATAGGAGAGGCAAATCCGGAGATGAAGATTGATTTCACCGACTTCTGTGCCACATTTTCAAGTGATGCCGACGAAAACGGCACTCCTATCACTCCTGCCACTCAAGGCAGGACCCCCCGTTAAAACACTGTTGTTTTACTATTTGTATTGAACTTTTATCTTGTTGTTCTCGTATTTTGGTATTGCCTAGATTGTTTGAACTGTTTTACTAAGTACTTTGATGGTGTTGGAGGTTGTTTTGGGATGTTGGAGGTTGTTTTAGAATGGTATGGAGTTTAGGATGTTTGGATGGTATTGGTGGTTGGGATGTTGGACTGAATTGGTTGTTGGGATGTTTGGATTTGGATGTTTAGTTTGTAATGGCTATTTCAAAAACAAAGCAGACATTGCAAATTATGTTTAATGTAGTGTTACATTTGCTTATCTAGTGTTACATTTATGGTTTAAATGCAGTTACATTACATAATATTAGTGTTACATTTTGCATATGTAATGTTACAGTAGAATAAAATTAATGTTACAGTAGGTATATAAAATGACCATAAATGACACGTGGCAGGCTACGTGGATGGGACCCACCAGATGACACGTGGAACTGCCACGTCAGCATGTGGGACCCACCAGATGACACGTGGCAGTGACACGTGGAAATGCCACGTCAGCATGTGGGACCCACCAGATGACACGTGACAGTGACACGTGGAACTGCCACGTCAGCATGTGGGACCCACCAGATGACACGTGACAGTAACACGTGGAACTGCCACGTCAGCATGTGGGACCCACAGGTGACACGTGGCAGTGACACGTGGCACTACCACAACAACATGTGGGACCCACTAAGTGCCACGTGTCAGAATAATAGAGTGCCACGTAGCTCCAAAATAATTTCTGGTTAATTCAAATGTAACGCCAAAAACCATTACATTTGGTTGCTATACTGTTACCTTAGGCATCATATGTATCGATATTTTACCGTTACAGTAGGGTCCAAAAAACGTTACATTAGGTACCAAATGTAGCGGCCGCGGATGTAACGCTCCATACCGTTACATTAGGTCTACTGTAACGGATTTTGGGCCTAATGTAACATTAGGAAGGCATTACATTAGGCCATATTCCCCGTAGTGAAGGTATATGTACTTTTGATTTGGATAAAGAATTATTTCATCTGATGAAAGCTCCTCCTTTGTCTAGTGGGGATAAAGTTGCCCATAGGAACTTGGGAGTCCTTAAAGGTTGCTTGTGTATATGTGATATCACACTTGACTCTGAACTTGTCATCTGGGTGATGAGAGATTATGGGGTGGAAGATGGTTGGAGCAAAGAACTCATCACTCTTACTCATCTGATACATGGTGGTATACATACTGACGTGGTTCGGCTCCTTAAAGTTCTCAAAGATGGGAACATCTTAATGTATTGCGACCCATTACAGTTGTTTACTTATCATCCTCGACACAAAACTTTGCAACATCACATTTTCCCGGAGGGCGACTTCGTCATATTTGATGCAAAGACTTATGTCCCCAGTTTTATCAGCCTCAAGAGTTTCACCTTGGAGCGCATTTCAAGATGGTAGTCGTCAAGTGTAGCATGCTGCTCATCACTTTAATTACTGCTTTCATTTCAAGAACCCGTAATGTTTTGAAGCCTTCCTAGTTGTCTATCTCATATTTGTAATCCTAATTTCAAATTTTAATAATTCCTGTAGGCTGCAGGATAAATTTAGCAATTAGTGCTTGACATTTTAATACATTTACTTATGGCATGGTTTGAATGGTTTTTATGTTGTATGATTTGTATGTTGTATATTAGTTCTGTGTAATAATTTATTTTATGTGCCATGTGATTATGTGAGAGAGTATTGCATAGATGTGTTTATATAAGATAGGGTGCAACATTTGGCCTCGAGGTTAGCAAATCATAGGGGACTGCTTATCAAGGGTGCAACATTTGGCCTCGAGGTTAGCAAATCATAGGGGACTGCTTATCAACATTGTGCAGTTTCAAACAAATGATCTCATACATTGAAAAGAAAATCGAAGAAATCTTCCTGATAATGCACCATTTGATTCAACTGTTTCCGAAGAGAGCGATTTTGTGAAAGTCAACACATATGACAAATTGGTCATGAATCTTGATACGATGTCAGCAACATTTTTGACACAATGGAGCAGCTGAGAATGCGGGCAACAGTGCAACACATATATAGCTGTGAAATCTATGTTATTTCCTTCCTCTAAATTGGAAAAAAGATGGGGATATTATCAAAATGCTGACTTTGCCGTTCACTGTGTGTTTAATAGTCCCTGCTAGAAACCATAGCGCTACCTCCACTTTCTCCTCCAAGTTCTTTCGCCAGGTAATTTCTAATTTTGTACTTTTTTTAGTTAGATTTATTAGATATTGTGATTTTGAAAATAGTTAGCAACTGTCCCTAAAGATGTAAATCTTATAATTGTTTGAATAATGATTTTCTGGATTAGTGTCTTGATATGTATATCATTTTTGTGTCAATACTTCTAATTTGAAATCCCATTCGGGTATTAAGATTGAAAAAGACTCCGTAGACGAAAGGTTGGGTACGTTTGATTTGGATAAAGAATCGTTTCAACTAATTGCAGGTCCAGCTGTTCCTGAAGTTTGTGGTTGTATAACTTTTCGGAGCTTAGCTATCCTAGGAGGTTGCTTGTGCATATGTGATAACATGATAGACCTTGAATTTGTCATGTGGGTGATGAAAGATTATGGAGTGACGGAGAGTTCCTTTGTACTGATTTCTTGTAAGATGGTACGCCAGATGAGAAGGTTTGTCCTCTGAAAGTTTTGAAAGATGGGACTATTTAATGTATTATGAGGAATTGAGGATCAGTTGTTCACTTATCATGCTGGTACTAGAACCAAGTAAGAGCACATTATTCCGGACAGTTCTTTCAAGACCAATAATGCAATGGTTTAGGTAATGATCCTTTCAACCGAGAGCATTTAAAGTGTGAGACTTATACGCACATCGAACATGTATGTGGAGAAGTTTCAGACATGAACCCTTTTACGATCGCTACCATTTATGAATCATGGTTGGAGTGTGAAATTGCTATTTGGGTCGATAACATGTTGTAGAAGTTTAGGAATGCTAAGCGGGTGCAAAATCACAATTGAAAGAGATAACTCATATAGAGCAATAGAGAAAAATAATTAAAATAACTTTATTCTGCAGAATACTCAAAAACACAAATATCACACCATAGTGTCAATAAAAAAACTTCAATAAAAAACCGAGTACCAAATATAAGAACAAAACAAAAAACTCCCACTAAGACTGAATATTATCCAATGAGACAACACCCATATGAGTAGTATGCCCAAGAAAAAAACTTAATGGTGTCAAAAAAAACTTTAGTAAGTAAGTGGGTCTGTTAGCATAGAATTTGTTCTTATATACTCAATAAACACTAATTGATATTGCTCAATAAACACTAATTGATATTGCATTCTCTCTACAATGATTTGATATTTAATGTCTATATGTTTAGACATAAAAAAAAAACTTAACCAGAAGTAGATTTTCTTGTATCTACACAACCAACAAAATCAGAATTGGAATACCTAGTTAATAATTCTTTTTTTTTTAAAAAAAATAGTATTATAAGATGATTGTATGAAACTTTTTAACATGATAAATAATCAATACCATAATGGGTTATGCAAAAAATTAATTCAAAGGATCCAGAATTCTTGTCAACAACCTGAATTATAGAACAAACAAGTCCAATGTTATCCATTTATATCGCCTTCTTTCCATGGAACAGGGTATTTAAAAGAGATATGCTCCAATGTTGCATCAAATTTATATTTCTCTTGAAAGCTTCAAAACTGCTACGCAACGTATTCGATTATTTAAATTATGCAGCTTTGGTGTGACTTCTCCTATATTAGCAGAAGCATTGGCCATTAAGGAAGCCCTTAGTTGGATCAAGCTGAAGGCGTGGGAAATGGTTCAGTTGGAGTTAGATTGTCTGGTAGCTGTCCAAGCAATCAGATCTAAAGTATTGATGACCTCCCCTTTTGGTTTGGTGATTGAGGAGGGTAGGCGTATGCTTCTCGAGTCAAACAAAGTTTCTTTGTTTTTTATTAAACGATCTGCTAACATGGTTGCTCATTACTTAGCTAAAGAGTCATGTTATTACTCAGGTCGTGTTATTGATAGGAATGTTGTTCCTGTCGAACTCCAGAATGTAATGCTGGGCGATTTGCCTTAAGTTATAAAATCTTCCTTTTCGTCAAAAATAAAAAAAAGAATTGTGGAAAACCTTTTCATTTTTAATTTACTATGTTCGAGGAGTATTAAAAATTGTTCTAATAATTTATACAAATTTGTTCTAATAATTCACACAAAAGCGTAATCAAATATTCTGTAACACATCATTATGCATTAATGTTATGTTAGAATTTGCCATACATCACTTGATTAGATGTTTTTGTTAACCTGGTGACGAAAGTTGAGATGGTGTGTCGATTTCTTACGATTCACTTGGATAAAAAAATTTGATAAACTTTTGGGAATGCTTTGAATGCAATAATGGCACTTACATTTCTGACATTCCTTTTCGATATGCAATAGAATTATGTGCTTATGCAAATTTTAAATTGGTTTTTTTAGAATACCAACACTACGAAAATGTAAAATTTATAATATATTATTTATGTAATTTGTTTTTGTTGTCAGGGATGGATGATTCTGTTTGGTGAAGGAGTGCAGTGGCTAGCTAGTCATTCGGTATGGATTTACCGGCAGACATTGTGGCTGACATTCTATCAAGATTGTCCGTCAAGACAATAGTCCGTTGCGGATGTGTATGTAAAAAATGGCACAATTTACTTTCGGAAACCTATTTTGTTAGTCTTCATCTAACAAGATCACCTAAAGGGCTTATAGTTCATCGAACAAAGCGAACAATTCATATGTTGAATCTGGGGGAACTAGACGACAAATTTGAGTATCGTGATATTATTAATATGCCAAGATTAAGAGAATGTTGGTTATTGGGTTCAGTTAATGGGTTAATTTGTTTAGAGGTAAAGGAAAATTGTGGTGATGCACTTCAGATATGGAATCCAGTTACACGAGAGTACATAATCCTTCCGGGTGACAAGTGTGACAAATTATCGATTCGTGGTTTCGGATTTGTGGCAGCCAGCAATCAGTACAAGGTCGTAACCTTGTATCTTGGTAGAAATAAGTCAGAATGCAAGATTTTTACACTTGGGACAGGCATGTGGGGAAGTCTAGGACATCTCCCCTTTTTCGAGAATGGCCTTCAGGATGGTAGAGTTAATGCTGGTAGTTGGAGTGGTACTTGGTTTGGTACATTTTTTGGTGGCAAACTTCATTGGTTAGCTAATCAAAAGAATACCAATAACGAAGTGGTGTATACTTTTGATTTGGAGAAAGAATTATTTCAAATAACTGCCTCTGCTCCTCAAGTTGATTCTGATCTGACAACCTGCAGGAGTTTGGGAACGCTAGGAGGGTACTTGTGTATATGTGATTGTACACCAGACGCTGATCTTGTCGCCATTTGGGTGATGAAGGAAAATTGGACTAAAGAAATTGTCATTGAATCTACTCCTGGGCTATATTTTGTACAACCTCTAGATATTTTGAAAGATAGGACGATCTTATTGTCATCCTGTGATTATTGTTTGTACACTTACCATCTTGATCATAAAACTCTGCAACCACGTGAGGATGTTATCCCGGACGGGCTGCAGACCCCTTTTCTGGACATATATAATGCAATAGTTTATGTCCCAAGTTTTGTAAGGCTCAAGAGTTTCAAGGAGGAGAAGGTGCACCGTTTTAGTTCTGAATTTGGTTTAGTGCTTTCTGCTAAATGATTGCAAGGTTTCAAGATGTTGCAGCATGAAGCTCAGCTCTCCTTTTTTTTTTTTTGTTTACTCTATGTTCACTTGGGTCCCATTTGTTATATTTGGGGAGCCACTGTAACTTTTAAAAAAAAATTTAATTTCATAGTTTTAAAAAAAATTAAGTTATAACAAATGCTGTATTAGTTATCCTTTTTCTTTTGAATATAAGATGATTATATGAAATTTTTTATTATGATGAATTATACAAGTCTATGGGATAATGGAGTTTAATCATTAAAATTCTATAAAACTTGTGGTGAGTTTCATAATTCAATGCCTTAAAACTGTAAACAGGTGCTGAACTTTGAGAGTTTAATGCAGCAAAACAAAACGAGGAAGGTCGAAAGGGACCTGGTGGTTTATATATATATTTGCTCCATTCAGCTGGAATCCTGGAAGATTCAGATGGCGCATTATACTCTCAGAACTTATTTGTTGAACTTGATCTATCAATTACAGGAGAGTACATACTCCTGTATGAAAAGTGCATCAGAAATCCATTTTTGTAACTCATAGTTTGGATTTGTTGCGGTGTGCTATTATTTCACTGAAGGCTCAGATTATAAGTTGATTTGCAAGGTCTATACCCTTGGAACAAGGCACATGGAGAAGTATAGGACATGACCCTTATATAACTAAAAACCCCCACCGAAGTAGTTATGCAGCATGCAATGTGAGAACTACCTTTACGTTGCTCTCAGAAACCGAGACCTACTTAAGCCTTCCAATCCAAACCTATATCATTTTGAGATGTCCAAGTCCTTGACAGTTCTTATAACCACTGATCATGGAGGTCCGTGAAACAGTATCTGGACAAGGCATCACACGTTAATTGATGACATAGTTAATTGATAATCCCATGTCAAAACTGTCCAACTACTGAACTACAACTTCCTTTTAACCTCGTTACCTTTTAAAAAAGACAATATATACACTCTTCTGCGATTAAAGCAAATAGAGTAAACAAGTGTTAAGCTATTCATTCCATTATCCATACCCTTTTTTGATAATTGGCGGGATACGAATCTTCCCTATAGTATAGTTTTTTTTATTTTGAGTTAGTACTTCTGTCTTCCTCTTGTATGCCTCTCCACCATCTACAAGTCCAACAAGGCCAAGTTACATAATCGGTTAATTGGATTTCTGATTATATTTCACTTGCTAGCACGACTTCCAGTCTATTCCTCTTTGCTAGCACGGCCACCATTCCCACCACTTTGCTCAAGAAAATTCATCTCCCTACATTTCTCCGAGCTCATACAGATCTCACTCGACGTCTCTTCCAGAATAGGCCTTTCTTGTGAACAAATCTGATGCTGCTGGAAAGACAAAGACGTTAGAGATTTCCAGTCGGTTTAATTTGGGGTTAGATTTGTGTAAATTAAAATTTTAGAGCTCAGTTCATGCACACAAACAATACATGAGGGTGCAAAATGGAAATAAGCCAAAAACCATCTTTATTTGTAGCCAGAGAATTACAGTGCATGATGGTCATAGTCAAGTCTTTAAACATTATAATTGAAAAGGTTAATCTAATTCAGCACACGTTGCAAGTGATTAGCAACTGTCCAAAAGAGAGTGCAAAACCAAGATTATCTCTTCTTAAAGACATATTTCTTGGCCTGCTTTTTTCATTATTTTTTTCATATAAGTTATCTTAGGCCTGCTTTCTTTATTGGGTGGTTTGTTTTAGGCTAATGGCAAAGTATCTGATATTGTATTTGACGCAGCTCAAAATTTTCATGCTGATGTTATAAGCATATCCTGTTGTAGTTGAGGCCGGCAGAGGACAGAAAACCTCTGTATAAAAAGAGAGAAATACAATACCTGACTTCGCATTAAAAATATGGCGGAAGTGAAGCTTTTTAGGACATTTTCGAGCCCGTTTGCCTTGAGGATTGTTTGGGCATTGAAGCTTAAAAGCATAGAATTTGATACAGTAATGGAAGATTTCCCACACAAGAGTGCTTTGCTTTTAAAGTACAATCCAGTTCACAAGAAAGTTCCTGTATTTGTTCACAATGGAAAACCAATATCAGAATCGCTTGTAATCCTCGAGTACATAGAAGAAACATGGAAAGAAACTCCTCTTTTTCCTGAAGATCCAATGGAGAGGGCCACAGCTCGTTTCTGGGCAAAATTTGGCGATGAAAAGGTAAAAATTTGAACTTTTTACCTTGTAATTTATTAAAAGATATCAGAACGAAAATTCCTTGGAAAATATTAAAATCATTGAAAAGGACCACAGAAACACAAATTTTTTTGACAAAAATGGTAGAAAGAAAAGGAAAAGCAGGCATTTCTTGTAACAGTTTTTGATCAATCTTTGGCATGATCTTTCAATTGGTCAAATGTAGCTTTTGACATCAATATTTCAAAGTGTTCTAAGAAAAGGCAAAGAACAAGAGGAAGCAAAGTTAAATGCCAGGAAAAATTTAGAATATGTTGAGGAACAGCTCAGGGGAAAGAGGTTCTTTGGCGGAGAGTCGATTGGATTCCTAGATCTTGTATTCGGTTGGATGGCCAATCTCATTAGTATTTTGGAAGAAACGAGCGGTCAAGATATCATTAAAGAAGAACAATGTCCATTGCTTCTAAAATGGATAAAGGACTTCTCAGAAGTTCCAGTAATTAAAGAAAGCATGCCACCGAGGGACAAGCTAATCTCCAAGTTTCGAGCAATGCAACAAGCCTGATGTGTGTATGAATTTTAAGCGACTACAGAGGTTAACTCATTATAAATAAAAGCTTTATTGTGCTTATGTGCAGTGCTTCACTGAATCATTTTCTATTACTACTATAAATGAAAAGACAGTAAAGAAAATAGGAAAGAACTATAGATATAATCTTGACAACTAAATCAGTAACCAATCGAACAATGATATACTTTTCGCAATCTAAGTATCATGCACTTTTCACGAAACCTGTTCCTTATGCTATTTCCTCTCACCCAACCCAATAACACTACGCGTCACACTGTTTGTTTCAAGGTTAAGGTGAAGTAGATCATCTTCCTAGAAGACTTCTCCATTTAAAATTCAATTTCTCTAATGTGAGCACAATAAACAATATCTCGTTTCTGGTACTGATTTTGCAGTCCGGAGTTTCTACATAGTACGGTGATTCAGCACCTTCTGCGGGGTTTTCCATGATGGCTTAACTGATAGAGATGAATCACATATGTTGGCAGCCGCATAGACAACTGCCAATCGAAACCTTCTTCTTTGTCTTGCCTTCTTGTTATTCTTATGCCTTTCCTAGATGAGATTCTGAACTTCTTCGATCTGCTAAGCACCACATGCTGCTTTCCCTCTTGCTCCTTTCTCTACCTCCACACATAACCACATTAAAGAAGAAGAAAACATAATGTACCTGGCGGAAAAAAAAACATAATGCAACTAATTTTCCAAAAACTACGATCTTGTCTCCAAAACTAGTCATACACATCTCTCGACATTCCCACACCCCCGGGCCATGTCCAGTGAACACGGGTTTGAGGACAAAATCGGAGATTTCGGATGACAGATATTATATCCCCCAGACTATCCAGTAGACAGATCACACAAGCCGCCTGAGGCAGCAAACTCTAAACCTTCACAAAGACGAGATTGACAAAATCTATACTGCCAGGAATTTGTAAATCTGCGAATGCAAAGAATACATTTCCAATTTACTGAATATTATGAAAATGAGATGGATGGAAGTGACATAGGAATGGAGAGTATGATTGTCATGTAGGACTGAGGTTTAGTATGCGCTAAAAGGCTTCTAGTCAAAATCTAGTGGCTCTACACAGGAAACTGGAATTTGAAACTGATACAATGTACAATTGAGCAGATTTAACTATTTTTCATTCAGTAAGGCACTCGTAAAAGGGTCCTGAGCAAGTAGGTATCCGTTAGTTTACCCAAAATTTTAGTACATACACAGGATTCAGCTTAGCATACTGGGTATGTTCGGTGACTTGGTATTATTAAATTCTTACTCAAAGTTAACAATTGTTCTAATAATTCATACCAACGGTAAAATATTGTCATAATCCCATGATTTACCTAGCAGCCGATCAACCTCTTCTTTCAAGGCAGTAGCTCGTTCACCACTGATCGCCCGTCACTTTTGCCGAACGCCCTTCCTAAAAGGGTCTATGTTAAGGTGATGACACATTACTTCGGGATCAATTCCCACCATGTCCGCATGACTCCAAGCCAAAACATCCAGATTATCCTTTAAAAAGGTAACTAGCCTCTCTCTCAAGCCTGACTCTAATCTCTCCCCAAAATGTAGTACTCGGGATGAGTCCTTCACGCCCACAAGAATTGGTACAGTATCCTCCACCGGTCCCATGTTCTTCTTGGACTCAGGCAATCGAGGATCCAA
Organism: Saposhnikovia divaricata; assembly: GCA_036435485.1. Lineage (NCBI taxonomy): Eukaryota > Viridiplantae > Streptophyta > Magnoliopsida > Apiales > Apiaceae > Saposhnikovia > Saposhnikovia divaricata. The sequence goes on along the minus strand of CM071594.1, from coordinate 247,371,655 downwards.
GTCAAACTCTACTTCCTTCGTTCCACTGGACTCACCCACTTCTCGCACAGAAACAATCTCATCCCTTAACGGTTGAGATCCCTCTCTCCTAGTCGAATCATCCGGAAATTCAACCATGGGAGTATCCTCGTAACCCATAACGAGTTTTCCCTTTTCGCCCTAAGACTTCTTTGTTCCTCCTCATCAGTGATATCTTCAACAATCCCTTCTTCAAACTGGTTTTGATTGACTGGAGGGGGAGCTTCAATCATCAACACCCTATATCCTGCATTATCAATTGTCATGCCCTCTACAAAAGATTTTTCTGTAGCGCCTTCCATAATAACTTCCACGGTCTCTCCTCGAGAGGGTGGTGCCTCTAACAGAAAGAGCGGGGTTCCCTGTTTAGCTAACGCCTCATAACTGGCCAAGGTATCATCCTCAGGGAATTCCACTGTATAAACCATGTGGGTAACTGCCTTTTCGGACGACTTTGGTCCGAAAGATTTCAATGTTTCCGCAACATTTTCGTCTTTGAAGTCCAACATCTCCTCTCCCTGTTTCCCTTTTGAGGAAGACTTCATCATTTTGTTATAACAATCCCTGGAATCATACTGACATCCCTTGACACACCCGACCCCCACGGGAGTAGGGAATTTCATTGCCAAATGGTAAATCGATGTCACCACCCTCATTTCCTTCAAGACCGGCCTTCCAAGTAAAGCGTTGTAACATGTAGGTTGGTCGACGACTAGAAATTCAAACACCTGTGTAGCAGAGTAAGGGTCTTCCCCCAAGGTAAGAGGCAATTTCACCGTGCCCTTGACCCGGACAGAATCTCTTGTGAAGCCATATATGTGAGTCGTTCCTTGAACCATTTCTTTATCAAGAAGTCCCATCTTCTTAAAAGTTCCGTAATAGAGGATATTCACAGAACTCCCATTATCGACAAACACGCGATGGACGCTCCTAGACCCAATTCTGACATTGACAACTAAGGCATCACTATGCGGATGATGAACCCATCTTGCATCTTCTTCAGAGAAAATTATCTGTGTGTCGTCTCCTTTAAACAACTTGGGAGGCCTTTTTGACAGGTGATTAACATTTGTCAGTGGGGAATCCTTTGCCTCTCGAGCGTATATCTCCATTGCATTCCTCCCATTCCCACCTATATGGGGTCCCCCAAAAATGGTATGGATGCTCGCCTCTCTCACGAACATTGTCGTTCCTTGATGTTATGGTCCATCTTTGTCTTGAGGATCTTCCTTTTTAGCACCCTCTTTCTGAGGGGCATTGTCTTGGATCTTCCTTACTTCCTTTACCACCCACTCAGTCAACTTCCCATTCTTGATTAGCAATTCGATCTTGTCTTTCAGCTGTCTGCACTGATAGGTGTTGTACCCGTTGGATTGATGATACGCACAATACTTTGTTTTATCTCGTGACGCATTCTTTGTAAGTGGCACAGGTGTCCTGTATAGCCCTTCCGCTTTCGTAACCTAATAAATATGATCGACTGACGCCACCAGAGGCGTGTAAATACTTGTTTGAGAATATCCCTGGTCTTTCTGAGTGTAAAGAGGTGGTGGAGGATATCGACGTACTGGGCTAGGTGATCGTGGTCGATCTGATCTCCAATTATTAACAACATTGACATCTCCTCTCCCAATCTTTGTTCTGTCCCCCTTTGGGCTAGGCGACCTATCTTTGCGCTTGCCCCTACGATTGTTGTCTGTATAATCACTCCTCTTCAAAGCTTCTTCTTCCCTTTTAAAAGGTTCCGCCTGTGCATAGAGGTCGGCGAGAGTAGGAGGCTCTTTTCGCTAAAGCTCCTTCCAGAAGTCTGAGTTCACCCTTACCCCAGCTATTAGAAAATTCTTGATGGTTTCGTCCGAAGCTCCTCGGACAGTCGGGACTTCTGAGTTGAAACGTCTAAAGTAGGATTGCAGGGTTTCTCCCTCTCTCTGCTTTATATTGGCCAAGGTCGTGACAGGCGAAGCATAGACGATAGACGATTGAAATTGGATCAAGAACATTCTTCGCATTTGATCCCAAGAAGTAATAGAAGCCGGTCCCAACTTTTGAAACCATTGGTGGGCATTTCCCCGCATGGTCGAGGCTAACAACCTACACTTCGTCAAGTCCTCCACTTGGTAGAGCTCCATCTCAGTGTTGAACCTTGCAATATACTCCGCCGGGTCGGAACTTCCCGTAAACCTCAGATCTCCCACCCCTCGAAAAGATGGGGGAAGAGGTGCTTCACGAACTGTCAATGAAAAAGGTGATGGAGCCGGTTCAAACATAGCTCACGACCGCTCTTCTGATTGAGCCAGAAGCCTGCGCAAGGCATTCAAGTCTAGATCCTCAAAACCGGATATCCTACGAGACGCTTCCTCCCGTTTCTGCTGATTCATTAACTCTTCAAACCTGTACCGATCCCCGACAGAGTTCTCCAGATGAGGCAAATGATATCTGCGAGCAGCCATTAAATTTCCCTCCAAATTAGATTCTAAAGGTCCTCTTTGACCTCTTTCTGCGAGGTTGAGGAGGTTGGCATAGGATCTTCTTTCCCCGTAGCCCAAACTATAATGGTTCGGAGTCCTCCTCTGATGATTTGAGTCACTAGTCTGAACCATTGTGAGAGGAATCACATCGGAGTCTCCCAACATCTCATTCTCGTGATTGAAACGGTGCCTTTCATTAGGTCTCTCCTAGTCCACAGTCCTTTGGCCGCCAACCCAAACTTCCTCCCTCTGAAGTTCTCGCCCCCTTTCAGTACTTTCTTCCTGCGGTCGTGCTTGACCCGGGCATCGGGGCACCACTCTGTCTGGTGGGAATTCAACATACGGTTCTCCATAGGTCAAGGCCCTGGGTGTAATAGCTCGGAACCGCTGGTCAGTCCTAGCCTCCCCAACAATCTGAACTTCTCTTTCAAAGTGGATTCCCATATGTGAAACGCGTTGGTGGTTAATGGCAGATTCCCTACCAACATGCTGATCTCCACCTGGTGTGCGATAATTTCTTTCCCAGTCATGGTGAGTCGCCCCCATATTCTCTCCTCTCCCATCTAGTGGGCGTCGCCCATCATGGTTCGGGCGGGATCCTTCAAAAAATTGCCTCTCTCTTTCCATCGCGTCCATCCTTGCACCCATACGGGTAATAGTATTTCCCATATAAGTGATCTGATTCAAGAGCTCAGTATTACTCATCAAGATAGGGGGATCTCCTCCTATCCGTGGCATCGACTGTCCATTAGGAACCCTGGGTGTAGTAGATCTTCGGCGCGAGCCTCCTGGAAGTGAGCGATCAAGGTTTCTCAGCATCGAATTCCTTATGGCAGAATTTCTTGGTGGCGGCGGGGGTAAATTCTCCGTGGTCCTAGTATCCTCTCCTCGACGATCATCAACACGCTCTTGGTTTGACTGCGACATCCTTCCTCTTGAGATGTCAAAAGCCCCTCCTTCTAGCGCCACTTGTTAACGGAGGAATTTGGGAAAACAAATTCGGGGGAGGGTTGATGGAATTGTGATGGTGGTTTATGACTTGGGGATGGCTGAGATTGTAGGCTGAGATGTGTGTAGCAATTAAGATCGAATATTAAATTCTCTCTTTTATGCTAGGATTTTCATCGTGCCATACAATGTGCCTACGTACCCTTATTTATAGGGATCAAGCCAAACGTAGTTCTTGGAGAACAAGAAATCGTAATGGGCTAGGTTTTCCTTATTTAGGAAGCCCATTGGATCGAGGCCACCGCCTTTGACAATTATTACGAACCATAAAACCCAGCTACTTTCTCAGGGCGTAATGGCTAAGCTATTAACCCGAGATTATCGTGGTCAATGCTAGGGCTGAGCAAAACCGAACCGAAACCGAAAAACCGAACCGTGCAAATTCAGTTCGGTTCGGTTCTAATTTTTTGAAAATTCGGTTTATTCGGTCCGGACCGAATAGACCGAAATAAAAATCGGTTCGATTCGGTTCTTTGAAAAATATTTCGGTCCGGACCAAATAGACCGAATAGTCCGAATAATATATACTTTAATTTTATATTTATGTTATATACATTTTATATATATCTTATGAAATATAATTATATTTTCTAATTTGTAAATTCTAATTATATCTATATTGGTGAAATAGTGGTGATTAATTGATTATTATTTTTGTGATAAATCATGAATTTTTAGCTTTATTTATAATATAGGTTTTTTTTAAAAAAAATATTCGGTTTTTTCGGTCCGGACCGAACCGAACCGAATTATTTCGGTTCGGTCCGGGTCGGTCCATGATTAAACTTCGGTCCGGTTCGGTCCAAAAAAAATGACATTTCGGTTTTCGGTTTATTCGGTTCGGTCCGGTCCGGTTCTGGACCGAACCGACCGAATGCTCAGCCCTAGTCAATGCTCACCTTGGGCCACGGAGATAAAATAGCTTATTAGGCAGTTCTGAGAACTGGAAGTGGGCGACATCCTTTGCAATAGGGCGAGATCTGCCTTTAATGGTGATACCTAGCCCTCTCAGTAATTACAATAGTTCAAGGACTCAACTTGCAGTCCATAGTCTTCAAAACCCATAATTTACTCACCATGGGGCGAGTTATCAGAGTACGGGCCTAACTAAAGAAAGAGGGCGAGATCTCTATAGTGAGCCCATGGGCGAGATCTATAGAACGAGGCCCATAAATAGAGGGAGGCCATTTTTGGGTATAACAACTGGCAACCTTCATTAATTGGTTTAGTTATAGGAGCTTGGGAATGCTAGACGGGTGATTGTGTATGCATGAATCATGGTGCTAGGGTCCCACAAGAAAATACTACGCCAAATATATTAACATATGCTAGAAGAAAGAAGAAAAGGACACAAGGGTCAAGTCAGACAAATTAAAGGGGCATTGAGGTAATTACACAGCAAGGGGGATATAGTTGGAGGCAGCTAGGGTTGGAAGGCATCGAATTATTGAGTATTGAGTGAGATAATTGGGAGAGCACCCACCTCTCGAAAGTGGGCATCTATCTGTAATCGAGTTTATTTTCCATTCAGTAGTAATTTATCCTTTGTAATCAAACAAGTAATTCGTGATGTTACTGGTTGAAGTGATATTCGTAATTGCTAGTTCATTATTTGAGTCGTTCTCTAGCAAAAGTGGTATCAGAGCAAATCGGTCCCATGGCGCTTACTAACAACGATGCAGATCGATTGAACAAATTGGAGGCAAGGCTAGAGACGGCGCATCAAGCGATGCGAGAAAACCTCACTGCTGAAATTGGGGCCGCCGTAAAAAAAGAGGTGATGGTGATGCAGCAAAATCTCGTCAATCGATTCCTCTCTTCCTTTGACGAGATCTCTACACAGCAAGATGAAAAGCTCGCCGCCGCTATATCACGATTAGAAGGGCGAATAAACAGATCTAGAGAGGCACAGGAGTCCATCCTTTCTGAGATGAAGAGTGAACAGCTTAAATTCCAGACCGATGTTCGATCTACACTCTCCCGCTTACAGTCCAGCAAAGACAAAAGTCCAGTGGTAATAAACGAAGATTGTGGACTTGGGGGTGGAGAAGGAAGCAGCACAGTGGCAGGAAAGAAAGGGTTTGGAGTTGGTGGAGCGGGTCAAGGAAGTGGAGTCGGGTCGGGTGGAGGACCCGGGGTAAATGGATTCGGGTCGGGTCAGGCATTCGGATCCGGGCTGGGCGGAAATTCGGGTTTTCAAAACGGTTCTTGGCGACACAAAAAGTTAGACATGCCTCTTTTTGATGGGACAAATCCAGATGGTTGGATCTTGAGGGCTGAAAGATTTTTTGAGTTTTATAGCTTAACAGAAAAAGAGAAAGTAGAGGCGACGGTCGTTGCGTTGGAGGGGCAGGCCTTGCTATGGTTTCAATGGGAACATAGGAGGCGACCCATTGAGAGTTGGGAACAAGCTAAGGCGCTACTACGCCGACATTTCCGCTCGAAGGCAACAGGAACTCTGCAAGAACAATGGCTTGCTCACAGACAAGGAGGTACAGTTTCTGACTATAGACTTAAATTCATTGAATTACTTGCTCCTTTGGATAACGTGTCAGAGGAACTGTCCTTGGGCCAATTTCTTAATGGTTTGAGGGAGGATATAAGGGCCGAAGTGCGATTGTTGAGCCCTTTAACGGTGGATCATGCCATGGAGTTGGCTCACATGGTAGAAGACAAGTTGAGGTTATCTAAACAGAGGGGTGAATTTAGGTCAGGGCTCAGTCCCCTCGCCAAGCCTGGGACATCTCTAAGCAGTTGGGGAACTCCATCTCCCAGGTCATCTCCGGGTAGTTACACTGCAAGCCTTAAGCCTTCGAGCCCACAATCATATGTTAGCTATGGCCAGTCAACAGTCTCTACGGGTAGCAGTCCTAAGGCAGGAACAGAGGTGAAAAGGTTAAGTGAGAAAGAGTTGCAAGATAAGAGAGCAAGGGGTCTATGTTTTAGATGTGATGGGAAGTGGAATATAGGCCATAAGTGTCAACGCAAAGAATTGAGCGTGCTACTCGCACAAGATGACGATTCAGGAGAAGAAGATAGTGGCACGGTTGAGATGGGTGAAGAAGGAGTATTAGCGACAGAGGAAGACTCACACCCCGAAATATCCTTAAATTCGGTGGTAGGGTTCACCAGCCCAAAGACTTTCAAGATACGAGGAGAGGTTAATGGCAGCCCGGTGGTCGTCATGATTGACCCCGGTGCGACACATAATTTTGTATCATGTCAAGCAGTGGAGAAATTAGGAATCGAGTGTGTCCCTACAAAGCAGTTTGGGGTATCGTTGGGGACGGGTGAATTGGTCCAAAGCACCGGGGAGTGCAAATCAGTGGTGTTACAGATACAAGGTCTGACTATAGTGGAGAGTTTTTTGCCAATCTCGTTGGGGAATTCTGATTTTATATTGGGGCTGCAATGGTTGGAAAAATTGGGAACCATGACCGCAAATTGGAAGTCACAGAAAATCTCGTTCAAAATGGGCGGTGAAACAGTGATTTTAACAGGGGATGCTTCACTCGGTCGCACCGGAATTACTCTCAAGGCCATGCTTAAAACCCTACGGAAGGAGGGAAACGGGTACCTAGTCGAGTTTAACTATCTGGGAGTACAGGATAGGGGGGAGAACAAGGCAGAAAAGTCAGCCAAGGTACCAGAGTTTTTAGCACCTGTAATCAGCAAATATCGTGATGTTTTTCACTTGCCAAGCGGGCTGCCACCGGAAAGGTCGCAGGATCACCAGATAGTGCTAAAAGAGGGAACAAATCCAGTCAATGTGAGACCGTATCGATACCCACAAGTGCAAAAAGATGAAATCGAGCGTCTTATTCATGACATGCTAACAGCTGGTATAATTCAACTCTCACAGAGCCCATTCTCCAGCCCGGTGTTGTTAGTCAAAAAAAAAAGACGGATCATGGCGCTTTTGTGTGGATTACCGGGCTCTCAACAAGGCTACGGTCCCTAATAAATTCCCTATTCCCGTAATCGATGAGCTATTAGATGAGCTTCATGGGGCAGCAGTTTTTACCAAGTTAGACCTTAAATCCGGCTATCACCAAGTGCGGGTTCGCAAGGAAGACATCCCCAAAATAGCGTTTCGTACTCATGAGGGTCACTACGAATTTTTGGTGATGCCTTTCGGGTTGACGAACGCCCCGGCCACCTTTCAAGCAATCATGAATGAGGTTTTCAGGCCTTATTTGCGGCGTTATGTGTTGGTCTTATTCGACGATATCCTCATATACAGCCCGAGCACCGAAGAACATAAAACTCATGTGGAGACGGTACTTAAAACATTAGAGCAACATCAACTCTATGCCAATCTCAAGAAATGTGATTTCGGGCAGGAAGAAGTGGCTTATCTGGGGCACTTAATCTCAAGGGCAGGAGTGGCAGTTGACTCCGAGAAGATCAGGTCGATGATTGAGTGGCCTGCCCCACACAATATACGAAGTTTACGAGGGTTCCTCGGGCTGACTGGTTATTATCGTAAGTTTATCAAGAACTACGCACATATAGCGGGCCCACTCACTGATCAGTTAAAAAAAGACAGCTTTGGCTGGTCTCAAGAGGCAACCCAGGCATTTGAAACCTTGAAGCAAGCACTTATGACAGCACCAGTACTGGGGCTACCGGATTTTAGCTTCCCATTCACTTTAGAGACGGATGCCTCAGGTTATGGGCTCGGTGCAGTGCTGTTACAGAAGGAGCATCCCATCGCCTACTATAGCAAAGTGTTGGGGCAGCGTGCTAGGCTTAAATCGATATATGAGAAAGAACTAATGGCGATTGTGTTAGCCGTTCAAAAATGGCGACACTACCTCCTCGGGAACCCTTTTGTTATAAGGACCGACCAACAAAGCCTGAAATTTCTTTTAGAACAAAGGGAGGTGGGCACTGACTACCAATGATGGGTTACTAAGCTACTGGGGTATCAATTTGCAATTGTATACAAACCTGGGAACACCAATAAGGCAGCAGATGCGCTGTCACGGGTTTGTACTGATACAAGGGAGTTATGCAGCTTGGTGTCGATTGCAGGAGTTCGCTGGCAGGAAATACAAGATTACATTGACAAGGACGCATTTGTGCAGCAATTAAAGGTTGATTTGGAGAATAAAAATGTCCACACTAAAGGCTACGAACTGGTGCAGGGCATCGTGCGATACAAGGGACGGGTGGTTATTGGTCAAAAGTCAGACCTGGTAGCAATATTACTATCTGAACATCATGATTCTCCCATGGGGGGACATTCTGGGGAAATTAAGACATACCAAAGGCTGGCGAGAGAGTGGTTTTGGCCCGGTATGAGAAAGACCATTGCTAAGTATATTCGTGAATGCGGGGTTTGCCAACAACAGAAACAGTCAACCTTAAAGCCAGCTGGTTTTTTACAGCCCTTGCCAGTGCCGTCTCGAATTTAGGAGGATATTTCCCTCGATTTTGTGGAAGGGCTTCCAAAATCGCAAGGGGTGGACACTGTTTTAGTGGTGGTGGATCGCTTGTCTAAGTACGCTCATTTTATTGGGCTCTCTCACCCTTTTACTGCCATCACTGTAGCTAATGCATTCATTAAGGAGATTGTGCGGCTCCATGGTTTTCCCTCGACCATAGTTTCGGACCGAGATCGGGTGTTTGTGAGCTTGTTCTGGAGAGAGTTGTTTAAGGCTCAAGGGACTGCCTTACTCCGTAGTACGGCCTACCATCCTCAAACGGATCGATGGCCAGACCGAGGTTGTCAACAAGACATTGGAGAGCTACTTGAGGTGTTTCATTCAGGGGAAGCCCCGTAGTTGGGCTAAATGGCTGCCTTGGGCAGAATTTTGGTATAATACGAGCTCTCATGCGTCAACAAAGTATTCACCGTTTGAGATCGTTTACGGGCGCCCTCCTCCTACACTGATTCGTTTTACTGAACCCAACACAGCAGTGGCTTCCTTAGAAGAACAATTGATAGTACGGGATGCAATTTTGGATGAGCTTAAAGCTAACCTCCTGCAAACACAGCAAAGGATGAAAGCATACGCTGACAGTCACCGGAGGGAGGTTGAATTGGCAGTGGGGGATTATGTTTATGTTAAATTGCAGCCTTATCGGCAGACTTCGTTGGCTAGGAGACCGAACGAAAAGTTGGCACCTCGTTTCTATGGGCCATTCTTGGTGCTGGCTCGAATTGGGAAGGTGGCTTACCGGGTGGAACTACCTGCCTCTGTCAAAATCCACAATACCTTTCACATTTCGCAACTCAAAAAGGCAACAGGGGACATTAGAGAGGCCACTCCGATTCCTTCTCAAATATCTGCAGACATGGTAATGGAACCTACACCAGAGAGAGTGCTTGATGTCAGGTCTCAAGACCCCAAAGGGAACCCTTGTAATGAAGTTTTAATTAAGTGGCAGGATCTGCCAATGTGGGAGGCAACTTGGGAAGATTTTGCAAGCACGAATATGCGTTTTCCTGATTTCCACCTTGGGGACAAGGTGGCTGTTTGGGCCCCCGGTAATGCTAGGGTTCCACAAGAAAATACTACGCCAAATATATTAACATATGCTAGAAGAAAGAAGAAAAGGGCACAAGGGTCAAGTCAGACAAATTAAAGGGGCATTGAGGTAATTACACAGCAAGGGGGATATAGTTGGAGGCAGCTAGGGTTGGAAGGCATCGAATTATTGAGTATTGAGTGAGATAATTGGGAGAGCACCCACCTCTCGAAAGTGGGCATCTATCTGTAATCGAGTTTATTTTCCATTCAGTAGTAATTTATCCTTTGTAATCAAACAAGTAATTCGTGCTGTTACTGGTTGAAGTGATATTCGTAATTGCTAGTTCATTATTTGAGTCGTTCTCTAGCACATGGTTAAAGCCTGAAATTGCCATTTGATAAATGAAAAATGATGGAATAATGGGAAGTTGGAGTAAGGAATCGAGGGGAAGTTTGGATGCATGATCAAATGGGAATGTGAATGAAGCCAAATAACTATAAAATAACTATAGAATTTTAAAAAGTTTATTTACTATTTTTTATTAATTAAAACAAGGAAAATAACTATAAAATTAGAATAAATAGTAAATTAATTTTTAAAAATCTAAATATATTATCTAAAATAATAGAATTTAACAACTTATCATTTAATTGCGATAGAATTCAAGAACAATGTGAAAAATCAAAAAAAGGATTATTTTTATTTTTCAACACATATTTAAAATTATTTATTTAATATATATAATAATTTTAATTATTCAAATGATCACTGGGTAAAGTGATATATGAGATTACACGATCATTTTGATATTTAACCGTCCATAAATATCGCCTTCTTTCCGTGGAATAGAGCACAGTTCAGCTTATAAAATAGAAAAGATATCTAAACGATATTCTAATTCTCCATCTCCGCTAGAAACTCTAATTAGTCTCAAACTATATCTCTCCTTAAAGCTCTAAAAACTGGTATGCATTGATTCTTCATATTCGATCAAGGGAAGGGTTAAATGGTTATTTGATCATTGAACTGGAACTCAACTTGCAATTAAGTCATCAAACTGAAAAAAAATATAATCAACTCACTAAACTAATAAAAACTTCCAATTAGGTTTTCCCCGTTAAAAACGTTAACAAACTTAGCATATGTGTGAGATGTCATGCTTATGTGTTCAATTTGACCCTAATTATTTTATGTCTGGCCCGACCCACTTAACTTCACCAACACACCCTAGAAAAACGTACTCATTCTCTCAAAGTTAACAAGTATTTATGCTCGTGCTCACCAAAAGGGTTTGATTTTTTTAATTCAAATTATCATTTTTTAGATGAGAAATTAATAAATTATATTCCTAGGTTTAACATAAAAAAAAATTCCTAGAAAAATGAATTCCAAAAATATTGTTAAAACTCTTTATAAAACAAAAAGTAGGGAAAACATTTTTCTTTAAAAACAGAAATGATAACTACCTCCAAGTAGCATTCAACAGCTTTAAAGCTTGGTGAACGTGAATGATCAATTTGTGTGCTCCATTTGGTATTATTATATTTATCTTTTTTAATCATATATCTTGTAATTTTATAAATTGTATAATTTACCAAAATTGTACAATTTACCAAAATTTTTAATATCACTAAATATTTTTTTTTATTTCTTATACTTGTTTTTCTATTACCTGAATCATTAAAAAAGACAAAGTCCAAGATATTAAGCTAGGCAAAAAAAATAAAATCACAGGCTTAATCTTAAAATGTGGATGCATTATTTCTCTATCCAAAAAATAAATAGAGTCATTTTTATATTTATGACTTTAAATGCCAAGTATTGTTGATTTTCTATACATCAATTTTTAGCTTTCTGGAGCAAAAGATTCATATTTGGCAATTTTATATTTTTTTATTTAAATCATCATTTTTTAGATGAGAAATTAATAAATTATATTCCTAGGTTTAGCATCAAAAAAAAAAGTCCGGGAAAAATGAATTCAAAAAATATTGTTAAAACTCTTTATAAAACAAAAAGTAGGGAAAGCATTTTTCTTTAAAAACAGAAATGATAACTATCTCCAAGTAGCATTCAACAGCTTTAAAGCTTGGTGAAGATGAATGATCATTTTGTGTGCTCCATTTGGTATTATTGTATTCATCTTTTTTAATCATATATCTTGTAACTTTATAAATTGTACAATTTAACAAAATTTTAATATCACTAAATATTTTTTTTATTTCTTATACTTGTTTTTCTATTACGTGAATCATTAAAAAAGTCATTAAAAAAGACAAAGTCCAAGACATTAAGCTAGGCAATAAAAATAAAATCACAGGCTTAATCATAAAATGTGGAGGCAATATTTCTCTATCCAAAAACTAAATAGAATCATATTTATATTTATGACTTTAAATGACAAGTATTGTTGATTTTCTATACATCAATTTTTAGCTTTCAATTAATTTAGCAAAAAATTCATATTTATCAATTTTTTAATCATAATCATAAACAGAGGAGATAAAAGTAATAGTAATAAATTATGTTTTACTATTATGTGAAACACATAATCCAACAAAAAGCATGTACACCTAAAATGTTAATATATCACAGTTTCAAACTAATAGTAGTAAATTAACCAAAGTTCATTGAATCGAGAGTTCCAAGTATTAAATCTAGTTTCATATGTGAAAACAATAGTCTGAAAGACAAATAAAAAAACAACTCCAAAAGAAATCCTCAACATATTTGTTGAAATTGGCACAAAACATCTGATGCCATTCAGAAAAGATAATATTATCAGTTCCTTACCTTAAAGCTTGAAAGGTCAACTCCTGCTAAATACGATCAACTCCTTAATCCTGCAAACATAAGCACAGTAAGTTTAGTTAAAGCAAAAAACTAATGTAGTACTCATTGAGATACATTTACTTGGTAAAATGCATAATGTTGTTTATTGTACCTCTTTCTCCTGTTTAATTTTCTTATTCAACACCTCATGTGCCATGTCATTTGTAACCTCAGATCTCGACCTACTCTTACTTGACGATTTTGCAGTCCCGGGAGTGTTAGTCTCACGTGCTAATATAGATGCCTAAAATGGCTGATAATAAAATCATATATATAATTATTGTATAACATGTGAAAGATCGAACTATATATACAAAGAACTTGCCTCGATAACATTCAAAGAGGAATCTTCAGCTTTTGTAAAGTTTGAATTAGAGACTTCGTTGGTTGACTTGAAATCACATATGTCGGACGCGTAGTAGATATTGTTATCACTTAGGATGTTATCTTTATGTATATCAATGACCAGTGTATACTCCTTGCCAACAATAATTTTAATTATGTCCGAAAATTTTGTAGACTTTGCTTTATCTTTTTCCATATCTGCCACCAATTTTGTTGCTGTAATGTCAACCATTCTTTTCACTGCCATATCTTCGAGAATAACATTGCAAGCATCTGTCTCGTCTTCGGCAAGGATACACAACTTATACCTATTATAAAAGTTAAAGTTACTCCATCAACTTAATACTAAATTCGTAGAAGCAATTTTCTTAATAAATTTATTTTTTTAGTATATCTTTTTTAGGCTTACAAATATAACACAAATAATTGGTGAAGTACATTTTCTTCATAAGTGTACATACTTTTTTCCTGGAACTGGCATTGATTTTGGACAATAGGTACATCTGAATGCTTTTTCAAGTTTAGATACTTCATGTTTGCATGTGTTACAACTCTTATACCACCAAGAATTGATCTTCTATTTGGTTAACTTTAATTCGACAAAACACTTGTTTCTGTAACACCAAAAAAAAATCGAAATAGTTAAATAAATGATTTGTTGTAAGCACATATTATCAACAATTATTTTGGTTCGATATTACATGCATACCTCGATATAGCCTTTGTCAGTAAGTTCATCCATGTTTTTTATAGTTAACATTTCACAAGTACTTCAGAACATCAGATTCTTTTTATAGCTATAGATTTGTTGAATCCAGCAACCAGTACTTCTAGGCCATGCAATCTTATGAAGGTAATGATCCTTTCAGTTGAAGGGCATTTTGCCGTCAGTACTATGGTGTATTTGTCACTGGCAACCTTCATTGGTTTAGTTATAGGAGCTTGGGAATGCTAGACGGCTGATTGTGTATGCATGAATCATGGTTAAAGCCCGAAATTGCCATTTGATGAATGAAAAATGATGGAATAATGGGAAGTTGGAGTAAGGAATAGAGGGGAAGTTTGGATGCACGATCAAATGGGAATGAAGCCAAATAACTATAAAATAACTATAGAATTTTAAAAAATTTATTTACTATTTATTTTTAATTAAAACAAGGAAAATATCTATAAAATTAAAATAAATAGTAAATTAATTTTTAAAAATTTAAATATATTATCTAAAATAATAGAATTTAACAACTTATCATTTAATTGCGATAGAATTCAAGAATAATGTGAAAAATCAACAAAAGGATTACTTTTATTTTTCAACACATATTTAAAATTATTTATTTAATATATATAATAATTTTAATTATTCAAATGATCACTGGGTAAAGTGATATATGAGATTACACGATCATGTTGATATTTAACCGTCCATAAATATCGCCTTCTTTCCGTGGAATAGAACACAGTTCAGCTTATAAAATAGAAAAGATATCTAAATGATATTCTAATTCTCCATCTCCGCTGGGAGCTCTAATTAGTCTCAAATTATATCTCTCCTCAAAGCTCTAAAAACTGGTATGCAAATTCTTGATTCTTCATATTCGATTAAGGGAAGGGTTAAATGGTTATTTGACCATTAACCTGGAACTCAACTTGAAATTAAGTCATCAAACTGAAAAAATTTGTAGTCAAAACTTACTAAACTAATAAAAACTTCCAATTACGTTTACCCCGTTAAAAACGTTAGCAAACTTAGCATATGTGTAAGGTGTCATGCTTATATGTTAAATTTGACCCTAATTATTTTATGTCTGGCCCGACCCACTTAACTTCACCAACAAATCCTAGAAAAACGTACTCACTCTCTCGAAGTTAATATCTTTGTCTCAAACTGATTTGTTTATCAGCAACAAAGAACATCATGGTGACAAGGTACAAATCTATATCTATTTACTCTATTGCCCTATATTAAAAAAAAAATTGTTGGTGTTTTGCGTTTGTGTGTATATATATATAAACACACACATATCTTTGCAAATTAAGGGAATCATATTATATCCTTGTTTTTTTTTGCGTTTTACAATAGATTTGATACATCCTATAATTTACACTGATTTGTTTGTGTGTGAGGAGTGTTACAAATTTGTGTAAAATAATTATGCACTTATGTTATGTTAGAATTTGGAATTAATCGATTAAAATTGCTCCTGTTAGTGTTATAATTAGTAGAATTTCGGAATATTACATGTAATTTTGATACCATAAAGTAAGGGTGGATTTCTGGGATTCCTCTTTGATATGCTTGGAATTCAATTATTTGCTTAAGCAATATTATACGGCTGGTTTTCTTAAGAATTACTAACGCGACATATGATATGTGAAATTTTGAGATTTATAACATATTGCTTTTTTTATTTAATTTTCTTGTCCGGGCTGATTCTGTTTGGTTAAAGGAGAGCAGTGGCTAGAAAAGCATTCCATATGGATTTACCGGCAGAGATTGTGGCTGATATTCTATCAAGACTTCCCATCAGGACAATAGTCCATTGCAGATGTGTGTGCAAAAGATGGCACATTCTACTTTCAGAAACTTATTTCGTTAATCTTCATTTATCAAGATCACCCATTGGGCTTTTAGGTCATCGAAGAATGCGGGGAAAAAATCTCTTTAATCTAGGGGAACTAGACGACAAATTTGAATATCATGAATTTATTAAACCTTGCCCTTTGGACAGAATTGACCTAAGGTTCAAACGATGTTGGTTTTTGGGTTCAGTTAATGGGTTAATTTTTTATTTGTCAGAGGAATATGGTGATGATGATATAGATAAACTACAGCATATATGCAATCCAATTACACGAGAGTACATAATCCTTCCGGGTGACAACTGTGTCAGATCATCGATTGATGATATTATAACTATAATTCGTGGCTTCGGATTTGTTAGAGCCAGCAATCAGTACAAGGTCATAACTTTGTATCGGTATAGCAGTAGATCAGAATGCAAGATTTACACACTTGGAACAGGCATGTGGAGAAGTTTAGGACATCTCCCCTCTTTTGTGAACGGTCTTCAGAATGGTAGAGTTGGTGGTGGTAGTTGGTCTGGTACATTCATTGATGGAAACCTGCATTGGTTAGCTAATCTAGAGGACACCCAAAAAGAAATGGTATTTACTTTTGATTTGGAGAGAGAATCATTTCAATTAACTGACTCTGCTCCTCAAGTTGATACTTATTCATGCAGGAGTTTGGGAACACTAGGAGGGTACCTGTGTATATGTGATTTCACACTAGACGATCTTATCGTCATTTGGATGATGAAGGAAAATTGGACTAAAGAAATTGTCATTAAGTCTAACTATAATCTATATTTTGTTAGCCCTCTTAACATTTTGAAAGATAGGACTATCTTAATGTTATCTGATGCTTGTTTGTTCATTTATAATCATGAATATAAAACTGACCTGCAACCACTTAATGATGTTTTCCGGGATGGGCTGCAGACCCCTTGGATGGACTTTGATGCAATAGTTTATGTCCCAAGTTTTTTAAGTCTCCGGAGTTTCACAGAGGAGAAGGTTTCACTTTTTAGTTCTCAGTAAGTCTTGGTGCTTTCTGCTAGATGATTGCAAGGTTTCAAGATGTTGCAGCATGAAGCTCAAGTCTCTCTCTACTCTTTATATTTACACAAACTCTGTATGTTAGGTTGCGGTTCATTTGTTTTATTTTGGATGGTATTGTATTATTTTAATTAACTTTGCAGAATGTGTGAGAGATCATATCGTCACCCTGTGGTAATTGTTTGTAAACTTATTTATCATCTTGAGTATTAAACTCTGCAACCACTTGATGATGTCTTTCGGGATGGGCTGCAGACCCTGTTTCCGGACACATTTGATGCAATAGTTTGTCCCAAGTTTTGTTAGGCTCAAGAGTTTCACTGAGGAGGTTTCATTTTTATAGTTCTTAATAAAGTTTCGCTGCTTTCTGATAAATGATTGCAAGGTTTTAAGACGTTGCAGCAATGAGCTCAACTCTCTTTTTACTCTTTATATTTCATCAACTCCTTGTGTTTACTGGGGTTCCCATTGTTATACTTGGGGAGGTATTGTGTTTATTAATTTCATAGTTTGTGTGATATTCTAATTTATGTTATATAATTATTAATTTATAATAACTTGCGATTGTGCGATTGAATATTTCTATTCCTTATTGATTTACGGAATGGTTTGTACCGAATCATATATCTATTAAATTTGTTTTGTCTAACCATATAGACATCAGTATTATGTGCTGCATCTTTAATCAGAAGAGTTGGTTGCCTAATCATCCTACTTAAACAAGTGAAACACAAATACATTGAGCGCCAAAACAACTTCAAAAAAAAAGAAAGGGATGCAAATACAAAATACATACAATTGTTCTTGCCGAATATACGTGCATCGTATATTCGTTCTATATAATATACAATTTTTTTCTGCAACAAATTGGAATTTTATTGCATAGAGAATCACTTAGCAGAGTAAGATTTAACTTCAACAAAAACATCATTTTTATTAAAAAATACTTGATCTAAAAAAGAACACAACACAATAGAGTAAGGTTGGATAGTCCAAGGTGAATGGTATATACTTTGTCGATCTAGGTCATGGGTTCAATCCTCGTTCACATCCGAGAATTGTTAGAATAGATACTCATTTATAAGTTTATAAGCAATTTAATTGCACCGCTTATTATCCTTAAAATATACTCCCTTAGTCCCAGCCAATTCTTATCATTGAGGGACGGGGACGTGACACGTATTTTAAGGATAGTTTCATAACTTATTTATCAAATTTTTTTTTTGTATAAAAATAGGTATGTTAAATTTTTATACAAAAAAAGAAAATTTTAAAAATAGGTTATAAAACTATACTTTTTGGGAGCCTTAAAATGCGTATCAAGCAGTGAAAAAAATTGTAAAAAAATGGAAGGGACGGAAAGAATAATTTTTTATAAATAATACTCTCATATTTGTGACTTTTAAATCAAAATTATATCTTCCTTCAATTAAATAAGTGCGGTCAATGGATATTTTTGTAAAAAAATTTAATATTATGTTGTATAAATACTTTGTCTAAAAGTTTCCTTCATTTAATTCCTGGTCTGGTTCATTTTCATATCCTCGTAAATCCATCGGTGCTACTTTTTTTTTTTTTTTTTTTTAAGCAAAAGTACTTGCATTAAATTGAATCAAATGTGATTACATCCATAAGGAAGTCTGGAGCAACACAACTCCACTCCCGTAAGCCTGACTCAGAATGAGAAGCCCTAGCTAACAAATGAGCCACTCCATTCGCATACCTATGCACAAATTGCACTAATACATTCTCAAAGTGCTTACCTTCGGAAGTTACCTATAAATTGTACCTTTTTTAATTTAAATTTTAAACATAAAAATTGGACCTAAAATTGAATCATGAATAAGGATATACGCTTTATAAGTACTAGCTTATAACCCGTGCGTTGCACAACTCCTTTTTTAATATCTATAATTAAATTAATTTTTTAATGTAGGATTTTTACATTGAATGGGATTAATGAAAATTTGTAATTATATTTTATCTTGAGATTCTGAATGTTTCCATTGGAATAATAATTATTAAAGCTATCACTAAATTAAAGATAACTTTATTAGATTTGCGTGGATTGTAAAATCATCCAAATCTGATTTGTAGATCTCAAGATATTGCTCAAATAGTAAATATGATTTTTTTAATACTAATAAAAAAATAAATAAAATTCAGTTCTAATACAACCTTTTTTAAATATATCCTTTTCAGATTATAATTTTCTTTTTAAAATTCAATTATAATACAACCTTTTTTAATTATATCCTTTTTAGATTATAATTTTCTTTTTAAAATTCACTTCTAATACAACATTTTCTAATTATATTCTTTTTAGATTATAATTAATTTTTATGTTAAAAATTTGAAATTTGAAATTTTTATGTTTAAGGACCTAAACCAAAAAATGGAAAAATTCAGGGATTTAAACCAGAAATTTGTATGCCACGTCAATGACACGTCCGTTAGAATCTTGATGACGGAGGGACTTGAATCAGAAAAAATAATAGTTTAGGGACCCAAAATACGGAATCTTTAGTTCAGGGACTAAAACAATAAAACCGGAATAGTTCAGGGACGAAATAATTTATTTTCCCAATTAAATAAGTGCGGTCAGTGGATATTTTTGTAAAAAAATTTAATCTTATGTTGTATAAATACTTTGTCTAAAAGTTTCTTTTTTATATCCTCGTAAATCCATCGGTGCTACTTTAATTGTGCAGAAGTCAATTTTTAATCATGTAAAAACAAGAGGGTTAAAAGGCAAGAGCGGAGGGGTATCTCCTTAGTTAAACAAGAGGGTAGTGCTGATTTGAAACCGGTCAACAGGAATTAGAATGAGATTGTAACACTTTGTGAAATTGACCTGTATCTTTTCGAGCATCGGATTCTTTCCGGACCAGTTTTGACACACCTCGATTAATTCCGAAGAGTGACGAGGTTAACAGCCTATGTTTGGAGTTGTATGTATTTAATATTATTGCACCTTGCTTATCAAAGACTATCTGCTAGTAATTTAATTCAGTTACCTTCGGAAGTTACCTATAAATTGTACTTTTTAAGTTGTGCTATTGATGCATGCTGAAAGTTATTTATAGATACTTAATTGAAGAAAATGCGTAAAACTCGATTATAGATGTTATTACCTCTAGCGTAGAGGTTGTGCGATCGGCACGAATTATCGTAAGTCTTAGTATTCTCATTTCTCTGTTATACAAATATATATCATTTTCACAAGCTAGAGATGCTGATTTACATTGGATAACTTAAAACAGATGGTTAAGAATTATGATTTAGGTTTTTTACATGTTATGCATAGGAGCCTTATCTACGAAGTTTCTCATTTTGTTTTCTGCATGTTTCTGCAATTGTTCAACTCATGACATTATTTTAAGGTATATGAGTGGGTCATATATTAATTGGTTTTTTAGTGCACTATCAAGAAATGAGTGATATTGTTGCAATGTAGGAAGCACAGAGACATACCATTTGTAGTAGAATCGACTAGCTAAGAAATGTGAATTAACCACCCCTTGCTGTTTTCGAGTCAGATTTTTATCAAACATGAAATGAATTGGTACTTGTCTGTCAAAACTTGTGCTAACACCTTAGCTTTCCCCTTATATAATAGCTTAAAGTCCAACAAGAGTGGTAAAGTAAAAGACTCAGGGGTGTATTTTGCGTGTGGAAATACTGTAGTTATAAAAAGAGATAGTGAACTATTACAGTTCAGTTCATTTCAATATTACAATGATGTTGACAAGAATCAGAGTGTCTAAAGTATTTCGTGACCTCTGATGAATTAAGTTATTCTCTAGATCTGTGAAGCATATCCAAAGTTCATATCTAGCATGTGAATCTTGTTGGCTAGATAGTCTTCACAGTTAATATTTCAATTTGCAGTATTTAAAATTGAGATATTAAGATACTCTTTTCAAGCCTAACTTGCTGTGCAGCTATATCATAACCGCCTTCATTCAACTAATTTTTTACGAAAAGGAGGCAGTGTTGTATAGATTTGCTTATATTTGACAGGGTGCAACATTCATTTGCATTTAGGATAGGAAAACAGGAAACTGCTTATGTAATGAGGACCAACATAATCCTAATTACCTTAAAAATTGTGCAGTTAGGAATAAAAGAGCTCATGCATGGGGAAAAAAACAGGTCGAAGAAAGCATCCAAGCAAACACGATTTGATTCAAATGTTACTGATGAGAGCGACGTAGAGAACTGGAGACTTTGCCTGCAGCAGTGTCCTGACAAATGGAGCGCCTGAGTGGAGGTGAGTATTTAGTTTCCTCCCCTCTTCCGTTGACCTCATCTCTTAAAAGAGGCTACAGTTCAGTTGTATGGGCATTATCCATATAAGAGGGAGGGCTGGGTCAGCCATTCAAACAAACAAAGTTCTTTTGAACCAGAATTGGTGTATGTTTTACTGCTAAATGACTTGCATTTTCTGTGACTTTATCGCTTATAAAATAAATAGGCAAGTTACGAATCATTTCTAAGATATTCCACTTGAAGTTCCTTTATATACTTTGTCACGTGATTTATTATTCTTAAACTATGAAATCTTTGTTATTTCCTCTCTCTATATTTAGGGAGAAAAAATTAGAGGATTTCATTAAAATGATTGTTCACTGGCATGCATAGGTGGAGGAGATCAGAACTCAAAGGACAATAATTGTATGGATTTGATACCAATGACATAAAAGAGTATGACATCTCCCTGTATACTCTTCTTATTATAGTTGATTTATATTCTCGCATAAATGTGCTTAGCATTCTTGCATTATTTGAAATATATGAATATATGATAGACTTTCATGTTCTTAACCAAACTTGAATTTGTGCACTTGGGGATTTTCAGAAGATTCTGAACGTAAGTAAGGCTTTGTGAGGGAGAATTAGCTAATTGAAAGTGAGACTAGAGTGGCAATAAAAATTGATGCCATGAATAATTCAGTTGGAACTTCTTGAAGTTCAGCTGGAAAAATTTTTCACAGAATTTTTTAGACGGGTTGTTCTTTAGAAAATTGACATGATAGTTCCAATTTAGTTGCTAAGGATTATATATATATATATTGAAGGTAGTGATTTTCGAAGTTCGTTCACAGGGAAGGACTATCAATATTGATTACGAGTAGATTATCTCTTACAATCTAGAAGTGTGTAAATGGGGGGTTTTGAGTTTGGTTAAGGTGTTTTATCAAACATCTTGCATACAATAACTAAATTGCTACAAAAATATAACTAAGTTAATGACAACTATCCAAATTTACTAGCACAATGAGTAAATGAGCAAGATAAGAGATATACTTGACCCAAGGATATAGCAAATCAAGCACTTCAACCCAACAAGCAAAATATAACCAACTCTACCTAACCAAGATAATTGGTGAAACACACAATCACTTATTTCTCTTCTAAAAACACTAATTTAGTGAAGCACATAAATTAGCTCTCTTGATAATACCTACCAGTAATGAAGCACTACTAGTATAACCAAATCAAGGAATTAAACAAAGAGAGGCTAGGACAAACCCAAGGATGAGAAGCTCAACCTAGGTATTTGTACTTGAATCTTGAAGTTTAGGCACGCCAAACCTTGTGCTACTACAATGAATGTACTAATAATTACGGATTAGCACAAACAATTAGCAATTGAAATTACAAGAAGAACAAGATGAAGCAACTTACAAATCTCCAAGCAAAATCATAAACAATACAACACAAGTATTCAAGATAGAGTGAAATAGATCTTACTTAAATTGAATGGGTTTAGTACAAGAGATGCTTCCTTGAGCCAAATAAATGGAGTTAGTTACTCATAATCAATGCTAGATTACAAGGAATTAATGTCTCCTCTCTATTTCCTACTAACCCTAATTGTGTTCTTGAAGAGGCCAAGAAGAGAGGAAAATAATATGTGAAGATAAGATGTTGTTTTTGTTGGGTTTTACTTCTTTTAGTACACAACAAGTGCTGCACAGCATGTTGCACGGCCGTGCAGCAGCCCGTGAGAAAAACTGCCTAATCTGCACTACTTGTAACACTCTGCACAGCCTGTTGCACGGCCGTGCAGTAACCCGTGCGAGACAAAATCTTCAAGATTATACAATAACAACCTCCCGGAAACGCGAGCTTGCATCTTCTAACTTCCCTCTTGAATAATTTTTGCTTTCAAGCCCAAAATAATCCATCTTTTCAACCATTAAGCATGAGGCGCTAAAAGATGAAAAACATAATTAATATCGATAAAACAATATTTGAAACTAACAAAAATGCAAGAGAATAAAGGACAAAATGTGTATAAAATACACATTATCATATATATATATAGAAAGAAAAGCTTTAGTGTTCAAGGGCCTTTCAGATCTCCATAGTTGTTTACCTGATTCTTTTAGGCCTCACGTGCCAAGAGTTTCCAGAAGTTATAAATCAATAAACTTATATAAAGGAGGATTGGAACATTATATATATATATATATATATATATATATATATATATATATATATATATATATATATAGGGTCTTGTTCTAATAGAAACTAACTTAGAATAGAAACTAGAAACTAAACCTAAATTAAATATTTCAAGCTAATCTAATGACCAAATTAGGGATACTCCAATACAAAAAACGTTTAAAATTATTGTCTCTATTCAACAAAAATATAAAAAAATAAAAAAATTTTTAAAAAAAAGTTACTGTTCACGTGATGACGTGGCACGTGAACAGTACTTTTTTAAAAAAAAATTTAATTTTTTTTAAACGGGGCCATTAAAATAAATGAAATATAATTTATTTAGTGTAGGTTTCTAGTTTCTATTCTAAGGTTGCTTTCTATTTGAACGCTAGCCTATATATATATAAATTATTAGAATATAAATTAACTTAAGTGTAAAATTACTTATCCGTTAATTCATATGATCAATTATATTAATATTAATATTATCATCCAATCACCAAAACGTTTACAACCCCCGCTGAAAGTCAAAATCCCTCTTTACTGTTTTCATTTAATTTCTCTCTTTTTTGAGAATATTTCTACCAATTTAATGAAATTTTACCCATTTTTTGGGTTTTGTTCTTATGGGAATTTGGTATATTTAAATGTTTAGTATCGTGGATCCCTATAATATTTATATAAATTCATTGAAAATATTTGTATGGGTCGTGATCAATTTTTCGAATACATATTAAAATATACTTATTTCTCACGACCGCAATAAATCATTAGATCATCTCTTAGAAAAAGGTTGCATGTTTCAACGATATGAGAAAGGATCTTTACTACTACTGTGCAAGATCCATGAAACGAACGTAATTATGACAAAACAAACTTTCGTGTATTCTAGTTTGTTATGAATTTGTTCCATATCACTTTATAAATTATGTCCTTTTATTAGTGAAATGATTTATAATAGAAAAATAAATATTATCGATCAATTAAACAAATCCAATATATCGCGCTCTTAAAGTAAGATATGCCTATTAGAGTTTATGGTGATTACACTCAGCTTGTTCGTAATAACAACTTATATATATATATATATATATATATATATATATAGGCATTTGCTCCATACAGAACAATTTTATATAACAAACAATAAAGAACACTATAAAATCATTTATTCCAATAGATCCATTGGCCCCGCCAGGGGCAGCAAATACAAAAAGTTCTTATTTTTTTATCTTCTATCCATTCAGCAAAAAAAATTTAAAAAATTTTTTTTTTGAAAAAAATCACTGTTCATGATGACGTCACTGCTGATGTCATCATGAACAGTGTTTTTTCCCAACTATTTTTTAAAATTTTTTTTTTGCTAAATGGATAGAAGATAAAAAAATAAGAACTTTTTGTATTGGGTGTCATGACGGAACTCTTATATTGAATTAAATATGAGGTGTTCTTTATTGTTCTTTATATAAGGTGTTCTTCATGGAGTGCAACTCTATATATATATATATATATATATATATATATATATATATATATATATATATATATATATATATATATATATATATATTCAGTTTGAGAGTTTGTATGTTGGATTATTCTTTTTCTATTAAAACATGATATATAAAATTTTTGTTTTCTTTTACTCGTAAAATAAGACATTTGAAAAGATTATCACCAATCTTCTTTCTATTTGACTAACTTGTTAAAATAAAATACTATCTATAAAACTGAAATCGAGTGTGTAATATATAAACACGTAATTACATTATTATATATGCGTGCTTGTAATTTAATTATCGGGTAAGTAACACGAAATTCATTTTCCTTTAACAATGAGTATATTTTTTCAAAATATATCATAAGAAGCACTTACGTAGACCTAATAAATCATTTGTATTATGTACATTTATGTCATACTTTATGATCTTGCATGAAACGGCATGAAATTAAATCGTGTACCCGAAATTCGAACACAAAATGACTCTAAACTACACGAATTTTTTCGCGTACATGAAAAGAAATAAAATACGCGAATAGAAAAACAATGACAATTACATGAATAGTATTATGTATCCAAGTTATGTAACCGAGAACAACATTGAGATGCTACAAAATAAAACATGGTGTAAAGTCTCGAACCCTTTTTTTTTTTTTTAATTTTTTCTTAATTTTGTTTCTTCTTAATAAGTATCTCTCTTTTTGTTGAATTTTTATACCAAGTTATTAGTTTTTTTTCCATATTTTAGGCTTTGTTAATAAGTATCTCGTTGGTGGGTTATATTACCCTATTATGTTCTTTATATAGTACTCTAATTAGACCCCATTAACCCTATTACTATTGGGTATTATACATTACAAACCCCATACCGAATAAAATGTTATTGGACCCTTTATTTTAGACCACTTAATTAGTCCAAATATAGAATAAACATTAAATATATTTGTCTTTAATTTGTAAGCCCATAAATTATTATTAGATTATAAAAATAATATAAAAATCTCCCACTTGGGCTACAAATTTTTTCAAACAACAATTACATTCAATAACCATAAGTGCGCACAAAATTGTTTATTCTTTAGAAAACATCTTCCTTAGTCAATCTGGTCCATCTTATATATAAACATGAAACTAAAGCGACCTTCGTCACATTGTCGTAAATTGATCCTCAATGATCACCATATTAATATATTCAAAGACATAGATGGAGTATGGATGTGTAACTGGAAATTACATGCAATGTGATCTCAATCATGCCTATTTCCAATTGGTCCTTAATACCTTAATGAGATCAATCTTTATTCTTTCAAACTTTATGTCAAAACCACAATTGAAAGAGATAACTCATATAGAGCAATAGAGAGAAATAATTAAAATAACTTTATTCTGCGGAATACTCAAAAACAAAAATATCACACCATAGTGTCAATAAAAAAACTTCAATAAAAAATTGAGAACCGAATATAAGAACAAAACAAAAAACTCCCACTAAAACTGAATATTCTCCAATGAGACAACACCCATATGAGCAGTATGCCCAAGAAAAAAACTTAATGGTGTCACAAAAAACTTTAGTAAGTAAGTGGGTCTGTTAGCATAGAATTTGTTCTTATATACTCAATAAACACTAATTGATATTGCATTCTCTCTACAATGATTTGATATTTAATGTCTATATGTTTAGACATAACAAAAAAACACTTAACAAGAAGTAGATTTTCTTGTATCTACACAACCAACAAAATCAGAATTGGAATACCTAGTTTAATAATTCTTTTTTTTTAAAAAAAAAAAATAGTATTATAAGATGATTGTATGAAACTTTTTAACATGATAAATAATGAATACCATAATGGTTTATGTAAAAAATTAATTCAAAGGATCCCGAATTCTTGTCAACAACCTGAATTATAGAACAAACAAGTCCAATGTTATCCATTTATATCGCCTTCTTTCCATGGAACAGGGTATTTAAAAGAGATATGCTCCAATGTTGCATCAAATTTATATTTCTCCTGAAAGCTTCAAAACTGGTACGCACCGTATTCGATTATTTAAATTATGCAGCTTTAGATTGTGGAAAACCTTTTCATTTTTAATTTACTATGTTCGAGGAGTATTAAAAATTGTTATAATAATTGGAGTAAATTTCAAAGTGGTGGCCAGATATTACACTCATTTTCAAAAAAGTGGCCAGACTTTCAGTTTTGCAAAACGGTGGCCAGACTTGCCTTTTTCCTTTCAAAAAGGTGGCTGCAGGCGATTTTTAGCTTTTTGGCAGGGGTAAAATGGGGAAAAAATGCTAGAAATCCCAAAAATTGTCCACAAAAATCCCTAAATTAATATGTGTCACCATATGATTGGTTATATTCGTAATAATAATAATAATAATGCCCCCATGTATATACATCAATTCACCAAAAAATCCACAAATATGAGTTGTCAAGATTTAAATAGTGAATTTATGTGCATGCATGAGGGGCATTATTATTATTATTACGAATATAACCAATCATATGGTGACACATATTAATTTGGGGATTTTTTTGATAATTTTTGTGATTTTTAGCATTTATTTTTAGTAAAATAACATATTTTCCCATTTTAATATTGCAACATATTTAATAATGTTTTGTCATGTTGCTTTTACATATATTGATTTGGACTATAACATATTAAATTAAAATATCAATTATTGATACATAATATGTTTGATAATATTATAAAATTGTTATATCAATAATAATCAACATAATATAATAATAATAATAATAATTTATTATATAACTATTATTCCATTAAACAACCTAAACAGTCGTCTATATGTGTTTTCAATAATACACATGATATCTCTGTGTGTACCGTTTAAACGGGGCAATATTTATTTTATATAAAGAAATAATATGAAATACATGATGTATTTTTTATGAAAATTATTACATATATATCAAGTCAATAACTAAAGTACTTTATTACTACTTTGAAAGCACCAATTTACCCCTAAATTCCTATTAATATATAGAAGTATTATTTTTAATGGTAATCGACGTGGATCACCGAGTTAAATTATGCATCTTCATACCATTAGACCACATATTCACATGTATTTTAAATCATACACACAATATGTATGTGTGTGATATTGATGAAATATTATTAATTAAATATTACTGGATTTTAAATGAGTTTTGGACTCTTTAATGGTTATCATTTATCGATAAAAGAATTACGTAAAATACAAAATTGGGTTATAACCGATACTATAATTAATATGATGGATATTATCTAACAATATATTAGAGTAAAAAATATTGAGGTGTTAACGTAAAATGAAATTTGTATGTTACCAATTAAGATGCAATAATTTATTAGTCAAACTATTCGGGTCGTAAAAATATTTGGTTTTAAAAAAGACGAATTCTACAAATAACACATTACCTTTTATATACAAATTAGTTAATGTTCAATTTAAAATATGACATTTTGTGGGAAAAATGATCATATAATATATATTATTTATGGAAGTAGCTCAATGAAAGTCAGACGAAAACCGGAAGAGAAATAAAGGCAAAGAATTCTTAAAATGAAGAAATTAGAAGAAAACAAATTAAAGAGTTAGAAATGTAGTTTTAAGAATTAAAACCGCAAGACCTGAGAAGTTTTAGAAGATTTACGAAGGTTTTTGATTAGAATTAGGACTGAAACCTACATTCTCAGAATGCAACATCTTGAAGACTATTAAGTTTCTACTTGAATATTATTGGAGATCCAGCTAAATGGATGAATCATTTTTGAAGAAATTTTAGGATTGTAGGTGCTCTGAAAAATCCTATTAATTAATAATTAGACAACACCAATAAAACATTCAAATTATATTCTATGACCCATAACGAAATTAAAAACTAACATGATTGCTATCAATATTACTCATATTAGTTTAAAAATACAAATTTGAACATATTTAGGTAAGTACAAAATAACCACATAGACCAGTAACAAGATGAAATCTATGAAAATCAGTCACATGTTTCAAACGGTATTGATCATGAATAGTTTAATAAAAAATACTCCCTCTGTCCCACCCATTTCTTTACATAAAAAACTGTGTATTTGACACGCATTTTAAGGTGCATTTTAAGGATAGTTATATAACTTATTTTATATTTTCTTTTTTTGTATAAAAATATAATTGTTCTATTTTTATAAAAAAAAGAAAATATCAAAAATAAGTTATGGAACTATCCTTAAAATACACCTTAAAATCCGTACCGGAAATTAATCCGCAAATGTAAAATATTGCATGGGACGGAGAGAGTACAATTTAAGCTAGCGACCCGTGCCTCGCACGGGTTTTTATGCTAGTTTATAATAACTTGCGATTGTGCGATTGAATACTTCTATTCATTATTGATTTACGGAATGGTTTGTACCGAATCATATATCTGTTAAATTTGTTTTGTCTAACCATATAGACATCAGTATTATGTGCTGCATCTTTAATCAGAAGAGTTGGTTGCCAAATCATCCTACTTAAACAAGTGAAACACAAATACACTGAGCACCAAAACAACTTCAAAAAAAAAAGAAAATTGATGTCTAATAGTCTAATAATATTTAAAAATTTATTTAATATTTTGAATAATTCAAATATATTATCACATCAATTTGTTAGTCCCATTAGTTATTGCATATTAAAAAAATATTCATAAGTAAAATATTGAAAGAAAATTGGTTTAAAATTCGTTATATTTAAATGGGATGAATTTAACTTTTTTTATAAATAATTAATTTAAAATTTTATATAACTTAACTTTTGAACGCGTAATTAAATCAGTGTGGTAAATAATTTTTAATTTAAAGTAATTTTTAATTCAGTAATAGCAGATTTATAAAATTTGATTGTACCTTATGATTTTATAATGAGAGTTTGAGATGTTAAAGTATTATATATTATAGATAAAATAGATGTATTACTTTTTTATTTTTTTAATAATAATCATTTTATTTAAAATAAAATTGTTAAGTACCCACAATAAGTAAATTATGATGACAATGATATTATTGTTTTAATTTTAGTGCTTAATTCTGATCGGCTCTAATATACATTTATGAAAATTAATCCTTAATATACATTAGTGTAATTATGATTAATTGTAAATCAAAATAGGGGTAAATTAGTTAATAGTTTGAAAATCAGTTAATGTTATATTTTTTAATAATTCTGATTGATTTTAGTTTAAAATAGTAATTTAATATAAATATTTTTGACATTAAAAAATATGTAATAAATAGGTATGATAAATCAAGTAACTACTACATTTAAATTAGAATTAACCAATCATGATTAGTATCGTAAGATGTTAAATCAAGTAACTGCTATATCTAAATCAGAATTGTTAACAAATATGGTTAGTATTGTAAGATGGTTAGTATAGTAAGATGAGAATGTTAAATAAGGAAAACTTTTAATCTAATATGATTGGTCTAAATTTTAGAGATGGTCTCTAATTGGTCCTAAAATAATTCATAATTTTCTGATTGGTTAACTATCTTTTAACTGTACATGGGTAGAGTCAGGTATTATAATAAAGATATGTTAATAACTTTCTGTTCCCTAAATGCAACTATTCTTAAGAGTCATTGTTGGTACTCTTTTCAGGAGAATGCACCACAATGGATGAGAAAGGATGTTTTAGAAATGGTGGAAATAACAACAGGGTATAACCCGAAGAACCCGTATCCAAATTGTAGAAGTATATGCTCTTTAATTGTAGATTTATGATCATAATTTATATCCGTTTTGTTATATTATTTTATGATAAGAGTAGATAATAAATATGTTGGACTTTGGTAATTGTGAGAAATTGAAAATAAAGTAGCATTTTTGGTTTTCTTGTAACAGCTTATATGTATTACCAACATTACTATTTATGATTTTTTTCACATGGATGTTGAAGTTGGTGTTTTTTAATATTTTTTAAATAATAAAATTATTAATAACTTGAAGTTGGGACCAAAAATATCATAGGCCCACGCGAACCGCGGCCTGTTTCCTAGTATAAAGTACGTTATTGACTTTGATCTCCATATCCGAAGTAGCAAAAGTCGAAATGAATTGTAATACGTAAACCCTGTAAAAACAATCCGCCGCCTGTGCTTCCGAGTTTCGTCTGCTCAAAAAACTAGTCTCATTTCTACCGTGTGTGTTTCCAAGTTCCGAATATGCTCGAAACCCTAGCCTTGCCTCTTCTATCTGCTCCAAGCTCTTGTAATAGGTAATTTGTAAATTGCATATTTCTTTTTTTTTTCTTTTTCAGATCTTGCTATTTAATTTTGTGATTTTATTGATTAATAGAATTTAACTGATTTCTAATTGAGAAATTAATGATTAGCATCTAGCTTTTTGGGATGTAAAATCTCTGAGCTAGATATATAAATGAATTTCGGAATCAGTGTGTTGATGTGTATATCATATATGTGTATATCACTAGAGCTCATCATTAGGAAAACATTCAAATTAGCATCAGGATGAAATTTAAGAATGCGAGGGTTCTGGTTATTTGGCCTTGGTCTAAACAGATTTGATACCAAATTAAGCTATTTACTATAGTAAAATTTTATTGTGTTAGGACTTATCATGTATATTGTTACTAATTTTAAGTGTAGCCATGATTTTCTTTAGAAATATGATCATGATATTTGATTTGTTAAATTTGGAAAACTATATTAAGATAGTGGTTCATTTGTGTAATGATTCACTGGTTTGTTTGAGAATTACAAAAATAGTCAAAAATATATTTGTTCACTAATTTTTTATATTGTATTTGGTGCATGGTGTGTAGTGGCAAGTTCTTTGCTATGGACTTACCCGCGGATATACTGGCTGAAATTATATCAAGAACTCCCGTCAGGACAATAATCTATTGCAAATGTGTGTGCAAAAGATGGCACAATATACTCTCAGAATCGGGTTTTGCTAATCTACATCTATCTAGATCATCTGAAGTGGTTTTATTTCATCAAGGGGACGACGATGTCGAATCTTCTTACCTTGCACTGGTTGAACTAGATGATAAACGTGACCAACATGATATTCATCATGACCCTCTAATGAAATTTTCCCTAGGACTTGACTTCGAATACTATGAGATGTATTTAAGTGGTTCAATTAATGGGTTAATTTGCTTAGAGGATCAATGTGATGGTTCAACTTATGTATGCAATCCAATTACACAAGAGTACATACTCCTTCAAGATACTGAGTGCACCAGAAAATCATATTTAATGGGATATTATGGTTTTGGATTTGTTGAATCGAACAAAGAGTACAAGATTGTACGCTTTCATAAGGTTAGTTTTCCTTCAACTGAAGGCTCATATAACCTAGGGAGCGAGGTTTATACGCTTGGAACTGGTATGTGGAGAGATCTAGGACATGTCGCCTTCCATCTAAATGGATATGATAATGGTACTTATGTTAGTGACAACCTCCATTGGTCTGCTGAAGAAGGTATATGTACTTTTGATTTGAATAAAGAATTATTTCATCTGATGAAAGCTCCTCCTTTGTCTAGTGGGGATAAAGTTGTCCATAGGAACTTGGGAGTCCTTAAAGGTTGCTTGTGTATATGTGATATCACACTTGACTTTGAACTTGTCATCTGGGTGATGAGAGATTATGGGGTGGAAGATGGTTGGAGTAAAGAACTAATCACTCTTACTCATCTGATACATCGTGGTATACATACTGACGTGGTTCGGCTCCTTAAAGTTCTCAAAGATGGGAACATCTTAATGTATTGCGACCCATTACAGTTGTTTACTTATCATCCTCGACACAAAACTTTGCAATATCACATTTTCCCGGAGGGCGACTTCGTCATATTTGATGCAAAGACTTATGTCCCCAGTTTTATCAGCCTCAAGAGTTTCACCTTGGAGCGAATTTCAAGATGGTAGTCGTCAAGTGTAGCATGCTGCTCATCACTTTCATTACTGGTTTCATTTCAAGAACCCGTAATGTTTTGAAGCCTTCCTAGTTGTCTATCTCATATTTGTAATCTTAATTTCAAATTTCAAATTTTAATAATTCCTGTAGGCTGCAGGATAAATATAGCAATTAGTGCTTGACATTTTAATACATTTACTTATGTCATGGTTTGAATGGTTTTTATGTTGTATGATTTGTATGTTGTATATTAGTTCTGTGTAATAAGTTATTTTATGTGCCATGTGATTATGTGAGTGAGTATTGCATAGATGTGCTTATATAAGAGGGTGCAACATTTGGCCTCGAGGTTAGTAAATCATAGGGGACTGCTTATCAAGGGTGCAACATTTGGCCTCGAGGTTAGCAAATCATAGGGGACTGCTTATCAACATTGTGCAGTTTCAAACAAATGATCTCATACATTGAAAAGAAAATCGAAGAAATCTTCCTGATAATACACCATTTGATTCAACTATTTCCGAAGAGAGCGATTTTGTGAAAGTTAACACATATGACAAATTGGTCATGAATCTTGATACGATGTCAGCAACATTTTTTACACAATGGAGCAGCTGAGAATGCGGGCAACAGTGCAACACATATATAGTTGTGAAATCTATGTTATTTCCTTCCTCTAAATTGGAAAAAAATGGGGATTTTATCAAAATGCTGACATTGCCGTTCACTGTGTGTTTAATATAGAATAAATGTTAGTTGACCAATAATTGTAGGCTAGTCAATATAGTAGGCATGTTAGTTGATCAACAATTGTAGGCTAGTCAATATAGTAGGCTATACATATGATGTAAGCAATGATGTTAGTTTAAATTTTTGAAGCCTATATAAGGCTGCACATATGTATTGTAATGATATAACTCAATAAAAACTGGAAGTAGATTTGAACCACAATACTTGTTCTCAATTCTATTATCTTGCAGAGAGTTATTCAAGGTCCTAAAACTGCCCTTGAAAGTATCTGAGAATCTACATGGTATCAAAGCCAAACGTAGCAGAATTATATATCAAATCGAAGCTCTCGACGAGACAAATCCAACGCCGCAAAAATCACTTCAATCAGAGTTGTGAAGCTTCGCTAGCATCAGTTTGAACCTTGCTTCCAGAAACTCATCTGTTCACAATTTATTCTGCAGCCCAATATTTTAAACCTGTTGTTTTTCTTTGTATCTTAAATCCTTGAATCCACACCTCAATGTCAGGATCTGATACTGAGAACGAAGCATCAAAAACCTCTCAAACTGAAAAACCACAAAATGAATCTCAACAAGTCATTCATAACTATTACACCCAACAAGACAACTCGGTATTTCCAAAAACCGTTCCTCTGGATGAATCCAACTATACCATATGGGCTCCTCTTATGCGGATGCGCATTGGTGCACGAGGAAAGATTGGTTACTTGACTGGCGCAAAGGATAAACCAAACATGAAGCATAGGCTACAAACAATGAGAAGGTAAAAAGTTGGCTTATAGACTCTATGGAAATTTCTCTTATGAATCGATATATTCATTTTCCTACTGCTAAAGATATTTGGGAAGCTGTTGAGAAAACCTTTTATGACGACTCAGATGAAACTCGATTTTTTGAACTAAATAAAAAATGTTTTGAAGCAAAACAAAATGGTAGACTTATCCCTAAATATTACAACGAATTGGTAGCTATGTTCCAAGAGATTGATCAAAGGGTGACCTCCCAAAATAACAATGTCGCAGCGGTAGTTCATGAAAATTCTATGATGTCCCGACTGCGTGTTCATATGTTTTTGAGTGGACTGGACTTGGAGTATGACCAAGTGCGGGGAGAGATCTTGCGTAAGGAACCCAAACTCTCTTTGGAACAAAGCTATGCCTTTATCCGAAAGGTGCAATCAAAGAAACAAGCTATGGGGAGTGGGGTATCTACAGAATCCACTGTGTTGGCTACAAGAAGGACAGAAACAGCTTATCCTACTTTCACTGGCCAGCCATCTCGTCATATCACTGGAAAAACAAATCCATATGCAAATAAAAAGTGTCATGCTTGCGGAGAGTTAGGCCATAGCAACGATGTTTTGAAGTAATTGGCTATCCTGATTGGTGGGATTTCACCACGAAGCCACAGAAGAATATAAGAAAGGCAAATATTTCTACTGCTGGAAATGGACATGAAGGTAGTGCTTCCGCTAATGCAGCATAATCAGGTACGAATTGTAATGTTGTTTTGAATAATACATGGATAATTGATTCAGGTGCATCTGACCATATGACAAACAACCCTAGCTTTGTAAAAAACCATAAAGTTTCATCTCAAAATGTTGTCTTAACGGCTGATGGTACTCCAACACTAGTTAGAGGAGAAGGTCCAATTGTGTTGTCTGACATTCTTTCTCTTGAAACTGTCTTAATTGTCCCATCTCTTACTTATAATCTTTTATCTGTCTCCCAAATTATTAAAACTCTTGCATGTATTGTGACATTCTATCCATCCTTCTGTGTATTTCAGAACAACTTGACCCGACAGATTCTTGGTTATGGTGTTAGAAGGGGAAACTGTACTACTTGGATTTGACAGAAACTGGAAAAAAATACGAGTTGTTGGGACAAGTTAATCAGGTAAACATGGTTGATAGTGCAAAGGAAATAGTATGGTTGTGGCATCGTCATTTAGGACATCTTTCTTTTAATTACCTGAAAAAGTTACAACCTCAGTTATTCCAGATTGTAAACGATTCAGTTTTTTGTTGCAATATCTGTGAAATAGATGTCCTGTTCCTTTTATGAAAATTCATTCGGACGTTTGGGGTCCTGCAAAAATTACTTCATTTTCTGGAGCTAAGTATTATGTGACTTTTATTGATGATTGCACTCGCATGACATGGCTATCATTATTGAAAAATAAAAGTGAGGTCTTTGAAAGGTTTTGTGAATTTTACAAAATGGTTTCAACACAGTACAAACAATCTGTTAGAGTGTTTCAATCCGACAATGGTGGAGAATTTGTCAATGACCGTATGTCTATTTTTTGTCAATCTAATGGAATTCATCATCAAACATCCAACTCTTATACTCCTCAACAAAATGGACTAGCTGAACGAAAAAATAGACAATTGTTAGAAGTTGTCCGTGCCTCATTGTTTGGCATGAACGTTCCACGCTCTTATTGGGGCGAGGCACTTAAATCTGCAGCTTATGTTATCAATCGTACTCCTTCACGGGTTATTGAGTTTCAGAATCCACATCAAAAACTTTCTTCATTCTGGTCATTTCCTTCTCTACCAAATCTTGAACCTCGAGTATTTGGATGCACTGTTTGTGTCCACATCCCAAAATTAGAAAGAAGCAAGTTGGATCCTCGTGCAAACAAATGTATTTTCGTAGGATATTCAGAGCACCAAAAAGGGTACAGATGTTATGACCCACTCACCAAGAAAATGCATATATCTCTTGACGTTTCCTTCAATGAATCAGAGCCATATTACAAGGGAGAGATTTCTCGATCTTCCCTTCAAGGGAAAGTAATAGTGAAGGGAATATCTATCCTAATACAAGTACTGATGTCTTCGAAGAATTGGAGAATCTGGAAGAGCAATTGATCCACCTGAAACAACAGTTAATAATCTACCCCATGAAAATGAAGCAACTAATCAAGATATGATTGATCAGGATCAATAATGTTTCCCCCATTCTACACCAAAAATTGAATAGCTTGCTCCGAATGATCCACCATTGGTTCCTATTATCTCGAATAAGTCTTCTAATTCTGGAAGTTTTGTGCCTAGAAAGTCACTAAGGGCCACCAAGGGAATTCCTAAAAAATAGTATGATCCTGAGATAAAAGCTCAATCCAAGTACCCTATAGCCAACTTTATATCCAATAATAGGATTTCCAAAACCCATGCACTTGTTATTAATCAATTATCTACTGTATCTATTCCAAATAATGTGCATGATGCATTAAAAGGCCCAAACTGGAAAGCAGCAATCAATGAAGAACTGAAATCTCTTCAGAAAAATGCCACATGGGAAATTGTACACAAGCCTTGTGGAAAGAAGACTGTCGGATGTCGTTGGTTGTTTAATATGAAGCTTAATGCAGATGGAACTATTGACCGATACAAGGCGAGACTGGTTGCCAAAGGATATACACAGCGCTATGGAGTTGATTACGGGGAGACTTTCGTACCCGTGGCAAAGATCAATACTGTTCGAATATTAATGTCGATTGCAGCCAATAAAGATTGGCCATTGTATCAGCTTGATGTGAAGAATGCATTTCTTAATGGAGAATTAGAAGATGAAGTGTATATGGATATGCCTCCGGGTGTGAAATATAATCCAAGAGACATGGGTAAGGTTTGTAAGTTGAAGAAATCATTGTATGGCTTAAAACAATCCCCAAGAGTTTGGTTCAAAAGATTTTCAAAATTTCACTACTGGAAATACCCCCTACAACATCGGTTTTTGACCGATGTTAAAAGTCTGTCAGAACCGATGTCTTTGTCGGTGTAGATAAAGGGGGGGTCTTTAACATCGGTTTTTGACCGATGTCAAAGATGTCTATAGACATCGATTTCCAAGAAGAAACTGATGTCTTTCCTACTGTTTAACATCGGTTTTAATAGGAGAACTGATGTTTAATATTAGTTTAGACATTAGCAGATTAAATAAATGATGTTTGATACAATGTTTAACATCAATTTTTGTTACAAAACCGATGTTAATTTTTGTATATGTACCAACTTTAGCTTCGATTTATTACACAATGCTCGATAAATAATATACCAAAATCAAAAAGTCGATATGTCAAAACCAAATATGCATTCAATCGGTCAATTACATTATCGAATTCATCCAATATCGAAACTAATTACATAATCCAAACCATCCAATATAGAAACTACATTGACATAATATCTAAATTGAATAACTATAAGAACTCGGACTTCGGACATGTTATCACTACTTAGAATAGATCCCCTTGGCAGCCACCGGGAATAGAGGGAGCTGATTGAGTGAGTGATAAGTTGAGGCTGTGTATTGCTCAGCCACTGGCTCATACTTAGAATAGATCCCTTTGGTAGCAGGCTCGAACTTAGCATATGCAATTTTGGCAAGTCCAGAGGCAGTATCCAAACAATTAATATAATGAAGGAATGCCAAGTAGACTAGTGTCACTTAATCTCTAGTCAGATACCGGTCTTGTTATTCCAGCAGTCTGCAATAATCATTGAAACAATTAATATAATGAAGGAATGCCAAGTAGACAAGTGTTATTAATGTTAAATTGTGCTATCTATTCTGGACAATAAACTTGTACAAAGTTTGAATAACATAAACCTTTAAAATGCTTGTACAGAGATCCAAGAGCTTTTGTGCTAATTGCGGCCTTTAACAAGCATTTTCAAATATTGTAGACACTTCAAGTTTGTTTAACAAACCTATAAATCAAACATATTTTGTTAAAATGAAATATCTAGACACTACACGTTTGTATTACAAACCTATAAATTTAACACAGTTAGAACGAAATCAAGAGTTATTACAGTCTGCTTGATTGTATAAGCTTGCACAGAAAAATATAGATCAGTACTTCAATTAACTTCCATAATTCCATTAATGCCCCTATTTTAATGTCGATTCTAGGGATATCCCTGTACAACATACACCTCTAGGCCATATATTGAATAAACACCTAAAGCAATTCTAAATTAATGCACCCCTCATTTGGTCAAGAAATCTACTTCCATGTACAAAAAAAACCTTACTGTGCGATTAAATGAAAGCACCAGATAGACAAGATGTTATTTATTTAAAGAAAATAATAAGCAAAAATGAACACACCATTTGCATTATCTATGGGCTCAACAAGAACCAAAAGTTCTTGCAATGCACGATGATGATGTTCCAAAGACAACGATGAATTATTCAAATCTCAGATTGAAATTCGCATTCACTGTGCGTCTGATGACATTTTCAATTCCTCCACCAACTCCTGAAATAGACATGACAGTAAGCTATAAAATGTACAGAACAGTATATAAAAATAGTGGCTAGTTGCATGATTTCAAAACTAAACAATTAACATAATAAAAAAACGTTAAAAAAATGACACTAGTTTAAACCTGTGTAAACATAAAAATGTGATAGTGTGACACTGCAAAGTCATTTAAGATGACATTTAACAAAAATGTACTTCTACTAATTTATAAATAAATATTTTTATGCACGGGCTCTATAATGCTAGTATGTCACAGGATTCAATATATATAGTATACTTCAGCTACCGACAATGCAAATAGAAATTAGAAACATGTCAATGGTGAGACTTGAGAGTGAAAGCAGGAAGCACCAGTATGTCTTGTAGCAACAGGGAAGTGAATAAGGTATAGATCTAGATAGTCTAGCTGCAGCTTCTTGAGACTGTCTTTACAAGCCTCAACGACATGTCCAGGGTCTGAATTCCAAAGCTGCAATCACGACATAAAAAATAAGAAAAACCTTCCATTTTCCAACTAAACTCAAGGAATTGTAATCCCTAAAACAAAAAGCTATAGATTATATAACTATCCTTGCCTTGGCAGTAATGAAAAGATCTTCCCTCTTGACGAGTCCCGAACTAAATGCCTCTGCTAGTGCCTCCCCTATTTCCGCTTCATTCTTGTAATCAACTGCCAGCAGTAATGAGTACGCGGTCATCATCAACGCAACAAATGGTTAAACATTACCACAAAGGTGTTAACAAAACTAAATGGAGGACACATATTAATCCAAACAATGAATATCCTCTAAACCAATCCAGCCCATTCATTTAATCTTCTATCTTCAAATCATCAAAATTGCTGTAAACTAAAGAGCAAACCTAATCCTACCACTTCAAGTAACTATCCCAAATTCCTGCACAGACCATATATTCCGTACTTAATCGCTGGGAGTAGAAGATCCTCTACTGACTAAATCTTTTATGCTGCTTAGACTATAACAAAGTATCAAATAACATCCTCTTACACGAATCAAGCATTAAAGATATTAGCACAATATATAACTTCTTCGAATATCATACACACGCAAAACAAACATACATACGCACACCCATCAAAGTGTAGTGCAAAACTAACACCAAAATAAGTAATAAAATACCAAAACAAGTAATCAAACACCAAAACTCCTATAAAATCACTACGGTATAAAAATCCCTAAAATAAAAAGCTCAAGTAACATTGTCTTAAAAAAATCAATACATATATATATACAATTATATACATATATGCGAAGAAGACTCAAGAATAGTACTAATTAGGGTTTATAATTGAGTAAATTAGGGTTTCTTACTGTGAAGAAAGCTTCGGGTTGTAAATCAAACAAGATCCAAGCTCCGATTCGTGCTTAATTAAATCGTTAGATTTGTGCTTAATTGAACCTAAATCGAACTAATTAAGGTAAGAGAGATAGTGAGAGAAGGAGATAGCGAGAGAGAGAGAGAGAGAGGGAGAGAGAGAGAGAGAGAGAGAGAGAGGTGGCTACGAGGGAGAGAGAAGAAAAGTGAGAGACTGTGAGAGGAAGTGAAATTTCATGAAATTTCATTTAAGGGGGAAATGAAATTTTTTCTGTGTATAAAGGGGGAAGTTATGTGTACGCGTTAATTTTTTAATTTTAAAAAAAGGAGATTAGACAATGGTTGTCTTTACAAGCGATGTCTGAAATATGCTTTAACATCAGTAATGTAACAACCGATGTCTTAAATACTTTTAACATCAGTGACATTTCTAACTGATGTTAAAGGTGTGATGTTATATCTACCAATTCTAGTAGTGTTTATGAAAGCACTTGGATACAAACAAAGTAATTCTGACCATACATTATTTATCAAACACAAAGATGGCAGAATTACAACTTTGATTGTGTATGTTGATGACATAATTATTACAGGAGATAATCCGGAAGAAATAATTAAGTTGAAAATGTATCTTTCAAAGGAATTTGAAATGAAGGATCTCGGAGAACTAAAATATTTTTTGGGTATTGAAGTTGCAAGGTCGAAGAAAGGGATCACAATTTCACAAAGAAAGTATCTTCTTGATTTACTTGCTAAAACAGGGATGTTGGATTATAAACCAGCAGAAATACCAATAGAGATGAATCATGGATTAGCTCTTCTCCCTGACCAAGTTCTTATTGATAAAGAGAGATATATATCAACGTCTCGTGGGAAGATTAATTTATCTATCCCATACGAGACCAGATATTACGTATGCTATGAGTGTTGTTAGTCAGTTCATGCATTGTCCGAGTGAACAACACATGGATGCAGTATGTCGCATCCTGAGATATCTGAAAAAGGCTCCAGGAAAAGGTTTATTGTTCGGGAAGGATAATGCTTTAAATGTTGTTGGATACACGGATGCAGATTGGGCTGGTGATAAAACTGATAGGCGTTCTACATCTGGATACTTTACTTTCATTGGTGGAAACCTTGTTACTTGGCGAAGTAAAAAACAGAAAGTTGTCGCAAGATCAAGTGCAGAAGCTGAATTTCGAGGTATGACAAATGGACTGTGTGAAATGTTGTGGATCCGTAATGTCTTAAAAGAACTGAAACTTATGCTTCCAAGTCCTATGGACTTATATTGTGATAATGTATCTGCCATTCAGCTTGCACATAATCCGGTTCAGCATGATCGAACGAAACATGTGGAGGTTGATCGTTATTTCATTCTCTTTCCGTTTGTGCCATCGGAAAAGCAATTGGCCGATGTTCTCAATAAAGGAATTTCTCAGACAATGTTTAACAGTGTTATTGAGAAGTTAGGCATGATATGATGTAAGCAATGATTTTAGTTTAAATTCTTGAAGCCTATATAAGGCTGCACATATGTATTGTAATGATATAACTCAATAAAAACTGGAAGTAGATTTGAACCACAATACTTGTTCTTAATTCTATTATCTTGCAGAGAGTTATTCAAGATCCTAAAACTGCCCTTGAAAGTATCTGAGAATCTACATTTAATAGTCCCTGCTAGAAACCATAGCGCTACCTCCACTTTCTCCTCAAAGTTCTTTCGCCAGGTAATTTCTAAATTTGTACTTTTTTAGTTAGATTTATTAGATATTGTGATTTTGAAAATAGTTAACAACTGTCCCTAAAGATGTAAATCTTATAATTGTTTGAATAATGATTTTCTGAATTAGTGTCTTGATATGTATATCATGTAAGAACCCAGATTTTTGGGTAGAATTAAAACTTTTATTATGTATTGATGTAAGAATGAACAGTGGTTACAACTACAATGTAATACTGGCTTTAAAGGATGAAGAATGGAAGGATAAAAGATTCCAAGGTTATATGTCCTGAAGGATGCTATTGGGTGATAACTTAGATTAGAATAATCTATCTCCTAGAAAGTTAAGATAAGATTCCCTAGAGAGAAATAGATACCCTCATGTCATCCAAATCAATATCTATTATAAGCCCAGCGGTTCCGTAAAAAGGTTAAGGAACACTCGAGGGTGAACCAGGTTCATTTTCCTAATTATAGGAATTAAATAAAAATAAGTGATGAATAGTGATTTTGGTGGAATTTGGAATATTATTATAATAATGTTATACCCGGTATTCGGAACGGATTTCTGAGTTCGTATTAGTGATCCGGGAAGAAAATAAGTGTATGTAAAAGCTGTCGGATTCAGAAAAAGAGCACTTTTATTTTCTCCGAGATTTCCCTGGACACTGCAAGACATAAGGAATTATAAAAGGGATTTAAGGAATTTAAATTCGAGAAGTACTAAGAAAGATGAGGAATAGTATTATAAATATTAAGAAGGTTTTCGGTAAAAACCCTAACTAGAAACGAATGAGTTATTCCTACGAACGATCAATCGAATCGAGCAATAACCGGACAAAAGAGCAAGCAGAGACTAAGATGCATGCATGTGCTATGTATAAAATATCTACTAACCAAACTAGAATCAAGGAACTAGAACCTTAGAGCATGCAACCAAGCACTTAGCAAGTAACTAACTAGTAAGCTCTAAACCACCATAAACTCAACACTTGTCATGGTGTTTCCTCATCCAACACTTCACAACTTTATTAAAGTATCTTTATACAAAGATATTATGTGTAAGTGGATGAGAGTGGATGAGAATTAAGTCATAGAAAATCAAATAAACCAAACAAAAAAAAACTCTTTCCCCAAAGAAAGCATCCATTCGGCAACATCTTTAATTCCAAAACAAAAATCAAGCTTCCAACCATCACTTGACCTTGTAATTTTTATGGTGAGTTCCATAATTCATAAAAGTGATCCCCTAAAAATTTCAAAGCCAAACTCTCTTGTTTCCATTTTCAAAGAAATCATCAAAGACTAGGGTGAATAGTGATTTTCAAGAACAACTCTTGATTTTCTTGATTTCTAGGATGATCTTAGCTTGGTTATGGGTATACAAGGACTATGCAAAGCTTAGCAAGGTCTTTAAACACTCCAAGGAAAGTATAAAGCTCTTGAAACCCTAACCCTTGTTTGAGATTTAAGCATGTTTATGCTAGTTATAACTTAGTTATGGTTATGTTAAGGTTATAAGCATGATTATGTATGGATTTTGGATTAATGATGTAAATAGCTAGATGAACGGAAAGGCATTGCTTGGCCTCAGTTCATGTATATAAGTCATGTATATGTTGTTTGGGTTGGATACTATGTTTATGGGAAGATTCGAAATTAGTAGATATTCGATTTACAGCCGTTATAATGCCCGATTTTGCAATACCATGTTTTGTATGCCATTTTCCATGTCGAACCCCTACTGTCCAGAGACCTTCTCTGCCATGATAGGATAGGTAATGTTCTAAGCTTCGTTTTGATATAAAGATCACGTGAAACGGACTTACGGTTTAGGATTTATGACCAAATTACTAAAAGTAGTTCGAATCCGTAAACGAAAGTTCGTAACTGTAATTGAACCCTCGTAAACTATGTAACGTCATGGCGAATCTTGGTAAATAAATACTAGAGGTAAAAAGGAAGGCGTGAAAGAAAACCGTATGTCAAAAAGATCATTTTTCGATTTATTAAAAATGTTCGAGTCGAGGTTAAACGCGAACGAACCCCTAAAAGACGACTCTTTTATAACTTCGGTAAAACACTTAGAAAACGGACGATAAAACTCGGAGTATAGTATTGGTTCGTAACGATCGACTTTAGAACTCATATGACTTAAGTATGTCCCAAGTATAAGTACAATGACATGTCGTATTAACGAACGGATGTCGGGTCGGATCAGTGATAAAAGTAATCCACTAAAAGGGGTATAACGAGATAACTCAAGAACGTGTTTCGAATTAAGTATAACTTAACTTTTAATATGTTAAGTGATTAATCCCGAATGCCTTGGCTATTTATAGATCACCAAGCTGAACCGGGACCCGCTACCACTACCCCTTACCGTACTCGACTACCAGGCAAGTTTCAATTCCCTTCTTTTAGGCTGTTGTTGTGATTGAATAAATATATATATATATATATATATATGCTGATATACATATGCCATCGCATGCATGCCTACTTTCAAGTTGAAGTGATATACTTGTTCCCTGAATGTTATTGTTGGCTTATAAGCTAGATAGTTATATATCAGTTATAAGCCGATTATTGTAAGACCCTCATAGAAGGGCGTATACATCTTATTAATCAAAAATAGACCGGGAGTCAATATTCCTTGATATATCGAGATTACCTCGGAGGAAAATATTTAAGTAAATATTTTCTATTATTCAGGCGACGAATATTATTTGAATATTCGTTCGAGATTGTTTATTTTAATGATCCTTACTTCAAATAATTATTTGAACGTAACCATTCGACGAATAATATTTTTCAATATTCATTCAAAGTCGAATAGGTTATCGATTATTATTCCGAATATTCCTCTAAAGATTGGACTACTAAATGAATATTATTTGAATATCCATTTAGAATATTACTTTATTAAATGAATATTACTTTTGAATATTCATTTAAGATATTACTTACTTGATGAATATTATTCTAATATTCATCTGAAGCTTGATTTATTTATCGAGTCTTATCTCGAATATTCCTTTAAAAGCTTGGATTACTAAATGAATATTACTTGATATTCATTTAGAATATTATTCATTAAACGAATATTACTTTTTCAATAAACATTT
The DNA here is from genome assembly GCA_036435485.1 of Saposhnikovia divaricata. NCBI lineage: Eukaryota > Viridiplantae > Streptophyta > Magnoliopsida > Apiales > Apiaceae > Saposhnikovia > Saposhnikovia divaricata. Next base: position 247,326,751 of record CM071594.1, on the reverse strand, counting down.
AAATTCCTAATTAATTATGAATATTATTTTGAATATTCATCCAGGGTTCTATTTAATCATCGAATATTATTTTAAATATTTTAAATATTCTTTTCAGGTCTTATTAATTAATGAATATTATTCTGAATATTCATTTGAATATTTAATTATGCAATAAATATTCTCTAGATATTTCTTCAAGGATTATTTGAGAAATACTCTGATTAAAGATATTCTTTCATATTCCTAAATATTCTGTAAAATATTTTAATTCAATAAATATTCTCTGAATATTTATTTCATACTTAGAATAACCTCGATAAGGTTTATCTTCTTCGATTATTACAGAAAATATTTCGGAGTCATATTATTATTAATCTTATATCAAGAAAGGTTCTCAGACATCATTCTTCTTTGAGTCTACCTCTCTAATAATAAGGGAACCTTACTTGGAAGATGTTATTTATCTTGTCGACTTCCCGGTCATAGAGTATTCTCTTCACTCGCAACTCGGGTGCTGTTGACTTATTAAGTCGTTGTTTACCTTCTCATCTTTCGAGGGGTAAGATTGTTGGAACAAGTTGATATTCGATACCAAGCCACAGCTTGGAAGTTATTGGTGAATTTTCCTTTCCAACTAGATACGACTACCTTGTAGAGTCTTATCAACAAGTATTATACTTGGGGAAAGGGGGACGAACGTTACATTCAGAATCATGAACTCTATTTGAACTAGGAGTCGTGTAAGAGGCCGAGTAGCGCCGGTCCATCCCCTTTGGCCCAACCGTTGGCCGGGGAGAGCTAGTAAGGCGGTAGACAAGTAAAGCCGTCAGTTCTTCCTTCTACCGGTAGTAAATCTAAATTGAGCTGTACGATCTCGACTGATCATCAAGATTGGAACAGCGGGCGCGGTGAATACTCCATCATTGGTTCATCATCCCAATTTATTTATTTCCTACAACATGATTACTGTTGGCAGAGTTGGAAAAGGGTCATAACTGGAATTGCAACCTTTTCTTGCAAGTTCCTCTTCTTAATAACAATAAGAATATCTTGCTTACTTTGATGTAGCAGATATTTCTACAAACAAATACTTTAAGTTACCTTGTAACTTCATCGTTCATATTATACTGGCATCATTTCCGTAAATGCATGGCATATGGTTCGAAAGATACTTTTGAACTGTTATACATTATCGTTCAGTCATATATTATTGTTGGTGGGCTATTGCTCACCCTTGCTTTATTATTATATCACAACAACAGCTAGACCAGATGACTCGCACAAGGCGCACTCGACGCGGGCGAGGACGATGAGACTACCAGAGCTGAAGTAGAAGCTATTGGTAGGGTATATTTATTCTTTCAGTACCAAGAATATGGTCTAGTATGACTTATGTAAATGGATGGCAAAGAGTATGTATTTATATTGAAATTCTTTTGGATTGTAAGAACTCATAATGTGATTAATAAAAATTTGAGTGTTACTCTGATTTCATCTCTGGGACTATAACGGGTGTGTTTTATATTATTGTGTTGGGTTATAGAGACGTAATTTATTTTATGTTAAGGAAAGTTCAAGCGTTGTGGACAGAATTGGAAACCGTAACCACCGGATCCCGGACCCCGGATCTGGGGGTGTTACAGTAGTGGTATCAGAGCGTACGTTATAAACCCCAGAGATGAGGTGACGTTAAAACAATAAATTCAATAAGATAATAAGAACTCTTGCCAAGTTCATAGTCGGACTACTTAATGTAGTGATGACATATAAAACCCTTATGGGAACTCGTAAGTATAATGATAGTAACTTAGCTCGATATCGTATCGACGAGTAAGGCGACTGACCTTGAGGCATACGAGCAACAGCGCGATGATGCTTTATATGCTGAAGATCAGCGGGTAATTCGATGGAGTACCCTACTGGAGACCCGGAAGAGGTTCCAGCAGATAAAGAAAATCCTGTTAGGATAAGGAGCTTACCCATGGGTAATGAGGGTCGCAGCCAAAATGACTGTGATGATTAAGAAATGGTGCTCAGAAAAGTGAGTATAAAGAACCGAGATATTATTAAGAGATCTGAAGATGCATGTTGAATTCATAGCCGGACTACCAGATGTAGTACCAGCAAGAAAGAAGGATTGGAAGAATTACTTGAGATCTTATACGGAAATAGATGAGAATCCTTAGAGATTTTCATCTTAACAAAGAAAGAGCTAGAGGGATGTATGATTATCAAAGACATCGATTTAGGGCGAGGAGCAGAGTCCCTAGGAATAGTTGAGAAGGAGGCAGTAAGTGCCATATCATTTGAGAAATGAATTAGTATGAATATGGTCAGTAATAATTCGCCATGAGAAGGCAGGTGTCGTAGGTTGTAAATTATGGAACCAAATTGAGGTTGATAAGGTGGTTTTATTAAGGAAAATGTTCATTTTATGAATGAATCATTTAGAAAGTAAAGACATTGGGAAGTGATAGCATGATTGGGTAAAGTTATATAAGGAAGTAGTAAGCAAGACAATGATCTCAGAACCTACCGGAAGATAAGACCAGTGAGTCAAGATGAACTCGTAATGAGACTACTGCCAGAGACTGAGTATAGAGTTAATTCAACTCAGTTAAATGATGAACCAGAAACGTCAGATGCATGTGATTCAGAGGAATATTAAATTCCTTCTTCTCTTTGAATGGATTATAGTAGTTACCTTAAGTTTACTCCGACACGGAACTATAATAGATCAAGTAATACGATCAGCAGTTAAAGAGAAAAATGTGAGAAAATCTTCCTGGAGCTAAAAGGTGAAATTGGTAATGACCAAGAGCTGGCATTGCTTAATGGAAAAAGGAGACTTTGTGCTTCCAATGATGCTTCGCATAAAGGGTTAGGTAGACCGACATTTGGTAGTATTGAATATCAGGACGTTGTGACAGGTTTCAGTTTGAAACTATTGATTCCCTTCTAAGGGATGTATATAACTGATTCCTCTCCAGTGGGTAAACTTCCAATCCGATGATGATTATTTCGTTAACTATGACTGCTTATGATTCCACCTGCTTGGAGGTTCATAGAACTATTCTTCAGGTTTCGAAACTGGTCTCCTTAATGTTACCAGTAGGTGGGTAGATTGATCAAAATTTCCCTGAGTCTGGAAAGGAATTCGGTGAATTTTGGCAAACCTTGTCTTTCTGATTATCAGAGAATGTCATGGAAGAGAGTAAAAAATTGGAGCAAACCCTGTGATTTGGGTAAGGATGCTGTAAAATGGGTTAGTAAACGGACCCTGAGCATTACAATCGACGGTAGTGATAAAATGATGAAGTGAGATTGGACGAAAATAGGAAATGTAAGTAAGAAACCAGCCGGATTGAGAAATTCTAGGATTGACTTAAACGAAAAGGCTGTTATGCCAGGAATGGTAAGCTTGTGTGGCACGCAGGATTGATAAGAATAGTTGAAAAGATAAAAGTGGAGGAAAGGTGACCGGAGACGGTGCCGAGTAGTCGATTAAGACTTATATGGAGTAAAGTTTTGGAAAGGTAGAAAGGTATCAAAGAAGAAGGCACTATGCCGGCAATTGCTAGAAAAGTAATGCTATTAGCCAACCCCTAAAATCATATATTTTTATGTGTGGCCAGTTGAGGCCAAGTCCCAACGGACTATAAAGTGACTAGACCAGCAATGAAAAGACAAAGCAGGGTTGCTTCTAAGAAAGCACCGACTGCAAGGGCTTCTGATATAAAGGAAACATTAATGAGATCGTTTGAATCTTCTGCCGAACAACCCATGTTTTGATTGGGAATTCACTAGACCTTTTTGGGATGGGGTCACCCGTACTAAAGTGACTCATGTGTATATGGTTGTTCAAGATTTCGAGTAAAATGGAAGTATAGTGACTTGAGATGTATGATGTTAGGGTATCATGAATACCATGAATATATTATGACGGAGGAAAGTAAACAATGAAGGTATATGAAGAGGGTATAGAAAAGGTCAGAAATTGAACAGTATGCTGTAGGAATTTTGTCTGAGGCAAGTACCTTTGCGAAGAACGATAAGCACTAAGAGATTCACGTTGAACTCGACCAATATCTTCCAGAACATCCTTGCTACCATTAACAAGTTCGGTAAGAGAAGAGATTGGCATACGTTGCCTTTTTGGAAGGCCAAATAGGCTGACAACTATCTGAAAGAAGAGGGTGGCATTAAACCACCGATCGATTATCAAATGAGAATGATTGAAAAGAGACCTTTATTAAGGATACATGATCTGATTGCCAATTATAAGATGCAAGAATTCCTTGGCAGTTGAATTAAGGATAGGATATCCATAAATTAAGACAAACCCTGGGGAATGCATAAGGGGTGGCATTAACCCTAATAACGACATTATGACTTCAGATGTTATGAGCTGGACTTGCTAAGGCAACAATGACCGGTAAGGATTATTAAAAAGAGTTCTGGAAAGAACATAGATAGAATTATTAGAGTATTGATCAATGACATTTTGATATACCCGGTACCCAGAAAATACCGGAGGAATGATAAGGATGGCCTACGAAACCTTACAAGGAAAAAGGGTAATATTCCGAACTTCAAAAATGGAAGTTTGGTAAGGAATGTATGACATCGTAACAATAATGCCAGATGAGGCATGTATGAAACCCTGAGGAAGTATGGGTTGAACCAATAAGGTTGAGATTATCCTAAAACAAGAAGGGATTTAAGTAAGGAAATATCCTAGGTATGATTTGGAGTACCTGTAGTCAAGATCGCACTAGAAAGGTGGAAGCAATGACTTTTGGAAAAGACTGATAGATGCTTTCTCTCATTCAGCAGAATTTAAGGGAGAATGCTTCCACCTTGAGTTGGAATAGATCTAGAAAACATTGATTATTATAATCAGGAAAGGCCAACGAGGTGGCCGAAACTTTAAATATAGGGGAGTAAGCATAAATGCTCAGACCAAAGAAATAGAATGATAATGTAAGGACCTTGATGGTCATAATGTGGTAGAGGAACTTACATTCCATTTGATGATTGTGCCAGGATCAACTATAAGAATAGTTTAAGTAAAGATTCGATTCCTGATGTTGCCAGTAGCACATTACCGACATTAGGAGGCTCTACGACAGACCAGACCAAATTCCCCAAGAGACTTGCCTTTTCTTTGGAAAGAGAGAAGGGAGGTTAAGTAACAATGAATTGGTAGTAAATGACCAGAAATAGAGAGGGTACAAATACTGATAAGCCAAATGGCACGATGATGAATGACAAGCAAGTTTATGTTGGTGTATTTCTGTGCAAACAAGATAGAGAATTATGAGGTTGGCAAGCGATTAAGCAAACCGATAAGCTTTTAGTCTTCTACCGGAGATATATGATTAATAATCTCACCAGCCTGTTCCAGCTGCGATGCTGGAAGCTTTCCTGCAATTTTATCTGCTTCATGTAATATCTACGTCAAGTTCAGGAAGCATTCCCTATGGATAGGGAATAGTGATTATTTTGTGTTCCTAGAGGATCTTGAATTGATAATTTTGATGCTTAGTTATTAAAGCACTGCGTAAACGATAAGCGATGGTGATCCTTCTGAGAAATTAGGTGGTAACGACTGTGGAAATGTCGAATTGAATCTAAGTTAGAGAAATCATCCAGGTTTATTTCGGATGGTGTAATTTCTGGAACGACGGGATATTTGAAATGAAGAATTAGGTTATGATGGTTCATAAAATAATTATAGTAGAAATAAAGACAAGAGACTGATAGAGATGGAAATAGAATTGGGAATTAATAAGAGAGTCAGATAGGCAGACTCATGAGAAGCTCCAGTAATGAAGCGAGAAGAGTATGGAATTGGCAAGGTAAGGGTATTGGCCAAAGCGGAAAGTTGGAATTAGGAGCATGAATGACATACAAATTGACTCCTTTTAAGTTTGGAAAATTCGAGAAAATATGAAATAGATTGACTGAGTAATAAAGAGACTCATGAAATGAAAAAGTGAAATCTAGATGGTTGAACAAAGGAAAGTTTGACCACAAACGTGCCACGTATATTGAATAAAGGTAACACGCGTTCCCCTAATAAGGTGACGGTGGAGTTCAATAACAGAAGTGAATGAGAACTAGATGATAAGATGGATGTGATTGATAAAGAAAAGAATGGGAAATAATGATGGAAGTGAAGCAAGGAATGCTATGAATGGATTGATGAATGGGTTTTCCTAATGAGCTATCGGAATGACAACCTGATGGTGTTAGAATTATGAGTATGAAATGGCCAGTGTCGTGGCGTGAAATGCCAGTAATAAAAATGTCAAGCGAGAAATCCATGATTTTAACCTGAGAGGTTGAAGGATTTTCCAAAAGTAAGTAATGCTAATATCAAACAAGAGTATAGGTCCATAGAATGATGGACAGAGAAACAAGGACATGTGATATGTGAGATTACGATAAAGTAGTATTTGATACGAATACGATTACTTTCTTCCCTAATAAACCTCTATAGTTCAGAGGTAAATTCTGAGTATGATATTTTGACAATCATGAAAATCTTCTAATATAATTCTCTGAAATTCTTTCCTTTTAATATCCCCTATTTATTTTCCTCTAAATTGAGAAGAACAACCCTTTAAGGAGGGGAGGTACTACTACGTGACTCTCTGTCTGTGTGATAGGAGTCTAAGTGGAATGCCATTAATTGTTTAATTGCTTGTCAAGTACTAGAGGCTGGCCCCCTTCTGTACTAGCTATGCAATATAACAAATGTTCATTGATCATAGTGATCTCTCAATAAATTCTTCTAATTCAATATATATACATCGAGATTGCGAAGATTAGGAATTGCAAAATTACGAGTGAGGGTATCTCCGAATTTCGTAGCGCGTTAGTGATACCGAAGTCACTGCACGTACCAATAAGGTTAATAGTATAAGATCGGACAAGAGCGTATACCGGTTAATGTGTCATGCGAAAGTATCAAAGAATTGGTAGAACGGATAAAGGGTGTATTGTAACACCAGTACGATGTGCTTTAGAAAGATTGGAATGTGTAAGGATCGACCAGAGAATTGGAAAGCGAAATAACCAACAAGTACCCAATTGCCTTCAACCTGATTCCGGGACGGAATCCTTTTAAGGAGGGGAGACTGTAAGAACCCAGATTTTTGGGTAGAATTAAAACTTTTATTATGTATTGATGTAAGAATGAACAGTGGTTACAACTACAATGTAATACTGGCTTTAAAGGATGAAGAATGGAAGGATAAAAGATTCCAAGGTTATATGTCCTGAAGGATGCTATTGGGTGATAACTTAGATTAGAATAATCTATCTCCTAGAAAGTTAAGATAAGATTCCCTAGAGAGAAATAGATACCCTCATGTCATCCAAATCAATATCTATTATAAGCCCAGCGGTTCCGTAAAAAGGTTAAGGAACACTCGAGGGTGAACCAGGTTCATTTTCCTAATTATAGGAATTAAATAAAAATAAGTGATGAATAGTGATTTTGGTGGAATTTGGAATATTATTATAATAATGTTATACCCGGTATTCGGAACGGATTTCTGAGTTCGTATTAGTGATCCGGGAAGAAAATAAGTGTATGTAAAAGCTGTCGGATTCAGAAAAAGAGCACTTTTATTTTCTCCGAGATTTCCCTGGACACTGCAAGACATAAGGAATTATAAAAGGGATTTAAGGAATTTAAATTCGAGAAGTACTAAGAAAGATGAGGAATAGTATTATAAATATTAAGAAGGTTTTCGGTAAAAACCCTAACTAGAAACGAATGAGTTATTCCTACGAACGATCAATCGAATCGAGCAATAACCGGACAAAAGAGCAAGCAGAGACTAAGATGCATGCATGTGCTATGTATAAAATATCTACTAACCAAACTAGAATCAAGGAACTAGAACCTTAGAGCATGCAACCAAGCACTTAGCAAGTAACTAACTAGTAAGCTCTAAACCACCATAAACTCAACACTTGTCATGGTGTTTCCTCATCCAACACTTCACAACTTTATTAAAGTATCTTTATACAAAGATATTATGTGTAAGTGGATGAGAGTGGATGAGAATTAAGTCATGGAAAATCAAATAAACCAAACAAAAAAAAACTCTTTCCCCAAAGAAAGCATCCATTCGGCAACATCTTTAATTCCAAAACAAAAATCAAGCTTCCAACCATCACTTGACCTTGTAATTTTTATGGTGAGTTCCATAATTCATAAAAGTGATCCCCTAAAAATTTCAAAGCCAAACTCTCTTGTTTCCATTTTCAAAGAAATCATCAAAGACTAGGGTGAATAGTGATTTTCAAGAACAACTCTTGATTTTCTTGATTTCTAGGATGATCTTAGCTTGGTTATGGGTATACAAGGACTATGCAAAGCTTAGCAAGGTCTTTAAACACTCCAAGGAAAGTATAAAACTCTTGAAACCCTAACCCTTGTTTGAGATTTAAGCATGTTTATGCTAGTTATAACTTAGTTATGGTTATGTTAAGGTTATAAGCATGATTATGTATGGATTTTGGATTAATGATGTAAATAGCTAGATGAACGGAAAGGCATTGCTTGGCCTCAGTTCATGTATATAAGTCATGTATATGTTGTTTGGGTTGGATACTATGTTTATGGGAAGATTCGAAATTAGTAGATATTCGATTTACAGCCGTTATAATGCCCGATTTTGCAATACCATGTTTTGTATGCCATTTTCCATGTCGAACCCCTACTGTCCAGAGACCTTCTCTGCCATGATAGGATAGGTAATGTTCTAAGCTTCGTTTTGATATAAAGATCACGTGAAACGGACTTACGGTTTAGGATTTATGACCAAATTACTAAAAGTAGTTCGAATCCGTAAACGAAAGTTCGTAACTGTAATTGAACCCTCGTAAACTATGTAACGTCATGGCGAATCTTGGTAAATAAATACTAGAGGTAAAAAGGAAGGCGTGAAAGAAAACCGTATGTCAAAAAGATCATTTTTCGATTTATTAAAAATGTTCGAGTCGAGGTTAAACGCGAACGAACCCCTAAAAGACGACTCTTTTATAACTTCGGTAAAACACTTAGAAAACGGACGATAAAACTCGGAGTATAGTATTGGTTCGTAACGATCGACTTTAGAACTCATATGACTTAAGTATGTCCCAAGTATAAGTACAATGACATGTCGTATTAACGAACGGATGTCGGGTCGGATCAGTGATAAAAGTAATCCACTAAAAGGGGTATAACGAGATAACTCAAGAACGTGTTTCGAATTAAGTATAACTTAACTTTTAATATCTTAAGTGATTAATCCCGAATGCCTTGGCTATTTATAGATCACCAAGCTGAACCGGGACCCGCTACCACTACCCCTTACCGTACTCGACTACCAGGCAAGTTTCAATTCCCTTCTTTTAGGCTGTTGTTGTGATTGAATAAATATATATATATATATATATGCTGATATACATATGCCATCGCATGCATGCCTACTTTCAAGTTGAAGTGATATACTTGTTCCCTGAATGTTATTGTTGGCTTATAAGCTAGATAGTTATATATCAGTTATAAGCCGATTATTGTAAGACCCTCATAGAAGGGCGTATACATCTTATTAATCAAAAATAGACCGGGAGTCAATATTCCTTGATATATCGAGATTACCTCGGAGGAAAATATTTAAGTAAATATTTTCTATTATTCAGGCGACGAATATTATTTGAATATTCGTTCGAGATTGTTTATTTTAATGATCCTTACTTCAAATAATTATTTGAACGTAACCATTCGACGAATAATATTTTTCAATATTCATTCAAAGTCGAATAGGTTATCGATTATTATTCCGAATATTCCTCTAAAGATTGGACTACTAAATGAATATTATTTGAATATCCATTTAGAATATTACTTTATTAAATGAATATTACTTTTGAATATTCATTTAAGATATTACTTACTTGATGAATATTATTCTAATATTCATCTGAAGCTTGATTTATTTATCGAGTCTTATCTCGAATATTCCTTTAAAAGCTTGGATTACTAAATGAATATTACTTGATATTCATTTAGAATATTATTCATTAAACGAATATTACTTTTTCAATAAACATTTAAATTCCTAATTAATTATGAATATTATTTTGAATATTCATCCAGGGTTCTATTTAATCATCGAATATTATTTTAAATATTTTAAATATTCTTTTCAGGTCTTATTAATTAATGAATATTATTCTGAATATTCATTTGAATATTTAATTATGCAATAAATATTCTCTAGATATTTCTTCAAGGATTATTTGAGAAATACTCTGATTAAAGATATTCTTTCATATTCCTAAATATTCTGTAAAATATTTTAATTCAATAAATATTCTCTGAATATTTATTTCATACTTAGAATAACCTCGATAAGGTTTATCTTCTTCGATTATTACAGAAAATATTTCGGAGTCATATTATTATTAATCTTATATCAAGAAAGGTTCTCAGACATCATTCTTCTTTGAGTCTACCTCTCTAATAATAAGGGAACCTTACTTGGAAGATGTTATTTATCTTGTCGACTTCCCGGTCATAGAGTATTCTCTTCACTCGCAACTCGGGTGCTGTTGACTTATTAAGTCGTTGTTTACCTTCTCATCTTTCGAGGGGTAAGATTGTTGGAACAAGTTGATATTCGATACCAAGCCACAGCTTGGAAGTTATTGGTGAATTTTCCTTTCCAACTAGATACGACTACCTTGTAGAGTCTTATCAACAAGTATTATACTTGGGGAAAGGGGGACGAACGTTACATTCAGAATCATGAACTCTATTTGAACTAGGAGTCGTGTAAGAGGCCGAGTAGCGCCGGTCCATCCCCTTTGGCCCAACCGTTGGCCGGGGAGAGCTAGTAAGGCGGTAGACAAGTAAAGCCGTCAGTTCTTCCTTCTACCGGTAGTAAATCTAAATTGAGCTGTACGATCTCGACTGATCATCAAGATTGGAACAGCGGGCGCGGTGAATACTCCATCATTGGTTCATCATCCCAATTTATTTATTTCCTACAACATGATTACTGTTGGCAGAGTTGGAAAAGGGTCATAACTGGAATTGCAACCTTTTCTTGCAAGTTCCTCTTCTTAATAACAATAAGAATATCTTGCTTACTTTGATGTAGCAGATATTTCTACAAACAAATACTTTAAGTTACCTTGTAACTTCATCGTTCATATTATACTGGCATCATTTCCGTAAATGCATGGCATATGGTTCGAAAGATACTTTTGAACTGTTATACATTATCGTTCAGTCATATATTATTGTTGGTGGGCTATTGCTCACCCTTGCTTTATTATTATATCACAACAACAGCTAGACCAGATGACTCGCACAAGGCGCACTCGACGCGGGCGAGGACGATGAGACTACCAGAGCTGAAGTAGAAGCTATTGGTAGGGTATATTTATTCTTTCAGTACCAAGAATATGGTCTAGTATGACTTATGTAAATGGATGGCAAAGAGTATGTATTTATATTGAAATTCTTTTGGATTGTAAGAACTCATAATGTGATTAATAAAAATTTGAGTGTTACTCTGATTTCATCTCTGGGACTATAACGGGTGTGTTTTATATTATTGTGTTGGGTTATAGAGACGTAATTTATTTTATGTTAAGGAAAGTTCAAGCGTTGTGGACAGAATTGGAAACCGTAACCACCGGATCCCGGACCCCGGATCTGGGGGTGTTACATATCATTTTTGTGTCAATACTTCTAATTTAAAATCCCATTCGGGTATTAAGATTGAAAAAGACTCCGTAGACGAAAGGTTGGGTATGTTTGATTTGGATAAAGAATCGTTTCAACTAATTGTAGGTCCAGCTGTTCCAGAAGTTTGTGGTTGTATAACTTTTCAGAGCTTAGCTATCCTAGAAGGTTGCTTGAGCATATGTGATAACATGCTAGACCTTGAATTTGTCATGTGGGTGATGAAAGATTATGGAGTGATGGAGAGTTCCTTTGTACTGATTTCTTGTAAGATGGTACGCCTGATGAGAAGGTTTGTCCTCTGAAAGTTTTGAAAGATGGGACTATTTAATGTATTATGAGGAATTGAGGATCAGTTGTTCACTTATCATGCTGGTACTAGAACCAAGTAAGAGCACATTATTCCGGACAGTTCTTTCAAGACCAATAATGTAATGGTTTAGGTAATGATCCTTTCAACCGAGAGCATTTAAAGTGTGAGACTTATGTTAGAAAATGGGGTTTTTGGAGCATAATTATTTTATGTTCTTGAAGTTAATTCCGGTTTTTAACGTTTGGAAATTATTCCTTGCTATGAGGACTTAAATTTTCATATATGGGTCTAAGTAATTTTCTTAGTGAAATCCATAGAGAAATGAAGTTGAAGTTGGTAGCTTGAAAGAGCTTGAAAATAAGAGTGTGTTTTGTCCCACATTGAAATGAATAAAGGGGGATGTTGGCTTTATATTGAATCACACACATGGGTAGTGTACAACTACTAAGGTGTATGATGGTGCATGGTGTTACTGTGTGCTCCACGCGCACATACACACGCGCGCGCGCCGCCGCCGCCCGCCCCGCCACGTCACGTCACGTCTCGACTCGGGTCGGGTCGGGTCGGGTCGAAGGGCGATTTGGGCGAATGTCTCGGCGTCTCGCGTACGCGAGGCGACCTGGGCGAGGGATTTTATTCGTGATTGATTTAATATTTTAATTAAAATATATTTATCAATTGGGCTGGGTTGTCTTATCAGTTGAGCTGGGCTGGACCAGATTTGTTGGACTAAAAATCGGATGGACTAGTTGGGCCTTGTAACTGATGTATTCGAAATATATATATATATATAGAATGAACCTGGACGTGATAATATATTCTGTTAATATATTAAAACTGATACTGATATGTGTGGATTATATGTATAACGTAACTGTCGAATTAATGTTATATCAGCCGTTTTATTAAATTAATTCGGACGTTATAGCCGTTTCGTTTTATTAATTGGGCAGTTACGTTTCTTACATTAAAGCTGGTGGCACCAGTTACACTTAGCCTCTCCTATAAATAGAGAGCTAAGTTGCTGGTTTATTTACACCATACATTCTCCCTTCACTCTACATTCTCCTCTTTCCCTCTGTATTCTGCAGTAGTAGTGTTAGTGTTATTCCGGCGACTGAGGTGCCAGTCAAAGTAGAGTTTTTGTGGTTGCTGTGATCATCTAAACTCGGAGCTGTTTTATCCTGGAAGAAGATCGCCGGCATCCTGACACATTGTAAGTGGGGGCGATTATCTCTTCAAGAGCAGTCAGATCTTGATCGAAGTTCTGACGACTCAGCTGCTTTACATTCTTGTTTTCATATACTGCTATAACAATGGGTTCGGGTATGTCTTCTTTTCTTCTATCGTTTCTACAGTTACTAATTTGCATGTGTTTTACCTTCGTGCTTTGTTTCGTCATTTCTGGACTTGGCCTTGACATGTTAAAAACGATATATAACTGCCTCTGTATCGCTTTATTAGTGAATATATCCAACATTCTTGAAGAGATAATATGTTATATAGTATTTAGCATAATGGTTAACGAGAGTGAGATTCTTGCTAGTGGTGCTACTGGTGCCACTGGTGCTGATGGTAGTTCGAGTGCAACTGTTGGGGCCATTGATTGGACCACGTATAGTTTTCCACAACCAGTTGAGTTAACTGGTCTACCCGAGAAGTTCAACGGTGGCGTTGGCTTCTCTCGTTGGCAGAAGAGGATGAAGCTGTGGTTAACTGTAAAGGGTCTTTGGCCCGTCATGGAGTATGAGAAGCCGGTGGTGATTCAAGGAAATGCTGAAACGGTTAAGGCTTTAGCGAAGTGGGCTGAGAAGGATGGGGTTGCAAGGGCGGCCATTTTGGCTGCTCTAACCAACACATTGTTTGATGTGTATTCTTCTGATGCCTACACCGCAAAACTCTTATGGGAGAAGCTGGACCAAACCCACAATACTGACTCACAAGGTCTGGAAAAGTATTCGGTGGCTAGGTTCCTTGAGTTCAAGCTGGTGGACAACAAGTCGATGACGGAGCAAGTGCATGAGTTCGAGATGTTAGTGCATGCTTTGAAGGAGTCTGGAATGGACCTCCCCGAAAAGTTTAAGGTGATGAGTGTGATTGAAAAGCTTCCAAAGTCTTGGGAAGAGTTCTCTCTCTCCCTGAAAAGACAGAAAGGAGAGATCACATGGACCAACCTTATGCTGGACATCTTGGTGCAAGAACAACACAAGTCCAAACAGGGACATGTGATGCCATCTGAGCATGGAAGTTCGAAGGTAAATGTTGCAACTGTAGGTCAGAAACGTAAGAACTTTGCTAAGAAACCTAATAGTAATAAACCTAAGAACGACAAGGACAAGGTCAAGAAACCCAAGGCGAACAAACCATGTTGGTCTTGTGGGCAGGTTGGGCACTGGAGTAAGGACTGCCCTACAAAGAAAGCGAAGAAAACCGAGGTGGTAGCACAAGCGAATGCTGTGCTTGGAACCACAAGTGGACCTGTAGTGAACATGGTTGTTAATGAGGTCACGGCTTCTGAAACCAACATGGACCGGTATGTATCCTACAACCCTGTAATATTTTCTACATATCTGTCAAATGAATGGTTGATCGATACTGGTGCTAATGTGCATGTTTGTGCTGACATTAGTCTGTTTGTATCTTATCAACAGAGTCATAGCTTGACAGTGACGATGGGGAATGCGAGTGCTGCTCAAGTGCATGGAGTAGGAAACGTGGACATGAAGTTCCCTTCGGGGCGTGTTCTATCTCTAACTCGAGTGCATCATGTTCCCGACATGCGTAGAAATATAATAAGTGGAAGCTGTTTAGTTTCTAATGGTTTTGAAATTTCGTTTAAGTGTAATAAAGTAGTTCTTATTCACACTGGTACTTTCTTTGGCAAGGGTTACTTGTCGAATGGTTTATTTGTAATAACTGCTGAACCCGTTTTGGGATCTTTAGTTAATAATATTTCTGTTGTTAACTGTGTTGAATCCGCAAATTTATGGCATGTTAGACTTGGTCACTTAAATTTTGGTGCTCTTAAGAATATGATGAACTTAGAGTTGATTCCAAAACATACCATAGAAAAGAATTCTAAATGTCAAGTATGTGTGTCTGCTAAACAAATAAGGAAACCTTTTCATCACATTGTTAGGGATTCAGACTTGTTAGATTTAGTACACACTGATATTTGTGAATTTGGTGGTGTGTTAACCAAGGACCAGTTTAGATACTTCATTACCTTTATAGATGATTGTAGCAGGTACTGTTATGTTTATTTACTTAGACATAAGGATGAAGCACTTAGTAAATTCATTATATATAAAACTGAAGTAGAAAAACAAAGTCGCAAGGTACTTAAACGGTTGAGATCTGATAGAGGTGGTGAGTATACGAGTAACGCTTTTAATGAATTTTGTGCAAGCAATGGTATAGTTCATGAAGTTACCCCACCATACACACCTGAGTCTAATGGGATTGCTGAGCGAAAGAATAGAAACTTTAAAGATATGATTAATAGTATGCTTATTAATACATGTGGGGAGAGGCTTTGAATACGGCTTGCCATATTCTGAATAGAGTCCCTTTGAAACACATGGATAAGACACCCTATGAGTTATGGAAGGGCAAGAAGACTAGTCTTAAGTATCTTCGTGTGTGGGGGTGCCTTGCTAAGGTACTTGTCCCTGAACACAAGAGAAAGAAACTAGGTCCAAAGACTGTTGACTGTATCTTTCTAGGCTATCTTGAGACCACTACAGCTATGAGATTTTTAGTATTAAAATCTGACATAGATGGTATAGTGGCAAACACGATAGTTGAGTTTCGTGATGCTACATTCTTTGAGGATGTTTACCCTATGAAGACTGGTATGCCTCAAGATACTTCTAATGAAGATCCTACTCACACATCAAGTTCTATTCCTGATCATGTGGAAAAGATGACTAATGTGGGGGCGGAACCTAGTAGTAGCTCTACTCCTAATGAGTTAGAGGAACCACGAAGGAGTAAGCGTGCAAAGGTAGTCAAGGATTTTGGAAGTGATTTTATCACTTACAATGTCGAGGACGAACCTTTAACTTTCCGACAAGCTATGGATTCTTCAGAGTCTAGGCACTGGAAGGGCGCTGTAAAGAGTGAAATTGACTCTATTGTTTCTAACGGAACATGGGAGTTAGTTGATCTCCCTCCTGGGTGTTCTACTATCGGGTGTAGATGGATTTTTAAAAGGAAGTTGAACCCTGACGGATCAATAGATAAGTACAAAGCTAGACTGGTAGCTAAGGGTTTTAAGCAAAAAGAGGGCATTGATTACTTTGACACATACTCTCCTGTAGCTAGGATGACAACAATCCGAATGCTTGTAGCATTGGCTTCCGTACATGGTCTTATCATCCATCAAATGGATGTAAAAGACAGCATTTCTTCATGGTGAACTTGAAGAAGAGATTTATATGGATCAGCCTGAGGGATTTGTTGCATCTGGTAACGAAAGGAAAGTATGTAAGTTGATCAAATCCATCTATGGCTTGAAACAAGCTCCTAGGGATTGGCATAAAAAGTTTGATGAAACTATAGTGCCGTTCAGTTATGATATTAATGATAGTGATAAGTGTGTCTACACCAAAGTTAAAGGTAGTGAGTGTGTCATCTTGTGCCTATATGTAGATGACATATTACTGTTTGGAACCAATATTGAGATTATTAACGAGACGAAAGCTTTCTTGAAAAGGCATTTTGAAATGAAGGATATGGGTGAGGCTAGTGTGATTCTTGGTCTCAAGCTGACTCAGTCAGCTGAGGGAATAACTTTATCGCAGTCTCATTATATAGAGAAATCTATACTTGAGAAATATGGTTATTCACAGTGTAGAATCGCTAGTACACCCTATGATCCTAAAGTTGCCCTTGTTATGAATACTTCAGGAGTTCCTGTGTCTCAGTTAAGGTATTCTCAGATTATAGGGAGTTTGCAGTATCTTGCTAACTGTACTAGACCAGATATTTCATATTCTGTGTCTAAGTTGGCTAGATACACAAGCTGTCCAAATAGAACTCATTGGGATGCTCTTGATAGAGTACTAAGATATCTGAAAGGCACAATGTACCTAAGTTTACACTATAGGAGATTTCCTGGTGTACTTGAGGGGTACAGTGATGCAAGTTGGATAGCTAAGAAGTCTGGTTCCAATGGAGTGACTGGATACGTGTTCACCTTAGCAGGTGGAGCAATATCCTGGAAGTCAACCAAACAGACTATAGTAACTCGGTCTACTTTTGAGGCTGAGTTGTGTGCGCTTGATGCCACGGGGTCGGAGGCTGAATGGTTACACGGACTTATGTCTGCGATACCTGTAGTAAGCAGACCACTTCCTGCGATTGCTATTCATTGTGATAGTAAAACAACTATAGACAAGATTAGCAGTAGAAAGTATAATGCTAAAACAAAGAGACACATCCAAGTTAGACTAAAGTCTATAAGGGGTTTAGTGTCTGATAGGATTATAGCTGTGGAGTTCATAGGAACTCAGAATAATATGGCTGATCCTTTAACTAAAGGACTGGAACCTGCAGTGGTCCTTAAGTCGAGGTTGGGGATGGGGCTGTCAACCCATCATAGTTCATCATCAGTGGGAACCCAATGCACATGAGAGGAGATCCCTCGAAGTGCATTCAATGTGGTAATAACAAGCTGTAAGGATGAATTGGTAGTACCTTTGCTACATAGATGATAATGTTTATATCTGAGTCTATCCCCTGTGAACCTAGAAGGTACTGATACTGCTAGTAAGCAAGAGTTATCATAACTCTTAATGGGGTCAAGTCATTCGACGAGATGGTAGCAGTACATCTCTGGAGATGCCCAGCTAAGCGAATGTAATTGTGTGGTCGCAATTAGAGGAAAGGGTTATTCCTTGAAGCATTCGACGAACAGGATCGAGACAAGACCATTAATGTCTCAAAGCCGTAGATTGGCACCATAGCCTTTGATTTGTCGTCGTCTATGGAACATGATTACATCAAACGGATTAATATTCAAGGTGAAACATTCCATCTGAATCCGGTAGTCATCGAAGTAGGGGACTCAGGAGGGTTCAAACCCGGAAGGGTACCTACTCTGAAAAACAAGTCATGATGAAAAACCTTGAAGCATTTCTATATTGATTTGTGGGGGATTGTTAGAAAATGGGGTTTTTGGAGCATAATTATTTTATGTTCTTGAAGTTAATTCCGGTTTTTAACGTTTGGAAATTATTCCTTGCTATGAGGACTTAAATTTTCATATATGGGTCTAAGTAATTTTCTTAGTGAAATCCATAGAGAAATGAAGTTGAAGTTGGTAGCTTGAAAGAGCATGAAAATAAGAGTGTGTTTTGTCCCACATTGAAATGAATAAAGGGGGATGTTGGCTTTATATTGAATCACACACATGGGTAGTGTACAACTACTAAGGTGTATGATGGTGCATGGTGTTACTGTGTGCTCCACGCGCACACACACACACGCGCGCGCCGCCGCCGCCCGCCCCGCCACGTCACGTCACGTCTCGACTCGGGTCGAAGGGCGATTTGGGCGAATGTCTCGGCGTCTCGCGTACGCGAGGCGACCTGGGCGAGGGATTTTATTCGTGATTGATTTAATATTTTAATTAAAATATATTTATCAATTGGGCTGGGTTGTCTTATCAGTTGAGCTGGGCTGGACCAGATTTGTTGGACTAAAAATCGGATGGACTAGTTGGGCCTTGTAACTGATGTATTCGAAATATATATATATATATAGAATGAACCTGGACGTGATAATATATTCTGTTAATATATTAAAACTGATACTGATATGTGTGGATTATATGTATAACGTAACTGTCGAATTAATGTTATATCAGCCGTTTTATTAAATTAATTCGGACGTTACAGCCGTTTCGTTTTATTAATTGGGCAGTTACGTTTCTTACATTAAAGCTGGTGGCACCAGTTACACTTAGCCTCTCCTATAAATAGAGAGCTAAGTTGCTGGTTTATTTACACCATACATTCTCCCTTCACTCTACATTCTCCTCTTTCCCTCTGTATTCTGCAGTAGTAGTGTTAGTGTTATTCCGGCGACTGAGGTGCCAGTCGAAGTAGAGTTTTTGTGGTTGCTGTGATCATCTAAACTTGGAGCTGTTTTATCCTGGAAGAAGATCGCCAGCATCCTGACAAATTGTAAGTGGGGGCGATTATCTCTTCAAGAGCAGTCAGATCTTGATCGAAGTTCTGACGACTCAGCTGCTTTACATTCTTGTTTTCATATACTGCTATAACAATGGGTTCGGGTATGTCTTCTTTTCTTCTATCGTTTCTACAGTTACTAATTTGCATGTGTTTTACCTTCGTGCTTTGTTTCGTCATTTCTGGACTTGGCCTTGACATGTTAAAAACGATATATAACTGCCTCTGTATCGCTTTATTAGTGAATATATCCAACAACTTATACGCACATCGAACATGTATGTGGAGAAGTTTCATACATAAACCCTTTTGCGATCGCTACCATTTATGAATCATGGTTGGAGTGTGAAATTTCTATTTGGGTCGATAACATGTTGTAGGAGCTTAGGAATGCTAAGCTGGTGCTTGTTTATTTAGGAATCATGGTTGGAGCGTGAAATTGCAATTTGGGTGATGAAAAATATCGAGTTATAATACTTATGAAGAAAATATTGAATTATAATCAATTTTTTTTACTAAGGTTGCTTTTTCAGAATTTATATATTTCAAACACATAAGGTTAATTATCAAATAGGTCATTCATTGCGATCAAATATATTCTCCTTCCCTCTTCATTTTTTAGAAAGCCCGAAGGCTTGCGAGAAGCCACAAATTTTCCATTGAATGTGCACTTAGGTGATGGAGCAATACATTACTAACACATTTCAACACTACACAAGTGTCTTGTTATATAAAGACTCTTTATCATTTCAATGTGGACCTAAGGTTCAACTTCTATTTTTTCAGCAATTTTGGATAATCACAACTCATCCATCTCTTAGTCGTTTTGAGTGTTTGAACATGCATTGAAAAGCTCTCGTGAAGGAGAACACGCTCCAAGCACAACTTGTTGCACCAAGGCACACTTAATCGGAGCTCAAAATGACTCGACAATGTGGATTCTCAAATCGGAGCTCAAAATGACTTGACAATGTGGGTCTAAAAACCGACAACTTTTTAGCTGATGATTGTTTGTTCATTTATAATCTTGAATATAAAACTGAACTGCAACCACTTAATGATGTTTTCCGGGATGGGCTACAGACCCCTTGGATGGACTCGTTAGAGCAAGTCCAATGCAATGTTATCCTTGGTGCTATTGCTATATTATAGCACCAAGTGCTAAAAAACTCATTTCCAAAGGGGTGCTATAGTTGGATGCATCCTTGGTGCTATTGCTATATTATGCAATCTTGGTGCTAAATTTGAAACCAAGGATGCATTTATGCATCCATGCCACATCATCATTTAACTAAAATGAGATGAGTTTGTTGAGAATATTCAATAGAAGTTAAAAGAGTTACGTAAAAGTTAAAAGAGTTGGTTAAATTTGAAACTAGTTATAGAACTAGCTTTGGAGGGTGAATTTTATTTTAGCACCAAAATTCATTTTTTGGTTCTATATTATAGCAATTTAGCATCTAGCATTGGACTTGCTCTTAGATGCAATAGTTTATGTCCCAAGTTTTGTAAGGCTCAAGAGTTTCACTGAGGAGAAGGTTTTCCTATTGTAGTTCTGAATAAGTCAGATTGCTTTCTGCTAGATGATAAGGTTTCAAGATGTTGAGCTCAACTCTTTTTAGCTATGCACATTTCACAAACTCTGTATATTTACTTGGGTTCAATTTGTTTTGTTCAGGTTGGTATCGTATTTTTCCATTAACTTTGTAGAATGTGTGAAATTATGAATTGTTATAGAAATAAGTCAGAATGCAAGATTTTTACACTTGGGACAGGCATGTGGAGAAGTCTAGGACATCTGCCCTTTTTCGAGAATGGCCTTCAGGATGGTAGAGTTGATGCTGGTAGTTGGAGTGGTACTTGGTTTGGTACATTTTTTGGTGGCAAACTTCATTGGTTAGCTAATCAAAAGAATACCAATAACGAAGTGGTGTATATATACTTTTGATTTGGAGAACAATTATTTCAAATAACGGCCTCTGCTCCTCAAGTTGATTCTGATTTGACAACCTGCAGGAGTTTGGGAACGCTAGGAGGGTACTTGTGTATATGTGATAGTACACCAGACGCTGATCTTGTCGCCATTTGGATGATGAAGGAAAATTGGACTAAAGAAATTGTCATTGAATCTACTCTTGGGCTATATTTTGTACAACCTCTAGATATTTTGAAAGATAGGACGATCTAATTGTCATCCTGTGATTATTGTTTGTACACTTACCATCTTGATCATAAAACTCTGCAACCACGTGAGGATGTTATCCCAGACGGGCTGCAGACCCCTTTTCTGGACACATATAATGCAATAGTTTATGTCCCAAGTTTGTAAGGCTCAAGAGTTTCAAGGAGGAGAAGGTGCACCGTTTTAGTTCTGAATTTGGTTTAGTGCTTTCTGCTAAATGATTGCAAGGTTTCAAGATGTTGCAGCATGAAGCTCAGCTCTCCTTTTTTTTTTTTTTGTTTACTCTATGTTCACTTGGGTCCCATTTGTTATATTTGGGGAGCTACTGTAACTTTAAAAAAAAAAATTAATTTCATAGTTTTAAAAAAATTTAAGTTATAACAAATGCTGTATTACTTATCCTTTTTCTTTTGAATATAAGATGATTATATGAAATTTTTTATTATGATGAATTATACAACTCTATGGGATAATGGAGTTTAATCATTAAATTATCTTTGATAATCCCATGTCATAATTGTCCAACTACAACTTCCTTTTAACCTCATTACCTTTTAAAAAAGACAATATATACACTCATCTTAATCTAATTCAGCTCACGTTGCAAGTGATTAGCAACTGTCCAAAAGAGAGTGCAAAACCACGATTATCTCTTCTTAAAGACATATTTCTTGGCCTGCTTTTTTTAATATTTTTCTCTTATAAGTTATCTTAGGCCTGCTTTCTTTATTGGGTGGTTTGTTTTAGGCTAATGGCAAAGTATCTGATATTGTATTTAACGCAGCTCAAAATTTTCATGCTGATGTTATAAGCATATCCTGTTGTAGTTGAGGCCGGCAGAGGACAGAAAACCTCTGTATAAGAAGAGATAAATACAATACCTGACTTGGCATTAAAAATATGGCGGGAGTGAAGCTTTTTAGGACATTTTCGAGCCCGTTTGCCTTGAGGATTGTTTGGGCATTGAAGCTTAAAAGCATAGAATTTGATACAGTAATGGAAGATTTCCCACACAAGAGTGCTTTTGCTTTTAGAGTACAATCCAGTTCACAAGAAAGTTCCTGTATTTGTTCACAATGGAAAACCAATATCAGAATCGCTTGTAATCCTCTTTTTCCTGAAGATCCAATGGAGAGGGCCACAGCACGTTTCTGGGCAAAATTTGGCGATGAAAAGGTAAAAATTTGAACTTTTTACCTTGTAATTTATTAAAAGATATCAGAACGAAAATTCCTTGGAAAATATTAAAATCATTGAAAAGGACCACAGAAACACAATTTTTTTTGACAAAAATGGTAGAAAGAAAAGGAAAAGCAGGCATTTCTTGTAACAGTTTTTGATCAATCTTTGACATGATCTTTCAATTGGTCAAATGTAGCTTTTGACATCAATATTTCAAAGTGAAGGCAAAGAACAAGAGGAAGCAAAGTTAAATGCCAGGAAAAATTTAGAATATGTTGAGGAACAGCTCAGGGGAAAGAGGTTCTTTGGCGGAGAGTCGATTGGATTCCTAGATCTTGTATTCGGTTGGATGGCCAATCTCATTAGTATTTTGGAAGAAACGAGCGGCCAAGATATCATTAAAGAAGAACAATGTCCATTGCTACTAAAATGGATAAAGGACTTCTCAGAAGTTCCAGTAATTAAAGAAAGCATGCCTCCGAGGGACAAGCTAATCTCCAAGTTTCGAGCAATGCAACAAGCCTGATGTGTGTATGAATTTTAAGCAACTACAGAGGTTAACTCATTATAAATAAAAGCTTTATTGTGCTTATGTGCAGTGCTTCACTGAATCATTTTCTATTACTACTATAAATGAAAAGACAGTAAAGAAAATAGGAAAGAACTATAGATATAATCTTGACAACTAAATCAGTAACCAATCGAACAATGATATACTTTTCGCAATCTAAGTATCATGCACTTTTCACGAAACCTGTTCCTTATGCTATTTCCTCTCACCCAACCCAATAACAATAGGCGTCACATTGTTTGTTTCAAGGTTAAGGTGGAGTAGATCATCTTTCTAGAAGACTTCTCCATTTAAAATTCAATTTCTCTAGTGTGAGCACAATAAACAATATCTCGTTTCTGGTACTGATTTTGCAGTCCGGAGTTTCTACATAGTACGGTGATTCTGCACCTTCTGCGGGGTTTTCCATGATGGGTTAACTGATAGAGATGAATCACATATGTTGGCAGCCGCATAGACAACTGCTAATCGAAACCTTCTTCTTTGTCTTGCCTTCTTGTTATTCTTATGGCTTTCCTAGCTGAGATTCTGAACTTCTTCGATCTGCTAAGCACCACATGCTGCTTTCCCTCTTGCTCCTTTCTCTACCTCCACACATAACCACATTAAAGAAGAAGAAAACATAATGTACCTGGCGAAAAAAAACACATAATGCAACTAATTTTCCAAAAACTACGATCTTGTCTCCAAAACTAGTCATACACATCTCTCGAAATTCCCACACCCCCGGGCCATGTCCAGTGAACACGGGTTTGAGGACAAAATCGGAGATTTCGGATGACAGATATTATATCCCCCAGATTATCCAGTAGGCAGATCACACAAGCCGCCTGAGGCAGCAAACTCTAAACCTTCACAAATATGAGATTCACAAAATCTATACTGCCAGGAATTTGTAAATCTGCGAATGCAAAGAATTCATTTCCAATTTACTGAATATTCTGAAAATGAGATGGATGGAAGTGACATAGGAATGGAGAGTATGATTGTCATGCAGGACTGAGGTTTAGTATGCGCTAAAAGGCTTCTAGTCAAAATCTAGTGGCTCTACACAAGAAACTGGAATTTGAAACTGATACAATGTACAATTGAGCAGATTTAACTATTTTTCATTCAGTCAGGCACTCGTAAAAGGGTCCTGAGCAAGTAGGTATCCGTTAGTTAACCCAAAATTTTAGTACATACACAGGATTCAGTTTAGCATACTGGGTATGTTCGGTGACTTGGTATTATTAAATTCTTACTCAAAATTAACAATTGTTCTAATCATTCATACCAACGGTAAAATATTGTCATAATCCCGTGATGTACCTAGATAATGATGCTTGTATATTTTGAGCTGCACGGGTTTAATTAAGCTAGTATTTATTTAATCCTAAATTACTATATTTTGAGCTAAAGACATGGAGTTTGCCTCGTATTATCCGAAATAATTAATGACACCGATGTCTAACATTGAGAAGTCCGTATATGCTTCATCAATTGCCTGTACTTGTATATATCTTATAGATGCACAAAGCAATATGTCTGCATTTTTCTGTGCTCATCCATTTCTTAAATCTGTTACTGGCTTCATCCTTTGGTAACAGTTAGAAGCAATGAAAGGAGATAAACCTTTGATTTGCTTTATGATGATACATTTTCTCAGCTATCCTTTATTTCTAAGCAAAAGTACGGTTGAGTGCCTGGTTTATAACGTTGGTGATTCCGAAAACTGGAACACAGGAGTAAACTACCTAAGTTGGTTGCAGAAATACAATTTTAGCGTCGGCGACACTCTCGGTTAGCATTCTTTCTAGCCTCTGTCCTGCAGAACAGAGTAAATTATCTAGGTTCCTTCTCTGCATGTTGTTATGTGTTCAATAAGATTGTTTGTGTCAAATACTGTTTGGATTGGTATGGTCTGATTTGTACGTGTTTTGGTGAAATGTGATGCAGTTTTTAATTATGTATCGACGCAACATAATACTTGTGTGGTAACACAAGCTACATACCAGTCTTGCAATTCAAGCAACGGAGTGTTGGCCAGATACGAGAGTGGAAATGATCAAATTGTACTGACTGAGGCCAAGAAATATTTGTTTGTATGTGATGTACCGGGCCATTGTTCTGGTGGTATGAGATTCGGTATTAATGTAAATGATTATATTAACAATACTGCTCCTGATGATCTGCCTGGTATGGATCAAAACAGTGGGAAGAAGAATGGGGTTGCTAGTTTGCTTGTATATTCTATGGCTGCATTACTAGCCTTCTGTTGGAAGCCCTATACCCATTATGGGCTGAACCGAAGGCCCAACAAGAAAAAGCCCAAAATGACTAACGGTCTCCTCTTCTCTTGAACGGTATTTATCTACTTTCGGTGGTGGAAAACACAATGATACCCATGGGCCCTTTTAAGGTAACGGACATAACTTCTAAGGTATAAATATAGATTGAATCTACAAGAGAAGACACATGCTTATAATTTACTAACACACACACTCTCTTTACGTTCAAAGTTATCTAAAAACGCGACTTACTTACTCTCACACCGGAGGTGAATCGGGGGGATAATCCCTCGCATTCTTCTCACTTTTCAGGGTCAACCCGAAGGCCGACCCGGTGGAAATCCAGTCGTAACATTTGGCGCCGTCTGTGGGAACGTAGAGATACAATCTGTGTTAAAATTTTGGCAAGCTATGACAATCGAAGAAACACCCAGGAATAACGAAAGCACCGTGATAGGAGACAGTCCCGCCACGCAAAGGACGACTCCGGCCGCCCAAAGAATGCTCGATTTCAATGAAGACATGCCCTCCCCCGAAGAACAACAAGAAATGCTAGCAAAATGGAGAGAAGAGAAAGCCAAAGGAAAGGAAACAGAGAAGGCAAAAAGCCAGAACGAAGCAGCACGGCAAGCCGAGCTGAGGGAAGCCGACCGAGTAAAGCTACAAACCTTGAAACTCCAAAGAGAGGAAATCGAACGACAGGAGAAGACATTGCGCGAAGCCCTGGAGGCCGAAGGCCGGACACCCAAAGATGACCGAAAAGATAAAAGGGTCAGGGACGATGAAGATGAGTCATGGAACTCAGAACTGCAATCTAAGAAAACCAAGTCGAAGGTTAGAGATTCCTCGGACTCGGAAGAAGAAGGTCCGCACACAGACGATCGTATTCGCAGACTGGAAAAGGTTATGTTCGGGGATAGGACAATTAGCCACGAGCCTGTCGTGACCGAAGAGATAGAACACTACCGACCACCACCAGGAAGGCAATTCCCAAAGATGCACGAGTTCAACGGAAAAGGCGATCCCGAAGACCATTGTGAGAAGTACGAATCCCTCATGACTGGTATGGGACATTGCGACATCATGCTGTGCAAAATGTTCAAAACTTACCTAAAAGGGTCGGCATCCATGTGGTATCGTTCACTAAGGCCACGGTCGATTGATTCTTATGGACAAATTAAAAGGAAGTTCTTGAGAAATTACTCCCATTTATGCCGAAGAGAAAAAGACACTGAAGCCCTAATTCACTGCAGAAAAAGACCGAACGGAGAATTAGGAGACTACCTAGCTAGATTCAAAGAGGAAGCCGGAATGGTCACAAGCCTCGATAAGATCAAAGCCGCTGGATTCCTTTCAGCAGGTCTCGACCCTGTGAAAGGCAAGAAGCTCCGGTCATCTCTCTATGACGTTCCCCCAAAATCATTAAACGACATATACGTTCGGGGAGAAGCAATACGAAGGAAGTTAGAAACAATTGGAGGGTACAAAGAAAGTCGAAGGAACGACAGAGACGATAGAAGAGGCGAGCGCAGGGACGACCGAAGGAATCATAGCAACACACGAGGAAGGATGAACGATCCAAAAACAACAGGACAAAGACAAGACAAAGATAGTACTGTGTTCACTCGCCTAAACACACCCATCTCCAAGATCCTCCATGAAATCAAAGGAAAACCAGGGTTCGTTCGACCACCTCGAATCAAAACCCCTGAGTCCAGAAGAAACGAAAACAAGTACTGCGAGTATCATCGGGATAAGGGCCACAACACAGATGAATGCTACCACCTAAAGAAGTTGATCGAAAAGATGATCAAAGGCGGGGAGTTATCCCAGTTCGTGAGCGACTTAAGAGAAAAGCTCGATGCAAAGGAAAGAAGAAATCCCGGAGAAACCGAAAGACCGGAAAAGTATAGAGGCGAGGTCCGAACGATCTTTGGCGGCACAATACTTGATCGGGACAATAAGACGGCCCGAAAGAAATACACCAGGCAAATATACAGTCTTTACCAATCGAAAACAGCCAAACAACCATTGCCGATCAGCTTCACGGAGGATGATTACGAGGACGTCATATGGCCACACGAAGACCCCCTGGTTATCAATCCGGTGATCGGAGATAATAAAATCTGGAAGGTGCTAGTCGATGAAGGGAGCTCGGTCAATATCCTATACCACAGGACATACTCTAAAATGAACCTAGGAGGAGAACACCTCGAACCATGCCACGAGGCACCCCTATATGGCTTCGGTAATCAACCAGTACCGATCGAAGGTACCATCAGATTAAATGTGCTCCTAGGAAAAGCGCCATATACCGTAGAAAAGGAAGCTAAATTTTACGTCGTTCGGGTAGACAGCCCATACAACGGCATCCTGGGCGTTTTATCCCTATTCCAAGCCGTATCATCCATACCGCACTTGAAGCTAAAATTCCCTACCGAGCAAGGGATTGGAGAAATGAAGGGCGATCAAAAAGCAGCAAGAATCATCATGTTAGAAGATTTTGACAAAGATAAAGGCGCAGAATTGGTCGAATCCGGGAAAAGGAAAAGAGACGAAGACGCCGGGGGAAACCATCAAATGCTGAACATAGAGATCGAGAAGTTCGGGACCGATCTCTCCTGTCCAATTGCCGAACCGGCAGCCGAAATCGAAGAAATCGAATTATATGTGGGCCAATCCGGGAAAATGATCCAAATAGGCAAGGGGATGGAACCAGAGCTGAAGGAGAGGGTCATTGCCGTCATCAGGGAATTCCACGACGTATTCGCTTGGAATCCCGAAGACATGCCTGGGTTAGATCCTTCAGTCGCGAAGCACTGTCTAAACGTCGAACGAAGCCTAGGGACATGTTGGAAGCCCTATACCCATTATGGGCCGAACCGAAGGCCCAACAAGAAAAAGCCCAAAATGACTAACGGTCTCCTCTTCTCTTGAACGGTATTTATCTACTTTCGGTGGTGGGAAACACAATGATACCCGTGGGGCCCTTTTAAGGTAACGGACATAACTTCTAAGGTATAAATATAGATTGAATCTACAAGAGAAGACACATGCTTATAATTTACTAACACACACACTCTCTTTACGTTCAAAGTACTCTAAAAACGCGACTTACTTACTCTCACACCGGAGGTGAATCGGGGGGATAATCCCTCGCATTCTTCTCACTTTTCAGGGTCAACCCGAAGGCCGACCCGGTGGAAATCCAGTCGTAACACCTTCATACTTAAATTTTAACATAATATCATTACTTTGATCATGTTTTTGGGTAATGCAATGCCGGTCAGTTGTCATACTTTGGAGATTTTTATAAAATCGACTTCATTTTTCATTCATCTTACAGCATTGCACATGAAGAGCACATAAAGGGACACAAACCTTTTATATATCTCCCTGCACTTTTTCCTTCCTGCACTTTAATATTTGAACTAGATAATGCCTTTACAAATTGTATTAGGATATTTGCAATGTTACATCCATAAAATGATTGTTTGTGTCCAAAATTAGAGATGAAATGTTGTAATGCGTTAAGATTAAGATGAGGATTAGGGGACAGATTTCATATCGAAAGTGTATCATAGTGTTGACATGAACTCAAGGATCCTCTTCCACTTGTATTTAGAACAATTGTAATGCATGGAGAGGACAGGCACCCGATCATTTTATTCATGCAAATATAAGCAAAAGTTCATACATCATTAACTTGTTCTAAATTTTATAAAGTAGGAAAAAAACAACAAAGATTCGAAAAGAGGGCGCCTACAGTAGCCAGTTATGCTTATTTATGAAGATGGTGGAGATGATGATTGTGGTGAAAGTGCACGGGATGCTGATGGTGGTGATAAGAATGGTAATTGTGATGATCATTGCCATTTCCATTTTCTGACGTAGCTGCTTTAGATATCTCAGGCCAACTTCGATTCGGATTTCTAGTTATCTCCAGCAGAGACTCCCTTACATGATCAGCTTGAATCATATCACAGTCTTTTCTCTATTCGTGATAGCAGACAGTGGTTGCAAATTAAAAAACTCAGTTCAAATACACATGTTAAATGTTATATTGTACATGTTATGATATAGGTATACGTACCTCAACTTTAAAGACATTGAGAACGAGGGATAATAAGCTAGTAACATTCACATTTGTTACATCAAGCCCAAGAGAATTTAGAGCCTCCATCAACTTCACAAAACCGCCTGGCTTGTGCTCACAGAATACCTTCACAAACAACTCATTTCCATCCAATTGAATCACCTCCACTTGCGGCTGCAATAACATTTCAATATAATTACACAACATATATACAACACACACACACACACACAGACATCTTACCTCCATTTGTTGCACCTTATCATTAGTACTTTCGGAGTTTAAAGTTTTCTTAGTGGAGACCTCTGTTCCAATACTTGATAAAGCTCCAATATTGTAAGCCCTATTGTAAGGTTTACCAAGTTCAGATTTTGTTCCAATTTTAACTTCACTTCCATGTACAACCTCTGATTGAAGAGTGCTTTGATCATTATCATTTGGTTGCCCACCTTCATCGTCTATGTTCCTCTCTAACTCGTTTTGAAGATCTTCAACTTGTTGCTTTAACTCCATTACATAGTCAATTGCATCTCCAAGAATTGAAGCTCTATCCAACTGAAAATAAATGAAAAGGTGACAACAAATTAGTTATATTTATTATATTTAGTTGCAGCATGTAATTCGTTGATTTTATTCCAACAGACCTTCTTTTCTCGGGCTAACAAGAGGTAGTACATAGACATATAATATTAAAGATATAATTGTGTCTTACTAATTGTTATACATAGTACCTTGGTAATTTTAGGAACCAAAGATCTGAGATTATAAAGCCTTTCATTAAGTTTTTTCCTTCTCTTCCTTTCAGCTACAAGGTTTTTACAATGAGTTCCACCTTTTCCAGTTCTTCTTCTGTACTTGCCATCATTATTATCTTCATCATCATTATTATCTTCGTCATCAGAGACCGAATCTGATCTGTTTATGGAATCTCTATCATCACTTTGCCGTTTCTTGCTTTTCGTAGGCTCCACATTAGTATTGATCATTTGTGCATTAGTACTACTAATCATGGATTTCTGGAATGTGTCAAGATCTTCCTGATCATAAACATTTAACGGCCTATGATCCATATTCAACTGTTCATCGGGACTTTCTAGTAAGCTCTTGTTTTCATTTTCCATATTGTGATCGTCAAATTGTTGGAAGAAGCTCACTGAAGAGTTGTGTAAATGAATTTGGTCTGTGCTGATGTCGTCTTGAAGATTCAGATTCTGGATCATTGTTGCTGGAGAGATTGGTGGCTGGAAAAGCTCCTTTTGAATTTTTTGATCATTTTCACTGATCATTGAAGTCGATTTGAATAAGAAGTCTGAAGTCATCATGCTTTGCTGATCTTGTGACAAGTTAAACTGTGATGTTATAAAATCTATCAAACGCTGATCTTCAGATACCTGAGAAAAGAAAACTATTCAGTTGATAATGCATAAAGCATATGTAATATTCCTTGCAAACTAATGACGAAGTTTTATCCTCCACAAATTTCAAATGACAAACTCACACTTATAAATGATGTGAACTACCAAATAATTTCATGCACTTTATATTTTTTCTATATACTTTATAATTTGTCATTTCTGATTTTCTCATTTATTTGTCTACCATTATATTTCTGTTTCAATAGAACTCGATCTCCAGCTACTTTAGCTTCTTATTATTGTACATGCATGACATTTGTGTGTAAACTTTTACCTATAAATTAGTACTTTGGTCACTAGACTTTTCTTTTATAACAATTAATTATACACCTTAACAGTTTAGAATTAGAACACATAAAGTTGGTTAATATAAAGTTTATACATCTCATTAGTTTTCAGTCATGCACAAAAATACTATATATCTAAAGTATACATGCAGGAAGAAAATAGACTTACTTGTTTGTCTACAAAGAGCTCAATCAATCCAACTGAAACCGGAATTAGAACCCTAGTCTCCACCGCATCCTGGCAATGTAATCAGTGGATCAAAAATCAATTAAATACCACAAAGACAAAGACATAATTAATCTCAAGTTGTTTTTCACATGAATGTGTTTGTGGTATTCACCTCCTGTATCATGTCTGAGTGACAGCTATTGGAGAAGTTGAGCCATCTGGGTTGATTCGATATCAAAGCCTGTGCATGAATCCTGCATGTGATTTAAGAATAACTACAGATTAATTACTATAACTAATTTTATTAATTAAAAAACATATGTAGTGATCTCTAGAAGAGGAATTATATGTACCCAGAATCCATGGGAAGAGAAGAAGGTAAGTGAGAAAGCAGTTGACAAGCCTTAGTTGTTGAATGCTGAAACATGATATCTCTACAAGGGTTATTGATGGAAACAACTGTAAACAAAAGCTCCTCATCACCCCCACCTTCACCATTCATATTATTAATCACATTGTTATCACTCCCAGCACAACAGCAATCCATCAACTCAAGAAACCTAATTATGTACACACAGACAAACAAAAAGATCGATACCGGAATTGAAGGATTAAGCAAATCTTTTTTTATATATATAACAAAAACTATTAATTGCCTTTGATCTTCGCTCAGTTTCCAGAAAACACAGTAGTTCCAGCCTTTGACACCCACAAGTATTGGCCTTATTTTCTCCATTATGGGTTGCAAAAAGCTCATATTTCCTGCCACATCACATCAATTATTTATCGTATATATACTTTTAGCAGTTGATTCGATTTTAGTAAATTAATATTTCATTGATTTTTATGCAGCAAAAAATAAATGTAACATACATTTCGTCTGATATATAGGAAAATTTATCAATTTATTATATCATTACCCAATTGCACACACATATATGCAATCCCACAATTGATAGCAAATAGTTGATCACTTGTTTTTAATTAGGAATTTGTATACTCCTAAATGTATCTCCAACAAGGCACCTGATATCCAACTCATTAAATATAGTAATTTTTTGTTATCGTGTTCCGGAACAGAATCGTTACGAATGTGTTATTTTATCATTGGCTTTCCATAAAAGTCATATGGGTGAGTGATCCGTTAGTAAATAGCAACGGACACGTTTCCGTTGGAAAATTTTGTTAGCAAAACTGGGATTTCTTGTAATGTCCTGTCTATCGAACATGTCATATTTGGCAACGATAAATTCCAGTAACTAGCACCCCATATAAGGTGGCTAGATGGTTTCGAAATAAATAATAGAAAAACTAGATATAATGTAATAAATATGGGTAATATATATATATTTTTAATACAAGTACTTAGATTTGTTTCATTTAGATATATCAAAGTGTAAAGAGAGTGCTAAAAATCAGCAACTTCTCACGCTTTGGGCACCATTGTAACTCAGTAGAGAGTCATCTCATAATATCGTGCCACATAAATTTTGGCACCCCTAGTGGAGATGCTTAATACACACATCAGCTTTCCATTCACATAAAGGTTAATGAAATCAAGCACTTTTGACCTTGTTTAAACTTTATACATGAAAAAGATCCTAGTTGTAGTATATGTATACATGTAATGCATACCTGCACACGACGAACAGTAGCTTTTTATCTTGACAAAATATGGGATGATGTATCTATATCTTGTGTTTGAGCAAATAAAGGTGGAAAAAAGTAGGATGCTGCAAGAAACAAAAGTCAAGTGTAAAAAACAATAGCAGATGTCCATACCAATAGATAGCGGATAGCAATGTCTAACTGCAACATCATTTTGTGACAATCCTCATTTGCTCACCTCAATACTATATTAGCTATCTAGCTACTTCATCCCATTATTTATATTTAAATTCGTTTATTGTAAAGGTACTGTATGCGTGCGTGTATTGGTATATGAAACTTGTTTTGTGTTGTGTTGGAATGCTATTTTTAAGCTTAATTAAAATTAGAGGAAACAAGCACTAATTACGTTCATTAAAATGTTTATTAAACTATGCAAGTAATTGTATTATATAAAAATGTGTATAGATTTATGATCAGTTATATTGTGGTAGGTAAACGGCATGACATGCATGAGAGGGAGGAGTTGGAGTTTGTTACAAAGAGGAGCAAGTTTAGTGGAATGTAATTAGTGTATAAATAATAATCAAGTGTTTGTTAAATATTAGTAGATGGAAAGATATTAGGGAGAGGGGTGGAATGCATGAGCTACGTAAAAAAATGCCCTACAAAATCCGAACCATCTTCCCAGGAGTCTTTCATTAGGCTTCAGTTTTATATTCTTCATGCTTCTTATGCTCTGCAACTTCTAATCAAACACATATAGTTTTTCTTGTTTAATTATTGGAAGAACAATCAAATACCAAACTCTTTAGTACTTTCTAAAGAGTTCACTTTTGGACAAGGACTACTCTACTACTATTATCTTTGAAATAATCAATTGTGGAATACCATATGAGTTTAATACTTAATGGTCATGTTCTACATACGATCGATTATAATTAAAAATTTATAAATTAATTTGTATTTTTGTGCAAAGTAAATTATTATATTTTATAATGCATTTTAAACATAATAAACTTTAATTTATATATTAACAAAATTAAGATATTCCCTCTATCCCTCTTAATTCTTTACATTTGTTAGAGAGAGGTTGACACACTCATAGTTTCATAAATTATTTTAAGTTTTTATCTTTTGAATAAAAATTTAATGTATAAATTTTTATTCTTAAAAAGAAAATATTTAGAAAAAAGTTATGAAACTATACATACTTTATATGTGTTAAAAATGCGTGTCAACTCCTCTGTAAAGAATTAAGAGGGACTGAGGAAGTAAATATCATGTCATACTAAAATATAATTTATTTTTAAAAAAACAGTACATGATTTTTAAAAAATGCATGTTCAATAAATTAATATTATATGCAATTATTAAAAGAAAACTTTTGTGTTCAAACGACACATATCATGTTTACTGTATATCAAATAAATATTAATGTTGAATAAATATAGATTCAAAATTTTTATTAGATCTAAGTTCTATATTAGAATAAAATTCTCATCCCAAACTTTAATATTAATACACACACACACACATATATATATATATATATGTTTTTATTAAGAATTAATAATCAAGTTAGCTAGAAAGTTGAAATATTGTTAAGTTTGCAATATGCTATATTTATCCTGTAAAGCCCTCCAAATTCGAGGTCAAGAATTTAGGTCATGTCACCATCAAATCATATAATTCCTTTATTAACTTCATAACTCAATAATACATCAATAAGAGCTCAATCTTTCACACACATAAGTTAGAGACTCAAAACGATAGACAAAAGTAACACTAGTTATTACAAACCAAATGTACTATCGAGGATATCACATAGTTTTATTTATACAAACAAGGCAAGTCTTACGAATAACAGTTGAAAACCTATCAAACTTACTTTGTAGTATTTATCCGGAATTGGACCATCCCAGGGGTAAATCTTCTACTCCAGTATGGAGTTAACCGACCCAGTTCTCCTTTTTCTGAATGGTTTTACAAAGCAAGAATGAGCTATATAATACTCAGCAACTTCCCCGTTTTGAACAATAATATGGCTTTTTTCAAATTATTTCAAAATGTATAAGTGTATACTTACACGATATCAATTAAGTATAGCAAAATATATCTATACATGTATCATTTTCGTCAAAATCTAAATACGATTCAAGGTACTATACCAAGGAATATATATTCAAAATACTTGCTTCTAATCGAGAGCAAAATTGAAGATTTTTAAATCGATAGTTTGCAAAGTTTTGAATTCGATAACACCTCTCAGTATAACAACTGGAGTTTGAAAACATGACCTTTCAGTCAAAACATCTTATACAATTCAAGATACCATAAAAAGAATAACATTTCTCAACCATTGTTAACATTCTCAATAATTAAGCACCTAGGCTTTCGTCACAATGTTCCTGTACAATTCCAATTGAAAGAATGAGACTATTTAGTAGCTAACCACGATACATGGTGATCAGCAATTTGTATCGCATTTTTCAACTAGTAGATGGATGACTTTCCTAAACGGGCTTGCACCCTGATCGCATACGGACCTTATGTTGGACTGTCCCATAACCTCTTACGCTTTGATGGACTTTCCCACAGTCTCTTACACTCATCCCAACACACTAGATGTGTCAGGCACTTCCAATACCTTAAAGAATCATATCCATTTCTCAGAACTGAAATTAATCTAGCTCACCTAAGCATTTTCGCTTGTTGATAAGTCTAAACTCATTAGACATGTACTTCCAAAATGTTTGTGGAAGTAAAATTCGCAATGTGGGTTGATATCAGTCAACAGATTTTATTCGTTTAGGAATTTCATTTTAAAATCACGACTTGATAAGTTTAAAACTCTAGCTGAGGTTAGGCAGTGATCCCAAAGCGTAATTCTTTTCGATAAATGAGAAGGTAAAGTTATTTATTCACTTTCTAAATTGAGTCCCCATTTTTTGATGAGTCAAAGAATATTTGTTCTCATTTTTAAAAAAATTATTTAAATTCAAAATAATATTTGGGAAACTCTGCTATTTTTAAATAAATTATCCATA
This sequence comes from Saposhnikovia divaricata, assembly GCA_036435485.1. Taxonomy (NCBI): domain Eukaryota; kingdom Viridiplantae; phylum Streptophyta; class Magnoliopsida; order Apiales; family Apiaceae; genus Saposhnikovia; species Saposhnikovia divaricata. The sequence continues at coordinate 247,290,669 of CM071594.1, read as the reverse complement.
GGTCAGAAAATATTTTAAATAATTTTTGAAAAGCTTAAATGATTTCTAAACAATGATTTAAATTTTAAATTAATTAAGAATATTTAAAAAATATTTATTAAATAAGTAATCATATAATAATCCCTCATAAATAAATATTCAAATTAATATTTATTTAAATAAATAAATATCCCACAATATTTATTTTAAAACAAATATATATTTAACTAATATTTAATTTATATCATTCAAATATTTTAAACCTTAATTATCCAAAATATTTATCGGAATAATTATTCAATAATCATAATTAAAATAATCGTCCTTGAAAGTCCTCCAAGTTTTTTATATAAAAGTACATCCTTACTCCTAGTCTAAATTTGAAGATATATATCACTCATATAGCATATTATCAAAATTATGAAAGATTTATATATATACATCATATAAATCATATTGCCCTATTTTTAAAAATAGGGGTAAAATCGTAAATTCACATCTATTAAAATGGCAAACTTTGCCCTTGTGTTGAAGTATAATATATAGTAATAGAATAGATTGTAACATCATCAAAGCATTATATCGCAACTACAACATTTAGTAAATAACTGTAATTATAAGTTATGAAGTTTAAAGTCTTGCATAAACAAGAATTAACTTCATATGCAACAATCAAGTATAGTATTTTGCAAACGAAAGGGTAGGTTTGGAAAACTTGACTGGAAGCCAAAGTACATCTCCTACGTTTCCCTCGTTCGGATAGTTTTAGAAATAGACATAATATCTTGGTTACTCTTCTTAATCGAAACAGTTACCCATACTATTAATAAGTACACTTAACTTCGTGAACTGATTACGAAATTGTCAACATCTTTTGACTTCGTGCCCTTAGAGTTGACTTTTCAGGGAGTTACTATTACGCTATTCACACTCCAACATTTTTAAGAAATTGAAAATTACATAATTAAATATGAAACCACTTCAAAGAGCTTCCTGAGTATTTGTAATATTTATCAAAATTGCTTCGATTTGGAAAACGTGAGTTTAGATAGACGAAACGGCTTTTGGAAACTTGGTCAACTACGGAGTTGTACTATTTGCGCTTGTTTCACTAAAACGCTCCTAACTCCTTAACCGTTAACTCAAATGACACACCGTTTTCGCATGCACGATCTAGAGAATGTCTACTTTATAACTAATCAAGAATTTGGTTCTAGAAGGAGAATCATTTTTCTGATTTCGCTGTACTAGGCAGTAGCTTCCGTGATGAATAGTGTTATCATGCAACTTTGGTTCCGACATTTTTAAAAAATCGAAAATTTTAGACTTTTGCACGAAATCGTTTCGGTGACCTTAATAACTGTCCAAAGTACTTATCATCCAAATGTGAGTACAAAAAGCAGTTTTGTTTCCTCGCGCGACTTTCATTAAAACAGACTTTCCTCTTAAATTGTAAATCGTATCGAAATGATCTTTATAGCAAAACAAAAAAGAAAACAAGCTCTACAAGTTTCTGGGCAGGGTGACCAAAATCAGTAACTTTATAGTTCGGAAATCTTGTTCAAAATAGTCCTAAAATCAAATGGATGTTACGACAGTTGTAATAGTAATGTTTCACGATTTTAATTACTTTAAAATCATTAACAACCAACCATCAACCCATCATTTTTATCATTATAATCAATTTTTAAACTTCAAGAGCTCACAACCAACAACAACCAACATCATCCAACCATCAAGATTCAATTATTTATAAACCAAACTCCATGAACTAACACATACTTAAACATAACTCAAAATAAATCAAAGGGTGGCTGGTGTCCATACCTTTATTGAATCCTTAAACATACTACAAGAGCTTGTAACTTTTAAGGAGACTTGATCTATGCTTATCATTCTTAAAATTGCAAAAGAAATCAAGAAACAAGTTAATAAAATTTTGGAATTACTATTCACCCACATCTTTGAACAAGGATTTGTCTATATATGTTATACTAATTGGATGGTCTTGAAATTTTGTACGCACCTTAGATATATAATGAAGGAGCTATGGTCCAAATTTGGTGATTTATGGATAAGTAGAATTTGAGTTTTGAATTTTTCTTTCCTCCTTGCTCTAGAAATAACCAAATGAATAAGTAGAAAAAGGGGAGAGGGGGGTTGCTCTCTCTTTTTCTCTTAACTTAAATGATAGAAAATGAGTTTGTGTGATATATTATTGGCCTTTATCAGATTTCTACAATGCAAGGTATAGTCTTGGCCTATTTTAGCTTGCTTTTTCCACACTTAGGCTAGTAAATAGTGTTGAAAGGCATATGATGTAGCCTATTTGTATTTCGAGGATACAACTCAACTCAAACAAGAATGTAATAGTAAATAGTATATGTACTGTCACAGGGATCTCAAATGCATAACTGTCAAGAGAAAGAAGACAAAGTCAATCTACCGTTTTGAGGTATACTACACTTGAAGAAGTTCATTCAGTTGATCAAGCGTCAGTGGAGTAATCAAGACAGGGGTTTCTATTTATAGTGACAAGAGGTTCCAACAGTGGCAGAATACAGATTATAAAGGTTTGAAAAAGAGTGAAGAAAAGGAAGACATGAACCACAACTTTAAAGTCAATATATGAAGAACAGTCATTACGGTAAGTCACTCATGAACCAGACCGTGCATCGAGTGTCAACATTAAACAGTGGTTATTCGTCATTAACTTCAGTGGTTCAAGCTATCAAGACTGGTAAAAGAGAAAATCATTGTGCAAGCAACAGAAGTGTTAAATTCATTAACCACAATGATTTTACTATCGAGTGGACAGGCTACGAGGAAAAAGAATTATCATAAAGAAATTCTAAGTGATATGTTCTTAATGCTGAAACCCCGGTTAGAATTGTTGTATTTTTTGCTAATCAAAAGGAGTCCGGTTTCAGATCCTCAAGAGACCGTAGCTTACACCTGGACGGGTTATGAGAAAATAGAATTATCACAAAAGTATGGAAAGTGATATATTCTTAAAGCTGGAATCCCGGTTGGAATTGATATATTTTTTGTTAAGCAAAAGGAGTCCAGTTCCAGACTGTTGAGTATTGAATACAGTAAAAGAATACAGAGGGGGGGGTGAATGGATTCTTGAACTTTTCTACGTTCTTGAATCTTTGCAGCAAGATATGTGTTGAGTGTGTGAGATATGTAAGTGCGGATAACAAAGACTAACACAACACAATATCACTTTAATCTAATATTTTATTAGATAAAGATTTTGCTACAATCTGTGAATACAAATGGTAGTATTCTCAGCTTCGTTTTTCTTAGAGAGATATTTCTTGTGATGTATATGAAAAAATTATCTCTAAAAACTTATTTGCTAAGGAAGTGAGGCTGTATCCTTATAGACATGGATACACCTACTTACTACAAATAAGGTAGGTAAACAAACTACTTTCCAGTCTGTCTATCTCATTTGAGTAAGAGTCCAAACGGCTACAGATTTGACTTTGCAAAACCTGTTCAGATCCACTTCTTTAGCTCCTTGTCCCTTTGTCTTATCTCTCCAAGCTTCTTTGTAGGCTTCCAATGTGCTTTATAGTACATAGTCAATTAAAACATCTTGGCTTGTTGCAGGTTTCTGACTTGTACAATTCTTCAGTATTTTGTCTCCAAGAATGTATTCGAGAAGTGGCTAAGTGATTGATTCGAGAACTCGAATTGCTTAATCGATAACTCTGAGTTCTCGAATAGTGTTATATTGACATATCAAATCACTTCTCGAATAGCTCTTTTCTCTGGCACTCCTTGAGATATCGAATAGAGCATTTTGACATATCGAATCCCTGAGATGTCGAATAGCTTCTTTAGTCCTTGAGATATCGAATAGAGCATTGACTTGTTGACTCTTAGAGAACTCGAATGATGCTTTGACTTGTTGACTCCATGAGTTCTCGAATAGAGTAATAGACATATCGAATGAGATATCGAACAGTGTATTCAGAGATATCGAATAGTGTCTTCTGAGATATCGAATCTCTGACTTCTCGAATGCTAGACTTCTCGAATAGACAAATGTACTTCTCGAATTGGTACTTAGGCAAATTCTTCATTTCTTCAAATCCCAATTGTGATTATTTGGCAGTCTTAATCTCCTTGCTTGAGGCATGAACCTTGGAACTTCTTTCAGGCATTATTCTTGACTTTATAAGTACAGTTACACAACTAGGATTTGATGCCTATTACCAGTACAGAACAAATAGAAACTCTACAACTAGAGGTTCCTTCAGTTAAGAGGTCATGTAGGTAATGCATAGCATTACACATACTTAGGCTTGTTATTAGATGTATTCAGGCATGCCTCTGTGACTAACAATCTCCCCCAAATTGTGAATAAGACCCTTAGTCACAATTTCATGTCTGATAACAAGCCTAACATACATAAAGATAAAACTTGACAGTACATGTATGAATTTTGATTAGCAATGTGGATAGAACTACAGGGTGAGTAATCTTACAGCCTATGATGAAATACTAGCCATTATCATTTGTTTCCCTTTCCATAGCTTTGGCTTGCAAATCATCATATGCTTTCTGTCTTCTTTCTTTATCCTTCCTTGTATTCTCATCCATAGCTTTTATTATTTCTGCCATAGCATCCAATTCTTCAAGCAAAAATGAGTCTTTGAAATCTTCAAGTACTGGTTTCAGAATGTTTGCAGGATAGTGGTTGAGTAGATTCATTCTGATGTGGACCTGATCCCCATTTCTCCTCCTATACTTTACCACATAGGGGTTAAACTGAACTCTACACAATTCCTTTGCCCTTAGCTTTTCTGCTTCAATCTCCAGTCTCTCAATTTCTTTCTCCCTTGCTAGCCATTTCTCAAGACACTCTTTTCTGATTCTCTCCTCATGATCTCTCTTCATCTTCACAAAATCAATTAGCTCCAGCTTCCATACTCTTTCCACTTTATCTTCTGAGCTCAACAATGCAATGATTCTTTCTATGTCATGTAGCTTGCCCCAGTGTTGACATCCTCCTTGTTTGAATTTCTCCTCCCTTCCATCAGTATATTTGATCTCAAGGCAGTTATCAACAATAGCAACATGGTAGATTCTTTGAGCTTGTAAGAATTGTTGTTGGTCTTCATCAAAATCTTCATCTAGTGGTTGGAGTTTTAAGCCTGGATAGATTGTCAGAGTCCTTGATTTGGATAGCTTTGGTTTCCTTGCAGCTTGTTTGAATTTGATCCTTTTTACATGGTTGCCTGGCAGTAGCATGTGACCTTTGTTTGTAGACCATTGTAGTATTCCATTAGCAGTTTGCTTTTTGAAATATACAAATGGTTTCTTGTATTGAATCTTCTTCTCTTCTTGAGGTGGCAAGACAGTTGCAGAAGCCATAGATGTAGATTTTGGTAGGTCACTACTAACAGCATTCACCCTAGACTTAGAGTCTTGTGTTGTGGTGAGATTACTGCTAGCAATGCCTAAGGCTTGCTGTTTTCCATTCTTCCTCTCATAGACTTTGCCTTGGTCATCATCCTTCTTATCCTTGTTGTCTTTCTTTTTCTTCTTATCCTCATCCCCCTTATCACTCCTGTGATTACTTCTCCTTCCATCACTCTTGTCTTCATCTTCATCATCCTTATTCCTCCTTGGCTTGGCCATTTCTGGAATTACACCAGTTGCAATGTATGATTTCAGAATGTGCAGTGCCTCTATCTCTTCAGCATTACTTGTCCCCTTCTTCTTTTGCAGTAGATCAATGATGGCAATAATGAGTCTGTGATTTCGAGAAGTAAGATCATTGGGAATGACCAATTGTTTAATCTCTTCAACTCTGGTGCCAGACTGATAGATGATTGTCCATGGCTTCTTAATCACTTCTGGCAGCCTTGAAGGTTGGCCATTCCTCAAGTCATCATACAGACTCCTATTGTTTTCATTTACATTCCTCTTCTCTATGAGCTCAATCAGCGCATCTATCTCTGAATGTTTTAAGGCTTGTAGAGTTTTATAGGTTAGATGCCAGATTCTGGATTTTGCTACCATCATTACTTCCTTGAGCCATGAGCTATCAACTTTTCTAGGTATCACAGTGAAGTAATCGATCTGATCCTTCAAGCTCCTTAGATACAATTGAGTGTCACCAACCTGTTCTCTTGAGACTTTCAGAAACTCCAAGAATGCATCATCATGATACACATTTGAGTTTCCAATTTCTTGTAGCTTGGCCTCAGTGACCACCTTCACTTCTACAGGCTTGGCACTCTTAGATATGGAGAGTGGAGGTCTATCAGATGGCATACTCCCTGCAACCACTGTGGTTGTGATAGATTGCTTTTGACCACTGGAAGTAGTGATGTGCACAGTTGGTAGAGTGACAACTGGCAGAGAAGTAGGAGGCTCATCAACTTTGACTTTTCCTTTGCCAGGCACATGAGTTAAAGATTTTGAAGTTCTTTGATGACCACCTTCAATGATTTTGATGCCCTTTACTGGTGGTTTCTCCCCCTTTGTATTTGAGTTTCTTGATGTCCTCTTCTCCCCCTTAGTCTTGTTGTCAGGCACAGAGGCTGTAGGAGTGACCTTTGGGGTTGAAGATTCTTCAGGTAGAGGGAGACCGATGTGCTTCATCATTGCAGACAACAATGATTGTTGATGCAGAAGAATATCAGCTGTGGTGGTGGCTTGAGTGTTCAACTGCTCAGTCAGAGTTTGTACCTTGTCTGTAAGATGAGCATTAGACTGAGTGAGAGTAGCTACCTCCTTTTCAAGTGCATCTACCTTGCTGAACAATGCAGTGGATTTGAAGCCAGACAGGGATTGTTCTTTAAGTCTCTGCACTTCAAACCTAGACATCTCATGCACAAGGACCTCAGTGACCATTTTGTCTCCATATTGATTTGCAAAGAGTGTCCTAAGCATGGCATTGGCCTCAGTTGTCTGATCAATGAGATTTTGGAATTTGTGCCCCAGTCCTGTGACAGCATCTTTGAGAATGGCTAAACCATTGTCCATCTTCGTGCAGGTAGACTTACAGGCTAGAATATCCTTGACTACAGTTTCCAATTGAGGGAATTTGGAATCAAAAGTCCTCTTTATCTCTCCCACAGACTTGTCTGTTGCATCACTTACCTTATTGATTTCTGATTTGACACCTTTACCAGGTAGTGTGCAGCCTTGAGAGATCCCTTGTATGAGTCATTGATGGCTTCATACACTTCACCAAGAGTTAAGGATTTAGCATTGGAGCCTAGTGAAGTGATGTACTCCTCCCTCAGATACTGTAAGGCTTCATTGAGAGTGATATCATAAGTTCCTTGCATCCAGGCATCTACATTGCCATCTCTCTCAGCCTCTTCAAGTATCTTTGTTTTCTGCATCTCCACATCATCTCTATGGCAGAGCAATATTGCTTCATAATCTGGATTTGGCACATTGAAGGTGACCAAGTTCTAGGCTATCTTTACAAACTCAGGAATCTGATCCACAACTAAGCTTTGAAGTGCTTCAACCGTCAATTGTGGTGGAACAGATCCTGATCCTGAAGCACTGTCATGTTGCACAGGCTTCAGCCATTGTGACAGAAAGTCAGAGCTAGAGCTAGGCAAGCTAGACTCCTCAGTTACAGATGCAACTTCTGTAACCGGATGGAAAGACTCTACTACTGTTGTCTCCACAGGAGTGGGATGAGTTACAACAGTAGGTGACACAGGCACAGAGTCTCTAGTTAAAACTAGTGAATCCTCTGTGTTTGTGATGGTGTCATTAGGAAATGCCCCAGCATGCATTCCCTGACCATCTAAATGTGGTACCTTGGTGGTGAGCAAGGAGTCATGCACCAAGTCACTTGATTCCATTAGCTCATCAAGAGAAAGAATTCTTGATAATCAATGCCTTGCTCCTCAATTGCTTGAGTTGCAGGCTCCAAAGAAATATGAGTGGTAGATTGTGGAAGAGAAGTGTGTTGTAGATTAGATTTTGGCAACTCCCCCTAAGAGATAGAGGGAGTTTCAATTGTGATGTGCTCTCCACTCAGTGTTGTGCCAGCCTTATCACTCCCATGTGCTGACTCTGTACAAATAGGTGCATTGGGGAGGATGCTTGATTCTATAGATGCACCCTGTTGAGAGGATACATCTAGTGAGCTGTTTGCCCCTGATTTTACAACTTCAGCCATTTGGGTGACTGAAGAGGTGGTTTTAGACTTCTTCTTCTTATTCTTTGGCCTTAGTAAGGGTGACTCAGGTTCCTCACTTTCTATGCCTAATTCTACAGCCAAGGCTGCTTCAGTTAAGATTTTTAGAGGTTCAGAAGCAACCTGTTTTCTCTTCTTTTTACTAACATCACCCTTTTGAGAGGATGATGCAGTTGGCTCTGTGTTTGGTAAAGTGTTTGGTTGAGAAGGTTGGTTAGCAGGCCCTGGGTTAGGATTTTGCTCTACTTGCTTGGGCCTAGCTAACTCAGATTTTGAGGCACATATTGGCATGTTGTGGGGGTAAGTCCTAAATAAACTCTCCATAAGGTGAGTTATTTTGAGTCTTACATCCACGTCATTCCTAGTCTCCAAGCTACCAAAAATGAGTTTGGTCATGGATTTCAGATAGCCTATTCTATTTTTCTCTAACCCAGGCAATTCAATCAATTTAGCATCTATGAAATTAAGTACAGATTGAATAAAGCGAGGGAAGAAAATTTCATTACCTCTCTTGGCTGAGTTCTTACCAAGTCTCCCATACAATTCTTGCATTATGATCAACCCAACATCAATCTTTCTCCCATATGCTAGAGCATATCCTATTTACTGAACAGGTGTGCTGATTTGATCAAAGCTGGACTTCCTTGCTGTGAAGACTTGAAGAAGAGTGGCAAAGACATAGCTCCATTCTTTCCTCAAGTACTTCCTATTCAAATTTCCAAGCTTGATTCTATCTGAGTAATTGATAAAATCAAAGAAGTCTTCCAATTCCTGATCAGTAGCTTGACTGTCATACACTCCTTGTTGTAACCCCAGTGCTTGATTCATGTCTTCAGTAGTGATGGTGATTTCCTTGTCCTGAATCTTGCAATAGATTATGTATGAAGTTATTGAATTCTCTAGGGCCACGACCTCCACAGTAGCAGTTCTCCAAAACTGTTCTAGTAAGTCTAGATACAGAGTTGGGTTGGCTGAGAGTGCATCCTTGATGTATGATTCAGCCATCCATCGAACGAAGCACTTAAAGTTTACATTGGGTGCTTCAACATCGTTGGTTATTGCTATGAAATTGGTGTGGGTAGGAATTGTGAGTTGGGTATTTGCCATTGTTACAAAGAGAGATGAGAAGAGAATTAAGGTTGAAGAAGAAATTTAGCTTTTGACATTAGGGTTTACAGAGGTTTTGGAACTTTAGCTGCCTGAGAAATCGAATGAAATAATTTGAACAGTTGTGGAATTGTATATATGTGAGTGACTTGAGTTGTCGATTAGATATAAGTTTTGTATCGACAAGTCAGTCATTCGAGAAGTATAAAACAACTATTCGATAAGTCAAGAAAGGCTTATTCGATATCTCAAGCAGTTTGTAACTCACAGCCGGCAGTTATTTAACTCAGAAAATAATTCTAAGCTAAATAAAATATGTTTTTATGAGCGAAATGAAATTTTGAATATAAATCCAAAAAGCGATTAAGTGTTAGCGAAAAATCAGCCTTTTCAAATGATTCGATAACTCAATTACAGTATTCGAGAACTCCATCACTAGAGAACTAAAATACTCTATTCGAGAACTCAGAGTGTGCTATTCGATTTCTCCAAAAGACACTATTCAAGGACTCAAGAGGGTTCTAGATAGGCCTATTCGAGAACTCGAGCCATGACAAAACAATGAACCATTCGAGAAGTCTGACTTATCGAACTACACTTTTCACTCATAAAATTCAATTTTCACTATCTTTTAAAATTTACCAGAAATATTCACTGAAGAATATTCTACCAAATTAAGTAGTGATTCTCTCAAAATTTCACAGAAATTTCAAGCTAAAGATGTATGATTTTCAACATATGCAGCATTGTGGAATATTTATAAATCATACTCCAGCCAATACTTACTTCAAAAATATTGAGCATTTGATAAAGTAAGTATTTACTGCTGCAACAATCTAGTTGATATATTCACTTAGCCAGAATTTGAAGAATTCAGCATTCCAATCTCACTAACCAACCTTGTGAAGGTGGCTTCATCTAATGGCTTAGTGAATATGTCAGCTAGTTGTTTCTCTGTGGGAACATAATGTAACTCAATGGTTCCATTAGTTGCATGCTCCCTTATGAAGTGATATCTGATGTCAATGTGCTTTTGTCCTAGAATGATTGACAGGATTGGAAACTATAGAGATTGCACTTGTGTTGTCACACATGATTGGAATTCTTTCTAACACAAGTCCATAATCTCTAAGTTGGTTTCTGATCCAAAGCACTTGAGCACAGCAACTTCTAGCAGCTATGTACTCAGCTTCAGCTGTGGAAGTTGACACAGATTGTTGTTTCTTGCTGTACCAACAGACTAACCTTTGTCCAAGAAACTGGCAGCTACCTGAGGTGCTTTTCCTATCCACTCTGCATCCAGCATAATCAGCATCAGAATAACCAACCAGATTGAACCCTGTGTCCTTAGGATACCATAACCCCAAGTTTGGTGTGCCCTTCAGATGTTTGAAAATCCTTTTTATTGCTGTCATATGTGATTCCTTTGGATTTGATTGAAACCTTGCACACAAGCATGTTGTAAACATGATGTCTGGCCTACTAGCAGTGAGGTAGAGTAGAGAACCAACCATGTATGTGTAGATTGAGATATCTACCTTCTTGCCCTTAACATCTTCATCTAACTTGGTGGCAGTGGCCATGGGTGTCTTTGCAGGTGAGCATTCTTCTAAGTCAAATTTCTTCAATAGATCCTTGATGTATTTGGTTTGACTTACAAAAATACCATCCTTCCTTTGACTCACTTGCAGCCCAAGAAAGAATGTTAATTCTCCCATCATACTCATCTCATATCTGCTCTGCATGAGCTAAGAGAATTTCTCATACAGCTTCTCATTTGTAGATCCAAATATGATATCATCCACATAGATTTGAACTAAGATAATATCATCACCATGTTTCTTGTAAAACAGTGCCTTGTCCAGTGTGCCTCTAGTGAATTGATTCTCCAGTAGAAATTGTGATAATGTGTCATACCATGCCCTAGGAGCTTGCTTAAGTCCATACAATGCTTTAAGCAATCTGTAGACAAAGTGAGGGAATTGTGGATCCTCAAAGCCAGGTGGCTGTTGCACATATACTTCTTCTTCCAACTCCCCATTCAGAAATGCACTCTTGACATCCATTTGATAAACCTTGAAATTAGAATGTGCAGCAAATGCCAAGAAAATTCTGATGGCCTCTAGTCTAGCAACAGGGGCAAAAGTCTCATCATACTCAATGCCTTCCTGTTGAGAGTATCCTTTTGCAACCAACCTTGCTTTGTTTCTTATGACTACACCATTTTCATCCATCTTATTCCTTAGAACCCATTTTGTTCCAACAATGGTTCTATCCTTTGGTGCAGGCACAAGTTCCCATACTTTGCTTCTTTCAAATTGATTTAGCTCCTCTTGCATAGCAATTATCCAATCAGGATCCAACAATTCATCATCAAGTTTCTTAGGCTCAACTTGGGATAGAAAGCAACCGTAGAGACATTCATTTAGAGTTGCTCTCCTTGTCCTCACTCCTGTATTTGGATCTCCAATTATCTGATCTGCAGTATGTGATCTATCCATTTCCTTGTATGTTCAGATTGATTTCTCAGCCTTGATGTTGCTTCATCATCCAGATCATGATCATTTACATTTCCTCCCCCTGTGAAGTTGCCACTAATCACAGGTGTGTCTTGGATGCTTGTTTCTTCATTGTTGGTTGACACAGGTTCTTCATTCACTTGAGTTTGTTGGATTGTGGGCTCAAATTCAGTTTCAGTCTCCTCATCAGAATCATCTAGATTGTCAAACTTCAAAGGATCTTTATCTTCATCATTGGCTTCTTCTAATCCAGTTAGTTTGTTGTCATCAAATGTCACATCTGTGCTTTCCATAACTTTCTTTTGAGTGATGACATAAACTTTGTATGCAATTCTTTCCATAGAGTAGCCAAGAAAAATTCCTTCAAATGCTTTTGCATCAGACTTTCCAACATATTCTGAATTGTCTTTTAACACAAAGCATTTGCTTCCAAAAGTATGAACATACTTTAGAGTGAGTTTCTTTCCAGTCATCAAGTTGTAAGGTGTCTTTCTAGTGTTTTTGTTGATGAGGGTTCTGTTTTGGATATACCATGCAGTGCTCACAGCCTCAGCCCAAAAACATGTAGGCATCTTTGCATCAAGTAACATTGTTCTAGCAGCCTCAATCAGAGTTCTATTCTTTCTCTCAACAACTCCATTTTGTTGTGGAGTCCTTGGAGCTGAGAATTGTTGAGAAATACCATTCTCTTTGCAGAATGCTTCAAGCATGGCATTTCTGGACTCTGTTCCATTATCACTTCTTAATGCAATCACACTTGCATTGTTGGCCTTTGCTTCCTTGTCAATTTTCTTTATATGCTCAATGATTACTTGTGGAGCCTCATCCTTTGATGCCAGAAATTCTACCCATGTATACCTTGTGAAATCATCAACCATCACCAGAGCATACTTTTTCCTTCCTAGTGACATAATATTGACAGGCCCAAATAAGTCCATATGAATTAGTTGTAGGGGCTTGGTTATTGATGTCACTGTCTTTGACTTGTGGCTTGATCTTTTCATTTTTCCCTTTTGACAAGCCTCACACACTCCTTCTTGACAGAATTCAAGTGTGGGAATGCCTCTCACTAACTCCCTTTTGACTAGAGAATTAATGCCTTTGAAGTTCAAGTGTGATAGCTTCTTGTGCCACAGCCAACTATCTTCATTTGATGCTTTTGAGTAAAAGCAACAAATTTTGCCCTTGTTTGCAGAGTTCATATTGGCTACAAACAGGCTTCCTTTCCTTTCTCCAGATAGAGCAAAGTCACCAGTCTTCTTGTGGGTGATCAAACATTCATCTTTGTTAAAATTCACTTTGAAGCCTCTGTCAGTAAATTGACCAACACTCAGTAGATTGTGCTTGAGCCCCTTGACCAGTGCTACATTTTCAATGATGACATTTCCAATTTCCAACTTGCCATATCCCAGTGTGTTGCCAATGCTGTCATCTCTAAAAGCAACCATTGGGCCAGCCTTCTCCTCATACTGTGATAGCAGGGCCATATCACCAGTCATATGGTTTGAGCATCCACTGTCCAAAATCCACATGACCTTCCTTTCACTTTCTTTGCCCTGCAAACACAAAGGTATTACTTCTCCTTTGGTACCCAAACAAGTTTGGGTCCATGTGGCTTAGCAACAGTTTTATCATAAACAGTATGCTTATCAATTTTCTTGATGTTAGTCTTCTTGTCACTGTTAGAAGTCTTAGAATCAGGGTTCTTAGACTTAGGTGACTGAGGTACCTTCCTAACTTTAGGAGGACTTGAAGACTTTGTTCTTGTGTAGTGTGTGTGAACATTGTGACTGATGTAACCTTCCATGAATTGTCTTCTCAAATTAAAACAACTAGTCATTACATTCATGTTACATGGCATACAATCAAATTTATAACAGAAAGGAGAGTCTCTATGTCTTAAGGGCATAGAGCAATCATAGAATGGTTTAGCAACACTACCAGATGGTTTCTTGCATGCATGAGTTAAATGATTAGTGCTAAAACAATTTTGACAAACTTTCCTAGGGGCATTTGGCACATAAGCATAATTGTTGTCCTTGTCAATCCCTAATTTGCCATTCCTGTTTTGTTTCTTTTTAGCCACTTTCTTCTCAAACTCATTATTCCCAGCTGAAACAAACTTCACAAATTTCTCAAGTCTAGGTCTACCTCCTACTGGCTCCTTGGCTTTGGTTTTGACATTCTCACTCTTAGAGGATGCTTGTTGTTCATTTGATTGTGCTATCTTCATCATCCAACATTTTCTTAATGAGTAAGGCATCCTCATCAATCTCAAGTGTTGGTGTTTTAAATATTTGGGTCTCAGCCTTTTTCAAAACCTGAGGCACTTCCTCTTGAACAACAATGTCATCTTCAATGACTGCATAGCCTTTCCTCTGTTTGAGAGTGTCATAATCAAGTCCAATGGCAGCCTTAGGTCTAGCTAGATTTTTCTCATGGTAGGTGTTGGAGGCCCATCGGCCCAATAGGCTATATTAAGCCCATCACTGTACACCTAAGTTAAGTATCCATGACATAGAGATCCGAATCCAAGTCATCGGCGAAAATAAGATTTGGAGAGTACTAATAGACAAAGGCAGTTCGGTAAACATTTTGTACCACCGAACATATTGCAAGATGAATCTTGGAGGAGAAGAATTAGAACCCTGCCATGAAGCGCCATTGTACGGTTTTGGGAATCAGCCCATACCGATTGAAGGGACAATCACTCTCTCCGTCTTGCTAGGAAAAGCACCATACACTGTAACGAAGGAAGCAAAATTCTACGTGGTTCGAGTCGACAGTCCATACAATGGGATCCTCGGAAGGCCAGCTTTATCTTCGTTTCAAGACGTCTCTTCCATACCGCATCTAAAGTTAAAGTTTCCAACCGAGAACGGGGTTGGAGAAATGAGAGGTGATCAGAAAGCCGCACGGATCATCATTTTGGAAGACATAGAAAAAGACAAGGACGTAGGAATGACCGAAGCTGGCAAAAGGAAGAGGATCAACGATCACACTGGAAGCAGCCATCAGTTACTGAATATTGAGCTGGAGAAATTCGGAGTCGATCTATCTAGCCCGATTGCCGAACCAACAACTGAGACCGAGGAGGTGGAGCTATACGTAGGCCATTTGGGCGAAATGATCCAGATAGGCAAGAATCTAGATCCCGAACTGAAAGCGAGAGTTATCAAAGTCATTCGGGAATTTCACGACGTATTCGCTTGGAACCCCGAAGACATGCCTGCCTTAGACCCATCAGTTGCTAAACATTGCCTCAACGTGAAACCCGATGCCCAACCGGTGAAGCAGAAGAAGCGAAATTTTGCTATGGAAAGGCAAAAGGTTATCCAAGCCGAAGTCGAAAAACTGCTAGAAGCCAAATTCATTGAAGAAATAGACTACCCCGATTGGTTAGCAAACGTGGTGGTGGTCAAAAAGTCAAACGGGAAATGGAGAATGTGTGTCGATTACATCGACCTAAACAAGCATTGTCCGAAGGACCACTACCCTTTACCGAATATCGATCAGTTGATAGATGCCACTTCGGGCCATCAAATACTCAGCTTCTTGGATGCATTCTCCGGATACCATCAGATCGCCATGAATGCCGAAGACATTCCTAAAACTGCATTCATTATACCGAATGGCACCTATGCCTACATCAAAATGCCCTTCGGATTAAAAAATGCAGGGGCAACTTTTCAAAAGATGATCAACAAGGTCTTCAAAGCCCAAATAGGCCGAAACATGGAATGCTACGTGGATGATATGATTGTCAAATCCTTGTTTAGAGATCATGCCGAAGATCTGAAGGAATGCTTCGAAGCACTAAGGAAAAACAACATGAGGATTAACCCGAACAAATGCACATTCGGAGTTAATAGTGGAAAATTTTTAGGATATATGGTCAGCGCCCGAGGGATTGAGGCGAATCCTGAAAAAATTAAAGCAGTCATCGACATGGAAGCACCGAGGACGATCAGGGATATTCAGAAATTGACCGGACGAATGGCAGCCTTGAGAAGGTTCATTTCTCGATCAGCTGAAAAAGCCCTGCCATTTTTTGAGGTGCTTCGGGGACCAAAAAACTTCGAATGGGGAACGAGTTGTCAAAAAGCTTTTGAGGAACTAAAAGAATACCTGGTGAACACCCCACTCTTAATGAGACCAAGCCCGAACGAAACTCTTCAGCTATATCTGGCTGTGAACGACCGAACACTCGGGGCGGTACTGATTAAACAGCATGAAGGGAACCAACATCCAGTGTTCTACGTCTCTCACATCCTAAAGGATGCAGAAACAAGGTATCCCAATGCCGAAAAGTTTGCTTATGGGCTAGTAATGGCCTCGAGAAAGTTACGGCACTACTTCCAAGGCCGAACGATCCAAGTGGTAACCGATCAACCCCTAAAGAAGATCATGCGAAGACTAGAAGCTTCGGGCCGGGTGGTTGCTTGGTCGGTCGAATTAGGAGAATACGACCTGGAATTTGTTCCCCGAACAGCAATCATAGCTCAAACCCTTGCCGACTTCATAACGGAATGTTCTTTCTCTGGTCCGAAGGATTTGACTCCTAAAGAACAATTAATACATTAACCAGGAAAGTGGAAACTTTTTGTAGATGGTTCGGTAGCAGGATCGAAGTGTGGTGCAGGCCTCATATTAACTAGTCCCGAAGGCTTTGAGATATGTCAAGCGATCAGATTCACTTTCTCCTTAACCAATAACGAGGCCGAATATGAAGCGGTATTAGCAGGTCTAGATTTGGCAAAAAGTTTGAAGGTGAAACATTTAAGAGTTTTCAGCGACTCTATGCTAGTTGTCAAACAGTTTTCAGGAGAATACGGACAAAAAGATCCCCGAACAAAAGCCTATGCCACGAAGGTGCGTGAAAATTCGATATTGTTCGAATCATTCGAATTAAACCAAGTAGCCAGGGAAAACAACAGCCGAGCCGACGCGTTATCAAGGTTAGCTTCGACAGAAACTCAGAATCTCACAGGTTCAATTTATTTAACCGAAGTCAAGGCCCCATCGATAGACAAAAAACAATGCCTGGAAATTCATCAAGGAGTTAATTGGATGATGCCAATCAGAGCTTTCTTAGAAAAAGACACCCTTCTCCTTGATAAAAAACAAGCCCATAAAATCAGATACCGATCGGCCAATTACTCCATCATTGAAGGCAGACTATTTAGGAGATCAGCCACTTAGCCATTGCTCCGATGCCTGGATCCCGACGAGCAAAAGATGGCATTAGAAAGTATTCATGAAGGCATTTGTGGTGAACACCTCGCAGGCCGGTCACTTGCCTTCAAAATCTTAAGACAAGGTTTCTATTGGCCAAAGATAAGGGAGGACGCTTCGGAATACGCAAAAAAATGCAAACAATGTCAATTATTCAGTAACATTCCGAAGCAACCACCTGAAGAGAAGACCTCGGTACTCAATCCGATTCCTTTTGCTATGTGGGCGGTAGATATTGTGGGCATTCTGCCAACTAGTACTAAACAGGCCAAGTATTGCATTGTGGCTATCGATTACATGACCAAATGGGTAGAAGCAAGACCCCTCTCAGCCATCACCGAAGAAGCTGCAAAAAAGTTCGTGCTGGAACAAATTATTCTAAGGTTCGGAATCCCGATGGTATGTGTGTCGGACAATGGGACACAATTCATTGGAAGCAAATTCAGGAAATTCCTATTTGAATTCGGAATCCAGCAAAGGTTCAGTTCGGTCGGCCATCCTCAAGGAAATGGAGTAATCGAAGCAGCTAACAAGATCATTTTCGACGGGATAAAGAAAAGGCTAGGAGATTCTAAAGGACTTTGGGCTGAAGAATTGCCATACGTCCTGTGGGCTTACCGAACAACTCCGAGATCATCGACAGGAGAAACTCCATTCAAACTCGCCTTCGGTACCGATGCTTTAATTCCAACTGAGGTCGGCCTAGAATCATATTGAACACAGGTGTTCCACGTGGAAACAAATGAATTCGGACTCCGAGCAAATGTGGATCTGCTTGAAGAAGAAAGGGAAGCACCCTATCAGAGAAATTTAAGATACCAACTTCAGGCAGCCCAATATTACGATTCAGGAATAAAGAAAAGATCATTTCATGTGGGAGACTTAGTCCTTCGGGAATTAGCCACTTCGATGCCGACCAGACAAGGTAAACTTATGCCGAATTGGGAAGGTCCCTACGTGGTGATAGAGGTAGTTTGTCCAGGCACATACAAGCTAGCTCATTCGGACGGGAATCTTATCAAAAATACATGGCATGCATCCCGCCTTCGTCGTTTCTACCAGTAAGATCTTTTCATCTTATTGTAAATAAAGTGAATATAAGGAACCCATGTTTGGGGCAGACCGAATAAAACATGTGTTCTTATTTCTGGTTTAGTATTTATGATATTTTGACATAATTAAGGCAGGGAGGAAATATTTTTCAATAACCGAAGAAAGCCTTAATCATTTACAAATCCCTTAAATACTTAAGGACAATAAATAGCTAGGCTCCGGCCGAAGACGCAAAAATAGTCCGAAGACGCATAAAAATAAAAATTATGCTAAGGACAATAAATAGCTAAGGCTCCGGCCGAAGACGCATAAAAATAAAAATTATGTTAAGGACAACAAACAACTAGGCTCCGGCCGAAGAAGCAAAAATAGTCCGAAGACGCATAAAAATAAAAATTATTCTAAGGACAATAAATAGCTAGGCTCCGGCCGAAGACGCAAAAATAGTCCGAAGACGCATAAAAATAAAAATTATGCTAAGGACAATAAATAGCTAGGCTCCGGCCGAAGACGCAAAAATAGTCCGAAGACGCATAAAAATAAAAATTATGCTAAGGACAATAAATAGCTAGGCTCCGGCCGAAGATGCAAAAATAGTCCGAAGACGCATAAAAATAAAAATTATGCTAAGGACAATAAATAGCTAGGCTCCGGCCGAAGACGCAAAAATAGTCCGAAGATGCATAAAAATAAAAATTATGCTAAGGACAATAAATAGCTAGGCTCCGGCCGAAGACGCAAAAATAGTCCGAAGACGCATAAAAATAAAAATTATGCTAAGGACAATATAATTGGATGAAAAATAAACGACATAATCATATTCAAAAGGTTCAAATCCGAATAAAGAGTTACGCCCGAAGGCTTACATCATATGATCAAAAACAAAAAGAAGAAAATTCAGTCAGAAAGATCAGGCTCGGAGCCCGAACTGACTTCAAGAGGAAGATCGGGTTCTGGGGGACGAATAATGGGATCCTCAAACATGCCCAAAATCTGCTTGTAGTCCCAACCAAGCTTATGAACCCGGACCACTGCTTCATCAAAGCCAGCCGCGTAGCTCCTGTCTTCGCATTGGATCATTTTCTTTTCGGACTTCTTCCGCAGTCGCCGACCCCGCTTGGCCTGCTCGGTCCTCCTCGCCACTAGCCTCATCTGAGCATCTCTCTCCAGCTCTAGAGATTTATGTTCAATCTCCAAATTATAAAAACGAGTCTGGAGTTCGGCGTTTTTTCTTCGAAGAGTCTCTGCCTCCTTCAGCTGCTTGGACATATCCTTTACCTTGTCCTGAACGGCCGCAGCCCAAGGAGCAGTCTGAAACAAACAAGAAAGCAAACATGAAACGAATGAAAAAACATGCAAAAAATACAAGTATAAAGTAACAAGAAATATACCATGGTAAGGTGCCCCAACAGCTCGGCACAAGCCGACACAGGATCGGTAGATTCATAGACAGATCGATCGGCAGGAAGAATCATGGCGTGAAGGAAGTCGTCGAAAACCTGTTTCGCTTCCGCAGGAGCAGGGGCAGCAAACTTGTCCGTGGACATAATCGACCAAGAAGGTCGATAGGACTAAATAACCTCTTCGGTATTACGAATCCTCTTGTTCACATTATCAGCATTTCCGCCAGACGAAGAACCAGCTGGATGGCCGGACTCGGATAATGTCTTCGGATCGTTCGGATCGGCCTCGGCTCTTTCGGTTATCAAAGGATGCTGTCTAGCCTCCTCTTCAGCCAACCGAAGCAACCTAGCTTCCTCCTCGGCCTTTTTCTTGGCCGCTTTCTCGGCCTGCCTCCGAGCCAAATCCATTTTAGAAGACACTACAACAACAACGTACAAAATCAGCAAAATGTCATTTATGAATAAAAACTCACTGAAGAACGAAAAGATATGTTACCACCACGCCAATGGATAGCATCAAGATAACCCTTGTCTCGGATCATAGCTAGGGGAATCTTATCTGGAATCATCGGTCGGCTAATTTTGTAATAATCAGCCTTATCTTGATCAGACATCTCAGGCGCAAGTACATTACAAGGTTCTATCTCTCTCCATACTCGGTAATTATCTAATCTCGGACCACTAATGAAAAACCACTTAGTATGCGTGTTATGATTACTAGAGTTGGTGGCAGCCCAATCTGCCCGACCAGATCTTCGGGCTATTGTGTAGAAGCCCGCCGACTTGGGATTCCTCCTTATATCATAGTTAGGGGTGAGCATGGTTTTCCAAAAACCGACCAACCCGACCAAACCAAACCGACCAAACCGAAAATTTAGGTTTTTTTTCGGTTTGGTTTGGTTATGGTTTTATATTTTTAAAAACCGAAAATTTTGGTTTGGGTTTGGTTTCACTAGTTTACCCATCCGATTAAACCAACCCGACCATCAAGTCGTATAAAAATATTATATATATATATATATATTGTATTTTTCGTGTGGTTATTTCTTCAACACACTTATAGACTATAATATAATATGCCTTAACCATGCTTACGTGTGTGTGCACGTGTGGTTTGTATTTAGTTAGATTTATAGTGGTTAACTTGTTTTATTTCATGTCAAAAACCAGTTAAAAGAAGAAAGTACCAGAAAGCTATATATAAGACTTTTGAGACTTATTTTATGATTTATTGAAAATATTTGAGGAGTATAATTTATTTTATAACTATTTTTGATGATATTTTGTGCTACTATTTGTGCATTTATTTTGTTGGCTCTTTTAAAATAAAATTGAATCTTGTATTTAGTGTTGGAGAAAATAAATAACATCAAGTATAAATATATATTTCATAACGGTTTTAAACCGAAACCGACCAAACCAAACCGTTATAATTTGGTTGGTTTTTTTAGAATGATATGGTTTTTGGTTTGGTTATGGTTTGAAAAATTAAAAACCCGAAATTTATGGTTTGGTTGGTTTGGCGGTCCCAAACCGCCCAAACCACCCGATGCACACCCCTAATCATAGTGATGAAGAAAAAGGACCAATCGGGGTTCAACCTCGGCTTTGATACATCTAGTATGAAAAGCATTGAAATGAATAAAACTATTTGGATCCAGCTGACCCAAAGCTACCCTCGTATGAATCAAGAACCTCCTAATGATGGGAAGAAGAGGAAGTCTAAGGCCGCAATGGAAGGCTCGTTCAGAAATGCCTATTTTAAAACTTCCATGAGGACAAGGGGAAACAGGGGTATGATAGACGAAGTCATCTTCCTCGGCCTGGTATGCCTCATATTGTTCAGGGAAGTCATATCTACTATGCATGTGTAAAACTTCTTCTTCGGACATATCCGAAAGAAGATTGGCTGCTGGAAATTTTGACTCATCGCCAAAATGCGCCATCGCCGAATACGAAGGAGCCGCACCTGATTGAGCCATCTCCTGCGTTCGGAAACAGAGGAGTCAGCCATGTACTCGGAAAATAAGAAAATTTTGAGAAAAAAACCTATTCGGTCAGTAATCGAGTACAGAGGGCTTGGATCAATCGGCCGAATAAAATCCAGGTTATGATTCATACGAACCGAGGGATGTTCTTAAGCATTGGGGACACCGAGGAAAGTTCTTACCCCAAAATTCCCAAAACGAAAACGGAAACCCATAAAAAACTACTAAACGCCCAAAACGGTTCAATATCTCAAACCCATATCCCCAGAAACCTCTTATCTTCAAAAGGCCCCACTACATTTACATATACATATACAAACATACATGCATTTGCACAAAATAAAATCACGAATCTTCATACTAACAAATATCATGAAAGAAAGAGGAAGAACTTACTGATTGTCCGGTAGGAGATAAGGTCGAGTTCCTGGGGGTAGTTTGTTTGAAGATAAACCGCAATTAGAGTTGGAGCAGCAATATATGTCGAACCCGCGTTCCCAATCGTTAATATTGGAAGAGAGGTTGAGAAGAAATTTTTTTACCAAGTAGCCGATGTGAAAAAAAAAGTGAAACTGCCAAAGGGGTTTTTTGAGGTTTTAAAGAGACACGACCCTTGGAAGTAGAAGACGTTACAAATTCAACGACTGTGATTCGAGCACAAATCTTAAGGCGGGATACCTGTCATCATTAATGGACATGACTCCCCATGCGACTCCTTCTCATCAATAGCTGTCATCCATGTCCGAAAAAAGGCAGCCGAGAAGGTAATCCGAAGATGGGCTGTTGGTTTCGGCCTTCGGTCCGAGGATACCTCTTACCGAAGCCCAGGGACATGTTGGAGGCCCATCGACCCAATAGGCTATATTAAGCCCATCACTGTACACCTAAGTTAAGTATCCAAGACATAGAGATCCGAATCCAAGGCATAGAGATCCCTTGGGTGCTTCGGTCCAATCAACAAGTGACACCTCAGAATGTGGGGTATGGCTGTTCTTTCCTCATCATCACTAGGACCCATATCCGAAGGCTATAAATAGAAGAGAGTAAGCAACAACAAGGGAGAATTCATTACCACTACTCAAGTATTCTCTATCATAATCTCTTTACGTTTTACCCTATTATTTAAACAACCAGAAACTTACTCTTACGCCGGAGGTGAATCGAGGGTCAACACCCTCGCATTCTTTTATCTTGCAGGTTGACCGAAGGACCTACTCGGAGAAATCTGGTTCCAACAGTAGGACTGCAATAGACTAGAGGAATTCTTAAATGTTTTCAATTTAAATTCATTTTCAGCTAGTTCATCCCTAAGAGCTTTCTCAACAATACTAGCACATAGAACCTTATTCTTTAGATATTCGATTTCTTGTTTAAGGTTTTCTACTTGCATAGCAGTTAGTTCTAGTTCCTCATTTCTTTTGTTCAACAGTTCATTCTTAGTAGACAGTTTAGCAATTTCTTCATTAGCAGCAGTCATACTAGTATGAATATTAAACATCTCAACAGATAGTTGTTCAACCATAGATTTGTATTCAAAAACTGACATGTCTATAGTAGTGAGGGATGGTACCTGAGAGTCTAATTCAGATGGTTCTTCCTTGGAGTTGGCCATCAAGGCATAGTTGCAGAATTCTTGTTCTTCTCCATCACTATCAGAATCATCCCAACACTTCCCTTCAGCTATGTAGGCCTTACCTGGTGTATGCTTCTTTAGCAGAGCCTCATACTTAGCTTCAAGCTCAAGAAACTCCTTATCCTTCTTTTTAGGCTTCTTGCATTCACGGGCAAAATGCCCTAGGTCATTGCATCTATAACATCTCATAGATGACCTATCCACATAGCTGGTTTTGAATTTGGTTTTGTTTGCTTTCACAGGTGCCTTCCTCTTGTTGAATGAATGATTTTGAGATCTAGACTTAAAGGGCTGATTCCTCTTAAATCTGATGTTTGGTAATTTTCTAGCCATAAAAGCATATGAAGTGTTTTCCATGGCATCCAACTCTTCAAGAGTGTAGAACTCATCTTCTTCCTTTTCATCAATAGGTTCAGTCACTTCTTCTTCAGTTTCTTCATCATCTACTATCTCTTCTATTCTCAGTTGACTTGTAGATGCTTCCAGGTCTTGAACGGATTTGTTGACAATCAAGGCACAGGATGTGTTTATCATTCTACCTTGGTTGGCTTGGATAGCCCTCTTCTGAAGCAACTCAAGCTCATGAGTCTTTAAAACCCCATAGAGCACATCATATGTGACTTTGGTCAAATCTCTTTCTTTTAGAGATATGACCCTTTGCTCTAGATGGTTTGGTGCAGATAGTAGAAACTTCATGTTTAATTCCTTAGTGCTGTAAACCTTTCCATTCATTTGAAGCTCAGTCACCAGCTTGTGAAATCTCTCAAACATATCAGTAATACTTTCTTTGGACTGTGCCATGAAAGCCTCATACTGTGTGACCAGTATCTGTTTCCTATTCTCTCTTACCTCCTCTGTCCCTTCACATAACACCTCGATGTGGTTCCACATGTCCTTGGCTGATGTGCATGATGCTATGTTGGCAAACATCGACATATCCATGGAGTCTATGATCAGCAACATGAGATGACTGTCTAGGGCAACCTTTTCCTTCTCTGAGTCCGTCCATTTGGATGGCTCTTTTGCAACATATGATCTAGGAATGACTATTGTGCCCACTGTAGATTCAGCAATTTCTTGTTGTGGTACAAATGGACCATTCTTGAGGATGTTAGGGTAGAGAGGATTGGCAGCTTTGATGAACAACAGCATTTTTATTTTCCAGAGGTTGTAATTCTCTTTGTGCAAGTGAAATCATCATCAATCACCTCAGAATACTAAACAATGGTTCTGAAGACAGAGTACAAAGAATCAGGAGTGACAATGGTACTGAATTCAAGAATTCCACAATGAAGATTTTCTGTGAAGAGAATGGAATTGTCCATGAGTTTTCTGCTGCCTGAACACCTCAACAAAATGGGGTTGTTGAAAGGAAAAACAGAACTCTCATTGAAGCAGCTAGAACAATGTTAAGTGAATCAAGGTTACCAACTATTTCTGGGCTGAAGCTGTCAACACTGCATGCTTTACTCAGAATATTTCCTTGGTCAATCAAGCTAGAGGAATGACTCCTTATCAGTTGTTAACCAACAAGAAACCAACTTTAGCTTTCCTTCATGTCTTTGGATGTAAGTGTTTTGTGCTAAGGAATCATGGAGATAACTTGGGCAAATTTGAAGCAAAGGCAGATGAAGCTATTTTCGTTGGATATGCAGCAGGGAAAGCCTACAAGGTCTACAATCTAAGAACCAACATTGTTATGGAATCTGTACATGTTGTGTTTGATGATCAAAAGATTCTAGGCCTAAATGATGAAGGCTCCCATGAAAAGTTGGAATTTGAGAATGAAGGTGAAGGAAGAATGTACTATGATGATGATGA
This sequence comes from Saposhnikovia divaricata, assembly GCA_036435485.1. Taxonomy (NCBI): domain Eukaryota; kingdom Viridiplantae; phylum Streptophyta; class Magnoliopsida; order Apiales; family Apiaceae; genus Saposhnikovia; species Saposhnikovia divaricata. Next base: position 247,265,740 of record CM071594.1, on the reverse strand, counting down.
GGAAGATGAAGATGAAGATCATGACCACAGAGATCCACCAAGAGTTGTTATACCAACTAGAAGTGATGCTTACACTGAAAATGAAGCATCCGTTGACAGTCATTCTGGAGCATCCGTTGACATTATTAGAGATGCATCCGTTGACAAAGATTCTCAAGCATCCGTCGACAGGCAAAATGATGCATCCATTGACAGTCAACATCATAATTCAGCAAGGACAACAAACTCAGGGGGAGTTTCTCAAGGTCAAAATTCAATGCTAAATCAACATGATCATGCTCATGGAAATGAACCAACCTCATCAAGATCAAACCTTCCACTTGCAAGAAAATGGACTAGAGATCATCCATTTGAGTTAATCATTGGTGAATCAAATTCAAGAGTCCAAACTAGAAGGGCCACTCAAGCAGAATGTCTATACAGTAGCTTCCTGTCTCAAGAGGAACCTAAGAAAGTGGAAGATGCCCTTCTAGATCCAGATTGGGTCTTAGCAATGCAAGAAGAGCTAAACCAATTTGAAAGAGATAAAGTATGGAAACTTGTGCCCAAACCTGATGATAGAAGTATCATAGGTACTAAATGGGTTCTCAAGAATAAGACAGATGAAAATGGCATAATTGTGAGGAATAAAGCTAGATTAGTGGCAAAAGACTACTCTCAAGAAGAAGGAATAGATTTTGATGAAACTTTTGTTCCAGTGGCAAGACTTGAGGCAATTACCCGATGATTACAAATTACCCGATGATTTTTTGGAAGATTCATGTGCAGATATAGAAGCAATCTATTATACTACGTACAATGAATCCGTTGCTGTTTAATTGTATCTTCTCGTTGACAATAGCACACATAGTGAAGTGAAGTTGACTTGTATCTTCTCGTTGTCTGATTGTCATTTAAGGTACCTCTGCACGCAACTCGACTAATCCCGAGTATGATTAGGGTACCCGCCTATGTTTAGAGTTGTATGCATTCTATATTATTGCACCTTGTTAATTGAAGACGACATGTCAGTAATTTAGTTCAGTTACCTCGCATGTTACCTATCAATTGTACTTTTTATGCTGTGCTATTGCAGCATTCTGAAATTTATTAGTAGGTACTAAATTGCAAAAAATGCCTAAAACTCGATCATTGGTGTTTTCCTCTTAGCCTAGAGGTTGTGCGATCGGCAACCTATTAACAGAATCTTGTTCATGCTTAGATAATGTATACTTGGTAACCTAGCCTCTCATGATAATTTGCGGATCTAGTAGCATCTGAACCGGGATTACTAAAGCATGTTCTACTGGTCCACCTTGTAATGCAGGTTATGGAGTTTGTGCTTACAAAGTACTAAAGTTATAAAAAGCTTTAAGTTTAACAAGAGTGGTAAAGTAAAAGACTCAGAGGTGTATTTTGCATGTGGAAATACTGTAGGTATAAAAAGAGAATGTGAACTATTACAGTTCAATTTATTTCAATATTACAATGATGTTGACAAGAGTCTGAGTGTCTAATGTATTTAGTGACCTCTGACGAATTAAGTTATTCTCTAGCATCTGTAAGGCATATCTAAAAGTTCATCTCTAGCATGTGAATCTTGTTGGTTAGATAGTCTTTGAAGTTGGTATTTCAATTTGTAGTAATTAAAATTAAGATATAAAGATACTCTTTTCAAGCCCAACTTGCTGTGCAGCTATATCATAACCGTCTTCATTCAACTATTTTCTTACGAAAAGGACACCTTATGTCATACGAGCAGTGTTGCATAGATTTGCTTGGATTTAATTGGGTGCATTGTTCATTTGCATTTAGGATAGGAAAACAGGAAACTGTTTATGTAATGAGGACCAACATAATCCTAATTATCGTAAACATTGTGCAGTTTGGAACAAAAGAGCCCCTACATGGGAAAAAAACAGGTCAAAGAAAGCGTCCAAGCAAACACCATTTGATTCAGTTGTTACTGAAGAGAGCGATGTAGAGAACTGGAGACTATGCATGCAGCAGTGTTGAGACAAATGGAGCGCCTGAATGCAGGTGAGTATTTAGTTTCCTTCCCTCTTCTGTTGACCTCATCTCGTAAAAGAGGCTACAGTTCAGTTGTATGGGCATTTATCCATATAAGAGGGAGGCCCGGGTGAGCAATTCAGTCAAAAAAAGTTCTTTTAAAGCAGAATTCGTATATGTTTTACTGCTGAATGACTTGCATTTTCTATGACTTTATCACTTATAAAATAAATAGGCAAGTAATGAATCACTCCTATGATACTCCACTAGAAGTTCCATTTTATACTTATATTAGTCTCATGATTTATTATTCTCAAAGTATAAAATTTTCGATATTTCCTCCCTCTATATTTTGGGAGAATATATCAGAGGATTTCGTTAAACTGATTGTTCACTGGCATGCATAAAAGCTGGTAGAGGAGATCAGAAGTCAGAACTCAAAGGGCAATAATTGTGTGGATTTGATACCAGTGACATAAAAGAGTATGACATCTCCCTGTATACTCTTCTAATTTATTTTTGATTTATATTCTTCGCATAAATGTGCTTAGAATCCTTGCATTATTTGAAATATATGATAGACTTTCATCTTCTTAACCAAACTCGAGTTTGTGCACTTGGGGACTTTCACAAGATTATGTAGTAAGTCTTTGTGAGGGAGAATTAGCTAATTGAAAGTGGGACTAGAGTGGCAATTAAAATTGATGCCATGAATAGTTCAGTCGGAACTTCTTGAAGATCAGTTGGAAAAATTGTGCACAGAAATTTTTTAAACGGGCTGTTCTTTAGAAAATTGACATGATAGTTCTAATTTATTTGTTAAGAAGTAATCCTTAAAAATTTCTTTTATATATATATAGAAAGTAAAGCTTTAGTGTTCAAGGGCTTTTCAGATCTCCGTAGTTGTTTACCTGTTTCTTTTAGGCCTTAAGTACCAAGGGTTTCCAGAAGTTATAAATCAATATACTTATATAAAGGAGAATTTGATTATTAAACTAACTTGCATTACTAGAACAACTTCAATCTACTGGTGAGGGGATAACTAATGAAACTATTATGCTCCTTGAAAAGTAATAATAAAAATATTGAAAAGATATTTTTAAAAAGATATGTTATTATTCATTGTTCTTGGCAGTTTGTAATAAAAGTCGTCGACTACTGGTTTTTATTGCGAATGATTTGTTTAGTGTATATTGTGGACTCGGTTATTCATACGATGTTCATATCAATAAGCAAATTATTATGCTTACAAAAGATCCTTCCCTATTCCCCAATCGCATATATAACCAAAATGTCATCTTGATTTGCATAGGTTGCAAAAAAAATAAGGTTTTGCTTTGTCTGCTTCTGTTATAAATGATATGAATCCTGCTATATGGCTATATTGATCATAGGACTCCTCAGTTATTTTATGAAGTAGGTGAGGAATAGTAAAATAATAATGTCACAGTGAAAGCTAAGCGCTGTGAATTTTTGGTGTATTTGACATATATTAGACTATATATGTTAATTACTTTTTGTTCCCTCGATGCATCTGTTCTTTGGAGTCATTGCCAGGAGAAGGCAGCACAATGGATGACAAAGGATGTTTAAGAGATGGTGGAATTAACAACAGGGTATTACCGAAGAACCTGCATCCAAAATGTAAAGTATATGCTCCTTAGTTGTAGATTTATAATTAGAAGTTATATGCATCTTGTTATATAAGTAACTAATAAGAGTTGATAATAAATATGTTAGATTTTGGTAATTGTGAGAAATGGAAGATAAAGTAGCATTTTGGTTTTTCTTGTAATCGCTTGGAACATACTATCGATATTACAAATTGGGATCGTTTTCACATGGAGGTTGAATTCAGTTTTTTTATTTGTTCTTTTTTTTAAAAAATTTTAAAATTAATTACTAGCAAAGTTGGGTCCAAAAATATTATAGACCCACGCCGCTATGATAAGAGTAGATAATAAATATGTTGGATTTTGGTAATTGTGAAAAATTGAAAATAAAGTAGCATTTTTGTTTTTCTTGTAACGGCTTATATGTACTACTGACATTACTAATTGGGATTGTTTTCGCATGAAAGGCGGTTTTTCCTTTTCACATTTTTATTAATCATAAAATTATTAGTGACTTTAACTTTGGACCAAAAATATTATGGCCCACGCGAACCGCGGCCTGTTTCTTAGTATAGAGTACGTTATTGACTTTGATCACCCTATCTCAAGTAGCAAAAGTGGAAATGAATTGTAAAACGTAAACCCTGTAAAAAAAAAAAAATCTGCCGCCCGTGCTTCTAAATTCCGTCTGCTCGAATCCCTTATTTCAATTCCACCTTGTGTGCTTCCGAGTTCCGACTGTGCTCGAAACCCTAGTCTTGCCTCTTCTTTCTGCTCAAAGCTCTTGTAATAGGTAATTTCTTAATTGTATACTTTGTTTTTTCAGATCTTACTATTAGATTTTGAGATTTTAATATTTTATTGATAAACAGAATTTAACTGATTACTAAGTGAGAAATTAATGATTAGAAATTGTTAGCATCTAGCTCTTAAGGATGTAAAAGCTCAGAGCTAGATATATAAATGAATTTCTGGATTAGTGTGTTGATGTGTATATCATATGTGTTTTAATTCACTACAGCTCATCACTGGGGAAATATTCAAATTAGCATCAGAATGCAAGGGTTCTTCTAGTTATTTGGCCTTGGTCGAAGCAGCTTTGATACCAAATCAAGCTATTTACTTTAGTAAAATTTTATTGTGTTCGGATTTAATATGTATATTTTTAATAATTTTAAGTATAGCCATGATTTTCTTTAGAAATATAATCATGATATATGAATTGTTAAATTTGGAAAACTATATTAAGATAGAGGTGTATTTGCGTAATGATTCTTTATTCTGTTTGAGATCTATACATATAGTCAATGATATATATGTTCACTAAAATTTTATTATTGTATTTGGTGCAAGGTGTGTAGTGGCAAGTACTTTACTATGGACTTACCGGCAGATATGCTGGCTGAAATTATATCAAGAACTCTCATTAGGACAATACCCTATTGCAAATGTGTGTGCAAAAGATGGCGCAATATACTCTCAGAACCAAGTTTTGCTGATCTGCATCTATCTAGATCATCTGAAGTGCTTATATTTCATTAAGAAAGCAACAGGGACAACGACGACGAATATGGTGACCTTGCGCTGGTTGAACTAGAAGACGAACGTGACCAACATGATATTCATCATGACCCTCTGATGAGATTCTCCCTAGGACTTGACTTCGAATACAGTATGATGTGTTTAAATGGTTTTGCTAATTAGTTGATTTGCTTAGAGGATAATTATGATGATTGCTATGTATGAAATCCAATTACACAAGCGTACATACACCTTCATGATTCCGAGTACACCAGAGAATCATATTTAAAGGGATTTTATGGCTTTAGATTTGTTGAATCGAGCAAACAATACAAGATTGTACGCTTTTATAAGGGTAGTTTTCCTTCAACTGAAGGCTCCCTAGGGAGCGAGGTTTATACGCTTGGAGCTGGCATATGGAGAAATCTAGGACATGTCCCCTTTCATCTATATGTGTATGCTATTGGTATGTATGTTAGTGGCGACCTCCATTGGTTAGCTGATGAAGTTATTTGTACTTTTGATTTGGATAAAGAATTATTTTATCCGTTGGAAGCTCCTCCTCGGTCGAGTGGGCATAGAATTCCCTGTAGGAACTTGGGAGTCCTTAAAGGTTTCTTGTGTGTGTGTGATATCACACCAGACTTTGAACTTGCTATTTGGATGATGAGAGATTATGGGGTGGAAGATGGTTGGAGTAAAGAACTCGTCACTCTTACTCATGTGATATATGATGGTGGTATACATACTGCCATGGTTCGGCTCCTTAAAGTTCTCAAAGATGGGAACATCTTAATGTATTGTGACCCATTTCAATTGTTCACTTATCATCCTCAACATAAAACTTTGCAACATCACATTTTCCCGGAGGGTGACTTTGTCACAGTTGATGCAATGACTTTTGTCCCCAGTTTTATCAGCCTCAAGAGTTTCACCTTGGAGCGCGTTGCAATTGGTAGTCCTCAAGTTTACTTATTATACTGCAAAAAAAAAAATCAAGGTTTCAACTTGTAGCATACTGCTCAGAACTTTCGTTACTAGTTTCATTTCAAGAATCCGTTAAGTTTTTAATAATTCCTGTAGGCTGCAGGACAAATTTTGCATTAAGTGTTTGCCATCTTAATACATTTTACTTATGGTATGGTTTGAATGGTTTTGATGTTGTATGCTTGTGATTTGGTCTTAGTCGATTTTCATTTTTTATGATTCGAGTAGTTTTTCCTTTCATGATCTTGATGATTAAAGTATTTTGGTATTTGTCTATCATGTCTCGTTTATCTAGTTGGGGTTGATATTTTGTTCAACACGTGTGGGTGATATTCTGTTCAGATCAATTGTAATTAAAAAGTCAAAGTCAATCTCTTACTTCTTAATCCAGCAGAAACAAGAGGGGAGGAGTTATCTCGTAGGTTAAGCTTTTCAGATATTATTTTGGTATGGTTACGGATTAAACAGTCTTTTGATTTTCTTATTCATTTATCTACCTATAAACTACTCCTATTTATTTGTAATTAGTTCTGTGTAATGAGTTAATATATCTCATGTGAGGAAATATTGCATTGATGTGCTTATATTAGATAGGGTGCAACATTTATTTGGCCTCGAGGATAGCAAATCACAGGGGACTGCTTATCAACATTGTGCAGTTTGGAACAAATGAGCTCATACATTGGAAAGGAAATTGAAGAAATCCTCCAACTGTTTCCGAAGAGAACGAATTTGTGAAAGTCAACACATATAACAAATTTGTCATGGATCTTAATACCATATAAGCAACCTTTTTGACACAATGGATCCACTGAGAATGCAGGTGACGTTGTGGAATCTTTGTTATTTCCTTTCTCTTAATTCGACAAAAGAGGGGGGATATTATTAAAAGGGTTTTTTAATAATATATCCCAATCTAAAACATGGTTTGTAAATATGTCCTATATCTATACTATTATATAAATTTCGAAACATTGAAAGTTTTGGTACCTGTTTTTTGGTACCTAGTGAATTTACTTATTTACCCTTCATTGTAAAGAAACATAAATACACCTAAAATAAATAATAACATAATATAATTAATGGTAATAAGTCGAGATATTACCTTTTATAAACACCTAAAAACATCAATCATATCATATCTATCCATCATTAATATTTTTTTTCCAATTAAAACAAGTTATAATTAATGATAATTAGTCGATTAAGATAATAAAATTAATGTTAATTAGTCGACTGCCTTTTTCACATTAATATAATAAAATTAATGGTAATTAGTCGATTGCCTTTTCACATTTACTTTTAGTTAAACATATTACCTTTTATAAAAACCTAAAAACATCAATCATATCATATCTTTCGATCATTAATATTTTCTTTCAATTAAAACACATTACCTTTTTAATTTAAAACAAATCTAAATTAATGGTAATTAATCGATTACCTTTTTCACATTTACTTTTAGTTAAACATATTACCTTTTATAAACAGCTAAAAACATCAAACTTATCATATATTTCGATCATTAATATTTCCTTTATAATTAACACATGTTACCCATTTAATTTACAACAAATCTTACAATCATTGATATATACCCGAAAATATCACATCATATTTCTCAATTATTAATAAAATATATTAAAAATTGTATACATTGTTTATAATAAGGAAATATTAATATAATATGTATAATGGATATATTAATATATATTAAATAAAAAATATATTAAAAATAATGATTATACAAAAACATAATTATAACATTAAATAAAATTTGAGAAAAAGGACCCTGAGATATATCTCAGGAAACTTTTCCTAAGATACATACAAAATAACCTTTAAAATTTGTTGGGCCCGCAGGGCTAATTAAAAATCTCTGAATTTACTAAAATGCCCACCCCATTTTTATATATAAAAATTAGGTATCTCAGGGAACTTACGTGAGATATATCTCAGGCTCCCTACTCTCATAAAATTTATAATATAATACAAGAAATCCGTGCATTGCACGGGTTATAAGCTAGTATATTTGAAATTTCAAATCTATCCTAAAATCTGTTTTTCATTCAAATTTTAACAGAAAAGGACCATTGTACCCTTTTTAATCAAATTTATTTTAAAATATAATATCTCATAAAAACATGATTTGATTAATTTAAATTATAAATTTTAATATTTTATTTGGTTAAGGGTGCCCCTGGCGGGGCCTGTGTAAGAAAAAAACAAAAAAATATTTATTTTATGGTTAAAATTAAAAAAGCGCCCCTGGCGGGTCTTGTACTAAAAAATATAAAAATTAATTTTTTAGTTATTAAAATTTTAAAATTGTAGTATACTTATAATAATAATTAATTAATAAAAAAGGGTATATTGGTCTTTATAAAACTTAAAAACTGATAATGGGACATATAATTAATAAATCAATATGATGGGACATATTCGTAAAATGATCTATTAATTTGGGACATATTCGTAAAATCCATTATATCTATCTATCTATCTATTATATGCCAACATGGGTTTTAAGCCTATTTAGTAAATTACAAATTTGTCCTTAAACTTATTTTAAGGTTAAAAACTTTGAAGTTGAAAGGAATTGAACACATGACCTTCAATCAACTTTAACTTTATATTCACAGATACAACCACTAAACCAAGTCACCTATTTGTGACACATTTTAATCTCATTCACTACATGCTCAATTAACTCACTTATTAGCAATATTTATTTTATAATTTACTTAGGACAAAAATGCTCATATATTTTACTAATTTTTGTAATTTGACTCACTTATTAACAATATCCTTCATTATATATATTATACGGTAACATGACTTTCCATGCCATTTAGTAATTTACTAAGATTCCGCAAGGATTGAACCCATGACCTCTGATAGAGTATATATTATATATATTCTATAGGATTTTATTCCCACAATTAGGTCGCTTTTGCGAATAATCGTGAAGATTTAATTGTTTTTGATGAGTTTGTTGCAGAGGCTAAGGAATTTCCAATGTTTGAAGAACTTTGTTGATTTCTTGATGATTTTACGGAGTTTCTAGCCCAAAAGAATGATTTCGTGAGCTTCCGAGGAGATTTGATGAGTTCGGGGTTCTTTATTTTCATTTCCGGGGCAAAACCGAAGAGCAAGCAGTAGCTACATAGCGCAGCAGCGCTATGTATGGCGCAGCAGCGCTATGCATGGCGCAGCAGCGCTATGTATGGCGCTGCAGCGCTCTGATGCGGCTGTTTGTCTCCCTAGCAGCCTTTTATTCCTATTTTTTAGGTAGGATTGAAGAAAAAGATACCAGAAGTTAGGCGGATGAATTAGGGCAACCTCTAAAGCCCTGGGGGCTATATAAACTCATCATTAACATTGTTTTAGCATCCAGAAAATAGATATACACTTCAACTTGTAAGCATATTTGTAAGCATATTTGGGTGATTCTTTGAAGAACATTTATTCTTGCTCATCCTTGAAGATTTAAGGTTCAATTTCTATTCTTACAATCATGTTTTCAATTTATAATTCTAGCTTTGTTAATATAATCATGTGTGAGTAGATAATTATTCTAGGGTTAAGTAGAACCCTAGCTATGATTGATATGTAAATCTCCCAATTCCCCCAAATCATTTATGTAAATTGCTCTTGCTTTATTGAGTTGAGTTTAATTAACAATAACATGTCAGACGTGATTATGTGTATTGATTGAACCAAGGTCTAATTATCAACGAGAGTTGGAATTAGATGGTTGTGATTTATCCAATAAGAACATGAAACTCTCCATGAGAATAGGTAGAGTGGATTGTTAGGAAATTAGGATGCTATACTTAATGTCCCTTAATTGCATGATACCATGAGAATAGGTTGATTGTATTTTAAGAGAAGCCATTAATACTCGAGAGAGGTTATCGGTATTTTATAGGGAGCATCTTTCCTTTTTAGTAGTATATTATCGATTTGGGAAGGAATTGGCGATTGCATTAAATTATGCTAGTGGTGACACTTAACCTTAGATGTTTTTAATATTTGAATTAATATAAGCATAATTCTCTCTAGTATAAAAGTAGTCCATAAATCTCTAAGAAAATTCATTGTGTTACTTGCTTAGCCATATTGAATCATAAATAACTAGTGATTGACACGCTTGTCTCTGTGGGATCGACTCTGACTTACCCTACTACGTTGTTAGAAGGTTTGTTAGATAATTAATAATTTGATAGGCACACGACGGCCACATCAAATTTTGGCGCCGCTGCCGGGGATATTAAGCAGTGTTAGATTAGTTAATTTTGAATTGATTTAGCTAAGTTGTTTAGTTGAGTTGCTTCGGCTATTATTCCCTTGTTATTTGATCTTTGTGTCTAGCTCTCTTGTTGCATGAACACTCGAAGTTCAGGTTCTGAAAATTTAATTACCATTGATCCTGAAATTGAAGCTACAGCAAGAAGACAACAAGGAAAGCAAAGGAGAAACAAGAACAGGGTAGTTATGGGTGAACAACCAACTAAGGCTCTCAGGGAGCATGGTATGCCAGATGCCACAGGCGTACTTTCAAGCATCGTCAGACCAACTATCACAGCCACTCACTTCGAACTAAAGCCACAATTCATCCAATTCATTTCACATGATTCATTCGCAGGATTGGCAAGCGAAAATCCTGTTGATCATCTTGAAAGTTTTCTGGAGAAGTGTGATACGATAAAAATGACTAATGTAAGTGATGAAGCTGTGAAGCTGCGATTATTTCCATTTTCTCTCCGAGATGCAGCAAAAGATTGGTTGAAGGATGAAGGACCAAATACATTCACTACTTGGGATAGTCTTGCGAAAGCTTTTCTTTTAAAATTCTTCAGTCAGAAGAAGACTTCTAAGCTCAGGAATGAGATATCTAATTTCCGTCAAGATGATGACGAGTCACTTCATGATGCTTGGAGAAAATTTAAGCGACTTCAAAGACAGTGTCCTCACCATGGAATTCCTGACTGGTTGTTGATCCAAACATTCTATAATGGATTAACACAAGAGTTCCGCAATTTTGTTGATGCATCTTCTGGGGGAAGCATTATGAACAAGAGTACTGAAGATGCAAAAGCTTTGTTAGACGAGATGGGGTCTAATGACAATTTCCCCTACAGTGATCGAAATCATCCAAAGAAGGGTGGTAAGTATGATATTGATGCTCTAACTATGTTGAGTAGCACTATGCAGGCTATGGTCAAAAAGATTGAGCAATTGGATGCCCGAACCAGTTCATCTACTGTCGCTTCATGTGAAATATGCGGTGTCGTTGGACACACAAAACTTGTTTGTCAACAAAATCCCTCAGGAATGGCGATTGAACAAGCAAATGCGCTTTACAATCAGAATCAAAGGCCACAGTATAATCCTTATTCCAACACATACAATCCGGGTTGGAGAGATCATCCAAATTTCTCCTACAGGAACAATCAAGGGCAAGCTCAATCATCTCAGAATAATTTTTCTCAGCCTCCGGGTTTTCAACAAATGCAATCGCAGAAAGGCCACTTGGAGAGTCTTATGGAAGGTTTTATCTCTACTCAGTCAAAGAGGAATGAGCACTTTGATTCAAGTATCAACGAGATAAAGGCTCACAACAAATTGATGGAAAACACGATTACTCAAATTTCTCAGCAGTTGAGCCAACTTAACAAACCTTCAGGCCAACTTCCTGGCCAAACTGAACAACCACCAAGGGGTCATATCAACGCTGTAACTTTGAGGAGTGGTAAAGAATTGAGCCAACCAAATTTGAACGTGAGCAGAAATGCAGTGAATGCTAAAGAAGGTGAAGAAGAGATTTCAACCGAGAAGCAGGTAGAGCCGGAGGCCATGGAAAAAGAAAAGAAAAAATCAGAAGTTGTTCCTCTTAGACCATACGTGCCACCTGTTCCTTTTCCACAAAGCTTGGCACAAGCCAAGCTAGAAAAGAAGTACGGAAAATTTCTTGAAATTCTGCAAAAGCTACATATTAATATTCCATTCATGGATGCTATCACGGAGATGCCCTCTTATGCGAAATTTCTTAAAGACATTTTGTCAAGAAAGCGAAAAATTGAAGAAAGCTCTACCATCTCCTTAACGGCAGAGTGCAGTGCCATCTTGCAAAATAATCTTCCAAAGAAATTAGCGGATCCAGGTAGCTACTCCATTCCTGTCACGCTAGGGGATGTTGAAATCAAAAGAGCTTTGTGTGATCTTGGAGCAAGTGTCAGCTTGATGCCTTTATCAATCTGTGAAAAACTTCAGATGGGTGAACTGAAACCCACACGAATTTCTTTACAATTGGCAGATAGAAGTGTGAAATTCCCACTTGGAATTCTTGAAGATGTACCTCTTAAGGTAGGAAAATTTTATATTCCATGTGATTTTGTTGTCATGGAAATGGAAGAAGATTCAAATATTCCTATCATTCTTGGGCGGCCTTTCTTAGCAACAGCTGGAGCTATAATCGACATGAAGAATGGAAGAATTTCTTTCGAAGTAGGCGATGAGAAGATGGAATTCAAGCTGCAAAACACTATGGGACATCCTTCTAAGGATGAGACTGTAAACAGGGTAGATGCATTGGAAGAAGTGATCGACATGAAAGCCAAAACATATTCATATGAGGATCCACTTCAAGCTGTTCTCGATGGTAACATGGATGAAGAGAATGAGGAATGTGGAAATTACCAGGAACTCTTGGATGCAACACCTACCATTCAACCTGAAAATTCTAATGTGCTACAGCATGAGGAAGTCAAGGAGAGTTCCACGCCTCCTAAGGTAGAACTGAAACCCCTACCGGCATCATTAAAATATGTGTTTATGGGCCCGGATGAAACATATCCTATCATAGTCAGTTCTGAGCTTGATGACATTCAAATTGAGAAATTGCTCACAGTCTTGAGAAAGTACAAAAATGTTATTGGGTATTCCATTGATGATATAAAGGGAATTAATCCATCATTCTGCATGCATAAGATTATTCTTGAAGATGAGAAAGCTTCTTCTATTGAGCATCAACGGAGACTAAATCCTAACATGATGGAGGTGGTCAAAAAGGAGATTCTGAAACTTCTTGATGCAGGTATAATCTATCCTATCTCCGATAGCAAATGGGTTAGTCCGGTACATGTCGTACCAAAGAAAGGTGGAATGACCGTTGTGAAGAATGATAAGGGAGAATTGATCTCTACTAGAACTGTCACAGGATGGCGAATGTGCATTGATTATCGGAAATTGAATAAAGCCACAAGGAAGGATCACTTTCCTCTCCCTTTTATAGATCAAATGCTTGAACGATTGGCGAAACATTCTTACTTCTGCTTCTTAGATGGATATTCAGGTTTTTTCCAGATTCCTATCCATCCGAATGATCAAGAAAAGACAACTTTTACATGTCCCTATGGTACATTTGCATATCGCAGAATGCCATTTGGCCTATGTTGTGCTCCTCCTACCTTTCAAAGATGTATGATGGCAATTTTCTCAGACTACATTGAAGATATCATGGAAGTTTTTATGGATGACTTCTCAGTAGGTGGAACTTCATTTGATGCATGCTTACATAATTTGGAGAAGGTGGTTCATAGATGTCAAGAAGTGAATCTAATTCTAAATTGGGAAAAATGTCACTTTATGGTTCAAGAAGGGATTGTTTTGGGTCATGTTGTTTCAAAAAGAGGAATTGAAGTTGATAAAGCCAAAGTCGAGGTTGTTGAACGCTTACCTCCCCCTACTTCAGTCAAGGGGATAAGGAGTTTCCTTGGTCATGCGGGATTCTACCGCCGGTTTATTAAAGATTTTTCGAAGATTGCTCGACCTCTAACTGAACTTTTAGGCAAGGAAGTACCTTTTGTGTTTAATAATGCTTGTCTTGAGGCTTTTGAAACATTAAAGAAAGCTCTTGTTTCTGCTCCAATCATTCAACCACCGGATTGGAAATTACCGTTTGAGATCATGTGTGACGCTAGCGATCAAGCTGTCGGTGCAGTCTTAGGTCAAAGAAAAGATGGAAAACTTCATGCTATATATTACACAAGCAAGACCTTAGATGGGGCTCAGATCAATTATGCAACAACAGAAAAAGAATTGCTAGCTGTGGTTTATTCAATGGAAAAATTTCGATCCTATCTTGTTGGTTCGAAAGTTATAGTTCACACTGATCATGCCGCGCTGAGATATTTGATGAGTAAGAAAGATGCTAAACCTCGTTTGATCCGTTGGATTCTACTTCTGCAAGAATTCGATTTAGAGATTAAGGACAAGAAAGGAGCTGAAAACATGGTTGCTGATCATCTTTCACGCCTCACTTTTGATGCGGATGGTGGTGCTAATATTCCTATTAATGATTCTTTTACTGATGATCATTTACTTTCTCTTGCAAGGATCGAGGTTCCTTGGTATGCTGACATAGCTAACTTCTTAGCTACTGGTACTGTTCCTCATGGATATTCATCACAACAAAAGAAGAAGTTTTTCTATGATGTGAGGAAGCACTTCTGGGAGGATCCGTTTCTTTATAGGTCTTGTGCAGATGGAGTCATGAGAAGATGTGTGCCAGATAATGAGATTGCTTCCATAATGTCGCATTGCCATGATTTGCCAAGTGGTGGTCATGCAAGTACCACAAAGACAGCTGCAAAGATTCTTCAATGTGGATTTTATTGGCCGACTCTTTTTAAAGACGTCCACCAATATGTTCATTCTTGTGATCGTTGTCAACGAACTGGAAATATTTCAAGACGCAATGAGATGCCTCTCAATAGCATTCTCGAAGTGGAGCTTTTCGATGTTTGGGGTGTAGATTTCATGGGACCATTCCCTTCATCTTTTAAGAATCAGTATATCTTGGTAGCTGTTAGTAGTATTTTTGTGTGTTCGTTCGCAGGGAAGGACTGAATGTAATATCAAAGTTCAGGTTTCTTATCTCTTTACGTCTAGAAGTGTGTAAGAAGAATTTTTGGGTCTGTGTATTAACTAAATTAACCAAGAACTAATTATAATCACTAAGAATTAATTTTAAACTGAGATTCAAATATGTTGGAAAACAATCTAAGAACTGGGGTTCTTCACCTGGTTTCAATACATGCTCAATATTAATGTGATATCTGTGTTCCTACCTTGCTGAAAACAATTCTTCTAAAGTTATACTGCACCCTCCCAGGCTACAATATAGTGTTTACAGCTACACCGTAATTGACACTCCCGTGATACAATCAAAGTATATCTATAAACTATTAAATACCAAGAATTATATGTCTCACAATTCTCCTATTAATCTCCCGATCTAATATTCAAATTATGTCTGTTAAATCATGTACTAAGATTGCAACTTCTCTCCCAAGCTTATTACAATCCCTAGAATACAATCAAAGGTTCATGACTCCCCTAATTGTGTTAAGATCTCATTAACAAATCAGCCAGGCAGAAAATCACATAATCAAGCATGCATGAATACCAAGGAATACTACCCAATCCTCAGATTAGAGAATTAGTTACGCATATTTAATAAAGAAAACATAATAATAATAATAATGAATGAAAACATAATATTGAAGAAAGAATTGAAGATCGAAAGTACCTTGATACGATTTACAGCTATGAATTGTTATGATTTACAATGGTAAGATGTGTTTAAATAGGCTCTACAAATCTTGCCCAGCAAGATATTACCTTCTATTACAATTAGAATTCAATTCAGGTAATAAAACTTGCCTAAAATACAATTAGAACTAGAAAAGGGCAAAACAGTAAATTTTCTGCTTCCATCTATCTGCTGGTCGTGCTTCCTGGGCCCACCACACGCGGCCTGGTCGTGCGAAACCTATCCCATATTGTAGAAAATCTCTCAAGCTTCGCGTGGGCAGTAAGATCGCTGAAAACGGACTTCTAGAACTCCAGATATGGCCAAAACAGTATAAGCTGCGCAGCCCTTCTCAAAAATCCGAATTTTAATTAATTAATTCTCCAAGAACGATAAAAGCATCAACTTTAATCAACATTCTCGTAAATCTGCACAACTCAGCAAAACACATCAAAACTACAACAACTTGAGTCCAAAACAATCAATTTAAGCCAAACGGAGGGATTCCCAGTGGATATAAAATCCACTTATCAAACCCCCAAACTTAAACTGATGCTTGTCCTCAAGCATAAACAATTACAACTAACTAACTAACTAGTACCACTTCCGTAGGTGATCACGGTTGCATTTGGCATATGCAACAAGCCCTTTAAACCCCTAGGCAGCCCTAGTGGACGAGTAAGGTCTCGTGAGGGCCTATAGCGAATGTACCCACAAAATCCATCTAACTAAACAATGCAATGCATGAATGCAACTAATATGAAAATGCAACGATCCCCTTCAAACTAACCAAAACCAACTAACAAGCAAATATCTCAAAGAATGCAACTAAATCCAAATAGAGCTCGACCAAGTTCCCGTATACTAACAATACATGAACAAAAACGTGCGTGTGTGCAATGCTCATCAGAAATACTTCCAAAACTAGGTCAAAAATCATGCAAATTCTTCGCCAAGACAATCACAGGTTTATAAATAGAATAGACTGTAGACACTTCATAACCTAGAAACACCTCCATCCTTATCCAAGGTAGACAGAAATTCATGCTTTATTACTAACTACTACAACACATATATACAATCATGCTTATTTAACCGTGCAATGGATGAGATCCCAAAAGGCTTATACAATAATACCCATGTAACGAGTGTTAGGTCAGTGGATCCCAGACTATAAAAGCCTTAGGTCACTAGGACTAAGTCCCCTCAGACTTAATTACTCGAGTATTAAAGAGCTCACCCTAGTTAATTTTGCATATAAACAATTTATTGACTTTTTTTTTTTTCTTTTTTTCTTTTTTTTTTCTTTTTCTGCTTTTTTTCTTTTTGCTTTTTTTTTTCTCTTTTTTTTTTCTGCGATCTGGAATGAGCCTTTCTCATTTCCAACCCTAGACTACTCATATAAATATGAGCCGGCTACTAGCCATTTGACACCTAGCCATTAACACTAAACAACTAGCATGAAATCCCTGGTTTCCCCCAAACTTAGACTTTAGTGTCCCTACGCCATCAAGGGAATAACGAAAATTCTAAATATAATCAGGTGATTAAATCTCAAAGCATCCAAACAAGCATGACCTTAACCTAGCCCAAAAGTACCCAATGAGACTGTGTAATTAGTTTTGTTTCCGTAACATGCAAGTCAATTTCATAGAAACTATAAATCAACCCTCTATTCATCATTACCACACTCAATTAGACATCTACCTATCAATCAGAATCAGCTCGTCTTAAGGGATCATGAAATATGCATGCGATGAAAATGCAACTAAAATGAACTCACATGGTATACAGAAATAAAAACAGAATGTCCTATATGAAACAAACGTAAATAACACGAACATATATGCATGAATTACTACTACTAATATGCAAAACATGAAATCCTACATGAACAAATAATACAACAACAATTACTAATCCCACAATGAGGAGAAAAAGCAAACAGATGCACATATCTACGAATTTCTAATATAAGCATATTGTGCAAATAAACCTTAGATTCATTGAAAGGTACGAAAACTTTCAAGAACCTATCATGCTCAAGAGACTTGGAAACATCAAAATAGCTAGAAAAGTCGTCAGAATAATCATTATAAGTACGACTCATATACTCCTCCCAAATCGGATCCTTATACTCTACAGCAAGATTTTCAACTTCCTCAATCTTAACTTCCTTCTCTTTTATAATTGGACACTCATCAATTTTAATCTCGTCTACCAATGTATTAAGCTCAAAATTTTCTAGAATTTGTAGAATTTCAATTGCATCCAAATTATCATTAATGCGCATGGGACAATTATCAACTACACAAGTAGACTCATCAGACACAACATTATCATCAATTGCTAAACAAGAATCATGGCATAGAGGAAAATTGACACAAGGAGGAGTTCGATAACAACCGTCATGCCACACTGCTCGAACTTCCCAAATAAAATTATTTAGTTTAGCATTCTCCTCGTACCAAGCTATTGAATCACATGGAATATCATTATCACTAGCAATCTCTAAAGTTGGTTCATCAAAAACTCCCAAAGAAAGTAAGGGAAGATTAGACTGAGTTCCTTGAATCATTTTATTGAGCGCAATCTCCCAATCAGCAAGTAAAGAAGGATTAGACTGAGTTAAACTCGTATCAACATCATTACACATATATGGATGAACATCATCATGATATTGATTTTCAAACGAATATGAATAATCATTGCTAGGGGCATATGGAGCATAAAATGAGTTCTCAGAATAGAACGAATTCACCTGATATGCATTACAATCCTCATAGGAATTGAATTGTGGGTAAGGATTGAAGTCTTGATATTGTTCCTGACTGTTGTAGAAATTCTGAGCATTGTTCCAACCAAAGTTGTACTCCATCTAGTCTCTCTCCTCAAAACCTGTTTAAGTTGTCTACCTCAAAGAACCTGTAGACACACTAAAGAAAGAAATACAAAAAGAAAGAAAAGAAAAATATATACAAAGATAAAATCCAAACTACAAGAAACAATTAACACAAAATCAATATTGCTGCCTTCCCCGGCAGCGGCGCCAATTTGTTAGTAGTATTTTTGTGTGTTCGTTCGCAGGGAAGGACTGAATGTAATATCAAAGTTCAGGTTTCTTATCTCTTTACGTCTAGAAGTGTGTAAGAAGAATTTTTGGGTCTGTGTATTAACTAAATTAACCAAGAACTAATTATAATCACTAAGAATTAATTTTAAACTGAGATTCAAATATGTTGGAAAACAATCTAAGAACTGGGGTTCTTCACCTGGTTTCAATACATGCTCAATATTAATGTGATATCTGTGTTCCTACCTTGCTGAAAACAATTCTTCTAAAGTTATACTGCACCCTCCCAGGCTACAATATAGTGTTTACAGCTACACCGTAATTGACACTCCCGTGATACAATCAAAGTATATCTATAAACTATTAAATACCAAGAATTATATGTCTCACAATTCTCCTATTAATCTCCCGATCTAATATTCAAATTATGTCTGTTAAATCATGTACTAAGATTGCAACTTCTCTCCCAAGCTTATTACAATCCCTAGAATACAATCAAAGGTTCATGACTCCCCTAATTGTGTTAAGATCTCATTAACAAATCAGCCAGGCAGAAAATCACATAATCAAGCATGCATGAATACCAAGGAATACTACCCAATCCTCAGATTAGAGAATTAGTTACGCATATTTAATAAAGAAAACATAATAATAATAATAATGAATGAAAACATAATATTGAAGAAAGAATTGAAGATCGAAAGTACCTTGATACGATTTACAGCTATGAATTGTTATGATTTACAATGGTAAGATGTGTTTAAATAGGCTCTACAAATCTTGCCCAGCAAGATATTACCTTCTATTACAATTAGAATTCAATTCAGGTAATAAAACTTGCCTAAAATACAATTAGAACTAGAAAAGGGCAAAACAGTAAATTTTCTGCTTCCATCTATCTGCTGGTCGTGCTTCCTGGGCCCACCACACGCGGCCTGGTCGTGCGAAACCTATCCCATATTGTAGAAAATCTCTCAAGCTTCGCGTGGGCAGTAAGATCGCTGAAAACGGACTTCTAGAACTCCAGATATGGCCAAAACAGTATAAGCTGCGCAGCCCTTCTCAAAAATCCGAATTTTAATTAATTAATTCTCCAAGAACGATAAAAGCATCAACTTTAATCAACATTCTCGTAAATCTGCACAACTCAGCAAAACACATCAAAACTACAACAACTTGAGTCCAAAACAATCAATTTAAGCCAAACGGAGGGATTCCCAGTGGATATAAAATCCACTTATCAGTAGCCGTGGATTACGTTTCAAAATGGGTTGAAGCCATTGCATCTCCCACTAATGATGCTCGTGTAGTGAGCAAATTCTTTAAGAAGACGATTTTTCCAAGATTTGGAGTGCCAAGGATTCTAATTAGCGATGGAGGAAAACATTTTCTCGAGAATCGATTTGAAGCTATGTTGAAGAAATATGGAGTTTACCATAAGGTGGGACTCTCGTATCATCCCCAAACAAGTGGTCAGGTGGAGATTTCTAACCGTGAAATTAAGACTATCTTGGAAAAGACAGTAGAAAAATCAAGAAAGGATTGGTCTACAAAGCTTGACGATGCACTTTGGGCATATCGAACAGCGTTCAAAACACCTATTGGTACAACTCCATATAGATTGGTATACGGCAAGGCATGTCATCTTCCCGTTGAGTTAGAACATCGAGCATTTTGGGCTATCAAGGGTTTGAATTTTGATATGTCAGCAGCAGGTGAAAAGAGACTCCTACAACTAAATGAGCTAGATGAGCTTCGTTGTGAGGCCTATGAAAGTTCTAAGCTTTACAAGGAGAAAACAAAAAGGTGGCATGACAAGGGCATATTACGAAGAGAATTCAAGGAAGGAGAGCTAGTTCTCCTATTTAATTCAAGATTGCGGCTTTTTCCCGGAAAACTTCGTTCGAGGTGGTCGGGACCATTCAAGGTACGAAAGATTTTTCCATACGGTGCCGTAGAATTGCTAAATACAAATGGAGAGCCGTTCAAAGTAAATGGTCAACGAGTAAAACACTACAGAGTTGGCGAACCTATTAACGAGGAGCTATCTTCTCGTTTCTCAGAATGAATCAGATGACAATGTCGGGCTAACGACGGTAAACAAAGGCGCTACTTGGGAGGCAACCCATGGATTTTATTGTGTTTCTATTTCCATTCTTACAAAAAAAAAAAAAAAAAAAAAAAAAAAAAATAGAAGAAGCAGAATGATATTCGCGCAACAGCGCCAGGAACGCGCAATTGCGCCAGTCACGCATGATGGAACGGCGCAACAGCGCCTGCGCCAGCGCAGTAGCGCATTCTTGAACGGCGCAACAGCGCCTGTATAGCGCAGCAGCCCTTTTCTCGCGCAACAGCGCTCTCTCCCTACTGCATAAACAGATTTTTGTTCGGTTTTTGTTCTTTTCAGCAGAGTATTCACAGCCCCCTCCACACCAAATCTCTCAACCTCAAAACCATCCCCTACAAAAATCCCTTTCCATAAATCCCTACAAATCTCTACCAAACAACCAAAATCCACCATCTCTTACATCTTTTTCTTAACCCACCCACCTATACATACATACACAAAAACCCTAACTTTTATCAAAAATCTCAAACTCCATCCAATCCAAGATTCAAGAAGAATTTGATTCAAGTTTGGGGCCTTACAAATTGCAAGTTTCACATCTCCAATTCGTATTGGGTAAATTTCTAATTCATCCTTATTTACATTACGAATTTGTGTTCTTGAATATTTGGGGATTTTTTGTAAAATTCATATTGTGGTCCATTACTTTGGAATTTGTTGGTGTGTATATTTTGTGGGATTGAGTTGATTTGATTGTAATGGCTCCAAAGAGACAAAGAGTGGTGGGTAGTATTAGTAAGCAACCCTCTACGGAGGAGGAATTTGATGGTACGAGATTTGTGTCTAAGGAGGCTCAAGAAGAATTTGAGGCACTAAATTTAAAATCAGTTATTAAAGAACGAGGTTTTGCTCCTTCGAGCACGGATGGGGAACTAGAGAATATGATTGATGAAATGGGATGGTCGGCATTTTGTGTACAACCGGTTGGGATTCCATTAAGTGTTGTTAAGGAATTTTATGCTAACGCCAAAATGGATAGAAACAAGCTGACGATGGTAAGAGGCAAAACTGTAGACTACGGGCCAGCTGCTATTCGTCGAGTTGTGCCTCAACCTACTAGACCTAGGGGTGCAGAGGATTGGGTACATAAACCCCGGGAGGAAATTGATCTGAACGCTATCATGTCAGGGATGTGTGCACCGGGCACAGCGTGGAAATGTAAAGCGGGCACTGATGAGCCACTTCACTTTCCTGCAGCAGCATTGAACCGATATGCGAGGGCGTGGTTCTTGTTTATTTGTGCTCGCATCATGCCAACATCACACACCGCCGATGTCACTATAGACCGGGCGATTGTTCTGTGGGGTATTCTGAATGGGAAGTACATTGATCTTGGATTTTTAATCCATCAGAATATTATGAGATTCTTGGGTGGAACCACCACGGGAGGTATCCCGCATGCACTGATTATCACGGATTTGTGTTACCGAGTGGGCGTCCATTGGACTCCTGACGAGATCCTTCAGAAACCCATGTCTAGCATTGATCATCACGCGATTGCTAGGATCACGGACTGGCCAGGCGGCGTCCCTCATCCTAGAGGTTTGGGTTATCAGGCTGCTACAGAGGGAACCGGTATTCCACCGGCTGAAGAGAGAGTGCCCAGGCGAGCTAGTGCAGCAGGACCTTCTCAGCAGCAGATGGGTCAGGGTACTGTGGTGTTCAGCGATGCACAGTTCCGACGTATGATGAGGCGGTTTGATACCTCTCATGCTATCACCAGCAGATTTGCTGCGGATCTAACACATGCCTTAGATGGAGTTTATCAGCAGCAGGGCATTCAGGTTACATGGCCTGTTTTTGGAGCACATTCAGCCTATCCACCTCCTGATACCCCACCTGAGGGAGATGGCGATGAGGAGTAGGGCGGTACTTCTTTCCTTCTCTCTTATATATTATATATTTTATTGTTTAGTGTGTCAATGAGGACATTGAACCATTTAAGTGTGGGGATGTGTCTTCAATATTTATAAAGTATAAAAACAAAAAAAAAATTATTATAAAAATTTGAAAAATACCAAAAATAATTCTAGCCATGTGAAGATTGCTAGCGTAAATACACCCATGCATGTTTAGAAATCTTGTGTTTATGGATACTTTTGATTGATAAATGTATGTGATGTCCTTATGCACACACATACACTTGTAAGTAGAAACTAGTAGACTTACTGAATATGCTAAGTAATTAGAATGACATGAATATGTGCAAGATAACTTGGTCTATATGCTTTGAATACAAGTAGGTGCGTTAGAGAGACTGTTACTTTGGGATTAATTATGTTTTGTCACACCAAGTGAGTTTTGAACCTATATGCACATCTTTTTGCATGATTATTCGTTTGCTTGAGTGTCCACTTATCGTATGCATTGCTAGCACTTGTTTAATTTCTTTCTTGAGATGCATGACATTAATTGATGATAAGATGATAAAGGCAATTAGGTATAACCTCATATTTCCATATTTCCAAACCATTTATACATGATTCATTAGTTAACCCATTGAGCTTAATCCTATTCTTTCGGTGACATACCTCATTACTTGCCATATAGCCTTTTATTGTATCGGCCTTTCATTAATTTTGAGCCCAATTTGTCCAAGGCTAGTATTGCTCGTAAGATGTGCAAAAAGGGTGGTTTTAATTGATGATCATAATTTTTGGGAAACAGTTGGGAGTTGGTTATTAGCTTGTTAGTCGAAGTTTGAAATCTTGTTTATTGGATCATTGTTCTTGATTTTATTTAGCTCTCGAAAAAATATAAAAAAAAAAAAAAATATATAAAATAAAAAAAATAATACGAGAGCATCTATATCATTTGTGATCCTACTTTGTTTCGACTAGTCAAGTTACCTATAATTAAAAGTTCAAGTGTGGGGATGAAAAATTGGGAATGGTTTTAATTGCATTGTTGAGTACTAGCTTTTGGACTTAGCCTCATTTTAGCCTTTCTTGACATACCTTGTCCCTAGCCCCATTACAAACTGAACAAAGACCTTTTGATTATCATTGATGATGTATGTTGCGTTATAAGTTAGATTGATACCAAGGATGAAGCATGTTTATGATATTGTTGGAGTTGAGTGATACACTTACCCCTGTTTTGAGTGAACATTTTTATGAGTGAATGGTGAGTTGTTGCTTTTGCATAAGATATCCCAAGTTCGTCTCAAAGATGTGCTCTTGTGTGTTTAGCATGTTTACCAACCTAATCTTGCATTTAACATGAAGTTTTATGATCTTATGCATGTTCTTGAGTAGACTATGTGGATACTTGCACTTTAGACACCGAGGCATTGCATTTTCATTTTGATTCTTAAGTTGATGTGGCATAAGAGGACGGATGTGTGTGGTGTTGTGTTGATCAATAATCTTTTGCATGAGTTAGATGAATTTTGTGGGTATATTCGCTATAAACCCTCACGAGACCTTACTCGTCCACTAGGGCTACCTAGGGGTTTAAAGGGCTTGTTGCATATGCCAAATGCAACCGTGATCACCTACGGAAGTGGTACTATTTAGTTAGTGTTAGTTATTATGTTATTTTTGCACGAGGACGCGCAAAAGTGCTAAGTGTGGGGATATTTGATAGAGTATATATTATATATATTCTATAGGATTTTATTCCCACAATTAGGTCGCTTTTGCGAATAATGGTGAAGATTTAATTGTTTTTGATGAGTTTGTTGCAGAGGCTAAGGAATTTCCAATGTTTGAAGAACTTTGTTGATTTCTTGATGATTTTACGGAGTTTCTAGCCCAAAAGAATGATTTCGTGAGCTTCCGAGGAGATTTGATGAGTTCGGGGTTCTTTATTTTCATTTCCGGGGCAAAACCGAAGAGCAAGCAGTAGCTACATAGCGCAGCAGCGCTATGTATGGCGCAGCAGCGCGATGCATGGCGCAGCAGCGCTATGTATGGCGCTGCAGCGCTCCGATGCGGCTGTTTGTCTCCCTAGCAGCCTTTTATTCCTATTTTTTAGGTAGGATTGAAGAAAAAGATACCAGAAGTTAGGCGGATGAATTAGGGCAACCTCTAAAGCCCTGGGGGCTATATAAACTCATCATTAACATTGTTTTAGCATCCAGAAAATAGATATACACTTCAACTTGTAAGCATATTTGTAAGCATATTTGGGTGATTCTTTGAAGAACATTTATTCTTGCTCATCCTTGAAGATTTAAGGTTCAATTTCTATTCTTACAATCATGTTTTCAATTTATAATTCTAGCTTTGTTAATATAATCATGTGTGAGTAGATAATTATTCTAGGGTTAAGTAGAACCCTAGCTATGATTGATATGTAAATCTCCCAATTCCCCCAAATCATTTATGTAAATTGCTCTTGCTTTATTGAGTTGAGTTTAATTAACAATAACATGTCAGACGTGATTATGTGTATTGATTGAACCAAGGTCTAATTATCAACGAGAGTTGGAATTAAATGGTTGTGATTTATCCAATAAGAACATGAAACTCTCCATGAGAATAGGTAGAGTGGATTGTTAGGAAATTAGGATGCTATACTTAATGTCCCTTAATTGCATGATACCATGAGAATAGGTTGATTGTATTTTAAGAGAAGCCATTAATACTCGAGAGAGGTTATCGGTATTTTATAGGGAGCATCTTTCCTTTTTAGTAGTATATTATCGATTTGGGAAGGAATTGGCGATTGCATTAAATTATGCTAGTGGTGACACTTAACCTTAGATGTTTTTAATATTTGAATTAATATAAGCATAATTCTCTCTAGTATAAAAGTAGTCCATAAATCTCTAAGAAAATTCATTGTGTTACTTGCTTAGCCATATTGAATCATAAATAACTAGTGATTGACACGCTTGTCTCTGTGGGATCGACTCTGACTTACCCTACTACGTTGTTAGAAGGTTTGTTAGATAATTAATAATTTGATAGGCACACGACGGCCACATCAACCTCTTGTTAGGAATCAATTTTAGAATTCAAAGAAAACAGATGAAATAATGTCTCTTTTCATTTATTATAGGTCAAAATACACTTTCAAGCCAATTTAGTAATTTATCAATATACCCCTCGTTGTATTAATGTTCAAAAATAATATTTGTAATAGGAATAAATTTTATAATCTCCCATGATACAAACAACTTAAATTTATGATATAATTTGTATCCCCCATGGTTGTAATAAATAATTTGTATGCACACAACCATTACACTATAACAATTTCTGATAGCTACTTAAAATCGTTAACTACATTTTCAAAGAACATGCTTCCTAGATTTTCCTTGATTTTTTATAAATTTATGCATGATAAAACTATAAAAAATAAATTTCAATCTCATTTAATTAAGATTAAAATTATTATTATTATTATTATTATTATTATTATTATTATTATTATTATATTTTCATGAAATTTTAAAATTATAAAGTATTCTTTTTGTATTATGTATGTGATACGAAATACGACACAAATTCACATTGTACACGAAATGACATAAATTCAAATTTTGATTTCTGGTACATGTATAATAATATTTTTTTTGTGAAATCATAAATCATAATATTTATTCATGTTATGCTCATGACAAACACAAAATAAATTCACTTGGTACACGTATAGATGAGCATTTCATCCATCCCGTCCGACCGCGATCCAATCCCCTTCCCATACGGGGATTGCGAAAATTTTTCTAACAGTATGAGAAATATGGACTATTATAAAATAGAAATTCAGGGGATGAGAATGGGATCGGAGATTAAGGTATCCCGACCTGATCCCCAATTCACGTTCCCAGCCGATTATCGGGGATTAAGAGAATATTTTATTTACTAATTATTAAAGATAAATATAATTAAAAAATTTAAAATTTTGATAAATTTAAAATTTCACAAAAAAATAACAAAATAAAATTTTAAATTTAATAATTTTATTTATATATTTCATCCTTTATTATAAAAAAATAATTTGAATCGCTATTTATGATATAATCATAATAATATTTATCATGATTTATCAAATTATTTTTTATTATAAAATATATTATGGAATTATAAATTTCAATTAAAAAAATAAGAATCCTCAATTTCTCGTGGGGATCCTCGTTCCCCTTTCGGTGTAGTAAAATAATCGTCATTCAGAGATTGATAAGGGTTCAACTATTATGTTCGAAATTTTAATTAAAAATTGTATTTGATTTTTTTAAAAAAAAATCACAATTTCTCAAGGATCCTCATTCCCGTTCGGGCCAGTAATCGGAGAGCAAAATAATCTTCGTTCAGGAACCGAGATAGGTTCAACGATAATGTTCGAATTGGAGGATCACCATGGGTATAGCACTCTTCGATCCTAAATTGACCTGATGCCACTCTCATGTACATAAAATAACATAAATTTATTTACTGTCAAAATTGGACATCGAGATATGAAAAATGCTTATTGCAAACACTTATGTCTCAATTAAATACTATCAAAAGAATATGTACATCAAATTTTTTGCCAACTTATAAATAAATGGTAATAGAACTAAATAGTAGATAATAATAAGTTAATCTAACCCGTTACAAATATTAGATGAGTTTAATTAAAATTTAAAAATTATAATGTTAGCAGAAAAACTTTCGAAAAAAGTATGTATGTTTAATGTGCAAGAGGTATGACAATTAACTATTTTAATTTTAATTATATTAAAATTAAAAAATATATATATAATGCTGAAACAATAACATTCAAAATATATGTATAAGATTATTGTACAAGAGATATGGCAATCAAATATTTTTATACCTAATTAGCTCATAATCCTCATTCCCGTCCGGGGTAGAAATCGGAGAGCAAAATACTCTTCGTTCAGGAACCTAGACAGGTTCAATGATAATGTTCGAATTCGGGAATTGTCATAGGTATATTACTCTTCGATCCTGAATTGAACTGATGCCGCTACTAGATACACACGATAACATGAAATCATTTACTATATATATAATAGGCCAACACAAGAAAAAAATAGTGAGATTTTTTAATGTACATGAAAAGACCAATTTGCCCCCATGTTTAATATTTTTTTAAAAAGGCGTTGTTCATGGGAATCGAACTTGAGTCTATCAAATAACTTATGCATGCTCATACCATTACACCACAATGTCACATGTGTTTTCAAACCATACACGTAATAAGTGAATGCCGTTTAAGAGTAATACATTTGTAAATAACTATGGAGCCAAATTAAACTTAGGTAAAACACTAACACATTTTTATTAAATAAAGTGTTGTTCAAGGGAATCAAACTTGAGTCTATCAAGTGACTTATGCATGTTATTACCATTACGCCGTAATGTAACATGTGTTTATAAATCATACACGTAATATGTGGATGTCTTAACAATAATACATTTGTAAATAAATTTGGAGCTAAATTATACTTTAAATAACTATGGAGCTAAATTCAACTTTAAACTTAGGTAATGCAGCAACACAAGATAAAATTCGTGAGACTTTTTAATGTATTGGAAGAAATAATAATAAAAGAAATGATATTTAAAAGAAACTATTAAATATTGGAATTATCCAATAATAATATTATTTTATATGTCACTACAAGAAAAACGTCCATCAGCGACCGACTATCAGCGACCGTATCCGGTCGCTGATGGCTATCAGCGACCGATTCAAGTCGCTGATAGCGGTCGCATAAGAACTGGTCGCTGATAATATTGGTCACTGATAGGCCTGTTTCTTGTAGTGTGTTAACACATAGAAGACGATGATTATAAAAAATTAGTATGTACAAAGGTCCGTGTAACAAAACATGAGACTTTAAGTTATGATAGTCAATAATATTTTATGAAAATTAATATTATCATCGGTCAGTCAAATCCATGTTATTTAATAATTAATTCTGTTTCATAATTTAGTAGCATAAACAATAATTTTTTATATTATATGTGAAATTTTTTTAAATATGTGTACAAAATTAACATTGGCGATAAAATGAAATATTCAAAACAAAAGCATATATAGTGCATACTAAAATTATTAAATTATAATATATAATTGAATTGCTGATTTAAAATTGAACTAT
Source organism: Saposhnikovia divaricata (assembly GCA_036435485.1). Classification (NCBI taxonomy): domain Eukaryota; kingdom Viridiplantae; phylum Streptophyta; class Magnoliopsida; order Apiales; family Apiaceae; genus Saposhnikovia; species Saposhnikovia divaricata. The sequence goes on along the minus strand of CM071594.1, from coordinate 247,236,769 downwards.
AGTCAAATCCATGCTTTCACAACAAAGCATGCATATACAAAACTCACAAGGAGAAACAACAAATTCATTGAACACATAGGTCTATCTGTTCGCTACAATTTGTAAAGATACTTCTCTGGAATAAGCTGTGTTTGAAAAAAGAAAGGATGAATTCATTATCAAAGCACGGACAGAAGTCATATGATCAATTTCAACTTATGACAATAAAAGTACAAAAAATATTTATCCAACCATAAATGATAAATTCTTAAGTATGGAGAACAAAAATGTTATAAGCCCGTTGCACAGGGTAGATTCACTCAGTTGAGGACTGAATTATCTGATGTTTTGAAAGTCGGACAAAAATAGGAAGAGAATCTAAGGCAAAACATGCTTAAAATCAAGAGTTTAGAAGAAAAGAAATGAAATAGTTAGAAAGATGGTTTTAAGAAGTAAAAAACGTAAGGTCTGAATAGCGTATTAGAAGATTTAAGAAGGTTTTTTTTTATTAAAATCATGACTAAAACCCACACCGACACTCTTATTGTTGAATGCAACATTTTGAAGGCATCATTTTTGAAGAATTGGGGAAAAAAGTTTAGTATCGTAAATGTTTTGAAAAATCATCTTAATTAGACAACGCGAACACTCGACTTCTATTCAATGACTTACAATAAAATTAAAAACTGACATGATTTTTATTAGTACTTCTTATATTAGTTTCCAAATTACAAACTTGAACATATTTAAATAAGTACGCAATAGCCACATATACAATTAACAAGCAAAATTCTATGAAAATCAATTTTATACTTCAAATGACATTGATTATACACAATTTAATTTAGAAACACAATTTAACATAGCGACTCGTGCCTCGCACGGGTTTTTATGCTAGTTCTCTTAATAAAATGCTGACATTGCAGTTCACTAAGTGATTAATAGTCCCTGCTAGAAACCAACCGGCAAGCGCTACCTCCACTTTCTCCTGCAAGTTCTATCGCCAGGTAAGTTCTGAATTCTATACTTCTTTATAATAATAGTGGGCAACGAAAAGTCACTTACCTCGAAAGCGACACTAAATACTGAAATAATTGCACGAACAAATCCTAAATAACATTATAATTAACAACTAATTAGAATTGAACTAATTGAACATATTTAATATCTTATTCTGTAAACAAATTTCAATCATGCATTACAAACAAACACCCTTGTTAAATCATATAGAGATCGGACAGAGACTTTAAATCGAAAAATTAGAAATTAAAAACTTAGATTATGTAACAGACTACAAATTAAAGGCATATGATATTAGCAAGTTAAATGGGCCTTAAAGCCCAATATGATACTCAAGGCAACTAGTCCAGGTAAAGTGTAAAACTGCGGCCAAGTACTCCATCTTTTCCAACCTTGACATGTTTTAATTAAAGTAATATACTATTTATCCTTAATGAATCAGTTTGACACACACTTACAAACTTTACAGACCATCAAACAATTTACTAATTCTTATTTAACAATTAATCAACAAATTAACCATGTAAATAATCTAAATTCAATAGCATGTGATACCTTAGTGTAACACACGAGATATAGTACAAAGTCTAACAGTTTATGTCATATAACCTAGTCATACATATAATCTTTTGTAAATAAACGAAACTAGCACCTTAAACAAAAAGAAGCTATAATAAAAAATATTAATATTGTTCATCTAAGCATGTTGCACATATGCAAGTAAGAAGACAAACAAATTCTGAAAGCAGTAGGGAAAAAGAAAACATACAGCCGGGTTTGCGTAGACTGTACAAATTTTAATTGTTATATCGATGGGGTTCTTATATAGACATAGAAAACCCTAAAATTAATTAAGGTAATCCTAAAATCTTCCTCTAAAATATTTGCAACACCTCTAAGTAATTCCTAAAATATAAAATTTTGTTACACAAAATTAACATAAATAAAAGATATTGTTTTGCTAATATATTCTAACACGTCTTTTCAAACATAATGAATCTTATCCTTTAGAATTCTAGAATTTTCTTAATAAGATAAATATTTAATTAAAAATTACTTTAAAATCTAATATCTAATTTTAAAAATAAATTAAAAATTACGGATTTTACGATCACAATATCTCTATATCATTGGATATCATATTTGATTGTTACTAAATATATCATTAAAATCTAATATTAAATTATAATAAGTAAAAAGATATAATTTATAATTTGATTAACATCACATTTTAATTATCCTTTTTAACCTCAACCATTAAGGTCTTTCAAGTCAAATTAATGAGAACAGTTAGATCTAATACTAAAAATTATTTTTAGTATAGAAACGTAAAGTTTGATATCAACCAACAACATATCAAAATTAACATTTATTATATTAGTTCCAATAACTTAAATAAAGTTAAAATATCAACCACATATAATTATATTTTTCTTTTTTTAATTTTAAAATTTTAAAAATAGAATATTCAAGAAGTAATAGTGTTTTACACGGTTATAAGCCAGTTTTAATCATAAGTGTAGGAGATTTTATCCAAAACTTTGATAATCGATAGTCTGGTCCTCCGTACGTATACGACAAAATAAATAAGAACCGTTAGATCTTAAAATAAATAGATGAAAACTGTTGGATCTAAGTTAAAAAAAAAATTAATATTTTAATATATTATAAACTAAAAAATTTATTTATATTGACATACGAAAAGGTGTATATCAATGATTTAAATCATATATAATTATGTTCTACATTAAATAGATCAATGTATGTTTTCTACATTGAATGAGATTAATGCAAAAATTCATAATTAGATTTTCTCTTTAGATTTTGAGTGTTTTTATCTGAATAATAATTATTAATTTATCACTAAATTAAAGATAAATTTATGAGTTTTGCATGAATTGTAAAATTATCCAAATCTGATTTCTATATCTCATGATAGAGCCCAAATAGTAAATATGATTTTTTTTAATGCTAATAAAAAATAAAATAAATTCAATTCGAATACAACCTTTTTTAATGGGAGCTGATATGTGCACACCTATGCTTATAGGTGAACACCCAATATCCATAACTTGACTAAAATACCCTCACATCAATATTTCATGTTTAATCACCGATGTAATAATCTTTGAAATGAATTTATATATTTCTCTAAAAATAAGCATACTTGATAATATATTTAAATTGAATATGTTAATAATTAATTTTTTTTAAATTTAATTTTAAGAACTTCAATTATACATGTACTTATTTTCAACTTTCTGACACGTATATAAAAAACATATTTGTAGATATTATTTTCTCATTTTTTCATTTTGTATAAAAATAGGATGTTCTAACTTTTATATAGAACAAAAAACTCGAAAAAATATTACTACCTACAAACTATAACTATGGTTTTTATATGCGTGAAAATGCATGACAAAAAATTGAAAAAAATTAAGACGTTTATTATGGGACGGAGGGGGTAATACAATATATGCAATATTTTCTAGATTTCAAAATATAATTGTCATTAAAACTATTTATGAATTATATAAAAAATATAATTATTAAATCACAACAGATTAATACAAAAAGTTCAAACGAAAAATCTCAACAATCCAATCTTTTATTGAACTCTGCAAATAATTGGCCAAAAAGGGTTGCTAGAAAATAGAAAAGAAAATTTTGAGGGTATTTTTGTCACATGATCAATATTAGCTGTGCATCTATAAGTATATGATGTGCACATATAAGCTACCTTTTTAATTATATTCTTTTCAGATTATGATTTTCTTTTTAAAATTCAATTCTAATACAATGTTTTTTAATTATATCTTTTTTAGATTATAATTTTATTTCTAAAATTCACTTCTAATGCAAATTTTTCTAATTATATCCACTTTAGATTATAATTTTCTCTTTAAATATGATATAACCTCGATCGTCTATTTTTAAAAATATTAGATTCAACGGTTGAGATTATTTTGGTAGTACAATGACGAAAATTATGGATAAGATCCTCTTACGCTTATTATATATAAGGATATAATACTAAGCGTATATAATAATAAAAATTTAAATACTAAAACCTTTTTGACTTTGAATTCGGTTTGCATGCCGATAAAATTTTCTTTAGATTCAATTAGAATTAGGATATATTGATGTAAATAAAAAAATTAGAACTTGCTTTTTATATCCTAACTATAATATAATTTAGAGCCGAGAGAATTGTCTTTAATAATATCAATTATTTTCATAATTACATATTTTATATTTATAAATTGAAATAATTTAAAAAATTAGATAACAAAATTTCGAGTGATTTAAAAAATTCAAAAAACGCTTGGTAAATTTCTTTTATCGGCTCATCCTCGAATTTAAATTAATATTCAATCAAGCAAGGCCGATTAATTTTATAGATAAGGAAATAGCTTCCGAATAAATTAATCGACTTACACTTGTAGATCCTAATTATATCCTCTATATATAACTAGTTGATAAAGCCACGCTTCGCGGCGACGTTACAATTTTTATTTTTAAAAAAATTCAATACATTTACGTTATATTATAATATTAATATTAAATTTTAATAATTAAATAATCTTCTCTAATGAATCAATTTTTTGTTAAATACGATTCTTTCGATTGAGCCGCTCTCTCGTTAAAATCGAAATCCCAACTTTTAACATATATTATAAAGACTTATATAATATTTTTTATCCATAAAATCGAATAGTAAAAATAAAAAAAATTATGACTACAGTATCAAATTCTAATAGCTAATACAATCTTTTCTAGCGAGCCGTCTTCCCGTTAAATACGTCTCGAGCCCCTCTTATTTGAAACCGAAATTCTAACTTCACTATATAAAGAAAGTAAATTCTAATTTTTATAATCTTTAAACTTTCTGATATTTATGGAGTTTTAAAAGATGAAAATACATCTTATATTTTATGTATATCAATATATATATATATATTATAGATAAACTTGTATAAAAATGTTCAAATAAAGGATTTTTAGGAAAAAAGATGTATAGTTTTAAAAAAATCGTATATGACGTCTCCACCGTCCTCGTATTCTACTTCCAATAAAACATTTTATTTTATGTATTATATATTTAAACACTTTTTATCCGGTCTTATTTAATGAACCGGTTTCTTGTTAAATATGGTTATTACTATTGATCCGCTTTCTCGTTAAGACCAAAAACCTAACTTATATATATATATATATATATATATATATATATATATATATATATATATATATATATATATATATATTACTTGTATGATAATGTTTATCCATAAAAATCAAATCCTAAAAATAAAATAAAATTTATAGCATCAATATGGTATTTTAATAGCTAGTACAATCTTTTATAGTGAGCCGTCTTCCCTTTTAACATGTTTCGAGCCGCTCTCGTTTGGGATCGAAATTTCAACTTCATTACATATTATTGATGATACTTATCTTACACAACAATTTTTTTCTTAAAATCAAAACCTAAAAAATAGAGTGAATTCCAATTTATACTTTCTCTAGACTTTCTAACATTTTTGGAGTTTTGGAAAATGAAAACACATCTTATTTTCTCTTTATATTATAGATACTCCTGTATTTATTTAGGATTCTTGCATGAGATTGTTCTTTTATTATGTTAACACATCAATTCTTTTCTTTTTAAATACGGTGACTTTTTTTTATGACAATAGTATTGGATTTATGAATAAATTTTCCTAATATAACTATAATTAACTTATATAAACAATATATAATTTAAGAAGATCGTACTTCTATAAAATATTTAATTATATGTCTGCTCTATATATTCAAACACCTATTTTACTTCTAGTAGAACGTTTATTTATATATTTTTTCTATAAATTCGAACTTTTATTCTCTATAAATTCGAACTCCTATTCTACTTCTAATAGAACTTTTAATCGTATGCCTTATAAATACTTATTATACTTCCAATAGAACTTCTAATCATATGTCTTCCTTATAAATTCGAACTCTTCTCCTTTATAAATTCGAACACCAATTCTACTTCTAATATGTTTAATTGATATTTTTATATTTATTAGTGTTTAAAATTCTAAAATTCTAAAAAATTAGAAAAATAGATTGAGACGATCTTAGAGCGCCACCTAAACTCCCGCTATCCTCCTTTATATATATATATTGATTGGCGTAAGAAGGTTTAGGTGGTCGATCGTCTGTTCGTCAGGACTAAAAAAGTAAGTTCATAAAAAATTAGAAATGGGTCAGAGAATTAGTTGGGCCATGGTATTGGTTTAAAAGACCAGCTAAAATTATGCTACCAACTAACTAATTAATGGTATTTTTAATTTAACAAACAAGCAGATAAAAAAAAGAATTCACTAAAATAACACATGATAAAACAGTAAAAAATTAAAGTTGATAAAATTATTGTTAACTGAAATTAAAACAAAAATATTTTAGATTAAAGTTTAAAATATAATTTAAAAAATAGTTTCAAGAAAACCTAATTATTAAAAAAAGTCATAAAATTTCAATTACCACATGTCTAAAGTATATATATATATATATATATATATATATATATATATATATATATATTCTAATAAATAGAAGAAAACAGGCTAAAAAATATGAAACATTAAAATATATGTTAGGCTAAACCTTAAAATATAATTTAGAAAAAAATCGTTTACCAAATAAAAGTGTTTTAAGAAAAAAATATTTTAATAAAAATTATAAAAGATTTTATTTTTAGGTTTGATAACAATTATGTTTCTAATATTAATAAACAAGGACAAAATAGCAAAAAACCATAATTGAAAATAAGTCGCAAATTCATTCTTTATATATAATAGAAAAATGAATAAGGCATACCATCAAAATTTCAATTCAAAAATAATTTTTAAAAAAACAAACATTTACATTTAATTACAAAACAAAAAAAAAGTCTTTAAGAAAATATATAGTAAAATAAGATATTAAAAAAGTAATAATAAAAATGTTATAATTGGAAATGACACCAAAATTATGGTTTAAGCTACACTCACTCAAAAAAAATAAACATATTTATTTGACATCAGTAGTATCATTTTTACTTCACAACAATTATTGTTTTACAATGTTTATAGTTGAAATTTCAAAAAAAGAATTTCGGATTAAATAATTTTAAAGGACAAAATATAATATACAAAACAAACAATAAAATGAAATAAAACTAATATAATTCACAACAAACACTAATATAATTTAGAATAAATAAAAACAAAAATATATTAAAAACAAGTACAAACTTTTTTAACATTAAATGAATTAAAAAATATATGATGTTTGGAAATGACACAGAAATCAACACATCGTGATCTACAAAATAAACACTAACTTTAAAAGACATACTAAATTTTGAAAACTAAAATACACAAAAAACTCAAAAAAATGCAAATAGAACAAATAAAAACTAACATAAAAACATAAAAAAAAGTACCCTTTTTCAAAAAAAAAAAGAAAAAGAATTGTATAACGTATTTTCACATAAATATCCCAAAAATAAATAAAAAAACATAACCAGAAATATCAAATTTCAAATAAATGAAACAAATTAGTACCATGTATTTTTTAAAAAAGTTCAAAAACACCTAATAAAAAATCCACATATGTAAAAAAAATAACAAATTGTTTTAAATAATTCTTAGATTACCACGTATATTATATACATGTAAAAAAAACTCTAAAATGTTCTTAGATTACCACGTATGTTATATATTGTGCCCAAAATCACCATGGGCTGAATTTAGGCCCATTAGGCCGTAGGGTCCAATCCAAACAAGTAAGAGAATATATTTAGTACAAGTCATGAAGATCAGACAGAGAAATGATTAAGAAACTAGGAATATTAAGAGGTCCCCGAAGGTCTGGAAGCTGAGTAGATCAATGAAAGACCAGGTTCCTCCTAGCAGAAGAGTTCGAATTAGTATAGCAACAGCCATGAAAAGAGGTAAGAACATGCCAAGACATTGGGTGAGCTATCCAGCCTAACATGTTTTGTTATTTGTGCAGGTACAAGTACCTAGAAAGAGGTTCATGAGCAGCATGTCCCGAAATAAGGAGGTTCCTGAGAAACAGGTTACTAAGATATAAGTTCCTGAGCACCAGGTTCCTACGAGTAACCGACAGAAAGTTCTAGAAGCCATCTGGAACAGATATTGAATTATGGTTGGAGTGTAATTCTAGGGCGTAGTTGATCCTAGAATACCTCTGATCTACGAGATAATCATAATAGGGGACGAACTCGAGTTCTACTCTATGTCACCAACTAGTTTGTGAAAGGCTCTAAAGGAACCTGAGTCCTACACGAACTAGGCAATCAAATACAGCTATTCCAGCAGAGTCAGAGTCGCATTAGAACTACGTGAGCTTGATTCCTATATAAAGGATACATAGGCACCTTGAGGGTAGGACAAATTCAGCTCTCTAATTCTCTCTAAATGTACTTTAAATTATTGGAGACACCCTTAAGCTCAGCTCACCCCTACAAACATAACCCAAATCTTCCATTGAACAGTTGATCGTTAGCCTTACAACTCACCGAAAACCTCTCAAAAGTTGTTACGAAATCCACTCATCAACATTGGTGCTAGAAGGAGGGGAGAGTTTTCATCTTAAGAGTGGAAAGATGGCAGGCAGTGCTGATAGCGAAGCAACACAATCTGTAAAGAAGGTACCCCAAGGAGAAAATCAAACCCCGAAAGCAAAGAAGATTACTCCTGCTGACGTCCTTGAACATCTAAAGTCGATTGAAGAGAGACTCACGACCCTTGAACATACAGCACAAAAGAAGAAGAAGTCGAGGTTGACATCAAGAAGGCTAAGAAGGGGAAGAAATCGAAGGTTACTCTAAAGCAGTTGAATTTTGAGGAAAAAGAACTTGAAGAAGAGGAGGAAATTCTGGAGGAAGAGGAAGAACCAAAGGAGGATGATGATGATAAGGAGCTAGAGAATCCTGAGAAGAATAAAACTCCTACCATGAAGGTGCAGTCCCATGTTCGTACTGAGTCCAAGGGAAAGAAGAAGAATAAAACAGGAGGTTCCTCGCAGAAAAAGAAGAAGAGCAAGGAGCCATCTGTGGAGATAATCGAGGATGATGAGACAGTTTCAGAAGAAACCAGTGAGGAATCTAGTACTGCAGATCAAAAGAGGATGAGGGAACGAGTAAAAAGACGAAGGCAGAAGCAGTTGGAGAAGTAACTGCTGAAGACGTCAAGAAAATATTAGCTCAACTCAAGGATGAAAAGAATCTTGCTGCTAACCCCATAACTGCTTCTCCCTTTACCAAGAAGGTTCGAAAGTCTGCTTTACCTAGATCTTACAGGCCCTCGAATGAGTTGAAGTTCGATGGAACCACTGATCCAATTGAATACCTAAGTCGTTTTGACACAGAGATGGATGTCTATCAAGTGAAGGAAGCTACTAGGTGTAGGTTACTGGCTGCAACTTTGCAGGGTGGAGCTCATCAATGGTTCAAGAGGTTACCTGCTGATTCAATTGGTTCCTGGGAAAGTATGGGAAAGCTCTTTGTTACCCAGTTTAGGACATCTATCGCATTTGCACCACCTACCAACACCCTAGCCAACATCAAGCAAAGACCCAATGAGACATTGACAGAATATTTCAAGAGGTTTAATGTAGAGGTTCCGAAGGTTGGGAAAGCATCTGAGGAAACCATAAAGAATTTCTTGATTGCTGGAGTCAAAGGAGGTTCAGATTTCTGGAAAGCTCTTAAAGTGAAGGAACCAGAGACGTTGGCAGACTTTTATGCTCAGGCAGAACCTTTTCGTCTCGTGGAAGAATCTCTAGCTAATTTGAAGAAGGATCCAGATTTTGTAAGGCAAAGTGGGTGGTCAGGAAACAAGAGGTCAAGGCCCAGAAGTCCTAATAATCATGATAGTAAGAAGGTGGTCAGTCGTACGTCTCAAGTGAAACCTGAAGCTGAAACAGTGAATCCGACCAGACCTGTTATGAATCAGGTTCCGCCACCAGCTTCCTGCAACAACAACAAGCATGAGAGACCTGTCTATTAAACTTTTACCCCTTTGGTAGCTCCGATTGATCATATTTATGCGGTGAATGAGAAGTCTTCATGGTTTAGGAAGCCTATCAGAACTGGTCCTCCAGGGAATAAGAACGAACATCCATATTGTGATTTTCACGATAACAATTGGCATAACACTGTAGACTGCAGTCATCTAAGGGATTTAATTGAAACTCTAATCAGACAAGGCAGTTAACTGAAAAGGTATACTCGTGAAGCTAAAGAACGTCCTTTGGCCAATGTTTGCAATCTATCCCAGAGGTCTCCCAGGTTGTTTGAAGGCAAAGATGCGGATATCACCTTCACTGAAGAGGATGCTTCTTGGGTACATCATCCCCATACAGACGCTTTAGTAATTGAAGCAGGAATTTGGTCTTATGAGGTTCACCGAGTGCTAGTGGATAATGGGAGCTCAGTGAATCTACTATCGTACTCAGCTTTCAAGAAGATGCATTTTCTGGATAGTGATTTGACTCCAACGAAGGATACCTTGTATGGCTTCACCAATAACCAGGTTCCCATTAAAGGTGAGATTCGACTACCAGTGACTCAAGGTGATAAACCTTGTTGCATTACACAGTTAGCAGAATTTATTGTTATAGAGGACAACATGAATTATAATGCTATACTTGGGAGACCAATTCTGAAGGAAATGAGGGCGGTAACCTCAATTTATCATCTGACTATGAAGTTTCCAACACCAAGTGGTATTGGTGTAGTCCGAGGTTGTCAGTATGAGTCCAGAGAATTCTAGACAAAAGCTTTGCAACACGCTGCTAAGGCTGCTAAATTGCCTGAGCCAATGGAAGAGGTTCCTGATGATTTTCCAGGGAAGAATCCGGATGATATAACAACCGATCTACGTAGTCAGCCATTAGAGGGTTTGTGTCAGCATCATGCAGAGCAGTAAGAATTGAAGAGGTCACAGAAGAGGAACCTCATACTAAGATTCCAGTTTTTCAGGGACCTGATACCAATTACTTGCTCTTAGAAAGTGCACCCCCTATGGACAAAGATGGTGATGTGTGTATGGCTATTTGCACTAAATCACGCAAGCGTACGTGGTCACAAGTAATATAGATATAAGTCAAGTTCGTTCCCACAGAGATCTGGTTTAGGTTTAATTCAGTTAATGTACCTATGCAACAATGTATGGTTTTTACTCACTGCTAAGACAATTAACAAGATTTGGTTTTTGATTAACTAAGATTAACTAACAAGCATTTGAACAAACTAAGAGTTACTTAACTAATGAGATTTAAAATCAAATTACTTATATGAGAATAAACATGGGATCCTAACTTCATTAAATACTTCGCTTAGATCTGACGCCTTTAATCAATGCATGTGATGGTTATGATATCTGATCGGATAACACGAAACAAGTACACGCTACATGTCAGCATACGTATACCAAACTACTCATACATCCACAAAAGAGATAGAAGATGAATAGACACCAATTATGCGCTACCTCCATCTTTATACTCCGAGACAAGTAGAAGACCTGCATTTTTCCCATGGTCATCAGCCTCTTGGTACCCACATACCAATTCTTGAAATTTGTGTAGCTCACCAGTGTCTGTCCCAAATAATGCCCTTTCCAAATCATCCACCATACTAGCATGATCAAATTCCTCACATGGCTTGTGAACGCTCACATAACCTTGGAATTTGTCTTCCTCAATTATGCATGCAGTACCTTGCTCCAAGTCACCGTTATTTTCTGGAATTGCCTCTAGTATGAATTGCTGTTTCTCTTGTTCCAAGGCACTCAAAACTTGAGCAAATATTGTCTCCAAAGATTTGATAGACTCCTCATTACTCTTTGCAAGCATCCTAATCTCCTCCATAACATCAACATCATCTGACTGAAAAGTAGGAGTAGGTTGCTGATGTTGAAACTCTTCACTACCAACGAAATATGACATATTTGGACATCTTGCTGGTACTGTTGAGGATGGTATTGAAAATATGGTTGTTCCTCATAAGTGACATATGGATCAACTCCTTCGCAGTAACAATATTCTGAGGTCTCATGAACGCCCAAACATTGCTCACATTGCTGAGGCATGGATGTCCTCGAATATGCCCACCATGGCAACTCCTCGCCTGCCATTTTCAAACACTCAAGTACCTGAAACACACCGAACTTAACAAGATAGGTAAGTAACTAATCCGAGTCAGTGAACTTTAACGACCACTGATGATAAGCACATAAACTAAAATAAAACACCGATGATCCCCGGCAGCGGCGCCAAAAACTTGTTTACACTAAATCACGTAAGCGTACGTGGTCACAAGTAATATAGATGTAAGTCAAGTTCGTTCCCACAGAGATCTGGTTTAGGTTTAATTCAGTTTATGTACCTATGCAATAATGTATGGTTTTTACTCACTGCTAAGACAATTAACAAGATTTGGTTTTTGATTAACTAAGATTAACTAACAAGCAATTGAACAAACTAAGAGTTACTTAACTAATGAGATTTAAAATCAAATTACTTATATGAGAATAAACATGGGATCCTAACTTCATTTAATACTTCACTTAGATCTGACGCCTTTAATCAATGCTTGTGATGGTTATGATATGTGATCGGATAAAACGAAACAAGTACACGCTACCTGTCAGCATACGTATACCAAACTACCCATACATCCACAAAAGAGATAGAAGATGAATAGATACCAATTATGCTTAGACTCTATATGTCTATAGAATTTGAAAATATAACGGTTGAAGAGAAGTTATCCATAAAGATCACACAGGGCAGTATAAGTATTTTCATCTTACACTACGAATCACGTTGATAAACAATCATGAACCTATGCTAGCATGGCAAGTTCTAAATCTCAAGATCCAATTTCACTTCATAAGAGATTAACAAATTAGATGTTAGCTACGCATCTAGAAATTAAGCATAACCATACGAGGATATCAATTATACATCACACACAGATCTTTAATGCATCAAGATACTAAAGCTCCATAAATAAATCCGTTAGAATCCCATGACAACGATTAGTTCATAATTGAACCGCTCGTCATCATGGGATCTGATGAACCCATGATAATAAACAAAGTCTGAATAAAAACAATAGTGCTAGAGTAATGAGTTAAGAAAACAAATCCCAAAAACATCCAAGAGTATCGCCTAATTAGAAAAAACAGAAGTAGATCTAGATCTCCGTTGCTTGTCACGAGCGTAGGAATCCTTTTTCAACTCTGAATCTCCGTCTCTCGGCTCTCTCTATGTGTTATGATGAGAATTGATGGGTGTTATGATGATAGGATGTGTTTAAATAGGCCACCCATGTCTTATCCAGCAAGAAACTACCAAAACAGACTTATAATAGAATTTCTGCAAAATACGTTTCCTAAACTGATTCTGTTTTGAAGGAAAATTCGTAGCTGACTTTTCTTCAATATTTCTGCGCCGTTCCAGTCGTAATTGGACCTCTGAACCACTTTAGAATGAAAGAGAATTTCGTTAGCTTCGCGTGGACTGTTAGATCGCCCAAAACAGACTTGTAGAACTCAAGATATGGCCCAAACAGTGAATCAGGATTTTCATGAAAAATTTCGGGCTAGGCAGAATGCTCCCTGCGCTGCAGCGCACCTGTACCGCACTGCAGCGTGCCACGGAACCTGTTGAAACAGATCCGTCTTCTTCCGATCTTTCCAACGACGGCTTACGGGCCTCAAACGGACTTGTAAAACTCCAGATATGGCCAAAACAGTGAAGACTGCGCAGCCTACCCGGAAAATCCGAATTTTAATCAAATTAACCTCCAACTCTCTTTCGCGAGTTGCCGTTCTTCATATATTGAGCTCAAAATCACCAAAGCATCATTTAAACACATCATACCTACCTCAAGCTAGTAGTTCTACACAACTCACAAAAACACGTTAAAAACACAACAGTCTTGAGGTCAAGTAAATCCATTTAAGCCGACAAGAAGCATTCTAAGTGGATATAAATCCACTTATCACACCCCCAAACTTAAACCGATGCTTGTCCTCAAGCGTAAAACAGACTCGATACTACCTAATTAGTACCACTTCCGTAGGTGATCACGGTTGCATTTGGCATATGCAACAAGCATTTTAAACCCCTAGGCAGCCCTAGTGGACGAGTAAGGTCTCGTGAGGGCCTATAGCGAATGTACCCACAAAATCCTTCTAACTAAACGATGCAAAAACAATGTAATGCATGAATGCAACTAATATGAAAATGCAACGATCCCCTCGAACTAACCAAAACCAACTAGCAAGCAAATATCTCAAAGAATGCAACTAAATCCAAATAGAGCTCGACTAAATCCCCGCATACTAACAATACATGAACAGAAACGTGCGTGTGTGCGATGCTCATCAGAAATACTCCCAAAACTAGATCAAAATCATACATATTCTTCGCCAAGACAATCACAGGTTTATAAATATAATGAACGTTAAACACTTCATAACTCGAAGACACCTCCATCATCACTTGAGTTAGACAAGGATTCATGCTTTATTACAAAACAACGACAACGACACATAACACAATACATATGCTTATTTAACCGTGCAATGGATTAGACCCCTAAAGGCTTAAACAATAATACCCATGTAGCGAGCGTTAGGTTAGTGGATCCCAGACCGGAGAAGTCTTAGGTCACTAGGCACAAAGTCCCCCAGAACTTAATTGCTCGAATATTAAAGAGCTCACCCTGGTTAATTCTGCAAATTAATAATTCACACAACAATTTTTTTAATTTCTTCTTTTTTCTTTATTTTCTGAATTTTTTTAACACACTAATAATCTGGAATGAGTGCGTTTCGCTCCATCTCATCCAACCCTAGACTACTCATAATATATGAGTGGCTACTAGCCATTTGACCCCTAGCCATTATTAACAACTAGCATGAAATCCCTGGTTTCCCCCAAACTTAGACTTTAGTGCTTCGACGCTATCAAAGGAATAACGAAAATTCTAAATATAAACAAGTGATTAAATCTCAAACAACCAAACAAGCATGACCTCAACCTAGCCCAAAAGCAGCGACGAGACTTTGTAAAAATTTTGTTTCTAAAACATGCAAGTCAATTTCATAGGAATTATAAATCAACCCTCTATTCATCATTACCACACTCAAATAGACATCGACCTACCAATCAGAATTAGCTCATCCTAAGGGATCATGAAATATGCATGCCATGAAAATGCAACTAAAATGAACTCACATGGTAAAAACACAATAACAAAATGTCCTCTATGAAACAAACATGAAATACATACAAAATACGAATGAATTACTACTAACATGCAAAATATGATTTCCTACATGAATAAATGACACACTACTACATACTACTACATACCTAACACATGGGTTGCCTCCCACGAAGCACTTGTTTAGAGTCAATTAGCTTGACTACGTCCAAGCCTCCATTAAGGATGATAATAGTTGGCCTGGTCATCTCTTCGTGAGACTTCATCGTCATTACGGCGGCACACTTTCTGCCCCTTCTCCTCGATTGGCCTATTCGTATAACAACTATGTCCTATTCCAATGCCTTCATCGGTTGACCGAAAATCGGTCAATTTGTAGAACAACACACATTCGCGGGCTTCGCTTGAATATAATGGAGGAGGGTAAATGTAAGTTGCTGAAGCCTTTTGTTCCTCAAAGAGAACTTCCTCCATTGGCTCTAATGCGCTACCTCCATCTTTATACTCTGAGACAAGTAGAAGACCTGCATTTTTCCCATGGTCATCAGCCTCTTGGTACGCACATACCAATTCTTGAAATTTGTGTAGCTCACCAGTGTCTGTCCCAAATAGTGCCCTTTCCAAATCATCCACCATACTAGCATGATCAAATTCCTCACATGGCTTGTGAACGCTCACCTAACCTTGGAATTTGTCTTCCTCAATTATGCATGCAGTACCTTACTCCAAGTCACCGTTATTTTCTGGAATTGCCTCTAGTATGAATTGCTGTTTCTCTTGTTCCAAGGCACTCAAAACTTGAGCAAATATTGTCTCCAAAGATTTGATAGACTCCTCATTACTCTTTGCAAGCATCCTAATCTCCTCCATAACATCAACATCATCTGACTGAAAAGTAGGAGTAGGTTGCTGATGTTGAAACTCTTCACTACCAACGAAATATGACATATTTGGACATCTTGCTGGTACTGTTGAGGATGGTATTGAAAATATGGTTGTTCCTCATAAGTGACATATGGATCAACTCCTTCGCAGTAACAATATTGTGAGGTCTCATGAACGCCCAAACATTGCTCACATTGCTGAGGCATGGATGTCCTCGAATATGCCCACCATGGCAACTCCTCGCCTGCCATTTTCAAACACTCAAGTACCTGAAACACACCGAACTTAACAAGATAGGTAAGTAACTAATCCGAGTCAGTGAACTTTAACGACCACTGATGACAAGCACATAAACTAAAATAAAACACAGATGATCCTCGACAGCGGCGCCAAAAACTTGTTTACACTAAATCACGCAAGCGTACGTGGTCATAAGTAATATAGATATAAGTCAAGTTCGTTCCCACAGAGATCTGGTTTAGGTTTAATTCAATTAATGTACCTATGCAACAATGTATGGTTTTTACTCACTGCTAAGACAATTAACAAGATTCGGTTTTTGATTAACTAAGATTAACTAACAAGCAATTGAACAAACTAAGAGTTACTTAACTAATGAGATTTAAAATCAAATTACTTATATGAGAATAAACGTGGGATCCTAACTTTATTAAATACTTCGCTTAGATCTGACGCCTTTAATCAATGCATGTGATGGTTATGATATCTGATCGGATAACACGAAACAAGTACACGCTACCTGTCAGCATACGTATACCAACTACCTATACATCCACAAAAGAGATAGAAGATGAATAGACACCAATTATGCTTAGACCCTATATGTCTATAGAATTTGAAAACATAACGGTTGAAGAGCAAGTTATCCATAAAGATCACACAGGGCAGTATAAGTATTTTCATCTTACACTACGAATCACGTTGATAAACAATCATGAACCTATGCTAGCATGGCAAGTTCTAAATCTCAAGATCCACTTTCACTTCACAAGAGATTAACAAATTAGATGTTAGCTACGCGTCTAATAATTAAGCACAACCATACGAGAATATCAATTATACATCACACACAGATCTTTAATGCATCAAGATACTAAAACTCCATAAATAAATCCGTTAGAATCCCATGACAACGATTAGTTCATAATTGAACCGCTCGTCATCATGGGATCTGATGAACATGATAATAAACAAAGTGTGAATAAAAACAATAGTGCTAGAGTAATGAGTTAAGAAAAAAAATCCCAAAAACATCCAAGAGTATCGCCTAATTAGAAAAAACAAAAGTAGATCTAGATCTCCGTTACTTGTCACGAGCATATGAATCCTTCTTCAACTCTGAATCTCCGTCTCTCAGCTCTCTCTCTCTGTGTTATGATGAGAATTGGTGGGTGTTATGATGATAGGATGTGTTTAAATAGGCCACCCATGTCTTGTCCAGCAAGAAACTACCAAAACAGACTTATAATAGAATTTCTGCAAAATACGTTTCTTAAACTGATTCTGTTTTGAAGGAAAATTCGTAGCTGACTTTTCTTCAATATTTCTGGGTCGTTCCAGTTGTAATTGAACCTCTGAACCACTTTAGAATGAAAGAGAATCTCGTTAGATTCGTGTGGACTGTAAGGTCGCCCAAAACGGACTTGTAGAACTCAAGATATGGCCCAAACAGTGAATCAAGATTTTCATGAAAAAAATTTTGGGCTCAGCAGAATGTTCCTTTTGCTGCAGCGCACCTGTACCGTGCTGCAGCACGCCATGGAACCTGTTGAAACAGATCCGTCTTCTTCCGTGCTTTCCAACGACCGCTTACGAGCCTCAAACGGACTTGTAGAACTCCAAATACGGCCAAAACAGTGAAGACTGCGCAGCCTACCCGGAAAATCCGAATTTTAATCAAATTAACCTCCAACTCTCTTCCGCGAGTTACCGTTCTTCATATATTAAGCTCAAAATCACCAAAGCATCATAGAAACACATCATACCTGCCTCAAGCTAGTAGTTCTACATAACTCACAAAAACACGTTAAATACACAACATACTTGGGGTCAAGTAAATCCATTTAAGCCGACAAGAAGCATTCTAAGTGGATATAAATCCACTTATCAATGGCAGAAGAGTTGGATGATGAAAATTCTCAAAAAATGAAGGACAGTGGAAGTAGTGAGGATAGTCAGCCAGTGACCAAGAGAAGGAATGTCATGCAAGAAGCACATGTACCATCTACTGTTGAGGAACCTCAAGAGGATTCGACTGCAGAGATGGATATAGATTTGGATCCTCGAATGCCAGAAATAGTGGTCAAAGCTGGACCAGCTGGTGAGATATTGGATGTGAAGATAAATGATAAGGAAGGTACAAAGGTGTTGAAGATTGGAGCTCACCTAGAACCAACTTCGAGGGAATCCCTTGTTTCTTTCTTGGGCAAGAACCTGGATATCTTTGCTTGGTGCCATGCAGATATGGAAGGAATAGATCCAAAGGTTATGTGTCACAAGTTGAATGTTGATCCAGAGAAGAAAGGAGTGAGACAGAAATGAAGCCCGGTTAGTGGAGAGAGAGCTCAGGCATTGAAAGAAGAAGTTGATAGATTGCTGGATGCAGGTCTGGTCAAGGAATCTTTCTATCCTATATGGTTAGCAAATCCTGTCTTGGTAAAGAAGCCCAATGGGAAATGGAGGACTTGTGTGGACTTCACAGACCTCAATAAGGCATGCCCATAGGACAGCTTCCCGTTGCCACGAATTGACCAGCTAGTGGATGCAACTGCTGGACATGCTTTACTCAGCTTCATGGATGCATATTCAGGTTACAACCAAATCCCTATGTATGAGCCTGATCAGGAAAATACTTCTTTTATTACGGATAGAGGTCTTTATTGTTATGTCTGCATGCCATTTGGATTGATTAATGCTGGAGCCACATATCAACGGCTAGTAAACCTGATGTTTAAAGAGCAAATTGGCTAAACCATGGAGGTATATGTGGATGATATGCTAGTTAAGTCCAAGGAAGCTACTGATCATGTGAAGCATTTTGAAGAGATGTTTGGAATCTTACAAAAATATAGAACGAAGTTGAATCCCCAGAAGTGTGTGTTTGGGGTAGAAGCTGGGAAGTTTCTAGGGTTCATGGTGAATCACAGAGGTATAGAAGCAAATCCAGCCAAGATTAAAGCATTGATTGATATGGATTCACCAAGGACTGTGAGGGAGGTTCAGTCTCTTGCAGAAAGAGTTGCGGCTTTGAATAGATTCATCTCGAGGTCTACGGATAAATGCCAAGAGTTCTTTAAAGGAATAAAGAAAGGAAGTAAGTTTGAGCGGACAGAAGAATGTGAGATAGCATTTGGAAAGCTAAAGGAGCATTTGGGAAGCCCTCCCCTGTTAGCTAAGCCAGTAGACGAAGAAACATTGATACTGTACTTAGCTGTGTCGGAGTATTCTATTAGTGCAGTGTTAGTTTGAGAAGAGGATGGACAGCAAAGCCCAATCTACTATGTCAGTAAGAGGTTGCTTGATGCAGAAACAAGGTATACAGGAATAGAGAAGCTGGTTTATGCTTTGATCCTAGCTTCGAGGAAGCTGCGACCCTACTTCCAAGCTCACAAGATTGAGGTGAGAACATCGTATCCACTTAGGCAAGTGATGCACAGGCCAGAAACTTCGGGAAGAATGTTAAAGCGGGCTGTGGAGTTAGGGCAATTCGATATAGAGTACAAGCCAAAGACAGCAATTAAGGCTCAAGCTCTAGCAGATTTTTTGATTGAGTTTCCACCTCATGTGGAGGTTACTGGCCAGGAGGTGCCAAGGGAGTTAGAGAAAGAGTAGATTAAAGACGATAATTGTGCACCTTGGTGGACATTGTATATGTGGATGGAGCTACTAACAGTAATGGAGCGGGTGCAGGCATAGAATTAGTAAGTCCAAAGAGGCATTGACTTCATAGCTCGATTCACTTCGCTGTTAGAGCGACTAACAATGATGCAGAGTACGAGGCATTGATTGCAGGTCTCAAGTTAGCTTTAGAGATGAAAGTTGAAAATATCAGAGTGTTCAGCGATTCCATGTTAGTAGTTTGGCAGATTCGTAATGGTTTTCAGGCAAGAGGTCCACGAACAGATTTGTATTTGTGGTACTCCCAGGAGTTGCTCGCAAAGTTCAGAGAGGTAAAGCTAGATCAGATACCACGAGGAAAGAATACCAATGCAGATGCATTACCTAAATTGGGCTCACAGAGAGAGTCAACACTGTTGGGAGTAATTCCACTTCAGGTTCAAGAGCAACCTAATGTCTTCAGAGAGGAGGTTGTGGACATCGAACTTCCTGTTGAAGATTCTTGGATAACTCCGATTTATAGATACTTGTCTAAGGGAGAGGTACCTCCTAGTCAGGATGAAGCCAGGAAGCTGAAGTATCATGCAGCCAAATATGTGATCTATGATGGATTTCTATACAAACGAGGATTTAATCAGCCTTTGCTTAAGTGTGTAGCTAGAGAGCAGTGTAGATACATCATGAAGGAGTATATGGAAATCACTCGGGGGGTAGCTCTTTAGCCATGAAGGTCCTTCGACAAGGATATTATTGGCCAACCCTCAAAGCAGATACTCACAAGTTTGTTCAGGCATGCAGCAATTGTCAGAAGTTTGCAAATTTAAATAGCAGGCCTGTAGCACCAATCAGGCAGATTGTCAGTCCTTGGCCGTTCGCTGTTTGGGGGATAGAACTCATTGGAGAGCTCCCGAAAGGAAAAGGAGGATTGAAATATGCAGTGGTTGCAGTTGATTATTTCACAAAGTGGGCAGAAGCAGAACCACTTGCTAAGATTAAAGCATTGAAGTTGACTGAATTTGTTTTTCGAGTTATTGTTTGCAGGTTTGGTATTCCTCAAAAATTGATTTTTGACAATGGGAAGCAGTTTGATAGTAGGGAGCTTAGAGGATTGTGTGAGCAGTTTGGAATTCAGAAAGCATTTTCAGCAGTGTATTATCCACAGAGTAATGGACAGACTGAAGCTGTGAACAAGATTATCAAGCATACTTTGAAGACAAGGCTTGAAGATAAGAAAGGAAGCTGGCCAGAGGAGCTTCCTGGAGTTTTGTGGTCGTATAATACCACTCCTAGAACTACAACTGGTGAGTCTCCTTTTACTCTCACTTATGGTTGTGAAGCTATGGTTCCTACGAAAGTTGGAACATGTTCCATGAGAAGAAGGCATTATGACCCCGTGAACGATGAGGTCAATCATAGACTTTACTTGGACATGATCGAAGAGTTGAGGACAGATTCGCAGGTGAAGTTAGCAGCGTATCAACAGAGAGTTCGAAGGTATTACAACAAAAAGGTGAAAGCAAGACCTTTTAAGGTTGGAGACCTGGTCTTGAGGAAAGTCATGCCTAATACCAGGGTTCTGGCACATGGAGCTTTTGGAGCGAATTGGGAAGGTCCTTACCATATAAAGTCAGCCATTTGGGAAAGGACTTATCACCTGATGGATATGGATGGGAATCTCATTCCGATAGCTTGGAATGCAGAACATCTTAAGAAGTATTATCAGTAACTCTCTTTTACTGTGTTTTTCTTACGAAAAGTAAGGCTCTTTCAGCCCAAGAATAAAGGCAGCTTATTAGTTATAGCTGACCAGCATTGTTGATTTCAGTATTTAATTATGCATGTACTCGGGGGGTACTGGATGTGAACCTCCCTATTTGCAAGACAGTTTTTAGTATTGAGTATTGATAGCTCTACGATAAAATTTTGATTGCAGTGTGAATGATTATAGCTTCCTAATAGTTCTTTTACGTAACAATAATTACCCAAAAGAACTGGGGGGTAGTATTCCTACTTAGACAATATTGTGCATGATATGATCTGATATTTCATATGCCAATTTGAAAAATTTTAAGTGCTTTTTTAGTACTTGTATTGTGAAATAGGTTACCTTGGCGAACAGGTTCCTGTAGCATTGACAGTATGTGCGAAGTATGAATACAATTTGACAGAATACGCAGACTACGAATGATTGATAAAAGCCTCAGGTAGCTTCCTGAGCACGAATTAAGCCTTGGGTAGCTTCCCGAGCACGCGTCAAGAAAAGCCTCAGGTAGCTTCCTGAGCACGAGAAAATCCTCAAGTAGCTTCCTAAGCAACTTTGATTGAAAAGCCTCGGCTGATTGAGCACGAGATTTTTGCTAAAAGCCTCAAGTTCCTTGAGCACATGATTAAAAGCCCTGTTGACAGGCACCTTAAGTCCTGATGAAAGGCACCTCTAAGGGAACCTGTATGGAGCCGAGACTGGCATACAGGAACCTGAAACTATATGTTTCACCCCTCCGTGGAGCCGTCCCTGGCACGAGAGGAAGTGGGAACTTGTGTGGAGCCCAGACCGGCACACTTGTTCTTAAAGAGAAGCCTAATAAGCTCTCCCTCATGTGGAACCGCCTTTGGCACATGGGAAGAAGGGATAAAATCCTTAGCATTTACCTTCATAAAATGTCTAGCCTGACACATGAAGAAGAGGAATCTGTGTGGACTCCCAGAACGGCGCAAAGGTTCCTAGAATCACCTCGAGGCAAAAGGAACCAACATGGAATCTAGACTGGAAGTATAGGATTGGAAACCAAGCAGGTGACCTTTCCAAGAGTTGACCGGAATTGAACAAGAGTAATTTTATCAACAAGTTCTACTAACATTAATTGGTTCTTGTTTTATGTTTACTTTGCAGGATTAGTAGTCATTAACAGCTATTCATGAGGAACCTGGTTAAGAGGTTATTAAGAAAAGTTATAGGTCAGATTATGGTGGTGAACATATGTCTCGAAGTATAAGTAAAAAGGTTCCAAATTAATAAGTAAGCCGTATTTTGTTACATTTATCTTGAGAAAATATGAGTGGAAGTATAAGTGTGTTCTTTTTCTTACAATGGGTTAGCCCGCGTAAGCTTGCATACATGAGAATGGAAGCTAGGCTATTTTCTAGAATTTTTAACAGTGAAGTATTTCATGAAGTTTTGAAGAAAAATGTGCAGTATTAGGTTTAGATGCAAATAAGGGATTAGGCATGCATGGACTTTTGATAAGGAGAAATAGTAAAAAGAGATTATCATAAGAAACCAAAAGTTATGGGTACTACGACCCAGAAAACCAACCATTCAAAGAGATAATGGCACGAAGACCATAGAAACCAAATTCAGAAATTACATCTCGCGAGGCACTACGAGGGGCCCGCAACCTCATAAAGTTATCAAAGGATTAATGTGATTCGTGCAAGTTTAGACAGACGGTACTTTACCAGAATCTTCAATAATAGGAGGAGGAGTTGGAAGGGTAGGTTGAGCATCTTTAGCAGTAAGAACCTCTGCAACCGTGGGGATGGAACCCGAGGGCCTCTCAACCGTAGTGACGGGAGGTACAAGGTCTTGTGGAAATGCAGCTTTCGTCTCAAAGTCGTGGATCATATTCACAACGTCCTCACCCAGCAGGGACCAGTTTAACTCAGGCATCTTCTCTCACATGGACTTCATATAGTCCCGAATACCCTCATTATAGCCCTCGTCATACCTTGTCTTCTCCTTGGCGAGTATGGTGGATTCAATGGAAGCAGCGGCAGCATTAAGAGCATCAACCTAAATCTCAAGCTCACGAATGTTCTCCAACAGAGCAATCTTCTCATCTTGCAAACTCTTCACCTGTCCCTGGAGCTCATCTTTGCTATTCTTTAAAGAGGTCTCAACAGTTTTCGCCCTTCGGACGGCAGCAGTAACCAGATTCACCCTCTCCTCCTTAGCAGCCAACTCCTCCTTGAGCTTAGTTACTTCTTCTTGCCATCAGAGGTCGTACTGTGTCTTCTCAGCAAAATCATCACAGTATTTGAGGGTGAAGAACGCATTCTGGGTAGCAGAGAACCTCATGGCATGCATAGCTTCGGTGGAATCCATCTTGGCCCAGTTGGCAATCGCTTCCGGGAGCACATGTGTATCGATCAGTTCTTTAAATTGGTTCTGGGCCACAATTGATTCGACCTTCACAGCCTTCACTTTTTTCATGGATATGGTTTTTGAGCTCCCATAAAGGTCGAGAGTAGTCTGAGCTAACTTGCGCTTGGAAGAACCTGTTGGTTTAGCAGGGATTGAAGCTGGAGTAGGTACCTGGGTAATAGGAATTGCAGCAAGCGGAACCACCTTATCTTCAGCCTTAAAGATCTCGTCCACATTCTTGGACCTCTTCGCAAAGGATGGAACTTTAGGAGCCATGTCTGCATACATGAACGGGTCAAGGTTAAATCATGATATATATATATATATATATATAAAGAAAGTAATTACAATAACATGAATACAGTCAATAGAAAAGGAATAATGACAAGGAAGCTCGTACCAGGGGTTGAAGGAATAAAATCTAAGGCAGACAAGTTATCAGGGGTCATCAGAATCATGCAATCCCTGATGGAAGTTGATAGCTTCAGGATTTATTTTGCTCTTTCTAAGCAAATTCCAATTAAGATGGTTTGTTTAGGAATGTTGGGTCGACGGTTGAATTCATAGCTAACATAAGGGCAATCATAGCAATATAAAAACTGCTCTGGCCATTGTTCAAAATTCTGTTTTACATTTTTTATACATTGACCTTGATGGCAAGGCCAGGCAGACAAATAGAAGCAACCAGAGCTTCTCCCCGTGTCCTTCAATCTAAAGAAATATCCTAGTTCAGGGGCAGTCAGAGGAGTTATGAACTTGCTGGAGTATAGTATAAATGTGTTGATTGCTAAACGGTAAGAATTAGGTGTGAGTTGCATCGCTGCTAGTTCATAAAAGTATAAAACTTCCCGTAGAAATGGGTGGAGAGGCATTAAGAAGCCTACCCTCAAGAAGGCAGCAGAAATAACAGCGTTGGGAATCCCACGCTCTGGAACATTAACATCAAACCTGTGAGCTCTCTCACCAGGTTTAGGGATCACAATGCTACAGATTGGTTGATAACATTCTTCAAGAAGTTTTTCTAATTTCGCTGAAGTCATGATGGAATCGGTATTCTCACAGAAAGGGGTAATCTCTTGCTTATATAGTTCTCTTTCAACAGTCACTTCATTGTCCAAATCAGGTTCAGGAAAAAGGTCAAGTTCAGGTTTAGACACTTCTTCACTATCAGACCAGTCATCTCCTAAATCGATTAGGTTTAAAGGTTTTATTGGATCAGTAACACTCGGAGGTTTCACGAGAATGTCTTGAGGTTCATTGGTGTCTGGAACCAGAACTCTGGACCTAGTCCTATGGCTGACAGACCTAGTAAGAACATGGTTTATTGAAGAATGGTGGTCGGAGTGTGTTGAGTCAGAAGACATCTGCAAAAGACAGACGAAGAAAAGGTCAGGTTATACGATTCATGTAATAACCCTAACTTTAGCAATGCTACAGTGATCACATGAATAGTAAATTTTGAGGATTTAGGGAAATGGTATTTAAGTACTCTATACTTGAAATAGAAAACGAGTAAACAGAAACCATATTAGTATTGTACTAGGAAAATGAGTGACTCGAAATGACAGTAGATTTCAGAAATTCCTGAATATGGATTTTTGAGAATTTTGATTTCGAATAAGTTTCTATTGGATATTAAGGAGCATGGAGATATTGAAGGAATTATATTTTGAGGAATTAGTGAATTAAGGTAAACTAAGGGATTATTAAGTTAAGGAAATATCAAAGGAATTTGGATTGTTAAATGATTTCAGAACCACTGAGATAATGAGGTATATGCGAACCGAATCACAATTAGACGAGTATGGAAACCAAACAACCAAGATTTATAAATTACAAGGATATACATTACATTACTAATAACAAAAATTATTAAAACTTTAATTAGAAAATCAAGGAAACAAGCATTCTAGATCATCTACAATGACATCATCTATTACATCATTTTCCACTCACTTTTCTTAAGGATTAATTAGTAAAATTACTTGGTGATTATCCATAGAACATAGCAAAATATCTACCAAAAGTAAATTAGCTAGGATAAGATCAAAAATCAAGAAAAAAAACCTCTCCCCTTTCATCATTCTCTCCATTCGAATTTTCAAGAAAAAAAGGAGAAAAACCAAATTCCAAACCCTAGTTCCAATCAACTAAAACTCAAGGGAAAAATCATGGAGGCCACTTGAGGATAGTTAAAGACAAGTACCAAGTTTCATATCAAACAAACATCATTTGGCAAGGTAATAAAATCATCAAAGTTGATGATGAATAGTAATAAATATTGATTTCAAGAACTAACTTTGGTTTTTATGATTTCTTTAGCTAATTCCATCCACTTTAAGGTTGTGTAAGGATTATCAAAGGTTTATTAAGTGTGATTAAAGCTTCAAGAAGGTATAAATGTTCTTTCCCTTTTGTATTTATGAAGGATGTTAGTTGTGTTAGTAGATATGTTGATATAAGTGATTATTCTTGATGATATATGTGTTTGTAAGTGGTTTAAGTTGAATATGGAAGTATTGTGTGCTTGTAACCATGGTTGGTAAGATGACCACATGGTGTAGGTGATGGTGTATAAGGTGGATGATGGATTTGGAGGAGCTGAATTTTGGAAAATATGAAAATATAGCCGTTATAA
The DNA here is from genome assembly GCA_036435485.1 of Saposhnikovia divaricata. NCBI lineage: Eukaryota > Viridiplantae > Streptophyta > Magnoliopsida > Apiales > Apiaceae > Saposhnikovia > Saposhnikovia divaricata. Next base: position 247,209,943 of record CM071594.1, on the reverse strand, counting down.
TGCCCGATTTTCGTTAAACCAAATAGATGCCCTGTTTTTGGCACCCTTGCTCGTACGGTAGGTTTCTGTCCAGAGCACCCACTGATCATGAGAGGGTAGATCTTGGTTCATAGATCGTTTTGATATAAAGTACGTTAAAATCTGATGAACGGTTTAGGAGAAAAGTCAGTTTTAGTGAAAGACGTTCGAGAACCGAGAAAACGTAATTGTATCAACTTTGAGGCAATAATTACCATACTTAAACATTTTTAAAAGTTATAAAATTTTGGGATATTGTAGTAGGGTGGTCAGAGGACCATTACCAGTTGACCTTGCATTAAAATTCGGAATTGATATTTTCTGAGAATTTTTACAGTCGAGTGTGGTTATTAAGGGAAATGGTGGAATACACTTAAACTTTGATCGAGTTTAAAAGTGATTAAGTTCTTGGAACTTTTGGTGCGTAAAAGCTATGTCAAACATATATTATGTGTCAAGGGTGTTATTGTATAAAGATTAGGTGATTAAGTGGGATATATACTAACGGTGAACCTTTCGTTTCTATAGAGACGGGAGACGAACTCAGGATCATATCTACTCGCTATAGAGATCCAGGCAAGATTTTTCTATCTCTACTTGGAAAATTATTTACCTTCGAAGAAAATGATTTCATGGAATAGATATGTGTGATTCTATTGTTGCTATTTTAATAAAGAAATTATCTCCTGATTTTGGGAATTAAAGAAAGATGGATATGGATATATAGAGATGATTATGCATAAAGTGAACATGCTTTATGATTAAGAGTTATATAAAAGAATGGTATCAGTTGTTATCTAGGGTTATATATAAAAGAATGGTATCAGTTGTTATCTAGGGTTATATGATTTATAATATTATTTTAAAATATATTCTTTTAAATATTGTGATTTAATAAATATTATTTGCTTATTATTTACTATTTCTAAAAGAAAAGAAAAAGATGGAATATTATATATATATATATATATATATATATATATATATATATATATAAGTGTACTGGATTCCAGTAAACACAGAGAAGATGTCTGAGTCATAATCAGAGTATTATGGCATAAGTTTTAAAAGTGATGACATATGTGAAAGAAAGTGGAAATGGAATAATGGTTTGAAAAAGGGGGATTGCAACAAAAAACGTAAGAGGCTGTGTGCGGCACAGTCCAGCACTCAATATTTTATTACGGCCCAAGAGTTACCGAAGGAGGATGTAGCAGGTAGCCTTCCTTCAGGGTTGATGACCAGATGTGATCATCCCTTCTACTAGTAGTAAACAGAGAGCAGGTATGGTCAGGCGACTGATCATCGTCCTACGTACCTGGCGCTAGCAGATATCCCCAAAACTTAAAAGAAAGAATTGATAATGGTTTTCAGATCTGTATTCTGAAAAAAAGAAAAATGGTATGAAATGATGAAATTGTTTTACAGTAAGAAGAGAACTGATTTTATATTATTTTTATATAATTGTTGTATAAAAAGGGAAATGGAAAGATTGTATTGAGAGATGATGTGCAGATGATATATTATCTTGAAATATTATGCGAATGTGATGTACTGGTTTTTAATTATTATAGAAGAAAAACTGATATTATATTATCCTAGATTTCTTTTCTTCTAATAGTAAGTGGATGATGTATTATTAAATAAGAGCTTTATTTTTCCTTAAGGATTATAATTGGTTTCTGCTTATATATATATATATATATGTATACCTGTTCACATTTTAAATTCTAGTTTACAATATTATATTGCTGAGCTATTATAGCTCACTCTTGCCACTTATGTATATAGCAGCTAGGTCCCATGCCGATTCTATGCACTACACCCCGCAAGAGGGTAAGGGAAAGGCGACCTTTTGAGCGAGTGTTGGCGACCATCCCCGAGGTAGTGACAAGCGAAAGGGGCTTAGTAGACTTATGTAAATTAAGTGTGTAAGTTTGTAATAAACTTTTGGTTGTTGAAATGCTTCCTGTAGAAGTATTATTCAACAATGTACTTAGTAGAATTCTGGGTTTGTAATAACTGTTAACTTTAAACTTTTAATATTGTAGATGTTGTTCTATGAGCATATGACTGGTGTGTGTGTGTGTATTATTGTGGGGTCAATTGCATAAGTATTAAGTTATAAAAAAAAGACTCAAGAGATATTGATATTGATCGGAAATTGGACCGTGATGACCTGGATCCTTGACCCCGGATCTAGGGGCGTCACAGATGGTATCAGAGCTAAGAGTCATAATGCTCAAGAACAAGAGTAATAATAATAATTGTATCAGTAATAATATAAATTGTGAACTCCCATCGAGTTCAAGGGTGGTATATCGCATATAGTTTTATTTTAAGCATTGATTATAATTTTATAGATTATTACTAATAGAATTTTATGTTTTATTACAGGGATCAGAGATGGGAGAGCCGAGTCGAGACCCTCAGTGGATAGGATTGTCAGAGCAGGAGCTTGTAGATCTACAGCTAGCCGGGGTAGAGGTTCTCGAGTATGCGGTCGATGACCTCAGGGAGAGACGTCGAGCGGCAGCCAGAGAGAGGTGTGAGCAGAGACTGAGAGGAGGCAGAGGAGCGTAGACAGAGAGATGTTGTAGCCATAGTGCCATACATTGGTAGACCTTCTATAGGATCTGATGAAGCAGGTCCTTCTAGAGTGAGATGGAAGATTCTGGAGGAGGAGAGGCCGTTACGTAAGAGGCCTAGGTTGTCAGTCATAGCTGAGGAGGAGGAGGAGGGGACTGAGTGGACCGATATCCATATGATACCTACCCCTGCCTTGCCTATTCCAGTACCATCACCAGTCCCATCTCCCTTACCGAGTCCTGGCCCTCTAGAGGATCCAGCTGAGCCATTCACTCCGCCCGGACATTTTATCTTTTCAGAGGATGAGATAGAGGAGGACCCGTCTGAGGATGCAGATACCGAGTCTATTCCTCCATCCCCACCATTTGCACCTCCACGACCTCCACCTGTACAGGCACCTTTCCCAGCTGCTATGCCCCCTCAGGAGGAACCCTTACCGACAGGTGACTCACTTCCAGCCATTCTGTTGACAGAGTACTTTGCCCTACAGGGTCAGTTAGAGGAGTCCCGCTGGGTGATAGACACACTGATGCAGAGGTCAGAGAGAGGGAGAGGAGGTATTATTCCTGATGGTATGTCCTTGGGATTAGTGAGTGTTGAGCTGCGGGCCCTGGGTGACATTAGGAGACTGTTAGCTGATAGGGGAGACCCAGCATGGAGGGCTGCGATATTAGATACAGTCACGTCTATGGTAGTCCAGATCCGAGACATTATTAGGGCAGGACTGTGAGTCGGGGTAGTAGTCTTCGTCACTAATCAGACTAGTCATCTTACTGATGTCTTTTTTGGGGATTAGTTTAGTTGGTTACTGTTTTAATCCCAACTGATTGGAAGACAGCTAGTAGTACTTTTGTTGTAGCAGATTAGTATTTACGGTTATGTTTGTAGATTTCGAACCATGTACTCTATGATGTAAAACATTAGTAGTAAAAGACGTTGTACCCAAGTTGTAAAATATTTATGTAAATTAATGAAGTTTGTGCATTCTGTCTAAATTTTTACTGCATTTTAATAATAAATGTTGAGATTCAAAAATATTGATGTATAAGAGGTGATTGACTTAATGAAAAGGTTATCATGTTAAGGGCGATACACTTACTTACTAAAGTTATAATATAACTAGATGCAAACTGTGTGGAGATAAGAATATTGTGATGTACAAATGAGTTAATTAACGATATAATTGTGTATATAGAAATGATGTATATTGTACCCTAAATTCGGGTAATTAATGGAGAATATTGTTATATACAGAATCATGCCACCTAAGCGTAATAGTAGAGCGAATGCAAGGGAAAATGAGAGAGATGAAGGAAGTCAGAATAGGCAGGATGGAAATGCTCATAATGAATGAGATCACGAAGAAGAAGAAGAGGAATCAACTGGCCAACAAGGAAATCCGGGAGGAAATCCCTTTAACCAATTCATGGAACTATTAAGGCAGAATTTAGCTAATCCACAGAATCCCCAACAACCACCTGTTCTCCCCAATCAGGCAGCTAATTCCTTTCGTGCCTTTAAGTCATTAAAACCCCCAGAATTTGAGGGAACTGCTAACCCCGTAGTAGCCAGAACTTGGTTAAAAAAGATGGAAAAAGCTTTTGAGATATTGAGGATAGAGGAGGATCAGAAAATAATCTTTGCAGCCTATCTCTTAAAGGGGGAGGCAGATTATTGGTGGGAAGCTAAGAAGAATCTAGAAGGTGCGGGAGTGATAACCTGGGAGCGTTTCACTAGCGTGTTCCTAGACAAATATTCCCCTAGGTACCTGGAAAACCAAATGGAAATAAAATTTTTGGAGTTAAGGCAGGATAACCTAACAGTGGTAGAATATGAAACAAAGTTTACTGAATTGTCTAGGTTTGTTCCAGAATTTGTGCGTACTGAAGAACAGCGAGCGAAAACGTTTCAACAAGGATTGAAACCATGGCTACGGACGAGAGTGGCACCATTTGAGTTAACTGATTATGCTGCAGTAGTTCAAAAAGCATCTATTATAGAAGCCGAGAGTGAACAGACTCAAATAGGTCGAGAGAATAAGAAAAGGAAGTTTGAGGGTCAGAAAGGAGGTGTAAGTGAGGGAAGTTACTTTAGCAAGGTCGGTAAAGGACAAAAATCTCAGTTTGTGGGAAGGTCAGGGAGTAACAAGGCTGCTAGTGAGACGGTGAATAAGGGTGGTAAGGCTTCAGGAACGTTTCAGTCTAATCAATCACGACCACCCTTACCAGATTGTAACACGTGTGGTAGAAAGCATACGGGAGTGTGTAGAATGTTGGGCATAACTTGCTTTAAGTGCGGACAAAAAGGACACTATTATAACCAGTGCCCATCAACTGACAAGAGTGATATCAGGTGTTATCAATGTGGGAAAGTAGGACACATAGCTCGAGATTGTCAATTTAGGGGGTCCTCGGCGACAGGACAAAGTATTGCTGCTTCAAATAGACCTACAGCCAGGGTGTACAATATGACCTTAGGAGAAGCGTTGAAAAAGCCGGATACAGATGCAGGTAAAATATTTTTCTTCTATTATTTAACCTTGTAAGTGTAAATGTTTGGTTAGGGATCGACTAAGTCAATAAATGGTGTAGGTAGGTTGACAATCTAGATAAGGAAAATCAGTATCTATTAGGGGTAAGAGAACCCTATAGAAAGGAGATTAAGAGTATGAGGGAAAGTGTGAAAACATATTTTTCAAGGATAAAGGAAAAGTACGTTCTTGTTTAAGTACAAATAGGAAATATATATTATAGGTAATATTTTCTTACAATTGTTTTAAAGAATATTATTAGAGATTATTTTCTGGAAAATTTTACAGAGATGAGATATAGGAATATTGAGGTGTTAATATTTATGTCATGATAGAGATCAAAATATAGACAAACCATAGTGAGATACACTACCATTCAGAAAAGGCCAATGTGGTGGCGGATACTCTTAGTCGAAAGAGGAAGGAGAGACGAGATAATATGGAATGACTGAAAACAGAAGGGAATTTGCAAGAAAAGATAGTGAAAGTACTACTATTGATAAACTAAATGGCATGTTGATGAATGACAAGGAAGTTTATATTGGTGTATCTTTGCGCAAACAAGATAGAGATATTATGAAAGGAAAAGGATAGAGGAAGTAGTGTGGAAGTTAGAAGGTGTGAAAGAAAAAGGTACCTATGGACATTTCCAACATGATTCCGGGACGGAATCCTTTTAAGGGGGAAGACTGTAATAACCCTAACTTTAGCAATGCTACAGTGATCACATGAATAGTAAATTTTGAGGATTTAGGGAAATGGTATGTAAGTACTCTATACTTGAAATAGAAAACGAGTAAACAGAAACCATATTAGTATTGTACTAGGAAAATGAGTGACTCGAAATGACAGTAGATTTCAGAAATTCCTGAATATGGATTTTTGAGAATTTTGATTTCGAATAAGTTTCTATTGGATATTAAGGAGCATGGAGATATTGAAGGAATTATATTTTGAGGAATTAGTGAATTAGGGTAAACTAAGGGATTATTAAGTTAAGGAAATATCAAAGGAATTTGGATTGTTAAATGATTTCAGAACCACTGAGATAATGAGGTATATGCGAACCGACTCACAATTAGACGAGTACGGAAACCAAACAGCCAAGATTTATAAATTACAAGGATATACATTACATTACTAATAACAAAAATCATTAAAACTTTAATTAGAAAATCAAGGAAACAAGCATTCTAGATCATCTACAATGACATCATCTATTACATCATTTTCCACTCACTTTTCTTAAGGATTAATTAGTAAAATTACTTGGTGATTATCCATAGAACATAGCAAAATATCTACCAAAAGTAGATTAGCTAGGTTAAGATCAAAAATCAAGAAAAAAAACCTCTCCCCTTTCATCATTCTCTTCATTCGAATTTTCAAGAAAAAAAGGAGAAAAACCAAATTCCAAACCCTAGTTCCAAACAACTAAAACTCAAGGGAAAAATCATAGAGGCCACTTGAGGATAGATAAAGACAAGCACCAAGTTTCATATCAAACAAACATCATTTGGCAAGGTAATAAAATCATCAAAGTTGATGATGAATAGTAATGAATAGTGATTTCAAGAACTAACTTTGGTTTTTATGATTTCTTTAGCTAATTCCATCCACTTTAAGGTTGTGTAAGGATTATCAAAGGTTTATTAAGTGTGATTAAAGCTTCAAGAAGGTATAATTGTTCTTGCCCTTTTGTATTTATGAAGGATGTTAGTTGTGTTAGTAGATATGTTGATATAAGTGATTATTCTTGATGATATATGTGTTTGTAAGTGGTTTAAGTTGAATATGGAAGTATTGTGTGCTTGTAACCATGGTTGGTAAGATGAACACATGGTGTAGGTGATGGTGTATAAGGTGGATGATGGATTTGGAGGAGTTGAATTTTGGAAAATATGAAAATATAGCCGTTATAATGCCCGATTTTCGTTAAACCAAATAGATGCCCTGTTTTTGGCACCATTGCTCGTACGGTAGGTTTCTGTCTAGAGCACCCACTGATCATGAGAGGGTAGATCTTGGTTCATAGATCGTTTTGATATAAAGTACGTTAAAATCTGATGAACGGTTTAGGAGAAAAGTAAGTTTTAGTGAAAGACGTTCGAGAACCGAGAAAACGTAATTGTATCAACTTTGAGGCAATAAATACCATACTTAACATTTTTAAAAGTTATAAAATTTTGGGATATTGTAGTAGGGTGGTCAGAGGACCATTACCAGTTGACCTTGCATTAAAATTCGGAATTGATATTTTCTGAGAATTTTTACAGTCGAGTGTGGTTATTAAGGGAAATGGTGGAATACACTTAAACTTTTATCGAATTTAAAAGTGATTAAGTTCTTGGAACTTTTGGTGCGTAAAAGCTATGTCAAACATATATTATGTGTCAAGGGTGTTATTGTATAAAGATTAGGTGATTAAGTGGGATATATACTAACGGTGAACCTTTCGTTTCTATAGAGACGGGAGACGAACTCAGGATCCAGGCAAGATTTTTCTATCTCTACTTGGAAAATTATTTACCTTCGAAGAAAATGATTTCATGGAATAGATATGTGTGATTCTATTGTTGCTATTTTAATAAAGAAATTATCTCCTGATTTTGGGAATTAAAGAAAGATGGATATGGATATATAGAGATGATTATGCATAAAGTGAACATGCTTTATGATTAAGAGTTATATAAAAGAATGGTATCAGTTGTTATCTAGGGTTATATATAAAAGAATGGTATCAGTTGTTATCTAGGGTTATATGATTTATAATATTATTTTAAAATATATTCTTTTAAATATTGTGATTTAATAAATATTATTTGCTTATTATTTACTATTTCTAAAAGAAAAGAAAAAGATGGAATATTATATATATATATATATATATATATATGTAAGTGTACTGGATTCCAGTAAACACAGTGAAGATGTCTGAGTCATAATCAGAGTATTATGGCATAAGTTTTAAAAGTGATGACATATGTGAAAGAAAGTGGAAATGGAATAATGGTTTGAAAAAGGGGGATTGCAACAAAAAACGTAAGAGGCTGTGTGCGGCACAGTCCAGCACTCAATATTTTATTACGGCCCAAGAGTTGCCGCAGGAGGATGTAGCAGGTAGCCTTCCTCCAGGGTTGATGACCAGATGGGATCATCCCTTCTACTAGTAGTAAACAGAGAGCAGGTATGGTCAGGCGACTGATCATCGTCCTACGTACCTGGCGCTAGCAGATATCCCCAAAACTTAAAAGAAAGAATTGATAATGGTTTTCAGATCTGTATTCTGAAAAAAAGAAAAATGGTATGAAATGATTACAGTAAGAAGAGAAACTGATTTTATATTATTTTTATATAATTGTTGTATAAAAAGGGAAATGGAAAGATTGTATTGAGAGATGATGTGCAGATGATATATTATCTTGAAATATTATGCTAAGGTGATGTACTGGTTTTTAATTATTATAGAAGAAAAACTGATATTATATTATCCTAGATTTCTTTTCTTCTATTAGTAAGTGGATGATGTATTATTAAATAAGAGCTTTATTCTTCCTTAAGGATTATAATTGGTTTCTGCTTATATATATATATATATATATATATATATATATATATATGTATACCTGTTCACATTTTAAATTCTAGTTTACAATATTATCTTGCTGAGTTATTATAGCTCACTCTTGCCACTTATGTATATAGCAGCTAGGTCCCATGCCGATTCTACGCACTACACCCCGCAAGAGGGTAAGGGAAAGGCGACCTTTTGAGCGTGTGCTGGCGACCATCCCTGAGGTAGTGACAAGCGAAAGGGGCTTAGTAGACTTATGTAAATTAAGTGTGTAAGTTTGTAATAAACTTTTGGTTGTTGAAATGCTTCCTGTAGAAGTATTATTCAACAATGTACTTAGTAGAATTCTGGGTTTAATAACTGTTAACTTTAAACTTTTAATATTGTAGATGTTGTTCTATGAGCATATGACTCGTGTGTGTGTGTATTAGTGTAGGGTCAGTTGCATAAGTATTAAATTATAAAAAATATACTCAAGAGATATTGATATTGATCGGAAATTGGACCGTGATGACCTGGATCCTTGACCCCGGATCTAGGGCGTCACAATTCCTAAGAGAAAACCTGTGGTTTTGAGACGATTAATCTACCGTGGCTATGCAATACAGGTTCTTTTAAGAGTTATACGGAGGTTACGCATTAATAATGACATACATGGGCCATGACATGAACTCGAAATGAATGAAGAAAGAAGATGAATAGACCTTCAAAGAGGATGGTAAAGCTATGATGATGCGACTATAAGCATATAGATAGACAACAGAGAATGGTGAAAGTCTGTGTGTGCAAAACATGAGATGTCGCATACAAATATAGGCACATACATATAGAGATGAGAAAACATCGACATGCATAGCATAAGGAGGCAGATAATTGAAAAACGAGTCAAGAATATGAAGGAATAGAGAAAAGCGAGTCAGAATCATACCTTGGATTGAAGCAAATGGTGACGAGGAGGCTGGATTGAGTGGATGACCGTCGAGTTTCTTCTCTTTCTCTCTCCAAGGGTTTTGGTAAGTCCTTGGTAAAGGTAAAAATGAATATACAGGAACAGGTGTGATTAAATAATCGGGGTAATTCGAAGACAGTTGTATACACGTGGCAGTAAACGATTGGAGCAGTAAGAAATGGGATGCACGCGTGATAGGCGTGTGAACCTTGGGAACTCACGCATTAACTACAGCTTTGGTAATTGATAAGAGTAATTCGAATTTTGAATTATCTCTTGAAGAGATTTACTGCCAACCATTATCCTCTCTCGAGTTTTTAAATTATAAAAAATTTTAAAAGAGGCGTGATAATGTGAGACAAGTCAGATTCCCTGAGAGGCTAAATGTGGACATTGAGTTGATTTTGAGAGCTGAAGTTTGAAGAAGAAAAATAATATAATAAAAGGTTCCTTGTTAGGAAAGGAAGCTGACCGAAGATGTGTAAGCTGAAAATATTGTATGTCCTGTTTCTTACGCCGAGTTAGCTCATGTAGGCTTGGATATATGGTATTGAAGTAAAGTATTATGAGAGAAAAACGATTTAGCATTGAACCCTTGATCATAAAATAGAATAGGTTCCTTTTACATTTACATGATTTCAAGGAACCGGAGGGATACTTGTTGTGCCCAAAATCACCATGGGATGAATTTATGCCCATTAGGCCGTAGGGTCCAATCCAAACAAGTAAGAGAATATATTTAGTACAAGTCATGAAGATCAGATAGAGAAATGATTAAGAAACTAGGAATATTAAGAGGTCCCCGAAGGTCTGGAAGCTGAGTAGATCAATGAAAGACCAGGTTCCTCCTAGCAGAAGAGTTCGAATTAGTATAGCAACAACCACAAAAAGAGGTAAGAACATGCCAAGACATTGGGTGAGTTATCCAGCCTAACATGTTTTGTTATTTATGCATGTACAAGTACCTAGAAAGAGGTTCCTGAGCAGCATGTCCCGAAATAAGGAGGTTCCTGAGAAACAGGTTCCTAAGATATAGGTTCCTGAGCACTAGGTTCCTACGAGTAACCGACAGAAAGTTCTAGAAGCCATCTGGAACACATATCGAATTATGGTTGGAGTGTAATTCTAGGGCACAGTTGATCCTAGAATACCTCTGATCTACGAGAGAATCATAATAGGGGATGAACTCGAGTTCTACTCTATGTCACCAACTAGTTCGTGAAAGGCTCTAAAGGAACGTGAGTCCTACACGAACTAGGCAATCGAATACAGCTATTCCAGCAGAGTCAGAGTCGCATTAGAACTACGTGAGCTTGATTCTTATATAAAGGATACGTAGGCACCTTGAGGGTAGGACGAATTCAGCTCTCTAATTCTCTCTAAGGGCACTTGAGATTATTGGGGACACCCTTAAGCTCAGATCACCCCTACAAACACAACCCAAATCTTCCATTGAAAAGTTGATCGTTAGCCTAACAACTCACCGAAAACCTCTCAAAAGTTGTTACGAAATCCACTCATCAACACTATATAACAAAATAAAATAAAAAAAATACTAATACCAATATAGTACTAACATTTTTCAAGTATATCAAAATTTAAGAAAATAAAAAAAACATCCCAAAAAAAATATGTTAAAATAAATTTTAGAATATAATTTACAAAACAAACAAATACCACATAAAAGTTATTTAAAAAATATATTATTTAAATGAATATAATAAAAAGATTACATTTATGTTTTACGTGTTTTAAAATCAAGTTAAAAAGAATTAGATTTGGTACCACAGTTGTAAATAAATTTAAAAAAGTAACCTAAAACCCCAAAATAAGAAATTTAAAAACTAAATAAATATAAAAAAATGTTAAGTTATATAATAAAAAAGATAAAAAAAATGTGAATATTTAATGTCTCAACTATATCATGTATAATAAATACTGTAACATAAAATATTTACTTATAAATTCTACAATAAAAACGATTCTTAAATTTATATTAAAAAACAAACACAAACAAAAAGAAAAAATGCAACTCTATTGAAAAACAATATTTCTATTTCATCATATTATTATTTTGCGAAAAATGTTGACAAAATACTATATTTGTAAAAAGATTTAAGAACCCAACAAAGAAACATAATATAAAATTAAAATATTATACCATAATAACAAAAATTGAAAAATTGAAAATTACAAAAATGTAAAATTTCATCAACAATTAAATTAAAACTAAATTTGTACAATTCAAACCAATAAAATACATATCAACAAATTTATCAATTATTATTATAAGTAAATGAGTTTTACTAATTACTAGCTTATAACCCGTACGATGCACGGATTTCTATATAATAAATTTTATTTTATGTTACAATTATATTTTTTTTATATCACGATGAGATTATGAAGATCTGTATAGTGTTATGGGGAATATGGTTTTGGCGGAATAAAAAGGCTTGGGAAGATAGGTTAGTGAACCCAGCTATAGCGATGGAGAGTAGTTTTCACACAGTTAAGGAGTGGAAGGATGCTAGAAGAGGTACAAAGGGGAGGATGATTGACAATAAGGGGAGTGCATTGAAGAAAGGTAAATGGAAACCTCCATATGGGCAAAATGAAGATAAACGTGGATGCATCGGTCTTTGCTGAAGCTAATTCTTTCTCCATTGGGATGGTCCTTCGTGATCATCATGGGGTGTTTGTTGAAGGAAGGAACCTAGCTCTCCCTTGTCCTTCATCTGTCTTCGAAGCTAAGTGTATAGGGGTCAGAGAAGCACTGTCCTAGATTATGACTTTGTTAAATATAATTGATGTGTTTTAATCAGTGTTTAAGTGTTACAGGGAGTTATCATAGTTTAGCTGGAGGCAATCAGAGTTTAGTTAAACTCTGACAGTTGGAAGCTCGACAGAGTTTGTTAAACTGTGTCTGGAGGAAGCGCGTCTACTGTTCAACAGTGATTGAAGATTAATTATGGAAGCGATATCTTTGAAGATTGGATAGCTATCAAAGAGATCGAGTTGACATAGGAGACGTGTGACAATCTGTAATTGATATCATTGTATAGCTGATTATTAGGAATATCAATTAGAGATTGTATCGTAGCTGTATGGTATATAAATACAGATAGGTTAACCCTAGAAGGGTATCGATAACGAATTATCTTTATTGTAACCTAGCAACTCTTTGTGATATTTTACATCACGAAGAGGGTTCGAAATACAAGAAGTTTTTTTTAAGTGCATAAACGCTTTTACTTGTTAATCTCTCATACAAAGTTGATTATTAATTGTGTATTCGGCCTAAAAAGTGGTATCAGAGCCAATCTGTTACTTTATTACAGGTTAAGATCCAAACACAACAATAATAATGTCAAAAATTCCTCCACCAACACCTACTGTTTCTGAAAAGGCTCCTACTACTGTGAGTCGTTATGAACCAATCAGGGTTCCTATTCTGAGGCCATTTGAGTATGCTATGTGGAAGGTCAAGATGACTATGTTTCTGGAGGCTACAGATCCAGAATATCTTGACAGGATTTATGAAGGCCCTCACAATCCTACAAAGCTATCTGTTGCAGTTGCTGGTGAAGCAGCAAAAATGGTTCCAAAGGAAAAGAAGGACATGACTCCTGAAGATCTATCATCAATTGCTAAGGATGCAAAAGTTAGGCATTTACTACATAGTGCTTTAGACAATGTTATGTCTAACAAAGTCATTAACTGCACCACTGCAAAAGAGATATGGGATGCTCTTGAAGTCAGGTGTCAAGGAACTGCAGCTATTATGAAGAATAGGAGAAACATACTCACACAAGAGTATGAGCATTTTGAGGCTAAACCTGAAGAGACCATGACAGAAACATTTGATAGATTCTGTAAACTGATTAATGATCTGTCATTGGTCAACAAAGAGTATGATCTAGAAGACTCGAATCTTAAGTTTCTTCTTTCTCTACCTGAAAAGTGGGATATGAAAACAACCACTATTAGAGACAACTATGATCTTGCTGAAACAGAGATTGATGAAATATATGGACTGCTCAAAACTCATGAATTGGAAATGGAGCAGAGAAACAGGAGATCAAGCAGAAAAGGAAAGTCTGTTGCTCTTAATGTTGAAGAGAAGCCTCAGAAGAAAGAGGCAACAAGAAGGAAAATGAAGGGAAAAGCTTTGGTCATACATTCAGAAAGTGATTCACCAAACTCTGATTATGATTCAAACTCTTCTGAATCATCTGACTCTGAGGATGATGAAGAAGAAATGAGAAAAATGGCTGTGTTGATGGTGAAGACTTTCAAGAAAATGGGCTTCAAGAATTTCAAGAAAGGAAAAAGGTTTTCTAGGGATTCAAATGAAGACAGGAAAAGCTACAGGAAGTCTGATAAGAGAGATTCTAAAGGGAAGAAGGATAAGTCTGAAATTCAATGCTACAAGTGTAAGGAGATGGGTCACTATGCTCCTGAGTGCAAGAAGGGTAAAACTGGAAAGGTACTCTACACTAAAGGCAGAGATTGGGCAGATACTTCAGATTCCGATGAAGAAGTGAATTATGCTCTCATGGCTACTACTGAATCAGAATCCTCTGAAAATCAGGTACCTCCAACTACCTATGCTTATAATATTGATGACATTGCTCAATTAAGAATTTTTCTTAAGTCATTGCATATAAGTTATAGGGATCAGACTTTAGAAAATGAGAGGATAAAAGCTGAAAATTCTGAACATAAAGAAAGAAATAAACTTGTTGAAGAGAAACTTGAAAACATGCAACAAGTTCAGAAAGAGAGAGATAATGCTGTTTGCAAAGAACAGATTTTGCTTCAGAAGTATAAACAACTAGAGTCAGAGTTGGAGGAAGCAAATAATAAAATTAGGACTTGGACTAATTCTCGAAAGGACACTCAACAGATTTTTCAAACAGACACTGTTGGTCTAGGTTATAGTGAGGGAGATGAACTTAGATTTCAAAATCAAGTTAAAGTCAGAACTAAATTTGTTCATGGAACCAGTAAATTTTTGTCTGAAAATGAAAAGGAAGCTGTCAAAAGAAAACCAGTAAAAACTAGTGTTAAACAGGTTAATATTGGTTCAATGACAGATAAACAACTCAAACATAAACTGAAGGAGTTAAAATCTGTTGAGAAAAAGAAAGTGTCAAACAAGAACATAAATGGAAAAGTAGGCATCACTTCAGGAAATAAACCAATGCTTGCAAGTTATGCTCCAAGAAAGACATATCATAACTGTGGTAGTACTAAGCATCTTGCAAATTTCTGCAAGAAAAATAAAAATATAAATTCTTTACCTACAAAGTTTGAGGTAAAGAAGGATTTTGCTAGAACTAAGCCACAGACTCTATGCACACACTGTGGAAGCACTTGGCATTCCATCTATACTTGCAGAAAATATCATGTTATCAATCATAATTACTATGAACTGAAACCCAATCTGAAATGGGTTAAAGTTGATACTGCAAGTGTAAACACTGATACTGTTAGCTCAAACTCTGATAATGTTAATTCCGCTGCAAAAGCTAACAAAGTTAAGAATGCCAAAGGATCCAAGCAAGTCTGGATCCTTAAAACTAATCCTCAGTAATTGTTTGTGATTGCAGGGTAACAGGGAGGCAACCCTAGTCGTGGACAGTGGATGTTCAGGACACATGACTTGAAATAAAGCCCTGCTATCAGAATATGAGGAGAAGGCTGGCCCAAAAGCTTCCTATGGTGATGGCAATATAGGAAGAACATTGGGATATGGCAATATCAATCTTGGAAATGTCATCATCAACAATGTAGCTCATGTCCCAGGACTCAAGCATGACTTGCTATCTGTGAGTCAAATCTGTGACAAGGGATATCATGTAGATTTTCAACCTGAATATTGTGAAGTTATCAGCAAATCTACAGGAAAGGTTGTTCTAGTTGGTCACAGGCAAAACAACATTTATGAAATCAAGCTTTTGATAGACTCTGTTGGAAAAGCTGTTTGCCTGTCTACAAGAATGTCTAGTGAAGAGAGTTGGAAGTGGCATAAGAAACTCTCACATTTGAACTTGAACAACATCAATGAATTGATCGGAAAGGATCTTGTAAGAGGACTCCCATAGACCCTGTTAAATGTTGATGGCCTATGTGACTCATGTCAGAAGGCTAAACAAAGGAAGTCATCTTTCAAGAGCAAGACAGAATTTTCTATCACTGATCCCTATCATCTTCTGCATGTTGATCTCTTTGGTCCAGTAAATGTTATGTCTATTGCAAGGAAGAAATATGCTTTAGTCATTGTTGATGAATACACTAGATTCACTTGGGTGTATTTTCTAGCAAAGAAGGATGAAACTGCATCGACTCTGATGGAGCATGTGAAGCTTCTGGACAAAGGATTAAGCAACAAAGTCAGAATCATCAGAAGTGATAATGGAACTGAGTTCAGAAATGCAACAATGGAAGAATTCTGCAAGAACAATGGAGTGAAACAAGAATTTTCAGCACCTGGTACACCACAACAAAATGGTGTAGTTGAAAGGAAAAATAGAACCTTAATTGAAGCTGCCAGAACTATGCTTGATGAAGCAAAATTGCCAACTTATTTCTGGGGAGAAGCTGTTCAAACTGCTTGTTTTACTCAAAATACAACACTGATCAATAAGCATGGGAAGACACCATATTAGATGGTGAAGAAAAAGAAGCCTAACCTGAAATACTTTCATATTTTCGGGTGCAAATGTTTTGTTTTGAAGACTCATCCAGAACAGTTGACCAAGTTTGAGCTAAAGGCAGATGAAGGAACTTTTGTTGGCTATCCACTGTCAACAAAGGCATTCAGAGTTTACAATCTGAGAACTAAAGTGATCATGGAATCTATACATGTTTCTTTTGATGATAAGAAGATAACTGGACTTGAAGACAAAGATGAATATGATCAACTGAACTTTGAAAATGAAGTTTTAAACTCTGATGAAGGAAACTCTGATGAAACAATTCTGACAGACTCTGTTGAAACAAACTCTGAACCTCTACTGGTAAATTCTGGAGAAACTTCTCAGTCACAACAAAGGGGAGAACCAGTTGAGGGGGAGCATGATCAAGATGAAGACTCAAACACTGATTCTTAGTCAACTGAAAAATCTGGATCAAACTCTGATGCTTCAAACTCTGAAAATTCAAATTCTGACTCTGGGCAGTCAAGTTCAGGGGGAGTCTCAGAAAACGAAGATAGATCACAACAAAATCAGGAGAGCATGGATCAAGGGGGAGGATCACATGCTGATAGAAGTCATTTGCCTTCTGCTAGGAAATGGACTAAATCACATACACCTGATTTGATAATTGGTGATCCAGATGCAAAAGTAAAGACAAGAAGTGCTACTGCAAGTGAATGTCTGTTTCATGCATTCTTGTCTAAAAATGAACCAAAGAAAGTGGAAGAAGCTCTTCAAGATGCAGACTGGATAACAGCAATGCAGGAAGAGTTAAATGAATTTGAAAGGAATGAAGTTTGGACCTTTGTACCAAGGCCAAAGAACAGATCTATTGTGGGTACTAAATGGGTTTTCCGAAACAAGACTGACAGTGAAGGTGTTATCACAAGGAACAAGGCTAGACTTGTAGCAAAAGGATATTCACAGCAAGAAGGAATAGACTATGATGAAACATTTGCTCCAGTTGCAAGATTGGAGGCAATCAGAATTTTTCTAGCATATGCCTCTCACAAGAAATTCAAAGTGTTCCAGATGGATGTGAAAAGTGCTTTTCTGAATGGAAAGCTTGAAGAAGAAGTGTTTGTTGAACAACCACCAGGATTTGTGGACCCCAAATATCCAGATCATGTCTACAGGCTAGATAAGGCACTATATGGACTTAAGCAGGCACCAAGAGCATGGTATGAGACACTTGCTCAGTTTCTTCTAGAAAGTGGATTCAACAGAGGAACAATTGACAAAACTCTGTTTTATTTCAATCAAGGAAGTGACCTCCTTTTAGTTCAAATTTATGTTGATGACATCATCTTTGGGTCTACTAATGACAAACTCTGTAAGAAGTTTGCCAAGCTCATGCAGTCCAGATATCAAATGAGCACGATGGGAGAGCTTAGTTACTTTCTAGGCCTACAGGTGAAACAAACAGATGATGGAATTTTCATTAATCAAGAAAAATATACCAGAAATCTTCTCAAGAAATTTGGTATGCTTGACTGTTCATCTGCATCAACTCCCATGGCAACAGCAACTAAATTGGACAAAGACACAGGAGTTTCAGTGGATATGACAAACTACAGGGGCATGATAGGTTCTCTTCTATACTTGACAGCTAGTAGGCCTGACATCATGTATGCAACCTGTCTTTGTGCAAGGTTTCAGGCAGATCCTAGAGAGCCACATCTGACAGCTGTGAAAAGAATCTTCAAGTATCTCAAGGGCACCATATCATTAGGTCTGTGGTACCCCAGAGAATCAGATTTCAAGCTACTTGGGTATTCTGATGCAGACTTTGCAGGCTGCAAGGTAGACAGAAAGAGCACTAGTGGAAGTTGTCAATTTATTGGTGACAGACTTGTTTCCTGGTACAGCAAGAAACAGAAATCAATCTCCACATCTACAGCTGAAGCAGAGTATATAGCAGCTGGTAGCTGTTGTGCACAGATCTTATGGATGAAGAATCAATTGTTGGATTATGGATTGAGGTACAATAATATACCTATTTACTGTGATAACCAAAGTGCTATTTCTATGACAGGTAATCCAGTAATAGAAGAAGGAAATATTGAACTACATTTTGTATCTACAGAACAACAGCTTGCAGATATCTTCACTAAACCATTGAGTGAAGCTACATTTACAAGGCTGGTTAATGAACTAGGAATGGTCTCTGGTTCTGACTAGAAATGTTGGTTAGATTCAAACTTTACTTATGTGATGTATTAATCATATTTCCTGATTGATTAAATGTTAAGTGAGCTCTGTTGATTAAACTCTGTTATGCATACTCTGTTAAACTCTGTCAGCATGTCTGTATGTCATACACTGTTAATAAGTTTGATAAACTCTGTGAACTTTGAATTGATTTTTGTCTGAATGAAAAACACCAATGAAGAAATATGTATGAAGCATGATTCTCAGCAATTAATCATGAATCTTTCTGAGTTATTGTGATCTAATCTTAGATTGTGCAGAAAATTAACACAGCATGATACTGGCTCATATTTATAGCATCTCTTAGTTCATTTTGTCCTAAACTCTGAGTTTATAAATACTGTGTGCATTACCATTCATGAAAAACTACTGATGTTGATGAACTCTAAACTCTGTTAGTTATACTCTGATAGAATAAAATGTTTACTGCAATACCCCAAAGAAAATGTATATAGGTTGTTATACTCCTTTGATATTATGTTGGATACTAGGATGACCCAGGAACCTATTGGTATATAATATGTGCTAAAATTCTCTGATTTTTGGTGACTAGTTAAATACTAGGATGACCCAGGAACTTATCAAAATGATAAGGGCTAAAATTTTTGAATTTTTGGTGACTGGTTCCAACCTCTGATTACTGGAATGAAAAAAAAAATGTATATAAAGGGGGTATCAAATAAAAGTTACTGTATATAGTTTGATTTCTTCAGAGTTTAGCTTTCATCATACAGTCAGTGTTTACTATGACAGTTTGTGCATCCAGTGTTTATTGCTTTACTTTATGGATTTTATGAAAAATTAGATGCTCTAAAAATTGACTTAGTAAACTCTGCTTCACGCACACAAATACTCACAACTGTGTAATTTATGAAAGGGTTTCGGTGATAAAGTTGGAGAATTGACAAACGCTGTTGATTCGCGATTTGTACACTAAGGTAAATTTTCACTTGGACAATTTGAATGTCTTGGAGTAAGTAGGGTTTTTGACAACTGTTAATCAGTGGATAGTTGATGAATGTGTTCTTTATATGATTACTTTAATTAGTTTTCATATTCTCTTCTTGATTCATTTTCTTGAAGAACAGTTCATATAACATAAATAACAGTTGCAGAACACAATGAATATGATTAGAGAAACAAAATTTTCATTGATAATAAGAACGAGATTACAAGCAAATATTACATCTTTTTGTTCTCTCTATCTTCTAATCTATTCAACAGGAAAGTAAAAGGTCCGTCCACACCACTCCATTGTTAGCAAAAATTCCCAGATCCCATCTTTGCCACTTTATTTGGGTGGAAGTTGAAGGGATAAGGTTATTTTTGCTGACATATTCATTAACAATGGTTGGTGGTGTTGGATGAGGATGCCTTCGAGAAGAGCCATGCCAATGTTGCTTGGAGGGCAGCATCGATGTCGATCACCCTTGCAGGTTTCTCTCTCTCGAGCTCTTCCAAACCAGCATCCATTTGCAGCCACAGCGTCTCAAGCTGCCTTTCCCACTCAAACGCTTCAAATTCTTCACGCGTATAGCTGCAGATGTCCCTATTCTCGACAAGATGAAGGTTCTTTTCTTTGATGGTAAGGTTAGCCATTGTTTTTCAAGAGTATTTGGTTTGAAGGGTTTGTGATTTTACAGGGGAGACTGAAAGGTTAAAGGTTTAATGAAATAATCTGAGCAAGTCTCTAGGCCTTAAATAGAGATGGGTAAGAACGAAGTTCTTAATCGTTTCGTATTCTGGTTATTAAAGGCAACAGGTAAACGCTTCAAATTATGATTTTACTTGGGTCCAGATATTTTTAAAAGAGTATTATTTGATTTTTGTTTAAATCAAATATTTTAATGTTTTAATTTTTAATATACTCTTTTTAAAAATAGGCGCACATGACCCACTCGCCCTTTAATGTGTCCCACTTACCTATTATCGTGTCCCACTACACATAAATCAAGGAACTGATTGAGTGTTTGTTACATAAGAAATTGCAGCAGAGGCTAAACTCAAGCTAAAAGGCATTGAAGGTGAAAGTTCACAGAAGAAAGTTACAACTTCTGTTGCATCACAAGCAATGATCACACCTTTACACTCTTCACAGTTGAAATCTGTCTTTGGAAAAGGAACAATTCATGATCCAAATGTGTTATCTGGAGTCTCAATGAATGTTTCTGATGGAAAAGCTTTATCTGGCAAGGTTGGTAATAATAAGGGTGGACTAGGTTCACATAGAGACAAAAGGCAATATACTGGTCCTAGAGATCCTTCTTCACTGGCTGTTCCAGGTCGTGGTGTTCCTCAAGAGAGTTTGGACAGACTGGAATCAGTACAGTTAGTTCATCAGAAGAGTTTAGACAAGGATTTTCTTTTATACTTCATGGCTGATGGGACAGTATTCAAAGTTGGTGAGGATGATATTGGCTTGAAATGTTGGGAAGAACTAGAGTATGTTCTATATCTTCTCAAGGTGAATAGTCGAAGGACTCAGTCAGTTGCTAATGTGCTCAGACAGAAAATGACTCAGAATCTGGCAATCAGAGGACAGAAATACAATAGCAGATATATTCCTAAGTACAGGGATTACAAAGGCAATCTCATTGAAATGAAAGAAGGTACTGCAAAGTTAAAAACTGATTTGGGAATCACAGTACTTGATTTCAATACACAGGCAGAAAAAGTCAGATTTATCAGACTGGGTAATGAAATGAGAAGGAACAAGATTTGTGATCTTAGGGCTGCTATCTACCAAACAGATGAAAGTGATCCTCAGCTCAGAGAAATCAAAGAAGCAATGAAGATTGAACTTGAAAATGCAGAAAGAAGATTGCTGATTGATTATCTCAGAACCATGCCAGATCTTGAAATGATAAGAGATTAAGTTCTGTAAGAATTTTCTTATTCTCTTTAGTTTTTATTAAGTAGAAACTTAAACTCTGAATTTGTATAAACATTGTATTTGTCTATTTGTTTTGACATCATCAATTACTGTCATTAACTTGTACATTTTTGCTAATGAACAAGTTGGGGGAGATTGTTAAATATAATTGATGTGTTTTAATCAGTGTTTAAGTGTTACAGGGAGTTATCAGAGTTTAGCTGGAAGCAGTCAGAGTTTAGTTAAACTCTGACAGTTGGAAGCTCGACAGAGTTTGTTAAACTCCGTCTGGAGGAAGTGCGTCTACTGTTCAACAGTGATTGAAGATTAATTATGGAAGCGATATCTTTGAAGATTGGATAGCTATCAAAGAGATCGAGTTGACATAGGAGACGTGTGACAATCTGTAATTGATATCATTGTATAGCTGATTATTAGGAATATCAATTAGAGATTGTATCGTAGCTGTATGGTATATAAATACAGATAGGTTAACCCTAGAAGGGTATCGATAACGAATTATCTTTATTGTAACCTAGCAGCTCTTTGTGATATTTTACATCACGAAGAGGGTTCGAAATACAAGAAGTTTTTTTAAGTGCATAAACGCTTTTACTTGTTAATCTCTCATACAAAGTTGATTATTAATTGTGTATTCGGCCTAACAGACTTTTCATAAAAGAAGGGTGGAAGTGGAGTAAGACTCATTGCTTACTGTTCGTGCTCTTCATGGTAGAGATGAAAATCTATTGGAGGTAGGCCATGTTATTGAGCAGTGTCAGGTGATGTTAGAAACATTACCTGATGTTACGGTTAGTCACATTTGAAAGCAAGCTAATAGGGTAGCTCATTGTTTAGCTAGAATCCCTGTTTCGATTTATTGCTTCAATGTTTTTACAGTTCCACCTACTCATTTGGTAGAGACCATTTTGAGCGATTGCTCACATTAATGAAAGTACTCTTTTGATTCAAATAAAATTATATTTTTATATAATCATTATTCACAATCTTTTATTTTCATTTTAATTTTAATAATTTAATATAAATAATTTAATATAAATTTAATTAATGATATGCATGGTTTAAAACTTATATTATAAAATTTTATAATAAATATGTCGTCGTTAGAATTTGAATATTGAAATTTTAGTAAATTAATTTAATCATATAATATATTTAATCATTAGATCTAACGATTCTAATTTTTTACAAAAAATTTAATGGTCATTATTCGTAGTATACAGATTTCTATTATATCGTAGTATACGGATTTCTATTATATTTTGTTAGTGATAGATTTTATATGATAGTATTAATAATTGAAAAGTACGGTGTGATATTTTGAGATTAGTTGAAGGGTAAATAAGTAAATTCACGAAGTACCAAAAAACAGGTACCAAAACTAACTTTTAATGTTTCGGCTTTTCTATAATAGTATAGATAGATGATTGTAAAATTAGTTTTAAATTAAAAAGGTAATGTGTTTTAATTCGAAAGGAAATATTAATGATTGGAAGATATGATACGATTGATATTTTTAGGTGTTTATAAAAGGTAATATCTTCAATAAAAATCTCTGAATTTACTAAAATGTCCATCCCATTCTTTTATATAAAAATTAGGTATCTCAGGAAACTTATCTGAGATATATCTCAGGCTCCCTACTCTCTTGTTAATTTATCCTTTATATATAGAGAGCCTGCAGTTACAAAGTTGTTATAGCCTATAGGCCGGGCTTAATATTAAGAACCCCAACCCACGTACGCTGTGCTTCAGTCGTATATATATATAGTACATGAACAATAATAATCTCTACCTCCCCTACCTTTATACGGAATCCATATTCAAGTAACAGTTGCCCTTACACTATATTGATCTGCACCAAATTAGTGCCTACTGCTAACAGTTGCCCTCTTTTTTACGAGAAACAGAGGAGGTAAAACTGCATGTAAGTTGACGCTTTGATTGGACTAATATTTTTTAAAAAATTTCATTATTTTGTATAATTAAATCTCTCTTTCTTTCCGTACCCATACGTGTTGTGTTTTTTCTTTATCCTTGAATGATTGTCGCTTATCATATTTGAGATAAAGGTTTTACACACCCGATGTCAGATTTTTAATTATTGATTATCGTAGGGTTTAGTATATTTCACACCAGTGACAAAGGGTTTCGATTAATGTGATATTTGCTGGAAACGTGTATGATATACAAAGTGTTTACTAAAGATTTGATAATGAAACAAACAAACACAAACTTCTTTCTATAAACCAAAAACTACAGCTTATATTACAAGGAGGCTACAGCCCTTTTTCTTTACACAGCAGGTTGAGCTTCGGCTCTTTTTTCTCTCTAGCTAATCCACCACTCGATGTTTAATTTTTCTTCACTTGATGTGTTATTTTGCTATGCTCCCAAATACTAGTATTTATAGGCTTCATATGATTACATCATGGCTTACGTACATTCATGTGAAACTTTGACAGCCTCCAATTTATATTCAATGATCAACCACAATTTGAACTTCTCTTTTCCTTGTTTTTCTTTCCTTCACACTAGCTGTTTTATTATTACTACTTCTAGAAGAGTTTGACAAATTCTAACACTCCCCCTCAAACTCGACTTTGCATTCCAAGCTTGTCTTTCATTTTGTGAAATACTTCCGGCTTCAATGGCTTCGTAAATATATCCACTAAATTGTCTTCAGTCCTGCAGTGCACCAATTCCACAATTTTGTCGTTCACCTGTTCTCGAATAAAATGATATTTTATATTGATGTGCTTGCTTCGACTGTGTGACACCGGATTCTTTCCAAGTGAGATAGCAGATTTGTTATCCACGTATATAGTAACCGGATCTTCCTTTGCGAGATTTAACTCGCCCAATATGTAGCCTAGCCACATAGCTTGACATGCACACGCTGCTGCTGCCATGTATTCTGCCTCACATGTTGAGAGAGCAACTGTCTGTTGCTTCTTTGATGACCATGAAAATATAGTTGAACCGATATGAAAAGCATATCCTGAAGTGTTTTTCTCGTCATCCAAATCTCCACCATAATCACTGTCTGAGTAGCCAACTAATTTTGAATTTTGAAAATGCGTATAAAACAGACCATGATCAAGTGTACCTTTTATGTACCTAAAAATTCTTTTAGCTGCCATGAAGTGATCTTGCTTTGGCTTCTCCATGTACCTACTAACCAGTCCAACTGCATACATAATATCCGGGCGAGTGAAAGTTAGGTACCTCAGACTTCCAACCAAACTTTTTAACAATATCAGATTTACCAACTCTCTCGTTGAATCATTTCTGAGCTTTATGCTCGTTTCTACGGGCGTGCTCACCGGCTTGCATTCTTCTATTCTGAACTTGCTTAACATCTGCTCGGCATATTTTTTCTGAGACATAAAAATCCCATCTTTGCTTTGCTTCACCTCGATTCCAAGAAAGTATGACATTTGACCAATATCTATCATCTCAAATTCGTTAGTCATGACTTTCTTAAAATAATCAAACATACTAGGGTTGTTTCCGGTAAAGATCATGTCATCCACGTATAAGCACACGATCATAATATCTCCCCCTGAATTTGTTTTGGTGTAGAGTGCGTGCTCCTATGGACTCTTCACAAAACTATTCTTCTGAAAGTATTCATCAACCCTTGTGTTCCATGCTCTCGAGGCTTGCTTCAACCCGTACAGTGCTTTCTTTAGTCTATAGACTTTATTTTCTTGGCCTTTCTGAACATATCCGGGTGGTTGCTCGATGTAGACTTCTTCTTCAAGATAACCATTTAGGAATGCAGACTTCACATCCATCTGGTAGATCTTTCACTGGTTCTGAGCTGTAATTGCTGTAAGAAGTCTTATGGTATCAACTCTTGCTACTGGAGCAAATACCTCATCATAGTCAATCCCGTATCTTTGCTTGTAGCCTTTAGCCACTAGCCTTGCCTTGTATTTTTCCACTTCTCCATCTTGATTGGTCTTTGTCTTGTAGACCCATTTGACACCAATTGGTTTGTGTCCTTCTGGAAGACTTGTAAGCTCCCAAGTATCAATCTTCTTGATTGCACCAATTTCTTCATCCATGGCTTTGTTCCATTTGCTTTCTTCAGAAGCTTCCTCAAATGTAACTGGATCACATTCAGCCATCAAACAAAATAAAGAATAATCAAAGGATGTTTGTATCGGACTTGTCGCCTCATATATACTATCCAGACTTCGCATTTTTCTGGGTGCTCCCCCTGAACTGCTGCTACTGCTGTTTCCTGAACTCGATTGTGTTGAAGCAGGAGTTTGTTGATTCGGACTTTGTGGAGGAGTTGGATCATCATCTCCGCCCTCTTCAATGTTGGGGACATCACCATCATTATCATCATTAAAGAACAAGCCTGCAACTTTTCTTTCATCCTCGCTCCATCTCCAGTAATCAGATTCATCGAACTCAACATCTCGAGAAATGATTAATTTCTTCGTGAGGGGATTATAGAGTCTGTACGTCTTGCTCCTTTTGTCATATCCTGTAAAGATGCACTTCTCGCCTTTATCATCCAGCTTCTTCCTTTTCTGAACAGGAACATGGGCATATGCAACACACCCGAAAATTCTAAGATGTCCCACTGATGGTTTGTTGCCACTCCATGCTTCATTTGGAGTTTTGTTTCTAAAACTTTTTGTTGGACAGCGATTCAACAAATAAACGGCACATAGAACGGCTTCAGCCCAGAAAGTCCTTGGAATATGTTTTACTTTCACCATGCTCCTTGCCATGTCTAGAATGGTGCGATTCTTTCGTTCTGCAACACCATTTTGTTGTGGAGTATATGCCATTGTCAACTGATGATTTATTCCATGTGCTCTGCAAAAACTTCTGAACATGTTTGAAGTGTACTCGCCTTCTCTGTCTGATCGAAGTACCTTCAAATAATGGCCACTTTGCTTTTCTGCCATAGCTTTGAACTCCTTGAATTTATCAAGAGCCTCCGCTTTTTCTTTCAAGATATATACCCAACTTTTCCTGCTGAAATCATCAATAAATGTTAGGTAATACCTGTTTCCTCCAAATGATGCAATATCAAATGGACCGGCTATATCCGTATGAACAATCTCCAACGGCCATCTAGCTCGCCATGATTTTCCAACTGGAAAGCTTTGCCGGTGTTGCTTCCCTTTAACACATGCTTCGCACAACTGATTTGGTTCATTGATTTCTGGCAAACCATCCACCATCTTTGTCCTTGACAATAATTTCAAGCCAGTAAATCCAAGATGACCAAATCTCAAGTGCCATAACCACGAGTCATTTTTAATGACTGACTTTAAACACTTCTGCACCTTAGTTTGCTTATCCAGAGTGAATAGACGATTCTTTGACATCTCCACATTTGCAATTAATTCTCGAACCTGATTTCTGATGATAAGAGAATTATCCTACATCTGAATATTATATCCCTTCTCCACAAGTTGGCCAAGACTGATGATATTACTTTTCAAAGCAGGTATATAATAAACATCATTTATATACTTTTTATCACCTTTCTTTGTCACAATCGTAACAGTACCTTTCCCTTTGACTAGAATTTTTGACGAGTCACCAAAAGTAACTTCTCCGCTGATGGTGTCGTTTATCTCCGTAAATAATTCTTTATGGCCACACATGTGATTGCTAGCGCCTGAATCAAGATACCAAATATTTTTCTTGCCTTCTTCATCTCCTTTGTATATGAGAAACATAGCAGAACCCACATCTTTGTCTTCTTTTGCTGCGGCAAAATGACTTCTTTCTTCCACTTTTGGAGATCTACACTCATAACTGAAATGACCATATTTGTTACAATTATAACATTGTACCTGAGACTTATCACCTCGTTGTTGGAATCCGCCTCTTCCTCGGCCTCTAAAATTTTGACCACGACCAGATGGTTGATAGCCTTCATTATTCTGGCCTCTACTGAACGTCTGTCTTCCACGTCCTTTTCCACCTCGGTAGCTACCTCTATAGCCACCTCTGCCACGTACAGAACTGCTAGTGCCAGAATTTTCACCGATAAACATGCTGCTTTGCAAAGCTTTCTCCAAATGGCTCGTATCATCATACTGGTTCATCCGCTGCTCATGCGCTTGAAGTGAACCAACTAGCTCATCGATAGAAATTGTGGACAAATCTTTCGACTCCTCGATGACAGTAACAACAAAATCAAATTTTCTTGTTAGCAATCGGAGGAGCTTTTCCATGACCCGAAAATCATCGAGACTTTCGCCATTTCTTTTCATTTCGTTTGTCACCGTTTTCAAATGCGTAACATATTCACCGATATTTTTCGAGTTCTTCATTTTTAAATTCTCAAACTCGCCACGTAATACTTAAAGCCGCACCTTTTTTACCTTTTCAACACCTTGGCATGATTTTTGCAAAATCTCCCATGCCTCTTTCGTTGTCTTTGCATTTGAAATTTTTTCGAAGGTGGATTCGTCGACACCTTGAAAAATTATGTATAACGCCTTGTTGTCTTTTTTTCGAAATTCTTTTAACGCCATCTTCTCGGCATTAGAAAGCGCTGCTTCAGCGGTAGCATCTTCGGGCTCGCTATAGCCGCTTTCAACGATATCCCAATTATCGTACGAACCGAGTAACACCTTCATTAGGATACTCCAGTTTCCATAATTTGTAGCCGTCAACTTTGGAATATTTTGTTGCACCATATTTGCCATATTTTTTTTTAAAAAAATATATCCTTGTACAGCATAAGTGAACAGTACCGTATGAACAGTACCGTATGAACAGTACTTCGTATGAACATTACCGTATGTATGAAGAGTTCCGTACGTACAGTTCTTCGTATGAACAGTACCGTATGTATGAACAGTACCGTATGTATGAACAGTGCTTCGTCTTCTCCCGAACAGTAACTTGCAGGAAAAATTTGCAGAATTTTCAGAATTTAACAACCAAGCTCTGATGCCACTTGTTGGAAACATGTATGATATACAAAGTGTTTACTAAAGATTTGATAATGAAACAAACAAACACAAACTTCTTTCTATAAACCAAACACTACAACTTGTATTACAAGGAGGCTACAACCCTTTTTCTTTACACAACAGGTTGAGCTTCGGCTCTTTTTTCTCTCTAGCTAATCCACCACTCGATGTTTAATTTTTCTTCACTTGATGTGTTATTTTGCTATGCTCCCAAATACTAGTATTTATAGGCTTCATATGATTACATCATGGCTTACGTACATTCATGTGAAACTTTGACGGCCTCCAATTTATATTCAATGATCAACCACAATTTGAACTTCTCTTTTCCTTGTTTTTCTTTCCTTCACACTAGCTGTTTTATTATTACTACTTCCAGAAGAGTTTGACAAATTCTAACAATATTGGCATGTTCTACATATATATTCTTGTCATTATAAACAAATTTAAGCATATATATCCTGCTGCAAGTTCTCTGAAACCCTTTTTTTTAAAGATTTTATGTCATCTGATATGGCTTCTCCATATTAATATTGTAGTAATTTTCATATTCTGTTCTTGGTTTCGCGCGGTTAACAGTTTTTTAATATCTGATAACTGATCATAAATACCTGAGCTAGAATGATTCTTAGCAGCTAGCTAGCTAGAGTTTTTAATATATTATTTTTCTTTCTGCTTGGCGTTTGTAGGTCTGCATCAGTGCATTGGCATGTCATCCATTATGGATTTACCACCAGAGATTGTGGCTGACATTCTATCGCGAACTTCGATCAAGACAATAGCCCATGCCAGCTGCGTGTGCAAATTATGGCATACTATACTGTCAGATGATTATTTTGTTAATCTGCATCTATTAAGGTCACCTGCATGGCTAATAATTCATCAAGGTAAAGATGATGTCTTAATTAACGTGGATGAACTAGATCACAGGTCTGGCCAGCATGATATTCACCTCGACGTTGTGACAAGATTTGCTGTAGGACTTGACTTGGAACACATTATGTACTCCTTAGAAGGTTCAGTTAATGGGCTAATATGTATATGGCAGTTTTATGAAATTTATATATGCAATCCAATCACACGAGAGAACATCATCCTTCCCAAGCACAAGTAGTCAAGTACCACATGCACGAATCTGATGCTATGCTAACTCTTGGCTTTGGGCCTGTCAAAGGCACCAACCAGTACAAGGTTGTATTTTTTTTATCAATGTAAGAAGTGATCCACTCACCTGAAGGCTTGAACAAGGCAGGCTGCCTGGTTTATACACTGGGAACAGGCATCTGGAAAAACTTAGCACATGTCCCTTTTTTACCCAATGATTATTGGAGGGGTATATTTTCGGATGGCAAGCTTCACTGGTTAGCTCATTATGCAGAGGACAGCACCGCTAATAATGAGATAGTGTGTGCTTTTGATTTGGAGGAGTCGTTTCAACAGATTGCTTCAGCTCCTCAAGTTGACAGAAATGTACATGGTAGAAGATTGGGACTGCTAAGAGGGCGTTTGTGTGTATGTGATAACACGAAATATTCTGAACTCGCCATTTGGGTGATGAATGATTATGGAAGGAAAGAAAGTTGGATAAAAGAAATTGTCATTCAAAATAAACCTGATGAACTGGGGAATGGGATGGTTCATCCTCTAAAGGTTTTGAGAGATGGATCTATCTTAATGGAATGCCATGGTCGTTTTCTGTTCACTTATCATCCGGTACAAAAAACGTTGCAAATTTACGACGACAATGGCGCTACATTGGGGTATGATGCAATGGTTTATTCTCCAAGCTTTATCAGGCTCAAGAATTATAAGTTGGCCGAGAAGGTTTCAGTATCATAAACTTGTACTAGTTCATAAGTTAAGTTGCTTTCTAAATAATGTATACCAACTTAATTGTGTTCGTAAGTTAAGTTGCCTTGTTGCTTCTCAGTTCTATATAGGCCTGGTTGTGATGCTGGTGGTGTCATATTTTTACCTGGTCCTTGAATAAGATCTTGCACTTTCAGTACTTCTACTGCTAGGTTTTATTTTTGTCGAATGTGAATCGTCCATGATTCGATTATTGTATTTGTTGTTGAATGTTACATAATCGTTAATTTAATTCAGTTTGTGCATTTGTTTGATTTGATCCGTTTTTGTAAATTCTGTTTCTTTTTATTTTCGTTGATTCGATCAATAATTTTGTAACCAAGTGACTTGGTGCTGATGATTTGGGAGTGACAATGCATAATTTTAATGATTAATTGATGGACGGGATAATTAATAATACATGGTCCAGGTTCTTCGCTAAATGCCTATAGCATCTTTTCTTGATTTTGAGGCTACGAATTTTCGTTGTTCACGTATTACTTTGTTTGTCCCTCAGTACTATTCATCATCTGATTGGATTTATTTCTTTCCAAAGTGTTGGTTTTAAATTTTGTGCAAGACTGACAAGCAAGAATTATGTAGAATTCGACCTAAATAATTAAAAGATTTTAATTTTGCTGTAAGTTGAGAGTGTACAAAGGGAAACATGGTACGAGAAGCATTTAAGAAATGGAATTTGTCACAAATTCCTTGAGAAAATTGATTTTTCTTTTGGCCGGTCACAGACTATCCGAAACCTATATGATTTTTCATTGGTATCTTGTTAATTTGTACGCGCTATAAAGTTATTTTTAGACTCAGGTGCCATCGCAACACAGTGGAAGTTATTGGACCACTTCGCAGCACAAAGGATGGAATTTATCTTGCAGGTGGAGCTCCTTCGGGAAATATATATATTTGGGAGGTGAATCTCTCTCTTTCCCTCACCTCCCTTCAGACCTAGGCCTGGTCTTTACTAAGTATACCATTTTCACCTGGCCCATGATGTCGGCTATTGTTGTATTCTTTTGGTATCAACTTGGAAAGTTCTCAAGACATGGCATGGTCATAATATATCGTTGACATGTTTGGTGTTCTCTGATGATGGTTCTCTTCTTATATCTGGCTCTGTAGATGGGATGATTGTTGTCTGGTCAATGATTAGGTACTGCTAGTTATCTAGGGATGGTCATTCACCCCGACCCGTCCGATCCCGATCCGATCCGATCCCCGCACCGAACGGGGCGGAGAATCGGGAATTTTTTCGGGTACGGGCCGGGGAGCGGGGACAATTTTAAAAAAAAACCGGGGAACGGGCCGGGGCCGGGATTTTATGTCTCCCCGGCCCGATCCCCGAGCCCCGCCCCGATTCTCAATCCCCGACTCGATTCCACCACATTATTATATTATATATATATGTATATATATATATATATATATATATATTAATAATTATATATCATATATTAATATATACAAATTTCCAATACTTTATATTGGAAATAAAATGATATTTTAATCTTATATATTTGTCTTTCTAGTAGTTAAATAACTTCATTTCCATATAAAGTATTTAAAATGTAATTTTTTATTTAAAATGAAATTCCCCGATTCCCCGCGGGGATCCCCGTTACCCGATCGGACCGGGGACGGGGAATAAAAAATAATCCCCGACGGGGATCGGGCCGGGGACGGGGATCGGGTTTGAATTCGGGGATGGGGGCGGGAATAGCACTCCCCGGCCCCGAAGTGCCCCGATATCCATCCCTATAGTTAACCTTAATATTCTCCATCTATTTTTACTTCTATGTATGCACCTTTCAACGAAAATGGCATACCAATGCACTGTTATATAATTCATAATAATACGATTTATGACAGTTTGCTAGATATACTAAGTTGCAGTTATGTACTAAGTTGTTTGACAGAACATACATCCTCAATAGCTGGTCTATTACCTTCATCCTGCGGTTTAAATTCAGTTTTCCTGTCAAGCTCTCTTGATATGACACAAAGTCTGTATCTTTCTTTCTTAATGTCTATTTCATTATAACTGAGAACTATTATATATACTAGTGCTGATATAATACTAGTGCTATCTACTTGATGTTCACTCATTAAAGTACAACACTAATTGATTTACTGTCTCATGCTTTTGACCATGTATCCCAAGACTAGCTCCTAGAATTATATGGTAATTGACAACTCACACACAACTCATGCCAACATTCTCCCTCAAGTTGGGGAATAATGATCTTGAAGTCCCAACTTGCTAAGTGAGTTGTAGAAGTTTCTACTGCATGCAGCTTTTGTTAGTATGTCTGCTAGCTGGTCTTCAGATTTAACGAATGGAAATTGTATTATCTTGGCCTCAAGGTTTTGTTTAATGAAATGTCGATCTATTTCCACGTGTTTGGTACGATCATGATGAATTGGATTATGAGAGATATCAATTGCAGCTTTATTATCACAAAATAGATTCATCTCACATGTGGGCGCAAAGCCAAGTTCAGTTAACAATCTTCGTAGCCAAAGAAGTTCACAGAGACCCTTAGCCATCCCACGAAACTCAGCTTCGGCACTTGATAATGCCACCACCTTTAGCTTCTTACTTCTCCATGTAACCAAATTCCCTCCAACAAAGGTGAAATATCCTGAGGTAGATTTTCTATCTGAGATATTGCCAGCCCAGTCGGCATCGGTATAGCCTTCCACCCGTAGGTGATTGTTCCTTGTAAACATAACCCCTTTCCCAGGAGAAAATTTTAAATACCGTAAAATACGATTTACTGCATTCATATGATCTTCACTGGGGCAATGCATAAATTGACTTACAACACTTACTGCATAGGCAATGTCAGGTCGCGTGTGAGAGAGATAAATGAGTTTCCCAACTAACTTCTGGTATCTTTCTTTATGTGCTGGTACTTGGTCAGGAAATTCCCCAAGTTTGTGAATTTGGATTATTGGTGTATCTGCAGGCTTACAATTTAACATTCCAACTTCTGAAAGTAAATCCAAGACATATTTCCGCTGGGAAATAAATATACCATGTTTTGACCGAGCAACTTCGATACCAAGAAAATATTTCAGCTCTCCAAGGCTTTTCATCTCGAATTCTGAAGCTAAATTTCTCTACAGGCTTGTTATTTCCTCTTGATCATCCCCGGTAATAATCATATCATCAACGTAAACTATCAGAATTGTTATCTTACCTTGATGATGCTTAAAGAACAAAGTGTGATCTGCGTTACTTTGTTTGAAGCCATACTTCTTCATTTTTGAGTTCAAGCATCCAAACCACTCTCTAGGGGATTGTTTTAGTCCATACAAAGTTCGAAGTAGCTTGCATACAATGTTAGCTTCTGACTTTGTAGTGTAGCCAGGAGGGATATCCATGTAAATTTCTTCTTTTAACTCTCCGTGGAGAAATGCATTTTTCACGTCAAATTGGTGCAATGGCCAGTCGAGATTCGCTACTAGAGATAACGAAACACGAATAGTATTCAGTTTTGCCACTGGTGAGAAGGTTTCTTGATAGTCCACTCCATAGGTTTGTGTATATCCCTTCGCCACTAGTCTGGCTTTGTACCTCTTGACTGATCCATCGGCTTTATATTTGATAGAGAATACCCACTTGCACCCCACAATTTTCTTTCCTTTTGGTGGAGAGACCAAAGTCCAAGTTTTATTTTTCTGTAACGCATCCATCTCTTCCTTCATGGCTTGGACCCATTTAGGGTCGTTAAGAGCCTCTTCAGTATTTGTGGGAATATTATGTGAAGAGAGTTCAGTTACAAAATTCTTGAGTGGTCCAGATAGGTTCTTTGTAGAGACATAATTGGCAATTGGATACTTGGATCTTTGGTCCTCAAACTCTGGTGAGTATCTATTTGGTGGTTTTTCTCTATTGTGCCTGAAAGGTAACTCATAGCCAACTTGCAAGTCAATATTATTAGGTGTGACAGGTGAACTAACCTCACGGATATTTTGAGGAGATGGGTTTTCTTCAATTTTTGTTGCTTCAACTTCCGTTGCTTCATTTTCTGTGATTGTTGCCATTTGTCTAGGTGCTGATATAGGTGCCTCATTCGACAAGGTAGCATTCAGGGGAGTGGGATTATCATTAAGGGCGATAGATGTTGTATCATTAAGGGCCATAGATGTTGTATCAACGTCTGTTGTTAATTCAAATTTCAACCAATTCAGATCTTCACCATGTGATATCTCCCCCTGAAGTGAAGAATTGGTGTTCGTTGGGGAGTAAAATTTATCAGATTCAAGAAATATGACATCCATGGTCACATAAGTATGCCGACTAATTGGATCATAGCAACGGTACCCTTTCTGGTGAATAACATAACCCAAGAAAATGCAACGAATAGCACATGGATCAAGTTTTGTTCGTTGGTGTTTATGGAGGTGAACAAATGCAACACAACCAAAGACCCGAGGTGGGAGCATCAATATTGTTGGCAATGACATATGAGTTGCCAATGTTTGCAGCGGAGTCTTGAAATCAAGGATTTTTTATGGCATTCGATTAATGAGATAGACTGTCGTGGTAATAGCATCTACCCAATAGTGACTTGGAACATTAGCTCCAAATAAAATTGATCGTGCGGTTTCCAGAATATGTCGATTCTTGCGTTCAGCAATGTCATTTTGTTGTGGAGTATAGGGGCATGAAGTCTCATGAATTAATCCATGATGACGGAAGTAATTAATAAACTGATGATTCATATATTCTCCACCATTATCCGTTCGAAATGTTTGAACTTTTGCAGAGAATTGTGTTTGTATCAATTTGTGAAATGCTTGAAAAACATTAAACACCTCGGCTTTATTTTTCAACATGTAGACCCATGTCATTCTTGTACAATCATCAACAAAGATTACAAACCATCGAAAACCCGTCATACTCATTTTTGGGGAAGGACCCCATACATCAGAATGAATCAATGCAAAAGGAATATCAGATTTATTCATGCTCAACGGATAGTTCACTCTGTGACTTTTTGCTAAGATACACGTCTCACACTTCAATTATGAATCATATAAACTCGCAAATAAACCAGGGAAGATGTGTTTAAGGTACCCAAATGACGGGTGCCCCAGTCGACGGTGCCAAAGTAACGCTTGTTCGAATTTATTATTTTTTGGATAGCGCATGTGATGTGCTTGACCGACACTAAAATCTTCCATATAGTAGAGCTCCCCCTTCTTAGTATCACGCCCAATGATCTCCCTGGTCAGAATGTCCTGTATGAGACAAAAATCAGTATATATGAGAACAACACAGTTTAAGTCCCTAGTGATTTGGCTCACAGATAATAACTTGTGGGAGAGTGAAGGCACAACTAAAGTATTCGATAATTGTAGGGTTGGTGACAACATCACTGTCCCAGCCCCTGTTACCATAGAGATATCTCCATTAGCATTTGCAATGCTAGTTCGTTGAGGTGGGTATGATTAATAATATCATGATCATCAAATGTCATGGTCAGTTGCGCCAGAATCCAATATGCAAGCCTTATTATCAGCCTTCTGGTGAGATGCAAATAGAGCATTACCTGTGTTAGAGGTTGGAGTACTAGATGGAATTAGAGACAGAGGTGATTCTCCTATAGCCACTGCAACTTTTCCTGTGTTATCATCATTCCTTCCTCCATCACGACGATTTCGGCCTTGCATTTCATGCCACCAATCAGGATACCCATGAAGTTTAAAGCAATTTTCACGTGTATGCTTTATATTCCCACAATGAGTGCATTTACTCGCTTCAAGGTTAGTTTTAGGATTAGAGTAAGAACTGGATTTTCCAGACTTTGAGGATGCTTGAGATTGTAAACTATGTTTAAAACTTTTAGAAGCAAGTCCGGCTCTTGGTATGTCATCAGAATTATTTGTCACCATCACCATTTGACGTAGCGCTTCTCTTCGAACATGAGCATAAACTTGCTCCGCAGTTGGGAATGACTTTATTTGCAAAACATCACTCCTAACATTGTCTAGATGGTCATCAAGACCATCCAAAAATATGTATACTCGTTCTTCATTAACGAGGGTATTGTAATGTTCAATATCTTTTGGGCACTCCATTGGGTATGGACGTCGAAAGTCTATTTCACGCCAAAGACCTTGCATATCATTACAAAATTTCTCAATAGAACCGCTAGCTTGTTTGAGACGAGTAACACGACGCCGAAGATCATAGACCTGTGAGGTGTCGCTGCCATCAAAATATGTTGTAGCAATAGCATCCACAAAGATTTTGCTATTGGGAAACGAATGAAATTACCGATGAGAGAAGGATCCATGGAGTTAATCAGCCATCCCTTGACTATAGCATTTTCTGTACGTCATCGTCGAAAGGTAGGGTCGTTTTCAGGAGCTTGAGGAAGATCGCCATTTATATATCCAAGTTTGTCTTTGCCTGAGATATACATCTCGACCACCTGGGACCATAAAGCATAATTGGTACTGTCCAGCTTGGTCGTGTTTGGAGCAGTAGTCATATCTAAAGTTTGAGATGGGGTTGAAGCTTTGCTTAAAACTTCACTCATTTTCGTGGTCAGTTCATCAAGGATGGTGTTACTGGTAGAATTTTCTGTGTGAGAAGCTACACTATCAGAGTGACTGGACATGGTGGAATGAGAATCAAGATTATCACCCATATTTGGAGGATAAGAAGATTATTCAAAGAAAAATAAGTGGATCGATAGGTGCTTTGATACCATGACACAAAGCTTGTATCTTTCTTTCTTAATGTCTATTTCATTATAACTGAGAACTATTATATATACTAGTGCTAATATAATACTAGTGCTATCTACTTGATGTTCACTCATTAAAGTACAACACTAATTGATTTACTGTCTCATGCTTTTGACCATGTATCCCAAGACTAGCTTCTAGAATTATATGGTAATTGAAAACTCACACACAACTCACGCCAACAGATAGCACCTGCAAGGTTTATTTTACTTGAAGAATTAATTATATGTTGTGCATCAGCAGCTGTTTTGTAAGGCTTCTATCATATAGCACTAACACTTCATTTGTACCCAGGCATATTTAGCGGGACACTTCTGCAAACTCGAACTTATACTATTCCAGAAGAGAGACATTTAATATCCGAAAGTGCAGATGGAAGGATATTCGTGAACACATTTGAAGTTGGATTGCTTGAGGATCCTTACCACAATTCTAAGGATCAACGAATAGTCTTATAATTAAGGGCACAGGTAATCTGGTTTTCCATAATTACAATCTAGAGTAGCATATATGGTTTTTTGGATGATTACGCAATGATTTTTAATCATGCCAAGCTTACAAAGTTAGCATATTAAATTAGCATGTCTGTTCTTTTGGTCAACATAGACAAAATTCTTTCATGATGTAGCAGTTGCTGATGTATTTAAGCATCAATAAATTGTTTGCTTAAAAATCACCAGCCCTTAATCACACAGGAGTTAAGAAGAGTCGAGCAGTAGGACAACTGGTATCCTATGGTTTACTTTGCTTAATTATCACTGTTTACTCTAATAGCATATTTGCATTTATAGAATAAAGAATGAATTTCTTGATCAAGCAGGGAATCAATTACTGCATTGAACTTTTGTGGACTGGGTCAGTTGGGTGGTCATTAGAACATTTGAACATAAAAAAGGTAGAACTTTATGTATATGGTTCATTTGATTGTTTGCTTCAAACATTTGTTAAATATATAGGGTCTTCATTGTACCAGCATATCACTGTTCTGATTAGATCATGGACAGACTAGCAAGATTAGATGCATCTGGTTACGCGTAGAATTTAGACAAGAAGCAAACTTAATGCCTCAATCATCACTAGTTCCTTTGAAGAGCCATCGAAGAGCATCCAATTCCTTGCGTTTTTCATTGCTTGAAAAGTATTCTCAAACATCTCCTGGATCCAATGGAAGTGTTTTTCAATGAACAATGAATCGGAGATAATAGAGTTCCATCTTTTTTTTGACGCACTTAGAAAGACCTAATGATTTGATCGAAAGATAATCCAAGATAACAACAATAAGCAATTTATTGGAATTTGTTCGAAGGAAGACATGATTTTGTTTGTTGACATAGAGCAGCTATAGGGGTGAGAGATTAAGAGACAAGATTGAAAAGATTAAGCGAACAATTCTTCTTCTTTTTTCCTTTGTTTTTCCTTTTCTTTTTTCTTGGTAATGATCACCGGTCAAGTTTAACTTTAAAACATGATTTGAAAAGTATAACTGTAAGTTGTGACGGTATCGATCTCGATTGTTTTCGAAAATAATTGCTCATTTTTATCTCGATTGTTTTACAAATTTGGGCGTGTGATTGTCAAATTAGTTAGGCATTCAACAAGTTTGCGATTTTTTCAGGATTTTTAAGATATGCATCGGTAACATGACAGAGTTTATAATTTTTTTTAATTAATAAAATTGCACATAATTTTATGTGACAAAAATAAATACAAAAAAAGTGAAAAGTATGATGGAAAGTTGAAGAATGAAAATAAAACACAACTAATAATCTACCTCTACCTATGCATTACAAAAGATTAAAAATCAATGTCAACTATCATGAAGAAATTTGAGCATAATCCCTTGTCAATCGAGATCGATACCGTCACAACTCAAATATCCAAATATTTGAGCCATTAACACATGATTTTTTTTTTTAATGGCATAGTCCATTATCTTTTCATCCATCAACTTAATTCACTGCATGGATAACTTAATTCATTGGATAACAGGTAAATATGAATGAAAATTAGGAATATAACAAAATAGGATTATGGAGATCGATTAAATATGAAAAATTAAATATGAAAAAGAGTCAAGATTGGTCGATTAAATCTAATCATATCTAATGTATATAGACAGGTTTTTTTTGACTTGGTGTGCTAGTTTATAATTTTATGTTTCCGTTTCTCCATATACATCAGATTATTTTGTGAATTATAATCCAAATTCAAAAGGAAGTTGATTTTGTTTTATTTGTATTAATTAATATAGAAGTTATTTCCTTAATTATGATAATTTGAATTATAAAGTAAAGTTTATATAAAAAGAATTTATATAATATAAAGAAGATGTATAATTTAAAGAAAAATTATATATATTTTTCATGGGAAAGAAGATTTATATTTAATATAATGTAAATAACTAAGAATTAGAAGACCTGGCAAAAATCAAAAGGCCTTGAACCAATCCAATTCTAATCCAAATTTTAAATTAATCACAGGTTCCCTTGTTGCCAATAAGCACATGGTTACGTGTCGACAAATTAATTTCTCAAGTGAAAGTCTATATTAGGATAATGACGTTACTTTTTAAAAAACTAATTTTTATTTTTTCCACAAATATTTATTCGATTTTAAGGATTCAGATTAAGATTGTTAGATTTTACAATAGATAGAAAATTGTGGGATCTAATATTTAAAATTGTATTTAGTTGTTAAAAGAACTCTATTTCAAATACTAAAATGGATATTTTGAAAATTAAAATCAAAATATAAATAAATTTCCTAATTCGAAGAGATATCTCAACATAAATACTCGTCACTTTTTTCTCTCTTCAATTTCGGGCCTCAGCAATGCACAATTTTCCTAATCATTAATGTTATATATAACTATGAAATTTATTTTTCTAGTCATTAATGTTATATTTACATATGACTATTACTACTACCGTTAACTAGCCATTAAAATCAGCCTCCAACATGTCAAATTTTGCTGACATGTCAGTTTTTTGCTGAAGTGTTTTTTAGCATTTGGAATGTTCGAAGAAAGAAATTTATAGCTTAAAAATGTTGTTGAAATCCAATACTAAACTTGTAATATGGTTCCAAGACATTAATTTCTTGTTTGCTAAGTTCATTTTTGTTGTATTCAAACTAGTTGCAGTGAATTTACTTCAATTTGAACCAATAATTAATTTCAATTTAATAAACTCAGTACATAAATTTCCATTGTTATGAATTAAGATATATTTGTTTGTAGCAACGTTCATTGTTTGGTTTCAATTTATGAAACGTTATGTACTTTCGATTTGGAGAAAGTTATTGTTCAAATAAATAGCTTCTGTTCCTGGAATTTGTGGGAATGAAACTTGCAGGATATTGGAAATGCTAATAAAGTGTTTTTGTGAATTCGGACACTTTTACTCAACTTGGCCCATTTACAATAAAGAAATCGTTATTTTTAAGATACTCCAAACGCATTTGTGCGCAAGTATATGTTTTACTATGGGAGTTGGGAGGTACCACTACAGGTAGCACCTCACTTGAGATTAATAATTCTCCGTTTGTTTATCTTGTTTGTTTATTTGAAAATAACTTAATTTAGAAAATATTTTTTTGGAATTTTTTTTATTTTTTATATTATAAAATTTTGATATTTTTGGAAAATTTTGGAATGTAAAGAATTCAGAGGAACATCCGGAAAAGGAAAGTGTAAAGAAAGGGGAAGTATTATTTTTTATTATTTTGCTATTACGAAAAATAATAATGAAAAATTGTTCATTTAAAAAAATATTTTTCCCAAAATTAAGAAGGGAATGTCATTTTCAAAAAAATCATAACTTTTGTTAAAGGAATTTTTCTTTATTAGAAACTGTTTTATTTTCCTAAAAACCAAACAAACACATGAAAATTTGGAAAATGTTTTCTTAAAAGTCAAACAAACACATAAAAAACATTTTCAAGAATCCAAACGAACTCCGAAAGATCCAAAAAACGTTTTCGTGAAAAATATTATCCAGCAAACAAATAATGTCTAAAATAATTATCATCATAAAATTGGTATATTTTTATAAATACGCATTTATTCTTTTACTTCTTCATTTTAAATTATTTTGATCTAAAAAAATCTCTACTAGCAACACATGATATTTGTATTGGCCGATAATGAGTTACAAAAATTACAGCCCATTTGATTTTTTTTTTCAAAGTAGCTTATTTTAATTCGAAACTTAATTGATTGCAAGCCAAATTCAAGAGTCCATAGTAACATTTATATTAATTAACAAATATAAAGTAC
Source organism: Saposhnikovia divaricata (assembly GCA_036435485.1). Lineage (NCBI taxonomy): Eukaryota > Viridiplantae > Streptophyta > Magnoliopsida > Apiales > Apiaceae > Saposhnikovia > Saposhnikovia divaricata. The sequence goes on along the minus strand of CM071594.1, from coordinate 247,168,609 downwards.
ATTTATTTTAATTAACAAATATAAAATTTTTAGTAATAATAAACGGATAAGTCTTTGTTAAAAGAAAATTTGTGGGATATAGAAGCAAATCTATGTTTAATCCAACAGTATCTCGAGCAGCACAAAAAAGAGGGAAAAAATAAACACAATAACACGTAGTGAAGTCAGACCTGGATCTTCTCGTTGTCTGATTCCTTCATCATGTAAGCTACCGGCGTACGTTTTTTCAGACCAACTTGCGTGCATCTCCACTAATCCCAAAGTATGATTAGGTTACTGTGCCCCTATGTTTGTTTTGTATGTATTCAATATTATTGTACCTTGCTATATGTCAGTAATTTAATTCAGTTACCTTCGTGTGTTATCTATCAATCATACCCGTTTCAAATTACTTGTCCACTTTGACCATCCACTGGAGTGAGTGAAGTGTTATAGGGAACTTGTGTTACTTGATGATGACACTTCTTGCTTCTTTTTATGTAGGTTCAAACTTCGATTATAGATGTTATTTCCTCTAGCCTAGAAGTTGTCTGGTCGCACGATCATTGTTACAACTTACAAGTCTTCGGTAAAAGAATCTTCTGCATGCTTAGAGGAATATTCAAGTCTAATGCATTAATAATGTTTTGTTACTTTTTTAATTATTCGAAATTTCAGGAAAGATGCTTGGTATACTCGGCAACCTAGCCTCACATGATATTTTTAAATTATTCCAAGGAATATGAGTGAGTCATATTTTTATTGTTTTTTGGTGCACTGTCAAGTCACGAGCTAAGAAATGCGGATTAACCTCCCCTTGCTGTTTTCCAGTCAAGTTTTTATCAGCCATGAAATGAATTTATGGCTTCCAATTATGGTGGAGTACAACAAATTGGAGCAGAGTGGAGTCAATTGGAGCGCCTGATTGCAAGTGAGTATTTAGTAATCTTCCCTCTTCTCTGTTTGAACTCATCACGTAAACGAGGCTACAGCTTAGTTCCTCTCAATAAAGACGTGTTATTACCTCTAATACGATCACACGTTCACGACTTGCATCTATTATTTTTAAGTTAAACTGAATGAACTTTTACAACCAAATTAGCTGCATTAGATTGTTTTATTACCTCTAACCCGAGCGATCACCCTAATGCTGCTTGTCAAAATGTCACCTCACCACTGAGTTAAGTCTAGTTGTAAACCAATATCCTAATTTTTATAAGCGTTTAGTGATAGGAAGGCCCAGTTCCGATGGTGGTTTTCAACCCTGCTTAGAAATACGTTGGCATTAAAAAAATTGAAAATTCAACACCATTTTTAAGAATCAAAATCCTTTCCCTCCTAGTCATATTTACCCTGTGGCTGCATGCTTGAGTCTTGACACCCGCAATTTTCAGTGTTTCAGAGCTCTAAGAAAACCCGTTGCCAATCCTATGTTGCATGTACTGTAATATATATATGTGGAATACGAGATTCTTCACAAATTAATAGGTACACACATACTTCAAACTTCTAATTATAGTTTATTAACACCATCCAAATAAAGCAAAAAATAGGATTCGGCCGGTCAAACAGAAGCATCATTTAATTTTTTAAACAAGAAATTTAACCTGCATAGATTAAACCAGAACTTTCAAAAGAAGCATTCTACATGTCACATTCCTTCCATAAGTCTGGTTGGTGGCTTCACTTCTGATGCATCCATGGTACAACCATATTAGGCTTCACAAAGAAACAGATCATGTTAAATATGCAAACTTTAAAGAAAACATGAAATCATATACTCCCTCCGTCCCTCTTTAGTTGGTACATTTGCAAAAAAAATTTGTCCCTAAATAGTTGTCACATTCCTTGTTCCAATACATATTTTTACCAATTTTTCCATATATACCCCTTTATTTCTAATACCAATGTTTGACTTTATATTTAATATACACACTCATAACTCTTCATTTAATGTTAAGATTAAGGGCAAACATGGAAACAAATTACATAATTAATTCTTTCTTAATATGTATGTTTTTTGCAAATGTGCCAACTAAAAAGGGACGGAGGGAGTACTTACCGTAGAAAGAGATAAAACCAATGTGTAAATAGTCAAACAGAAAACAATATTTGATTACTGATAACATATTTTCAGGCATATAGCCAACGTATAGATTACATCTGTATATGTTACACAACATGCAAAAGAATAATGTACGTAACCGGCATTCTATTGACCAGTAAATCAGTAATATACAACTTGCTACATTCATCAATTACTTAATTTAACATGGAAGCAATCAGAAAACCTCACTACTCAACACAATAAGCTCTTTGAAAATAACGTCAAGTATTTATCAACAGTCAACAATAACATAGCCAACGCATATATTTCATCCGTATCTGTTACACAAGCAAAAGTATGTCTGTAACCAGTATTGTACTCCACGAAATGAGACATTCGTCTTTTAGAAAATTTAACAAGGAAGCAATCAGAAAACGTCAGTCAATACAATAGGGCCTTTTAACATAATGTCGATAAGATTTAGCGAAAAAAAAAACATAATGTCGATAAGTATTCATCAATAACTTAAATAAAAATAGTCCAGTAAGACTACAAAAAGTAACTGGTTAATTCAATGGTTTGTTTGGTTAGATTTCCCAAACATATTTTTAACCGTATAGATGCAGTTAATATTAAGTATCTCAACTCAACCATTACTTCTATGCAAAATTAACCATATTTCACAGCTAAGGATCTCGATTTCCTTATTGTTACTATATTATTTTTCATGAAATTAGTTCATGGGAGCCAGGTTTGTTACTACATACTACCAGAACAGTGTCCAAATCTATTGGTAGCTAAATTACATGATTCGAAGAGGTCAACATTGTTCTCTGATTGAGCAAATAACTAGTATCAATCCGCATCAACTTTAAAGACTTTAAATCCTTATCCAGTTTACCTCAAAATGTCACTTCAATACTAAGATTTCTTTTTCCATTCTAACCGAATTCTCTGATATTTATTACCTACGACCTTCTAGAATTGAAGTTCTCTATCAAGAGCCCTAAACTCCTTAAAAGTGTGAAAAAAATATTCCCTCATATTAAACAGAACCCTATTAGGATAAAACAATACAGAGAACAACATAAATGATATATATACCCTGATACATTAAATTTCATCATTCTTTGTAAGTCGTAAAGCAATGTGTACATCTTATTGATACAAGGGACACAAATCAAATAAACATATAAATTACTCTAATATTCATAAATTAATAGTAATTTAGCACTTTCCCATGATATACTTGATCAATTATCTATATAAAATAAACTGACAAATAATAAAATTTAAAAATGGAAACCAGGCCTAATAAATTAAGATAGTAGACTAGTTTGCCTATCAGATATAAACACTAATTATAACTATAATTACACAGGTTTGCATGTAAATATATCTTATGAGCAAAAAAAAAAAAAATACCAATATTATAAAATTGAAGTTCCCTACTTTTCCTCGCTAAACTTCAAAATCCACACTCGGTTCAAGATATTTTTTCAAATTTTAAATATAATACAAAGCACTAGTCAAAAATCCCCTCGTATGTAAAACAAGATTCAGCCTCGACTCAGCGACAAACAAAAAGAAAGTGGTGGGTGAGTAGCAGGGTTGTCACGGCGTCCATTTGGCGTCCATATGGCGTTGTGGCGTGAAAGAAGCATAAAACGTCCACCTCGACTTACGTACATGCAACAAGGCGCCACGGACGTCATATGGACGCCACAAAAATTTATAAAAAAATAAAATAATAAAGACTGGCCCATTGGGCTTTACCTGATCCAGTGATCCAACCCACTAAGTTACATACATAAAGGTAAGAAAACCGTGATAACATAAAATAATAATCGAAAAGACGCATCCTTTTATTGATGATCATCTGTTGCACATGAAAGGGGTAGCCTTAAGGGGTGCAAGTGTTGTTAAAAGTGTCATGCTTCAATTTTTAAGACCTGGCTTGTGATTTGTTGTTATTTTAAGTACTTACGTTTACATTTTAATATTTTATAGTGGCTGTGTTATTATTAGTTAGTAATTAAAGTGATGTACTAATTTATATTACGAATTTATGATATATATATATATATATATATATATATATATATATTTATATATATATATTTAGAATTCTATCTTATATATATGAACGTTTGGGCACCATACGAACGCCACAACGGACGCCACGACGCCATATTGTTGGGAAGGTCCTCAGGCGCCGCGAATCGCTGCTGTGCCGTAACAACCTTGGTGAGTAGGAAAAGGGGGGTAATAAGACATTTTTTTATAACAAAAATTAACCATAATCTGACAAATATTCATATTTCACATGAAACCCCAAATCCTTGATTTCCATTGTAATTTTAGGATAAAACAATAGAGAGAACAACATAAATGATAATATTTCCTGATACACTAAATTTCATCATTCTATGTAAGTTGTAAAGCAATGTGTACATCTTATTGATACAAGGGACACAAATCAAATAAATATATAGATTACTCTAATATTCATAAATTAATAGTAATTTAGCACTTCCCATGATATACTTGATCAATTATCTATATAAAATAAACTGATAAGTAATAAAATTTAAAAATGGAAACCGGGCCTAATAAATTAAGACTAGTTTGCCTATCAAATATAAACACTAATTATAACTATAATTACACAGGTTTGCATGTAAATATATCTTATGAGCAAAAACAAATATAGCAATATTATAAAATTGAAGTTCCCTACTTTTCCTCGCTAAACTTCAAAATCCACACTCAGTTCCAAGATATTTTGTCAAATTTTAAATATAATACAAAGCAATAGTCAAAAATCCCCTTGTATGTAAAACAAGATTCAGCCTCGAGTCAGCGACAAACAAAAAGAAAGTGGTGGCCGGTGGTTGAGTAGGAAAAGGGGGGTAATAAGACATTTTTTTTTATAACAAAAATTAACCATAATCCGACAAATATTCACATTTCGCATGAAACCCCAAATCCTTGATTTCCATTGTATGTTCTGATTTATTAATTCCCGGGAGAAAAAGAGCATTTAATGTTTCCCAGATGTGAATATTACAAGTCTTCAGTCTTCACTGAAATCAAGTGAGGATAACATGAACTAAAATTAACACCATGATTAATTGAATATGCTGCATGATGGAATTACCTGTAATCACTCGCGCTTCGGACCTTAACTCTATCATTGTAGTTGGGAAGAGGGTAGGCATGCATACTTTTGCTTCGAAGGTTTCAACAATCTTCCCCTCAGTCTCAGCAAGCAAGGCAGCTTCAAAAGTGATAAGGTAGGTTGGAACCCCGTCAACAGATTTCACCAGCTTGAGAACTTTCAGCGACTCCATGTCATGCTTCGCAACAGTTTCTTCCAACTGTACGTGTAGTTTAAAATGAGAGTTAGATAAATTAATTAATGTGCTTTTTTACTTCTAAAAAGAAATTATTTAGATACAGTATAGTTAGAGACGGACCACATAGAGGTTATGGCTGACAAGAGCATACTGGGAGAGATAAAGGGCTAAACTGTATCGAGAATCCAATCGAGAGTCCTACATTGATCAGACATTCAGAATATATGAATCATATATGTGCGGCTGTGCGCAGCACATACAAAAAGATTGTAAAGCCTTTGATAGGAAGGAATACGTAAACATACGATGGTGTATGTTTTGATGACTTGAAAGAGGCGGTCTTGAACGATTTGAGCCTTGGGATCATATTCAGAGGGCTGAGATTTTTTCGCCTTGTTACCATCAGGTTTGATCCTAACAAACATAATTTGAAACCTTGGGCAATGGTTCCTATAGACAAATTCAAGTATATGTGTTTGGAAGGTTACGGCATTCCCCCTGCTCCTTGTACTTTTAGAAGAGAAGGCTTGGAAAGTGATATAGGTATCGGAATCCGAGAGACCCCTGCTCGTTGCCATGAGGACTTTGACATCGCGAAAGTATGTTCCCTGTACATATATTTAGTGGTAAAATGATCAGATGATAAAGAATAGTACATAGGAGGAGGAGAAGAAGAAGAATAGTATAGAAGAGTAATATGATATTAAGTAAGTGTAAATTACAAAGTGTGTGCCATAGTTACACTAGATAGCAAAAGAAAACGACTGGATTTACAAAAAACTCAAAAAAAAAAAAAAACCACAATTTTGGTTCTACCTTTGAAATAAATGGCTCCCATGAACTTTGATTAAATTGTTTGCGGTTGACTAGTAACAATTCTTGTTGGGGTTATTTAGGAAAAAACGAAAATTTACATACACGCACAGTGCAGTATTCGGTTATCACACCTTATATGTCACTACAAGAAAAACTGAATCAGACAACACCTATCAGACAACGTAAACTGGAAAAAGCGTTGCCCAAAATCAACAGACAAGTGTTTTAATTTTTTTTTTTTTTTAAAAACATTGTCTGATCCAGCCTTCAGACAACGGGTTTTTGACAATTTAATTCCGTTGTCTAACAAATTGAATCAGACAAGTGTTTTGTTTTTCAAGGTGTTGTCTGAAGAGACTTCAGACATTGTTATAATTACCGTTGTTTTTTTGATTTGATTTGAGTTGGCTCAGACAACGGTTTATAATTGTGTTGTGCAAACGAGTTGATTCAGACAACGGTTTACAAAATACCATTGTTTGAAGAAAGTTCAGACAATATATCAATTACCGTTGTTTGTCTGATTTGAATAGACAAGTGTTTTTTTTATTGTGTTGTGCAATAGAGTTGGTTCAGACAACGGTTTGCAAATACTATTGTTTGAAGAGACTTCAGACAACGGTATTATGCTAGTGTTGTGTTTATTTAATCATGTATCAGACAATTGTTTTAGGATAAAAACCGTTGTCTGAATCACTGTACAAAATTAAAAAAAAACCACAGTAGCAGCCAATCCTGGACAATATATCCAACATACCAAACCAACGAAGAAAGAATTGCCATGTCAACAAAACACTAATTGAAATAAACACAAATCAAATTACAAACTTCATGAAAATCAAAGAAACACAAATCAAATTACATTATGAGAGTTGAATTAGTTCCTCTAGATCATCTCGCATGTAGCTAGTCATGTCGTCATCAAGTAAATCAACATCCGGTAAATTGGGCACAAAGAACTCATTCTCAAGTTCTACTTCGACAGATCCCTCATTCTCATCTTCGCTATCTTCGTAGTATTTTATTTTGGGAAATTTCAACACCACGGACCATAATTTTTCAAGAGGGTCGTCGATGTAACAAACTTGTTTAACATGTTTCGCCAACACAAATGGATCATTCAAAAACCCTAACCTATTCAAATTAACCAATGTATATCCCAACTCATCAACCTTAATCCCTTTGTTCATATCTACCCACTTACAACGAAAAACAGGGACCCTAAAGCTATTATAGTCCAACTCCCATATACTTAAAATAACCCCGTAAAATGTATGTGAAGTATGTTCAATGTTGTTACCCTTAGCTTGCACAACCATTGTATTAGCATCCACACACACACCACTGCATTGAACTTGACGCGTATCATCCCGATCCTTGGTACTGAATGTAGACCCATCTATTCTGTAGCCGTTGAATGTAGGCACCTCCTTGTTGGGCCCATCTGCAATCCACCTTATCTCTTGGGGTACCTCCTTTTCATTTTGCAAATCTGAAGCAATCTTCAAAATACAAAAAAACAAATTGCAAACTCATTCATCTGAGCTAAGGAGTTCTAAAAATTGCACAAGCCTATTGAGTTGTAAAAACTGCAAGTTTAAAAGTTACAATTAACTCTCCTCGCAAATAAGTTTAAATATTAATTTATACTAGTTTCATGGGGCATAAAGATCAAAATAGCTGGCATAAATAAATGCAGAATGTGGACAACTCCAAGAAGACCATGTCCAGCCTACAGAAGAGAGGTCATTTTCAGATATTCATTTCATTTATTTTCACCAGCGTCATTGCAGATACTTCTCTAACTACTCTCTGCACCCACCACTACAGGCACATATGAACATGCACATGGATTAAATGATGCAAAATAATGTATGCATGATTCATTTTGTCCCAAATTGAAGGACCAACTTCAATAATTCAGACTTTTATACGAGATTAATAAGTCTTAACATTCCGTTCAAAGATGGGCGTGGAAGAGTGAGATGTACGCTGATCTTACGACTACTCACACCAATGGAGAAGTGGCTGGTTGATTAGAATTAAAAAGAATCCGGCTTTTGAGAAACTGAGAACATGTGCTAAGGCTGATTTCATGTACAAATGGTCAGCAAGAACATAAGATAAGCATTTTGCTCCAAGAAAATCAAACTTAACTTTTGACTTATGTCTTAAACTACCAACTAAACATCATATAGAAAAACTTTTTCAAGATAAAGAGGGAGATTTTAATACAAGAACCACATGATTAGGCAATCATATATACTCCAATTTGTTTACATTGATAGATACAGTACTAACTACTTTAATTTTAACACATTAAACATCGAGTTGCATTAAAAGGTAACATTGTGAGTTGCATTAAAAGGAAGTCCCAAGCAGCAAGCAAGAAAACAGATCACAGATGTGGTCAATGACAAGAAAGCAAAAGAAAAGTGAAAATAAAATTAAAAATTCCTAATTAAAGTGTAATTATATTATACTACTCTGTTGGTTTTTATAAAGATCTACCGCCAAAATAAGAAGAGTACCTTTTCTTGGAACCATCTTAGGAAAATTTCATTTTGCTTTTTCTTTAGCCACACCTCATCATTTTCATGTTCCGGATATTCTGTCATCAAAACTGACATGTGTTCACTGAAAGCAATTAAAAGACACTACATAAATAAGGACAAATGCAAAACAATAGTCCGTTCAAATCAGTGTATTTTGTAAAGTAACTTACTCAAAGTAGGGCCTAACAGCAGTAGTATTTTGTAGAATACACAAATGAGCTACGTGCAAATCAGTGTTGCTCGGGGTTATAATCGTTGCACCAGATAATGGCCTGCATATTGCGTCTTTCGTATGTCTACCATTTTTCGGTACCCCAATAGTCCGTTCTTCAAAATTCGCCAAACATTCTACGGCCTCTTCTGCAATATAGGCCTCAGCAATGCAACCTTCTGCACGAGCCCAGTTCCTTACATATCCCTTGAATGTCTTCATGTATCTCTCAAAGGGATACATCCATCTAAGGAAAATTGGCCCACAAAGCTCCACTTCTCGCACAAGATGAATCGAGAGATGAATCATTACATAAAACAAAGAAGGTGGGAAGTATTTTTCCAGGTTGCATAAAGTTTCCACCAACTGAGATTGCAATTTCTCCAACTTATCGACCTCGATAACTTTACTGCAAATTGCCTTGAAGAAGAGACAAAACCTAATAACAGTGTTCCTGACCTGTTTATGCAGTGATGACCGAATTGCAATTGGGAGTAAGTGATGCAAAATCATATGGCAGTCATGAGATTTCATTCCCGTTAGTCGAAGAGTTTCCATCGATACTAGACTCTTAATGTTAGAACAAAAACCATCAGGCAACTTCATTCCAAGAAAGGATAAGCAAACAACTTTTTTTTTTCAGCATGACTTAAATTCCAAGACGCTAATGGTACCTTCTCTTTTTTCCCAGGTGTTTTAGGCCTTAGCTCTGTTCTTATTCCCATTGCAGCCATGTCAAGACGGACAGATTCCCGGTCTTTTGTCTTCTTTGGTATATTAAGCAATGTGCCAAGTAAAGCTTCACATACATTTTTCTCGACGTGCATCACATCGAGAATATGCCTAACTGGCAAAAACTTCCAATATTCGAGCTCAAAGAATATAGATATCTTCTTCCAAACAGGTCTGACATCACCTTTCTTGAATCGAGGTTGGGGTTGTGTCTTACCAAAGACATGGCCCTTGAGATGTTGTACTCTTTGAAGCACCTCCTCTCCAGTTAACGGAACAGGGGCAAATTCCTTCTCCACGGTGTTATCAAAATCTAATTTCTTTCGATAAGGATGATGGCGGGGTAACCACCTACGATGCCTCATGACGACTATCTTACGGTAATTAACCAGCCTGGTTGCATTTGTTTTATCAACACAGATAGCACACCCGTTATACCCTTTGATAATGTTGCCCGACAAGTTACCATAGGCAGGATAATCGCTAATTGTCCACAACAAAATGCCTCTTAACAAAAAGGACTCCTGCTTATATGCATCATACACTTGTTTCCCATGCCACAACTTTTGTAGATCTTCTATAAGTGGCTGAAGGAACACGTCAATATCATTTCCAGGTTGAGTTGGTCCAGATATAATCAAACCTAGCATAATATATTTCCTCTTCATACAAAGCCACGGTGGAAGATTGTAAATTGACATCAAAACTGGCCAACATGAGTACTCAATACTTGTACCGTGGAAAGGATTGAATCCATCGGAGGAGAGAGCAAACCGAAGGTTTCTAGGATCTGAAGAAAACTCAGGCCACTTCGCGTCAACATCCTTCCATGTTTGTGAATCTGCCGGATGTCTCATTTTACCATCCTTTATTCTTTCTGTGTCATGCCAAGTCAAGTCTTTGGCTGTTTGAGGCGAATTGAATAAATTCCTCAAACGTGGTATTAACGGAAAATACCATAGAACCTTGGCGGGAACCCCTTCCAATTCATCTCCTTTTTTGTTCAACTTCCATCTAGAGGCCTGACAAATGCGGCAATGTGTCTCATCTTCATCTCTCTCGCCACGGTATATGAGACAATCATTCAGACACACGTGTATTTTTTCATATTCCATTCCTAAAGCGCACAAGGTTATCTTGGCTTCACTGAAGGAAGAAGGAATAGTGTTGCCTTCCGGAAGCATAGACCCAAAAATTAGTAGAATTTCAGAAAAACAGCAATCAGACATTTCATGTTTTGCTTTCAAGTTATATAACTTTACTAAAGCATCCATTTTAGTATGTTCTTGACATCCTGGATAAGGGGGTTCAGTTTCACATCGAACATGTTTAAATAAATCCGAGTCTAGGGGAACATCATCGTCACCATAAGAATTCTCTGTTTTTATGGGGATTTGATCGACGGACTGTGAACTGCCGGATTCCGTAACATTCTCTCCATGCCAAATCCAACATGTGTAGGTCTCGTCAATACCATTTACGAACAGATGGTCCCTCACCCTTCGAGCATTCCATGATTTACTGTGTGCGCATTTCAAACATGGACAACTGATTTTGTTTTCATCACACCCATGCTCAAATGCATACATCAACAATTCTTCGACTCCTCTTTGATATTCTGTTGTTCTTCTGTCAGCCCTCATCCAAGACCTGTCCATCTTTTAAAATAAAAAGAAAACAGAGGTATATCAACACTTTTTTCCAAACAATTAAAGTGAGACTAAACTAATTAAGATAAGATTGTAAATTATCTCAGCCGATCATGTTCTGTAGTAACACGTATTAATCAGTTTAGATGTGAGTTTGCCTAGGTTGTCGTTTGCCTAGAACAGGTGCAAATCTATATTAAGGAAGAGAATAACAAGAGGAGGAATCTCTTGCAGAAATATATTAACCTCTGTACTGATGCCAGAGTGCGTTTACATGTTCAAGAATGACTGGCCTATCATCCGGAAATCAGGACTAGAACATTATAACTGACTTATGTTTCGTATTTCATATACATATACATATACATATACATATAATATACAGATAATATACATATAACGGTATCAATTCATATACAAATACTACAAATGGTACATCAATTCATGAACTCAGTTATTACTTATTGCAGGACTAAGTATATATATCAAATTAAACTTTCAAAAACTAACAATTAATATATATTTACCTGTTCTTGAAATCGAATGTCTTAGGTTTGGTGAGCTCGATTTGGACTGAGTTAACCTCGATTTGGACTGAGTTAACCTCGATTTGGACCTCGATTGGGAATATCAGGTCTGAAAAGATTCAGACAAAGATTGAGAGCGGATTTGAACCTCGATTGAGAGCGGATTGAGAGCGGATTGAGAGCGGATTTGTACTCGATTCAGACAAAGGTTTGGTGGTTTGGGGGTTTGGTGTTCAGACAAAGATTTTAGGTATATGTGTATATGTAATAATATGTAATATTTGATACGTTTATTGTTAATATTAGGTAATATTTGATACGTTTATTATTAATAATACGTAATATTTGATACATTTATTGATAAAAATACATAATATTTGATATGTTTATTATTAATAATACGTAATATTTGATACATTTATTGATAAAAATACATAATATTTGATACGTTTATTATTAATAATACGTAATATTTGATACATTTATTGATAAAAATATATAATATTTGATACGTTTATTATTAATAATACGTAATTAATTTTTTATTTTTTGTGAATTTGGGAATATATTGGATATATATTGACATCCGTACGGTTGGATCGTCGAGGAATAGTGTTTAAAAAATAGAAGTAGAAATCCGGAACAAAGCGCTAGTTACGAGTACAAATCAGAATAGTACTGATCTACTATGATCTCCGACCAAATTAATTTTTATTTTTTGCAAATTTGGGAATATCAATATATTAGATATATATTGACATCTGTACGGTTGGATCGTCGAGGAATAGTGTTTAAAAAATAGAAGTAGAAATCTGGAACAAAGCGCTAGTTACGAGTACAAATCAGAATAGTACTGATCTACTATGATCTCCGACCAAATTAATTTTTTATTTTTTATAAATTTGGGAATATCAATATATTAGATATATATTGACATCCGTACGGTTGGATCGTCGAGGAATAATGTTTAAAAAATAGAAGTAGAAATCTGGAACAAAGCGCTAGTTACGAGTACAAATCAGAATAGTACTGATCTACTATGATCTCCGACCAAATTAATTTTTTATTTTTTGTAAATTTGAGAATATCAATATATTAGATATATATTGACATCCGTACGGTTGGATCGTCGAGAAATAGTGTTTAAAAAATAGAAGTAGAAATTTGGAACAAAGCGCTAGTTACGAGTACAAATCAGAATAGTACTGATCTACTATGATCTCTGACCAAATTAATTTTTTATTTTTTGTAAATTTGGGAATATCAATATATTAGATATATATCGACATCCGTACGGTTGGATCGTCGAGGAATAGTGTTTAAAAAATAGAAGTAGAAATCCGGAACAAAGCGCCAGTTACGAGTACAAATCAGAATAGTACTGATCTACTATGATCTCCGACCAAATTAATTTTTTATTTTTTGTAAATTTGGGAATATCAATATATTAGATATATTTGGGAATTAATTTTTTATTTTTACTTTTATTTACATATTTATATATATTCAATTAAATTCAATTAATTTTCTAGGTTTATATTGGACCGGGAATACAGATTATGATTTTTTATATGTGGGCCGGTACGTCTTAGAACATGGGCGGTGAATGGCCTGGTCAAATTGGGCCGCCAGACTGTTATAATATAACCCATCAAAATAAATCAGTATTAAAAATGAATCCAACCTTTAGATATTTTACCCTAGATCTCATTTCCCCCCTTTTCACTCTATCACTCGATCTCTTTTCCCCCCTTTCACTCTCTCACTCAATCTCATTTCCCCCCTTTCATTCTCTCACTCTCTCGCCCTTTTCTCTCTCCATAACTGCGATACTCATGAGGTATTACTCTCAATTATTATTACCGATTTGGTATTTCTATAAATCTCTTACATCTTTTTCAATTTTTCAATATTTCATGAGGTATTACTCTATGCATGCCTATTCGTAACTAGTTGATGGAATATGGGTTAGTGTTTCAATATTTGAGTGGATGTTTTTATGTAAATCTTCTGATGCATGCCTATTCGTAACTAGTTGATGGAATATGGGTTAGTTGATGGAATATGGGTTAGTGTTGATCTATTAAAACACATATATTATATGTAAACCATATAATACTTGTTCGTAACTTGTTATATGGGTTAGTGTTTTTAAAAGTGATACTTGTTATTGCTGCTTGTCAGGGCCTGAGTCAATGCTATGTTATTTCCCATTGTTTTAAATTAAATCAGTACTATGTTTAAAAGTTTTGACTTGTTATATTACGTAACTTGTTATATTTTTATCCAAGTGTTTGATAAAATGTCCCAGTGAACATTGAATTTGCATTATTTAGTGAAATTCGAGCTTCATATGGTTAGAAATTTTTTTAGCTCTAGGTCCATCACCAAGTGACACACCATGTTTGAAATTCTGTATCCGCCACTGGTGTTAATATACGTACATTAAAGTAGTTAGTTTTGATCACGATTGATTAGTGTTTCACATATCAGTGTTGATATGTTAGTCGATGTGGATGTATATCTAATCTTTGTGTTGTGCAGATTTCCTAAGAAGCATTCAAGAAAACTAAATTCTGAAGCCACAGCCTTGCACATTATGAAGGCTTTAAAAAAGACCCAGTCAGAGGGCAAACCGGCCAAAACAAACTCTGAAAGTTCTTCCCCTAAATCTGTAAAGAGGAAGGCTCTAAAGACCCTGTCAGAGCCCCAACCACACCCTGTGAATTCTTCCCCTCAATCTGTAAAGAGGAAGGCTATTTCTACCAACCTAAAAAAGAAATTGTCAAAGAAGAGGAAACAAGTGGATGCACTGCTGCCTAAAGAAGATGGACTTAAGCTTTTAAAACGCGGAGCTGTTACAATGCAAAGGATTATTAGACGTAAGATTTTGGGCATCAAGCTGCCAGTGGATTTCAATGCAAAGGGTGAGGCGTACGGTAAAGCAGCAGCGGAGATGCAATCATATATCGGGGTTCTTGCAAGAACTAAACCCCCAATTTGGTATGATACATGGAAAAAAGTTCCAATAGAAAGGAAAACTAAGATTTGGGATTGTGTGCAGGTAACTAATACTTTTTATTTGTATTAATAATGACTACCTACTAAGTTAATACACATATGCTTCCTACAACCTAAGTTAATACTTTTTATGTATGCAGATGGCATTTGATGTTCCAGCGTCAGCTAGAAAGATGGTGTTGGAATCAGCAAATCAGAAGTGGAGGGAGTTTAAGTCAAAACTAACAATCAAATATGTGCTTCCACATCGTGATCAGCTTGATTTGCTAGAGTTTCCTCCAGCTGACTACTCCTTTATCGAGAAGGCGCACTGGGACATGTTCGTTGCTTCCCGTTTAACACCTGAATTCCTTGTGAGTTTTTCACCTTGGTTGTTTACAAAATTTTCAGATAGAAAAAATGTTTAGTGGGACATCTTTGTTTCTAACCTTTTGCTGTTTTTTTATAAAGGAAATCCATGCCGAACAGAAAAAGAGAAGGCTGGAAAATGAATATCCTTACCGAATATCTCGCAAGGGCTATGCTAACCTTGAAGAAGAGCTGATTTCTGATCTTATTAGTAAATCTGTACTGTCGGAGAAGGAAGAGGAACCTGATTTGGAGATAGATCGATCAACTACATGGCTGGAGGCACGAAAGGATAAAGATGGGCAACTTGTGAGAGAAGAACTGAAAATTATTGCTGCAAATATTGTAAGTTATTCATTTGTGATATAATTAAAATTCTTGACCAACAAAATCTGAGTTACTATTGAACTACTTCCTTTTTTGTTCGTAATTTAGGAGACGATGAAACAGAGAGTTGCTGCTGGGGAAGTAACAGAGGAAGGCAGTGATGATGTTTTGACCATGGTGCTCGGTAAAGCTGAACACCCGGGACGAGTACGCGGCTAGGGGACTCGTGTTAAACCATCCGTGTACTTTGATCTTCCGAGGAGGAAGAAGAAGTCCAAGACGATCAAGGATAAGATCCAAGAGGGTATTCAGCAGTTTATGTCAGAAAAGACTTCTCGGATTATTAATGAGCGAGATGCTTATTGGGCTCAAGAGATAGAGAAATTGAAATCAACTTTCTGTGTAAAGAATGCAGAGACAGCTTCTAGTCCAAATTTGGGTTCACAGCAAGCAAGTTGTGGCAAGGATGGACCTTCTAATGAGGAGTCGGAGTTGCTAAAAGGTGCAAAGAAGAAATTGGATCTGGTTGATGATGTTTTTTTGGAAGAAGAGAAACAAGATGAGAAGAAAACTGAGGTGGAGAATGTGTGTAAGGAAGCTGATCAAGTGATAACTCCGGTATTAGCAGTTGGTGGTTGTTTGGAGTGGGAATTGGCAATTGGGTCCCGAACCAATGTTGTTGCTTATGCAACAATTGATACAGTTAGTGATGTTCTTCATGGAAAACCACTACCGAAAGAGAATGCGCAAGTTTCAATTACTCGTGTAATCCAAGGAGCTGTTGAGATTCCTTTCCCAATCGGCGATGAAATCGTGACTGTGGAACGGGCTCTTGGAACATATATTGCATGGCCAAGAGATCTAATAGTGGAAGTGAATGCAAGCAGTGTTCAAGTGAATCCCACTCCCACTCCGAAGGTTAAATTCTGTTTATCCCTTAAATTCAGAATATATTACAATATTTTTAATAATATCTGTACAAATTAGATATTGTATTTTAGATGTAAAGAATAAAACCATGCTTTCTATTCTCCTTTACTTAATGGATCATTCTATTTTGGATGTAAAGAATAAAACTTAGATATTGTATTTTAGATCTTTCTTTGCCTTCTCATTTTTTTCGTAAATTTTTCCTTTTCAGGAGACCAAGAAAGTTCCCGGAAAGAAGAACAAGTACAAGTCGATGGCAGATTGTTTAGCTGATCGAAATGTAGAGTATGCGGTTAACATGGGTGCAAATTACCCCCCTAGCTTGAAGCGTTTGTGGGTCTGGGCAAATGAAGCCTTGAAGGATGGTCTTACATACCCTTTTAAGCTAAGCGAAGAAGCTTTTGGATCATCCCAAAAACAGGTTCTGTTTTTATCAGATGTGCATGCTTTGTGCTTTGGAGGTGAAATCTCAGGCTCCACTATTTGCATTTATATTCAGTAAGTGTCCAACTTCTAAAGTTTTATAAATTTTGTTGACTTCATGCATCAATAGTTTCTTGAATGAAATTAAGAAT
Organism: Saposhnikovia divaricata; assembly: GCA_036435485.1. NCBI lineage: Eukaryota > Viridiplantae > Streptophyta > Magnoliopsida > Apiales > Apiaceae > Saposhnikovia > Saposhnikovia divaricata. The sequence goes on along the minus strand of CM071594.1, from coordinate 247,151,533 downwards.
TTGTGTTGATGACTGTTTATTTTTGTATACAGTTTATTGGAGGAATATTTGAAAAAGCACAAGATGAACCACATGGTAGCATTCGTTAATCCAGGCACAATAGGCTCCACCGCTTGTGGTAATTCAGCACAGAGGTCTCGTGCACTTTCTATCAGATTCCAGAATGCTAAGCCAGGCCAATATTTTTTGTTGCCTTATAACCATATGTGAGTACTTTATTTCTTATTTGTTCTTCCTCTACATCATCAAAATCCTGTAATTTTTATTATCCTTCTTTTGGATGTAAGTGTAACATGAAATTACCTTGGAGATATATAATCCACTAGTATTAAAGAGAAATGGATAAAATTTTCATACATATGATGTGTCTAAAATATTTTTGATCTAATTAATTTACGATTCTTTTTATATGATTATTAGTACTTATAATTTACGTGTTTATAAGTGCTAATTATAATTTACTTTTGCCATTATACCCTTGGAAACTAATTTATAGTATGTATATATCTATGACGTGTTAATGCATGATTTTGTAGGAACCATTGGGCGTTGACTGTTGTGAATCCAGAAGCACAAGTTGTTTACCACATGGACCCGTTGAAGCGGCGACTTGGTGTTGAAGAATGGTTAGAAGTGGTTGACAAGTTAGTATCACCAGAACTTTATTTGATTTTGAATCGGTTAAACAATTGATAAGGAAAATTGTCTTAAAGAATTGTTTTATATTGTTTTGTTGTAGTGGCATCAAACTCTACAAGGATAAAGCGAAAAAAATTTCCAAGAAGAAAATTCCTTGGGAAAATATGGCTGTATAATAATTTTTATTAATGTATATAATAATTTATCTGTTTTCTCTAAGTGTAGACATGTAATAATTTTTTAAAATATTTTTCAAGGTGTTCCTCTCCAGCACGGGCCCACGGACTGTAGTTTGTTTGTGATGCGCTTTATGAAAGAAATATGTGAAGATAAGGAATTAAATTTTGCGAATAAGGTCAAAATTGCAATTTTCTTATTTTTTGTCAACATCCTTTTTTTTTTCTGGTTAAAAAATGCAACTTTGTTCAATTCTCTGTGCAACTTGGAAATATATATTCTGTAGTATATATTGTTGCTTGTCTTTAATATATTCCATGCTCTCTTGGTAATTCCATCAATGAAAGGTAGATATGACAGCAGTAGAGAAATGGGCCGACAAATCTTATGATAATTGATACATGCAATGTAGTCCTATCAATTGAAACTTTGTGTGCATTGCCATGGACAACATGTAACTTGGGGATAATACATTCAAGTCTTTTCATTATATTAATATATTTTATCAGTTTATAACTTTTAGTATGATGTGAACTAGGCTTGTGTTCTTTAGCAAATAAGCCAACTGCTGCCAAAACCAAGAATACTACAATGCTTATTTGAAATATAAAAATGCTCATATAATTGTTGCAAGTAAAGAGCTCCCTTTCTCATTGGTGGTCCTTAGTCAAGCCTGATTTAGGTGCTAACATTGTACTAATATTATTGAATACTTGGCTAACATTGTTTCATTTTCCAGTGGGCACGGAGGGGCAACCTGGCTTATAGCACCAGTGATATCGTTGAAATCAAGACTGATTGGGCAAAGTTCTTCATGAAGCACCACGCTTGTTAGGTGCTTGATCAGAAAAATATAACTTGGTCATTTTGGTTATTTTTGGGTGAACATTTTAAAGTACTTTTGGTAGCCTTCCTGTGGGGTAATTTCAGTAACTGATTTAACATGAACCTGGTTTAAAATGTTATCTCTTTTTGGTGGATATGTTCATCCCAAAATATGTTAGTAGGCCAATGTTTGTGGATGTTTTTATGAATATTAGTTGGTTTATTGGTGAATATTGTTTTGAACCTGGTGGTAATGGTGAAATGTTAGTTGGTTGGTTAATTTTTTGCTTGTCGATTGAATTGTCCAATTGCTTATTGTTTGTTGTTTGCGTAAATAAACCATTGTCTAAAATGTGATTAGCCAATGAGGGCATCTTCAATGTTTTACTTGTTAAAAAGCATATCAGACAATGTCCATGCTTTACAAAAGCATTTTGGCTACAAAATTAAAACTAAACCATTGTGTAATGTATTTATCAGACAATGTTTTATAAATACTAAACCGTAGTCTGATACCAACTACCACAACATTTTATCATATTATAATGTTGTTTATTATCCAAACAAACAATGCTTGTAAAACTAAACCATTGTGTAATGTATTTATTACAACGGCTTAAATTAAACAAACCATGTCTAGAGTCCCAAACAACAATGGAAATATTCCACCATAATGTTGTGTGATTTCAGTTCAGACAAGTGTTTATTCAATTAAAACCATTGTGTGATTTCAGCTCAGACAAGTGTTTATTCAATTAAAACTATTGTGTGATTTCCTTTCAGACAAGTGTTTATTCAATTAAAACTATTGTGTGATTTCCTTTCAGACAAGTGTTTATTCAATTAAAACCATTGTGTGATTTCCTTTCAGACAAGTGTTTATTCAATAAAAACGATTGTGTGATTTGTTTTCAGACAAGTGTTACTTCAATTAAAACCATTGTGTAGCATCCCAAACAACAACGGTTTCTAAACCATTGTGTTGTTGTTTCTGGGTATTAGACAACGGCGTCTAGAGATGATACCGTTGTCTCACGCTCTAACACACAACAGTTTTCATACCGTTGTCTGAGGTGTGTATCAGACGACACCCCGATAGACAACGGGGTTTGCAGGTATCAGACAACGGATAAAATCCGTTGTTAGACTTGAAATTCCTTGTATTGTGTAATAACTCACACCTCCTCATCTGGTGAACACCAGGTGTGTGTGTTTATATGCTTTTTTCAGATGGCAGGAACAAAGTGAGGCCATTCCACTTAATAATAATTTAGTGATAACGATATTACAAGTAATAATTTAGAGTAAAATTAGGGAAGAGACAATAATAAATATTTACCTCCCTCATGTTATAAAAGCAAATAGCCAGCCTAGAGAAACAAAGAAGGGTGTAATCATCGAGTTCGTCATCTGGGTCGCGTTTGTGTGATGCATCGTAAATTTTTGAGACAACTGAACAACCAACCATCGGCGGTTTGTGACCATAAACGCATACACCAGGGTATGGATGGTCTCCAACCTCAAAATTCTGCAAGCAGTATATATATATACATACAAATACACAATATGCCGTAAATAAATATTGAATATGCAATATAAAGGATTGAGGGAGGTTTGAATTCACATACATCACTCTTCTCGACTTCCTCCCGGTAACGAGCCCAACCTTCCAAGTCTCTTTCATCATCGGAGGAGGTGTCGTCGTATGAGAAAGACGGCACATATCCACGCTTCGTCAAATTCGATTTTCTTGTCAAACCTAATTTTCAGATTTCTTTTCTCAATTGGATTGTAAATTAATCTATTATATTAATTTACTTCCCTTTTAAAGTATTCGAATATTTTTCATTCTGAAACTTTTGTTAAATTTTTATTTCCAATTATTATAAATTTTATGTTTTTGATATATTATTGAAACTAGCGTAAAAGCCCGTGCAAGGCACGGACCTCAAACATAAATCGTATTTTTACGATTATAAAATTTGAACTTAGTTAATTTTTTTATTTTATATACAATTTATATTTTTGGTAGTACAACTATTACATATTTAAAGACTTTAAAAAATAATAATGATCAAAGTATCAAAAAACTTTTAATTGTTCATGTATTAACTTCGATTCAATTCATTTTTCATAATAGTTTTCTTTTCCTACTATAAATGGAATAACATTTGTCGTGATTAAACAAAATCGAATAATTGGTTCCACATCAAGTTATTGCCCTCCTATTATATATACACGCATATAACCCATGCAAATATGGGTTTTTTGAATCTTTAATTTAATTATTAAATTAATATTTATAATTAGAATATATAATATATATTTTTAAAAATTAAGTTCTTCCATTATATTTGGGTTTTAGGGTTTCTAAAGATTCACCCCCTTTTCACAGTTATCTATACTTTTTTTTTGAAGAAACATTATCTATACCTCTTCTAATTAATATTTCGTTTTGCTTTTGTGTGTTTCTTTTTTTTTATTCTTCATACGATTTCTTTTATTATGTAATCCGTGCAAGGCACGGGGATATTCTAGCTTTATTGCGAAATTTTGGTTTTAATAGTTATGATCATGAATATTCTTAAATTTGTTTCAGTGTTGCCTAAATATAGATTAACTTACTCTCTTTTCAAGTGCTCTCATTTTTTAATAGGTTGTGGCCAAAAAATTCTAATTTCCAATCAATTAGTCATCTAGTTTAATGATTTTAGTTATAAATTTAAATTCATTATATTTATAACTGAGATGTCACAGTTTCGATTCTGGACAATGTGAAGATTAACTAACGTATTCATAGCATTTGACTTTAGGTGGGTTTTATAGTAAAATCATAGGAAACTTGGAGGCATAAATGTGAAATGATACTAATTAAAATGTAAAATATTGCGATATTTTGGCTCTTAGTAGTTAAATTTTGTGGCCGTGAACATCTTTCAATTTGTAGCAATGTTGCTTAAATCTAGCTTAGTAAACTCTTTTCACGAGGGCTTCATTTTCAACATGAACTGTCTAAGATTTATACTATCTGCTAAAATAGTAATCTAATTCAATATTTTAAGCCGTGAATTTAAATTCACTTTATTTAGAACTGAGATGTTAGAGTTTCGATTCTCGATGGTGTGAAGATCAACTAATAGTTTTATAGTATTTGATTTTGGGAGTTTCGATTCACGACAATGTGAATATTACTAACAATTTTATTGTAATTTGATCAGATTTCTCTTATTTGCGATTTGGTTATTTTAATTCAAGATTTTAATTTGTAGCTTGTATTAATGATGCTCATATGTATTATAACTTTTAGAATTTTTTATATTACCATCTTTCTTATATCTCTAATTATACAACAATATATTTGATTGAAATCGATTCAGGGCTGGTGATTCTTCACTCTAGTTTAAGGTGAAATATATCACGTATTTCAAAATTTTGTTGGGCACTTCGACGTCCCAATTTTATTGAGAATTTTGTTAGAAATCACATTTTTTCCCTAATGAAATCTCCACAATACAATTTTTTGTATTGTGTGTTGGTAAAAAAATACACACTTGTTGTATTTCCTAATGTATAGGTATTTTCAACATTATTTTTCCGACCCTTTATTGTCAAAAAGTATATAAAAACATTTCAATTACTTAGTAATTGGAACCGTAACACCTTTCAATGAATATGTAGAACTTAATTATGTATGTGCTAAAATTCATTTATATGAAAATTATACTCAATCATAAAGAATATATTATTTCATTCTTTTGTAGAATTAATACAATTTTTTAATTTAAAAAATATAATTACAACTAATAAATTATATAAATATCATTAATAGAGTAAACATATGGATATTTGTGTAGGAGTGTAATTTGAATCGAGTTGAGTCGAACCTAAAATTTATATTCGAACTTGATTACTATACGAGTCGAGTTCGAGGTGTTATCGAGTTTTTAGAGCTTGTCAAATTTTTAACGAGTTTTCGAGTTACCGAATGTTCGACTTTTTGAGTTTTCAAGTTTATTAGTTTCAGATCGAATTTTCGAGCTTGTCCGGTTCTTATCAAATTTTCGAGTTTATAAGATTCTTACCGAGTTTTAACTTCAGTTCCATTAAAACTATTTGACTGGATTATTTTTCATTCAAGTTTAACCACAAAATATTATTTTTTATTGTGAACAAACATTATTTTTATTTTTCTAGAAATAGGCACTGTTACATTGAAAGTCACTTATGGTTTTATAAATTGGATTTTTAATTTATTAGCAATATTGTATATCATAATGTTACCATATTCTCATTCATGTAGGTTATATTTGTACAAAATATATCTATGTAAAAGTCAGAACTTGATCTTAATAAAAAAATATAGAGCATTGCTCTATATAGCTAATGAATTATAATAGTTGCACAAAAATGTATTTGGCTCAATGGTTGCTATGATGAGTTAAAAGTGCATTATAATTGGGATGTCATAGGTTCAATTCTCAACAATGTAAAGATTATTTACTTTTTGTAGGCTTTGATTTCTAAGGGTGGAATAGTAATATGAGTTTGTCATGATCTGTTTTAGCGGGAACTCTCTAATTGCTATCTGGATGAAATGGTGTCGTTTATAAGCTATAGACTATCGTTTAGTTTTAATATTATTATGTCCAAGTGAGTGCTAGTGACAGTTAAAATGTAGCCAATGAGTGAGTAATACGGGGAATTCCCATTTTGGGTGTGTATAAGTACATTGGTGGCTTCCCAGAATTATCATCCTGAAAATGAAAGTTGTTTGTTTTTCTAATGTTTTACCTTTATTCTGCTAACTTTGTCCTATTTGTCTTGTGTTAACAAAGGAATTTGGGAAAAGAATTTCGGGGAGGGTTGCTAGAATTGTGATGGTGGTTGATGACGGCAAACAGCGTAGGACGTTTAGAGTTAGGGTTTATGATTTGGGGATGGCTGAGATTGTATGCTGAGATGTGTATAGCAATTAAGATCAAATGTTGAATTCTCTCTTTTGTGCTAGGGTTTGCATCGTACCATACAATGTGCCTACGTACCCTATTTATATGGATCAAGCCAAACGTAGTTCTTGGGGAACAAGTAATCGTAATGGGCTAGGTTTCCTTGTTTAGGAAGCCCATTGGATTGGGACCACCACCGTTGACAGTATCAGAATGAACCCTAAAGCCCAACTATTTTCTCGAAGCGTGGTGATTAAGCTATTGACCCGATTTTATCGGAGTCAACGCCCACCTTATGCTACAGAGATTGAATAGTTTTTAATGCAGTCCTGAGAACTGAAAGAGGGCGACATCCTTTGCTATAGAGCGAGATCTTCCTTTAGGGGCGAGACCTAGCCCTTTCAGTAATTTTAATAGTTCAAGGACTCAATTTGCAGTCCATAGTCTTCAAAATCCATGATTTTAATCACCATGGGGCGAGTTATCAGAGTAATGGGCCTAGCTGTTTACAAAGGGCGAGATTTCGGTTGTAAGCCCATGGGCGAGGTCCAAAGGACGAGACCCAAAAATAGATTAGGTTATTTTTGGGTATAACAACTACCCCCCAGTTTCTTGCAATGATTGATTCATAAAAGAAATTAATTCCTTAAAGATTTTCTTCCAAAAAAGGCGAGTTTTCTAGAAACCCTCAGGAATAACAGAAACAAAGAAAAGAAAAACTATCCCGTCGCACAGCCATGCCTCGATTTCTGAGCCAACATCCAACCAAAATCCGCCACGTGGCTTGTTTTTCTCTCTCTTCAACTACTATATAAACCTCTAACTTCTTTCCATTTCTACCATCCCTACAAAATTCTCACGAAGTGCCGTCAAATTGCGTTCAAAGAGTGGGCGAGTTACTTTATTCTTCCAGGCGAGTTCTTCAATTTTCTGGGCGATTTCTTCCTCCCAAGGGCAACTTCTCTTCAAAAGGTATTCTCTCTCCTTTCCACTTTTTATTGTCGATTTGTTATTTATCTCTTCAATTCAATAATCTTTAGGATGAGAACAACCCACCTAGGATAGACAAAATTATTCTTTCTCGCTAGTCTATTGCTTAGACCGTCTCCAACTAAGAGGGCGAGGATGTTTCTCTTTTTTGTCCAACTCGCCTCCCTTCATTATCTGTTTTAATCAACTTCCTTTAACGTAGTCCTCGCCCTCTCTCTCTCTCTCTCTCTCTCTTTCAGATGTCAAGAGAGAACTCACCATCTGATGTTAGGACGATGTCGTCCTCATCAGCCTCTTCTCAATCAATTAATGAGGCCAATAGTCATTCAAATATAAACATTTTTTCTTTTTTCGAGGACCTTCAAATAGGCGACAACGCCAAAGACCTAGCTAGTACCTACCTCGCCCAGGATCTGGGTGACAATGACGAAGGCGAAGATGACCTTCAAGACCTTTTTGATGATTTGGACCCTAATCAACCTGGTCCGTCTAGATTAAGCAGAGGTCCGGGGAAAGATCTTGCCAAATATAAGGAAATGTTAAGAGAGAACTCGGCCTAGCTCAGCTCGGATGGAGAGGACGAAGTTGAATATGAAGATGAGAGCGAGAACGACGTCCAAGACATCGAAATTGAGGATGAAAAAGAAGTTATATCTGTCTCGCCCGTGCGTTATGCGATGGAATTACCATCTCCCCCAAACAACCCGTACGTGCAGCCCACTCGTACCTGTGATGTCGTGGATTTCGAAGATGATGTGATCGAATCCCTCAGGATGAAACACAGATTCGACCAAGGCGTTATCTCCTGTGCAGGACTCACCTCAACGATTTCTTCTGAAGAGATCATGTTCTTAATTGAGTATTACAATCTGGAAGGGAGGTGGCTACGACCTCGCTCTTTCATTAGAATGCATATCTTTGGTATCGCTAGGTTACCAACCCCGAGAATGGTCCTCACCAACAAATTAATAGAACTCAGATTCGGATCGCCAATGCACCCCTTCCTTCACTAACTCATCACATATTTTAATATCGTCCCAATACAACTGTCGCCTAATAGCTACAGGGCGGCGATTGGCTTATACATGATGTACAGAAACGAAGGGTATGACACCCCCACGATGGCTGAGTTGAGTTATTTTTTATCCCTAAGGCGATGTGGGAAGGACATCGGCCTCTATTATCTCGCCTACTGGTCATCTCACAATAAGAAAGGCTTCATTACTGGTAATCCCAGCAACATGAAGATATGGAAGGACGAGTTTCTCTATTTATATGACGTTCCTAGGACTAGGACTCAATTCAATCTAAATTCCTGTAAGTATCTCGTCTTTTGGATTTTGAATTCATACTTAGGACCCATTTTCAGTCACCATTATTTACATTCTCCTTATTTATTCGTTCTGTAGACAAACCCGCCCAGACAAAACTTACAGGCGACGCTGCTGTTAGGGCCTTGGCCATCTCTAACCTTCCCATTTCGAAAAAAGACCTCGACGTTTTAGTGACTCCCGAAAACCTTCGCACTTATGATTTTTATAATGAGGGTTATGGAAAAATACCCTTCATTAAATTTAAAAGAGGAACTAAAAGAATTACTCGGGAGAAACAAATAGAAAGGCAAACTTACTGGTAAAGGTACCTCGCCTTCTACACAAATCTCGCCCATCTAGTCACAATTCTTTTACTTGCATATTTGAGACTGTTTATTAATAACTTTTTTTTCTTTTTGTATCTAGGTCAAATGGCGAGACTCCCTTTTGGAAACAATCCTTTCGCAGAGCCAACTCCCTCCGTTGTTGCTAATACCTCACGCCCTACGCCATCAACTGTGGTAAACAAATCGCGCCCCATCATTCCTCCTTCAAATGTGGGTGAAAAATAGAGTCAAAAGCGAGATTTGGCTGATGCTTCTAAAAATGATCCAGGTAAAAAACATAAGTCAACGCCTACTGAAGAATCGCCCTCAGAATCTGTTGCTACTACTTTTGGTTCGGTTGCTACCGAGCATTTTTCTGAACAGGATGTCAAAATCCTTAAGGAGTGGAAGGAAATCGACGAGGAATTTCACTTCAAAATAGGCCTGGGCGATGCCTTCTTCCATGGGCTGAATGTTCTCGCCCAAAAGAATGTCACCATCAAAGAACAGGACAAAGTGTTAAAAAAGCTCAGGACTGAGTCCTCATCCTTCAACACCAAACTAGGCGAGGCGCAGCGAAAATTGGAGGCTGAAGTGAAAGCGAGAAAGGACGAAGTTGACAAGCTCCAGTCCTCCTTTGACAAATTGAAGTTGGATTCTGAGAAAAACATCAAGTCAGTGGAGGACGAGAATCAAATGCTTAGGGGCGAGAATGAAAAGCTCTCTACGGGAATGAGGAAAGGTCAGAGCGACGCTTATAGTGTGGGATTTCTTGATTATCTTCGAAACTTCCTTGCAGCTGACCCAGATTATGACTGGTCTGCCCACTTCGCCCCCTTCACACCTGGTTTTATGAAAAAATTCCAAGCAGATAATGCCGATCTAATCGAAGTTGCCAAAGATGCTTTTCGTAAAAAGATAGAGTCAGAGCTCAAACCTGTAGAGGACAAGGAAGCAGGAAAGAGGGAAACTGTCTAAGAAAAAGATACTGCAGCAGCCTCGCCTACTCAGACCACATCTAATTGACTATATGAACTTTTCATTATTGCCAACACCATTGGAGTGCGAGCCCTCCTGTAATGGCTTCGCCAGTTGTAACATTTTGCGAATTTGATTTGATCACAACCTTACCGGAGTGCGCGTCCTCCCTTTAAATGACGTCGCCCTTGTATTTGATTTTAATTTTATTTGCCTGGTTTTTTAAAAAAAAAAAAATGGGGTCGCCCTATCTTTGTTGCTCATTTATAGTTGATCACTACTTTAAACATCTGTCTTTTGCTCACAAGTAGTAATCAATCTTGTTCTCTCAACAGATCTCGCCTCTTTATTGGAACCTCGCCCAAAGCCAACTCGATATATGCTAAGACAAATTAAATATCTTCCAATCTAAGGTCACAAGTAGTAATCAATCATGTTCTCGTAACAGATCTCGCCTCTTTGTGGGAATCTCGCCTCGTTGTCTTCTCGAGGGTATCCCCCTCCAAGGGGGTCATTTTCCTCAGAATTTTATAACTTTAGAATATTCTCCTCAAAGGAGATCGTTTTTCGCTTCAGAAATACCCTCCTCACAGGAGGTGGATTTTCCGAAGCTCGAACCTTGATGAGGCGCCGGAAGTACGGACATCCCCCCCGAAAGTACGATTTTTGCAAGCATTTAATAATTTGAGATACACTCCTCAAAGGAGGTCGTTCTCCATTCCAGAAATACCCTCCTCACAGGAGGTGGATTTTCCGAAGCTCGAACCTTGATGAGGCGCCGGAAGTACGGACATCCCCCCTGGAAGTACGGTTTCTGCAAGGATTTAATAATTTGAGATACCCTCCTCAAAGGAGGTCGTTCTCCATTCCAGAAATACCCTCCTCACAGGAGGTGGATTTTCCGAAGATGGCTTATTTTCAATAAAACTCTCCTCAAAGGAGATCATCTTTCCCCATATTCCACGAAGATCCTCCTTAGAGGAGGTCATCTATCACAGAAATTCAACAAAAATTGAAGAAAAAATAAGCATGTTTTATTAATAAATATATAAATCCTGGCTAAGGGAGAGTACATGCACTACCCCCCTAGACTTTCATGAAAATAATAATTAAAGGAAAGTATAACACAAGTAGAAAACATTACTGATAATATTTCTTCAAGTGCTCCATGTTCCATGCCCGTGGAATATGTTTCCCTTCCATATCAGCCAAATAATAAGTCCCTGCTCACAAAACGGCTCTAACCCTGTACGGACGTTCCCAATTTGCACCAAACACTCCATGATTTTGGACTTTCATGTTGGGCATCACTCGTCGAAGAACGTAATCACCCACCTTTAAAGGCCTCGCCCTTACCTTTGAGTTGTAAAACCTAGCCACCCTTTGCTGGTAAGATACTAGCCTTTCCTGAGAAGTCATTCTAAACTCCTCCACCATATCCAGGTAAAGACGATGGTTAACCTCATTCACTTCCGGCTGATAGTTATCTCTTCTGAAAGAGCCTGCCCCCAACTCAACTGGAACTATAGCCTCACAACCATATGTCAAAGAGAAAGGGGTTTCCCCCGTGGTAGTCCTAGGTGTCGTGTTATAGCTCCATAAGACATTAGGCAACTCTTCCGGCCAATTCCCTATACTGTCATCTAACCTCGCCTTAAGCGTATGCTTGATTATCTTGTTCACCGCCTCAGTCTGACCGTTAGTCTGAGGATGACTAACAGCAGAGAAACTTTTAATAATTCCCAAATTGTCGCACAACTATCTCATCTCCTTACTATCAAATTGCTTCCCGTTATCAGATATCAGTTTGTACGGTATCGCAAAGCGACAAATGATGGATCGATACACAAAGTCCACCAATTTTTTCGCTGTGATTGACGCCAAAGGCTCTGCCTCTGCCCACTTAGTAAAATAATCCACCACCACAACAGCATACTTCACCCCTCCTTTTCCCTTAGGGAGTTCTCCTATCAAGTCAATTCCCCATATAGCAAAGGGCCAAGGACTAGTCAATGAAGTAAGAGGATCTGTGGGACTATCACATAGTTCGCATATCGTTGACACTTGTCGCAAGACCTAGCAAAAACCATTGAATCTTCCCGAAGAGTAGGCCAATAATACCCTTGACGTAATATTTTCTGCGTAAGTGAACCACCCCCCGAGTGATTTCCACAATTTCCCTGATGAACTTCCCGAAGAACATAAGTACATTCCTCCCCATCTATGCACTTCAACAATGGCTGATTAAAACCCCTTCTATAAAGAGATCCCCCAAAATCAACATAACGAGCTGCCTTATACCTCAGCTTTCTGGCCTCAATCCTATCATCTGGTAAAATTCCTTCCTTCAAATACCTCCAGATAGGAGTCATCTAAGTATCTTGCATAGGAATATCAACCTGCATCAATTCCACTTCTGGAACGCTAGGTTGCTTCTGGACTTCCAAGGGAATGACACCTAAAATAGTGGCCTCTCTTTTAGACCCCAACTTAGCTAGGGCATCAGCTTCCTCATTACTGTCTCTAGGAAGTTGCTCCAACCTCGCCTCCTAAAATAGGCCCAATAATCTTTGCGTACACCTCATGTATAACTCAGTTCGAGGTCCACGAGCTTGAAAACCCCCATTAACCTGATAGACAACCAGCATCGAATCACTCATGATGTCTATATTTTCCACCCTCATCTCAAGGGCAAGCTTCAAACCCGAAATCAAAGCCTCATACTCAGCATCATTATTTGTAGCATGAAAAGCAAAGTGAATCACACTTCGAAGACGGTGTCCCTCCAGACTAACCAAAACAATTCCCGCACCTGCACCTTCATTGTTCGATGCACCATCCACATATAAAGTCCACCAAGGTGCTGGAGTAGAACGTTCCTGACTCAGCTCTGGCAGAGGGCTAGGTATGACAGCCAAGACGTCACCCTCTTGATCCAGAGGAAATTCCAAAATGAAATCGGCGAGAGCATGTCCCTTTATAGCACTTCTAGGTTTATATTCCACATCAAATTGTCCCAATTCCACTACCCATTTCAACATTCGCCCAGAAGTTTCCGATTTATGCAGTATCTCCCTCAAAGGATGTTCGGACTTCTACCTTGTGCACCTGAAAGTAGGGTCGCAACTTCCTGGAGGCCAAAATCAAAGCATACACTAACTTCTCCATATTTGAATACCTCGTCTCTACATCCAACAACCTCTTACTAACGTAATATATAGGGTACTGGATGTCACCCTCTTCTCGCACAAGAACTCCACTAACAGAATATTCTGAAACAACAAGATATAGAATAAGAATCTCTACCTCATGTGGCTTAGACAAAAGTGCGGGAGATCCCAGATGGTTCTTTAACGCCTGTAAAGCTTCTTCACACTCCAATGTCCATTCAAACTTCTTCCCGACACCTTTAATTGCCTTGAAGAATTCCTTGCATTTATCAGATGACTTTGACACAAAACGGTTCAAAGCAGCAACTCTTCCAGTCAGGCTTTGCACCTCCTTTACCGTTCGGGGAGACTTCATATCGAGAAGAGCTTTTATCTTTGCAAGATTCGCCTCTATCCCCCTATGATTTACCATGAAACCCAAAAACTTTCCAGACTCTACCCCGAATACAAATTTTTGAGGATTAAGATTCATGCGATACTTTCTGAGAATCTGAAACATCTCATCCAAATGCTGAATGTGTTCCCTTTCTTCCTTGGATTTTTCCAGCATGTCATCCACATAAACTTCCATGGTTTTCCTAATCTGCTCCTTAAACATAATATTGACTAACCTCTGATAAGTTGCCCCTGCGTTGATCAATCCAAATGGCATCCCAATATAACAATATAAACTCCGATCCGTGATGAAGGAGGTGTTTTCCTTATCTGGCCCAAACATCGGGATTTGATTATATCCGGAGTAGGCGTCCATGAAACTAAGAAGAGCGTGCCCAGCAGTAGCATCTACCAACTGATCGATCCTAGGTAGAGGAAAACTATCCTTCTTACAAGCCTTATTCAAGTCGGTATAATTAACACAAACTCTCCACTTTCCATTAGACTTCTTCACTAAAACTGGATTCGCCAGCCAATCCCGATAGAAGGATTCCTTAACCAACCTGACATTCAGCAGTCGATCAACCTCTTCTTTCAAAGAAATAGCTCGATCCCCACTAACTGCTCGTCTTTTTTGTCGAACTCCCTTCTTGGAGGGATCTATGTTGAGACGATGACACATTACTTCGGGATCTATCCCCACCATGTCTGCATGACTCCAAGCAAATACATCCAAATTATCCTTCAAGAAAGTAACCAACCTAGCCCCCAAACTTGGCTCTAATCTCGCCCCGATTTGCAACACTTTAGATGAATCTGTTTCATCCACAAGGATCGACACAGTATCCTCTGCTGGTCCCATTTTATTTGATTCAGGTAATCGTGGATCCAAGTCAAACTCAACCCCCTTCGTTCCACTGGACTCGCCCAGTTCCTGTATGGAAATAACCTCGCCCTCAGACCGCTGAGGTTCCTTCTTACTTGTCAAGTCATCTGGAAATTCCACCATGGGCACCATTTCACAATCCATAACAAACTTCCCCTTTTTCACCCTAAGATTCCTTTTCTCCTCTTCTTCATCAGTAACGTCCTCCACAACCCCTTCCCTGAAGGGGTTTTAATTGGCCGAGGAAGGAAGTCCCTCAATCATCAATACTCTATATTGCATATTATTAACCGTGATACCTTCCTCCAATGAAATTTCACCCTCAGAAGTATCCGCAATGTCTTCTACCGTAACTTCCACGGTACCCCCCAGAGACGGAGGTGCTTCCAACATAAAGAGCGGGATACCCTGTTTAGCTAACACCTCATAACTTTCCAAAGCATCATCATCAGGGAATTCCACCGTATATACCATATTGGTAACTGCGTTTGTTAATGACTTAGGTCCAAAAGATTTTAAGGTTTCCTGAGCGCCCTCCTCCTTGAAATCCAACATCTCATCCCCTTACTTACATTTTGATGAAGACTTCATCATTTTGTTGTAACAATCCCTAGAATCATACTGACATCCCTTCACACACCCAATCCCCGTAGGAGTGGGAAACTTCATGGACAGATGGTAAATTGACGTTACCACCCTCATTTCCTTCAAAACCGGCCTCCCGAGCAGTGCATTGTAGCATGTAGGTTGATCAACTACTAGAAATTCGAACACCTAAGTAGCTGAGTAAGGGTCCTCCCCTAAAGTGAGAGGCAACTTCACTGTACCCTTGACCCGAACGGAATCTCCTGTAAAGCCGTATATGTGGGTCATTCCATGAGTCATTTCCTTATCTAGAAGCCCAATTTTCTTGTAAGTCCCGTAGTAAAGGATGTTCACTGAACTTCCATTATCAATAAACACCCAATGAACACTCCTTGAACCAATCCTCACATTAACCACCAAGGCGTTACTGTGTGGGTGATGAACCCATTTAGCATCTTCTTCCGAAAAAATTATCTGCGTGTCCTCCCCCTTGAACAACTTAGGAGGTCTTTCTGATAAGTGATTTACGTTCGTCAGAGGGGGGTTCCTTGCTTCATAAACATATCTCTCCATAGCATTTCTTCCGTTTCCACCAATATGAGGCCCACAAAAAATAGTATGAATATTTGCCTCTTTCACGAACGTTGTCCTCTCCTAATGATCAGGTTTATCTCTGTCTTCGGGACCTTCCTTCTTACTTTCTTCCCTAGGAGGAATGTCCCCCTTATTTTTTCTGACTCATTCAGTCAACTTCGCATTCCTAATCAGCAACTCAATTTCCTCCCTCAATTGCCGACATTGATGAGTGTCATGGCCATGGGATTCATGATAAGTATAATATCTCTTTTTATCCATTTGTGCATTCTTCGATAGTGGGAGAGGTGGCTTATACAATCCATCCTTCTTTGTCACCTCATAGATGTGTTCAATACACGCCACTAGAGGCGTGAAAATGCTGGTCTGGAGGTAACCCTGATCTTTTTGAGAATAAAGAGGTGGTGGTGGGTACCGTGGCATCGGGCTAGGCAATCTCGGTCGGTCTGACCTCCAAGTGTCAATAATATTAACATCCCCTCTACCATTCTTCCTTCCATCCCCCTTCAGACTCGGAGACCTGTCCTTGCGCTTGCCCCTACGACTGGTTTCAGGGTAATCACTCCTCTTCAGAGCTTCTTCCTCCCTCTTAAAGGGTTCGGCTTGTGCATACAGATCTGCAAGTGTAGGAGGTTCTTTCCGTTGAAACTCTTTCCAGAAATCTGAATTCACCCTCACCCCAGCTATGCGCAAATTCTTGATGGTTTCGTCTGAAGCCCCTCGGAGGGTGGGACCTCTGCATTAAAGCGCCTAAAGTAGGATTGCAGAGTCTCTCCCTCTCTCTGATTTATATTAGCCAAAGTCATGACACGTGGAGCATAGACGATAGATGACTAAAATTGAATCAAGAACATTCTCCGCATTTGATCCCAGGAGGTGATAGAAGCCAGTCCCAACTTTTGAAACCATTGATGATCATTCCCCCGCAGAGTCGAGGTTAACAGCCTACACTTCGTCAAGTCCTCCACTTGGTAAAGCTCCATCTCTGTGTTGAACCTCAAAATATACTCAGCTGGGTCAGAGCTTCCTGTAAACCTCAGATCTCCCACCCCTCGAAAGGACGAAGGAAAAGGTGCTTCACGAACCGCCAATGAGAAAGGCGATGGAGCCGGTTCAAACATAACCCCTGACCGCTCTTCTGATTGTGCAAGCAGCCTGCGCAAAGCATTCAAGTCTAGATCCTCAAACCCGGGTATCCTACGAGACGCTTCCTCCCGCCTCTGCTGATTCATTAACTCTTCAAATCTATATCGATCCCCGACAGAGTTCTCCAGATGAGGCAAATTATATCTGTGAGCAGCCATCAAATCCCTCTCCAAATTAGATTCCAATGGTCCTCTTTGACCTCTTTCTGCCCGATTGAGGAGGCTGGCATAAGATCTTATTTTCCCATAACCCAGGCTATAATGGTTCGGAGTCCTCCTCTGAGGATTTGGGTCACTAGTTTGAACCATTGTGAGAGGAATCACATCAGAGTCTCCCAAAATTTCACTCTTATGATTAAAGCGGTGCCTTCCATTAGGTCTCTCTTGGTCCAACATTCTTTGGCCACCAACCCAAACTTCCTCCCTTTGAGGATCTCGCCCCCTTTCAGTACTTTCATCCTGCAGTCGCACTTGACTTGGGTATCGGGGCACCTCTCTGTCTGGTGGGTACTCAACATACGGCTCTCCATAGGTCAAAGCCCTGGGAGTAATAGCTCGGAACCGCTGGTAAGTCCTAGCTTCCCCGACAATCTGAACCTCTCTCTCAAAAGGGATTTACCTATGCGAATTACGTTGGTGGTTCATAGCAGATTCCCTATCAACACGCTGATTTCCACCTGGTGTGCAATAATTTCTTTCCCAGTCATGGTGAGTCGCCCCCATATTCTCTCCTCTCCCATCTAGTGGGAGTCGCCCATCATGGTTCAGGCGAGATCCTTCAAGAAATCGCCTCTCTCTTTCCATCGCGTCCATCCTCGCACCCATCCGGGTAATAGTATTTCCCATATAAGTGATCTGATTTAAAAGCTCAGTATTACTCATCAAGACAAGGGGGATCTCCTCCTATCTATGGCATCGACTGTCCATCAGGAACCCTGGGTGTAGTAGATCATCGGCGTGAGCCCCCTGGAAGGGAACGATCAAGGTTTCTCAGCATCGAATTCCTTGTGGCAGAATTTCTTGGTGGCGGCGGGGGTAAATTCTATGTGGTCCTAGTATCCTCTCCTCGACGATCATCAACGCGCTCTTGGTTTGACTGCGACATCCTTCCTCCTGAGATGCCAAAAGCCCCTCCTTCTAGCGCCACTTGTTAATGGAGGAATTTGGGAAAACAATTTCGGGGAGGGTTGCTGGAATTGTGATGTTTGTTGATGACGGCGAACAGCGTAGGATGTTTAGAGTTACGGTTTATGATTTGGGGATGGCTGAGATTGTATGCTGAGATGTGTGTAGTAATTAAGATCGAATGTTTAATTCTATCTTTTGTGCTAGGGTTTGCATCGTACCATACAATGTGCCTACGTACCCTATTTATAGGGATCAAGCCAAACGTAGTTCTTGGGGAACAAGTAATCGTAATGGGCTAGGTTTCCTTGTTTAGGAAGCCCATTGGATCGGGACCACCACCTTTGACAGTATCAGAATGAACCCTAAAGCCCAACTATTTTCTCGAAGCGTGGTGATTAAGCTATTGACCCGATTTTATCGGAGTCAACGCCCACCTTATGCCACAGAGATTGAATAGTTTTTAAGGCAGTTCTGAGAACTGAAAGAGGGCGACATCCTTTGCTATAGGGCGAGATCTTCCTTTAGGGGTGAGACCTAGCCCCTTCGGTAATTTTAATAGTTCAAGGACTCAATTTGCAGTCCATAGTCTTCAAAATCCATGATTTTAATCACTATGGGGCGAGTTATCAGAGTAATGGGCCTAGCTGTTTACAAAGGGCGAGATTTCGGTTGTAAGCCCATGGGCAAGGTCCAAAGGACGAGACCCAAAAATAGATTATGCTATTTTTGGGTATAACATCTTGATTTCTAACCCTAATCCTAACAGAGTACTGTTAAGAACCACCACTGCCATATATGTTTCTGCTTCCTTGAACTGAACATATATATGCTTTCTCCGCCTTAGGTTGAGTGCCATATCCACGATCCATCTCCTATTAAGTCAATCCTCCCGACCATTATAATGCATCTCCTGGTTGTGTTGCAATAGTTGCCCAGATTTTGTATGCATGTACTAGACCGCGTGATCACATGCTTCGCTTATCTCAGCGTCTTTATTACCTCGCTCTAGAAGCTTAAAACCATCACTCCAACCAATCCCGGACCCTTGAATGAAAATCTTTTGAGTTTACAACAAAAATTATATCCTATATATAATTGGCGTAAGGAGGTTTAGGTGGTCGTCTGGTCGTTAGGGATTAAAAATGTAATTTTATTAGAAATTAGAATTGGGTCAGAGAAAGAGTTGGGCCAAAGCTAAAATAATGCTATGAAATATTATGGGCCAGAATATTGATTTAAAAGCTAAAATTATGCTATGAAATATTAAAACATATGTTAGGCTAAACCTTAAAATAAAATTTTCAAAAAAAATTGTTTACCAAATAAAATGTTTTAAGAAAAACATTATTTTTATAAAAATCATTAAAGATTCTAATTTTAGGTTTGACACAAATCTATACTATACTATAATAAGCGAAAGTGGTATAATTTCTAGTTTGGTTATCCCTATTTTTTGTAATCCCCCATTCACAACCGTTAGATCTTTAACTTAAATAAATTATGACCGTTAAATACAACAATACTAAAAGTTGGAGGTCTAAGGTTTGAATCCCGCCAACAACATTTTAATATAAAATTAATACTAGATTATGTTATATAGAAAGGTTGAAGGTTCGATTCTCACCAACAGCATATTAATTTAAATTTAATAGAAGGTCTAAACTTTAAATTTTTTCAACATATTAAAAGTAATTTTTATAATATTATATATACTAAACTATAAATATTAAAAAAAAAGTAACCTGTGTTTTGCACGGGCTATAAGCTAGTATATTTCTAAAATAACAAACAAGAATAAAATAGCAAAAATGCATAATTAAAAATAAGTCACAAATTTATTTTTTATATATAATAAACAAGTAAATAAAGCATACCATCAGAATTTCAATTCAAAAAATAACTTTTTAAAAAAAGAATTTACAATTATTTACAAATAAAAAAAAAGTCTTTAATAAAATATATGGTAAAACAAGATAATAAAAAGGTAATAAAAAAACATGTCATAATTGGAAATGACACCAAAATTCAGCAAAATATATTCCACAAAACAAATGCCAATTCAAAAAAAAAATCTAATTTTAGAAAATTGAAATCAACAATAAACCTTAATATAATGCATTTAAAACAATACAAAAATAAGACAGTACAAAATTTCATTAAAAAAAGTACAAATGTATTTTTGTTCACAACAAGTTAAACCAATAATTTTCCACGTGTCTAAATATATTATATATATTCTAATAAAATTGAAAGCACCGCAAAAAAATATAAAATATTAAAATATATGTTAGGCTAAACCTTAAAATATAATTTACAAAAACAATTGTTTACTAAATAAAAGTGCTTTGAAAAAATTATTTTCATAAAAATTATTTTCATAAAAATCATTAAATATTCTATTTTTAGGTTTGACAACAAATATGTTGCTGAAATTTAAATTAAAAAATATGAGCATAAATCAACATATAAAAAATTCTTACTTTGCAAAGAAAAATTTGAAATTAAAAAAAGTGAACACAAATCAATAAATGAACATATTTTAAATTAAAAAACAATCCAAATATCCACAAAATAAAGTTATATTAGTATCTAAATATAATACAAAAAACACGTAAGATCACTCTAAACAAAAACACATAATAAATACCACACATGTCAAAAATTCAAAATTAACATGTAAATATAGTCAATATTCAAACAAATAAAAACTTTTATACCACACATATTTCCAAACAAGTTTTAAAAATGTCTTTAAAAACTATAAAACACTATAACAAAATATCTAATTTTTTTTAAATAATTATTAGATTACATAATCAAAAATATAAAAAAAGAATATATTATTACACGAATATAGTACCCATATATTTTAAGCATATAATTTGTGATTTAATAAAATAAAAAAATAAAAAATAATTATGATATACTAAAATATATGTTAGCCTAAACTTTAAAATATAAATTATAGAAAAATCATTTACAAAAGAAAATAAATTTATACTACAAACCATATGTGTACTACAAATCATATAACACATATGCATTACAATCATTAAAAGTAAAAATAAACAATTCAAAATGTTATAATATTTATTTTACAAAGAAAAAAAAATTATAATCAAAATTATACTAACTAACCGGTGCTATGCACGGATTTAAGGCCGAAACATTAAAAGTTTTGGTATATGTTTTTTGATAATCCATGAATTTACTTATTTACCCTTCATTATAAAAAAATATAATATATATACTATTAAAATGCCTAAAATATATAATAACATAATATATTTAATGGTAATTAGTCGATGTCTTTTTCACATTTACTTTCAGTTGAAGATATTATCTTTTATAAACACCTAAAAAGCTCAATCATATCATATCTTCCAATCATTAATATTTCTTTCAAATTAAAATATGTTACCATTTTGATTTAAAACTAATTTTTCAATCATTAATAAATACTCAAAAATATCACACCATACTTTTGAATTATTAATAAAATATACTAAAATTTGTATACGTTGTTTATAATAAATAAACATTAGTATAATCTGTAAACATGATTATACTAAATTATATAAAATTTAAATTTAAAAAATTATTAAAACATTAAAAGATTTGGTACCTGTTTTTTGGTACTTCGTGGATTTATTTATTTACCCTTCATTATATAAAAAAAATATATGGATAGTTTCAAAACTACCCATATCAACTATTAGATTTTTAAATATATACTACCAACCTTTCTAAAATTCTAAGAATACCGACTTTGTTTTCAAAATTCCAAAAATACTACCTTCCTCAATTGCAATTGTTGCAACCTCATTTGCAACTTCGATGCAATAAATTTATGATTGCAAGTTCCGGGTTTCAGATGTCATTTTCGACCACTTTTTTGGAATCTAATATATATATATATAATCAAATATATATATATATTCAAAAAAAGTGGTCAAAAATGCTAAAAAATGCATATTTTCGAAAACTGGAAAAAATGGAAACTATAAGTTGCAACTTCCAGTTTTCAGTTGCAACCTTTGCAACCTCATTTGCAACCTTTGCGACCTCATTTGCAACCTCATTTGCAACCTAGGGAGGCGCCAGCCGCGTGCCTTTCAACTGAGGTTGCAAAGGTTGCAAAAGAGGTTGTAAAGGTTGCAAAAGAGGTTGCAAAGGAGGTTGCAAAAGAGGTTACAAAGGAGGTTGCAAAGGAGGTTGCAAATGTTGCAACCTTTGCAACCTCTTTTACAACCTCCTTTGCAATCTTTGCAACCTCAGTTGAAAGGCACGTGGCTGGCGCCGCCCTATGTTGCAAATGAGGTCGCAAAGGTTGCAAAGGTTGTAACTGAAAACTGGAAGTTGCAACTTACAGTTTCCAATTTTTCCAGTTTTTGAAAATATGCATTTTTTAGCATTTTTGACCACTTTTTGGAATCTAATATATATATATATATATATATATATATATATATATATAAGGTTGCATATGAGGTTATATTAGGAAAGGTAGTATTTTTGGAATATTGAAAACATAAAATTATAATGTGGTAGTATTTTTGAAAAAATGATTTTATAGAAGTGAAATGATAGTTGGGTGGTTGTAAAATTGGATAGAATTCTTAAAATCTAATGTATTTCTGTAAATATACAAAAAATATATACGATATCTATAATATTATATCACCTAAAATAAATAATAACATAATATAATTATGGTAATTAGCCGATTGCCTTTTTCACATTTACTTTCTGTTGAAGATATTACCTTTTATAAACACCTAAAAACATCAATCGTATCATATATTCCAATCATTAATATTTCTCTCGATTTAAAACACGTTACTTTTTTTATTTAAAACTAATCTTACAATCATTAATATATACCTGAAAATATCACACTACACTTTTCAATTATTAATAAAATATATTAAAAATCTGTATATGTTGTTTATAATAAGGAAACATTAGTATAATCCGTAAACATGAGTATATTAAATTATATAAAATAAAAATTAAAAAATTATTAATAATGATGATTATATAAAAACATAATTGTATTATTAAATAAAATTTATAAAATAATAAAAGAAATCCGTGCATCGCGCCTGCATTGAAAGTTTGTGGTTCGGATTTCGTCAAGGTCATCCTAATTATTAAAATAAATAATAAAATAATATGATAAATGGTAATTAGCCGATTGCTTTTTTAATTAAAAAACATTTACTTTTAATTGATGATATTACTTTTTATAAGCACCTAAAATATCATATTTTTCAATCAATAATATTTTTTTTCTAAATAAAATACGTTAACTTTTAATTTAAAACAGAATCTTCCAATAATTAATATATACCAAAAAATATCACACCATATTTTCTAATCACTAACAAAATATAATTGAAATCTGTGTACTACGAATAATGAACATTACATTTTTAGTAAAAAAACAGAACTGTTAGATCTAATGATTAGATATATTATATGATTAAATTAATTTACTAAAATTTCGATGTTTGAATTCCATCAACGTCATACTTATTTTAAAATTTTATACTATAAGTTTTAAATCATGGATACATTAATTAAATTTATATTAAATTATGTAAATTAAAATTTACATAAAATATTACAAATAATGATTATATAAAAATATATTTGTAATATAAAATAAAATTTAATATATTTCAAAAGAAATCCGTGCATCGCACGGGATATAAGCTAGCATATATTAATGATTGCAATAAAAAGTAAAAACTTGAAAAAGGCAATCAATTAATTATAATTAATAATATTATATTATTTTTTATTTTAATAGTTAGGATAACCAAATCGAAAACCGAAACCAAACCGACAAACTTTCATTACAAATGCAAGTTTTACCAAAATGCTAATAAAATTTGTGAATATGCCTAGAAAATTTAGCATACTTCACATTGCATGAATTATATGCGAGTTTAAAATTTTTAAATAAAAAAGAAGATGGGGTTTAAGATTCAATAATTTTGTTAAATAAACCACTTAAAAAAATTAAAAGAACTGGGCTTGTAAAATAATCAGATATAATTAGGTCTTGAAGGTCTTGGACATCTAGTCGGATCCTGATTTAGCTGACCTAATTCGACTATGACTAACAGTCATGTTTTGGTGTGTGTTGTATAACTAAAAAAAGAGTGACAAAAAATGATAGTGTTTTTCTTCTATATTAAAAGTAGATAATGTAATTTTTAAATTTAAAATAATTTTGGTGAAATTTATATCATATTTTTATGTAAACATTATTTTCAATAATTTTTAAATTTTAATTTAATATAATTTGATATGTTCATATTTAAGGAGTATACTTATGTTTTTTTATTATAAACAATGTATAGTGATTTTTAATATATTTTATTAAAGATTGAAAGATATGGTGTGATATATTGAATATATATTAATGATTGTAACTAACATTAAACGTGAAAATGACAATCAATTAATTTTCACTAATTATATTATGTTATTATTTATTTTAATAATTAGGATATCCAAACCGAAAACAAAAATCGATAAACTTTTATTACAAATGCAAGTTTTATCAGAATGCTAATAAAATTTGTAAATTTGGTTAGAAAACTTGGCGTACTTTGCATTACATGAATTATACGTGAGTTTAAAAATAAAAAAGAAGATGGGGTTTAAGTTTCATTAATTTTGTTAGATAAACCACTTTAGAAAAATTAAAAGAACTGGGCTTGAAAAATAAAAAAATATAATTGGGTTTTGAAGGTCTTGGACATTTATTCGGAATCTGACATACCTAATTCGACTATGACTAATAGTTGTGTTTTGGTGTTTGTTGTATGACCAAAAAAAGAGTGACCAAAAAAAGGGTATCAAACCAACAACCAAATATACCTTATTTCGCTTATATTAGTATAGTAAAAAGAGTGACAAAAAAAAGAGTACCAATCCGACAACCAAATATATCCTATTTTGCTTATAATATTATTTGATTTGATATACCAGCTTCTGATTATTTTTTTTTGTCGAATTTTCACTTCGTGATTCTTGTGCTATTGGAGGCCGAGTAAAGTGGGAATCTGTTCATCCTTTCTGGTTCTAAAAAGCCATAAAGGAAAAGGAACTGAAATTCAAAACGTGCTGCTAACTCTATAGTGTGAAAAGTATAAAGTTAGAATGTACTTGAAATCAAGATAACAATAAGAAAATACCGAAAGATTATTCGAGACACGTGAAAACCACGCTATCCTTAAAACAGATAAGCCCCTTTCGTATGTGCTTGAAGGTATGTTGTGGCTTCTGTCTCCCAGGATACAACGAATTGAGGTAGTCGTAAGCACTTTAGACCCGCCTCCTACGAATCGAACAAATACGCTTTCTATCTCACAAAAACTGACATTAGAGCTCTAATAATTATGCAATGAAAAACTTGTATATATTTTTTTTTACAACAAAGATGCAAATGTATACTTATATAGTAGTAGAAAAAAGTAACTCCCTCATACAATAACTCATCAAATAGGAGTTAAAAATTAAAAACCATGAGCTACAAGTCAAATAATAAAATACTATTAATTTTTATTCAAAATATTCTAACAATCCCCCACATGAATAAAAATTGACATGGCAAAACGACTCATTGACATGGAGATAGAGCGCACGGTAGAAACCAGCATAGGATAGGTAGGCGTACACCCTTGAACCTTCCCTTGTAAGAACATATTTACATTTATAGAATTTCAATAGTCACGTTGACCTTGAACTACCCTTCTATATTGTGAAATGATGATACATCCCCCACTGGAGTCTTTCCCTATATTTGTTCAGTTCTCACTGTTAAGCCCATTTTGGTCATGAGCTTTAGCCTGGTTCTGTGAGTTTTTTCCAGAATTAGCCCCACAATTCCTACTTGAAGCGACCCCACTTCACTCATATAGGTGATCCCTTGAACAATACAAAAGTATTATTTGTTCGACATATCGACGCATAAGGATCATTAAAAGCATAGCTTAGCCTAATCCAAATTTTATCACTATTTTTCATCATAGGAATGGACCCGGGAGTAAAACCCCCATAGTGATCTCACTAAGTTCTTACAGTTAGGTTGTTCCATTGAACCAAGATCTTGGGATCTCCAGTCAACAAGTTTGGGTTTCCTTTGTATCGACTTTTATTATGGGCTTTAGTCCTATTCCTTTCGATGATTTCTCAACTAACTCTTGTTAACCCTTTGGTTAGCGGATCCGTAGTGTTATCTTTGACCTAATATGATCAACAGTGATAACTCCAATTGAGAGTAGAACGGAATTGTGTCGACGACAACGATGTTTCGACATTCTATTACAATCTTTTTCACTATACTCGTGCATCTTAACTTTGGCATATATCAAATTTTGGTAATTACTTTACCAGTCATCAGCCAAGGCTTCAATTTTTTATTGATATTACCAATTTTCAGCATCCCAAAAATTAGTAACTTCAATTTATAATTTTATCAAGTTTAAGCGTCCCTAAACTGACAATACTCATACACCTAACTACCAAATATGAGTGTCCTCAAAATGGCAGCTATTATGAAGCCATTGTATATTGCAACAATATCAGGATTTTATATGCATTTTCCATGTTTATGTTGTTTCACTCAACATAATCACTGAACACACTCTTTCTACACTTGCCTTAGCAAAAAAACCCTAAGGTTATCTCACTTAGATTTCTTTCAAATCTTTGTTTTGAAAAACTGCCACAATGTTCATTGATGTACTTCAAATTTCGTAATACTGACAATTTAAGTAACATCTTGATGAACCATACTCTCGTAACTCAAGAATAATCATAAAATACGTTATGTCTTTACTTTTGACTTTAATATCTAATTATCAATTTATTTATTTTCCCCGATTCTTCTCTCTATTTCTTAACATCCTTTTTCCCCCCCACAAAGGACATAGAGAGATCATATTTATTTGAAAAGTATCACCATCCATTTCCTAACATTGTGTTAGAAATTTTGATTTATTGTCTTCGCAACTCTAGTTAATACCTTAATAAGTATTGGTATCATGACATCTTCAAGATACCATCACATTTCGAATATTTCTATGAAAATCAAAATGCATTCCAAACCTAATAGGAACCAATTATTTTCTTTTATATGATATCTTGTTCAAGGAATGATTAGTTTCTTCATAACTAATATCCTCATATTTAGTGATAGTCTCAACTGATCACAAGCATTTTTCCATCTCCAGTTAGAATTCAATTCATGCCTGTCGCTACTCCATTTATCTAATGCGAGTAAAGTGCAGTGGCCTCACAAAATTCACCACCAAAGTCTCTAATTACAATTTTAATTTTCTGTATTAAGTTGGTTTTCAACCTCAAGCTTATAGAATATTTCTTTTCTATAATGCTTCATTTTATACTTTTTAACGAGTACATGTAATCAATTCATTACTATAAAATAATCACGTAACGTGTTACCACCTCTCGCTAGAGCAAGTTTCACGTCGTTCATTAAAAACCTCTCAGGTTTTAATATCATGTTCAAAGAACTTTCCTATTCTTGAAAAATTCAACTGTTGAATTTTTTTTCCCCAAATTTCAATTTGGTTCACAAGAGAACCTAATTTTCTGGCTCATTACTGGTACAACCAGAAGAGGCTTGAGGAAGAACATAAACTTCCAATAAACTCACATTCAGTGATTCTTGATTAACTAATGCGTTAGGGTTAACAACATTCTGGATTTCTCTAAATTTCAGCATACAGAGCGGACCGCAATGACGTATTAGGTATCACACGGATTACCATAATAGGCTCATGTGTCACTACCATAGTAGACCGACACCAACATGAGATATAATAATTTTTCTGAAGGAACGAGTCCATTCGTGAAAATATAAATCTCATGTCAACCCAAAACCCGTAGGTAATAATTAAGCTAATATGTCACGATGATGTAGTTAATAATCATATTATTTAACTGTACATATCTTGCATGGTACACTTACATAATGAGTCAAACATGTCATTCGTTAATATTTCAACACAGTCATCTATTACTATATATAATAGGAGAACACAAGGGTAAAATTTGCCATTTTAATGGCTGTGAAATGACTGTTATGTCCTTCTATTTTGTATAATTACGTATGTACCGCTATTTAGAAAATTTTGCTAAAAAAAGCTTATTTTTTTTGTCTTCACTGGGTATCGAACCAGCAACCTCATGATACATAATTTATTGTTATGACCACTTGATCTACTTAGATTTTTATCTTCCTTTTAAAAATCATAATACACAAACCATCACCCATTTTGTCATATATTTACTTTTCATATTATTTTTTGTCAAATTTTACTTTTCATATTATAAATGCATTATATATGAGTTTTTTTGTCACACCATCATATGTGAGTTATTTATTAATAATTTTTTAAATATGAGAAATATAGTTCATAAAGTTGAATTCAAAATTTTTGTTAGTACAAATTTTTAAAAAAAAATAAAAAAACAAAATAATATATAACAAATTTAGATTTGAAATATGTTAAATGTTTAAATAAAATATGCAATTGAGTTATAATTAATTGCAATATTAATACTATATAAGATAATAACGAATTTATGTCATTGATTGCGAGTATGAGTAAAAGTGGCTATTCACTATAGGTCGTGGGTACCTGCAAAAATTTGTGGTTGCGAGAAAAAGAAAATATTAACGTGAGGTCGTAATATGTAATTATACAAAACATAATAATCAATCAATTATAATATATACAATTAAATAGATGGGTTTGAAAAAAAATATTTAAGAATAAGAAATTAGATTGGAGTTGTAAATTTGTGTAAAAAATTAAAAGATTTGTAAAATAGAACTTTTTACAATAAATACATTAAATTGTTATAAACCAATATAATTTAGTCATAAATTAAAATTAAAATTAAAATTAAAATATATAATAATCATAGATATAAGTTCATAATATACATGTAATTTATTAATTATCTTTTAAATATTATATTTATTTTTATATACTCAATAAGGAATTTATATCGGTCAATAAATATTTTTATCAAAATGTATAAATGAGTTTAAAACTAAAATTTTTAAAAACAAATAATAAAATTAATTAAAATAAATAATATAACTAATAAAAAATTTAATTTAACGATTTATTAATATGCTCGTGCCTTGCACGGGTTTTACGCTAGTAATATTAACAAGACATCTAAATAACTCGAGAAATTTAAATAAATAACTAATGAAATTAAATAACAATACAATTTAAATGAGCCATACATTAACGTACCACAATATCACATTAATCAAGTAGTACATGACAATCAAGTAGCTAGTAAGGGAATGGAACATAATAACAGGCACGTCCTTGCACCTATTCTACCAAAATAAACACCAGGAGAATACAAATACGAACCTTCAAATCATATTATTGCACATAAAGTCCCCGACTAATAAGGAGAAGCCATTCTTGATAAATTAAACATAAACGCATGTTTACTGTAAAACCAATTAATTTTTTTTTTTTTAATATCAAACCATGGACTATCAACTTAGCAAGCACGTAAGGATTCCTCTGGACAAAATTACATGCCAAGTCATGAAACATATTAAAAGAGCAATAAAAAACAAAGATACTTAAGAGTACCATAACAAGAATAATAGGTGCAACATGTAATCGTTAACCAAATAAATATGTAACAAAGAATCACATATTTTGACAGGCTAAATACCAAGCAATAATCACCTAAAATGACATCCTTGTACATGTTGTTCTAAAACAATAAAGGATAAACATGTAAAAATAAATTTGATGTCAATAAAAGAGAAAAAAAAACTAAAGATACAAGTCCAATATAACTTCCAGCTAGAGGCCAAAAAATTTATTGACCACACAAAATAACTCCTACAATCACTTAAAAAACATATAAAATATATGACATGCATGTATAGTGGAAATCGAGAATAAACATATGATATTAACGATCAAATGAACAACACAGTACATGCATATTCAATTAAATCATAATAGTTACAAATCAAAATCACTATACTCCCGAAAAAGAAAAATTCAAACAAATCAGTTTATGAATTAAACCAATTCATATGAATTATGTTATCTGTTTTAAGCTTGTAAAAAGTATAAATTGAGAATGTACCTGAAATCAAGATAACAATAACAAAATACCGAAAGATTATTCAAGACACGTGAAAACCACGCTATCCTTAAAACAGATAAGCCCCTTCCGTAAGTGCTTGAAGGTGTGTTGTGGCTTCTGTCTCCAGGATACAACGAATTAAGGTAGTCGAAAGCACTTTAGACCCGCCTCCTACGAACTGAACAAATACGCTTTCTATGTCACAAAAACTGACCCTAGAGCTCTAAGAGTTATGCAATGAATAACTTGTATATATTTTTTTTACAACAAAGATGCAAATGTCTACTTATATAGTAGTAGAAAAAAGTAACTCCCTCATACAATAACTTTGTAACCCCCAAGTCAATTAATTTGTAACCTCCATCAAATAGAGTTACAAAATTAAAAACCATGAGCTACAAGTCAAATAATAAAATACTATTAATTTTTATTCAAAATAGTCTAAGATATAGTGCGATGTATAGAAACAAGAGGAAACCTCCCGAAATAAAATTAACATTTTTATTCCAAATGACTGCTCCGTTCCAGGCTTAAGGAATAAGATTCTTTCGAAAACAATATATATGGGGAACAATATATTAGGGTATGCTTTATACTGTTAAGAAAAATATAAATATTTTATAATACAGTTTTTCAGTGAAACGCATAACAAGTAAACAAAGATGCTTCAATTGCAAAGAAGAAAAACAATTACTGATTGTTATTTCCACGTTGCACACTTCAAGATTGTAGAAGGGGGGTTGCATACAATCTTGTTAAAATTCTTTCGTATTTTACAAGACAATAATAGATGGATCTTGATTTTAAACAAATGAACAGAAAGAAACTATAAAATAGAAAACAAACATAGAACACACTTAAAAATTTTAGGTGGGTTTCCTCGACTCCACCTGAGGGTTATATTGAAGAAAATAATCTATGTAAATGAGTACATAGCTGCGAATACAAGGCTAAGTATTTTTACAAGAAAACCTAATACTTTGTGCTTTCAACTCTGTGTTTTCTTCTCTATTTAGCTATGCTACACTTGAAGTATATATATACTCCAAGTTTACAAACCCTATTAAATAAATGAATCTAACAAGTCAAAGTATTCTACAGGGTTGCTGCCACTCCTTGTCTCTATGTGATACAATTTTGTCTGGTTGTCTTGGACAGATATGCACTAGATTTACTAGCTAGATTGTTTATGAGAATAAGGAATGTTTCTTTTTCTTCTTCGTTTGCAATACTGGCTTCCATACCCTTTTTAAGTTTATCAACCCATGTGATCTGTCAGGCATGTCAAATCGCCATCAACCTCTAATTCCAAGACATTATTGGTTGGAGCGTTTTATCCGTTGAAGTAGACATCGATCGATAGGTTGACTGTTGGTTGTTGAAGTGCCATAGCCGTTGACATAGAAGCTTCATCAGTTGAGTCATCACTTCACTTATACAGAATTACATAGCACAGCTTATATACAATTAGCTACCCTATTCTGCATATCCATTGATAGTCAACATGACTTAGGAATTCTAGTAACTATGGCAGAACCAAACAACTAAAGACTTAAAACAAGGTATGCTACAGTCTTATCAGTTGATAAGCTGCCTCATCAATGGATACTTATAACTTGGATGTCCGTTGACAAGTTACAAAACTTATTCTTGTACACATATGTTTTTCAAGGTGTTTTTCATGTGCTTATCATCAAGGACAACATAATTCCTAACAATCTTCCCTAATTTATGACTGGTAGAATAACGGCAATAAATTAAAAGCCTTGATGATAACAAAACACCTTTGAATGGATACAGAGTTTAAGTAAAACATATTAAGTGTACTAAGCTTCAAAAGATTAAAGAAAATAATTGAGTCAAGTAAAAGAATCATACTTCCACAAGGGATGCTCCTCTAGACTGAGCATATCATTGCTTGCTTCCCCTTGCAGTTCTCATACCATGAACTTTTTGTCTATTTGCCTCCAGCTGCTTCTCTAGAGATTTGTAGATGATCTTTTCTTCTGAATGATTTGGATCCAGCATAGACATTAAGTGTTGCAAATACTCATTGCTATCTTTTTCCAATTGATCTTCTATTCTGAAAAATCTTCTACAATGTGCTCATCTCTGAATTCCACTATCCAAAATGGATAAAAATGAACCTTTCTTCCAGGTTCATACGAAATATTTAGCTTTTTAGGCAAACCCTCCTTTGAAGACCAGCTGCTCCTCAACTCATTGGCCTTGTTGAAGATTATTTTCTTCGCCTCTGGAGTGAATCCCCCAGTTCTTTTCATTAAGGACCAAATCTTCCAGAGTTTGCTGTAACCTTCATTCAACACTTGATGTAGGGGCCAGGTTTTACTATTTCCTCCTTTATAGGTGAAAATCAACCTTTCTGGTAACCTGGTTGTCCCATATGTAGCACTCACATTATCCACATCATCCAAGAAGAAATTGACACTTGAATATTCTTCAATGTCAGCAATATAGAGTTCAGTTTCTTTCTTAGTAACAACCTTTGCAACTTGAGGAACCTCAGCAATTTGAATTGGTCTAGCTAATGGTTATTTCCTTTTTCTGGTTCTCTTCTTTTCAGGTGAGAGTCTGACCTTTGGAAATACCAAGCTGTTGATTTCAAAGTCAAATTCCAAAGGTTCTTCCTTTATGAAGTCCAAGGTGTTAGATGTCTGAGTGTCTTGTGTTGGAGGTTTTGTAGGTTGAGGTAGTGTTGATTCAACTTGAGCTTCTGGTTCGGGGCTCAAAGTTCTTTTAGTAGGGACTTTAACTCTACTTTTCCTTTTCTTGCACGCAGACTTTGTGTTCATCTTCTTTTTCTTAAATTTGGCCTCTTCTTCTTCAACCTCTTGCTCCATCTCTTTTTCTAGCTCTCTTACTAACTCATCAGCCCGTCTAGCTTCTTTCTCAGTGCTTTCTGTAGGTTGTCTAACAATCTAACCAGCTTAAAGTAACCTTGCAGTTTCTTCAGCTTTAGCCAATACAAAGTTTGGATGACCTGTAGGAACACAAATTTCCACTCCCTCTCTGTAGATAAATGCTAGATTCTCCTTAAGTCCCACATCAACTATAGCCTTCTGTTTTAATTCAGA
This sequence comes from Saposhnikovia divaricata, assembly GCA_036435485.1. Taxonomy (NCBI): domain Eukaryota; kingdom Viridiplantae; phylum Streptophyta; class Magnoliopsida; order Apiales; family Apiaceae; genus Saposhnikovia; species Saposhnikovia divaricata. The sequence continues at coordinate 247,118,178 of CM071594.1, read as the reverse complement.
AAGACACTTGCTCATTAGCTTGAATTCATCTGGATTTGGCATTGGAAAATCTACTCTCATGGTATTTTTACTATTCTTCTTCACAGGTGATTTCCTAGGCTTGAGCACAGGCTTGAATTCATACACATAAGATGGCTCCCCTCTGGCTAGAGATCTCGGAAGCACAAAATTTGGGATTAGTACTTGTCTGATTGATGTGGTTATGGGAGGAATTGATACTTGAGAAATTTGAGGATTATCAGCCAGCCTTTTGGCTATAGAATCTTCAGGTAGAATGACTGGTTCCTTCTCACTAGTTAGAATTCCTGGAGCTAGAGTAGAGTGAAGTTGCTCCTCCTCACTTGTTATCTCCTTATCACCAAACTTCTTCCCCTTTTTGTTAGCATCAAGGGTTTGAGTAGTAGGCAGGTTCAACAATCTTTCAAGGAGGGCATTCTATTGATTATGAGTTTCAAGAATGAGCTTTTGATTTGAAATCACAGTGCTCATGCGAACCTCTAATTTATTAACCTTGGCAGACAGATCTTCAATCTTCTTGTCTGTTTCTGCATCATGATTCAGCTTATTTCTAAGCTGCTGCATTGTACGGGGAGGAAGGATGAGCTCCAAGTTCTTGTTCTGAGATTCTAAAGCATGTTTGATTTCAAGTTTGAAGTCATCTTTATCTATCACCCTTTTATTGAGAAGGCACTTGTGCAGTTTGAGAGTAGCCAGAAAATTCTCTTGCACAAGCTTCAGAGTGGGTTCGACATCTTGTAAAGTAGTTACAGTCTTCTCATACTGTACTAATATCTCTTTGTAAGCATCCTTGGTGATGTAATCTTTGGACATTAACCATTCTGGTAGATCCCCGGGTTGCTGTGAAGGTCCTTCATCTTCACCTTCGTCTGTGAATTCAGAATCAGACTGAACCACATCAGTAGCATTTGGAGGCAGCTAGGTAAGAGCATCTTTAGCTCTCTGCATGGATTCAGTTGTGTGTACCAAGTTCAGTTGTTGCTCAGCCTCCACATTTCCCTGTTTAGCCCAACAGTCAAGGTCGAGATCAGGGTGAGTAAAGGTTTCAGCTCATTGTTATGGAGTAAAAAGCAAAATGGTGGCCGTAGTTTACACTGAATTGTAAAAAAGTGGTCGAACTTTCAAATTTTCATTTTAGTGGCTATCGATCTTTTTTCATATACTTTTTTGAAAATTAAAACTAATATTGGTCACTATTTTAAAAATCAAAAACAATTTTGGCCACTTATTTTAAAAATCAAAAAAACTTTGGCCACTATTTTAAAAATAAAAAATAAAATGTGACCACTAAAATGAAAATCTTAATGGGGTGTTGTTTAGATTTGGAGAAAGTAATATTTCAGCTTTGTTTTTGCAGTTGGTGGGGGTGATAGAACTAATAGAAGGTGAAAATGTAAAACGCGCGGGTGCTTGTGTAATTGTGAACTGCATCTCCACTCTAAACATGTCTACTTGTACATTCATATTTTTTTTAAATTGTAAATCTTCTTGAAGTGGGAGATATATTGACGATCGAGAGTTAATATATATTTAATTCAGTGGCAAAATTTCCATGTATGCTTAATAGTTCTGTATGTTTCATGTGTCCTGCTGCTGAATTGTTAGAGACTGTTTTGATTCTTCTTCTACTTGAACAAAAAGAATTATAAATTTAGTATATTATAAACCTATCATTGGAAAAATTATAAATGTGATTAAAAATCTTTAATTTAACTTTCTCTGTTCCATTGAATTATGAGATAATAAGTGTCCCAAATCCAAAATGCATGGCCCTAAACTACCCCAAATGCTAAAAATTGTGTGTAGTACTAATAGATTTTTCAAACAATCACCTTCGTTACACAATTTCGTGAACCGCAAAACGGTCGATGCGGAGTACTGTGTAACGTGTTTGTCTTGATGCTAAACACGAAATATAGTATCTACCCCTGATGCGTTAAACAAAGTGGCGTAACAGCTGATTTGCCAGACGAAATTACGTATCTACGGGATATTTAAGATCAAATTTCTGAAATGAGGTAGAAAGGACTATGATAATTGGAAATGGGACATTTTGAACCATCCTCAAACATTTTATATTTTGGGATGTTTATTCAATTTTTTACCATTGAAATTTTAATAATTTAAAAATTCACATGAAACCACTATTTGTTTTATTCGTTGTAAACATGAAAAACCGATGTAAACCATTATACATGACACACAATTATATAAATTCATAATTATATTCTATTTGTTTAAGGTATATATGACAATAGCAGCATCCAAATATGTAAATACGCGTTTAATTTATTTTTATTAATGTGAAAAATTATATTTTAATGATACACAATAATATCAAAATATATATCAAATTTGGTTATCACAGCTCAGGATTTGAGAGTCGACTCCTTCTTTTTTCCATCCCTCTTCTCATCATCACATCCTCTCCCACTCTACTCCAACCAGAGTTACCGCAGGAGATTCATTTTTTCCTTTCTCTTATTTCCTTTTTTGTTTTTTCTTCAATAATTTTCAATAATCTTCATCTTTGGGTGAGATTTTTGATTCTTGCAACCATTTTTTTGGATATTTTATGTCTCTCCTTTTGGAGTGGTTTGTGTCTCTCCTTTTGAAGTGTTTTTGTTGCGTTTTAGTTCGTTATCGTGTTGTTTTAAGAATGATTTTTTTGGTGTATTGGGAGATCTAGGAAGCCCACTTCGAATCTCGAACGGTGGTGATTATTGCGAGAGCTCACATTGCACAACAAAAAATTGTTCAATATATGGAAGCATCTGTACCCCCAATCTCAGTTGGTGTAACTGATGGGTATGAACAGTAAACTATCACTGGTTTTTTATTTGCGCAGGTCAATTGTGATGCTACTATTTTCAGAAACGCCGGTGCCGACTGGATTGCTCGGGAAACCTTTGTAATCATTTTTATTTTCAAGAATATTTATATTCTATGTGTTAATCAATCTGAAAACGAAACGGTTATTTGTTTAGCTCGTTTTTTGTTTCACAATCAGGTTGTAGCTGACAATTCGGGGGTTTGTACCGGCTGGCTGGGTTTCAATATTTTATTATTAATAAAATCTTCTTGTTCGTCAAAAAAAAAAAACTCGGGGTACGGTCCGATTCCTTACAGTTATATAATTAAACAAGATTTATCGATTCTTTACAACTATATAATTATACAAAATTTATTTACTTCAATTTTTGTAACTGCATCTTGGGTTCGATTCCCTTTTAACTACATAATTGTATGAATTTATTTATTTAAATTTTTTAGTTTTATTTATGATTCAATTCACTATAACTATATAATTAAATAATATTTATTAATTTAATAATATAAACATTTTTAATCTCAGCACCTGGTAATTTGTGTTTCGTACGGATTATCAGCTAGTAACATGTAAAACATAACATACTTGTTCACATGTCTCCCCATGGCTCATTAATATAATAATTCTAAAAATATTCATTTTTGAGATCGTAAATCATGTACCAATATCTCAGAAATACAAGTTATTGTTCCAACTTATGCCTTTTTACAAATGGTCTCTAAATATATGCATATATATGCAGCTCACATAAATTTTATTATTGAAAAAAGAATGATAGTTCATGCATGCAAGACATAGTACGTACTCCTATTCACTAAGCATAAGGTCCTATCATCACGTATTCATAGTTCGAATTTTTTCTTTTTCCCTTCGGCCTGCTACTGATCATTCTTTTGTCACCATCATAACAAGATTACGGGGGAGTGCGCTGATTTTCTGGATTGCCAGGTTCTAAATATGAGTTTGTCATGATCTGTTTTAGCGGGAACTCTCTAATTGCTATCTGTATGAAATGGTGTCGTTTATAAGCTATAGACTGTCGTTTAGTTTTAATATTATTATGTCCAAGTGAGTGCTAGTGACAGTTAAAATGTAGCCAATGAGTGAGTAATACGGGGAATTCCCATTTTGGGTGTGTATAAGTACATTGGTGGCTTCCCAGAATTATCATCCTGAAAATGATAATTCTCAGAATTATCATCCTGAAAATGATAATCCATTTTGGGTGTTGTTTGTTTTTCTCATGTTTTACCTTTATTCTGCTAACTTTGTCCTATTTCTCTTGCTTTCTAACCCTAATCCTAACAGAGTACTGTTAAGAACCACCACTGCCATATCTGTTTCTGCTTCCTTGAACTGAACATATATGCTTTCTCCCTTCGGTTGAGTGCCATATCCACGATCCATCTCCTATTAAGTCAATCCTCCCGACCATTATAGTGCATCTCCTGGTTGTGTTGCAATAGTTGCCCAGATTTTGTATGCATGTACTAGACCGCGTGATCACATGCATCGCTTATCTCAGCGTCTGTATTACCTCGCTCTCGAAGCTTAACACCATCACTCCAACCAATCCCGGACCCTTGAATGAAAATCTTTTGAGTTTACAACAAAAATAAACATAAATGAATGAAGTAAACAAATATTAAACTAACCGGTGCTATGCACGGGGTTTAAGGCCGAAATATTAAAAGTACCGTTTTTTGATAATTCATGAATTTACTTATTTATTATAAACAAAAATATATATAATATCTATACTATTAAAACGCCTAAAATAAATAATAACATAATATATTTAATGGTAATTAGTCAATGTCTTTTTCACATTTACTTTCATTTGAAGATATTATCTTTTATAAACACCTAAAAAACTCAATCATATCACATCTTCCAATAATTAATATTTCTTTCAAATTAAATATGTTACCTTTTTGATTTAAAACTAATTCTTCAATCATTAATATAAACCCGAAAATATCACACCATACTTTTCAATTATTAATAAAATATATTAAAAATCCGTATGCGTTGTTTATAATAAGGAAACATTAGTATAATCCGTAAACATGAGTACTGTATATTAAATTATATTTAATATAATTTAATATACAGTACTCATGTTTATGGATTAAACTAATGTTTCCTTATTATAAACAACATATACGGATTTTTAATATATTTTTTAGTATTTGAAAAGTATGGCGTGATATTTCCGGGTATATATTAATGATTGTAAGATTAGTTTTTAAATCAAAAAGATAACATGTTTTAATTCGAAAAAAATATTAATGATTGGAAGATATGATCAATTGATATTTTTAGGTGTTTATAAAAGGTAATATCTTCAAATGAAAGTAAATATGAAAAAGGAAATCGACTAATTACCATTAATTATATTGTGTTATTACTTATTTTAAGTGTTTTAATAGTATAGATATCATAATATTTCTCTTTATAATGAAGGGTAAATAAGTAAATTCACGAAGTACCAAAAAACAGGTACCAAAACTTTCGAGTATATATTAATGATTGTAAGATTAGTTTTAAATAAAAAAGGAAACGTGTTTTAATTCAAAAAGATTATTAATGATTGGAATATATGATACGATTGATGTTTTTAGGTGTTTATAAAGGAAAATATCTTTAACTGAAAGTAAATATAAAAAAGAAGGTAATATGTTCTATTGAACGTAAATGTGAAAAAGACAATCGACTAATTACCATTAATTATATTATGTTATTATTTATATTAGATGTTTGATAGTTTCGGATGTATATATTTTTTTTATAATCAAGGGTAAATAAGTAAATTTACAAAGTACCAAAAATTGGTACCAAAACTTTTATTGTTTCGGCTTTTATATAATAGTATAGATACCCGAAAATATCACACCACACTTTTCAATTATTAATAAAATATATTAAAAATCCGTATATGTTGTTCGTAATATAATCCGTAAACATGAGTATATTAAATTATATAAAATTAAAATTAAAAAAATTATTAACAATGATGATTATATAAAACCCGTGCATCGCGCGTGCATTTACAGTTTGTGGTTTGGTCTTCGGCATGGTCATCCTAAATATGAAAATAAATAATAAAATAATATGATATGATAAAATATATTAAAAATCCGTATATGTTGTTCGTAATATAATCCGTAAATATGAGTATATTAAATTATATAAAATTAAAATTAAAAAAATTATTAACAATGATGATTATATAAAAACATAATTGTAATATTAAATAAAATTTATAACATAATAAAAGAAACCCGTGCATCGCGCGTGCATTTACAGTTTGTGGTTTGGTCTTCGGCATGGTCATCCTAAATATGAAAATAAATAATAAAATAATATGATAAATGGTAATTAGCTGATTGCCTTTTTAATTAAAAAATACTTTTAATTGATGATATTATTTTTTTTATAATCAAGGGTAAATAAGTAAATTTACGAAGTACCAAAAATTGGTACCAAAACTTGATAAGTTATATTTTTATATATATTTTATATAATTTTATTCCCATATTTAATTGCATTTTGCATTAATTTGGATATTTATTTAATAAATCTTAATGTTTTATTGTAGAAAATAAAAATTCCTGAATTTGGAATTAAAGAGATATTTTGGAGCTAAAAATGTAGAAAATTCGGATTTATTGAGCTACACCTGCTTTCTGCGGTATTTATTTCATATCCGGAGTTGTAGAAGTCGGATTTGGACGATCGTACAGTCCACGCGAAGCTTAGAAAATTATCTACAATTCCGAGGGATTAAATAAGCAAAAATCCGATTGGAGCAGCTCGAATTCTGAGGAGAAAATTCAGTTCCGAATTTTAGTAAAAAATCTTTTTTTACTTTTGGAATTCTATTGTAATTTATTTTAAAGTTTAAAGTGTGTGTTTTGAGTGTTTAGCCATTTGGAAAATTAAGTGCAGCCGAAAGTGATGAAGTAGTGGGTTGGTTGGCTTGGAAAAGAAAAAAAATATGTGCCAAGGTGGGTTAATGATGAAAGGTAATGATGGAGGTATTTTATTATGCAAATTGGAGGGGGAATGAAGGCTATAAAAGGGATGGCAAATGCAGGGGGAGAGAACACACTGCATAGAGGCATACATATAGACAACACATTCCATCTTTACATTCATCTTGTTTCATTCGGCTAAGGATTTTTCAAGGATTAGGGGCTTGGTTTTCTTCTCTTTTATGTACACCTTGATTTAAATTCTCCATTTTATTGCAAATTTGAGGTACTCCTTAATTTTATTTTGCTTGTTAATATATATTTTATATGTCTTGTTTAATTGTTTTTGTAAATTTTATTAATAGCATGAGTGAGTAGTTTATTTCTAGGGTGTACGGGGGAGCCATGTTTACACCACAATAATGCTTTAATCTTATTAGTTGTTTAACGGATATAAAATAATTCTAATCGATATGTTATGAAATTTAATTTTTGTTATCGGCCGGTATCATTAATTAATTATTTGCAAATAGGAATAATAGATCGAGAGATTTTATTCACTAGAGGCATACATACGATTAGCGGAATTGAATTTTAGTGCGAGAGCATAATCGGATTTCCGAGAGCGTTAATGCTTGAGAGAGATTAACACATACTCTAATTATTTAAATCCGTTAAATTAACTACATCCGTATAATTTGTTTCGGTGTAAACATGGTGAACCCGGTCGCCCTAGACTTTTAGTTAATCTATTTTAAAACACATTTATTTGCGTTATTTACTTATACAAAAATTCTCAATAATTATTTTTATTTTAGAAATAATTCGTGACAATTAAATTAAAATTGATAAAACCTATCTACCTGTGAACGAACATAAAAATATACCGCATCAATTTTGGCGCCGCTGCCGGGGAGGCGGTTAGTTTTTATAAATTTTAGTTTAATTGTCCGGGTTTTATAATTTTCAGTTATAGATTTGATTTTTATGTTTTATGTGTTAGAGTAAAAAAAATAGTTTTATAAAATTTCACTACGTATTTTCAGTCTTAATATCTCTGTTTTATTGTAATTCGAAGCATCAGTTTTCCCATTCCCCTGTTTCCTACCTTCTCTTCAATTCAATCACACCCACCTCCATCAATCTCCTCCTCCTTACACAAAACACCACCCCCCAGTCTCCCTTCTCAGCTCCCCCATCCCCTTTTCCTCCTACAAATCTTCGATTAAATCCACCATCTCCACCACTCTTCATCCACCGTCCACCCAACCCAAACAACACTCACCCACCCCCCCTCTTTTTTCTTCTCTGCGAACCCCGATCACGCAGTCCCCCTCGCCCCTTTCTCCTCAATTCACCAAAAAACCACACGCTACCAGTCTTTACCCCCCTTCCTGTTCCGAGTTTTAACAAACACTCCCCTTCCCCCTGTTCTAGTTTTATTCGAACCAAAAAAAAAACCATCCGAGTTATGTGTGTAGATTGTTCTAACAATTTGTTTTCGATGAGTTCGACTGGAATGTTTGGTGATTCGTTTGAATTCGATTTCGTAGCTCGTTGATTTATTCCGGATTTCTGAGTCGACTGGGTTGGTTATCTGCTGTGTGAATTCCGAGTTCTGAGAATCGCTAAGTTCGCAGTTGCTGTTGCTGTATTCGCGAGTGTGGTTTAGCTGAATTGCTAAGTTTCATTTTTTTTTTCTTGTTTTTTATTATCTTATTCGTTATAGAATGCTGAGTTTGTAGTTCGAGTTTTGCTGCGTTTCAAATGGCCGAGTTCTTGTTTGTAGTATCGTCCAAGTTGCTGCGTGTTTCTCCGAGTTGTACCGAGTTAGCTGAGTTGTGTTTCCGTTTCCTGAGTTTGTAGTTCGAGTTTTGGGTTTTGAATTGCTGCCGCTTTTATGGTTTGTAGTTTTAATCACTGATTGCTGAATTACATTAGTTGTTGTTATTTTGTTATTAATTTGTGTAGAAATAGAATAATAACTCTTTTTTTTTAAATTAAAAAAAAATTAAATTAAATAAATAAATAAATAAATAAATAAATTCTGGGATTTAATTAGATTTTAAATAGTTTTTAATTAATTGTTAAAATTAATTTTTAGATCTTTCCCTTTTTACTTAGTTTAAAATAGTTTAAATCTTCTTTTAAATTCGTAAAGATGTTTTTGTGAATTTTGTCTATTGTGATTTCCTTGATTTAAAAAAAAATTAAAATAAAATAAATATTTTATGTTTTGTTTAATTTGTTAAATTTTGTGTTAAATTTTTAATTCGTTTTTTTTTTCCATTGTCTCATTGGAACTTTAGTTCCAATTGAGACCGGTTTTACTGCTTTTCTTGTTTTTGTTGTTGATGCACAGGTCTACAGAAGACGCATTTATAACTCCTGATTCTACTCGGAATCTTGATTCCGGAGAACCTCTGCAACAATATATCGATAAACAGAGAAATAAAATGCAGCGAAAGATCCATTTCTCAGAGATTAAAATGGCCAACCCTCCTGTTAAATCTTTGAAGAACTATTCACAGCCTTCTCCGAGTGGGGTACCAGTTGGTCTCGCTATGCCAGCTATTCAAGCAGCAAACTTTGAGATCAAACCGGCGTTGCTCAGTATGATCCAACATAATCAGTTTGCTGGTCTTCCATCCGAAGACCCTACACTTCATCTGCAAAGGTTTCAACAGCTCTGTTCTACCATTAAACATCAAGGAGTCACTCCAGACCAGTTGAAAGTCATGTTGTTCGGTTTCTCTCTTCGTGACAAAGCTCAAAAATGGTTGAATGATATTGGCTTGACCGAGTAGGATGAGATTGCTCAGGCTTTCTTAACTGAGTTCTTCCTTCCTAACAGAACCGACGATTTGATCGACAAGATGATGGGTTTTAAGCAAGATTATGGCGAATCTCTTCGGGATGCTTGGGACAGATTCAAGGATTATCAACGTGCATGCCCTCACCATGGTCTTGAGAAGTGGTTTCTGCTTAAACGCTTCTATAATGGTCTTGATCCTGAAACAAAAGGTACAGTTGATAACGCTGCAGGTGGCGTGTTTAGACAAAGGAGTTGATGATGCACATGCTTTTCTTTCAAATTTGGTTGCCAATCACTTCAGTAACCCGAGAGTAGCCAAGAAAGGGGGTAAACTTGAAGTGGATGCATATTCTCTATTATCATCTCAACTCGCTGCATTGACTCAGGAGATCCACTCATTGAAGACATCTCAGCCCTCTACTCCACCTATGAGTATCAATGCATTGTCATTCGTGGCTCCTATGAATTATCCTGTTTGTGAAGTCTGTGGCATCCAAGGCCATTATGGTAACGATTGCCAATACAATGCTCAAAATTCATAAAATTATCAGATGGAGCAAGCAATGTTTTCCAACAGAGGCAGCAGTACAATCCGTATTCCAACACTTACAATCCTGGTTGGAAAGATCATCCGAACTTCTCATATAGGAACAATAACGCTCAGAATTCAAATGTTCCTAATCAACAGAAGCAATATCAGCAGTCGTATCAGCCTCCTCCACAACAGCAGTATAGGCCCCCACAAGGACCTATGAATCCCCCTGGATTTCAGAAGCCCTATCAGAATTATGCTCCTCAAGCCAATCAAGCTGCACAAGCTGATAATCAAGGTGATATGATGAAGATATTGTTGCAAATGCAAAAGAATATGGAGGATACCAATAGGAAGATGAACCAGATGGAGATTCATAATAAGATGCTAGAATATCAGATTGCTCAAATGGCTAGTTCTTCGTCTACAAGGCAACAAGGCTCTCTACCAGCACAACCAACTCAGCCAAAGGAAAATGTGAATGCCATTACTCTTAGGAGTGGTCATACATATGATGCTCCTCCAATGCCTACTGACGATGTTCCTACTAAGAAAGAAAAAGAGAATTCTGAGGAAGACAAGGTAGAGAAAGTTGTTGAAGACACAAACGAAGGTGAAACTGAGGAAAGCAAGGAAAAGGACAAAGAAAAGACTGCAGTCACCCCTCCACCATTTATGCCAAAGCTCCCATTCCCTAGCAGGATGAACAGAACTAAGGTGGACCGGCAGTTTGGTAAGTTCATGACACTTGTCAAGAACCTTGAGGTAATAGTTCCTTTCACTGATTAAATTTCTCAAGTTCCATCATATGCAAAGTTTCTCAAGGATATTCTCACTAAGAAAAGGTCCTTTGGTGAGGTAGAGACAGTAGCTTTTACTGAGGAAAGTAGTGCTGTTTTACAGAATAAGTCTCCACCTAAGCTTAAAGATCCTGGTAGTTTTTCGATCCCGTGTCATTTAGGTGCATTGTTTATTGATAAAGCTTTTTGTGATTTAGGCGCTAGCGTCTCAGTCATGCCTCTCTCGATTTTTCAAAAATTAAACATGGGAGAATTAAAATGTACACAGATGACTTTGCAAATGGCAGACCGTTCGATAAAATATCCTCTTGGAATTTTAGAGGATGTGCCTGTTAGGGTTGGAAAATTCTATATTCTTGTAGACTTTGTAGTTCTAGATATGGAATAAGATAGCCAAATACCTATTATTTTAGGTAGACCATTTCTCTGTACTGCAGGCTGTAATTGATGTTAAAAGTGGGACTCTCACATTGAGCGTTGGTGATGATAAAATTACTTTTACTCTAACCTCTGCTCTTAAATCCCCTTTTCTTGAGAATTCATGCTACAGGATTGATGTTATAGATGAAATTGTCCAAGATGAGACGCCTCAGATTCTATTGAATGATGCATTGGAAGCAGTGCTCATGCTTGAAGCATACGAAGGAGAAGGACATGCTGTAGTCGATTCATTGATTCTTGAGTTGGATGGTGTAGTTGATCCGAATTGTGAGGTAACCAACACTGTCACTTCTTGTGGTCAGCCTCAGGTAAAAAAGGTAGAGTTAAAGCCTTTGCCATCTAATCTTAAATATGTGTTTATTGATGATGAAAAGACTTGTCCTATGATTGTTAGCTCTAGTCTTGATGATAACCAGGTTTTTAAGCTTCTTACTATTTTGCGTGTGCATAGAAAAGCTATTGGGTATAGTATTGATGATCTTACAGGGATTAGCCCAGACTTTTGCATGCATAGAATTCACTTAGATGATGACCATAAGCCTTGCATACAGGGACAACGTCGCTTGAACCCTAACATGCAAGAGGTTGTTAAAAAAGAAGTTTTGAAGTTGTTAGATGCGGGCATCATTTACCCGATTTCCGATTCTAAATGGGTAAGCCCAGTTCAGGTAGTTCCTAAGAAAGGAGGAACAACGGTAATTAAGAATGATAAAGATGAATTAATTCCCACTCGAATTGTCACCGATTGGCGAATGTGCATTGATTACCGTAAGTTAAACACTGCTACTAGAAAAGATCATTACCCTCTCCCATTTATTGATCAGATGCTTGAAAGACTTGCTAAGCATAAGTACTTTTGCTATTTAGATGGATATTCAGGGTTCTTTCAGATCCCTATACATCCTGATGGCCAAAAAAAGACTACATTTACTTGCCAATATGGTACTTTTGCATATCGTAGAGTGCCTTTTGGATTGTGCAATGCCCCTGCTACTTTTCAGCGTTGCATGACTGCCATATTTTCTGATTTCATAGAGTCTATCATGGAAGTATTTATGGATGATTTCAGTGTTTATGGGTCTGATTTTGATGTATGTCTGCATAATCTTTCTAAAGTGCTTAAACGTTGTGAAGAGGTGAATTTGGTTTTGAATTGGGAAAAGTGACAAATTGGGAAAAGTGCCACTTTATGGTAAATGAAGGAGTGGTACTTGGTCACTTGATTTCTGAACGTGGCATCCAGGTTGACAAAGCAAAAATTGAGGTGATTGAGAAGCTTCCTCCTCCTGTTAATGTCAAGGGAGTGAGGAGTTTCCTTGGTCATGCGGGTTTTTATCGTCGTTTTATAAAAGATTTTTCAAAAATTGCAAAACCCCTCACTCAATTATTGCTTAAGGATGCCATATTTGAGTTTACTGATGCTTGTTTGTAGTCTTTCTGCAGGATTAAAGAAGCTTTGATTAGTGCACCAATCATACAACCTCCAGATTGGAGCCTTCCATTCGAAATCATGTGTGATGCAAGTGATTATGCTATGGGAGCCGTTCTCGGTCAAAGGAAAGACAAGGTATTGCACGCCATCTACTATGCAAGTAAAACCTTGGATGAAGCTCAGGTCAATTATGCTATTACCGAGAAGGAGCTTCTAGCTGTGGTCTATGCTCTTGACAAGTTTCGGGCATATCTCATTGGCTCCAAAGTCATTGTTCACACAGACCATTCAGCACTGAAATATCTGTTGGCCAAGAAAGAAGCAAAACCAAGGCTTATTCATTGGATTCTGTTACTCCAGGAATTTGACTTGGAAATCAAAGACAAGAAGGGTGCTGAGAATGTGGTTGCAGATCATCTTTCACGACTGCGTTTCACATCAGATGTTGCATCTGATACTCCTATTGACGACTCTTTTCCTGATGATCATTTATTTGCTGTTGCCACTAAAACTCCATGGTATGCAGACTTTGCAAATTTTTGTGTGAGTGGCTCTCATCCTCCAGACTTGACCTATCAACAACGAAAGCGGTTCCATCATGATGCTAAACAATATTTTTGGGATGACCCTTTCTTGTATCGAAAGTGTGCTGATGGGATCTTTCGTAAATGTGCCCCTGAGTTTGAAGTTAATGACATTCTCAAGCATTGTCATTCTCTTGCATGTGGAGGGCACCATGGTCCTTCTAAAACTGCTGCTAAGGTACTTCAATCCGGTTTCTTTTGGCCTTCTCTATTTAAAGATGCTCGTGCTTTCTGTTTGGCATGTGATGCATGTCAAAGAACGGGTAATATTTCTAAACGCAATGAGATTCCTCAGACCGGTATTCTTGAGGTCGAGATATTTGATGTATGGGGTATTGATTTTATGGGACCGTTCCCAACTTCTTATGGGATGAAATACATCTTAGTTGCAGTTGATTATGTTACCAAATGGGTTGAAGCAATTGGATCGCGCACCAATGATTCTAAGGTTGTTATGAATCTCTTCAAGAAAATCATCTTCCCACGCTTTGGAGTTCCAAGAACCGTGATAAGTGATGGTGGTTCTCATTTTCACCACCGACAATTTGAAACTTTGTTGAAGAAGTATGGTGTCACTCATAAGGTTGGTCTTGCTTATCATCCTCAAACAAGTGGCCAAGTGGAGGTTTCAAATCGTCAAATTAAAAGCATTCTAGAGAAGGTGGTTGCAAAACTAGAAAAGATTGGTACTTGAAGCTAGATGATGCTTTGTGGGCTTATCGGACAACATATAAGACCCCTATTGGAACTACCCCATATCGATTAGTATATGGCAAGGCATGTCACTTGCCAGTTGAGTTGGAACATCGTGCTTTTTGGGCTATAAAAGAACTCAACATGGATTTAAAAGCTGCGGGACAAGCAAGACTTCTTCAATTAAATGAATTAGATGAGCTTCGATTTGATGCTTATGATAATTCCTGGATTTACAAAGAGAGAACGAAGAAAATGCATGATAAGATGATCCAGCGAAGAGATTTTCAAGTTGGTGACAAGGTGTTGTTATTTAACTCAAGGCTTCGACTCTTTCCTGGGAAACTCAAATCTAGATGGTCCAGACCTTTCACTGTAACTGGAGTTAAATTTCATGGTGCTATTGAGATCATGGGGCAAGATGGAGCAAAATTTATGGTAAATGGTCAACGCCTTAAATTATATGTGGACGGTGCATTTGTTGGAAAAATGGAGACGATTCGGCTCGACAATCTCTCCATGGAACCTTGATTCGAAGGCAGAAGTCAAGCTAATGACAGTAAAAGAGCGCTTATTGGGAGGCAACCCAATGGTTTGAGCAGGCTTTTAAGGGAGTATTTCTTACTTTTCTTTATATATAATTGTTCATTGAGGACAATGAACCACTTAAGTGTGGGGATGAGTTCTCGATGATTAAAAAAATCCAAAAAAAATTAAAAATTCCAAAATTCCAAAAAAATCAGAAAATTAGAAAATTAATTGCCTCGTCTCGTAGTGTTAACAAGGATAGGTACACATCTTGTGAGCTTATTTTGCATGATTATTTGACATGTCATATCTCTAGAAAAACATTTGTTACTTGATGATTCCTTGTTCGTGCTTGCGAAAAATTTTAAAACTTGAGATACATCTTTGTCAAATTTAGTGAGTACTGAAGCATGCTTTCACCTTGTGAGATCTTGAGCCTAATTTGTGATTGGTACATTTTATATCGATCAAGTTTTTATTGTTGTGTGTTGTTCATCATTTGGCATGTTGCTCTAGAACTTGTTTTAAACCATTTTGAGATTACATGATATCTGTATGCATGAAAATGATAAAGGCACTAGGATTAACCGTATTTATCCAAACAGTACTCTTGAATCATATATCCTTAGTGAGCCCCTTTGAGCTTTTTATCCGTTATTTTTTGTGTATCACCAATCTAAATTCTTGAGCCTACTTGTTTATTCTTCTCTTGATTTACTAGTAGAGCATTTTGATTCATTTGGAGGTTGGTGAGTGCATAGTGTGGGGTTTTCTTTGTTAAAGTGTGAAAATTTGGTGGGAATTTCTAAAAAAAAAAAAAAAAAAAAGATCAAGTAGAGTTGTGTTCATTGGTTTGTGCAATATGAAAGTGGAAAAGTACATATAATATGTGCTTGGAGTTTAATGCTTGTGAGAGTCTGATCGGCTTTTACATGATCGAAATTTCATGTTGAGTGTTTTAATTAGAAATGAACATTGTGCTCTATTAGTTTGTTGAGTTAGCCACTTGTTAGCCTTTTTCTTGATTCCCTACCCTTCACCTTAGCCACGTTACAACCTTTAACAAAGACCTTTTGATTTGTGCATGCATGTATACAAAGTAGTGAAGATTTGGTGGACAACCAAGCATATGGTAGCACATGACTTTATTGATTGAACTTGAGCGAATACACTTCACCTTACACTTGTGTGATTTGAGAATTTTGTGAGCTTCATTTATATCCATAGCATGTTACTCACTGAATGCGGCATTGACATATATTTCATGATCTTTTTGTCTATCTAGACTGTGTGCTTACTTGGATAGTCTTGTACAAATGATGCGTAAATTGAAAGACTTGTCTTTTCTATATTGTGTAATTAAGTTTTGCATGTGTGGAGTACTATGATAGGTTGCATACTTGAGACTTGGCAGAAAAAAAATTGGATTTTGTGGGTAAATTCACTATAAACCCTCACGAGACAACACTCGTCCTACTAGGGCTGCCTAGAGGTTTAACGGCTTGTTGCATATGCTCAATGCAATCGTGTCATCTACGAAAGTGATATTAGTTAGGATTTAGTTTTTATTTCGCTTATTTGCCCGAGGATGTGCAAATGCTTAGTGTGGGGATGTTTGATAAGTTATATTTTTATATATATTTTAGATAATTTTATTCCCATATTTAATTGCATTTTGCATTAATTTGGATATTTATTTAATAAATCTTAATGTTTTATTGTAGAAAATAAGAATTCCTGAATTTGGAATTAAAGAGATATTTTGGAGCTAAAAATGGAGAAAATTCGGATTTATTGAGCTACACCCGCTTTCTGCGGTATTTATTTCATATTCGGAGTTGTAGAAGTCGGATTTCGACGATCTTACAGTCCACGCGAAGCTTAGAAAATTATCTACAATTCAGAGGGATTAAATAAGCAAAAATCTAATTGGAGCAACTCGAATTCTGAGGAGAAAATTTAGTTCCGAATTTTAGTAAAAAGTCTTTTTTTACTTTTTGAATTCTATTGTAATTTATTTTAAAGTGTAAAGTGTGTGTTTTGAGTGTTCAGCCATTTGGAAAATTAAGTGCAGCCGAAAGTGATGAAGTAGTGGGTTGCTTGGCTTGGAAAAGAAAAAAAAATATGTGCCAAGGTGGGTTAATGATGAAAGGTAATGATGGAGGTATTTTATTATGCAAATTGGAGGGGGAATGAAGGCTATAAATGGGATGGCAAATGCAGGGGGAGAGAACACACTGCATAGAGACATACATATAGACAACACATTCCATCTTTACATTCATCTTGTTTCATTCGGCTAAGGATTTTTCAAGGATTAGGGGCTTGGTTTTCTTCTCTTTTATGTACACCTTGATTTAAATTCTCCATTTTATTGCAAATTTGAGGTACTCCTTAATTTTATTTTGCTTGTTAATATATATTTTATATGTCTTGTTTAATTGTTTTTGTAAATTTTATTAATAGCATGAGTGAGTAGTTTATTTCTAGGGTGTACGGGGGAGCCATGTTTACACCACAATAATGCTTTAATCTTATTAGTTGTTTAACGGATATAAAATAATTCTAATCGATATGTTATGAAATTTAATTTTTGTTATCGGCCGGTATCATTAATTAATTATTTGCAAATAGGAATAATAGATCGAGAGATTTTATTCACTAGAGGCATACATACGATTAGCGGAATTGAATTTTAGTGCGAGAGCATAATCGGATTTCCGAGAGCGTTAATGCTTGAGAGAGATTAACACATACTCTAATTATTTAAATCCGTTAAATTAACTACATCCGTATAATTTGTTTCGGTGTAAACATGGTGAACCCGGTCGCCCTAGATTTTTAGTTAATCGATTTTAAAACACATTTATTTGCGTTATTTACTTATACAAAAATTCTCAATAATTATTTTTATTTTAGAAATAATTCGTGAGAAAAATTTTAAAACTTGAGATACATCTTTGTCAAATTTAGTGAGTACTGAAGCATGCTTTCACCTTGTGAGATCTTGAGCCTAATTTGTGATTGGTACATTTTATATCGATCAAGTTTTTATTGTTGTGTGTTGTTCATCATTTGGCATGTTGCTCTAGAACTTGTTTTAAACCATTTTGAGATTACATGATATTTGTATGCATGAAAATGATAAAGGCACTAGGATTAACCGTATTCATCCAAACAGTACTCTTCAATCGTATATCCTTAGTGAGCCCCTTTGAGCTTTTTATCCGTTATTTTTTGTGTATCACCAATCTAAATTCTTGAGCCTACTTGTTTATTCTTCTCTTGATTTACTAGTAGAGCATTTTGATTCATTTGGAGGTTGGTGAGTGCATAGTGTGGGGATTTCTTTGTTAAAGTGTGAAAATTTGGCGGGAATTTCTAAAAAAAAAAAAAAAAGATCAAGTAGAGTTGTGTTCATTGGTTTGTGCAATATGAAAGTGGAAAAGTACATATCATATGTGCTTGGAGTTTAATGCTTGTGAGAGTCTGATCGGCTTTTACATGATCGAAATTTCATGTTGAGTGTTTTAATTAGAAATGAACATTGTGCTCTATTAGTTTGTCGAGTTAGCCACTTGTTAGCCTTTTTCTTGATTCCCTACCCTTCACCTTAGCCACGTTATAACCTTTAACAAAGACCTTTTGATTTGTGCATGCATGTATACAAAGTAGTGGAGATTTGGTGTACAACCAAGCATATGGTAGCACATGACTTTATTGATTGAACTTGAGCGAATACACTTCACCTATACACTTGTGTGATTTGAGAATTTTGTAAGCTTCATTTATATCCATAGCATGTTACTCACTGAATGCGGCATTGATATATATTTCATGATCTTTTTGTCTATCTAGACTGTGTGCTTACTTGGATAGTCTTGTACAAATGATGCGTAAATTGAAAGACTTGTCTTTTCTATATTGTGTAATTAAATTTTGCATGTGTGGAGTACTATGATAGGTTGCATACTTGAGACTTGGCAGAAAAAAATTGGATTTTGTGGGTAAATTCACTATAAACCCTCACGAGACAACACTCGTCCTACTAGGGCTGCCTAGAGGTTTAACGGCTTGTTGCATATGCTCAATGCAATCGTGTCATCTACGAAAGTGATATTAGTTAGGATTTAGTTTTTATTTCGTTTATTTGCCCGAGGACGTGCAAATGCTTAGTGTGGGGATGTTTGATAAGTTATATTTTTATATATATTTTAAATAATTTTATTCCCATATTTAATTGCATTTTGCATTAATTTGGATATTTATTTAATAAATCTTAATGTTTTATTGTAGAAAATAAGAAATCCTGATTTTGGAATTAAAGAGATATTTTGGAGCTAAAAATGGAGAAAATTCGGATTTATTGAGCTACACCCGCTTTCTGCGGTATTTATTTCATATCCGGAGTTGTAGAAGTCGGATTTGGACGATCTTACAGTCCACGCGAAGCTTAGAAAATTATCTACAATTCAGATGGATTAAATAAGCAAAATCCGATTGGAGCAGCTCGAATTCTAAGGAGAAAATTCAGTTTCGAATTTTAGTAAAAAATCTTTTTTTACTTTTGGAATTCTATTGTAATTTATTTTAAAGTGTAAAGTGTGTGTTTTGAGTGTTTAGCCATTTGGAAAATTAAGTGCAACCGAAAGTGATGAAGTAGTGGGTTGGTTTGCTTGGAAAAGAAAAAAAAAATATGTGCCAAGGTGGGTTAATGATGAAAGGTAATGATGGAGGTATTTTATTATGCAAATTGGAGGGGGAATGAAGGCTATAAAAGGGATGGCAAATGCAGGGGGAGAGAACACACTGCATAGAGACATATATATAGACAACACATTCCAACTTTACATTCATCTTGTTTCATTCGGCTAAGGATTTTTCAAGGATTAGGGCTTGGTTTTCTTCTCTTTTATGTACACCTTGATTTAAATTCTCCATTTTATTGCAAATTTTAGGTACTCCTTAACTTTATTTTGCTTGTTAATATATATTTTATATGTCTTGTCTAATTGTTTTTGTAAATTTTATTAATAGCATGAGTGAGTAGTTTATTTCTAGGGTGTACGGGGGAGCCATGTTTACACCACAATAATGCTTTAATCTTATTTGTTGTTTAACGGATATAAAATAATTCTAATCGATATGTTATGAAATTTAATTTTTGTTATCGGCCGGTATCATTAATTAATTATTTGCAAATAGGAATAATAGATCGAGAGATTTTATTCACTAGAGGCATACATACGATTAGCGGAATTGAATTTTAGTGCGAGAGCATAATCGGATTTCCGAGAGCGTTAATGCTTGAGAGAGATTAACACATACTCTAATTATTTAAATCCGTTAAATTAACTACATCCGTATAATTTGTTTCGGTGTAAACATATGGTGAACCCGGTCGCCCTATACTTTTAGTTAATCGATTTTAAAACACATTTATTTGCGTTATTTACTTATACAAAAATTCTCAATAATTATTTTTATTTTAGAAATAATTCGTGACAATTAAATTAAAATTGTTAAAACCTGTCTCCCTTTGAACGAACATAAAAATATACCGCATCAAAACTTTTATTGTTTCGGCTTTTATATAACAGTATAGATACCCGAAAATATCACACCACACTTTTCAATTATTAATAAAATATATTAAATATCCGTATATGTTGTTTGTAATATAATCCGTAAACATGAGTATATTAAATTATATAAAATTAAAATTAAAAAAATTATTAACAAAGATGATTATATAAAAACATAATTGTAATATTAAATAAAAAATTTTAACATAATAAAAGAAACCCGTGCATCGCGCGTGCGTTTACAGTTTGTGGTTTGGTTTTCGGCATGGTCATCCTAAATATGAAAATAAATAATAAAATAATATGATAAATGCTAATTAGCTGATTGCCTTTTTAATTAAAAAATACTTTTAATTGATGATATTATTTTTTATAAGCACCTATAATATCATATCTTCCAATCAATAATATTTTTATTCTAATTAAAATACGTTAACTTTTAATTTAAAACAGAATCTTGCAATAATTGATATATACCAAAAAAATATCACACCATATCTTCCAATCACTAACAAAATATAATAGAAATTTGTATATTACGAATAATGAATATTAAATTTTTAGTAAAAAGGACATAACCGTTAGATCTAATGATTAGATATATTATATGATTAAATTAATTTATTAAAATTTCAAGGTTTGAATTCCATCACCTACAAATTTATTTTAAAATTTTATACTATAAATTTTTAATCATGTATATCATTAATTAAATTTATATTAAATTATTTAATTAAAATTTACAAAAAATATTAATGATTATCTAAAAATATATTTGTAACATAAAATAAAATTTAATATATTTTAAAAGAAATCCGTCCACGGATATAAGCTAGTATTTATTTAATCCTAAATTACTATATTTTGAGCTAAAGACATGGAGTTTGCCTCGTATTATCGGAAATAATTAATGACACCGATGTGTAACATTGAGAAGTCCGTATATGCTTCATCAATTGCCTTTACTTGTATGTATCTTATAAATGCGCAAAGCAATATGTCTGCATGTTTCTGTGCTCAGCCATTTCTTATATCTGTTACTGGCTTCATCCTTAGTAACATGTAGAAGCAATGAAAGGAGAGAAACCTTTGATTTGCTTTATGATGATATATTTCCTCAGCTATCCTTTATTTCTAAGGAATATTACAGTTGAGTGCCTGGTTTATAACGTTGGTGATTCCGAAAACTGGAACACAGGAGTAAACTATCTAAGTTGGTTGCAGAAATACAATTTTAGCGTCGGCGACACTCTCGGTTAGCATTCTTTCCAGCCTCTGTCCTGCAGAACAGAGTAAATAAGATTGTTTGTGTCAAATACTGTTTGGTTTGGTATGGTCTGATTTGTGTTTTGGTGAAATGTGATGCAGTTTTTAATTATGTATTGACGCAACATAATACTTGTGTGGTAACACAATCTACATACCAGTCTTGCAATTCAAGCAACGGAGTGTTGGCCAGATACGAGAGTGGAAATGATCAAATTGTACTGACTGAGGCCAAGAAATATTGGTTTATATGTGATGTACCGGGCCATTGTTCTGGTGGTATGAGATTCGGTATTAGTGTAAATGATAATATTAACAATACTGCTCCTGATCTGCCTGGTATGGATCAAAACAGTGGGAAGAAGAATGGGGGTGCTAGTTTGCTTGTATATTCTATGGCTGCATTACTAGCCTTCATACTTAAATTTTAACAAAATATATATCATTACTTTGATCATGTTTTTGGGTAATTTGGGTAATGCAATGCCGGTCAGTTGTCATACTTTGGAGATTTTTATAAAATCGACTTCATTTTTCATTCATCTTACAGCATTGCACATGAAGAGTACATAAAGGGACACAAACCTTTTATATATCTCCCTGCACTTTTTCCTTCATGCGTGTTCTTATAATATTTGAACTAGATAATGCCTTTACAAATTGTATTAGGAATTTTGCAATGTTACATCCACAAAATGATTGTTTGTGTCCAAAATTAGAGATGAAATGTTGTAATGCGTTAAGATTAAGATGAGGATTAGGGGACAAATTTCATCTCGAAAGTGTATCATAGTGTTGACATGAACTCAAGGATCCTCTTCCCCTTGTATTTATGGATTAGGGGACAAATTTCATCTCGAAAGTGTATCATAGTGTTGACATGAACTCAAGGATCCTCTTCCCCTTGTATTTAGAACAATTGTAATCCATGGAGAGGACAGGCACCCTCATTTTATTCATGCAAATATAAGCAAAAGTTCATGCATCATTAACTTGTTCTTAATTTTATAAAATTGAAAAAAAACAACAGAAATTCGGAAAGAGGGTGCCTACAGTAGCCAATTATGCTTATTTATGAAGATGGTGGAGATGATGATTGTGGTGAAAGTGCACGGGATGCTGATGGTGGTGATAAGAATGGTAATTGTGATGATCATTGCCATTTCCATTTTCTGACGTAGCTGCTTTAGATATCTCAGGCCAACTTCGAATCGGATTTTTAGTTAGCTCTAGCAGAGACTCCCTTACATGATCAGCTTGAATCATATCACAGTCTTTTCTCTATTCGTGATAGCAGACAGTGGTTGCAAATTAAAAAACTCAGTTCAAATATACATGTTAAATGTTATATTGTACAAGTTATGATATAGATATTGTTAGTATTGGTGCCCTAGAGTCAATACAATCAATTGTATTTGTGTTTGAGTGATTTTATATATTTGATATATATATTTATTATTGGCTTTATTTACTGCGAAATAAATAAAGTATAATAAATGTCCTTGGAATCTTGATACAAATTATGTAGTTGCAAGTATGTGACTTGAACATGAGATTATATAATGATTGTATCATATTCTTAAATGTCCCTAGCCGAGTATTATTATTACTTAGGACAATAATAATACATTAAGGCTAGTATGTTTATTGACAAGATGACCACATCTCATTGGTCATAAGTATGCAGATACTAAAAGCAATGCATAGGTAACTGTACGAGTACAGGGTACTGGACAGACCCACCGTGAGATACATCATGGTAAATAATAATAATAAATGTGTCATATGTATTCTCACAGTGATAATGGTGTAATGATCCTTAGACCTGAAGTCGTTATAATTCTACATGAGAATTAATATATTTTGAATTCGTCAAAAGTTATCTTTAGCCGGATAATGATAAAGGTGAATATCGGATATATTATGAATCATGTGAGAAATATGAACGATCTAGATGGGATTTAAATCTCCTGATAAAGGAGTGATATTATCGGCCTCTTGTTTGAGTGAGACTATGAAATGCATGGCCATGCTCAAATGTTGATTTGATTAAATAGTCTACTCATCGATCAAGAAAATGAAGATTAAATTATAAAGAGGATGACACATTGCATGCCTCGAGTTTAATCTATAATATCATGATTTAAAGGGATTATATTACATGGAACATTAGTCATAAAAGGTTGATTGAATCGTTGATTTAATTATTGTTTAATTGGGTAGCAATAATGTGTTACTAGACGCCGCTTATTGTTTGTAATTTTATTAGAGAATAAAATTATTGCCAATTAAATAATAACCTACAGGGTCACACACATAGAATGTTTAAAAGGGAAATTAATTTATTTCATGAATTTAAATTAATAATAATTTAAATTATGATTTTAAATTAATAATAAATAATAATTCGAATTTTATAAAATTAATTAAGTGAGACTTGATTAGTTAAAGATAAAATTTGAAGATGTATTTTCTTGACTTATTTGATTAATTAAGTATGACTTAATTAATTTATTTAAATAAATAAGATTTGTTTAAATAAAAATGGCCTAATTGTTTAATGGTCCATTTTTCTTTATTTCTCTTTATAAGCCAAAGGTTGGCTAGTCTTCTTGGTGAAACACAACTGAAAATTTCAGTTCATACACATCTTAGAGACAAGGGAGAAATCAAGATTTGTCAAGAACACATCGATTATTTATTTTGGCTAGTACCTCGTCCCGTGGCGAAAATCGTTCGACGATTCAAGCAAGCATTCAAGGGTGGATTCCGGTGGAGGAGTTATAATTTTAACTCTCAAGATCAACAAGCTAGGATCTCCATTTGACATCCATTGGAAAGCTTAAACAAGGTACAATCTTGTTCTTGAGAATTTTATACCATAATCATCATTTTATACATAGATCCGGGCTTTGGAATTCGTTTTTAATTGTTATTTACGTTATTTCCGTTGCGTTATTATGCCCGAATTCCAACAATGGTATCAGAGCTACATGTATAAAAGGATGATTTGGTGTTTTGTTCTTGAAAATGAATCATACATGAATTTTATGAATTTTTGTCATGCTTCATTTTAACATACAAAAGATTTTATAAATTGTTATGATTGTTTGTATGATGTTATAAATTGTTATAACATGTTTTGGATGATGTATTATATGTTAGATATGTTAATCACATCATTGGCATAATTTTAGAATTGATTAAAACTGAAATATAAATTTTCTGCATAGTTTCTGGACATTCTGCAGGTTTCTGGATAATCTGTATGTACAGGTGTTGCGCATTCTGGTAATGCGCAACAGTAGTTTACAGGCGGGTTGCGCATTCTGGTAATGCGCAACAGCAGTTTTCAGGCGGGTTGCGCATGTCGGACATGCGCATCACCCGTAGACAGCAGGTGTTGCGCATGTACGACATGCGTATCACGGTTTTTGTCTGCAGAAACAGTGTGGCGTGCTGTGGTGTGCTGTGATGAATTTTATTTAATTCTAATTTTTTTATTTTAGCTTTTGCTTTTTGCTTTTGCTTTAATAATTCTAATTAGTTGCCATGTTAGACTTATTGGTACTAATCATTAGATTCCTAAATGATTAAAGTTTTAATAATTGAATATTTAAATCATGGATTTAAAAAATTATTATTAATTCAAAATTTTATTAATTAATTTAATTTCGAATTTTAATAATATATTTAAATTATGAATTTGAATATTATTATTAAATTCGAATTTTGATTAATTAATTTCGATTTAATTTTTTTTTTATTCGGATTAAAATTTTAATTAGTTAATTATATTAATTCGAATTTAATTAATTAAATTTGATTTATTTATTTAATTCCCTTTTAAATAATTAGGTATTTATATTGGGGAGTTAAATATTAATCGATGTGATCATGATTAATTTGATGTCTATAATTGTTATATGAGCATGGTGCATTGGTTATGGCCTAAAGACCCGTAGAATAAATGTTGTAATTTTATTTATGGTCTGTAATAATTAAATACGACTTGCATGTCGTTATTTTTGTAATTATTATTTCTCGAATGCAACTCGAGTTCTTTTATAATTGTTTCAAAAGGAAGCTGAAGGCAATCAATGGAGGCTTGGGAAGCAAATGAAGAATTTTGTAATAATTAGTTATTACAACCATAGATTGACCTTGATCTTTTCATTAGCTCGAAAAGATCGCATAGGATCGGGCCATAACCATTACACGTTTAATTTTGCGTAACTGCACTTTACATATGATGCATGGATATATTAGATATATGAATGGATGCATGGATGTATGGATATTTTAGAATGTATGTATTAGATACGACACATATGCCATGTTTAAACAAGATAAAATCTGTAACGATTTAAGATTTAAACAGACGATCAAGATCGTTAAATTTTTCTAAAAATCCCTTAAGAAATATTAAGTTAAACAGATGCTTTCCAACAAATAACACTCATTAAATCCTAGATCATTGAGGAGTGGATTTGCCAAAGCAAGGGCTTCTCTTTTATCGTGGTGAGATGTGATTAAGTAAACAAGCTTACTTAAATTGTTATTGTTGGGTCCAACTTAAATAAGTCGTCATAATAGGATTATGAACTTATAAGCATAGAGTTTAGTGAAATCTATTAGATAGATCGGAGCAATATGTTGTTCACTAAGCTATCCAAGAGTTATATACGATATAATTGACATAACGGTCTACCTAAATAATCATATTTAAGAGGAAAGCCAATGCTGACTTAAAATATGACGAAATATGGATCTTGGCTCACTAAGAAAAGGTTTTATGGGAACCATTTTCCGAATTGATAGTAAGGGCTATTAATTTGATAAAAAATAGTGGGAGGTATATTACGAATATGCTATAAATCAACTTGAACATAATTGGTTTTACGAAACATGCAAACTAACTCATTTTATGCGCTTTTACAAAATTGTAGATAATAAATGGCAAACAACACAAACCACTTTTCGATACGATCAGTCCTAGAAAAGGAAAAGCTGACAGGGACAAACTTCCTAGATTGGTTTAGGAACTTGAGGATTGTCCTCAGGCAGGAGCGAAAGCTGTATGCCATTGAAGTTCCTCACCCAAATCCTCTTCCTGCTGGAGCCACACGTGCCGAGCAAAATGCTTATCAGAAGCATTTGGATGACTCAACTGATGTGTCATGCCTTATGCTTGCATGCATGGCTCCTGAGATTCAAAAGCAACATGAGTTGATGAATGCTTTTGAAATAATTGAGCACCTCAAAAGCATGTTTGAGGGACAAGCTCGCCAGGAGAGATATGATACGAGCAAGGCTTTGTATGCTTGCAAACAGGGAGAGCGAGACCCGGTTGGACCACACGTTCTTAAGATGATTGGGTACATTGAACAACTAAGTACCTTGGGCTTCCCGATTGGTCCGGAGGCTCAAATAGATTTGATCTTACAATCACTTAACAAGAACTTTTCTCAATTCGTTATGAACTACAACATGAATGAGATAGATAAGACACCCACTGAATTGTTGGGCATGTTAAGAACTGCTGAAACCAACATTCAGAAGGAATCTCCTACTCCCATGCTGATGGTGAACAAAGGAGGTGCCAAGGGGAAAAGAAAGTGGAAGGGCAATAAGAAGAGGAATGTGTCCAAATCTGCTGCCAATCCTAATTCTGTTCCCAAGAAGGCTACCAAGCCTAAAGGAGGTGTTGAAAAGGGTGATTGTCACCACTGTGGTAAACCGGGACACTGGAGGAGAAACTGTCATGCATATTTGGAAGAACTTAAGAAGAAGAAGGCTGCTGGCCAGACTTCTGCTTCAGGTATTTATGTAATAGAAGTCAATTTGTCTACTTCTACATCTTGGGTATTGGATACCGGATGTGGTTCTCACATTTGTATAAATGTGCAGGAACTACAAAGGAGTAGGACACTGGCTAAGGGAGAGGTAGACCTACGAGTTGGAAATGGAGCAAAGGTTGCTGCTTTGGCTGTAGGAACTTACCATTTATCGTTGCCCACTGGGCTTATATTAGAACTTGAAAACTGTTTGTATGTGCCTTCTATTTGTAGAAACATTATTTCTGTTTCTTGTTTGGACAAGAAAGGTTTTTCATTTACCTTTAAAGACAATGGTTGCTCTTTTGGTTTGAATGACATTACCTATGGTGTTGCACAATTATTTAACGGTTTGTATGTTCTTAATTTAGATACTCCTATCTTGAATGTAAATAACAAACGACTTAAGACTAATGACTCAAATCAAACATACCTTTGGCACTGTCGTCTAGGCCATATAAACGAGAAACGCATTTCCAAGTTACATCAAGATGGTTTCTTGGATCAGTTTGATTTTGAATCATATGATGAATGCGAGGCTTGTTTACTTGGAAAGATGACTAAAGCTCCTTTTACCGGACAAGGTAAGAGGGCCACCGTACGGCTAGAACTAATACATAGCGATGTATGTGGTCCTATGAGATCGATGGCAAGGGGTGGCTATTTCTACTTCATTACGTTTACTGATGATTTCAGTAGATACGGATATGTATATCTTTTGAAGAACAAATCCGAGGCATTTGAAAAGTTCAAAGAGTATAAGGCAGAAGTAGAAAAGCAAATTGGCGAAAGCATAAAAACTCTAAGATCTGATCGAGGAGGTGAATACTTAAGCCATGAGTTTAAGAACTATTTGAGGGAGTGTGGTATTGTATCACAACTAACTCCTCCTGGAACACCACAATGGAATGGGGTTTCTGAAAGGAGGAATCGTACCTTGTTGGACATGGTGCGATCTATGATGAGTCAAGCAGATCTTCCAATTAGTTTCTGGGGTTATGCCCTGGAAACGGCTGCATATACACTAAACCGTGTTCCTACTAAAACGGTTCAACAAACTCCATATGAGATATGGACAGAGAAACGGCAAAGCATGTCCTTTATGAAAGTATGGGGATGTGAAGCATTTGTGAAACGCCTAACATCAGACAAGCTTGGACCGAAATCTGAAAAATGTAATTTTGTGGGATACCCAAAGGAAACTAAGGGTTATTCTTTCTATAGTCCCTCGGAGAACAAAGTAATTGTTGCTCGAACTGCTGTATTCTTGGAAAGAGAGCTAGTCTCTAGAAAAGACAGTGGGAGGAAAATAGATCTCGATGAAGATCGAGAACCACTTGATAACATTGAACCAGAAGGGGAGCATGAGCAAGAAATACAAGATAACATTGCTCAAGAAACACAGGTTGTTCGTAGATCTAGTAGGATTCGCCATGAGTCAAAGAGGAATTATGGATTTCTCTTAACTCAAAATGACGATGTGATGCTCATAGACCAAGATGAGCCTCTCACCTACCAAGATGCTATGAACTCACCAGACTCTGAGAGATGGCAAGAAGCCATGAATTCTGAGATGGATTCCATGTATGAAAACCAAGTATGGACTTTGGTTGATCCACCTGAAGGGGTAAAACCTATAGAGTGCAAATGGATTTTCAAGAAGAAAATCGACATGGATGGTAAAGTACAGACCTATAAAGCTCGACTGGTTGCAAAAGGTTTCAAAGAAATTCATGGTATTGACTATAATGAAACCTTTTCACCAGTAGCAATGATAAAATCCATCAGAATTTTGCTTGCAATAGCGGCTTACTATGATTACGAAATATGGCAGATGGATGTCAAAACAGCCTTCCTTAACGGAAGCCTTGAAGAGGATGTGTACATGACACAACCTGTAGGTTTTGGAAATCCAAAGGATGCCGGAAAGGTATGTAAGCTGCATAGATCCATTTATGGATTGAAGCAGGCCTCTCGGAGATGGAACATCCGGTTTGATGAAATAGTCAAAGGTTTTGGCTTTATTCAGAACGTGGATGAACCATGTGTTTACAAAAAGGTTAGTGGGAGCCATGTGGCATTCCTAGTATTATATGTTGATGATATATTACTAATAGGGAATGACATTCCTTCTCTACAGGCTGTAAAGACTTGGTTAGGACAAAGTTTTTCTATGAAAGACTTGGGCGAGGCTACCTATATATTAGGGATCAGGATCTATAGAGATAGATCAAGAAGATTAATCGGCTTAAGCCAGAGTACATATATTGACAAGATTTTGCATCGTTTTGGAATGCAAGATGCAAAAAGGGGATATGTCCCCATTTCTCATGGGATAACGATCTCAAAAGAGAATGGTCCTAAATCATTGGATGATAAGGACCGCATGAGTAAGATTCCATATGCTTCAGCAATTGGATCTATCATGTATGCAATGATATGTACTCGTCCGGATGTCTCGTATGCTTTGAGCATGACGAGCAGATACCAGTCTAATCCAGGTGAAGGTCACTGGACGGCGGTCAAGAATATTCTTAAGTACTTGAAAAGGACTAAAGATTCATTCTTGGTGTATGGAGGAGAGGAGAAGCTAACGGTAAAGGGTTACACGGATGCTAGTTTCCAGACTGACAGAGATGACTCTGTGTCTCAGTCTGGATTTGTGTTTTGCCTAAATGGAGGTGCTGTAAGCTGGAAAAGTTCGAAGCAAGACACAGTAGCTGATTCTACAATGGAATCCGAGTATATTGCGGCATGTGAAGCAGCCAAGGAGGCTGTATGGATACGGAAGTTCATTACAGTACTTGGTGTAGTTCCATCGATCGCAGATCCCATAGATCTTTACTGCGATAATAATGGAGCTATAGCACAAGCCAAGGAGCCCAGAGCTCACAGCAGAACAAAGCATATACTTCGGAGATATCACCTTATTCGAGAGATAAATGATAGAGGAGATATTCACATATGTAAAGTGCATACTGATGATAATATTGCAGACCCGCTGACTAAGGCTCTGTCGCAGCAGAAGCATGAATGTCACACTAGTAGCATGGGTATTCGATACATGAATGATTGGCTCTAGTGCAAGTGGGAGATTGTTAGTATTGGTGCTCTAGAGTCAATACAATCAATTGTATTTGTGTTTGAGTGATTTTATATATTTGATATATATATTTATTATTGGCTTTATTTACTGCGAAATAAATAAAGTATAATAAATGTCCTTGGAATCTTGATACAAATTATGTAGTTGCAAGTATGTGACTTGAACATGAGATTATATAATGATTGTATCATATTCTTAAATGTCCCTAGCCGAGTATTATTATTACTTAGGACAATAATAATACATTAAGGCTAGTATGTTTATTGACAAGATGACCACATCTCATTGGTCATAAGTATGCAGATACTAAAAGCAATGCATAGGTAACTGTACGAGTACAGGGTACTGGACAGACCCACCGTGAGATACATCATGGTAAATAATAATAATAAATGTGTCATATGTATTCTCACAGTGATAATGGTGTAATGATCCTTAGACCTGAAGTCGTTATAATTCTACATGAGAATTAATATATTTTGAATTCGTCAAAAGTTATCTTTAGCCGGATAATGATAAAGGTGAATATCGGATATATTATGAATCATGTGAGAAATATGAACGATCTAGATGGGATTTAAATCTCCTGATAAAGGAGTGATATTATCGGCCTCTTGTTTGAGTGAGACTATGAAATGCATGGCCATGCTCAAATGTTGATTTGATTAAATAGTCTACTCATCGATCAAGAAAATGAAGATTAAATTATAAAGAGGATGACACATTGCATGCCTCGAGTTTAATCTATAATATCATGATTTAAAGGGATTATATTTCATGGAACATTAGTCATAAAAGGTTGATTGAATCGTTGATTTAATTATTGTTTAATTGGGTAGCAATAATGTGTTACTAGACGCCGCTTATTGTTTGTAATTTTATTAGAGAATAAAATTATTGCCAATTAAATAATAACCTACAGGGTCACACACATAGAATGTTTAAAAGGGAAATTAATTTATTTCATGAATTTAAATTAATAATAATTTAAATTATGATTTTAAATTAATAATAAATAATAATTCGAATTTTATAAAATTAATTAAGTGAGACTTGATTAGTTAAAGATAAAATTTGAAGATGTATTTTCTTGACTTATTTGATTAATTAAGTATGACTTAATTAATTTATTTAAATAAATAAGATTTGTTTAAATAAAAATGGCCTAATTGTTTAATGGTCCATTTTTCTTTATTTCTCTTTATAAGCCAAAGGTTGGCTAGTCTTCTTGGTGAAACACAACTGAAAATTTCAGTTCATACACATCTTAGAGACAAGGGAGAAATCAAGATTTGTCAAGAACACATCGATTATTTATTTTGGCTAGTACCTCGTCCCGTGGCGAAAATCGTTCGACGATTCAAGCAAGCATTCAAGGGTGGATTCCGGTGGAGGAGTTATAATTTTAACTCTCAAGATCAACAAGCTAGGATCTCCATTTGACATCCATTGGAAAGCTTAAACAAGGTACAATCTTGTTCTTGAGAATTTTATACCATAATCATCATTTTATACATGGATCCGGGCTTTGGAATTCGTTTTTAATTGTTATTTACGTTATTTCCGTTGCGTTATTATGCCCGAATTCCAACAGATATACGTACCTCAACTTTAAAGACATTGAGAACGAGGGATAATAAGCTAGTAACATTCACATTTGTTACATCAAGCCCAAGAGAATTTAGAGCCTCCATCAACTTCACAAAACCGCCTGGCTTGTGCTCACAGAATACCTTCACAAACAACTCATTTCCATCCAATTGAATCACCTCCACTTGCGGCTGCAATAACATTTCAATATAATTACACAACATATATACAACACACACACACATCTTACCTCCATTTGTTGCACCTTATCATTAGTACTTTCGGAGTTTAAAGTTTTCTTAGTGGAGACCTCTGTTCCAATACTTGATAAAGCTCCAACATTGTAAGCCCTATTGTAAGGTTTACCAAGTTCAGATTTTGTTCCAATTTTAACTTCACTTCCATGTACAACCTCTAATTGAAGAGTGCTTTGATCATTATCATTTGGTTGCCCACCTTCGTCGTCTATGTTCCTCTCTAACTCGTTTTGAAGATCTTCAACTTGTTGCTTTAACTCCATTACATATTCAATTGCATCTCCAAGAATTGAAGCTCTATCCAACGGAATATAAATGAAAAGGTGACAACAAATTACATTATATTTATATTTAGTTGCAGCAAGTAATTCGTTGATTTTATTCCAACAGCCCTTCTTTTCTCCGACTAACAAGAGGTAGTATATAGACATATATAAAGATATAATTGTGTCTTACTAATTGTTATACATAGTACCTTGGTAATTTTAGGAACCAAAGATCTGAGATTATAAAGCCTTTCATTAAGTTTTTTCCTTCTCTTCCTTTCAGCTTCAAGGTTTTTACATTGAGTTCCACCTTTTCCAGTTCTTCTTCTGTACTTGCCATCATTATTATCTTCATCATCATTATTATCTTCGTCATCAGAGACCGAATCTGATCTGTTTATGGAATCTCTATCATCACTTTGCCGTTTCTTGCTTTTCGTAGGCTCCACATTAGTATTGATCATTTGTGCATTAGTACTACTAATCACGGATTTCTGAAATGTGTCCAGATCTTCCTGATCATAAACATTTAACGGCCTATGATCCATATTCAACTGTTCATCGGGACTTTCTAGTAAGCTCTTGTTTTCATTTTCCATATTGTGATCGTCAAATTGTTGGAAGAAGCTCACTGAAGAGTTGTGTAAATGAATTTGATCTGTGCTGATGTCGTCTTGAAGATTCAGATTCTGGATCATTGTTGCTGGAGAGATTGGTGGCTGGAAAAGCTCCTTTTGAATTTTTTGATCATTTTCACTGATCATTGAAGTCGACTTGAATAAGAAGTCTGAAGTCATCATGCTTTGCTGATCTTGTGACAAGTTAAACTGTGATGTTATAAAATCTATCAAACGCTGATCTTCAGATACCTGAGAAAAGAAAACTAATCAGTTGATAATGCATAAAGCATATGTAATATTCCATGCATGAAGATGATTCATGGACAACCTAATGACGAAGTTTTATCCCTCATAATTTTCAAATGACAAACTCAGAAGTTCAAATCCTCACACCGACTCCCCTTATCTATACTATACTATATTATAAGAAGGAAAAGGGGTATAATTTGTAGTTGGTTATCTTATTATTTTTGGTTATCCCCTTGTTTTTGGTTATCCTCATTCACAACCGTTAGATCTTCAATTCAAATAGATTTAGATACAACAATACTAAAAATTGAAGGTCTAACGTTCGAATCCCGCCAACAACATTTTAATATAAAATTAATACTAGATTATGTTATATAGAATGGTTGAAGATTCGATTCTCACCAACATCATATTAATTTAGATTTAATACTAAACTAAAAATAATGTTTAAAATATTATATATACTAAACTATAAACAAATTTTAAAAAATTAAAAATAACCTGTGCTTTGCACGGGCTATAAGCTAGTACTTATAAATGATGTGAACTACCAAAAATTTCATGCACTTTATATTTTTTATATATACTTTATTATTTGTCACACGGTTTTTTAATATTATATTAATTTTTTTCATTAATTTGAATTAAAACAGAATTTTGGAGGCTGAAATTTTTAAATGGGATGATTTGAGAATAATTACATAAATGTTATCTGATATTTTTAGAAATTTTTAGAAAATGAGGGATTTTAGTTAGAAAATACAGAAAACGTGATAGGTTTTAGTTGAAAAAGGTAATCGATTGTAACACCCCCTTCCTAAAATGAGAGGAGATATTACTTATAATCCATAAACCTGCAAAGAGAGCACTAAAATAATTCTCTAAATAACCATTAAACAGTCACAATTTAAATAAACCTCCAAATTACAGTTCAAACCAATAAATACGAAAAACCACAATTCTCTAAATAATTAATCCAGTCTAAATAATTCTAGAAGTCCATAAATCCTAAGCAACGAAATAGTGGGTAGCACTCCATCACACAGTCCCAGATCCCCCTAAGCACCTGCCAGAAAAAGAATACGGCATGAGCCAAATGCCCAGTACGGATTTGGAATACAGTTTATAAAACAGAAAAACAGATAAGTAAATTTTACAGTTATAATAAAACATTTATTTTAAAATATGCATGGCTGAAGCAATGAGGGATTAGGATATTTCATACCAAGATCAAAACAGAACAGATACAAATACACACATCATAGGGTACCTAATGTGTGCAACAAATCGGTTAACGTGTACGGCATATACAACGTCACCGCCAAATCAAATCACAAATCACAAAATCTGGGTGCACCCACGTATCCTGAAACACGTATCAAAATGCGCAAAAGCTCGCCACCTGAGCTATCAGAAGGATACGCCGTGACCAATCACACTGTCACGGAAGTGTCATGTCACTGGTGCCGCAATGACATGGCTATAGTACCCCTACAGCTGGTTAACTCGGTATACCCTATATCGCTAAGGGTTCAAATAAATTATTTCACAAAATCTTTGAAAACACAATAAATAAATATTTGAACATCTCCAAAAAATATATAATTTGCAAAGTATCAGAAAGTCGCAGAAATATATATTTAAATATTTTCAAAACAGATATAATGATCACTTTCCAAAATCAACAAGTCAAAATAATTAAAACCAAGTGAATATATTAGAGGACAAAACAGATTTAATATAACTATTTCTAAGATGAGTATCGCTGAATAAAAAGGAGAGAGAATCCGTACCTCGAAAATAGCAACTACTAAAATACTAACGAAATCCACAAATGATCTTCTAAACCTCCGACCCGCAATCTAATTACAAAATATAATTTTTTATTAAAATATATTGATTTGTTCATTTATTAAACAAACCGAATCATTTATATAAACTTTATATTTATCACTTTAATACTCCATTTTAATTACAAGATTGATACCTAAAATCTTGATTGGTCATGTTTTAAAATTTATTCATGTAGTACAGGGACCATATTAGTACTCTTCACAAGTCTTGCATTAACCTCCTGCACCTATTCACAATCGGTCATAATGCCATAGAGACAATAACATTTATTATTTAATATATAATTAACCTAAGTGTGGATTCTGCCATTAACATGAATTTTAATATATGTACTAATGGTGTGCCAAAACTTAGTACTGTACATACCATTGTTTAAATCACTTACACACCTACTGCGATTCATTGTATACTCAAGTGTACGTAAATTATATAAATATATATTTTATAATCCAATCTATAGCAGATGTACCGTAAAAAAAAATGAATAAGTACATACTTGATTATCGAATACTTACTCCTCTTAAACGAGAAGCTTTATTCCCCTGTTCTCTGCGGCTTCTCTTGTTCTCTCTCACAATTGTTTTAGGGTTTTTAATATAACAGGCAGTACATCTTGTATATATATATATATATATATATATATATATATACAAATTTTAGATTCATTATCCAACTTCTAATATAATTACTAATTTACAATTCTCCTTTTAATCAAATTTTATTATAAACAT
Source organism: Saposhnikovia divaricata (assembly GCA_036435485.1). Lineage (NCBI taxonomy): Eukaryota > Viridiplantae > Streptophyta > Magnoliopsida > Apiales > Apiaceae > Saposhnikovia > Saposhnikovia divaricata. The sequence continues at coordinate 247,082,167 of CM071594.1, read as the reverse complement.
ATATTAATATTTCTCACTTAATTATGAATTCAAATTTTAGTCTATTCTATTATCTTATTATTATTATTATTATTATTATTATTATTATTATTATTATTATTATTATTATTATTATTATTGAATGTAATCTTATTTTAATTATTATTATTATTATTATTAAATATTTACGGATATTACATATATACCCCCTTAAAAAAGATTCCGTCCCCGGAATCAAACGTAACTAAAACCCGTACCTGAATCGAATAAGTGCGGATATCTCTCACGAATAGATTCTTCTAGTTCCCAAGTATCCTCTCTCTCAGAATGATTTTTTCCACAAAACCTTCACAAACGGTATAGTATTCTTCCTCAAAACTCGCTCCTCTCGAGCTAAGATAGCTTCTACTTCCTCCTCACAAGTAAGATCCTCTCTAATCTTATGTAGCGGGTACTGAACTATGTGTAACGGATGATACTTATAGCCTCTCAAAACCGACACATGAAACACGTTATGTACATGAGATAACTGTGGTGGCGACGCAACTCTGTAAGACACTTCTCCCACTTTCTCTATAACGTCAAACGGGCCAACATATCTCGGACTAAGCTTTCCCTTCATACCAAAGCGCTTAACACCCTTGCAAGGAGACACCTTCAAGAACACATGATCACCAGGTTCAAATCCACCAAACTTCCTATGTTGATCTGCATAACTCTTTTGACGTGACCGAGCTTCTTTCAAGCTTGCCTTAGCCTTCTCTACCTTCTCATTAGTAACTCTAACTAGTTCTGGTCCTTCAATGACTCTCTCACCAACCTCATCCCAACAAGATGGTGCCCTACACCTCCTACCATACAAAGCCTCAAATGGTGGCATACCAATACTCGTGTGCCAGCTATTATTGTACGCAAACTCAACAAGATACAAATACTTATCCCAATCACCTATCCACTCCAAAGCACAAGCTCTCAGCATATCCTCCAATGTCTGAATCGTCCTCTCTGACTGTCCATCGGTCTGCGGATGATAAGCAGTACTAAAATTAAGTCTCGTACCCCAAGCTTGCTGAAATCCCTTCCAAAAACGTGATGTAAACCTCGTATCCCTGTCAGAAACTATCGACACAGGCACACCATGAAGTCTAACAATATCCCACTGAAAAATCTCTGCCAACTCATGAACAGGAGTAGTCTCTCTAATAGGCAAGAAATGAGCAGACTTAGTAAGTCTATCAACCACCACCCATATAACATCATTCTTTCTAAAGGTCCTCGGCAAATGAGTCACAAAATCCATAGTAATGTTCTCCCACTTCCAAACTGGAATATCTAACTGCTGCAACAATCCACTAGGCCTCTGATGATCTATCTTCACCTGTTGACATATAAGACATTTTCCCACAAACTCTGCTATGTCTCCTTTCATTCCACTCCACCAAAAGTGCTTCTTCAAATCTCTATACATCTTGGTAGAACCTGGATGAATAGAGAATGAAGAGCTATGGGCCTCAGTCAAAATCTCTTCACGAATCGCCACATTCGCAGGCACACACAATTTACTACCCAACCATATCACACCCTCATCATCAACACGAAAATATTTTTGCTTACCTTCTGCCACCTTTGATCTAATACCTTCCAATCCTGTATCATTCTTCTGAGCTTCCTTAACCCTTGAAACCAGATTTGGTTCCACTCTCAAACTCGCAATGCTACCATCTGATCCTCTAACATACAGCTCAATACCAAAGCGCTCCATGTCTGAAATAAGATACGGCTGAGTAATGAGAGATGCAACACTCCCCAAGTTCTTCCTACTAAGAGCGTCTGCCACAACATTCGCCTTCCCTGGATGGTACTGGATATTAGCATCATAATCCTTAAGAAGTTCAAGCCATCTTCGCTGCCTCATGTTAAGCTCCTTCTGAGTAAAAATGTATTTAAGACTCTTATGATCAGTGAAGATATCACAAGTCTCTCCGTACAGATAATGCCTCCAAATCTTCAAAGCAAAGACCACTGCTGCTAACTCTAAGTCATGAGTAGGATAATTTACCTCATAAGGTTTAAGCTGCCTAGAAGCGTAAGAAATCACCTTCCCATGTTGCATAAGAGCACACCCTAATCCTCTCTTAGAAGCATCACTATAAACCTGAAATCCTCCACTCCCTGATGGCAATACGAGAATAGGAGCTGACACCAACCTCTTCTTTAACTCTTGGAAACTCTGCTCACGATCATCATTCCACTCGAACTTAACACCCTTCCTCATCAGTTGAGTCAATGGTAAAGCTATGGATGAGAAACCTTCCACAAAACGCCTGTAGTAACCTGTCAAACCCAAGAAGCTCCTCACCTCTGTCACAGTGCTAGGTCTCGGCCAATTAGTGATAGCCTCGACTTTCGCAGGATCCAACTCAATCCCTCTAGAAGACACAATATGCCCCAAAAATGCCACCTGCTCCAACCAGAACTCACATTTTGAAAATTTTGCAAATAATTTCTTCTCCCTCAAGATCTCAAGCACAATACGTAAATGTTCCTCATGCTCCTCCCTGCTCCTCAAGTAAATCAATATATCATCAATGAAGACCACAACAAACTTATCCAGGTAATCATGAAAGACCCGATTCATCAAATCCATAAACACCGCTGGTGCATTCGTCAAGCCAAAGGACATCACAAGAAACTCATAATGACCATAACGAGTACGAAATGCAGTCTTCGGAATATCTTCCTCCCTTACTCGCAATTGGTGGTAACCCGATATCAAATCTATCTTCGAAAATAATATCGCCCATTGCAATTGATCAAACAGGTCATCAATGCGTGGCAAAGGATATCTATTTCTGATAGTCACCTTATTCAACTCTATATAGTCGATGCACAATCTCATTGAACCATCCTTCTTCTTCACAAACAACACCGGAGCACCCCATGGAGATACACTTGGCCTGATAAATCCTCTATTTAACAACTCTTGCAACTGCACTTTCAATTCCTGCAACTCTAGGGGTGCCATTCGGTATGGCGCCTTAGAAATAGGCTCTGCCCCTGGAACAAGTTCAATAGTAAACTCCCCTTCTCTCTGTGGTGGCAAACCTGGTAGTTCATCGGGAAACACATCTGCAAATTCATTAACAACTGGATAATCCTCGATGTGAGGCTCATCCTTAGAAGTATCCTTCACGAAAGCAAGATAGCCATCACAACCCTTAGACAAAAGTTTACTCGCCTTTAGTGCTGAAATCATTTTAACCTATCCTTCCGGTTGAGAACCCTGGTATACAAATTCTGGTTTATCTGCATCTCCAAAGATCACCCTCTTCCCCTTACAGTCAATTGTAGCTCGATGCTCACTCAACCAATCCATACCCAGAATAACGTCAAAGTCATGCATCTCTGTCGGAAGCAAGTTAACCTTACAATTTCTCTCCCCAACAGCAATCGGACACTCTCGGTACACATCAGAAATAATAACAGAATTCCCCATCGGGGTAGCAATAGACATACGAGGATATAGTAATGAAGGTACAACACCAAGATGACGAATAAACGATAAAGACACAACCGAATGAGTCGAACCAGTATCAAATAACACATAAGCATCACGTCTACCAACAAGAAGTGTTCCTGATTAGCAGTCAATGCGAACACTCTGCCTGAAGTATTCTGCTGACTGCCACTACCACTACCACCTGCTTCTCCACCAGTGTTACGCGATGCCGTACAATCCTTTGCCCTATGTGACATGCTACCACACAAGAAACAAGCCCCTGTCTGTTTATAACAAGCTCTCCCTGGGTGATGTCCACGACAAGTAGCACAAGGAGCCACTGGAATCATATTGGGGTTGCCCCCATAAACTGAATAACGACTCTTCCCCTGTTGGCGACCCTGCCACTGCCTAGGCTGCTACTGCTGAAATCGCTGATTTTGATTCTGTTTCTGACCACCATACTGATTCTGACCATAAGCTGACTGAGTCCTCATATTCTGATATCTTCCACGCCACTGTCCCTGCTGAGTACCCTGACCTCCATTCCACTGCTTGCCCTGTACAAAACTCTGATCATCTTTATTTCGCTTGCGATCATTCTGGAACTTGTAAGCTCTATACTCAGTGCGCTCCTTCTCAATATCATTAGCTGCATCTGCCACCTCAGCCACACTAGGAAACCTCAATGAAATGATACCACCTCGTAAATTAGGCCTCAACCCCCATTTAAATTTCTCAGCCTGCTGTGCAGCAGTCCCTGCAACTATCCCAGCAAATCCAGCCAACCTGATAAACCTAGCCATATAGTCAGTAATGCTCTCATCAAAATTCTGCGCGATAGAATGAAACTCCCTCAAATAACCTTCTCTGTCTGCATTAGAAAAGTACTGCTCATAGAACACCTCCTTGAATCCCTGCCATACCAGTGTCTCTGTAAATTCCTCTCCTCTAGTAGCTTTCACTCCTCTCCACCACCTCTGGGCATCCCCCTCCAACTTGTATACAGCCAACTTGACCTTCTGAAGCTCATCACAACCCAAGGCATCAAAAATCTTCTCGAGATGAACAATCCAATTTTCAGCATCAATAGGAGTCGGCGCTGCATGAAAAGAATCTGGTTTCTGCTTAGAAAATCTCTTCAACCATGCAAATGGCTCCAACTGATTACCCTGACCATCTCGATTTCCCTGACCATCCTGATTTCCCTGACCATTCTGATTGCCCTGACCATTCTGATTGCCTTGGCCATTCTGATTGCCCTGACCATTCTGATTATTCTGATTATTCATATTTGCCATAGCTTGTTGTATACCGTTCGCCACTGCTTGTCCTAACATATTAGCTAGCTGAGCCGGGCTAACATTCAGGGTAGTTTGATTTTGATTTTTCTTAGGAGGCATCTACAATATAAGATTAGCAAACAAATGAAGATCACAAGAATAGATAAGCAGAAGCAATTAAAAATAGATATCGAAAGAGTAAAGCAAGATGATATGAATTTTAAACATAATACCCATCCTAAATAGGTTTTCTACAAGAAAGAACCTAAGCTCTGATGCCATCATTGTAACACCCCCTCTCATTTTAGGAAGGGGGTGTTACATCGATTATTAGTAATTATAAAATTATTATTTTATTTTATCAAATAGAATGCCCATGATATAATTGGAAAAAGAGAGAGATTTTAGTTAGAGAAAATTAAAAAGGTAACATGTTTTAGGTGAAAAAGGTAATTGATTAATTTATAGTAATTATAATTTAATTATGTTATTTTACTAAATAAAATTGCTCGTAATGTTTTTAGAAAAGGAGAAATTAATGTTGGACGTGACATTTCTAGAAAAAGAGGGATTTTAGTTAAAAAATATAGAAAGGATGATATATTTTAGCTGAAAAGGGTAATTGGTTAATTATTAGCATTATAATATTATTATTTTATTCTCTTAAATAGAATTTCCCATGATATAATTGGAAAAAAAGAGATTTTAGTTAGAGAAATAAAAAAGGTAATGTGAAAATTAAAAAGGTGACATGTTTTAGGTGAAAAAAGTAATTGATTAGTTTAAAGTAATTATAATTTAATTATATTATTTACGAAATGAAATTGCTCATAATGATTTTAGAAAATGAGAAATTAATGTTGCCCGTGATATTTATATAAAAAAGAATTTAATTAAAAAATGATACATTTTAGCTGAAAAGGTAATCGTTTAATTATTAGTTTTATAATATTATTATTATTTTTATTAAACAGAACCGTCCGTGATATAATTGGAAAAAGATATATTTTAGTTATAGAATAAAGAGAAATGGTAACATTGTTTGGCTGAAAAAGATAAATGTTCGTGATGTAATTGGAAAAGGAGAGATTTTAGTTAAAGAAATGAGAAAAGGATAACGTGTTTTTACTCAAAAAGGTATAATTATAATATAATTATGTTATTTTATTAAACAAAATTGCACGTAGTATTTTTAAAAAAGAAAAAATGTGGTTAGATTAATGGAAAAAATATTGTATTTTACCAAAAAAAGAAATTATTTAGTTATTGAAAAATAGAAAAGGTAATATGTTTAACCTGAAAGAGCAAATTGATTAGTAAGAAAGAAATTTTAGTTAAATAAAATATAAAAGATATTATATTTTACATGAAAAAGGAAAATATTTAGTTATTGAAAAATGGAAAAGATAGTATGTTTAATGTGAAAAAGGAAATTGATTAGTTAATAGGATCGATTTTATCTGTAATTATGTAAAGGTAAATAAATAAAATTAACAGATACTGACCGACCAAACTTTTAATGTTTTGACTTTTATATAATAATATAGATTTCTGATTTTCTCATTTATTTGTCTACCATTATATTTCTGTTTCGAGATTTTTCTCAACAATATAATTATAGAACTCGGTCTCCAGCTACTTAGCTTATTATTATGGGCTTTTTTCATAAATAAATAGGAAAAAGTAAATTTTTGCAAATTTACTTTTGTTAAGAATAGCTATTTGCAATTTTACTAAACTATTTGCACTCACATTATCCACATCATCCAAGAAGAAATTGACACTTGAATATTCTTCAATGTCAGCAATATAGAGTTCAGTTTCTTTCTTGGTAACAACCTTTGCAACTTGAGGAACCTCAGCAATTTGAATTGGTCTAGCTAATGGTTATTTCCTTTTTCTGGTTCTCTTCTTTTCAGGTGAGAGTCTGACCTTTGGAAATACCAAGCTGTTGATTTCAAAGTCAAATTCCAGAGGTTCTTCTTTTATGAAGTCCAAGGTGTTAGATGTCTGAGTGTCTTGTGTTGGAGGTTTTGTAGGTTGAGGTAGTGTTGATTCAACTTGAGCTTCTGGTTCGGGGCTCAAAGTTCTTTTAGTAGGGAGACTTTTCTTTTCTTGCACGCAGACTTTGTGTTCATCTTCTTTTTCTTAAATTTGGCCTCTTCTTCTTCAACCTCTTGCTCCATCTCTTTTTCTAGCTCTCTTACTAACTCATCAGCCAGTCTAGCTTCTTTCTCAGTGCTTTCTGTAGGTTGTCTAACAATCTAACCAGCTTAAAGTAACCTTGCAGTTTCTTCAGCTTTAGCCACTACAAAGTTTGGATGACCTGTAGGAACACAAATTTCTACTCCCTCTCTGTAGATAAATGCTAGATTCTCCTTAAGTCCCACATCAACTATAGCCTTCTGTTTTAATTCAGAAAGACACTTGCTCATTAGCTTGAATTCATCTGGATTTGGCATTGGAAAATCTACTCTCATGGTATTTTTACTATTCTTCTTCACAGGTGATTTCCTAGGCTTGAGCACATGCTTGAATTCATACACATAAAATGGTTCCCCTCTGGCTAGAGATCTCGGAAGCACAAAATTTGGGATTAGTACTTGTCTGATTGATGTGGTTATGGGAGGAATTGATACTTGAGAAATTTGAGGATTATCAGCCAGCCTTTTGGCTATAGAATCTTCAGGTAGAATGACTGGTTCCTTCTCACTAGTTAGAATTCCTGGAGCTATTGGAGCTAGAGTAGAGTGAAGTTGCTCCTCCTCACTTGTTATCTCCTTATCACCAAACTTCTTCCCCTTTTTGTTAGCATCAAGGGTTTGAGTAGTAGGCAGGTTCAACAATCTTTCAAGGAGGGCATTCTATTGATTATGAGTTTCAAGAATGAGCTTTTGATTTGAAATCACAATGCTCATGCGAACCTCTAATTTATTAACCTTGGCAGACAGATCTTCAATCTTCTTGTCTGTTTCTGCATCATGATTCAGCTTATTTCTAAGCTGCTGCATTGTACGGGGAGGAAGGATGAGCTCCAAGTTCTTGTTCTGAGATTCTAAAGCATGTTTGATTTCAAATTTGAAGTCATCTTTATCTATCACCCTTTGATTGAGAAGGCACTTGTGCAGTTTGAGAGTAGCCAGAAAATTCTCTTGCACAAGATTCAGAGCGGGTTCGACATCTTGTAAAGTAGCTACAGTCTTCTCATACTGTACTACTATCTCTTTGTAAGCATCCTTGGTGATGTAATCTTTGGACATTAACCATTCTGGTAGATCCCCGGGTTGCTGTGAAGGTCCTTCATCTTCACCTTCGTCTGTGAATTCAGAATCAGACTGAACCACATCAGTAGCATTTGGAGTCAGCTAGGTAAGAGCATCTTTAGCTCTCTGCATGGATTCAGTTGTGTGTACCAAGTTCAGTTGTTGCTCAGCCTCCACATTTCCCTGTTTAGCCCAACAGTCAAGGTCGAGATCAGGGTGAGTAAAGGTTTCAGCTCATGGTTATGGAGTAAAAAGCAAAATGGTGGCCGTAGTTTACACTGAATTGTAAAAAAGTGGCCGAACTTTCAAATTTTCATTTATTGGCTATCGATCTTTTTTCATATACTTTTTTGAAAATTAAAACTAATATTGGTCACTATTTTAAAAATCAAAAACAATTTTGGCCACTTATTTTAAAAATCAAAAAAACTTTGGCCACTATTTTAAAAATAAAAAATAAAATGTGACCACTGAAATGAAAATATTAATCTGCAAGTTCGGCCAATTTTTTACAATTCAATGTAAATTACGGTCACCATTTTACTTTTTACTCTAGTTTTTTATCTGTAACAATGAAGTTAATTTATGATCCGAAGGACGCTGATAAATAATGGGGTGTTGTTTAGATTTGGAGAAAGTAATATTTCAGCTTTGTTTTCGGAGTTGGTGGGGGTGATAGAACTAATAGAAGGTGAAAATGTGAAACGCGCGGGTGCTTGTGTAATTGTGAACTGCATCTCCACTCTAAACATGTCTACTTGTACATTCATATTTTTTTTTAAATTGTAAATCTTCTTGAAGTGGGAGATATATTGACGATCGAGAGTTAATATATATTTAATTCAGTGGCAAAATTTCCATGTATGCTTAATAGTTCTGTATGTTTCACGTGTCCTGCTGCTGAATTGTTAGAGACTATATTGATTCTTCTTCTACTTGAACAAAAAGAATTATAAATTTAGTATATTATAAACCTATCATTGGAAAAATTATAAATGTGATTAAAAATCTTTAATTTAACTCTCTCTGTTCCATTGAATTATGAGATAATAAGTGTCCCAAATCCAAAATGCATGGCCCTAAACTACCCCAAATGCTAAAAATTGTGTGTAGTACTAATAGATTTTTCAAACAATCACCTTCGTTACACAATTTCGTGAACCGCAAAACGGTCGATGCGGAGTACTGTGTAACGTGTTTGTCTTGATGCTAAACACGAAATATTGTATCTACCCCTGATGCGTTAAACAAAGTGGCGTAACAGCTGATTTGCCAGACGAAATTACGTATCTACGGGATATTTAAGATCAAATTTCTGAAATGAGGTAGAAAGGACTATGATAATTGGAAATGGGACATTTTGAACCATCCTCAAACATTTTATATTTTGGGATGTTTATTCAATTTTTTACCATTGAAATTATAATAATTTAAAAATTCACATGAAACCACTATTTGTTTTATTCGTTGTAAACATGAAAAACCGATGTAAACCATTATACATGACACACAATTATATAAATTCATAATTATATTCTATTTGTTTGAGGTATATATGACAATAGCAGCATCCAAATATGTAAATACGCGTTTAATTTATATTTTTTAATAATGTGAAAAATTATATTTTAATGATACACAATAATATCAAAATATATATCAAATTTGGTTATCACAACTCGGGATTTGAGAGTCGACTCCTTCTCTTTTCCATCCCTCTTCTCATCCATCACATCCTCTCCCACTCTACTCCAACCAGAGTTATAGCAGGAGATTCATTTTCTCCTTTCTCTTATTTTCTTTTTTTTTCCTTCAATAATCTTCATCTTCGGGTGAGATTTTTGATTCTTGCAACCATTTTTTTGGATATTTTATGTCTCTCCTTTTGGAGTGGTTTGTGTCTCTCCTTTTGAAGTGTTTTTGTTGCGTTTTAGTTCGTTATCGTGTTGTTTTAAGAATGATTTTTTGGGTGTATTGGGATATCTAGGAAGCCCACTTCGAATCTCGAACGGTGGTGATTATCGCGAGAGCTCACCTTGCACAACGAAAAATTGTTCAATATATGGAAGCATCTGTACCCCCAATCTCAGTTGGTGTAACTGATGGGTATGAACAGTAAACTATCACTGGTTTTTTATTTACGCAGGTCAATTGTGATGCTACTATTTTCAGAAACGCCGGTGTCGACTGGATTGCTCGGGAAACCTTTGTAATAATTTTTATTTTCAAGAATATTTATATTCTATGTGTTAATCAATCTGAAAACGAAACGGTTATTTGTTTAGCTCGTTTTTTGTTTCACAATCAGGTTGTAGCTGACAGTTCGGGGGTTCGTACCGGATGGCTGGGTTTCAATATTTTATTATTAATAAAATCTTCTTGTTCATCAAAAAAAAACTCGGGGTACGGTCCGATTCCTTACAGTTATATAATTAAACAAGATTTATCGATTCTTTACAACTATATAATTATACAAAATTTATTTACTTCAATTTTTCTAACTGCATCTTGGGTTCGATTCCTTTTTAACTACATAATTGTATGAATTTATTTATTTTAATTTTTTAGTTTTATTTATGATTCGATTCACTATAACTATATAATTAAATAATATTTATTAATTTAATAATATTAACATTTTTAATCTCAGCACCTGGTAATTTGTGTCGTACGAAGCACGGATTATCAGCTAGTAACATGTAAAACATAACATACTTGTTCACATGTCTCCCCATGGCTCATTAATATAACTAGTAATATGCCCGTGCTTCGCACACAGTATATAGTAATTTTTTAAAAATAGGTAAATAAAGATAAAAAAAATATTTCAACAAATTCCCTGTGAAAAATAAAATATAATTTTAATAAAATAATAAATAATAAATTTTATGATCTTTCATATATAATGATATATTTCTCATATATAAAATATAAAATCTCCTTGAAAACTTTCAAAATCTGGCTAAATCGATATTAATTTATAAATTTCTTTTGTTATAAATTTATTATATTGTCGAATAACCTGTATTAAAAAATGTTTATAAAAAACCAATAATATGATACATTAGTAGAAACATTAAAAATTTAATTGATTGGTCGGTCCGTCAATAGGTACAGTACATGTTGATCTTACTTAATCAATTTTCTTTTGCACATTAAATACATTATTTTTTAAATTTTATCAAACTAATTTTTTTCTTTTGTTAAAACAAAATGAGCAATTCTATTTAATAAAATTAAATATTTTTTCCAAAATTATAACCATATTTATATTAATTAAAATTTTACCTATTTTAGCTAAAATATAGTAACTTTTTAAAAAAAAATTCCAATAAAACCTATTCAAGTAGCTTCATTTAAGTAAAATAAAATAATAAATATTATAATAACTAATAACTAACCGATTACGCTTCTCATCTAAAACTTTCATAATTTCTATATTTTCAAACTAAAATAAATTCTTTTCTTAAAATATAACTAACAAAAATATAAAATTTTTATCAACTCATATAATTTAAAATGTTAATGATACAAAATTAATGTCCTAAATTTTTACTATTTAGCCCGTGCTACGCACGGGTTTGAATTTAGTAGAGAGTATTTCAATTGTTTATAACTATTTAGTTAACGTGTTAAATCGACGGTAAAATCATTTGTGTGATATTTTGTTAATATTATATATTATTTACAAAGTGATATATGTTCATCGTCGAAAAATAATTATATGCCTAGTTATATTACTTTATATTTTGTTTCCAATTTATGGGTATATTCATGTCAAACTCATTTTTTCCTCCTCGACTACATTAAAGAGATGGACCTATAGAGTGGGTAATCCATGAAAAAACAGGGTGATATTGTTAAGTATTTGTGTTGATAATGGCATATCTTATCACATTTAACAACACATAAGAACATGTCAGAAGCATATTCACATCAAGGTAAAAACGAATACACAATATGGTTCTAATATGTAAAAATCATAGTGCATCTGATGCTTAAAATAAGAAACAAGAATTTGTTAATAGTTTTAATGAAGGATATGTATGTACCTGGATATTGTAACAAGCAGCCGCACACACAGAATGAAGAAGAATGAAATAACGTGGAAGCGTGGTGGACTGGTGGGGGTATAAAGGAAAAAACCCTATTCAGAGTTATGACTTACCGAATTAGCGAGGGTCATGTTGCTTAACCAAAAAGTGAGTTTTGCTTTGGTTCAGTGCGTTTGATAACAAATTGGGAATTTAAAACCTCTGACCGAATAAGTTACCTAGTCATTAAGAGGTTATTAAGTATTATCAAACAACCCCTAAGAAGACTGGATTAATCTGCGATTGTATCTTTTTACGGTTTGTTCGACTCGATTATTCTTGTAGATGCCGTATGGCTTTTTATTAATGAATTAAACACTTTGTTCAAAAAAAAAATAAATTAAACGGACCAATTAAAAAACAATAAACTCATTATTATGCTTAAAGTTAAAATTTTTTTTAATTAAAATATCAAGATCGAATATCTAGAAATCATAATCCAAAACTTGTAGATGAAGTGAAGGTAGCAAAATTCACGTTAAAAAAATAATTTTATTTATACATGGCATCAATTCCCATCTCCAAGCAGATATGTTGTCCATGTTTTCAAAGTATAAAATACCCACAAATAGCTAAGCATTGGGTTATATATTTATTTTTTTAATTTACAAAATATGATAAAGAATTAAATAAAGTATGATTCTTAATTAAATTATGTTATCATAAATAATAATTAGATAATATGTATTAGAAAGAGATACATTGAATGTATAACTAAAAAATATTTATATTTGTTGTTATATTTGTATAATCAAATTTTAACAAACACTTAAAATTAAATTTAAAAACTGTTTAAATAAAATAATTGAGACCCATTCATTGTAATTCTTTAAAATTGTTAATGAAATCTATAAGTTTGGTTGGTGGATACGGTACTTGTTAATTTTACTTATTTACCCTTACTTAACCGTTTATGTTATTTTTACTTAATTATTTTTACTTAATTATTTATAGTTACTAATAATTAATAAATTTTCCTTTTTCAGGTAAAACATGTTACCTTTTCTATTTTTCAATAATTAATCAATTTTCTTTTTCTTTATATTAATACTATTACATAACTATCATATATAATTATTTTGTAATTAATAAATTATATAAAATATGTTAATCATGTTTATTATTCAATAAGGTAAAAGTAAAGTAATTAAAAATGAATTGTAATGATTACTGTATAAATAATAAATAAATAAACGATTACAATACAAAATATATCGTAGATATTAGTCGTCGTTGTCTCGCGACGACACCTCGACTCGTATATATTAATGAAAACGATGAATTTTTTATTTTACAATTAATATCATGAAATTTATGTACATTATTTTGCAATTACATTACCTACATTTAATATCTAAAAATATAATTTTTTTTTGCTTTGTGTCATTGAAATTAAAAACTTAAAAAAAGTTTAATTGTTTCAAAATTATTTTATTATTTTCAATTTATATTGATATGGAATGGTTTAAATTCGTGGAATGGTTTAAATTGAAATCAAAAAACGAATTAAGATGATATGGAATTGAGTCATATTTTTGCACCATTAATTTATTTTTGTATTCGATATTTGCATTTAATGAGTAAAATAGAGGTAAAAATTGTAAAAGTAAAATAAATTCTCATACCCACTTTCCTTTGGTTGGTTATCAAAAATCTATATCTTGTATGTTTGTGGGATGAGTTTTAATTTTTTATTTTCTCAACTAAACTCGGGGAGTTGGATGGCAAAAACTCGTATCTTCTTAGATGTTCATGGAATGGGATTTAGAATTTTAATTTTTAAACAAAACATTAAATTTGGGTTTGGAAAGTCATACGTGATGTGATGAGTATGTAACACATATTTGTGTGTATAAATAAAAGATATATGAACAATTGTTCAAATAGATTATCATCCATATTATTTTGAAAGAATATTTTTGTGTCTGATTCGTGGTAAGATATTTCAACTCGTTTATATTATATTAGTAACAATAATAAATTAATTTATCATGTCAATGTGCATTAGAGGCCACACCTCTACGTAATTATATTAATAAAATTAAAAATTAAAAATATCATTTTGAAAAAAAAATTAATAATATCGTATTTCTTGCATCTCATTTAATGTATGCTACTTGAAATTATTATGAGTAACTTTTCAATTAGTAACCTAATATATAACATTGGATTTGGTTGAACCGTCACATTTTAGTCTCATTCGTTTATATTGATATACAATTTTTTAATATTGTTGAAATATTTAAATTAAAATTATAAATCAAAATGAATTATCATAAATAATTTTAATTTTAGTTATTGTATTATATTTTGGAACAGTTTCTTGACGTCGCCTCGTGTAGACTCATTTGTACTAATAAAATAGAAAGTTTATACTATTTTATTTGTTACATCTCAAAAATTAGTATAGAATGATTGAATTATTATGAGTAACACTTAAAATAATAACTTTTAAATTAGGAATTTAATATAATAAAATTAATTTCGTTAAATTATCACATTTTAGTTCATTTATCGTTAATTATATTGTTACAAAATTGTTTATTATTGTTGAAATATTTAAATAAAAATTATAAACAAAAAACAATTATTGTTAAAACATTACATTTTTATTGTTGAATTATACATTGATACTTGACTTGTTTAAATTGATAAAATGTATTTTTTTCTATAAAGATACATATAGGTATTTTTTCAACTTAAATTATGAAATGCCGCACATTACATTTGTTTAATTACTGAAACTTTTGATATATGTATTATAATTAGGAGAGTTTGCCAATTTTTATTAAAATAAAATTTCTTTTTTATTTATTTACAAAATTTGATTAGTGACAAAATGAGTGGGACGGAGGGAATACATATTTATTTTTTATTTTAATATCACGTGTAAAACTAATATATAAACAAACTTATTTATAAATATATAATGAAAATTTTATTATTATTTTAGCATATTG
The DNA here is from genome assembly GCA_036435485.1 of Saposhnikovia divaricata. Classification (NCBI taxonomy): domain Eukaryota; kingdom Viridiplantae; phylum Streptophyta; class Magnoliopsida; order Apiales; family Apiaceae; genus Saposhnikovia; species Saposhnikovia divaricata. The sequence goes on along the minus strand of CM071594.1, from coordinate 247,067,089 downwards.
CCAATTTATATTTTTTTGGAATATTATCATACACATCCATCTAATAACTTGAAATATTAAGATGAAGAAATAATGCATGTCAAATTAAGTTATTAAATCATTTGCATATCAATTAATAATAATTACATTGTCTTTACTTCTTTATCAAATTAATATCGGAACTCATATCTTATAATATATTAATATTACACACATGTATTAACATACCTTACATTTTGAATATTTTACTTTTATACGTTTTAAATGAAATGAGTTACGTGTAAATCTTACTTTAGCCATATGTAGACCATATAATGGGCAAACAGAATCAACTAAAGTCTTACATTCATCAATTACACCCCCAAAATAGGATATCAGAAAGATATTGCTACGTATAGATTACACTACACTATCAGGTTCAATAATAGCACTACTCCAGGACTTCTGTTTGATCCAACGTGCCTCTCTCACCCCAATGCCTCTATCATTCCAAGTGATACGTGCCCAGAACGATAGCAATACTTAGTTTCAGTAACTGCCCCTGTAGCTACACACACAACGCTGTAATTTCTTGCTTCCTCAAATAGAACAGCATCTACAATAATTTTAATAGAATCTACGGAGGGCCAGGTCCAAACCTCCTTTCCCAACACTTACGAAAATGGATTGCAAAAATACTGCACAAATTTTCTTGGCTATGTCTTCTGAGACGATGTCTTCTGCTTCGGGCATACACACAATGCACATTAGCAACTTAAACTACTAATAAGACATTATTATCATACTATTGCCGGTATGTACTATTCATTACAACACTGCAAACTTGACATTTGGGAAGGATAGTGTACAATAAAGTCAAGAAATTAAAATAATGTTAAGGCACATCAAAAAAAATTCTTTAACGGTGAAAGAGTTCCTGACCACCATTGGGCATGTTTCAGTTGCTTTGTTACAGAGGTGCGCTTGAGAATCAACTCCATTCACACCTATATTTAACTTGTTAAATTCATTGAACTATGTTGTACAATAAAATCTTTCTTAAATTCAATAGTGCAATTGCTTTAATGAAATAAGGCTCATCTCATCCCGGGCATCTAACTATTGAGAGACTGAGAAATAAATGCTGCAAATTTTCTTTGGAATAGATAATTCAAATGGGTGAAAATGGGTGACGCTGAAGACATACTCATACAAAAGCTTCCATAAAGCAGAGTGAATAAAAAGGGTGCACTTTCGATCTTCATCCATAACTCTAAGTTGTGAGGTCTGGTTCCATAGACTGAGAAATCGCAGTAGGAAAAAAATATGTCATCAGTGCAAGATTATAACTTATTATCCATGACAAATTCAAGTAGTTAAGCTACATCTAAGTCTTACAGATCAATACTCTTCGCTTTGTGTTAATGCATCTTGACAACTATAAATTTCATGATAAGGTAATCGGCCTTAAAAGAGGTGCACCATCGCTTACCCATATAAGTGATGTCTAACATATTAATTATATTATGAGGATTATATATCTATATATTTATACATATATCGAGTCCTCACATAGTTGCTCATTTGCGCTAGCTATGACCTACTGGTCCAAGCTCCATATTTATCGATACCAAATATTCGTCAGTATTAGTAGATATATTGATCCATAAAATATAAAAGTAACGTTCAAAGGCATTTCACTACATCTGCTCTTCGAATGTGTTTGATGGAATGAATAAATTAATTTCTAATGCATTTTGACACTAACCAAGCAATTATTTTTAGAAGCATAAAAGGTAGTCTTGCAACAGAGATTATTATGGTGAACGTGACCTACCCTTTAGCTAAATTACATTAATTTTTATGTATTTTGGTTAATGGAATAAAAACTCATTGAATATGAACATATATGCCCAAACAGTTATCATAAGATCGATACCTTTGGTTCCTTTCCACGAACTTTACCCATGGTGCTCTGACTTTCCTAAAATTTTCAAGGACAAATAGTGAGACACTTGCATAATTTCAAGAAAATTAGCTGAAACTGTTAATTGAAAGGATTTGATTGATTGACCATATGCAAGAACAAACTTAAAAGGAGTAACCGGATATACTATATTGGATTATTACAACAAATAAAGTATAGATGTCGAAAAAGAGGGTATTAAATTTGATATGTATTGATGCTTACATGGAACTTTTAGATAAATTCACCACCACTCTTTGCAAATGCAATACCTCTATACTCCCTCTGTCTCTTAAAACTTTTCCTGTTTACCTTTATCACGTTTGCCAACGCACACTTTTGATCGTTAATATCTTTAATTTCGTATTAGTTTTAAATATAAAAACTTCACTGTATTAAAGTACTCATAAATATGAATCCAACAAGATCACTCATGACTATATTTGGACTTGTAGATTAGACGTAAATTAGTAATTTGTCTCATGTTATGAACAGTCCCGACATATTAAACGAGAAAAGAATTATGAGACGGAGGGAGTATCTTTTATACCTGCAAAATAGTGGATGCATATCAGACTCATTGATTGCATCTAGCAATGTTGCACCAGCTCCCAGACAATTCGTCAAGAAACAAACGGAGCTAACAATATAGATTCTTCACAATAAAAATCAAGAATTGTTTCCACCAAAACCAAGTCGTTACAACACTAATCCTGAAGCAAACAGAATTACAGTCTGGCCTACAAACATTCATCAAAATTTAATTAAATTTACATAAATACATGTCAAGAAAAAAGAAAAGGTTTGAGTTTAAACAGGTCTTGCCTTTATTTTTTCTATTTAGATTGTGTCAATTTATAAAGCGATAATTGAGTTTCTAAAATGCATGAATTTGGTTCTCATGACACGACATCATAATACGCAAACCAGAAGCAAGTTGGGATCAACTACGTACTCTACTGGTACAAAAACTACTAACTAACACAGACAAATGTATATTACTTAAAATGTGAGAATATATGTGAAATATTAGAATTGAGACATTTACACTAACAAACGAATACACATACATATGGAATTATTACATAAAGAAATATACCATGTTTCGACCAAGAAGAGAAAAGTTGATTAGGTAGAGTCAAACACTTGCAACCTACAAAATAAAAAACCAAATTAATGTTACCGCAAATTTTTAATAAAATTGTCAAAGTCTATAATAATATTATTATTCACGAAAATGAAAAAATGTAAAAAAAATGTATTAGAATCTACGAAAAGATAGAGAATCATAGAAGAAAGTAATTTATAAAATGATATCTTGCAGGACCAATATATCCATGTTGAGATTATTACATGATCGATAATTTATGAAATGAGTTCACAACCTGCAAAAAAATAAAATTGATTAATATCATGAAAAATATATTAAAGAAACATATTGTGAAGTTTCAAATGAATCAAACAAAAACCACCTATAAAAATTATAATCCCAAAATGAAATTTCAGATAGATGAGAACATGTATCTTTCAAATTTTCTTATTAAAGAAAATGTAATTTTAAATAAAGAAGATTTCCAATTCAAGTCATGATGGTATAATACCATCATGAGAAGATATCAAATTCAAGACATGATCCAATATAGCTTCATCTACCGCCCTGATAAGAATGAATAGGTTAGTTTAAACAATTATATAACCGAAAGCATATCTAAAGAAGCAAAACAAACTGACGAATAAGATTATTAGAGAATATATTCCTACCTTAACTGTCGTGAATATGATTTTCAAAATTCAATCAAGTACATTCCTTCCGTTTTTATACTCTAAGCTAAACTAAGTTTCATAGTGAATTTTCCAACCAAGTTTCAGGTCCTCCTAAGCTGAAACACCAACTTGCTGAATTATGAAAACTGATAAATTGTAAATAAACACGTTAGTTATCTTATAAAGCAATGCACATATACTAATAAAGCAAACTAAAAGTTTTAAAAATATGGTTGGAACTAATCAAAAATCGTCTAAAATTGTAGAACTAAAAGTTTAATTCTAGAAAAACTTACATGTCAAACAATACACATAACCTTGAAGCCTTCTTGTCATAAGATGAACTACTCTAAGCAGGGTAATTAGTCTCTCCCATGTGTTCCGGTGTTCTAAAAAAAACTCAAAACACTTTTTAGCTTGTAACAGTATGTATATCCATTCTTTCAACTGTATTTGTATGCAAAGCTAGGAATTCAACTTGTGTCAACACTCCGGATCCAATCGGAGAGCAAAAAAAAAAACCCATACCAAGAGGAAAAGTAGTAAAAAAAAAAAGCAAATTGGGGCAAATATGGATATTCCGTTAACCATTATTATATACTTACAAATCCTCCACTTCCATTTTCTCATCTTCTTTTTCTGCAAAAACATTAAAATTTTATATTAACAAATTTAAATAAGACCAAAAAGATGTATTAGATTCAAAACTTGTATTAAATTCAATTATCTAATTCAATTATCAAAGTGTGAGATACTTTCGATATACATATCAAAGACAATGAATATGCATATATACATGCATTTAAATTATCTTTATGCATAAAACCTAGATGACTATAATGAAATACATATACCAAATATTGTGTAAATGTTTATAGATCATATTACAAACCGCGTGTAAAATTAAAATTCAGTAATTTTTGCAATTGCTCTTTTTTCCACTCACATCAATCTGCGAAAAAACAAAATCAAAACATGATTAGTAAACACGTGAGTATCGAGGTTAGAATCAAATATTAACAACTTATTAAACATCGGATTGATGCTTACTAAAACAAAGAAATATGAGAGACCTATAACCATGAAATTTGAATATGGGATAATTTGAAACTAAGGATGAATTGAATAATTAAACATATATATACACATATGTATTCTTTTAATTGGATAATTACGCTTGTATATTCCATATGCGTGTATCGAAGCTCAGAATCCTTTTATATCTTAACTAATGAAGTTAAGATACATATCTATATAAATTAATAAAATCTAATCATAATCATAATGACATACAATGAATACCCATACATTGAAAATAAGCCTATGTAAGGATTAGATATGTCCATCACATCTGTGTTTTTTCCTAGCTAAATCGAAATTGTATTTTGCACTGCAAATTCACAAATCATTATCATTAAGAGATAACATCGAATGTGTTGTGAGCAAATAGTATTTGAAAATTATAAATCAAAAAGAGAGTAAACAAATGCCAAAAATTAGATAAAAAGGAAAAAATAAAGATTGATAAAACAATCAGCCTCACATAAGAATTTAATGATAGAAACTGAACACACATACAATTCACAACACTATGAAAACAAACCATAATCGAAACACTAAATACTATACAGTAACAAACACTATAAGATAATAAAATAAGAGTCATTATACCTCATCGTTTTGGTGCAGGAGTAAGCTAGTTCGAAAGAACCACTGTTGCAACAATGTTCTCGGAAACTTTAACCTAGAACCTATAGTTTGAGAAGCAGATTCTGAAATTGAATTGAGATCATGTATCTTGTGGCTTAATTTGTGGGATTATGGCGTATCTTGGACTCTTGGTTAATTGGTTGTTACAGAACATACACGTATTTCCCATACCCACTGGATTATCCATCACCCGACCCATTAATCCAGAATTAGAGTGGAAATTCCAGAAAGGCCCTTAATTATAAAAGAATATAGAGAAAGGAGGAGGGTGAATTGGTAATATCAGGATATGCTTCACTAGCACAAATTTATTTTAATAGATAATTCTAAAAATATTCATATTTGAGATCGTAAATCATGTACCAATATCTCAGAAATACAAGTTAATGTTCCAACTTATGCCTTTTTACAAATGGTCTCTAAATATATGCATATATATGCAGCTCACATAAATTTTATTATTGAAAAAAGAATGATAGTTCATGCATGCAAGACATAGTACGTACTCCTATTCACTAAGCATAAGGTCCTATCATCAAGTATTCATAGTTCGAATTTTTTCTTTTTCCCTTCGGCCTGCTACTGATCATTCTTTTGTCACCATCATAACAAGATTACGGGGGAGTGCGCTGATTTTCTGGATTGCCAGGTTCTAAATATGAGTTTGTCATGATCTGTTTTAGCGGGAACTCTCTAATTGCTATCTGTATGAAATGTTTTAACTCCAACCACTACAAGGATTTTTGCTTTAGACGACACTCAAAACGTGTTGTCTGAATGTACCAAAAACTGTTGACTATTGAGAAGTCGTCTGATACACACCTCAGACAACACACAGCAAACTGTTGTGTGAGAGTTGAAAGACAAGTAAAAGCCACCTGAAAAGAGTTGTCTGATACCCAGAAACAACAACACTTCTTTGAGAACCTGTTGTCAAAGCTCCAATAATGCAACACATTTTAACGAATATATTGTTGTTTTAAGCAGTAAAGACAATGGTTTTTAAAAGAAAGCCTATTGTTGAAGTGCAAAAGATACAATCCTTTACTTGATCAGGGCTGTTGTTGTATGTCACTACAGACAATGGTTTCTTAGCAAAAACCATTTGTTAGAATTCCAACACACAACGGTTTATTCCTTCCAAACGCTTGTGTTTATTGTAGTCATACAATGATTTTCCTTTTTATGTATTGTATGTGTTCTTTTTAAACAACAGTTTTTATTTGTGTTTCTTGTCGTCAGACAATGATTTTTTCTTTTTATGTGTTGTATGTGCATAGAATAAACAATGGTTTCTTGAAACATGTCAATTGTCTGATGATATTTTCCACAAGTGTTTTTAAAAGATGATAACATTGGTTAATGATAAATGAAACAACACTTTTATTTACAACAAAAATTAGAGTTTATACAGTACTAGCAACTAACCAATATTCATAACAAAAACTACCCTATCCTGGCAACTTGGTTGTAGTCATTTGTAGTTGTACTACATATCACATGCTCTTAAAGTTGGTATTACCCTACTCTGGCATCCCATGTATCATCAAACTTGCTTTTCGAATCCAAAGTTGTCCCACTGGGTAAACTCGATCCTGCAAACAAAACGTAACCGCGAGTTAGGCACATTTAAGCTAAGATTATTTCTTTCTTCACAAGTTCACATACAAAAAATAATTGAACTTCTTTTGATTCACAATCTCATGGTCTGAGTTTGCTATCCTGCGTATAGTCCTTCTAATTTTAAATACCTAAGTTCAACTATGTATTTGCATGAACATCAACCTAGACATCTGTACGCCATTAAAAGTAAGTATAACCTTAATAACTTTGCACCCTGGTACAGTTGTACCCTCAAGATTTATTACTCTCTAGTATGCATATCCAGTTTCTCTTAGTTCATTATAGCCATTTATAGGCTAGAGGTAAAGGTTCACTATGTATTTGGGCATATTGTGGTAGTAAATGTAGAGCAATGAGCAAATCCAATAGTGTGTGCACCTTTGTCATGAAACAAATTTATTTATACATGTGTTTTTGTTAATTTTTATATCATGTATGGACTTCCCTTTAGTGACAGGTTAGCTGCTTGTGCACTAAGCTGTATACCAATTTATCTTTTAATCCGAAAATGAAGAAGTATCATAGAAACCAATAAATAATAGTAAAGACTGCTTTCATAAAAACTCTATCATGTATTGATTTAGTGATTCTAAGTTCTCCATTGAAATTATAGTGATTAGCACTTTTGGAACTTACGTGCTTTGCCATTCCAAAGTCCGCAAGCTTGACCACACCATAGGCGTCAACAAGCAAATTGGCCCCCTTGATGTCCCTATATGCAATACTAGTGTCAAACTTCACATTCCAGATACAAACTCTACTTAAGTCCACTGACTGAGGTGCTAAAAATTCAATATATCTTAAAACTATTTCGTTTTTCCATTTCATCACAGCATTAAAAGATTATTTATAGATATAAGATGCATTTAAGTTTGGCCCTCAAGCTAAATCAACAGAAAAGTACTTAAGAGTGTATAACTTTTGAAGCTCAATCATATAAACAAAGACATGTACCTGTGTATTGTCTTTGTGCTATGCAAGTAAGCCAGCCCAGAAAGAATGTGGCGTGTGAAGTTGCGTACAATAGATTCTGTGTGATTGTTCCACAGTGGTCACGAATATAATTAACTAACGAACCAGGGTGAACATACTCCAAATATATGTAAAACCGATCACCGACCTGCACGGAACCAATTTATCAGGTCTAAAAACTACCCATTCAAAAACCTGTAACTAAATAGAACATCAACATTTAACAATTATCTGACACACTGCCGCAGCAGAGTAAGCAAGAGAAAGCATCGGAAGATACTAACTGAGCTACCAAACCAACTGATAATTGAAGCCACTATAAACAAGCATGATATTACTTCCTTCTCAGGTAAAATGTTACTTGTCGAGAGTTGAGTACAACGTCAGGTGTTTTTTATGAATACACAGATAATCACGACTTCTATAATTATTACACAGTAAACAAAGAATTTACCGACTCAATGTCCTCTCTCATGTGTCTAAGTTTTATATTAAACATGCCAAGCCATTCATCCATATCATCCACTAAGTTGGAGGTTGCCTCGAGTCCCTGCATCACCTGCAGGATAATAACCATTATTTAAAAAATAATGCAGATTAAACAGTAAAAATATATATTAATTGCCTTTTTCCAGTCCTCCTTCCAGTCCTCCTTCTCAGAAATCAGCTCATACCCACCATTTTTCAATTGCCTTTTTGCCTCCTCTGTAAAATAAACAGTAAAAATATATATTAAAAAAAACCAAATTTCTAAACAAATTAAAACACAGAGAGAAAGTGAGAGAGAGATTAAAATACCTAAATCCAAGAACTTCCAAATTATCAAAATACCAAAATCGGAGAACCCCCAAATCGATGAATAGAGATGAAGATAGAGAGAAACATTGATTTTGATCTAAGTTGTGTGTTTGATTTTGGAATAAATAGGGTTCATGTCTGTGAGAGAGGTGAGTACTTGAGAGAATGGGAGTGAGGTAGGCGTTTGTGTTGGTGTGTGAGAGATAGAGACATAAGAGTCAGGAGAGGCGTATAGAAAAAAAGAGGGGGAAGTGAAATTGGTTAAGGGGGAATTTAGGTTTAGTGAAATTTCAAGAAACAAGGAGGGAAAAAAGATGAGGAAAATTTGGCTAAGGGGGGAATTTGTGCGCCATTAAAATTTTCAATGTGTTATTTCATTTCATTTTTTGATTTTTTAAATATTTTCATAAAATTCTAATTTTATTTCAATTTTATCAAGAATTTATTTGATTTCAATTTTAAAAATTTAATATTTTACATTTATTTATGTACTAATTTTAGTATTGGAAAAAAATAAACGAGATTATACGAGATTTTAACAAAAAATTAGTAAAAGTGTTACATCCTATAACGAGGCATAATCCAGATTCACTCAATACTTTTTTTGAATGATTTTTCGATGATCGAACCGTACATATGTTAATAAACACTTATTTTAGTGTTGGTAAAAAATAATCAAAAAATAAAAAGGTCGGGTTGTATGAGATTTTAACAAAAACATAGTAATAAATCTTATTAAATGTTATTCCAAAAATTTCAAAAAATAATAAATTATTTTGATTAGGTAAATTAGCGATCAACTAGTAATTCGACTTTAACCCCTAAACTAGTTCTCGTTCCCGATTCTTGATTCGATTTTTTTGAAATGGAATTTCAAAGATCGAACTGTACGGGAGTCAATATCAATCTTATTAAATGTTATTCCAAAAATTTCAAAAAATAATAAATTATTTTGATTAGGTAAATTAGCGGTCAACTAGTAATTTGACTTTAACCCCTAAACTAAGTCTCGTTCCTGATTCTTGATTCGATTTTTTTGAAATGGAATTTCAAAGATCGAACTGTACGGGAGTCAATATCAATCTTATTAAATGTTATTCCAAAAATTTCAAAAAATAATAAATTATTTTGATTAGGTAAATTAGCGGTCAACTAGTAATTTGACTTTAACCCCTAAACTAGTTCTCGTTCCCGATTCTTGATTCGATTTTTTTGAAATTGAATTTCAAAGATTGAACTGTACGGGAGTCAAGATCAATCTTATTAAATGTTATTCCAAAAATTTCAAAAAATAATAAATTATTTTGATTAGGTAAATTAGCGGTCAACTAGTAATTTGACTTTAAACCCTAAACTACTTCTCGTTCCCGATTCTTGATTCGATTTTTTTGAAATGGAATTTTAAAGATCGAACTGTACAGGAGTCAATATCATTCTTATTAAATGTTATTCCAAAAATTTCAAAAAATAATAAATTATTTTGATTAGGTAAATTAGTGGTCAACTAGTAATTTGACTTTAACCCCTAAACTAGTTCTCGTTCCCGATTCTTGATTCGATTTTTTTGAAATGGAATTTCAAAGATCGAACTGTACGGGAGTCAATATCAATCTTATTACATGTTATTCCAAAATTTTCAAAAAACAATAAATTATTTTGATTAGGTAAATTAGCGGTCAACTTGTAATTTGACTTTAATCCCTAATCTAGTTCTCGTTCCCTATTCTTCATTTTTCAAAAGATGTGATATAATCGCGTCTTTTTATTTTTTGATTATTTTTTCCTCACACTAAAATAAGTATTGAATAACATCCGTATGGTTGGATCATCAAAAAATATACTAAATATTATTTAGGGGTTACGGTTTTTGATTTAGGGTTTAGGGTTTTTGATTAATGAGTTGTGTTCTTTGTGTTCTTCGTATTAAATGAAAATTTGAATGTGTTACCGAAATCCGATTGATACGTACAAATAGTTTAATCGAAGCTCTCGACCAATGCTTCATTCCTGTACAATCAAATCAAGTGTAGATATCATCGATTATTTGTTATTAATTCGAATTTAATTATGGTTAAAACAAGAATTTTTATGATTGAAGTTGTTTGAGTGATTTGATGCCTCCATGTTGTAGATTATTTTCTCCTGATCAATTTCATATATCATATGATGAATTTGGAGTTCAATAACACGATCAAAAAGCTGTTTGATTTTTGAATTGAGTTCTTGAATGTTCTTCGCGTTCTTCAAAATCAAACTGGAATTTGGAGACGTTATCGGGCTCCGTTTAAAACGCTCTTATAACCAAATTGAAGCTCTCATCACCCCCTTTCCAACCCCATAAACAGATTTGGTGCAGAAATAACTTCGAATTTCTGATTTTTTTATTAAATTCGAATTAGTTCTTTGATTTCCGCAAAAGTCCAAAACTTCATAATTTGTGTGTTTTGATGGTACCATGTTATAGTTAATATTCTCCTGATCGATTTGGTATGTTATTTGTTGAATTTGGAGTTCAATAACACGATCAAAAATCTGTTTGATTTTTGAATTGTGTTCTTGAATGTTCTTCGCGTTCTTCAAAATCAAACTGGAATTTGGAGACGTTATCGGGCTCCGTTTGAAACGCTCTTATAACCAAATTGAAGCTCTCATCACCCCCTTTCCAACCCCATAAACAGATTTGGTGCAGAAATAACTTCGAATTTCTGATTTTTTTATTAAATTCGAATTAGTTCTTTGATTTCCGCAAAAGTCCAAAACTTCATAATTTGTGTGTTTTGATGGTACCATGTTATAGTTAATATTTTCCTGATCGATTTGGTATATTATTTGTTGAATTTGGAGTTCAATAACACGATCAAAAATCTGTTTGATTTTTGAATTGAGTTCTTGAATGTTCTTCGCGTTCTTCAAAATCATACTGGAATTTGGAGACGTTATCGGGCTCCGTTTGAAACGCTCTTATAACCAAATCGAAGCTCTCATCATCACCTTTCCAAACCCATAATCATATTTGGTGCATAAATAACTTCGAAATTCAGATTTTTTTATTAAATTCGAATTAATTTCTTTAATTTCCGGATAATAATAAATTATCACAAATTAGTTTTCTGACAAAAACAGTTGTGTGAAACAGAATATTATAACTGTTTTAGTCCGAAAAAACTGTTGTAATTTAATTTCTCTCCATTTAAATTCCCCCCTTTTCAACTCTACCCAAAATTTCAAATTTCCCTCATTTCAACTTTTTCTAAAATTTGATTCCCCCCATTTTGATTTTCCCACCTTTTTTTTATCATACAACACTATTTAAAACACTTATGTTAAATATCATTACACAATACCAAATTGGAAACCCTTGTCTTATTATAACAATACTTTTTACGAAATATTGTCTATGCTTCATTCACATAATATTTCTAAAAGATGTTGTGTGTTTGTTCATTGTCACACAACACTATGGATAACATATTGTACGATTGACACTTAGACAACAGACCTAAAAACACTTGTCTGAATACAACAACGGTTTTCTGGGCTATTGTGTTGTAGGCATTCACATAACACTTAATTGCTAACGCTTGTCGAATCATAAAAATACTTATGCATTTACACAACACCCCTGGTCAAGAAATGCTTGTCTGGTAAGATTTATCACACAACGGTTTTGGCCCATTGTGTGAATGTAGTATTAGACAATACTTTTTCGAGCACGAAAATACTAGTTGTCTGATCATTTCGGGCAACACTTTTTTCCATGGGTGTTGTCTGAGGGGTGTCGTCTATAGCCAGATTTCTTGTAGTGTTAACCAATCCCGGACCCTTGAATGAAAATCTTTTGAGTTTACAACAAAAATAAACATAAATGAATGAAGTAAGCAAATATTAAACTAACCGGTGCTATGCACGGGGTTTAAGGCCGAAATATTAAAAGTACCGTTTTTTGATAATTCATGAATTTACTTATTTACTCTTCATTATAAACAAAAATATATATAATATCTATACTATTAAAACGCCTAAAATAAATAATAACATAATATATTTAATGGTAATTAGTCAATGTCTTTTTCACATTACTTTCATTTGAAGATATTATCTTTTATAAACACCTAAAAAACTCAATCATATCACATCTTCCAATAATTAATATTTCTTTCAAATTAAATATGTTACATTTTTGATTTAAAACTAATTCTTCAATCATTAATATAAACCCGAAAATATCACACCATACTTTTCAATTATTAATAAAATATATTAAAAATCCGTATGCTTTGTTTATAATAAGGAAACATTAGTATAATCCGTAAACATGATTATATTAAATTATATAAAATTAAAATTTAAAAATTTATTAAATTATTAAAAGTTTTGGTACCTGTTTTTTGGTACATCATGAATTTACTTATTTACCATTCACTATAAAAAAATATATACGATATCTATAATATTAAATAACATAAAATAAATAATAACATAATATAATTAATAATAATTAGCCGATTGCCTTTTTCACATATACTTTCAGTTGAAGATATTATCTTTTATAAACAACTAAAAACATCAATCGTATCATATCTTCCAATCATTAATATATCTTTCGATTTAAAACACGATACCTTTTTGATTCAAAACTAATTTTACAATCATTAATATATACTAGCTTATAACCCGTGCTAAGCACGGATTTCTTTTAATATGTATTACATTTATTTTATATTACATTATATTTTTAGATAATCATTATTTACAATATTTTATTTAATTTTAATTTACAAAATTAAATATAAATTTAATTAATGATATGCATAGCATAAAACTTATAGTATAAAATTTTAAAATAAGTATGTCATTGACGAAATTCGAACCTTGAAATTTTGGTAAACTAGTTTAATTATATAATATATCTAATCATTAGATCTAACGGTTCCTTTTTTTCTAAAATCTAATGGTCAGTATTCGTATTATACGGATTCTATTATATTTTATTAGTGATTAGAAGGTATGGTGTGATATTTTTTGGTATATATTAATTATTGTAAGATTCTATTTTAAATTAAAAGTTAACGTGTTTTAATTAGAAAAAATATTATTTATTGAAAATATGATATTTTATGTATTTATAAAAAGTAATATCATCAATTAAAAATAAATATTTTTTAATTAAAAATCAATTGGCTAATTATCATTAATCACATTATTTTAATATTTAATTAGGATGACCATGCCGACAACTGAACCGACAAACTTTTAATGACAGGTTTCTTTTATTATGTTATAATTTCATTTAATATTACAATTATATTTTTATATAATCATCATTTTTAATAATTTTTATTATTTTAATATAATTTAATATACAGTACTCATGTTTATGGATTAAACTAATGTTTCCTTATTATAAACAACATATACGGATTTTTAATATATTTTATTAGTATTTGAAAAATATGGCGTGATATTTCCGGGTATATATTAATGATTGTAAGATTAGTTTTTAAATCAAAAAGATAACATGTTTTAATTCGAAAAAAATATTAATGATTGGAAGATATGATCGATTGATATTTTTAGGTGTTTATAAAAGCTAATATCTTCAAATGAAAGTAAATATGAAAAAGGAAATCGATTAATTACCATTAATTATATTGTGTTATTACTTATTTTAGGTGTTTTAATAGTATAGATATCATAATATTTCTCTTTATAATGAAGGGTAAATAAGTAAATTCACGAAGTACCAAAAAACAGGTACAAAAACTTTCGAGTATATATTAATGATTGTAATATTAGTTTTAAATAAAAAAGGAAACGTGTTTTATTTCAAAAGATTATTAATGATTGGAAGATATGATACGATTAATGTTTTTAGGTGTTTATAAAGGAAAATATCTTTAACTAAAAGTAAATATAAAAAAGAAGGTAATATGTTCGATTGAACGTAAATGTGAAAAAGACAATCGACTAATTACCATTAATTATATTATGTTATTATTTATATTAGATGTTTGATAGTTTCGGATGTATATATTTTTTTTATAATCAAGGGTAAATAAGTAAATTTACGAAGTACCAAAAATTGGTACCAAAACTTTTATTCTTTCGATTTTTATATAATAGTATAGATACCCGAAAATATCACACCACACTTTTCAATTATTAACAAAATATATTAAAAATCCGTATATGTTGTTTGTAATATAATCCGTAAACATGAGTATATTAAATTATATAAAATTAAAATTAAAAAAATTATTAACAAAGATGATTATATAAAAACATAATTGTAATATTAAATAAAAATTTATAACATAATAAAAGAAACCCGTGCATCGCGCGTGCATTTACAGTTTGTGGTTTGGTTTTCGGCATGGTCATCCTAAATATGAAAATAAATAATAAAATAATATGATAAATGGTAATTAGCTGATTGCCTTTTTAATTAAAAAATACTTTTAATTGATGATATTATTTTTTATAAGCACCTATAATATCATATCTTCCAATCAATAATATTTTTATTCTAATTAAAATACGTTAACTTTTAATTTAAAACAGAATCTTGCAATAATTTATTTATACCAAAAAAATATCACACCATATCTTCTAATCACTAACAAAATATAATAGAAATTTGTATATTACGAATAATGAATATTAGATTTTTAGTAAAAAAGACATAACCGTCTAATGATTAGATATATTATATGATTAAATTAATTTACTAAAATTTCAAGGTTTGAATTCCATCAACTACAAATTTATTTTAAAATTTTATACTATAAATTTTTAATCATGTATATCATTAATTAAATTTATATTAAATTATGTAAATTAAAATTTACAAAAAATATTAATGATTATCTAAAAATATATTTGTAACATAAAATAAAATTTAATATATTTTAAAAGAAATCCGTCCGCGGGATATAAGTTAGTATTTATTTAATCCTAAATTACTATATTTTGAGCTAAAGACATGGAGTTTGCCTCGTAATAATTAATGACACCGATGTGTAACATTGAGAAGTCCGTATATGCTTCATCAATTGCCTTTACTTGTATGTATCTTATAAATGCACAAAGCAATATGTCTGCATGTTTCTGTGCTCAGCCATTTCTTATATCTGTTACTGGCTTCATCCTTAGTAACATGTAGAAGCAATGAAAGGAGAGAAACCTTTGATTTGCTTTATGATGATATATTTCCTCAGCTATCCTTTATTTCTAAGGAATATTACAGTTGAGTGCCTGGTTTATAACGTTGGTGATTCCGAAAACTGGAACACAGGAGTAAACTATCTAAGTTGGTTGCAGAAATACAATTTTAGCGTTGGCGACACTCTCGGTTAGCATTCTTTCCAGCCTCTGTCCTGCAGAACAGAGTAAATAAGATTGTTTGTGTCAAATACTGTTTGGTTTGGTATGGTCTGATTTGTGTTTTGGTGAAATGTGATGCAGTTTTTAATTATGTATTGACGCAACATAATACTTGTGTGGTAACACAATCTACATACCAGTCTTGCAATTCAAGCAACGGAGTGTTGGCCAGATACGAGAGTGGAAATGATCAAATTGTACTGAGTGAGGCCAAGAAATATTGGTTTATATGTGATGTACCGGGCCATTGTTCTGGTGGTATGAGATTCGGTATTAGTGTAAATGATAATATTAACAATACTGCTCCTGATCTGCCTGGTATGGATCTGTTGTTGGAGGAATTTCGTAACAACACGAAATCTGAGGGTTGCTGGAATAATAGAGCGAATTTATGAATTGGGTTTTTCTCGGTGCTGTTGACGGTCGAGGTGAATGTGAATTTTTTATTCGGACAAAAACCACCATTAAATAACCCAATTTTTTGTGTATTAAAAACCCAAAACCCCATGTGTAAGTTGTTTGATATTCGCTTGTCCTCCACAAACGAAAAATAATGCCCTCCTTCTAGCGCCAAATGTTGTTGGAGGAATTTCGTAACAACACGAAATCGGAGGGTTGCTGGAATAATAGAGTGAATTTATGAATATGTGGTTGTTTTAGGGATTTAGGGTTTATGAAAAAAGAGAGGGCTGGACTTGGCAGGTGTCTCGATTTGTCTCGTGTGTTGGATTCCATAATACCAAGATGCGTGCGTACCTATATGTTTATATAGGATCAAGCCTACGCAGTTCTGTGAAATTGATTTGTGTCTATCCCTTAGAGACTTTAGGGATAAACTTCGTTAATCTGGGTAATTACTGATTTTATCTGATTTAATCTTATCGTTGTGATACCTTCCTGATTTGAAGAATATCGTTTGGAGATATTTTCCGTTATTGATTGATTGAGATTGATTCTTTCCTCGTTTCAGGGAGAGGATAAAACTTAGCGGTTAAGCAATAATTATTAATCTGAATTAATAACTAATAAATATTAGAAATTTGGGAGTTATTAGACATGCCGAAATTATGGCATAACAGGATCAAAACAGTGGGAAGAAGAATGGGGGTGCTAGTTTGCTTGTATATTCTATGGCTGCATTACTAGCCTTCATACTTAAATTTTAACATAATATATATCATTACTTTGATCATGTTTTTGGGTAATTTGGGTAATGCAATGCCGGTCAGTTGTCATACTTTGGAGATTTTTATAAAATCGACTTCATTTTTCATTCATCTTACAGCATTGCACATGAAGAGTACATAAAGGGACACAAACCTTTTATATATCTCCCTGCACTTTTTCCTTCATGCGTGTTCTTATAATATTTGAACTAGATAATGCCTTTACAAATTGTATTAGGAATTTTGCAATGTTACATCCATAAAATGATTGTTTGTGTCCAAAATTAGAGATGAAATGTTGTAATGCGTTAAGATTAAGATGAGGATTAGGGGACAAATTTCATCTCGAAAGTGTATCATAGTGTTGACATGAACTCAAGGATCCTCTTCCCCTTGTATTTAGGGATTAGGGGAGAAATTTCATCTCGAAAGTGTATCATAGTGTTGACATGAACTCAAGGATCCTCTTCCCGTTGTATTTAGAACAATTGTAATCCATGGAGAGGACAGGCACCCTCATTTTATTCATGCAAATATAAGCAAAAGTTCATGCATCATTAACTTGTTCTTAATTTTATAAAATTGAAAAAAAACAACAGAAATTCGGAAAGAGGGTGCCTACAGTAGCCAATTATGCTTATTTATGAAGATGGTGGAGATGATGATTGTGGTGAGTGCACGGGACGCTGATGGTGGTGATAAGAATGGTAATTGTGATGATCATTGTCATTTCCATTTTCTGACGTAGCTGCTTTAGATATCTCAGGCCAACTTCGAATCGGATTTTTAGTTAGCTCTAGCAGAGACTCCCTTACATGATCAGCTTCAATCATATCACAGTCTTTTCTCTATTCGTGATAGCAGACAGTGGTTGCAAATTAAAAAACTCAGTTCAAATACACATGTTAAATGTTATATTGTACATGTTATGATATAGATATACGTACCTCAACTTTAAAGACATTGAGAACGAGGGATAATAAGCTAGTAACATTCACATTTGTTACATCAAGCCCAAGAGAATTTAGAGCCTCCATCAACTTCACAAAACCGCCTGGCTTGTGCTCACAGAATACCTTCACAAACAACTCATTTCCATCCAATTGAGTCACCTCCACTTGCGGCTGCAATAACATTTCAATATAATTACACAACATATATACAACACACACACACACACATCTTACCTCCATTTGTTGCACCTTATCATTAGTACTTTCGGAGTTTAAAGTTTTCTTAGTGGAGACCTCTGTTCCAATACTTGATAAAGCTCCAACATTGTAAGCCCTATTGTAAGGTTTACCAAGTTCAGATTTTGTTCCAATTTTAACTTCACTTCCATGTACAACCTCTGATTGAAGAGTGCTTTGATCATTATCATTTGGTTGCCCACCTTCGTCGTCTATGTTCCTCTCTAACTCGTTTTGAAGATCTTCAACTTGTTGCTTTAACTCCATTACATATTCAATTGCATCTCCAAGAATTGAAGCTCTATCCAACTGAATATAAATGAAAAGGTGACAACAAATTACATTATATTTATATTTAGTTGCAGCAAGTAATTCGTTGATTTTATTCCAACAGCCCTTCTTTTCTCCGACTAACAAGAGGTAGTATATAGACATATATAAAGATATAATTGTGTCTTACTAATTGTTATACATAGTACCTTGGTAATTTTAGGAACCAAAGATCTGAGATTATAAAGCCTTTCATTAAGTTTTTTCCTTCTCTTCCTTTCAGCTTCAAGGTTTTTACATTGAGTTCCACCTTTTCCAGTTCTTCTTCTGTACTTGCCATCATTATTATCTTCATCATCATTATTATCTTCGTCATCAGAGACCGAATCTGATCTGTTTATGGAATCTCTATCATCACTTTGCCGTTTCTTGCTTTTCGTAGGCTCCACATTAGTATTGATCATTTGTGCATTAGTACTACTAATCACGGATTTCTGAAATGTGTCAAGATCTTCCTGATCATAAACATTTAACGGCCTATGATCCATATTCAACTGTTCATCGGGACTTTCTAGTAAGCTCTTGTTTTCATTTTCCATATTGTGATCGTCAAATTGTTGGAAGAAGCTCACTGAAGAGTTGTGTAAATGAATTTGATCTGTGCTGATGTCGTCTTGAAGATTCAGATTCTGGATCATTGTTGCTGGAGAGATTGGTGGCTGGAAAAGCTCCTTTTGAATTTTTTGATCATTTTCAGTGATCATTGAAGTCGATTTGAATAAGAAGTCTGAAGTCATCATGCTTTGCTGATCTTGTGACAAGTTAAACTGTGATGTTATAAAATCTATCAAACGTTGATCTTCAGATACCTGAGAAAAGAAAACTAATCAGTTGATAATGCATAAAGCATATGTAATATTCCATGCATGAAGATGATTCATGGACAACCTAATGACGAAGTTTTATCCCTCATAATTTTCAAATGACAAACTCAGAAGTTCAAATCCTCACACCGACTCCCCTTATCTATACTATTATATTAAAGCCGAAACATTGAAAGTTTTGGTTTTCGGCTTGGTTATCCTATTTATTTTAGTTTTCGGTTTGATTAATTTAATTTTTAATTAATTTTAAATATAAAATAAATCAATTTTAATCCGTTATTGGCTATAGTCCTAAAGACACAATAGTATTTTATATTTACACCATTACTAATACAGCTAAACTTAAGACCTCCGTTGCCTTCACGAACACTGCGCACAGAACTCTATTCTTCTAAACCTAATTTACACCTTCTTCATCAATTCAACACACAAGTTTCTTCGGCTTTTCTCTTCTTTTGCAACACCATATATACCATTGAAGTGTAAGTATAATGATTATATTATGTTTTTGTATTATCTCCAATGTAATTTATTTAGTTATATTTATCTATATCTATACTATTATATTAAAGCCGAAACATTGAAAGTTTTGGTTTTCGGTTTGGTTATACTATTTATTTTGGTTTTCGGTTTGGTTAATTTAATTTTTAATTAATTTTAAATATAAAATAAATCAATTTTAATCCGTTATTGGCTATAGTCCTAAAGACACAATAGTATTTTATATTTACACAATTATTAATACAGCTAAACTTAAAACTTTTGGTTTTCGGTTTGGTTATCCTATTTATTAAAATAAATAATAACATAATATAATTAATGATAATTAACCGATTGCCTTTTTTATAAACACCTAATAATATCAATCATACCATATCTTCAAATCATTAATATTTTTTTCTAATTAAAACACGTTACTTTTTTGATTTAAAACTAATCTTACGATAATAAACATTGAAAGTTTTAAAAGTTTTGGTTTTCGATTTGGTTATCCTATTTATTAAATTTTCAATTAATTAGTTATCCTATTTATTAAATTTTCAATTAATTTCAAATGTAAAATAAATCAAGTGCGTTAAGACTTTTAATCAACTTCAAAGTAAAAGCAGAACTCCTAAGTCCTAACATAGAACTCTTTTCTTTTAAACCTAATTTGTGTGACTTGATGTTCTCTCTGTCAATACCCAAGCTCCATCAATTCAATACACAAGCTTCTTCCACTTTTCTTTCCTTTTTCAACACCATATCTATATTAATATAAAGCCGATTTAAGTGTAAGTATAATGATTGTATTATGTTTTTGTATTATCTCCATCTTATAATAATATAATATAATAAATGATAATAAAGTCGATTAATGTCTTTTTCACATTTACTTTTAGTTGAAAATACGTAAGTAATGGTAATTAGTCGATTGACTTTTTCATATTTACTTTTAGTTGAAGATATTACCGTTTATAAACACCTAAAAACATCAATCGTATCATATCTTCCTATCATTAATATTTCCTTTCGAATTTAAACATGTTACCTTTTTAATTTAAAACAAGTCTTACAATCCTTATTATATACTCGAAAATATCACACCATAATTTTCAAGAAAAATATAACACCTAAAATAAATAACATAATATAATTAATGGTAATTAGTCGATTGTCTTTTTCACATTTACTTTTAGTTAATTAAAGATATTACCTTTATAAACACCTAAAAAGATAAATCAAATATAATACCTAAAATAAATAATAACATAATAAAATTAATGGTAATTAGTCGATTGTCTTTTTCACATTTACTTTTAGTTGAAGATATTACCTTTTATAAACACCTAAAAACATTAATCGTATCATATCTTTCGATCATTAATATTTCCTTTCGAATTAAAACAAGTTGCCTTTTTAATTTAAAACAAGTCTTACAATCATTATTATATACTCGAAAATATCACACCAGAATTTTCAAGAAAAATATAACACCTAAAATAAATAATAACAAAATATAATTAATGGTAATTAGTCGATTTTCTTTTTCACATTTACTTTTAGTTAATTAAAGATATTACCTTTTATAAACACCTAAAAAGATAAATTAAATATAACACCTAAAATAAATAATAACATAATAAAATTAATGGTAATTAGTCGATTGCCTTTTTCACATTTACTTTTAGTTGAAGATATTACCATTTATAAACACCTAAAAACATTAATCGTATCATATCTTTCGATCATTAATATTTCCTTTCGAATTAAAACACGTTACCTTTTTAATTTAAAACAAATCTTACAATCACTAATATATACCCAAAAATATCACACCAGAATTTTCAAGAAAAATATAACACCTAAAATAAATAATAACATAATATAATTAATGATAATTAGTCGATTGTCTTTTTCACATTTACTTTTAGTTGAAGATATTACCTTTTATAAATACATAAAAAGATCAATCGTATCATATCTTTCGATCAGTAATATTTTCTTTCAAATTTAAACACGTTACCTTTTTAATTTACAACAAATCTTAAAATCATTAATATATACCCGAAAATATCACACCATATTTTTCAATTAATAATAAAAATATATTAAAAATCATATACGTTGTTTATAATAAGAAAACATTAGTATAATCCGTAAACATGAGAATATTAAATTATATCAAATTAAAATTAAAAAAATTATTAAAAATAATGATTATATAAAAACATAATTGAAATATTAAATAAAATTTATAACATAATACAAGAAACCCGTGCATTGCACGGGTTATAAACTAGTACTATTATATTAAAGCCGAAACATTGAAAGTTTTTGTTTTCGGTTTGGTTATCCTATTTATTTTGGTTTTCGGTTTGGTTAATTTAATTTTTAATTAATTTTAAATATAAAATAAATCAATTTTAATCCGTTATTGGCTATAGTCCTAAAGACACAATAGTATTTTATATTTACACCATTACTAATACAGCTAAACTTAAAACCTCCGTTGCCTTCACGAACACTGCGCACAGAACTCTATTCTTCTAAACCTAATTTACACCATCTTTATCAATTCAATACACAAGTTTCTTTTGCTTTTCTCTTCTTTTCCAACACCATATATATCATTAAAGTGTAAGTATAAATAGTTAAATTACAAAAACAACTCAAAAAGCTAATTACTCATGTTAACCTAATTATATTCCGATTAAAATTCCTTAATCCACATTGAACTTCTACTTGGACTCTTTTTTCTGCTCCAACAACTCAATTACCCATTTTTTCTAAAGATTTTACTTCTAATTAAAACATTTTACCATTTAATTTAAAACTAATATTACTATAATTAATATATATCCAAAATATCACACCATATCTTTCCGTAATTATTTTTTGTAGTAATTTTTGTAATTAAAACATGTTACTTTTTAATTTAAAATTAATCTTGCCATCACTAATATACACCCCAAAATATCTCATCATATATTCAAATTATTATTTTTTAGTAATAAATAAGAATCGTTAGATCTAATAATAAGATATATTATATGATTAAATTAATTTACTAAAAATTCAAAGTTCGAACCCGTCAACGACACTTTTAATTTAGAATTTTACAAAATAAATTTTAAACCATGCATATCATTATATAAATTTATATTAAATTAAAATTAAAAAATTATTAAAAATAAGGATTATATAAAAACATAATTATAATGTTAAATAAATTTTACAACCTATCAAAATAAGTCCGTGCTTCGCACGGGTTATAAACTAGTACTATATTATAATAAGGGAAAGGGGTATAATTTGTAGTTGGTTACCTTATTATTTTTGGTTATCCCCTTATTTTTTGTTATCCTCATTCACAACCGTTAGATCTTCAATTCAAATAAATCATGACCGTTAGATACAACAATACTAAAAGTTGAAGGTCTAAGGTTCGAATCCCGCCAACAACATTTTAATATAAAATTAATACTAGATTATGTTATATAGAAAGGTTGAAGGTTCGATTCTCACCAACAGCATATTAATTTAGATTTAATACTAAACTAAAAATAATGTTTAAAATATTATATATACTAAACTATAAACAAATTTTAAAAAATTAAAAATAACTCGTGCTTTGCACGGGCTATAAGCTAGTACTTATAAATGATGTGAACTACCAAAAATTTCATGCACTTTATATTTTTTATATATACTTTATTATTTGTCACACGGTTTTTTAATATTATATTAATTTTTTTCATTAATTTGAATTAAAACATGAATTTTGGAGGCTGAAATTTTTAAATTAGATGATTTGATAATAATTACATAAATGTTATCTGATATTTTTAGAAATTTTTAGAAAATGAGGGATTTTAGTTAGAAAATACAGAAAAGGTGATAGGTTTTAGTTGAAAAAGGTAATCGATTATTAGTAATTATAAAATTATTATTTTATTTTATCAAATAGAATGCCCATGATATAATTGGAAAAAGAGAGAGATTTTAGTTAGAGAAAATTAAAAAGGTAACATGTTTTAGGTGAAAAAAGTTATTTGATTAATTTATAGTAATTATAATTTAATTATGTTATTTTACTAAATAAAATTGCTCGTAATGTTTTTAGAAAAGGAGAAATTAATGTTGGACTTGACATTTCTAGAAAAAGAGGGATTTTAGTTAAAAAATATAGAAAAGATGATATATTTTAGCTGAAAAGGGTAATTGGTTAATTATTAGCATTATAATATTATTATTTTATTCTCTTAAATAGAATTTCCCATGATATAATTGGAAAAAAAGAGATTTTAGTTAGAGAAATAAAAAAGGTAATGTGAAAATAAAAAGGTGACATGTTTTAGGTGAAAAAAGTAATTGATTAGTTTAAAGTAATTATAATTTAATTATATTATTTACGAAATGAAATTGCTCATAATGATTTTAGAAAATGAGAAATTAATGTTGCCTGTGATATTTATATAAAAAAGAATTTAACTAAAAATGATACGTTTTAGCTGAAAAGGTAATCATTTAATTATTAGTTTTATAATATTATTATTATTTTTATTAAACAGAACCGTCCGTGATATAATTGGAAAAAGATATATTTTAGTTATAGAATAAAGAGAAATGGTAACATAGTTTGGCTGAAAAAGATAAATGTTCGTGATGTAATTGGAAAAGGAGAGATTTTAGTTAAAGAAAAGAGAAAAAGATAACGTGTTTTTACTCAAAAAGGTATAATTATAATATAATTATGTTATTTTATTAAACAAAATTGCTCGTAGTATTTTTAAAAAAGAAAAAATGTAGTTAGATTAATGGAAAAAATATTTTATTTTACCAAAAAAAGAAATTATTTTGTTATTGAAAAATAGAAAAGGTAATATGTTTAACCTGAAAAAGGAAATTGATTAGTAAGAAATAAAATTTTAGTTAAATAAAATATAAAAGATATTATATTTTACATGAAAAAAGAAAATATTTAGTTATTGAAAAATGGAAAAGATAGTATGTTTAATGTGAAAAAGGAAATTGATTAGTTAATAGGATCGATTTTATCTGTAATTATGTAAAGGTAAATAAATAAAATTAACAGATACCGTACCGACCGACCAAACTTTTAATGTTTCGACTTTTATATAATAATATAGATTTCTGATTTTCTCATTTATTTGTCTACCATTATATTTCTGTTTCGGGATTTTTCTCAACTATATAATTATAGAACTCGGTCTCCAGCTACTTAGCTTATTATTATGGGCTTTTTTCATAAATAAATAGGAAAAAGTAAATTTTTGCACATTTACTTTTGTTAAGAATAGCTATTTGCAATTTTACTAAACTATTTGCACTCACATTATCCACATCATCCAAGAAGAAATTGACACTTGAATATTCTTCAATGTCAGCAATATAGAGTTCAGTTTCTTTCTTGGTAACAACCTTTGCAACTTGAGGAACCTCAGCAATTTGAATTGGTCTAGCTAATGGTTATTTCCTTTTTCTGGTTCTCTTCTTTTCAGGTGAGAGTATGACCTTTGGAAATACCAAGCTGTTGATTTCAAAGTCAAATTCCAAAGGTTCTTCCTTTATGAAGTCCAAGGTGTTAGATGTCTGAGTGTCTTGTGTTGGAGGTTTTGTAGGTTGAGGTAGTGTTGATTCAACTTGAGCTTCTGGTTCGGGGCTCAAAGTTCTTTTAGTATGGACTTTAACTCTGCTTTTCCTTTTCTTGCACGCAGACTTTGTGTTCATCTTCTTTTTCTTAAATTTGGCCTCTTCTTCTTCAACCTCTTGCTCGATCTCTTTTTCTAGCTCTCTTACTAACTCATCAGCCAGTCTAACTTCTTTCTCAGTGCTTTCTGTAGGTTGTCTAACAATCTAACCAGCTTAAAGTAACCTTGCAGTTTCTTTAGCTTTAGCCATTACAAAGTTTGGATGACCTGTAGGAACACAAATTTCCACTCCCTCTCTGTAGATAAATGCTAGATTCTCCTTGAGTCCCACATCAACTATAGCCTTCTGTTTTAATTCAGAAAGACACTTGCTCATTAGCTTGAATTCATCTGGATTTTGCATTGGAAAATCTACTCTCATGCTATTTTTACTATTCTTCTTCACAGGTGATTTCCTAGGCTTGAGCACAGGCTTGAATTTATACACATAAGATGGCTCCCCTCTGGCTAGAGATCTTGGAAGCACAAAATTTGGGATTAGTACTTGTCTGATTGATGTGGTTATGGGAGGAATTGATACTTGAGAAATTTGAGGATTATCAGCCAGCCTTTTGGCTATAGAATCTTCAGGTAGAATGACTGGTTCCTTCTCACTAGTTAGAATTCCTGGAGCTAGAGTTGAGTGAAGTTGCTCCTCCTCACTTGTTATCTCCTTATCACCAAACTTCTTCCCCTTTTTGTTAGCATCAAGGGTTTGAGTAGTAGGCAGGTTCAACAATCTTTCAAGGAGGGCATTCTACTGATTATGAGTTTCAAGAATGAGCTTTTGATTTGCAATCACAGTGCTCATGCGAACCTCTAATTTATTAACCTTGGCAGACAGATCTTCAATCTTCTTGTCTGTTTCTGCATCATGATTCAGCTTATTTCTAAGCTGCTGCATTGTACAGGGAGGAAGGATGAGCTCCAAGTTCTTGTTCTGAGATTCTAAAGCATGTTTGATTTCAAGTTTGAAGTCATCCTTATCTATCACCCTTTGATTGAGAAGGCACTTGTGCAGTTTGAGAGTAGCCAGAAAATTCTCTTGCACAAGCTTTAGAGCGGGTTCGACATCTTGTAAAGTAGCTACAGTCTTCTCATACTGTACTACTATCTCTTTGTAAGCATCCTTGGTGATGTAATCTTTGGACATTAACCATTCTGGTAGATCCCCGGGTTGTTGTGAAGGTCCTTCATCTTCACCTTTGTCTGTGAATTCAGAATCAGACTGAACCACATTAGTAGCATTTGGAGGCAGCTTGGTAAGAGCATCTTTAGCTCTCTGCATGGATTCAGTTGTGTGTACCAAGTTCAGTTGTTGCTCAGCCTCCACATTTCCCTGTTTAGCCCAACAGTCAAGGTCGAGATCAGGGTGAGTAAAGGTTTCAGCTCATTGTTATGGAGTAAAAAGCAAAATGGTGGCCGTAGTTTACACTGAATTGTAAAAAGTGGCCGAACTTTCAAATTTCATTTTAGTGGCTATGGATCTTTTTTCATATACTTTTTTGAAAATTAAAACTAATATTGGTCACTATTTTAAAAATCAAAAACAATTTTGGCCACTTATTTTAAAAATCAAAAAACCTTTGGCCACTATTTTAAAAATAAAAAATAAAATGTGACCACTAAAATGAAAATCTTAATCTGCAAGTTCGGCCAATTTTTTACAATTCAATGTATATTACGGTCACCATTTTACTTTTTACTCTATTTTTGTTTATGTGTAACAATGAAGTTAATTTATGATCCGAAGGACGCTGATAAATAATGGGGTGTTGTTTAGATTTGGAGAAAGTAATATTTCAGCTTTGTTTTTGGAGTTGGTGGGGGTGATAGAACTAATAGAAGGTGAAAATGTAAAACGCGCGGGTGCTTGTGTAATTGTGAACTGCATCTCCACTCTAAACATGTCTACTTGTACATTCATATTTTTTTTTAAATTGTAAATCTTCTTGAAGTGGGAGATATATTGACGATCGAGAGTTAATATATATTTAATTCAGTGGCAAAATTTCCATGTATGTTTCATGTGTCCTGCTGCTGAATTGTTAGAGACTGTTTTGATTCTTCTTCTACTTGAACAAAAAGAATTATAAATTTAGTATATTATAAACCTATCATTGGAAAAATTATAAATGTGATTAAAAATCTTTAATTTAACTTTCTCTGTTCCATTGAATTATGAGATAATAAGTGTCCCAAATCCAAAATGCATGGCCCTAAACTACCCCAAATGCTAAAAATTGTGTGTAGTACTAATAGATTTTTCAAACAATCACCTTCGTTACACAATTTCGTGAACCGCAAAACGGTCGATGCGGAGTACTGTGTAACGTGTTTGTCTTGATGCTAAACATGAAATATTGTATCTACCCCTGATGAGTTAAACAAAGTGGCGTAACAGCTGATTTGCCATACGAAATTACGTATCTACGGGGTATTTAAGATCAAATTTCTGAAATGAGGTAGAAAGGACTATGATAATTGGAAATGGGACATTTTGAACCATCCTCAAACATTTTATATTTTGGGATGTTTATTCAATTTTTTACCATTGAAATTTTAATAATTTAAAAATTCACATGAAACCACTATTTGTTTTATTCGTTGTAAACATGAAAAACCGATGTAAACCATTATACATGACACACAATTATATAAATTCATAATTATATTCTATTTGTTTGAGGTATATATGACAATAGCAGCATCCAAATATGTAAATACGCGTTTAATTTATATTTTTTATTAATGTGAAAAATTATATATTAATGATACACAATAATATCAAAATATATATCAAATTTGGTTATCACAACTCGGGATTTGAGAGTCGACTCCTTCTCATTTCCATCCCTCTTCTCATCCATCACATCCTCTCCCACTCTACTCCAACCAGAGTTACCGCAGGAGATTCATTTTCTCCTTTCTCTTATTTTCTTTTTTGTTTTTTCCTTCAATAATTTTCAATAATCTTCATCTTTGGGTGAGATTTTTGATTCTTGCAACCATTTTTTGGATATTTTATGTCTCTCCTTTTGGAGTGGTTTGTGTCTCTCCTTTTGAAGTGTTTTTGTTGCGTTTTAGTTCGTTATCGTGTTGTTTTAAGAATGATTTTTTTGGTGTATTGAGAGATCTAGGAAGCCCACTTCGAATCTGGAACGGTGGTGATTATCGCGAGAGCTCGCCTTGCACAACGAAAAATTGTTCACTATATGGAAGCATCTGTACCCCCAATCTCAGTTGGTGTAACTGATGGGTATGAACAGTAAACTATCACTGGTTTTTTATTTGCGCAGGTCAATTGTGATGCTATTATTTTCAGAAACGCCGGTGTCGACTGGATTGCTCGGGAAACCTTTGTAATCATTTTTATTTCCAAGAATATTTATATTCTATGTGTTAACCAATCTGAAAACGAAACGGTTATTTGTTTAGCTCGTTTTTTGTTTCACAATCAGGTTGTAGCTGACAGTTCGGGGGTTTGTACCGGCTGGCTGGGTTTCAATATTTTATTATTAATAAAATCTTCTTGTTCGTCAAAAAAAAAAAAAAAACTCGGGGTACGGTTCGATTCGTTACAGTTATATAATTAAACAAGATTTATATTCTTTACAACTATATAATTATACAAAATTTATTTACTTCAATTTTTGTAACTGCATCTTGGGTTCGATTCCTTTTTAACTACATAATTGTATGAATTTATTTATTTTAATTTTTTTAGTTTTATTTATGATTCGATTCATTATAACTATATAATTAAATAATATTTATTAATTTAATAATATAAACATTTTTAATCTCAGCACCTGGTAATTTGTGTCGTACGAAGCACGGATTATCAGCTAGTAACATGTAAAACATAACATACTTGTTCACATGTCTCCCCATGGCTCATTAATATAATAATTCTAAAAATATTCATATTTGAGATCGTAAATCATGTACCAATATCTCAGAAATACAAGTTATTGTTCCAACTTAGAGCATCTCCAAGGGTCCATAATCCTTACCTATATATGAGATAGCTGGACACTTTTAGGGTTTTCCCCCAAAAAAACAAGCTCCAATGGTTAGGTCCCTTCCCAATACTTTTTAGGGGAGAAAAAGTAGGACCCTGCATATGAGGACCGTGATTGCACACCCCTATATTGGCCAGGTCATCTCCCGCTACAATTTCTTGTTCATGGAGGCCCAATGTGCTATTTTTCTAATTGATATTTTTTAATTTCAAACTTTAAAATTTCAAAAAACTAAACTAAAAATATTTTGAAAATATAGGGTGTGGATATAAGGGTTATCATTGGAGTAAAACTTCATTTTAAATCCATATACTTTTTAAAATCCTTATTTTAGGGGTTGAGGAAAGGAGGTCTCCTTGTAGATGCTCTTATACCTTTTTACAAATGGTCTCTAAATATATGCATATATATGCAGCTCACATAAATTTTATTATTGAAAAAAGAATGATAGTTCATGTATGCAAGACATAGTACGTACTCCTATTCACTAAGCATAAGGTCCTATCATCACGTATTCATAGTTCGAATTTTTTCTTTTTCCCTTCGGCCTGCTACTGATCATTCTTTTGTCACCATCATAACAAGATTACGGGGGAGTGCGCTGATTTTCTGGATTGCCAGGTTCTAAATATGAGTTTGTCATGATCTGTTTTAGCGGGAACTCTCTAATTGCTATCTGTATGAAATGGTGTCGTTTATAAGCTATAGACTGTCGTTTAGTTTTAATATTATTATGTCCAAGTGAGTGCTAGTGACAGTTAAAATGTAGCCAATGAGTGAGTAATACGGGGAATTCCCATTTTGGGTGTGTATAAGTACATTGGTGGCTTCTCAGAATTATCATCCTGAAAATGATAATCCATTTTGGGTGTTGTTTGTTTTTCACATGCTTCGCTTATCTCAGCGTCTGTATTACCTCGCTCTCGAAGCTTAACACCATCACTCCAACCAATCCCGGACCCTTGAATGAAAATCTTTTGAGTTTACAACAAAAATAAACATAAATGAATGAAGTAAACAAATATTAAACTAACCTGTGCTATGCACGGGGTTTAATGCCGAAATATTAAAAGTTTTGATACCGTTTTTTGATAATTTATGAATTTACTTATTTACCCTTCATTATAAACAAAAATATATATAATATCTATACTATTAAAACGCCTAAAATAAATAATAACATAATATATTTAATGGTAATTAGCCAATGTCTTTTTCACATTTACTTTCATTTGAAGATATTATCTTTTATAAACACCTAAAAAACTCAATCATATCACATCTTCCAATAATTAATATTTCTTTCAAATTAAATATGTTACCTTTTTGATTTAAAACTAATTCTTCAATCATTAATATAAACCCGAAAATATCACACCATACTTTTCAATTATTAATAAAATATATTAAAAATCCGTATGCGTTGTTTATAATAAGGAAACATTAGTATAATCCGTAAACATGATTATATTAAATTATATAAAATTAAAATTTAAAAAATTATTAAATTATTAAAAGTTTTGGTACATATTTTTTGGTACATCATGAATTTACTTATTTACCATTCACTATAAAAAAATATATACGATATCTATAATATTAAATAACCTAAAATAAATAATAACATAATATAATTAATAATAATTAGCCGATTGCCTTTTTCACATATACTTTCAATTGAAGATATTACCTTTTATAAACAACTAAAAACATCAATCGTATCATATCTTCCAATCATTAATATTTCTTTCGATTTAAAACACGATACCTTTTTGATTCAAAACTAATTTTACAATCATTAATATATACTAGCTTATAACCCGTGCTAAGCACGGATTTCTTTTAATATGTATTAAATTTATTTTATATTACATTATTGTTGTGGAATAAAAAGTAGGGTTATCAAAGTGCGGCTAGGGTTCGTGAGCTTCGTGCTTTAATGGCTGCACTTGTGTTACCGTGACCTAACTCGGGTCTTCACAAGATGCCTACGTATCTCAATGTCGAGAATCAAGCCAAAAAACGTAGTTCTGAGATGAGGGGTCTGGCCCTTTTTATAGGCTGCAGGAGCCTTAGAATCGTAGTAGGATTCGGATACTTGGTGGGCAAGCCACCGTTATTGAGGAAGGCTCTGACTCCTTCCTTATAGGAATTAGTTTCCTTGTTGGATTAGGTGCCTTGGAGGCTACACAATATCCTTGGGATATTCCAGAACGTTTCTGGTTTCTAGAACGTTCTTGTTTTGTGGATCAGGTCCGTGTTATAAACAAGCTTGTACCGGGCATCCCCGGTTTGGGCTGTTCTTTTTGGGCTTAGCCACTAACCACGAATTTAAAGCCCAGCTAGGGTTTTGGGCCTCATTTATGAGCCAATAAATAATATATTAATTATGTCTTTAGGGATTATTTTTCTCCCATATCATTTGCCCCCCAACTTCTAGGAAAACTTGATTTCGTAGAAGTTTAAGGTCAGTTCGGCCCTACCAGGGTATCATCTTATAATGAAGTGTGGAGCGACCTACACATTCACGATGACTAAGACTCTCTCATAAGTTAAAACTTAAGAAAGTTAAACGTTCCTTGACCTCTCGAACCTCTTTCTTAAGATTTCTGGGCCTTTCGGGAATAGGATTAGTGTCGTTTTGAGCTCGTAGACACTAATCCAAGTGCAATTCGTGCATAGGATCCTTTATCATAGATTCATTAATGATTTATTTCCCTCAACTTTTCTAAGTTAGGGTTAATATCAGACGGTCATTGCCCATAAGCCTTAATAAGGGCTAATTTCTAAGCAAAAGACACTAATTCAGCCCTAATCGGGGCTAAACAACCCTAAACGGGGCTACGAAGGCCTTAACCGAGGCTAAATAATTCATATTTAATGTGATTACTACTAGGATATCCACCCTTAACCTTGAGGTAGGTTAATTTTAGAGTTAGAGTCCTTAAACGTCGATAATCAAGGTTAATCACCCCCTAACTGCGATTAGCGAAACCCTCATCCCAAATTTTGGAGTTAAGCTCATATGATAGAGATTCTTATAACCTCATGGTTGTAGAAAGAATCACGTAAAAATTCTCATTTTTTAGTTGTCTAGGCAAGAAATACTGTCCCGTAGAAGGTGTTTGAAACACCTTCAGGGTCTTTCAACAACCTCACGTTTTCTGAACACCCCTGGCATTTCCAAACACAAACTTTGAAGTTGAGCCTATATGGTGGGGATTCTTATAATCTCCTGGTATGAAGAAGAATCACATGAAAATAGGCATTTTTGAACGTTCTGGAGGTGAAATACCCCATTTTAAGCTGGTTTTCAAACCAGACCTTGTTTGTAACAAGGTCATCTTTTCAACTTCAAGGAAACACTTGGCCTCCTAAATAGGCTTTTAGAGGACCTTGAAAGGTTCTTGAATCTCAAATTTGAGCTCAAACGGAGCATTTTTTAGCGTTCTAGAGGGTCTTGAAATCACCTAGGGGATTCAGGTCTTCACAACACCTGACCAAGGTGTTCTAGTCATCCCACCCTGGTCGTCCATTTGGCCATGGGGACCTGGTCAGCCACCCCTGGTCGGCTGGGCCCCATGAATTTTTTTTTTTTTGAATGTTTCAAACATCTTCAGGGTCTTTCAACACCCTCACGGCTTCTGAACACCCTCCAGGTTTTGAACACCCCTCACATTTCTAAACCCAAATTTTGAAGTTGAGCTCATATGATAGAGATTCTTATAATCTCCTGGTATGAGCAAGAATCACATGAAAATATGCATTTTTGAACGGTTTAGGGGCGAAATACCTCATTCTGAGCTGGTTTTCAAACCAGACCTTGTTTCAAACACCCTCCTTTTTTCAACTTCTTGAAACCACTGAGAGACCTACCTAGGCTTGTAGAGGACCTTGAGAGGTTTCCAAATCCCAAATTTGAGCTCAAACGGAGCATTTTTTAGCGTTCTAGAGGGTCATGAAACCACCTAGGGGGTTCAGGTCTTCACAACACCTGACCAAGGTGTTCTAGTCATCCCACCCTGGTCGGCCATTCGGCCATGGGGACCTAGTCATCCACCCCTGGTCGGCTGGGCCCCAAGAATTTTTTTTTTTTTGAATTTTGGCCAAATTTTGACTAGTTGACTTTGACCTTTGACTTTTGACTTTTGACTTTGACCAAAACCAAAACTTGTTTCAAACTCCCCTCCTTGTTTCTAGAGTGAGTTTACAACACCTTGGTTGATTTTGTGACCCTCAATCACAAACAACCTTCTTCTTAGTTTTCAAGACCTTCTGGGTTTTTAACTTGTTCTTGAACTCTTAGTTTCTAATAACCTTGGGCTATACTATGGTCCTTGACTTGCTGACACCATTCCACGCTTACAATAGGGTGTTTTGAACAACCTTGGCTATACTATTAGCTTATATATGCTTTTTCTCTTGTTTTCAACACCTGACTTCAAGTCTAGGGTGCTATGGTCAGTTTTTATCCTTGATTTTATACTCAAGGACTTTAAAAATCCTACCTTGTTTGTAAGACCGTGCCTTAGCTTGATTTTATTTAACATTTCCTGACTTTCAGGCCTTGAATTCAATCAACCAGCTTAATTCAGGGCATACAACCTCGTTGGCCATCTGGGCTTATATTTTGTGCAGAGTTTCAAAACTCCCATCAAATTTCTTAGAGTATATTGATCACAAACAACCTTCTTCTTAGTTTTCAGGACCTTCTGGGTCTTAACTTGTTTGTAGGACCTTGCTTTGGTTTGAATTTTGTCGAAAAAGCATCGTATGCACAAAATCATCCATAACTTTTGACTCGTTACTCCGATGGAGACCCACGATATATCAAATCAAAGGTATTTTAGAGCTCTAGGTCCTGCAAATATGATTCATCTTATTTGCCCCACTTTTCGACCCCAAAAACGTCATTTAAGGCACTTTTAGAGCCAAAACAGTTTTTTCATGGGTATTTCTCGTATCCGTGCGTATGTTTGAGAGACCATTAGGGCTTTGACCCATTTGCTGAATCCTTGATTCGAGACCTTGAATTCAAACGACTAGCTCGAGTGGAGGCCTACAGCCTTGGTAGCCATCAAGGCTTAGATCAATGCATATCTCAATGCTCTCACTGATAGTTTTCGTGCCTCCAAGGCATTATCAGGGAGCCAACCAGTCTCAAGATGAGCTTTGATGGGAATCTATCCAGCAACTTCCAACGTCGATGGGTGCCAACAACTTGCGCTCTATAGTGGGGGTCTCCAAGACCTGTTAGTAGACACTTCTAGTGTAATTCTCGATTTCAGATGAGGCAAATTTAGACAAGGCATTGGTCGTTATACAAGGAGGCATTCCTCGAACCATATCAACTGTGATTTTATAATCCTCTGGTATCGTTTCATATTTGGCTTCAAAATCTCCATTCTTTTGGGCTATCACCAACCTTGAGTCTCCACAGACTCTAAGGTTTTTTGGCCCTCATGGCTAGAGCCAAGCCTAGTCCGACTATTAAGGCTTTTTACTCTACCTCGTTATCGGTCGTTGACAAATTCAACTTCAAGGCATATTCAATTGTGAGCTATCAATGGTCAGTAGAACTAAACGAGCTCCATTTGTTTTTGTTTTTGATGCCCCATCAAAATAGGTCACTCAATATTCCTTCTGAACTTCATTTTTCTCTCCCTCTTGGGGTGTCTCATCTTGCCCTTGCTAGGGTGTTGTGCCTTCCTGCCCCCTGACTTCTTGGTTGTCAATGGTAAATTCAACCACGAAGTCGGCAAGTGCCTGTGGCTTATTACAATTCGAGGATTGTACGCGATATCAAATTATCTAAGTTCTATCGCCCACTTAATTAGCCTTCCATTGGCCTTCGGGCTATGCAATATGCTTCTTAATTGTTGGTCCGTCAGGACTTCAATTTTGTGTGCCTGGAAGTACGGTCGTAGCTTTCTTGGGGCTGTTATCAGTGCCAAAGCAAAATTTTCAATGGGAGAGTAATTTAACTCAGCTCCGTGCAACATCTTGCTAACGTAGTAGATAGGATTTTGAACCTTGTTTTCCTCTCGAATGAGAACGACACTCAGTGCCTGTTCGGATATCGCTAGATATAGATATAGGTCTCTCCGGGACTAGGTTTGGCCAACAACGGGGCTTCAGCCATGTACTTTTTCAACTGTTCAAAGGCCTCTTGGCTTTCTGAAGTCCATTCAAAAAATTTCACCTTCTTCAAAGCTTGAAAGAAAGGCAAACACTTGTTTCCAGACTTGGAGATGAATCTTCCTAAGGCTGTAATTCTTCAAGTAAATTTCTGTACGTCCTTTATGGAACGTGGTGATTCCATATCTAGGATTGCCTTGATCTTATTAGGGTTGGCTTTTGTGCCTCGCTTTTTTTTTTTTTGCTAAGTTGTGTATATATATAAAACAAAACGAAAAGGGAGAATCCCATGCTCTATGACATGCCATAGAGGAGGTCTATCTATAATCAATCTATGAAAGATTGAGAATAGAAAGCAAAAAAACTAGCTAATATCTAGCCATCTACTCCAATTAGAATTAATAGCACAATTTACAAACCAAGTCGAACTACGTAATCTAGATTTTACATCCGTAATTATACCATCAATTACTTTGTTAGGACCGACAGAACCTTTGCAATGTGCTCGAGCATTTCTTTCTTTCCAAATATGATAACAGTATACTTGGGCAATATGATAACAGTATATTTCTTTCTTTCCAAATATGATAACAGTATATTTCTTTCTTTTCTTGTGCCTCGCTTTTAAACCATCATACCCAAAAAATTTCCAGATCCCACGCCAAAGGCACACTTGGCTGGATTCAACATCATCTTGTGGTGCCTCGGCACTTCAAATGCCTCTTTGAGGTTCTTAATATGGCATGCCTTGATTAGGCTCCTGACTAACATGTCATTCCCGTAGACCTCCTTGGTCTTCCCGGTCAAGGGTGCAAAAATCTTGCTTGTTTATTAGCCTATGGTAAGTGGCTCCTGTAGACTCCTCATCTTGGGTTGACATCAACCTAGAGTTTTTAAAACAACCTTCCTTGGCTCGATTGGCCATCATGGCTTCAATGTTTATCTTGGTTCCTGGGGCTATTCTAGCGGCCTCTCGGCTGGCATGTTCTCGGCCTTAGGGCTGTTCGAGTGTTGAATGTCGATGCTCGAATGTCGATGTTCGAATGTCGAATGTTAATGTTCGAAATTAAGGGTTTTCAACCTCAAGGAAGTGCTTTAAACTCGAACCTTGAATTTTTGATGAAAGGGTGCATATTGGACTACCTTCACATGGTTTCAAGCCAGGTTTTGGGTGTTTTAAACCACCAAAACATCAGAGCCTCTGGTCGGCTCCTTAAGGTCAGCTAAAGGCCTCCTTGGCTTCTGGTCGATCCCATGAGGTCTTGAACCTTCCCTAGGACGTTTTCAATCTCCATTTCAGGGTTAATATTCAAGTGTTCAACGCTGGTGTTAGATGTTCAATGTTGGCATTCTGGATCGAGAATCCAAAATTTCAGATTGGTTTCAAGTTTTGACTTGAAGCTTCAACCTTTGGATCTTGATTGGAGGTTCATGACCCCCTCAAGTTTGACCTTCTTGGCCTTCATGGCTAATATCTCGTGTTTCTCCACCTAGAATTCGAGGTTGATATTCACATGTTCAACATTGGTGTTCATATGTCGACTACCAAGTATTCACGACCTTTCTTTTAGATTGATGTCAAACTAAAGTTCTCTAGGATCCCTTACTTGAATTCATGTCTTTCATGGCTTGTCTCAAACCTTTGTTTTGATTTCAGGGTTTTCAAACCTATCTTTGCTTCTCATTTTTCTTGATTCTAGGTCAAGGATTTAAGGTTGATCCTCGATTTAGATTTCGAGAAATACAACCCCGTGGGCTTCTTACCTTTTAAACTTCCGAGATGAAAACTTGCTTGGACTTCTTAATCCTTGTTCAAGGATATTCTTATATCCCTTGACCTTAGGACTATAATTCAAGGTTCTTTATTTGCTTCATCCTTGTATCTTCACTCCAGGTACTTAAAAAATATTGAAGAGTAGCTAGTTCTTAGCCTCCACAGCCTTACATGGCTTTAATTGCCAGATGTGGATTTTTAATCATCTTGTCTTTTATCCAGGGTCCTTCAAGGACTTAAACTCTTATTTGGTTGTATTATAACCTAACTCTCGACACTTTAGGGTTTTTATTTATGGTTTGTTTGTTTCCATTCGTGTATTCTTTTATTTTCTGTACTTGGTCATCTTTGACTTACACACATCAGGTGCTTGGCACATAAATAAAATCACAGAATAGAGAACGAAAAACAAACTTGCATTAATAACTTGAAATGGGTTCAGCCCTTACATAGAGTACTATTATCCTACTTGGAGCAACATGCTCTGCAATGGTTTCATCGAACTTTATTTCTACTTCTACTAGATAAATATGAAGCTAAGTCCTATTAAGATAGTTTGAACCCATCGGGGCTCTTGCAAGACTAGGCTTGCATCGCTTGATTTTGTTTTTGGTGCTCCATCAAAATAGAGCACCCATTACTCCTTCATATCTCCTCATTCTTATTCTGAAGTTCACTTCCTGCTTGGGGTACCATCTCCTGCCCCCCGACTTCTTGGTTGCCAATGGTACATTCAACCACGAAGTCAGTTGATGCCATAGCCTTAATGGCCGTTCGAGGCTCTTGTGTGATGTCCTCTACCGACCTTTCTAGGTCTTCCTTATCACTGTGGACATCCACGTCTTCAATCGGAAGGACCTGCCCCCCGACTCCATCAGGCCTTAACGCAGCTACATAGCAGCTCCTAGCCATTTTCTGATCACCTTTTTATTCTCCTACACCATTCCTAGTTGGAAACTTGATCTTCATGTGATAGGTTGAGGCCACAGCCTTAAAAGCGTGAAGTCCAGTCCTCCCAAGGATGACATTGTAAGTAGAAGATGCTATGATAACCAAAAAGTTCAGCATCTGCGTGGCCTCCATTGGCTTCTGTCCAATCGTGACGGGTAACTAAATAGTTCCCTCAATTTTGGATTCTACTCCATTGAATCCATATATAGGCATGTTATTGGGGGTCAACTGAGAATCATTGTACCCCATCTTCACAAACGCATCATGAAACAGAATGTCGACGGAAGCTCCATTGTCTATCAAGACTCGTTTCACCTCTGAGTTTCCAATCATAGGAGTTATGACCAGTGGGTCATCGTGGGGGAACTTCACCCTTTCAAGGTCTGAATCATCAAATTCAATTGTTACTTCGGTTTTTGCACGCTTTGGTGCCTCTCCGACAATATGCATCACCTCTCGGGCATAAGCCTTCCGAGAGTTCTTTGTTGTCCCGGCCGCGGTCGGGCCTCCTGAGATCATGTTGATTACTGGCCCTCGGGGTTGTGGGTTGCGATCTTGATCATCGTCGCTCCTATCATACTCTCTTCTCTGATTACCACGATCTTCACCCTTGGTGAAGTGACTCAGTTTCCCTCTACGGATCAAAAAATCGATCTCATCTTTGAGTTGCTTACAATCATCAGTGTCATGCCCCACATCTCTGTGGAATCTGCAATACTGATTCTTGTTTCTCTTTGCGGGATCACCCCTGAGTGGCTTCGGCCATTGGAAATCCTTATCCTTCTCAATGTCCAACAAGATTCGACTCCTAGGAGTATTCAACCTTGCATACTCAGTGAACCTTGGTCCTTGGTTCTTAGAGGCAGAGTCGGAGTCCTCGCTAGTTCGGGAATACTTATCCCTAGCATCATACTCCTGTTCTGTCTTTCGCTTCCTAGAGTTCCCGTTTCCACCACTTTCGGTAGAGACCTCTACTTTCCTCATGCTTTCCTCAGCCTTTATGTATTTGCTTGCCCTTTTTTGGAGCTCAGTCATGCTCTCAGGGGGATGTTTTACCAACGACATCTGAAAGTAGGTGTTCGTTGTTCCATTCTCCAAGGCTATCATAGCTACCTTGTTCTCCAGGTCTGGGACGTTCAATGTCTCCTTGGTGAAATCAGGTTCTCATTCTTCCCTTGTTTCACTTGCATGAGAGATGCAGAGCTTTTTTCATGGACTTTTCCACTAACAAACTGATTGATGAAAGCAGTGCTCAACTCCTTGAAGGAGCCAATTGAGTTTGCGGGCAACCGGCTATACCATCTTTGAGCCATGCCTGCCAGGGTTTGAGGGAACGCCATACACTTAAGAGCATCGCTGGCGGGTTGTAACAACAGCGCGTTTGAGAACGTCCTGACATGATTCGAGGGATCACCCGTTCCATCGTATGGTTTTATCGTGGGCATCTTAAATTTTCGGGAAACACGAGCGTTCATCACCTCCTCAGTGAACGGGGGTGTGGGATCGTCAGGGTCTCCGAGCGGCATCAGGTTTTTGGGATCACCCCTGGGGGTTTCCACCCTTGTAGCTCCTCCAGTTGGGGCATCAGCCCTTCTTTGTCTCCTTGAAGATCTTTCCAAATCAATAAAGGGAATCTCCCTCGAAGTTGGAGGGGGCCTATTCTGATTCTGCCTTGCTTTCTCCCTGGCTATATCGTCCTTCAGCCTTTGGATCTCAGCCTCATGGGCCTTGATTCTCTCAGCGGCCGTTTGAGGAGGTCCATCATGGATTCTTCGAGTCCTTCCCATAGGCTCCTTGCTTGCACGTCGCCTCCACGGGGC
Organism: Saposhnikovia divaricata; assembly: GCA_036435485.1. Lineage (NCBI taxonomy): Eukaryota > Viridiplantae > Streptophyta > Magnoliopsida > Apiales > Apiaceae > Saposhnikovia > Saposhnikovia divaricata. The sequence continues at coordinate 247,026,503 of CM071594.1, read as the reverse complement.
TTCATCACGATCATCGTCCTCAGACGAGGAATCATCAGTGTAAGGTCCGGAGTAATCATAATACCCTTGCTCAGGAGGGGCTAAACACCTAACATATGGAGGCTGATACGACTCAGGTATCTGTAGGGCATGGCCTCTTGGCCCAAGATCCCTTCGATTTGGGGGATAGTTAGGCAATCCGTATAACGGATCGGTGCTCACGGGGAGTGTAGTGGTGGAGATCTGAACTCCTAAGAGTGGGGGACGGCTATTTAATGGTGAGACCACCATCTGAAGCTGATTGGTCTCCCGTCCTGGATGGACGTCCACTGGTAAGGTTCTCTCAACATGGAGATTCGTCCCTATGGGTTGAGAAACTTGAGGCTGAGTGGTTGTCTCTGTTAATGGGGGTACATACCCTTGCTCCATAACAACAGGTGGAGCGGTGGAGATGGATGGTGGATCAGAAGTAACAGGAACGTTCTCGGTTGTCGTTCTTCGTGTGTTAACCATGGTTGATGTTGTCTTCCCACAGACGGCGCCAAATGTTGTGGAATAAAAAGTAGGGTTATCAAAGTGCGGCTAGGGTTCGTGAGCTTCGTGCTTTAATGGCTGCACTTGTGTTACCGTGACCTAACTCGGGTCTTCACAAGATGCCTACGTATCTCAATGTCGAGAATCAAGCCAAAAAACGTAGTTCTGAGATGAGGGGTCTGGCCCTTTATATATGCTGCAGGAGCCTTAGAATCGTAGTAGGATTCGGATACTTGGTGGGCAAGCCACCGTTATTGAGGAAGGTTCTGACTCCTTCCTTGTAGGAATTAGTTTCCTTGTTGGATTAGGTGCCTTGGAGGCTACACAATATCCTTGGGATATTCCAGAACGTTCCTGGTTTCTAGAACGTTCTTGTTTAGTGGATCAGGTCCGTGTTATAAACAAGCTTGTACCGGGCGTCCCGGGTTTGGGCTGTTCTTTTTGGGCTTAGCCACTAACCACGAATTTAAAGCCCAGCTAGGGTTTTGGGCCTCATTTATGAGCCAATAAATACTATATTAATTATGTCTTTAGGGATTATTTTTCTCCCATATCAATTATATTTTTAGATAATCATTATTTACAATATTTTATTTAATTTTAATTTACAAAATTAAATATAAATTTAATTAATGATATGCATAGCTTAAAACTTATAGTATAAAATTTTAAAATAAGTATGTCATTGACGAAATTCGAACCTTGAAATTTTGGTAAACTAGTTTAATTATATAATATATGTAATCATTAGATCTAACGGTTCCTTTTTTTCTAAAATCTAATGGTCAGTATTCGTATTATACGGATTCTATTATATTTTATTAGTGATTAGAAGGTATGGTGTGATATTTTTTGGTATATATTAATTATTGTAAGATTCTATTTTAAATTAAAAGTTAACGTGTTTTAATTAGAAAAAATATTATTGATTGAAAATATGATATTTTAGGTATTTATAAAAAATAATATCATCAATTAAAAATAAATATTTTTTAATTAAAAAAGCAATTGGCTAATTATCATTAATCACATTATTTTTTTATTTAATTAGGATGACCATGCCGAAAACTGAACCGACAAACTTTTAATGACAGGTTTCTTTTATTATGTTATAATTTCATTTAATATTACAATTATATTTTTATATAATCATCATTTTTAATAATTTTTATTATTTTAATATAATTTAATATACAGTACTCATGTTTATGGATTAAACTAATGTTTCCTTATTATAAACAACATGTACGGATTTTTAATATATTTTATTAGTATTTGAAAAGTATGGCGTGATATTTCCGGGTATATATTAATGATTGTAAGATTAGTTTTTAAATCAAAAAGATAACATGTTTTAATTCGAAAAATATATTAATGATTGGAAGATATGATCGATTGATATTTTTAGGTGTTTATAAAAGGTAATATCTTCAAATGAAAGTAAATATGAAAAAGGAAATCGACTAATTACCATTAATTATATTGTGTTATTACTTATTTTAGGTGTTTTAATAGTATAGATATCATAATATTTTTCTTTATAATGAAGGGTAAATAAGTAAATTCACGAAGTACCAAAAAACAGGTACCAAAACTTTCGAGTATATATTATTTATTGTAAGATTAGTTTTAAATAAAAAAGGAAACGTGTTTTAATTCAAAAGATTATTAATGATTGGAAGATATGATACGATTGATGTTTTTAGGTGTTTATAAAGGAAAATATCTTTAACTGAAAGTAAATATAAAAAAGAAGGTAATATGTTCGATTGAACGTAAATGTGAAAAAGACAATCGACTAATTACCATTAATTATATTATGTTATGTATATATTTTTTTTATAATCAAGGGTAAATAAGTAAATTTACGAAGTACCAAAAATTGGTAACAAAACTTTTATTGTTTCGGCTTTTATATAATAGTATAGATACCCGAAAATATCACACCACACTTTTCAATTATTAATAAAATATATTAAAAATCCGTATATGTTGTTTGTAATATAATCCGTAAACATGAGTATATGAAATTATATAAAATTAAAATTAAAAAAATTATTAACAAAGATGATTATATAAAAACATAATTGTAATATTAAATAAAAATTTATAACATAATAAAAGAAACCCGTGCATCGCGCGTGCATTTACAGTTTGTGGTTTGGTTTTCGGCATGGTCATCCTAAATATGAAAATAAATAATAAAATAATATGATAAATGGTAATTAGCTGATTGCCTTTTTAATTAAAAAAGACTTTTAATTGATGATATTATTTTTTATAAGCACCTATAATATCATATCTTCCAATCAATAATATTTTTATTCTAATTAAAATACGTTAACTTTTAATTTAAAACAGAATCTTGCAATAATTGATATATACCAAAAAATATCACACCATATCTTCTAATCACTAACAAAATATAATAGAAATTTGTATATTATGAATAATGAATATTAGATTTTTATTAAAAAAGACATAACCGTTAGATCTAATGATTAGATATATTATATGATTAAATTAATTTACTAAAATTTCAAGGTTTAAATTCCATCAACTACAAATTTATTTTAAAATTTTATACTATAAATTTTTAATCATGTATATCATTAATTAAATTATGTAAATTAAAATTTACAAAAAATATTAATGATTATCTAAAAATATATTTGTAACATAAAATAAAATTTAATATATTTTAAAAGAAATCCGTCCACGGATATAAGCTAGTATTTATTTAATCCTAAATTACTATATTTTGAGCTAAAGACATGGAGTTTGCCTCGTATTATCGGAAATAATTAATGACACCGATGTGTAACATTGAGAAGTCCGTATATGCTTCATCAATTGCCTTTACTTGTATGTATCTTATAAATGCACAAAGCAATATGTCTGCATGTTTCTGTGCTCAGCCATTTCTTATATCTGTTACTGGCTTCATCCTTAGTAACATGTAGAAGCAATGAAAGGAGAGAAACCTTTGATTTGCTTTATGATGATATATTTCCTCAGCTATCCTTTATTTCTAAGGAATATTACAGTTGAGTGCCTGGTTTATAACGTTGGTGATTCCGAAAACTGGAACACAGGAGTAAACTATCTAAGTTGGTTGCAGAAATACAATTTTAGCGTCGGCGACACTCTCGGTTAGCATTCTTTCCAGCCTGTGTCCTGCAGAACAGAGTAAATAAGATTGTTTGTGTCAAATACTGTTTTGTTTGGTATGGTCTGATTTGTGTTTTGGTGAAATGTGATGCAGTTTTTAATTATGTATTGACGCAACATATTGTGTGGTAACACAATCTACATACCAGTCTTGCAATTCAAGCAACGGAGTGTTGGCCAGATACGAGAGTGGAAATGATCAAATTGTACTGACTGAGGCCAAGAAATATTGGTTTATATGTGATGTACCGGGCCATTGTTCTGGTGGTATGAGATTCGGTATTAGTGTAAATGATAATATTAACAATACTGCTCCTGATCTGCCTGGTATGGATCAAAACAGTGGGAAGAAGAATGGGGGTGCTAGTTTGCTTGTATATTCTATGGCTGCATTACTAGCCTTCATACTTAAATTTTAACAAAATATATATCATTACTTTGATCATGTTTTTGGGTAATTTGGGTAATGCAATGCCGGTCAGTTGTCATACTTTGGAGATTTTTATAAAATCGACTTCATTTTTCATTCATCTTACAGCATTGCACATGAAGAGTACATAAAGGGACACAAACCTTTTATATATCTCCCTGCACTTTTTCCTTCATGCGTATGTTCTTATAATATTTGAACTAGATAATGCCTTTACAAATTGTATTAGGAATTTTGCAATGTTACATCCATAAAGTGATTGTTTGTGTCCAAAATTAGAGATGAAATGTTGTAATGCGTTAAGATTAAGATGAGGATTAGGGGACAAATTTCATCTCGAAAGTCTATCATAGTGTTGACATGAACTCAAGGATCCTCTTCCCCTTGTATTTATGGATTAGGGGACAAATTTCATCTCGAAAGTGTATCATAGTGTTGACATGAACTCAAGGATCCTCTTCCCCTTGTATTTAGAACAATTGTAATCCATGGAGAGGACAGGCACCCTCATTTTATTCATGCAAATATAAGCAAAAGTTCATGCATCATTAACTTGTTCTTAATTTTATAAAATTGAAAAAAAACAACAGAAATTCGGAAAGAGGGTGCCTACAGTAGCCAATTATGCTTATTTATGAAGATGGTGGAGATGATGATTGTGGTGAAAGTGCACGGGATGCTGATGGTGGTGATAAGAATGGTAATTGTGATGATCATTGCCATTTCCATTTTCTGACGTAGCTGCTTTAGATATCTCAGGCCAACTTCGAATCGGATTTTTAGTTAGCTCTAGCAGAGACTCCCTTACATGATCAGCTTGAATCATATCACAGTCTTTTCTCTATTCGTGATAGCAGACAGTGGTTGCAAATTAAAAAACTCAGTTCAAATACACATGTTAAATGTTATATTGTACAAGTTATGATATAGATATACGTACCTCAACTTTAAAGACATTGAGAACGAGGGATAATAAGCTAGTAACATTCACATTTGTTACATCAAGCCCAAGAGAATTTAGAGCCTCCATCAACTTCACAAAACCGCCTGGCTTGTGCTCACAGAATACCTTCACAAACAACTCATTTCCATCCAATTGAATCACCTCCACTTGCGGCTGCAATAACATTTCAATATAATTACACAACATATATACAACACACACACACACACACATCTTACCTCCATTTGTTGCACCTTATCATTAGTACTTTCGGAGTTTAAAGTTTTCTTAGTGGAGACCTCTGTTCCAATACTTGATAAAGCTCCAACATTGTAAGCCCTATTGTAAGGTTTACCAAGTTCAGATTTTGTTCCAATTTTAACTTCACTTCCATGTACAACCTCTGATTGAAGAGTGCTTTGATCATTATCATTTGGTTGCCCACCTTCGTCGTCTATGTTCCTCTCTAACGCGTTTTGAAGATCTTCAACTTGTTGCTTTAACTCCATTACATATTCAATTGCATCTCCAAGAATTGAAGCTCTATCCAACTGAATATAAATGAAAAGGTGACAACAAATTACATTATATTTATATTTAGTTGCAGCAAGTAATTCGTTGATTTTATTCCAACAGCCCTTCTTTTCTCCGACTAACAAGAGGTAGTATATAGACATATATAAAGATATAATTGTGTCTTACTAATTGTTATACATAGTACCTTGGTAATTTTAGGAACCAAAGATCTGAGATTATAAAGCCTTTCATTAAGTTTTTTCCTTCTCTTCCTTTCAGCTTCAAGGTTTTTACATTGAGTTCCACCTTTTCCAGTTCTTCTTCTGTACTTGCCATCATTATTATCTTCATCATCATTATTATCTTCGTCATCAGAGACCGAATCTGATCTGTTTATGGAATCTCTATCATCACTTTGCCGTTTCTTACTTTTCGTAGGCTTCCACATTAGTATTGAACATTTGTGCATTAGTACTACTAATCACGGATTTCTGAAATGTGTCAAGATCTTCCTGATCATAAACATTTAACGGCCTATGATCCATATTCAACTGTTCATCGGGACTTTCTAGTAAGCTCTTGTTTTCATTTTCCATATTGTGATCGTCAAATTGTTGGAAGAAGCTCACTGAAGAGTTGTGTAAATGAATTTGATCTGTGCTGATGTCGTCTTGAAGATTCAGATTCTGGATCATTGTTGCTGGAGAGATTGGTGGCTGGAAAAGCTCCTTTTGAATTTTTTTATCATTTTCACTGATCATTGAAGTCGATTTGAATAAGAAGTCTGAAGTCATCATGCTTTGCTGATCTTGTGACAAGTTAAACTGTGATGTTATAAAATCTATCAAACGCTGATCTTCAGATACCTGAGAAAAGAAAACTAAATCAGTTGATAATGCATAAAGCATATGTAATATTCCATGCATGAAGATGATTCATGGACAACCTAATGACGAAGTTTTATCCCTCATAATTTTCAAATGACAAACTCAGAAGTTCAAATCCTCACACCCACTCCTCTTATCTATATTATACTATATTATAATAAGCATAATTTGTAGTTGGTTACCTCCTTATTTTTTGTTATCCCCTTATTTTTTTCTTTCGATTCCCACCAACAGCATATTAATTTAGATTTAATACTAAACTAAAAATAATATTTAAAATATTATATATACTAAACTATAAACAAATTTTAAAAAATTAAAAATAACCCGTGTTTTGCACGGACTATAAGCTAGTACTTATAAATGATGTGAACTACCAAAAATTTCATGCACTTTATATTTTTTATATATACTTTATTATTTGTCACATGGTTTTTTAATATTATATTAATTTTTTTCATTAATTTGAATTAAACATGACTTAAATTTTTAAATGAGATGATTTGATAATAATTACATAAATGTTATCTGATATTTTTAGAAATTTTTAGAAAATGAGGGATTTTAGTTAGAAAATACAGAAAAGGTGATAGGTTTTAGTTGAAAAAGGTAATCGATTATTAGTAATTATAAAATTATTATTTTATTTTATCAAATAGAATGCCCATGATATAATTGGAAAAAAAGAGAGATTTTAGTTAGAGAAAATTAAAAAGGTAACATGTTTTAGGTGAAAAAGTTAACTGATTAATTTATAGTAATTATAATTTAATTATGTTATTTTACTAAAAGAATTGCTCGTAATGTTTTTAGAAAAGGAGAAATTAATGTTTGACGTGACATTTCTAGAAAAAGAGGGATTTTAGTTAAAAAAAAAATATAGAAAAGATGATATATTTTAGCTGAAAAGGGTAATTGGTTAATTTTTAGCATTATAATATTATTATTTTATTCTCTTAAATAGAATTTTCCATGATATAATTGGAAAAAAAGATATTTTAGTTAGAGAAATAAAAAAGGTAATGTGAAAATTAAAAAAGTGACATGTTTTAGGTGAAAAAAGTAATTGATTAGTTTAAAGTAATTATAATTATATTATATTATTTACGAAATGAAATTGCTCATAATGATTTTAGAAAATGAGAAATTAATATTGCCCATGATATTTATATAAAAAAGGATTTAATTAAAAAATGATGCGTTTTAGCTGAAAAGGTAATCGTTTAATTATTAGTTTTATAATATTATTATTATTATTTTTATTAAACAGAACCGTACGTGATATAATTTGAAAAAGATATATTTTAGTTATGGAATAAAGAGAAATGGTAACATAGTTTGGCTGAAAAATATAATTGTCCGTGATGTAATTGGAAAAGGAGAGATTTTAGTTAAAGAAAAGAGAAAAAGATAACGTGTTTTGACTCAAAAAAGTATATTTATAATATAATTATGTTATTTTATTAAACAAAATTGCTCGTAGTATTTTTAAAAAAGAAAAAATGTAGTTAGATTAATGGAAAAGATATTGTATTTTACCAAAAAAAGAAATTATTTAGTTATTGAAAAATAGAAAAGGTAATATGTTTAACCTGAAAAAGGAAATTGATTAGTAAGAAAGAAATTTTAGTTAAATAAAATATAAAAGATATTATATTTTACCTGAAAAAAGAAAATATTTAGTTATTGAAAAATGGAAAAGATAGTATGTTTAATGTGAAAAAGGAAATTGATTAGTTAATAGGGTCGATTTTATCTGTAATTATAGAAAGGTAAATAAATAAAATTAACAGATACCGTGCCGACCGACCAAACTTTTAATGTTTCGACTTTTATATAATAATATAGATTTCTGATTTTCTCATTTATTTGTCTACCATTATATTTCTGTTTCGGGATTTTTCTCAACTATATAATTATAGAACTCGGTCTCCAGCTACTTAGCTTATTATTATTGGACATGCATGACATTGTGTGTAAACTTTTACCTATAAAGTACTTTGGTCACTAGACTTTTCTTTCGTAACAATTAATTATACACCTTAACAGTTTAGAATTAGAACACATAGAGTTGGTTAATATAAAATTTATACATCATTAGTTTTCAGTCATGCACAAAAATACTATCTAAAGTATACATGCAGGAAGAAAATAGACTTACTTGTTTGTCTACAAAGAGCTCAATCAATCCAACTGAAACTGGAATCAAAACCCTAGTCTCCGCCGCATCCTGGCAATGTAATCAGTGGATCAAAAATCAATTAAATACCACAAAGACAAAGACATAATTAATCTCAAGTTGTTTTTCACATGAATGTGTTTGTGGTATTCACCTCCTGTATCATGTCTGAGTGACAGCTATTGGAGAAGTTGAGCCATCTGGGTTGATTCGATATCAAAGCCTGTGCATGAATCCTGCATGTGATTTAAGAATAACTACAGATTAATTACTATAACTAATTTTATTAATTAAAAAACATATGTAGTGATCTCTAGAAGAGGAATTATATGTACCCAGAATCCATGGGAAGAGAAGAAGGTAAGTGAGAAAGCAGTTGACAAGCCTTAGTTGTTGAATGCTGAAACATGACATCTCTACAAGGATTATTGATGGAAACAACTGTAAACAAAAGCTCCTCATCACCCCCACCTTCACCATTCATATTATTAATCACATTGTTATCACTCCCAGCACAACAGCAATCCATCAACTCAAGAAACCTAATTATGTACACACAGACAAACAAAAAGATCGATACCGGAATTGAAGGATTAAACAAATCTTTTTTTATATATATAACAAAAATATATTAATTGCCTTTGATCTTCGCTCAGTTTCCAGAAAACACAGTAGTTCCAGCCTTTGACACCCACAAGTATTGGCCTTATTTTCTCCATTATAGGTTGCAAAAAGCTCATGTTTCCTGTCACATCACATCAAATATTCATCAACTATATTTTCAGAAGTTGATTCGATTTTAGTAAATTAATATTTCATTGATTTTTATGGAGCAAAAAATAAATGCAACATACATTTTATCTGATATATATAGCTAGGGAAAATTATCAGTTTATCATATCATTACCGGATTGCACACACATGCATATATGCAATCCCACGATAGCAAATAGTTGATCACTTGTTTTTAACTAGGAATTTGTATATATACTCCTAAAAGCATCTCCATATATATATATATATATATATATATATATATATATATATATATATATATATATATATATATATATATATATCCAACTCATTAAATATAGTAATTTTTTGTTATCCTAGATCTATCGATCGAACATGTCATATATATTTGGCAATGATAAATTCCAGTAACTAGCACCCCGTATAAGTGGTTAGATGATTTCGAAATAAATAGTAAAAAACTAGATATAATGTAATAAATATGGGTAATATATATTTTTAATACAGGTATTTAGATTTGTTTCATTTAGATATATAGAAGAGGGTGCTAAAAATCAACAAATTTTCACTTTTGTGCATCATTGTTGTTATAGGGAGAATATTGTATAACAATATTTTGGAGGTTGCTGGATTTATGGAGCAAAATACGGATATTTTGCTAAGAACACGAAGAATACGGAGGAGCTTGGTGGTGATTTTATGGCTGATCTTGTTAATTGAAATTCAGGGGTGAACTGTTTCTCATCCTTTACAAGATGCCTACGTACCCTATTTATAGGGATCAAGCTGTAGTTCTCTTGGAGAAGAAGTTATCTAGACGGGTTAGGGTTTCTATGGGCTCGACTAGGCCCAAATCCACTAGACGTCTTTTTGGACTGATACATTTTACTCATTTGACCTCGCTGGGTTTAGCTATGAGCCTTCATAAGAGTATTCTAGGCCACACTGGACCCCTAGGCCTCGCTGGACCTCTAGGCCTCGCTGGACCTCCTCTAGGCCTCGCTGGTGTCTCTAACTAGGCCTCGCTGGACCTTATGAACTGCGACCCCATCCCTTTGGGATCACTGGCGGTGCTGCCCTATCGAATAACATCTCGAATTCTTCTATGATGATGAACTGTAATAACCCGTTCCTCTTTCCCAGGCCCATCATGTAAGATGCAACATTATTCTAGCCCATTTGGGCCTGCTTAGGACTTATGCCAAATTAGGGCATAACAACTACCCCCGAGTCCATATTGTCATTGGAAATGCAATATGGACTCAGAAGACTCCATTCCAAGAAATTCCGGTGCGAGGCCAAAGCCCATTATTCATCATTTCCGGCCTCTCTTCGCTGGCCCAAGGAATTTGAACAGTTTCTAACAGCTGTCATGTCTCGAGATTCGCTCTGGGTTGCTTAGGATGATGACACGTGTAACCAATCTTTCTCTCTCCTGCCTACTATATAAACTCAGATTTCCCAATCACTTGTCACTTTCCTTATAAACAACTCAACGAATTGCTGCATAGTTTATAATTCCTCCATACAAGAACGACCTCGAACTTTTCTCAGATTTTCACATTTTTCTTCAATCAGCAGTAAGATTTCTTCCTTTGTTCTTCATTTTTAATTCATTTAAATGCATGCATAGTTTATAATTCCTTCTTTTATCACTTATACATATATGCGACGCGAGCCCAATGTATGCGACCCCTCCTTTATAATTTGACACTGCAAGCCTAGCCCCGCTAGGATAGAAAGTGCGACCCATCATTTAGATGCAAAACCGTCCTTTCCTCTTAAGAATATAAATCAACCCCTTCACCGTGTGCAATGTGAGAACACTTAGAACTTTCTATATTTCTGAATCCCCTTGATATTCTGTAAGTGCACACACTAATACTTCACTTTTACAGATGTCTACCGACGATAGCTCAAGGACTCCTTCACCCCTTCCCCACATCACAATAAGCGAGCAAGCGGCCGCTAACATTGCTAAAGCTACCAGTGCAAGTGACAGCTCGTTCAAGTTGTATTTGGATCACCATTGGTCCAATGAAGAATACACTCGGGAAACTGATTTATGCTCCTGGAAAACCAAACACCCGTCTGCCTCGCATAATACATCTGTCGGAGTCCCCTCCAGCTCACAGAATCAACCGTCTCCACCAATTCCTTCATCTATTCAAGACGAAGTGAATGAACTTTTGGAGAAGGGAAATCAACTTTTCTCCAGTATCCCCAAACTCCTTTCTCCTATTAACAAGAACTTTCTTCCTCTGACCCCCATAGAGATTGCTAGCGACTCAGCTACAAACTCGCTAGGTACTGCTTATTATGAGCACGAGGGTGGAGATGACAACGAGGCCAATTCCGATGATTCTGACTATGAAGAGCCTTCCTCCGACGATGGCGGCCTCGATGAAGTAGCCAAGGTCGTCAATTTCACTGATTACAATTATATACCAGAAGTTTCTCCCCAACCTTATGAACCAACTCCGGCCCCAACTGAGCTAGAAGGGACTATATACGTTGGCGGTCCTCGTCCTGAAGATATCGAACCAGGTTCGAAAGTGAAACCCGGCCAGCCTCGCGTCCTAGCCTGCAGGGATCTATCAACGACCGTAGATACAGAATCTCTAGCTAAGGCAGTTGACATTTTCAGGCCTGAAGGTAAAATTATTCTCCCCAAATCTTCAATGCGATGTTACCGCTTTGATCATCAAGAAAATGGTGGCAGAGTGCCTCGAATGGTTCTGACCTCGTCAATGATGAAGATAGACGTCTCCTCTCCCCTTCATCCTTTTATTAGGGATGTTTGTGAAACATACCATCTGGCCCCGATCCAAATAAATCCCAACGGCTACAGAGCCATGATTGCCCTCTACGTTCTTTACCATAAGCTTGACTATCCTGAGTTGGATGCGAGGACCATGGGTTATTTTCTGCAGCTGAAGCGATGCGGGGCCTCAGACTTTGGCTACGTCTATTTCTCAATGTGGCCAGAGTTTAACAAAAAAGAACTTTATCACAGTGCTCCAAGTAACGCAGGCTCGTGGAAAGGTCCTTACTTTTATGTCCACGAGGTGCCCAGAGTTAAGACTTCTTTAACTATCTCCCAGGTATGGAACTATCCTTTTAACTCCACCCTCCTTTCATTCGATCCATACGCTAATTCATCCTCCCTGAGATCGCAGTTGGTCAAGTGTGAACCGTCCTGAAGGGCGAAGAGAAGGAACGTGCTGACGATGTACTAAAAACTCCACGAGAGGCCCACAACATTAGGACCCTTCTTTCTCTTGAAAATCTAATCGAGTGCGGCTTCTTGAAAGAAGGAGTTGGTCTTCCTTCACAAACGAGGCCCTCAAATGCGAAGAAGGCTTCATTGAAAAGGAAAGCTCGTGAGGAGGCCTCGTCCTCTCGAGTTGTAGTTACCACTAGCGAGGGTATTCTCCTCGTTACAACATGACCATTACTCCGTCCTCGTTAACTTTAACACTGCTTTCATCTTTACTGTTCTCGCATTTGTATAACTTGCATCACTATGCTTCTAATTGTATTTCACTTCCACTTTTCAGGTATGTCGGGTAAAAGCGGTCGCAGGCCTCCCTTTCTCCAAAAAAGCGGGGCCGCCCCCGTCGCGAAGACTGCTACAGTCTCCCCCAAGCCAAAGACTACTGAACTGCCACCTCCTCCACCATCATCAAAAAACACCGAAATTATTCAGCGAGCCCAGGGTACCCCTGAAGAACATGCCTCTAAGAAAACTAGAAGGGACGAACCTGTGCTTCCTGTTCCTAAACACCCAGCAACTGCTACTCCTGTTCATCACCTCTTTGCGAAGCATGGATATAATCATGCTACTGAAGAGGAGTGTACGAGCTGCGTGGGAGCCGAGCTGATTGACAATGCTGAGTCTCTTTCCAAGTGTTTATCTGAGGCGTTCATTCGTCAAACTTCACATCTCAAGGAATTGAAGACCCTTGCATTTTTCAAAGCCAAACTGGAGAAGGAGGTCACAGTCCTTAAGTTCCAAAAGGAAGAAGACAAGAGGTCGCTGATGGAGACTCATAGGCTAGCCCTTGAAACGGAAACTGCCACCCTGCGATCCGAGCTCAAGAAGATCACTAATGAGAGGAATACTCTCAACAAATCTCTGAAGGAGGCAGAGGATCTCGAGGAGACTCTTAAGAAGGAGCATGGGGAAGAGCTGGGCAAATTGAAGAAGGAGCTCGAGGCTGCCAAACTTGATCACGACGCTGTGGTGGAGGCTGCCCAAGTCGAATTCATGAAGGGCTTTATCAGAAAAATTCCTGACTTCGACTGGGAAAGGCTCGGGCCTGGTAATGCTGAATTTGCAGAATCTCTTCACAAAGAGATCGAAGAAGAAGATGCGAAGGAGGCAGCCAGGCTCGCTAGCGAAGCCACTCAGGCCAACACAACTGAAGCCGCAAAGCGATGAACTCTTTTTTTTTTGTTTCTAAGTACCGAACTGGGGATGCGGACACCCCTTGAATGTCTCGCAGCATGTAATATTTTTTAACTGTCCTGATAACTTATTTGGGCTCGTACAGAGACCCGTTAACTGTTGAAATTTTGATAATTATTATAACATCTTTCATGTCTTCGTTTCCTCGTAAAATATATTGTGTTCACTCTGTCTTGAATCATTATTGCTTTCATCCTTTGTATATTTGAAATGTTGCCAAGTAGATTGGCCTCGAAGCTGCGAAGCTTCCTTTGTGATTGAGTTTGTAGCTTTCCTTTTTCTTGTAACTTTTAGATTTCCTTTATAAACTTCAAGGTGTGCCTCATCCCCTTTGGAATCTTGACATGCGATGCCTTCCTTGCGAGGTCGCAGACACGATCCCGAGGCTGAGTTCACCCCTTAACTTCTTTCATTTTGAACTTCTTTGAGTAGACATGCTTTTTAATAAATAATCTTCGAGGACAGTCCCTCAGGTCGCAGTACGCTCGCATCCTCTTTAACCTGAGGGGGATTTGGCCTCGCATTCACTATGCTGGCCTAGTCCTGAAAATTTAAAATGCTAACAGAAAGAATAAAATTGCACAATGTTTTTGGAGAAAAAACTTCATATATAAATACTAGGGACGATGCCCAACTTTCATTACATCATAAATAGAAGGTGTCTATATGATCACTACCCCCTCGTACTTTGTATGAATTTATTCATGCTAAGTAATGATAGATAGAGACTACCAGGGGCGAGGCCTCTACTGATAGTATTTCCTTAAGTGCTCTGCATTCCAGGCTCGAGGTACGACCTTATCATCCATATCTGTTAGATAATAAGTCCCCTCATTGATAACAGCATAGACTTTGTAGGGCCCTTCCCAATTGGCTCCAAAGACTCCATGAGCTGAGACCTTGGTGTTAGGCATCATTCTCCTAAGCACCAAGTCCCCCACGCGAAGATGTGGCACACGAACCTTCCCATTATAATACCTCGCAGCTCTTTTTTGATAAGCTGCGAGCCTTAACTGAGCTTCCTCCCTTGACTCCTGAATCATGTCTAAATATAGCCTGTGATTGACCTCATTTGCTTCGGGGTCGTAATGTTCACGCCTAAACGAGCCCGAGCCAACTTCAACAGGCACCATGGCCTCGCATCCATAAGTCAAAGAAAATGGGGTCTCTCCGGTGGTAGACCTTGGGGTCGTGTTGTATGACCACAGGACCCTTGGTAATTCCTCAGGCCAACTGCCCTTACTCTCCTCTAATTTAGCCTTCAGGGTGTGCTTAATTATTTTGTTAATGGTCTCGGTTTGACCATTTGTTTGAGGATGGCTCACAGCAGAGAAGCTTTTCTTTATCCCCAGATTTTCACAAAACTCTTTCATTTCCTTACTGTCAAATTGCTTCCCATTATCTGATATGAGCTGATATGGGATTCCATAGCGACATACAATAGCCCTGTACACAAAGTCCTTCCATTTTTTGGCCGTGATGGTAGCGAGGGGCTCAGCTTCGGCCCACTTGGTGAAGTAGTCCACGGCCACAACTGCATATTTGACTCCTCCTTTGGCTTTGGGGAGTTCGCCAATAAGATCGATCACCCACATAGCGAAGGGCCAGGGGCTAATTAGCGAGGTGAGGTTCGCTACCGGAGCATTACTGAAATTGGCGTTTCTCTAACACTTATCACACCTTCTAGCGAATTCAAAAGCATCTCTTTTCAATGTAGGCCAGAAATACCCTTGTCGTAAGATCTTTTGAGCTAGGGAACTACCCCCCGAGTGATTGCCACATATTCCTTCATGGACCTCCCTTAGGATGTAATTGCATTCTTCGCCATCTACACACCTCAACAGTGGTGTATTGAACCCTCTTCGATATAGCACCTCATCATAAATCACATAGCGAGCTGCCTGATATCTGACCTTCCTCGCTTCTTTCTTTTCTTGAGGTAGAACTCCCTTCTTGACATATTCCCATATAGGGGTCATCCATGTCGACCCCTGGCTCGCTAGTTCCAGAACAAATTCCTCCGGAACACTTGGTTTACTTTGAATTTCCAACGGAATGATCCCAAGTAGAGTGGCCTCACGACGCGAGCCTAACTTGGCAAGGGCATCGGCTCCCTGATTCTTTTCCCTTCTTATGTGAACCACTTTGAATTCGTTAAACTTCTTGATCAGCCTTTGTGCACATTGCAGATATAACTCGATCTGCTCACCTCTAGCTTGCCAGCCACCATAAAGTCGATATGTCACTAACATGGAATCACTGTAGGCTGTAATGTTCTCCACCTTCATTTCCAATGCTAGTTGAGACCAATGATCAGGGCCTCATATTCTGCTGCATTGTTGGAAGCTTCAAATGCAAAGTGAACGGCACTGCTTAACTTGCGACCCTCAGGGGTGACGAGCTCGATCCCGGCCCCAGCTCCTTCTTTGTTAGATGCCCCATCAACATATAGTTCCCACCACGAAGCTGAATTCTCATTTTTGACCTCGGGGCCTGTTACCTCCGGGATTGTTATTAATGCCCAGGCATCTTCCTCAGATTGGGAAGGGAATTCCAATATAAAATCTGCTAGGGCTTGCCCCGTTTATTGCACCTCGAGGCTTGTACTCAATATCGAACTGACTCAGCTCTATCGTCCACTTTAATAGTCTTCCTGAGGCCTCAGGCTTATGCATCACCTGCCTCAAAGGGTAGGCAGTGCGAACCTGAATGCTGTGTGCCTGAAAATAGGGCCTCAACTTCCTCGAAGCCAATATCAAAGCATAAGCTAGCTTCTTCATGTTGGTATTGAGCTTTCTCCGCATCTAGCAACCTCTTACTTACATAATAGACAGGGTATTGAGCTTTCTCCTCCTCTCGAACGAGGACATCACTGACCACATGCTCTGAGACAGCCAGATAAACAATGAGGACTTCTCCTTCCCTAGGCTTAGAAAGTAGAGGCGGTGAGCCCAAGTGTTTCTTTATTTTTTGGAAAGCCTCCTCGCACTCAGGTGTCCATTCAAAATTTTTGCCCACCTTCTTAATCGCTTTGAAGAACTCATGACACTTGTCTGATGATTTAGAAACAAATCGATTGAGGGCTGCTATTCTCCCAGTTAGACTTTGAACCTCTTTGACATTTCTAGGCGATCTCATTTCCATTAGGGCCTTTATCTTGGCTGGATTGGCCTCAATTCCTCTGTGGTTTACAATGAACCCCAAGAATTTTCCTGATTCGACCCCAAACACACATTTCTGGGGGTTAAGCTTCATCCTATACTTTCTCAGTATGTCAAACATTTCTGCGAGGTGGGATATATGATCCATGGCCTCCTTAGACTTCACGAGCATGTCATCAACATAGACCTCCATTGTCTTCCCAATTTGCCTCTCAAACATCATGTTAACTAGCCTTTGATAGGTGGCCCCGGCATTAAGGAGACCAAAGGGCATCCCAATATAACAGTAGAGGCCTCTATCCGTGATGAACGATGTGTGCTCCTGATCGGGTCCGTACATAGGTATTTGGTTATACCCAGAATAAGCGTCTATGAAGCTTAGGAGCGCATGCCCTTCTGTCGCATCCACCAGCTGATCGATCCTTGGGAGTGGGAAACTGTCCTTGGGGCAGTGCTTGTTGAGGTCAGTGAAATCTACACAGGTCCTCCACTTGCCATTTGGTTTCTTCACTAGGACAGGGTTCGCGAGCCAATCAGGGTAAAATGATTCCCTAACGAGCCCGACCCCGAGGAGCCTGTCTACTTCTTCTTTGAGAGCCTCGGCTCGCTCTCCACTTATGGGTCTCCTCTTCTGCCTCACCCCTTTTTTACTGGGGTCTATATTAAGTCTGTGGCACATCACATTAGGATCTATGCCAATCATATCCTCATGAGACCATGCAAATACATCCAAATTAGCTTTGAGAAATTCTACGAGCCTCTCCCTAAAGTCAGGGTTTAACTGCGACCCGACCCTTAGCGCTTTAGTAGAATCCTTGGCATCGACAAGAATAGAAACTGTGTCTTCGGCAGCCCCGGCTCACTCCACATGCTCGGTGATGCGAGGATCTAAATCAATTTCAACCTCGCGAGCCCTACTAGACTCTGCTTCCCCTTGCCTTGTTCCTCATGTCATCGGGGTTGCACTGACATGGCCACGTTCAGTTACAACTGTTGTTTTTCTAGTAATTCCATTAGGTAAATCCTCCAATGTTGATTTCTCCTCGCGAACCCATTTCCCCTTACGGGCTCGCACAGTGGCTTGTTCTGGACTTTCCTCGTCATCACTAGCCTCTTCAACAATTCCTTCTTGAAGAACCAATACTGGATGTGAAGCCTGCATCATAATAGCCCCTGGCACTGGCTCTACTTGTATACCTAAATTTTCGAAGTAATCCTCTGGCAACTCTTCGATAGATATTATATTACAACCAACCGGGGGTCGCGAGGCATCTTTGCGAGCTCTTTCTTCCTCCTCGCACTCCATTATATCTATCACAGAGCTGCTTCCCTTTTCTACTGATTTAAGGGCCCTATTGTAGCATTCCCGAGATTCATGCTGAATTCCTCTAACACAACCCACGCCCTGCGGAGTGGGGAACTTCATCGAGAGGTGGTAAATAGAAGTGACCACCCTCATTTCCTTCAAAATTGGTCTTCCTACTATAGCATTATAAGTCGAGGGTTGATCTACAACCATGAAATCTGCAACTTGGGTGGTGATGCAGGGCTCGTCCCCTAAAGTAATGGGAAG
This sequence comes from Saposhnikovia divaricata, assembly GCA_036435485.1. Classification (NCBI taxonomy): domain Eukaryota; kingdom Viridiplantae; phylum Streptophyta; class Magnoliopsida; order Apiales; family Apiaceae; genus Saposhnikovia; species Saposhnikovia divaricata. The sequence goes on along the minus strand of CM071594.1, from coordinate 247,007,903 downwards.
CTTAATGAGGCCCTTCACACTGACCGAAGCTCCGGTGAATCCATAAAGATGCCCCACTGTAGGAATAAGGTCCTTGTCCACGTATCCCATCTTCTTATAAACATCATACATTAACACATTCACAGCACTTCCATTGTCCACTAAGACTCTATATATATTTTGCGATCCAATGCGAACTCGAACTACCAAAGCGTCAGAATGAGGATGATGGACCCACTTCGCATCTTCTTCTGTGAACATAATATTTGTGTCCTCCCCTTTAAAGAGCTTTGGGGGCCTCTCTTGCAGGTGATGAACATTAGTAAGGGGTTGCTCTCTAGCCTCGCGAGCGTACCTCTCTCTAGCCTTGTTACTATCTCCTCCAATATGAGGTCCTCCTATGATCACGTGGATACTACCGCCTCGTTCTTCCCTCTCCTTGCGAGGCTCCACATTCTGTCTGACAGGAGGGACATTGGCGTATCCCAATCCTGGTTTGCCAGAATTCCCTTGATGTTTCTTTACCTCCCGGACTGCCCACTCTGTTAACTTTCCTTCTCGAATTAAACGATCAATTTGCTCTTTAAGGTGCCAGCAATCTGCAGTATCATGCCCCGTCTGTTCATGAAACTCGCAATATTTCTTTCTATTCCATGTTCCTTGTGCACCCATGGCAGGAGGTTTTGTGAACACTCCCTTATCAGCATTAACTGCATAAATATGATCAACGGAGGCGACCAGGGGAGTGAATTTGTCTTCATCTCTAGCTGGGCGAGCCCGAGGTGGGGAACGCCTCGGGGGGTCGCGGTCCCTTCTTTTTGGGCTTGGACTACGATCTTGTCTTCGCCTGGGACTCCGAGAATCTTTCTTCTTTACTCCCTTACTCTTGCTTCCACTATTTTCTCCTTTGCTCTTTCTTAACTCTTCCATTGATTTTTCAACCCGCTGAAAAGGCTCTGCCTCTTTGTATAATTCAGCGAGCGTACTGGGTGTGGATGCTTGTAATTTCTTCCAAAGCTTGGTTCCTTCTCGCAATCCAGCAATGAGAAAATTCTTCACGGCCTCGCCATTTGCTCCTCGCACTTTAGGGACTTCGGCATTGAATCTTTTAAAATACATTTACAGGCTCTCTCCTTCTCTTTGCTTAATATTAGCCAAAGTGGACACAGGGGGTGCATAAAGCATTGAGGATTGGAACTACTTGATAAAGATGTCTACAAACTGATCCCAAGAATCAATGGTTACTAGGGCCCCGAGCTTTGAAAACCACTGCTGAGCACTTCCCCTCAGCGAGGCCGCAAACAGTCTACACCTCGCTAGTTGCGAGACCTGATAAACATCCATCTCATTATTGAATCGAATCACAAACTCTATCATGTTGATGCCCTCGAAACACTACAGGAAGTGGAGCAGTTCGAATTTCATGGGTGAAGGGCGAAGATGAGCCCATAGTGCTGAAAATCCCTTTCTCATTGTTCATTGCATCCAAGGCCTTTTTTAGCTCCTCCAACTTATAATCCCAAATTTTGGCCTCCTTGTCTTCCTTTCCCTTCTCTCCAGTACTTCCATGATGAGATTGAGTCTTCTTAGGGGCACTAAACTCCTCCTGATCATTTTTGCGATCCTTCTTTTTAAGATCCTCCTCGCGATGTCGGGATCGCTCATGGTCTCGATGAGATGGGGGTCTGTCATCGCGACGATGGGACCACTCACGCTCTCTGTGAGAGGGGGGTCTGTCATCGCGACGATATGACCGCTCACGATCTCGAAGTGGAGAAACTGGTCGATAAGAACCCTTGCTTTTATTTTTAGATCCTCCTCCCTTACATCGTTAACCCTTTCTAACTTGAGGCGAAGGTCATGCTCAGTTAGCTTCTTTCCAAGACGATCAAAGACACTTACTGATCGTCCTTCAGATGAGGCGGGCTTACCATGCGAGCCTCCTTTTTCTTCCCTAGTAGCTCCCTCTTCGTCCCAATAAGGGTTCGTTTGGTCTGTTACTACATCATCAAAGTCTTCTATTAACTTCTTGGTAGGACCCTTACTTCCCTCCCCCTCATGGGTTTGGGTTCTCATTCTGGCATTCCTCTTCACACCCCTAGAGCTATGCCGCTTTTCCATCTTAGCCATCCTTTCCTGCACGGATGCCACTGTCTCTCCAATCCCCTTCAGAAAAGACATGACTTCGCTTTCTAATGTCACATTCTGGACAGGGGGTGGTGTTTTTTCCTTCTCGAACTCGGCCTCGGTCCCATCTCCATACGTTTTGCTCTCTGGTGAATCCTTCTTTGAGGGTCGTCTTTGTTTTTCTTGTGCGACCACGGGGTCTCCCCCACTCCGTTTTTCTTCTTGTTCGATTTAGTCATTGTTCTCCCAATTCAACGACTACCCCTCCTTCTAGCGCCAAATGTTATAGGGAGAATATTGTATAACAATATTTTGGAGGTTGCTGGATTTATGGAGCAAAATACAGATATTTTTCTCAGAACACGAAGAATACGGAGGAGATTGGTGGTGATTTTATGGCTGATCTTGTTAATTGAAATTCAGGGGTGAACTATTTCTCATCCTTTACAAGATGCCTACGTACCCTATTTATAGGGATCAAGCCATACGTAGTTCTCTTGGAGAAGAAGTTATCTAGACGGGCTAGGGTTTCTATTGGCTCGACTAGGCCCAAATCTACTAGACGTCTTTTTGGACTGATACATTTTACTCATTTGACCTCGCCGGGTTTAGCTATGAGCATTCATAAGAGTATTCTAGGCCACACTGGACCCCTAGGTCTCGCTGGACCTCTAGGCCTCGCTGGACCTATAGGCCTCGCTGGACCTCCTCTAGGCCTCGCTGGTGTCTCTAACTAGGCCTCGCTGGACCTCATGAACTGCGACCCCATCCCTTTGGGATCGCTGGCGGTGCTGCCCTATCGAATAACATCTCGAATTCTTCTATGATGATGAACTGTAATGACCCGTTCCTCTTTCCCAGGCCCATCATGTAAGATGCAACATTATTCTAGCCCATTTGGGCCTGCTTAGGACTTATGCTAAATTAGGGCATAACAATTGTAACTCAGGAGAGAGTCATCTCATAATGTTATGTGCCACATAATTAATTTTGACACCCCTGTTCCAGATGCTTAATACACATACATCAGCTTTGCATTCACATAAAGGTTTATGAAATCAAGCTTTGCATTCACATAAAGGTTATTGAAATCAAGCACTTTTGACCTTGTTTAAACTTTATAAATGAAAAGGAGCTAATTGTACTATAAGTGTACATGTACATACCTGCCCACGACGAACGGTAGCTTTTTATCTTAATAAAATATGGGATGATGTATCTATATCTTGTGTTTGAGCAAATAAGGGTGAAGAAAAGTAGGATGCTGCAAGAAACAAAGTCAAGTGTAAAAAACAATAGCAGATGTCCATACCAATACCAGTACCAATAGATAGCGGATAGCAATGTCTAACTGCAACATCATTTTGTGACAATCCTCATTTCCTCACCTCAATACTATATTAGCTATCTAGATAGCTTATCCCATTATTTATATATAAATTCGTTTATTGTAAAGTTACTGTATGCGTGCATGTATTGGTATATGAAATTTGTTTTGTGTTGTGTTGGAATGCTATTTTTAAGCTTAATTAAAATTAGAGGAAACAAACACTAATTACGTTCATTAAAATGTTTATTAACCTATGCAATTAATTGTATTATATAAAATTGTGTATAGATTTATGATCAGTAGGTTGTATTATATTGTGGTAGGTAAACGGCATGACTTGCATGAGAGGGAGGAATTGGAGTCTGTTACAAATTAAAAGAGGAGCAAGTTTAGTGGAATGTAATTAGTGTATAAATAATAATCAAGTGTTTGTTAAATATTAGTAGATGGAAAGATATTAGGGAGAGGGGTAGAATGCATGAGCTACTTAAAAAAATTCCCTATAAAATCCTAACCATCTTCTTAGGAGTCTTTCATTAGGCTTCAGTTTTATATTCTTCATGCTTCTTGTGCTCTGCAACTTATATAGTTTTTCTTGTTTAACTCTTGGAAGAACAATCAAATACTAAACTTTTTACTACTTTCTAAATAGTTTACTTTAATTTTGGACCAAGCAGTTTATCTAGTGCACAAAAGAGAGGGAAAAAAAGGGACAAAAAAACACATAGTGAAGTTGACTTGTATCTTCTCGCTATCTAAAAAAAAACTTAGCTTACTCAATTATAATACCACTCAAAAGTGAGTTGGGATAGGGTTTGCAGTCCTTTGCAGGAGGGGGGTTTGGGTCTCAAAAAAACGGAGGATTGGAATAAATCTCAAATGATTCTTCATCTTTGTAAGATTGTGTTGAAGAAGTCGTCTCTCTGGTATTCTTGGGTTCAAAACACAGCCTTAAAAGGTAAGCATTTCTGGACGATGCCCATGCCGGTAGACTGCTCCTGGATTCTCAGAAATGTCCTTAAACTTCGAACAGTGGCTGGCACTTTCCTATCTTTTAACTTGGGGAACGGTCTGGACACTTCGCTTTGGTTTGATCCTTGGTGGGATTCTCACTGTCTGGCAAATTCTGAAAAAGACCGTATCATTGTGCATTCGGGTCTGGCCCATGGGGCGTTGGTGCATTGCATTATCCAAACCGGACACTGGACTTTGCCTACCCCCCATTCCCGTTTTCGCCATGTTGATCCTGGCCTAGTCTCTTGGCTCCGAAACTTCACGTTTCCGGCTTTTAACCTCCAGAAAAATGATGTAATCCATTGGAACGGTATTCCGTTGAAAAAGCTGAAAACAGGTGATATTTGGAATTCTCTACGGGTTCCAAAGGCCCAGGTTCCTTGGTATACTCTGATCTGGCATAAACTCAAAATTCAAAGATTCGCTCACATGGAATGGCTTCTTTGCTTGGGTCGTCTACCAACCTCTCACAGACTTATCTCCTTCGGTCTGGATGTACAACCAAGCTGCTTACTATGCGTAGGAGGTCTGGAGAATGACAAACACCTGTTCGTCACTTGCACCTACGGCAGTTTCATCCTCTCCAAATTGGCTGGTATTTTAAGAGTTGATGTTGATGGGGAGTCTTGGCAGGACCTTTTATCTACCTGGGGGTTGCACACGGACGCGGTTCACAGGGTGGTTCTCTTGTTAGCAGCGCAGATCTTTGCTCACCACCTTTGGCGGGAGCGGAATGCCCGTCTGCACAACAAAGGAATCCTCAACCCTTCACAGCTTTTAGCTACTATCATGTCAACCATGAAGACAAAGCTAAGGCATTCTACGTGGTTCCAAAAACATGCAGACCTAGGTCTCTATAGATGGATCTCCATTTGATTCAGTTTTCTTCCTTTAGCTGTTAGCCGGATGTTTTCTTCCGTAGCTTTTGTTGTAATCATAGGGTGAATCCCTGTTTTTAATATATATATAATTTTAGCAAAAAAAAAAAATTATAATACCACTCAAAGTGGTGTTTGAGGAGGGTAGCTGTACGCAGACCATGCCCCTATACAATAGGGAGGCTGTTTCCGAAGGACCCCCGGCCATTACAAATACAGAAATATAAATACAGAAAGGAAACCTAATACAAACTAAGAAACACTCACGCACACACAGGAGTCGAACCCCTAACCTCCTTCAAAGGAGGCCAGTGGCTCAACCACTGCACCAACATGTTGTTGGCTGTATCTTCATCATGTAAGGTATCCGTGCTACTTTTTTAGAACAAACATGAATTATTGACAATCTTAGGTTAAGCATTTGAGATATTTTACTAGTTTACTAATGTCGGTCCAACTTCTTACACGTATTTTAAGTGCATAAAATGATATTTTAAACAATTATTTTTTTACGGAGACAATTGAAATAGGAGGGAAAAAATATTAATTTGTAATTTGTTTGGTGCCACGAGTTATTATATTCTCATGGGAGTATTGCATAAATGTGCTTGTATTTCATGGGTGTAACATTCATTTGGCCTTTAGGATAGCAAATCGTAGGGGACTGCTTTTCAAAACATATAGCAACAAATTAATGATGAATCTCTACATTATGTCAGCAACATTATTGAGACTAATGGAGCAGCTGAGAATGTGAGCGACACTCTAAAATCTTCATTATTATCTTCCTCTATATTGAAAAAAAACGATATTATCAAATGCTATTTTAGCTCACTATGTGTCTTATAGTGTCCTTAATTAAATGCTGGTGGCAGGGATCAGAATTCAACTGGTCTGTATCTAGGACTAGGATCTGAAATCAGGATGACGCTATAATTAAGACAGGTAGACACTACAAGAAAAAATCGACCACACAACGGTTTTTATCCGTCGTCTGAAGCCCTCATTTTCCGTTGTCTATTGGAATGTCGTCTGTTACGTGTATCAGACGACAGCAGCTTAACCATTGTCTTTGTTGCAGAAAGACAACGACAGCGTTTCTTAAAAACGTTGTGTAATACTTGAATCACACAATAGTGTTTAAATTTGGTCTATTGTCTGATTATGTTTTTAACAAGGGTTCCTTCAAACATGTCTATTGTCTAATACCTGGATCATACAATGGTTTTTTAAATTTGGTCTATTGTCTGATTAAGTTTTCAACAAGGGTTTTTTCAGACATGTCTATTGTCTAATACCTGGATCATACAATGGTATTTAAATTTGATCTATTGTCTGATTATGTTTTTAACAAGGGTTCCTTCAGACATGTCTATTGTCTAAGACCTGGATCATACAATGGTTTTTTTTAATTTGGTCTATTGTCTGATTATGTTTTTAACAAGGGTTTCTTGAGACATGTCTATTGTCTAATACCTGGATCATACAATGGTTTTTTAAATTTGGTCTATTGTCTGATTATATTTTTAACAAGGGTTTCTTCAGACATGTTTATTGTCTAATACCTGGATCATACAATGGTTTTTTTAATTTGGTCTATTGTCTGATTATGTTTTTAACAAGGGTTTCTTCAGACATGTCTATTGTGTAATACCTGGATCATACAATGGTTTTTTAAATTTGGTCTATTGTATGTTATTTTTGCCATCTACAGACAATGGCTTATTTAATTTGAACTGTTATTTCTACCATATACATACAATGGTTCCCAAAAAATAAAGCGTTGTCCCTTCGTTATGTCCACAACAATTTCTTGAAAGATAACCATTGTTAGAGATCCTAGCACATAATGGTATTAACCATCCAAATCATCATTTTTATTTAATTCACACAATGGTTTAATTTAAACTATTTTCCATTTTTATTTATAAACAATGCTTTACCAAAACAAAAATACAAAATCAGAACATTTACAAAAATTCCAAATATTAACAAAATTACAAATACACAGCTTGTCCACAAAACTAAAACAAAAGGACATTAGTTGATAAGCTCAGTGGATGACCATTACATATTCTTCATAATAATTCAGAACTTTTCTGCTACATCTATGCCTATGTTGCTCCCTCTTGGGTTCCACGTCGTACCTTGAGATGTCAAAGTTTATAAAAGCATTTGTACCACGAAACTTGATACAATGATACAATGATACAATGAAATTATGAACCAAGCATATTCGAATATACACACACACATAAACATGTAGTACAGATCATGAGATTCAATTTGATTACTCATATGAAGGATTTGAATTTCAGAATCACCTTCAAAAGGCTGTTTGATCTTCAAGAACTTCAAGAACTATTTTCAGAGAATATCTAGAAAAAAATTAATCAGAAAATCTGATTTTCTGATTTTTTTTAATAAATAAAAAAAATTCTGCTGTTATTTATATTCAACAGTTTAAATTTTGAAAAAGCTTGTCTGAAAGTGTTGAAGACAACGGTTTAATATACAAACCCGTTGTATGAATATGTATATATATTTTCTTAATTTAACGGCTAATATCTAATCTCATTTCAATCAAGGGCTCTTATTTCGCCACCTCAGCAATCCAGGTGAAAGATTTTCCACCAATTACGTGTTGTCACATGAGACAACAGTTTATTTATGAAATGCTTATATAAATAAGTTTATGACAACAGTTTAAATTTTTAAATGCTTGTCTGAAAGTGTTGAAGACAACGATTTAATGTACAAAACCATTGTGTGTTGCTTGCAATTCAGACAATAGTATTCACAAACCATTATATGATTACATTTTATGCAACATCTTATCAAAACACTTGTCTGATTTTAACAACGCTTTTTGAAAGCATTGTCTGAAGATGCTTTAGACAATGCTTTCAAAAAACGTTGTTAAAATTAGACAATAGTATTTGGTCACCGTTGTGTGACTACTTTTGAAGAAATATCTGATAAAAACACTTGTCTAAGTTTTACAACCCTTTTTCGGACCATTGTAAGACAACCTGTTAGACAACACTACTTTCCAAAACCGTTGTAAAACTGTTGTCGATTTTGATCTTCCAGACAACACTTTTTAAAACTGTGAAAGGCAGAGTGTGTAAACTTGTAACACTATAACTAATGTAACTCAAACTAAAGGAAAAGATACTTAACCAGAAGACAATCAAGAACAAGAAGTCACAAGAAATCAACACTAAATGAAGACAAGGTAATTGATACAATTCAACATGTTAACTATGATCAATCCAAGAAGAAATCATTGAGAGAAGTTCAAGTCAAAGTTGTTCATGCCTCAGTGATTTGAAAAGCCAAGAATCAAGATCATAACTATCAGTATCAATAAGACCAATTGATTTCAAGTGAACAAGAAGGAAAGCAAATATTGGAAAGCCACATTACTAATTGGATATGGTAATTTATTCAAGAAGCAAAAACCCTATCAAGACTAGTCACTTATGAATCAGACCGTTGCATCAAGTGTCAGGACATTGATAGCAAGTTTATGTCAGTAATAAAGATCCATATTCAAGAGCTTAGTGAAGAACAAAGAAGACATGAAGATATCACAAGTTCAAGATGTGCATTGAAGTTTCAAGTTGAAGACCAGAATATTTTCTAAGTACTAAATATTCTAGATGACCAAGTAGAAGTTTCTAAGTAGAAGTTCTACTTAGAAATTCGAGATGGCTAAGTAGAAATTCTCAAGTAGAAGTTCTACTTAGAGTGCAGCTTCAACATGACACATGGCATCTTCTGATTGGCAGATTTCCAAGCTTTAAAGTTAAGGCAAGATTTATGTGGACATCATTGGGCCACGTACATCTTAGTCTTTGAAGACTACAGGACATAGATTACATGTAGTATAAATAGAAGTACTTGTGTAATGTTTTTAGTTAGTGAGCAATTCTTAAGAAAAACACAAGAGAAAAAGAGAGAGTGCCACTACACCATATATGGCCTACCGTAACCCCTACAGAAAAAGTGTTACCCCAATATGTTACATTAGCTATACTACTTACATCCTGAGGTAACATTGCGTTTTTTATGTTACCTTAGCCTAAAATATGATGTTAAAGTAGCTAGAAAGTGTTGAAGCATGTAACATAAATATGTACATGTTACATTAGAGTTGGCCATGACAACTCTTTTCATCTAATTTAATTTTTTTTTGATTTTTTTTAAATAAATTTAGTTTTTAAAATTTGTTAACTTTTTTGTAAAATGAGTTGGAATATTATTTTATTTTTTAAAGTCGATTTTTTTTCAAAAAATATTTTTTTTCGAAATTGTAATATTTTTTTAGAAATTGTAATTTTTTCAATTTTTTTAAAATCCTGCTCAGAATTTTTTTTTGTAAAGTAATGTATTTTTCAATAATTTTAAATTTAACAAATTTAAAACTTTTACGTTTTACCTGAAAAAAATGAATATTTAAAATTTTACTTGAAAAAAGAATGAATATTTCAAATCAAAATTTATACGTGAGTTAATAATTATTTTAAAATTACATTTACCTTTAAATTAAATTTGTCTATAAAAAGCTAGAATTTTCCAAATACATGAGTTAATATTTTTAAATATTAAAAATATTTATTTATTATTTTTTCAGATTCAATGTATTTGTTAAATTTTAAATGAAAAATCCTAAAAACATCAAAATTAATAAATATATTTATAATAACATTGAAAGACACACAGATCGGTGAAATTTATAAGCGGCAAAAACTAGCGCCCAGACTAAAAATTTCAATCTTAATACTCTTAACAAAAACTCAGCTCTCCCTCTTTCCCTCTCTCTCGGCTCTCTCTCTCTCGTACAACTCTCTCCCTCTCTCTCCTAAAACTGTCTTCCTCAATTCCTTCTAATTTTCTTCCTGTTAGTACGTATTTGGGTTCATTTTAGGGCTTCTCAGTTGATTGGGGCTTCGGTATGAGCTTAAACTTCTTCAAATTGGGGCTTTTTCAGATCAGGGCTTTTTTAAATTAGGGGTTTTTCATTTTGAGTTCAATCAATTCGATTTATTCACTAATTAGGTTTAAACTTCAACTAATTGGTCTCTATTTTTGATTTCAAGGATTCTTCTATTGGAGCTTTGGATTTGGGGCTTTGGATTTCAAGGATTCTGTGTACGTTTGATTTGGTTCGGTGTTCTGTTTTCGTTCGAAATTTTAATATTATTGTTTTCTTGTGATTATATTGTTTTAGGGTACGAGTATTTAGTGGTTCGGGCGGCAACTACAGATCCTGTGGCTTCCAAGAAATCACAAACTAATGAATCTGATGAATCTTCTTCGAATTGGAAGGTTAAAATGCTTTATGATGGAGACTGCCCTCTTTGTATGCGTGAGGTCTGCCTACATATATATATGTATATTTTTTTTGTTTAAGTTATTACTTGTTTAATTTTACGGAATGCCCTTCTTCGTTGATCCGCCCTTCTTCGTTAATCCGTGGAGGCACGGGTGTGTGTGCGTATTTAAATTTTTAAGTTTCGAGAGTGTTGGTTTGTTTTTTTTAATGTGTTGTAATTGGCAGGTGAACATGCTTCAGGAGAGAAATAAAAGTTATCAATCTATCAAGTTTGTTGATATTAGTTCCGAGGATTACTCTGCTCAAGATAATCAAGGCCTTGACTACGAAACTGTATGTTCATTGTGAAACTTCATTTCTTTTAATCTACAGTGGCTCATTTCCAATTTAAGACATTATTATAATCTATAGTAAGTATGCATGTTGCAGTTTTAATCTCACACAGGCACCGAAACGATCAAGTGTGGTTTCTAAAATTCGAAACCAAAACCGAACTTAATCTGTATATATAGTACCCATTTCCATTCAAATTCCATAGCAATTAATTGACCACGAATTAATGATTCTCTGGAACTATGTTATGTATTTACATGCATCTGTATGCATGCAAACCAGTACTTTGAGATGCATATGCATTTTAGAGTGACTGGAAATGCGCACACACTGCACTGAAGATATGAAGTAGAGATCTTACATGCCTGGGCCCTGGAGTATTATTAGAGTAAACAACTTACATTAAGAATTAATAAAATAATAGAGCAGAGAGCATACCAAATTGTATCTGAGCTTCCTGCGGACCATCCTTTGGCTGAGAGCATACCTCCACATGAACTTCTAGGCCACACCCCTCCACAGGTTTATTTTCTTGCAGTATCATGCTATTTAGGTACTGGTATTATGAACTGTTGATTCACAAGTATACTGGCGTCTGGCACTATGAATTGTTATGATTTTATGAGAAACTCCATTGCATGCTCTGGAAGTGTACTTCAACTCTGTCTACGCTCATTCTCTCTCCTTGAATTTTGACAAAGGTAAGGAGTGATTGTGCTGAGAAAATGTTATTTGAATATAAATTTCTGGATTATTATTTGGCTTCTAGCTGAGCTTTGTCTTAACCTAGATAATCGTATCATGTAAGAATGGGAGATGAGTTGTCTGTAGGTCTGGATGAAGCAAATATGGAATCTTTAGAAATGACGATAGTAGTTATTTTTGTGACATGAGAAAACTTATGATGTTGTTTCATCAATCTTTAACCTGTTATAACGATGTAACTTGTTATTCATTTGATGATGATGATAGTTATTTTGGTGATATGAAAAGACTTGTGATGTTATTTCTTTAATCTTTAACTTGTTATAACGATGTAACTTGTGATTGATTTAAGGTTTCTTATATGAAAACCTTTATGGCAGGTGATGTATGATGCAACTGGTGTTGGATTGCAAGCTGGACATGATTGCTATTTAACTGATGTATGATGCATTTTATTTCTGTCGTGTTTATAATATTATGGCACTGCTTTGCATTCAATTGCTAGAGCAGTTCAGATTGGGTGGAATTTAGTGATTTGTTGAACCAGTTTCTGCTTTTACATGCGTAGAGTGACTAGAAATGTACGTAACATGCACTGCTGCACTGGATATTTAAGAACTTCAAGATTTTACGTACTTGAAGTAATATTAAAGCAAACAATTTGCATCAAAAAATTACAATATAACAGCAGACTTCTTAAGTAGATTTTATGTATCCATTTTTATAGACATTCCAATTTGTTGTTCAGGTCCTCAACCAAATTGCGTGTGAGCTTCCTCCGGAGCATACTTTGTCTGGGAGCAGATCTCTATGTGAACTTCTAGGCCACACCTCTCAACTGGTTTGTGTTCTTACAGTATAAAACTGTTATGTTACTTAATGGCATTATAAATTGTTAATTTACTTGTATACTGGCACTATGAATGGTTATGATCTTTATGAGAAATTCCAAAGCATGCTCTGCACATAAAAGTCAATTCTGCTCTCTCTCTCTCTCTCTCTCTCTCTCTCTCCCTCACTCCCTCCCTCCCTCCCTCCTTGAAATTTGACAATGAAGAGACTGATTGATCGTACTGTGAATGTTGTTTCCGAAATTGATTTTTCTTTTGAATACAGAGCACTTTTTTCTCTCCGATCTCACTCTATTTTTTCGCTGGATTTTCAGGCCAATGCGGAGAAAGTGAAGGAATCAGCAAACATTGAACTCGATTCGCTTCTTCTAGTATGTTCTCATATACTTTGTGTTATTCTAGTTAGCATATTTTAAATTCTGGTTTCATTTTTATTACCATGCCCTGATCTTGTTTCTAAGAATTACTTTTATATCAATAAATAATTTTTGTAATTATAAGTTACCCTGCTACTGTTTCTAGTGCATTTATGAAGTGCTTTTTTTTGTGTGCTTATGTCGTTCAATAGAGACTCTAGTTTGTTGCTAAATCACTTTTCTTTGATGATTTTGTAAATTGAAAGTGCTGATATCTGAACTATATGTTTAAATGATTAGATTTCTGTTTATGTAATTGACTTCGTTTATAATCCACGTTCGAATCTGTATAGCTATTGAACAGTTAACTCAAAATATTAAGAGCTGATTATCCATCATTTTGACTTGCAGTGTTGCACCCTCCCTCCCTCTCTCTCTTCTCTGTATCTCTTTCTCTCTCCCCGGATTCTAACAATTGTGAGAATTGAGCGATTGTGTTATGGAGTTTGTTCCAATTTCCAATTTTATTTTGGAATTTCGATCGACTGTTTATATCTCTCTCCACTTTATTTCAGACTAATGCTGAGAAATTGAAGGAATCGCCGATTCCTGGACTACAGTTTCTTCTCACATTAAGTTTTTAGCTATTAAACTCTTTAATGTGCAAACTCATATCTTTTGGAAGCTGCTCCATTAAAATGTACTAAGAAACTTATCCGCGCTCGGCGCGGTTCATAAATTTTTATTTTAAAATATTAAAAGTAGATAAATTATTTTTTATTATTTTGAAAAATTGATTGGTCTTTAAACCGAACATAATCTGCTCATGAGCTTTTGAATTCTTAAAATTTAAAGTACTAACAGAATCCTAAATGCAGATCGGTTTCGTGACCTTTTTCTTGAGTTCGGTCCTGGACAATTTAACCACCACCATCATCATGGTTTCCTTACTGAGGAAACTTGTACCTTCGTCAGAATACAGGAAGTATGTACAGAGCTCCTTTTCTTTCAATAATCCTATTTTTTGTTTAAGACAATCTTCAATGTTATGATCCAAGATCAAATGTACAATGCATTTGGTAAATTTATTTGTTAAAACTGTATTTCTTGTGTTAGTTCACTGAAAACATAATTCAAGAAATACTGTCCATCAACTTAGTATCCTGTTACAGCAGGCTGTTTATGGCGTAGTGTGCATTCACAGAGCTTAGTATCATTCACTTCTCTCTGAACTTCTGTTATACTTTGTAATGAATGTTGTAGCAACCCTTTCAAGTTATATATAAGATATATATTCCTTGAATCTGTGTGTTCATTTATTGCATCGTATTTATTGCTTCTCATATTCGAAAAGTTGTATTCACCCCCCCTCTACAACACATTTGGACCTAACAATTGGTATCAGAGCTTTATGTTTAACATACAAAACATAGATCCTTGTGTTGAGTAGAAGAATCGTGAGTTTTTCATTTTCTAGATCTACTTTTCATTTTCTCGAAAAGTGAGCTTTAATTCGTTTGTGGTGAAAAACTCATCTGAAAAATTATTTAAATACTCCAGGTGTGATTATTTAGCTTGGATGTATTTTAATTAATTTTTGTGAATTAATCTGGGTATTTTCATATTTGGTGTTCTTGAGTGTTCATCATCTGTTCTTATCAAAGAAGACAACCCAACAACTTTTTGATCTCCTTTTCAAACAGAAAAATAGTAAAAGAATAAAAAGGTGTTTTTGGACTTTGTGATTTGCATTATTCACGGCCGAAAGTGAACAAGACATATTCATTACCTAGCACGTGGGTTAGGTGGGTTAGGTGAGTAAAGCATTCAAAGTCAAAAGGTGTTAAAGAGATAATATTGTTTATTCAATATTAAAGTAATCTGCAGAAAAATTATTCTAAGGACAAAAGTTCTACATAGAATTTCTACTTGAGAATTTCTACATAGAATTTCGACTTGGACAATTTCTACTTGGTGAATTTCGACTTGAGCAAAATTTCTACTTAGAGAAATTTCGACTTAGGCAAAAGTTCTACATAAATATTCTACATAGCCTAGTCTTGGGTACTTAGAAACTTTTAGTGACCAGAATTGAGATGGCTCCTAAAAATGCATTCAAGATCCCAATGTTCAACAGAGATCACTATGAAGAATGGGTTTTCAGAATGAGACTATATCTAGAGACTGTTAACCCTGAATACGACAAACCTTGATGGAATCTCTTGATCATGAAATGTTTAATATAGTCAAAGGTCTGACTACAGCGAAGAAGATTTGGGACAAGATAGAAGTTGTCATGGAAGGATCTGCAGAGGTCAGAAGCAACAAGACACTCATACTCAAGATGGAGTATGACACCTTTAGAATAAGGAAAGGAGAAGGCATAACAGATGTCTACCTACGATTCAGTCAGTTGGTATTGGATTTGAATCTGAGAGGTGTAACTCTCCCCATGGTTGAGACTAATACGAGATATCTGAGGAACCAGCCAAAAAGCATTGAACATAGGGTCTACGCAATAAGAGAAACCAGAGATTTGCATACAACTTCTCTGGAAGAATATTATGGAATATTAAAGACCTATGAGCTAGAAACACTTCAAGATCAAGCATGGGACAATGATTCAAAGGGAAAAGAAAGTGCATCAGGATTAGTTGCTGATGAGGAAGAGTCTAAGAAGGCAATGGTTGCAGCAAAGCCTAAATCATCACTTGCACCACATCAAGTTGATAATGATGACGAGTGCGTATCTGACAGTGATGATGACTACTACACCCAAGAAGAGCTGGACAACATGGACGATAGTGTCGTGGCATACATGGCAAGGAAGTTCAGCAACATGAGATTCAGAAAGAGCAACCGACCACAGAGAAATTCTTCATCTTATTATCGGGCTGCTAGGGGTGGTGGTAGTTCGTCAAGCTACAAAGGAAAAGGCAAGAATACCAGCTACAAATCTCCCTTGGATTTCAAAATGAAGTTCAAATGCTATAATTGTGGTGAAGCTGGACACTTTGCCTCGGACTGCAAAAAGCCTAAACAGACTTATCCAAAAGAGACATTTGAAGCTCTCAAAAGCAACTATGAAGCACTGTTGAAGGAAAGACATGGAAATCGAGCTTTATTGGTGACAGAAGGAAGAGCTTGGGATGATTCAGATGATGAAGATGTTACTCATGTAGCAAACTTTGCCCTCATGGCTGAGACATCAGAGGAACCAGAGGTACCAGTTCTGACTCTTAAAGTAGAAATGTCTATTGATGATTATAAGGAACAGAACGGGGCTCTTAGTGAAGAGATCTATATGTTGTGCAAAAGCCTAGACTCTTCTCAAAAGGAACAGAAAACACTTGTTGCCAAATGCAGAATGCTTGAGGCAAAAGTGGAAGAGCTAGAGGCTGCTTGCACTGTAGATACTTCCCTAAGAGACTTTATTAAATCTCTAGAACACAAGCTCGTCCTTAAGGAAGAAGTAGAAGCATGTCTTAGGAACAATCTAGCTGAGTTAGAAACAAAATGCGAAGCTTACAAACTAGCTGCTAGTAAAGTGTATGTAGATAATGACAAATTTAAGAGGATAACTAGAGTAGGTGTAGGACTTGATTATTCTGACCTTCCTAAGAAAGAAGGAAAGAGACCTATTGACCCTAGTTCCAGTGACCTTAAAATGGAAACACCTAGAATTCTTAAATCCGCTGTCAAACCTATGTACAAACACCTTGTTCCTAGAATAGAAGAAGAAGAGACTGAATTGATAGCTAGATATGAGATTGAAATGGAAGATCGCCAGAAAGCACAACCTGTAACTCCTATCAAACAAGTTAAAATCAATTTCCCTAGAGATGAATCTAGACTAGGATTAGGAGCTAAGGCTGTTAAACAACAAGGAAAGAGAGAGAAAGGCATAAAAGAGGTTAAGGCTGAACGAATAAAGAAAGCATGTTATCATTGTAAATCTACTGAACATCTTTCTTATGCATGTAAAGCTAACATAAATGTTCCTGCTGCACATGCCATGCCTACCACACATACAATGAATAATCTGCATCAGAATCATGCACAGTGTGGTCAACCTAATTGTATGCCATGCACTTTTAACATCATGCAAACTTTTGTGCATTTAATGAATGCATCTAGCCAGTCATGCTCAAATACTGTTGCTAGTTCTAATATCAAGAAAAAGTATGGGAGAGCCAAGACTGTCAGTCCTCCTAAAGTTAGGAGTGACAAACCTTCTCCTAAGACTGACAAATCTGTCAAGTCTGAGAAAGGAAAGGAGATAGTCGAAAGCTCTAGTAATGTGAAGAAAAGTGCATCTCCTGTTGTTAAATCTGTTGATTCTCGATCTTATCAAAAAGCCGGGCCCAATCAAAGTTGGGTTCCGAAGAATGTCTAACCAATCTGTCATTGCAGGGCGTTAAGCAGAATAGAAATAAAGTCATATGGGTGCTAGACAGTGGAGCATCGAGGCATATGACTGGAAACAAGTCCCTGCTTACAGAGTTGGTTATGAAGGCTGGCCCTTATGTTACCTTTGGAGATGACAGCATAGGTGTGACTAAGGGATATGGCAAACTGAAAACTGGCAATGTCATCATTGAAGATATTTCCTATGTTGAGGGACTAAAGCACAATCTGTTGAGTATAAGTCAATTCTGTGACAAAGGTTACGAAATTGTCTTCAACAAGAAAAGTGTATCAATCACTCACATCAAGGAAGGCTCACTAGCTTTGAGAGGAGTTCGAAAGGCAGATCTTTTTGTTGCAGATATGGATTCAGCAAATCAGAATGAGGTCACCTGTTTCTACAGCAAAGCCTCGGATGATGAAAGCTGGTTATGGCACAAAAAGTTATCTCACTTAAACTTCAAAACGATGAATGCTCTCGCGAGGCGAGAATTGGTGAGAGATCTACCTCAAATGGAGTTCGCTCCGAAAGGACTCTGTGAAACTTGTGAAATGGGAAAGTCGAAGCGAGCATCGCATAAAAGCAAAGAAATTTCTAGTATTACTGAGCCTCTACAACTTCTTCATATGGATTTGTTTGGCCCAGTGAATGTCCTATCTTTGTCTAGGAAAAGATATGCTTTGGTAATCGTGGATGACTTCTCCAAGTATACATGGGTATTGTTCGCAATGACGAAAGACGAAGTACCTTTCTTAATCATTGATCATATCACTCAAATTGAGAATGTTTCAACACTTACTGTGAAGACGATTAGATCAGACAATGGCACTGAATTCAAAAACGCAGTGCTAAATGACTTCTGTGTATCTAAGGGAATACGTCGTCAGTATTCAGCCCCGAGAACTCCACAGCAAAATGGAGTAGTTGAAAGGAAGAATAGAACTTTGGTTGAAGCAGCAAGAACTTTGTTGTGTGATTCAAAACTTCCTTTGTATTTCTGGGCCGAAGCAGTGAGTACCGCTTGTTACACTCAAAATAGAACCTTGATCATAAAAGATAAAGAAAAGACACCATGTGAGCTAATGAACAACAGAAGACCAACAATCAAATACTTTCATGTCTTCAGAGCAAAATGCTATGTGCTTATAGATGATGAAAATCTAGGCAAGTTTGTAGCAAAAGCTCGTGAAGGAATCTTTGTTGGTTATTCTACAGATGTGGTGGCAGCTTATAGAGTGTTCTTGGTGAATGATCGAAAAGTGACTGAATGTTACAACGTCAGATTCGACGATACCAAACTCTCATCAATTTCAAGAGATTCTAGTGAACCTGAGTCCCTAAAATTTCAGAATCTGGACTTAGAAGATCTTGAAGATGAACCTGAGTTGGTTGTTCCATTAAATATTCCAAGCGTACATGAAGAACCTGAGTCTAGTGAACAAGCTAATTCTACAAGATCAGGAGAGACTTCTTCAGTACGAACCGGCAACAACTCAGGGGAGTAAATAGCAGCTCAAGGACTACTGTTCAAGGCTCGAGTCGAGTTGACTCTAGTTCTGTAGGAGCTGGCACTAACTCAGGGGGAGTTAGTGAAAATAATCAAAGTAGTCAGCACCCCAACTCAGAAAGTCAAGCTGAATCATCAAGACAATTTCCAGGTGAACGAGTATGGAATAGAGACCATCCGTTTGAGTTAATTATTGGTGATCCAGATGCTGGTGTGACTACTAGAAGAACTGCAAGAGCTGACATGGCTAATATCTCCTTATATTCTGGGTTCTTATCCAAGCTTGAACCTAAAGAAATAGAAGAAGCTCTTGGCGATGCTGATTGGGTGATTGCAATGCAAGAGGAACTCAATCAGTTTGAAAGGCAGAAAGTTTGGAAACTGGTACCCCGACCAAAGAACATATCCGTAATTGGAGCTAGGTGGGTATTCAGAAATAAACTGGATGAAAACGGACTTGTAACACGAAACAAGGCTCGTTTGGTTGCAAAAGGTTATTCTCAGCGAGAAGGAATTGATTATGATGAAACCTATGCACCAGTTGCAAGACTTGAGGCAGTCAGGATGTTCTTGGCATTTGCAGCACATAAGAACTTCAAAGTTTTCCAGATGGACGTGAAAAGTGCCTTCCTGAACGGAGAGTTAGAAGAAGAAGTGTATCTGGAACAGCCGCATGGCTTCGTTGATCCAGAACATGCAGATTTTGTGTATCTACTCTTCAAATCTGTCTATGGCCTCAGGCAATCCCCAAGACGATGGTATGAAACCCTATCCTTATTCTTAATTGAAAATGGTTTTGTTAGGGGAGTAATTGATAAAACATTGTTCTATAAAGTTGTGAGAAATGACTTAATACTTGTTCAAGTATATGTGGACGATATTATTTTTGGGTCATCAAATGAGCGCTTGTGCGAGAAATTTGCCAAGCTAATGCAGGAAAAATATGAGATGAGCATGATGGGAGAGCTGTCCTTCTTCCTTGGATTACAGATTAGTCAGAGAAAAGATGGTGTATTTATCTGTCAATCCAAGTACGTCAGAGATTTACTCAAGAAGTATAATCTAGAAGATGCATCAGCAGCTAAGACTCCCATGGCAACAGCCACGAAGCTTGATGAAGACAAATCAGGTAAATCAGTTGACATCACAAGCTATCGAGGTATGATTGGCTCACTCCTCTATTTAACTGCAAGTAGACCCGATATAATGTTCGCAACTTGTTTATGTGCAAGGTTCCAAGCGGATCCTAGAGAATCACATCTCGTAGCCGTCAAAAGAATTTTTAGGTATCTCAAGGGCACACCAAATCTAGGGATTTGGTACCCAAGAGATACAGGTTTTAATCTTATTGGCTATTCGGATTCGGACTATGCAGGTTGCAGGATTGATAGGAAAAGCACATCTGGTGCTTGCCAATTTCTTGGCAGAAGATTGGTGTCCTGGCAAAGTAAAAAGCAACATACAGTATCTACTTCTACTGCTGAAGCTGAGTACATTGCTGCTGGAAGCTGTGTAGCTCAAATACTGTGGATGAGGAACCAATTGAAGGATTATGGCATGGAGCACAAGAAAATTCCAATCATGTGTGACAACACAAGTGCCATTGCCATAACCAACAATCCTGTAGATCACTCAAGAACCAAGCATATTGACATCAGGTATCATTTCATAAGAGAACATGTCGAGGAGGGGACTGTGGAGCTACATTTTGTGCCCACAATGCAACAAATTGCAGATATATTCACCAAACCTCTTGATGAAGTAACATTCAATAGGTTGGTTGGTGAATTGGGAATGCTTAACACAAGTTAGTAAAGCCTTCTATCTGTAAAATCCATGTTTATGTTTGTATGTGCAAGCTAATCAATCATTATGTGCTTAGACTTTAAAATGCCTAATTAATGATTGTTATAGTTTGCATATAGTGTAATTTTGCATGAATTCATTGTGTTTTAAGTGTCTTTTATAGCACAAATCTGTGAATTTATGCTTGTTAGATTGCATGATCATAGGGGGAGTTAAATTCATAATATTCTGAATATTGCATGATTTTTAGATGAATTTACCTATGATTTTCATGTAATTAGAGGCCTTAGAATTAAAAAAACTTCATAATTTCGAGTTAGGTTCTATCTCGAAACTCATCTAGAAATTCGACTTGAATTTCGACTTAAGCTGTCAGAGTGAAGTTTTTTTGAAAAATTCTAAGTCTGGGAAGAATTTCGAGTTGGCTATCTCGAAATTCATCTCGAAATTCGACTTCGAGTTCGAGTTACCAGTGTGCCTAGTTCTATCTTCAAAATATTCGAGATAAAGTCTATCTCGAATTTTATCTTAAAAGTTGAGATGAGGTTTCCATTTAAGGGAATATTTTGAAAAGAACTGAGAATTAACTTCGAGTTAGTCTATCTCGAAACTCAACTCGAATTTCGACTTGGTGTTCGAGATAGAGTTCTCAGTTAAGCTAAAGGGAATTTTTCGAGTTACACTCCTAACTCGAAACATGTCTTGAATTACCCTGTACTTTTTGCTTCAAGGGGGTATTTTGGAAGGAATTTGAGATTAACTTCGAGTTAGTCTATCTCGAAACTCAACTCGAATTTCGACTTGATGTTCGAGATAGAGCTCTTAGTCTATCTCGAAACTCAACTCGAATTTCGACTTGATGTTCGAGATAGACTTCTAACTCGAAAAGTATCTTGAATTTCCTTGTCTTTCTTAGAAGGGAATTTTCCAAGTTTACTACAAATCAGTATTGTTCAAGATAGGTTTTCCCTATAGTTTTTGCTGTAAAATTGGTTAAAGTGCTTATTTGTGCTTCATTGTTCGAGTTAACCTCTATCTCGAACTTTATCTCGAAGTTCGACTTGATGTTCGAGATAGAGATGTTCGAGATAGAAATGTTCGAGATAGAGTTCGACTTAGATGTTCCCTGTATGGACTTGGTAATTTTCACTCTTTTTAACAGGGACATTTTTGTCATTTCACATTCATCTATATATACATCTCTAACTCGATGCCTAATTCACTTTACCTAATTTCATTTTCACAGCAGCCGTTTCACAAAAACAGTGCGATTTCACAGACTTCATACAATTAACCCGTGTTTTTGTGATTAAACTCATACTAATCATGAATTACTCCCAAATTTTTGACTGTTAATCACTGTGTTATCATTAATCATTGTGATACTGTGTTTTGTAACCGCATATACACGCGCATATACATACACACAAACATCAAGTTTTGTGTATCTGTTCAAAAACACGAATTCATATTCTCCACATATACACACGATTTCACTGATAAACACACGAATATTCATCTTTGTTGAATATTCAGATCTAGTAATTGGATGTTCATATTCCGTAGTTTAAATTTTCAGACTATCTTTTGATATTCTCGAAAAATTAAAAGGAATAAAACTGATTAATTCGTAAATTATTTGTTTTTCTCAATTAAAATAAAAAATTCACATCTTTCAAAAAAAAACATTTAATTAAAATGGCTCACCAATTTTCACTTGCTAAAAACAATTTTTATAATATTTCTACGGAAATTGGTGATCAACTCCCGCGGTTTAAGTTTTGGATACGATTTCTCAATTTGTACTCCAAAGCTAGCCATGCTTTTACTGCTAAACCTACACTAGTACATGATGCTTTACAGCAATTATGGACTAGTGCGGTTACTTTTGGGAGCAAATCAACCCCCTTAGGTTTCAGGTTTACCTTAGCGGGTCAGGAATATGAGGTGACTGAAGAGATTGTCAACAGAGTTCTGGGATTCCCAATTAAAGATGCTTATGATCCAGAACCTACAGCTACAGAACGCCTCAGATTCTTTGAAGAAATTGGATGTTATCCTCCGAAAGGCCCAATCACAGGAAATATCCAAAAACAATTCTTCCATGTGGAGTGGAATTACTTTTTCGAGGCCATCACAAGATGTTTTCGGGCACGCGAAAAAGACTTTCATCAAATTCCAATTCCAATGCAAACCTTTGCAGTTGCCCTAGCAAGAGAACTGGATATAAATTATGGACGCATAGTTCTCTCTGAGATAGTGGCCTCAATGGGATCTTTTGCAAGCAGAGACCTCACTACAGCTGATATTGTCTGCTGGTTTCCTCGGTTCCTACAAATGCTGATTAATGACTTAATACCGAAGGATGCTCTTGATGTTAGACAGAGATTTGCCGGAAGCCCAACATCTGCATCGATAGGGATGGGCACTAAGTCACTTTCAACCATTGCTAATCAGGATAAACATCAAGGTAAACCTATGTCAATTCCTGAAAATATTCAAATGTGGCTTAGATATGATGCAGGAGTTACCAATTTGGAGGAATCATCACAAGTTTCATCACATGCTCAAAATCCATCTGTTCATGCTGAGGCATTTGATGAGATTCCTGATGAGAAAAGCGATGATGCACAAGGTAATCAATCAGGTAATCTCTCCCTGCATACTATTCATTCCTCCCCCTATGTATCTGATTCCGCGACCCAAGAGACTGCTAACCCGCAGGATCTATCCCAGGGTGAGAGCTACATTTCTGAGTCCAATACACATTCTTATTCTCTTTCACCATTGTTAACGGAAGTCAGAAAGCCAGCACGTGTATATGTAGAAAATGATGAGGAGAATGAACCCGAAGAGCAGCAACTTATTCGAAAGAAAGCCAAACTTTTCCACGCTGCTACTTCACAACCACAGTCAAACCCTAGTGTGTCACACGCAACCACTCCACCTCACGAGAGTGGTTCTCCCTTTAAACAGTCTACACATAGGGATTTTGATGACAGTTTTGTACCTTTTGATGATCCTGTTGCTTCAAAAGGACATGGAGTTTTAACAACTTCAGCCGTACCTTCACCGGTACGTACTGATGCTGCAAAGAGGATCGGTTCTAATGTCGTACAAGAACACTTTGCAACCGCTCAGCCTGAGATTCCAACTCAGGATATAACAGACATAGATCCCATAACTGCCAATTATTTTGCTTATCAAATTTCTGCAGGTACTGCTTCATATTTCGGATCAATAATTGAAGACATACACGAGCGTGAGACAGGGAGTGTGTGTGAGAGGTTAGGGAGAGAGGGACCTTCATTTTCAAGGCCCGAAACCGAGCGTCAAATACCAACAGAAAGAGTATTAGAGCGAGGTCACCTAAACCAAACACCGTCCCTTAACATTGAAAATCTTGATACGCGTATGACTTCTATGGAAAATCAGATGAAGCAGTTCGGACAGACGATGGGGCAGTTCGGGATGAACATTGGAAACAACCAAAGGGCTCTAGACGACTACGTAGCAAGAATGGCAAGTCAAGCTACAGCTTTTGATGATTTGACAAATAAGGTCAATGACTTGGGCCATGCTGGTGGTGTCTTGGGAAGCACTCTCAATGAGAGGATGGGGGCATTGGAGTCTACAATGCATACAATGGATGTGGAGATCAGTAGAATGATGTTCGCAGTCAGGAGTTTTGTGCCCCCGGAGTGCTTCGAGTCGCAACAACCTCCCCCCCGATGCTGGTGCAGGTGGTGCAGGTGGTGCTAGTGGAGCGGGAGCCTCTGGTTCTGGTTTTGGAGGTTCTTATGCAGCTGGTGGATCTGAAGACCAAGGTGGAGCTCAGGATAACTCACCTAAGGGGGAGAGTGGAAAGGAGACGAGACAGCAGGCAGTTCACATCGAAGAAATTGAAGAACCCGCTGATCTTGTCAAGGAACCAGAAGTTGAGCCGTCTGTTGATGAAGAGGCTCTGAGGATGAGAAAGGGTAAGGCAGTAATGGTTGATGAACCATTTGTTGACCTGAGTCATCAGGAAACAGTACAGGAGGTACTTGACTCAGATTCTGACATGGAAGACGTACCGTTGGCACACGCTATAAAAAGATCTTTGAAAGAACAAGGTGGAGGTGCTGGGATGTCTTCCGGAATGCCTGAAGAATTTCCTGTTGATGAGGAAACTCTTAAAGCTCAACAGTTAGCCTTGGAACAAGCTCAGTTCTATAAAATGAAGATGATGCAAGAACATGTTGCGTTCCTAGAAAAGAAGGTGGAGCTACAAGGGAAGCAGTATGATCATGAGCTTGCAAGGCTAGCTGATCCTCAAGTTGATCTGGACAAACGAAGGATAGGGCAGAAATGGGATGAAGCAAGGAAGATAATGATGGGACCCTGTGCGAAAGGAGTTCATAACAAGGATGCAGATGATCTGTTCTACAACTTGAATTTGCAGAATCCAATGACTGGGGACTATATAAATGCTTTGAAGAGATTAATTTCTAAAGTCAGGGTTGGATACAATGCAAATCTTAAGGAGTGGCAGGTTATCTTGTCTTTGGTAGAAGGAGTCCCAACATCTTTCCTATATGTGGATGACCAATTCATAATGAGAAGATCTGTGTCAGAGTTGTTCTTGCTAGCGACTAAAATTCAATACTCTCAATCTGAGGAGCTAAGCATTCTGTACAGGGATCAGTTAATGCAGCTAGCAGAGGACAAGGGTCTAGAATTCTCAGCATATCCAAATTTTGTCCGGATGGTAGTTGACGGAAAGATGAAGAGGGTTAGCATGGAGGAAAATGATCTAATGGAGCTTTCAGTAGAATCTCTCAAAGCTGTCTGTAGATAAATGATGAGTAAGGGATTCGCTTCTGAGCTTAAAGATAAATCCGTGAAGATCATTGAAAGAGTTATATTCAAGAAGAGCAATGAGGTGTGGAAGTGTGATGTCATTGCTCCAAACCCTCTTGATGACGTGAAGATTGAGCCGGAGCTGATAGAGAAGAAATGGAATATTCTTCAAGCCATGAAGAATGTAGATGAAGCTCTGACTCTTCCTTCTGGAGCACTAGAACAAGGAGAAATAAGGGAGGCTATTGGTGTTCCAGGAAGTGATAGTGTATACTGGATACACGCTTATGTTGAAGATACAGCTGATGCCTTAGTATTCATAGATGCAGACCAGAATCAAACAATCTTGCATATGAGTAGACAATGGCTGCTACGGACTCAAGATGCTGCATTTCTGGAGAGAGTATTATATGTATTCAAATGGGGCGAAGTGGAAGATAAGTTTGTTGAAGAAAAGCAGAGACTCATGAGTTACCTGTCTGAGATAGTGGTGGAAAAGAAGCGAATGGAGCGAGATGCGGCTAGTGTCCACAATACTAACCGTGTCAAGGGCTACCCCAAGATGATCTATTGTCAGTTTAAAGCTGATAAAACACATTGGAAATCTCAGCTCATAATGAAGAACTTTGAGGATATTCCAAAGATCAGGACTACTCAGGAGGTGGACAAACTCAGAAGGCTTTTCAAACATCCTTATCCAGAGCCCAAGAATCCTCTAGAAATGGAAGCTGTAAGTCTGTTGAATGCTAGGTGGAAGCAGCTTAAAGATCCAGTGTACAAGAAAGAACAGCAGCAGAAGGAGAAGCGCAAAAGGCAGAAAGAAGAGAGAGACCAAGCTGCTGAAGCTAGAAAGAGGAAACGGAATTAGGGTTAAAGGTCAGAGTGGTGTGAACTTGAAGTTGGAAAAACTTCATGTCTTTCGGTTGCTTTAACTCACTTGAGGAAAATTCACCTTAGAGTGAATCCAATAAGGTGATACAAGTTTGACTAAAAGGTATGAAATAATCCAGGTGATAGGAATCACTCAAATGATCTTTAATTCGAAGTTCGAATTCTGTTTCTAGTTTAAGTTCTTTGTATTGTTTTCATGTAAATTTCAATTGTAAATTATTCAAGACTGTAATGTTAATTATCTTTTCTCGTCTCATTGTTTAGTTGAGTTATCCTTCATTAATTTGAATGTCATTGTTAGACAATCAAATTGGGGGAGATTGAAAGGCAGAGTGTGTAAACTTGTAACACTATAACTAATGTAACTCAAACTAAAGGAAAAGATACTTAACCAGAAGACAATCAAGAACAAGAAGTCACAAGAAATCAACACTAAATGAAGACAAGGTAATTGATACAATTCAACATGTTAACTATGATCAATCCAAGAAGAAATCATTGAGAGAAGTTCAAGTCAAAGTTGTTCATGCCTCAGTGATTTGAAAAGCCAAGAATCAAGATCATAACTATCAGTATCAATAAGACCAATTGATTTCAAGTGAACAAGAAGGAAAGCAAATATTGGAAAGCCACATTACTAATTGGATATGGTAATTTATTCAAGAAGCAAAAACCCTATCAAGACTAGTCACTTATGAATCAGACCGTTGCATCAAGTGTCAGGACATTGATAGCAAGTTTATGTCAGTAATAAAGATCCATATTCAAGAGCTTAGTGAAGAACAAAGAAGACATGAAGATATCACAAGTTCAAGATGTGCATTGAAGTTTCAAGTTGAAGACCAGAATATTTTCTAAGTACTAAATATTCTAGATGACCAAGTAGAAGTTTCTAAGTAGAAGTGCTACTTAGAAATTCGAGATGGCTAAGTAGAAATTCTCAAGTAGAAGTTCTACTTAGAGTGCAGCTTCAACATGACACATGGCATCTTCTGATTGGCAGATTTCCAAGCTTTAAAGTTAAGGCAAGATTTATGTGGACATCATTGGGCCACGTACATCTTAGTCTTTGAAGACTACAGGACATAGATTACATGTAGTATAAATAGAAGTACTTGTGTAATGTTTTTAGTTAGTGAGCAATTCTTAAGAAAAACACAAGAGAAAAAGAGAGAGTGCATTCACAGAGCTTAGTATCATTCACTTCTCTCTGAACTTCTGTTATACTTTGTAATGAATGTTGTAGCAACCCTTTCAAGTTATATATAAGATATATATTCCTTGAATCTGTGTGTTCATTTATTGCATCGTATTTATTGCTTCTCATATTCGAAAAGTTGTATTCATCCCCCCTCTACAACACATTTGGACCTAACAAACTGTCGTTAAGTTCATGATCAGAGAATACACCGAAAAGCTTGAAAAAATAACCGTTGTGTGAAAATTTCAGCCAACGCTTTTTCGTCGAAGTGTTGTCTGATGAGTGTCGTCTGATTCAAAAATTCTTGTAGTGAGAGTATGACAATATTGACACCTTTCTCTGTACTACCTTTTAGTTTACTTATGATTTTATTTTAGAATAACATTTGCATGTATGTGCTTCACATTCTTACCATTTTTTACTCATATGCTATGTTCATCTTTGTGATCAAACTCGAATATTTGCACTTTGAGGATTTTGAGTGATAAAGTATGGGGAGAAGAGAGAAAAGTAGATCTTATTATAATGAAAATTTGTTCTCACTTACAATAGAAGAGGAGCTTATATAGCCAATATCCAACAATGATAAAGGAAATTATCCTAACAAGGAAATCGACCTAATAATATAACTATCCAATAATATGCTAATATTATATATGTTAACATTCCCCCTCAAACTCACGATGGAGAGTCGAGAGTTTTTTTTTTTTTTAAACATGGGAAGCCGCAGCCGCTACCCTTCGGGTGCGCTCTGGGTAAACCCATGGGCTCACGCAATAGCCTGCAAACCACGTGATCCAAGGCAAACCGCACAAGTGCGACAGGCTCTGCCCCAGGATGGCATAATCACAAATCCGCCTCCCATGGGAGTCAAACCTGTGACCAAGAGGTGAGATGGCCTCTCTTTAACCAACTGAGACAACCCTTGCGGGCGAGAGTCGAGAGTTTGTTAACAAGGAACGGAACAACGTTTCCAAACGAATCCAAAATTGTTAACTCCAAAATCAAGAGCTTCCAAACACATCCAAAAAATAGGATCACGAATCCAAACGAGCCAAACACTTCCAAACGAATCCAAAGTTACACCCGCAAAACAAGAGAGAATAGGAATAGGAGCATCCATGTCATCTAAATATCCAATAACAAACAAAAACAAAACAGCAATCCAAGTGTATCCAAATCAAAACCAAAGCGAACAGAAAATCCAAGTAGCAAGAGAAGAAGAACCATCCATGTCAGCCAATAACTAACAATTTCAAAATTCAAACGAATCTACAACCAATGAACAAGAAAGAAGGATCCAAACGAACTGAAACCATCGAAAACAATACCAATACCAAAATCAAAACTGAATCCAAATCAACAAACTATATCCAAATCCAAATTGAACCCAATAACCATTCCAAATCAACTCAAAATCCAAACTTAATCTAAAACAAGAATCGAATACAAACCGTATACAAAGCTAACCAACAAATCAAAGACGGAGATTGAAGGTATACAGATGTGCCTAGGGCTACTACCATCATTGAACACGAGAAAGAAAGAGAAAAAGAGAAGGTATACAGATGTGCCTATTGATAGTGTTAGTGCCCTAGAGACAATGTAGTTGTGCTTCTAGGAAAGACTATTTTGTTATTTGATGATTATGTTCTATGGATTATTCTACAGTAATTTATTATGTCTTAATTTACTGCAATATAAATGTTAGAGTAATAAATGTCCTTGGAATATAGAACATGTATTCTATATCTTTAAGTATATGACTTAAAAATGAGATTATATGAATAGTGTTTATATTCCTAAATATCCCTAATCGAGCATTATTATTAAGGGACAATTATAATGCATAAAGATTAGTATGTTTATTGACAGATGACCACATCTCATTGGTCATAAGTATAGTGATACTAAAGTCAATAATATAGGTGCATGTAATATTATACATGGCACTGGATTAACCCGTTGTGAGATTCTACATGTTAATAAGGTCATTAGAAAGACTCACAGTGATAATGGTGTAATGATCCTTAGACTTGACATCATTATATTTCTATATGAGGATTAATATACTTTGACTACATTAAAAGTTACCTTTGACCGGGTGATGATAAAAGTGGAGATCGGGTATATTATGAGTCGTATGAGAAATATGAATGATAGATATAGGATTTAACCCTCCTATTATTAGGAGAGATATTATTGGCCTCTTGATTGAGTGAGATTATGAAAATGCATGGCCATGCTCAAATATTGATTTGTTTTAATAGTCTACTCATTGATCATGGAAATCCGGATTAAACGTTGAAGAGGATGACTAATGACATGCCTCGAGTTTAATCTATAATATATGGTCAAAGGGATTATATTACATGGAAACATTAATCACGAAAGATTTAATTGGATCACCAATTATTATTATTACTTGGGTAGCAATGATGTATTACTATATGCCGCTCATTGTTTATAATTTTATTATTGGATATTAAAATTATTGCCAACGTAATAATAACCTAAAGGGTTACACAATAAGAACGTTTAAAAGGAGTTTTAATTTAAATTAAGAATTTAAATTAAATTATTAAATTCGAAATTGGATATTTAATTAATTGAGCTAGTCTTAATTATAATTAAGTATAATTCGAATTTAATATTAAAACCAAATAAGAATGGGTTTGGAGAAGCCCAATTCGATTTAGGGTTTGACGCCGTTTAGTGCCTGAAAACGGCGATTTATTATTATCAGAATTTGATTCTGATTTTCTGTTTTTTTGTGTTATATGATTTCTTTGATTGGATCATCTGAAATATGATATGGTTACATGTTCTTAATTTTTATATGAGCATGGTGAATGGTTATGGCCCTAAGACCAATAGGATAGTGGTTTTGATTTTATGGTTTGGTTTCTAAATACGACTTGCATGTTGTTGTTTCTTGTAATTAATAAATCTCGAATGTAACTCGAGTTCATCTTGTAAGTTTATTAGTGTAACATGTTTTTCAAGAATTCAATGTAACTTTTAAAGACGACAAGAAGAACAAGGAAGCAAGGAGGCGATTCCCCATGAAGATGCAATGGAGAAGACTTGTATGTAATTGTATTTTGTACTAACCACCATAGATTGACCTTGATCTTTTCATTAAAGATCACATAGGATGGGCCATAACCAAACACGTTTAATTTATGCACTTTACATATATATGAATGTATGCGATACAATGTATGTGTAGAGATAAAGATGCATGTTTAATTAGATTAATCATGTATGTATTAGATACGACACCCATGCCATGCCTGCTAAACAAGATAAAATCGGTAACGATTCAAGATTTTAAAATTAACAAACGATCATGAGATTCTTGTGTTTATGAAATATGGATTTTTAAAACACGGAATTAAATATGGGTTTTTGATATCTAAAATTGGGATTTTCTGACAAAAGCGGATATGCGTATTCGTAAGGTTAATGGGTATTAAGTGTGACCATTGGGATCCTCCATCTACCTGGGAAATGAACAATTTAAGATGTCAATTTGAAATATTTGGTTCAAGGAAAAATTGAGGATCTCTTTATGATGTGATCATGATCATTATAAATTTTCTAAACCCCTTAACAAAATATTAAGTTTTAATCAGATGCTTTCCAAATGAACACTCATCGAATCCTAGATCGATAAGGGGAAGGGCTGTCAGTGGCAGGGGACTCCTATCTATCGTGGTGAGATGCGACGAATATAAACTGTTATATTCGACCGTTGTATCATTGGGTCTAACTTAACTGAGTCGTCATAATAAGGTGAAAATAAACGGTTATATTCAACTATTATGAACTTAGAAGCATAGAGTTTGGTAAGATTTATTGGATAAATAGGAACAAATGTTGTTATGTGAACAAATGTTGTTCTACCAAACTATCCAAGAGTTATATGTGATATAATTGACAAATGTTGTTTACCTAAATAATCATGTTTTAAGGACTACCAGTGGTTGACTTAGGACATGACGAAATATGGATCTTGGCTCACTAGAAAGATTTATGGTATATACTTTCCGAATTAATAGTAAGGGCTATTAATTTGATAAAAATAGTGGAAGATATATATTTTGAATATATATGAATAATCACTTGAACATAACTTAATAATACCGCAAAATAATTATTTTATGCATTTTAACATTGTGGATATTCAAATGGCAAACAACTCAAATAAACTTCTCTGTACGATCAGTCCTTGAGAAGGACAAGTTGACAGGAACTAACTTCCTAGATTAGCAAAGGAATTTGAGGATTGTCCTCAAGCAAGAGTGAAAGCTTTATGTCATATATATTCCATGCCCTGGATCTCTCTATGAAGGTGCAACAGAGTCTCAACGAAATGCTTATCAGAAGCATTTGGATGTTGACACCGATGTCACCTGTTTGATGCTTGCGACTATGAGTCCTGAGCTGCAGAAACAACATAAGAATTTTGATTCTTATATGATGATCGAGCACCTTAAATGTATGTTTGAAGGACATGATCGTCAAGAGAGATTTGATACAAGCAAGGCCTTGTATGTGTATAAACAGGGTGAAAAGGAAGAGAAACTGTCAAAATTATTTGGAGGATCTAAAGAAACTGAATGTTGTTCAGATTTCTGATTCAGGTATTTATGTTATAGAAGTCAATTTGTCTACTTCTTCATCATGGGTATTAGATACTGGATGTGATTCCCACATTTGTATAAATGTGCAAGAACTTCGAAGAAGTTGAACTTTGGCGAAAGGAGAAGTCGACCTGCATGTTGACAATGGAGTAAAGGTTGTTGCTTTAGCTGTAGGGACTTATTATCTATCGTTGCCCATCGGGCTTATTTTAGAACTTGAGGACAGTTATTACGTGCCTGCGATTTGTAGAAACATTATTTTCGTTTCTTGTTTGGACAAGATTGGTTTTTCATTTTTGATTCAGAACAATGGTTGTTTGTTTTCATTGAATAATGTTACCTATGGGGTTGCACGCTTGTTTAATGGTTTATATGTTCTTGATCTTGATATTCCTGTCTATAATATAAGCAATAAATGTCTTAAG
This sequence comes from Saposhnikovia divaricata, assembly GCA_036435485.1. Taxonomy (NCBI): domain Eukaryota; kingdom Viridiplantae; phylum Streptophyta; class Magnoliopsida; order Apiales; family Apiaceae; genus Saposhnikovia; species Saposhnikovia divaricata. Next base: position 246,975,260 of record CM071594.1, on the reverse strand, counting down.
ACAAATGACTCAAATCAAACATACCTCTGGCAGTGTCGTTTAGGCCTTATAAATGAGAATCGCATTTCCAAATTACATAGGGATGGATACTTGGATAAGTTTGATTTTGAATCATACGAACAATGCGAACCGTGTCTCATTGGCAAAATGACTAAAGCTCCTTTTACCGGTCAAGGTGAGAGGGCCACCAATGATTGGAATTGATACATAGTGATGTATGTGGTCCAATACGTACGATGGCAAGAGGTGGCTTTTATTATTTCATAACCTTTACTGATGATTTTAGGAGATACGGATATGTGTATCTTTTGAAGAACAAATCCGAATCATTTGAAAAATTCAAAGAGTATAAGGCTGAAGTTGAAAAGCAATTAGGCGAAAGTATTAAAACTCTACGATCTGATCGTGGGGGAGAATACTTAAGCTTGGCATTCAAGAATTTCCTAAAGAAGTGTGGTATCGTATCACAACTCACTCCTCCTGGAACACCACAATGGAATGGGGTGTCGAAAAGGAGAAATCGTACCTTGTTAGACATGGTACGGTTGATGATGAGTCATGCGGATCTTCCAATCAGTTTCTGGGGTTATGCCCTAGAGAGGCTACACAAACACTAAACTGAGTTCCTTCAAAATCGGTTCAAAAGACACCATATGAGATATGGACTGAGAAACGTAATAGCATGTCATTTATGAAAGTTTGGGGATGTGAAGCGTTTGTGAAACATTTTATCTCTGATAAGCTAGGACCGAAATCAGACAAATGTAATTTTGTAGGATACCCATTAGAAACTAAAGGGTATTATTTCTATAAACCTTCCGAGAACAAAGTGTTTGTTGCTCGAACAGATGTATTTCTAGAGAGAGAATTTCTTTCTAAGAAAAAAAGTTGGAGGACAATAGATCTCGATGAGGATCGAGAACTACAAGATAATGTTGAACCAGAGTTGGAACATGAGCAGTATGAGACCTACAAAGCAAGACTAGTGGCGAAAGGTTTCAAGAAAATTCATGGTATTGACTATGATGAAACTTTCTCACCGGTTGCTATGGTCAAATCCATCAGGATTTTGCTTGTGATAACAGCTTATTATGACTATGAAATCTGGCAAATGGATGTCAAGAAAGAGAAAAAGAGAAGGTATACAGATGTGCCTATTGATAGTGTTAGTGCCCTAGAGACAATGTAGTTGTGCTTCTAGGAAAGACTATTTTGTTATTTGATGATTATGTTCTATGGATTATTCTACAGTAATTTATTATGTCTTAATTTACTGCGATATAAATGTTAGAGTAATAAATGTCCTTGGAATATAGAACATGTATTCTATATCTTTAAGTATGTGACTTAAAAATGAGATTATATGAATAGTGTTTATATTCCTAAATATCCCTAATCGAGCATTATTATTAAGGGACAATTATAATGCATAAAGATTAGTATGTTTATTGACAGATGACCACATCTCATTGGTCATAGGTATAGTGATACTAAAGTCAATAACATAGGTGCATGTAATATTATACATGGCACTGGATTAACCCGTTGTGAGATTCTACATGTTAATAAGGTCATTAGAAAGACTCACAGTGATAATGGTGTAATGATCCTTAGACTTGACATCATTATATTTCTATATGAGGATTAATATACTTTGACTACATTAAAAGTTACCTTTGACCGGGTGATGATAAAAGTGGAGATCGGGTATATTATGAGTCGTATGAGAAATATGAATGATAGATATAGGATTTAACCCTCCTACTATTAGGAGAGATATTATTGGCCTCTTGATTGAGTGAGATTATGAAAATGCATGGCCATGCTCAAATATTGATTTGTTTTAATAGTCTACTCATTGATCAAGGAAATCCGGATTAAACGTTGAAGAGGATGACTAATGACATGCCTCGAGTTTAATCTATAATATATGGTTAAAGGGATTATATTACATGGAAACATTAATCACGAAAGGTTTAATTGGATCACCAATTATTATTATTACTTGGGTAGCAATGATGTATTACTAGATGCCGCTCATTGTTTATAATTTTATTATTGGATATTAAAATTATTGCCGGGTTACACAATAAGAACGTTTAAAAGGAGTTTTAATTTAAATTAAAAATTTAAATTAAATTATTAAATTCGAAATTGGATATTTAATTAATTGAGCTAGTCTTAATTATAATTAAGTATAATTCGAATTTATTATTAAAACCAAATAAGAATGGGTTTGGAGAAGCCTAATTCGATTTAGGGTTTAGCCCAATCTTTCTTCCCTATAAATACATTATGATGTATTGTTTAGGGTTACACTTTTCCAATTCGTTTTAGAGAAAAACGTATGAGAGGCTAGAGAGAGAGAGAGATAGGCATGTTCTTCGGCTAGTACCGGCTCCGGTGATCGTTGGACGATCAAGCGTTCGTGTGGACTACTTTGGCAACATAGATCTCGAAGAGGGCTGCGTGGTGATTGCTTTGGACCTCCATCTGTCATCAATTTGTAAAACTTCTTTAAGGTAATCATCTAATTCCGAATTAAATATCATGTTTTTGCATGGATCCTGCGGTAGGGTTTTGATTTTATTGTTTTTAATTATTGCTTTCCGCTGCGTTTGTTGCCTCGAAACCCTTCACCTAGGGCTACTCCCATCATTGAACACGAGAACGAAAGGGCAAGAGAAGAGCAAGAAAAGGAAAAATCAATAAAATCTTACCAGCGAGCCATTGCCATCAAAGAGAGAGAAGTAGAAAGTGTGTGTGAGATTACCAACCAAAACAAAATCTAAACCAGCAGAAAAACCCCAACCAAAATCAACTTTTACCCAAGAAAACTCCAACGAATAGGAAGAAAAAGATGAAGGAGAGAAAAAATTATCGGAAGAGTGGCTAAATCCATAATCAAAACAACCAAAGAATTCATATTAACTGATTCGGAAAAAAAATCAAGATTAGAAACCTAAATCAATATCATCCAAGAAAAAAAACAATCGATTTGAAGAAGAAAACGAGAAGAGAAAAAAAATTGAAGCACATGTTTTAATCCAACATACATAAGACATCACGTTCAACTCTCAATTAATCGATCCCGGATCGAATCAACCTAGCTCTAGATAGCATGATAAAGTATGGGGAGAAGAGAGAAAAGTAGATCTTATTATAATGAAAACTTGTTCTCAATTACAATAGAAGAGGAGTTTATATAGCCAACATCCAACAATAATAAAGGAAATTATCCTAACAAGGAAATCAACCTAATAATAGAACTATCCAATAATATGCTAATATTATATATGCTAAAATTGAGAAGATTATTAATGAGGTGAGGCTTTACAACGGAAAATAGCTCATTAATAATGAGACTAGCATAAACAGATGCTAAATAGGATTTTGGTTGCTTCACAAGAATGGTAATATGTGAAACTTTTTGAAGATCAGTTGGAAAGGTTGCATACAGAACTTTCTAAGAGGGGTTGCACTTCGGAAAAGTATACATAATATCTTCTCAACCAATTTCTTTAGTGCGCAAAAAAGAGGCAAACATAAAAAAGACAAATAACACATAGTGAAGTTGACTTGTATCTTCTCGTTGACTCTGATTCCTTCATCATGTAAGGTATGAGGTATCCGTGCTACGTTATAGAACAAACATGAATTTTGAACAATGTCTTAAGTTAAGTTGTTATTGAGTTTCTTCTTACATTCCATCATCCTGTAAGATACGCATAGCTACTCCCTCCATTTTTACTAGATGGCATATATTGTAAAAAAAATACATTACTTCAAATTTGGTGAATATTTTATTTATGTTTACATGGGATCTATAAAGACTTCTAAATAATGTATTCATTAATGCATTTAATCAAATTATTCATTTATCACATTATCCCAAGTTGGGATCCAAAAAAATTATATTAATTTGACGAGTTTATTTATTTATCGAACATTCAATATCGTGGTATATAAAATATTTTTATTAACTTTCAACTTATCAGCATATAAATTATAAGTGGGTTGACAAACACCCTTCATAAATTTTTATAAATTTATAAGCCACTAGATTATAGCCCGTGTTACGCACACGAGTATATTAAAATTTATTTAATAATAATAATAAAAAAAAAATCATTCCAAATGAGAACACAACCGTAATTGTGTCCACAATTTCGACACTCCATAACTTTTCATAACCCACAAGTGAATATCACCGAAAGTATCAATCGTAACAATGTAAAGGTAGCCGAAGAGGATCCCAAAACCTTGTTGCAAGAAATTTTAAGATCAGATGCATAACCATGGTAGTCATTGGCTGTGTCGAAATTGAATTGGATAACATAGAGGGATCTTGGGTGAGGTAAAGAAACCACAAGAAGTTTTCTAGTATCTTTGACATTGGAGAAGTGTTTTTCGATGAACAATGAATCTGAGATAATACAATTCCATCTTTTTTGGACGCATTTAGAGACCTAATGATTTGATCGGAAGAGAATTGAAGATAATAATAAGCAATTCACTTAAAATTTATTCGAAGGAAGACATGGTTTGTTTGTTAAAAGAAGAAGACAAAGCAGCGATAGGGATGTGAGATTCAGAGACAGGGGGTTGTAAATGGAAATTACATCGTGAACAAGTCTTTTTTTTCGTTTATTTTTTTTCTTTTTCTTGGTAGTGATCACCGACTAAGTTTAACTTTAAAATACGATTTTAAAAGTATACCTATTAGTTGTGACAATATTGATCTCGATAGTGTTCGAAGACAATTGCTCACTTCTTCCTATACTTTTTTTGACTTGACCATACTTCATCTCTACTTTCTGTTAACAAAACCAACAAAAAAGATGTTGTATACAGTTCAAATTATAAAACCTGCAATTTCGTTAAAGAATCATATTTTTTATCGATTGTTTCTTATATGTAATATCAAATTATCGTAACAATTCACTAAAAATATTAGTTCAACAAAATTACCAACAACAAATATCAAAAACTTATATAAAAGAAAAAAATATTCACACCTTCTTCAACTTTTATCTTTTTGTTTCAATAGTTAACTATAATTGTTGGTGTCAACCTATCAAAGCAATCATAAAAAAATCATGCATAACACATACATCGTTAGTTTATATATAATAAAAACATATAAATGAATAAATTCTGTTTTATTAAACTTCCAAGATATTACAATTGTAAAGATATTTTGTTTCATGAATTTCTCTTTGCCTATATCCACTTAAACTACATTTTCAACAAGCGGAAGCAAGGTTTCGATCCAAGTCCTCCCCAACTCAAACAATTTTGGCAGGCTGCCCGAAACATCAATCGGATGGTTGTTGACATATTTGTATCGGAAACCAAAAGTAGATAATTACCATTCATCACCACAACCAACGAATCATCCGAGCTAGCAAGCGGAAGAGAACACAAACCGCAATTATGTCCAAGATTCCAACACTCCATAGCTTTTCATAACCCACAAGTGAATGTCACCGAAAGTTTCAATCCTAACGATCCTAAGACGGTCGAAGAGGATCCCAAAACCTTGTTCAAAAAAATCTTAAGATCAGATGCATAACTACGGGTAATTAGGCCATTGGCTGTGTTGGAATCGAACTGGATAGCATAAAGAGATCTTGGACGAAGTAAAGAAACTAAAAGAAGTTTATTAGTATCTTCGGCATTGGAGAAGTGTTTTTCGATGAACAATGAATCGGAGATGATACAGTTCCATCTTTTTTGGACGCACTTAGAAAAACCTAATGATTTGATCGGAAGAGAATCCAAGACAACAATGAGCAATTCATCTGGAAATTTTTTGAAGGAAGACATGGTTTGTTTGTTGACAGAAGTAGATAGAACAACGATAGGGTTGTGAGATTTAGAAACAAAATTGAAAAGGGGATGAAAGGGCTTTTTTGTAAATGGAAATTACAACAAGTCTTTTTATTTTCCTTTGTTTCTTCTTTTCTTTTTTCTTGTAGTGATCACCGACCAAGTTTAACTTTAAAATTCGATTTGAAAAGCATGCTTATGACGATATCGATCTCAATTGTTTTCGAAGACAATTGCTCACTTCTATCTCGATTGTTTTACGAATATGAAATATGACTACCAAATTAATTAGGCACCCAACAAGTTTGTGATTTTTTTTCAGGATTTTCAAGATATGCACCGGTAATCTAACTAAGTTTATTACTTTGTTCAATTGGTAAAATTGCAGGTTTAGTGCCAAATAAACCTATTTCAGAAATAATATCAAGAGCATACTTTTATTGATTTAAAAATAAATTTTGTATAATACAAAGCACCTTTAATGCATGAGAGTCACTTCCAAGAATAATCAAGTAATCAAGTCGTCAACATAAACAAGTACGCACACCACTTTTGTATAGGTAAAAATTGAATGAATAAAATTGCATAAACCCATACTCTTTTAAAACTATAACAAGTTTACTAGACCAACAACGAGATGATTGTCTTAATTCACATATTGATTTACGAAGATGACAAATTAAATCTAAATTCGAAGATTTAAAACCTCAACATGTCAACGGACTTATCAAAATTATATTATTTTAACATAATTTTATGTAAGTAAAAATAAAAAAGTGAAAAATATGATGAGAAGTTAAAGCAACTTCGAGAAAGAAAGCTACAACACATTAAAAATCAATGTCAACTATACACATGAGGATCAATTTACAAATTTTTGAGTCAATAACACATAATTTTCTAATGGTGTAATCCATTATATTTTCATCCATCAATTGAATTGATAATGATAACAGGTAATTATGAATGAAAATTAGGACAATAATAAAATAGGATTATGGAGATTGATGAAACATGAAAAAAAAATCAAAGATTAGTTGATTAAATCTTTACTAATGTATATATAGAATTGTTTTATTTGGACTTGGTGAGCAAGTTTATAATATTATGTTTCCGTTTCTCCATGTACATCATCCATGTACATCAGATTGTTTTGTGAATTATAATCCAAAAATACAAAAGAAAGTTGATTTTGTTTTATTTGTATTAATTCATATAGAAGTTATTTCCTTAATTATGATAATTTGAATTATAAAGTAAAGTTTATATAAAAAATATTTATATAGTATAAAGAAGATTTATTTATTTTTTTTAGGGGAAAGAAGATTTATATCTAATATAATCTAAATAACTAAGAATTACAAAACCTGGCTAAATCAAAATTTCAGGCCTTAATCCAATCCAAATTTTAAATTAATCACAGATTCCCTTGTTGTCACTTGTCAACAAATTAATTTATCAAGTGGAAGTCTAAATTAGGAGAATGACTCTATTTTTATTAAAAACTTATTTTTATATTTCTAATAAATATTTATTCGATTTTAAACATTCATTTTTATTATTATTTATTGAAATAATAAATATCATTACATTTTAAAATAGATAGAAAATTGTGGGATCTAATATTTAAAATTGTATTTGGTTATTGCGAAAAATCTATTCAAATACTAAAACAGATATTTTGAAAATTAAACCAACATATAAATAAATTTTCTAAATCGAATAGATATCTTAACACAAATATTCGTCCCCTTTTCCTCTCTTCAGTTTCGGGTCTGGGCAATGCACGAATTTTTTTTAATATTTATAATTTATTAATTCACAATTATTAATTTTAAATATTTTTTATATATATATTTTTTTACAATATAATTTTTTTAAAAATATATTGGGCATAAGGTTTTTTAGACTTTCAAAATTTTAAATTATCTATAAAAAATTGTAAGATTCCTTTCTAATAAAAAAATCAAATTTAAGTTAAATAAATAAAAGATTGATATTAAATAAGTTTAAGACGTTTATTTTATTATTTGGGTTCTATCTCGAGTTCTTGAAATCATATTTAAACAATTTTTTGTTGAAGCGAAACTTATAAAATAGTCTTTAATTTAATGATTGTTTAGCAATTATTATCCAACTAAAGTTATCCTCAACTGAAGAGATCAAAAGAAAGGTACAAATTTAGGATTGAGAATTTTACTCAATTTGAAAATTTTACTTATTTTTTGTATAGATTATAAAAATACATTTTTTAATATTTTAATAATTTTAATAACAATCAAATATATTTTTTAATATTAAATCTAACGATTCTCTATCGATCTATGTTAAGATCTAGTGATTGTTATTATTCTTATTATTTTGACGATACATGTACCAAAAATTATGGATAACATTCTTTTACACTTATTATATATAAAAATATAATATGTATTTATGTACGAAACAAAACGCATTATTACATAATAAAATTAATAATCAACGACAAGAATGAATATATTTAAAAGTTTCCGCTATGCTTGAAAGTTAACTAAAACAGTTTTATCATTATTTTTTCTTCTATGAAAAAAAGCTATTCCAAAACTAGAGACTTCTAAAGTTGATTACTCGATCTTGGGACTCGTCCATAACGATTTTAATTTCAATTTCCAATAAGAATCATATCAAAAAACAATTTCAACATGACAATGATCAGGAAAATATCATACACTTTTTAATTAAAAGTACAGAGTAATGCGAGACAAGAAAAGTATAAAAAGATAGCTAACAATTATCTCGAAAAATGGTCAAGGGGGTAAAGCCATAGTTGCAAGATATTGGTTGCAAGGTCTTGCAACGCGAAAGATTAGAACAGTATTGCGCAAGATACATCGAAATTTGATGGAAAAAATGTTAAATATATTAAATTGGGTAAAAAAAATTTAGTAAATATTACAGATTGTATTCTAATTGATTATAATTCAATCAAATATAATGAGTTCATAGCTTTAAAAAAATAATAATAAACTTATATGTACTTACATCGATATCAACCAATAAAAATAATTTATATGAACACATTACTATATTCATTCATTTTGAAACAAATTTCGATAAATAATTTTGTATTCCTAACTATACTCATTTGGTGGATAGGACTTGGCTTAAAGTTCGTAAAACATTGGGCTCGTTTGGTTTATCTTAAAATATATTTTAAAACATTGGGCATCTCTTTAATGCGTGTACCATATATTTTATATATTATTTTTTTCAATTAATATTTTAAATTTTTATTGGTATTTTCTTCGAGGTTCAATAGTTTTTATTTTTGGGGTTTAGCGGGTTCCATTTGGCATTTAGAAATATTTAATTTTTTAATTTAACAATTAAAAACAATTGAAATCCCAAATTATAATTTTTTGTTAAATATAATTTTTCCAAATTATATGTGTCACTCCCTGATTGGCTATAACTTTAATGGACCCGCCAGGATCACTTCAATCTCACCAATTAAAATCGTTTATACTGCTAACTCATTCATGCCACATCATTCGGGATTTTTTGCATTTACTCAAATAAATAAGGAATGATTATCAAATCTGTTGCAGTCTTCTATGTAAATTGCTTTTGCACAGTCATATCATGTATTGGATAATCAAATTAACGTTGTTCTTTTTCCAAATTTTATGCAGCTTTTGGTCCCACTTGTTAGTGCATTTAGGTATGAGCTAGTCTGGTTGAAATTTTTTTAAAAAAAAATTATATCTACGCATTTGGACTATGCGTCTACTTTGTAATAAATTAAAAAAAAAATAAGCATAGTCAACATCCGCATATGCTGGATGCGTAGGTAGTGAACGCATTCCCCGAATGCCCATATGTCTGGTCATTTTGGGCAGCTTTTCCACCAAGTGTTATTTTGGGCAATGTTGCTTAAAAAAATGTTATTGAGGACTTTCATCCTATAAATGATAAGTAAATCAGAAATTATAAGTCAGTAGAGCGTTTGGTAAATCAGAACTCATAAGTCACTAAAGTATTTGGTAAATCAAAGTTTATAAATTATTTTTTTTTTATTTTTTTAAAATATTTGTTCAAAATATGAAGGTATATATATCAATGGATAGATTTCAATGAGTAGAGAAATTTGATATATAAATATTAATTTTATAATGAACGGATTAAAAGATACATGATTTTAAAATTTTGTAGAATATTATACATGTATCAAAAAAAAAATTAAAATTTGAATGTTAGAATTTCCAATTTTCAGCTTATTAACTTATTTATTTATTGAAAATAAGCCGTTTCATGGAATTTGCCAAACGGTCGAAAAAAAGTGAACACCAACTTTTGATCCATATAAGTGCAGATCGTGTGCGTTTGGCGTATTTTAAAATGGGTTTGATGTTCCCTGAGGTAACTAAAATTCTCCATATTAATGCAAATGGATACAATTGTAATTTCAGAATTTTTTAGAAAATTACCAATATTTACAAAAATGCCATAGCTATTTATACTATAACCTCAGGTCAGGAATAGTTTTCTCTTTTAAAATATGTAACTTATAACTTAAATGAATAACTATTATATAAGTGATAAGTAAAAAAAAAAATAAGTTATAAAATTGTTTCAATAAATTTACTTATAAATTGATAAAATATTTATTAAATTAAACAAAAATATATTAATTATTTAAAATAATAATCTCGAGACATATGACTTTTATAGATACAAATGTAAAAATATAAATTATTAAACAAGTAAAAACTTAACTAATAAGAAATAACTTGGAAAACGTATGTCTTACTAACTTTTAACTTATTAACATATAAATTATAAATTAAATAGACAAATATTCTTAAAAAATTAAAATATGCTTATAAAGCATAAGTTGGCTTATAAACATGTTGCAAAACAGGCCCATTATCTTAAAAATCTTTTAAATTGATTTGGCAAGTGGTTATAAAATTCATTCATGTATTACTGTATTACACATGTACATATTTTAGCTGCTAGTGGAATGTTATGGATAAAAAATTTGCAGCAAAATGTACATTTTGTAGCAATATCATGAATAACATTTATTATTTAAAATTTAAGATTATAAAATTCATGTGTTAAAAAATTCAATTGAAAAAAAATATTATATTAAAAAAAAGTTATGCATCCTACGAGTTTTAATCTAATAAACCTTATAAGTCGAACGATGAAATGGTGTATCCACACCGATTTGAAAAACCTTAATTTTGTATTAAGATGTAATAATGAAACGTGTTTTTCTTATTTTTTGAATAAGTAAACTTTTATTATATTTTATTATCCGCTTGTTTGTATTACACTTTTTTTTTGTTTAATTAATACTATAATAATGTATAATTAATCACATATATAGCCACGTAATCAGCCACGTGGATGTAAAATGATACGTGGGAACAATGTTACTTAACGGATGTTAAGTATTTTTTAACAGAATGTGAAAAAGAATTTAATTCGGTGATAAGTTTCTTAAATAACACAATAGTCTTTATAGCATTTCCAATGGCATTAGCTAAAAATGATTGGCTAAATTACATAAAATATTGATTATGTAAAATTTATCGAACCTGCAAGACATTGTGTTCCGAGGGTATTGGCTATAATGATTGGCTATATTTTAAAAATGGTATGTTATTAATATTTCAAGTTGTTATTAATGGAATATATGATTTTAATATAGAAATAGGTGATGTGTCAATTCACTACAGGTCTCTAGAGGTTCGACAAATATAGCCAACATCAAGAGATTATCTATAATTATAGATAACAGTTATGTCCCATTGGAGTGTAAATTTTTTTACACATTCTTTATAATTTTTATTTATGGTAATTAATTTTAAAATTTACCTAAGGGGTCTCCCCCATTGGAAATGCTCTTACTGACAAAAAAAATCTATTTTGGCGCAGAAGTATGAGATTTGAAAATTTTAGAGCCATCATTTGGTGCTCGAAAAAAAGACCTCCTTGTCGAGATTAAGCCCCAACTTACCAACTCAAGGTATGCTGCTCTGGATCACTTCAATGTGTCGATCTTGAATTGTATCACATAAGCAAGGTTATTCAGATGATATAATCATTAGATGCTTGAGTAATATGTCTGCAAAGAAGAAAAGTTTATGCACTAAAGTTGTTTGATGCGATGTTTGCACTAGAATCCATTGGTTGTAATACGGTTCTGATTTTTTATGAAGACTTGTCATGATTTTTGTTTGAAACAAAACAATCCCTTTGACAAACCGTACTCTCTCCGTTTCAAATTACTTGTCCACTTTGACCAACCACTGTGGAGTGTGCTTCGCTTATATTGTTTTACTATTTATTATTGAGTGAGGTGAGCTTGTGTTACATGATGATGACACTTCTTGCTCCTATAGGTTCAAAACTCGATTATATAAGTTATTTCCTCTAACCTAGAGCTTGTCCAATTAGCACGAACTAGCATAATAACCCGTGCGAGGCACGGGTCAACCTCTAGCAATTGCTATAAATTCTATATAATTTTACGATTTAAGGATATTTTTGAATATAATTGCACCTTTTATGTTCTTACATATTATAATATCAGTATTTTAATTTATGTATTATTTTATTTATGTATAGATCAAATGAGCATAAAAAAGGATGTTTTATAGCATATAAATATATTGTATAGGTTATAACACAATTTCTTTTAGAACAATGATAAAAAGACATATCATCAATGTGAATAATACTCATCATACAATACTTTCCAGATAAAATTAGTACGCTCCTTAATATTTATTTCTTTAAATATCTCATCAAGATATATAAGTCGCATAGAATTATAATCCGAAATTACGAGAGGGCTGATTCCCAATACCAACATAATTTCATATATTGTTTGCATAAATATTAAATGGATGGTGCTTTTGTAATTTTTAAACATATAGAAATATTATCGTAAGTTCACAACCATTAAAATGACACTTTTTGCACTTGTATTGTGGTTTAATTTATAGTAATAGATAGATTGTGTACCGTATTGTGAAACCTAAAATATAATATTTTTAAAATAATATGAGTCACCATTATTTTTACTAAAAAATTGAAATAATAGTAAAAATAAGATAATGGAGAGGTCGGGTTTGTGTAAAAGGTTTATTAATTCAAAATAATAAAGTTCATGCAGCACAAAGGTTAGTAGGATAAATTGTGTAGAGGAAGTTCTAGGTACAATTCACCATAAAAATAAAATTTACTAATTTTTTCCATTTAAATAAGAGAGTGAAATTTCATGTAATTTTATAACTTGTAAGGGTATAATCGTAATTTCATAGAGGATTTATTGGCTCAAAAAACCCCTAAAAATCCCCTTGTTCTCTTATTATATGTAGAAAGAATGGATGGATGTGTACCATATTGTGAAAGTTAAAATATAATATTTTTAAAATAATAGTAAAAATAAGATAATGGCGAGGTCGGGTTTATGTAAAAGATTTTTTAACTCAAAACAGAAAGGTTCATGTAGCACAGTGGTTGGTAGGATAACTTGTGTAGAGGAGGTTCTAGGTTCGATTCCCCACAAAAACTCATTTTTTCCCATTTAAATAAAAGAGTGGCATTTCATGTAATTTTATAAATTGGAAGGGCATAACTGTACTTTCACAAGGGGTTTATTGGCTCATTTTACCCCTGCTCTATTATATATAGAAAGTGAAGTGATTGTTATAAATCTTAGGTAATAGAATCTTGTTCATGCTTAGAGAATATTTAAGCAAATATTCAAGTCTAATACAATATAATTTTATTACCTTTATATTATTCGAAATTTCAAGAAAGATGCTTGCTCTACTTGGCAACCTAGCCTCTCGTGATAATTTGCGGGATTTAGAGCCCGTTTGGGCGACCAGCTTATTGCTTAAAAAAAGCAGTAAGTCCATTTTGGACTGTTTGGCAATTCGGGCTTTAAGCCCGCTTTAAATTAAAAAATTGCTTTAAGCCATAAGTTCCATTTAGGTATTTTTGACTTATGATTTATGATTTATGGAGTTTTTTTTTCTTTTTCAAAAAACTTCCAACACTCTTGCAAAGTTTAAATATTATGAATTTAAAATTTTTTTAAGTAAAATTTCATTTTAAATCAAAATTATTAAATCCCCATTTAACTTTAAGTAAAATTACCCAAACACATTCATTCAACTTAAAGCAAACAACTTTACTTTTTCCTTTAAGTTAAAAATACCTCCATTAAATCAAAAGTAACTTATTTTAAGCAACCCCAAACACCCTCTTAGTAGGGTCTGAAACAGGATTAGTGAAGCATGTTCTACTAGCACTGTCTTGGGGTGATGTTAAATGTTTAAAACAAGCGTTCAGATGAAATTATATATTAATTATTCGCATAATAGTCTCATGTACATCTATATGGTAGTATTCTCTGTTATATACAAATTTATATCATTTTCACAAGGGATGCCGATTTACATTGGATAAGTTCTCAAACAGATGGTTAAGAGCATCTCCAAGGCTCACCCCCCTTACCTATATCAGTCTACGTGGCATCATTTAGGGAATCAAAATTGAAAAATCACTCTCCAATGGTACAACCCCTTACCAAAAAAATTTAGGGGGAGGAGAGAGGTTCCCTACATGTAGGGGGAGGAGAGAGGCTCCCTATCTTGCCAAGTCATTTGCCAAGTCATTTTCTTCATCTCCATTAAATTCAGAATCATCACATTAAATTCATAATCATCAAATTTATCGCCAAACTCAAAAACCGAAGTCAAATTAAAATTTTACCCAGAATTTTTTTATATCAAAATCGATGAATTTATATATCAGTAGATAGCTCCCGAATTATAGAACACACACATATATAAATCACTAATTTTGAATGGATAGATTTAAAGATATGAATTTTAGAAGTTTAGGAATATATGGAACCGATATATTTAAATTTCAAAATACTAATTAAATGTTACTTTTGAATTATAGGGAACCGATATAGGGAATACCGTTGGAGTAAAACAGTTTTTTGGTACCCTATATTTTAAGGAATGATTATTTTATTATATTTTAGGGGTTGAAGATGAGGAATGGCATTGGAGATGCTCTAAGGAGTGCATAAAATGATATTATTTATGCACGTATTTAAAGTGCACAAGATGATATTTCGAAAAGGAACGGAAAAATATTAATTTGTAACTAGTTTGATGCTACGAGTTCTTATATGCCATGTAAGGGAGTACTGCATAAATGTGCTTGTATTTTGTAGGGTGCAACATTCATTTGGCCATTAGGATTAGCAAATCTTAGGGAACTGCTTATCAACACATTTAACAAATTAATGATTAATCTCTATACCATGTCAGTATGTCAGCAACATTGTTGAGACAAATGGAGCAGCTGAGAATGTGAGGTACACTACAAAATCTTCGTTATTACCTTCCTCTAAATTGGGAAAAAAATGATATTATCAAAATGCTATTGTAGTTCACAATGTGTCTACCAGGGTCCTTAAATGCTGGTGGCTGAGATCAGAATTCAAGGGGTCTGTATCTAGGATCTGAAATCATGATTATGCTATAAGACAGGCAGAAGAGTATGACATTGACAACTCCCTCTGTATTATCTTTTTGTTTACTTGTGATTTTATTTTAGAATAACATTTGCATATATGTGCTTAACATTCTTGCAATTTTTGAATCATATGTTGTGTTCATCTTTTTGACGAAACTTGAATTTTTACACTTTGAGTATTCCGAGAACTTTTTTAATGAGGCGAGGCTTTAAAATGGAAAATAGATCATTAATAATGAGACTAGTCGCTTCACAAGAAAGGTTACATGTGATCGAAACTTCTTCAAGATCAGTTGGAAAGATTGTATACAGAACTCTCTAATAGGGGCTGCACTTCGAAAAAGTGTACATGATATCTTTCCCTTTCTCTGATATTAATAATAATTTGTTGGGGACTAAAAATATCTTGTATATTTAAGTTTTTTTACCTAAATTTTTTTAGGCATTCCCCATGTTTAAAAGTTTTCCAAAATTTATGAAAGTAAAACATAATATAGTTATATTAAAGATGCATGAAGTGTTATTTACTTAAAAATAATATTATACAATCTAGTTAGATCTGTATGAATTAACTCCATTTCATCTAGTATGTTATTGAGGGAGTAAAACTAGCAAATGATAGAGAGGGAGAGCTGGCGCCAAATCTTCTGTCTTGAGGAAAACTTCACAAGTTGCTAGAATTAGGTGCAACACAAAACTTCCATAAAACTTCACCATTAACTCATGAAGCAGATTTAACACAAGAGTCTTATAATTTTCTTAATAAGTAAGTGCGGACCTGAAGATGAAATTGCAGGAAGTCGAAGATAAATTACTAGATGAGTAAAACTCAATACACATGGATGAAATGCACTTGATGCAAATCGGCATCTAATACACATGTATTAGATTGTGTTCATTTGTTAAAGCACATCAATCCTTCCTTTGCTAGTTCAGTTTGCTTTTAGATCTGCGAATAGAGTGGCGCATGAATTAGCAAAAGCTACTTATTCTATGTCAGATATAGGGGAATGGTATGTCATTCCGCCTGATTTTATTTCTCATGTACTGGAGGTTGATATTAGTTGAGTAATGCAAGTACGTTTTATTCAAAAAAAAAAGGTTAGAGAATTAGACTTACATTAGTAGAACAACCTTAATCTAATGATGAAGGGATAATATAAGAAATTCCATATGTCATTAAAAACTATTATGTTCTGTCCTAGTCTTTGGATACTGGTTTTTCTTGTGAATGATTTATTTTGTGTATTTTGTGAACCCCATATAACTAATGACCAATAATCATGGTTTACATAAGATATTTGCCTGATTCCCACTTCGTTTAACTATTGCTAACATGTCACCTTGATTTGCATATAAAGCAAGAAATTCAAAAGTTTTATTTATATGTTCTTGGCATCAATGATGTGAATTCTTCTTGAAGGCCTTGTTAATTATAGAGCTCCAGAGTTGTAAACGACATAGGTAGTGATATGCAAGAAAAAAAGTGTTATAGAGAAAGTTGTGCACTGTGATTATTTGGACGACTTGACTTGTATTGAAATATTGCTGATGTTTCTGTTCCCCCTATACAATTGTGGTCAAGACTCGTTTGTACTTGGCATCATATATGGAGAGTGCCCATGACTACAATAATGGATAACGAAGGAGCTGTTTAGAAAATGCAAGAACTTAAAAACAGGGCTTAGCTCAAAGAAGCACTCGTCTAAGATGTACTGATGTAGAAGTATATGCTCCTTACTCATTGATATATTCATAACAGGAACTTATGTGCTCCTTGTTGTATCATCTAATAATATAGTAAGTATCAATAACTTAGATTTGGTTAATTCTGAGAAAATGAAGATGAAAATAGCTTATTGTTTTCGCTATAACCGATTTGGATTCACTGTTAACATTATTGATTAGGATCATTTTTACGTGGGGTCTCAAGTTCGTTTTTATCTTATTTTTGTAACATATATAATTTATCTTTTTACACGTTTTTTTTCATTTTTAAATTAAATGCTAATTTTGGAGTAGGGACTAGGACCAAAAATATTATAAGGCGGTGCAAACCGCAGTCTAAATTCCTAGTAAAGAAACTGGTATTTACTATGATCTGTACGTCACACACAAGTAGCAAAGACTGAAATGTATTGTTATACATAACCTTAGACATAAAAATTCACTGCGTGGGCTTCCGTTCCTGCTCGAAACCAAGCTAGTTTTTTCGCCAGGTAACTTCTGACTTGTGTACTTCTTTTAGTAATATTTATATGTTATCATGATTGTTTTGAATAACCGAATTGTAATCGATTTTAAAGTGACAAATTAATGAGAAAAACTCTTAGCAGCTGGCCTTAAGGATGTAAATCTCATTGTTGTTTGAATGATGATTTTCTGAAGTAGCCTGTTAATATCTATATCATGTTTTTTCAATACCCCTCACTCGAAATCCTATTCCGGTATGGGATTGAAGGGTTAGATCAGTAGTGCTCATCTTTAGGGCAATATTCAAATTGCTGTCAGGATTAAAATTTTGAGATATTAGCATTCTAATGATTTTGAGGATAGCCATGATTTTCTTGCATAACAATAGATTTTATTGAAATTGGAATCATGATAACTAATAGGTTTATTTGCAGCATAACTGTTTTTTTTGTTTGGGATCCGACAAGAAGTACTATATCCCTGCTCAGCCAAAAGAAGTTGCATTCTATTTGGTGAAAGGTGTGTAGTGACCCATCCACTATGAATCTAGCAGAAGAGATCATGGCTGAAATTTTATCAAGAATTCCCATCAAGACAATTGTCCATTGCCGATGTGTATGCAGAAGATGGCGCAAGATACTCGCAGAACCTTATTTGTTAAGATCACCTGCATCTGTCAAGATCCCCTGCAGGGCTCATAATCCACCAAGGACGTAGCCATCCTTACATTGATATCCTTAAAATGGGGGAACTTGATGACCAACCTGACCAACATGATATTCATCATGAAACTTTGATGAGATCTGACCCAAGACTTGGCTGCAATGACAGTGGTTAACTGGTTCAATTAATGGTTTGATCTATTTAGGATCTGAGGAAACAACTTGTATATATGCAATCCAATCACACGGGAGTGCATACTCATTCTGGATCAGAAGTTCATCGAAAAATCACATGCTACATTGGATTATGGCTTTGGATTCATCGAATCCAGCAACCAATACAAGGTTGTACGCTTCTATAAGGGTAGTTTTCCAGCAATTGAAGGATCAGATGAGTTGGGATGCGAGGTTTATACGCTCGGAACAGGCATGTGGAGAAATCTAGGACATGTTCCCTTTTATATTGATGGATATGGTAATGGTGTATATGTGGGTGGCAACCTTCATTGGTTAGCTAATCATCGTAAAGACTCCGTTAATGGAAGATTGTGTACTTTTGATTTGGATAAAGAATTAATATTTCAACTAACTGCAGGTCCAGCTGTTCCTGAAAATAGTGGTTATATAACTTATAGGAACTTAGGAATCCTAGGCGGTTGCTTGTGTATATGTGATAACATGCCAGACCTTGAATTTGCCATTTGGGTGATGAAAGATTATGGAGTGATGGAAAGTTGGAGTAAAGAAATCGTCATTTGCACTGAATTCCTATATGAGGGTATGCTAGATGAGGAGGTTTATCCACTGAAAGTTTTGAAAGACGGGAATATATTAATGTTTTGCGAGGAATATCAGTTGTTCACTTATAATCCTGGTACTAGAACTACGCACGACCACATTATTCCAGTCTTCCAGACGATTCCTTTAATACGTATAATGCAATGGTTTACGTCCCAAGTTTTATAAGCCTCAGGAATTTCATGCTGGAGAATGTTTTAGTTCTCAAATTTAGTTGTTTTTACTGAACATGTAGCATGCATCTCAGCTCTTTGATTGCAAGTTTTGTGGACCCGT
The DNA here is from genome assembly GCA_036435485.1 of Saposhnikovia divaricata. Lineage (NCBI taxonomy): Eukaryota > Viridiplantae > Streptophyta > Magnoliopsida > Apiales > Apiaceae > Saposhnikovia > Saposhnikovia divaricata. The sequence goes on along the minus strand of CM071594.1, from coordinate 246,955,941 downwards.
GATGTTAATTTGTAAGCTGCAGTATCATGCATCTGTTTATCTCATATTCGAGTTCCATTTGTATTTTGTTCCAGTGGATGTTGTAGCTAGTTCTCTTACCACTAATGTATTATTGTGTTGTAGAATGCTGCAGTACTCGTAATTTCAGAATTTAATAGTAATATGTTACATTTAATAGTACAACATAAGCATGACATGGATTAAATTTGGAAATATCAGGTATTAGTGCTTGAAAATTCAATAAATATTGATGGTTTACCTGGTTTCCAGTTTATTTGGTTGTAGTTACGCTGTAGTTTACTTATGTTGGGGTTTGGTTTTCGGTCAAATTTGATGGCCATTTAAAATCTTCATTTTTGTTATCAATTAGTTGGTAGCTAAGTTGCAGTGATTAGTTTGAATTATATAGTTGGTTTTACATTTGTTATCAGATTACAATCTTATCTTATGCTATGTTGCTGGTTATGTATAAGCAAAGATAGGAAGAAATGTAAGAACACATTGGCTTTCTTGATCCTCAGATTTGTGTTTATGTGAACTTCCGCACTTTTACTCAACTTGGCCCATTTCCAATAATTGTTGGATTATTTTAGTGTAATTGGATTGGCTAGTTGATCAATGTAATCGTAATGTTACATCGAATAAGTTGGGAGAATGCGGAGTGCATGCTCTGTTCGAGTTCATTATGATTTCAGAATTATTGCTTATGAGACATGTCTATTGGCATCAAACACATCTGCTAGAATGAGATGTGTCTATTGGGAAAAGACACATCTTGAGATGTGTCTATTAGCATTGGACATGACTGTTGGAAATGGGATGTGTCTTTTGGCAAAGGACACATCTTGAGATGTGTCTATTGGCAAAAGACACATCTGTTGACATCTATATATAGGTGTGCCATTGATCATTTTCGGCATAGGTTCATTTGAAATTCACAGCAAAACACATTCTCTCTTCTTGCAGAATTTCTGACTTTATCCGATTGAATTATTTGGGTGAACCACAAATAACTTCAATCTGAAAGTGTTCACACGACTTCAGAAAAATCCAAGTAATTACCCATATTCCCCAACAAAGATTGAAGTCATTTGTTTCTGAAGATGGCGAACGCAGAATCTGCAAAAGACATGACAAGCAAGTTTGCAAAACTGGACAAGTTTGAGGGCCAGGATTTTAGAAGATGGCAGGAAAAGATGCATTTTCTGTTGACCACACTGAAAGTTGTGTATGTTCTGAGTACCCCCATTCCAGAAGTGATCGAAAATGAAACCGCTGAACAGACTAGGAAGCGGTTCAAGTGGGAAAACGGTGACTACATCTGTCGCGGCCACATCTTAAACGGTATGTCTGATTCCCTTTTTGATATATACCAAAATGTTGAGTCAGCGAAAGAATTGTGGGATTCTCTTGAATCCAAGTACATGGCAGAAGATGCTTCTAGTAAGAAGTTTCTGGTTAGTAATTTTATGAATTATAAAATGGTCGATTCTAGACCAGTGATGGAACAATACAATGAATTGTTAAGGATTCTGGGGCAGTTTGCCCAACACAATCTGAAGATGGAGGAATCTATCTCAGTTTCTGGTGTTATAGACAAACTACCACCATCATGGAAGGATTTTAAACACTCCTTGAAACATAATAAAGATGATATGACTCTGGTTCAACTTGGAAGTCACTTCAGAATTGAAGAGGCTTTGAGGACTCAAGAAATTGAGAATAATCCTAAGGGAAAAAACCAAGTCGGTAACTCTTCTGTGAATATGGTTGAAGATGATGGATCTTCCAAGAATTCTAAGAATGGCAAGGGTGATAAACGAAAGTTTAAAGGAAACAACAACAATTCTTCCAATAAAAGGCCTAAGATGGCATGTTGGAAGTGTGGCAAACCTGGACATTTCAAGAAGGATTGTCGGGTTGGTAAAGGCAAGCAAGAAAAGCAGATTGCTGGTCCAAGTGGATCCAAGGATCCAGAAAAGCAACAAGGTCAGATTTTAATACAGAATTATAATTCTGGTCAGAATTATGTATCACTAATATCTGAGGCATTTTATGTGCAGGATGACAATGTTGCTTGGTGGATTGATTCAGGAGCAACGAGTCACGTATGCAAAGATCTTCGTTGGTTCATAGACTTTCAACCAATCGAAGATGGATCTATCTTAAAGATGGGAAATGTTGCAACTGAACCGATCAAAGGACTAGGAAATGTCAAGATAGTTTTTACTTCTGGCAAATGTATATTGTTAAATAAAGTGTTGTATGTTCCTAGGATTCGGAAGAATCTCTTGTCTGGTGTTGTATTGAACAATTGTGGATATAAACAAGTTTATGAAAGTGACAAATATATAGTCAAAACATGGCTCTTTTGTTGGCTTTGGCTATTTGTGTAATGGTATGTTTATGTTGAATGTAAATACTCCATTAATTGATGAATCTGCTTGCATGGCTTCTACTAGTACTAGCAATGATTTGAATAAATCTGAATTATGGCATGCTAGACTAGGACATGTACATTACAAAAGAATAAAGGATATGTCAAAAATGAGTCTCATACCTGCCATTGATTTAGATAATGAAAAATGCAAAACATGCATGTTAACGAAGATAACCAGAATGCCATTTAAAGAGGTTAATAGGGTGTCTGATGTTTTAGAACTAATTTATAGTGATTTGTGTGATTTCCATTCTACACCAACATTAGGAAATAAAAAGTATGTAGTTACTTTTATTGATGATGCTACTAGATATTGCTATGTATATTTATTGCATGCTAAAGATGAAGCTCTTAACTTCTTTAAAATTTATAAAGAAGAAGTAGAGCTACATCAGAGTACCATGATTAAAAATCTACGTACTGATAGAGGAGGTGAGTATTATGATCCGGTTTATTTTCAATCTACTGGTATAATACATCAAACCACGGCTCCTTATACACCACAACAAAATGGTGTGGCAGAGAGAAAGAATAGGACTTTGAAAGAAATGGTTAATTCCTTGTTATCCTACTCGGGATTGAGTGAGGGTTTTTTGGTTGAGGCTATGTTAACAGCCTGTTATTTATTGAATCGAATTCCTAGCAAGAGGAATAAGATTACCCCTTATGAACTTTGGTATAAAGAGTCACCAAAATTGAGTTTTCTGAGAGTTTGGGGATGTAGAGCAGTTGTAAGACTCACTGAACCCAAAAGAAGAAACTTGGGTGAACGAGGTATAGATTGCATATTTGTTGGTTATGCTGAGCATTCCATAGCATATAGATTCTATGTGTTATAATCTAATGACTATGTATCTGTGAACTCGATTATCGAGTCAAGGGATGCTATATTTGATGAAAACAGATTTACATCTATACCTAGACCAAGGGACATGCTTCAGAATTCTTCTAGTAGGAACTCAGTTTCTACTGAAGATGTGAATGGACCGTCTGAACCAAGGAGAAGCACTAGAGCTAGAAAAGCAAAGTCTTTTGGAGATGATTTTCATCTTTATCTAGTAGAAGGCTCTAGAGATGAAATTGAATATCAATACCAATATTGTTTTGTTATTGAGGAGGATCCAAATACATTTAGCGAAGCTATGAAATCTAGGGATGTTACATTCTGGAAAGAAGCTATCCAAGATGAAATGGATTCTATCATGAATAATAATACTTGGGAATTGAGTGATCTGCCCCTTGGCTGTAAGGCATTGGGAAACAGATGGATCTTCAAAAGGAAAATGAAGGTGGATGGTACCATAGATAAGTTTAAAGCCAGATTGGTAATCCAAGGTTTTAGACAAAAAGAAGGGATTGATTATTTTGATACTTATGCTTCTGTTGCTAGAACCTCTACTATTAGGTTGTTAATAGCACTTGCTGCTATACAGAACCTTGTCATTCACCAAATGGATGTGAAAACTGCATTCTTGAATGGTGAATTAGATGAAGAGATTTATATGAAACAACCCGAAGGGTTTGTTATGCCTGGTTGTGAAAACAAGGTGTGTAAATTGAAGAAATCAATTTATGGTCTGAAACAAGCACCGAAGGATTGGCATGATAAATTTGATATTGTGGTCTTGTCTAACGGTTATTTTCTTAACCAAGCAGACAAGTGTGTATACAGCAAATTTGATGCTTCTGGTAAAGGAGTTATAATTTGTTTATATGTGGATGACATGTTGATTTTTGGTACTGACCAAAATCAAGTGGATAAAACCAAGAAGTTCTTATCATCTAATTTTGATATGAAAGACATGGGGGAGGCTGAGGTGATTCTTGGTATAAGAATCAAGCGTGAGAACAATGGCATTTCAATTTCTCAATCTCATTATATTGAGAAGATTCTGAAAAGATTTAACTTTAAGGATTGTTCTCCTGTTAGCACTCCTCTTGATCCTAGTATTAAACTCCTACCTAATACAGGTGTTGCAGTATCACAACTTGAATATTCAAGGGCTATTGGTAGTCTCATGTATGCCATGATAAGCACTAGGCCAGATATTGCCTATGCTGTTGGAAAGCATAGTAGGTATACTAGCAAACGAAGTTCACATCATTGGCAAGCCTTAAGCCGAGTGTTCAAGTACTTGAAAGGAACCATGGATTATGGTTTGAAATATACTGGATTTCCTTCGGTTATTGAAGGTCATTCAGATGCAAGTTGGATTTCCAATAAGGAAGATCATTCTTCCACAAGTGGATGGGTATTCCTACTTGGGGGAGGTGCTATCTCTTGGGCATCAAAGAAACAGAGTTGCATTACTGATTCAACAATGGAATCTGAATTTGTGGCATTATCAGCGGCTGGTAAAGAAGCTGAATGGTTAAGAAATCTGATTTATGAGATTCCATTGTGGCCTAAACCGATATCACCCATATCTATCAGATGTGATAGTGAGTCTGCCTTGTCTAATGCTTATAGACAAGTGTTCAAAGGCAAGTCTAGACACTTAGGTGTTAGACATAGCATGATTTGTGAGCTTATCACGCATGGTGTTATATCAGTGGAGTTTATAAGAACTCAACATAATTTAGCCGATCATCTAACCAAAGGGTTGAGTAGAGATCTTGTGCACAAGTCGGCTGTGGGGATGGGATTAAAGTCCATCGAATAACCTCTCATGTTGAGATACCCAATTCCCATCTAATATGACATTAGGTGCTGAATTCAATGTGGAAAGCTTAACATCTAGAGATTGGAACACATTAAAGCATCATCCCAAGGTATGTGTTCAGACCTGCAAGTTAAGGAGGTTGAAGTTTATCTTCTTAATAGTTCTTTTGAAAAATTGCATATGCAGGTGTGAGAATAAAAGAACTACCTATTTGAGCATGAAGTTTAGCCGCTTCAAGAAGCTTGGACTTGGCTTTGATATGCTTAAGAAGGATTAGGACACTAGGCTAGTAAAACATAGTGTCGAGTAAGAACATTTGAGAATGTAAATTTATGTGTATATTATCTTCATGTATTCACTATGAATAACCAAGGTTCAATCCATAGTGACACCTTGGTATTCGAATATTTGGAATGTGTAATATACTAATGTGAAATTAAATCGTCACGATATTTCATTTATGCATAAGTTTGTTGTTTGTTGTGATTTTGTTTAGTTAATCATGGATTACGCTAAAATGGGGGAGGATTGTTGGATATTTTAGTGTAATTGGATTGACTAGTTGATCAATGTAATCGTAATGTTACATCGAACAAGTCGGGAGAATGCGGGGTGCATGCTCTGTTCGATTTCATTATGATTTCAGAATTATTGCTTATGAGACATGTCTATTGGCATCAAACACATCTGCTAGAATGAGATGTGTCTATTGGGAAAAGACACATCTTGAGATGTGTCTATTAGCATTGGACATGACTGTTGGAAATGGGATGTGTCTTTTGGCAAAGGACACATCTTGAGATATGTCTATTGGCAAAAGACACATCTGTTGACATCTATATATAGGTGTGGCATTGATCATTTTCGGCATAGGTTCATGTGAAATTCACAGCAAAACACATTCTCTCTTCTTGCAGAATTTCTGACTTTATCCGATTGAATTATTTGGGTGAACCACAAATAACTTCAATCTGAAAGTGTTCACACGACTTCAGAAAAATCCAAGTAATTACCCATATTCCCCAACATTATGGTGGAGTACTGGAGTACATTATCTACCTTTTTGCAGTAATAATTCTTCCAAGTAGTCCATGTAATGCAGGTTATGGAGTTTGTGCCTAAAGAGTACTACATGGGTTGGTTGATTTACAGAAATAGTTCCTAAACTTACCACATAACACGATTCTTCTCAGTTGTAGAGAACACAATGAACCCTCAACTCCTAGAACAGGTAGCAAAACTTGTGCTAACACCTCAGCTTTCCCCTTTGACATTTTGTTAATATTTTACAAAGCCTAAAGTGCAACAAAAGTGTTAAAGTAAAAGACTCGCAGGTATATTTTGCGTGTGGAAATACTGTAGTTATAAAAAGAGACAGTGAACTATTACAGTTCAATTCATTTCAATATTACAATATTGAAGACAAGAATCTGTGTGTCTAATGTAATTCGTGACCTCTGACAAATTAAGTTATTCTCTAGAAACTGTAAAACATATCTAAATTTTATCTCTTAGAAGGGTATTGATAACGCTAGCAACAAGCTGGATAGCATGTGAATCTTGTAGGATAGATAGTCTTCGCATTTGGTGTTTCAATTTGCAGTATTTGAAATTGAGATATTAAGATACCCACTCTTTTTAAACCCAACTTGCTGTGCAGCTATATCATAACTGTCTTCATTCAACTTATCCTTAACGAAAAGGACGCCTTATGCCATATGAGTTAGAATTGCATAAATTTTCTTGTATTTAATAGGGTGCAACGTTCATTTACATTTAGGAGGAGAAAACAGGAAACTGCTTATGTAATGAGGACCAACATTATCCAAGTCACTCTTTAAACATTTTGCAGTTCTGAACAAAAGAGCCCATACACGACAAAAAAGCAGGTAAAAAAGAAAGCCTCCAAAGCAAGTACCATTTGATTTAAAACTGAAGAGAGCGATGTAGAGAACTGGAGACTATGCCTGAAGCAGTGTCGAGTCAATTGGAGCGCCTGAATGCAAGTGAGTATTTAGTAATCTTCCCTCTTCTCTGTTGAACTCATCACGTAAGCGAGGCTACAGTTCAATAGTAGGGGCATTTATCCTTATAAGGGAGGTCTGAGTCAACAATTCAGACAAAAAAAAGTTATTTTAATGCAGAATCGGTATATACATTACTGCTGAATGACTTGCATTTCTCTTACTTTTTTACTTATAAAATTTTTGGACAAGTAATGAATCATTTGTAATATACTCCACTAGATGTTCCATTATGTACTTAGTCTCACACTTTAGTTCCTAAACAATGAAATCTTTGTTATTTATTCCCTCTGAATTTAGGGAGAAAAAATCAGAGGATTTTATTAAAATGCTAATGGTTCACCGGCATGCATAAAAGCTGGTGGAGGAGATCAGAACTCAAAGGACAATAACTCTATGGATTTGATACCAATGACATAAAAGAGTATGATAATATCACCCTCTATACTGTTCTAATTTACTATATATGTAATAGAGAATAATCGTTGCATAAATGTGCTTAGCATTCTTGCAATATTTGAATTATATGATAAACTTTCATCTTCTTAAACAAACTCAAATTTGTGCAATTGGGGTTTTTGAGAAAATTTTGAATGTAAGGCATTTTGAGGGAGAATTAGCTCGCAGAAAGCGAGACTAAATTGTCTATAAAAATGGAAACCATGATAAAGGGTCGCTTTACAAGAAATATTGTTGGAAAAGTTGTACACAGAATTTTTATAGAGGGGTTATTCTTTAGATAATGTACATGAATATAGTTTCAATTTTTTTGTTGAGTATTAAAAATTTCTCTTATATATAAAAAGGAAAGCTTTAGTGTTCAAGGGCCTTTCAGTTCTTCGTAGTTGTTTTACCTGATTCTTTTAGGCCTCATGTGCCAAGAGTTTCCCGAAGTTATTTTAGAACATAATGAAATAAACTAAGTTTGAAAATAATGCATTAAGGAAAGCTTTAAAAGTTTTAGATAAACTGCACTTAATAGATATTTTGAAAATATTTATAAATTTTTTTTTTATATTGTTATACTGACTGGCATTACTAGAACAACTTCAATATAATGGAGAGGGGATAAATAATGAAATTATAAAGCTCCTCGTAAAGTAATAATTAAATATCAATAAATGGTTTTAAAAGGATGTGTTATCATATTCTTGGCAGTTTGTAAGTAAAAGTCGTCAACTGCTGGTGTTTATTGCGAATAATTTATTTAGTGTATATTATGAACTCGGTTTTTTTTAGGATTATTATATCAATGGCAAATTACTATGTTTACAAAAGATCCTTGCCTATTTCCCACTCGTATATATATTACATCATCTTGATTTGCATAGGTAGCAAGAAAATTAATGGTTTTCTTTATCTGATTCTGTAATCAATGATATGAATCCTGAAGTAAGGCTATGTTGATTATAAAACTCCTCGGTTATTTATGAAGTAGGTGAGAAACAGTAAAAAGAATGTTACGGTGAAAGTTATGCGCTGTGATTTTTGGGTGGATTTGACATTTATTAGAATATATGTTAATTACTTTCTGTTCCCTCAATACAACTGTTCTTAAGAGTCATTGTTGGTACTCTTTTCAGGAGAAGGCACCACAATGGATGACAAAGGAAGTTTAAGAAAACGGTGGAATTAACAACAGGGTATTACCCGAATAAACCCGCATTCAAAATGTAGAAGTAGTTCTCCTTAATTATAGATTTAAAGTAGGAACCTATATGCTCCTTGTTATATCATCTACCGATAAGAGTTGATAGCATATATGTTAGATTTTGGTAATTGTGAGAAACTGAAGATAAAGCAGCATTTTCGTTTTTCTTGTAACCGCTTGGAATATACTACCGACATTTCAAATTTGGATCGTTTTCACATGGAGGCTGAAGTTGGTATTTTTTTGTTAATTTTTTTTAAAAAAATTATAAAATTAATTACCAACAAAATATTATAGGCCCACGCGAACTGCAGCCTATTTCCTAGTATAAAATACGTTCTTGACTTTGATCTCCCTATCTCAAGTTGCAAAAGTCGAAATGTATTATAATACATAAACCTAATAAAAGAAAATTCCACCGCCTGTGCTTCCGAGTTCCGTCTGCTCAAAACCCTAGCCTCAATTCCACCGCGTGTGCTTCCGATATCCGATTGTTAATTGAAACCCTAGCCTTGCCTCAACTTTCTGCTCCAAGCTCTTGTAAAAGGTAATTTCTGAATTGTGTACTTCATTTTTTCAGATCTTACTTTTAGATTTTGCGATTATATTGATTAGCGGAATTTTAACTGATTACTAAGTGAGAAATTAATGAATAGAATTTGTTAGCTTCTAGCTTTTAAGGATGTAAAAGCTCTGAGCTCGATCTATACTGAATTTCTGATTATTGTCTTGATGTGTATATCATGTTTGTGTTAATCCACCCTGCACTCCGTATTCCAATTATGTATTTTAAGAATATGATGGTTCTGGTGATTTGAGCTTAGTCAAAACAGATTTTATACCAAATTAATCTATTGACTCCAGTAAAATTTTATGGTGTTAGGAAGACTTCATACGTACGTTGTTAATAAAATGAGTATATCCATGACTTTCTTTAGAAATAAAATCATGAAACATGAATTGTTAAATTTGAAAAACTAGCCCGCAAGGGTTGTCTCAGTTGGTTAAAGAGAGGCCATCTCAAGTCTTGGTCACAGGTTCGACTCCCATGGGAGGCGAATTTGTGATTATGCCATCCTGGGGCAGAGCCTGTCGCACTTGTGCGATTTGCCTTGGATCACGCGGTTTGCAGGCTATTGCGTGAGCCCATGGGTTTACCCAGAGCGCACCCGAAGGGTAGCGGCTGCGGGTTCCCATGTTAAAAATAAAAAATTGAAAAACTATATATTATGATAGAGGTGCATTTGCATGATGATTCTTTGATTTTATTTGAGATCTGAAAAAAATAGTCGATGACATATATGTTTACTAAATTTTTTTTATATTGTATTTGGTGCAAGGTGTGCATTGGCAAGTTATCCACTATGGATTTACCTGCAGATATGGTGTCTGAAATTATAGCAAGAGCCCCTGTCAGGACAATAGTCTATTGCAAATGTGTGTGCAAAAGATGGCGCAATATACTCTCAGAACCAAATTTTACTGATCTGCATCTATCTAGATCATCTGAAGTGCTTATATTTCATCAAGCAAGAAACAGGGACGAATACGATGACGAATACAGGGATGACGACGACGAATTTGGTAACCTTGCACTGGTTGAACTAGATGACGAACGTGACCAACATGATATTCATCATGACCCTCTGATGAGATTTTCCCTAGGACTTGACTTCGAATACTATGTGATGGGTTTAAGTGGTTCAGTTAATGAGTTAATTTGCTTAGAGGATAATTATGATGATACAGCTTATGTATGCAATCCAATTACACAATAGTACATACTCCTTCAAGATTCCGAGTACACTAGACAATCATTTTTAAAGGGATATTATGGCATTGGATTTGTTGAATCAAACAAGCAGTACAAGATTGTACGCTTTTATAAGGTTAGTTTGCCTTCAACTGAGGGCTCATATAACCTAGGGAGTGAGGTTTATACGCTTGGAACTGGCATGTGGAGAGATCTAGGACATGTCCCCTTTCATCTAAATGGATCTGATATTGGTATGTATGTTGGCGGCAACCTCCATTGGTTAGCTGATGAAGTGATATGTACTTTTGATTTGGATAAAGAATTATTTCATCCGATGGAAGCTCCTCCTCGGCCTAGTGGGCAAAGAGTTACTTATAGAAGCTTGGGAGTCCTTAAAGGTTGCTTGTGTATATGCGATAACACATCAGACTCTGAACTTGCCATTTGGGTGGTGAGAGAATATGGGGTGGAAGATGGTTGGAGTAAAGAACTTGTCACTCTTACTCATCTGATACATGGTGGTATACATACTGACATGGTTCGGCTCCTTAAAGTTCTCAAAGATGGGAACATCTTAATGTATTGTGAGACATTTCAATTGTTCACTTATCATCCTCGATATCAAACTTTGCAACATCACATTTTCCCGGAGGGTGACTTCGACACATTTACCGCCATGACTTATGTTCCCAGTTTTATCAGCCTTGAGAGGTTCACCGGGGAGTTCGTTGTAGGATGGTAGTCCTTAAGTATACTTATTTTACTGCAAAGAAGTACAAGGTTTCAACTTGTAGCATTATGCTCAGTACTTTCATACTAGTTTTATTTCAAGAACCTGTTATGTTTTTAAGCTTTCCTAGTTCTGTTAGACTTGTCTCTCATTTGTACTTCTAATCTCTAATTTTAAACATTCCTGCAGGCTGCAGATATGTTTAGCATTTTGTGCTTGACATTTTAATATATTTACTTATGGTATGGTTTGGTGGTTTTTATGTTGTATGCTTGTGGTTTGGTTTCAGGCGATTTCATTTTAGTATATATATTTTCCTATGATTCGAGTCGTTTAACGTCTTGATGATTAAAGTTTGGGGTTGGTATGTTTATCGACACATAAAGTTGATAAGGTTTTATGTGCCTGAGGATGACCTCATGATATGGTTCTATTTGAGATTAAAACATTTTTAATACAAATTTAAGGTATTTATTTAAAATCACTGAAAAAATTTAAATTTACAAAATGCTCCTGCAGGACCCCTGAAAACATCTTGAGATTGTCCTCAGGCCCGGTTTTCTCAAGTTGATATTATTAATTAAGTATGATTTAAACTCTGCAAAACGTTTTTCTATAAATTATTCTATGAATTTTAGGCATTTGTTTGGACTCTGATTTTCCTCTTGTAAATTTTCTAAATTTTTTTTTTTTAAAATTTTTCGTGTTTGTTTTGTAAGAGTTACTTATAATTGTCTCTCTTCGAAGAATCCTGATTTTTAAGTAGGGCTGTTATCAATCAATATGTTGATGATAAATTATTTTTTATTATTTTCTTTTAATTCTGTTTTTCTTTTTAATGAAATTTTTTATTTTTCGGGAATTTTAGTATTCTCATTGTGGGTTTTTTATCCTTGATATGGATTGTGTAAATACTAGATTGTTAGATTTTTTTCAAAAAAGTCGTGTCTCTCTGAATGAGAGATGTACTCACGATTGAAGATCTGATCGATAATCGTAATTTGTATGAAAAGAAGTTGATTTTACCTATTTTAGTATGTGTTTGATCAATTATTATTATTTTTTATACGTCGGTATGAATTTCAATTAATAATTAATTACATATCAAAATAAAAGATTGACATATTTCTGTTGTTATTAAATTAACAGATTAAAAGATTCAATTTTCACGAATACAAAATTTAAATTAATATTATCGTTAGAAGAAAAAAAATAAAGCTTAATCCTGAAATTTAACATGTTTAACAGTCAGTAACTAGTGGATTCCGTGAGTTTTGTTCGTTTCAAGTTCAGCTGCGCGTGAGAGAGAGAGAGAGAGAGAGAGAGAGAGCGAGGGAGAGGAGAGGAGAGGAGAGATGCCGAAGCGAACGACGCACACTTACTCCAGCGAGGATGCTTTGCCGGACGGTCCAGACTCCGATCTCTTCGTTTATAGGCAAACACTGCGGCTCTCATGTTATCATCACCGGTTCTCTCTCCCTCCCTCTCTCTCTCTCTCACTCTGTCTTTATATGTGCTGCTTTAGATTTGATATTCTGTGTTGATTTACCTTCTACATCATTTGCCATTACAATTCACTATACTTACATACATTTTATATGTACTGTAGACCTAAATTAGCAATATATATGAGATTTCGTTAAATTTCTCTGGTTGATTTTTGTGTTGAGATTTTCACCTGTGTTTACATTACTCTTTCGAGATTGTACACCGAGTTTTAATTGTTTTCATAAGGTGAAATTATTGCTCCTTGCTTATTGAAGGCTATCTATTGATAACTTATCATTAGCTTTGTATGTTGTGTGTAAATTACCGAGTTTTTATTGTTTGCTGTGTGGCAATATTATTGTACCTTTCTGCTAATTATAGGCTATTTATTAATACTTTAATTCAGTTAGCTTTGAATGTTGTGCGTAAATTGTGCTTTCAAGTTGTGCTATTGCTGCATACTGAAATTTGTTTGTAGATACCCAATTGCAGAAAATGCCTAAGAGGAAAACTGACAAGGCGTATGTGCTGGATAAGAAGAAGCATCTTATGAGGCTGAATATAAATGAGGCTGGGAAAGTTCTCTTGAAACGGTGATTATTTGTTTGTTTGGTCAATTATTGTATGAAACTAAAAATTATGATTATCTCCATATGGACCATGTTAATACGCTTATGTATTGACCAACAACCACTGTGGAGTGTGCTTCGCGTATTTGTTTCACCATTCATTAGTGAGGTCAGAGGTGTTATAGGAAACTGATAGAAAAACTCAAAATCATAAACACTTTCCTTTGAAGTCCTAGGTACTGTGATTTAAAGAACATATGTCTTGTCTATCAGAGGAAGATTGTGAGCTTTTAGGTCGGGTGCTTCCTCTAGTGAGACTGTGAGAGGAAGATAGTACCTACTTTTCAGTTTTCACTTTCTTATAAGAAAATCAGCCACTCCTCGAAACCCCACTCTGTTAGTGTTGCTTTTGGACTAATAGGTGCAAGTCTATTTTACTTCCTAGCAGAGGAATGAATTTCAACACTAGACTTCATGCTTTTTACTCCCATATAATCGCAAACACTTGATCAACTCATATATAAGAAAATATGTGCAAGTAAAACAGAAATGTGGAATAACCAATTATACAATTATTTCCATATCCAACTAGAAATTGTACCACATGATGAATACTGATTTCGGAAGACTAGATGTTTTGTTCATACTGCTTGACGAAATATTGAATGGGAGTCTGTTTTAGCATAATATAGAATTGTTCATTATTAACTATCTGAGATCTGCTTTGTACAGAGGTGAAGGAAAATTGGAAAAACAGTTTCGTATGAACTGTACAGGTTGTGGCCTTTTTGTATGCTATCGCCCTGAATAAGATCTGGAATCCGCCTCTTTCATGTATGTTGTTGATGGTGCACTTAGTTCAGTTGCTGCTCAAACCAACCCTCAAGTAATTATCTTCAGCACTACATTGTTCATCTAATAATGTGAAATGTAGTTTTAGCAATTGGATGTAGGATTTAAAATAATATACATATTTGTGGGTGCAATCTATTCGAGTTTTGTGATCCCCTTCACCATTTAATGCTATAGGATGCTCCTGTCCCACCATGCATATCACAGCTAGAAGGAGGATTGGTTCAAGTGGCTATTGAAGTAGAAGACCGAGCACAACGGTCTGCAGTCACAAGTAAACTCATTTTTCAGTACTTTTTATCTGATATGTTTCGGTCGAATAGCATGTGTGTGAATGGATCTTACTTTTCTGATATAATATATCTGTGCCTCTGATAAGATCATATAACTATTAGCTAACTAGTCCAGTGTTGCAACTTGCAAGACATTCTGGAACTTACCCTTCACATTTATGTTTAGCTAACTAGTTCATCGCAGAATGCAGGATTTTTATTAATGGATGTTTCCTGCATCTGTTGTTCTTGTATAAAGCTTTTAAGTAAGAAAGTTAGGTGTTCTTCTCTACTTGTAGGTTATAACCTCTTTGCTCCTGGTACATTTGTAGGAGAAAATGCTGATGATGTTCGAGTAACTATAGCAGCGCCTGCAGCTCGTGGTGAAGCTAACAACGAACTTCTAGAATTTATGGGAAAGGTAATGCCTCTATTCATGTCCAATTGGTTTCATCTTTTTAGTGTTTGGCTTGGTACATTATATTTTATTTTTTTGAATCAGGTTTTTGGTTTGAGACTAACCCAGATGACCCTTTAACGAGGGTGGAATAGCAAATCTAAGCTCCTTGTGGTGTGTACCAAAGTTTCAGTTCTAGTGTTTCATTGTGTTCACTATATCCAAGCATTAATCATGTCATGCTTCTATGGATTGGAATCAATTTGTGATTGGTGATAATTTAGCAACCTGCGGAAAACATAGTTTGTTCTCCCGACCAGTACTTTAGAAAGTTGGATATAGTGGTTCAGTTCTTTATCACTACATCACCCATGTGGAGACATACCATGACTTAAAAGTCATGCTAGGTTTGTGGTTTTGTGCTAAGAAACTCTTAACTAGTTAGCACCCAACTGGTAATGGAACGGATAAGACATTGTTAAAATGCCAGAACTCAGTAATGAAAGTTCACCCAGAATTACTATTGAATTTGATAAAGTGAATATCTACAATAATTATTGCTTATACTAATTCCATTTAGCATAATTACTACTGTATTGAGGAGTGTAATGACTGATGGGTGATGGCCTACTTGTCTAGGTCTCTGCCTGTATTTATACTAATCTTAATTTATGTGTGATTCGATCTGGTGGAAGATATGACTGCTAGACAAGTATATGAGAAACTTCTGGAAGCTGTTCAACCCTAAAAATGCTGGGTCAATAGATCCAAAGGCTGTATAACCCTTGTAACATGTTTTCTCATTATTGTTGCTGTTTCAGACCGTCCTTGATTTTATGTTTTAGAATCTACTGTAGAAATCCTACAGTTCAGTTACGCATTATGTTTAATTTGCATTTTCATAAAATGAGTAAAGAAACTTTGCCGAAATGGATTTTACAATCATTAATATGCATATATGCGGAATTGCAGATGCTGCGTTGCTAAATCTATAATATTTACTAGTTTTTATCCCTAATTCAGTTGATCACTTCAGTTGTATCTAGTTACGAATATTTGTTCTTTTCTCTGTGTGCATTTCTCATGGTCTTCCTTATTTACACATGGATGAATGACTTCAAAGCTACATGGTGAAGAAGTTATTTGTTATCATACCTATTTTTGAAATGGGTTCAGCAAAAGAGATATAACAGTGGTCATTGCTGCAACATAGATAGTGTGGTCCATGGATACAGTCGTCTTTGTATACATTGTAGATAGATAGTTATAAGACATAGATAGTAGATACCCAACTGAACGTGTCAGGAACTAGAGTCTCCTGGCAAGGTTTTGTTACTGTTTTGGTGTTTTTTGTGTATTTAGAGAAGAGATAACAGCTAGATTAAGCTAAGATAGAGAGATATCAGACAGATTAGAGGCAGAAACAAAGATAAGAACTCAGAAATGTAGAGATAGAAACAGATCTGTTAGTATCTTGCAGAAGAAGATAACAATTTAGAGAGAAAAAGTTGAGAGAGAGAGATTGGTGGAACGTATTCCATTTTCTGATAATATGCATAATACTGATTACAATCTGCTAGTGTACTTATATAGTACTTCTCTCAGTAGTAATGAAAATACTAAACTGCCCTTACTAACAGTAGCAAGAGTAAAAGTACTATACTGCCCTTACTAACAATATTCTTACTAACAGACTACTTATCTATATTTCCCTTTCCTGACATTCCTTCCCCCTACAAATATCACCATGTCCTCATGGATTGTCGCTGGAACTCTCCATATACTTGGCTTTATCCTCATTTGGCTCATGCATTCTGGAAAGTGCATCTGCCACAGTATTCTCCTTTCCCTTCCTGTATAGGATAGTATAATTGTATCCCATCAGCTTACTAATCCACTTCTGTTGCAGTAAATTGCTGACTTTTTGCTCAGCCAAAAACTTAAGAGCCCAATGATCTGTTTTAATAAAGAAGTGTTTATCCATCAAATATGGTGCCCATTTCTTTACTGCTGAAACCAAAGCCATGAGTTCCTTTTCATAAGTGGACATAGCTTGTCCTCTCACCCCCAAAGCCTTACTGAAGTAAGCCAATGGCCTTCCCTCCTGTGTCAAGACAGCCCCAATTCCAGTGTTGCAAGCATCTGACTCCACAGTAAAAGTTTTAGTAAAATCAGGTAATTTCAGAACAGGGGTCTGCACCAATGCCTGCTTTAGATCCTGAAAAGCCTTCTCAGCTTCTTCATTCCAGTAGAAGTTGTCTTTTTGCAGTAAAGTTGTTAAGGGTTTGGCCATAGTACCATAGTTTCTAACAAACTTCCTGTAGTAACCACTCAGGCCCAAGAACCCTCTTAAAGCTTTCACATTCTGAGGAACAGGCCATGTTAGCATGTCTTTGACCTTGTTTTTGTCTACTGCTACACCTTCTCTGGAAATCACATGACCTAAGTAGGCCACTTGAGCTTGTAGGAATTCACACTTAGACATCTTAGCAAACAGCTTATTTTGCCTCATGATTGTAAACACTTGTTCCAAGTGTTCCAGATGCTCTTGTACAGTCCTTGAGTAGATGAGTATATCATCAAAGAAAACCAATGTAAACTTCCTCAAATACTTAGCAAAAACTTGGTTCATCAAACTCTGAAAAGTTGCTGGGGCATTAGTGAGACCAAAAGGCATCACTGTGAACTCATAATGCCCCAAATGAGTTCTGAAAGCTGTTTTTTCAATATCCCTTGCCTTCATTCTCACCTGATGATACCCAGCTCTCAGATCTAATTTTGAGAAGACTTCAGCTCCACTCAACTCATCCAACAGTTCTTCTATCAAGGGAATAGGAAACTTATTCTTAATTGTTAAAGAATTGAGTTTCCTATAGTCTATACAAAATCTCCATGTGCCATCTTTCTTTTTCACCAGCAAAATTGGTGAAGCAAATGGAGAACTGCTAGGTCTAATCACCCCAGTATCCAACATTTCCAATATGAGTTTCTCAATTTCATTCTTTTGGTCATAGGAATTCCTATAGGGTCTGATAGAAAATGGTTGGGATCCTTCCTTCAATTCTATTGAATGCTCAATCTCCCTTTCTGGTGGCAAACCCTCAGGTTGTTTAAAGATATCTGCATAATCATCCAAAAGCTGCTGCAATTGCTCTTTCTGTTGTGAATTTGCCACATCCTCAGTTTGCTTCTCTGTCACCTTACTTTCTTCTGAACTTGCTGTAGCAAATAGGACATATAGAAAACCATTTTCTTGCCTTTGGCAACTCCTCACAAACTCCACAGCACTCATTTGCTGAAGGATTGGCTTAGTGACACTAGCATTTCCCTTCAGAACTACTGTTTTACCTTTTAATTGAAACTGTAACAGTAAGTTCTTAAAGTCAAATGTCACAGGCCCCAAAGCCCCAAGCCAATCTACTCCCAGTACTAAGTCATAACTTCCTAGGGGTAAAGTTCTCACTGGAATGTGGAACTCATGTTCTCCTATCATCCAAGAGAAATCTGCACATTCATGTTTACTAACAAGGTGATTACCATTGGCTACTAACACCCGCATTGGAGTAGTTTCTACCACTGTACATTTGAGTTTGTTTGCAGCTCCTTCATCCAGGAAACTATGAGTACTTCCACCATCCACTAGTATAGTAAAGTTCTTCTGCCCCTTTCTTCCAGTTAGAGTGATTGTTCTGTTACTATAGGCTCCTTCTATAGCATGGACTGAAACCTCCATAGGAGATTGTGAGTCTTGCAGCTCCTCCTTATCTTCACTATTCACAACCTCTTGTTGGACTTCATCCTGTACTAGAATTGGATTTTTTTCTGCTATACTCTGCTTTGCACTCTCTTTCTCTAATTGAGAGTTTCTTATAGCTTCCATATTCCTTCCTTCTGATTCCTCAGTTAACTCAGCTTGCAACTGAGAAATCCCACCTCTGTTGGCAAAGCCATTACCAGTATTCCCTGATTGTCTCCAATTTGTCTTCCGAACTGGTAATGTTGCATTACTTTGTACACAATACTTAGCTCTTTTGAAAGCCCCTTCAATAGTGTCAGGATTCAAGAGTTTCATGACCTGTTTCACATCATCTTGTAGACCACTGATGAAACATTCAACAAAGTAATCTTCAGTTAATTGTGGCATCCTGACCCTTAATTGTCCCATGTACAAAGCAAATTGATTACAATAAGCCTCCACAGATCCTTCTTGCTTCAAATCCTTAAATCTGGCAAACAACAATTCTTTTTCTCTTACTGCAAACCTAGCTGTGAAATGAGTACAGAACTCTATCCAACTCAAATCTGATCTCCCAAGAGTAAACACCTGGTACCAGCTCTTGGCTATTCCTTCTAGGTGCATACCAGCAACAAGTACTTTTTTATTATCTTGAACTCCAAAGATCTCAAAATATAGCTCACAGTCCTGAATCCAATCAGCCACTTCTTTTCCTAGTTCATACTTAGGAAAGTTCAACTTAAGATGTTCCAGGCAACTCTTAGGTGGCCTCTTACTTGTACTACTGTTTCTATCTTCCACTTTTCCAAAAGGATTCACAAAATCTTCTTGAATCCTTGTAGTATTCTGTGGATTCATTTTCTGCACTGCTACTTCTATCAGTTCCTCAATCATCCTCAGTTTAGCATTAGTTCTTTCTTTATGAGCTAGGAACTGTTGTTGCACCTCTTGCAACTTATCATTATACTGTTGTTCTTCTATTGATCTATAGTATAACTCTTCTCTCATGTAAGGATTCATTCTCACAGACAATCTATCAAACACTTTATACACCTGATTACTACTACTTCAGATCAACAATAACTCCAACAGATTATCCAAATCTCCAGAATACAAACTCAATCTCTTCACCAAACCACAGATCAGTCACAAATTTAACAATCAACAACAGGATCAACAGCAGAACCACAACTCTACTTAGAACAAACAGTATGTGCTCAGAAACAGAGTTTTACAACTAATATCAACACCAACACCGAAGTAAACTTGCTATTTTTATACTTTTGTTCAATAATCTCAACTGAACTCAACTATGAGCAAGTAAACGAACTCAAAACAACTTTAACAACTCCAAAACTACCTAGATATAACAGTAAATCTACAGATCTGAAAGTATAAGAACAGAACAGAGCACCTGAACTGATTTAAACAAATCTCAGAACTTTGAGTTGCGATTACTGTGATTCTAGGCTCGTTCAGCTCGCTCAGAGATGCACAACATGATGAAAGCAGTGGATTGATCGAATTTGAGAGCTTTGATACCAATTTGTCAGGAACTAGAGTCTCCTGGCAAGGTTTTGTTACTGTTTTGGTGTTTTTTGTGTATTTAGAGAAGAGATAACAGCTAGATTAAGCTAAGATAGAGAGATATCAGACAGATTAGAGGCAGAAACAAAGATAAGAACTCAGAAATGTAGAGATAGAAACAGATCTGTTAGTATCTTGCAGAAGAAGATAACAATTTAGAGAGAAAAAGTTGAGAGAGAGAGATTGGTGGAACGTATTCCATTTTCTGATAATATGCATAATACTGATTACAATCTGCTAGTGTACTTATATAGTACTTCTCTCAGTAGTAATGAAAATACTAAACTGCCCTTACTAACAGTAGCAAGAGTAAAAGTACTATACTGCCCTTACTAACAATATTCTTACTAACAGACTACTTATCTATATTTCCCTTTCCTGACAGAACGGTTGTTTTTATCCTGATTAATTGCGCATGAACATGTCCCTTAAATGCTCTGGTATTGAAAAAATAGCCTGGTCAAACATCGACTTCGCAATGCAAGTGGGAGAATGCCTCTTAGGGATCTCATTAACAATCAACTGTTCCCACTCTTCTGCTTGCAGTCGTATTGTCGTCTCCAGCTCTAGGATCCCGCTGTGTTATTTCTTCTTTCAGAGATACAATATCTTTGGGATTTCGTCCCGGAGTAACTGTTCCCACTCCTTAGCAACGTGCTCAGAATTTCTATCTTCACGGAATATAACTATAAGAATATTTACTGTAACACTGGTATAAGTTTGGATAGATCTTCACAGAATATTGTTGTAGATTTTAAGTGAAATCAGACTTAGATCTGCAGATAGTATAACCCTGAGAAGCATCATTCCTTTGTCTGAGGGCAACAATATATAATAGCACTTAAAGGAAGTCTGCTTCAGCATTTCTATATTACAATTTGAAGAGCAAACTTTCCATTTTTCTAACAGTTTAATCCTATCTCAAGCAGTTTCTCTAGTGTAAAAAAAAAGACAAAAACACATAGTGAAGTTGACTTGTATCTGCTCGATGTCTGATTCCACCATCATGTAAGGTACTCGTGCTACTCATCTATTTATCACCTACTCTCCCTCCATCATCTTTTACTGCTAGTTTACTAGTGTTGGTCCGACCTTTTGCACGTATTTAAGTGCATAAAATGATATTTCGAACAATTATTTTTTAAGTGTATTGGTCTTGGAGTAGTTATCATACTTAAATAATAGGTCACCTCTTCCACCAGTAATATAAGTATATTATAATATTATAATATACTTAGGGGCATTTTTATATTTTTGTAGTGTCTAGATACATAAACCTTTGTTGTACGTGGCATTTGTTTTGGACTCACTTTATAATCAACAATATATATAGACTGTTTGGCTAAGCTTATTTCATGGGCTTATGGACTTATTTTTGGGTAAAAATTTTATATTTTGATAATTTTTTTTTATACAAGTATTTAATGTATGTTTGAGATTTAATAAGTTGCAAAAATAAGTTGGAAAATAAGTTGGAAAGTTAGGAATCTCTAACTTTGTCTTAAAATAAGTGGACTTATTCTGAAAAAAAGTTACCCCAAACACCCCATACTCTTATCTAATTGATGTGATTCATAGAAGAACATGTCACCCAATCCCTTGGCAACATTTTAACTACTTCATCAAATGACTCTTTTACCCTCAATATCTTTCTTACGAGTTGGTGGATTCTATGTTAATTCAATAATTCTTTTTTGTTAACTATATTTATTAAACCAACTTTTAAAATCAATCAATTTAGCGAACATCTTTGAAGATGTTTTATTTTGCGAAAACTGTAACATAATTAACATGATAGATTAACATGATAAACATATCGAGTTCGATTATGATATTGTAAATCCATTTAGGAGGAATGTCGCGGTCAGTGCTAAGGGGGTATGTACGGTATTTTTGTGGGCTTAACGGGTCCTAATTAAGAGAATGGAGAAGTAAAACCTTAAGGTGTTAGAGGGAGGCGGATCTTTATATTAGATTCTAACACTCCCCTCACTCAAAAGCTCATTTTTGGGTTGAATAGTGGATCACGGGCGCTCATTTTTGGAGCATAATTTGTCTTTCGTTGCCTTTCGTGGTCATAATAAATTGTGAGAATATTGGGGGTCGCAGAGAGTCGAACCTAGGACCTCTAGGTGGCTGAGCACTGATACCATGTTAAGTAACCAACTCATCTAAAACCTTAAGATGTTAGAGGAAGGCCTTATATGAATCTTTATATTAGATTCTACCAAGAAGGGATAACGATGATTTGATACAAAAAGTTGACTGATGGACTAGAAGTGGTTCGCCTTTTGGGCTGATATAAATATGACCAAACACTAGACCATTGATGTCATAAAAAATTTAACACAAGCTTCTAGCACAACTAGTTTAAAGACAAGCTTCAAGTAATATTTTTCAGTTTTGTCTTGCATGTCTCTTGGAATAATGACACAAAATATGGGATGGGGAGTCATAGAAGAAGGGTGGAGAAAAGGGCCTTGGACTTCTGAAGAAGATAGATTGCTGATTGAGTATGTTAAGTTACATGGTGAAGGAAGATGGAACTCTGTTGCTCGCCTTCAAGGTTCGTATATAAACTCATCTTCTTGGTTATTTTGTAATTCTAGTTCTAAAGTTTTTGTTATGTAAGAGCTACATATTTTTGGTTGCTTTTTATAGGTTTGAAGAGGAATGGCAAAAGTTGTAGGCTAAGGTGGGTTAATTACTTGAGGCCAGACCTTAAGAGAGGCCAAATCACCCCAAATGAAGAAAGTTTGATCATAGAGCTCCATGCTAGATGGGGAAACAGGTAAGGATAGTGCTCACAGCAGACACACAAATATTGTTTGCGTCACCGGTTTTCAACTCTGTTAACGGGAATGAAATGAGATTTCAATATATCTCATATTAGAATTAATTGCATTTTAATTCCATTAACCGGGCTGGAATTAAATTATCCAAACGACTACTTGAGGTGCTCAGTTACTAATAATAGTGGTATAAAATGAATTTCAGATGGTCTACAATTGCAAGAAGCTTGCCAGGAAGAACAGACAATGAGATCAAAAACTACTGCAGAACTCATTTTAAGAAAAAGACCAAGACTTCCCCTAGCGAAGCTACCAAGTCCAAAGCAAGAATGCTAAGAAGGCAACAATTCCAACAGCAACAACTTCTTCTTCATCAGCAGCAGCAACAATACGAAGTGGACATGCAAAGGGTGATCATGTCTAATTTACGTGACGAGATTGCCGTGTCATTGCCATCTCTACCTCAGCATCAATCAATGGTGAAGCAACAAGACAGCATGGCTAGTTCAAACAATTGTTCACATACAGCTAATCTTGATCAAGAGAATGCCTATCCATCTATGGCTATGATTAATTTCAATGACTGTGCATCTGTGGCCGAGTCCTCGAGTGATCAAGATATTTTTTGGGATGGAAGTTTGTGGAACTTGGATGATTTTCAAGGCAATGTTAGCGATGTTTCGGCAGGGGAATAGAGCTACTCTGCAGGAGTACAAGAACTATCCTGTTATGATATTTAACTGCTAAGTACAACAACTAGCTACTAATTGAAACCTCTACAAAAGAATGGTTTCTAATGAAATGTACTGATTTTCATCATTGTGGGTTGAGTTGTAATACCATATATATTACATTAAGAAGTCTCTTATAATATTCGGGTGTACGTCAATAAAAATAGTGGTACTTTCTAGTTTCTTCTAGGTGTTCGAGGTGCATGTAATATTTTTATGTTAACATCAATCTGCATTGAGCCCTTCTTCACTGCTATATTTCCGGAGAGAAACGACTTCAAATATTGTTTCAGATGCTTTATATCACATACAGTAGTTTATAGTTTGTAGTTGCCCATATGTTACATGTTTGTAATTTGTACCGGTCCTTATGGTTATAAAAAAAAGTTTGTAGTTATATTTGTTGAGTCAAACTTAAGTTAAAACTTGTAAAAATGATAACATGCATGGCGTAGCCTATCAACAACGTTGTGTCAAGCTATTTTCCAGAGAAAAACATTCACAATTTCACATATTTACCATATTATATATGCTTTTACCTTTTGTCAAAAGATGTTGGGCAATAAACCACCCCTCGTAGTTTCCTACTACGTCTTCAAAGTGTGTCATTGGTGAATGCATCCTCCCTTTGTTCTTAACAATATTTTAGCATAAAGTAACAACTCTTTTACTCATTTTTCTGCATTCCGTAGAATAGGTAATGATGCGGATGTTCATATATTACTTCGTTATAAATATATCGATCTTGAACTCTCATTATCTTTTTTTTTTTTTAATTTTTGTATATTATTTCAAATTATAAAAATGAAATCAATTTTAACTTTGCATTAAACTTACTCTTATTCAAACCCAACAATCTCATCCCATAATAGATGGGATGCTATTCGAATTTGAATTGATTAAAAAATCAAAACAATTATTACAGTTAAATTAGTATGTTTTAAAGATAATTATATCCTTATCAATTTATCATCTAGGTTCCTCTTAGGTTGTGTTCCGGTTCTAACAATTCGCGAATATTCAAATTTTACAAAATTTATAATCTGTTTAAAACATGTATATAATTGTTAGTAATTTGGTTCAATAATTCAATCATTAAAAAGATAGTGATAATTAAATATTTAGTAAATAGATAATAACCGTTACATTATTTATATTTAAACCTTTTTCTAAAGACCCAAGTTTTGAATACCGTTAATAACAAATTTATATTAAAATTTTATATTATTAGTTCTAAATGATACATGTCATTTATTAAATAAATATTATTACTAAAAATTTTATTAATTAAGATTACAAAGTTAAATTATATCCTTAACAAATTTTATATTCTATTTTATTTAATTATCTAATTTTAAAAATATTTAAAAATAACCAGTTTTACACTGATTATAAACAAGTATTATATAAAAATCGAACTAAAGACAATTCATTAGTACATTGATTCATATTATGACCTGCTAGCTTTTAACGTAATACAACATAAATATTTATTATCTAATTTGAACCTAACTAAAATTACAAACTCGTGCTTAGAATAGTCTTTGATTAATTTGATAATTATCATTTTGATTATTTATCCTTAAATTTATTTTATGGTTTCCTATTAGTTAAAAAATCCAAGAGTGTAAAGTCAATTAATTAGTAAGTTCACATTGAAATTAATATTAAATTATATTTACTAAGATTTAAATAAACATGTTATAATTATCTTTTAAAATAAGAACCAACCATTTTTCATTAGCATTTTAAATATCTATCCTTAATTTAATTTGTGATTTACCATTAATTAAATGAAATTCAGGAATATAAAGATAATTACTTATTAATTTCGCAATAGATATAATATTAAATTAGATGTACAATTAGTTAAATATATATAAATTTGATGTGATACATGTGTAAATAAAATATTAATTTCAAAGATATCTTTAATTAATTTATTATTTCATAATTTATAAATTATATATTTTTTTATGTCTCATATTTTTCTCCGCTTCTAACCTTTTTCACTTCCAACGTGTTCTTTTAAGTAATTCAGTCAACACTGCTTTTTTATCTATATGCATTTATTACAACGGGTGTCGGTCTAAGAAAACGTGACACAAAATCGAGGTAAAAATAAATATATGGTTTATTTTGTTGTCTATATACATATTAAAATATGTACAATAGTGTGTTCACTAATTTATTAATAGATGTTTTCTTTTTGATTTCTTTTTTAAATAGTCTATATTTTGAAAAAAAAAAATTTAAAAATATTACAAGGCCACCGACAAACGTGTCTTATATGTATTTATTACAATGGGTATTGGGCTAAGAAAACTTGATACAAAATCAACAAAAAAAATAAGTATATAGCTTATTTAGCTGTCTATATATATTAAAATTTGTACAATATTGTGCTTATTAATTTATTTATAGATATTTTCTTTTCGATTTATTTCTTAATTTTAAATTTTGAATTTTTTCTAAAAATATAATAAGCCCGTCGCGAAACGCGGCTTAGTCAATTATCATCGTCTTCAATCTATTTTTTTAGAGATTCTCGATTTTAAATAATAAAATCAAAACTTCCTTCTTTAGACCCTATTTTTTAGAAAAGAAATCAAAACTTTCTTTTTTAACATCAGCAAAACATCTTGGAAATAGAAAATATTTTCGAATTTGTAAGAAAGAAAAAGCCAAATTTATATATTCGAAATAAAAAAGGTATTCGAATTTAGAATTATTTGTTCCTTTAAATTATTTTAAATCATTAAAAAGTAAATCATATATTTTTCAAAATTTACCCGTCTTTATAATTAAAAATATACTAGCCTAAAACCCGTGCGATGCACGGATTATTTTTAATATTATATAACAAAAATTCATTAATCTCAATTAATTTTTTTAAAACATGAATTTTGGAGGCTTACATTTTTTATATGAGATGATTTGATAATAATTATATAAATGTAATCCGTGATATTTCTAGAAAAAGAGGGATTTTAGTTAGAAAATATAGAAAAGATGATAGGTTTTAGTTAAAAAGAGTAATTCATTAAATATTAGTAATTATAAAATTATTACTTCATTTCATTAAATATAATGCCCGTGATATGATTAGAAAAATAAAAAATTAAGTTAGAGAAAATTAAAAAGGTCATATGTTATAGGTGAAAAAGGTAATTGATTAGTTTATAGTAATTATAATTTAATTACGTTATTTTACTAAATACAATTGCTCGTAATATTTTTAGAAAAGGAGAAATTAATATTGTCCGTGATAATTCTAATATTTCTATTAAAAGAGTGATTTTAGTTAGAAAATATAGAAAAAATGTTACGTTTTAACTGAAAAAGGTAATTGATTAATTAATAATATTATAATATTATTAGTTTATTTTATTAAATAGAATCGCCCGTGATATAAATGGAAAAAGAGAGATTTTAATTAGAGAAAATAGAATGGTAACGTGAAGATGACATGATTTATGTGAAAAAGGTAATTGATTAATTTATAGTAATTATAATCTAATTATGTTATTTTACTAAATAAAATTGTTCATAGTTTTAGAAAATGAGAAATTAATGTTACCCGTTATATCTCTAGAAAAAAAGGGATTTAATTAGAAAAAAATAGAAAAGATTATATATTTTAGCTGAAAAGGTAATCGATTAATTATTAGTATTATAATATTATTATTTTATTTTTATTAAATAGAAACGCCCGTGATATAATTGGAAAAAAGGGAGATTTTAGTAAAAGAAAGAAAAAAGGTAACATATTTTGGCTGAAAAAGGTAACCGTCCATGATAGTTGGAAAAAGAGAGATTTTAGTTAGAGAAAAGAGAAATGGTAACATGATTTGACTGGAAAAGGTAATTGATTAGTTAATTGTAATAGTAATATAATTATGTTATTTTATTAAATAAAATTGCTCGTAATGTTTTTAAAAGGGAGAAATTTTATTTAGATAAAGTGTAAAAGATATTCTATTTTACCTGAAAAATGAAATTATTTAGTTATTGAAAAATAGAAAAGATAATATGTTTAACCTGAAAAAGGAAATTGATTAATAAATGAGAAATTTCAGTTAGATAAAATATAAAAGATATTGTATTTTACCTGAAATGGAAAATTATTTAGTTCTTGAAAAATAGAAAAAGATAATATGTGTAACCTGAAAAAGGAAATTGATTAGTTAGTAAATCTGTGATTTAGTAAGGATAAATAAGTAAAATCAACAGGTACCTTACACCGACCAACCAACCAAACTTTTAATGTTTCGACTTTTATATAATGGTATAAATATAATAAAGGGTATACGATTTCTTCGTCTCTTTCTAATTTTTAAAGGGATGATATTTAAGTTTCAATTTTTTTTTTTTCTATTTAGAGTCGTGAACACATGCACGTGCCAATCTATACGATTACGATCATATAAAAGTCGAAAGTCGAAACATTAAAAGTTTGGTTAGTCAGCTGGTCGGTTGGTACCTATTGATTTTACTTATTTACTCTTATTTAATTATAGATAAAATTCATATTTGAAAAGGTAATAGCTTGAAAAAGAAGTAAAAAAGCCAAATTTTGGAAAAAATAGATTTTAGTTAGAAAAGATAATAGTTGAAAAAAAAGTAAAAAAAGATAAGTTTGAAAATGAGATATTTTAGTTTAAAACTATAGAAAAGATATTACCTTTTAGGTAAAAAGATAATCAGTTAGTTATTAATAATTATAATATTATTACTTTATTTCATTAAATAGAACGACCCATGTTATTTTTGGAAAGAAGAGATTTTAATTGGAAAATGTACAAAAGGTAATAACTAAAAAAGTTAATAAGTAAGGGTAGCTGAAAAAGAAATAAAAAAAGCAAGTTTGAAAATGAGATATTTTAGTTATAAAATATAGAAAAGATATTACCTTTTAGCTGAAAAAAGTAATCAGTTAGTAATTAATCGATTAATTACCCTTTTCAACCAAAATATGTTACATTTTTTCTTTTCACTAACTAAAATCTCTTTTTTCAGCTAAAACATATTATCTTTTCTATATTTCCTAACTAAAATTCCTCTTTTTCTAGAAATATAACGGGTAACATTAATTTCTCCTTTATAAAAAAACTATGAGCAATTTTATTTAGTAAAGTAATATAAACTATAATTACTATAAACTAATCAATTACCTTTTTCACCTAAAACATGTCATCTTTTTAATTTTCACGTTACCTTTTTTATTTTCTGTAACTAAAATCTCTAATTTTCCAATTATATCACGGACGGTTCTATTTAATAAAATAATAAAATTATAATACTAATAATTAATCGATTACTTTTTTCAGCTAAAACGTATAATCTTTTCTAAATAGATAAAGTCAATCCTACTTTAAATATAAATAGATAAAAGTTAATCCTATTTATAATCCTTATTTTATTATATTATATAAATATAATCCTATTTAAAATATAAATAAACAAATTCAATCATATTTACAAGTTAATTAAATATATATTACCTTCTTTCTCGACTAAATTGAATCCTATTTTAGTTTTTATTTGACTCGACAAAAAATCTATATAAAGGGGGGGTTTTCACCCCTAAGAAGTAAGAACCAGAAATTGTTTATTTGTCGAAAACACTGATGGGTCGAAAAAAGCCTGAGGAAGATGTACCTGTACCTGGTGGGGAGGGCAAGTCCAAGAAGAAGTCGGTTAAGATTGATGATGATGAGTATGCTATCGGGACGGAGTTGGAGGAACAGGTTGTTGAGGTGAAGCAGGTTGGTGGTGGTGGTAAAGACAAGGGGAAGAAGAAGAAGAAGGGGAAGAATACTCGGGGGAAGGGTAATGAGGATGACGATGATTTTGTTTTGAAAGATGAGGGTCAGGATGTTGATATGTCTTTAGTTCTTAAGGGGAAGAAGAAATCGTCAAAGAAGAGTATTGGGTTTAGTGGTTCGTCCGCTTTTGATGCACTTGGTGGTGATGTGATTGATGATTTAGGGTCTGACCAAAAATCTGGTGCTGATGCTAGTACAGTTAATGATGATATTAGTGCTCTTGACGAAGATGCATCTGCAGTAATATTTTCTGGTAAAAAGAAGTCATCAAAGAAGAACAAGGGCAACATTGGCTTTACGCTGATGGAGGCTGAGCAACCTGAGGAGGAAGCTCAGGGTGAAGAACAAAATCCTGGTACAGTTGGCGATGGAAAGACTAATGATAACAAAAGTAAAGACACTAGTGATGTGGTGGTAACTTCGAAAAACAAGAAGAAGAAGAAGAAAAAGAAGGGGGTAAGGACTGCACAGGAAGAAGAAGACCTTGATAAGATTCTGGCAGAGCTGGGTGAAGCCCCACCTCCTTTAAAGCCTGATACTGCTCCGCAACAAGAAGAAAAAAAGGTTCCAATTCAAGCTGAAATAGCTGTGGCTGCAGTTACTGCAGTTGAGAAGGAAGCTGGTGAAGATACTTTGGAATCTGCTGCTGCAAAAAAGAAGAAAAAGAAGAAGGAAAAGGAAAAGGAGAAAAAGGCTTCTGTGGCAGCTGCTGCTGCTGCTGCGCCCTCTGTAGAAGAGAAACAGGAAGAAACAAATGATAAAGTTACAGACAAGAAGAAAGTCCCAAAACACGTCAGGGAGATGCAAGAGAGAATTGCCAAGCTAAAGGCAGAGGCAGAACGTAAGCAAAGGGAAGAAGAAGAGAGGTCGAGGAAGGAAAAACAAGAGAGACTAAAGCAAGAAGCAGCGGAAAGACTAGCAGAAGAGAAAAGAAGATTAAAAAAGGAGAGAGAAAAGGAAAAACTTTTGAAGAAGAAACAAGAAGGTAAGCTTTTTACAGGGAAACAGAAAGAAGAAGCCCGTCGGCTGGAGGCAATGAGGAACCAAATACTTGCTAATGCTGGAGGTCTCCCTCTCACTACTGCCGACACTGCTACTGCACCGAAACGGCCCAAGTATCAAACGAAGAAGTCGAAGCAACACTCTCAAGAAAATGGTGGTGCCTCTTCCAAGGAAAATGAAATGATAGAAGTAGATGAAAAACAGGAAGTTATGTCGGGTGTGGACTCCCTTGAAACTGAGAAAGTTGAAGAGATGAACGTAATGGACATGGAGGAGAAATCTGATGTTGCTAATGTGGTTGAAGAGGATGGAACAGAAGAAGGAGAAGATGACCAAGAAGATTGGGATGCAAAGAGCTGGGATGACGACAATCTTAAGATTCTTGGTAAAAGTACATTCGCTGATGAAGAGGCTGACTTGGAACCCGAAATTGTGGTAAAAAAAGACACAAAAAGTCTGCAGACTGCCACTCGTAATGCGAAGCCAACAATACCTGCAGAGAAAGTGGTCTCTAGTGCCCCAGTGAAATCTCAGGATACTAATAAAAGCCTGCCAATGGGTGATGTTGCAGCCAAAAACAAAAAGAAAGATATAGCTGAGAAAAAAGAATCACAAAAAGCAGATGGTGAAAATCTCCGGTCCCCAATCTGCTGTATAATGGGCCATGTTGATACTGGAAAGACTAAGCTGCTTGATTGCATTCGAGGCACTAATGTTCAGGAAGGTGAAGCTGGAGGAATTACTCAGCAAATTGGTGCAACATACTTTCCTGCCGAAAACTTACGGGATAGGACCAGGGAACTAAAAGCTGATGCAAAACTGAAAGTTCCTGGCCTGTTGGTTATTGATACCCCTGGACACGAGTCATTTACAAACTTGCGCTCTCGGGGATCCGGATTATGTGATATTGCGATTTTGGTTGTTGACATAATGCATGGACTGGAACCACAGACCATAGAGTCACTTAATCTGTTAAGAATGAGGAATACAGAGTTCATTGTTGCCTTGAACAAGGTTGATAGATTGTATGGGTGGAAAACTTGTCGTAATGCACCAATTGTGAAGGCAATGAAGCAACAGACTAAAGATGTCCGGAATGAATTTAATATGAGGCTTATTGAGATTATTACGCAGTTCAAGGAGCAAGGATTGAATACTGAGCTATGCTATAAAAACAATGAAATGGGGGAGACCTTCAGTATTGTACCTACAAGTGCAATCAGTGGTGAAGGTATCCCTGATTTGCTTTTGTTGCTAGTACAGTGGTCTCAAAAGACTATGGTTGAAAAACTTACATACAGTGACGTTATTCAGTGTACAGTCTTGGAGGTTAAGGTCGTTGAAGGTCATGGAACTACAATTGATGTGGTGTTAGTTAATGGTGTGCTTCATGAAGGTGATCAGATAGTTGTCTGCGGTATGCAGGGACCTATTGTTACGACAATACGAGCATTATTGACTCCCCATCCAATGAAAGAACTCCGTGTCAAGGGTACTTTTCTTCACCACAAAGAGATCAAGGCTGCCCAGGGTATCAAGATTACTGCACAGGGCCTCGAGCATGCAATTGCAGGCACCGGTCTTTATGTGGTTGGGCCCAATGATGATTTGGAAGTGGTAAAGGAGTCAACCATGGAAGATATGAAGTCGGTGATGAGCAGAATTGATAAAACTGGTGAAGGGGTTTATGTTCAGGCATCAACTCTTGGTTCTTTGGAAGCACTGCTTGAGTTCTTGAAAACCCCTGCAGTAAATATACCTGTGAGTGGCATAGGCATAGGTCCTGTCCACAAGAAGGATGTCATGAAGGCTAGTGTAATGCTTGGGAAGAAGAAAGAGTACGCAACCATCTTGGCATTTGATGTTAAAGTGACACAAGAGGCTCGGGAACTTGCAGAGGACTTGGGTGTAAAAATTTTCATTGCTGATATCATTTACCACTTGTTTGATCAATTCAAGGCTTACATGGATAGCTTTAAGGAGGAAAAGAAGAAGAAAGCTGCTGAAGATGCAGTATTTCCATGTGTGCTTAAGATAATGCCAAACTGTGTCTTCAACAAGAAGGACCCAATTATTTTAGGTGTTGAAGTTCTTGAAGGAATTGCTAAGGTTGGAACTCCAATATGTATTCCCCAGAAGGAATTCATTGACATTGGTCGGATAGCTTCCATTGAAAACAACCACAAGCCAGTTGATGCTGCCAAGAAAGGCAGTAAGGTGGCCATTAAGATAATTGGAAGCAATCCGGATGAGCAGCAAAAAATGTTTGGCAGACATTTTGAGATTGAAGATGAGCTTGTCAGCCACTTGTCTAGAAAGTCTCTTGACATACTGAAAGAAAATTATCGGGATGAGCTGTCCAATGATGAGTGGCGGCTGGTTGTCAAACTGAAACACTTGTTTAAAATTCAGTGACTTTTGCTTTTCAAACTGAAGAACCTGTTAAAATCCAGTGACTTTTGCCATTGTGTACTTGGAAGCAATTCTTATTTCACAAACTTGGAGGATGGTGGGTGCAGATATCTACCGTAAAGGAAGAGCTTATTTTGAGAAGCAAGGATCTCACAATGGAAACTTCAACAGTGTAAAACCCCGAATTTTTAGTTTTATTTTATTAGATATTTGATAAATTTTATTTTTTAGACAATTATTTTAGTTAGAAATTTATAGAAAATTTTTGTACAATTTATTTTTAAGAAGATATAAGATTCGTTATGTTTGGAAATGAGCATAGACTAATTTTTGTGAATCAAGATCTTTTTAATTATGTGTGTTAGAATTTTTTTATTTTGGTATTACTTGGATAGGTTACAAAATATTTTAAAAATTAATTTTAAAATTTACCTAAATTATTTTAGGGTTTTGCAGCCAGCTGGTATGTTTTATTACTTGTACGATTAATTAAGTGCTCCCATGTTCATGTATATGCATGTATTCTTTTGTTTTATCCAGTATGTGATACATATTGTATTTATTCATACATATATTATATTGAATGTTATCGAATCATCGAATCATGGTCTGTTAACTATTTGCTTTTAAAGTATTTGTAGAACATGTGTAGATTATATTATGATTTGTTAAGGTTATGATTATTTTAATATTAACATGTGAACAACAAAGTGTCAATATTATTTTGTTGAATCAAACCTGTTTATTTATAATTTGAATGCATCGAAAATGGAGATAAGTTGGTTTAAAATTACTCATGCTATTAGATTATGAATATGTTTATTTGTCTGTCATGTTTTAATTTATGGATTTAGTTAATTAACATCTTGTTAGTTAACAATAATTTACATCATAATATGCTCTAGTTTTGTAATTAATAAGTTAATCAATTTGATCTGTAATTAAAGTCCAGAATTGATATTTTAGTTTTGTATTAATTAATTTTTCCACCAATATATATGTCTACGTACTGTCACCTACAAGTTTCCTTGGTTATGTGTTTTGGGTCCTGGTCCCTGAATTGTCAGGGACCATTTATTTAACAATTAGTTTCCGTTGGATCAATGATTCAACGATTAGGATTTTAAAAAAAAAAAATCGTCCATTCCGCACAAAATTTTCGTGGAACACTATTCATCCGCGCAAATTTTTCGCGAAACGCTATTTTCGATTCGCAGAAATTTTCCGCGGAACAATCTGTTCACTTTTTTGGAAGAAAGTTATAGAGGTTGTTTCATACTTTCATCTAATAATACTTATTTAATTGCAAAAGAAAGCTGATGTAGGAACTGTTTGATTAAAAGATTGAAAAAAAGAATTCGGCTGTCAATTATACAAACTGATTTGAAAGAAAGAAACAAATGGTGCAGTTGCAGGAAAGCTGTCGGCATAACAGCTTACTCTCCACAAGGTGCGTGTGTTCGCGCGCTCGATCTAAACAAAACAAATGCCTGCACGTGTCCTACACTCCTCATTGCTGCGAGTGGAACACTTTTTTCATTTATTAATATTTACATATGTGTGTGAACAGATAAAAGGAAGACACCAAGCATCTGTTTGTTTTTAATATTTTTTATTCATGTACAAGCACGAACTTTGAGAAGCTTCATCAAGTTTAACATAACATAAAACTTTAGTACTTACTCCTGTTCTTGTCTAATTTGACTATAGTGTTCCGCGGAAAATTTTCGCGAAACGGTAGAGTCTTTCGCGAAAAATTTGCGCGGATGAATAGTGTTTCGCGGAAAATTTATGCGGAATGGACGATTTTTTTTTTTAAATCCTGACCGTTGGATCGATGATCCAACGACTAGGAAATTAATTGTTGGATAAATGGTCCCTGACACCAGAGACCCATGTGTTTTAAGTTCTTGAATGCCAGTACAGTTTAATACAGATTTTAATTAAGTTTACAATTTGATGTTAAAATTTGAAAAGATCGAGTACCTGTTTGCAATTTTACACTTTACCTGGACTAGTTGCCGTGAGTATCATATTGGGCTTTAAGGCCCATTTATCTTGCCAATATCATGCCTGGTTTTTTTTTTTTTTTTTGAC
Source organism: Saposhnikovia divaricata (assembly GCA_036435485.1). Classification (NCBI taxonomy): domain Eukaryota; kingdom Viridiplantae; phylum Streptophyta; class Magnoliopsida; order Apiales; family Apiaceae; genus Saposhnikovia; species Saposhnikovia divaricata. Next base: position 246,920,914 of record CM071594.1, on the reverse strand, counting down.
GAAATCATGCCTGGTTTAATTTGTAGTTTGTTGTATAATACTATAAGTTTTTAATTTCTAATTTTTTCGATTTAAAGTCTTTGTCCGATCTCTATATGGTTTAACAAGGGTGTTTGTTTGTAATGCATGATTGAAATTTGTTTACAGAATAAGATATTAAATATGTTCAGTTAGTTAAATTCTAATATGTTGTTAATTATAATGTTATTTAGGATTTTTTCGTGCAATTATTTTAGTATTTAGTGTCGACTTCGAGGTAAGTACTTTTGACTTACTTTTCGTTTTTGAAAAAGATATTTACATTGTGATTTTCGGATTTTCGTATAAGATATAAGATTTTGCTTTATAAGATATAAGAATTTTGTTCGATTTATATAAGTATTTGATTTTAGAATCCAATCTCTACGTTTCGAACCCGTTCGTAATTTACGCTATAGTTTCAGAACTAACCTTAGATACCCTTAGTAGGCGCACAAGTGTGCAACTTTAGATACCTATTAAGGGCGCGTAATTATTGAACTTTAGATCCGGTCACTGGAAAAGTGTGGCGAAAGAATAAGAATAAGATGCCGGTCACTGGCAAAATGTGGCCATAGAGCAAGACTTGGTATTTTTGATTTCGTATTGTTTCTGTTTCTGTTTCTGCTTCTGTTTTAAATTCTGAATTTTTTTTTGAAAATATAAACTTTTGGTTGGATTTATTTTCGTAAAGGTTTTGCACACTTATTATTGTTTTTGAAAAATGTTTTACATTAAAAAGCCTATTGATTTTTGAAAGTATTTGTTAGTCAATTTGTACTTGCTGAGCTGTGTAGCTCATTCGTTTCTAATATTTCAGGTTTCAATCTTGGAAGCTTAATGAGAATAAGGATGTGAATTTTGTGGACTTTCATGCTAGCTGTTAGATGCCTTTATTGGATTAGACTCTTTACATTATTAGAATAAAGATCGTTATTGAATATTGGATTTATGGAGCTGCGTCTCCGATTTAACGATTTTGAATTATCAAATTTGACCGCTACTTTGACTTTGTGGAATATTTGATTTATTTGAATAAAGTTTCGATTTTATTTACGTTTCGTAATCCATTATGTATATTATAGGGCGGTGCAAATCGCAACCTAAATTCCTATTAAAGAAACTGGTATTGACTATGATCTGTCACACACAAGTAGCAAGACTGAAATGTATTGTTATACATAACCTTAAAAATAGAAATTCACTGTGTGGGCTTCCGTTCCCGCTCGAAACCATTGCGTTGCCTCCACTTTCTCCTCCAAGCTAGTTTTTTCGCCAGGTAACTTCTGAATTGTGTACTTCTTTTAGTTAGATTTATATGATATCGTGATTGTTTTGAATAGCCAAATTGTAATCGATTTTAAAGTGACAAATTAATGAGAAAAACTCTTAGCAGCTGGCCTTAAGGATGTAAATCTCATAGTTGTTTGAATGATGATTTTCTGAAGTTGCTTGTTAATATCTATATCATGTTTTTTCAATACCCCTCACTAGAAATCCTATTCCGGTATGGGATTGAAGGATAGATCAGTAGAGCTCATTTTTAGGGCAATATTCAAATTGCTGTCAGGATTAAAATTTTGAGATATCAGCATTCTAATGATTTTGAGGACAGCCATGATTTTCTTGTATAACAATAGATTTTATTGAAATTGAAATTATAATAACTAATAGTATTATTTGCAGCATAACTGTTTTTTTTATTTCGGATCCTACAAGAAATACTATATCCCTGCTCACCCAAAAGAAGTTCCCTTCTATTTGGTGAAAGGAGTGCAGTGACCCATCCACTATGAATTTACCAGAAGAGATCATGGCTGAAATTTTTTCAAGAATTCCCATCAAGACAATAGTCCATTGCCGATGTGTATGCAAAAGATGGCGCAATATACTCGCAGAACCTTATTTTGTTAATCTGCATCTGTCAAGATCCCCTGCAGGGCTCATAATCCACCAAGGAGGTAACCATCCTTACATTGATATCCTTAAAATGGGGGACCTTGATGACCAACCTGACCAACATGATATTCATCATGAAACTTTGATGAGATTTGACCCAAGACTTGGCTGCAATGACACTGTGATGTGGTTAACTGGTTCAATTAATGGTTTGATTTATTTAGGGTCTGAGGAAACAACTTGTATATGCAATCTAATTACACGAGAGTGCATACTCATTCCGGATCAGAAGTTCATCGAAAAATTACATGCTACATTGGATTATGGCTTTGGATTCGTCAAATCCAGCAACCAATACAAGGCTGTACGCTTTTATAAGGGTAGTTTTCCAGCAATTGAAGGATCAGATGAGTTGAGATGCGAGGTGTATACGCTCGGAACAGGCATGTGGAGAAATCTAGGACATGTTCCCTTTTATATTGATGGATATGGTAATGGTGTATATGTCGATGGCAACCTTCATTGGTTAGCTAATCATCAGAAAAACTATGTTAATGGAAGGTTGTGTACTTTTGATTTGGATAAAGAATCATTTGAACTAACTACAGGTCTTGTTGTTCCTGAAAATGGTGGTTTTACAACTTATAGGAACTTAGGAATCCTAGGCGGTTGCTTGTGTATATGTGATAACACGCCAGATCTTGAATTTGCCATTTGGGTGATGAAAGACTATGGAGTGATGGAAAGTTGGAGTAAAGAAATCCTCATTTGTACTGATTTCCTATATGAGGGTATGCTAGATGAGGAGGTCTATCCTCTGAAAGTTTTGAAAGATGGGAATATATTAATGTTTTGCGAGGAATATCAATTGTTCACTTAACATCCTGGTACTAGAACTACGCAAGACCACATTATTCCGGATGATTCCTGTCATACGTAAAATGCAATGGTTTACGTCCCAAGTTTTGTAATCCTCGGGAATTTCATGCCGGAGAATGTTTTAGTGCTTTAGTTCTCAAATTTAGTTGCTTTTACTGAACATGTAGCATGCATCTCAGTAATATCATGCATCTTTTTATCTCAGTTTGAGTTCCATTTGTATTTTGTTCCAGTGGATGTTGTAATTCAAGAATGTTGCACTAGTAATTTCATAATTTAATAGTTATATCTTACATTAGTAGCACAACATAAGCAGGTTATGTTTTCCGGACTCGGCTGGAAGTGTCCGACATGGTTACGTATCCAAGTGTCGGACTCGGAAATATTTTGAAAGAAATATGGCTTAAAATTCATGTCTGAGTTTCCATACCCATGTCCGAGTGTCGAGTGTCCGACACGGGTATTTGAGGCAAAATGAAGAGTTGGGGTAACATTGTAAGCAGGTCTGAATTTAATTTGGAATTTGAAAATTTTAATACATATTGATGGTTTACCTGGTTCCCAATTTATTTGGTTGTAGTTACACTGTAGTTTACCTATGTTGGGGTTTGGTTTTCAGTCTAATTTGGTCACCATTTAAAATTTTCATTTCGGACGATCTTGTTATCTATAATTAGTTGGTAACTAAGTTGCAATGATTAGTTTGAACTAAATGTTGTTTTTACATTTGTTATCAGATTATAATCTTATCTTAGGTTATGTTACTGGTTATGTGTAAGTTATCCATATGGAAACTGTTAGTCTGTTAGAGCAACTCCGAGAGATCCCTTATATGACCTCCTAACTCAAATTATAAAGGATTATGTTTAAAATTGTGCTCCAACAGGCTCTTAACTTTTCCTTAAAAAGTTAAGAGCATCATGTCATCCCTTATCTTTAAGGGCTCCCTTACTTCACTTTTATCAATAAAATATTATTTTCCCTCCTCTTTCCAATTGTTTTCCTCTTTTTTTGTTCTTGCTTCCTTCCTTTTATTTATTATTTAATAATATAAGGATCAATTATAAGGAAGCTTGTTGGAGTTGTCATACCTTATAATATCCTAAATCACTAAAAGCCTAATATTTTATAATATTTATAAGGAAAACACAAAGAGGCTGTTGGAGTTGCTCTTACTGACCTGTATTTTAGAGCAACTCCAAGAACCTCCATGTGTGTTCCTTATAATTATTATAAAATATTAGTATCCTAGTGATTTAGAATATTATATGATAGGTCAACTCCAACAATACTCCTTATATATGCTCCTTATTATTATTATAATATTAAATTTAATTCCCACCTACTTTTTTTGATGTTAAAAGAAAACTAGAAAGGAAGTGAAATGATTATTTTATTCATAAAAATGATATACGGAAGGGATAAGGACTCCTTATAGATAAGTAGTGAGGGGGATGTCCTATTTTTTTAAGGAGTCACTAGGAGATTGTTGGAACAAGTTTTTTGCTCAACTTTCTTATATTTAAGGATAGGAATTGATATAAGTAGTTTGTTGGAGTTGTTCTTGTTAAAATTAAAAAAAAAGGGAGAATAGTTAACGCAGCAAAGATAGGAAGAAATGTAACGTAGGAGCATGTTTACTGTTGGAGTAGTTTGTGAGTGCTAGGTAGGTACTTTTAGCTTATTTACTGTTTCAGCTTAATTTTTAATTAGTTTTCCGTCTTTTTCAATGCAACTTGTATCTATATTTTAATAATGTACTTTAGTTTTTTGTACTTTCATTTTTGTTTATGTTAAAAAGAAAATAATAATAAAAAAGTCAAAATTTACTTTAAGTCAAAAATTACCAAACACTACAATTAACTTTAAATAAAATTATCCAAACAAACATATTCAACTTAAAGCAAAAAATTTTACTTTTAATTAAAGTTAATATACTACACTTTAAATTATAAGTAACTTATTTTAAATTAACTCAAACGGCCTCCTAGTAAAGTGAGTGCTCGTATTTATGTGAACTTCTGCATTTTTACTCAACTTGGCCATTTGGAGTATCTCTAAAATGATATTTTGGGATTGAAAAAAAATATTATTATTGTAAAAAATATTAGTTCAGAAGAATCCTATTGTATCACTTTATGAGTTCGTTCCGGATGAACTTCATCTTGTATGATGAATTCTTTTTGTACATTTTTCCATCGTCAAATTAAAATGGAATATTTTTGTAAATACGCATTCAATTTTTTACTTCTGTATTTTAAAATATTTTGTTCTAAAAATTCTCTACTAGCACCCCCATGATATTTATATTGGCCGATAAAGAGTTACAAAAGTGAGAAAAGGATACAAATATCACAATTTTAAATTAAATGATTCAAAATATTAAAACTTAAAAATATGATCTCAAACATCACACTAAAATATTATATTGTGTAGCATTTTCAATTATATATATATATATATATGCGGTCTGGTCCACAACCATCGTTGGTTAGTGTAACCACCAGTGTTGCCGCAAGTCTTCATTAGTCTTCATTGCTGCAGCACTTACGCAATCCTTCAATGCAGCAGTAGTAAAAATATCACTGTCGCAACCCTTCAATGCGACAGTATTTTTTAATAAGTTTTAAAAAACATAGCATAAGTTTGGATTCGAACTCCTGACCTTTTACAAATTCTATAAAACTCTTGCCACTACACCAACTTGTACTCTGGAAATTTAAACAAAATTATCTTATATATTATTTATTATTATCTTGGTGATATATATTTATTTATAAAATTAATAAAAAATAGTAAATTAAAACCTTTCGTTTGGATTCGAACTCATGACCTTTTCCAAATGAAACAAACATTTTGCTGCACCACCAATTTGTACTCTTTCAAGTTTAACCAACATTATCTTACATATTATTTAAAATCATTATTTAATATATATTTATTTATAAAATTAATAAAAAATAGTAAATTAAAACCATTCGTTTGGATTCGAACTCTTGACCTTTTGCAAATGAAACAAACATTTTTCCGCACCACCAACTTGTACTCTTACAAAGTTTAAGCAACATTATCTTACATATTATTTTACATTATTGTAATTTGATATATATTTATAAAATTAATCAAAAATAATAAATTAATGGGTAATAACATATAAAAATGTGTATAGACGAGTTAATGAACATGAGAATGACTTCCAATCATGACACATTTAAATTATTAAATAATTAATTTTTAAAACATATTTAGGAAAAAAATGTTATGTAAACTCAAAATTTACAAATAATGATAATATATATTATTATATTCTTAAAAATGAAAAAAATAGCATAAAACAGTAATGTAAGTTAAAATAAATGACAGCGTTAAGAAAAAATTTATATGGAATATTTTACATAGAAACAATAACAAAAAATGTTACCATACTGATTTATGTTTCAACAGTTATCTAAGATTGAGATGTACATGTCAATCCATCATTATTTAAACTACATAACATGTAAAAAGTATCCATAATATATTATTAAAGATACTTTAAAGTTAAAATTAATATATTTTATTATTTGGATGCATATTTGAAGACTTAAAAATAAAACAAAAAAAAAAAGAAAAAATCTTAAATTACTGTCGCAATGAGCCATTGCGGTAGATATTACTGCCGCAATGTTTAGTTGTGGCTCAGAAATTTTTTTTGGCATTAATGATGGTTGGTGGCTGGTAATAAATGAATCACCTGCAACATTGTTTCCTTGCGGCAGTTCGCATTTAAGGCTTCCTGCCGCAATGAAACAATGCGGCAGGCGTGGATTCTGCCTCCTTTAAGGTTACAGAATTTGTCTTCTTCTTCAATTTCCTTTTTTCAAACAACAGAGAACACCAACGAATTTCAAGGGTTTGGAGCTCAAAAATTCATCCAAAATTAAGGTTAGTGCTCTATTCAATGGCTTTATTTTTATTTAGCTCTTCTAGTTCATCTAGTGAACGTAATGGTGATGATTATGTTACGACGCCCATTAAAAAAAATCATGTTTCTCGTAAATTATTCGTTGATGATGTAGATATTGATAATTATTATAGTAGTGTTCATAAACGTAGAGGGAATTACAATGTCCGTAAAAATAAAATGAATGTTGATGATGTTGGTGGGGAAAAAAATGATGGTGGAAAGTGTAAAAACAAAATAATTATTAGTGATGGTGATGATGAGAAATTTGGGATGGGAAAAAATGATGATGAAGGAGATGAGGATATTAGGATGGGAAAAATTGATGATGATGAGGATGTTGCGATGGGAAAAAATGATGATGATGAGGATTTTAGGATGGGAAAAAATGATGATGATGAGGATATTGGAAATGAAAATTATGATTTTACATTTGCGGATGTTAATAAGGTTGTGCCTTGTGTTGGAATGATTTTCGATACATTAGATGAGGCGAAAAGTTTTTATAGAAATTATGGTCGAAATGTCGGATTCGAGATAATAATTAGGAATACTCATAAACATCAACGGAGTCATGATCCATCATCCCGTTTGTTTATTTGTAAGAAGGGTGGAAGAGTAGCACCGGAATCGGATTATCGTGATAAAGGAAAATGACGCATTAGGGATGTAGATCCACGAACGAATTGTCGTGCTCGAATGTACGTATGTCACCTAGTGAATGTAAACAAATGGAAGGTAACTTTGGTTGATTTGAAACACAATCATGCCATGGTAACACCAGATAAGAGACAATTTTTTCAAACATCGCGCAACATCGATCCGATCACCCGATCATTGATTGAGTTGTTTAACAAATCGGGGATCGAGACGAGTAAAGTGATGAAATATCTTGGTTAGACATGTGAAGGCATTGAAAATTTAGGGTTTTCTAATCAAGATGTACGCAATGTCATACGGGATATTCGGCACCGAGTGTTTGATTCCGGTGATGCGGAGTGTGGCTTGGTCGTGTTACGAAAGTTACAACAAGAGAATGCGTTTGGTCATTTCTTCTATCGAGTGGATGTGGATAACGAGAATCGCGTTAAAGGTTTGGTGTGGGTTGATCCTCGATGCATGAACGCTTACAAGAATTTTGGTGATGTGGTGACGTTCGACTCAACTTATCGAACTAATAGGTATTGTATGCCTTTCATACCTATTACAGGGGTGAACCACCATTACCAAAATATTTTGTTTGGATTTGCACTCATGAGAGATGAGACCGAGACTTCTTATCAATGGGTTTCAGAAACTTGGTTGGAAGCCGTTGACAACAAACCTCCCACTACAGTAATTACCGATCAAGACATTGCTTTGGGAAATGCTATTGCCACGGTTATGCCCGAAACAAAACACTTATATTGTACATTGCATATAAGTAGTAAATTTCCCGAGAAGTTATCTAGTTTGTACACCAAATATCCGGAATTCAAAACGGATTTTAATGCATGTGTGTACAAGTCGTTGTCACCCACGGAATTTGAAGGTAGATGGGAGGAATTGGTCGAGAAGTACAAACTTGAGGATCATGTTTGGTTAAATGAAATGTATCGCATTAGACATCAATGGATTGGTGCTTACACAAAGTCGCATTTTGTCGCCGGTATGACCACTACCTCTAGAAGCGAATCAATGAATGCATTTTTTGATGAATATGTGCAAGCATCTACCGGTTTGAAAGAATTCATTGAGAATTCCAAAAAGGCTTTAGAGGCACAATATCTTAGGGAGGTTAAAAGTGACTACGAGAGTGAAGAAATGGAAAGAAGACTAGTATTGCAATCATCCTTGGAAATTAATGCATCCGAAATTTACACGAAAGAGATGTTTAGGCGTTTTCAAAAAGATCTTATGAAAAGTACATCTTATGTCGTGACGAAAGCTAAAGGTGGATGTCATTTATTTAAAATGTACTTGGTTGAGAAGTCTACCTTGTCGGAGGATCGTAGAAGAGGCTATCGGTTGACGGCCCATATTGATGGAAAGATTGAATGTGTTTGTAGGCAATTTGAACATTCCGGGATGATTTGTAAACACATGATCTGTTACCTAGACAAGAAACAAAAAATACGTATTCCGAATGATTACATCATGTCTAGGTGGACAAAAAATGGCAATAAAATTGCCGGACCTCTACCTTATACCCCTCCCGTTCTTGGTAATGTTGGTGAATCACAAGCATCAAGGTATAGTGCATTGTGCAAAGCATTTCAAAATTTAGGCGCTGTTGGTAGTTGTTCCGTCCCACGTTTCAATTACGTGATGAACTTGATTGAGCGAGAGAGGTGTCACGTGGAAAATGCTTTTCCACAAGAAGATAAGACCGAAAAAATGAACGAGTCGTTTCCTCAAGAAGATTGGGATCATGATCCGATATTCGATCCTCCAATGTCACAAACTAAGGGACGAAAGAAAGCGGCAAGATATAAAAGTGGTATTGAAACATCAACTTCAACAAGCAAGCAACGAAAGTGCGGAAAATGTGGGTTGGTAGGAGCAAACCATGATAGAAGAAATTGTCGTGGCAGATAGTTTCAATTGTATTTTGTAATATTTGAAACTATTTTTATTAATTATAATCTTAATTTTCAATGTAAGGTATTAAAATGCAATCCATGCATTTGTACTAGTAATAATAATTTAAACAAATGAATAAATTAGATTAATTGAATAATTTTTACTATTTATTAAAATATTGGATCCATAATTTCATTAAAAATGAATTATATGATATGATAAAAAATATGACAAAAAAAAAATTGTGAAAAAAATAAAATGAGAACAGAGCAGAACAGGGGAAAACAGGGAAGGAGAGAGAAAGGCTATTGCACTCTCACCTGCCGCAATGAGGCGTTGCGGATAGCCGCAACGCCTTTGCGGCAGGTGAGAATGCAGTAGCTTTTCTCTCTCCTCCCCTGTTTTCCCCTTTTTTTATTATTTATTTTATAATATTTCAATTAAAAATTGGAAAAATGATAAAATTACAATTTATTTCAAATGTTAAATGTAAAATTCGAGAAAAATGAAAAACTAATTTTTTTTACCAAAAATTCTTTTTAATTCGAATTTACCAAAAAATATTTTTTTAAACCGAATAAATGTTAAAATAATATATTTTTGTCAATTGAAATGGAGATAAATTTTAAGCCAATAAAACAAAATATTTAGAATAAACATCAAAGCAAGATTTTAATTCATTAATAATAATTTGGGAGGGGGGAAAACATCAAAATACATTTTTTTTATTTCCAATAATTTCTTCGAAGATTCGGTACCCTCCTTTTTCTTCCTTCTACGGATCTCCATGCCCTTACAATCTCTTCAAATATGCAATCTCCATGTTAGCCTCTTTCAAGGCTTCTTGGAGATCTTCCACTTTCACCTCCAAATCAACAACTTGATCTTCAAGAACCTTGATCTCTATCTTAGCTTCTTTCAACTTTGTTTTTAAAATAGCCACCTTCTCCTTTTTAGCATCCATGACTTACTCTTTGTTACTAGAGAGAAAATTGATAAGATTAGGATATGAAAAATAAACTTAGGTTGAGGGTGAGTATTTATAAATAAAAATTTTGAAAGTAAAAGTTTTTCAACATTCAAATTCAAAATTAAATTTATTGTAACTTGAAAATTACATTTGAATTTTTGGGAATGAAAGTTGAACACATGGAAGATTGTGTATTGCTGCTAGAGTTTATACTGCCGCAATGACTCCTCGCGTGCTTGGGGTAGAGCAAATCTATGATGGGTGACCCCCTGGGAAGTTCCCTTTTTCACAATTTTTTTTAAGTTTGCTCAAAAAAATTATCTCTTTTCCCAAATATTCAATTTAAAATTCATAAATGAATACTTAAATTATATTTTAATACAAATGTCCCACGAAAAAATAATTTTGTGATTCAAAAAAATTAGTAGCAAACTTAAAAAAAAAATTGAAAAAGGCAACATCCCAGGGGGTCACCCATCATAGATTTGCTCTACCCCAAGCACGCTTAACCTCGGAATTTCGATTCGCACCAAAACACTCGGCCAGGAATGCCACATCTATTAATTCTATTAACCATTCATATATGAATATGAAACGAATTCCACTCGTATTTCAATATTTTTTTTAAGTAATCATATTTTGGAGATATTTATTTATAAATATTGCTTTAAAATCCGAAAAAAAATGCTCTAATAATTTTTTTGAATTACTAAATTATTTTTTTGAATTAGCTAATTAATTTAAAATTCGAGAAAAATGGAAGAAATTATATTTCCTAGATTTTTAAACTAAAATTCGAAAAAAATGATTACTATTTATAAAAATATTGAATCCATAATTTCTTTAAAAATGAATTATATGATATGACAAAAAAAAAGTGAAAAAAATTATATTCTATTGATAAAATATTATTTTTTTTCCAAAATTTAATTTAAAATTTGAAAAAATTTAATTTAAAAAAATTTTTAGGAAATTTTTTTATCAATAGAATATCATTTTTCCAATTTTTAATATCAAGAAATAAATTACAGAACTAATTTACTTCAAATGTTAAATATAAAATTCGAGAAAAATGAAAAACTAATTTTTTTTTTCCAAAATTTAAATATTTTTTTCCTAATATTCGAAAAACTGGAAATAAATATAAAAACAGCAAGTAGCCGCAACGACTCCTTGCGGCTGTAGAATCCGGAAAAAAAAGATTAAAAAATACTGCGGCAATGTCTCCATGCGGCAGACACCTCAGCATAATGTCATCCAGGCGTCAGTTTGAGTTGCCAACATCTACTAATAAAATTGCCTTTAAAATTCGAAAAAAAAAAATAAAATTATATTTCAATATTTTTTTTAAGTAATCATATTTCAATATTTCCTAATATTTAATTTAAAATTCGAGAAAAATGGTTGAAATTATTTTTCCCAGAATTTTAAACTAAAATTCCAATTTTTAATATCAAGAAATAAATTACAGAACTAATTTATTTCAAATGTTAAATATAAAATTCGAGAAAAACGAAAAACTGGAAATAAATATAAAAACAGCAAGTTGCCGCAATGACTCCCCGCGGCAGTATCCGAAAAAAAATTTTAAAAATGCTGCCGCAATGACTCATTGCGTCCTGGTTTTGTTTTTTTTAAAGGTTCTGCCTATTTTTTCTTCTACCCAGTAAAAACAGACAGCAATATAAATTGCAATAAAGAGTCTGTTTTTACTGCTTTCCATACATATTTAAAACCTGTTTCAACCACATAAACACAACAATACCATATCAACACAATCCCAACCAATATAAATACAACAATACAACTAACTACTTTCAAAGCAAAATTAACAAAATAATAATACAATCAAATAAACAAGATCAAAATTAACTAAAGTCCCAGATTCCTCTGTTGTAACCCGGCATTAGTCATTCTCCGCGCTTCCCCTTTAAAAAGCTCCCAAGCTATGCGATACCGAAAAGTCATAACATCATGTACAGGGTGCCACCTTGCATCTTTCAATGATATGCCGCCAAGTATAGCATCCATATACTTGCAAACGTACACACCACAATCAGAGCCGCCTTGTTGCTTCGGTCGATCCGTAATGAACTTCACATCCATGAAACCGTCTTCAGCAAATCTAAAAGGTTCCAAGAAATGAAGCATGCACGGCAATAATTTTTCCTACAAATTTACCACAAAATATTAAAAACATATTCAAAAAAGAAGAAAGAAATAAGTAGGAAAGAAATAGATAACTATGAATAGCATAGATTACCATGACAAAAATCTCCTTGGCGTATGCCTTTCGTAAGTCACAATGTCGAGGGGAATGTTCCCGGAGAGGATCAATTAAAAGCAATTTCATTCGTTCAAGGTCCACAACAAACAAAAACCAATGACTACCTGTGCATACGGGGAACAAAGCAACATCACAGAATTGTATTGGTGGCCCAAAGTGCTGGTCTTGGTAGGTAAGATAGAACTGTTCCTGGTCTTTCATCCTCTCCGGAGTTTTACATTTTGGATGCATCTGCAAACTAGAGAAATAAGTTATGAAATGCAAGAATTCTTGCAATTTCTATTATTCTATATTACTTGCATTTTAGATCCTTATTTCTATAAATTTGCATTTTAGACCTTTATTTCTTTATTTCTTGCATTTTAGATCCCTATTTCTATAATTTTGCATTTCAAACCTTTATTTCTCTATTTCTTGCATTTTAGACCTTTATTTCTATATTCCTTGCATTTTAGACCTTTATTTCTCTATTTCTTGCATTTTAGACCTTTATTTCTTTATTTCAAGCATTTTAGATCATTATTTCTATAATTTTGCATTTTAGACCTTTATTTCTCTATTTCTTGTATTTTAGACCTTTATTTCTTTATTTCAAACATTTTAGATCCTTATTTCTATAATTCTTGCATTTTAGACCCTTATTTCTATAATTTTGTATTTTAACCATTATTTCTGTATATATTGCATTTTAGACCCTTATTTCTATAATTCTTGCATTTTAGATCCTTATTTCTATAATTCTTGCATCTTAGATCCTTATTTGTAAAATTTTGCATCTTAGATCCTTATTTCTGTATTTCTTGCATTTTAGACCCTTATTTTTATAATTCTTGCATTTTAGACCCTTATTTCTATAATTTTGTATTTTAACCATTATTTCTGTATATATTGCATTTTAGACCCTTATTTCTATAATTCTTGCATTTTAGACCCTTATTTCTATAATTTTGCATTTTAGACCTTTATTTCTCTATTTATTGCACATTATAATTCTATAATGAGACAATAAGTTATGAAATGCAATAAGTTATGAAATGCAATAATTAACAAATTAAGAACTAAAATGCAAGAAATTTGAATTGATTTACCTCCAAGTTGGTGCAATTCCCAACTCCAATGGTCATGCAATAACTCATTCCAAGGAAGAACCTCTTGCATAGACGGACTAGCACTTTACTATTAAAATATCTGCTCTCCCTAAGCTTCAGCAGCTCAACATATGCATCCAGAACTGACGATTCTATTTCGCGATCGCGTCTTAGGCATTGGACATTTTCCCAAGCAAGGTCCGGAGTCATCCCTTGTTCATTCCAAATAAAATTATGCTTTTCACCCCACCAATGCTTAAATAGCCTGTTGATTTTCCGATTTTTAAGTGGCTTCTTCATATCACCTGATACATAACCAGCTCGCCTCTCCGCATCCTTGTATTTATCCTCATTTGTGTCCAACTGCAAATATATGTCAAAACCCCTAATCATGATGGATATTCATGGCATATGGGAAAAATAGCAAGCCAAAACGAATATATGATTCAAGATACGTACCCCAAGCATTTCTCTTAAGCTATCAGGAATAACACCACTGATACTACCAAACTTCACAAGTCCACCTGCCACTGAGGTAAACTCTGAACCAGGAGTAGAGGTTTCAACCTGCCATTGGATAAAGATACAAAAATCATATACATATTTCAAATACAATACGTCAAGGTTATTTCAAAGTTAAGGATTATTACGTCAAGGTTGACACCAGGAGGGATGTGTATAGAAGGAGAAGGAGCAATTGTAGTCTGAACCTGTATCGGCTGTGAAGGAGGAGGGCTAACCTGCAACCACAATGTGATAAAAACATGAAGAACATATTCAAAGTTGGTATATAAGAAAGGAAATCACAAATAGGAGAGATTAGTACCTCAATATGAGCATCAGGGGGGACTGATGCCGGGGTAGACTGTGAAGGAGGAGGGCAAGATCCCGGGGTCGGCTGTGAAGGAGGAGGGCTATCCTGCAACCACAATGTGATAAAAACATGAAGAACATATTCAAAGTTGGTATATTAGAAAGGAAATCACAAATAGGAGAGATTAGTACCTCAATATGAGCATCAGGGGGGACAGATGCCGGGGTAGACTGTGAAGGAGGAGGGCAAGATCCCGGGGTCGTCTGTGTAACAGGAGGAGCAGCTGCTGTAGTCTCAACCTACAAGATATTTTGCATTTTAGACCCTTATTTCTATAATTTTGCATTTTAGACATTTATTTATCTATTTCTTGCATTTTAGGCCCTTATTTCTATAATTCTAGCCTTTTAGATCCTTATTTCTATAATTTTGCATTTTAGACCTTTATTTCTCTATTTCTTGCATTTTAGACCTTTATTACTCTATTTCTTGCATTTTAGACCCTTATTTCTATAATTCTAGCCTTTTAGATCCTTATTTCTATAATTTTGCATTTTAGACCTTTATTTTTCTATTTTTTTTGCATTTTAGACCTTTATTTCTCTATTTCTTGCATTTTAGACCCTTAATTCTATAATTCTAGCATTTTAGATCCTTATTTCTATAATTTTGCATTTTAGACCTTTATTTCTTGCATACAAACCTCGGAGTTTAGACGTATGATCCATTCCTTGGGCCATGCGACATGAGATCCAACAGCTTGCTTGACCGTCTCCATCTCACCAAGTACTGGAACTGGAATCAAGGCTTCTAGTTTAATCCCACCATCCACTGACACTCTCAGACATCCAGTAGGCATTGGCTTGCCATGCATTTTCCTACTCATTTCTCCTCCATCTGGGTAAGCCATGCCATAGGCAACCTTGTTGTCTATGCTATCCACTGCCAACTCACATGGTATTGGAGTCTACAATTATGATAACAAAAGTCAAATTACAACTACAATTATCAATGGCATATAAGAAGAAAATCACAAATAGAAGAGATTAGTACCTCAATATGAGCATCAGGGGGGACAGATGCCGGGGTAGACTCTGTCACAGCAGGAATAGTGCTAACCTGCAATCACAATGAGATAAAAACACGAAGAACATATAAAAAGTTGGTATATAAGAAGGAAATTACATTTATGAGAGATTAATATGAGCATGAGGGGGATAGATAATGGGGTAGACTGTGAAGTAGGAGGGCTAGATACCGGGGTCGTCTGTGTAACAGGAGGAGCAACTACTGTAGCCTCAACCTACAAGATACACCGATCATGCATTTTAGAGCCTTATTTCTATAATTCTTGCATTTTAGATCCTTATTTCTATAATTTCGCATTTTAGATCCTTATTTCTATAACTCTTGCATTTTAAACCTTTATTTCTCTATTTCTTGCATTTTAGACCCTTATTTCAATAATTCTTACATTAAACCAAGCGTTAAGGATTGATACCTCAACTTGGACTACAGGCGGGACAGATACCGGGGTAGGCTGTGTAGCAAGAGCATTTGTAGTCTCAACCTGCAATTATATGTCAACGCACCGATCATATAGTTATATATATAATTCTTCCTAAGTGACTCGAATTAAACCTAGCATTAAGGATTACTACCTGACGAGGACGTTTATAAGAGACATGAGGTGTGGCATCGTGCGTAAGTGAATCAAGAGAATCAACAGTCTCGACTGCAATAACATATACAACAATCATACATATATTCAAACATCGCCATTCAAAGATAACAAGTATCAAAAGATTACTACCTCACGCAAACGTTTCTGAGAGACAGATGGTGGAGGCTGCTGTGAAGATGAAGGACCGTTGGGGTCAATATCCATATCATGTGCACGAAAGGGTCTATCAAAACTAGGTCTGGTAAATCCAACACCCCTCCACTCGGTGTTGATCCGATCATAATGACCCAAAAACTCAGTGATGATATCAAAGAACCAGTCGGGGGGATCACGACGGTAAATGGCATGTAATGTCCTCATTCCACAATCCAGCTGCATTGATGTATTTAGATGCAAGAATTAGAGAAATAAAGGTCTAAAGTGCAAAAGTATAGAAATAAAGGTCTAAAATGCAGAATTATAGAAATAAATGTCTAAAATGCATGAATTGGAGAAATAAAGGTCTAAAATGCAAGAATTAGAGAAATAAAGGTCTAAAATGCATACCGCATCAACCATGTCCTGCTGGGGATACCAGTCACGAGGTACAATCTTAGCACCATGCTCAGCCATAAATGGAGTAATCCTTAGCTTACTGACGCGCCTGTACCAATACATGTACTCCTCTATAGACACGTAATTGCCCTCCTCGACAATAGGTATCATGCCATCATTAAAATCATCCCACTCCTCAATGTAATTTGCCAGCAACACTGTATGATTGTCCCGCACCCAACGAGATGATCTCTCCATCCGCAGTAAAGCCATGTCAACCGGGTCCTGTGGGATATGCTGTAGGACACCAAACTGTCTCAAGACTCTATGTGGCATGATATACTCAACAATATCAAAAGAAATAAGAGGGACACGACCGAGAGCCATATAGTTAGCATCCATCAAATTGATATTATAATCTCTTGAAACATTCTGAATGTCATAAAATCTCTGATAAGGCTGCCATGTCAGCCAACTATGCTGAAAGCCGTCAAAGTCCCCGCGATAAAGACCTGTATGGTGGTGGGGGTTGACCCTCCTCTCATCTACCGGCTCAGCCCATGCCAATGCCCTCGGCCAAACAAAATCCTGACGAGGTGCTAGCTGCGGTGCCCCAGGTAACAACCTCTCGTGGGACCAAAGTTGCAAAAGCATGGTGCACCCATTAATAGCAGTGGTAGTCTTCTGAGCAGCCTTGGTCAAACCCCTGAACAAATAACTCAAAACTGCAGCTCCCCAGGCATACCCCCTAATCTCATGCAAATTCTGGATTAACTGTAAATACCTGCAAAAATTCAGGAAATGCAAATTAAAGTAAGAATTCAATAATTGGAGAAATTAAGGATGAACATGCAAGAAATGTGAAATTTAAGGCATAAAATGCAAGAATAAGATAAATTTAAGCATAAATTGCAAGGACTAGAGAAAGAAATGAAGTTAAGAAGTACATAGGATGCACGACGTCTCTGTTCGATGAAGGAAACAACACACCCCCAATGATGTAAAAAAGATAAGCCCGGGTGTACACAAGGTTATCATGCTCGGGAGAAGGGTTCTCCGGTTTCTTTTTATAGATTTCCCTCAACCTATGAAGCTTCACCCCACCTAAATTGCAAAGAAATGGAAATTTAATGTATAACATTCAAGAATTAAACAAATTAAGGACTAAAATGCAAGAATATTAGAATTTATGGGCTAAAATGCAATAACTAGATAATTATCTTCCTAAATTGCAAAGAAATGAAAATTTAATGTATAACATGCAAGAATTAAACAAATTAAGGACTAAAATGCAAGAAATTAGAATTTATGGGCTAAAATGCAATAACTAGATAATTATCTTTCTAAATTGCAAAGAAATGAAAATTTAATGTATAACATGCAAGAATTAAACAAATTAAGGACTAAAATGCAAGAAATTAGAATTTATGGGATAAAATGCAATAACTAGATAATTATCTTCCTAAATTGCAAAGAAATGATAATTTAATGTATAACATGCAAGAATTAAACAAATTAAGGACTAAAATGCAAGAAATTAGAATTTATGGACTAAAATGCAATAACTAGATAATTATCTTCCTAAATTGCAAAGAAATGAAAACTTAATGTATAACATGCAAGAATTAAACATGTTAAGGACTAAAATGCAAGAAATTAGAATTTATGGACTAAAATGCAAACCTTTTTTATACATATTTTTGCGGTCGGTCTCAGTCAACCTCAAATCATGCCACCGTCTCAGCCAATATGGAAGCGGTGTGGAAAGCTCCGTATGAGTAACAGCACGACCACGAACAGGCAAACCCAATATCATATAAACATCCTCTAGAATGATGGTGATCTCACCAAATGGGAAATGAAAGGTGTTGGTCTCTGGCCTAAACCTCTCCACCAACGCCGTGATCAATCGGATGTCGTTCTGGGGAATCGAGCGTGGGTTAGTAAACGCTCGGAAACCCCAGTCTGACAGCAAACTAACCTGGGTGTCATCAAATACCCAATCATCGAGGTTGGATGTCAACTGGCGGACATCCAACTTCTCCCGCTCACCCCCTGCCATATGTGACTTCTAATATGATCATTCTGCATGGTCAAGAGGGACCTATCGAGAGGCCCGCACTGCATATCCATAGCATCTGCAATGTGCAAAATAAAATAAATAAGGCACATTTCATAAACATGTACCAAAATTGGCTAAAATTATCATTCCATGAAGACATATTTAAAACAAGAATAAATTAACAATGAATATCATTTATCAAATAAAATGCAGTACTAATAACATTAATTAATCAAAATTCGAATTAATAAATCATATTAATTCATAAATTCGAATTTTAAACTCAAAAATTCAAATTAATAATTCAAAAATTCGAATTAAAATTTCCACAACTCATAAAAAAAATTATAATTATAATTTCATAATTATAAACCCTAATAATTCGAATTAATTCATAGTTTTAATAAAAATTCGGATAATAATTCGAAACCTAATTCTAAATTAGGCATTTCGAGATAATTCAACCTAATTAAAGATGAGAAACCCTAATTTCAACTCAATTGAGGGTAAAAGCCCTAATTTCAAACTAATTCAAACCAAAAATGGGTAAAATTCGAACTATGAACCCTAATAATTCGATTTAATTCATGATTTCAACTAAAATGAAGCAGATAAACACCACCCACAGTTAAAAACGAATCAAACCATGTATATAGTAGTGCGTGTGTGTATGTATAACTACGTGCGTGTGTGTGTAAGTGTCAATTAGAAGATACCTTGAGGAGGAAGATCGCCTGACATTCGCAACTCTGTGTGTAAATCGCATGAAATCGCCTGAAATTGCTCGGAGTCGCCTGAAATTGCCTGAGCTCTGTGCTTAATTAGGGATAGTTCATGTCGCGGAAACCGTAATGGGTGGTTGTATACTTCTCGTATCCGCATTGTATCATTGCGGCAGCAGATTTAAGGGTAAAAAAGTAATTCCGTATTTTAATACATCCGCAATGATTCATTGCGGCAGCAATAAGGGTAAAAAAGTAATTTCAGATTTTCGTTCATCCGCTATGTATCATTGCGGCAGCAATTTGGAGGGTGAAAACGTAATTTCATTTTTTTACTTGTTTCTATATTTCAAATTAACAGCTTTTATTAATTTATTATTATATATTACTTTTATTAAATATAAAACTATAATAATTTATTTAAAATTTTATGTAATAATTCAAATTTTATAAACATTTTTTTATTTTATAATGTATTAATTTACCATTTTTTTATTAATTTTAATAAATAATAAAAATAAAAGTATAATAACGTAAAATAATATTTAATAGTGTTTTGTTTTGAAGAAAATTTCAAAGATTTTTGTTTGTTGTAGTGGTAAAGTTGTTGTAATCGCTGGTGAAGGACCTGGGATCGACTCTACATAACTTAAAGGTTTTTTTAAATTAAAACTCCGCCGCAACCCTTCATTGCGGCAGGTGTCTTTTTTCCTGCCGCAATGAACACTTGCGGCAGTGTACGAGTTGGTAGTTGTGGGCCTTTTTTCAACCAACGGTGGCTATGGAAGGGCACCCTATATATATATATATATATATATATATATATATATATATATATATATATATATATATATATATATATAGCGTGGGGGAAAACTCTGGGTGCAGAGGCGGACCATAGAGAGAGCGGGCCCAGCCTCCGCTTGGCAGTTTTTTTGCAGGCCAAGACAAAAAAAAAATTCGCTGGGAAGAAATTTCATTTTTCTGTTGGGTAGTAATATAAGCCACATAGTTTAGCTTTCTTAATGAATATTCTTGTAGCTCAGCTGGTTTGTTTGTTGTTCGCAAGCGGGGGAGACCTGTGTTCGACTTCCGGAGACAACAAAATGTCTTATTTTTTGACTACTAATGCTAAACTTCTTTGTCTATTATCTATATATTACTACTACATATGGAATATTTGTCAATAAAATTATCTAGCCAAGTTGGTTTAGACCATTTATTCATCCCAGGATGCTAAGGTTCGAATCCTGCAGGCTATATATTTACACCCAAAAAATTTTTCGCACTCCACGCGAAATAACCGCGCAGCCAAGAGGATTCCGCTGGGAAGCTTTTTTCAGCTAGGTTTGCCACTGTCTGGGTGGGTCGATTTAAAATTATTAAAATTTTACATATTACTTTTTAATTTAATATTTTTAAAATTTTATGGATATTTCGTTTTGGGTTTAAGGGTTTCATTTATTTGGGATTTAGAAGCAATATATTTTAGAGTACTGATAGTACAATGTGAACCCGTTGCTGTTTAATCGTGAGAAAAAAAGACAATAACACATAGTGAAGTTCGCTTGTATTTTCTGGTTGTCTGATTCTTTGGTCATGTAAGGTGTCCGGACCAGCTTCGGGATGATTAGGGTACCCCTATGTTTTGTTTTGTATGTATTCACTATTCAATATTATTCAACTTTGCTTATTAAAGGCTATATAGTCTCGTGTATGAGTATATGGTAGTGTTATCTATTATACAAATTTATATCATTATCAATAGATGCTGATTTACATTGGAAAAGTTCCTAAAACAGATGCTTAAGAATTATGATTTAGGTTTTTTTTATATGTAATGAATAGAAGCTTTATACCACATAGTTGATAGTTTCTCATTTTGTTTTGTGAAACTATTTAACTTATGATATTATTCTAAGGCATATGAGTGAGTCATATATTTATTGTGTTATTGGTGCACTGTCATGTCACGAGTGATATTGTCGCAGTGTAGGAAGTACAGACGCATACATTTTGTAGTCCAATCAACTAGCAAAGAAATGTAGATTAACCTCCCCTTGCTGTTTTCCCGTCAACCATGAAATGAATTTAGGTTGGTACTTGTCTGTCGATAAGCCATTCTTGAACAGGCTTCCATTTATGGTGGAGTACATGATCTACCTGTTTGTAGTAATAATTCTTCCAAGTTGTCCTTGTAATGCAGGTTATGACATGGGTTGGTTGATTTACAGAAATAGTTTCTATACTTATCATAACAGGGATCGTCTCAATTGCAGAAAACATAGTGAATCCTCAACTCCTAGAACAGGTAGCAAAACTTGTGCTATCACCTCAGCTTTTCCCCTTTGACATTTTGTTAATATTAGAGTTAATTGCATATTGCACCCCTGTGGTTTTGGCCAATCGCAATTTTTACCCAAACTTCATATAATTTCAGTTTGCATCCCATAACATGTTTTGGCGGTTCACTTTGCACCCCTTTCACCGAGTTCCGTCAAATGAGGTCTGTTAATGTTATATTGACAAGGGTAAAACTGGAAAATAAAAAAATTAACTGTAAAACTGGAATAACCTGTTGGAATAATCAGTACTACCCATGTATGTGTTGTTTTGTAATGCAATGAAATTGAAGGATCCATGTATTTATTCAGTTCCTTCTTTTTGTTCGGTAAGAATTTATGGAAAGATTGAAATGAAAGGAAAAGATACAAACAGATAAAATTAACACAATAAATGCAAGCAAACCAACAAAATTGAATGGAAATCATAAATTCACATACCAACCATAGGTACCACCATGTTTAATACAAACATATAGCTACATATGAGCTACCACCATGTTTGCTGCTAACATTTGGAGCAAAATAAAAGGTTCCGATATGTGAAATAAGACCAAAAGATAAGGTAGTTTGATGAAACCGCCTAATAATAGCTACCCTAGTTACTTGTTATCCATGGTACCCTTATTCTTGTTCTTCCTAATTGCCGCCTCCAACTACCTCAGTGTTGTAAAATTCTGACCATTTCTCTCGAAACATTCCACCCCTTGTGCAGTCTGAGCTGGTGCCTTAAAAGGCTGTACAATTCCTCCATGTATCTTCACTGGTGTAGCATTCTTGAAAGGCTTTGACCTGGGATTTCTTCTTGCCAATTGTTTGGTCCTTGGTGGAGTTTGCTTTGCAGTTGCAGTCTTCTGAGATATCCCCTTCTGTGCATGCATTTCATTTTGAGTGGCTCGTATTTTTTCCAACATGATTTTGTGGTTTTCTGCCTCTTTGGCTAGTTCTTCTTTCCTCTGTACTTCTAGGTCATGTCTCTGAACAAATAATGAAAGGATTTTTAATACATAGGCATGAGTTGATGCCATCAAAAATAGTTAGAGATTATACCTTAGATGGACAAGATCTTGAGTTATGTCCTGCTTCATTGCAATATGAGCATTTTGGTCTTTTTCCTTGCCAGTTCTTCACCCCATCTTGCTCCATTCCATCTTCTCCCATTCCAGTCATATTTTCTTCTGGTGCCTGTCATTTATATACACAAGTGGTTAAATTTATGCTTGTAAATTATACATAGACATATAACAAAAAGTAAATGTTACACTCAACCTTTGTTGGACAACTCCTGATATTATGTTCCCACTGGCCACAGTTTGAGCACTTTAAACTAGTGCCTTGTCTCTTCAACATACTTGAATCATTAGCTCTTGTCTGGACCCCAACATTTTTCTTCTCTCTATTTTTCTTGGGCCTACCTGGGGCAATTCTCTTCAATGGAGGCAAAGGTGGTTCTTGCTCTGTGTGTTCCCAATAGGGCTCCCCACTTATTGGCTCAATAACGTGACTATAGACCTGCAAGTATTTCTCCCTTGTGTAGCACTCATGAATAAAATCCATTGGATCCAGTTTTTGGAAAAAAATACAAGCAATAGCATGGAAGCAAGGTATTCCTGTGAGCTGCCACTTCCTACAAGCACAGGTTCTTTCATTTAAATCAACTACTACTTCATGCCCTCCAGCTGACATGGTTACATGATACTTATCCCCACCATTCCAAACAGGTGCAACTTTACAAGCTAATTTTATTGCCCTAAGTAAAAATATTGCAGAATGTATTAATAGAAATTAAAACATGAATAATAATGGTCAAGTAATGTTGAATTAAAAACTAAAACTTACTTGTTTACTTTCTTTAAGGTCTTATTGCAATATCTGGTATTTCTTTGCTCCATTTTTGTTTTCCTCTCCTGAACTCTCTGCATGCAAGCTTTGCGTATGTTCTTGAACATGGTCACAATCCCATTATCTCTCCATTTGTTTATAGCATGATTAAAAACCTCACAGTTATTATTCACAAACACATCTGATTTGCAGATGTCCCTAAACCCTGACCTAGACCATTGGGACCTAGGTTTGGCTGCTAACCACTCATAAGCTTTCTTATTCATCTGTCAAATTTATGAAATATAGTGTTATTCAGGTACAAGTGTGTACAAATAAGTAGTACAAGGTACAAAAAATACCTGCTTAAGGGCTTCCATGTTTCTGTAGAAGAAATAATCAGTAGTGGACTTTGCAGCAAGCCATAGTAGCCTTGTCAGCCCAATACCCCTAAACTGAATCTTCATGTTATTATACAGGTGCATTACGCAGAAGCGATGCTCAGACTCCGGAAAAAAACTTTCAAGTGCATTAACAAGGCCCTACAAGTGTACATATAATTTGGATTAGTAAAAGGTGAATGAACAAAGTACATAACTAAGGAAGGTAATTAGGATTTACCTTCTGTCTGTCTGAAATGAATGTGTAAGTCCCAGTGTTTTCAATTCTCAGATCCTCCTTCAACAAACCAAGAAACCAACCCCAGCTGTCATTATTTTCCTGTTCTACCTGGGCCCAAGCTATTGGGTACATTCCCTCATTTGGATCTGTAGCAACTGCAGTAAGTAGAATGCCCCCAAATGGACCTTTCAAATGACATCCATCTAACCCAATTAATGGTCTGCAACCATAAAAAAAACCCTCTTTCAGAGGTCCTAAGCACACATAGAATCTTTTAAATCTTCTTCCATCGACACCTGACTCTGCTGGCTCTGTCATCAACTTGATGGTTGATGATGGCATCACCTTCTTCACTTCATTAGCATACTGATAAAGTTTTTTGAACTCTTCTTCATGCTTTCCAATTATGTTGTCTTTGGCCTTCCTCATAGCTCTATATATCATTGAATCTGAAATGTTGCATTTCAAATCATTAACAACCTTAGAATGAAAAGCTTGTAATGGCCAACTTGGATTCATTCTAATTTCATGTTCATAGGCTGTGGCTATCCATGTGGAGTTAAGTTGTTTTTGAACCCATGTAGGGTTACAAGTGTGCTTTGTAACCAAAGTCTTAATCTGAATATTGCTTGATCTTTGTTGTCTAATGCCATAGCATTTCCATGGGCAACCTTCAGTGCATATCCACTTGATTTTATCACTTAAGTTCTTCTTCAATCTAACCCCTCTCTGGTGTGCAATAGCATGTTTCCTGACAGCTTCCCTAAACACCTTACCACTACTGAATAACATGCCTAAACTGAACTGAGGATCCTCCATGTCAGTCAATTCATTAAATTCAGGATACTTTATATCTTGCTCATCACAGGATGATATTGCCATCCTCTCATCATTACTGTCAAATTCACTCTCTGAAGTGTCAGAATCTTGGTTTATAACTGTCTCCATTTCCTCTTCTTCAAAAGGGCAATCTGCATATTTTTCTGACTTATCATCATTCCCAGATGTCTCACAAGGTTTTTCACCAGCTTTGTCACAAGGTGCTCCCCCATCCTCATCAATCTTTGATGTTTCACCAGGACATGCTTTCTTCTCTTTGACCTTATCTATCACCTTTTGCTTGATATTTTCTTTCCCCTTCTACTTTACCTTTTCTTTCCCCTTCTGTTTCCCCTTCCTTATCTCAGTTTTCTTCTTTGTCTCAGTTTTCTTCTTCCCTTTAGGCCTCTTCTCAGTTGGACTGGGCACATTATCATCATCTATAACCACAGGAGTTTGCTCTGTATTCTTAAACAAACCCCTAAGCATTGAGTACCTGCCCTTCTTCCTTGCCCTGTATGGTGGATTAGGTGGTGGCACTCTCCTACCTTTCTTCTTAGGTATCAAACACTCACCTTCACTAGAGTCCATGTTGGAACTGTCACCATGAAAACTCTTTTCTTCCTCATCTTCTGTGCCTTCTTCTATCACCTCATTCATAGTGGCATCTACTTCCACTCTAATATCTTCAATCCTTTCAATCCTTTCATCTATTTCCATTTGAGTAAATGAAAAATCCCAATTCTCATTATCATATGCAGGTGTGTTTGAAGTTGTGTACAGCCTTATGAAGTTGTAATTACACTCAACCAAGGAAATGATCATCTCTATATCTCTTTCAGTTTCAACAGGAATGATATTTTGTTGACACATTTCACTCTCATTGCTTAACAACCAAATATCCATTGTCTCCGTACTACAGCCTACTTGTCCAAGCATAGCATCAATTTCATTTAACTTAAATTTAAACGCAGAGCACATATCAAAATAAGCTACTTGTCCCCCAACATATTTACTACATTGATCTTCGAATTTGCCACCAAAATGGAGTTTAAGTGTAAAGAAGCCACTCAAATCTGCATACGATTAGGGTTTCATTTCAAAATAGGCAAAAAAATAACACACACTATTTAATTCAACATACCACATGCAGTATTCATACAAAAACAAAAACATATGGGACCACATATATAAAAGGAAAACAACCACTTTATGCCTCTTATTCTAATATCTTGCATGCTATCATCAGAAAACAAAACAACAAAAAAATCACACACTTATAAAACCATGCAACTGCAATTCCGTATATGTATATAAACATTTTATGATGAGAAAGACGATTACCCTCATAGTCGGGAAGTTCTTTGCCATTGGGTAGACCATAGTCAATAACTTTGCCTCCTTTTACTCCGGCTTCAAGCTTCGCTTTTTCATCATCCAGTTCTTCATCATAGTCCCTAACCATAGTTCTTAATCGCCCTCTCATTGTAGAGATTTAAATGGGTTTGTAGATTTGGGAATTAGGGTTTTACAGAGAGAAATGATCGGTTCTTACATTTACTTCGTTTTTTTTAACTTAAGTACGACTAACATAAAAATTAATTGAACATGACGATTTTACCTTTGTCAATAATAACGTTAACAGACTTATTTGACAGAACTCGGTGAAAGGGGTGCAAAGTGAACCGCCAAAACATGTTATGGGATGCAAACTGAAATTATATGAAGTTTGGGTAAAAATTGCGATTGGCCAAAACCACAGGGGTGCAATATGCAATTAACTCTTAATATTATTAAAAAAGCTTAAAGTTCAACAAGAGTGGTGAAGTAAAAGACTCAGAGGTGTATTCTGCGTGTGGAAATACTGTAGTTTATAAAAAGAGATAGTGAACTATTACAGTTCAATTCATTTCAATATTACAATAATGATGACAAGAATTTGGGTGTCTAATGTATTTAGTGACCTCTGACGAATTGAGTTTTTCTCTAGCATTTGTAATCTCTTTGAAGGGTATTGATAACCCTAGCAACAAGCTAGATAGCATCTGAATCTTGTAGGTTAGATAGTCTTCACAGTTGGTGTTTCAGTTTGCCGTATTTAAAACTCAGATATAGTATTAAGATACTCACTCTTTTCAAACCAAACTTGCTTTGTAGCTATATCATAACCGTCTTCATTCAACTTATTCTTAAAGAAAAGGACGGCTTATGCCATATGAGGTAATATTGCATAAATTTGCTTGTATTTGATAGAGTGCAACGTTCATTTACATTTAGGAGAAGAAAACAGGAAATTGCTTATGTAATGAATAGCAACATTATCCGAATTACTCTCTAAACATTGTGCAGTTCTGAACAAAAGAGCCCAAACACGGGAAAAAAAATAGTTCAAAAAGAAAGCCTCCAAAGCAAGCACCATTTGATTCAAAACTGAAGAGAGCGATGTAGAGAACTAGAGACTAGGTCTGCAGCAGTGTCGAGTCAATTGGAGCGCCTGAATGCAGGTGAGTATTTAGTTTCCTCCCCTCTTCTCTGTTTAACTCATAAGGGAGAAAAAAAAGAGTTCTTTTAATGCAGAATCGGTATATACTTTACTGCTGAATGGCTTGCATTTTCTATGACTTCATTTCTTATAAAATTTTTGGACAAGTAATGAATCATTTCTAATATACTCCACTCGAATTTCCATTATATACTTAGTCTCATAATTTAATTCCTAAACTATGAAATTTTCGTTATTTCCTTCCTATGAATTTAGGTAGAAAAAATTAGAGGATTTCCTTAAAATGCTAATTGTTCACTGGCATGCATAAAAGCTGGTGGAGGAGATCAGA
Source organism: Saposhnikovia divaricata (assembly GCA_036435485.1). Classification (NCBI taxonomy): domain Eukaryota; kingdom Viridiplantae; phylum Streptophyta; class Magnoliopsida; order Apiales; family Apiaceae; genus Saposhnikovia; species Saposhnikovia divaricata. The sequence continues at coordinate 246,893,015 of CM071594.1, read as the reverse complement.
ACTCAAAGGACAATAATTGTATATACCAATGACATAAATAAAAGAGTATGATATCACCCTCTATATTGTTCTAATTTACTATTTATGTAAAATAGAATCATTGTTGCATAAATGTGATTATCATTCTTGCAATAATCGAATTATATGATAGACTTTCATCTTCTTAAACAAACTCAAATTTGTGCACTCGAGGATTTTAAAAAGATTTTGAACGTAAGTAAGGCTTTTTGAAGAAGAATTAGCTCGCAGAAAGTGAGACTAGAGTGGATATAAAAATGGAAACCATAATAAAGGGTCGCTTTACAAGAAATATTGTTGGAAAAGTTGTACACATAATTTTTATAGAGGGGTTGTTCTTTAGAAAATGTACATGAATATAGTTCTAACTTATATTTTGAGGATTAAATATTTCCCTTATAAATAGAAAGGCAAGCTTTAGTGTTCAAGGGACAAGGGCCTTTCAGTTCTTCATAGTCGTTTTACCTGATTCTTTTAGGACTTATGTGCCAAGAGTTTCCAGAAGTTATTAATTAAAAAATAATTAAATAAACTAAGTTTGAAAATAATGCATTGAAGAAAGTTTTAAAAGATTTAGATAAACTACACTAGATAAATGTTTTGAAAATATTTATAAAAATATTGTTTTAGATTATTATACTGACTTGCATTACTAAAACAACTTCTATCTAATGCCAAGGGGATAATTAATGAAATTATAATGCTCCTCATAAAGTAATAATTAAATATTAAAAAATGATTTTAAAAAGATACTGTATGTTATTATATTCTTGGTAGTTTGTAAGTAAAAGTCGTCGACTATTGGTTTTTATTGCAAATAATTTATTTAGTCTATATCGTGAACTCGGTTTTTCATAGGATTATTGTATCAATGGCAAATTACTATGTTTACAAAAGATCCTTGCCTATTCCCCACTCGTTATATATTACATCATCTTGATTTGCATAGGTAGCAAGAAAATCAATGGTTTGCTTTATCTGATTCTGTCATCAATGATATGAATCATGCAGTAAGGCTAAGTTGATTATAAATCTCCTCGGTTATTTATGAAGTAGGTGAGAAACAGTAAAAAGAATGTCACAGTGAAAGTTATGTGCTGTGATTTTTTTGGTGGATTTGACATGTGTTACAATATATATGTTAATTACTTTTTTGTTCCCTCAATGCAACTGTTCTTAAGAGTCATTGTTGGTACGCTTTTCAGGAGAAGGCACCACAATGGATGACAAAGGAAGTTTAAGAAAACGGTGGAATTAACAACAGGGTATTACCCGAAGAAACCCGCATTCAAAATGTAGAAGTATGTTCTCCTTCATTATAGATTTCAAGTAGGAACTTATATGCTCCTTGTTGTATCATCTACTGATGTAAGAACCCCAAATTTTGGATATAATTAAAACTTTTTATTAAGTAATGATAAAATGAGGAACAATGATTCCGACAACAAGGTCACCAGCTCTAATGAATGGTGGTTTCAAAGAACAATGATTGTAATGAATGGATATTGCTTTGGACAATGATCCTGATGCATTGGTATATTGTCTGAATAGAGTAATTCGATGGTTGAGGACCTAGATAAGAATAATCTACCATCCAGGAAGGAGCTAATGGATCCTTGAAGGGAAATGAGTACGTGCATAGTGTTTCCCATACGTGCATAGTGTTTCCCGTACGTGCATAGTGTTTCCTGTACGTGCATAGTAATTTGGTGGATGAATAGTGATTTTGTAAGTTGGAAAACTTTTCACGCCACCCTATGTACGGGACGTGATATGGATGTTTCGAAGTCATATTAGTAATACGCGGAGGAAATAATTGAATGCAGAGACGATCGGAATTCAGAAATTCCAAATTCTTTTTCGGTATAATATTTGACCGGACAGTGGATTAAATATTATTATAATCCAAGAATTGAGATATTAACCTTGAGGATTTGATATTTTGGGATGTTATTATATTTGATTTAAGAATGAGGGTAGGAAACCACTGAGGCAGTGAAACAAGCGTTCTAGAAACCGCTAAAACGTTATAACGAGATTAATCAATAAAGCGAACGAATCCTAGATTACGGATTAAGTTCGTATCGAGATTAAATATCCTACATGGTCATCACGAGGATTATATTAAGGATTGGGGAAGGTATTATGAATATCGAGAAATTTCCCGGTAAACCCTAGAGGTGAAACTACTTAGTTATTCGTCCGAACGATCAATGAATTGAGCAATAACCGGACAAAGAGACAAGCAGAGGGCCAAGAGGTATGATGAGCTAGTGGAAGGTGACATAATCACTTTATGCAAGATAAGATCAAAGAGACCAAGCTAGTTACAAAGCTAACTAGCAATCTTAGCAATCAAACCAAGTACTTAGCATGCTTTCTCATCCTACCACACCAAATTAAACACTTGTCCACCAAGATGATGTATGCCATGACCTAGTACCTTTAATAAAGCAACTTTATGTTAGATATTTTCACAATAATGCAAGAGAGCAAGGAACCAAGGCAAGGAACACAAAACACTCTCTCTTGAAAGCTCCATTCGGCTTTTCCTTAATTCAAGAATCAAAGTCCAAGCTTCCACCATTGTTTGATCTCCAAATTTTTATGGTAAGTCCTATAATTCATAAAAGTGATACCCTAGAAATCTTGGCTTCAAACTCCATGTTTTCCATTTTCAAGTAAATCATCCAAGCCTAGGGTGAATAGTGATTTTAAGAAACTAACTTTGATTTCTTGTTTTGTTTGGATGATCCAAGCTTTGTTAAGGTAATCTAAGGACTAGACAAGGCTTACCAAGTGTTATTCACTCTCCAAGGAAGGTATAAAGCTCAAGAACCCTTAGTACTACTTTGAGTTTATGGATCTTTTTGGATGGATATATGATGGAGAAGTGTTAGTATGTTTAGATCCATGTATGCATAATTGGTTGTTATTGATGTTCCATACTTGTTGGATTTGAGTTGTTCTTGAGACATCATGACTTAGAATAGATGAAAAACTCTAGGTCTTGAATTGGTTGTTGTTGGAGGATGATTTGATGATGATAAAAATTTTGAAAAGCGTGTAAACATAGCCGTCGTAATGCCGAAATTTCGTTAACCTTAGGAAAAACAACTTGGACAGTAGAGGTAACTCACTGCCTAGCTTTGCAATCTGCCATGATAGGATAGATAATGTTCCAAGCTTCGTTTTGGTATAAGGAATGTGTGAAACGGACTTACGGTTTAGGAGTTACGGCCGGTTTACTAAAAGTATTTCGAAACCGTAAGTACGAGTTCGTTATTAAAATTGAACCCTCGTAAAATACGTAAGTCAATGGCGAATCTTGGTAATTAAATACTAGAGGTAAAAAGGAAGGTGTGAGAGAAAACCTCATGTGAAACGGATCGTTTTCCGATTTTATAAAAATGTTTGAATCAAAGTTAATCGCAAACGAACCCCTAAAAACCAGCTTGATTATAACTTCGCTAAAATACTTAGAAAACGGGCGATAAAACTCGGAGCATAATATTGATTTGTAACGATCGACTTTAGAACTTGTATGACTTAAGTATGTCCCAAGTGTAAGTACAATGACATGTCGTATTAACGAACGAATGTCGGGTCGGATCGATGATAAAAGGAATCCACTAAAAGGGGTATAACGAGATAACTCGAGAACGTGTTTCGATTTAAGTATAACTTAACTTTTAAGATGTTAAGTGATTAATCCCGAATGCCTTGGCTATTTATAGATCACCAAGCTGACCCGGGACCCGCTACCACTACCCCTTACCGTACTCGACTACCAGGCAAGTTTCAATTCCCTCCTTTTAGGCTGTTGTTGTGATTGAATATATATATATGTTTTCTGTTGTACATATGCCATAGCATGCATGCCTACTTTCAAGTTATATCATTATGCTTGTTCCCTGATTTTTTATTGGCTTATAAATTAGACAACTAACGTATCAATTATAAGCCGGTTATTGTAAGACCCTCAGAGAAGGGTGTATATATCTTATTCATCAACTATAGACCGGGAGTCAATATTTCTTGATATATCAAGGTTAACTCGAAGGAAAATATTTAAGTAAATATTTTCCCTTATTCGGGCGACGAATATTATTTGAATATTCGTTCGAGATTATTTATTTAACGATCCTTACTTCAAATAATTATTTGAACGTAACCATTCGACGAATAATATTTCTCAATATTCATTCAGAGTCGAATTGATTATCGATTATTATTTCGAATATTCTTCTAAAGATGAGACTACTAAATGAATATTATTTGGATATTCATTTAGAATATTATTTTATTAAATAAATATTACTTTTGAAAATTTATTTAAGATATTAATTACTTGATGAATATTATTTTAAATATTCATCTGAAGCCTGATTTATTTATCGAATATTATCTCGAATATTCCTTTAGGGCTTGGATTACTAAATGAATATTACTTGATATTCATTTAGAATATTATTCATTAAATGACTATTACTTTTTGAATATTCATTTAAATTCCTAATTAATTATGAATATTATCTTAAGTATTCCTTTCAGGCCCTATTAATTAATGAATATTATTTTGAATATTCATTTAAATATTTATTTATTCAATAAATATTCTCCTAATGTTTCACCAGGGATTATTTTGAGAAATACCCTGATTAAAGATATCCTTTAATATTCTTAAATATTCTTTAAATATTCTTAATGCAATAAATATTCTCTGAATATTTATTCCATACTTAGAATAACCTCAATAAGGTTTATCTTCTTCGATTATTACAGAAAATATTTCGGAGACATATTATTATTAATCTTATATCAAGAAAGGTTCTCAGACATCATTCTTCTTGAGTCTATCTCCCTAAAAATAAGGGAACCTTACTTGGAAAATGTTATTTATCTTGTCGACTTCCCGGTCATAAAGTATTCTCTTCACTCGCAACCCGGGTGCTATTGACTTATTAAGTCGTTGTTTACCTTCTCATCTTTCGAGGGGTAAGATTGTTGGAACAAGTTGATATTCGTTACCAAGCAATAGCTTGGAAGTTATTGGTGAATTTTCCTTTCCAACTAGATACGACTACTTTGTAGAGTCTTATCAACAAGTATCATACTTGGGGAAAGGGGGACGAACGTTACATTCAGAATCATGAATTCTATTTGAACTAGGAGTCGTGTAAGAGGCCGAGTAGCGCCGGTCCATCCCCTTTGGCCCAACCGTTGGCCGGGGAGAGCTAGTAAGGCGGTAGACAAGTAAAGCCGTCAGTTCTTCCTTCTGCCGGTAGTAAATCTAATTTGGGCTGTACGATCTCGACTGATCATCAAGATTGGAACAGCGGGCGCGGTGAATACTCCATCATTGGTTCATCATCCAAACTTATTTATTTCCTGCAACATGATTACTGTTGGCAGAGCTGGAAAAGTGTTCATAACTGGAATTGCAATCTTTTCATGCAAGTTCCTCTTTTAATGGCAATGAGAATATCTCGCTTACTTTTGATGTAGCAGATATTTCTACAAACAAATACTTTGAGTTACCTCGTAACTTCATCGTTCATATTATACTGGCATCATTTCCGTAAATGCATGGCATATGGTTTGAAAGATACTTTTGAACTGTTATATATTATCGTTCAGTTATATATTATTGTTGGTGGGCTATTGCTCACCCTTGCTTTATTATTATATCACAACAACAGCTAGACCAGATGACTCGCACAAGGTGCACTCGACGCGGGCAAGGACGATGAGACTACCAGAGCTGAAGAAGAAGCTATTGGTAGGATATATTTACTCTTTCAGTACCAAGAATATGGTCTAGTATGACTTATGTAAATGGATGGCAAAGAGTATGTATTTATATTGAAATTCTTTTGGATTGTAAGAACTCATAATGCGATTAATAAAAATTTGATTGTTACTCTGATTTCATCTCTGGGACTATAACGGGTGTGTTTTATATTGTTGTGTTGGGTCATAGAGACGTAATTTATTTTATGTTAAGGAAAGTTCAATTGTTGTGGACAGAATTGGAAACCGTAACCACCGGATCCCGGACCCCGGATCTGGGGGTGTTACAACTGATAAGAGTTAATAATATACATGTTAGATATTGGTAATTGTGAGAAATTGTAGATAAATTAGCATTTTCGTTTTTTTTTGTAACCGCTTGGAATGTACTACTGACATTACAAATTGGGATCGTTTTCACACGAAGGTTGAAGTCGGTGTTTTTTTTTGATTTTTTTTTGAACTTATAAAATTAATTACCAACAAAGTTGGGTCCAAAAATATTATAGGCCCACGTGAACCGCGACCTATTTCCTAGTCTACAATACGTTCTTGACTTTGATCTCCCTATCTCAAGTTGCAAAAGTGGAAATGAATTTTAATAAATAAACCCTATAAAAGAAAATTCCGCCGCCTGTGCTACCGAGTTCCGTCTCCTAAAAACCCTAGCCTCAACTCCACCGTGTGTGCTTCCGATATCCGACTGTTATCGAAACCCTAGCCTTGCCTCAACTTTCTGCTCCAAGCCCTTGTAAAAGGTAATTCCTGAATTGTGTACTTCGTTTTTTCAGATCTTACTTTTAGATTTTGCGATTGTATTGATTAGCAGAATTTTAACTGATTTCTAAATGAGAAATTAATGATTAGAAATTTTTAGCATCTAGCTTTTAAGGATGTAAAAGCTCAGAGCTAGATCTTTACCGAATTTCCGATAAGTGTGTGATTTCTATATCATGTTTGTGGTAATCCGCCCTGCACTCCGTATTCCGTTTATGTATTTTAAGAATGCGAGGGTTCTGCTGATTTGAGCTTAGTCAAAACAGATCTTATACCAAATTAAATATTGACCACAGTAAATTTTTATGGTGTTAGAGGACTTCATATCTATATTGTTAATAAATTTAAGTATACCCTTGACTTTCTTTAGAAATAAAATCATGAAGTATGAATTTTAAATTTGAAAAACTATTTTATGATAGGGGTGCATTTGCATAATGATTCTTTGTTTTATTTGAGATCTGAAAAAAAAAATAGTCGATGATGTATCTGTTTACTAAACTTTTTATATTGTATTTGGTGCAAGGTGTGCATTGGCAAGTTATCCACTATGGATTTACCTGCAGATATGGTGGCTGAAATTATATCAAGAGCCCCTGTCAGGACAATAGTCTATTGCAAATGTGTGTGCAAAAGATGGCGCAATATACTCTCAGAACCATATTTTACTGATCTGCATCTATCTAGATCATCTGAAGTGCTTATATTTCATCAAGCAAGCAACAGTGAGGAATACGACCACGAATACATGGATGACGACGACGAATTTGGTAACCTTGCACTGGTTGAACTAGATGGCGACGAATTTGGTAACCTTGCACTGGTTGAACTAGATGACGAACGTGACCAACATGATATTCATCATGACCCTTTGATGAGATTTTCCCTAGGATTTGACTATGAATACTATGTGATGTGTTTAAGTGGTTCAGTTAATGGGTTAATTTGCTTAGAGGATAGTTATGATGATGCAGCTTATGTATGCAATCCAATTACACAAGAGTACATACTCCTTCAAGATTCTGATTACACCAGAGAATCATTTTTAAAGAGAAATTATGGCTTTGGATTTGTTGAATCGAACAACCAGTACAAGATTGTACGCTTTTATAAGGTTAGTTTGCCTTCAACTGAGGGCTCATATAACCTAGGGAGCGAGGTTTATACGCTTGGAACTGGTATGTGGAGAGATCTAGGACGTGTCCCCTTTCATCTAAACGGATATAATATTGGTATGTATGTTAGTGGCAACCTCCACTGGTTAGCTGATGAAGTAAATCAAGTAATATGTACTTTTGATTTGGATAAAGAATTATTTCATCCGATGGAAGCTCCTCCTCGGCCTAGTGGGCTAAGAGTTACTTATAGGAGCTTGGGAGTCCTTAAAGGTTGCTTGTGTATATGTGATAACATACCATACTCTGAACTTGCCATTTGGGTGATGAGAGAATATGGGGTGGAAGATGGTTGGAGTAAAGAACTCGTCACTCTTACTCATCTGATCCATGGTGGTATACATAATGATAGGGTTCGGCTCCTTAAAGTTCTCAAAGATGGGAACATCTTAATGTATTGTGAGACATTTCAATTGTTCACTTATCATCCTCGATATCAAACTTTGCAACATCACATTTTCCCGGAGGGTGACTTCAACACATTTGATGCCATGACTTATGTTCCCAGTTTTATCAGGCTTGAGAGGTTCACCGGAGAGGTTCACCGGGGAGTTCGTTGCAGGATGGTAGTCCTTAAGTTTACTTATTTTACTGCAATCAAGTACAAGGTTTCAACTTGTAGCATTATGCTCAGCACCTTTATACTAGTTTTATTTCAAGAACCTGTTATGTTTTTAAGCTTTCCTAGTTCTGTTAGACTTGTCTCTCATTTGTACTTCTAATCTCTTATTTTAAAAATTCCTGCAAGCTATAGATATGTTTAGCATTTTGTGCTTGACATTTTAATATATTTACTTATGGTATGGTCTGGGTGGTTTTTATGTTGTATGATTTTGGTTTGGTATTTGTCTGACTTTTTTTTTTTGAATAATTAGGCTTATAATCTTACAATTGAGTATCTGTTCTGAAAAATTTCTCGGATGAGCCAGATCCTGGGTTGAACCCAGATCCTGGGAATAGATGGGTTGAACCCGATCCTGGGATAACAGAGGATAAACCCTTACCACTTGGGCTATCCAATATGATTCGAGTCGTTTACCATCTTAATGATTGAAGTTTTTTGTTATGTCTATCATGTCTGTGATTTATTTATCTTGTGGGGGTTGGTATTTTTATTATCTACGCATAAAATTGATATAACTAATTAAGTATGATTTAAACTCTGCAAAAAGTTTTTTCTATAAATTATTCTATGAATTTTAGGCATTTGTTTGGACTCTATTTTCCTCTAATAAAGTTTTCTAGAAAACATTTTTAAAAAATTTTCGTGTTTGTTTTGTAAGAGTTACTTATAATTGTCTCCCTTTTCTCCTCAATAATCCTGGCGTTTTCAATCAATCAATAGGTTGACGATTAATTATTTTTTATTCTTTTCTTTTAGTACTATTTTTCATTCTAATAAATTTTTTTATTTTCTAAGAGTTTTAGTATCCTCATAGGTTTTTTTATCCTTGATATGGGTTGTGTAAATGGTAGATTGTTATATTTTCTCTTCAAAAAGGTTGTATATTTTAACGAGATGTACCAACGATTGAAGATCTGATTATTATTCTTTTTGTACATATCGGTATGAATTTCAATTAATAGTTAATTACATATCAAAAATAAAAATTGGCATATTTCTATTGTTAATAAATTAACAGATTAAGATTCAATTTTCATGAATACAAAATTTAAATTAATATTATCGTTAGAAGGAAAAAAATAAAGTTTAATCCTGAAATTTAACATGTTTAACAGTCAGTAAGTAGTGAGTTTTGTTAGTTTCAAGGTTCAGCTGAGAGAGAGAGAGAGAGAGAGAGAGAGAGGGAGAGGAGAGATGCCGAAGCGAACGACGCACACTTACTCCAGCGAGGATGCTTTGCCGGACGGTCCAGACTCCGATCTCTTCGTTTATTACTGCAAACACTGCGGCTCTCACGTTCTCATCACCGGTTCGATCTCTCTCCTCCCTCCTCTCTCTCTCTCTCTCTCTCACTCTGTCTTTATATGTGCTGCTTTAGATTTGATATTCTGTGTTGATTTACCTTCTACATCATTTGCCATTACAATTCACTATACTTACATACATTTATATGTACTGTAGACCTAAATTAGCAATATATATGAGATTCCGTTAAATTTCTCTGGTTGATTTTTGTGTTGAGATTTTCACCTGTGTTTACATTACTCTTTCGAGATTGTAAACCGAGTTTTAATTGTTTTCAAAAGGTGAAATTATTGCTCCTTGCTTATTGAAGGCTATCTATTGATAACTTAACATTAGCTTTGTATGTTGTGTGTAAATTACCGAGTTTTTATTGTTTGCTGTGTGGCAATATTATTGTACCTTTCTGCTAATTATAGGCTATTTATTAATACTTTAATTCAGTTAGCTTTGAATGTTGTGCGTAAATTGTGCTTTCAAGTTGTGCTATTGCTGCATACTGACATTTGTTTGTAGATACTCAATTGCAGAAAATGCCTAAGAGGAAAACTGACAAGGCGTATGTGCTGGATAAGAAGAAGCATCTTACGAGGCTGAATATAAACGAGGCTGGGAAAGTTCTCTTGAAACGGTGATTATTTGTTTGTTTGGTCAATTATTGTATGAAACTAAAAATTATGATTATCTCCATATGGACCATGTTAATACGCTTATGTATTGACCAACAACCACTGTGGAGTGTGCTTCGCGTATTTGTTTCACCATTCATTAGTGAGGTCAGAGGTGTTATAGGAAACTGATAGAAAAACTCAAAATCATAAACACTTTCCTTTGAAGTCCCAAGTACTGTGATTTAAAGAACATATGTCTTGTCTATCAGAGGAAGATTGTGAGCTTTTAGGTCGGGTGCTTCCTCTAGTGAGACTGTGAGAGGAAGATAGTACCTACTTTTCAGTTTTCACTTTCTTATAAGAAAATCAGCCACTCCTCGAAACCCCACTCTGTTAGTGTTGCTTTTGGACTAATAGGTGCAAGTCTATTTTACTTCCTAGCAGAGGAATGAATTTCAACACTAGACTTCATGCTTTTTACTACCATATAATCGCAAACACTTGATCAACTCATATATAAGAAAATATGTGCAAGTAAAACAGGAATGTGGAATAACCAATTATACAATTATTTCCATATCCAACTAGAAATTGTACCACATGATGGATACTGATTTCGGAAGACTAGATGTTTTGTTCATACTGCTTGACGAAATATTGAATGGGAGTCTGTTTTAGCATAATATAGAATTGTTCATTATTAACTATCTGAGATCTGCTTTGTACAGAGGTGAAGGAAAATTGGAAAAACAGTTTCGTATGAAATGTACAGGTTGTGGCCTTTTTGTATGCTATCGCCCTGAATAAGATCTGGAATCCGCCTCTTTCATGTATGTTGTTGATGGTGCACTTAGTTCAGTTGCTGCTGAAACCAACCCTCAAGTAATTATCTTCAGCACTACATTGTTCATCTAATAATGTGAAATGTAGTTTTAGCAATTGGATGTAGGATTTAAAATAATATACATATTTGTGGGTGCAATCTATTCGAGTTTTGTGATCCCCTTCACCATTTAATGCTATAGGATGCTCCTGTCCCACCATGCATATCACAGCTAGAAGGAGGATTGGTTCAAGTGGCTATTGAAGTAGAAGACCGAGCACAACGGTCTGCAGTCACAAGTAAACTCATTTTTCAGTACTTTTTATCTGATATGTTTCGGTCGAATAGCATGTGTGTGAATGGATCTTACTTTTCTGATATAATATATCTGTGCCTCTGATAAGATCATATAACTATTAGCTAACTAGTCCAGTGTTGCAACTTGCAAGACATTCTGGAACTTACCCTTCACATTTATGTTTAGCTAACTAGTTCATCGCAGAATGCAGGATTTTTATTAATGGATGTTTCCTGCATCTGTTGTTCTTGTATAAAGCTTTTAAGTAAGAAAGTTAGGTGTTCTTCTCTACTTATAGGTTATAACCTCTTTGCTCCTGGTACATTTGTAGGAGAAAATGCTAATGATGTTCGAGTAACTATAGCAGCGCCTGCAGCTCGTGGTGAAGCTAACAACGAACTTCTAGAATTTATGGGAAAGGTAATGCCTCTATTCATGTCCAATTGGTTTCATCTTTTTAGTGTTTGGCTTGGTACATTATATTTTATTTTTTTGAATCAGGTGTTTGGTTTGAGACTAACCCAGATGACCCTTCAACAAGGGTGGAATAGCAAATCAAAGCTCCTTGTGGTGTGTACCAAAGTTTCAGTTCTAGTGTTTCATTGTGTTCACTATATCCAAGCATTAATCATGTCATGCTTCTATGGATTGGAATCAATTTGTGATTGGTGATAATTTAGCAACCTGCGGAAAACATAGTTTGTTCTCCCGACCAGTACTTTAGAAAGTTGGATATAGTGGTTCAGTTCTTTATCACTACATCACCCATGTGGAGACATACCGTCACTTAAAAGTCATGCTAGGTTTGTGGTTTTGTGCTAAGAAACTCTTAACTAGTTAGCACCCAACTGGTAATGGAACGGATAAGACATTGTTAAAATGCCAGAACTCAGTAATGAAAGTTCACCCAGAATTACTATTGAATTTGATAAAGTGAATATCTACAATAATTATTGCTTATACTAATTCCATTTAGCATAATTACTACTGTGTTGAGGAGTGTAATGACTGATGGGTGATGGCCTACTTGTCTAGGTCTCTGCCTGTATTTATACTAATCTTAATTTATGTGTGATTCGATCAGGTGGAAGATATGACTGCTAGACAAGTATATGAGAAACTTCTGGAAGCTGTTCAACCCTAAAAATGCTGGGTCAATAGATCCAAAGGCTGTATAACCCTTGTAACATGTTTTCTCATTATTGTTGCTGTTTCAGACCGTCCTTGATTTTATGTTTTAGAATCTACTGTAGAAATCCTACAGTTCAGTTACGCATTATGTTTAATTTGCATTTTCATAAAATGAGTAAAGAAACTTTGCCGAAATGGATTTTACAATCATTAATATGCATATATGCGGAATTGCAGATGCTGCGTTGCTAAAGCTATAATATTTACTAGTTTTTATCCCTAATTCAGTTGATCACTTCAGTTGTATCTAGTTACGAATATTTGTTCTTTTCTCTGTGTGCATTTCTCATGGTCTTCCTTAATTACACATGGATGAATGACTTCAAAGCTACATGGTGAAGAAGTTACTTGTTATCATACCTATTTTTGAAATGGATTCAGCAAAAGAGATATAACAGTGGTCATTGCTGCAACATAGATAGTGTGGTCCATGGATACAGTCGTCTTTGTATACATTGTAGATAGATAGTTATAAGACATAGATAGTAGATACCCAACTGAACGGTTGTTTTTATCCTGATTAATTGCTCATGAACATGTCCCTTAAATGATCTGGTATTGAAAAAATAGCCTGGTCAAACATCGACTTCGCAATGCAAGTGGGAGAATGCCTCTTAGGGATCTCATTAACAATCAACTGTTCCCACTCTTCTGCTTGCGGTCGTATTGTCGTCTCCAGCTTTAGGATCCCGCTGTGTTATTTCTTCTTTCAGAGATACAATATCTTTGGGATTTCGTCCCGGAGTAACTGTTCCCACTCCTTAGCAACGTGCTCAGAATTTCTATCTTCACGGAATATAACTATAAGAATATTTACTGTAACACTGGTATAAGTTTGGATAGATCTTCACAGAATATTGTTGTAGATTTTAAGTGAAATCAGACTTAGATCTGCAGATAGTATAACCCTGAGAAGCATCATTCCTTTGTCTGAGGGCAACAATATATAATATTACTTAAAGGAAGTCTGCTTCAGCATTTCTATATTACAATTTGAAGAGCAAACTTTCCATTTTTCTAACAGTTTAATCCTATCTCAAGCAGTTTCTCTAGTGTAAAAAAAAAGACAAAAACACATAGTGAAGTTGACTTGTATCTGCTCGATTCTGATTCCACCATCATGTAAGGTACTCGTGCTACTCATCTATTTATCACCTACTCTCCCTACATCATCTTTTACCGCTAGTTTACTAGTGTTGGTCCGACCTTTTGCACGTATTTAAGTGCATAAAATGATATTTCGAACAATTATTTTTTTAAGTGAATCTCTGGTGTAACTTCAGTGGTGAGGCCAACGAAGAAGGGGTGGAGGTTAAGATTGAAGACCAGATCGTCCTTCAGACGGATAAATTCAAGTATTTGGGTTCGATCATCCAGAAGGAAGGTGAGATTGAAGCCGATGTCACGCATCGTATCAAGGCTGGGTGGCTAAGGTGGAGGGCAGCGTCAGGGGTAATGTGCGATAAGAAAGTCCCATTAAAGTTGAAAGGGAAATTCTATAGAGCGGCTATCCGTCCTGCGTTGTTGTATGGTTCTGAGTGTTGGGCGGAGAGGAAGGTTCTCGTAAGTAAGATGGAAGGGGCAGAAATGAGGATGTTGCGGTGGTCTTGTGGGCGCACGATGTTGGACAGAATCCCGAACTCGGTGTTTAGGAGCGAGCCTGAAGTGGCGCCTTTTTCTGCGAAAGTTAGGGAAGGAAGGTTGAGATGGTTCGGCCACGTGCGTAGGAGGATGGCTGAAGCCCTAGTGAGGAGGGTCGAGAGTCTGGCGGTTGTTGGGGCGAGGAGGAGAGGCAGGCCGAGGAGGTCGTGGGAAGAGCAGCTCCGGATGGATTTGAAGGCCTTAGACTTAAATGAGACCATGCTCGCGGATAGGTGTTCTTGGAGGCGGCGTATCAGAGTGGTGGACTCCCTTTTAGGAAGTGGCTCGGTTGTCGAGAGCCTCAGAGTTGCCTTGGCTCGGTTAGCGATTTTTTAGAAGTTCGGCTTTATCGTTCTGACTGTTCGTTTTGAGTGTCTTCTGTTTTCTGGTTTTGCAGTTGCAGGGAGCTTGGCCCGGAGATATTTCTGCGCGGGACTACCCGTGTGGTTGGAGCGCATCAAGCTAGGAGTATCATAAATCCTCGCAGATAGGTAGGTCCCATGTGTAGAACGCCATGGGCCGCAGGTATGGCATTGTCCATCTACGTATCATTCTCCGTTGTATTTTTCCACACTATATGTATGTTGTGCACTCAGCCGAGGGTCTTCACGGAAACAGCCTCCCCGCTCAAAAAGTGGGGGTATGGTCTGCGTACAACCTACCCTCCCCAGACCCTGCTCTGAGCGGGATATACTGGGTATGTTTGGTTTGGTTTGGTTTGGTTTATTTTTTTAAGTGTATTGGTCTTGGAGTAGTTATCATACTTAAATAATAGGTCACCTCTTCCACCAGTAATATATTTATATTATAATATTATAATATACTTAGGGGCATTTATATATTTTTGTAGTGTCTAGATACATAAACCTTTGTTGTACGTGGCATTTGTTTTGGACTCACTTTATAATCAACAACATATACTCTTATCTAATTGATTTGATTCATATAAGAACATGTCACCCAATCCCTTGGCAACATTTTAACTACTTCATCAAATGACTCTTTTACCCTCAATATCTTTCTTACGAGTTGGTGGATTCTATGTTAATTCAATAATTCTTTTTGGTTAACTATATTTGTTGAACCAACTTTTAAAATCAATCAATTTAGTTAACACCTTTGAAGATGTTCTATTTTGCGAAAACTGTAACATAATTAACATGATAGATTAACATGATAAACATATCGAGTTCAATTATGATATTGTAAATCCATTTAGGAGGAATGTCGCGGTTAGTGCTAAGGGTATATACGGTATTTTTGTGGGCTTAATGGGGCCTAATTAAGAGAATGGAGAAGTGTTAAGTAACCAACTCATATAAAACTTTAAGGTGTTAGAGGGAGGCCTTATATGGATCTTTATATTAGATTCTAACACTCCCCCTCACTCGAAAGCCCATTTTTGGGTCGAAGAGTGGATCACGGACGCTCATCTTTGGAGCATAATTTTCCTTTCGTGTTCATAATAAATTGTGAGAATATTGGGGGTCCCAGAGAGTCGAATCTAAGACATTTACGTGGCTGAGCACTGATACCATGTTAAGTAACCAACTCATCTAAAACCTTAAGGTGTTAGAGGGAGGCCTTATATGAATCTTTATATTAGATTCTAACAAGAAGGGATAACGATGATTTGATACAAAAAGTTGACTGATGGGCTAGAAGTGGTTCGCCTTTTGGGCTGATATAAATATGACCAAACACTAGACCATTGATGTCATAAAAAATTTAACACAAGCTTCTAGCACAACTAGTTTAAAGACAAGCTTCAAGTAATATTTTTCAGTTTTGTCTTGCATGTCTCTTGGAATAATGACACAAAATATGGGATGGGGAGTCATAGAAGAAGGGTGGAGAAAAGGGCCTTGGACTTCTGAAGAAGATAGATTGCTGATTGAGTATGTTAAGTTACATGGTGAAGGAAGATGGAACTCTGTTGCTCGCCTTCAAGGTTCGTATATAAACTCATCTTCTTGGTTATTTTGTAATTCTAGTTCTAAAGTTTTTGTTATGTAAGAGCTACATATTTTTGGTTTCTTTTTATAGGTTTGAAGAGGAATGGCAAAAGTTGTAGGCTAAGGTGGGTTAATTACTTGAGGCCAGACCTTAAGAGAGGCCAAATCACCCCAAATGAAGAAAGTTTGATCATAGAGCTCCATGCTAGATGGGGAAACAGGTAAGGATAGTGCTCACAGCAGACACACAAATATCGTTTGCGTCACCGGTTTTCAACTCTGTTAACGGGAATGAAATGAGATTTCAATATATTTCATATTAGAATTAATTGCATTTTAATTCCATTAACCGGGCTGGAATTAAATTATCCAAACGACTACTTGAGGTGCTCAGTTACTAAATAATAGTGGTATAAAATGAATTTCAGATGGTCTACAATTGCAAGAAGCTTGCCAAGAACAGACAATGAGATCAAAAACTACTTGATAAGTACTCGCTGATAGTTATCAGCGGGCACCCGCTAACAGCAAAGTACTTGTCTTTTAAAAACACAATTCTGGAGCACTTAACAAAGTATATCTAATTTTAAAAGTATCGAGCTAAATATTATTTCAACAAATACAGGTCGCAAAATAAAGAATATTCACAAATTGTGCTTCAAGTTATCATCTCTCTTGTACTAACCCACTTACACAAAAATATCTTGCTTTATCCACTTGCACACCCACTTGCATAAAGGTACACCCACTTGCATAAAGGTATCTTGCTCCATAAGACAAGGAAGCAATATAATATTCGAGGACACCCAATTGCAACAGACAAAATCTGACTAAAGTAGCTCAGTGGCAGAATCAAGGTATGTCAGGAGGGGACACTAATCACTGTTCCAATAGTGGCTCACTGTAGCTTTTACAGCACAACAAGTGGGCAACCAAGTGGATACACAGTAATTAGGAGTCCTAGCCTATAAATACCCCCTTTTACACAAAGAAAGAAGGAGGACGGAAAAAAAACTCTAAGAACACAAAAAAGCCCACTACAAAAACTCTCTTCCTTTATATCAGATATATTCTTACCAGCCCGGTTATTATTATTTCCGATTACTGATTCTTACACCGGAGGTGCTCGACGACCACCAATCCCTGGCAAGCATTGTTTTGCAGATACCCAAACTCAGGTGAAGTACCCCCGGAAAAGTGCCCAGAACGGTGATCGGAAGCCTCTAATCGGCCGTGGGAATTATCATTTGGCGCTAGAAGGAGGGGCATTTTTCTTAAAGAAAAGTCCCTCGCCTGCTCTACCAGAATAGCTACTTCTACAAGACAAAACACAAGCATCAGCCTCAAAAACACAAGATACACAGCATCCATATAATCACAAACACCAGACCTAAAAACCGTAATGGCAAACCCCGACGAGCGACAGTCAATGGAAATACAAGGAAATAACACTGGCATCCCGCCAGTAAATGCTAAAAACTGCTTACAAACAAACCCCCCCCCCCCCCCCGAGGAGGCAACCAAGAGCAAATTCTTAGCCTCGACCTAACAGGCTACGACCCACAACAAATAAACTTACTCATGCAAATAGCCTCTGCATTTCCCCAGGCCAGACAAGAAAAGCCACCCGAACAGAAAGAATCTCGAGTAAATCCACACGACGACCGAAGCGAGGCACACAGCTGGCCGCGCAAAACAAACTCCGCCTTTTCTCGCATAGGCTCATCCCAAGAAACGAGCCATGAGAGGCACAACAAAGGCCATCATCAACCCGAAATATGGGAGCAGAACAGAAAACAGAGAGACCTAAGGAAGGTGATTGTCGATAAAAAAGCCGCCTACGAAAAGGTTCTGGCCGAGTTCGAAAAACAGAAACAAAGAGAGCGTTCCCCTCCCCGCCCAAAAGATACTGACAGCACGCAACCCACAAACGCAGAGATGTTGCGAACTATTATGGAACTCAAGAAAAAGATAGAGGGAAATATCGAACCAGAGTCGGGTGGCACGCCGTTTACCATTAGGTTGGAAGCGGAGCCCCGTCAAAAGGAAATCAAACATCACAGATTTAATTCTTTCGACGGGTTAGGCGACCCAGAGGAACATCTTAGCTACTTTGATCAGCTAGCTCTTCATTATGAATACAATGATCTGACGCGATGTCGTTTCTTTGCCGCAACTCTCCGCGGAAACGCACAGAGGTGGTTCTGCAGAATAACCACCCGGTCCATAGACACTTGGCTGGAATTCAAAAGACTATTCCTCAATAAGTTCAAAGCAAACCACCAACACGAGGTTCATACCGTGTTTTTGGAAACCATTGCACAACGCAACGGGGAAACACTGCAGGACTACATTGACCGCTTCAAGGAGGCCGTCAACAAAGTTGTTTGTGTCAATGAAACAGAAGCTTTGGTCCACTTAAGGAGAGGTCTTAATCCCTACGAATGCGAAAAATACGTATGCCGTCTCATGGAGACAAAACCCACCACATTAGCAAAAACATATGACCTGGCATCACAAGCCATCAACGAAGCCGAATCTCTGAGCGTGGTGAAGCAATCCAGGGCTCCACCTACACCTCCACCATATTTTCAGAGAGAAAGGTTTTCGTCCTATCAAAGGCAAACACCGGCCTCACACCAAGTACAGACCACTCATGGACCGCCACCGCCCGCACAAAGAGCACCATCATCAGTCCCGGTCAGAGACCGCTTGGGGCCGGTAAACCCGCAAAGACCAGATAGGCGTCCTGAGCCGGAGTGAACCAAATTCACCCTCCCCAGGGCGAGCAATCTGAAAGAAATCAGAGGGAAACTTTTCTATCACCCACCAGCACCAATGCATTCTCCGCTCGAGGACAGACCTAAAGACAAACACTGTGATTACCACGAGACGCATGGGCACTACACAGACAGTTGCTTGTCCCTCAAATATTTCTTGGAAAGACAGGTAAAGGCGGGCAATCTATCTCAGTACTTGCCAAGACAGGTGCAAGGGGCATCCACCCCGCAAGGACAAAACAGAAACATATTACATACCGTCTTCGGCGGGCAATCCTCCCCACCAAGAGAAGAGCACGACATTTATGAGATATACGAGGGACCCCCGAATATCATTACTTTTACAGATGCAGACTATGAAGGCATTAACCCAAACCACACTGAGGCACTAGTTGTATCATTGGGCGTGGCCAACAATGAGGTAAAAAGGATCCTCGTCGATAACGGGTCCTCAATCGACATCTGCTTCAAACACACCTGGGACAGACTCAAGTTAGATGGCGAGAAACTCGAAACATGTCCCGATGAGACACCTCTTTACGGCTTTGGGCACAACGCCGTCCCAATTGAGGGCATTGCCAGACTCCCCGTCAAATTCTATATCATCAACACCGCTTCCTCTTACAACATGATTTTGGGAAGACCTACCCTCAATATGCTAAAGGCAGTCACCTCAACCCCCCATCTTAAAATCAAATTCCCCACTCTAAACGGGGTCGGGGAGATCAAGGGAGATTCCGAAACATCTAAGAGATGCTATGGCATAGCAATCACGCTGGGAAAAACAGAGCCTAGCAATATCCGCAAAGAAAAGGCAACCAAGAGAAAACAAGCAAAAAGACAAAGGCACGCCGAGAATCAGCGCGCAAATAACAAAAGGAGAAAGGAAATACAGTTCATAGACGGGCATAAACCGCTGATAGAAGACCCTCCTCGCATCGATGCGAATCTCATGAAATGTCTCAAACGAGAAGAAAGGCCGCCAATAAGCCCTGCAGTGCAAACAGAAAAAAAAAAATCATACCTGGTGACTCGAACAAAAGTGTAAGTGTAGCAGCGGCTTTAGAGTCCGTCTTCAAATCCGGCCTCACAGACCTTTTAAGAAAATATGCGGATGTTTTCGCATGGAGCCCAAAAGACATGCCAGGTCTAGATGAGTCAATAGCTATCCATAAGTTGAATGTGGACCCGGATAAGGCTCCGAAGATACAAAAAAGAAGGAACTTTGCACCAGAGCGACAGCAGGCAATCGATATCGAAATCGAGAAACTCTTGGACGCAGATCTAATTTGCGAGGTCACCTACCCTAAGTGGGTTGAAAATGTAGTACTAGTAAAGAAATCTAATGGGAAATGGAGAATATGTGTGGATTACACGGATTTAAATGCAGCATGCCCAAAGGACCCATATCCACTCCCTTCAATAGACCAACTCATTGATGCAACAACGGGTCATCTAATGCTAAATTTTATGGATGCCTACTCCGGCTACAACCAAATCAAAATGACCCCTGAAGATAGAGAAAAAACAGCCTTCATCACACATAGGGGGGTGTACTGCTACAAAGTCATGCCCTTTGGATTAATCAATGCCGGCGCCACCTTCCAGAAAACCATGAATAAAATCTTCGGCGGTCAATTAGGCCGAAATATGGAAGTATACGTGGATGATCTCATAGTAAAATCTCTCTTAACGGCTTCCCACCTTCAAGACTTAGAAGAATGTTTCTCAACCCTTAGAAAATACAGCATGAAGCTAAACCCCGACAAATGCGCGTTTGCACTAGACGCAGGCAAGTTCCTTGGCTTCTTAGTATCCCACAGAGGTATTGAGGCCAACCCGGAAAAAATAAAGGCTATAATCGACATGCAACCGCCCAAAACTTTAAAAGATATACAGAAATTAACAGGTAGGTTAGCCGCTCTGAGAAGGTTTATCGCTAAATTAGCAGACAGATGCCTTCCGTTCTTTGACCCTTTAAAGGGAGCCGCAAAAACTAAAGCAATATCTTGGACGGACGACTGCCAGAAAGCCTTCGAAGATCTCAAAACTTATCTATCTTTGGCTCCCATACTTGCGGTCGCAGCTCCTTCAGAACCGTTATCACTATACTTATCTGCAACAGATAAAGACGTGGGAGCAGTACTCATAAAAGAGGAGAATGGCGAGCAAAAGTCGGTCTATTATGTCAGTCAAGTGCTCAAAGATGCGGAAACCCGCTATCCGAATGTCCAAAAGTTCGCTCTAGCCTTGGTCGTGGCAAGAAGAAAATTGAGATATTACTTCCAAGGAAGACAGATCAGGATCATCACAGACCAACCGCTCAGAAAAATTCTCCACAAACTGGACTTATCAGGCAGATTGATCAACTGGGCCGTAGAGCTCGGCCAATTCAATTTAAAATACATACCTAGAACCGCAATCAAGGCACAAGCATTGGCGGATTTCGTGATCGAATGTTCATTTTCGATAACAGAAAGCATAGTTCCCGCAAAAAACCTTACAATAACGGACAACAATTGGCAATTATATGTGGACGGTTCCTCCACAAACACCCGATGCGGGGCTGGACTCATCCTCACTAGCCCCGACGGTTTTCAAGTCAAGCAAGCCATACAATTGAATTTCAAAGCTACAAACAACCAGGCGGAGTACGAGTCACTCTTGGCCGGCTTGACACTGACCAAAAGCTTACAAGTGAAAAAAATCACCATCTACAACGATTCATAACTAGTTGTTCGACAAACAACGGGGGATTATGCAACAAAAGACAACAATCTCAGTAAATATCAAGAATTGGTACAAGCAATGCTCCCTCAATTCGAAGAATACTCCCTAGAACAGATAGATCGAGCAGACAATGCAATAGCGGACATGTTATCTAAACTAACCCAAGGGGGAAAGACAGAAGCGGACACAGTGTACTTTGAAGAACTTACCACTCCCAGTGTCAGCACCCCGGATATCATGGAAATAAGTCCACCAACTGAAATGTGGATGAGCCCTTACATCCGTTATTTGGAAGACGGCACGCTGCCAGAGGACGATATCAAAGCTAAAATACTCAAATCTCAAGCAACAAAATACTTTATCCAAGAAGGCACCCTGTACAAAAGGAGTTTTGACTCTCCCATCCTCAAATGTGTCGACGAAGAAGAAGCTCTCTATTGCATGAGAGAAGTCCATGAAGGCATCTGTGGAGACCACATGGATGGGAAGGCACTGGCACATTAAATACTCAGACAAGGTTATTACTGGCCCAAAATGCACAAGGAATGTAAGACATTCACCAAGAAATGCCACCAATGCCAGCTGTTCAGCAACATGTCTAGAAAAGCACCAGCCCTCCAAGCAGCAATATTGTCACCTATACCGTTTGGGGCATCGATATCATGGGACCTTTCCCCAAGGCCAAAGGTGACCTACAATATGTAATGGTCGCCATCGATTACATGACCAAATGGGCCGAAGCAAAAGCACTCAAAAACATCACGCAAGATGATGCAATCCGTTTCGTCACAGAACAAGTGATTACAAGATTTGGAATTCCAGTGGTACTCATATCCGACAACGGCACACAATTAGTTGGGTCAAAATTCACAAAGTTCCTATCCGACTACGGGATCAAACATATAAAAGCTTCAGTATGCCACCCTCAAAGCAACGGTCAGGTTGAAGTAACCAACCGCATCATTGTCAGGGGCCTAGAAAAAAGGCTAATGACTTCCAAGAAAAAATGGCCACATGAGCTACCCAATGTCCTTTGGTCTTACCGGACATCAGCCAAGGTCAGTACGGGAGAATCCCCTTTCAAGTTAGCTTTTGGCACTGAAGCTCTTGCCCCAATCGAGATAGGATCCCCATCTTTCCGTGCCATCAATTTCGAAGAAGAAGCAAACAACAACGGACTCAGAACAAACCTTGACCTTCTAGACGAAGCAAGGGAGGCCACCGTCGAAAAAATGGCCGCCTACAAAGAAAAAAGAAAGGAATTTTTTGGAAGACGAGCTAGAATCAAAGCCTATGTGGAAGGCGATTTGGTCAACCGAGCAACAGAAGCATCCGACCCAAGACATACGGGAAAACTCATGCCTAAGTGGGAAGGCTCCTATAAGATTGCCCAAGTACTCAGGCCGGGTTCTTACAAACTTGCCCACCTAGACGGGACTGAAGTAAACAATACTTGGCACGGGGATAAACTAAGAAAGTATTATCAGTAGCCAACTACACTTCTGTAACCCAGGATTATTCTATTCTGAATGAAAAATCTTCTACAAAAATTACTACAATAGCAAAGTCCCTTAGACGGGCAAGCATCCATTTACAATAGCAAAGTCCACTAGACGGGCAAGCATCCATTTACAATAGCAAAGTCCCCTAGACGGGCACGCATCCAACTACAATAGCAAAGTCCCGTAGACAGGCAAGCATCCATTTACAATAGCAAAGTCCCCTAGACGGGCAAGCAACCATTTACAATAGCAAAGTCCCCTAGACGGGAAAGCATCCAACTACAATAGCAAAGTCCCCTAGACGGGCAAGCATCCATCAACAATAGCAAAGTCCCCTAGACGGGCAAGCATCCAACTACAATAGCAAAGTCCCTAAGAGGGTCCAACTACAATGGAAAAATCCCTAAGAGGGCAAGCACCCATCTACAACGACAAAATCTACTACGAAAGCCAAGTTATCCGCCTACAAAAGCCAAAATACTACGCAAAAGCTAAATGCCCGCAACGGACAGTTTCCTTGGCGGACATAGCCGCTCAGGTCTCATCAAGAGACATCTAGCAAAACAAATATGCTAAAACAAACGAGTACAAAGTCTACAATCAACTATGCAAAAACAAAGGCAATATGTGCAGAATGAAGACAAATACAACCAGATGCAACGGGAAAAGAAATTTTTATTTATATCAAATAAGTTTATTACAAGCACGGGTTACAAAGATATAGTCTCCTACATCTAAAAACCTTCATCCTTGAGGAGCTTTCTTCG
Source organism: Saposhnikovia divaricata (assembly GCA_036435485.1). NCBI lineage: Eukaryota > Viridiplantae > Streptophyta > Magnoliopsida > Apiales > Apiaceae > Saposhnikovia > Saposhnikovia divaricata. The sequence goes on along the minus strand of CM071594.1, from coordinate 246,869,027 downwards.
CAGCGTCCGCATCCTTATGACCAAAGCTTTCACCCTGCTTCGGCGCACGGAAACGGAAGTTGATTGCATCCGTCTCCGGTGCCTCCTTCGCCTCCTTGGCAGCACGAGCAGCGGCACATTTCTCAGCAGCCTTTCGGCTTTCTTCAACATTATAGGAGTCACCCTGTAACTCGTACACTTCAGCCATAGCTCTCCAAGCAGCTTCAGTCTCCTTTGACATACTCAGTTCGCGACCCCCTGGAAAAGGGCTGAAGAAGAAATCGTCCATGTCAGAGAGATTCATTTTACAAGCTATGGAGAAGTATTTTCTGTAAAGAAGGAAGAGAGGAATGCTCAAGATTAAGTATTTTACCTCCCCTTTTATAGGGGTGAAAGAGGGTTAAAACAACCCACAGTCAAAAAGCCTCCATCCCCATGCAGATTGCAGTAAAGGCACGGTCAAAAGAATGTGATTTCCATGCAGCATTTAATGCTTACAGCAAATTCCCACAGTCAAACGCATGATTTCCAGGTAACATTTCCCGAAGGCCTATTTACTCCTCCCTTTGACAAACAAAATAACACACACAATGCAGTTATATTTCACCACAAAAATTCAAAAATATATATCCCTCCAAACACAAACAGAGTATTTCAGACTTTAAAAAATTCCAAGTACAAAATATATCAATCTATTTCCAAGTCACGCAGCGGACAGACCCGCAAAGTGACTTCTAGACAGACCAACAACGGACACAGCTATAGTGAAACTCATCCCCAGCGGGAAGCTCTCAGCAGACTGGACATGCCTATCAACGGCTCCTCTTCACCCGGCTCATCGCCATAGACAGCTGCTATAGCCGACAACGGAGTTACAGCATCCAACTCATCCCCACCCGTTCCATGCTCAGCGATTTGCACGCCAACTTCACTTGCCACAGGCTTAACTTGACAACCGACACTCACTGTGACCGTCTCCCCCAGACGGGCTTTCAATGTTTTCACTTTGCGTTTGGCTCTCTTTGCTTTAGACTTCAGCTTGGGCGCCTTGTTTCTCAAATGGTCAATATCCGCAGCATTCTCGGCGGCCGTCCGCCTTAACTCACCAAGCTCAACGACCTCATCTTTAGATACCGCTATACGCATCCTGGCGGCTTCCTCTTTCACAATTTCAGCAAATTCGGCACTATTTCTAAATTTCCTAATAGCAGCCTCTTCCGTAGGACGGGAATCAAGATGGCCTTCAGCATCATTCGCACGGTCCTTCTCAAATTTCAGCAAAGTATTTAAGTTCTTTATTTGCTCCGTCAAAGCAGCCTTCTCGGCCTCAAGCTCGATTTTGTCCTCCGCCAAGAACCTTCGAAGATTAGAGCTATAAGCATAGCTTGCTTTGATATCAGTTTTCTCGATCTCAATTTCATGCAAAGCCTTGGCAGCATTATCTTTCATGGTCCTCTCAGCGGTCAGTTCCCGCTCAAGCAAGCTCACTCTCTCTTTTAAAGCAATGTTGCTGCTGCGGTACATATTACCCCGGGCCATCAGACCCGTATACATACATTGATTCTACAAAAAACACAACACAGAAGATAAAACAAGTCAACAACGGGCACAAGTAAGAACAAACAGAAAGCTACTAGACAGATGCATACCCGCGCAGCATACTTTTGAGAAAGGCGACACATCCGCCCCCAACTCAACTCATTCATCCTCAACAGATCGTCATCAGTCATAGATTCCGCTGTGAAAGTATTAGTCCCTGACTTAAAGAGAAAACCATAGCCAGGCCTGTTTCCAACCTCAGCGGCATTAACTTCATCGTCGCTACTTGTATAATGAACAATCTCTTCAGAGGACTCTCCGCTATCCTCACCATCTTCTTTCTCAGTACCATCAGAAGCGGTATCTGCGCTCTCATCAACAACCAGGTTGGGAGGAATGTAATCACCTACCCTGGAAACCTCAATCCGTCTCCGCTTAGACGGACCAACATCATCAACAGCTCTCCGCTTCAACCCTCGAGGCGGAACATCACCCGCCACATCAACATGTGTATCCGCCACAACCTCCGCCGCTTGAGCGGTCGGCAGGGTTTCTTTAGAATCCAAGTCACCTACTACCTTGCTTCCAGGAGCGGCAATCGCTTCGAGAATATCAGAAAAGCCCCGCTCAACTCTTCGAATTGACGCTCTATACTCCCTTGAAAGAATATCCGGTTCTTTGTCACCAACTTCCAGGCTGGCAGCATATAGCCTCGCCACTGTACCGGGACTATTGACACCACTTTCAGCGGGCACGTCCTCCTCAACAAATGCTTCAACATCAGCGGGCATTTCACCCTCAGTGTCTACATCTGCCACAGCGAGCACTTCAACTTCGACCGCAACCTCGTCCTCTTCACTCTTCCCTTGTGAAGGCTTTTCTCCCTCTGACTCTGACTCGATGCTTTCATCAACTGGCTGACCTTCTCCACCCACAAACTCCTCAGAATCACCTAGCAACTCCTCAGATAGCGAGTTGGCATTCGAATCAATGTCATCCTCGCCCACATCTTCCTCAGCATCTTCCTCCTCTACAGCGGTTTCTGGGTCTTCAAAAGGAGCAGAAGGCTCAGCCCTTCTACCCTCACCTGATAGGTCGAAAGCATCCAATATATTTGCAGCGGAAAAATGACCACTGCGGAGACGGTTTGGTCTGGGGGGCACCGTCAACATAAACTCTACATACAGTCCCGCTTCACTCAGACCCAGAGTTGGGTGTAAATCCAGCTCCGGCTTACGTGGATCCAATACTACACAAAATAAACGATATCGTCAATAGCAGACACAACAAAAACAACAAAAAACATGAAATAGAGACTTACGGCAATGTCTTCTCAAATCGGCCGGATCAACTAAATTGGCTTCCGTCCACACCTCGCCTAACGCCTTCACAAGCCTGACCAAGATATCAATCTCAACACGGCTCAGTCGATTGCGGTTCACCTTGTAAGTACACTCTACCTTCTTCGAAAGTTCTTATGCCAAGCAAACTCACCACCGCCAATAACCAAGAACTCCTCCTGCCAACCCGCCATGCTCTTGGGAAATATAAATGGGCGATGCCCATCCAAGGCCTTCCCAATAACGGTCTGCGGCTTCACAAATTGCAATTCATAGAAGGGTTTGGCACGACTAGCTTTCACATCAAAAAGACAGAAAAACGACCTAAACGTCGGCTGTTTACCCATTGCTTCACTACTGGCTATAAACCAATTAATAGCTCTTATTGAATTGGGCGTAAACTGGGCTAGCGGACACTGAAAATACACCCGGAATAAATCCATGATAAATTTGTGTGGGGGAACCCGGAAGCCAGCCTTCAAATGACTAACTGGGATACACACAGAACCATCATCAAAACGGTGATACAGCCTCTCAGACGGTTCCGCCCGCCTCCAGAAATAGCCATCTTCAATCCGGAACATCCTACTAACATACTCTGACCATTCATCAGCCCTGAACGTACTGTCGTGTTGAAGATGAGGAAATTTAGAAAAGGCGGCATCCATCTTCGCCTTCGAATATGCTGTCGGTGCCACATTGGTTGCCCTAAACAAGCTCTCACTACTCTCAAAGTATTTATAACGGTTTCTCCGAAGGACAGCTGGGTAGGTCATCTGCCCAATATCCGCCCAGCGCCCGTTCAGATTTATCAACGGGCCCCTCTCTCCGGTCCCGGCATCTGCGAATTCATCACCCATCTACACAAATTCAAAGTAAAAACCCAGTACCACCTACACTTAAACCGCTTACAACTATCAAGGTACACGTGGATTTTCACAGCAATTTCCATTTTTATTTTTAAACTTATACAAGAAAAACGATTCATATTCCATTTCCCTCCACAAACAACGAAGCCATAACATCAGAAAGCAATTTATACACCTTATTTAACATATACATACATATATACACACCACCACTGGCCTAAACATCAAAAAATCACAGAACTCAAACTCATAAACCACGAACAACAAACAATATACCACCAAAAGTCATGGTCAAAAACCTACCAAAGCACAAATCGAACTCTTTTTCGTGAAAGAGGAAATCAAAACAAAACCCACTTACCATTAAAACAAAAGACAACACAAACCTACCTTCAAAACCATCTATTTAAACACACATCACAAAAAATGGAGATACATACATGGCACAGTTATCTAGGAAACAGAAATCACAAAAGAAAATACAAAGAAAGAGCACAAATCTCACCGCGAAGCAGGAGATACAAACGGCTTTAAAAGGACAGAAACCTCGTCAATCACCGGAATAGCGCAGCAACAACAGCCAAGAACAACCGAGTAAAAAATCAAAAGCAAAAGATATGAAGACAGTAAAAAGATGAGAGAAATAACTGAGCAAACCTCCATTTTTATTACGTGAGGCGCGTGAAAAGAGGAGGAGAGATTATAGCGCTCAACGTGGCAGCTTCTGATTGGTCCACGGCAAAAGCAAAACAATAACTGCCTCGGTACAAACACCAACTACTCACTTGGTAATAACTCCCCACCTTTCTTCACATATTATAGGTACATTCTCTTTCCACCCAAAGGTCACTTCACTCATTAATACGCACTGTCACTTATCATTTCTCATATTATTGGCATTTAATATTATTCTCTCATTAATTGACAATAATAAGCATTTATTCGCATAGTAGTTACGCATATCAAACAAAAACGTTTCAACTTCGCACACGTCAAGCACCGCAAACCGCACAAACTTGAACCCGTCTAGCAAAATTTTCTAACTCCTAAGTGTTGTCCGCCAACACTTGGGGGCACATTTTTACAGCAAAATTTTCTAACTCCTAAGTGTTGTCCACCAACACTTGGGGGGCACATTTTAAAGCAACATTTTCTAACTCCTAAGTGTTGTCCGCCAACACTTGGGGGGCACAGGCATTACACAGTTTTGCATATTTTCCACATTTCGTTTCCTTTTACTCCCCCTACCCGCTAAAGCGCCTAGAGGGAGTGGGGGGCAATGATAAGTACCCGCTGATAGTTATCAACGGGCACCCGCTAACAGCAAAGTACTTGTCTTTTAAAAACACAATTCTGGAGCACTTAACAAAGTATATCTAATTTCAAAAGTATCGAGCTAAATATTATTTCAACAAATACATGTCACAAAATAAAGAATATTCACAAATTGTGCTTCAAGTTATCATCTCTCTTATACTAACCCACTTGCACAAAAATATCTTGCTTTATCCACTTGCACACCCACTTGCATAAAGGTACACCCACTTGCATAAATGTATCTTGCTCCATAAGACAAGGAAGCAATATAATATTCGAGGACACCCAATTGTAACAGACAAAATCTGACTAAAGTAGCTTAGTGGCAGAATCAAGGTATGTCAGGAGGGGACACTAATCACTGTTCCAATAGTGGCTCACTGTAGCTTTTACAGCACAACAAGTGGGCAACCAAGTGGATAAACAGTGATTAGGAGTCCTAGCCTATAAATACCCCCTTTTACACACAAAGAAAGAAGGAGGACGGAAAAAAACTGTAAGAACACAAAAAAGCCCACTACAAAAACTCTCTTCCTTTATATCAGATATATTCTTACCAGCCTGGTTATTATTTTTTCCGATTACTGATTCTTACACCGGAGGTGTTTGACGGCCACCAACCCCGGGCAAGCATTGTTTTGCAGATACCTAAACTCAGGTGAAGTACCCCGGAAAAGTGCCCAGAACGGTGATCGGAAGCCTCTAATCGGTCGTGGGAATTATCACTCCTGCCGAACTCATTTTAAGAAAAAGACCAAGACTTCCCCTAGCGAAGCTACCAAGTCCAAAGCAAGAATGCTAAGAAGGCAACAATTCCAACAGCAACAACTTCTTCTTCATCAGCAGCAGCAACAATACGAAGTGGACATGCAAAGGGTGATCATGTCTAATTTACGTGACGAGATTGCCGTGTCATTGCCATCTCTACCCCAGGATCAATCAATGGTGAAGCAACAAGACAGCATGGCTAGTTCAAACAATTGTTCACATACAGCTAATCTTGATCAAGAGAATGCCTATTCATCTATGGCTATGATTAATTTCAATGACTGTGCATCTGTGGCCGAGTTCTCGAGTGATCAAGATATCTTTTGGGATGGAAGTTTGTGGAACTTGGATGATTTTCAAGGCAATGTTAGCGATGTTTCGGTAGGGAATAGAGCTACTCTGCAGGAGTACAAGAACTATCCTTTTATGATATTTAACTGCTAAGTACAACAACTAGCTACTAATTGAAACCTCTACAAAAGAATGGTTTCTAATGAAATGTACTGATTTTCATCATTGTGGGTTGAGTTGTAATACCATATATATTACATTAAGAAGTCTCTTATGATATTCGGGTGTACGTCAATAAAAATAGTGGTACTTTCTAGTTTCTTCTAGGTGTTCGAGGTGCATGTAATATTTTTATGTTAACATCAATCTGCATTGAGCCCTTCTTCACTGCTATATTTCCGGAGAGAAACGACTTCAATTATTGTTTCAGATCCTTTATATCACATACAGTAGTTTATAGTTTGTAGTTGCCGATATGTTACATGTTTGTAATTTGTACCGTATGGTTATAAAAAAAAAAGTTTGTAGTTATATTTGTTGAGTCAAACTTAAGTTAAAACTTGTAAAAATGATAACATGCATGGCGTAACCTATCAACAACGTTGTGTCAAGCTATTTTCCAGAGAAAAACATTCACAATTTCACATATTTACCATATTATATAGAGTAGAGATTTAGAGAGAACCCCTTAAATGGAGATCTTAGAAAACTAAATTAAAATATTAGCACATATGGTATGTAAACTGATCGTTGGGTGACGGAGAAAAATGTGGTGAAATTAGATTTTAAAAAAATATCACCGATTGACGGGAAAAACAAATTAAAAACGGAGGGGATTAGGTGGTATTGTATAAAAATCGAACAAAAGACAATTCATTAGTACATTGATTCATATTATGACCTGCTAGCTTTTAACGTAATACAACATAAATATTAATTATCTTATTTGAACCTAACTAAAATTACAAACTCGTGCTTAGAATAGTCTTTGATTAATTTGATAATTATCATTTTGATTATTTATCCTTAAATTTATTTTGTGATTTCCTATTAGTTAAAAAATTCAAGAGTGTAAAGTCAATTAATTAGTAAGTTCACATTAAAATTAATATTAAATTAGATTTACTAAGATTTAAATAAACATGTTATAATTATCTTTTAAAATAAGAACCAACCATTTTTCATTATTAGCATTTTAAATATCTGTCCTTAATTTAATTTGTGGTTTACCATTAATTAAATGAAATCCAGGAATGTAAAGACAATTACTTATTAAGTTCGCAATAGATATAATATTAAATTAGATGTACAATTAGTTAAATATATATAAATTTGATGTGATACATGTGTAAATAAAATATTAATTTCAAAGATATCTTTAATTAATTTATTATTTCATAATAAATTATATTTCAAACATAAATTTTGGAGGCCTACATTTTTATATGAGATGATTTGATAATAATTATATAAATGTAATCCGTGATATTTCTAGAAAAAGAGAGATTTTAGTTAGAAAATATAGAAAAGATGATAGGTTTTAGTTAAAAAGAGTAATCCATTAAATATTAGTAATTATAAAATTATTACTTCATTTCATTAAATATAATGCCCGTGATATGATTAGAAAAATAAAAAATTAAGTTAGAGAAAATTAAAAAGGTAATATGTTCTAGGTGAAAAAGGTAATTGATTAGTTTATAGTAATTATAATTTAATTACGTTATTTTACTAAATAAAATTGTTCGTAATATTTTTAGAAAATGAGAAATTAATATTGTCCGTGATAATTCTAATATTTCTATTAAAAGTGTGATTTTAGTTAGAAAATATAGAAAAAATGTTACGTTTTAGCTAAAAAAGGTAATTGATTAATTAATAATATTATAATATTATTAGTTTATTTTATTAAATAGAATCGCCCGTGATATAATTGGAAAAAGAGAGATTTTAGTTACAGAAAATAGAAAGGTAATGTGAAGATGACATGATTTATGTGAAAAAGGTAATTGATTAATTTATAGTAATTATAATTTAATTATGTTATTTTACTAAATAAAATTGTTCATAGCTTTTAGAAAATGAGAAATTAATGTTGCCCGTTATATCTCTAAAAAAAGGGATTTAATTAGAAGAAAATAGAAAAGATGATATATTTTAGCTGAAAAGATAATCGGTTAATTATTAGTATTATAATATTATTATTTTATTTTTATTAAATAGAAACGCCCGTGATATAATTGGAAAAAAGGAAGATTTTAGTAAAAGAAAGAAAAAAAGGTAACGTGTTTTGGCTGAAAAAGGTAACCGTCCATGATAGTTGGAAAAAGAGAGATTTTAGTTAGAGAAAAGAGAAAAGGTAACATGTTTTGACTGGAAAAAGTAATTGATTAGTTAATTGTAATAGTAATATAATTATGTTATTTTATTAAATAAAATTGCTCGTAATGTTTTTAAAAAGGAGAAATTTTATTTAGATAAAATGTAAAAGATATTCTATTTTACCTGAAAAATGAAATTATTTAGTTATTGAAAAATAGAAAAGATAATATGTTTAACCTGAAAAAAGAAATTGAGTAATAAATGAGAAATTTCAGTTAGATAAAATATAAAAGATATTGTATTTTACCTGAAAAGGAAAATTATTTAGTTCTTGAAAAATAGAAAAATATAATATGTGTAACCTGAAAAAGGAAATTGATTAATTAGTAATCTGTAATTGAGTAAGGATAAATAAGTAAAATCAACAGGTACCGTGCCAATCAACCGACCAACCAAACTTTTAATGTTTCGACTTTTATATAATGGTATAGATATAATAAAGGTTATACGGTTTCTTCGTCTTTTTCTAATTTTTAAAGGGATGATATTTAAGTTTCAATTTTTTTTTCTATTTAGAGTCGTGAACACATGCACATGTCATACGTCTAACTTAGAGCCAATCTATACGATTACGATCATATAAAATCCGAAACATTAAAAGTTTGGTTGGTCAGCTACCCATTGATTTTACTTATTACCCTTACTTAATTATAGATTAAATTCATATTTGACAAGGTAAGAAAAAGCTAAGAGAAAAAGGCATTTTGGCTGGCTATCTTTTTTGTTTTTGGCACTTGGATGGCTGAGAATAATATTTGACATTATGTCTGGCTATAATAAATTTTTTAAGCACTTGAGGGGCTGCCGTCAAGTGCCGTTAGGGTATAAGCCCATAACTTGAAATTGACAGGGGTATTTCCGGTATTAATAAAAAGAATGGAATAGAAAGAAATAAAAGTAAAACAAAAACAAATAACAAATCTTCCCTATTTTTTTAATCATCTTCAGAGTATCAGTGATCAAGGTGACTGTTTGCATTTTCTCATTGTCGTAACAAGGTGACTGTTGCAGAATCTTCTGGCGGGACAGGAGAAATAACTCAACTGGAGCTATTCATCCGCGAACATGTTAAGCCTTGAGAATTTCTTCTTTGTTTTATTCAGTTGGTTGGGTTCTCAATACAAAGTATTGCATTAGATTTGTTGGATCTGTGAATCAATAGATGGAACATATTTTATAGAGAGTAAAGTGCACTTTGTGTACCTGAACTTTGGTTTAGGACACCACTTGAAATACCATGGTTTCAAATCTGTCACGGGCAATACTGAACAAACTAACTACTTACAGTTAGTGTACTGCCGTCTATTTCTCTCTAACGACGTCAATTGTCCAGGGGTAAATCAGTCTTTTCCTACATGGTTTTTTCGCGGGCTTTAAAGCAAACACTTGCCTCCCAATTTAATTGTTTATTCACTTGTTTATGTGTTATGTGATCTGTATTGTTTATAAAAATCCATTTTCGAACCCCACTTCTGTTTGCTTTGTTATCTTATCCTAAATGAATGTTAAAATCGGAGGTGGGTTGATGGATGAAGGACGGTGGTTGTGGGTTTTGAAATCGCAACAGACGGGAGGGGGTTTTAGGGGTTGAGTTATGAGACAGAGTTGTTGTAGGTTGTGGTTGTGTAGGGCACCGGAGATGGGTTTGCGTGGTTGAAATCGAAGGTGGAGGCTGGGTTTAATCGGAGTTGAGAATGGGTTTACATTGAAGTAGAGTGAGGTCTTCAGGTGAATTGGGAAAGAGGGGTGGCGTTGCAATAAGAAGGTGGAGCTCGGCAGCGCTGGTAGGTGATGGGTTTGCGAATTGAGAAGAGAGAGAGAGAGAGAGAGAGAGAGAGAGAGAGAGAGAGAGAGAGAGAGAGAGAGAGAGAGAGAGAGAGAGAGAGAGAGAGATGATGTTAGAGATGTTGAATTGGAAAATAAGGGTGAAGGAGTGGTGGTGGTGCTCTGCTCGATTAAGTAAGGTATACAGGTTATCTCTGATGGTCAGTATTTCTTCACTAGTATCCATATATCCAACTTCTAGATACTGCAGTTATGGAGGTTTTATTTTTTTTTACCAGGTTCATGAATAAAGCTTGCATTATTAGGAATACTGAACAGATAGGCCCAGATGAGGTAGCTTTGAACCCGTCGAACATTTGCACAGTTGATCAAGTTGAAGAGCTAAAAGTACTAATTAGAGTCCTGCCATTGTGGTCTACATCCATCATGATGTCGATAAACATAAGTCAGGTTTCATTTGGATTGCTGCAAGCTAAGACCATGGATAGGCGCCTCATTGGAGACTTGAAAATTCCAGCTGGATCTTTTATTATGTTTGGAATCGGCGCTATATTTATTTGGATTATGCTATATGATCGCGTACTTATTCCATTAGCAACAAAAATTAGAGGAAAACCAGTTCATCTTGGTACAAAAGAAAGAATGGGGATTGGGTTAATCTGTTCATTTATGTCTATGGTTGTTTCAGCTATTGTGGAGCATATGAGACGAACGAAAGCAATCGAACAAGGTTTTAAAGATAATCCAGATGGTTTAGTGAACATGTCTGCATATTGGCTAGTAGTACAACATGTTTTGGGTGGATTAGCCCAAGCTTTCACTGCAGTGGCGTAAACTGAATTTTGCTATTCTGAATTTCCAAAGAGCATGTCTAGCATTGCATCAGCCATGTTCGGGCTAGGAGCGGCATTTGCAAATTTGTTTGCCAGTGTGATAATGTGTATTTTATACACGTTTTATCTTTTATTCTCTTGCATTTTTATTAGTTTCGAATGTTGTTTTATTGATATTAATTATGTTTTTCATCTTTCAGTGCCCCATGCTTAATTGTTGAAAATATGGATTATTTTGGGCTTGAAAGCGAAGATTATTCAAGAGGGAAGTTAGAAGATGCAAGCTCGCAATGCCGGGAGGCGTTTAATGCACTATATTGAAGATTTTATCTTGTACGGGCAGCTGTACGGCCGTTCAACAGGCCGTACAGAGCTGCTGTGTATTAAAAAGAACAAAACATCTTCATATCTCATAACATCTAACCTACATCTTATTTTTCCTCTCTAACTTAGCCTCTTCAAGAACATTCAATTAGGGTTAGTAGAGTAGAGAGATACATCAATTACTCATAATCTAGCATTGATTATGAGTAACTAACTCCATATATTTGGCTCAAGGAGGAATTCTTGTACTAAACCCACTTCAATTTAAGTAAGATCTATTTCACTCTATCTTGAATTCTTGAGTTGTATTGTTTATGATTTTGCTTGGAGAATTGTAAGTTGCTTCAATTTGCTCTTCTTGTAATATCAATTGCTAATTGTTTGTGCTAATCCGTAATTGTTAGTACATTCATTATAGTAGCACAAGTTTAGTGTACCTAAATTCTCAAGTTTCAAGTGCAAATACCTAGGGTGAGCTTCTCATCCTTGGGTTTGTCCTAGCCTCTCTTTGATTGATTCCTTGATTTGGTTAAATTGGTAGTGCTTCACTATTGGTTGCTAGTATCAAGAGAACTAATTTATGTGCTTCACTAAATTAGTGTTTATAATAGAAGAGAAATAAGTGATTGTGTGCTTCACCAATTATCTTGGTTAGGTAGAGTTGGATATATTTGCTTGTTGTTGGGTTGAAGTGCTTGAGTTGCCATTATCCTTGGGTTGAATATCCCTATATCTTGCTAATTTACTCATTGTGTTGTTGTGTTGGTAATTCGGATGTTTGTCATTAACATAGTTGTATTTTTATAGCAATTTATTTCTTGTATTTAAGGTGTTCGATAAAACACCTTAACCAAACTCAAAACCCCCCATTTACACACCTCTAGATTGTAAGAGATAATATACTCGGAATCGATATTGATAGTCCTTCCATGTGAACGAACTACGAAAAACACTACCTTCACAGTGCTATTTTGAGTAATTTAAACAGTGTTACGAGTAAAGGAGGGAAAGTGAGCTGGACTTCGACAAACGTCAACAAGGGGCATTATGAAAGGTACTTTGTCGCTGCCAACTGGCCTTGAAGAATGGAGATGTAAGAGGTTTCAAGGTCGCCGGAATAAGAAGGTGGAGCTCGGCAGCGCTGGTAGGTGCTGGGTTTGCGAATTGAGAAGAGGAAGAGAGAGGGAGAGAGAGAGAGAGAGAGAGAGAGAGAGAGAGAGAGAGAGAGAGAGAGATGATGTTAGATATATTGAATTGGAAAATAAGGGTGAAGGAGTGGTGGTGGTGCTCTGCTCGATTAAGTACACAAAAGACCTATACAACAAGGTAATGGACTAATTTACCCCTGGTCATTTAACACCGTTAGTGGAAAATAGACGGCAGTACACTAACTGTAAGTAGTTAGTTTGTTCAGTATTGCCCGTGACAGATTTGAATCCATGGTATTTCAAGTGGTGTCCTAACCAAAATTCAGGTACACAAAGTGCACTTTACTCTTTTATAGATTGTGCTTTTTCTGGTTAGTGTTAAACACTTATACTGAGATTCAACCTTGTTCAGTGTCATGAAATCCACCAACATCAGTCTCCATTATTTTCTGTTGTGAATTTTTCAACAAGATGAATGTAGGAATTTCTGCAAGTTAAAGACTACTCTGATTCTGTGTTGGTGTCCAGTTGAGCTATGTCGTAATGAAAATGTCTAATTTTAGAGACATTAGATTTGAGATTAAGGTTCCGATTCGCATTAACCACGTTCATCGATACTTCTGTTTCCCATTTACCAGGTTCATCAACCATGAAACAGACTCCACATAAGTTGTCACTGGCTAAAAATGACTCCCCAGTTACTCTCAAACTTGATCTTAATCTTACAAGTAAATAGTTTCCTCGTTACATTTTTGAAGCCACCCATATAGTATATATATCTGCCACTGTAATAAAGCCAATTTAAGTTCCTCCGGCACTGAATTTGCTCCTACATTAAGGCTGTCCTTTGATGGTGTTTCCAACTGCTACATGTTAACAAAAGAACCAGGAAGAGATGCATGCATTTTCACATCCTCAGGTGCATTAGAACTTGAGAAACCAGGGTCGACAACAACAGCTGTTTCTCCAGCATCAGCAACAGATACCACTACTTTCCCCGACAAACCAGGATCGACAAGACATTGATCGCTTGAATTTTCTGAAGCACACTGGTTGCTGGGCCCAGTCAATATCTGTTTGTCCAATCTATGTTGCACTGTACACCTGCATCGTTGTAATGTGTCAGAAAAGTTGTTCAGAGATACATTGCCGCATGATCAGCAAGGCTTCGCTAGTCGGAGGGAGACGGAAGGGAGGCTTGCTGTTGGTGAAATGGGAGGGAGACGGGAGGGATTAAAAGTCTAATTTACCCCTGATATTTAGACGCCGTTACTAGCGTTTTGACGGCAGCCCCTCAAGTGCTTAAAAAATTTATTATAGCCAGACATAATGTCAAATATTATTCTCAGTCATCCAAGTGCCAAAAACAAAAAAGATAGCCAGCCAAAATGCCTTTTTCTCAAAAGCTAAATTTTGGAAATAAGGATCGTTCCCACGAAGACTTGGTGTATTTAAGTAAATATGTTTATTCAACAACGTTCGGTTAATTATAGAAGCCTGAACAACGAAATGGTTGGTTTGTTCAAATCACAATTAATTAATGAAATAACGACTAAAAATTAATATGATAAAGATTTTATATATGAGATAAACATGGGATTCTAATTTCATTATTTATTTCATTTAGAATTGATGCCTTAATTTTAAAATGATTCTGATAATTATGAAAGCTAGTCGGGAACACGAAACTAATATAAGCCCCTTTCAGCCTTAACTTATACCAAACCATACAAACATCCACTTAAAAAGATAGAAGTTGCGTGGACACCATTTATGTCTAGACCCTATATGTCTATAAGATTTGAAAACATAACTGGTTTACGAATAAATTCCTTATTTATGGCTACACAGGGTGATGTGATTCAAAACCCTACCACTAATCGTAATTATATATGAAAATTACGAACCTGTGCTAACATGGCAAATTCTAAATTCTCAAATCCACTTTCGCATTCATTAAGAATTAATAATTTAGATGATAGCTACGCATCTAATAAATTAAGCACAACCACGTTAGGCAATCGAAAATTTTTATCATAACACAATTTATTAAGGCATCGAATTACTAAATTACGTAAATAAATCCATTAGAATCCCATGACGGCGATTAGTTCATAATTAAACGAATCGTCATCATGGGATTAATTGAAATAATAATAATAATAATAATAATAATAATAATAATAATAATAATAATAATAATAACAACAACAACAATAATAAAACTAAATTAAAAATTACGATAAATTAAATATGAAAATTATAAGAGTTTAGAAACTAAAACCGAGATAATTTCCACTTGCAAGAAACGAGCACTCCGACAATTCCCTGTAAAATAAGAAATTAGAAAATAAAACCGAAAAAGCTTCCACCGAAAGAGAAGAGCACTCCAAATAATTCCCGTAATTTCTTCAACCAAAATAACACTTATACTAAATTTGCTAAAAATTAAAGTGTTTAAAAACAAAGCTTAAAATTACATGAACAAGAGAGAATACAAGAGAGAAAATTGCTCTCCAAATTGTTGTGTGGAAATAAGACCAAGAACTAGGCCTATTTATAGGAGAAATTAGCACACCACAAAATTAAAAAAATAAAAAGAAAAAGGAAAAGAAAATAAAAAAATGAAAAGAAATGAACAAAAAAATTAAATACAGCCGAAAGTATCCTACACCAACCACACTCTCACAATTGCTTCCCTGCCACCAGCCATGCCCAGTCACATCCATAGTGCGTGTAAGCCACGCGCTTCAATTTCCCGGCTTTGGACAGGCGCGTGTCTCCCACGCGCTTGTGGGAGAGTGGCGCAAAAAAAACAGAAACCTCCTTCCAGCCACAACTTGCCTGCTCTGTGCGCCTTCCATTAACATCACTTGCATAATTAACCTAATTAATTCTGCCGACAGCCGAATGGTGCATTATTTTTATAATTTTTTTTTTCTTTTTTTTTTCTTTTGCTACTTCAACTTGCATAACAAAATATATTTAATTAATAAATACTTAATTTAATTCCGAATTTTATAAAAATAATTATCTAATGTTATTAGATATTTATAAATATAATTTTCTAATTAAATAAAGTATTTATTAATATAAATAAATTTTCAAGTCCCAAGCTGCGGTAAATTGAGGACCAAAAAACGGACTTCTTTTCCTTAACGAAAAATATATCAATTCCAACCGGGGTTCCAGATTTAAGAATATATCATACAGAATTTCTTTATGATAATTCTTTTTCCTTGTAGCCAGTCCACTTGATAAAACTGAGATAAAAATCCACCGTTTTTAGCCCTTTTATTGCCACAAGACCTAAAGTTGCGATTTCTGCACAACAAATAATTAAACAACAAAAACGAATTAAAAGACACAACATATTTAAGGATAAACCACCAATCTAGGTCCATTTAGTGCATAATAAGTGGATATAAAATCCACTTATCACACCCCCAAACTTAAACTGAAGCTTGTCCTCAAGCGAAAACAGACTCGATTATCTCTAAATGCATGAATGCAAACGATGCAAGGATCCCATAGGCAAGGCAAAAACCAATTTAGCAGAGTGTCTCAGAGAATGTGATAACTCCAAATAGAGATCGACTAAATATCAACATATTAACATTTACAAGTACAGAAACATGCGTATGTGCAATGCTCATCAGAAATACTCTTAGCACTAGATCAAAACCATACCTATTCTTCGCCAAGACAATCACAAGTTTATAAATGGAATGAACGCTAGACACTTCATAACCTAGAAATACCTCCATCATCATTTGAGTTATACAGGAATTCATGCTTTATTACTAACAACTATGACGCATAAAACTATACACAACACACATGCTTATTTGACCGTGCAGTGGATGAGACCCCAAAAGGCTTATACAATAATACCCATGTAGCGAGCGTTAGGTTAGTGGATCCCAGACCGGAAAAGTCTTAGGTCACTAGGCTTGAGTCCCCTAGAACTTAATTGCTCGAGTATTAAAGAGCTCATCCTGGCCAATTCTGCATACTCACACTATCATAACACTCTTTTCTTTTTCTTTTTCCTTTTCTTTTTCTTTTTTTTTTCTTTTTTTTTATATGCAATCTGGAATGAGAATTCTCAATTCCAACCCTAGACTACTCATATAAATATGAGCTGGCTACTAGCCAATTGACACCTATCCATTATTAACAAATACACACAAACTAGCATGAACCCTGGTTTCCCCCCAAACTTATATTTATTGATTCTACGGTATCAAGGGAATAAAGAAAATTCCAAATATAATCAGGTGATTAAATTTCAACAACCAAACAAGCATGACCTTAACCTAGCCCAAAAGTAACCGATGAGTTGTGTAAGATTGTGTTTCTGCAACATGCACGTCAATTCATAAGTATTTAAATCAGCCCTCTATCCATCATTATCACACTCAAATTCATCATTGACTACTAAACGGAATCGCCAAGCGCTACGGGATCAATGAAAATATGATATGCAACTAATCATGAATATGCAAATTTTTTTTTTTTTTAATTTTATATACATATATATGAATTATATGAAATTATACTAGCATGATATATTATGAACTACATGAAACTGTATGCATAATATGACTCAATTAATCAATTATCCTAAATCACCCCCAAATTTAAAATATTCAATGTCCTCATTGAAGGTATAGATAAAGGATAACAGAGAACTCCCCTAACTGTCGGCATCGTCACCCTCCTCGGGTGGTGAATCAATTGGTGGAAATGAGTTCCAACCTGAGGCTAATCCTGCAACTCGTCAATGGCCTGCAAACTGAAAAAAAATCACACAAAATCAAACCACACATAAAAACACCAAACCTATGGGTTGCCTCCCACAAAGCGCTTGTTTATTGTCGCTAGCTTGACGATTATACTCAGAATCATGTGGTGGCCAACTTGGTGGTATCAACCTCACGGTTCACCGTGTCACCAAAATAGGGTTTCAATCTCTGCCCATTCACTTTGAACGATTGATCGGGTGATTTCTCAAATATTTCCACCGCTCCGTGTGGAAACACAGTTTTGACAACAAATGGCCCTGACCACCTCGATTTGAGCTTCCCTGGAAACAATCGAAGACGAGAGTTGAACAGCAAGACTAACTGTCCCGGTACAAAAGACTTTTGCACCAAACGTCTGTCATGCCATCTTTTGACCTTCTCCTTGTATAACTTTTGGTTTTCATAAGCCTGTAGCCGAAACTCATCCAGTTCATTAATCTGAAGCATTCTTTTCTCACCTGCAGCTGATAAGTCAAAGTTCAACTTCTTCAGCGCCCAATAATCTTTGTGCTCTAGTTCGGCAGGCAGATGACAAGACTTCCCATAGACAAGCTGGTATGGTGACATACCCAAGGGCGTTTTATATGCTGTACGATAAGCCCATGCGGCTTCATCGAGTTTCAAAGACCAGTCCTTTCTCGAAGGACTCACCACTTTTTCCAGAATGCGTTTAATCTCGCGATTAGATACCTCGGCTTGGCCATTGGTTTGCGGGTGGTCTGCTGTAATATCCCGTAATTTTTAGAATAATAATAATAAAAGAATAATAGAATAAAAAGGATTAAAATTAGATTATAAATAGGATTTAAAATTGGATTAGAATAGTGGGCCTAATATATGGATCGGATTTGAATACGGATTACTAGTAGGTCTGGAATTATGGTGGTGAGACATTATAAATACATCATATTCTCCTTCTCCATCTTTTATAACAAAATCCGTAGGTCTCCTTCACACATAATTCAGCAGTTTTGTAAAATTCGTATAAAATTCATCGTATGTCGGAATTCGTTGATTCTGGACTTTTCGGAAAGATATTTTCATGCTCTACAACTTTCATTCTTTGAGTTTTTCAAGAAAATGTCGTTTAGAGGGTCAAAATTGGCTAAATACAGATCTGGTCAGGAGTGGTACATGATTTGATTCGTGAGTTTCCGCGTAGAGGTAAGTTTCTGATTGATCTATCTAGTGTTTTCGAAATTATGTGTTATGTGTACGTACTTGTTATCAAAACATGGGCTAAGTGATTATATTTTGAATTTATATATATTATTATATATATGTGTTATGTGTAAACAATATTCTTGGAACTCTAGTTTATGCCATGGTTTGCGAAAATAAGAATAAGGACCGAGTCACCGGATTGTAGTGACAGTTTTCTAAAATTTAGGACCGTTATCACCGGGTTGTAGTGGTCGTGGTATGAATTGTGGGTTTCAAGTTATTGTTGTTATGTGGTATCGAATAATAATATGTGTATCGAAAGTTATTGTTTCATATATCGTATTGTATTGAATATTGTGTTATTTTATATGTGTATGTATGTTACTTTGCCCGACTGGTTAGATCGATTGGTTACTTGCTGGGCTGTATAGCTCATTACTTACAATTTTTAGGTTCGGTGTACAATCGAGTTTGGTAGCGTTGGAGTTCGAAGACCATAGAATTGGGCTAGATTGACTTTTCGATAGATGTTAGCTGCGCTTTTGTAATAAGTACCTTTGTAATTGACTTTTGGTTCAATAAATTGTAATTTGTTTTAGTTTTCGATTTAGAATTAATAGTCCGAAAAGTCGGGCTGTTACATCTGCCGTAGCTACCCGGTGGTTGATGTTGTACTTTGCCATGAGATTAGTAAACTTGCGATTGCAAAAGTGAGTACCTTCATCGCTTATGATTACTCGAGGAGTGCCGAATCTTGTGAAGATGTTCTTGTGAAGGAAGTTGAGCACGACATTGGCATTATTGGTCGGAAGTGCCTTGACTTCAGCCCATTTGGAAACATAATCAACGGCTAGCAAGATGTATTGGTTGTTACATGAGGAAATGAATGGTCCCATGAAATCGATGCCCCAAACATCGAAGATTTCCACCTCTAGCATTATATTGAGGGGCATCTCATTCCTCCTAGATATGTTACCAACACGCTGACAACGATCACACTTTAGCACAAACTGATGGGCATCCTTAAAAAGGGATGGCCAATAAAATCCCGCTTGAAGAATTCGAGTTGCGGTCTTTTCACTTCCATAATGGCCACCATATGTCGTGGCGTGATAATCCCTTAGAATAGCCTCTGTTTCACTGTATGGCACACATCTCCTAATCACCTGATCTGCTCCTTGTTTAAACAGATATGGTTCGTCCCAACGATACCATTTGACTTCATGCAAGAATTTCTTTTTTTGTGCAAAAGAGAGCTCAGGAGGAATTACTCGACTCACCAGAAAGTTCACAATGTCTGCAAACCAAGGTTCTTCTTCTTGTATCCCAAACAACTGTTCATCAGGAAAGGATTCATTAATGACGGTTTTGCCCTGGGATGACTTCCCAAGGTCTTCCAATCGTGAGAGATGGTCGGCTACTTGGTTTTCTGTCCCTTTTCTATCCTTGATCTCCACATCGAATTCTTGCAACAGGAGAATCCATCGAATCAACCTAGGTTTGGAGTCCTTTTTAGAGAGCAGTTATCTGATAGCCGCGTGATCAGTGTACACAGTCACCTTCGTGCCAAGCAAGTATGAACGGAATTTTTCAAAACCATAAACTATGGCTAACAACTCCTTCTCAGTGGTAGTGTAGTTTAATTGAGCATCGCTGAGGGTTTTGCTTGCATAGTAGATGACATGAAACATTTTATTTTTCTTTTGGCCAAGAACGGCCCCAACTGCGTAATCGCTAGCATCACACATCATAGCGAAAGGCTCACTCCAATCTGGAGCAATGATCACGGGTGCTGAAATCAATTTCTTCTTCAGAGTCTCGAAAGCTGTGAGACATTCTTCGTTAAATTTGAAATGAATATCTTTTTCCAACAGCTGACACAAAGGTTTGGAAATTTTTGCGAAGTCCTTGATAAAACGCCTGTAGAAACCTGCGTGCCCAAGGAAACTGCGAATCCCTCGCACTGAATTAGGTGGCGACAGCTTTTCAATAGCTTCTATCTTTGCTCTGTCCACTTCTAGACCTTTCCTTGACACCTTGTGCCCGAGAATAGTTCCTTCTTGTACCATAAAGTGGCACTTCTCCCAATTGAGCACTAGGTTAGTTTCCACGCATCTTTTCAACACCGAGCCAAGATTTTGCAAACATTCATCAAAAGATAGACCGAATACCGAGAAGTCATCCATGAAGACTTCAACAGTCTTGCCAATCATGTCTGAGAAGATGGCCATCATGCACCTTTGAAAGGTACCAGGTGCTCCACACAAGCCAAAAGAAACCCACCGAAAGGCGAAAGTACCGAACGGGCATGTAAATGTTGTTTTCTCCTGATCCTCAGGAGCAATGCAGATTTGGTTATATCCAGAATAACCATCCAGAAGGCAGTAATAATCATGGCCGGCTAGTCTATCTAGCATCTGATCAATGAAAGGAAGGGGAAAATGATCCTTCCTTGTGGCTTTATTCAACTTTCGGTAGTCCATGCAGATTCGCCAACCGGTGACTGTGCGAGTAGAGATGAGTTCATTCTTTTCATTGGTAATCACAGTCATGCCTCCCTTCTTCGGCACACATTGCACTGGACTCACCCATGCACTGTCAGAAATGGGATAGATAATCCCTGCATCCAGCCACTTGATGATTTCTTTCTTCACTACCTCTTTCATAAGAGGATTTAGCCGCCTTTGATGCTCCACTGTTGGTTTACTACCTTCTTCCAATGGAATTTTATGTTGACAATAAGCTGGGCTGATGCCTTTGATATCCGCTAGGGTCCAACCAATGGCTGTTTTGAATTCCCTCAGGACTCTTAAAAGCTTGTCTTCCTCAGAGTCTGAAAGGTTAGCAGATATAATCACAGGTAAGGTAGATGATTCACCAAGAGAAGCATACTTTAAGTGATTAGGAAGTGGTTTGAGCTCTAGAGTTGGAGCTTCCTCGATAGATGGTTTCATTTGCTGATGCGGCCCTTTTAGTTCTGGCAGATCCAATGATTCAACTGGTCTTTCAAATTTTCTTTGCCATGGCAAAGCATCCAGATATTGCAATTGTTCATCTATGTCATCTTCATCTAATGAATACCTTCCACTAAGGGCCTTTTCCACAGTGTCATTCATGAACATGTGATCCAACTTTTCTTGTACCGTAGACTCAATCAAGTCTACCTTCAGACACTGTTCTTCTTCTGTTGGAAACTTCATGGCTTTAAAAACGTTGAAAGTGACATTTTGATCATGCACCCTCATTGTAAGTTCCCCCTTTTGGACGTCAATCAATGTTTGTCCTGTCGCCAAGAATGGCCTACCAAGAATGATCGAAATCTTCTTGTCCTCTTCGAAATCAAGTATGACAAAATCAGCTGGAAAGATAAGTTTGTCTACTTTTACTAGGACATCTTCAACAACTCCCCGAGGATAAGTGATAGAGCGATCAGCCAACTGAAGTGACATGTTCGTCGGGTTTGGCTCAGGAAGGCCAAGTTGTAAGAAAACTGAGTATGGCATGAGGTTGATGCTTGCTCCTAAATCATATAAACATTTGTCAAAAGACAAATTCCCAATGGTGCATGGTATGGTGAAACTTCCAGGATCTTTTAGCTTAGGCGGTAACTTTTGTTGCAATACCGCACTACACTCCTCTGTCAAAGCAACAGTTTCTAAGTCCTCAAGTTTTACTTTTCTCGATAGAATGCCCTTCATGAACTTGGCGTAACTTGGCATTTGTTCCAGGGCTTCAGCAAATGGAATGTTGATATGTAATTTCTTAAAGACTTCAAGAAATTTGCCAAACTGCTTGTCCAGTTTCTGTTTTTGCAAACGTCGAGGAAATGGCGGAGGTGGATAGACATGCTCTTCTGCTTCGTTCTGTGCAAGGACTGATTGTTTAGGAGGTGGTACACTTTCTTCTACCTCCGTGCTTGAAATTGGAGCCTTACCCTTGTCCTCGGTATCTCCCAAGTTCACTTTTTCCGTTTCTTCATCGGGCAGAATTTTATTTGCTCTTTCCAATTCAGTGCCTTCTGTGACTTTCCCCGATCTTAAAGTGATGGCTTTAATGTGCTCTTGGTTTTTCTTTCTCCCTGGATTAGCTTCAGTATCACTGGGGAGTGTTCCTTGTGGTCGCCTCATCATGAAACTAGCGAGTTGTCCCAATTGAGTTTCCAGATTTTTAATAGAAGCCGCTTGGCTTTAGGACGCCAACCTCAACTCCTCCAATTCTGCCTTTTCACTAGAAGATGATTGCCCAGAATTCCCATAGGATTGTTGTTGAAATCCTGGGGGTTGAAATTGTCATGGGGCATATTGTTGCTGATATTGGTGCCCCTGCTGTTGCTGGAATCCAGATGGATTATATGGCCTAGCTCCAAACTGCTGATTTTGAAATTGTTGGTAGGGCTGATTTGATTGTTGTGCTCCTCCTTGATTATTGCTCCAACTGAAATTTGGATGATTTTGGTTGTTCGGATGGTAGGAATTTGGAGCTGGCTGTTGCTGTCTTTGGAAATTGCTTACGAATTGAACCGACTCGTTTGAGATGGCACATTGGTTCGATTCATGTGCGCCCGCACACAACTCATAAACACTAGCAATTTGATGAAATCCTTGTGCTGTCAAAGAGTCTATTTTCAAGTTCAAAGCCTCTATCTGAGCTGCTAAGGAAGTGGCCTTGTCGACATTAAGAATTCCTGCTACCTTCTGTTGTGGCATCCTCTGAGTTGGATTTTGATATTCATTAGCTGCCATCATCTCGATAAGATCGTAGGCTTCCTCATAACTTTTTGCCCATAATGCTCCCCCTGAAGCTGCATCTACCATTGGCCTTGATTGTATTCCTAGTCCATTATAGAAGCAATTTATGACCATCCAATTTGGCATGCCATGATGAGGGCATTGCCGAAGCATTTCCTTGTATCTTTCCCACGCTTCACATAAAGATTCACCAGACTGTTGAGAAAATTGCGTGATAGCATTCCTTATAGCTGCAGTCTTTGCCATGGGGAAGAATTTGCTAAGAAACTTTTGAGCTAGATCAGCCCAAGTGGTGATAGATCCCGGTGGCAGAGAGTGTAACCAACTTTTGGCCTTGTCTCTTAAGGAAAACGGGAAGAGTCTCAACTTCACAGCATCATCTGACACATTGTTAAATCTAAATGTGTCGCATATTTCTATGAAGTTCCTAATGTGTAAGTTAGGATCTTCCGTTGCAGTTCCTCCGTACTGTACTTGATTCTGCACCATCTGAATAGTGCTAGATTTAATTTCAAATGTAGGAGCCGCAATTGCTGGACGAATGATACTTGACTGAATGTCATCAATCTTCGGTTGCGAGTAGTCCATTAAAGCCCTTGCTGCTGCAGGTGCAACTACTTCGGCTTCTCCGTCCATCTTGTGAGTATTTGCTAGTTTAAGTACTTGCTTGGCTTTTAATGCTTTAGCACGTGTTAGCATAAAAATCCAAGTATCTGAACACAAATAATCACATCAAAATATAAGATAAATGTTCAAGTCAAACAAATTAACTTCTATTGTAGTAAAACACATAAACAAAATAACACCGAGTCCCCGGCAGCGGCGCCAAAAACTTGTTCGCTATTTTCTCTACGCAAGTATACGCAGTCCAAAAGCAATATAGGGAAATAAGGATCGTTCCCACGAAGACTTGGTGTATTTAAGTAAATATGTTTATTCAACAACGTTCGGTTAATTATAGAAGCCTGAACAACGAAATGGTTGGTTTGTTCAAATCACAATTAATTAATGAAATAACGACTAAAAATTAATATGATAAAGATTTTATATATGAGATAAACATGGGATTCTAATTTCATTATTTATTTCATTTAGAATTGATGCCTTAATTTTAAAATGATTCTGATAATTATGAAAGCTAGCCGGGAACACGAAACTAATATAAGCACCTTTCAGCCTTAACTTATACCAAACCATACAAACATCCACTTAAAAAGATAGAAGTTGCGTGGACACCATTTATGTCTAGACCCTATATGTCTATAAGATTTGAAAACATAACTGGTTTACGAATAAATTCCTTATTTATGGCTACACAGGGTGATGTGATTCAAAACCTTACCACTAATCGTAATTATATATGAAAATTACGAACCTGTGCTAACATGGCAAATTCTAAATTCTCAAATCCACTTTCGCATTCATTAAGAATTAATAATTTAGATGATAGCTACGCATCTAATAAATTAAGCACAACCACGTTAGGCAATCGGAAATTTTTATCATAACACAATTTATTAAGGCATCGAATTACTAAATTACGTAAATAAATCCATTAGAATCCCATGACGGCGATTAGTTCATAATTAAACGAATCGTCATCATGGGATTAATTGAAATCATAATAATAATAATAATAATAATAATAATAATAATAATAACAATAATAATAATAATAATAATAATAATAATAATAATAATAATAATAATAATAATAATAACAACAACAATAATAAAACTAAATTAAAAATTACGATAAATTAAATATGAAAATTATAAGAGTTTAGAAACTAAAACCGAAATAATTTCCACTTGCAAGAAACGAGCACTCCGATAATTCCCTGTAAAATAAGAAATTAGAAAATAAAACCGAAAAAGCTTCCACCGAAAGAGAAGAGCACTCCAAATAATTCCCGTAATTTCTTCAACCAAAATAACACTTATACTAAATTTGCTAAAAATTAAAGTGTTTAAAAACAAAGCTTAAAATTACAAGAACAAGAGAGAATACAAGAGAGAAAATTGCTCTCCAAATTGTTGTGTGGAAATAAGACCAAGAACTAGGCCTATTTATAGGAGAAATTAGCACACCACAAAATTAAAAAAATAAAAAGAAAAAGGAAAAGAAAATAAAAAAAATTAAAAGAAATGAACAAAAAAATTAAATACAGCCGAAAGTATCCTACACCAACCACACTCTCACAATTGCTTCCCTGCCACCAGCCATGCCCAGTCACATCCATAGCGCGTGTAAGCCACGCGCTTCAATTTCCCGGCTTTGGACAGGCGCGTGTCTCCCACGCGCTTGTGGGAGAGTGGCGCAAAAAAAACAGAAACCTCCTTCCAGCCACAACTTGCCTGCTCTGTGCGCCTTCCATTAACATCACTTGCATAATTAACCTAATTAATTCTGCCGACAGCCGAATGGTGCATTATTTTTATAATTTTTTTTTTCTTTTTTTTTCTTTTGCTACTTCAACTTGCATAACAAAATATATTTAATTAATAAATACTTAATTTAATTCCGAATTTTATAAAAATAAATATCTAATGTTATTAGATATTTATAAATATAATTTTCTAATTAAATAAAGTATTTATTAATATAAATAAATTTTCAAGTCCCAAGCTGCGGTAAATTGAGGACCAAAAAACGGACTTCTTTTCCTTAACGAAAAATATATCAATTCCAACCGGGGTTCCAGATTTAAGAATATATCATACAGAATTTCTTTATGATAATTCTTTGTCCTCGTAACCAGTCCACTTGATAAAACTGAGATAAAAATCCACCGTTTTTAGCCCTTTTATTACCACAAGACCTAAAGTTGCGATTTCTGCACAACAAATAATTAAACAACAAAAACGAATTAAAAGACACAACATATTTAAGGATAAACCATCAATCTAGGTCCATTTAGTGCATAATAAGTGGATATAAAATCCACTTATCATGTCACCACCGTCCACCCCTTTTCCTCTCTTCTCAAACTGCCTCACTCCACCCTTTACCTCCAACCTCCATTCTCACTACTCGCCATTCCCAGTCCAACACCAGCCGCACCCTCCGTCTTCACCTACAGCCCGCCTGCAAACTACCCCCTCCCCTTCTTCACCCACTTCGCAGCTCCCATCTCTCCTACATATACAACACAACACAGCCATCTCCTTCTCCTTCAGTTCATAAACACCCCCCTTTCTACTTCTTTTCTCCGCAACTCTCCTCACCTTTCCTCCATTCTCTCCCACCTCCCGCAACCTACAACACCACCCTCAATCTACCCATCTCAACCCAGCCCCCCCGTTTATTCCCACAATCAACAACAATTCAAGTTCACCTCCATTCCAATCCCCACCAGCCTCCACTCATTTCTTCTCCCCACCACCACTACATCACACCCACCTCGCAATCACTCCACCCACCGTTTTTTTTTGCCTTCTCCGTTTAATTCACACGACCCCTCTGTTTTGTTAAACCACGAACAACCCCCCCCTTTTGGTTTTTATTTTGTTTTTGTCTCATTTTTTTTTGTTTTGTTTTTGTTTCACTTCTTTTTATTTTTTTTATTTTACTTTTCATTTTCAATTTTAATTTTCTAAATAAATTTCAAATTTGATTTTTGATTTTATTTATTATTGGTTAGTTTTTTTTTATTTTTATTTTTATTTTTATTTTTAGCAAAAAAAACAAATTTTTTTTTCTTATTTTGATTTTTAGCTTTTAAATTTAAGAATCAATGTAGTTTCACTTCTAAATTTGATTTTTGATTCATTGCTTGCAATATCGGAGTTGGAATTCGACAAATATCAGTGGTGCCCCCGGTCCCTGTTGCTTATTTTAAGGGGAGCTTCTTTCACTTTTGTTTCTACTTCATTTTTTTTATTTGTCATGCATGAGGACATGCCATGTTTTAAGTGGGGGAAGGATTGTTCTGTTCATTCTTGTAGTATAATATGTAGCTAGTTTTAGTACTATTTTTTTTTGTTTCCTTCCATGTCCTTTTCGTTTACATTTGTAAATAAGTTTAGTCATGAGCGTGTTTACTTGTTTGTAAAATTTAAGACATTGTGAGCTTGCAACCTTGTTTTCTCCTGTTTCGTGCCTAGCATTATCAATTTGATGCGAATCTATAAGTTTGATGCACCTTTTTTGCACACTCTCACTTAAAATGGCATGAAAAGTCTAGATTGTTGTAATTGAATTGTGAGCATGACGATTATCTCTTAGAATGCATGGAATCAAATCGAGAAGATGTTATTAAAACGTAAACCTTGTGAGGTCTTGAACGATGATTCTTTTTGCTTGTGTGTTTCTCCATCTTTATGTATGTTTGTTGCTCTAGGGCTTGCATTAAACCTTTATTCATGGATGCACCATAATGAGGAAATTCTTTTTAGGATAACCATTTCGGTCTTTTTAGCTTGTGAACCATGAAAATAATCCCTAGTTACCCCCTTTGAAGCTTATATCCATATTTTTCTTCGTCACTTTTCTCTTTTATACATGAGTCAAAGCCAAATACTTCACTCTCGACCTAGTTGAGCTAGTTGAGTCTTGGAAAGAATTGATTGATGAGCATGTGAATTTGGAGAAATTGTGAAGAGGAAGAATTCTATTTATTGTAAGTGGGAACTAGTTTGATGTGTATATCTAGATGTGGTTCAAAGTTCTTTGTAGTATTTTTTTATGTTATGCATTCCCTTTGCTAAAAAATAATAATAAAGGGGATGTAAAAAAAAAGGAAAAAAGAAAAAAAAGAAAAAAAAGAAAAAAAAGTAATAAATCTTTGTACTTTATTTTGTTTCAATTTTCTTGGTAAATGTGGTTGTGTTTTGTAATTGTAAATGAGTGAAGACATTCTTTAGTTTGAGAATTTGGTGGATGAAGCGAGCAAGCGTCATTTTGACTCAACTAGCGAGACTTTTACACCTTCCTTGAACTTAAATTTTCACACCTTCACCCAAGCCTCATTACAACCCATTTTAT
Organism: Saposhnikovia divaricata; assembly: GCA_036435485.1. NCBI lineage: Eukaryota > Viridiplantae > Streptophyta > Magnoliopsida > Apiales > Apiaceae > Saposhnikovia > Saposhnikovia divaricata. The sequence continues at coordinate 246,840,745 of CM071594.1, read as the reverse complement.
GAATTCCTTGTTTTTGGTGCAATCCGGAATTTAGGTGAACATGTAAGGCCAAGTAGAGCGCATGCATTTAGACTTGGAGTTGAGTGAAATCTCTAGCCCATACTTGTGTGATGCATAATTGAGATATGTGAGATTTTTCACCATATAATTTCATCTTCTTAATGCGAAGCCGTGTATGCTTTGTGATCATCTTGTCTAGTGTTCACGATTGAAGTGCATTCATTCTATCTTTAATGTCATGGTTACATTTTGCACAAGGTGTGTCATCTTGATTCTTGAATTGGTTGTTAGCTCGTTATAGTGGATGACAAGGTGAATAGCTCTATATGTTTGATTTTAGTTACAAGTAGAAGACTTGGACATGTGAGTGTAGTAGTTAGTTTAATTAGTAGATATTGTTAGTTTCTTGTTTATTAGTGGTTTTTGTGATTTTGTGGGTACATCATCTATAAACCCTCACGAGACCTCACTCGTCCACTAAGGCTACCTAGGGGTTCCAAGGGCTTGTTGCATATGCCAAATGCAACCGTGATCACCTACGGAAGTGGTACTAATTAGGAGTATATGATTATGTTAATTTTAGTTTGCTCGGGACTAGCAAAGTTTAAGTGGGGGAAGATTTGATAACGTGTATTTTATACCCGTTTTGTCTTTTATTCTTCTCCATTTTTGTTAGTTTCGAATGTTGTTTTATTAATATTTGTTATATTTTTCATCTTTCAGTGCCTCACGCTTAATTGTTGAAAAGATGGCTTAATTTGGGCATGAAAGCGAAGATTATTCAAGAGGGTGGTTAGAAGATGCAATCTTGCGATGCCGGGAGGTTTTTAATGTGTTATCTTGAAGATTTTATCTTGTACGGGCAGCTGTACGGCCGTTCAACAGGCCGTACAGAGCTGCTGTGTATTAAAAAGAACAAAACATCTTCATATCTCATAACATCTAACCTACATCTTATTTTTCCTCTCTAACTTAGCCTCTTCAAGAACATTCAATTAGGGTTAGTAGAGTAGAGAGATACATCAATTACTCATAATCTAGCATTGATTATGAGTAACTAACTCCATATATTTGGCTCAAGGAGGAATTCTTGTACTAAACCCACTTCAATTTAAGTAAGATCTATTTCACTCTATCTTGAATTCTTGAGTTGTATTGTTTATGATTTTGCTTGGAGAATTGTAAGTTGCTTCAATTTGCTCTTCTTGTAATATCAATTGCTAATTGTTTGTGCTAATCCGTAATTGTTAGTACATTCATTATAGTAGCACAAGTTTAGTGTACCTAAATTCTCAAGTTTCAAGTGCAAATACCTAGGGTGAGCTTCTCATCCTTGGGTTTGTCCTAGCCTCTCTTTGATTGATTCCTTGATTTAGTTAAATTGGTAGTGCTTCACTATTGGTTGCTAGTATCAAGAGAACTAATTTATGTGCTTCACTAAATTAGTGTTTATAATAGAAGAGAAATAAGTGATTGTGTGCTTCACCAATTATCTTGGTTAGGTAGAGTTGGATATATTTGCTTGTTGTTGGGTTGAAGTGCTTGAGTTGCCATTATCCTTGGGTTGAATATCCCTATATCTTGCTAATTTACTCATTGTGTTGTTGTGTTGGTAATTCGGATGTTTGTCATTAACATAGGTATATTTTTATAGCAATTTATTTCTTGTATTCAAGGTGTTCGATAAAACACCTTAACCAAACTCAAAACCCCCCATTTACACACCTCTAGATTGTAAGAGATAATATACTCGGAATCGATATTGATAGTCCTTCCATGTGAACGAACTACGAAAAACACTACCTTCACAGTGCTATTTTGAGTACTATAAACAGTGTTACGAGTAAAGGAGGGAAAGTGAGCTGGACTTCGACAAACGTCAACAAGGGGCATTATGAAAGGTACTTTGTCGCTGCCAACTGGCCTTGAAGAATGGAGATGTAAGAGGTTTCAAGGTCGCCGGAATAAGAAGGTGGAGCTCGGCAGTGCTGGTAGGTGCTGGGTTTGCGAATTGAGAAGAGGAAGAGAGAGGGAGAGAGAGAGAGAGAGAGAGAGAGAGAGAGAGAGAGAGAGAGATGATGTTAGAGATATTGAATTGGAAAATAAGGGTGAAGGAGTGGTGGTGGTGCTCTGCTCGATTAAGTACACAAAAGACCTATACAACAAGGTAATGGACTAATTTACCCCTGGTCATTTAACACCGTTAGTGGAAAATAGACGGCAGTACACTAACTGTAAGTAGTTAGTTTGTTCAGTATTGCCCGTGACAGATTTGAAACCATGGTATTTCAAGTGGTGTCCTAACCAAAATTCAGGTACACAAAGTGCACTTTACTCTTTTATAGATTGTGCTTTTTCTGGTTAGTGTTAAACACTTATACTGAGATTCAACCTTGTTCAGTGTCATGAAATCCACCAACATCAGTCTCCATTATTTTCTGTTGTGAATTTTTCAACAAGATGAATGTAGGAATTTCTGCAAGTTAAAGACTACTCCGATTCTGTGTTGGTGTCCAGTTGAGCTCTGTCGTAATGAAAATGTCTAATTTTAGAGACATTAGATTTGAGATTAAGGTTCCGATTCGCATTAACCACGTTCATCGATACTTCTGTTTCCCATTTACCAGGTTCATCAACCATGAAACAGACTCCACATAAGTTGTCACTGGCTAAAAACGACTCCCCAGTTACTCTCAAACTTGATCTTAATCTTACAAGTAAATAGTTTCCTCGTTACATTTTTGAAGCCACCCATATAGTATATATATCTGCCACTGTAATAAAGCCAATTTAAGTTCCTCCGGTACTGAATTTGCTCCTACATTAAGGCTGTCCTTTGATGGTGTTTCCAACTGCTGCAAGTTAACAAAAGAACCAGGAAGAGATGCATGCATTTTCACATCCTCAGGTGCATTAGAACTTGAGAAACCAGGGTCGACAACAACAGCTGTTTCTCCAGCATCAGCAACAGATACCACTACTTTCCCCGACAAACCAGGATCGACAAGACATTGAAGCACACTGGTTGCTGGGCCCAGTCAATATCTGTTTGTCCAATCTATGTTGCACTGTACACCTGCATCGTTGTAATGTGTCAGAAAAGTTGTTCAGAGATACATTGCCGCATGATCTGCAAGGCTTCGCTAGTCGGAGGGAGACGGAAGGGAGGCTTGCTGTTGGTGAAATGGGAGGGAGACGGGAGGGATTAAAAGTCTAATTTACCCCTGATATTTAGACGCCGTTACTAGCGTTTTGACGGCAGCCCCTCAAGTGCTTAAAAAATTTATTATAGCCAGACATAATGTCAAATATTATTCTCAGTCATCCAAGTGCCAAAAACAAAAAAGATAGCCAACCAAAATGCCTTTTTCTCAAAATCTAAATTTTGGAAATAATAAATTTTAGTTAGAAAAGATAATAGTTGAAAAAGAAGTAAAAAAAGATAAGTTTGAAAATGAGATATTTTAGTTTAAAACTATAGAAAAGATATTACCGTTTAGGTGAAAAAGGTAATCAGTTAGTTATTAATAATTATAATATTATTAGTTTATTTCATTAAATAGAACGACCCATGAAAAAGTTAATAAGTAAGGGTAGCTGAAAAAGAAATAAAAAAAAGCAAGTTTGAAAATGAGATATTTTAGTTATAAAATATAGAAAAGATATTACCTTTTAGCTGAAAAAAGTAATCAGTTAGTAATTAATCGATCAATTACCCTTTTCAACCAAAATATGTTACATTTTTTCTTTTCACTAACTAAAATCTCTTTTTTCAGCTAAAACATATTATCTTTTCTATATTTCCTAACTAAAATTCCTCTTTTTCTAGAAATATCACGGGTAACATTAATTTCTCCTTTATAAAAAAATATGAGCAATTTTATTTAGTAAAGTAACATAAACTATAATTACTATAAACTAATCAATTACCTTTTTCACCTAAAACATGTCATCTTTTTAATTTTCACGTTACCTTTTTTATTTTCTGTAACTAAAATCTCTAATTTTTCAATTATATCACGGACGGTTCTATTTAATAAAATAATAAAATTATAATACTAATAATTAATCGATTACTTTTTTCAGCTAAAACGTATAATCTTTTTTAAATAGATAAAGTCAATCCTACTTTAAATATAAATAGATAAAAGTTAATCCTATTTATAATCCTTATTTTATTATATTATATAAATATAATCCTATTTAAAATATAAATATACAAATTCAATCATATTTAGAAGTTAATTAAATATATATTACCTTCTTTCTCAACTAAATTGAATCCTATTTTAATTTTTATTTGACTCGACAAAAAATCTATATAAAGGGGGTTTTCACCTTCTTAAGAACCAGAAATCGTTTATTTGTCGAAAACACTGATGGGTCGAAAAAAGCCTGAGGAAGATGTACCTGTACCTGGTGGGGAGGGCAAGTCCAAGAAGAAGTCGGTTAAGATTGATGATGATGAGTATGCTATCGGGACGGAGTTGGAGGAACAGGTTGTTGAGGTGAAGCAGGTTGGTGGTGGTGGTAAAGACAAGGGGAAGAAGAAGAAGAAGGGGAAGAATACTCGGGGGAAGGGTAATGAGGATGACGATGATTTTGTTTTGAAAGATGAGGGTCAGGATGTTGATATGTCTTTAGTTCTTAAGGGGAAGAAGAAATCGTCAAAGAAGAGTATTGGGTTTAGTGGTTCGTCCGCTTTTGATGCACTTGGTGGTGATGTGATTGATGATTTAGGGTCTGACCAAAAATCTGGTGCTGATGCTAGTACAGTTAATGATGATATTAGTGCTCTTGACGAAGATGCATCTGCAGTAATATTTTCTGGTAAAAAGAAGTCATCAAAGAAGAACAAGGGCAACATTGGCTTTACGCTGATGGAGGCTGAGCAACCTGAGGAGGAAGCTCAGGGTGAAGAACAAAATCCTGGTACAGTTGGCGATGGAAAGACTAATGATAACAAAAGTAAAGACACTAGTGATGTGGTGGTAACTTCGAAAAACAAGAAGAAGAAGAAGAAAAAGAAGGGGGTAAGGACTGCACAGGAAGAAGAAGACCTTGATAAGATTCTGGCAGAGCTGGGTGAAGCCCCACCTCCTTTAAAGCCTGATACTGCTCCGCAACAAGAAGAAAAAAAGGTTCCAATTCAAGCTGAAATAGCTGTGGCTGCAGTTACTGCAGTTGAGAAGGAAGCTGGTGAAGATACTTTGGAATCTGCTGCTGCAAAAAAGAAGAAAAAGAAGAAGGAAAAGGAAAAGGAGAAAAAGGCTTCTGTGGCAGCTGCTGCTGCTGCTGCGCCCTCTGTAGAAGAGAAACAGGAAGAAACAAATGATAAAGTTACAGACAAGAAGAAAGTCCCAAAACACGTCAGGGAGATGCAAGAGAGAATTGCCAAGCTAAAGGCAGAGGCAGAACGTAAGCAAAGGGAAGAAGAAGAGAGGTCGAGGAAGGAAAAACAAGAGAGACTAAAGCAAGAAGCAGCGGAAAGACTAGCAGAAGAGAAAAGAAGATTAAAAAAGGAGAGAGAAAAGGAAAAACTTTTGAAGAAGAAACAAGAAGGTAAGCTTTTTACAGGGAAACAGAAAGAAGAAGCCCGTCGGCTGGAGGCAATGAGGAACCAAATACTTGCTAATGCTGGAGGTCTCCCTCTCACTACTGCCGACACTGCTACTGCACCGAAACGGCCCAAGTATCAAACGAAGAAGTCGAAGCAACACTCTCAAGAAAATGGTGGTGCCTCTTCCAAGGAAAATGAAATGATAGAAGTAGATGAAAAACAGGAAGTTATGTCGGGTGTGGACTCCCTTGAAACTGAGAAAGTTGAAGAGATGAACGTAATGGACATGGAGGAGAAATCTGATGTTGCTAATGTGGTTGAAGAGGATGGAACAGAAGAAGGAGAAGATGACCAAGAAGATTGGGATGCAAAGAGCTGGGATGACGACAATCTTAAGATTCTTGGTAAAAGTACATTCGCTGATGAAGAGGCTGACTTGGAACCCGAAATTGTGGTAAAAAAAGACACAAAAAGTCTGCAGACTGCCACTCGTAATGCGAAGCCAACAATACCTGCAGAGAAAGTGGTCTCTAGTGCCCCAGTGAAATCTCAGGATACTAATAAAAGCCTGCCAATGGGTGATGTTGCAGCCAAAAACAAAAAGAAAGATATAGCTGAGAAAAAAGAATCACAAAAAGCAGATGGTGAAAATCTCCGGTCCCCAATCTGCTGTATAATGGGCCATGTTGATACTGGAAAGACTAAGCTGCTTGATTGCATTCGAGGCACTAATGTTCAGGAAGGTGAAGCTGGAGGAATTACTCAGCAAATTGGTGCAACATACTTTCCTGCCGAAAACTTACGGGATAGGACCAGGGAACTAAAAGCTGATGCAAAACTGAAAGTTCCTGGCCTGTTGGTTATTGATACCCCTGGACACGAGTCATTTACAAACTTGCGCTCTCGGGGATCCGGATTATGTGATATTGCGATTTTGGTTGTTGACATAATGCATGGACTGGAACCACAGACCATAGAGTCACTTAATCTGTTAAGAATGAGGAATACAGAGTTCATTGTTGCCTTGAACAAGGTTGATAGATTGTATGGGTGGAAAACTTGTCGTAATGCACCAATTGTGAAGGCAATGAAGCAACAGACTAAAGATGTCCGGAATGAATTTAATATGAGGCTTATTGAGATTATTACGCAGTTCAAGGAGCAAGGATTGAATACTGAGCTATTCTATAAAAACAATGAAATGGGGGAGACCTTCAGTATTGTACCTACAAGTGCAATCAGTGGTGAAGGTATCCCTGATTTGCTTTTGTTGCTAGTACAGTGGTCTCAAAAGACTATGGTTGAAAAACTTACATACAGTGACGTTATTCAGTGTACAGTCTTGGAGGTTAAGGTCGTTGAAGGTCATGGAACTACAATTGATGTGGTGTTGGTTAATGGTGTGCTTCATGAAGGTGATCAGATAGTTGTCTGCGGTATGCAGGGACCTATTGTTACGACAATACGAGCATTATTGACTCCCCATCCAATGAAAGAACTCCGTGTCAAGGGTACTTTTTTTCACCACAAAGAGATCAAGGCTGCCCAGGGTATCAAGATTACTGCACAGGGCCTCGAGCATGCAATTGCAGGCACCGGTCTTTATGTGGTTGGGCCCAATGATGATTTGGAAGTGGTAAAGGAGTCAACCATGGAAGATATGAAGTCGGTGATGAGCAGAATTGATAAAACTGGTGAAGGGGTTTATGTTCAGGCATCAACTCTTGGTTCTTTGGAAGCACTGCTTGAGTTCTTGAAAACCCCTGCAGTAAATATACCTGTGAGTGACATAGGCATAGGTCCTGTCCACAAGAAGGATGTCATGAAGGCTAGTGTAATGCTTGGGAAGAAGAAAGAGTACGCAACCATCTTGGCATTTGATGTTAAAGTGACACAAGAGGCTCGGGAACTTGCAGAGGACTTGGGTGTAAAAATTTTCATTGCTGATATCATTTACCACTTGTTTGATCAATTCAAGGCTTACATGGATAGCTTTAAGGAGGAAAAGAAGAAGAAAGCTGCTGAAGATGCAGTATTTCCATGTGTGCTTAAGATAATGCCAAACTGTGTCTTCAACAAGAAGGACCCAATTATTTTAGGTGTTGAAGTTCTTGAAGGAATTGCTAAGGTTGGAACTCCAATATGTATTCCCCAGAAGGAATTCATTGACATTGGTCGGATAGCTTCCATTGAAAACAACCACAAGCCAGTTGATACTGCCAAGAAAGGCAGTAAGGTGGCCATTAAGATAATTGGAAGCAATCCGGATGAGCAACAAAAAATGTTTGGCAGACATTTTGAGATTGAAGATGAGCTTGTCAGCCACTTGTCTAGAAAGTCTCTTGACATACTGAAAGAAAATTATCGGGACGAGCTGTCCAATGATGAGTGGCGGCTGGTTGTCAAACTGAAACACTTGTTTAAAATTCAGTGACTTTTGCTTTTCAAACTGAAGAACCTGTTAAAATCCAGTGACTCTTGCCATTGTGTACTTGGAAGCAATTCCTATTTGACAAACTTGGAGGATGGTGGGTGGCTGGGTGCAGATATCTACCGTAAAGGAAGAGCTTATTTTGAGAAGCAAGGATCTCACAATGGAAACTTCAACAGTGTAAAACCCCGAATTTTTAGTTTTATTTTATTAGATATTTGATAAATTTTATTTTTTAGACAATTATTTTAGTTAGAAATTTATAGAAAATTTTTGTACAATTTATTTTTAAGAAGATATAAGATTCGTTATGTTTGAATATGAGCATAGACTAATTTTTGTGAATCAAGATCTTTTTAATTATGTGTGTTAGAATTTTTTTATTTTGGTATTACTTGGATAGGTTACAAAATATTTTAAAAATTAATTTTAAAATTTACCTAGATTATTTTAGGGCTTTGCAGCCAGCTGGTATGTTTTATTACTTGTACGATTAATTAAGTGCTCCCATGTTCATGTATATGCATGTATTCTTTTGTTTTATCCAGTATGTGATACATATTGTATTTATTCATACATATATTATATTGAATGTTATCGAATCATCGAATCATGGTCTGTTAACTATTTGCTTTTAGAGTATTTGTAGAACATGTGTAGATTATATTATGATTTGTTAAGGTTATGATTATTTTAATATTAACATGTGAACAACAAACTGTCAATATTATTTTGTTGAATCAAACCTGTTTATTTATAATTTGAATGCATCGAAAATGGAGATAAGTTGGTTTAAAATTACTCATGCTATTAGATTATGAATATGTTTATTTGTCTGCCATGTTTTAATTTATGGATTTAGTTAATTAACATTTTGTTAGTTAACAATAATTTACATCATAATATGCTCTAGTTTTTTAATTAATAAGTTAATCAATTTGATCTGTAATTAAAGTCCAGAATTGATATTTTAGTTTTGTATTAATTAAATTTTCCACCAATATATATGTCTGCGTACTGTCACCTACAAGTTTTCTTGGTTATGTGTTTTGGGTCCTGGTCCCTGAATTGTTAGGAACCATTTATTTAACAATTAATTTCCGTTGGATCAATGATTCAACGATTAGGATTTTAAAAAAAAAAATCATCCATTCCGCACAAAATTTTCGCGGAACACTATTCATCCGCGCAAATTTTTTGCGGAACGCTATTTTCGATCCGCGAAAATTTTCCGCGGAACAGTCTGTTCACTTTTTTGGAAGAAAGTTATAGAGGTTGTTTCATACTTTCATCTAATAATACTTATTTAATTGCAAAAGAAAGCTGATGTCGGAACTGTTTGATTAAAAGATTGAAAAAAAGAATTCGGCTGTCAATTATACAAACTGATTTGAAAAGAAAGAAACAAGTGGTGCAGTTGCAGGAAAGCTGTCGGCATAACAGCTTACTCTCCACAAGGTGCGTGTGTTCACGCGCTCGATCTAAACAAAACAAATGCCTGCACGTGTCCTACACTCCTCATTGCTGCGAATGGAACACTTTTTTCATTTATTAATATTTGCATATGTGTGTGAACAGATAAAAGGAAGACACCAAGCATCTGTTTGTTTTTAATATTTTTTATTCATGTACAAGCACGAACTTTGAGAAGCTTCATCAAGTTTAACTTAACATAAAACTTTAGTACTTACCCCTGTTCTTGTCTAATTTGAGTATAGCGTTCCGCGGAAAATTTTCGCGAAACGGTAGAGTCTTTCGCGAAAAATTTGCGCGGATGAATAGTGTTTCGCGGAAACTTTGTGCGGAATGGACGATTTTTTTTTAAATCCTGGCCGTTGGATCGATGATCCAACGACTAGGAAATTAATTATTGGATAAATGATCCTTGACAATCGATTGTCAGAGACCAGAGACCCATGTGTTTTAAGTTCTTGAATGCTAGTACAGTTTAATACAGATTTTAATTAAGTTTACAATTTGATGTTAAAATTTGAAAAGATCGAGTACCTGTTAATTTTACACTTTACCTGGACTAGTTGCCGTGAGTATCATATTGGGCTTTAAGGCCCATTTATCTTGCCAATATCATGCCTGGTTTTTTTTTTTTGACGAAATCATGCCTGATTTAATTTGTAGTTTGTTGTATAATACTATAAGTTTTTAATTTCTAATTTTTTCGATTTAAAGTCTTTGTCCGATCTCTATATGGTTTAACAAGAGTGTTTGTTTGTAATGCATGATTGAAATTTGTTTACAGAATAAGATATTAAATATGTTCAGTTAGTTAAATTCTAGTTAGTTGTTAATTATAATGTTATTTAGGATTTTTTCGTGCAATTATTTCAGTATTTAGTGTCGACTTCGAGGTAAGTACTTTTGACTTACTTTTCATTTTTGAAAAAGATATTTACATTGTGATTTTCGGATTTTCGTATAAGATATAAGATTTTGCTTTATAAGATATAAGAATTTTGTTCGATTTATATAAGTATTTGATTTTAGAACCCAATCTCTACGTTTCGAACCCGTTCGTAATTTACGCTATAGTTTCGGAACTAGCCTTAGATAACCTTAGTAGGCGCACAAGTGTGCAACTTTAGATACCTATTAAGGGCGCGTAATTATTGAACTTTAGATCCGGTCACTGGAAAAGTGTGGCGAAAGAATAAGATGCTGGTCACTGGCAAAATGTGGCCGTAGAGCAAGACTTGTTATTTTTGATTTCGTATTGTTTCTGTTTCTGCTTCTGTTTTAAATTCTGAATTTTTTTTTTGAAAATATAAACTTTTGGTTGGATTTATTTTCGTAAAGGTTTTGCACACTTATTATTGTTTTTGAAAAATGTTTTACATTAAAACGCCTATTGATTTTTGAAAGTATTTGTTAGTCAATTTGTACTTGCTGAGCTGTGTATCTCATTCGTTTCTAATATTTCAGGTTTCAATCTTGGAAGCTTAATGAGAATAAGGATGTGAATTTTGTGGACTTTCATGCTAGCTGTTAGATGCCTTTATTGGATTAGACTCTTTACATTATTAGAATAAAGATTGTTATTGAATATTGGATTTATGGAGCTGCGTCTCCGATTTAACGATTTTGAATTATCAAATTTGACCGCTACTTTGACTTTGTGGAATATTTGATTTATTTGAATAAAGTTTCGATTTTATTTATGTTTCATAATCCATTATGTATATTATAGGGCGGTGAAAATCGCAGTCTAAATTCCTATTAAAGAAACTGGTATTGACTATGATCTGTCACACACAAGTAGCAAGACTGAAATGTATTGTTATACATAACCTTAGAAATAGAAATTCACTGTGTGGGCTTCCGTTCCTGCTCGAAACCATTGCGTTGCCTCCACTTTCTCCTCCAAGCTAGTTTTTTCGCCAGGTAACTTCTGAATTGTGTACTTCTTTTAGTTAGATTTATATGATATCGTGATTGTTTTGAATAGCCAAATTGTAATCGATTTTAAAGTGACAAATTAATGAGAAAAACTCTTAGCAGCTGGCCTTAAGGATGTAAATCTCATAGTAGTTTGAATGATGATTTTCTGAAGTAGCTTGTTAATATCTATATCATGTTTTTTCAATACCCCTCACTAGAAATCCTATTCCGGTATGGGATTGAAGGATAGATCAGTAGAGCTCATCTTTAGGGCAATATTCAAATTGCTGTCAGGATTAAAATTTTGAGATATCAGCATTCTAATGATTTTGAGGACAGCCATGATTTTCTTGTTTAACAATAGATTTTATTGAAATTGAAATTATGATAACTAATAGGATTATTTGCAGCATCTGTGTTTTTTGTTTCGGATCCTACAAGAAATACTATATCCCTGCTCACCCAAAAGAAGTTCCATTCTATTTGGTGAAAGGAGCGCAGTGACCCATCCACTATGAATTTACCAGAAGAGATCATGGCTGAAATTTTTTCAAGAATTCCCATCAAGACAATAGTCCATTGCCGATGTGTATGCAAAAGATGGCGCAATATACTCGCGTAACCTTATTTTGTTAATCTGCATCTGTCAAGATCCCCTGCAGGGCTCATAATCCACCAAGGAGGTAGCCATCCTTACATTGATATCCTTAAAATGGGGGACCTTGATGACCAACCTGACCAACATGATATTCATCATGAAACTTTGATGAGATTTGACCCAAGACTTGGCTGCAATGACACTGTGATGTGGTTAACTGGTTCAATTAATGGTTTGATTTATTTAGGGTCTGAGGAAACAACTTGTATATGCAATCTAATTACACGAGAGTGAATACTCATTCCGGATCAGAAGTTCATCGAAAAATTACATGCTACATTGGATTATGGCTTTGGATTCATCAAATCCAGCAACCAATACAAGGCTGTACGCTTTTATAAGGGTAGTTTTCCAGCAATTGAAGGATCTAATGAGTTGAGATGCGAGGTGTATACGCTCGGAACAGGCATGTGGAGAAATCTAGGACATGTTCCCTTTTATATTGATGGATATGGTAATGGTGTATATGTCGGTGGCAACCTTCATTGGTTAGCTAATCATCAGAAAAACTCTGTTAATGGAAGGTTGTGTACTTTTGATTTGGATAAAGAATCATTTCAACTAACTACAGGTCTTGTTGTTCCTGAAAATGGTGGTTTTACAACTTATAGGAACTTAGGATCCTAGGCGGTTGCTTGTGTATATGTGATAACACGCCAGATCTTGAATTTGCCATTTGGGTGATGAAAGACTATGGAGTGATGGAAAGTTGGAGTAAAGAAATCGTCATTTGTACTGATTTCCTATATGAGGGTATGCTAGATGAGGAGGTCTATCCTCTAAAAGTTTTGAAAGATGGGAATATATTAATGTTTTGCGAGGAATATCAATTGTTCACTTACCATCCTGGTACTAGAACTACGCAAGACCACATTATTCCGGATGATTCCTGTCATACGTATAATGCAATGGTTTACGTCCCAAGTTTTGTAAGCCTCGGGAATTTCATGCTGGAGAATGTTTTAGTGCTTTAGTTCTCAAATTTAGTTGTTTTTACTGAACATGTAGCATGCATCTCAGCAATATCATGCATCTGTTTATCTCAGTTTGAGTTCCATTTGTATTTTGTTCCAGTGGATGTTGTAATTCAAGAATGTTGCACTAGTAATTTCATAATTTAATAGTTATATGTTACATTTAGTAGCACAACATAAGCAGGCTATGTTTTCCGGACTCGGCTGGAAGTGTCCGACATGGTTACGTATCCAAGTGTCGGACTCGGCAATATTTTGAAAGAAATATGGCTTAAAATTCATGTCTGAGTTTCCATACCCATGTCCGAGTGTCGAGTGTCCGACACGGGTAATTGAGGCAAAATGAAGAGTTGGGGTAACATTGTAAGCAGGTTTGAATTTAATTTGGAATTTGAAAATTTTAATACATATTGATGGTTTACCTGGTTCCCAATTTATTTGGTTGTAATTACAGTGTAGTTTACCTATGTTGGGGTTTGGTTTTCAATCTAATTTGGTGACCATTTAAAATTTTCATTTCGGACGATCTTGTTTTTTTTTGAAATCAGCTAAATTTGCATTAACTTAAAGTTGCTTCGTACATCACTATCTCCAACAAAGAGAAAGGAGGAGACCAAAACACATTAGAGCAATTCACCATGCAAGGTACCCTAGCTAACAGATGGGCTACCTTGTTGGCCTGCTTTTTAACATAAGAGATAGTAATACTAGGATTACTTTTAAGAAGTACTTGACACTCGTATAGCATATTGCCTACTTCCAGATAATTTTCTGCACCCCTGGCAATCGCATTGACCGTGAGCATGGAGTCACTTTCGATGTCCACGTTACTGAGATGCATTTCGTTAACCCACTGCAAAGCTTCTAACAGACCCCTTGACTCAGCCTCAAAAACCGATACTGCACCTGCAATCCTACAGTTCTTTGCTTGAAGAAATTCACCACCATGGTTCCTGATCACCATTCCCACTGCAAATGTTGTATCCCCACTGAAAACAAACGCATCTACATTTAACTTCAGTCTACCTACTACTGGAGCTAACCACCTCACCACCCCTGATCTAGAGCTTTGTACTCGAGATCCAATCATCCCGTTCTTCTCACGTCGCATTTCTCTCCATTGACCGACTTGAGCTAAACTCCATTGCATTGCTATCTCAGGAGTCAGTTTCTTTTGCTCCCAGACCTGCTTGTTCCTCGCCCACCATATACCCCACAATATAGAGGCTGTTTGCACCAGAACCTCCTGTGATTCCGTAGCCAGTCTTTCCAGAAGCCAACTCGGTGCTGATTCCACCAATGAACTGTCAAACTCTGCATTCAGCACCCCCCAACACTGCTTTGCGTAGCTGCAATCCAAGAACACATGAAGTAGATGTTCAACGTCAACCCCACACATAGGACACATTATAGTTGTTCGAACACCTTTTCCCTTCAACATGTTCCGAACAGGCACATTGTTCCTGCATATCCTCCAAAGTAGGATCTTAATCTTATGTGGTACATCAATCTTCCATAACTGTTTCCATCCTTGCTTATATGCATCATCACAGTATACTCCATTTCGAGAATGCCAGTACCTATAGCCAGATTTAACACTATACTTTCCGTCCACAGCTTCTGTCCATGCAATGCGATCACTTACCTGATTAACTGGAATAGGTGTTGCTAAAATCGCCTTAGCATCACAGTCTAAGAATAAACTGTTCACCTTTTGAGTATCCCATTTCTTAACACCAGGAGAAAATAAATCACAAGCCTTAACAACTGCTGTTTCAACAGGTCGTACAGTTTCAACTCTATACCCTTGCTTCCCTCTAAGCCAAGCATCACTAAAAGCATCTATAGTCGCCCCGTCCCCTAACACCCATCTAAAACCATGTTTTAGAGCTTCTTTCGCTTGCCACAAACCCGACCAGATAAAACTCGCCCCACCCCCTCTACTTGCATCGAACAAAGAGCTATTTGGGTAGTATTTCGATTTAAACACCCGTGCCACCAGCGTGTCTGGGTTCTTAATAAATTGCCAACATTGTTTCCCCAGTAAGGCTAGGTTAAACCCATGCAGATCCCTGAATCCCAGCCCCCCTGTGCATTTAGATGAACACATATTCGTCCATGATAACCATTTAACACCTGTTTTATTATCCTGACTTGAACCCCACCAAAACCCGTTCATCATCCTCTCAAGCTCCTGACAGAGTGATTTAGGAATTAGAAAGCAAGACATAGCATATGATGGGATCGTCTGTGCTACACTCCTAATAAGTACTGCTTTGCACGCTCTCGACAAACACTTTGCACTCCAACCTTTAATTTTATTCCATATACGCTCCTTTAGGTAGTTAAAAACCACCTTTTTCGATCTTCCAATAAGTGATGGGAGCCCCAGATAATGCCCTGTACTCAAGTCGTTTCGAACACCCAACAGGTCCTTAATTTCATTCTGTTTATCCATCCTGACATTTGAGCTGAAGAAAATCCCAGATTTTTGAAAATTTATGGCCTGTCCTGAACTTATCTCGTATCTCTGCAACACCTCCCTTAACTCTTTAACCTCCTCAACGTCTGCTCTACAGAATAAAAAACTGTCATCTGCGAATAACAGGTGAGTTATTGCCGGAGCTTGTGCTGTAATTTGACAACCATGAATTTTACTCCTCGCAGCAGCATCCTTAATCAACCTAGACAAACCCTCAACACAAAAAAAGGAACAAATATGGGGACAAAGGGTCTCCCTGGCGCAACCCCCTCCTTGGTGTAATAGGACCAACTTGAGCACCATTAAAATTTATAGAATACGATACTGTTGTAACGCATAACATGATCCAATCCACCCATTTTTTAGAAAAACCCATTCTCTGCATTTGACTCTTTAAGAACCCCCAATCTACTCGGTCATAAGCTTTACTAACATCCAGCTTTAACGCTACTTCCCCCTCTGACCCTCTTTTCTTCTGTTTCATGTAGTGCAATAGCTCGAAAGCCACTAACACATTATCTGTAATGCTCCTTCCTGGCACAAACGCTGACTGATTTTCAGATATTATCCCTGGCAGTAGCTTTAGCAAACGGTTTGCCAAGACCTTAGCAATTATCTTGTACATCACATTGCACAATGCTATGGGCCGTAGATCCTTCATAGTCTCCACATCTTCTTTCTTCGGGATTAACACAACATTTGTGTTATTAATATCTACAGGAAAAGATAAGTCAACAATCCATTTTTTACAACATTGAAATACTTCTTTTCCTAATAATTTCCAGAAATTCTGAAAGAACGCCGGGTTTAGTCCATCTGGTCCCGAAGATTTATCTGGATGCATTTGACTAATTGCCTCTGTAAATTCCTCCATAGTAAAATCAGCCTCGAGCTCCATGTTGTGCTCTTCAGTAATAACCTCCTCATTTGTACTTTCAATTACCTCCTCTTCTCTTCCATCATGATCAAATAATTTCTGAAAATACTCCTTTACTACCTGACACATTTCTTCATGGTCTTGCACCAACTCTCCGTCGTCATTCTTAAGCTTAGTAACATGATTCAACCTCTTTCTCGTCGTAGCAAAAGCATGAAAGAACTTCGTGTTGGAGTCCCCGTCTAACAACCAAAACGATTTAGCTCTTTGTTTCCAATAAACCTCCTCATGCATCAAAAGCTCATCCAACTTACTCCTTTCTTCAAAATACTTCTTAGTTCTCTCCCCCGTTGCACAATCTTCATACTGGTTGATAGCTGCCTTCTGTTTTCGAATTTTCTCCCTGAACTTGTTAAAGAACTCTTTACCCCACTTCTCCATGAAACCAGACAGGTCTAGCAGCTTGGGAAGGAATTGAATCGGGGCCATATTCGTCCAGTATCTACTAACCTCCTCATGAAAGGTCTTCTCCTTTAGCCAGGTGTTTTCAAAACGAAACCGAAACTTCTTCTTAGAATGCTCCAAGCTACAAAGATTAATCTGAATTGGATCGTGATCAGAGTATGTAGTGTGGTGCACACTAAGCTTACATAGAGGGAACAAATTCCACCATGATGCTGTTGCAAAAGCCCTATCCAAACGTTCACGGACCCAGTCCTTAGTGCCTCTGCTCTTCTCCCAAGTGTAATTACCCCCTGTCAACTCCAGCTCTATTAAATCATAGTCCTCGACAGTGCTTCGAAAACCATCCAGTAAGCCGTGCGGATGGTTATGGTTTCCTTTCTTGTCAGAATCACTCAGCATATCATTAAAGTCACCCACAATGCACCAAGGTAACGAAGACCTACCTGCAATCTCCTTTATATAATCCTACGATTCCCTTCTCCTCGAACGTTCTGGAAACCCATAAAAACATGTCATCCTCCATTCTGGATCATTATCTTTTAACATAAGAACATCAATGTGATTGTTTGAGAAATCACTAACTTTACAACTAACGTTTCTCCTCCAAAACACAGCCAAACCCCCACCTCTTCCATTACTATCGACTGACCAGTATTCTGCAAAACCAAACTTCGAGCACAAATTTTTTATTCTATCTTTATTAGAAAACGTCTCACACAAAAACAAAAAGTCAGGTTTTAGAGATTTAACCAAATCTCCTAGAATTCGAACTGCTCGAAGGTTCCCCAACCCTCGGCAGTTCCAACTTAAGATTTTCATTGTGGATGGCTGGCTTGCATCGCAAGCTTAGCCAAATCATTTGTTGAAGACGTTGAACAATCCTTAACAGAAAGAACAGCATCTGTATGAGAACTCTTATAACTTGTGCCTGTAGTTAACCCTCCAGTAGTATCCATAATATCATACACTTCTGGGCCTCCCCTCATTCTTTTCCTTTCAGTAAATTTAAGCCCATTAAGCTCCTCATCCTCCAGCCCACTTTCAAAATTTGAAATTCCATCCAATCCCTCAAACCCCACTATTTTTATACCTGCCTTATCTGTATACGTAACAACCTCCTTTGATTTCCCCTGAAAACTAATCATATCCCTTATATTATTCTGATTTCCGTTTTCCCCGTTGCTACTCCCCTTTGATTTCGGATCACAGTTGACTCTTCCAGCCCGCTCTTCCCAGTTTGAATCTCCCTCCTCCCTTAGCCACTTACTTTTCACCGGACCTGTCATTCGCCGTGGCGGCGCACGTAGCCAGCTGCCCCAGTCTTTACTGATCTCCTCATTTCCCCTGTTCAAAAATTTCCTGCAGTACCTTTTAGTATGTGACATTAGCCCACACGTAAAACAGAAGTCTCCCAACCGCTCGTACTTGCAACTGATGATTACTTCCGTTCCGTTCCTCTTCACTATTTTCTTTCTCCGTTTTAATGGCTTCCGGACATCCATTCTGATTTTAACCCTCATAAATTCACGCCATATACTCGAGTTATTCTTTGTGTCATACTCCAGAAATTCTCCGAAGAAATCACCAAGCTGCTTCCCAACATTTTCCACCATAAACCCAGTAGGTAAATCATAGAGCTGAATCCACATATTAACGTGCCAAAGTGGAACATTCATGGGCTCCTCCCCCTGTGGTATCGCAGCTATAATCAGCATTGCATTATCGAATGACCATGGGCCTCCCTTCAACACCCACCCTAAATCTTCCTTATGATAAAATTGAAACAAAAAGATTCCCGGTTCAAGCTCCTTGATATTGATCCCCATTGCCGGCTTCCAAACATCTGCCAACTTCGATTTCATCGCACGAACATTCACATTCCTTTCTGTGAGAAATCTTCCGACTGCACACAAATCATACTTTGTTGTCTCCTCCTCCACATCTCCATCAAAAACAAAAGCTGTATTTTCCTCCTCATCTATATCCAAACCTGCCATGCGCTCATTCAGATCCTGATATCGTGACATGTTAACAAAATCACACGACCCAAACTTCAATGGATAAAGTTTGAACGGAGAGAAAACACAAACTCTCACTTAAACGGAGAGAAAAATTTTTATAGGAAATTATAGGGTTATACATATTTCGGACGATCTTGTTATCTATAATTAGTTGGTAGCTAAGTTGCAGTGATTAGTTTGAATTAAATGTTGTTTTTACATTTGTTATCAGATTATAATCTTATCTTAGGTCATGTTGCTGGTTATGTATAAGTTATCCATATGGAAACTGTTAGTCTGTTACTGACCTGTATTTTAGAGCAACTCCAAGAGCCTCTATGTGTGTTCCATATAATTATTATAAAATTTTAGTATCCTAGTGATTTAGGATATTATAAGATAGGTCAACTCCAACAATACTCCTTATATATGCTCCTTATTATTATTATTATTATTATTATAATATTAAATTTAACTCCCACCTACTTTTTTTGATGTTAAAAGAAAACTAGAAAGGAAGTGAAATGATTATTTTATTCATAAAAATGATATAAGGAAGGGATAAGGACTCCTTATAGATAAGTAGTGAGGGGGATGTCCTATTTTTTTAAGGAGTCACTAGGAGATTGTTGGAGCAAGTTTTTTGCTCAACTTCCTTATATTTAAGGATAGGAATTGATATAAGTAGTTTGTTGGAGTTGCTCTTGTTGAAATAAAAAAAAAAGGGAGAATAGTTAACGCAGCAAAGATAGGAAGAAATAAAAAAGTGAGTGCTAGGTAGGTACTTTTAGCTTATTTACTGTTTCAGCTTAATTTTTAATCAGTTTTCCGTCTTTTTCAATGCAACTTGTATCTATATTTTAATAATGTATTTAGTTTTTTGTACTTTCATTTTTGTTTATTTTAAAAATAAAATAATAAAAAAAAAGTCAAAAATTACTTTAAGTCAAAATTTACCAAACACTACAATTAACTTTAAGTAAAATTATCCAAACAAACATATTCAACTTAAAGCAAAAAATTTTACTTTTAACTTAAAGTTAATATACTACCCTTTAAATTATAAGTAACTTATTTTAAGTTAACTCAAACGGCCTCCTAGTAAAGTGAGTGCTCGTATTTATGTGAACTTCTGCACTTTTACTCAACTTGGCCATTTGGAGTATCTCTAAAATGATATTTTGGGATTGGAAAAAAATATTATTATTGTAAACAATATTAGTTCAGAAGAATCCTATTGCATCACTTTATGAGTTCGTTCCGGATGAACTTCATCTTGTATGATGAATTCTTTTTGTATATTTTTCCATCGTCAAATTAAAATGGAATATTTTTGTAAATACGCATTCAATTTTTTACTTCTGTATTTTAAATTATTTTGTTCTAAAAATTCTCTACTAGCACCCCTGATATGGGCTAAAAGTAAGCCCAAAGACACATTTAATGTTGCATTAATTAGACCCAACATGGTCAAAATGTGGGGCCCACCAATAGGGTCCAAAACCCTATCTTAATATTAATTTCATAAATAATATTAAGGGATATTAACAGCTCAGCAATAAGCATCAGATAAGGATACTATTCCTACAAGACTTAGCCTCCAAGGTACCCAATTTGATATGGAAACAGAATCCTACAAGGAAGGAGTCTAGAACCTTCCTCAAGGCGGTGACTTGCCCACCAAGTATCCAAATCCTACCATAATTCTAAGGCTCCCCGAGCCTATATAAAGGACCTGATCCTTCATCTCAGAACTACGTTTTTGGCTTGATTCTCAATACGAGATACGTAGGCACTCTGTGAGGATCGACTAGTCTAGAACACGGAAACAACCATTAAAGCTCGAAGCTCACCAACCCCCTTTGCATTAAACACACTCAAACCCTAGCCGCAATTTGCAACCTAGTTTTTGTTCCACAACATTTGGCGCCGTCTGTGGGAAAAAACATCAACCATGGTTTAAACACGAAGGACAACGTCAACCTCGAATGAGGCCATACCCCTTAGTTCTGCTCCACCTACTACCTTTGATCCGCTTATCACTGTTGAAGAAGGACAATTACCCCCGTCAACAGGGACGATCATTCAACCTCTAGCCTCTCAACCCCCAGGGACGATTCCCCATGCTGAGGGAACTCTACCCGTGGTTATTCATCAAAACCAAGAAACTAACCCTCTTCAGATGGTGGTTTCTCCTCTTGATAACGTTGATCGTACGTTACCCCCGGGGATACAGATCCATACTACGGATCTCCCCTTGAATACCAACCCGATGTATGGGCTGCCCAATTATCCCCCTCGACAAAGGGAACCTGGACCAAGTGGTCACGCCTTACAGATCCGAGATCGAGAGTACGATGACTACTCCGGCCCCTATACTGATGATTCGACATCTGAGGATGACGATGATGATCGTGAAGAAGCCCCAAGGAGGCGACGTGCTAGTAGAGAACCTCGAAGGAGGTCCCAAAGAATCCATGACGGACCACCACAAACGGCTGAGGAAAGGATTAAGGCTCATGAGGCTGAGATCCAAAGGATAAAGGATGATATTGCCAGGGTGCAAGCAAGGAAAAGTCAGACTCAACCTCCTCCAGTGACAGGGAGGATTCCCATTATAAATCTGGAGAGACCTTCAAGGAGACAGCGAAGGGCCGATGTCCCAACTGAAAAATCGACGAGGGTAGAGATCCCCAAAAGTAACCCCAAGGACCTGATGCCACTTGGGGATCCTGACGATCCCACACCTCCTTTTACTGAAGAGGTGATGAACGCCCGCATCTCAAGGAAGTTCAAGATGCCGACGATTAAGGCTTATGATGGAACGGGCGACCCCGCAAACCATGTCAGGACGTTCTCAAACGCATTGCTGCTACAGCCTGCGAGTGACGCCTTAAAGTGTAGGGCGTTCCCTCAAACCCTGTCGGGCATGGCTCAAAGGTGGTATAGCCGCCTACTACCTGCAAACTCGATTGGCTCTTTTAAGGAGTTGAGCGCTGCCTTTGTCAGCCAGTTCATTAGTGGGAGAGTTCATGAAAAAAGTTCTACATCTCTCATGTATGTGGTGCAAGGGAAGAATGAGAATTTAAGGGATTATCTCAAGCGATTCACTAAGGAGACGTTGAATATTACTGATCTGGAAAATAAGGTGGCTATGGTAGCCCTGGAACACGGAACCACTGATCTCTTCTTTAAAAGGTCTTTGGTAAAACATCCTCCTGAAAACATGGCCGAGCTCCAACGAAGGGCCGACAAGTACATCAAGGCTGAGGACAGCATAAAGAAGGAAACCGCAGGAGGTAATGACAAGGGTTCCAATGACTCAAAGAAGCGAAAACAAGAGCAAGAGTACGACGCTAGGGACAAGTATCCCCGGACTAGCAAGGACTCCGATTCATCGCCAAAGATGGGTTTGGGATCGAGATTCTCCGATTATGCGAGGCTGAATGCTCCTAGGAGTCAAATCTTGTTAGATATTGAGAAGGATAAAGACTTTCGATGGCCGAAGCCACTTAGGGGTGATCCCGCAAAGAGAAACAAGGAGCAATACTGTAGGTACCACCGTGATGTGGGGCGTGATACAGATGATTGTAGGCAGTTCAAAGATGAGATTGAGTTTTTGATCCGGAAGGGAAAACTAAGCAAGTTCACGAAAGACGATGATCGCGGAACCCAAAGAAGGGGCTATGACAGAAGAGACAATGACAAAAGGGATAACAATCGTGATCGTGATCGTAATCCACAGCCCCGAGGGCCAGTTATTAACATGATTTGGGGAGGACCGACAGCGGCCGGTACGACTCGAAACTCTCGAAAGGCGTATGCCCGAGAAGTGATGCACATCGTGGGAGATGCCCCAAAATGTGCTAAGACCGAAATAACCATTGGATTTGATGATTCAGACCTCGAAGGGGTGAAGTTCCCCCACGACGACCCATTGGTCATAACCCCTGTGATTGGGAATTCGGAGGTGAAACGAGTCTTAATAGATAATGGAGCTTCTGTTGATATCTTGTTTCATGACGCGTTTGAAAAGATGGGATACACCGATTCTCAATTAACCCCGACCAACATGCCAATATACGGATTTAATGGAGTTGAGTCCAAGGTCGAAGGAACTATTCAGTTACCCATGACAATTGGACAGGAACCTAAAGAAGCTACTCAGATGCTAATTTCCTTGTGATCAAGGCATCCTCGACTTATAATGCAATCCTGGGAAGGACTGGACTTCATGCATTCAAGGTCGTTGCCTCTACATATCACATGAAAATTAAGTTTCCGACTAGGAATGGTATTGGAGAACAAAAGGGAGACCAGAAGATGGCAAGAAGCTGTTACGTATCTGCATTAAGAGCTGATGGAATCGGGGGGCAGGTACTTCCGATTGAAGACATGGATGTCCGTGGTGATGATGAACACCGAGGGAAGCCAGCAGAGGACTTAGTCCCTATTCCTTTATAGTTGGGCGATCCTGAGAAAATAACCTATGTAGGAGCTTCTTTGAAAGAACCCCTGAAGGGCAAGTTGATAGAGACGTATTTGCTTGGACAGCAGCTGATATGCCAGGGATTGATCCCTAACTCATAACTCACAAGTTAAATGTTGATCCTGGGCGGAAGACAATAAAACAGAAGAAGAGGAATTTTGCTCCTGAAAGGCAAGAGGCCATTAAGCAAGAAGTTGAAAAACTCTTAGAGGCTGGGTTTATTGAAGAGATTCAGTTCCCTGAATGGTTGGCTAACCCTGTGATGGTCAAGAAGGCAAATGGGAAGTGGAGAATGTGTATAGACTTCACTGATTTGAATGATGCATGCCCAAAGGATTGTTTTCCCCTGCCGAGGATAGATATGTTGATAGATGCCACAACCGGACATGAGATGTTGAGCTTTATGGACGGATTCAGCGGCTATAATCAGATTAAGATGCACAAGGACGACATTCCAAAGGTACCTTTTATAACTGACTTTGGTGTTTTCTGCTATCTTGTTATGGCTTTTGGTCTAAAGAATGCAGGCGCTACTTATCAACGATTAGTGAATAAGATATTCACTCATCTGATTGGAAAGACCATGGAGGTCTATGTTGATAACATGTTAGTCAAGAGCCTATTCAAGGCAGACCACATTAAGCACCTCAGAGAGGCATTCGAAGTGCTGAGACACCATAAGATGATGTTGAATCCAGCGAAGTGTGCCTTTGGTGTTGGATCAGGCAAATTTGTTGGGTTTGATGGTTTCAAAAAGAGGCATGAGGCCAACCCTGACATGATCAAAGCGATTCTGGACATGGAACCACCACGTTCTATACGGGATGTACAGAAATTAACAGGCCGGGTGGCAGCCCTAGGGAGATTCATCTCCAAATCAGGTGACAAGTGCTTGCCTTTCTTCCAGGCATTGAAGAAGGTGAAAAATTTTGAGTGGACTCCTGAGAGCCAAGAGGCCTTTGAACAACTGAAGAAGTACATGGATGAAGCCCCGTTGTTGGCCAAACCAAGTCCTGGGGAGATTCTTTACCTATACCTGGCGGTATCTGAACAAGCATTGAGTGTTGTCCTCATTCGAGAAGAAGAGAAAATCCAGAAACCTATCTACTACGTGAGCAAAGTGTTGCATGGGGCTGAGTTGAATTACTCACCCATTGAAAAGTTTGCTTTGGCATTAGTGACTGTCTCGAGGAAGTTGCGACCTTACTTCCAGGCACATAAGATTCAAGTTCTGACAAACCAGCAGTTAAGAAATATATTGCATAGCCCTAAGGCCAGTGGAAGGTTAATAAAGTGGGCAATTGAGTTAGGAGAGTTTGATATCACATATAAGCCTCGAACAGCCATTAAGGTTCAGGCATTGGCTGACTTCGTGGTTGAATGCACCATTAACAACCAAGAAGTCGGGGGGCAAGAGATAGTAACTACCCATGGGAAAGAGAAAAAAGAAGAGGAACTTATACTTGATCTGAAGGAATATTGGGTGCTCTATTTTGATAGAGCATCAAAAACAAAATCTAGTGGTGCAAGTTTGGTTTTGCAAAGCCCCGATGGGTTCACAGTTGAGTACGCCTTGAAATTGGATTTTCCTACTACCAACAATGAAGCGGAGTACGAGGCATTAATAGCTGGTTTGGGTATGGCTAGAATCATGAGGGTCAAGAACCTCAAAGCTTATTACGTTTAAGTTCTTTCGACAAAGGCTTGGACTTTTATCTATTTATTAGGAATAAGGTTCGAATGAAACCATTATAGAGCATGTTGCTCCCAGTAATAGATAGAGTATTTATGTAAGGGATGAACCCATTTTCAGTTATTAATGCAAGTCTGTTTTCCGTTCAATGATTCTATGATTTTAATTACGTACCAAGCACATGTTGAGTGTAAGTCTAGAATGATCAAGTACAGAAAATGAAGAACATAAGAATAAAGGAAAACAACTGCATACATAATATGCCCTTATGGGCCAAGGTTTAAGTTACAGACATACCAGATAAAAGTCTAAGTCCATGAAGGACCCCGAATGAAAATAAACACAGCCACAAGCGGCTAACAAGGCCGTGCAAGGCCACTTACTTCTGTGAAGCATCTTCAGAACTCTCTTCCTCAGTAAAACCCTCCTCGCCCGAATCATCATCAGAGTCGCCGTCATCTTCGGTTGCCATTGCAGTCGGGTGTGCCCCATATCCCTCGGCTTCTTCCCCCTCTTCTTCTTCTTCTTCTTCTTCTTCTTCGGAGCTGTAAGAAGGACTTGCTTCCTTTTGAAGCCTCCTACTGCTTGGGATTGGTTGACGAATCGTCCCATCCCTTCTCGCTATCATGGGCTTCTTTCCACGAGAGCCCGAAGAGCTTGAGTCTTGACTAACGGCTTGGGCACCCCCTCTTGAGCCAGAACCAGAACGGCGACGGCTTCCCCTAGAGGCAGAACCCGATGCTTGGGCCACTTTGTTGACTCCCGAGCCTGAAGCAACGTGACCATAAGGGCTTGGGAAGTCCTTTGGATTGACAACGGTTGGATGCCTCTTGCTCACAGCATTAACAGCCCTGTCCTAGCCGACAGACATGATACTCGGGCGTACTTTCTCATCATGCTTGTCTATAATCTCGAAGAAGTCCTCAGACTCTTGGTAAGCCTTCACCACCAACTTGTAATCAGCCACCCTTTTCTTGTACAAGGAGTCATATTGCCTCTGGAAAGAACGTGCATCAGCTTCAGCACGAGTGGCCCTGGACTCTAAGTCCTGACATTTCTCGTCAAATATTGCCTTTTCCTCTCTTAAGGCCACATTCTCATCTCGATATGCTCGGCCTTGACGAGAGCTGGCCTGGAAGTAGGCGTTAGCCTGAAATAAAGGGTTAGTCAGATATTGACAATGATGAGTTATATGAAGACATTACGTTTGAGATATAGAGTGTAAAACCTGATACATGGCTTGAGCTCCTAGAATCTCTGCTTCGTCATTTTATCCCCGGTAGTTACTGTCAAAAGATCGGGGGGAGTGATGCAACACTTAGACCAATCCAAGGCCAACTCCGGGCATCCTAAGACAGAGTCTTGTTCACAAATGCCCCAACCAGGGTTGAAAGGGGTCTTGATCTTCCCGTCATCATTCCGGGGTCTTTTTGAAGAACATCCCGACAGGAACTGCGGAATTTTCTGGCCAGGGGGTGCAGTAGCCGCCTCGGCTCTCTTGACCATCCTTTTAGTAACCTTCGGCTGGTTCTCTGGACGTCTATCTATTTCTTCAGCAGCTAAAATTGAAACAGAAAAGATATCGGGATAAGAACAAACAGAGGTCATAATATGCTATAAAAACATTACCCTCAATAGAAAGTAAGCTAAGGCCAGCTTCCACAAGCCTCTTCTCATTCAAGAAAACTTTGTAATGAGTTTGGCCATCGTCCGCAATTAGTTTATCTCGATCAAGCAGCTCTTCTGGGCTGAGATCGCACACGAAGTGCAAACTGTCTTTCACTTCTCCAAATTTTGACACAAAGAAATGGCCCCAGTTGCCACCACTCCATTTCAGAATCACAAACTCGTTTGCCCAAGAATGGTGGGAATCTGGGAAGGAGAAGGCATTCACAATATGAGGAATATTGGACCTGTGTTGGATACTGATCCATCCCTTCTTTGAGTCAGAAGAATTCTTTATTGAAAATATGCTCCGAAATAATGTGGTGGTCGGCTGGATATCTAGATCCCGGCACTTTAACATGAAAATGAGAATAGCACGCCATGTATTAGGATATAGTTGGCAGGGATGAACCTGGAGCTCTGCTAGAAGCCTGACAATGAACGGATCGACAGGAAATCTCAAACCTGCTTCAAGAGCACCCTTGAAAACACACAGCTTCTCAGGATGCCAATTACAGGTTCTGTCACCTAGTCCAGGAAGACGGACCTTGACCGAGTCCGGGAAGCCATACGTCTGTCCAATTTTGGCTACATCACGCTCGTTTAACTTACACGGACTATGATACGAGGCTAATTCAGAACAGTTAGGGAATGCATCCCTCATAGTACTCAACAAGTCTAATAAAGAATGAAATCTACGATCAATATAGGAGGGAGGTTGCAATCTAGTTTTACCTTGAAGAGTTCTTGCTATGGCCCTCTTGGACATCGCCTCGGACATAGAGAATGACGGAGCAGGTGCTCGGTTGCCGTCTGACATCTCGAACTCGAACTTGAAACTAGAACTTGGAAGCCTGGGAGCTTGAAAGCTTTCAGGGAGAATTTTAGAAGTAAGAAGAGATGAAGTGAATGAAAATGAAGGCTTCTCCCACTCTTTTATAGAAGATGGGTGACTTCCTATACCAGGTTGAAAGACAGCTCGGTTCGTGTTTGCAGGTCATCTATCGTTTATGAGCAGAAAAAGATGAAACTCATCCGATATATAAAGAAAGAATCGTAACAAATTTATACGATTCTGAACAAAAGAAGCATTTAACAGAGTATATTGTGCCATGTTACACTTAGACGCTTAACTAAGCATCAAGAGTCAATTACGATTAAGAAAGTTAGATTGTAAGAGATTAGCTTCATTAATCAAAAGGCTAGCTATGCTTCAAAAGGTGATACTCTACAGCCAACGGTCACAGTCATGATTCAAGACCGAGAACTCAGATATTGCGAAAAAGCTCCGAGAGGCACGACAAGGCGCTCAACATGAGGCCAAGGACCTCATGTCAGCCGACCAGCCGCCCATGGAGGGGTCAGGCCGACCTCATGTCAGCCGTGGCCGGCCAAGGACCTCATGTCAACCGACCAGCCAGCCATAGAAGGGTCAGGCCGACCTCATGTCAGCCGAGGCCGGCCAAGGACCTCATGTTAGCCGAACAACCACCCATGGAGGGGTCAGGCCGACCTCATGTCAGCCGTGACCGGCCAAGGACCTCATGTCGGCCGACCTGGATCTCTTAGCAAGCCGGTACTGGACATTTCAATGCTGTTTCGGCCATATCTTGAGCTCCGGGTATCGGATTTGGACGATCTTACAGTCCACGCGAAGATCACAATGTTTTCTACAACCTTGGAGTGTCCAAGCTGACCAGAAGTACCTGGTGGCCGACCAGGACCTCCTGGCAGCCGACCAGGCTTCATTGAAGGGGTCAGGCTGACCAGGAGCTCCTGTCAGCCGACCAGGACCTCCTGGCAGCCGACCAGGACCTCCTGTCAGCCGACCAGGTGCCATGGAGGGGTCTGGCTGACCTTCTGGCACCTCCCGTCAGTTGTTTGGCCCGGGAGATGGTTTTGGTGGAAGTTTTTACTTTCCAAAACGACCGTCAACCTTCAAAACATTCGTAAAACTTAGCGCCGATCAGCGTCGATTAGCACCGATTAGTGCCGTCTTATGCCATTTAGCGTCGTTCAACACAGATTAAAAGTCGTTTAAGCATCGATTATTACCGTTTGCAGTCAACACGGAGCTCCTGTCAGCTAATCAGCCGACCAGGACCTCCCGTCAACCGACCAGGACCTCCCGTCAGCCGACCAGGACCTCTTGTCAGCCGACCTGGACCTCCTGTCAACCGACCAACTGCTATTGGAGGGGTCAGGCCGACCAGGACCTCTTTTCAGCCGACCAGGACCTCTTGGCAGCCGACCAGGACCTTCTTGCAGCCGACCAGGACCTCCTAGCAGCCGACCAGGACCTCCTGGCAGCTGACTAAGGGGTTGCTGCAGCTTTTCCGGGTCTTTTTCGGCCAATCAATTTGATTCCGATTAGTGCCGAGTAGCACCGATTAGTGCCGAGTAACACCGATTAGCGCCAATTAGCATCGATTAGTGCCGAGTAGCACCGAGTAGCACCGATTAGTGCCAATTAGCATCGATTAGTGCCGAGTAGCACCGATTAGTGCCGAGTAGCACCAATTAGTGCCGATTAGCACCGATTAGAGTTGATTAGCATCGATTAGTGCCGTTTTAGGTCGTTTAACACCGTTTAAAATCGTTTAAACGTTGTTAGTACCAAGTAGCATTTGCTTAACATTGTCGTAAATGCGTCGGTCGCTCCATGCTTTACATCAAGACAATATTCGTGAAACACTAGTGTATAAAGATAGACCCTGACCCGAGCCTCGGGTAAAGGCCGTTATAACTTCAAGGAAAACCTGATCAGTTTTCCTGGAAGTTAAGGGGAAAATGATATGGGCTAAAAGTAAGCCCAAAAGACACATTTAATGTTGCATTAATTAGACCCAACATGGTCAAAACGTGGGGCCCACCAACAGGGTCCAAAACCCTATCTTAATATTAATTTCGTAAATAATATTAAGGGATATTAACAGCTCAGCAATAAGCATCAGATAAGGATACTATTCCTACAAGACTTAGCCTCCAAGGTACCCAATTTGATATGGAAACAGACTCCTACAAGGAAGGAGTCTAGAACCTTCCTCAAGGCGGTGACTTGCCCACCAAGTATCCAAATCCTACCATAATTCTAAGGCTCCCCGAGCCTATATAAAGGACCTGATCCTTCATCTCAGAACTACGTTTTTGGCTTGATTCTCAATACGAGATACGTAGGCACTCTGTGAGGATCGACTAGTATAGAACACGGAAACAACCATTAAAGCTCGAAGCTCACCAACCCCCTTTGCATTAAACACACTCAAACCCTAGCCGCAATTTGCAACCTAGTTTTTGTTCCACAACAACCCCCATGATATTTATATTGGTCGATAAAGAGTTACAAAAATGAGAGAAGGATACAAATATCACAATTTTAAATTAAATGATTCAAAATATTAAAACATAAAAGTATGATCTCAAACATCACACTAAAATATTATATTGTGTAGCATTTTCAATTATATATATATATATATATATATATATATATATATATATATATATATATGTAGCGTGGGGGAAAACTCTGGGTGGGTTGATTTAAAATTTAAAATTATTAAAATATTAAAATTTTACATATTACTTTTTAATTTAATATTTTTAAAATTTTATGGATATTTCGTTTTGGGCTTAAGGGTTTCATATATTTGGGATTTAGAAGAAATATATTTTAGAGTACTGATAGTACAATGTGAACCCGTTGCTGTTTAATCGTGAGAAAAAAAGACAATAACACATAGTGAAGTTCGCTTGTATCTTCTGGTTGTCTAATTCTTTGGTCATGTAAGGTGTCCGGACCAGCTTCGGGATGATTAGGGTACCCCTATGTTTTGTTTTGTATGTATTCACTATTCAATATTATTCAACTTTGCTTATTAAAGGCTATATAGTCTCGTGTATGAGTATATGGTAGTGTTATCTATTATACAAATTTATATCATTATCAATAGATGTTGATTTACATTGGAAAAGTTCCCAAAACAGATGCTTAAGAATTATGATTTAGGTTTTTTTTATATGTAATGAATAGAAGCTTTATACCACATAGTTGATAGTTTCTCATTTTGTTTTGTGAAACTATTTAACTTATGATATTATTCCAAGGCATATGAGTGAGTCATATATTCATTGTGTTATTGGTGCACTGTCATGTCACGAGTGATATTGTCGCAGTGTAGGAAGTACAGACGCATACCTTTTGTAGTCCAATCAACTAGCAAAGAAATGTAGATTAACCTCCCCTTGCTATTTTCCCGTCAACCATGAAATTAATTTAGGTTGGTACTTGTCTGTCGATAAGCCATTCTTGGACAGGCTTCCATTTATGGTGGAGTACATGATCTACCTGTTTGCAGTAATAATTCTTCCAAGTAGTCCTTGTAATGCAGGTTATGACATGGGTTGGTTGATTTACAGAAATAGTTTCTATACTTATCATAACAGGGATCGTCTCAATTGCAGAAAACATAGTGAATCCTCAACTCCTAGAACAGGTAGCAAAACTTGTGCTATCACCTCAGCTTTTCCCCTTTGACATTTTGTTAATATTATAAAAAAGCTTAAAGTTCAACAAGAGTGGTGAAGTAAAAGACTCAGAGGTGTATTTTGCGTGTGGAAATACTGTAGTTTATAAAAAGAGATAGTGAACTATTACAGTTCAATTCATTTCAATATTACAATAATGATGACAAGAATTTGGGTGTCTAATGTATTTAGTGACCTCTGACGAATTGAGTTTTTCTCTAGCATCTGTAAAGCATATCTAAAATTCATCTCTTTGAAGGGTATTGATAACGCTAGCAACAAGCTAGATAGCATCTGAATCTTGTAGGTTAGACAGTCTTCACAGTTGGTGTTTCAGTTTGCAGTATTTAAAACTGAGATATAGTATTAAGATACTCACTCTTTTCAAACCCAACTTACTTTGTAGCTATATCATAACCGTCTTCACTCAACTTATTCTTAAAGAAAAGGACGGCTTATGCCATATGAGGTAATATTGCATAAATTTGCTTGTATTTGATAGAGTGCAACGTTCATTTACATTTAGGAGAAGAAAACAGGAAATTGCTTATGTAATGAGGAGCAACATTATCCGAATTACTCTCTAAACATTGTGCAGTTCTGAACAAAAGAGCCCATACACGGGAAAAAAATAGTTCAAAAAGAAAGCCTCCAAAGCAAGCACCATTTGATTCAAAACTGAAAAGAGCGGTGTAGAGAACTAGAGACTAGGTCTGCAGCAGCGTCGAGTCAATTGGAGCGCCTGAATGCAGGTGAGTATTTAGTTTCCTCCCCTCTTCTCTGTTTAACTCATAAGGGAGAAAAAAAAAGAGTTCTTTTAATGCAGAATCGGTATATACTTTACTGCTGAATGGCTTGCATTTTCTCTAACTTCATTTCTTATAAAATTTTTGGACAAGTAATGAATCATTTCTCATATACTCCACTCGAATTTCCATTATATACTTAGTCTCATAATTTAATTCCTAAACTATGAAATTTTCGTTATTTCCTTCCTATGAATTTAGGTAGAAAAAATTAGAGGATTTCCTTAAAATGCTAATTGTTCACTGGCATGCATAAAAGCTGGTGGAGGAGATCAGAACTCAAAGGACAATAATTGTATATACCAATGACATAAATAAAAGAGTATGATATCACCCTCTATACTGTTCTAATTTACTATTTATGTAAAATAGAATCATTGTTGCATAAATGTGCTTATCATTCTTGCAATAATCAAATTATATGATAGACTTTCATCTTCTTAAACAAACTCAAATTTGTGCACTCGGGGATCTTAAAAAGATTTTGAACGTAAGTAAGGCTTTTTGAAGAAGAATTAGCTCGCAGAAAGTGAGACTAGAGTGGATATAAAAATGGAAGCCATAATAAAGGGTCGCTTTACAAGAAATATTGTTGGAAAAGTTTTACACAGAATTTTTATAGAGGGGTTGTTCTTTAGAAAATGTACATGAATATAGTTCTAACTTATATTTTGAGGATTAAATATTTCCTTTATAAATAGAAAGGCAAGCTTTAGTGTTCAAGGGACAAGGGCCTTTCAGTTCTTCATAGTCGTTTTACCTGATTCTTTTAGGACTTATGTGCCAAGAGTTTTCAGAAGTTATTAATTAAAAAATAATTAAATAAACTAAGTTTGAAAATAATGCATTGAAGAAAGTTTTAAAAGATTTAGATAAACTACACTAGATAAATGTTTTGAAAATATTTATAAAAATATTGTTTTAGATTATTATACTGACTTGCATTACTAAAACAACTTCTATCTAATGCCAAGGGGATAATTAACGAAATTATAATGCTCCTCATAAAGTAATAATTAAATATTAAAAAATGATTTTAAAAAGATACTGTATGTTACTATATTCTTGGCAGTTTGTAAGTAAAAGTCGTCGACTACTGGTTTTTATTGCAAATAATTTATTTAGTCTATATCGTGAACTCGGTTTTTCATAGGATTATTGTATCAATGGCAAATTACTATGTTTACAAAAGATCCTTGCCTATTCCCCACTCGTTATATATTACATCATCTTGATTTGCATAGGTAGCAAGAAAATCAATGGTTTGCTTTATCTGATTCTGTCATCAATGATATGAATCATGCAGTAAGGCTAAGTTGATTATAAATCTCCTCGGTTATTTATGAAGTAGGTGAGAAACAGTAAAAAGAATGTCACAGTGAAAGTTATGCACTGTGATTTTTTTGGTGGATTTGACATGTATTACAATATATATGTTAATTACTTTTCTGTTCCCTCAATGCAACTGTTCTTAAGAGTCATTGTTGGTACGCTTTTAAGGAGAAGGCACCACAATGGATGACAAAGGAAGTTTAAGAAAACGGTGGAATTAACAACATGGTATTACCCGAAGAAACCCGCATTCAAAATGTAGAAGTATGTTCTCCTTCATTATAGATTTCAAGTAGGAACTTATATGCTCCTTGTTGTATCATCTACTGATAAGAGTTAATAATATACATGTTAGATATTGGTGATACATGCTAATTTTGTATATATTTTATAGCATGTTATCTCTCATTTATCCTTAATTTTGTGCTTGATTAGCATTGTTAGTAGCATTTTAATTTGAATTTGATGCTAAGTTGAATTTTTATGTTTATAGGATAATTTTGGAAGCAAAAGGAGCCTTATTTCACATCTTCAAGAGACCGTAGATTAGACCTAGACGAGCAATGAGGAAATAAGAATTGTCACTAAAATATGAAAAGTGATATATTCTTAAAGCAGGAATCCCGGTTGGAATTAATATAATTTTTGTGAAGCGAAAGGAGTCCGGTTCCAAGCCCTCAATTGTCCACAGCTTAGGATTTAAGGATTTATTTATATTAATAAATATTTAATTTATTTAGAAAATTATATTTATAAATATCTTGTTGAAGTGATTTTTATGAAGTTCGTTCGCAGGGAAGGACTATTAATACAAGTTCAAGTTTTAATTTCTTAAAATCTAGAAGTGTAAGAAATAATTGGTGTGTTCAAATTAAACTAATTACAAACAAATAAAACTGAGATTTAATTGACGATGAAAAGTAATCCGAGAAATAGGGTTCTTCAATTGGTTCAATAATGCTGTTATAATGTGATATATATATATATATATATATATATATATTTCTTATATTTTGCTAAAAACAATTCTTCTAAATTTTATAATGTTCTTTCCCAAGATACAAAATAATGTCTACAATCATATCTCAAAAGTCACTCCCATGATCAATCGAAATACAATTTTAGATTTTTAAGACCTGAGAATTATAAGTTTCATAGTCCTCTTATTAATCTCCCGATTCAATAATTTAACTATGTCTATCAAATCATGAACAAGAATTATAACTCATCTCCCGATTTATCATAATCCCTATGAATACAATTAAAGGTTAGCTACTCCCTTAATTGGGTTAAGTCCTCAATGATAGATTAGCAAAAATATAGAATTATTATCACAATCAAACAAGCATATATCACCAATGAATACTACCTAATTCTCGGATTATAAAATTAGTTATTCATGCTAGACAAATAAAATAAGCATATAATAAATGGTAAAATCATAATTAAAAGAGTTTAGAGTAAAGAAAGTACAACTTGAAGAATTTATCCTCCCGAAATAATTTCCGACGAAATGAATGAGCACTTTCCAAGCAATTCCCTTAAAATCTTCAACCAAAATAGAACTTGCAGAAAATTAAAGTGTATGAATTAAAACTAATATTACAAAGAAAATTTATGGAAACAAAAGAGAATACAACTGAATTTTATTCAGTACATGAGATGATGTCTAAAACCTATGAAAATCACATCTATTTATAGCACAATTTTAGCACACCTACTACTATAAATAAATGAGTCCACTTGGCCGAAAGCAATCTGCACTACTAATCCCATTTCCTTCTTTAATTAAAAAACAAACCCACTTGCTTTACTTTGAACAAACCGGCCACCTTTGTTGTTTAATATACTGGGTTCCGTAGAAATGCTTTTTATCCCGCACAGCTTATAATATTTAATTAATAAATAATTAATTAAATCCAGAAATTATAAAAATAAATATCTAATATTATTAGATATTTATAAATATAATTTTCCAAAAAAATTAAATATTTATTTAGAAAATTATAAAGTACAACTTGAAGATTTTAAGGGAATTGCTTGGAAAGTGCTCATTCATTTCGTCGGAAATTATTTCGGGAGGATAAATTCTTCAAGTTGTACTTTCTTTACTCTAAACTCTTTTAATT
Source organism: Saposhnikovia divaricata (assembly GCA_036435485.1). Taxonomy (NCBI): domain Eukaryota; kingdom Viridiplantae; phylum Streptophyta; class Magnoliopsida; order Apiales; family Apiaceae; genus Saposhnikovia; species Saposhnikovia divaricata. The sequence continues at coordinate 246,805,264 of CM071594.1, read as the reverse complement.
ATGATTTTACCATTTATTATATGCTTATTTTATTTGTCTAGCATGAATAACTAATTTTATAATCCGAGAATTAGGTAGCATTCATTGGTGATATATGCTTGTTTGATTGTGATAATAATTCTCTATTTTTGCTAATCTATCATTGAGGGCTTAACCCAATTAAGGGAGTAGCTAACCTTTAATTGTATTCATAGGGATTATGATAAATCGGGAGATGAGTTATAATTCTTGTTCATGATTTGATAGACATAGTTAAATTATTGAATCGGGAGATTAATAAGAGGACTATGAAACTTATAATTCTCAGGTCTTAAAAATCTAAAATTGTATTTCGATTGATCATGGGAGTGACTTTTGAGATATGATTTTAGACATTATTTTGTATCTTGGGAAAGAACATTATAAAATTTAGAAAAATTGTTTTTAGCAAAATATAAGAAATATATATATCACATTATAACAGCATTATTGAACCAATTGAAGAACCCTATTTCTCGAATTACTTTTCATCGTCAATTAAATCTCAGTTTTATTTGTTTGTAATTAGTTTAATTTGAACACACCAATTATTTCTTACACTTCTAGATTTTAAGAAATTAAAACTTGAACTTGTATTAATAATCCTTCCCTGCGAACGAACTTCATAAAAATCACTTCAACAAATTGGCGCCGCTGCCGGGGAAGGCATCAATATTAAGTTTAGGTTATTTATTTCTTATAATTTAGATTTTATTTTGTTCAGTATAACAAAAAAAAATTAAAAAATTAAAATAACAAAATTATTTTAGTTTTATTAAAATTTCAGTGTTTATTTTATGTGTTTTTAGTATTAATTCGAAGCATTGTTTTGTTTCCCCTGTTCGACACAAACCCAGTTCCTTGCTAAACTCTCCCCTGTTTTCTTTTCAAATTAACCAAACCCAGCTCTTGTTTTCTCCTTTCCTTCCATCACCCACCGCACTGCCATTTCTCTCCACCAATTCACGATTCCGTTCATTCACTGCAGTCCACCTCCCTTTCTCCCGAACTCAGCACTCGAACACGCCTCCCATCTTCTTCTGCATCACCACTATTCATCCTTCTCGCCTCCACCGCTATTCATCCCCCCTCCACACCTTCACCACTGTTCTTCTTTCGCCACCGAACCCACGTCCCATACTTTCTCCGCCACCAATTCAACTCCGGCATCCAATCACCACTCCTCCAGTCTGCCACAATTCACAGCAACTTCCTCCATCGCGCCACTCCGCTGCAAACCACCTCACCACTCCTGCAGTCCCCGTCCCCTTCTCCGTTTCACACGAACACCACACCCCAAACCCAGCCAAAAACCCAGCCTTCCCCCTTCCTTATTCTCTTCGTCGATCCCCTTTCTTACTCCATTTCCACTCCGCTGCAACGCCCTTCACCACAACACCCTTCCCCGTTCATAACATCCACCACCAACATATCTCCGACCTCCGCTGCTCCGACTGTCTCTTTCACCACCAACCAAACCCAATTCCCTTCACCTGCTCTTCCCTCCGTCTCCCTTTCCCTCTCTCCCATAAAATCGCCAACACCCCCTTGTTTTGTTTATTTGTTTTCGGTGATTGTACTTTAATTTGTTTTGTTATTTGGTACTGAGTCTACTGAGTTAATTCAGATCTTTGGTCGAAGTTTGCGAGTGTCGAAGACGAGTTACTGTTAATTGTTGCTGCATTTATCCGATGGTTCTGTTAATTTTAGTGTTCGTTAATTTGTTTACTCCGAGTTCCCGAGTTTTGTTAGTGATTTTTATGAGTTTCGGCGAATTGATGTTCCACTTTTGCTAAGTTGCTGAGTCATTTTTCTTGTTTTTTTTATCACTGAGTATGTCGACTTCATTAGGCTGCGAGTTTCATGTTTTTGTCGTCGTTTTGTTCGAGTTTTGGTTTTGTTGTTATGTTTTCGGTTCGCAGTTGATTTGTATAGTTTAGAATTTTTTAGTGTTGAGTAACCGAGTTCTGTTACCTGGTCTGAGTTTTGTTTGCAATTTTGCCCGAGTTACCGAGTCGCAGCTTTGGTCCTGTTTTTATTTGTATTGAATTAGCTGAGTTTTGAGCTTGTATTCGATATTCTTCAGCATAGTTCTCATAAAAATAGTTCTTAAAGTTTAGATAGTGATAATTCAAAATTTAGATTTCTGTTAAAAAAAATAATAAATAAATAAAAAGTTTTAGAATAAAATCTAGTTGTTAATTTTTATAATAATTTGATTTTTGTTATTTTCTGTTTTATTTACGGTTTTGTTGTTTGTTGAAACTATAAAAAAAATAAAAAAATGAAAAGAGTTTAAAAAAAATAATAATAATAATAAATTAAAATTTAGTTTTAATTTAAACTTAGATTTTTTTAGATTAATTTAGTTTTAGTTCTTTTCAATTTTATTTGTGTTTGTTATTACATAAAGAAATAAAAAAATATTTTAGATAATAATAATAATAATAATAATAATAATAATAATAATAAGAAACTATATATAGTTCTTTTGTTTTAACTCTATCTTATTGGTGTTGTCTTTTCAGGTGCACAAACTCTTGCATGCGACGTACAGTAAGTGCTGGAAATCTAGAATTTGATCCGGAAATCGAACGCACTGCTCGAATCTTAAGGCGAGAGGCAAGGCAAAGGAAAGAAAAATCTAAGATGGCTGACGAAGATCGTGAAGTTGCTATTATTGATGAGACTTCAATTTGGGACCATGAGACACCAAATCCTGCTAATTGCATGTACAAAACTCCAGAGATTGGGGCAGCCCAATTCAACATTAATCCAAGCCTAATTCAGATGATCAGCAATCAAGCTTTTGAAGGAGATATTGAACTAGAGGACCCACACAGACATCTAGAGCGTTTCGTGCAGATGTGTGGCTCATTCAGAATCAATGGTGTTACGAGTGACAAGATTCGTCTCCATATGTTTCCCTACTCTATTAAGGGAAGAGCTTTGGAATGGTTTCAACAACTTCCAGACACCACGGTTACTACATGGGAGAGTCTTTCTACTGCATTCTTGTCCAAATATTATCCTTCTGACAAGACGCAACAATTGAGGACTATGATTATGAGTTTTAAAGCACAACCGGGTGAAGGTCTATATCAGGCATGGGAGAGATTTAAGGCATTATTGAGGAAGTGTCCACATCATGGTTTGCAAGATTGGCATTTCATTAGTACTTTTTATGGGGCCATGAATGCAGATATTCGTTTGAGTTTGGATGTGGCTGCTGGTGGAAATATTAAGAAGGCACCAACTACACAGGCTAAAGCACTCCTTGAGGAATTGGCATCTAATAATTATTCATGGGCACCTAGCGGGACAAGCTCAGCAAAAGCAGCACAAGATTCTGAGATGATCAACATGCTGGCTCTCAAATTGGATACTCTAACTCAGGAGATCCGAGGACAAAGGGCAAATGTGAATGCTATTTCTTCACATATGGAAGGGTATAATGATTATGGTGTTAGTCAGAACTCTTATGTGCAACAATTTCCAGAAGAGGCATCTTTTATTCAGGGAAGACAGTCGTGGCCTGTTCAGAATAACTCCTACTACAATCCAAATCAAAGGCCAAACAACAATCTTTCTTACAGTAGTAATCATACGGCTAATCCTTCATATTCATTTCCAAGGCAGAATCAACCTCCTGGTTTTCAGTCACGACCACCGTATCAAGCACAACAGCAGTATCAACCACTGCCAAAGAAAGAACCTGCTGATTGGGAGGTTGCACTAAATAAAATAATGCAAGGAACCTCCGGGGCATTGGCTAATATGAAATCAAGAATAAATCAGATGGCATCATCTCAAAAGATGCTAGAAACACAGATTGGACAAATTGCCTCCAAGATGGGTGTTCGTGAGCAGGGTTCTCTTCCAAGTCAACCCGACCAGAATGGTAAGGAACAATGCAAAGCAATTACTTTGAGGAGTGGAAAAGAGTTGACCAGCGTTGAGGCTCTTGAGCCTAAAGAGAGGGATGTGGAAAAAGAAAATGAGATAGTAGAGATTGATGCAGAAAAGTCAGAAAAAGTGGATGAAGATAAGAAGGAAGAAAAAACAGAAAAGCCGTATGTTCCTCCGCCACCTTATGTTCCTTCTATTCCATTTCCACAGAGACTTCACAACAGGCAGTTAGAGAAGCAATACGAGAAGTTCTTGACTATGTTCCGGCAGTTGCATATTAATATTCCATTTGCTGACGCTTTGGCTCAAATGCCACTCTACGCCAAATTTCTTAAGGAGATGTTGTCCAGAAAAAGGAAACTTGAAGATGTGGAAACTATTACTCTCAATGCGGAATGTAGTGCAGTCATCCAAAAAGCAATTCCACAGAAATTGAAGGATCCTGGGAGTTTCTCTTTACCATGCACTATTGGAGCAATGGAGAATATTAAAGCCTTGTGTGATTTAGGGGCTAGTGTGAGTTTGATGCCACATTCCATTTGTGGAAGACTTGGTCTTGGAGTGTTCAAGAAGACAAGAATCTCACTTCAGTTGGCTGATCGTACTATCAAGTATCCTTTGGGAGTCATTGAGGATGTGCTTGTCAAAGTGGATAAATTCTTTATCCCTTGTGATTTTGTGGTGTTGGAGATGGATGAAGATGTTGAGATGCCCATTATTTTGGGAAGGCCATTTTTGGCTACTGCTGGAACCACAATTGATGTCAAAGCTGGGAAATTGGCATTAAATGTTGGTGATGAAAAGGTTGAGTTTGATTTCAACAAAGCTATGAAGATGCCTTCATTTGATGCTACATGTTTCAATGTTGACATAGTGGATGAGATCGTAAGTCTTGAAGATGCAAACTTCACAAAAGTGGAACAAACCTTAGATGATAAAGAAGTTGAAGAAGCACTTGCACTTGATATGCAAGAAAAAGGTACGCCGAAAATTGATGTGGCACTTTCAATTTCAGAGGCACCTCAGGTAGAACTCAAACCTCTTCCTTCTAATCTAAGGTATGCTTTTCTTGGTCCTAATGATACATATCCTGTGATAGTGTCCGCTTTGCTCCATGATGATGAACTTGATAAATTGTTAAATGTGCTTAGGCAATTTAAATCATCAATTGGTTGGACAATTAAAGATATCAAGGGAATTAGCCCTGCTCTTTGCATGCATAGGATTTCTTTAGAAGATAATCATAAACCTGTGATTGAGGGACAAAGAAGATTGAATCCTAATTTGCAAGATGTGGTTAAGGAAGAGATAACTAAGTTGTTAGATGCTGGCATTATATACTCTGTTCCACATAGTAACTGGGTTAGTCCAATTCATGTTGTACCTAAGAAGGGTGGGATGACTGTCGTGCATAATGAAAATAATGAATTAATCCCCACTAGGACTGTAACAGGTTGGAGAGTTTGTATTGATTATAGAAAATTAAATAATGCTACTCGCAAAGATCACTTTCCTCTCCCATTTATTGATAAAATGCTCGAAAGACTTGCGGGTAATGAGTATTATAATTTTCTAGATGGATTCTCGGGATACTTTCAGATTCCCATTGCTCCCGAGGATCAAGAAAAGACAACCTTTACTTGTCCTTGTGGTACTTTTGCATATCGTAGACTACCCTTTGGTTTGTGTAATGGCCCATCTACATTTCAACGACTTATGACAGCTATATTCTCAGATTTTCTAGGAAAAACCATGGAAGTCTTCATGGATGACTTTACTGTATATGGTTCTTCCTTTGATTCTTGCTTAACCAGTTTGTCTCAAGTGTTGCAGAGATGTGAAGACACTAATCTTGTTCTTAATTGGGAGAAGTGTCATTTTATGGTAAAGGATGGTATTGTGCTTGGGCACAAGATTTCTAGTAAAGGCATCGAGGTGGACAGGGCAAAAATCGAAGTGATCGAGAAATTACCACCACCCTCATCTGTGAAGGGGATTAGAAGTTTCCTTGGACACGCCGGTTTTTACCTACGTTTTATCAAGGATTTTTCTAAAATTTCTCGTCCTCTTTGTAATCTACTTGAAAAGATAGTATCTTTGATTTTGATGAGAGTTGTCTTGTTACTTTTAACAGGTTGAAGAAGGAGCTTACTTCTGCACCTATCATGTCAGCCCCTGATTGGAGCTTGCCTTTCGAGCTCATGTGTGATGCTAGTGACTATGCTGTGGGTGCTGTTTTGGGCCAAAAGAAGGAAAAATGCATGCATGTGATATACTATGCAAGCAAGACACTTGATGATGCACAAATCAATTATGCTACCACTGAAAAAGAGCTACTTGCTGTGGTTTTTGCCTTTGACAAATTTAGATCCTATCTTGTTGGGTCTAGGGTGATTGTTTATACGGATCATGCTGCAATTTGTTATTTAATGAAAAAGAAGGATGCCAAGCCTCGTCTAATCTGTTGGATTCTTTTACTCCATGAGTTTGATCTTGAAATTCGAGACAAGAAAGGTTCTGAAAACTTGGTAGCTGATCATTTATCCAGGTTGGACCAGGGAGATGAAGTGGTAGGAGTTAATATACCTATCAATGATGCATTTCCAGAAGAAACACTTCTTGCAGTATCTTTGTCTACACCTTGGTATGCGGACTTCATAAATTATCTCGTGGGTGGCATTGTACCAAGTGGACTGACTTATCAACAAAAGAAGAAATTCTTATTTGATGGAAAACACTACTTCTGGGAAGAACCACTTCTTTACAAGGAATGTGCTGATGGTATCATGAGGAGGTGTGTGCCACACGAGGAAATTCCTAATGTCTTGAATCATTGTCATGCTTTAGAGTGTGGTGGTCACAACAGTAGCACGAAAACTGTTGCAAAAATTTGGCAGTCTGGATTTTATTGGCCTTCAATGTATCAAGATGCAAGAAGCTTTGTTGCAACTTGTGATCGATATCAAAGAACAGGAAATATTTCAGGACGGAATGAGATGCCTTTGCAACCTATTCTTGAGGTTGAGCTCTTTGATGTTTGGAGCATAGATTTCATGGGCCCGTTCCCATCATCTTATGGTAACAAATTTATTTTGGTGGGAGTTGATTACGTCTCTAAATGGGTGGAGGCGATTGCTAGTCCTACAAATGATGGTAGAGTGGTTAAGAAGTTCTTACAGAAGCATATCTTTACACGTTTTGGAGTGCCTAGGGCCATCATCAATGATGGAGGGTCTCACTTTTGCAATAAATTAATTGAAGATCTTTTGCGAAAGTATGGAGTGACTCAGAAAGTTGCTACACCTTATCACCCTCAAACTAGCGGGCAAGTGGAGATTTCAAATCGAGAGCTGAAACAAATTCTTGAGAAAACAGTGGCTAGCTCCAGAAAAGATTGGGCAAGGAAGCTTGATGATGCTCTATGGGCTTATAGGACGGCATTCAAGACACCTATCGGTATGTCTCCGTATAGGTTGGTGTTTGGAAAATCATGTCATTTACCCGTGGAAGTGGAGCACAAGGCACTTTGGGCGATAAGATTCTTGAACATGGAATTACAGGCTGCAGGACTTAACAGGTTGATGCAACTAAGTGAACTTGATGAGTTGAGACTTACGTCTTATGAAAATGCAGCAATATACAAGGAGAAGACAAAGAAGTGGCATGACAGGCATATTAGACCGAAAGAGTTTGAAGTTGATCAGCAAGTTCTACTGTTCAACTCAAGGCTGAAACTCTTTCCCGGAAAATTGAAGTCAAGATGGTCTGGCCCTTTTAAAATTGTCAAGGTATATCCGTATGGTGCTGTGGACATCACTCGAGATGGTTCCGATGTATTTAAAGTGAATGGGCAAAGACTCAAGTCATATTTGATTGGTGATGACATTCCAAGAGGAGTCAATTGGCTTCTCTCCAATCCTCAAGCTTAAGTTCATCACGAGAGGCGTCGAGCTAATGACGTTAAACAAGCGCTATTTGGGAGGCAACCCAAGGAATTTTGTTGATTTGAATAATATTCTTGTGTGTTTGGACTATGCATGGAGATGGAAGCATGTGGCAAGTGAAAAATTGATGGGGCATTGCAAAAGAATTCAAAGGCTTGAAATTAAGTTCAAGGGCTTCAATCATGATACACTACCACCTCGACCATGACTCAGGGGAGTTCTTTCTTTTCTTCCTAGCATATTAGTCCATTGTGTTGTCATTTATATAGATAGTTTGTTTCTTTAGGTTATATGTGGTTAGTGGTTGTTTCTTGTGGACAAGAAACGTGATAAGTTGGGGGGTATGTGTGTGTTCATTGTGATGTTAAAAAAAAAATCAAAAAATCACAAAAATCAAAAAATTAAAAATCACAAAAAGAATTCTGGCCTTGTAAAAAGATCACATACACTAGCAAGTTGAAACTGGTAGACTTTTTGAAGGTTGTAAGTGATTAAAAGGACATGAATATGTGCAAGATGATTTGGTTTGCATTCTTTGAGTACAAGTAGGTGCATTAGAGAGATTATTTACTTGAGATTGATTATGCTTTGCCGCACCAAGTGAGTTTTGAGCCTATATGCATATCTTTTGCATTTCATATTCGTTTGCTTGAGTGTCCACATGTTGTTTGCATTGCTAGCACTTGTTTGAGGTCTTTCTTGAAATGCATGACATTATTTGATGATAACATGATAAAGGCATTTAGGGATAACCTCATATTTCCTATATTACCACACCATTTATACATGATCAATTAGTTACCCCATTGAGCTTAATCATATTTTTTTCGGTGACACACCACATTACTTGCCTAGACCTTTTTCTTTTATTGGCCTTGCTTTAACTTGAACCCAAATTGTCAATGGCTAGTAGAGTGTTTGAGGGAGTAAAAAGGTGTGCAAAGGGGGGTTTATTGATGATCATTACTTTTGAAGAATGTGGGGTATGGTTATTTACTTTTTAGTCGAATTTGGTATTACTATCATGGGATCATTGTACTTGTTTATATTTAGATTCAAAAAAAAAACAAAAAAAAACAAAAAAAACAAAAAAAAATTATTATTTATTTGAGAGCATACTTATGTTTGTTTGATCCAAGTGTGGGGATGATGGATGGGGAGTTGATTGATTTATGTTGTTGGGTACTAGCTTTTGACATTTCACCTTCTTTGGCTTTACTTGACATACCTTGTCCCTAGCCCCATTACAACCCGAAAAAAGACCTTTTGATTATCATCAGTGGTGTATGTTGTGTTAAAGTTAGATTGATACCAAATGTCAAGCATGCTTATGATTTTGTTGGAATCGAGTGATACACTTACCCTTGTTCTTGAGTGAATATTATTTTGTGAGTAAAAGGTGAGTTATTACATGTATTTTGCATATGAGATCCCAAGTTTTGGCTCAAAGATGTACTCTTGTGGGCTTAGCATGATTACCAACTTATTCTTACATTGACATGGACTGTTGAGAACTTATGCATCTTCTTTGAGTAGACTATGTGAATACTTCTACCTTTGACACCAATACATTGTAGTATTCACTTTGATTCCTAAGTTGATGTGGCATGAGAGGACTTGTATGTGTGGTGTTGTATTGGCATTCGATCTTTTACATGACCTAAATGGATTTTGTGGGTACATTCACTATAGGCCCTCACGAGACCTCACTCGTCCACTAGGGCTACCTAGGGGTTTAAAGGGCTTGTTGCATATGCCAAATGCAACCGTGATCATCTACGAAAGTGGTATTAATAAGTAATTATTTTGGTTTACTCGAGGACGAGCAAAAGTTAAGTTGGGGGGTATTTGATACATGCTAATTTTGTATATATTTTATAGCATGTTATCTCTCATTTATCCTTAATTTTGTGCTTGATTAGCATTGTTAGAAGCATTTTAATTTGAATTTGATGCTAAGTTAAATTTTTATGTTTATAGGATAATTTTGGAAGCAAAAGGAGCCTTATTTCACATCTTCAAGAGACCGTAGATTAGACCTAGACGAGTAATGAGGAAATAAGAATTGTCACTAAAATATGAAAAGTGATATATTCTTAAAGCAGGAATCCCGGTTGGAATTAATATAATTTTTGTGAAGCGAAAGGAGTCCGGTTCCAAGCCCTCAATTGTCCACAGCTTAGGATTTAAGGATTTATTTATATTAATAAATATTTAATTTATTTAGAATTGGTAATTGTGAGAAATTGTAGATAAATTAGCATTTTCGTTTTTTTTGTAACCGCTTGGAATGTACTACTGACATTACAAATTGGGATCGTTTTCACACGGAGGTTGAAGTCGGTGTTTTTTTTTTGTTTTTTTTGAACTTATAAAATTAATTACCAACAAAGTTGGGTCCAAAAATATTATAGGCCCACGTGAACCGCGACCTATTTCCTAGTCTAGAATACGTTCTTGACTTTGATCTCCCTATCTCAAGTTGCAAAAGTGGAAATGAATTTTAATAAATAAACCCTATAAAAGAAAATTCCGCCGCCTGTGCTTCCGAGTTCCGTCTCCTAAAAACCCTAGCCTCAACTCCACCGTGTGTGCTTCCGATATCCGACTGTTATCGAAACCCTAGCCTTGTCTCAACTTTCTGCTCCAAGCCCTTGTAAAAGGTAATTCCTGAATTGTGTACTTCGTTTTTTCAGATCTTACTTTTAGATTTTGCGATTGTATTGATTAGAAGAATTTTAACTGATTTCTAAATGAGAAATTAATGATTAGAAATTTTTAGCATCTAGCTTTTAAGGATGTAAAAGCTCAGAGCTAGATCTTTACCGAATTTCTGATAAGTGTGTGATTTCTATATCATGTTTGTGCTAATCCGCCCTGCACTCCGTGTTCCGTTTATGTATTTTAAGAATGCGAGGGTTCTGGTGATTTGAGCTTAGTCAAAACAGATCTTATACCAAATTAAATATTGACCACGGTAAATTTTTATGGTGTTAAGAGGACTTCATATCTACATTGTTAATAAATTTAAGTATACCCTTGACTTTCTTTAGAAATAAAATCATGAAGTATGAATTTTAAATTTGAAAAACTATTTTATGATAGGGGTGCATTTGCATAATGATTCTTTGTTTTATTTGAGATCTGAAAAAAAAATAGTCGATGATGTATTTGTTTACTAAACTTTTTATATTGTATTTGGTGCAAGGTGTGCATTGGCAAGTTATCCACTATGGATTTACCTGCAGATATGGTGGCTGAAATTATATCAAGAGCCCCTGTCAGGACAATAGTCTATTGCAAATGTGTGTGCAAAAGATGGCGCAATATACTCTCAGAACCATATTTTACTGATCTGCATCTATCTAAATCATCTGAAGTGATTATATTTCATCAAGCAAGCAACAGTGAGGAATACGACCACGAATACATGGATGACGACGACGAATTTGGTAACCTTGCACTGGTTGAACTAGATGGCGACGAATTTGGTAACCTTGCACTGGTTGAACTAGATGACGAACGTGACCAACATGATATTCATCATGACCCTTTGATGAGATTTTCCGTAGGATTTGACTATGAATACTATGTGATGTGTTTAAGTGGTTCAGTTAATGGGTTAATATCCTTAGAGGATAGTTATGATGATGCAGCTTATGTATGCAATCCAATTACACAAGAGTACATACTCCTTCAAGATTCTGATTACACCAGAGAATCATTTTTAAAGAGAAATTATGGCTTTGGATTTGTTGAATCGAACAACCAGTACAAGATTGTACGCTTTTATAAGGTTAGTTTGCCTTCAACTGAGGGCTCATATAACCTAGGGAGCGAGGTTTATACGCTTGGAACTGGTATGTGGAGAGATATAGGACGTGTCCCCTTTCATCTAAACGGATATGATATTGGTTTGTATGTTAGTGGAAACCTCCACTGGTTAGCTGATGAAGTAAATCAAGTGATATGCACTTTTGATTTGGATAAAGAATTATTTCATCCGATGGAAGCTCCTCCTCGGCCTAGTGGGCTAAGAGTTACTTATAGGAGCTTGGGAGTCCTTAAAGGTTGCTTGTGTATATGTGATAACATACCATACTCTGAACTTGCCATTTGGGTGATGAGAGAATATGGGGTGGAAGATGGTTGGAGTAAAGAACTCGTCACTCTTACTCATCTGATCCATGGTGGTATACATAATGACAGGGTTCGGCTCCTTAAACTTCTCAAAGATGGGAACATCTTAATGTATTGTGAGACATTTCAATTGTTCACTTATCATCCTCGATATCAAACTTTGCAACATCACATTTTCTCGGAGGGTGACTTCAGCACATTTGATGCCATGACTTATGTTCCCAGTTTTATCAGGCTTGAGAGGTTCACCGGGGAGTTCGTTGCAGGATGGTAGTCCTTAAGTTTACTTATTTTACTGCAATCAAGTACAAGGTTTCAACTTGTAGCATTATGCTCAGCACCTTTATACTAGTTTTATTTCAAGAACCTGTTATGTTTTTAAGCTTTCCTAGTTCTGTTAGACTTGTCTCTCATTTGTACTTCTAATCTCTTATTTTAAAAATTCCTGCAAGCTACAGATATGTTTAGCATTTTGTGCTTGACATTTTAATATATGTACTTATGGTATGGTCTGGGTGGTTTTTATGTTGTATGATTTTGGTTTGGTATTTGTCTGATTTTTTTTTTTTTGAATAATTAGGCTTATAATCTTACAATTGAGTATCTGTTCTGAAAAAATTCTCGGATGAGCCAGATCCTGGGTTGAACCCAGATCCTGGGAACAGATGGGTTGAACCCGATCCTGGGGATAACAGAGGATAAACCCTTACCATTTGGGCTATCCAATATGATTCGAGTCGTTTACCATCTTAATGATTGAAGTTTTTTGTTATGTCTATCATGTTTGTGATTTATTTATCTTGTGGGTTTGGTATTTTTATTATCTACACATAAAATTGATATAACTAATTAAGTATGATTTAAACTCTGCAAAAAGTTTTTTCTATAAATTATTCTATGAATTTTATACATTTGTTTGGACTCTATTTTCCTCTAATAAAATTTTCTAGAAAATATTTTTAAAAATTTTTCGTGTTTGTTTTGTAAGAGTTACTTATAATTGTCTCCCTTTTCTCCTCAATAATCCTGGCGTTTTCAATCAATCAATAGGTTGATGATTAATTATTTTTTATTCTTTTCTTTTAGTACTATTTTTCATTCTAATAAAATTTTTTATTTTCTAAGAGTTTTAGTATCCTCATAGGTTTTTTTATCCTTGATATGGGTTGTGTAAATGGTAGATTGTTATATTTTCTCTTCAAAAAGGTTGTATATTTTAACGAGATGTACCAACGATTGAAGATCTGATTATTATTCTTTTTGTACATGTCGGTATGAATTTCAATTAATAGTTAATTACATATCAAAAATAAAAATTGGCATATTTCTATTGTTAATAAATTAACAGATTAAGATTCAATTTTCATGAATACAAAATTTAAATTAATATTATCGTTAGAAGGAAAAAAATAAAGTTTAATCCTGAAATTTAACATGTTTAACAGTCAGTAAGTAGTGAGTTTTGTTAGTTTCAAGGTTCAGCTGAGAGAGAGAGAGAGAGAGAGAGAGAGAGGGAGAGGAGAGATGCCGAAGCGAACGACGCACACTTACTCCAGCGAGGATGCTTTGCCGGACGGTCCAGACTCCGATCTCTTCGTTTATTACTGCAAACACTGCGGCTCTCACGTTCTCATCACCGGTTCGATCTCTCTCCTCCCTCCTCTCTCTCTCTCTCACTCTGTCTTTATATGTGCTGCTTTAGATTTGATATTCTGTGTTGATTTACCTTCTACATCATTTGCCATTACAATTCACTATACTTACATACATTTATATGTACTGTAGACCTAAATTAGCAATATATGTGAGATTTCGTTAAATTTCTCTGGTTGATTTTTGTGTTGAGATTTTCACCTGTGTTTACATTACTCTTTCGAGATTGTAAACCGAGTTTTAATTGTTTTCGTAAGGCGAAATTATTGCACCTTGCTTATTGAAGGCTATCTATTGATAACTTAATTATCATTAGCTTTGTTTTTTGTGTGTAAATTACCGAGGTTTTATTGTTTGCTGTGTGGCAATATTATTGTACCTTGCTGCTTATTATAGGCTATTTCTTAATACTTTAATTCCGTTAGCTTCGTATGTTGAATTGTGCTTTTAAGTTGTGCTATTGCTGCATACTGAAATTTGTTTGTAGATACTCAATTGCAGAAAATGCCTAAGAGGAAAACTGACAAGGCGTATGTGCTGGACAAGAAGAAGCATCTTACGAGGCTGAATATAAATGAGGCTGGGAAAGTTCTCTTGAAACGGTGATTATTTGTTTGTTTGGTCAATTATTGTTTGAAACTAAAAATTATGATTATCTCCATGTGGACCATGTTAATACGCTTATGCATTGACCAATCACTGTGGAGCGTGCTTCGCGTATTTTGTTTCACCATTCATTAGTGAGGTCAGAGGTTTTATAGGAAACTGATAGAAAAACTCAAAATCATAAACACTTTACTTTGAAGTCCTAAGTACTGTGATTTAAAGAACACGTGTCTTGTCTATCAGGGGAAGATTGTGAACTTTTTGGTCGGGTGCTTCCTCTAGTGAGAGGAAGATAGTACCTACTTTTCACTTTCTTATAAGAAAATCAAACACTCCTCGAAACCCCACTCTGTTAGTGTTGCTTTTGGACTAATAGGTGCAAGTCTATTTTACTTCCTAGCAGAGGAATGAATGTCCACACTAGATTTCATGCTTTTTACTCCCATATAATCGCAAACACTTGATTAACTCATATATAAGAAAATATGTGTAAGTGTAAAAGAGGAATGTGGAATAACCAATTATACAATTATTTCCATATCCAACTAGAAATTGTACCACATGATGGATACTGATTTCAGAAGACTAGATGTTTTGTTCATACTGCTTGACGAAATATTGAATGGGAGTCTCGGTTTTAGCATAGTATAGAATTGTTCATTATTAACTATCTGAGATCTGCTTTGTACAGTGGTGAAGGAAAATTGGAAAAACAGTTTCGTATGAACTGTACAGGTTGTGGCCTTTTTGTATGCTATCGCCCTGAAGAAGATCTGGAATCCGCCTCTTTCATGTATGTTGTTGATGGTGCACTTAGTTCAGTTGCTGCTGAAACCAACCCTCAAGTAATTATCTTCAGCACTACATTGTTCATCTAATAATGTGAAATGTAGTTTTAGCAATTGGATGTAGGATTTAAAATAATATACATATTTGTGGGTGCAATCTATACGAGTTTTGTGATCCCCTTCACCATTTAATGCTATAGGATGCTCCTGTCCCACCATGCATATCACAGCTAGAAGGAGGATTGGTTCAAGTGGCTATTGAAGTAGAAGACCGAGCACAACGGTCTGCAGTCACAAGTAAACTCATTTTTCAGTACTTTTTATCTGATATGTATCGGTCGAATAGCATGTGTGTGAATGGATCTTACTTTTCTGATATAATATATCTGTGCCTCTGATAAGATCATATAACTATTAGCTAACTAGTCCAGTGTTGCAACTTGCAAGACATTCTGGAACTTACCCTTCACATCTATGTTTAGCTAACTAGTTCATCGCAGAATGCAGGATTTTTATTAATGGATGTTTCCTGCATCTGTTGTTCTTGTATAAAGCTTTTAAGTAAGAAAGTTAGGTGTTCTTCTCTACTTATAACCTCTTTGCTCCTGGTACATTTGTAGGAGTAAATGCTGATGATGTTCGAGTAACTATAGCAGCGCCTGCAGCTCGTGGTGAAGCTAATAACGAACTTCTAGAATTTATGGGAAAGGTAATGCCTCTATTCATGTCCGATTGTTTTCATCTTTTTAGTGTTTGGCTTGGTACATTATATTTTAATTTTTTGAATCAGGTGTTTGGTTTGAGACTAACCCAGATGACGCTTCAAAGAGGGTGGAATAGCAAATCAAAGCTCCTTGTGGTTAGTACCAAAGTTTCAGTTCTAGTGTTTCATTGTGTTCACTATATCCATGCATTAATCATGTCATGCTTTTGTGGATTGGAATTTGGAATCAATTTGTGATTGGTGATAATTTAGCAACCTGCGGAAAACATAGTTAGTTCTCCCGACCAGTACTTTAGAAAGTTGGATATAGTGGTTCAGTTCTTTATCACTACATCACCCATGCGGAGACATACCATCAATTAAAAGTCATGCTAGGTTTGTGATTTTGTGCTAAGAAACCAGTAATGCCAGAACTCAGTAATGAAAGTTCACCCAGAATTACTATTGAATTTGAAAAAGTGAATATCTACAAATATTAGTGCTTATACTAATTCCATTTAGCATAATTACTATTGTGTTGAGGAGTGTAATGACTGATGGGTGATGGCCTACTTGTCTAGGTCTCTGCTTGTATTTATACTAATCTTAATTTATATGGGATTCGATCAGGTGGAAGATATGACTGCTAGACAAGTATATGAGAAACTTCTGGAAGCTGTTCAACCCTAAAAATGCTGGGTCAATAGATCCAAAGGCTGTATAACCCTTGTAACATGTTTTCTCATTATTGTTGCTGTTTCAGACCGTCCTTGATTTTATGTTTTAGAATCGACTGTAGAAATCCTACAGTTCAGTTACGCACTATGTTTAATTTGTGTTTTCATAAAATGAGTAAAGAAACTTTGCCAAAACGGATTTTTACAATCATTAATATGCATATATGCGGAATTGCAGATGCTGCGTTGCTACTATCTATAATATTCACTAGTTTTTATCCCTAATTCAGTTGATCACTTCAGTTGTATCTAGTTATGAATATTTGTTCTTTTCTCTGTGTGCATTTCTCATGGTCTTCATTATTTACACATGGATGAATGACTTCAAAGTTACATGGTGAAGAAGTTATTTTTTATCGTACCTATTTCTGAAATGGATTCAGCATAAGAGATATGACAGTGGTCATTGCTGCAATATAGATAGTGTGGTCCATGGATACAGTCGTCTTTGTATAGATTGTAGATAGATAGTTATAAGACATAGATAGTAGATAACCAACTGAACGGTTGTTTTTATCCCGATTAATTGCTTATAAACATGTCCCTTAAACGGTATAAACATGTCCCTTAAACGGTATACAAAGACCAATCTCTGGTATTGAAAAAATAGCCTGGTCGAACATAGACTTCTCAATGCAAGTGAGAGAATGCCTCTTAGGGATCTCATTAACAATCAACTGTTCCAACTCTTCTTCTTGCAGTCGTATTGTCGTCTCCAGCTTTAGGATCCCGCTGTGTTATTTCTTCTTTCAGAGACAGTATCTTTGGGATTTCGTCCCGGAGTAGCTGTTCCCACTCCTTAGCAAGGTGCTCAGAATTTCTATCTTCTTCGGGTTTGACTCTAATTCTGGTAGTTCCTCTTCCATGATTACAGTATCGGCAGCTTGCTTCAATAACACAATCTCTTCTGAAGAACTTTGCTGGGTACAGATGGATGCACAACTTTTCTCTATGTATAACCAAATCGCGCAAAGATGTTGGCCTTTATGACCAATTCCATCTCTTTTGCTGCCAACGAAGTAATTAATTGAGGGACATTGAGGGTAGGCATGGATTCCTCTGATCCTGCCAGCCGCGGCAACCATTGGCAAATTAGAATATATTCGCAGGCTGAATATTTAAAAATATTTAAGGGGCAGTCTAAATTTTTAGAATATATATTTAAATAATTTTAAGTTTAAAAAGAAACAATTTCCACATGTAATTATGATCATATATTGTATTGTATATAACTTTAAGAATATTTACAGTAACACTGGTATAAGTTTGGATAGATCTTCACAGAATATTGTTGTAGATTTTAAGTGAAATCAGACTTAGAGCTGCAGATAGTATAACCCTGAGAAGCATCAACAATATATAATAGCACTGAAAGGATGCTTCAGCGCTTCTATATTACAATTAGAAGAGCAAACCAGTTGGGCTGAGCATTTGGTTCGGTTAATCGAATACCGAACCGAAATAATTCGGTTTTAATTCGGATATGGTTTTTTGTGTTATTCGATATTTCGGTTTTTTTTACCAAAATAACCGAAATTATCAAAATTACCGAAATTACCAAAATATATAAAATATAATATATTATATATATACACATACATATGATATTTAATTTATTAACCCAGCAATAAGGCACAGTAACCAGTGAATGACTTGGCAATTTCCACACCCCTTTGCACATCCTTGAAACCATTAAGGCACTGGGCGTACGTAAATCAAAGACTTGAGCAAAATAAGAGTCTCATCCATGTCCCAAATATAAACAATCATTTTATCATCCATAACTACAGCTTGTAATGCAAAATATTCCAAAAAAGATCTTAACCCAGATTTTTGAGAGATGCGTACCAGGTGTATGTATAAGTGAGAGGTTTGTCTAGACAGTCCACTCCTCGCACACCAGCTGTTTGTTAGTTTGTCACACCAATAAACTACCCTCATTTTTACCAATTTTAAATAAGGAAATGTGATTTAATTTATTACTTCCTATTTTATTATGAATTTCTAGAAAATTGATTTTTTTTTTCTAATTCGGTTATTTAATTCGGTATTCGGTTTTAACCGAAATAAAAATTTCGGTTCGGTAAAATATCCAAAATTATTGCGGTTTACTAATCGGTTATGGTTTTGAGCTTATTCGGTATTTCGATTATTTCGGTTTTCGATAATTCGGTTCGGATATAACCGAATAATCAGCCCTACAAACCATACCCTGGTCCAGAGAATGTAGCGCGCTACAAAGTCCTTGGAAAACTAGCAATGCACATCAGCACGTGAAAAGCATATGGTGTTATCAACAGTAGAATTTATGAAAAAACAAGCAAAGAATGAACTAGACAATTTAAAGGACCTCCTGTTCCAGATGATAATAAGTTGTCTAGGTGGTTTTACAGTGTCTGAATTTGGAAGGATCGACACTCATTTGGGAGGGAGGGAGTAACTAAATGTCAAACTGTAAACCTTCTTGTATAGCTTAAAAGAATTAAATCTGTTTTTAACCATCAAAGTATACAAGAAAATACACATCAACCATCGAGTTTTAAAAACATCCAGTTTAACCATTCACGTTTCAGGAATGAGCAAAAGATGAATAGGTTGCAAACTTGCAACCCAGGATCTCCCTGGAAACATATAGGCCAAACTGGTGAATGATATGAATTTACTTCTTTCCAGGATTTTCCTTGAGCAAGACGAGGGTAGACAGGAGCTTTTGGGTAACAAATGTTATGGAATCTGAAACAGCCACCACTCTTGGCTGCAATAGTGAACAATGTAATTAGTCGATGTAATGTTGTCATTAACAATTACTGATATTTGTGATAATAGAGAAGCTGAGATGGACCTAGATCCCCCAATGCCGTATACATAAAGAGGTACATAATGGAACAGGATACAAATCATACGAAGTCAAGCTACAGAATCGTATATCACAAGCTTACATTTGACAAGCCACCTGAAAACAATGCAAATGTGAAATCTGCTCTCTGATTGATTAACTGGAACTTAATCGAAGCCCTGCCTGTCTTTGTGTACAATTGGAAGTGGAGTGATTTGCATGTGTATTGCAATTAGGACATTTTACTCTTTCACTATCTCATGATTAAGGAATTCAACTAATGTAAACTAATTGTAGACAATAACACATGCTTCACCAAATTATCTCCTATGTTATATCAAGCCTAAAAGTTTACGTACCTTTATTGGGGCTATGTACGGACTCTGATCCCTAGGTTTGTTCTCGTAATGGCAATCTGATCCACAGCCACATTCAAGTATTTGAGAGTGCAATGTGTTAAATACAGTTATCTTGCATATGTAATCATATTCCAGTAGTTACTACCTAGCTTTTAGCATATAATACTTGATATATTGACCATTCAGAATCTGTTATCAACATGAAAATCTACGAACACCATAGTGGTGAGAGATATAAATGTTTACTTAAACTTTGCTGGAGAAAAAACTCCAACCCAGTCATCTTCAGATGGTTCTGCATGTTCAAGGTCCACATTAACCCGTTGCGTATCCTCACCCTGTCATCACCCAAATGATAAGCAATTAAGATTAAGACTTCCAGATTGTATTCTAGAAAACTGAATTCCAAAAGGAAGCCAATATCGGCACATAACCATGACATGCATTCCCTTGCCCCGAGACCTTAATGCTCTGTTGGTTGTAAAGAATGAGGAATCGAATGAAATTTTTACTATTTTGTGATAAATAATTATAATTTTCATTCATTTCTTGTTCCAAATTTGAACTTGAGATTAATCCTGCCATTTTGGGAATGAAAACTTGATCCTACTTCTTAGTCATCATCTTCTTTAAAAAAAATCATAGAAAATTCAGTACTCCCTTATTTATGTCCTTTCTCCCGACTAAAATTTGTAAGTTTTCATTCCATTCCTACCTTGTCTAGAGTGAGTTGGTAAAGTAGACACTTGAATACCAGAAAAAAAAATCGGATGAGAGGGCACACATAGATATCAAGCATTTTCCCTAACACCGTTTTTAGGATAACTTGACAGCTAAAAATGCTGAAATCATAGTTACACCGTGCTAGTCATTTTCAGTGCATACAATGAACACAAGAAGAATGAGTAGTATGTTAAACACTAGTAAAATCAAACAAGTCGTCAAATTAAGAAAGAAATAGACAAGATAGCTTAATGGGAAATAAACAGAAGAATTAGTAGTATGTTATATTATCACCTTCAAACCAAGTAAAGAAGGATAGGCTCTAATGGAAGAGGATTGACCCAGAGCATAGATAGCCTTGTGTACTGCTATCATTGAAAGTGGTTATTCGCTTGATTCGCAGTTTCTCAAGAAGATGGAGATGATTACTAGTAGAAAAACCCCGCATTTAGCAATATCTTCATCACTGGAATTTCCACAGATGATACCTGCAATCCTTCTCTTTTGAGCTATGAAATGTGTGTTTGTGTGTTGTGCAGTTTTTGGCTGTAGAGAGAAGATGCTGTGAAGATACTCTTACTGGAAAGAAAGAATGATGCCCGTAGTCCAAGTCAGCCTCCCGGGCAAGTCTTTTATGGTTATGGTCCCCAGGAAAGGTCAAAATCAACGATTTTGTTTAGGTAAGAATTATAAAAAACCTGTTTTTGAATTCAGTAAACAAAAAAACGTAAATGCAGAGATACTCTAATTTCTCTTTTTCCAGAGATAGCATTTATATAAAGAATATTTCATACAAATGAAATACTGCATATTACAAAAGCTATAGTTGGACATCACCCTCAAATATCCTTATTAAATCTTAGAATGATATTGTTTCACATATTTTGTGTGTCACTAAACGCTTATCAAACATATCTGTTCAACACTAATTTCGGACAAACTTCTATCAAACAGTCTCTGAATTCATGGAATAGCTTCAAGAAGCTGCCGTGGTGGCCTCACAGCTATCATGTACACAGGCTAAGACATCTTTATAATCTCTTGATATAGTGAATGAATCGTAGACCAGTCCATCGCTGCTCTTCTTATACTCGAACAACAAGGACGAGTGATTAAATGCTGTTAGTTTAACAAATCCATAGTCATAATCTCTGTAAAGACTCCAACTGGTTTTAAGATTGCTAAATTCAGATAAATGGCTCCCTGCTCCCCCAACAACAACGTGGATTGTTCCATTCATTGTGCCAGAATAGTTGGATTTCTCCGAGTTCACACATCGGTTCTGCACCACCAGCAAAAGAAAAAGACCATTAAGGATAAGCCAGATTGACGAAGTTTCCGAGTAATCCAAATGAGTACAAGTAGAAAATATCTCTACCTGGTATATGGGACAAGTTCTTTCATAGTTATGTACATGTCCATAAAATGCTATGTCCACCTTATATTTCTGCCAGAGCCTCTGCAAGCTTTCTCTTCCCATTGGTTCTTCAAATGATCCCTCTAGGCCGTAATATTTGTCGGATGAGTACCCGAGGACACGATGAGCAGCAAAGATCAGCCACGGCTGCTTTTGTCTGTCCACTGATGCAAGACATTTCTCAATGAACCTATACTGCTCAGAACCCTCCCTCCAGTCATGTTCAGTATCAGCTATGCAGAAGTGAAACATCCCATAATCAGTCGAGTACCTTGCAAGTAACACGCAACCGCATTTGTGTCAAACCTTTCTCTAGGTATTAAGAAAAATGTTATACTTACAGCCTATGCATAGCACTAAACCACAATATATCGGTGCTAGTAACCTTTCACTTGTTCAAAAGAAATAGACACATCTTGCACAAGTAGAATACACATTCTTTCCTAAAGATTAAAGAATTTCCAGACATAAATACTAGTGAGGGACAACATTTACGAACTTTTAAATGGAATATACTAACAACTAACGGGTACAGTAAAACACATGCCTGCAAGTCAAAATGCTTACATATGCCAACAATATTTTATATGTAGTGCCGTAACAAGGTATATCTAGGTTTTATTTGACTCGATAGTACCATAATATAACAATAGTCACACAAGTCATTGTTTGTCATGACGATGTGCTGAAGCCTTTTGTAAATACAACTGAAAACACTTCAGGCATTGATCAACTTTAAGAGGAAGAAAGCTTGTTATTATTTCCTCTTCTACAACTAAGTGGGAATTTATTTGACAAGCAATAATTCATACCAGTATTTTGCTCTGTTTTCTGCAGGAACGTAGAACATGGTCTCAGCTAACACACCACATTCTCCACCTGAATCCACAGCATCATAGAAGGATCCTGATCCAGGCCAGTCACGCTCATGATTTCCACTGCAGAAAAAGATAGAAATTATAACTTCTTTATACTAGGAAAGAGGTACCTTCTAATATTAGTGTTTCTCTCCCCACAAAATTGATGATAATATCAAGTCTATATATTCAAATTTAACATTGTAATTTATTGTTATGCCGGCGATTCACCGTTAAAACTTTCATATACACTGGTAACTGTGGTTTACTGCATTAATGTAGAAATTCTGCAAATGGGACCTTTCGTGGAACAGAGGCAATATTAAGTTTGACGGAAGGTCAAAAAATAATCGAGAAGTCTCCATTTAGTTATATAGGACAAACCTAGCAACCATATATGGCACATTGGATGCAATAGGTTCCACCTGTGATGTGAATTGGTCCCATTGTGAGATGTATCCATTCGCATATGACAAATCTCCAATATGGAAAACTATGTCAATATTCTTTAGGTCCTTGATCAATTGGTCAGTTGTATTAAGTGATCCTGGTTGATAATTACTATACTCATTTGAACCATCACGCTCTGCCTGAAATACACAAAAGATAATCAATTCCTCCGAGAGCCAAATAACCTGTGTTTTGGTTAAGTTTTCATATATGCATCAATGAATTCGTTGATGCTTGAGCTAGATAAATGCAGAATCAATAATTTTTCATAAATTTACTAAAAAAGGTGACTGCTAGTTAATCTTCATATGTTAGCACGTAGAAGAATCAGTGTTCAGTTTAAGCTGACTACCTTTCCCATGTCTCCAAATATTACAATCTTCTGTAGAGAATCCTGACCAGGATATGGTGATGATTTAAATGAATACGTCTTGCTCCATACATATGAACCATCAGATAGCATGTGTCCCATTCTGTAGGTGTACCTGGAAAAAGTTGTCAATACATTAATACACAGACATCATGCGAAGTTTATTAGCTGTTTTTGCAAATCCTAATGAATTCTCAGATTCATTACATAATATTTGGCCACAAATCCTTCAAGAAACTTGTATGTATAAATCCAGGATCACGCCAACCAACGGTCCGTGCAGGCGAGCCTACAGATAATAAAGACACATCGTATAACTAGAAGCCGGCCAAGCAATGTATTCAAATAAGTCAGGTAAATCTAATGTACTATGCGAGTAATACATATTTACATATACGTCTGAAGTGCTAGAAAAAGTGACAAAACAAAACAGACCCTATTTTGTGATGTATTATAATAATTGAATACTAGCACCAAACCAAAAGGTTTTTCATAAGTTTTCAACTTTTCTCCAATTTTTATTTCATACACATACATAATACCCTGTCTTGAATGCTCAAGCTTCAATCCAACTAGATTTCTATCATAAGTACAAAGCATTAGCCTATTATCTTATTTTATGCATTTGATTTCTGTTTTCAGATGCATAGTTATGATATAACATGGATTAATAACTGTAGAGCAAGCCATGGAGGTTGATCAATGTGTGAAATTTTGTCTCAGATAATGCAGTCTTAAGTTACATTTTCTAATTTACATGATTAGATTTTTACCACACATGCTGTTGCGCGTGAAAGTCAATGTTCCTGCTGGCGAGCGCCTTTGTGATTCCCCTTTCATACCCCACTCAACGAAAGTAATTGCTTCATCTATGTTATAGCCACTTGTCCATGTGACAGTCATCTGAAGATCAGTAAAAGATGGTCTAATAAATCATTGTAGGACAAGTTGTTCACTTGAATTGGTTCCTCAGTGGGGTAATTTATGACATAATATAGAGAGGAACTTCCACAAGCAATCAAGCAGCCTCAAATTAAGATATTATAATAACATTGAGAAACAGAATATCATAATGTGTCTACTCGCAAGCAATTTGTTTGTCACCCAGGAAGCAAAATATGCCAGACTGATGAATAATGTAAACTTACTTCATTCCAGGATTTCCCCTGAGCAAGGCGAGGATAGACAGGTGCTTTTGGGTTAACAAATCTAACGGATTCTGAAACAGCCACCACTTTTGGCTGCAATAGTGATATAATGTAATTAGTCGAGGTCATGTCATCACAAAGAACTACTGACATTTTGTGAAATGGTTGAAATGCACCTAGATCACCCAATATAGTACATACAGAAAGAGGTATACAATGGAACTAGATCTATATCATATGAAGTCAAGTCACAAAATTGTAAATGACAAGCTTACATTTGACAAGCCACCTGTAAATAATGCAAATGCGAAATCTGCTCGCTGATTGATTAACTGGAACTTAATTGAAGCCCTGCCTGTCTTTGTGTAATTAGAAGTGGACTGATTTGCAAATGTGTACTGCAATAAGAACATTTTAATCTTTAATTTTCTCATAAACAAGGAAATCAATTAATGTAGATTAATCGTGGAAACTTATACATGGATCACCAAAATATCTCCTATGTTAAAGCAAGACTAAAAGTATGCATACCTTTATGGGGGCTGAACATATGTATGGACTCTGTTCCTTGGGATCGTTCTCATAATAACAATCTGATGCACTGCCACATTCAAGTATTTGATTTGGAATCCATTATCAATATGATATACCGAAACTATAGTGGTGAGAGATATAGAAAATTTACTTAAACTTTGCAGGAGAAAAAACTCCGACCCAGTCATCTTCAGATGGTTTTGTGTGTTCAAGGTTCACACTAACCCATTGAGTATCCTCGCCCTATCATCACCAAAATCAAAAGCAAGCAAGATAGAGACTATTAGCTAATTACTACAGAAGTGAATCCGGAAAGGAAGCTATTATCATTTTATCAGCACATGACCATGACATACATTTCCTTGCCCTGAGGCCTTAAAGCTCTGTTGGTTGGAATGAATAAAATTTGAACTATCTTGTGATAAATAATTATAATTTTCGATCAATCCTCCATTCCATTGAAACAAATTTGAATTAGAAGTGAATCCCATCATTTTGAAAAAGATCACTTAAATTTACTCATTTCATTCATTAAGTTTATCATCAAAAATTTAACACTCTAGAGGGTGTGTGCGCATATTAAACATATCCCCTAACACCGTTTTTAAAATAAAAAGAATAAATTAACAGCCAAATGTACTGAATTCATAATTACACCGTGCTTGTCATTTCAAGTTATACATTTAAACCTGGCTAAATACATAGTCTCTCTTAATTTATCGAGATTATTCATTTATCGGATATTCATTTATCGAGATTCAACTAACGAGTGTTTCTAGTTAAAACACGTTGTAACAAATGTAAAAAGTCAAACAATTATGCAAGAAACAAGCAACTCAACTTAAGTCAAATGGAAATATAAACAGGAAAATGAGCAGTAAGCAACAATATAAATTAATACCTTCAAACCAAGAAAAGAAGGGTAGGCTTTAATGGAAGAGGAATCACCCAAAGCAAAGACAGCTTTGTGGATTGCTATCTTTGAAAGTGGTTGCTCACCTTGAATCATAGTATTTGATTCACAGTTTCTGAGTAATATGAAAATTATTACTGATAAAAACCCCACTTTCAATAATAGCTTCATCATTGGATTTTCCGATGATGTTATTACAAAGTGTACTTTTTTTCTTTTTTTTTGATGTTAAGCTATGACATGTGCGTGTATGTATATATGTGTGTATAGTGTTTGGGTGTAGAGAGAAGATTCTGTTGAGGATATTCTTGTCTTTCACTAGAAGAGAAGAGTTGTAAGCTAAACAGAATAATGCCTGTAGTTCTAGCATTGGTTAAGTATTTCTTCTTTTTTTTCTTTTTAAAAAAAGGGGATTTTTAAGAAAAATTTACAAAAGTAATGTTTTCTGAATTATAAGTATTAAAGATATTTACCAATTTTGTAGACTTTCAATGTCCTTTATTAAAATCAGTTTTTGATCGACAATATATGGAAAAAAATAACATAGTTTAAAATTTTATTCGATACATTAATTATAGATATTAGGATTTTTTACAACTGTTCTAATCATTTATTTTTAAATAATTACAACTGGTATAGACAGATCGAGGTTTGTAACCATGTGCTCAAAAGAATGGCCTTTATGGAAATAAAGTCAACATATGCTTATATAAACTTCTTCTTTGCTTACATACGAAATCAACGTACTTTTTTCCCAACTTATAATTTATTACTTAATTATTTGATTTTTTTAATTTGTTTAATAATTTGAAAAAATGATCGAATTACATCACTTTTATGTGAAATTTGTCTAAAATGCCTAAATATAAGTGTCCTTCTTTTCTATCCACGGACTACGCATGCTGTTCATGCGTATATATAGATACGCATTCTCCAAATGCATATGGCAGGTAACGCATTCCACACATGCATGATGATGTCAGCTGACGTCATTTTTTCAGAACTCAACCATCGTCTCTCTCGACCTCAAAATCGCCTCCTTGTCGCCACCCTACATTCTCCACCCTCCGGGCATCCTCCACCAATTCTGAACACATCAAAATCACACTTCCCTCTCCACTTTTCCCTTTTTATTTATTGATCTTCGGCCTCGCAAGGGCACGTATAGGCCAATCGAAAAATGAATCGGAAAATGGGATCTGTCTTGGGGGTTCCAAATCCGGCAATATAATTGACAATTGAATGGTATAGGGTTGTAGAGGGTGAGAAGACTATTCGAATGGTATATGATATGTTAGTGAACGAAGACGTGATGGTGGTGAATGGAGTAGTCGAAATTTCGACCAAAAAACCTCTCCGTCGTGGTTCTAGGGGAGACGATGAACAATGTCAAATACGCATCTTCAACATGCGTATCTACCAACACGCATGTTAAATATGCGTATTTCAAGCACTGTTCATCGAGTACAGATTTTCAATTTACAAACTCTACGCATTTTTCAAATGCGTATACCCTATACGCATCACCATAATGCGTAATTAATGGATATTTTGGACGGTCCATCCCGCTTATAAGCATTTCGGGCATTTTGGTTTTTCACCTTAATAATTTGTTTATTTTCATTTATATTTATAATTTTTTTAATTTAAAATGTGTATTGAAATAATTGCATAAAATAATTAATTTTTATAATGTAATTTAACAAATACTTCTCTAATTTATAAGTAAATTTATCCAAACATTTATGTAACTTATAAATACTCTTCTATCTACGTATCACTAATAATGACACTTATCACTTTAAGTTATAAATTACAGGTTATAAGTAGGGGTGAGTAAAAATCCGAAAAAATTCGAATCCGAAACCGTTAAAAACCGATCCGTATTAAATCGAACCGAATCCAAAACAGAAAAATTTAAAACTGAAACTGATTGTTCGGTTCCGATTATATGTTGGAACCGAATCGAAAAAAACCGAACTGATCCGAAAATTTTAAATAAATATTTTATATATTTATTAATAATTTTTTAATTAAAAAATGCACACACTGATTGTTGATAATACATACTAATTTTGAAAATAAAGTAGTCTAACAGATTAATATTGTTGGGCTGTATATTGCTAATACATACTAATTCTTGATTAATACATGCTAATTCTTTTTCTTTTCCTGCCTTCATTCATCCGTCAGTGAGTGTAGGCCTGTCAGCGGGTCGGATTCGAATCGGATTATCCTAAATTCATATCTGAATCTATTAAAATTTTTCGGGTTTGGATCGGATCAGGGGTCGGATATTTTTTAGTCCGATCCATACCCGATCCGTTCGGGTTTCGGGTTTTCGGATCGGAGGTCCGACCTGTTTAATTTAAAAAAAAATAAGGAAAAAATATGCAAAATTATAAAGCTGACATATCCAGATTTAAAATTCCGTAAAACAACTCATAACAAGTTCAAAGTACATTGTACATTAACACTGAATTACATCAACTAGCAGCAAACAAAATAACAAAGCCTGAAGCTCTTGATTTTTTTCAAATTCAAAGTAGTTAATATCAAATTCAGATCATAAAAAATATATCTATATAGTATAGATATTAAATATATATAGTATATATTTTATAAAAAGTATATATATATAGTATATATATATATATATACTTATAATATATATTATATATAATAAATATATTATATATAATATAACAAATATAAAATAATATTTAATATGTAAATATATTCGGATCGGATCATGCTAAATCCATACCCGCTCCTTATCAGAT
Source organism: Saposhnikovia divaricata (assembly GCA_036435485.1). Taxonomy (NCBI): domain Eukaryota; kingdom Viridiplantae; phylum Streptophyta; class Magnoliopsida; order Apiales; family Apiaceae; genus Saposhnikovia; species Saposhnikovia divaricata. Next base: position 246,776,376 of record CM071594.1, on the reverse strand, counting down.
CGGATCGTTATCAAGTCGGATATTTTTTTGAAGAATCCATACCCGTTAATTTTAGATCGAATCGGATTCTTGATCAAAGACCTAAGTGGGTGAACCATGAAAGAAAGCTAGAATGCTAAAATTCCATTTAGTGGAAGTGAAGCTGATTTTACCGGTCAGTAATCAAACATCTATCAAGTTAATCTACTACAAAACATGTGCGCATCTTTGACTTCACAATAATGCTAAACATGCATGCATAATTTTCTGGATATTGTTGTCCTAACTCCTAAGGTCCTGATCTATATGATTTTGTGTGTGGAGCACTAGATAACATTTACAAGTTGCAGGTTTGCTCATGTACCCAGCAGCCTTCCATTTTAGTAATTAATTATTAAAACTCTTTATGTTTCGAGAAAACAAATTTTTATGAATATAATTTTAAATTTTATGTACTTTACATTTAAGTAAGGTATATTGGTTTTTTCATTTTCATTTGAGACGATTTTAAAACCGAAACCGAACCGATTGCAACCGATCCGACATTTTTCAATCCGAAACCGAACCGTCGGTTTCGGTTTTAGATTTTAAAAACCGAAGAGTTTCGATTTCAGTTTCAATTTTACCATAAAACCGCACCGATCGATCCGTGCTCTCCCCTAGTTATAAGATACCCAAACACCCACAGGCCACATAGTTGACACTGGCCTGGCATGTGTTGACTTGCTAAAAGCTGGCCTGGCCTGGCCAGTTATTCATGTGCCATGCGCGGCCGTCCAGTACACACAAACCATGGGAAACAAACCAAAAATATCAAACATTAGTTACTTGTTTTTAAGGAACAATAGGAACAAAATTACCTTTTCAAATTAGATACATTACAGCATATCCTCATACTACATAACATAACCATGTTCTTTAAGAAAGTAATACAGTTACCGAATCCTAAAAATTATAATTAGATTTTAAAAACCGAAGAGTTTCGGTTTCAGTTTCAGTTTTACCATAAAACCGCACCGATCGATCCGTGCTCTCCCCTAGTTATAAGATACCCCAAACACCCACAGGCCACATAGTTGACTTGTTAAAAGCTGGCCTGGCATGTGTTGACTTGCTAAAAGCTGGCCTGGCCTGGCCAGTTATTCATGTGCCATGCGCGGCCGTCCAGTAGAGGTGGCCAAACGAGCGGGTTGGCTCGGACCGCACGGGATCGGCTCGCCAAAAACTCGCCAGAAATTCGACACGCCACGGGCCGGTTCAAAACCCACACAACCCGTTATTTGATTCGGTCCATTCACGAGTTAATATTTCAAGAACCGTAACCGGACCGGCACGGCCCGTTAAAACGAACTTGTCCGGCACGCTCGTAGCTCGTCTCGGGCACGTAACGGTATTATTTAACATATAAATTATTTAAATTATATAACTTTTTATTTTATTTGATAAGATATTCCTTTATTATAAATATATGATATTCCATATTTGTTTTAAGTTGATATATCCAATATAATTAAACTTATGAGTTATGAGTTATGAATAATAAAAATTTTGTATAACTAACATTAAAGAATAATTAAAAAAAAGTTTTTTAGCTGATATTTAAAAAAACATAATAAATTAGCAAAAAAATGTAATAATAAAACGATTTTAAATGTTAAAAAAGCATTTCAAAAAAAAAAAAAAAAAAAGCCGCATAATGGCCCGGCACAGCCCTGCACAAACGTGTAACCCGGCACGCGACTAGGGTGCACGCGCCCAACGGCAAATTTCCTCAACGGTCGTCTGCTCAACGGCTATCACTTCAGGACAACGGCTATCAGGACAGCAACGGCTATATTCTCCTCTCCTCTCCTATAAATATCACACCTCACCTCTTCTCTCTCACACCACACCACACGCTCTTTCTCGATTCTCCTCTCTGTTTCTACAAAGCAATTTTTAGCTCTCTGTTTTTCTGTCAACTGTTTCTATTTGTTTCCGGCCGGCAACTTTGTAATTGTAACCACCTCACTGTAACTCTGTAAGTAGTTGCTTTTATTGAATTTAATTTGTTTTCAACTTTTTGTATTTATTAACAACTATTTTTTATTTGTTTTCTTTATTGAATTAGCTTTTTAATTTGGTGATTTTTTTTATTTGTAGAGTTATTAATAAAAAAAATGGAAGGAAGGGGCACTATATCATCTCAAGGTTCAACTCAAGCACCCTCCTCCTCCATGCCACCACCAACTGAAGCCGGTAAATTTTTTTTTTTAATTTTTTAATTTCATTTTTTTATAGTATTTGATTGGATTTCATTTTCTAATTTACTCGTTTTAAATTAACTCGTTTTAAATTTAATCGATTTATATTTTATTTTGTAGGTGCTACTTCTCGACATAATTCACATGTTTGGACTTATTTTTCGAGACAACCAACAAGCGATCCGAACAAATTTAAGGCATTTTGCTTACTTTGTATTCAAAATGGTCGACAACAAGCCCCTTTTATTCACTCTAAGGGGAGCGGTACGGGCACACTTGATCGGCACTTGGTTAAACATCATAATATATCTAAGGCAAGTCACGAAAGTGGAGCGGCACACGGGGGTTCACAACAAACACAAATCGGTGGTTTCATGACTTCGTCTCCCGGTGGAGGTATGCCTTTTGCTTATAATAGAAATAGAATGATCGAAGATTTTGCTAAATATGTTACATTAGACGAGTTACCTTTCTCCCACGGTGAGAGTCCGAATTTAGAGCACATGATGAAGAATTCGATAAATCCGGCATTTAGGAGAATTCCTAGGAACACACTTAAACGTCACACACAAAAACAATATTATAGTCAACGAGCACAATTAATTCAATATTTCGAAAATTTTGATGGTATGGTTTCTTTAACTAGTGATTGTTGGAGTTCGAGTCAAGGTGAGCCTTATATTTGTGTTACGGTTCATTGGATTGATGTTGATTACTTTTTACAAAAACGAATTATTGCTTTTGATGTTATGGATGAGTCACACTCCGGTTATAACATAAAACAAAGAATTTTAGACACGATAAAGGAATTTAATTTGTATCATAAAGTATTTACGATATCTTTAGATAATGCTGCTGCTAATAACAAATGTATGGATTATATTAGGACCGATATTCCTTTAGTTTTAGATGGAATATTTTTACACATTAGATGTTGTGCTCACATAATTAACTTGTCGGCCCAAAAGGGAATTTCACAACTAACTTGTTTATTAGAACCTATTAGGAAAGTAATTAAATATCTACGCTAGCGGGTACATATAGATCTAGGTACAAGAAATTGTGTAAAGATAATGGATTAAGGGCGAAAAAATGGGGTATCAATTGTCCTACTAGATGGGGTTCGACTCATAAATTATTACATGATGCAATTATATATAAGGATATTATCACCGAATTGTATAATGCCGATCCAAGTCACCAACACGAAGATTTACTTATTACCGAATCGGATTGGGCGTTGGCAACTATGGTACGTGAAATACTTGATTGTTTTGCACATGCTACTAACGTTTTTTCTTATGTTTATGAACCAAATGTGCATCAAGTTATCATTGAATGTGTTCTTATTGTTACTACTTTATGTAATTATGAAGAAAGCCCCGAATTTAGTAGTGTTATTATGGATATGAAAGTTAAATGGATCGAATATTTTACAGAATTTCCTTATGTTTATGGTATTGCATGTCTACTTGATCCGGGTGTTAGAAAGGAAGGTTTAGAAAACATGTTAGAGCATTACTATCAATTATTAGGAGTTAAATATAATCATGAATTATATGTAACTAATTGTTTAGGCTTATTGTATCGTCTTATAGATTTGTATGCTCCTAAAACTCAAATTTCTAACCCACCTAAGAGTACTAGTAGTGTTAAAAGGTTTAGTAGTACAATTACATCTATAATAAACAAAAAACAAAAATGTAGAATTGTCGAAACTTCTAAAGTTCCTTCTTCTGCTTCTAGCATGATTAGAGAATTTTTTTTCTTATAGTTATGAATTAAATGATGATTTTGAAATACTAACATGGTGGAAGAGTCATGAGTCACAATTTCCGGTTTTAGCAAAAATTGCAAAGGACATTTTAGTAGTCCCTGCTTCTACAATTGCGTCCGAGTCCGCTTTTAGTGCCGGTAGACGAGTGTTAGACGAAAAGAGATCAAGTCTTGCACCAGACGTGGTAAAAATTTGTGTTTGCAAAAAGGATTGGGATCAAGCCGAAAAAAGACAACAAGGAAAGAAAGAAGATGACTCGGATGGAGAAGACGATCCATGGATGACAATGGATACTTCATCGGAATCAGGTCAAGAAGAATGATAAATTAAATAGTGTGTAGAATTTTTTATTTTTAGGATTTGTTTGCTTTGTAATTTTTTAAATATGTTTTAGAATTTGTTTGCTTTGTAATTTTTTAAATATGTTTGATGCGGTTTGTTCCGTTTTTTTAGAGAGGAGTCCTCTCCCACCATTTGTAAAATATTTTTTTTATTAATAAAATTTATATGAGGTACCGTCCTCTTTTATTCCAAAAAAAAATTGTATAATTTGTGTTCAAAATATTGCAAATCTATTTTTATTATAATTTGTGTAATTTATGTGTTTATGAGAGCGGCCAAAAAAAAATTATACAATTTTTTGTGGATGGCAAACAAAATATGAGAGCGGCCAAAAAAAAAAGGAAAAAACAAAAAAAAAAAAATTATAGCTCGGCACGGACAAATCGGCCCGCTCGGCCGGCACATGCTTTTCAAAGTTCAAACACAACACACGCGCCACTATACTATAAATCTGTAACTATTAAAAAATGATAACAATTATAAACACAGAGCAATCCGGCATGCCAAACCGTGAGCCCGTCAAACCCGTAACGCCCCAAACCCGTCCAACCCGTCCAGCTCGTTCAACCGGTAACTCGTGTGTGCCGTATACGAATCAACTATTCTCAGACCGTAACCAGCCCGGCACGGCCCATCTTTCTATGCGTGCCGTTCACGAGTTCGCCGTAAATGGAACCGGCCCGGTTCAAACCCGGCACGGCTCGCCCGGCCCGGCCGTTTGGCCACCTCTACCGTCCAGTACACACAAACCATGGGAAACAAACCAAAAATATCAAACATTAGTTACTTGTTTTTAAGGAATAATAGGAACAAAATTACCTTTTCAAATTAGATACATTACAGCATATCCTCATACTACATAACATAACCATGTTCTTTAAGAAAGTAATACAGTTACCGAATCCTAAAAATTATAATTAGATTTTAAAAACCGAAGAATTTCGGTTTCAGTTTCAGTTTTACCATAAAACCGCACCGATCGATCCGTGCTCTCCCCTAGTTATAAGATACCCCAAACACCCACAGGCCACATAGTTGACTTGTTAAAAGCTGGCCTGGCATGTGTTGACTTGCTAAAAGCTGGCCTGGCCTGGCCAGTTATTCATGTGCCATGCGCGGCCGTCCAGTACACACAAACCATGGGAAACAAACCAAAAATATCAAACATTAGTTACTTGTTTTTAAGGAACAATAGGAACAAAATTACCTTTTCAAATTAGATACATTACAGCATATCCTCATACTACATAACATAACCATGTTCTTTAAGAAAGTAATACAGTTACCGAATCCTAAAAATTATAATATACTTCCGCCAAAACAGATCCTTCAACCTGTCCAGAAAATATTTCTTAATCCACAGTCCTTTTCTGTATCATTGATAACTACGTGGGAAGAAGTAATTTATTTGATGATAGAGAAATTTGAAATTTTTACTTGGAGAAGTTTCTTTGAGATATATAAAAAGATTGGACAAGCATGAACTCTACTTTTACTAACTAATACCAAGTACTACCACTACTACAAAGAACTGGATATACATATACAAGAATCTAGAATGACGTGTTCCATCTACACATGAACGGAGAGACTGAGAAGCTCGGCTGGTAACACAACAAAATATTGGCACACTGGCACTGTCCACGCCACATGTCTACCAACATTTGTGAATTCACTTGTTTAAAAGTTGTGGCTTAGGGAAAAGTGCCGAGAGTTGCTTCTCTAAATCTAATAAACTGAGAACACATTGAAGAAAGTTGTGAGAAAACAAGAGGTGAAATTGTGCCAAATGTAATGGAAAGAGTAATATTCATATTCACATACATTTCATATTTGTGTACAGCTTCACTGCGTTTTGCCTTGTACAGGTCACTATCGGTTGGTAACTTATTCACCGTACTGCCTGCGATATTGGAATACAATGAGAAAACAATAGGCAGCCAACTAAAAGACTTTAAATTAATATAACTATTCCCTACATATACAAACAGAAAACCTTGATGCAATTCAAAATTGTGTCATAACTCAAAAGTACATTTTGAAAATTTTTCCACCACACAATGAGTTCCAAATGGTCCACAAGAACCTTAAGTCTATACATGTTCTCCAATTTTGATTCTAAAAGCGAGTGACATCATATGTATGGCTATGTATTACTGTCCCATTTTCAGATTTCTTATGTAACATGGAAGTAACCTTATAAACAGATTACCGATGTGGGTCAAATCCAAATATACCAAGGGGAAGGAACACTGAACAATGACTAGTGAAAAACATGCCATCAAGCATCAACTGCCTGCCAATCACACTACATAATTGGTTCAACCAGACACGAAGACCCGGGAAAGTTTTCACCAATGTATGACTATGTGTTCATATGACTTCATATTAAATTTACTAAGCATAAGAAATGTATGTCCACAACGTGCAACTCTAGATTCTAAAACATCGACATCCTGTTCATTCACCCCTTAAAAAGGAATTTGTCCTGAAATACCCAGTATTAGAATAAGGAACTAAGTAACCCACATAAAAGAGAGCACTCACTCCACCTCAGACACTAGTCACAAGGGAGGTCAATTTTGTCAGCAGAATCGCCAAAACATTCTAGTACCTTAAAAGGACCATATGCTCTTAAAAAGAGCTTTGCTTGACAGGAAAACACTCTTTTTGTAAACTAAGCCAAACAAAATCACCCAGTTTAAACTCTGGTTGCCACCTATTTCTATGGGGCCTTTGATTGTACTTCTCATTCATCTTCTCAATTTGTTTTTTCACAAGTCTTAATAACAGCCACTTGCCTAGATTTGCTTCACAGTTCAGAACTTCTTTCTTAGGAAGGGGTGATGTATTAGTTCAATAGACAGAGGTGATGTGTAAGTTCAATAGACAGAGGTGATGTATTGGTTCAATAGAAGGCTTTCCATTATAAGCGTAATCAACATTAGCAAGTCATATATATATATATATATATATCAGTCCTTTGTAGTCTACTAGTCTTGCTCACTAAAACATCGCAGCAATGTAACCAAAGTTATATTAATTATTTTGGTTTGTGTATCAGTCTGTGGATGATATGAAATTGTGAGCTCCCACAAACCTACATAAATTTTTCCTAAATTTAACATCCCTATCAGACACAATCCTCTTGGAAATATAACGACTTCTTTCTAATACAGATGAGTAACATGACAACCATATGGTCACAAGGAACAAATGAGCCATCTTCAAGAACTTGTGTAGGAAGACCTTAATAGAATGTCTACCCCTACCACTACGAGGCAATCAACAATGAACACTGTACTAACAAAATTCCAAGGAACTGGAACAGAAAAAAGTATACAACCCTTTATGGAAGTTATTCCTGGCTTTTGGACATGTAGCACGACGCTCATCATGCATCAGAAATCAACTTCTTCCAATAAGTTTTATGAACTCTAAAATGACCACCACTGTGCACCTCACAATCAAAAGCTGACCAACCCTACATTTAGGCAGACACAATATACCTATTGAGGTTCTGTCGTACATACTCGTTAATAATACTACCTATTAGTTATTACTTGGAAAACTGTTTTTATTGTCCATCCCTAATTGTTATTGATGCAGGGCAGATTGTAGGATGATTAATATATGAACCAAAAACAATAAAGGATAAACTTGGGTGGATGACTACTAGGATGGATTGGGCTTATAATAAACAAGTTATGAATATAGGGGGTGTTTGGGAAAACTTATTTTTCAGAATAAGTCAACTTATTTTAAGTTGAAAGTTAAGATTCCTAACTTTCCAACTTATTTTTGCAACTTATTGAATATCAAACATATATTAAATACTTGTATAAAAAAAATTATCAAAATATAAAATTTTTACCCGAAAATAAGTTCATAAGTCATGATTATAAGGTGAGCCAAACAGGGGCATAGTTAACTACCAGCCCTACATAAAACAAGTGTGAAAATACACTAATTTCTTACTGCATATAATTAAACTAAATGATAGTAAAAATTTAAGTTTCCTTTTATTTTCATTCCCCGTTCCTCATCAGTGTTCATTTATTTGGGATCAGATCACCAACACTTTCGAACTTGTGAAGTGTCTTGAAGAGTTGAACTAGTTCCAGGGTCATCAACAATTCAACATATCTTATATCTAACATAACATATTTAAATATAGTTGAACAAAGTTAGTCAAATGAATATATAACCTTACATAAATGTGCAAGAATGCTACCAAAAATGCTACATGTACAAGGGCCACAACTATGTCTCGATTCTTCCAGTTATCATTTCACTTCATTTAAACCTAGACGTTACTTAATATTTATTCAATCTATTTTATTTTTTTCTTAAAAACCTAAAATCATATCAGACAAACCAGCAGAGAGGCTCTTCATTCCTTCCTGTTTCCTTTTCTTCCCCTTTTTGTCCGAGGTGCCATATCTGCTGGTGACGATCACTGATATGAGGGTCAGATTTATCTCGACTCCACCAAACTTCAACTTGATTTTTCCACCAATGAGGTCCCATTCTGAAATTCCTCCCATCAATCAAACATATTTGGCATACTAAGTTAAGGGGTAGAAAATTCAGAGCTCTCACCATTCAGCACACTTGACATTAATTCATTAAATAACCGGAACACAGCACTGTGTCATGCCTTGCTCAGAGTCTAGAACTTACATGTCGCGGTGCTATGTTCCCATATATGAAAGATTTCATGTGAAGCGTTTTCAATGGTTAGAGGTTTGGATTTCCTATCCTCTGACGTGTTATATGCAAGCCAGTTTGATATGATGGGGAGAAATTTTTAAATAGAACCTCAATTTTAATCCGAGTTAAAGCTCGGTGGAGTGAAGATGGACCTTATTTCCATCAAACCAGTTATCAACCTTTTCACCCTACAGATACGGTGCCTCAAAAGAAAAGGAAACGGAAATAAAAAGCCTCGAGGAAAAATTTATTACAATGATGCTAATTTTGATAGATTTTTTAGACATGATATGGTAAGTTGACTGAATGAATATTCGTAACTCTCTAGGCCTACACAAGAAATGGAACGATACCAGGAGGAATTGACAGGGAGATCGAGGTACTCGTGGCTATAATATTTTGAGTTGCATTCTTTAACCAACATGCAGGTTAATATATTCATATCATTTACTATTTCCGTTAAGGCTAATTTGAATCTGTTGTCACAAGACATAAATGTTGATGATCACGTTAATCTACTTAACCAACTTGAGATTTAGGAAGTTGTTCTACGATACTGTTACAAATTTGTTAGTGTTTGGTATTTGTGTATGTAATAAATTCTGGAATTCTTAAATAATTTTATGCACGAAAGTATTGGTGTCTCAAAAATAAATGAACTGCAACAATGGAGATGGACATTAAGTCAAGCTTTTCACCAAGTAACAACTAATTGGTAAATTTTAATGGATATCTACCTTCACCTTTTCGATCTCTCATCTCCTACAATAATGTAGTCATAAGTTTTATTACCTATAATGGAATTTCGCTTTTTATTTTAGATCTCTATCTCAACAATGATATTGTGATTAATCTCACCTTCAAAGTTTTAGGTTCTTTGAGGACTTCGAGGAGGAAGCAGAATCTTAAAAGAACTCAAGTTCACATATATTCTCAGATATCGATTCCAAAAACATAGTGAGAACATACATATGTTAAGAACAATACTGTTCCAGTTTTCATATATATATATATATATATATATATATATATATATATATATAGGCCTTTGCTCCATACAGAACACTCTTATATAACAAACAACAAAGAACACCTTAGATCTATTAGATACTTTGGCCCCACCAGGGGCACCCAATACAAAAAATTGTTATTTTTTTACCCTCTATCAAGTCTGCAAAAAAAAATTGAAAATTGCTGTTCACTGATGACGTCATCAATGAACAGTAAATTTTCAATTTTTTTTTTGCTGGTTTGCTAGAGGGTAAAAAAATAACAACTTTTTGTATTGGGTGCTATGACGGAACTCTTAAATTATATTAGATATGAGGTGTTCTTTATTGTTTGTTATATAAGGCGTTTGCTATGGAGTGCAACTCTATATATATATATATATATATATAATAATCCTATATATGGATTACTGATGTGCTTCAAATTCAAACATACCACGGGGAAATAACAGTGAATTTATATGACTCGTGAGAAAAATGTCATTAACTGCCTGTCACGCTACCTAATTGGTTCAAACAGACACTACAAGCGAAGACAAGATTTCAAAAAGTATATTTACCTCTTGTTGATATGCCCCTTCGAATCAACACATAAAGCTTAATCATTTTTAATAAAACTAGTTACGGATTAAGGGGAGGCCTCAACACACCGAGCTGTATATAGTATATACATGTGATGAGGAACAGAACATATTAATATATGTTATTAATTAATTTATTGTATTTAGTTTAGAGAAAATAAAAAATAATTTTTAATATCTTTATATGTGGGGCTAGTAGTTTAATAATTATGTAGTTAGTTATTTCCAATAAACCCATTTTTACAGGTCTTAATCCAGATTATATTATTAGGGTTTGTACTCCATATCTAAGCATTGTCATCCCCACATATTTTTATAAGACTTTATTATTGGAATATTAATAAAATATTGAACTAGGTCTCTTCTTGGGTTGCGATCCATTACAATTATCATTTCTGCGGTGGGGAAACCCTTGGGTAGTGGATGTTTTGCGGTTCATCCTCCCAAGTTTTATCATTGTTATCGTTTTTAGTTCACATATCCATCATTTCTAAAGTTTTCCTGCATCAATATCTGTAGTGGGAATTAGTCTTCGCTAGTTTTTCCTTTCAAATATCAGATCATTTACATTTTTCAAATACAAACAGGAATCTCTTGTTATTAGATGTACAAATATTTAAAGATTGAGGAAATAAAGATTACTACATATGACATACACCAATACATGTATGCATTATGCCATAAAAATTAGACATGTAACATTAACTTGTAGTCCAGTAATGTGACTTCGTAGACTACTGATACACAAAATCAACCTAAAGACTACAGTATAGAAGGCAAATAAGAAAGGCAGCAAGTAAGCAGGATAATGTACATGTCAATAATTGATAAAATTAGTAACATACATGGAAGAGGGACTGGCAATTTTTTTCCTTCACTTTTTGACATTATTTTGGTGTTTGCTTTGTTGGTGATAGGCAATCCCTGTCCGAAGTAGAACACAGATCAAGTCCATAAAAAAGAAATAACAATGAAAAACCATCACAAGTAATTTTAAAGCGAAGTAGAAAAACTGCATACGAGTAGAAATCAAGGGAGAGATACGCAAATTAAAACTTGGGACATAATATTGTATATGTAAAAATTGGCATTTACCTTCTTCCTCTCCTTTCGCTTTAGAATTTTAACATGTAACTTTTTAATGTAGTGCATTAAATGATAGCGGGAGTGTCTTGAGTATAAATCATCTCTGACATCCGGGTTTGCAGATAGCCAGTCTGCAATATCATTTGACTTCACTAGCTCTGTATCTTCCAAAGTCTCTAACCAAGTATAAACTGGTTTCCATTGATCAGTACGCTGAAATCGAGCTTGCGAAGGGTCACCCTGTGAATGGTCATCCTGGTTAACGTCGTTTTCCTAACACAAGATAACAGATACTATAAGCGACCACAATTAAAATAAAACAAACAGCAAAAAGTTGCAAGTCATGCATGCCATTGACACAGTCTATCGAATTTGGCCTCCAATAAAAAATGATTAATAGCAGATAAGGAAGAAAGAATAGAAATCATCGGCAGAACACTGATTATAAATGCTTGCACTAAACATGACACATGAAAACATACCAGGTAATGCATTCTAATTTCAGGTAGACGTCATAAATTCTCAAATGCAAAACCATCCATAAATCCACAAAAAAAAAACATGAGTTTCCAACTCAGAACAAAAGTAATTCTAAGTATAGGAAGAACTAAACCATTATAATTACATCTGACTCCTCCTTGTTATATCGCTTTTTTTTTTGCTAAATTGTTATATCACCTTAACATTAACATCCTCGACATTAACATGCTAAATTGTTATAATTACTTTACTTCTGTCTTCTCACATTAACATTCCTCGACAGACCTACATAGCGTCCAAATTACATTTGTAATATAATATCTTCTATCCCGGTAAACTAAAGCAAACTAATTAACGGCTACGTACTTGAATCAAAACACGTATTTCATAGATCACCTCTCTCTCTCTCTCTCTCTCTCTCTCTCTCTCTCTCTCTCTCTCTCTCTCTCTCTCTCTCTCTCTCTCTCTCTCTCTGTGTGTGTTTATTTTCTCTAATCTTCTTCAATTTGAACAGACACTCCACTTTCTATAAGCATCCACAACCTAGAGCTTGCGCTACAGCTTCCGAGTCAAATCTCAACTTGACTCACTGTTTCTCAGTTTGTATTTTATAGTCTCTCTCCCTCTCACTCACATGAATACTTGTAATCTCTCTCTCTCTCTCTCCCTCCCTCTCTCTCTCAATCTCTCAACAACATTTACTTACAAGAGCACAATATCAGTAAAATACAAATGTAAGTGCAGTATCTCTCTCTCTCTCTCTCTCTCTCTCTCTCTCTCAACAACATATACTTCCAAATGCACAATATCCACTATAAGTAAAATACAAATGTAAGTGCAGTATCTCTCTCTCTCTCTCAACAACATTTACTTACAAGAGCACAATATCAGTAAAATACAAATGTAACTGCAGTATCTCTCTCTCTCTCTCTCTCTCTCTCTCTCAACAACATTTACTTCCAAATGCACAATATCAGTAAAATACAAATGTAAGTGCAGTCTCTCTCTCTCTCTCTAACAACAAAACTTATAAAAGCAAAATATCAGTATAGAGACAAAACTATAACAACTACTACTATATAAAGTGAAGTACCTGAGGTGATCGATTAATAGAAGAGTAAATAGAAGCCAGGTGTTGGTGTAAATCAGGTCGAGGCATAGATTTAATATGATGAGGTAAAGAAGCTTGGTTGGATTGAATCCAAGCTTCAATTTCATCAGGACTTATAATTTTGCCCTCGGGAAGCGTGGAGAGCCAGGCCCGAGCTGTTTCTTCCCATTGCTGCGATTGCGATTCGTTGATTTCAATTTGAATTTCATTATTATCGAAATTATTACTAGTAAAAGGATTTATTAGGGTTTCGTTTTGGGGGTTCATTGAGTTCCACATTTCAGCTCAACAACACTGCATCGGGTCTTAATTTTTTGGAGGACTATTAAATACCCGAGAATTCTCTTAATTTTAATTAATTAATGTTAATTTAAATGAACCAGCAAAATATATTAATGTTTATCGTTTATTGAAAAATAGAGAAAAATGCCAATAAATACATATTTAGGAAATTTAGATAAATATGTAATACATTTTAATGATATAATTATAATTAATTGATTAATTTATTCAATTACAAAAATATTCCCCTGTGTATTCATTAGAAGTACTTGCAGTATCTATTTCCAATAATATTTCTTATTTTTAATATAATTTTTCAAAAAAAAAGATAAAGATTTAATAGTTACTTTAACAAAAGTATTTTAATATTATAATGGAGCTTATAAAATCCATCTAAACAAAAGGAATATTTTGCTAAAATACTATTTATTATAGTGATTATAAAAGTTATGTTTTGGAGTGCGAGTGTGGTAAATGTTGTGAAGAAGAATATGCCATATCAATCGGAGGTTGGTAATGTTGTGGATAGTTGCAGTGGTAAGTTTAAGCAAAGATTAGCAAAGGAAGAATCTGGTTCTTTGCCATATTCGAAAACAAGCAAATCAGGTAGCCCATCTTTTGGCTAAAATATCCTATATGCTAAATAGCTACAATTTGTTTATGTCTCCTCTAAATTTTTTGTTGTTGGAGACGATTTTTCTGATTGTAATTATTGATTAATCGAAAGTTTGGTTAATTTTCAAAAAAAAAAAAGTTATGTTTTAAATAAGGTTATACTTTCAAAATTCTTTTAATATTGCAGAAGAGATGTTTAAACTGATTTGTTCTAAAACCTTGCATCAAGTCCAATTTTTATGCAGGTTCTGCATAAATGTAAATCTAATTAATGGTGGTATATACTCTGCATATTTAACCGCCAAACATGAGAAATAATATTTGGTATTTTTCGACTTTAATATCCAATTGGATTTAATTAAACAATCCTTAAACAAATTGTGGTTGTGCATTATCTTTTCCCAGAGTCTTGCTACTCTACCTAGTTTTTTTGGCTTTCGACAACTTCTTCCTTTCCTTCTTCACAGCTTTTGGTATTTTAGTTTTCCTAGCCTCTCTTTTCTCTTCTTTAACTTTCTTCTTGTTCTCTTTTCTAGCTGCTTTTCTATCCTCGCGGTTCTTCTCAATTTCACGCAGAGGCCTTTCTTCATCAGGGTTGGTTACATTATCTTCACCTTCATCTGTTTCGTTATCTGATCCAGTTTCTTCTGAGTTAATATCATCAACTGGATCAGTAGGTGGTTCCGAGATGATGCCCCCTGCCTGTTGCTGATGCTCCATTTCTGAAGGAGAAGCATTTTGTTGAGCCTGAACATGTGGAAAGGCAATTCAGGAAAAATGCGTAATTCAGGGACTTGGAAGTGAACGCGTCTACATGCATAGGTCTTACCATTTCCAAATAACTATCCACAGACTCATCAGTAATAGATGGATCAACTATGAAATCAAACAACTCATAAACCGTCATGACAGCTACACCGTGTTTATTAAAGAAGTCCTGCAATTCACAACTTCTTTCAGTCAGCTACTCTTTTTCACTGAAATCAAGACTTTATTACTTCTCTTGATCTAAAATCAAGGTTTTTATCACTTTTCTTGATCTAAATAAAAGAAGGAAACAAATTTTTGTAGAAACAACTCACAGAAACATGAATGCAGTCATCTTGTAGGAAATCAAGGGCAAGCGGGTGGTCAAGATCAACCGATTGTGATACATCAATAATATACAAGTGACCCTGGTACAGGGAGGAATTTTTCACGGACATTCTTAATGATAAAAAGTAAGAAAAATATACTGTAAAAAGGTATTAGTGGGCACCTCGTAGAAAAGTATGTTGTATTCACTGAGATCTCCATGCACCAGCTTGCACTTCTGATATAATGTGCGCATTGCCATAATTATCTGGGAAATAAATTAATAAAAGGTTGTGGTAATATTACAGCTTACAACAATATCCAGAACTCACAATTTAGGGCCATTTCCACTACCCTAATAACATGCTTAAAGGCAGTTTCGAGTCCTTAATAGTAATGATTACTTATCTATACTATAATCACTACCAGAATATTGAGTGAACCACAAAGATTAGCCATATGAACTAGTAGTCCAACATCCATTGAGAAGGCTGACATCAACAGCCTTTTGATCGTCTATTATTACAGTCTCAGTCCATAAGAACTTGTTATGCATGAAGGCAGTTTCGAGTCCTTAATAGTAATGATTACTTATCTATACTACATTAACTAAAACTGGAAACTACTGGAAACAACACAACGAGGTCCATGCAATTTCATGTCTGATGATCCTCGGCTTGTTTAGGACTGAGTTCACATAAGTTGTGTTTTTGACTAAAGTTATATATTAAAAAAAAACCTTTTGTGGGACATAAGTCTTGAAATTTTTTAAGAAGTTACCATTCGATCCCATTGTATGAGTTTTCCAAGTACACCAAATTCATAATATAAAACACTTCTGCTAGATAAAAGCAATAGTCCAACTAGCCAAATATCATAAGTTTAGTAAACACACCTCCATATAAGCTTCATGTAAACTGTCAACAGATAAAGCAGCATCCTTAAGTCGAGGTGCAGCGCAACCGGATTTGCCTGCAAGGGAAAACTTACATGAATATCCAGCCAGCAGAGACATTGTGATTAAACCATATTGAACAATACTGAAAGTAGATAGTAAGAGTTTCTTGTCCCTAAACTTTAGAGCAAAGAAGAAATTCTTATAATGAAAACAGGTTCGCCTCAGAAATTTCAACATCAGTGTGATTTCTCAGGTGTATGGGTTTCCGCCACACAAACATCCATGAGTAAAACTGTATAAACAATCTTGTCAGACATTAGAAAACAATAAGCACTTCGATTTATGTAGGGCATCTCTGAAATTTTGGTCAATCCAAAGCAACATTTTTCTAAAGTAAATATAAGGGATTAGGGCTGAAACATAATAAAAGTGAGTGATCCATAATTTAATTCTCAGTTATTGGCTTGTTAATATATCCAGAATGGACAATATAAACAAAGATACTACCTATAAACTCCATAACAAGAACATGAAGTTTCAGAAGGAGTGGAGTTGGGCACCTGATTCCAGCTGCCTTCAGCCTGTAATAAAATACAATAGCGATTCATTAAGACGTGTGATAGTAGTTAAATCATCCCCTCTACAAATCATTACGAGACTACACTGCTGCAGGATACAATAGTTTGTTTCTCATCTTGCCCTATACACTACATAATTTTCTATTATCTTACAAGACAAATAAAAATTGAATTTGTATGATCACGGGAAGGACAGATACATTCACAAACACACAAATAGATAACCTCAATAGAAAAGAAACAGTTGTGCAGTTAAAACTGGAATATCAACGATTCGAAATTAACGTGAAAGAGCAACAGCTATATGACTTGAGATTGAATACTACAAACTAATTTATATACAATCTAATTCCTATTGTTTCTCGTATTTAGGTACAACTCTTTTCAGATACATTAAGACCCTTTAAACCAGAATTTATCGATCAATATATTTTAAGAGGAAGCAGGGACACTTGGGTCACCCGCTCTATCCCCGTGTCGGATTCTTGAACACGCGTGTCCCCGTATTAGACACAGGGATTCTTCAACAATCCTACTTTCAAATTTTGTTTTCACCGATTGTAGTCAAAATTTGTGTTAGCTAAGTACTTTCACAAAATTAAGTATTAATACCCATAAGCAAATACAAACATATTGATTATCATGTTCAATTTTGCATAAATGAAGAGATCATACTTATATTTTCATGTTTTGAATGAATAAATTATGCATTTTATTCAGTTTCCATGCAATTCTGGGTTCTGTCTATTGTTTTCTATATGTGTAACTTGAACTATATATGAAAATTTATAATTATGCATGATGTGTCATCCCGCACCCATATTCCCATATTTTTAAATTTTCCAAATTCACGTGTCCCCGTACTACGCACCCGCACCCTCGCACCCATGTAATTATTTTTAACCCATTAGGTTTTTGAATTTTTTTAATCAACAAAATCATTTTGTTACAATCTCTACGAATTAGCAAAAGAATAGTGGATTCCTCAGTGTGATCATCACCAAAGATGATGTAGCAGTAAGCAGACAAATTAAAAAATGAAGAATATAGTTGACCACCATACCTCATTAAGTTTCTCATTTCTTTTTCAGCCCATGTCTTGACCATTTTTCTTGGATTGTGCCGGCAATATCCATATCTGAAACGGTAATCCCCCTTTACATATCTATCTCTATCCCTGAAATGTTTTAATTTAAATGCTAGCTTAGACAACAAAATAGAATATGGATAGCATGTAGAGTGCTTCACTGAGTATGCATGTCTACACATACACAGAAAGACATTTCTCGCATGTAGCTACATGTATTCAATACATTTGGATTTTGACTTATCTCAGAAAGCAAGCTGTTAGGGACAATAGGAGTTACTGTGGCAATTATGAAAATAATGGTATTACGGATAGGATATCTCTCACCCCCAAACAAAATAATGGTATTATAGCAGCTTGCAACCAAATATAAATCCATATATTTTATAGCTATTTATAAGTATTATATATATAATGTATAAACTTAATTCTGGTGGTCAAAGTTAGCAGTCTGTTTTGTCTTGTACAGAGCTTAAACTGCAACCAAACAGTTAGAAGGTAGGTTTTGGGGTAATATGAACCAAAGCACTTTGGTCGGGCTAAATGGTTTGTGCTACCCCTAATATTCTGCAATTACAGTGCATCAAATAATGATTACAAGACACAGGATTGCCGCACATACTTAAACACAAGTACTGAAGTTTTGTACACTTTGATTGCTAATTCCTGACCATCAGATTTTGTAGCATGATAAACATTTGCCTGTTCAGATAAAATTGATAGAGAGACGAAAAATGAGAGTCAAGGATTAAAAAAAAATTAAAATATGTAAGCAAAACAGATTTATCATTGTTACTTAAAAAACAACAAGAGAAACAGATTTAAATGCAGTGTAGCACACATACTTCTTTACCAGTTGAAATACAACCATTCATCTCATGAAAGACACCCCGATTCAGCATTTTGAATAAAACCATGCGAGTTCTAGGATCAATTGCCTGACAAAAAAAAATAAGAGACATACTTAAGTCAGTTAGATTCAGTAATTACGTAAAAAATAAAAAAAAAATGATTTTATATAGTGACCTAATGCTTGAAATAGCCTGCAAAAGCAATAATCATGAAATACTGTCATACTTCGATTTTCTTGAGCAGGGTCAGCAACTTCTACTCATTTTGATGTTCAATCCTAAATAAAAGTTGAACTTGGCTAATTGATCTGGCAAGTAGGGGAGAGCCGTTATTTGGTCAAGTCACTTCAGACAAAACACTAATAAAGTTTCACTTGAGGAGTTGGATTTGTTTTCGGGTATGTCGTATAATGCTTTTTAAAATAAATCACTCTAATAGACAAGACACTGCCCCGCTGGAGTTCATATTAAATGAACAATAACGTGACATATCAGTACCCGCACTCACTCATTTCATGCATCAATTAGAAAAAACGAACACAGCAAAAGTGACATTACAAATATAGTCATGAGATTCATGTGACTATGTAACCAAGTCAAATCGAACAGAACCACCCTGGTAAATTTGCACTCAGGTAGTTGGATTGATGTGCATTATGTAAAATAGAACAAGTGAAGGTTTCAAGATGTGAGGAGCAGTTTTCTGTAATTTATCCCATGTTTGTACAAAATTTGACAAAATTTTGACGTTTTTCTACCATTAAGATTTTTGAAAATATATGCAAGTGCCCCCCACAAAAATTTAAAATATAAGGGTGTCTTCCCAAAATATACTCGGTATCCCCACAAAGAAAATTTTCTAAATCCCATGCATGCGGTCCATAATCCATATACCTCTAAGGGTGAGGCTCTGCGAGCACGATGGCCACCGTGAGCATTCGGACGTCGGGATTGAGGAGCAAAGGCTCCATCACTAGGATTATCATCTTCATCATCTTTAGAATCCAAATAGTCCAAGTTATCTCCTAGTTCTGAATCCGATGACCACAGATTAAAATTTTCTTCTTCTTCGTCTGCTTCTTGATCAACTAGTAGCATGGCTACTGACTTTTCTACATCAATTGTCATTGCTAATTAACTGCAGCTTAATGTATAGATTATGTTTTGTTTAAGATCAGTGATTCTTGATTTTGTTTGTGGTATGGAAGTTTAATTATCCGGACAGTAATAGTGGCCGAGTGTTTTTAGTTCTTAGGAACCTCTCCTATTCTTCTAGGGTTTTGCACTTTTGCGAAAGTTCGTTGATGTATTTAGGCCATGTTTGTTTTTAATGAGGTTAAATATGAAATTGAATTTTTTTTTCTTTTTTTAAACTATCTTTCTTTATTTAAAGAGTTTTTATACTACATCTTAATTCTATGTTTTATTTTCTTTTAATAATTAAAAAATTACCGTTTTTCTATAATGAGACGAGCCTAATTGGATAATTCGGTCATCTATAACCGTTACTAAATTACTAATAAGCAAACCCTCTTTTAATGATATCTAAAATTTGATTCCACCCCCTAAAATTTGGTCGCACTATATTTTTGTTTCATCACTAAAATCCTATTTTCCTTGGAAGTCTATGTTGTTTTTTAAAAAATAGAATAAAAATAAAAATTCTATTATAATTATAATTCTTTATTTGTAATCAATATATATATATATATATATATATATATATATATATATATATATATATAAAGGAGGATAGCGGGAGTTTAGGTGCCGCTCTAATATCGTCTCAATCGATTTTTCTAATTTTCTAGAATTTTAAACACTAATAAATATAAAAATATCAATTAGCATATTTGAAGTAGAATAGGTGTTCGAATTTATAAAGGAGAAGAGTTCGAATTTATAGGGAAGATATATAAAAATATCAATTAGCATATTTGAAGTAGAATAGGTGTTCGAATTTATAAAGGAGAAGAGTTCGAATTTATAGGGAAGATATATGATTAGAAGTTCTATTGGAAGTATAATAAATATTTATAAGGTATACGATTAAAAGTTCTATTGGAAGTAGAATAGGAATTCGAATTTATAGAGAATAAGAGTTCGAATTTATAGAAAAATTATATAAATAAAATTTCTACTAAACTATAATAGGTGTTTGAATATATAAAGCTCCAACATTAACAAGGGATGATTGAATCAACAATAGACATGGTGGTAGTTCCCTTGATTAACTGCAACTTTTCAGTTGAAACTTTTACGTATAATTTAAGTAAGACAGTTAATCCTATCTCTTAAGTTTGAAACATGATGGAAAATATTTAGAAATAGACAAGTCTGTCAAAATTATAACCAGTGCATTAAAACTAGGGCCATTTGCAAGGGTTTCGGTTCTAAATTCTTTTTGAATATTTTTGGGTAATTAAAACAATGGAACTCGAAATTTC
The DNA here is from genome assembly GCA_036435485.1 of Saposhnikovia divaricata. Taxonomy (NCBI): domain Eukaryota; kingdom Viridiplantae; phylum Streptophyta; class Magnoliopsida; order Apiales; family Apiaceae; genus Saposhnikovia; species Saposhnikovia divaricata. Next base: position 246,755,222 of record CM071594.1, on the reverse strand, counting down.
AGTGTTTATACGAATAAATTGTCAAAGAAAAAAAAACATAGCTTAGTGTCCCTAAAGTATGTCTGATACACTCAGGGACGGAGGGAAGGGGTGGCCGGTTTATTAGTGTTTAAAATTCTAGAAAATTAGAAAAATTGATTGAACGATCTTCTTAAATTATATATTCTTTATATAAGTTAATTATACTTACATTAGGAAAATTTATTCATAAATTCAATACTATTGTCATGAAAAAGGTCACCGTATTTAAAAAGAAAAGAATTGATGTGTTAACATAATAAAAGAACAATGAGTAAAAGAACTATCTCATGCAGGAATCCTAAATAAATACAGGAATATCTATAATATAAAGAGAAAATAAGATGTGTTTTCATTTTCTAAAACTCCAAAATTTTTAGAAAATCTTTTTTTTTTTTTTTAACATGGGAACCCGCAGCCGCTACCCTTCGGGTGCGCTCTAGGTAAACCCATGGGCTCACACAATAGCCTGCAAACCACGTGATCCAAGGCAAACCGCACAAGTGCGACAGGCTCTGCCCCAGGATGGCATAATCACAAATCCGCCTCCCATGGGAGTCGAACCTGTGACCAAGAGGTGAGATGACCTCTCTTTAACCAACTGAGACAACCCTTGCGGGCAATTTTTTTTTTTTTTTTTAGAAAATCTAGAGAAAGTATAAATTGGAATTCACTCTATTTTTTAGGTTTTGATTTCAAGGAAAAAAATTGTTGTGTAAGATAAGTATCATCAATAATATGTAATGAAGTTAGAATTTCGATCCCAAACGAGAGCGGCTCGAAACGTGTTTAACGGGAAGACGGCTCACTATAAAAGATTGTACTAGCTATTAAAATATCATATGATGTTATAAATTTTGTTTTATTTTTAGTATTTGATTTTTATGGATAAACATTATCATACAAGTAATATATGTAAAAGTTAGGTTTTTGGTCTTAACGAGAGAGGGCATCAATGGTAAAAACTGTGCTTAACAAGAAAGCGGTTCATTAGATAAGACCGTATAAAATATGTTTAAATATATAATTAATACATAAAATAAAATGTTTTATTGGAAGTGGAATACGAGGACGGTGGAGACGTCTTATAAGATTTTTGTAAACTATACATCTTTTTTCCTAGAAATCCTTTATTTTAACCTTTTTATACAAGTTAATTATACTCGCACTACAAAAATATATCCATAAATGTAATATTATTCCCGTAACGAAAAGTCTTCATATTTTAATTTTTTTTGATATGTTAACATAACAGAAAAACATTCCCATGCGGAAACTGTAAATAAATACAAGAATATCTATAATATACAGAAAATATAAGATGTATTTTTATCTTTTAAAACTCCATAAATATTAGAAAGTTTAAAGAATATAAATATTGGAATTTACTCTCTTTATATAATGAAGTTAGAATTTCGATTTCAAATAAGAGCGGCTCGAAACGTATTTAACGGGAAGACGGCTCGCTAGAAAAGATTGTATTAGCTATTAGAATTTGATACTGAAGTCATAATTTATTTTTATTTTTACGGTTCGATTTTATAGATAAAAAATATTATATTAGTCTTTATAATATATGTTAAAAGTTGGGATTTCAGTTTTAACGAGAGAGCGGCTCAATCGAAAGAATCGTATTTAACAAGAAATTGATTCATTAGAAAAGATTATTTAATTACTAAAATTTAATATTAATATTATAATATAACGTAAATGTATTGAATTTTTTTAAAAATATTGCAACGCCGCCGCGAAGCGCGGCTTTATCAACTAGTTTTTTTAATAGAATCATATTTCCCCTGTAATAATATGTTCCTTTAAAAAAAATTAAAAATATAAGTCTTGCGATAATTATAATTCTTTTGTTTATAATTTTTCTTATTAGAGAAAACCAATGATCAAAAACCACCAACAAATAGAGGGGAAAACCCCAACGAATACGCCCGCAAGGGTTGTCTCACTTGGTTAAAGAGAGGTCATCACACCTCTTGGTCATAGGTTCGACTTCCATGGGAGGCGGATTTGTGATTATGCCATCCTGGGGCAGAGCCTGTCGCAATTGTGTGGTTTGCCTTGGATCACATAGTTTGCAGGCTATTGCATGAGCCCATGGGTTTACCCAGAGCGCACCCGAAGGGTAGCGGCTGCGGGTTCCCATGTTAAAAAAAAAAAACCCCAACGAATACAGTATACAATCTAGGGTTACTTGATATAATTTTTTGTAAAACACCAACAAAAACGTAGTCTGATCGTGTAACATTTTATAAAACACTAACGAATCTATAACCTTTAAATATAATAAATCCCTGTTTAATGGTACTTTCGTAACAAATTTGGTTCCACCCTTATTTTGGTTTCATCACAGATTCCCACTCCCCTAAAATTCATATTATTTTCTAAAAAAATTGTTTGAAATTTTGTTATAATTATAATTCTTTTACTATAATCTTACTAAATTATACAAATAACGTATCTACTAGAACCATAACCATGTATGTTATGTTTTCTTGATTTTTAAAAAAAATATAATCATAAATAAATAATCAATAAAATCTATTATATCCTTATATATAATTAGCGTAAGAGGGATCTTATCAACAATTTTAATTTGGTCCCTTTGGTTTGATCATTGTACCGCCAAAATAATCTCAACCGTCGAATATAATATTTTTAAAAATAGACGATCAAGATTATATCATATTTAAAAGAAAATTATAATCTAAAAAGGATATAATTAAAAAGGTTGTATTAGAATTAAATTTTAAAAAGAAGTTATAATCAGAAAGGGATATAAAAGATTGTATTAGAATTGAATTTTATTTATTTATTAATATTAAAAAAGGTTCATATTTTCTATTTGGGCTCTATCCCGAGATATAGAAATCAGATTTGGATGATTTTACAGTCCACGTGAAACTCATAAAATTATCTTTAATTTAATGATGATTTAATAATTATTATCCAAATGAAAACACTCAGAATCTCAAGAGAAAATATAATTACGAATTTTTACATTAATCCTATTTAGTGTAGAATACCTACATTAATAATCCTATTCAATATAGACAATCTAATTATATATGATTTAAATCATTGACAAGTACTTTTTTGTATTTCAATATAAATACACTTTTTAATTTACATGTTAAAATATTAAATATTTTTTATGCTAGATCCAACATTTTTTATCTATTTATTTTAAGATCTAACAATTCTTATTTATTTTATCGAACTGAGGACCGGTACCAACTACCAAAGCTTTGGACAAAATCCCTCTTACCCTTATTATTAAAACTGTATTTGGTTGTTAGTCAATTATCTTCAAATAATAATAAGGTTATTTTGATAAGCAAAACAAAATATAAGTAGATTTACTAAATAAAATAGATTTTTCAATATAAAAAATCGTCAATTTCATCTCTCTTTTGTTTCTTGGTAGTTTTAATTGGAGAAAATTGTTAGATCATCACTAAATTAAAGATTATTTTGTTAATTTCACGTAGGCTGTAAAATAATCCAAATCAAGTTTTATGAATTCAAGATAAAACATATAATAAATTGAATGTGTAAAGTTATATATATATATATATATATATATATATATATACATATATATCTCAATTTCATGACAACAATTTGATATGTAAACTAATAACAAATAAATAATAAAAAAATAATATAATAAATATTAAAAAAAGAGCCTTGCAATGCACGGGATATAAGCACAAGTTTTGGTTTGAATTTCTGTAAGAAACTACTTATATAATTTTATTTATGCATTAGAATTTTATGTTTGAACTATACAGTTTTCACCATGTCCACCTTCACGTAGACAGAGAAGAGAGATCGTGCCATGTGATCATGATAAATTCTGTAAAATTTTATGTTTGCTTTTTGTGTTTCCTTTTAACCACTCTTCATTTCTTTGTCTATTTTGATCATAAATTTGATTTATATGTATACGTTTGTGGAAAGAATTTTGGTGATACAAGCATCAAAATAGTTGTTATTATATGTGTATTTTTCTTTAAACACTGTTAGCATCATACTTTATTACGATTTTGCACTTTTAAATTCTAATTACACTGATTCTCTTATAGCTTTTTATGTTTTTTAAACCAAAATTAAAGTAAAAAAGGATTTAAATATTTAAATGTTTATTATTTTATATACTTGGTATTTTTAAAATATATATAACGGGCGTCAGCCTAAAGATTGTGAGGCAAAATCGATAAATCAAAGTCAAAGAGTATTTTAGTATTCAAATTTTTATTATTGTGTATGCTTAGTATTTTTATAATATATACAAACGGGTGTCGGCCTAAAAAATTGTGAGACAAAATCGGTATAAAAAAATATATGAATAATTTATCTTATTATCCATGTATATTTAATTTATACAATATTGTGTTCACCAATTTATATTGATATTTTAGATATATTTAAAATTTTAATAAAGAATTGTAAGGCAAAATCGGTAAATCAAAGTCAAATAGCATTTTAGTATTTAAATTTTTATTATTGTGTATGCTTAGTGTTTTATAATATATACAACGGGTGTCGGCCTAAAAAATCGTAAGACAAAATTGGTATAGAAAAATATGAATAATTTATCTTATCATCTATGTATATTTAATTTATACAATATTGATTTCACACATTTATATTGATATTATAAAAATATTTTTGTCGTTTTTTTTCTTAAATGATCTTTATTTAAAAATTTTAAAATAAAATTATAAGACCGCCGCGAAGCGCGGCTTAGTCGACTATAATATTAATAAGCAAAATCCCTTTTCAATTTTCTTGGTAAATGTGGTTGTGTTTTGTAATTGTAAATGAGTGAAGACATTCTTTAGTTTGAGAATTTGGTGGATGAAGCGAGCAAGCGTCATTTTGACTCAACTAGCGAGACTTTTACACCTTCCTTGAACTTAAATTTTCACACCTTCACCCAAGCCTCATTACAACCCATTTTATGAATTCCTTGTTTTTGGTGCAATCCGGAATTTAGGTGAACATGTAAGGCCAAGTAGAGCGCATGCATTTAGACTTGGAGTTGAGTGAAATCTCTAGCCCATACTTGTGTGATGCATAATTGAGATATGTGAGATTTTTCACCATATAATTTCATCTTCTTAATGCGAAGCCGTGTATGCTTTGTGATCATCTTGTCTAGTGTTCACGATTGAAGTGCATTCATTCTATCTTTAATGTCATGGTTACATTTTGCACAAGGTGTGTCATCTTGATTCTTGAATTGGTTGTTAGCTCGTTATAGTGGATGACAAGGTGAATAGCTCTATATGTTTGATTTTAGTTACAAGTAGAAGACTTGGACATGTGAGTGTAGTAGTTAGTTTAATTAGTAGATATTGTTAGTTTCTTGTTTATTAGTGGTTTTTGTGATTTTGTGGGTACATCATCTATAAACCCTCACGAGACCTCACTCGTCCACTAGGGCTACCTAGGGGTTCCAAGGGCTTGTTGCATATGCCAAATGCAACCGTGATCACCTACGAAAGTGGTACTAATTAGGAGTATATGATTATGTTAATTTTAGTTTGCTCGGGACTAGCAAAGTTTAAGTGGGGGAAGATTTGATAACGTGTATTTTATACCCGTTTTGTCTTTTATTCTTCTCCATTTTTGTTAGTTTCGAATGTTGTTTTATTAATATTTGTTATGTTTTTCATCTTTCAGTGCCTCACGCTTAATTGTTGAAAAGATGGCTTAATTTGGGCATGAAAGCGAAGATTATTCAAGAGGGTGGTTAGAAGATGCAATCTTGCGATGCCGGGAGGTTTTTAATGTGTTATCTTGAAGATTTTATCTCGCACGACCGTTCCGCAAGCCGTTCGCTAGGCCGCTCAAAGAGTTTAAATGATGCAGATTTTTGCACGAGCTACTGCACGGTCGTGCAACAGGCTGTGCAAAAATGTGCTGTGTATTAAAAGAGAAGGGCTCAAAACATATCATATCATCTAACCTCATAACCTAATATTCTCTCTTAACATCTAACTTCATCTTAACCTAGCCTCTTCAAGGATAAAATTAGGGTTAGTCAAGTAGATAGAAAAACATCAATTACTCATAATCTAGCATTGATTATGAGTAACTAACTCCATATATTTGGCTCAAGGAGGAATTCTTGTACTAAACCCACTTCAATTTAAGTAAGATCTATTTCACTCTATCTTGAATGCTTGAGTTGTATTGTTTATGATTTTGCTTGGAGAATTGTAAGTTGCTTCAATTTGCTCTTCTTGTAATATCAATTGCTAATTGTTTATGCTAATCCGTAATTGTTAGTACATTCATTATAGTAGCACAAGTTTAGTGTACCTAAATTCTCAAGATTCAAGTGCAAATACCTAGGTTGAGCTTCTCATCCTTGGGTTTGTCCTAGCCTCTCTTTGTTTAATTCCTTGATTTGGTTAAATTGGTAGTGCTTCACTATTGGTTGCTAGTATCAAGAGAACTAATTTATGTGCTTCACTAAATTAGTGTTTATAATAGAAGAGAAATAAGTGATTGTGTGATTAACCAATTATCTTGGTTAGGTAGAGTTGGATATATTTGCTTGTTGTTGGGTTGAAGTGCTTGAGTTTCCATTATCCCTGGGTCAAATGTCTCTTATCTTGCTAAATTGCTCATTTTGTTGGCAAATTTGGATATTAGCCATTAACTTAGTTGTGTTTTTGTAGCAATTTATTTATCGTATTCAAGGTGTTTGATAAAACACCACAACCAAATCAAAACCCCCCATTTTCCACAATTCTAATTGTAAGAGATAATATACTCGAAATCGATATTGATAGTCCTTCCCTGTGAACGAACTACGAAAAACACTACCTTCAAATTGGCGCCGCTGCCGGGGAAGGCAACAATATTAATTTTGAGTTAATTGTTTCTTATATTTTAGATTTTATCTTTGTATATAATTTTTTCTTTCTTTCTTTGTTGTTTTTATTGGTGTGTCTTCATGTTTATTGGATATAGACATGAACTAACTCTTTCAGGAGACGATGGATAACTATTTTGGTTGGAATAACGCTCAAGATTTTACCTATGATCAAGAACGATATCAAGATTTTAATTCTTTTCAGAATTTTAATGCGTATCAGGTGAATTCTTTATATTCTACGAACTCATGCTATGCTCCTTACCCTCCTAGCATCTATTATTCATATGCTTGTGAAAATCAATGTTATGATCCGCAATATAATTCCCATGACCATCAAGGGTCTTCTTCATCTACATTGTCATCACTTGAAGAAATGATGAAGCAAATGGCGGCAAACAACCTCAAATTTCAAAACACCACTTCTCAAACCATATCCAACTTGGAAAAGCAAATGAGTCAACTAGCCGAAATCATGAGTCGATTAGAGGAGGTCAATTCTCCTACTAATCACGATTCTTGTTTTGTAATTGATGAAAATGTTGTGCATGATGAATTTGCTTGTTTAGTTGACGATTGCCCTAAGCTTGACAATGATAAATTGGATATAGTTGAGGATCTACCAAACATAGGAAATACTTTTGTGCTTAATGAATTGGTAGATGAGATAAAAATTGATGATTGTCCAATTAAAATTGAGAAGGAATTTGAGCTTAAGATTGATGAGGTTGAAATTTTTGCTTGGGTATATAAGGATCCAATTTGGGAAGAGTTTTTGAGTCGTAGTTATAATGATTATTCTGACGATTTTTCTAGCTACTTTTCTTTTTCAGAGTCTCTTGAATATGTGAAGATCATAAAAATATTTTTATATTTTTATGGATCAAAGGTATATTTGCACGCCTTGTTTTTATTATTGATTCGTAGGTATGTGCATTTATTTGCTTTTTCACCTCATTAGTATAATACTTGTGTAAATAAGTCGAGCCAACGACAATAAACAAAGCGCTTTTTGGGAGGCAACCCAAGGTACGCATGTATTTATATATTTTTATGTGTGTGTTAGATTATAATAGAGTTAAAAAAACAAAAAAAATCATAATGCCCCACTCAATAATATTTAGTATCATTTATTCTAATTTTTATAATTTTTTTTATATTATTCCACACTTGCCTTGATGTGTTTGTTCATGTTTTCAGGATTTTAGAGGCATTGCAACAATTTTTAGCAGATTTATACATGGGCCTGTGCACGGTCGTGCAGCAGGCCGTGAATTTTTAAGTAAAGGAGACTGCCTCATCTGAAATTAAAGTAAAATGAAATTACGAGGCATGTCATAAAGGGAAGTCAAAGAAGCATCATACAGAAGTTCTACATCAAAGTAAAATATATTTTAGTAGTGATGACTGAAGACTTCTCTCAAGAAACAAGTTGTTGTTCAGACAATCTGAAGACAAGACATCACTGATATTGATTGATCACATCTAGAAGAGTGTCAGGAAGCAAAACTGACTATGACAACTTGGAGACCAGATTACAGGACCTATGAATTAGTGTTCTGGATGATTTCTGCACCTTCAAGAGTATTAATGCTGAAGCAGTCAATAGTTTGCTACTGACATGATTAAACCCTGATCAGTAAGGAATATAGGAAAACCCCACAAGTATGAAGAAAATTGTATTGCAATGATAAATGAAAGTGAGAATCCTAGCAATCTGCTAATGCTCAATAGGATAATTTCCTTGGTTACTTGGTGGAGTCAACAGCCTACAGGGTGATTGTTATTAATCAACAGAAAGTGATTGAAAGTCTTAGTGATGTTCAACGACTTCTAGCTCCCAGCTGTCAATGGTAATGATGATTCAGATCCAAGCAATGTCAACATTGAGAATCTTCATGTAAACCCAGCAACAACTTAGGGGGAGCAAAAGAAGGATCATCTAGTCAACTCAACACCACACTGAAAGTCAAAGGACACTATGAGAACATGTCTGCCAAGACAAAGAGTGTTGACTCAATTAACTCTTTGTTCTAGTTCTTAGTGTTTCTAATGGTGGAAGTAAAAGACTAACAGAGCTTCAAGTACTAGTGATTATTTCTTTAGTCTTCTTTTAGAAGAAACTAAGAAAGCTACAAAAGCTCTGAAAGATTCAGACTGAGTGATTGCAATGCAAGATGATCTCAATCACTACAAAAGGCAGATTGAAGGGAAGCTGGTATCCAGACCAAACAACAAGGCTGTATTTGGTTTAAGGATAACTAGAAGTTTAACTGGATGATGTCAAGGCATTGTTATGATGGACAAAGCCAAACTGGATGCTAGGTTACAATTTGATCAAACAGTATATTTGACAAGAAGCACCAGTGACAAGACTTGAGGATATCAGGCACCTGTTGCACATTCAAGATTATAATGGACATCTAGACCTACTGAATCTGGATGCTAGAGGAATGTGAACAAGTGCACTCCTGGTTGGTGAGATAATTGAAGATCTCTACAGGTTAGTATAAACTGGTATCATCACTCAAGCAAGCATGGAAGACATGGTATGACACCCTAACTATAATTTAATATTTGATATCAATCTTTAAAAGTTGGTATCTGTTAACAATTGGTGTCATATTTATAGAACTCTCTACATCTTTACGCACAAACATAAATTATATATATGTGCAATGATATCTTGATTATATTAATTGTTGGTCTACTAGCTATAAATTGGTATCACGATATTTGCTGTTTTGATGTTGGTAAAGTTGAAATTCTTTTGATTTACTTCAGTAAGCCAAAAGAATGATGACAATAAAAGTAAGTCATGGATCTTTTGTTTCTATTCAGAAGATTCTAGACCTGTCAAGACAACATGCCAACACCTCACTGTAGCTGGCTTTTGACCTGTTAGTTTGGATCTAACAAGTTGGTTATCAAAAATCTTAAGATGGACCCGGATATGAGGAAATGGTACTCTAGAGATATTTGACCCAACAAGTTAAGGATCTACTAATTAGGACCTAATCAGGCTATAATGGAATCATCAGCTCATTATCTTATTCAATTGCTAATAGATCACTTACACACATATTTTATTCTCAATTATGCAAATGTGCAAGGCCCCAAGTGGATTCTTGAGAATCTATTCTTGTAGTTATTACACTTGATTTTCAGATATCGTAAGTTGGACCCAAATCTACGGAGATGGTACCCTAGAGACATCAGTTCTGACATGTTTTGCTACATAGAGACAGATCAAATGAGTTGTACGAAAGCAGGAGAACACAAGGAATCAATTTCATCTCCATCAACTCTGTGAAACACTCAAGGACTAAGCAACTTGCATAAGGTATCAATTCTTTTGAGAGCATGTCTTTAGTTAAGAATAACTTGCAGACACGTTTGCTAAATCACTTGATGAAATTAATTTTTCAAGATTGGTTTGTGAACTTGGGATTTTATTAATGCTATATGATTGTAAATCCCATCTGTTAAGTAATTCTTAAGTAAGCTCACAAGTATTCAATTGTCCGTATTGAAAGGACTTGTGAACTTATTTACATCCAGACCTCACGCTGAAAATTATCTGTTGAATGATTGCCATGTGTATAATTGCAATATATTTTAGTGGTGATTATTTAAGGATAATTTCAATACTTAAATGCTAAAATCTAACTCATAGAGATTTAGTATTTAATTATTTATTTTGATTTATATGGGTTACGGACTTGAAGCAATTCAATTTAGTATTTGCTCTGTACCTTATATTTATTAAAATAAATAAACATAACTAATTTGGACCTAATCTGTATTGGTCTTCAATTAGTTGTGAGATGTTAATTCTAGTGAATTTTATCAATGCTCCATTTTCAGAAATTCACTATAATTAATATCATGGTTCTAACAATTGGTTGTATTGAAATTTTGACTTATATCAGTTAATGATATTTAGTTAGAATTCTATTTACTAACTAATTGTGAGATATATTGGTATGTGTGAAATTACTTAGAACTCCTCTAAGTAATGATTTTTATATCTTTTACAATTCACTCATATTATTATACATGGTATGAAAAATAATCTAAGTAGAACGATGGATATTGTAATATCTAAAGTTACCATTGTTCAAATACTTTGAATAATTTTTATGCTTATTTGCAAGATTCTAATCACTTTGATAATAAATGTTATATACTATGAATCAAGGTGTATTGGACTTAGAAAATTATTTCTAAGATTGCAGACAAGACAGTCTTGGTAATCAAGTTTTATTTTTAGAACCAAGATTGTCTACAAACAAACAGTTGTTAGGACTTAACAGTTGTTGTTATCGAGGAGTTGTCTTGAAGTCATAAGTTTAAAATGTTAATGATGATAATTATCCAAGTGATAGTGGTAGAAACAATTTTGTTATTGGCAATACCAATGTCACTGGAAAATAATCATCAAGTCATTCTCGCAATAACTCGAGGGAAGTAAACAAAGGATTCACTAGTCAAACACAACATCACAATGAAGAACAAGGTGATTCATCAAGATCCAACCTTCTCAAACAGTCTGTTTGGAATAAAGCTGATCATTGGTGATCCAGATGTTGGAGTAAGAACAAAAAGGGCCTCTCAGAATCAAGGTATAGAATATAAGGAATCTGAGAAAGCAATTGTGAATCTGGAACACAAAGAAACGGGGAAGTTGGTGCCAAGGTTTGAGCGCCAAGTAACTGGTATGACATTCTTTTCGAATTCTATCTTGTCATCTTTCTATAAGAATTGTCATAATCATTCTAATGCGTTAATCCATGTTTCTTTATTTTAGAATAATAATTTTCTCTAAAAAAAATTTTCTCTAATTCTCTAGTTAGAATTTTTGAGGAAGCTATTTTTGTTGAAAATTTTATTATTTTAAAATAGCTACCATATTTATGATAGTTTATTAAATCATATTTTCTCTCTAAATAATTTTCTAGTAGAAAGTTGTTTTGTCAGAAAATATATGGATTTGCTAACCTATTATAAATACTCTTGTATATACTTAATGTTTTTGTACATGTATTGTAATTTTCGAATGTTAATCTTATTTAACATGTTTTGTAGTGTTTGTCTTTTTAGTTTAGTCGTATGTCCGTTTATAGGTTAAGCTATGTAAATTATTAAATTATGTATAGTTTTACTATTTTTATTTGTTTCTATACTAATTCGAATTCGAATTTTTCTTTTCTTATAGTTTTTATTTTGTATAATTATTATGTATATTATTTCTTATTTTTGTATATTCTTTTTCATGTGTATATAAATAGTTTGTATAGTTTTTAGAGTTTAGTCACTACACTTGCAAAACTTACAAGTAGGTCACTGTAGTTGGTTCTTTTGTTGTTCTTCTTCTTAACACACACAAAACCTGCAGTTTAAGTATAAATCTTTGTTTTGTGATTGCTGTTAACAGATCTTCGTGTTAAAGACTTAACAATTGACCAATGTTGGTATCAAATTGGTATGTGTCTATACAATTGGTTAGGAACTAATGTTTGATTTTCAGGATCTAATAATTGGAAGACAAGACTTATCAAGTGCTAACAATTTCTAATAGCTGGTATATATCTTACAGGACCTAAAGCATGATAAAATAGTTTTGTTTGTATTGGTTTAAACATTAACTTACATTAATTCGATTAATTTTTATTAATTGAATTTTTGTCCTTGTTTTTGTTTAGTAAAACCAGCTCAATCTCTTTAACTTCCTAAATTCAAAATCTCTTTCTACAGCCGTGATTGCTTACATTGTAAATCTTTTGAAATCACAACTGTATATCATTTCTCTTAAGATAAAATGCAATATTTTCTTAGAAAACTTTTCAATGTTAAAAATGCATTCTACCTCTAAATTGCTCATATTCTGTGATGCAGGTTCATCTACATGAAATTTTGTATTCTCACATGTTTAGTCATAAGGTTGTAAACCCAACAACTTTTATCCCAGACTACAGTCAAACTCAAACACATTCTATCTTACCCCCTAAATGGAAGTAACCTATCAGACTAGAGGTCACCAGGGAGTAACTGCACTTGATGCAGCAAACAAGGATGTGTGGGATATTCAGTTGGAGAGTCACTACCTTATACACTAATCAAAATATTTCATATGCACAAGTGAGATTGCACACACTAAGGATGAATTGACGGAAACCTATAATCCAACCATTTTACGGTTAGGATTATAAGTTAAAGGTTCTTTAATAAATCAAGAGTCTTCACAGACCTCGAGAGAAGGTATTGATCTCAAATGCAAAATTCAACAAGATCATTTATCTAACTCCCCAGAGGGAACATCTCTGGATCCTGCGGGTAACGGATCCGACATAGGTGCGGATCGGCAACTTGTGAACTATGATTCAGATTTTACCTGATGAGTTTAACAAGGTGATGTCTTCACAGACATTAGAAGGGAACCTTGATCTCAATGCTAAATTTATAGATCATTGTTTACCTTCCCAGAATTAAAATCTGGAACCTTTAAAAGGGAAATTAGCAAATTGTAGATTATGACTCAGATTCGTCTGACGAGTACAACGAGGATTTGGGATTTGCGAACTCCCATTGCACCACCACTGACCTCTCTTGAAGGGGCTAGGGTGATTTTTCCTTGCAGGTACACTAAAGGATGTTGGAGCAATGAGTGAAACACTAGTGAGCAAGAGTGTAAACACAGAGAGAAGTGAGACACTCAACACAAATGAGTGGAGAGAAGAGTGAAACACTTGTGAGGTACACTAAACACTATCACACACTCACAGTGAGGAAGAAAATGAAACTTCCTTTCTAACAAAGCTTTATCAATTGATTTCAATGTTCTCTTACGATTGGTATAAATTGGTAACAATTTGGTATCCATTACTTTGTCAATTAGTTGAATGGAGGATTCCTCAACTAAGGGGGAGAGATATATTGAAAAAAATATATTCAAGTTAAAGCTTACCTTAGTAGGATATACTCAACTAAGGGGGAGAAGTATTGGGGTACAAGTAAAAGAAGAGTGAGTTAGAAAGGGGGAGCAGTAAAGACTGTGCTTAGGATGAGAAGCAAGTCTATTTTCTAAGGGGGAGCCTTAGATGAAGAAGCAAAAGAACTTTCATTTGTTATGAAAGTGGAGATATAAGGAGAATTACATCACAATACTATTCTATTAGTCTTTCAATGTACTATGTATAAAGGCTAAGTGGAAGAGTAGTAAATTCACCAGAAGTTATAGAAATGGTATTGATTCACCATTGTCTATATAGTAGGAACAACTATTTTTCTTTAGTGAGAAAAGCTGTGTCAGAAATGGGAAGTGATTGTAAATCAAGAACTGCTGATAATCACCAATGTAAGATGTGAAGGATTATCAGGCAGAGATATGAAGAATCATAAATGAAGATGAGTTATCTATTAAAGATCAATTCAGTGCTAGAGGAACAATCATCAATCATTTCTTCAACTGAAGATTCTGGAATTGTTAAATCTAAACCAGAGAAATTTTTTTTGTATTATTTACTTAATTCTTAAAAGTTTTATCTTTTTCTTGTTTAAGTGAGGTAGTCGAGTTATCCTCTAGATATTTGCTTGTTATTGTCTAACAAACAAATAGGGGGAGATTGAAAGGCATATGATGTAGCCTATTTGTATTTCGAGGATACAACTCAACTTAAACAAGATTGTAATAGTAAATAGTATATAGGTTGTCACAAGGAATCTCAGATAGTATTATCTGTCAGAAGAAAAAGATCAAGGTCAATCTACAGACTTGAAGAATTACTACATTAAAAGAAGTTCAGACATCTGATCAAGCCTCAGTGAAGTATTCGTTAAAGAAGTGGATTCATTTGAAGTGACAGTGACAGAGACAGTACAGAGGAGTTAATAGAGAGAGAAGAAAAGAAAAGGAACCAGATTTTAAAGTCAAAATATGAAGAACAGTTATTGCGGTTAGTCACTCATGAACCAGATAGTACATCGAGTGTCAACATTAAACAGTGGTTGTTTATCATTAACTTCAGTGGTTCAAGTTGTCAAGACTGGTATGTTAAGAAAAGAAAGGAACCAAATCATAGAGTCAAAAATAAAGAAAAGCCGTTGGAGTTAGTCGCTCATGAACCAGACCGTGCATCGAGCATCAACAAAAATTCGGTGGTAATTCTTTATTACTTTTCGTGGTTCACAGTGAAGTATGGACTATTAAAGGATTTATATTAATTCTACTTTAATTGATTAAATCAAATAATTAATTTAAATAAATAAATTAATTCTATCAGAATTAATATATTTGTTAAAGTAATTATTAGATTAATTAAATCAGAATTAATATGAAAAAGAAATAGTTATTTAAATGATTTTTATAAATCATTTGATTAATTATAAGCTGAAAAATATGATAATATAACTATCAAATGATAGTTATACCGATAGTCATATTCAGTTCAAAGTGTGACAGTCATATTTAGTTCAAAAAGTGACGGTCATATTTAGTTCAAAGTGTGACAGTCATATTTAGTTCAAAAGAAGACAGTCATATTCAGTTCAAAAGAAGACAGTCATATTCAGTTCAAAAGAAGACAGTCATATTCAGTTCAAAAGAAGACAGTCATATTCAGTTCAAAAGGTGACAGTCATATTCAGTTCAAACTGGATAGTCATATTTCATTCAAGAGGATAGTTATACCGAAAGTTATATTGGACTGGATAGTTATACCGAAAGTTATATTGGACTGGATAGTTATACCGAAAGTTATATTGGACTGGATAGTCATATCGATTGTTATATTAAGCTCAACTGGTTGTCATATTAGCTCAATGGATTGTCATATTTAACAGAATTATGACTATCGACCACAAAGGCTATAAAACAAGCAGAAGGCAGCAGACAAGATACATACACGGGACATAACATCAAATAAAAAACACAGTAGCCTCCATATCTCTCTCTCAAATATTCCAAGAACACAAGAACTGATTATTTTCTGTAAAATCAAGTTCAAC
Source organism: Saposhnikovia divaricata (assembly GCA_036435485.1). Lineage (NCBI taxonomy): Eukaryota > Viridiplantae > Streptophyta > Magnoliopsida > Apiales > Apiaceae > Saposhnikovia > Saposhnikovia divaricata. The sequence continues at coordinate 246,739,297 of CM071594.1, read as the reverse complement.
ACCTTTGTAATATTTTATCCGGTGGAACTTGTTTATTTATTGTTCTTGTACTACTAGCGAATTAAGTTTCCTAGTTCTAATCTTGATTTTTATTAACTAAATTAGAAAAGTTCATGTCGAATTTTCTAAATTAGTTTTTATCAACTTGATTAATTTCTGTACTGAAATTGTAACACCCATCAAGTTAATATATTGTTATATTCAACTTGAAATTTGTTTCAATTTATTCCGCTCAAATTTGTTTAAAATAAAATATTATTTGAAGAACAAATTTCGATAAATTGATATAGATTGTATTCAACCCCCCCTTCTACAATCTTATCGGACCTAACACCATTATATCTATTATAGGGGAACATGGGTTTTCAACCATATTTAGTAAATTACTAACATGCCCCTCTATTATATTATGAATAAAAAAATGTTCTTACTAGGAATTGAACCTATAACCACTTCATTGGACAAATAACTAATGTGTCATTTACAACCACTCTACCATTACAACCATTTGATACCAACTTAAAAATCATATAACATTATAACTTTAGTGATGTAAATTATATCGTAAGTTATATACATACATACGAAATATAATCATACATCTATAAATTAAATTAAATTATAATCTATAATGTATGATTGTATATAATATATAAATAAATATTTAAATAATCAAATAAGGTTTGTAACTTAAATCAGTATGGGTTGGGTTGGCCGAAAAAACATAGAATCCATACATAATCCATTTATTTGATTTAATTTTTTTTAACTTAATCAATTATCGGATATTTTTTAATCGAGTCAGTCGATCGAAAAGAAGGTCGAGTTGGGTCTGTTTGATCCAATTTATGAACCCATGAACACCTCTACTAGCCATGAACCAAATCAATTGTCAGAGATCATTCAGTTAAACATAATATAATCAATTAGTAGGGAATGAAATGTAAGTCCAAAAAATTAACTACAACAACACACGACTGATTCGGGACGATATACATATAATGTCATGTATATTGTGAATTTGGACAACTGATGAGATATATACGGTCATTAATAAATATAAATATTGAATGTAAGCTAAAAAAAAGTAGTAAAAACTATATGTATATTATAAATTTATTATTATTATGAAATATGGTACGATGTAGTCTTTACCGCATTAATAAAATTCAAAATTAAATTCGCAGTAGCATCAAAAATACAATTTGGATAAAATTAAATTCACAGTAGCATTATGTAAATTAAAAAACATATTTGGCGATGTGAGCAATTTTTGAGATTTGAGCGGCTTGATAAACATAATTATATCCATAGTGTTTAAATTAAAGTATACTGTTTCGATCATATATAAATTTCACGTTATTATTAGCTTGCGCAAGAATATATTTTGTCAGGTATATCAAGAACATAAAATATTTCTGAAATTACGAGTGAATTATGCGAATTTTAATGGACCCCGTACTTTGTACAAGCTATCTGCGTGAAGAACTTTCGGCATGAACAGCATGAAGACAACACAAGTTAGGAATAACAAACAACACATAGCCATTTCTCTTTTTCTTTATCTTACCGCTTTGCAATCAGCATGTTCACTTTGTATATCAGAATCACTATAAGAACAAACTTTTCATTCTTTAATTTATGATCTCAAAACCGTATCTTCGTCTCAATTTAGATTCAAATACTCAGATTTAAATACTCATTTTACGCATAATTTTCTTGTTGATTTAAGCTTATCATTACATATGTTTTTCGTTACAAGTTATCTGTCATAGTCAACCTGCGTGTCATATGTTTTAACAAATTTAGATTTAAATACTTAATTTATACAGAATTCTCTTACCGATTTCGGCTTATCATTACATATATTATTCCCTTTACATGCTATCTGCCATAATTTAACCAATGACTCATATGTTTTGGCATTTGGCCCGTGCTTCGCACGGGCTTTCATGCTAGTTATGAATAATAAGATAAAAATATTAAATATTAAAATAAAAATATTTAAAATCTTTCGTGCATCGCACAGGTTATAAACTAGCATCTTATTAATAAGTGAAATCCCGTTTTAATGATACTCTTGTATACATAAAATCAATTAAAATATATCAAACGGTCACATCACCATCAATAAATCGTTTTTGTGGATGATTTTGGGACAACAACTAGGCCTGTCAATGGATCGGATATCCGATCTGACCCGATCCGTACTGATTTAAATGGATATGGATTGACCTAAAAAATATCTGATCCGGAACCCGATCCGATAAGAATGATCCGAATAATAAATGGATTGGATATGAATTTAGGTTGATCCGATCCGTTTATCCACGACCCGATCCGTTTAATTATATAATAATATATTATATATAATATTAGCTCCAGCCTCCAAAATTTAACGTCATTATATTTTTGTTTGATTAGCAAGATATCGCGTCTTCATTCTTAAATCTTAATCATGGTACGTTAATTTAGTGATTCTTTCTTATAATTTTTTAATGATGAAGATTATAATCTGATTTTGATTTAATACGTGTTTTTTTGTTTTTTTAGGCTAACGGAAGTTATAATCTGATTTTTTACTTTTTGTGTTATTTATGTGCAGGATCACGATCATATGCACGTGAACGAAGCATAGATTATGATTTGTTTGGAAAGGGGAAGCTGGGAGATAGTGACTTCAGAATAGCCTTACAGAAGGTGATATTCCCACAGAACCTCACCTGAATGAGAAAAGTGATGCTTATTTGGATAAACTATTTGAGTTTGATGAAAAACCAAAATATCGAACAATTTCTGAATTATTGAAAGAGGAGGAAGAGCCGGAAGAATTGTCTCCCGGAAACCAAGCGAGAAAAATTGCGGTTACAAATGCCTTGAAGAAACTTAAAAAGAGTCCAGACGGGAGGTACACTAATGTGTGGGAAGTCATGAGTGATTTGGTTCGAAAATATTGTTTCCGGACCAGAATATAGAAAGGGAGGTCCAAAGAGGTTGAATATGCAGTTTTTTAAGGATATACAAGCACGTATGAGAAATCCAAATTATAAATTCTCCCCTGAGATGATTTTAAAGGGATAATCATTTGTTGTAGCAATAAAGAAGTATTTGCAGACCTGAGAACCCTGTACGTTGATGAATGTAACAACATGGAGTGTCTAGCAAGGATATCCCAGGATGAGATCCAGCATACTCGTCAAACGTGGACGTCTTTTTCTAAACTAACCATCTTAAAAATCAAAAGTTGATCTGCCATAAAATACCTCTTCAGCGAATCTGTTGCAAAGTGTCTCTTGCAACTGCAAGTTCTCCGCATCTACTGGTGTCCTATGATGGTAGTCATCGTAATGAATGAAGGCACGAGTGGTGGAGATATCATAACTTTCCCCAATTAAAATCAATGGAGCTATCATTTTTGCGGAGACTAACAAGCTTCCACAGAAAAAATCATTCTGGTTCGACCTCAGTAATTGACAATCTGCCATCTCCTCTGTTCAAGGTCGACCTTCATATGATGGAATGGTATGCATCACATATTTATATAGGTATAAAATATATCCTCATTCGGAGTATTTTTGTGCATTGTGTACATTATTAATGCTTTGATATATGTGGAACAAGCCATTGCAGTATTAAACTGTTCAGATAAGCTCAATTCATTGTGGTTAAGCTCGTTCTTCTAAGAAACACCCGTGTCCCCTGCTACATATTTTTTCATTTAAAAAAAAAAATCGAATCGAAATCCTTATACTTTAAATTCGTTTTTTTAACTGGTGGAGTGGCAGGGCACAGTCTAAAAGCATTACAGTAAAAGCAAAAAGTGTTCTATCAAGGAAATAAGTTTTCAATGACCAATTTACCTGCTTTCTTCCTAGTTCCTCTCTTTTAATTTCGCATTTCAGATAGCAAAGCAAGGAGAAACAACATACTTCAACATCCTTTTCTTTTTCCCGTCTTAAAAAATGAACAATTTTGATATGATTTCAACATAATGAGACAAGCATCATTACAAACATATACAGTATGAATTACTTTCAGTCGGGGGCACGGAGTAAATTTTGGAGATTCCATCATATTTTCAAATTTTGTGGGAGTATTTTCATATATTTTTAAAAAACATTAACGATTAAAAAATTTTAAAAAAATTAGGAAATTTGTGTCACCCGTGCCCCTTACTAGATCCGCCCATGTTTCGGCTACAAAGATTTGTTAGTGCACACCCCAGCCTCCAAATTATGTTCTTCTTTCCAGATTCTTCCAGTAACTTTAAGCTTCAGCTCGTCTCCACCAGAGAAGAATAGTGCCATGTCTTTCTGAATAATTAGGCCATCATGGCTGTCTCTAACCCTAATTAGTTTCCTACTTAGGCCATATTTGGCAAATCATAATTGTAATTTATAAGTTACTTATTTCGAAAAAAATTCATATATACTTTTTTTAGAAAACAAAATATGTATGAGGAATTTAACATTCGTTTTCTTGCAAAAATAAGTTACTTATTTCAGAAAAAAGTACATATTCACATACTTTTTTTCAAGTAACTTATTTCTGAAATATAAGATTTTCCAAACGGGACCTTAGTTTCTCATAATAGTAAAACTTATCCACATTCGTAAATATGGATATTACATAATATATTGATTATTATTTTCTTATTTTATTTTTGGATTCGACTCTCGCTCATCCCAAAAATTATTAGAACAAATATTTATTTGTAAGACTATAAGCCCATATATTCAAAAAAATATGAATTTAAAATAATTTCCTTATTACATATGATTAACTAAAAAGTAGTTATCTCATCGCGCTTCCTACATCTATTCTCTCTAAACTTTTTGCTATATCCACAAATTACCTTATTCAAACTGAAGCATATATTTTCTCTATAAACTTTTTACTATATCCACTAAATTTTTTAGTTCACTCTAGAATTATTCCTGACGAAAATGCTTCCCTCTCACAATCCCCACATAATTATTATTTTATGGAAACCATGTCATCATCGTCTACAAAGATGTGCAAGAAGTTTTATAACACAAGGTTTTAAAATTTAAAAGATCTCCAAATTTTTAAACATACATATATGTTTATCTTTTGAGTAATAAAATAGAACTAAAATTTATATTTATTACACGATTGCTCGGAAGTTTACAATATTATCTACCTATATAATTACATAATTTTTGCATCTTAGTAATTATTATAATAATATTCTCTATAATGATTGGAACCACATTTTATACTCCGGGACACGAAGACTAATATTTATTATATTAAAGGGGATAAAGTGATGAAAAGTAGATAAAGTAGTGGGATATATCAATATATAATAATAGATTTGAGAAAGTGGAAGAAAGTAGTGAGTGTAATAGTGTTTTATTTATTAAAAATTTACTATTTTTAGTAAATTTTGGAATGTAAAAAATTAAGAAGAACACCCTACAAAGAAAAGTGTAAATAAATGAATGGAACGGAGTGAGTAATAAATACAAGATTCCTCAAAAATTTAAGACGGACATGTAGATAGCATCTGCCAAACACTAATGTTGTGTTTGGTTGGGGTGAATGAAATGGAATGGAATGAGTGAAATTAAAGGAAATTAGTGAAGATTAGAGAGAAGATTTGGAAAAAATTGATATAGTACAAATTTGTTATAATAAGAATTGTGAAGAAAATGAAGGTGATAACGAATGGAACATTTCTTCTCAAAATGAAATACTCGAATTATAATATCAATTGTTAGAAATGGAATGGAGGAAAGAATGAAAATTTTGAATTTCTACACATTTTATACTTGAATCTCATTCTATTCCTTCCAATTTCATTCATCCCAACCAAACACAAGGGGAGGTAGAACAGAAGTTCATGTCACTACGTACGTTCCAAATTTAACCCATCAAAACTCCACCAAATCAGTTGCACGTACATGTATGTAAAATTCCTAATTTCTAATGTAATTTCTTTGATATTTACACTTATTTTTGAAGAAAGGAACTGATTCCAAATCGAGGAGAAAGTCATATTTAATTAAAATAAAAGGCTTTTTTTTTTCCTTTTGTCAAATTTAAATGTAGTGCCAAAAGTCCATTTCTACTTTCAAGCACATCCATACATTTCAAAATCTAGTGCGTATACATGACACACCTCTTTATATCAATTTCATTATTCTTTAAATACCATATTCAAATCCAACTTTCATTAATTTCTTTTTCTATTTTTCTTGTACTTTTCCCCTTACCACCATCATCATGTTTTGAAAACAGAAAATACCAGTAACCCAGTAAACAAACCACAAATCACCAACAGTAAAGGTAAAAAAACTAAAGTAAAACAACCGCAGTAATTCGGTAAAACCACTGTCTAAATATTTTTTAAAAAAACCAACTACAGTTCAAATAAAAAAACATAACAGTTCTATTCTGCTACTTTAAATTTGGACCGTCCGATCAACATGAAAATCGTCATCAATCAAGATCAAGATCTCCATCAACGGCGTGATGAAGAAATAGGTGAGGCATTTGAGAGCAGTCCATCTTGTGGCGCACCTTCCAATCATGCGCCTGACACCCACGTGAACAATACTTAACATTTTCACACCCAGCACATTTCCTAAACTCCTTCTCTCGGGTCTCGGGTCGCCCGCAGTTCATGTCCGAGCACAAACTCAACCCGTTTCCGACCCGACCCGACTCATTCTTAAACCACTCGATTAAAAACCGGTTCGCTGGATGCTTCTCGCGTGGGGTCATCTGAAAACCCGACTCGGTCCAGTAAGCCCGACCCAAACCCGGATTAGCACCCGGAACCGTTTTTAAACTCATGATGGTTGTGAGCTGTGACTCACATTTTAAAGGCTCGGGTGCAGCGCGTATGGCGCACGCGACTTCCAGCGCGGTGGCTTGGATTAAGAGAGACTGGCCTTCTTTGAGACTTTTTCGGAGGCCGTAACCGTCTTGAAAACAGTAACCTAGCTCACGCAGCGCGTCGATGTTGCCTAGCTCGGCGGCGAGTGCACATAACGCGCAGGCGGTGCGGATGTTTTTGTTATCCTTTGAGCCGCTGCCGTTGAATTTGATGATGGCGAGTGAGTAAAGCGCCGGCGCGTGGTCCTCCATCGCCGCCTTGTGAATCATTGACTGTCCGCTCTTTATGTCGTTCATACAATAAAATCGAATCTGCAAAAACACAAAAATAAATGCAAATAAATATTAATTGAGAGAGATATTTCTTAACATGCAAAGATTATGAATTTGTGTGTGTGTTAGTGTGTGTGTGTGTACGGACGGAGTGACTTACCATGCCTAAGAAATAAGAAGCGTCGTTGCTACCAGCATCAGCACAGAGGCGTAAAAACCGCTCGGCTGAGTCGGACCAGTTTTTAGCTCGGATTGCGACGGTGTTCATTCCGGCGTGTTTTAGAACCGCCGCTTTAAGACCTAGCCGGTTCATCCTTGTGCATCTGCATATCAAACAACAACAAAATGAACATTAATAAGGTACAAAAATATGTACGAATGAGTGAGAGAGAAACAGGGACAGAGAGACAGAGAGAAACAGGAGACAGAGAAACAGGGAGAGAGAGAGAGAGAGGGAGACGGGGAGAGACAGAGAGGGAGAAAGACAGAGAGAGGAAGAGAGAAACAGGGAGGGAGAGAGGGAGAGGGAGAGAGAGAGAGGGAGAGAGAGAGAGAGAGAGAGAGAGAGAGAGAGAGAGAGAGACGTACGTCAAGAGAGCATTAACGAAATCAGAAGGAGAGCTAGCGGAGGAGCTAAGCTTAGCGAGAATGACTAGAAGAATATCATCAGGTAAACTTTCAAAGAGATCTATATCAGACTTGCTTGTTCTCGCTTTCTTTCTACACACCATTTCTTCTTCGTTCTTCCTCAACATCATTTGTGTCTGTCTATACTTACAAATCTCTGTACGTATAGTTTGTTATTATCAAAGCGGGGTATCGAGAGTTGTGCCTCAAGATTTTCTTTTCTTTCTTCCTTTCTCCCCACACAACAACGGAGAGAACGATATGAGAATATTTAGATTTATATACAGTGTGTATGTATCATGTATGTATATACACATCAGCAAACTGCTGCTGGAGTCGCCACGAACGTAAAAAGTGGTAATATTAAGGATTGTTTATTTTAATTGGATATTAAATATTTAAATAAATTATTAATAGTATTTGTGGTGTGATTTATACTGATTAGCTTTTTAATTAAGAAAAAGAGAAATGAAGAAGTTGACATATATACAAATGCAAACGAATGGTCAAGATCGTCGTATATGATATTTGTAGGTATCTCTTTATAAAATGTTTCTTCCTTGGGAATCCACCGATTAGATCTACTTTGCTCCTGCTGATTTTTTTTTTGTCTCATCGAAATCGGATCGTATTTGAATTTACCATATATAAGATTAGCATTGGTTTGAAAATTATAAAAAACAATTATTCAAAAATAAATGTATGAAACCTTAATAGATGAATCATTTGACATCATATTTGACGTATACATGCTATTCTACTTAAATTAAATCTGGACAATAATTCTAATACATTTATAAGTAGTCACTACCCATTACTTATTTCATTATTGTGAATAAAAAATTCATTTCTCACAGTTTTTCTCTAATTTTTTCACAATAATATTTGGCAGTCATTTTTTTTACTACTTAGGTAACCATTAACAATGATTCTTTAATAAAAATAGCAGGCTTGTACGATACAATAATTAAATTAATATTTTACTATCTTTTGCCAAATCGGTAATAAGCCAGCTACCACATTGTAGTGGGGGCACATATATTAGTATTTATTTTGTATAGATGTATGATAATAGAAAAAAATGATGTTCAGGGAACTTTTCCTAAGATACATACAGACTAATTCTAAATTTTTCTGGGCCCGCAGGGCTAATTAAAAAAATTGTGAATTTACTAAAACACCCACCTTATTTTACATATAAAAGATGGATATCTTAGGAAACTTACTGAGATATATCTCAGGTTCTCAACCTCATGATAATAATATCCATTTTTATGCGTTACTGAGACTTTTCATTGTAGATATTGTCAATAAATCGCTAGGGGAAAATTTTAGAACAATCTTTTTCAAAGTTGTTGATCTAAAAACATATTAATATTGTATCTGTATCCGTACATGCACACATGCACACAGCATTTAGATTCAAAATTTCGATTATCTTAAATTTTTTAATATTATATTTATATCAATACATGCATACAACACATAAATTCAAATTTCGATTATTTCTCATAAATATAGAACATCTACACATGATTGCGATTCAAATAACTTGATTATGATAGGATTTCATTTTTGATTTTGTTATTTCAATCTATACAAGAGAGATTAAAATGTAGTCGATCCCATCCTTTTTTATTCATAAATTTATCGTTTTTTGTCTATTTGAATTTATATTAAATATTTAAAAACCGCTAAGAATACTCAGGATAATTATGATCGGTACATGCACACAGCACATAGATTCAAAATTTCGATTATCTTAAAACCGTTTAATATTATATCTATATCCACACATGCATACAGCACATAAATTCAAGATTTCGATTATTTCTCATAAATATAGAACATCTACATGATTGCGAATCAAATAACTTGATTATGTGATAGGATTTCATTTTTGATTTTGTTATTTCAATCTATACAAGAGATCCCATCCTTTTTTATTCATAAGTTTATCATTTTTTGTCTATTCAAATTTGTATAAAATATTTAAAATAGTTGAGAATACTCATGAAAATTATGAATTAATATTGAAATATGCTCATTTTATAGGGTCTTGTTTTAATAAAATATTTTGCATCATTCCCGAAAATTGTTAGAACATATACTCATTTGTAAGTTTATAAGCATTTTATTGTAAAAAAAAAATTTGCATGTAATATGTGATTCAGTATCCGTTCAAATTAAAATCTAAGATTCGAATTTGTTCATCTTTTGTACGGATACAAGTAACATTCGATTTTTAGATTAAGTTGGATAGATCTGATACGAATGCGGTTACTTGAATTTATTTCAAATTAGTCAAAATCGAAGCGAATTCGAGTAAGCGAATTCATTTTTATCAAATTCGTTTTTAACCCTACCAGTCACATACTTAGTTATCGTCCTCCAAATAATTATCATCATTTCAGTCAGTTTTTTTCCGAGGTTAGAGCATTTCCAATTGTGTTGGCTAAAAATTATTGGTTAAATTACTATTATGTAAAATTTGTCGAATCTGTAAGATATTGTGCTCCGAGTGTATTGGTTATAATGATTGACTATATTTTAAAAACGGTATGTTATTAATATTTGAAGTTGTTATTAATGGAATACATTATTTTAATATAGAAATAAGTGATGTGACAATTCACTACAGATCTTAGAGGTTCGACAAATATAGCCAACATTAAGAGATTATCTATAATTATAGACAAAGACTTTGTCTCATTGGAATGACTAATTTTTTACATATTATGTTTAAGTTTTATTTTTGGAAATATACGTAGACTTTTATCTAAGGGCTTGATATAGTTGGAGATGCTCTTATGAACTAGGTTATGAAACATGTTTTTAGCTTATACATCGAAGTTAATTTCAACAATGTTACACAATGACTTTTAGAAGTCCAACAACTTTCTTATTTCAATTCTTAAATAAAAAAAATAGGGAACTTAACCAAAAATCTTGCTCCAACAGCGTCATAGTGATTTCTTAAATCACTAGCCACCACTAGTCATTCTCTACTTTTAAGGAATGTCTAGTCATTCCGAACTTTCTTTTTTATCAATAAAAAAAATATTTTCCCTCATTTTTACACTTCTTTTCCTCTAGTGATTGAAATTCAAATATGTAGTTAGATTTAAATTTATTATTATAATAATATTAAGGACTGAATTTAAGGATGGTTGTTGGAGTTGATCTACAAAATAAGTTTTTTTTTGTCCAATGCAATATATTCCATAAATGAATTGCAACGAGTACAATATTCGTAGAAGGTGATCCTTTCATTCAGGAAAGTTTATCATCTAACCAAAAGGCACGCATGTTGCCTCTGGACGTTTAGACAATAGAACTTTAATGTTCGATAAGAATGCCACCTAATTTGGTAAAAACAATACAAAAACTAATACTAGAAAGAACAGTGAAATAAAACTCCCAGACCAAACATCCAAAAGTATTATAGCCGGTCATCAAAAATCTCAAAACCCAAGACCTGTAAACCCCGACTTTTCCAAAAACTGTCACCAACCTACTAAGAAACCCTGCATTTTTGCTCATCAATCCCAACAGTAGGGCCACAAATGGAACAAAGAAGGGCCTCGTTAAAACCCCACAAGAGCAAAACCCTTTGGGGAAAAAACCCAAGTGGGAAAAGAGTGCCCTCCATGAAAGCCAAGATCATTAAAAACACAGGGTACTCCTTCGATAAAAAAAAAAAAGAAATTCTATAAACTTTCACTCCTTCCTCCGTCCATCATCTTTTCACGTATATCCTCATCACTTCTGACCTGGAATTTAAAGACAAAAACAACTATTAAAATCCGTTTAAAAAACTTTATTTATAGATCCAAAATTGTAATAACCCTAATTTTAGAAAGGCTACAGTGTTTAAGTGAATAGTGATTTTTGGGAAATTAGGAAAATGGTGTGTAGGTACTCTATATTGGAAATAGAAAATAAGTAAACAGAAACCATATTAGTGTTGTACTAAGAAAATAAGTGACTCGAAATGACGATGGATTTTAGAAATTCCTGAAAATGGACTTTTGAGGATTTTAAGTTCGAACGAGCTTCTATTTGTTGGATACTAAGGAGCATAGGATTATGAAAAGATTTATATATTGAGGAATTAGTGAAATTAGGTTAAACCAAGGGATTACTAAGTCGAGGAAATGCCAAGGGAATTTGGACTTTTTAAATGATTTCAGAAACCACTGAGATAATGAGGTGTAGTCGAAACGAATCGTAATTAGACGAGAATGGGAACAAAGCAACCAAGATTTGAAATATAACAAGGATGCATATCACATTACCATTACCAAGATCATTAGCAAATTACTTAAGAAAAACAAAAAAAAATTATAGGAATTAGTAGAAAAATCATGAAAGATGTAACATTTTATTAACTAACTATTAAGGGTAAATTAGTCTTTTAAATGAGAAATCTTCCAAGGTAAGATACATGACTCTAGAATTAGTGGGATAATTAGATAAGATTAGCAAAAAGAAAGAAAAAAAAATCTCTTACATCCTTTTCATCATCTATTCTGCCCAGCAGAACAATAGATCGGTAAAATGGACCTAGAGACTTCATTTCTCAGCCAAATTTAGTGTTCTTTAGCTTTTTGGAAAGCCCATGAGATGCTCTAAAACTTTCATTTAGAAGCCTCCTCCAGAAAACGTAGGTAAGACCTTCGTTTTTGCGATTCTTTCAGCTGAGTGAACAGTAACTTCGAATTTTTTAACTTTGTTTTTATGGTTTCTTTAGTTAATACAAGCTATACTAAGGTTGTTAAAGGTGTGCCCAAGGATTATTAAGGATCTTAAAAGCTTCAAGTAGGTATAACTATTCTTGCTTCTTTGTATTTATGGTGAAAATGAATTGGTTAGTAGTTAAGTGATGTTAATGTAAAGTTTATGATGAATATGTGTTATGAATGGTTGGATTTGATATGAGATTTGTGTTGTGAACTAGTAACCATGGCTGGAATGTAGTCCACATGGTTTAGGGTTTGGATTGAGTATGGAATGATGGTTTTGGAGTGGTTAAAATATGGAAAGTATGAAAGTACAGCGGTTATAATGTCCGATTTTCGTTAAACCGGAAAACTGCCCTGTTTTTAGCAACTGTGCACACACGGTACCTTACTGTCCAGACCCCTAAGTGACCATGGTAAGGTAGAGCATAGTTCATAGATCGTTTTGATATAAAGTACGTTAAAAACTGATGAACGGTTTAGGAGATAAGTCAGTTTTAGTGAAAGACGTTCGCGAACCGAGAAAATGTAACTGTAACAACTTTGAGGCTATAATTACCATACTTAGACATTTTTAAATATTATGAAATTTTGGGATAGTGTAGTAGGGTGGTCAGAGAGTCCCTAGCAGTTGACCTTGCATTAAAATTCGAAATTTATATTTTCTGGGAATTTTTACAGTCAAGTGTGGTTGTTAAGAGAAATGGCGTAAAACACTGAAACTTTGGTTAGTTTAGAAATGGATTAAGTTCTTGAACCTTTTGGAGTATTAGTAATACGTCAAGTATATATTAAGTGTCAAGTGTATTGTCATATAAGAGTGAAGTGAGCAAGCGACGTAGTATTCTAACGGTGATTCTTTTCGTGTTTATAGAAGTTCCGGGAGAACCACGTACCCTATCTTCAGGATTCAGAGATCGAGGCAAGATTTCTTTATCCTTACTTTGAAAATTATATATCTTCATAGTATAATGATTTCATGGAATATACATGTGTGATCTTATTGTTAATATATCGTTAATGAATTGTTTTCCCAGTGAAACGGGAATTACAGAGAGATAGATATGATTATGAATATGGATACAGAGATGGCTCTGAATGGAGCGAATATACTTTATGTGGAAAGACATATGGAAGAGAATGGTATCAGTTGTTATCTAGAATTATATGAGTTATAATATTATGATAATAATGATCTTTAAATACCTATGACTAATAAATATTATTTGATGATTACTTAATCTTTAAAGATAAATGAAATAGTTTATGTATGTAAAGGTATATTTGAGTTTTTTAAAGATTGATGAGATGTCTAAGTCATAATTAGAGTATTATGATATATGATGATAAATGTGAAAGGAAACGTGAATGGAAGTGTGAACAGAAATGGAAATGGAAATGATAGACGTGCAAAGATTTGTGAAAAGAAATGTGAATGGAAAGGTGAATATGAATGATATTTTATGAATGGAATAAATTGTTTCAAAAAGGGGGATTGCAATAAAACTTGCGTAAGAGGCTGTGTCAGGGCTGTGTGTGACACAGTCTAGCATTCATTATTTTATTACGGCACGAAGATGCCAAGGGAGGATGTTAGCAGGTGGCCTTCCTCCAGGAGGATGTTAGCAGGTGGCCTTCCTCCAGGGATGATATACCAGGTGGGATCATTCCTTCTACCGGTAGTAAACAGAGAGCAGGTACGATTAGGCGACTGATCATCGTCCTAACGTATCAGGCGACAGCAGATATCCCCACAGTTTTTAAAAGAAAGAAATGATAAATGGTTTCTGAACGGAATACCGAAAATGGAATGAGAATGTGGAATTATTTCTTCTGATTAGAAGAGAAACTGATTTTATATTAGTTTTATATAATTGTTGCATAAAAAGGAAATGGAAAGATGATAATGAGAGATTTTATCCAAATGTTATATTATCTTGAGATATTATACTGAAATGATTTATTGATTTTTATATTGTTTTAAGAGAGAAGCTGATATTATATTATTTCTGAAGAGAAACTGATATTATATTGTTGAGAAGGGAAACTGATATTATATTATTTTTGTGTAACTGTGTATAAGGGAAATTGAGAGGTTATATTGAGAGATTATATCGAAATATTATATTGTCTTGAGGAATTAAATGGAGATATATATTAAAGAGTTTATTGAAGTGTTATAATGAAAGGATTATATTGAAAGAATATATGGAGTAAGTAAGAGTAAGTTATTACTTGATGTCTTAATGAAACTTTCTTTTCTATAATTCTTTCCTTAATTTTTATAGTGAGCTTTTCGTTTATATATATATATATATATATATATATATATATATATATATATATATATATATATATATATATATATGTTTTAACCTTGATACTGGTTTAAAATGGAATCTTGCTGAGCTATTATAGCTCACTCTTGCTATTTATGTATATACAGCTAGGTCTCATGCCGATACTCCGTACCACACCCCGCAAGAGGGTAAGGGAAAGACGACCTTCTGAGAGAGTGCTGGCACTGATTCCCGAGGTAGATGATTGCGCCTGGGTATTAGTAGACTTATGTATATTAAGTGTGTAAGTGATGTAATAAACTTTTGGTTGTTGAATTACTTCCTGTAGAAGTAATATTCAGCAACATACTTAGTAAGATTCTGGGTTTGTAATAACTGCTTAACTTTAAACTTTAAATATTGTGAATGTTGTTCCCTGAGCTTATGACTGGTGTGTTTAATGATATTAGTGTGGGGTCATTTGTGAAAAAAAAAAATTTGTTTGAGTTTATTATGCATTTTATATTCCAGCTGCCAAGAATAAAGTGTTATTAAATGGAAATTGGTCCGTGATGGCCCGGATCTTTGACCCCGGATCTGGGGCTATCACAGTTGGTATCAGAGCTAAGAGTCATAATGCTCAGGAACAAAAGTGATAATAATAACTATATCAGTAATAATATAAATTGTGAACTCACATCGAGTTCAAGGGTGGTATACCGAATGTAGTGTTTATTCTAAGTAGTGATTATAATATTATAGATTATTACTAATAAAGGTTTATGTTTTATTATAGGAAAGAGGAAATCGGTGAGTCGAGTTATGTTCGTGAGTGGCTAGGGATATATATAAATGTGTTAATCGGTGATGTAATTATTGAATATGGAATAATGTATATTGTACCCTAAAGTTGGGTAAATAATGGAGAATATTGTTATGTACAGAATCATGCCGCCTAAACGCAATACTAGGGCAAATGTAAAGGAAAATGAGGGAGTTTGAGGTAATAGTGTAAGTAGATTGGTGAATAGACATTGATTGTTTGTGGAAATGAAAGGGTGAAACTGAGGTTGGTCGGTAAAGCCAAGATATACCTTAAAGACCAAGACAGACAGAGACATTCTGTGATTGACTTAAATGAAAAGGTTATTATGCCAAAAGTGTTAAGTTTATGTAGCACACGGGATCGATATGAGAAAGGGAATACTTGATGTATCGGGAAGTGTACGTTAGATAACCTCGTGAGAAATTATTCATTAAAGGCCGGTATCTTTTCAAAACTTTCTAGTACTCTGGGAATGTGTTTCAAAACTGTATTTTATTTATCTTAGTCAAAATATTTCTCTGAGATTATTTCGGAAGATGGTATTTATCATCGTGATTAAAAAAATTTTCTTTATACTTCTTATTCCATCTAAGAGGAATAATCCTATATGTATACACAAGGACGATCTGTCTGTGTGATTGAAAGTCGGAGGAGACGCCCTCACTTGTGTGACATACGGGTTCTTCCATCATATTGATTTCTCAAATATTCTTTTGTTCCAAATAAAGGTTATTTAAAACTTTTAATTTTATAAATTATTGGGGACCCTTGCTTGTTTCTGAGTTCGTTTCAATTCAAAGTCTTTTAAATTCTATTAATCGTTTCGAATATAGAAGATTTCATTAATGGATGGAAGCGTTTCAATATAAGAGAGGAAGAAATTTCGTGAGAAGAAATGGGTATATTTGATGATTAGTAAGAGGAAAGATTATGAAGAATATTAAGGCATAATTGAGATTTACTATTGAGAGTAAGGTGTATTTTGAGGATAGAGTCAGAATACGGATAAACAAAGGAAGTGAGGATAATTAATGAAGGATTTCGAGGTGCAATAACCATTAATGGGGAAGGCCAATATTGTGACTAATACCCTAAGTAGCAGAGAGAGATTAAAGATGTTAATTATTCAAAGGATTAATCCAAAAGGTGTGAATGAGTAAAACTCGAGGTAAAGATTTTGATGAGAATAATAAAGGAAAATTACAGAGGTGGAATAGATAGTATATCATGAAGGAACTAAGGTGGAGCAGCAAGATGTAAAGAGCGTATAGTGAACAATAGACATATGGGATAAGGTATCCGGAGGAAATTGTAGGTATGCTCTAATTTAATCTCATAAGTATAAATATTTGGTTAGGGATTGACTAGGTCAATGAATGGTGTAAATGGCCTGATTATATAAATAAGAATAATCTATCTGATCCGAAAGTAGGATATGCCGATCTAAGGAAAGAGAGAGTAAGAATATTTTGGGGAAAAGCACATGTCTGTTTAGGTACGAACAGGGAATATATATTATAGTTAATATTTTCTTACGATTATTTCAAGGAATAGTCTTTAAGTCAAATTTCTGGAAGATTTTACGGAGATGGAATATAGTAAGATTGGAATATTAATATTTTATGTCATGATAGAGGTCAAGGTATAGACAAACCATAAGTGAGATACACTACCATTCAAGAAAGGCCAATGTGGTGGTCGATACCCTTATTTGGAGGAAAAAGGAGAGATAAGATAATATAGAATGACCGAAAATAAGAGGAGAATTGTAAGGAAAAGTTAGGAAAGTACTACTATTGATAAGCTAAATGACATGTTGATGAATGACAAGCAAGTTGATGATGGTGTATTTCTGCGCAAACAAGATAAAGGTATTATGAAAGGATTAGAGGATACATGAAGTGGTGTAGGAGTTCGAAAGTGCTAGATGAGAAGGGTATTCATGGATATTTTCAACATGATTCCGGGACGGAATCCTTTTAAGGGGGAAAGGATGTAATAACCCTAATTTTAGAAAGGCTATAGTGTTTAAGTGAATAGTGATTTTTGGGAAATTAGGAAAATGGTGTGTAGGTACTCTATATTGGAAATAGAAAATAAGTAAACAGAAACCATATTAGTGTTGTACTAAGAAAATAAGTGACTCGAAATGACGATGGATTTTAGAAATTCCTGAAAATGGACTTTTGAGGATTTTAAGTTCGAACGAGCTTCTATTTGTTGGATACTAAGGAGCATAGGATTATGAAAAGATTTATATATTGAGGAATTAGTGAAATTATGTTAAACCAAGGGATTACTAAGTCGAGGAAATGCCAAGGGAATTTGGACTTTTTAAATGATTTCAGAAACCACTGAGATAATGAGGTGTAGTCGAAACGAATCGTAATTAGACGAGAATGGGAACAAAGCAACCAAGATTTGAAATATAACAAGGATGCATATCACATTACCATTACCAAGATCATTAGCAAATTACTTAAGAAAAACAAAAAAAAATTAAAGGAATTAGTAGAAAAATCATGAAAGATGTAACATTTTATTAACTAAATATTAAGGGTAAATTAGTCTTTTAAATGAGAAATCTTCCAAGGTAAGATACATGACTCTAGAATTAGTGGGATAATTAGATAAGATTAGCAAAAAGAAAGAAAAAAAAAATCTCTTCCATCCTTTTCATCATCTATTTTGCCCAGCAGAACAATAGATCGGTAAAATGGACCTAGAGACTTCATTTCTCAGCCAAATTTAGTGTTCTTTAGCTTTTTGGAAAGCCCATGAGATGCTCTAAAACTTTCATTTAGAAGCCTCCTCCAGAAAACGTAGGTAAGACCTTCGTTTTTGCGATTCTTTCAGCTGGGTGAACAGTAACTTCGAATTTTTTAACTTTGTTTTTATGGTTTCTTTAGTTAATACAAGCTATACTAAGGTTGTTAAAGGTGTGCCCAAGGATTATTAAGGATCTTAAAAGCTTCAAGGAGGTATAACTATTCTTGCTTCTTTGTATTTATGGTGAAAATGAATTGGTTAGTAGTTAAGTGATGTTAATGTAAAGTTTATGATGAATATGTGTTATGAATGGTTGGATTTGATATGAGATTTGTGTTGTGAACTAGTAACCATGGCTGGAATGTAGTCCACATGGTGTAGGGTTTGGATTGAGTATGGAATGATGGTTTTGGAGTGGTTAAAATATGGAAAGTATGAAAGTACAGCGGTTATAATGTCCGATTTTCGTTAAACCGGAAAACTGCCCTGTTTTTAGCAACTGTGCACACACGGTACCTTACTGTCCAGACCCCTAAGTGACCATGGTAAGGTAGAGCATAGTTCATAGATCGTTTTGATATAAAGTACGTTAAAAACTGATGAACGGTTTAGGAGATAAGTCAGTTTTAGTGAAAGACGTTCGCGAACCGAGAAAATGTAACTGTAACAACTTTGAGGCTATAATTACCATACTTAGACATTTTTAAATATTATGAAATTTTGGGATAGTGTAGTAGGGTGGTCAGAGAGTCCCTAGCAGTTGACCTTGCATTAAAATTCGAAATTTATATTTTCTGGGAATTTTTACAGTCAAGTGTGGTTGTTAAGAGAAATGGCGTAAAACACTGAAACTTTGGTTAGTTTAGAAATGGATTAAGTTCTTGAACCTTTTGGAGTATTAGTAATACGTCAAGTATATATTAAGTGTCAAGTGTATTGTCATATAAGAGTGAAGTGAGCAAGCGACGTAGTATTCTAACGGTGATTCTTTTCGTGTTTATAGAAGTTTAGGGAGAACCACGTACCCTATCTTCAGGATTCAGAGATCGAGGCAAGATTTCTTTATCCTTACTTTGAAAATTATATATCTTCATAGTATAATGATTTCATGGAATATACATGTGTGATCTTATTGTTAATATATCGTTATTGAATTGTTTTCCCAGTGAAACGGGAATTACAGAGAGATAGATATGATTATGAATATGGATACAGAGATGGCTCTGAATGGAGCGAATATACTTTATGTGGAAAGACATATGGAAGAGAATGGTATCAGTTGTTATCTAGAATTATATGAGTTATAATATTATGATAATAATGATCTTTAAATACCTATGACTAATAAATATTATTTGATGATTACTTAATCTTTAAAGATAAATGAAATAGTTTATGTATGTAAAGGTATATTTGAGTTTTTTAAAGATGGATGAGATGTCTAAGTCATAATTAGAGTATTATGATATATGATGATAAATGTGAAAGGAAACGTGAATGGAAGTGTGAACAGAAATGGAAATGGAAATGATAGACGTGCAAAGATTTGTGAAAAGAAATGTGAATGGAAAGGTGAATATGAATGATATTTTATGAATGGAATAAATTGTTTCAAAAAGAGGGATTGCAATAAAACTTGCGTAAGAGGCTGTGTCAGGGCTGTGTGTGACACAGTCTAGCATTCATTATTTTATTACGGCACGAAGATGCCAAGGGAGGATGTTAGCAGGTGGCCTTCCTCCAGGAGGATGTTAGCAGGTGGCCTTCCTCCAGGGATGATATACTAGGTGGGATCATTCCTTCTACCGGTAGTAAACAGAGAGCAGGTACGATTAGGCGACTGATCATCGTCCTAACGTATCAGGCGACAGCAGATATCCCCACAGTTTTTAAAAGAAAGAAATGATAAATGGTTTCTGAACGGAATACCGAAAATGGAATGAGAATGTGGAATTATTTCTTCTGATTAGAAGAGAAACTGATTTTATATTAGTTTTATATAATTGTTGCATAAAAAGGAAATGGAAAGATGATAATGAGAGATTTTATCCAAATGTTATATTATCTTGAGATATTATACTGAAATGATTTATTGATTTTTATATTGTTTTAAGAGAGAAGCTGATATTATATTATTTCTGAAGAGAAACTGATATTATATTGTTGAGAAGGGAAACTGATATTATATTATTTTTGTGTAACTGTGTATAAGGGAAATTGAGAGGTTATATTGAGAGATTATATCGAAATATTATATTGTCTTGAGGAATTAAATGGAGATATATATTAAAGAGTTTATTGAAGTGTTATAATGAAAGGATTATATTGAAAGAATATATGGAGTAAGTAAGAGTAAGTTATTACTTGATGTCTTAATGAAACTTTCTTTTCTATAATTCTTTCCTTAATTTTTATAGTGAGCTTTTCGTTTATATATATATATATATATATATATATATATATATATATATATATATATATATATATATATATATATATATGTTTTAACCTTGATACTGGTTTAAAATGGAATCTTGCTGAGCTATTATAGCTCACTCTTGCTATTTATGTATATACAGCTAGGTCTCATGCCGATACTCCGTACCACACCCCGCAAGAGGGTAAGGGAAAGACGACCTTCTGAGAGAGTGCTGGCACTGATTCCCGAGGTAGATGATTGCGCCTGGGTATTAGTAGACTTATGTATATTAAGTGTGTAAGTGATGTAATAAACTTTTGGTTGTTGAATTACTTCCTGTAGAAGTAATATTCAGCAACATACTTAGTAAGATTCTGGGTTTGTAATAACTGCTTAACTTTAAACTTTAAATATTGTGAATGTTGTTCCCTGAGCTTATGACTGGTGTGTGTAATGATATTAGTGTGGGGTCATTTGTGAAAAAAAAAATTTGTTTGAGTTTATTATGCATTTTATATTCCAGCTGCCAAGAATAAAGTGTTATTAAATGGAAATTGGTCCGTGATGGCCCAGATCTTTGACCCCGGATCTGGGGCTATCACAGAAATAACTCAACCATTTTTCTAAAGTCCCAACCAAAGGGGATACCTTCGGTTAGACTTACAACTAAATTAACTTTTTCAAACTCTAAACTCAACAAATAGACCCATGTACCACAGTCATTGACCAGAAAAGTAGAAAAAAACTATGATGACCATATCACCTAATCATATTATTGAGTAAAATTTTGTATGAAACCTGAATTCATCTTTTCTAATTAGCTCTGTACATGGAAATAA
The DNA here is from genome assembly GCA_036435485.1 of Saposhnikovia divaricata. Taxonomy (NCBI): domain Eukaryota; kingdom Viridiplantae; phylum Streptophyta; class Magnoliopsida; order Apiales; family Apiaceae; genus Saposhnikovia; species Saposhnikovia divaricata. The sequence goes on along the minus strand of CM071594.1, from coordinate 246,717,659 downwards.
ACTATACTCCTGGAGTCACTGCTAATGGTATTATATTACATCATAAAGATAATTAGATAGAAATATACTAAGAAGAAAGAAGAGAATACCTCTAAATTTATATTGCTTCCAAAGCTAAACAATAACATACTAATATATAGTTGTCATCATGGATTTAAATTTGTAAGTGAAGAAAGTTACGTCACAATGTTACTATATCGTTAATATAGTATTCGTAATGTAGCTAAATATCGTTCACCTCATAAGTCTTCTATATTTTAGTAAATATAAAATAGTATATAGTATATAACCAAAGTCATAACTGTAATATGAAACTTCATCATATCTAAAGAATTTTCTATTCTCTTAAATACAATAATGTAAACTCGCATATAGCCTTCAGTCTATAATCTTAGTACCATATATTACAATCAAACTAATTTAAACCTGTCAACTAGATGAAACAAAGTCATCTCTATTGTCTAAGCATCCAGAGGCAACATGCGTGCCTTTCGGTTAGATGATAAACTTTCTTGAATGAAAGAACACCTTCTTACGAATATTGTATTCGTTGCAATTCATCTATGAAATAGATACCCCTGACAAAAAAAAATCATTACAAAACCAACATTCAAAACATCTCAACCACTAAGCATCCCAGCTTGTTAAAACTCATAATGTAAAGCTTTATATATAAAAGTTAACTCCTTTTACAAATAAAACAAAGAACACACTTCCATATTCATACACCATCTTGATCAACTGCTAGTGTTTACGTACATCTAATCAAAGGAAATTCAAACTGGAGCTTTACTTCTAGATAATTAACACCGCGTATATATGTAGTTGCAATATACTGCTCGCTTTCCCCAACAAACAGGGAGTACTTCCTACACGGAGTTTGGCTCATTGAGGAATTACAGTTTTCGAAATCTGACTCAAGTTTGGCTCAGTAAGAAATTACAGTATTATTTCGAGTTGACTTCAGGTAGATTTGAACTTAAAAAGTATGTTTGAGTTATATAGTACTTGATCGAGTTCTGCTCGTTACTAAGAAAAAACAGATATAAAAACGAAAAAGAATGAAGGAGTTTTCCTGAGCTAAAACTATATATGTAAGCTATCAAAATATGATAGTATCCATTCAAGTATATATCCTGTGCAAGTGAGCAATCAAAAACATATACATTTCTAAATATGCCTCCACGAACATGGACAATTTTTCTAGAAGAAACCCGAGGGACGCAAACCAAATCAAAAACTCAATCAATAGCTTAACAACTCAAAACTCAATCGATAGCATAACAATTCATAAATTTTACTATCTACACAAAAACACAGATATGATCAACAATTGGATGACATATCGCGAATCAAGATATACATATGCTTTACTGCCACAAAAGAGTGTATAAACCACACATTTCAAAGTTCAAACTAATTGTGATCTACCAAACAATATCTTCCAGTGATCAATACACAAACCATTAGTATATTTTCTCGTAAAACAGGAAACAAATTACTAGAGAATTATGTAGAAAATAAGAAATGGATACCTTACACGTACATTAAAAGAGTATAGGCTTCTGGATGTCTACTTTACTTACCAATGGTATCATACAATGGAACTGATACCTAGAGATACCACAGAGCAGTTATGAACAACTATCATCCACTCAGGTATATTGATAAAATAGCTCCCTATGCAAGAACCCTATCATAAACCAACAAAGGTAGATAATAAGATGGTAATTATAAAAACCAAACTTTTAACGAAAAATATATCAAAGACATATATATCATTACCAACCTACAAAACATTAAGCCAAAACCAGAACTGTTATATCAGAAATTGGCTAATAATAAATATTTGCCAACCCCAATAGTTGTTTTTCCTATCCTATTTAGTGTTTTTAGTTGGAAACCATCTTCCATTTTCCTATCTTCTACCTTAGATTACCTACGATGAATAGAGCATCCTATATAAAAATTGACAAACTGGAAATACCTAATAGATTAGTCACCTCATTCATTTATTTAGCTTTTAACTATAAGAATGATCCTAGGAAAAAAATTCTCCCAACCAAGTAGATTCCTCTTCCAGTTGAAGTGCCTGTTTTGCCAGGTTATGGGCCACAATATTAAAATTACGTCTAAAATAACAAATGGAAGCCTCTGGGAAGTTTTCTAACAGCATCTGAATGTCAGTCAGCAGTATACCAAGTTCATTCTTGTATACGGTTGTATTTTTCAAAGCTTGGACCAGAGACAAGGAATCACTTTGAAATTATTTTAGTAGGTAGACCTATGGTTTGCGCCCACCGTAATCCCACCAACAAAGCTAGAGCCTCTGCGTGAAAAACTGATAGTGTACCCTCTAACGGCTTAGATAAAGTCGCCTGCATCCTCTTATTTGCTGTAAAAATAGCCGTTCTCAGCCCTACCTTCCGTACAGGGGTAGAAACTGATGCGTCTGCAAAGAGTGCTAGATCATGAATTTCAACTTCCTCTGGTTTTGTATTAGGTAAAGCCTCGCCATAAATTGTTCCCGCTTCCAAGGTCTGTGCATTTTTTGCCTCCTCATAATATGTAAATAGCCATGTTTTTAATTGTTGTGGAGTTCTTTGTAGTTGCCCATGAGTTCTCATATTCCTTTCAGTCCATATTCCCCATGCCATAACCAACATTTTTCCAAAATCATCTTTTCCTAGAAGCTCAGTAGCATACATCAAGACATTGTTAAAAGAAATCTGCTCTTTATGGCCTATTAGAAATAGATATTCTAATTGCACCCATACTTCTTGTGAGAAATGACACCAGAAAATTGCATGTCCATTTGAATCATCACCAAAACCACACAAAGGAAAATTACTATGTATTGACACATTTCTGTTGTAAAATCCTTTTGTTGTTGGCAAAATCTCATGATACCCTCTCCATCCAAAAATTAAAATTTTACGTGGAATTTTTGTGGTCCAATATGCTTTCCACCATGTTGATAACACTTCAGAGGATGAAGATGGTCCTAAAATATCGATGTCTACAGCCAGATTATAACCACTTCTAACCGAATAACTTCCATTCTTATTATAGTGCCAAAGCCACGAGTCATTGTGGTTGAAAGGGCTAAGAGGCAGTGCTAAAATTAACTCAGAATCTGGAATCAGAAAACTTTGTTGGATTAGCTCAATATTCCACTTTCCATGGGACTCAATTAGATCAGAAACTAAAGTATGTTCATTCAAACATGGCGATATTGGTAGAAAAGATGGTGGTCTGGAAATCCAAGGATCTTTAAAAGCCTTAGTACTTTGACCATTTCCTATTCGCTTTCTTAAACCCTTAACTAGCAAACTTTTTCCCCAAGTAATACTCCTCCAAGTCAGTGACGGGCAATTTCCTTCCTTTGATTCCAGAAAGTTTGAGTTTGTGAAATATCTAGCTTGTAACACTTGTGCGACAAGAGATGTGGGATTTTTTAATATCCTCCATACCTGGTTTGCCAATAATGCTTGTTAATATTTAACAAAATTTCTGAATCTGAGACCCCCCTTACTCTTTGGAACACTTATCTTCTTCCACTCTCTCCAATGTATTTTCCTTCTTGATTGGAAGGACCCCCACCAATAGCGTGCCATTAATTTATCAATTTCTTATTTGCCCCTCTGGAATCCTAAAACATGACATAAAATAAGTAGGCATGGCTTGGATGACAGCTTTTAGAAGGATCTCCTTCCCTGCTTGTGAAAAAATATTAGGCCTCCACGAGTTTAACCTTACCCAAATTCTATCCTTTATTGATCTGAACAATACTTTCTTATTTCCCCCCCCCCCCCAACATTGGAAGTCCTAGATAAGTTTCAATAGCCTTAGTAGTTTGCATATTCAGGGCAGATATAAACTCAGCTCTTACATTTTCCGTAGTATTTGGGGAGAAGAACAACAAGGATTTGTTGAAATTGATTGTCTTTAAATTAAACAAAATTAGGTACTCCCAGCAATTAAACTTAACCACTTCCTAAAACACCAAAATTTTGTTCTTCTTATAAAACATATATATATATATATATATATATATATATATATATATATATATATATATAAAACACACACACACACACACACACACACATATATAATAACATTTAGCTATTTCCATATTACTAAAATACCTGACCAGAGCATTCTGAATATAGAGAAAAGATATTCTGAATAGCTTGCAATGATCTTGTTGATGCTTTGAGGAAAAGTAAGCTATCATTTGCGAAAAATAGGTGAGTAATGGATGGTGCATTCCTCGCTATTTTCAGCCCCAGGATATCACTTCTATTTTCTACTCGTCGTAGTAATGCTGAAAAACCTTCCGCACAGATAAGGAATAAATATGACGAGAGGGGATCTCCTTGACGTGACCCTCTTGATGGAATAACTTCCCCATAGGTCATTCCATTGATTTGAAAAGAATAGCGTACTGAGGTAACACATCTCATAATTTTATTCACCCACAGTTGCGAAAAACCAATCTTAATTAGCATTTTTTTCTATGAAGATCCACTCCACCCTATCATAGGCTTTACTCATATCCAATTTCATTGTTAGGTAACTTCTTTTGCCATCCTTCATTAATCTTAAATGATGCAAACATTCGTAAGCAACCAATGCATTATATGTTATAAGCCTTCCTGGCACAAAAGCACTTTGTGTACCATTTATAATTAACGGTAAAATAGGCTGAAGTCTATTAATTAGCACCTTCGATATTATTTTATACAACACATTACACAGACTTATTGGACGAAAATCCCCAACCGATCTGGGCTCCTTCACCTTAGGAATATGTGTAACTAAAGTTGAATTAATTAAATCCAACTCAGCCACTCCATTTAAACAATTCAATGCTGCTTTTGAGACGAACGACCCTACTATGTCCCAATGTTGTTGATAAAACATAGCATTCATTCCATCTGACCCCGAGCTTTTAACAGTAGATATAGAGAACACTGCCATTCCATCTGACCCCGAGCTTTTATCAATAGATTTAGAGAACACTGCTTTTTTAACTTCATTTAATGTGAAGGCTCTCTCTAACCGCCTGCTCATTTCATCTGTAACTAGTGGATTAACTGCTACCAACAAATCATCAATCTTTTCAACAGTTGGCATTGAAATTGTAAATAGTTGCTCATAAAACCTTTGAATTGTTCCACTACAATCCTCTTCATTCGAGCACCACTGGTTCTTCTCATTTAGTAGTCCTGCGATTAAATTGTAGGGATCAAATTCCACATACTTAAAATTAGTAGACGATGCACCTATGACCAAACACTTATAACCTACCAACAGGTCCTCTCTGTACCAGAAAAACTATTTCTTCTCCTCCTAGATTACTTTATACTTGACTTAATTCTTCGATCTTAAAGTCTCTACCTTTCTCATATATTAATTTACCTAGATAGGTTAATACACTAAGTCCGATACCCATTTGAAGTAGAAATTATTTAACAACTTCAAAAATAAAGTCTGTGTAATATCTTCCTTATACCTGACTTCATCTTAGGATGTTTATTACCATCTATAATAACACAGAACTAAATCATCCATTTCAAAACCTTTTTTAAATTGCTAAGACATTTTCTATACCAATTGAAAATACTCAACATTCAACTAAGAATCATTATTTTATTATATTTTTAGAAATTATTTAAGGAGTTGCTGGACATGCTTTAATATATAGATAATTAAGATATATTTAGTAGATAATAATGATTAGGACGTGCTATAATGTGATCTTTACAGAAAAATAATGAATGCATCCACGGGAAGTATGTGGTTGGAGCATATGCAAATGGTTTCTCAACTGCTTAAGGCTAAGAATGGGATACAGAATTGCATGACTTTTGTTTGGTAATCAATTTTATCTTCTTCCTTAAGTCATAATACTTACAGGCCCTACCCTTCATACCATAAACATGTACTGTTTTACTAGGATTCAAAGTTGTGACACAAGCCACCCAAAAAACTCTAATCACTATTTTGTTTAATTACTACTATACATTTTGTATTGTGTATTTTGGATTTTGATTAATCTTTTGACGAAGTATAGATAGGTATAGTGTTCAAATCCATCCTAGTCTGCAACTTTAGAAATAATAAATACTCCCCTAGAATTAAGATTTGTCCGTACAGAGGAATGAGTACATTACTGTATAATTTATGATAATTTGTATAGTAATGTTTTATTTGGTACTTTCTCAGTTCCATCTTGTATTTTCTTTTTTAGATTTTATTCTCAATTCCTTATATTTCAAAATTTTTCAAAAATAGTAAAATTTAATAATATAAAAAATAATGGCATTCATCCCTTTTAATTTATTAAATATTAATTAATCCCATAATTTTATCTACTTTTCTTATTTTTCTTCACTAATTTATACATTTTCTTAGGGGGTGGTATTGTATTAGTACTTTTAATGATTTTTTTGAGATTAATGACTTTCAAGGATTTTACGTACTTTTAACAACTTTCATGAAGTTACTCAAATTTAAGATGATTTTTTTATGGAGTTACTCAAATTCAAGATGATTTTAGTAGAATTATTAGAAGTCATGTCAAATCTTATGAAAAAGCTCATGACTTTTTTTTTCAAGGGATGTAGTTATAAATTTTGTTAAAAGTCATTAAAAGTCATTGACTTTTTGAATAACACGATACTTATAAAGAGTCTATAAATGTCTAAATTTAATACCGCCCTACTTTTAAATACTTATTAAAAGTCTTAATTAAATAACACCATACTTTTAAATACTTCTTAAAAGTCTTAATTGAATAACATCATACTTTTAAAAACTCTTTAAATGTTAGAACTGTATACTTCACAACTTTTAAAATTATTAAAAAATTTTAAAAGTCTTAATACAATACCATCCTTTAATTTTTTTTTTGTTTGAGAGGATACCATCCTTTAATTTAGATGCTCCTCTCATATGTAAAAAATTGAGAGGAAGTATAATCCACTTTGATAAATCAGGGATAAAGTGATAAAAAAAAAAAAAAAAAACTCCCGTATTACACTGCACGCAAGTCACGTGATCAGAACTCAGCAGCCTTTAGATTTTGGTTAATCACCCCATATATATTAAACAAAAATATAAAAAAATGGTAAAATGTGTGAACTGATACGAAACTTTGATCCTACTTCTTTGGCGCTCCCATTTCTATTCAAAGAAATGACCGAGGCAGCTGATATTTTTACATATATTCATGCCAGGCCTCAAAACTCAAAATTCACATACTGATATATACCGTGATGGCAGGCTTAAGATATGTTCTTTTCAGCTAACAAGTCACACCAATACTTACCTTAATTAAATACAGAAAGTAAAAATCGAATTTATGCCTTCAAAAAAAAAAAAAAAAATCGAATTTATGATTTATTGTATATAAGAGCATTTCTAAGAGTCTCTCAGTTCATTCCTAAATATATTATAAAAACTTAAACTCTTAACAAGTTATTACATTGAGTTGTGTATCAGTTCCAACAATACTCTCTATAATTGCTTTATTTTATATTTTATTCATATTTCAACTCCAAATAGGAGGGAATCAATATTTTATTAATAAAATATATGTTAAGAGCTACTAGTTGCTCTTAAAATAGAGAAGAGAGAAGAGGCTCTTGATTTTTTAAAGAACCTCAAAAAGTTTTTTGGAACTTCATTTTAACTCATGCTCTTTAGGGCATCTCCAATAGAAGTTGCCAACATAGTTGCCAATTTCTAACACATCATCACATATATTACTTTTTTATTTCTTCTCTCCTCCATCTCATTGTTGGCAACTTTTGTTACAAATCTACTCCAATAGTTGGCAACTTTAAAAGTTGCCAATGTGGTCACATACATCAATTTTATATTATCTTATAAACACATATTATATTTATATATTCTAAATAAAATTGAAAATTTGGATATTTAAAATACTTAATTCCCTCCCGTAATGATTTTTTTTTTCCCTTTTTTTGACATTACATTAATATAAAATATCAAATGATTTAAATTTTTAAATATAAAATAATATTATCTTTACATCAATATCATTTGATTAAATGAAAATAGTGCAAAAAAAATGATATTTTTTTCTTTTATTCTCATGTGCATTAATGATATTAGATATTTGAGATATTTAGAAAAAAACATTTAAAGAGATAATAAAATGTGGGAGATATAAAAAAGGTTAAAGTTAAATACACTTTTGGGGAGTTGCATGTGTTTTAACTAAATGGGGAAGTTGCCAACTTTTGGCAACTTTGGTTGGCAACTTGATGGCAACATTTATCCTCCAATAGGTGGGCAACCAAGGATGCCATGCCACATAGGACTTGACAACCTCTTGGCAATCCCTATTGGAGATGCTCTTATATTTTGGTTTAAGAACTTGAATAAAGAATCTCTCGGAAATGCTCTGAACGGTCCATAAGCGATATCACATATTGCTTACTCTAGTGTTAAATATTGATAACCGTCCCAACTACTGTGATAAATAAGTTTGTAACTCCATATTCATGTGAGAGTTTTATGTTTCTCTCCATATTCTTAATCATTAGAGTACTGTGAGAGTTCTTTTCTTGTCGATATGGCAAGTGGGGAAGACATCAGCTATCGTATGGCGTCCTTGGAGATTGACGAGGAAGAAAATGAAGCATTTGTGTTGGATGGAGATGTGGATGAGAAAGCTAATAAGTATGACCTCTGTCTTGTGGGTCGATTGCTAACAGAGAAGAGTATAAATGTACGAGCCATGAAGTCGAAATTAGCAGACGTCTGGAGACCATCAATGGGGTTGAGTATTAAGGAGCTTGATCAAGGTTGTTTTCTGTTCCAGTTTTATAGAAAGGAAGATATGCAATGGGTGTTAAAAGGGGGTCCATGGTCTTTCGATAATGCGATGGTGGCTTTGGAAACAGTGGAGGCAGGCCAGAATCCAGCAAGTATTAAGCCATGCTTTCTGAGTATTTGGATTCAACTTTACAATCTCCCGGTTGGGTACATGTTGGAAACGGTGGGGAAGCAGTTGGGAAATTTTTTTGGTGTATTTCTGGAGTATGATGTTAAAAACAGTACGTCAATCTGGCGTGAGTGTATGAGGGTTCGAATAAGATTGGATGTTAGGAAGCCGATCAAAAGGAAGAAGAAAATAGTTAAGAAAGATGGGCAGGAATTTACAGTTGAGTGCAAATATGAACGTTTGGGGGAATTTTGTTTCACTTGTGGCTTGGTAAGTCATACGGATAGATTCTGCAGAAGTGCAATGGAGAAAGGGGTTGAGGTGGTAACGAAGGAATGGGGGAGTTGGCTGAGGGCTCCGCCGCGTAGGGTGGCAGGGCAGGTACAGAGTAAATGGCTAAGGGATGAAGGTGATGACACGTGGGAGACTAGGATTGGTAGAGAGAATTTTGCGGGGGAAGCTTTTTCAAATAAAGGAAAGGAGATAATGAAGGAGAGTGATTATCGGGTGGGGAGTGCAACAAACGTCAGTGAAGGTAGCAAACAGACTAATATAAATGAAGCTAATTTTATGGGATATTTAACCACGCCAAATATTCTTTATGAGCTAAATGAGGAGGTTGGTGAGGATATTCAGCTTGAGGACCGTAAAAGAAGGAGAGGAGTAACAAATGGGTTGGGCCACATGGAGATTGACTCGGGTCAACAACTTAACATTGTTCAGACAATCCAGAATCAAGAAGAGGCTGCTATTTCTAGTGGGGATTTATCAGTTTCTATCCGAACTAGTCCGGCTGAGCTTGCAAAGCAAGCCAGCCATCAGCGATGAATGCTATAGGATGGAACTGTCGAGGTGTGGGCTCACCTCGTACAGTTCGAGTGTTAAAGGAGATGATCAAATCTCATAAGCCTGATCTTTTGTGTTTATCTGAGACCTTAGCTGATAGTAATAAAATTTCAGCCCTAGCTTTGAAACTGGGCTTTGTTAATTTCCATTCGGTAGACAAACAAGGGAGAGGAGGTGGTTTAGCAATGTTTTGGAGACATAATGTTTTGTGCACTGTTTTTGATTCGTCTAATAACCACATTGATGCTATTATAAAAGAGAGAGGTGGAGGAAACTGGCGTCTTACTTGGTTTTATGGTTATCCTGAAAGAGAAAGAAGACATGAATCTTGGAATCTCATTCGAGCTCTGGCTTCGATGTCTCAGTTACCGTGGTGCATCTTCGGGGACTTCAATGATATGCTTTATGTCAAGGATAAGAAAGGTAAGAACAAGCATCCTCAGAGCTTACTGGACGGTTTTAGGAAAGCAGTGGAAGATAGCTATCTGACAGAAGTGGATTTGAAAGGTGGGGAATTCACTTGGGAGAAAAGCAAAGGAACGGCAGGGTGGGTGCGTGAAAGATTAGACAGGTGCTTTGCAAACAGTTCGTGGTGGCATAAATTCCCTCTTTGTACATTAACGGTTTTTCATGCTATAGTGTCTGACCATGATCCCATTAAGCTTGAGCTGGTTAATACGTTAATTCCTAAGAATCAATTCAGGTTCAGATTCGAAAATACGTGGTTGAAAGAAAGTAGTTTTCATACGGAGGTTACAAGTTTCTGGCAAAATCTTCCTGCTATGAACCTGCTGCCCAAGTTATTATCAGTCTCGAAATATATGGCGAAGTGGGGGAGAGTGTTTTTTCATAAGTTCAGAGAAAAGGTAGTGAAGTTAAAGGAAGCTATTGATAGTCTAAAAAGCAGAGAGGATGACGATGGTGTCCAAATGTATTTTGATGAGAAGGAAAAATTGAATGAGTTATTAATTCATGAAGAAGCTTATTGGCAACAAAGAGCCAAATCATTTTGGCTAAAGGAGGGGGATACAAACTCAAAGTACTTTCATGCAGCGGCTTCGAGTAGAAAAAAGCTAAATCATATTTCTAGCCTGAAAGCTGATGATGGAACCCTTAATACCAGTCATGATGGTATGTGCAGAGTGTTAATGGAGTATTTTAGTCAGGTGTTTAAGGTTTCGGATAGTAGTTCTAGTCAGCCAAATCATACTACTGATTTTGTAATCTCGAACAGTCAAAATGATGAGTTAACTGCAGAGCTGACTTTTAAAGAATTTACACAAGCTGTCAAGAGCATGCACCCAGATAAAGCAAGTGGACCGGACGGATTAAACCCAGCTTTTTTTCAGCATTTCTGGGGTCTGATTGGGGAAGAGGTGTTCAAGTGTTGTAAACAATGGCTAGTAGAAATTGCTTTTCCAGTTGAGGTAAACGATACTACTTTGGTGCTCATCCCTAAGAAAGATATTGTTGATGATCCTAAAGACCTTCGACCAATAGCATTATGTAATGTCCTATATAAGATTGTAGCGAAAGTATTGGCGAATAGGCTTCAAAAAATTCTTCCAGGCATCATTTCTGAAGAACAATCAGCTTTTGTTCCGGGTCGAAACATAACAGATAACGTTCTAGTGGCATTTGAGATATTACACTATATGAAACGTAAAAGTAGTGGCCAGGAAGGAGAGGTGGCTCTAAAATTAGATATCAGCAAAGCCTACGATCGGGTGAACTGGAGTTATTTGAGGAGTCGAATGACCGGGATGGGATTTTCAGAAAAATGGATCAAATGGGTGATGCTTTGTGTGACAACTGTTTCTTATTCCATCTCCTTTCAAGGATCTACATTAGGCCCCATTGTGCCGACTAGGGGTCTACGTCAAGGAGATCCTCTATCTCCATACTTGTTCTTATTGTGCGTTGAAGGCTTGTCAGAGGCATTGAAATCAGCTGCAGGTTCAGGGCAAATAAATGGTTGTCGTATCTGCAATTTGGCTCTGGCAGTTACGCATTTATTGTTTGCCGATGACAGTTTTTTATTCTTTAAAGCTAATGGGACAGAAGCAAGAGCTATTAAAGACTTGTTGAACTACTATGAAGAGTGGTCAGGTCAAGCAGTGAATTACCAAAAATCTGCAATCTTTTTTAGTTCGAATGTCAGGATGGATAAGCAAGTTCAGATCAAACAGGAGCTTGGAGTTCACAAAGATATAGGAGATAGTAAATACCTTGGTCTACCGTCGTTGATAGGACGATCGAAGAAAACAGTGTTCAGGTACTTGAAGGACAGGGTTATTCAGAATATTAAAGGTTGGAGCTCGAGTCTTCTGTCAAAGGCTGGGAAGTTGGTCATGTTAAAGAATGTGGTGCAGTCAATTCCGGCATACGCCATGTCATGCTTTTTGCTCCCTAAGTCATTGTGCCAGGAAATAGAAAGAGTTATGAACGCGTTTTGGTGGCAGACTAATTCCTCTAATAGCAAAGGCATTCGTTGGTTGGCTTGGAGCAAGATGTGTATGCCAAAAAATAAGGGAGGTTTGGGTTTTAGAGATATTCTTGGTTTTAATCTGGCTCTATTAGGTAAGCAATGCTGGAATCTAGTGAACAGACCAAATGCTTTGGTAGCTCGTGTTCTGAAGGCAAGATATTATCCAACCTGTCACTTTTTACAAGCTGGTAGAAGTGGAGGTGCTAGTTACACATGGTCAGGTATTTGGCAAGCTAAAGAAGAGTTGAAGAAGGGTTTAAGATGGGTTTTGGGTGATGGTAAGTCGATCTTGATTGCTAAAGACAAATGGTTGAGAGCAAAGGAAACCTACTGTGTTGATAGCACATTAATCAGCAACCAGTTGGAACAGATGAGAGTTTGTGATTTTTTTCGCGAGAATGTGAAGGCTTGGGATGTAGACAAAGTTCGAATGCATTTCAGTGGTGATGATTCAGAGGCCATATTAAATACCCGTATTCCGCAAGTGTGTACAAGAGACAGGATTGCCTGGGTCCATACGACTAATGGACAGTACACGGTGAAGTCTGGGTACTTTGAGTGGTGTAGAGATCAGACTGCTGAAGTAGGAATTCAGGTGTCAAGTGGTTGGAGTAGGTTATGGAAGCTGCAAATCCCGTATAAAATGAAAGTGATGATGTGGAGATTTTGTCGTAACACGATACCAGTTAGAAATATACTCAGGGGTAGAGGTGTTCCAGTCCCAATTGGATGTCCGATGTGTGTGGGAGATATTGAACATATGAATCATCTGTTCATTGATTGCAATTATGCTAAGGAATGTTGGCATGAAGTAGGTCTCGACTTTGACACGAGAGAGGAGGAATATGCTCATGTTTGGCTACTTAATGTGTTGACAAGCGCTCCAGATGATGTATTGATCAGAATTTCGACTGTGATCTGGGGAATTTGGTTTGCAAGGAATAAACGTATCTTCGAAAACAAGAATTTGTCAGCATCGTATGTGATTTCCTGGAGCAAAAAACAAGTTGCAGACTGGCAGTTAGCAAATAAAAGAAACTCGAGTATGCAGTCTGGTGGAGAGAACGAGGCAAGGTGTGAGCACAAATGGAAACCTCCAGGGGTAAATCAGCTTAAAATCAATGTGGATGCGTCAGTAGTGGGAGGGCAAGACTCTTTTTCAGTTGGTATGATTCTGAGAGATCACCAAGGTCAATTCATTGCAGGTAAAACAATGCGGTTTGCTGGTGTTGTTTCAGTCGTGGAAGCAGAGTTAACAGGCATCTTGGAAGCTATGTTGTGGTCTCAGGAATGGGCAAGTGATCATATTACTGTCGAGAGTGATTCTCTGATTAGTGTCAATGCAATCAATCAAGGACATGCTAATCTTCTGGAGAGTGGGGACTTAATGCAGCATTGTCAAGAGTTGTTAAGAAATAATGGTAGGTTGGTAGTTAATCATGTTAAAAAGCAGGCGAACAAGGTAGCGCACAAACTTGCTAGGTTTCCTTGTGAGCTTAATTGCTTTATTGTAATCCCGTCTCCTCCATCATTTTTGTTGGAGACATTATTGTCGGATGCTTTGGCTTATTAATGGAATTCTATTTCTCAAAAAAAAAAAAAATAATAAGTTTGTAACGATACGGTGACTATTCAAACCATGTTTTACTTCTAAAATAAGGAACATATATTTTGGATGAGGACAATAAATAAAGCTAGAATTAATTTAATGGTTGAAATTCCAAGTTTGATTGGAGATTACCGGTTTAACCCTTTACTCAATCGACAAAATTGACAAAAAAAAACTTAAGTGGCTCTTGCTTAGTTTTTATCGAACGGGATAGTTGTTTGGAAATTTGGTTTTTCATTTTATTCCTTCTCCATTAAGTGGTTATTTGATGGAAATTTATTACGTTTTACCTTTTAGAAGAGTATCGTACAGTTGTTTTCACTGTTTCCACGTATAAATTGTTTTGAACTGAATCATATATTACTTAATTAATCTTGAACCCTGATTATGAGTCACAAGTTTAAATAGGTGAATTTTTTTGAAAAACATCAAAAAAGTTTGGCCGATTTTCTATCAATTCACAAACCAGACCTTTTTTTGGTGCACAATATAAAGCATGGCCACTACAATATAATTTATTTAGTCTATACATATCACAGGCTCACAGTGCTACAAAGATACTTGTGTAACCTATCCGTTCGAAATTGTGGTCGCTATTTGGGGTATCACACCACGCATTGTACAAGTTGACTGGTTTGCCAGTTTTGCATCTCAAGTTAAGTGAGATTTATCACTTGTTTGTGGGACTGCTTATACAAAGTTGTACGGCAATATTTGGTAGACATGGTTTTCCACATATTATTTTACTTAGTTGGATTGTTTGTTAAGTATGTATACACCTGGTTCTAAAAATCTTCGATTTAATCGATTAATTCCCGATTAATCTTCTGTAAGGTAACTAACCGATTCGATTTTTGAAATTCGATTAATCCTGTGAATTCATTTAAAATGATATGTTTAATTGTAAATTAGACTAATATATTAAATATTATTATAAAATCCAATTAATCCATCCGATTAATTACTGATTACCTGATTAATCTTAAATTGGTACACCAATTGGGAGAAAAAAACCCACAACCCCTTGGGGTTATCCTGCACTTGGGAGAAGAAGTAGAAAAACCTCAACCGATTTATACCGATTACCAATTTTTACAACCATGTGTACACACGAATACATCTTTGCTACAATAATGATGCAGAAGTTTTGTGCAGCTGAATATTTAGTTGTTGCAATATTCGATTAATAGCTTTGATAAGTGTAAAATTATTGAATAATTTTTTAATACATGCTAACCAATTTGTGTAATCAATAATTAAGAGATTAAATTTTAATAAATTATTTATGAAAAACACTAAAAATGCAGTTCCTGAAGCCAATAGTTTCTTGCCAGCCGAGGAGGAATCACGGAAGATGCAACGATTTGGATAAGATGTAAGATGTAGGCAGGAGTGGTTGGAACACAAATCTATCTTTACAATTGTAACACACTAGAAATAGAGATAAGTATTATATGTACATTTTGTGGAGTACGTACCAAATGATTCCAGTCTCAATATTGCTTCCAACGTACTTATATGGACAAAAGGCTTTTAGTACAATTTATTTATATATGGAATAACTAAAAAGAAGGCACCCAGGCGCGACTGCAACTTAGAAGTGGTCAAGACGGAACGGAACATATTCTAAAAGTTGGGAAGTCACAAAAAGATTTCAAGAATGAGAGACAAATTTTAATAGAAATAGAAAATTAAAGCTAGTGACTTGCCTTGTTCTTTCTTTTTTCTCTGCATAAAGACTAATATTAAGATTCCGTTTATTTTGAAGAAACTCGAAAGCGAGTATAAGAACTTACGAGATCTGAGATAGTGGCGGAACTAAGATTATAAGATGGATGAACACATACCGTTTTTGTTAATTTTATATTGATTTTCAACATAATCGTACGAAAATTTTCGCCAAATATTATGAATTCGCTTTCTTTTGTCAAGACGAAGATGCCATTTGTTTGTATGTGTTTGGTTTGTTAATTTGCTTGGAATCGACAAGTTTAATACAATTGCAAGTGCGATCCAATTTAGTGACGAAAAGAGATTTTATGTACAACAATTCACAAGTTCGATCATAATTTTTTTTTCATTTAAAATAGTAATAGTTCTTGTGACTTATTAGTTATTAGCATTGATTGAAGGGACATAAATCACATAATGAATACAAGTGATCGATCGTGAAGACTGCATGAACTGGGTCATATTTGGCTTGCTGACTTCGCAACTAAAGATTTGCATGATTAGCCAAAATAATGATACAGTAAACACCAGTTATTTACCCCACAAACTACTTCGATGAAATAATAGCCTATTATTGCTTTCGAAGTATATATTATTGAATTGATGCCCAAACAAAAGCATGCAACAAGACGGAAGTGGTTCAATAACACAATAGAATACATAATCATGATTGATCAACTTAGATTCTTAATTCTTACGGTGCTGGCTTACGATATAAAAATATATTAACACGAAGCTGGACATTATATTTTAGTAGACCGTGTTTAGTAGTATAGTAGTAGTGTACAGGGCCAATTACATCACGGATCGTACGACGTCCATATGAGGCATGATAACGGCCCAACAGCAGTGAGAAAAAGGAAAAAGAAAAGGAGAAACAGAGGTGGAATGTGTGAACTATGAAGCAGCAATTAAAGGATACAATGCATGTCTGGCTCTGATGTTGAAAATGCTAGTTACGTAGAATGCAACATTGAAACGTGTGGAACACCTTGTTCATGGTCACAACGCGGGAGCCCGTGATTTTAGGTCGAGATTTGTCCCGAGTTGTCACATAAAATGTCCATGAAAAACAACGTATTGCATTACTTCCAGGGTTAAGAGTAGCAGTTCGAGGAAGATTGATGCTGAAAGAAAGAAATAAGAGGCGAATGCAGAGTAACAAAAGGCTTCTGCAATCCATAACTATTATGCTAATGCGATGTCAGCATACGTAATTGTTTCATGACCTGTTGCAACTTGCAATCGAACATATCACAATCTTCACAAGTATGTAAAAACTATTAGCAACCCTTGCATAGTACATCAGTTTACAACAATTTAAGAAGTCCAAACAAACAGATTTCTAGATACCATCAAATTTGATTAAGATCTGATCCATCCGCGGTTGATGCTTCCTTACCTGAAACAGAATTATAGAATCATATCAGAGCTATGCATTGATAAAAAAAATATTAGTTTCAAACACAAAGTAAATAACAGGACGGAGGAAGTGGCATATTGCAATGAGCCAAGACAATTGTAATATGATTAGCACATGTTATTAATAGGTTAAGTTGCTTGGGTTGGCAAGGGTTGCAGGCTTGCAGCTTACAGCTTACCTTAACACCTGCCATTGACAAAAGTTTGTGTGACGCAACATAGGCAGATTCCGAATTCTCCAACCTCTTCTCAACAAAATAGATAACTTCAGAAACACCGGACTGCATGTACACAGTGAAACAAACAATGAAATCGAACAAGATCTACGAAAATAAAAGAGTAAGTGCGGTAAGCTAAAACTGGTAGTGATAAATATGATAATTGATATGACGACGATGAAAAGAAACTAAGGGCCCCATCAAAAGTCCATTCAACATTATTTGAGAATAGAACATTCAGCTTTATGCGTAGATACTGAGAATATGAAATTTGAATAAGGAAGCCACTGTTAATTCCAATCCTAAACCACTGATCTGTGATGCTTCCAAAAAAAAAAAAAAAATACAAACTGGAAAGTTTTTACCCGCACATTGATTTTAATTTTATTAGCCAACTGCTTTTACCTTTCTTCCAAAGAGTTTTAAAAGCAGAATAATAACACTTGTATAAACAATGAGAAACGTATCGACTCATCACAAATAACATCAGAGGCATCATCTTTGTTTCTGTACGAGAGCGCAAGATAAACATGTCAAAATGTTATAGAGTAAGCTTACCTGAATTATGATTTTGGCACATTCATTGCAGGGAAACATTGTAACATATAGCCTCTGCAACAGCACAGTGTAGCATATTTAGCACTATTGTTTCTAGAATGGGTTTTAAGTTACCAGTCAGAGTCACATAATAAATGGAGACAAGAAAGCAGTGAAATAAATGCAGCTTTGATTGGAACTAACTTGCCCTGCAGCAGACGCATGATTTGTGTTCAAGATAGCATTGACCTCAGCATGGCATACATAACTGGAAGACAGCAAAACATAATTCAAGGGAGAAAGAATACATGGAATAAATCTGAACTGTGAGGATGAGGAGTACGTTAAATACCAGTCATGAAGCATTTCCAGGAAATCCTCGTTATAGACATATTTTTTTCTAAAAATAAAAAAATAAATCAACTACCAAAGCTTACAACTTACGGATACTTTGTCTCCAAGGGATCTCCGGTCTTGGATTTCTGAAATATATGAGGGCAAGTGAATTAGTATCAGTCTATCAATAATAACAAGATGAAATTCATTTGCCAACCTTTGACCAAGGAAGCTTGTCATCGGAACATCCACGAGGAAATCCATTATATCCAATGCCTGGAGAGATACAACATAGACTATGTCACAAATGTTACTAGTAGTAAATAGCTCAAGCAATCAGCTATTGAGTAATCGTTCATTTAAAAAAATTACATTAATAATAAGGAAACTCAGACAGTTCAATTATCAACACGACAGTTCAAAATTCAAAATACAGAGACATCAGTATCCTTTATCCGGTCTTACCAAGTATTACACCGTTTTCACTAACCAAGCATGCACCAACCTGAATAACAATCAAAAAAATAATGGAACAGTCAAAGTCAATTTCGAGCCATAACAAAAGCTTATATTTAACAGAAATCAGTTTGCATCTTTTTAAGACCTAAGTCTTTCATACTAGTACAAGACTACAAGTATATGGACATGTAGAGACCAGAAAAAACAACGATAAGTATAACATGTATGAAAAAACAGGAGACAGAGTACAACTTGACTACGCGTTCAATAGCACAATTCAGTGATTTACTAGCTTGTATTGAATATCAAATGTATGTTCGTAAGTACTTCGTACTCCACTCACTTCCGTTAGCTAATCCGTAAGCATATAATAACTCGAATTGAATTTGATAGCGAAAACGAATAAAATGTGACCACACTCAATAGTGTTCGACTCGACTCGTTTACACTATCTAGCAAATAATACCTCCTAAACATACACATACACGAAACACGAAAGATATAGGGATAAATGACACCTGTCTATTGGGATCTTTAGACCTCTCAGCCGATAAAAACGCAATAGCCATGAAATAATCGTCCCACGATATATACCTGCCATCAATTTTCTATTATTCTATCCAAACAATGAACATAATACATTTATTAAAACAAAAACAACACAATATAACTAAATTAAAAATGTATAATTACGAAATTACACTAATTTCATCGAATTTAAATAGGAGAGAGAGAGAGAGAGAGAGAGAGAGAGAGAGAGAGAGAGAGAGAGAGAGAGAGAGAGAGAGAGAGAGAGAGACAACTGACCCTTTGCGTTTAGCAGGATCGAAGGGAGACTGAGAAGAACATTTTTTAGCTCGAACGACGTCGTTTGAAGCGGAGAATTGTTTTCGAGAGTTGAATAAGAAGCGAATTGAGATTGCGGAAACGAGAGCACCGAGAAAAGTAGCCGTTGAGATTATAGTTAGGTCTCTTGAATTCATGGCTCTAGTTTCAATGCTGCGCAAACAATCTGGAGTAGAAGATGAAAAATAAAAAATGAAAATAGCCGCCAAAAAGATGGATGTGGATAAATGATTCACGGCGGGAAAATGTTGGGCTTGGTAAGAGCCCATAGAGTTTCTTACCCCAAAGTCCAAACGCACACACGAGCTGGGTAGCGTATAGATGGACCTCAGTGGGCTTAAGTTATATAGATGTTCCATGTAAAAATTTGTTTTTTTATCCAATCAAATCGAAGTGAACATGAAATTCCCTATCGAAATTAAAAAAGTGAAACTATAAAATAATTCTCAATTTTCGTAATTGGTTCGACACTGAAACTGAATTTTATAAAATAAATTATATTTTCGTTTATTATTACTAGCCGGTAACCCGTGCAAAGCACGGGCCGGGCGGGCACGTGTAAATTATCGATAATAAATATAATTAATGATTATTATTTTAATATGTATTTGTAAAAATTTGAATGATAAAAACTTATAATAAATAAATACTATTAAATTATGTAATTATAGGGAATTGAATACGGGTGAAATTAAAAAAAAAATTAAAATAGATAAATAAATAAATATTATTAATAAGTTTTATTTAAATATAAATTTGTAAAGAATTGAATGATAAAAGTATATAACAAATAAATGCTATTTAATTATGTGGTTATAGGAAATCGAACACGGGGTGAAACTAATGAAATTAAATTAAATAAATAAATCTTGTATAATTATGTAGTTGGAAGGAATCGAACCCCGAGTTAAGTGTTAAGTGATAACCAAATTTGGTACTTTGATACTTTGGTATTTTGGTACTATTGTGTACCATTGAAACATGTTTTTCACGGATAAAATTTTATGTATCATTGTATCAGATTATATAGATTGAACTACTCAAAATATATCTAATGTTTCATATAAATTGATCGCTTAATTTTATCACATCTATTGAATATTGTCAATACTTAAAAATGAGACCAAGAGGATAAATATTTCCAAAAATTATTACCAAATTAATGGACTCTGTCTTCCAATTAAAACATCCCAAAAAGCCTAATTAGTGTATGTTATCTAGCAACAAATTTTGGTAACCAATTTGGTACCCTAGCACTACTTCTTGTATACATATACATTAAACGAATTTTAAAAACATTTAATCTCGTGCATGTCATTCATGCAAAGACATGAGCAGATGCATGCTCTCGATTGGCTCTCAAGTGTTTTATGGACTCTACATCATATGTAATGTCCTCTGTATATTGAAGAAGTGTATGTCTTTTACATAGTAAATGGTTGGCAACTTTAAAATGTATATAAAAGTCTGACGAGAAAGGGTATGTTTAAAGGGGACGCATGAACTTGTGGATCTTATTAGGGGTCATAATCATATGATGTAGGATGGATTGGAATGACCCACAATGTTAGGGCTCTACTTGTGATATAATAATATTGAGATTTGAATTCGTTTCTCAATTATTTCATCACTCGATCTATTTTCATGTACTTGATTATTACGTGCATGAAATCAATATCAATACTGCTTGGTTTGAAGAAATGCAATCATGTATGCATACAAATTTCGAGTCTGCAGGTAAATGAGATTCAAAAAGTATTAATAATACATTCAAAATGACCAACGAATGATGATGAAAACGTAATACTCATTTATCGAATCAGAATACCGTATGATAGCTCCTGGAATTTATAATAATTTCCGTAACCATCTGTCACGGTTTATGGCTTCTCGTTGCCATATTTCTTATTCAAAGCTGTGATATTTATCGTAACGTAACATAACACAAGCACCTGGACACATGTCATCCATGCATACTTCAATCATTCATGATTTCACGAATTTAATTACATTTAACCTTCTTAACCTATTCCAGTCACTTACCACCGTATTGCACCCAGTATCAATGTTGCAAGATGAAAGAAAAATTAAAATAAAAAGTACATTTTTAAATTTTTTGATAATCGTTATGAAATGTCATTAAATTCCCTACAATCATTATTGTAATTAGAGGTTTCAAAGTTATAGAGGCTGGACTGGGCTAATAGAATAATTTAACAGAATTTAAGCTCGAATGAATGGAATTTCTCGATCAACTAACAGGTTTTAGATAAAAATACATGTATATGTTAAACTTAAAAGATGCAAAATAATAAAAGAAAAAGGAGAAGGAGAAAGTACAAAAACTAGTGGGTACATACATGTTTATAAAAAAAAGATTTACTGAGCCCGGATCTTCTTGCCCACATGAATGGTGTCTGATAAATTTGTTGGATTAACATTAAACTTACGGATCCCTATACGCTCACATTAATCTATTAAAACTAAATTAAACCCTAAACAGGCTGACTAACATATTATAAAAAATATGTTTATATGCCTTGAATTGGATTCCAAATACATTCTCAAATTATATGTTGTTAGATAATATACCTGATATGCACTCATACACACACAGTATTTACTGAAAAATAGATGAGGAAAAACTAATGTTATTTTTCTTGTAATCAAACTGCGTACAAAAGAGAATAAATAGCAAGCTAACTTCCTACAAACTAGCAGTGATAGCAGTAATCTCCTAACATCACTCCAACATCCTAACTGACCTACAATCTCTCCTAGTCTCAACAATCAAGACTCAATCTACTCGAACGATGTGGCTAACACATGCCACTTATTTAAACAAATAATAAACCCAAACAAATAAATAACTGGTAAATTTAGATTAAACCAACAAACACCCCCTTAATCAAAATTTATGCAGTTAGTTTCTTCATGCCCAGTAAGTCACGCATTTTCTCAAACTTGACAGCTGCAAGTGCTTTTGTTAAAACATCTGCTCTTTGCTCACTAGTGCTAACATGCTTGATCTGTATCTCACCTTTCTCGACACACTCTCGAATAAAGTGGTAACGTATGTCTATATGCTTACTGCGATCATGGAAGACTGGATTTTTGGCCAGGTCTATAGCAGACTTGTTGTCTATATAGATCACAGGACGATAATGCAACACATCTCTGTTTTTGTGATACCCAAGTGATAATGTGTATTTTATACATGTTTTGTCTTTTATTCTCTTGCATTTTTGTTAGTTTCGAATGTTGTTTTATCGATATTAATTATGTTTTTCATCTTTCAGTGTCTCATGCTTACTTGTTGAAAAGATGGATTATTTTGGGCTTGAAAGCGAAGATTATTCAAGCGAGAAGTTAGAAGATGCATGCTCGCAATGTCGGGAGGTGTTTAGTGTATTATCTTGAAGATTTTGTCTCGAACGGGCAGCTATACGGCCATTCGACAGGCCGTTCAAAGGAGCAGTTTTTCTGTACGGGTTGCTGTACGGCCGTTCAACAGGCCGTACAGAACCTGCTGTGTATTAAAAGAGAAATAAACACATCTCATAGGATAACTTAACCTACATCTTATTTTCCTCTCTTCTTAGCCTCTTCAAGAACAAAAACCTAGGGTTAGTAGAATTGAGAGAGAAACATCAATTACTCATAATCTAGCATTGATTATGAGTAACTAACTCCATACATTTGGCTCAAGGAAGGAATTCTTGTACCAAACCCATTTTAATTTAAGTAAGATCTATTTCACTCTATCTTGAATTTTTGAGTTATATTGTTTATGATTTTGCTTGGAGAATTGTAAGTTGCTTCAATTTGCTTCTCTTGTAAATTCAATTGCTAATTGTTTATGCTAATCCGTAATTGTTAGTACATTCATTGTAGTAGCACAAGGTTTAGTTTACCTAAATCCTCAAAATTCAAGTGCAAATACCTAGGTTGAGCTCCTCATCCTTTGGTTTGTCCTAGCCTCTCTTTGTTTGATTCCTTGATTTGGTTAAACTAGTAGTGCTTCATTATTGGTTGCTATAATCAAGAGAACTAATTTATGTGCTTCACTAAATTAGTGTTTATAGAAAAGAATTAAGTGATTGTGTGGTTCACCAATTATCTTGGTTAGGTAGAGTTGATTATATCTTGCTCATATGTGTTTGGGTGAAGTATTTGAATATCCATAATCCTTGGGTCAAATACCTCTTTATCTTGCTAATTTGCTTATTGTTCCTTGTTGTGTTGGAAAATTTGGGTGATTACAATTTACTTAGTTATATTTCTCTAGCAAGTAATTTCTTGTAGGCAAGGTGTTTGTTAAAATACCTCATCAAACTAAAAACTCCCCACCATTTTACATTTCTCTAGTATTGAACGCTATTCCCTTGGGTTCGATCCCTACTTGCCACATTTGCTATATTTTATAGTTAAGTGCGAACATAGTAGAGCATAAATAAATCATTATCAATTTGGCGCGTCGACGACGGGCGTGACCACCAAGTTATTAAGCTGTCATTGAGGTAGAAATTCATACCACTTCTTGTTAGCACAAAATCACGCAAGTGCACGTGGTCACCAGTAATATAATTAAAGTTCGTTCCGCAGAGATCTGGTTAAGTTTTATTCAAAAGATATGCCTATGCAACAATGTATGGTTTTAATTCACTGCTAAGACAAGTAATAAGAATGGGGTTTTAATTATCTAAATTAACTAGAATGCAAATTATTAAGCTAAGATTAATTAACTAATAAGAATTAAAACTGAATTACTTATATGAGATAAAACATGGAATCCTAGTTTCATTATCTACTTCACTTAGAGTTGCAGCCTTTACTCAATACATGCAATGGTTTTGATATCTGATCGGATAACACAGAATAAGTACACGCTACCTGTCAGCATACGTATACCAAACTAAACATACATCCACAAAAGAGATAGAAGATGAATATACACCAATTATGCTTAGACCCTATATGTCTATAGAATTTGAAAACATAACGGTTGAAGAGCAAGTTATCCATAAAGATCACACAGGGCAATATAAGTATTTTCATCTCATACTACGAATCATATTGATAAACAATTATGAACCTATGCTAGCATGGCAAGTTCTAAATCTCAAGATCCACTTTCACTTCACAAGAGATTAACAAGTTAGATGTTCGCGACGCATCTATCAATTAAGCATAACCATACAAGGATATCAAGAATTCATCACACATAAATCTCTAAGGCATGCAAACTACTAAGCTACATAGATAAATCCACTAGGATCCCATGACAACGATTAGCCCATAATTGAACCGTTCATCGTCATGGGATTTGATGAAAACATGATAATAAACAAGATATGAAAGAAAGCAATAAAGATATTATAAAGGCTAAGAGTTTGAGAAAACAAATCTATGATTCAACGTATACAAAAGATGAAGATGATCTAGATCCTTGCTTGTCACCGAGCTTGAATCCTTCTCTCCTTTTCTCTCTTGCAAAACTAAGCTATGATATGTAATTCTATGATATGATTTACATGGGTGGGATGTGTTTATATAGGCACTCCATGTCTTTCCGAACAAGAAATTACCTTCTAATACAATTAGAATTCAAAGAAGGTACCAAAAAATGCCCACAATACAATTAGAATTAGAAAAAGGGCAAAACAGTAAATTCCTAGCCTTCTTTAACTAGATCAGGCGCGCGATTTTAATCAACATATTATTTGCACGTGCTTCCTATTGTAGAAAATCTCTCAAGCTTCGCGTGGGCAGTAAGATCGCTGAAAACGGACTTCTAGAACTCCAGATATGGCCAAAACAGTGTGAGCTGCGCAACCTTTCCGGAAAATCCGAATTTTGATCAATTAAATCCCCAAAAACGATAGAAATATCAGCCTTAATCAACTTTTCTCGTAAACCTGCACACTACACAAAACACATCAAAACTACCACAAAATTGAGTCCAAAACAATCAATTTAAGCCGATTTAGAATGCTCTAAATGGATATAAAATCCATTTATCACCTGTACTCTTCCTGTCTTCGATGTTACCTGCTAAATCATTGTCTGAAAAACCTGATAACATGTAATTTCCCGAGCCCTTTGCATAAACTAAACCATACTCCAGTGTTCCCTTCAGATACCTCAGAATACGCTTCACTACATTATAATGAAGTACTGTTGGCCTCTCCATAAAATGACTTACAATGCCAACAGCAAAAGCTATATCTGGACGAGTATGTACCAGATACCTAAGGCCTCCTACCACACTTTTGAACTGAGTAGGATCAACACTTTCCCCAGTTTCATCTTTATGCAACTGTATCTTCTCCTCCATTGGATACTTCACTGGATTACACTCCATCATTCCTGCCTTCTGTAAAACCTTCTTTGCATATGACATCGTTTCAATTCTATACAGTACCTTCCTTGCTTGACCTCAATTCCAGAGTAATGTGAAAGTCTACTGAGATCACTAATCTCAAGGTTCTCTGCCATTTGCTGTAACGCCCCCAAATTCCTTACAGGAATCTAGGTCGTCACAACTCTTGCGGAATACTCGAACACCTGCCCATTATATAATCTACAACAATATTCTTAACAACTCCAGCTTTTATTCCACAGGTTATAGTCTTAGAACAAGCACTCAAAATACAAAAGTTATTACAATACAAACTCATCTCCCAGAATCTCTGAAGTATTATTACAACACACCAAACACACAATAATAAAGCATTAACAATTCCGTTCCATCTCCTTCGATACTATAAGGCTACTGGGTTGAATTTAGTAGCCCTTCCACTTCCCTTTGCCAAGGTCAGCCACGCTAGAGTCGTCTTTAGATGCCGCTGATTAAAAATATTTAAATAGCAAGAATGAGCCAAAGAATGCCCAGCAAGTATATACAGATATCATATAATACAACCATAACTCACTCAAAATATGATTTTTCTACTCTATAAGAGTTATAAATATAAGTACTTTTGAAAAGAGATCAACTCAGAAATTCTTGTAAATCTCGAAATACGACTCCAATATATCTCAATAACTTCTCAAAATACTACTCGATAATAAATCAATGACTCCTCAAAATACTACTCGAAGATAAACCAAAAACTTCTCAAAATATTCCATTGATAATATAATATAACAACTGCTCAGCTCAACACCCTAGTTAACAGAACCACACAGGCATCGGTTAACCGATAGGATGTCAATGATTAAATTTCTGCTCATAACGCCTACTCAAGTAATGGATGATCAATCCATTATCACTACTCGTTTTCTATCGATA
This sequence comes from Saposhnikovia divaricata, assembly GCA_036435485.1. Lineage (NCBI taxonomy): Eukaryota > Viridiplantae > Streptophyta > Magnoliopsida > Apiales > Apiaceae > Saposhnikovia > Saposhnikovia divaricata. The sequence continues at coordinate 246,690,890 of CM071594.1, read as the reverse complement.
GAAGGATGAGCCGAAGTTTCGAACACACCCTAAATACTACTCAGTTGGGCCGGTGCGTTACTCCGGTCACTTTTGCCTTCATAAGCAATGAACAATAGACACCAATAATATAGTTTCCCTCTCGAATAAGTAGAGGAAAATATTATGAAAAACTGTTCTGATTATGGAGTCGAAATGAGGTGACCCATATCAGTATACATAACCTACTTTATATATATCCCCACTCTTAAATATAACTCGAATGAGTATCTCAATAAACGTACCAACAATATGGAACAACTCATGAAATAAGTTTGAACACCTCATGATATAATATGTCTGGATAACAGCTCAACAATAATATGTATGTAAATTGCATGAATAAAAATCTGGCATAAATCACTCGAAAGAATACTTGATTTTGATAATCGAAAACTTAATCAGCATAATTATGAATTTTTAAAAAAAGAAATACTCCGAACAATGGAGTACGAATTAGTAAACTTGCCTGTGCTCTGCGGTACGATAATTCACCTGGCTCCACGTCTCTGATTCTCTATAACCAAATAAAACTCACTTTATTAGCTCGACATTTCACCTTTTAACAACCTGGTTCAGCTATTTCGTACTAATCCCGGTTTTTAATCTAAAAGCCCAATCTGACTAATTAAATAGTCCAATAATAAATATCAGCCTCTAAAATAATACTGTATTTAATTCTACTTATTCCCAATAATTCTCTCTTTTTATCAATGAATTATTAAATCCCTAATTTAATTAATATAAATCTCAAAACCAAAAGTACAATTTAAATCCATAATTATTAATAATAATCTCACTAAATAATATCCCCTTTAAATCTCATAATTAAAATAATATTAAATCCTTTTTAGTCTTTAAATAAATCTGGTCTTATCCGATTAATAAAATAATTCGGAAATATTAAATATAAAATCTTGAAATTATACCCCTTTTTAATCCTATTTATTCTAAATTAATCCTCCTTTTTAATAATAAAACAATAAATCTCTAAATTATGGAAAATAATCACATAATATTTTTAAATCAAAATCTAACTATAATTATATACCAAATTAATAAATTAAACCCTCTTTTATACTCAAACTCATAAGTCACTAATTTATGTAACAAAATAATTTTATTAAAATAATAAAATAATCACCAATTTAATTAATAAATCATTATATACTATTCTAAGTTTTAATAACACTTTAATTAAATCACTAGTTTTAAAAAAATCAATTATTACCACAAATTTTAAAATCTACAACTTTTATTTAAAAACCCATTAAACATAAAAATCATAAATATTATTGTTTCGTTAAAAATTTTAATATTAATAATCTAACAGTAATTTTTTTAACAGGAATTAACCGTGGCCCCACCTCCCCCATGTGGGCCCCACGCCCCACCCCCTTTCTGCGAACCCTCCCCTGCGAACTCTTCCCCTGTGATTTTTTTTCTTTTCTCAAAAACTCTCTCCCTCTCTCTCTCTCTCTCTCTCTCTCTCCCTCTCTCTCTCTCGGACAACACTCCGCCACCAAAACAACACCCCGACTCTCTCCCTCCGCCCTTTCTCCGATTTCTTCCCTGCTTCACCGATCACCACCGCCGTCGTCTTCGACAGCTTCGACGGTGCCTCCGCCCCTCCGTCCTGCCTCTCTTCTTTCTCCGACTACTTCCAATTAAAAACCGATCGGAACACAACCACATACAACACAGTCTCTTCGCAAATCTCTCTCTCAATCCCGATATCTCTCTCTCTCCGGCAACTCTCTCCGTCCGCCGCCCCTCTCCTCTCATTCTCCGAGCTCTCATCTCCCTCTTCCCCGTTAATCCGATTCAACACCCCCAATTCAAAATTAAAACCAATCGGTATAAAAAAAATGAAATAGAATACACCAAAAATATAAACTACCTGATGGTTTGTTTGTACAGATATATGAGGTTCGAAAATTTGTTCGTATATATGTATATAATCGAGCTTTTGGTTTAATAAGATAGAGACAATAAGCTAATACTGTGTTTGTGTTGCTGTGAACCAAAAGAGTGCTGTTTTGTTTATAAATAAAGAGATGTGGGTGGTTTGTTTATTTAATTAAAAAGAACAAAAACGTGGGGGACAAATTGTGATGGAATTTGTAGTGCTCCATGATTATAGATTAGTGGACAATTAAATAAAAAACAAATGGGAGACAAAAATAAATGCTGAAAATATTAAAATAAAAATAATGATCATGTTTATATTTAATGAAATTATTGGTAAAAAAATCTCGTTTCCCCCCGTTGTTGAATAATTAAACAAGATTCTAAAATATGTACGACTAAAAAAATAAAAATCCTAATTTTCTCAAATTTTTAATAAACACTATTTAATTATAAGTAATTAAATATAATACGAATATATAAATTTTTGAAAATTTTACAAGACGTACTAATTAAAAAAAATATATCAGTGCATCGTTTCTTAAATAAAATTTAAATAAATATCGAGTAGAAAGAAAAATTTAATCGAAAAAAATTTACGGATATTGCATTTGCTTCTTAAACAATTCAATGTTGTGCACAATAGTTCTTGTAACAAGTAGGTCGTCTACATAAACTCCAATTATCAAAATTTCATTCCCATTTCGCTGAGTGTACACTGCTGGTTCATACGGACACTTAATAAAACCAAATTTCTCCAAGCAACTGTTTAGCTTTGCGTACCAAGCTCGTGGTGCCTGTCTCAAACCGTACAGGGCCTTCACCAACTTATAGACTAGATGCTCCTTCCCTTTCTTTGTGAATCCTTCAGGCTGGCTCACATACACATTTTCACAAAGTTCACCATTGAGAAATGCTGATTTCACATCGAGGTGGTGAACCTCCCAGTTGTTCTTGGCTGCAAGTGCTAGTAGAAGCCTCACTCTTTCCAATCGTGTTACTTGTGCAAAAGCTTCTTCGTAATCGACCCCTTGTTTTTTAACATAGCCCTTTGCTACGAGCCTGGCTTTGTATTTTATAACCTCTCCGTTTGTATCCTTCTTTAATTTGTATACCCACTTTAATCCGATGGCCTTGTGTCCAACTGGTAACTCCACCAAATTCCATGTGCCATTCCTCTCGATGGTATCTATCTCAGTTTTCATAGCTTTCCTCCACATATCTTCCTTCACTGCTTGGTTATAGCACACTGGTTCATCTATTCCCATCAGCATCAGTTCATCGTGTAATTCAATCTCTTCTGTATCATTGTAGATGTCACTGAGTCTTCTGAAACACCTAGGTTCACTATCTTCTTCTGAATCTCCTTCATCTGTCATTTCCCTCGGATTAGACACCCGTGATTGTACTGGTGTTATTTCCCTCCTGAATTACTTCCAATCACGACAAATGAACCTTGTTCACTACTGCCTTCAACTTTCTGTTCCCACGGCCAACCTTTTCCCTCCTCGAATACAATATCCCTGCTGATGTGCAGAGAATTTGTCTTGGGATCGTACAGTCTACATGCCTTTATTCCTAGTTATCTTCCCAAGTATACTACAATTTTGCTCCAATCATCAAGTTTGCTTAGTTTCATACTAGGTATTTTCATATGAGCAATGCATCCAAAAACCCTCAAGTGTGCAATGTCAGGTGTTTTGCCAGACCATGCTTCATAAGGTGTCTTCACAACGACAACTCGTGTAGGCAAACGGTTCAGAATATAGATTGAGTGCCTCAATGCCTCACCCCAGAACTTGGACGGCATATTCTTTTCTTTCAACAAACTTCTTGCCATTGCCATGATAGTCCTATTTCTCTGTTCCACCACACCATTCTGCTGTGGAGAATAAGGTGTAGTGTAGTGCCTTTGAATACCCATTTTTTCACAATATAATGTGAAATCAGTTGAGCAAAACTCACCTCCTCTATCTGTTCTAAACACTTTAATTCTTCGCTCTGTCCCATTTTCAACCAACCTTTTAAATTTCTGGAAATCTTCAAATGCCTCATCTTTCATTTTCAAGGAATAAATCCACATCAATCTACTAAAATCATCCACAAGTAACAAGAAGTATCTCTGACCTCCATGTGTGGGTGGTGATATAGGACCACAAATATCTCTGTGCACCAACTCAAGGACCTTTGCAGCATTGAACGAGGTCTGTTGTAGAAATGAGTTTCTGCTCTGCTTTGACATCAAACATCCTCTGCATATGTCCTTAGATTTTACAATCTTAGGCAAACCACTTGCCATCTCCTTCTCAGACATAAGTGCCATGGCTTGAAAATTTACATGTCCAAGCCTACAGTGCCACAACAAAGATTCTTCCTCAGCCTTGGCCATCAAACATGCAGACTTGCTCCCTTCGATAATCACTTTATACAGTCTGTTTTGTGAGCGTTTCACTTTCATCAACAATTTTTCATCTTTATCATTAACCCACAGATAATTTCCATGCATAACAACCTTATACCCCTCTTCTGCTAACTGACCCAAACTTATGATATTGTTGCAAAGACTAGGGATAAAGTATTCCTCATTGAGTGTACGTTCTTCACCATTCTGACAACTAACGATCACAGATCCCTTTCCTTTTATAGACACAGTTGATCCATCGCCAAATTTGACTTCTCCAGTTATACTTTCATCTAGATCTGCAAATTTTGATCGCAATCCCGTCATGTGGTTGCTAGCTCCATTATCTAGATACCATAAATTGGATTCTGTCTTTGTCTCGCCCTTTTGTCTCAGCCTAGGAACTACCCCTTTCTCCTCCAACAAAAAAAAGTTATTTCCTTCTTCACCACACTCTGTCAACAGCAAAGCAAGTTCTTCGTCCTCAACTTGGCTCAGATTTGCCTCCTGTGTTTGCTTCTTCTCATGTTTCTGCTTACGACATTCAGATGCATAATGACCCATAAGATTGCAACTAAAACATCTGACCTTACTCTTGTCTCGACTTCCACGATTTCCATCTTTATATCGATACTCATTGTCACGCTTATCCCCTCTGGTTTGGTGACCTTTTCTTCAACCATTCCTCCCTTGTGAGTAACAGTTGTCCATCCTGTGCTTCTCTTTTCGACCATTATTCCTCTGACAGCAACAACTGAGACCTTGGTTTCTCAGTCGACCCACGAAGTCGTTCCTCATGTGCTTTCAAACGTCCCACTGTCTCTTCAACAGTCATTTTCTCGAGATTACCAAATTGTTCAAGTGTTGAAGCAATCTGTAAATATTTTGATGGTAGGGCTCTGAGAAGTTTCTTGACAACATATGACTCATCCAGTGTGTCACCTAGAACTCGTATGTTCGTTACGATTCCACATAGTTTCATGAAAAACTCATCAATCTACTCTATTTCCTCCATGTTCAAAGCCTCCAATTTGGCTCTTAGGGTCTGCACCTTTGCCTTCTTTACTCTGTCAGCCCCTATACACATGGTTAATGGCCGCCCAGGCCTCCTTTGCTGATTGTCTCTCTGCAACAGACAACAAGATGTCCTCTGGAATCCCCTGATAAATGATTGTCAAAGCCATTTTATCTGTTCGTGCCTCCACCTGTGGACTTTTCTCACTGGACTCTACTGCATCCCATACACCCTGCGCTTGCATAAATACTTTCATTTTCAAAGACCACGTGGTATAGTTTTCTTTTGTCAGCATAGGATAGTTGAGCCCAATCGATCCCTCCTTGTTCTTTGACACGTCCATAGACCCCGACCTCGACATCTTACACTCACAGTACCAAATGCTCTGATACCAGATGTTAGATAATACACCTGATATGCACTCACACACAGTGTTAACTGAAAAACAGATGAGGAAAAACTAATGTTAGTTTTCTTGTAATCAAACTGCGTACAAAAAAGAATAAATAGCAAACTAACTTCCTACAAACTAGCAGTGATAACAGTAATCTCCTAACACCTCTCCAACATCCTAACTGACCTACAATCTCTCCTAAATAGTCTCAACAATCAAGACTCAATCTACTCAAACGATGTGGCTAACACATGCCACTTATTTAAACAAATAATAAACCCAAACAAATAAATAACTGGTAAATTTAGATTAAACCAACATATGTATCCTGTTTTTATTCATGAAATTCATATTTATGCACGAAAGATTCGTCATATTTATGATAAAATATCTAATAACAGAGTGATATCTCATCATTGGGAAACCATTTCGAAACGATTTGGGGATTATAGATTTATAGCATTTCTTCAAATAAAAATAGGCAATCCAATGTTGTTATTCACAGAAGTTAATAAAAAGCTAGTATTAAATAAAAGTATAAGCTCGCTACTTACACTTAAATAAGTTGAATCGACATCATGATTAGTTACTAAACATGGTTAATCTCAGTTAATCCCTTTTGCGTGCCCCTCCCACATGCTAAGCTGCCCGGAGCGTGAATCCTTTTTATTATTTTAATAAAAGTCTTACTAATTTTTTAAAAATAAAAACCCTGTTGAAGATCTTTAATCTTTATATTATGGGGGCCGACAACATAGGCCTACCATAAAGTCAGGCCACCAAAAATTACAAATTTTGTCGCACGTGCGATGTGATTATTACCTTAACAAAAAAAAGTTACTCCGTCCGTCTCAATATGCTTCTCCCGTTTGATATGTCGGGACTGTTCATAACATGAGACAAATTACTAATTTACGTCTAATCTATAAGACCAAATATAGTCATGAGTGATGTTGTTGGATTCGTATTTATGAGTACTTTAATACAGTGAAATTTTTATATTTAAAACTAATATAAAATTAAAGATATTAACGATTAAAAGTGTGCGTTGGCAAACGTGTCCAAGTGAAATGGGAAAAGTTTTTAGAGAAAGAGGGAGTACAACTTACACCTCAATTTTATCGATTAATGTTTTTCGGACAGGGAAAATGCTATTTCTAAAATATATCACATTATGTTAGAGGCATAGTATATCACATTATGTAATATATTTTATAAATATTAGAGGCATATGTTATAATTATTATTCTGAAAATAAAAAAATAATTATGAAAATGATATTTCTTTTTTTAGATAAGATATATAAAATTATTTTATTGATGAATTCTATTTAATTCTTTGCTTATCGGAAAATAATTTAATAATTAGTTAACTACAATTATAATCTAAGAGATTTTTTATAGACAGTGGTATATATATTATAAAAATAATGTTATTACGAAAACATTTAGATTTATACAGTATACTCTAGCGTTATTGTAAGAGTATGTTTATGGTAAGCATATGTTGACGTGACGCTAGTATTAATTTAATTTTAAAAGTACAATAAAATAATACTAATAAAAAAAGGAGGAAAAAGTAAAAAACAAAACAGTAAGCACATCATGAAGGTGAACAAAAAGCTACTCATTGCCAAATAACGCGATCCGTTCCCCACTTATCCCTCATTTTTGGCTGCTATAACGGAATTTGTACCCCAAAACTCTTATTTGGCCATAATAACCTTCCATTTCAATAACTGTAATACTTGTACCATTTTACACATAAACCTTGCATTATGCCTACGACATTACGACCTGCAAATTTACATATCCGTGTTATCTTGAATTATATTTGAGCTTTTAAAAATCGATTCGGCTTTTCAAGTCGCATTTGAACATATCAAATTTTATTGAGTTAAATTTCGAGTTTGGAATTCATGATGATTTGGTGATCAAACTCAATTCTAACAACATTCAAATTGACTTGATTACAATCTTATTTTTTATTTGAATTTGACAGTGTTCGACTTGACTCGATTTTCTACTTTCTACGGTGAAAATGCAACTACAAATTGATAAGGAATAAAATATTGTTGAATAAAGTTAAGAGTTATTTTGCATAACTGCATGGGAAGTAAGTGGGTAGTATGGGAATTAAGGCATTGTATGTTAAGCTTGTTATATATAGAGACAGTAGCTAGTTTTCAACACTCCACAAAAAACCTTTCTATCACCACCACCTTTGCTCACTTCAACTTTTTCTTTTTCCTCTTCATTTCAATGGAAGAAGATCACAAGGAATTGCAACTTCTCCCTAATCCTTGTACCCTAATTTCTTCTTCTCCTTCACGCATCCCGAGGTGGCCGCTCGAATCCAAAGCCAGGTCACCGAAAAACCATCATATGCACAATCTCTTCGAGGGACCATCATTGGATCTTCAACTGTCCATAAGCCTTAGGCCTTTTAGGCCCCCGGAAAGTAATAATTCTGTGGTGTTAAGGCCAGTACTGGATCGTTCGAATCCGGATATTCATGCTGAGACATTGAAATGGCAAGCGTCCGAGCAGATTCGATTAGCTGCAATGGAGAAGGCGTATGCTGAGCGTGTGAGGGAGCGAACTAGGAGAGAAATGGAACTGGCTCAATCGGAGTTCTCGCGTGCCAGGCATATGTGGGAGAGAGCTAGGGAGGAGGTTGATAAAGCTGAGAAGTTGAAAGAGAGAGCTATACATCGGATTGATCCTATGTGCATGGAGGTCACTTGTCAAGCTTGCAGACAGAAGTTTCGGTCTTAAATCATGATCAGAGCTCTTTTCTATCAGTACCATTGTAGCATAATGAATTCATGTTTTGGTAAGAAGAGGTTGTACTGTCTTAGTCGAGAGATGAGTGTGTGAGTACTTAAATTTCTGTAATTGATCATTATCGGGAAAAAAATTGCAACTATAAAATTCAGTGTTTTTCCAACCCGTGTTTTCAAGACATTCAGGCAAAAACTTCTTCCTAGATCTGTGTTTAATCTTTGTTTTAACACTCCGGTGACATATTAAAATTAACTAGTCTAGTTAGCTAAGCCTTCCTCAGTCTATCTAATTACGTACAATCTAAAGAACGGATCCAACAATTAAATGGTCGGGGAGAACTTGCTAGAGAAAAGATCGTGTCAGGTTTTCTACTATAATGAGGTTATCGTTTGTAGTTAATATATATATGGGATATTCCAGTTTAGTACTATTGAATGTTAGTTAGTTCACAGGTAGATTAGTTAATTTGCCTGATCAGATGGTTATTAAAGTGGATGATGAGATAGTTAATAATGGATAAATATTGCAGAGTTAGTGACAACAAATCTAGGTAAAAGTTTCAAATACAATAAGAAATGCATAGTTGCAGTGCACCAATTACAATTATAAAATTGAAGCTAAATGGAAGATGAGGAGATGCAAGCAAACCTAGTAATAGAGAAACTGTTTCGAGAAAATGACACCCGAGATCAGGCTTTAAAATGATCAACACAGATAGTGTACTGCCGATGACTCCAGTAATCAAAGTATCAGCTGAGCCGAGCTTGACTGTCACTATGTTGTAACACATGCAGTTAACTAGCTGGATGTCCTTGGATCGTAGGCCTATCGGGCTAGAATACGTTTAATCAATAAGAGCATATTGATCACGGATGAGTACTTAGTGTTAGAATATAATATAAAGATCGAGTTGGGCCCAATTGAATCTTTATATTATATTCTAACACTTAGTAATACATGCAACGTACATGACTGAAGTCGATATTGGGGGATATTGGGGGAGAATGAAGGCAAACGAAAGAGAACAAGAAGCAACAACTTGAAATCAACGACTAAGTCGATAAGGTAAATAATTAATATTAGCTGGCTGTATGTACCTTGTTTTTATAAGTCATTAACTTTACTTGACTGCCACTGCCTGCAGGCTCATGATCCAAATACCAAACTCCCACTATCCATGTCTCCAGTTCAAAAAGATAGTAACGTAGATAAAGTAATGCGTGGATATACACTTTTGTATGATGAACCTAACTACAAAAAAGGGGTAGCATTTGCACGATGGAGCAGTCTGAAAAATGAACAACCATTCCATTTAGAGATGTCGTCGAAGAATTTGACTGATTTCCCCTGTCTTTTTCCATAGTCCTCCTCCAAAACATTTTATTTACCGCAAGGGTTGTCTCAGTTGGTTAAAGAGAGGTCATCTCACTCTTGGTCACAGGTTCGACTCCCATGGAAGGCGGATTTGTGATTATGCCATCCTGGTTTGCAGGCTATTGCGTGAGCCCATGGGTTTACCCAGAGTGCACCCGAAGGGTAGCGGCTGCGGGTTCCCATGTTAAAAAAAAAACATTTTATTTACTTACATATTTCATTGTTGATTAAACATGGAACGATTAGCGGATCTTAAAATTTTTAGGTCTCGAACCTTAATTACGATGGTGAAATTGAGTTTAAAAATCTGAACATGTACCTATAGTGCATTTGGATTTTGGGAATCAGAGGTGATGAGTCAATAATCTGCAACAAGAGGCAGCAGGTGTACGTTGGACCAGCTGCATATTGAGCAAATTATCAAACAAGTCATTATGAGGACTGAGGAATCCTCAACAATTGCATGTCTTTCACAATAAACATTCGTACATTTACATTATACTTTTGGTATCATAACTTTCTACATCAGACCTGTATTCCTTGAGATCATGAATTTTGACTATTCCTAGTTAAAAAATCTTCAGATTAATTGTTCAGTCAAAAGTATTGATGTTGCAAAGCCTTATTACAGGATACAGATACATCAATCGTACTTAAAGTTTAGGTACAGTTCATAAGGACAGATCATAAGGACTCGTCAATTAAGGAGCAACAGTGAAGTTTGGTGTCTTAATTTGGTGTCCCGTGTGAGTTTACTCAGAGTTGCGTAACTAGCTCGATCACATTCAGCGGTGTGACCGTATTTTTATAGACGGACAATACATGCGCCTAGAATTCCGTTCCAAATGTTATTATTCTTCTCTAAATATATAGATGTGCAACATATATCTTCATTAGGGTCCCGTAAACTGATTTGCGCGCGCGCACACACACACACAAATACAAGAATGTTATATGAGGGAATAATGTGTGTGTGATTATCTTTTAACATAAGAGTGTGTGACATTTATAATGTAGATGACAGTAGATGGATCATATATAGGCAGTTGTTATAATGGGATAAAGATTGTTCAGTCAATTCAATTTCATTATAACCAAGAAAAGGCCACCCAAAGAAAGTTTGATAATGGTGGGACTCGAAACCTTTCACAATCTGGAAAATGTGGATCATACCATTGCCAAATTATGCAGGACAGTAGAGAGTGGGGATGCTTTTGTTTTCTGCAACACTTGGAAATAAAATGAATAATTACCATGTACTATATATAAAAAGCATTCATAATTGGTTATGCTACAAGGTTAGGTTTTCAATAATTGTATTTGGCAGCAATGGAAAAAGGTCACTAGTTTATTGGGATTATTCTTTTACATATTTATAACTTAATGCTGCTTAGGGTTCGTATAAGTTGAATGAGAACGATTCTAGATTTTGATTAAGCCGAAATAAAAATAAAATTACTCTTAATATTAAACTTAGGTAATGGAGTAATTCTTTTGTTGAGCGGTTTATAATTTAAATGGCCAAACAATTTTAATGTATGAAACAGTAATCAGTTTGATAAATTAATTTCGATTGCTTTGTAGAGTTGTTCTAGCAGCAATTTAACTATGTAAGATAGTTGGACCATTAGTAAGAAAAGAAAAGATAGCTGTGCCGGCCCAACCATATAGAAGTCAATAGGCTAAAAGAAACCCGATCACAATATGGGTTTGGAGTCAGATTTGACAATAGCTTTTAAGCTCATCATAAGCCCACTCGCTAGCATACTACTAAAAAGGTTTTTAATTGTTAGTGTTAAATGCTCAAATACCCAAAGTCCCACGTTGATGGAGGAGAACTGGAGAAAAGACCAACCCTTGTGATCATTGCATCACATAAAAGCTACATGAGGAGGCTTCCACTGCTGCAAGAGGGAATCACTTGAGGTGGTTTCAGAAACTCGACCCTGCCATAACAAGAAGCACCTGCCTGAACTAATCAAAGTTGCTAAATGTCCTCTCACCGACAAACACATTCTTATTAAAAAAAAATTATTCTTATCCCGTAAGTAAAGCTAGTTTTTTTAAACCATAAGTCAGTTTATAATGTCCTTTTACTGCAAATTGTAAGGTTCTTTAACGCCAGGTACCAAGGTATATGACTGAATGAATCTCAGACACCATCGCAAACCCTACTTCCAAATTAATACATAATCTCACACCCTACTTCCAAATTAATACATAATCTCTATTGCAGTAAGCTACTAGTTGCCTAACTCAACCACACTCCTGAACTTATAAATAGACTAGATAGAGTCACCCATTCTTGAGTGTAAAGTAGCTAACTACCCTTCTTTCTAGAATAGTTTGGCTTCTTAGAACTTATAAATAGACTAGACAGTCACCTATTCGGCTATTCCTGAGTATAAAGTAGCTAACTACCCTTCTTTCAAGGATAGTTTGGCTTTGTAGAACTTAATAATAGACTAGACAGTCACCTAATCCTGAGTATAAAGTAGCTAACTACCCTTTCTTTCTAGGATAGTTTGGCTTCGTTTACCTAATGAGCATCGACACTGATGCCTTTTGCAGTTTATATCAACTTCCTGCACCTTCAAAACCTTATCACAGAAGTATCATGCTCTCTTTCAATAAACCATAAAGCCTCGTTCCATCATTTATTTTTCCTCCGCGAATAAATAGCGAATATATATAAAAGGTCTCACTTCATCATTCTTCTCTAATCTATTCATATAAATAGTTCATTTTATTTAGATGTTCCGATCAACAAAACATTTATAAGTACATGAATAGTATTATAATCGAACGTCAGTGTTCACATTGTTCTGATTAACATAACATAGGAAGTAACTGAATATATTCGAACACATAATAAATAAACATTACAAACTCTTGTCATAAAACAACAGCATTTCATTTCTAACCAACATTTCACAAACTTGAAAATAACCATGACAACAGCAAAGAACTGCATCTCACAGCCATAGAAGAACTGTCAATCAGTTACGCCATGCCTCCACTTGTGGCTGTTCTAATTATCTGGAACAAAGCTGTCAGCAACGAAAAAAAGAAAAACTTTAATCAGTTACAGCAACATGTCTTTTGTTTACCATCTATCCATTCAATGCTGAAGAGAGGGCTGGTCATCAGATTTTACAATGGTGAATAACGATTATAAACTTACTCCCTATGAATAATATTAGAGATGACATCATACTGAAAAAGGCGAAAAGTAAACACTGTGAAATTAATTTCTTACATAAACAAATCTGCAATCAAATTAAAAGCATGCAAAAACTTCGTAAATTATCCTACCAGTTGGTTCAAAAGCAATATACAATTCTAATGATAACTTTCACTAGGCTACACTCTTTAGGCCTCCTACAAAATCATTGAACAAAATGTCTTAAATTTATTCGAAGCAGTGCACAAACTGGCATTTTATCCTTGAGATACAGAGGATTCTATGGCAAATAACTTAATTTGTTATAAGCACTAAAATATATGTCATTTTGTTTTAGAAAAACATCATGCCTCAATCCAAACAAAATGAATGATAACTAATTATAGCTTATGCAACCTACTTCTGTAGACGATTAATTTTGCAAAACATGCTGCTACTTATTTATGAAGAAAGTAACTTAGAAGAAAGTAACTTACAGGATCCAATAACGACAAATATGAAGAATCCGATGGCGATCGGTCCCATGGGGTAAGAACTTCCTTTCTTCACGGCTGACTCAGGCACTGCGCCTCTCTTCTTGATGTTCTTCTCAAACTTCTGCACTTTCCTGTCTGCTAGTCTCTTTGATGTTGTCTGTAACATTTAAAAATCACAAAAAATCAATATAAGACTATAACATAGTTACGGAGGAAGAAAAATATGAATAATTACAATGCAATTAAACAGTTTTTCACAACAAAACATAGTTACAAAAGAATATAAGAATGCAATTTATTAATGGTCAATCAGTTGATGGAATAGTTGCTGTTTAGCACAAGGTCTCAGGTTCAAATCTCCCAACAACTAATTATAAATGAATATGTGATGCAATCCAAAAATTAGATGATATGCTTTCCAAAACAATAATATAAACTCGAGATACATTCCAATTACAAATACATTGTATTAGCAGCACAACTGAAGAATCGAGATGCACAATTGATCAGCGCAGTGAATTAGCCAAAACATTAATCAAATGATCGGTACAATTATAAGATCAAACATTATCGCAGTTACATTCCAATTACAAACAATATACACAAAGAAACTAAAGAATTAAAGGAAGCAGCAATCAATCAATCTATCTAATTTCTAAATTAACCGAAACACTAATCCGATTATCGAGTTTCAGAATCGAGTCGTAAAAGCCTAATAAGCTAGTACAGTATCACCTAACGATTAACGAAAACACATATTATAACAAATTATCGCAAACATATCATAAACAAATCATGATTATATTACAAATAAAAACATGTGAAATTGAGCTGAAAATCAACAGATCTGAAAGTGTAGATAGTAACAAACAAGCATATACAAAAGTAATGATCAATCGCATACAAATCAACAATGAATAAACACATGTAACAAAATTAAGCAGAAATAACAGATCTGAAAAATAAAAGGCTTAATTAGAAAGTAAAGTTACCATTTGAAGAACGAGAGAGAAGAAGAGAAGAATTTAATTATTTATTTATATATTATAATAGAGCTGTTGCTGCTGCTTTCTTCTTCAACCGCTTCTCAATATGTTTTGACTCTTCGCAGCGCTTTGCTTTATATTTGTTGATGGAAGAAGGCAAAGCCTATTTTAATATTTATTTATTATTTACTTTTGTTTTAAAAAATAGGGGAAAGTTACGTTCCGTCTCGGATTTGACTTGTTCGTTGTCTATCGTCGAAAACAATAGGATGTAGGACTTGGTCAACGAGGGTTGTAAGTTGTAACCTATGTTTTTAAAAGGGTTTTATATCAAATGGGCCACTGATCTCATTAAAAAGTATCAAGTAGCTCCCCAATCTCCACGGGGACTCATTTAAGCCACTAAACTAAGAAATATATCATTTGCCCCCCATGCATTCACAAAAATAATACAATTTATGGTGGCCTAAGTGAGAATAATACAATCTATCCAAGATTGAACTTTTTTTTGCCACCATAAATTTTATCCAAGACACTTAGACCACAATAAATTGTATTATTTTTGTGAATGCAGGGGGGCAAATGATATATTTCTTAGTTTAGTGGCTTAAATGAGTCCCCGTGGAGACTGAGAAACTACTTGATACTTTTTAATGAAATCAGTGGCCCATTTGATATAAAACCCGTTTTTAAAACCGGACCGGACCAGCCGGTTCGACCGGTCCGACCGCTAACCGGTGGCAGGTCCGGTTTGGTTCACCCAAAAAATCAGTACTCCGGTTTTCCTGTTCAGAACCGGCCAAAAATCGGACAAAACCGATACCGAACCGGACCGGTGGCCGGTTTATTGAAAAAAATTGGTTTATGAGGTCTGAAAAAAATCGGTACAATCTAAAAAAAACCGGTTTATGATAAAAAAAACCGGTTTATGAGAAAAAAAATCGGTTTTTTACAAAATTTATTCATAATTTTCAGATTGTATTATATATTTATATAATTATATATATATATATATATATAATATTAAATATAAAATTAAATTGAATACTGCGTAAACTCTCTCTCATGAGAGTCTACCGACAGTAACCCGCCGCCCCCCTCTCTTCTCCCCCCTCCGCCCTCCCCCTCCCCCTCCCCCTCCCGCTCCCGCTCCCGCTCCCGCTCCCGAAGCCCCTCCTCCCCTTCTTCATATCTCCTCCGCCCTCCTTACTTCTAAATTCAACCTCCCTCCTCCGCCCCACCCTCCGCCGCCCTACGACGCCCTCCGCTTATTTTTTAAATTCAATAAAATCGAGTGTTGTTTAAAACTCGAAGATTCCAATCGATTCAATAAACTTTGTTTGTTTTTTCGGATCTAAGGATTTAAAGCCTTTTCCGATTGTTTTTGGTTTGTTGTAAGATCGGTTTGTTTCTTGTTGTCTCATCATTTGTGTGAGTTTTTTTCCTCTGATCGATTGTGTCAGTTTGTTTTTGTATTTAGTTTTGGTGCTTCATTTTATGATCTTGGAGGCTTCTACGGAGATGGATAAACACTGTGATGAAGTGTTAGTGTGTTATACACATAGGTCTGCGAATATTGTAGCTCATTGCTTAGCTAGGGCGACATATTCTATGTCAGGTCTTTCGGAGCGGAATGTTTTTGCTCCAAATTTTATCATCTGTAACCTTGCAAAATTTTAATGCAAGTACGATTTTGTCAAAAAAAAATATAATATTAAATATATATAATTATATATATATATATATATAATATTAAATATATATAATTATATATTACATAATTATGACGTCACACCGGTTGAACCACTGGTCGAGCCGGTTGAACCAATCGAACCAGTAACCAGTAGGGCTTCCGGTTCGATGCCCGTTCCGGTTCTGAGAACACAGGTTGTAACGCGCATGGATAGATGATTTATAAATTACGGACAGTCGTTAGTTGTTACTTCCTTCGTACCCGCCAAATCTTTACACGTGGTTTGGGACGGATACAAAAAATAATAGATGTAATATTGTTAAAATAAATAAAATAACAAATATAATAGTGATTTTATTGTTAAAATAAGTGAAGTATTGGGTGTCATTGTTAAAATAAGTGAAGTATTGGGTGTCATTGTATAAAGTGTTGAAAAAGTGGAAAAAAGTAGTTAATGTAATAATGTGTATTTATTGTTAAAAATTACTATTTTTAATAATGTAAAGAAATTGATGGAAAATGTAAAGAAATAAAAGGGTTAGAGGGAGTACATATTTACAAACAAGTCCCATTCCACCGTATTTCACATATATCAAAATTTACATTTTCTACATTTTTTTTTGAAACATACATTTTCTACATTTGTATGCTTGTAGTTCTTTTCTGAAACCATATATTATAACATTATATTCTTTATATCCTTATACATAATAAACATAAGAGAGATTTTATCCATAATTTTGGTCATTGTATTATCAAAATCATTTTAACCGTATATATATATATATATATATATATATATATATATATATATATATATATATAATAGCCCAACAACGGTCTATAATTCATGAGACATTTTATTCCATTTAAAATTGTAACAACCCCGATTTTTCCGGATTTATTATTATTATTATTTAAATATTTTATTGGTTTTCCATAAAGGAATAATAAGATTGTGAATATTTAATTTTAATTTGAATGCAGTTATGTGTTTAATTGTTAATAGGTTATTCGGGTAGACTGTATTTGGTACTGTCCATGTTAGTAAAATGTTTATTTTATTAAAAATTTATATTTTTATCAAAAGTGATAAATTGAGTTTGTTTTAAAATTTTATGGATCGAGTTGGTATTTTATTAGTACAAAAATTATACCCGATATTCTACCTGTGTACAAAAGTTTTATTTGTATAAATTATTAAAATGTTTAAAATTTAGTATTTTCACATTTTTGGTAACTTGAGATTATTTTAGAATTTTAAGGATCAAAACTATATTTTTCTCGTACTAAAAATTTACCCGGTATCTTATCCGTGCCCCATTAATATTTGGGTGCATTATGAAAATATTTGAAAATTTGTATTTTATATTTTTGATCAATCAGGGAAAATTATGTAAAATTTATTATATTAAAGTATATTTTTAGTTTAATTTACTTTGTGTTAGTTTATTTTTAATGCATTTAAACGTGTTATGATTTTTATTAAATAGGAAAATCATCCCGTACGTGTTATGTGACTTATGTGTACCATAGAATATTTTATTCTATTTTTCTTTAATTTTTATATTTTTAGAATTCAATTATTTCGCATTTTAATTTCCGGACCCAGCCCCTCTATTCAATTCGAGACCTTGTTTTTGATAAAATTATTTTTATATAATAATAGGTTATTTAAAAATGCATTATTTTGTAATTCTTGGAATAATAATAAATTTTGGGAAATTTTGATATTTATGTCATATTTGTTTAAAAATAATTTTTTGTCATTTTTATCCCATAAAAATTATTTTTAAGGCTTAATAATTTTAATTAGGGGTTAAAAATATTTTTGGGGTATTATTTTTTTATAATATAAAGAGAAGCTGAATTATTTTTATTCATTAAAATAATCAGAAAATCAGATTTTCTGATTTTATTTTCTGCATTTTCTAGAAATGTGTTCTTGAGCATTCTTCAGAATCGAACTCTCTTTTGAAGGTGATTCCGGTATCCAAATCTCTATTATGAATAACCAAACTGAATCTCACATGTTGTACTACATATTTATGTGGGTGTGTATATCTGAAGTTGCTTGATTCTTAAAAGTTTGATTTTCATTCGAATTATTAGGGTTTATGTTCAAAAATTTGGGGCTTTTTGTTTGGGAGCTTGGTTGAGTTTTTTGATTGGTTGTATAGCTTCATATTGATGTCAGGAGTGTAATTCAATGTTCAATTTCATCGTTCTATTGCTAGTTTTGTCAATTCGAATTCTAGGGTTCTTGAATCAAATTGGGGCTTTTTGATTGAGTGATTTTCCGGTTGTTTTGATGATTCCAATATCTTTATATGATGATTTAGAGTCGATTCATGTAGTTAATTGTATCATTCTATAGCCGGATTGTGATATTCAAGTTTGTTAGTTTATGCCCAATTTTCAAATCATTCTTGCAAAGCTTGTGTTGATCGTTTGTATGTAAGGTGTTAGGGGTTAGATTATATGAGTTATAAGCTTCATTTTGTGATGTTAAAAATACAATTTGGTTTCGAATTGTAGAAAAACGTTTTTTTGCACGAGTTAGTTTGATTTTTGGCCGGATTTTAACTTCTGATTATTATGGGTTTGTGTTGTCATGTTAATTGGATTGTGGAGTGAATTTGGTACATGAACCACCAAAAACCCATGCGTTTTGGGGTGTTTTGAAGCCTTGAATGGTCTCACCGGAGTTGTTTATTGTCGCCGGATAATTTTCGGATTCCGGCGAACCTCCATTAATGGTGGTTGAGTGTTCTTGGTGTTCTTGGTGATGAATGTGTGGAGATGGTGATGAATAGTGCAGTTTGATCCAAAAATTTTCTAAAACTTTTCAAAAAAACTGTTTTTGGATCAAATTTTTATAAAAATTTCTAAAATCCAGAATTCTTTTATGAATAATTATTTTAATTTCCAAAAAAATTAAATTTAATTAGTTAATTATTTTTAAATAATAATTTTATTAATTTTATTAATTGATTAATTCATTTTAATTGATTAATTATATTAATTAATTATTATATAGTTGACTTAATTGAATTCAAATCTTTTATTCTAAAATATTTTTTTTAATTTTTATTAGTGATTAATAAATCATTAATTTGAATATTCAAGTAATTTAATTATTAATTGAATTATTTTTATTAATTGCGTATTAATTCAACTGTTTGTCCGTTTTAAACGAGACAAATATTTTTGGAATCAGAAAAATGACCCGATTATTATAAAAATGATTTTAAGTTAAAATTCAACTTTTAAATTTGGGTCGACTTATTTAATTGTAATGAAATGCAAGCATGCTATGGTTATTAATAATTTATTTGTATATGTGACTAAGTTAGTGTTTGACTATTAAGTGATATTCGTGCTATGTGTTGATTGGTTACGTGACAAGTATGTATATATATATATATATATATATATATATATATATATATATATATATATTATTCGGGGATTTATGATTTATCTCTAGGGTTAATTATTATCTTAAGAATATTTCGAGGATTAATTGTTGTCTCGAGGATTAATCGTGTCTTGAGAATTAATTGGTTATTTCTGTTTTATTTCGAGGAATAAGGTATTTGTTTTGAGGATTATTTATTTAACTCGAGGATCTATTTATTTAATTCAAGAATTAATTGGTAAGTATTGATTTAGGTCGTCAGCGGAGATAAGTAGATGTTTAATAAAGAAGGTTGGAGATGAATGCAGTATTGTTTGTGGATTGTAATAAAGTAGGTTGGAGATGAAAGTATTGTTTGTGGAATTGATGGTTTACTTGTGAGGTGTTTTAACTCCGGGAAAACGTATATGTTCAAAGGGGACATTTCCGATTATTTTCTTTCAGCTGAGATTTTGGTAAGCATGGATTAAAACTTTTGAGTTTATAAGCGTTATTAGAATATCAGAATTGTCGTCTGGAGACTGAGGTATTATTTTATGTTTGACTATAGAAGTAGACGCGCGGACTCGATGTCAACGGATCAGACTCGTGGCAATCGCAAGAGCGTCAAAACAACGAATGATTACAACAGAGGATGTGATGACGTAAGATAGAGGAAGAAGAAGATAGTTGTATTACTTCGGCGTTACGCAATAGCTAAGGACCAGAGGCAAGTATTTTCTCCCTTGATCATCTTAAACACTTTTATTTTATGTTTCATTGATTCGTATCATGACGAATAACTATTGTTCAGAGCTATTTTTGATTCCCAAATATTTTTTCGAACAAAGTCACTTGATGTGAAAATTTCTTTATGATAAACTCTTCATATCCTTATTATCGTAGTAAATAATAGGGATGTGAACTGTATGTGAAACTAAGCATTTCCTGTTGAATTCGGAAATTGCTCTATTGGATTGGCAATGGTAAAGCGTAGGAGGCCATGATGATTTCATGGTCCAGCAATATTTAAGGAGGATATGGTAACCATTCCATCTTCCTATAGGCTAACATTACTTGCCTATTTTGGTACCCTCATGAAATCCGGATTATACACACGGGTATAGCTGTACCAGTGGAGTATAAAGGGTCCCATTGCTTTTGAACCTGATCAGGGGGCAATGGTGTTTCAGTTATGTATATCCAATCCATATCGCCAATATGGCTATTATATATTGTGAGTTAGCAGATGATTCATTTTTATGACATGCCAAATGATTTCAGTTATGGTTTGAATTATATCACAGTTGATGATTCAGTTTTCTCTATAAACTGTTTTACATTTCAGTTGATTTTATGCCCCACTTATCCTGGTTTTATATCAAAAATTTTATACGCTTGTTGAGCATTTCTTTCGCTCATACTTGCTGTTTTAAATTCTAACATTTCAGTAAAGTAGTTTGGCGAGACTTATCCGCACAGTTCAGAAAGAGAAGAGGCGTGATGCTATTTCGAAGATGACTTGCTCAGGATGTCTGGATTTAGTGTAAGATCTATTTTATATAATTGAGTTCTAATATTTATTATTATTATTATTATTATTATTATTATTATTATTATTATTATTATTATTATTATTATTATTATTATTATTATTATTATGTAATAGTCTAGTTGGCCTGGCGTACTTCTTATCGAAGTTACACCAGTGGTTTAAGATTTGATCAAAGAGAATGTTGTAAAGAAATAATACTTTTTATTTAATGGAATTTGGATTCTTGTTTCTAGTCCTATAACCTTAAAAGATCTTGGTATGTTTGGGGTCATAGATGTATATTTCCCATATTGGACAATCACAAGTGAATGATTATTATTAAACAGATGTTTTATTTTGATGATTTTCACGTGACGACCAAATCTTCTGACCCCGGATTTAGGGGCGTTACAAAAATCATGCAACATTGTCTATCTCTCTCGACATCGCACCACACCCACCCCCTTTTTCTTACAATCCATCGCACTCTTTTTGTCCCTTCTTACAATCCATCGCACTCTTTCTTCCCTTATTCTTCTAGACACCACCACACCCACCCCCCTTTTTCGTTCGGTTTTCGTCTTTATTTTCATTTTGTTCCTTTTTCTTTTGGTTCGAGTTTTGTGGCTGGGCGTTTGATGTCTGAATCTGAATGTTTGTTAGGTTGCTGTAGTTCGTTAGAAGTTTAGGTCGCAGAGCCTATTTGTTGTGTTTTCATGGCTTCGTTTTTCTGAGTCCCTGCGTTTTGTTCTGAGTCAATTAGCCGAGTCCTATGTGCTGGTTTCGATGTTGCTGAGTCTATTTTCGAGTCCTAATGTTTTCGTGTTTTTGTTTGTTGTCAAAGTTAGAGTTTCTTTCGTGCGTTTCTTGAGTCTGAATCCAGCCGAGTCATCTGTTTTCTTCTTCTTAATTTTTTGTTTTGAATTCTGTTTTTGCTGTTAGTTTTCGGTGCTGAAATTGAAGAATAGCTGCTTGTTTAAATCCTGTTTCATTGTAGTTTGCTGCTGGGTTTGGTAACTTCGTAGTTTTGTGTTCTGTTATGAGTTTTGTTTCGATTGAGTCGCTGAATCTTTTGTTACATTTTGTTTAGTGGTTTCGATTGAGTTTTAGTTTGGTTTGGTTGTTTGGTTTTGTTTAATTCGTAGTTTTATATTAATTGAGTTGTAGTGTTGCCGAGTTGACTCGTAATTTTGATGTGTTGAGTAGTGTTGCTGAGTTTGCAGCGAGTTAGCAAGTTGAATTGGTTCTTTCAATTTCATGTGCTGTTTTCTGAGTTGCTATGTAGTACTGAGTCGATTGAGTTTTCTGAGTGTTTGCTTGTTTTTTTCTGAGTTGAATTATGGTTTTCTGAATTATGCTTAAACCATAGTTTTGTTTTTCTGATAAAAAAAATAAAACCGTAGTCTTGCTTGGTAACAGTATCATGTGTAAAGAAAGAGGTAGAAGTTCATAATTTAGGAATTTAATTTAGTTTTGGTAAGGTCAATTTTCTATTTATGTGCTATTAATGTTTTTAAATGTCTCCATGATTTTTGGTTTTTTGGTAATAGCTTTTAATATTTGAATTTTGATTGTTGTAACGTGATTTTTGCTTGTCGTGGTAGAGGACTTAATTTGCTATCTAATTTTCATATTTGTCTTTATCATTTTCATATTGGTTTATCATTTTTAAAATTGAGTTTTTCCCTTAATTTGCTCTTAACTTCTGCATGATGTTGTTATTGTTTGTATGCGACTTAATATTTTATATTTAGATAATAGTTAAACCAAATCTTATTTATTGTTTATAGTTAAATCTTATTTTTTTTATTAAAGTACCATGAATGAAAATTCATTGGAGGCCATATTTGGTGGCTTTTTTATGCCTTTGAGAGGTATTGGATTACCATTTATTGATTGATAGTTTTTAATATCAGTTACATATAGTGTATTTATGAGCTAGTATTGATGACTATTTAGTATAGTCAACATCACTAGCTTAATTTTAGCTTTGGTTTAATTCTTTAATATGTTAAATGTGTTTAAATGCTTTTATGATTTGAGCTAATATTGATGACCATTTAGTATAGTCAACATCACTAGTTTAATTTCAGTTTTATAAATGTTTTTAAATGTTTTTTTTTTACTTTTTATGTGAGTAAGTTACATATGTACATATTTTGACTTAAAAATATTTTGCGTCATCATGGATTTTATGGGTTTCTTATCGTTTAATGTATTTGAGGCTTGACTTTTAAAATGCTAAAATTTGTTAAATTTGTTAAATTTTTTATGTTATTTTAGTTATATATTTTAAATGTATATCTAACCAAAGGATCCTCTTTGGTTAGATTGTACTTTATTTTATTATATTATGTTATGATATTATTTTTGTTTTTCGAGATTTTTATTTTGATGTATGATACAAATGGACTTATGTTTTTCTCTTTTATCATTTTTGTAATTTTCAGTTAAAAGTACATAAGGTACTTTATGGAGGTTTGGATGGCTAGAGGGAGATGAGGGAAGGAAGACATCGGTGTATAAGTCAATTTAGCTACAAATTTTGATGGCAGTAGAGACTTCGCTATAGCTACCAGAAGTTACGTGTTGAAGCTAATTTTCGTCACGGGCTAAGCTTCAGTATTAGATTTATAATCGGGTATTCGTATAGAGCTATAAATTTAGGGATTTGATATCCATGGTGATTTAGAGGGAGAATTAGGGTTTATGTAATTTTGGGACTGAGCATGAGAGAGTTATTTCTAAGAGAGACTAGAATTTCGGGATCTCTTCTCAAGGTACCTACGTATCCTTTTTTATAGGAATCAAGCCCACGTAGTTCTTTTAGGGTATGTTACCTTTTCCGTATAGGACTATATTTAGGCCAACACTCATATTCTTTAGGAGCAAGTCACCTGCACATGGTATGTTTCCTCGTTTATTATATTCCCAATTGTATTGGGTTTCTAGTGAGTAAGGATTAATGATCCATTAGACCTCTTCCAAACCTTTATTACTAATCGATACCCATTAAGAGATCGGGTCCATATTATGTATGAACAAGCCAGTGTTTACCGAGGGTTTATCCTTCGGTGAACACTTTCTTTTTTAGTGTTGTCACCTTCCAGTCGGACTTCTTAGCTTGTGTTTATTCACCATTGTCTTTGTGTGCTCGGGCAAGAACTGTGATATAGCTTTCAAATATCGGCTATATTTGTTTATGTTCGAGTTGTTTCCAAGCATCAAGCAATTCGATTTGGTGCCAAATCTTGCTTGATTTTGCTTGCGTAGTATAACCTCCAAGTGTCAAGTAATTTGATTTATAAAAAATCTTACTTGACTGTGCTTGCATATGGATGAGAAGTCGTCTGTAAGACACAAAATTGTCAAAAGACTCTACTTACCAATTTTTCATCTTCCGCTACAGAGTCCCCGGTATATGAACCATCATAGCATAAAACGCAGTTTTTCGATTCATTTTGTGCTTCCAACCCTCAAAGTCTACAAAGTATCTTTGATCCGGTTTGCGCACTGATGAGATATACTCTGCGATCTATAAAAATGTTAAATCTAAAAAATTGTAGATCACCACTTTCTCATCTCGATCAAACCATCATAGCTTCGGCCTAAAGCATATATCCGACTCGATATATCCTCAGCCCCCAAGTGACTTATTCCTTCATTAAGGAAGTGGTATGTCACTAGTCCAGGACGGATATATTTTTGTATCCCCATGTGAGTGTCGATTGATCATAAGTATAGGATTTGATCGATTTGTTGCCCCCAAATGATCATCAATAGATCATAAGTCCAGGACTTGAACAATTTGTTATCTTCAAATGATTGTCGATTGGTCACAAGTCTAGTATTAGAATTTTTCCCCCCAAGTGTTTGACGACGGGTCACTAGTCCAAGATTTTAACGAATTCGTTGCCCCCAGTGACCCTCGGTGAACACTTGTTTGGGTTGGATTATATTTTCTTCCATAATATATCTGCATAAATCTTGGGAAAAAAATTGCACGATATGAATGCTAAGGAAAAACATCACTTATCTTGATTTTGTCGAGCAGATTTTGATTTTTGGATCAACAAAGCTTGAGCATATAATTTTCTTTAATGTCAGGCGAGAGATTCATTGAAGGTATGAGATGTCAGACAACAACTAAGATATGGTGTGACAACAAGATTGAGTGCATTCAATGGCCACGAGGATTGAAAGTTTATAGCAGGAATCATCGATGCTCTGAAGATCCATTCTCTTCACCTTATTTTTTAGGTTACTGTACTGTAATTTTTCCTGAGCTCTGCGTTTTCTTTTAGGAGTGTACCTCTTTCTTCCTACTTTATTCTGGCCAGCCGTTGTTTGTATTTAGATCCCTTATATTTGTTTTCCAATCTTGCGTGCAACTTTCTTCATCCATTGCTTTGAGTTTGCAAGGCTTTTTTCTGCAAATTGTCAAGCTGATGGAATTTAAGGAGTTCTGATTTATGCAGTTGATCACAGCAGCTCTGCAAATTTATTTGTACAAGAATTTGCTGCAAAATGCCTCCAACTCGTTGCACTATCTTTCCTATCTCCTTTTTACCATTATTGAGACTGCTTGTTACCTTCACTTAATTGATTGTATTTCCTTCTTCTTTTTTAATCTTGTTGTTGAACCTCTACTACTGAAGCCAGCGAGTTGAAGTTTGTTTCCTTGTTATATATCTTCTGAACGCTAAATTTCATCTTCCTCAAAAAATTGGTGCTTCTTTTACTTTATAATTTTGCTAAATGTGGTTCTGACTTCTAAATATGACCAGAATTTTTTGATGGCGTAGCTTTCAGTTTCTTGAGGTGCCCGATTACTTTTTTTCCCCTTGAGTATGCAGAAAATTTGAAATCAGCCCTTTGTAGCGCTATATGATTTAGTTGCTGGATCATGCAACCAGTTTGCTCCTATATGTGTTGTACGCTATATATCTTGGTCAGCTGAGATTGTTCATTATTCCACGCATATGTTGCCTCATACTTCCCAGCTCTCTTTCTTTCTTTATCATGCGGCTCCTTTTAACATATCATACATTTCTGTGTATTTGATTATAGAAGCATCAGGAAGTGACTACCGCTACCTGCTACTTCGTTGATTATATAAAAACAAGGTCATGCCAGACTTTTTTTTATTTCACCAACATAGCAAATAACATTTATATTTCCATTCATCTATCTTCCAGGTATTTAATTTGTCTCCAGAATATAATGCATATGCTTTACTTTCCTTTTTTTTTTTTGCACTGAAATCATAGGCACACACATATCTGCTTCTATGCTTTGTAATTACCCAGTGCATCTGCCTGCTTTTTACTACTTTAATCTGGCTCGTTTTAAATTACGAACTGTGGATTTTGCAAGCTGATACCAGGTGTTAGGCATGAGAAGATATGAGCTCTAAAATGTGTATTAGCAACCACACTAATGATTGAGTGCATCCAGTCAACCAAGAGAAAAAGATTAACTGTGCTGCTATAAAAATTATCTGGCACTACTTGCTGCTTTGATTTATCTGCTGCAGTTTGGATCAATGCTACGTAGGTTTATGTCCTTAGTACAAGAATTTTCGTTCGGGAGAATCATAAAGCTCTTCAGTTCCACTCCCTGCTGTAATCTCATTACTCTAGCAAAACTGCAAATGTGTTCACACTTCTGCTGAGCTTTTGTTTTAATTTGCTTCAACTGGCTGTTTTATACCATGTAATTCATACCCCAATTCACTGCACTTTTTGCATATGCATATTCCATCCTTTAGACAAGTCTAGATCGGATGTATGCTGTACATGTACTCGAGTCATCGCAAACTAGGATTGTAACAAGCCAATTTGTACAGCTCCAAACTAAGACCATTGATTCACCCCCGAATTTTCTCCTCACAGAGTGCATATTGAAGTGTCATTTTTTTTGTAACATCTGTTGACTGTCATGTATTTTTCTACTCACACGTAGTACGGAGTACAGTTGCGAGCTTATCGTCCTCTTGCTTTATTTCTTCTCTGATCTTTTTCATTCCTGTATGATGAAATAAGCGAGTTGCACAAGGTTGATTGAGTCACCAAGTTTATTGTGTTGGATGCAGTTCTACTTACTGCCAAGTTACTTGCATTGTGCTGAGTTTTTGGCAAATCCTGATGTATTGTTACAGATGTGAAGCCTTGATTTCTTCACCCCACAGCACGTGAACTATTTTTTCTTTGGTTCTCTTCGTTATTGAAAGTGTTCACTTTCTTGTTCACATGGGTTGTGCAGTCTGTACACCACTCAGGTCTTCTAATCAGTCTTTTCGAAGCATCAGAGTCTTAGGAAACATAGCTTTGACGTTTACCTCTGCATATGACCTCTAATCAGCCACTAAGTGAATGCTCTTGTCTTCTTCCAACTTTGCTCGCTGCATAAACAGTGATTGCATATATTGTTGAGCATTACCCGTCCTCCTGATATGTTTGATTTAATTACCAATTTGTTTCATCCAATCTTGACATTCGCATCTTGTTTTCGTTTTTGATCCTTCTAGCCTTAACATTGAAGAAACATGCAGATTCAACAAATTATTACAAGACTGGATAGCTTGACACCCTGTCACTAAAACAGCCATAACTTTCAGTAGAAAAATCCTTTTCATGAACCGTTTGTTGCATAAAAAACTAGACTGTGATAACTTTTTAATAGTATATAATTCACGACCCAAAAAGTTCTCAATGAAAGTAGTTTATTCTTCAAAGTTAGGCATCTGGCTGTCTAGTTTTCTGTTTTCTGCAATTCATATTTTTGCTTCCTGCAATTGCATGAGTCCAGATTTTCTCCAATTTTCTTTTCTTGCTTTACAATTTCTTCATAAATTCTTGTACACCTTTATAAGCTCCCAGGTGACTCTTCTTTTCTAGATGTAAATATATAATTTTTTGATGTCCTTCCGGATTAAAAGTTTAAACTTCTCTGTTAGGCCACTGTCAAACATGTAGCAAGTGAACTCTGTAGCATCTCTTACCCAGTCATAATTATTTTCGAGCAATTATTTTTGAGTGATATCCATCTGACCATCTTTCAATATCGATCATGCAGTATCAGACTTCGATTCGAAAGTACACCCTTAACATCTTTGCGTGCACTAACTCGCAGAATATTATTGTTTTCGTTTCTTTGAATAGCCTTTGTCAGGTCACAGATCTCACTGTATCTGCGACTTTTTCTGGTTGCCATACGCTTTTACTAGGTGATCTTTCTCCCTTGTAAATTATCTTCTTTAATATCCTTGTTTCTGGAAATCTAGTTCATCTATTTGTTTAGTACATTATAGTCCTCTGTCACCCATGTGTTGCTTGTATACATCATATATTTGTGCACTAAAAACTTCTCAAGTTAACAAAGGTGGAAGAGTTGCCAGGTTAATTTGGGCCTAGTCGACTAATATTGGAACACTCTGTTCGTGCAGAGTCATTGTGGACATGACTTCGTAAAACAAGACTTTCAAAATCGCTAGTAGTGTGCAGCATAGGAGAGCCGAGGCAGATATCAGTCTTGCAAATTACTAGTCGGAGAATCAAAACTTCAGCGAAGTTAACCAGATAGACATTGGCACTACATATAGTAATATCATAACGATTTCATGCTTTATAACAATATTAATAGTAGATTCAGGAGTCTGAATCGTACAATAGTGAGAATTAAATATATGGTGATAAGTAATGGGACTGTACAAAGGTTTTTCCATCATACACGCATAGAACTAACAAATATAACGTTTAAGTATACTTCCCTGAATATTTAGAGTTATTCTCTCCCATGATCCTCCATGAATCACCAGATACTTGTCCCACCGTCTATTTATGATTTCTATACGATTGCCAAATGTTGAAGACAATTTTCGTCACGGGCTAAGCTTTAGTATTAGATTTATAATCGGGTATTCGTATAGAGCTATAAATTTAGGGATTTGATATCCATGGTGATTTAGGGGGAGAATTAGGGTTTATGTAATTTTGGGACCAAGCTTGAGATAGTTATTTCTAAGAGAGACTAGAATTTCGGGATCTCTTCTCAAGGTGCCTACGTATCCTTTTATAGGAATCAAGCCCACGTAGTTCTTTTAGGGTATGTTACCTTTTCCGTATAGGACTCTATTTAGGCCAACACTCCTATTCTTTAGGAGCAAGTCACCCGCACATGGTATGTTTTCTCGTTTATTATATTCCCAATTGTATTGGGTTTCTAGCGAGTAAGGATTAATGATCCATTAGACCTCTTCCAAACCTTTATTACTAATCGATACCCATTAAGAGATTGGGTCCATTATGTATCAACACTACGAATTTTTATGTTTATCCTTTTTGTAAACAATGTATTTCTTTTTGTAGGGCACTCTTTTTCCCCACTGAGTTTTTTTCCCATAGGGTTTTACTCTTGCAGGGTTTTAACGAGGCCTTTTTTGTGGGTTATCTTTTTAGACATTAAAGGCATTATTGTCTAAACATCCGAGAGTACTTGTCTTACTTTCGGTTAGATGATAAACTTTTTTGAATGAAGGAAACTCCTTTGTTCGATCATTGTATTTCGATGTAATTCATTAATGAAAATGTTGCTTTAGTAAAAAAAAAAGGCATGCAACATTTTATTCCATCTGAAATGACTGATTTGCCCTTCTATTTACTATTTTTAAAAAAATTGTTGTTGGAAGGAATTGAACTTGAATCTCCAAGTTAACTTACACCTTGCTTTACCACTACACCACTTAACACACATGTGAATTAAATTATACACATTATATGTGTGTGTCGCTTGAGTGAAAAAATACATGGTATTTTAATTACTGTGACATATCAATAATTTTTCGTCATGAATTTATTTTTACATTTATTAATTTGGACTGTAATATATTTTATTATATCAAAATTATAAATTAATGATGTATAATATACAGTTTGGTTATACATTTTTAAATTGTAATGATAATAATAACCAAAATTTACTCTATAATGATAACTCCGTAACACAACTGATGTGTCAAATTATACCTAACCGCAAGCGCACGGTGTCTATTGCTAGTACAGATGGCAAGCGGGTCGAATCCACAAGGAGACAGGTTCTACTGATTCCTTTTCAGTTATCGTTAATTGTTTCAAGGGTCATACGAATATTGGAGAATATTAATTAACTAATTAAACAAGATTAACACTAATTAAATAGATGATAAACAAATTATTTAAAACCTAGGGCAATCAGGTCCACCATGCTTACACAATTGGCTCTTAAGCTAAAGCAATCAATGTGATCCTATAACTAGAGTATGTTAATCTCTTTCAAGCATTAACACTCTCGAAACATTCAACACAATTAACCACTTTTAGTAATTCAATCAATCAGGTAATTAGAGTCAAGTTAATCTCTTCCAAGCATTAACGCTCTCAGAAATCCAATGATGCTTTCGCACTCAAATTCAATTCTGCTAATCGTATGTGTGCCTCTAGTAAGTAAATCTCTCGATCCATACCCCTATTTGCATATAATTAATCCATGATATCGGCCGATTACATAAATTAATGATTAAAACATATCAATCAGAATTAACCATAACCAATCAAACCACTATGAAAATCATGCCAATATTAGTGCAAACATGGCTTCCCTTTAAGCCCTAGAAATAACTACTCGCTAATAATTAAACAAGTAAAACAACTAGTAAAACAAGAAAACATAATAAAACTAATAAGAACAAAGAAAAGATTAAGAGAACAAAACCTTCAAACTTCAATGTTGTCACCCAAAAGAAGAGTCATGGTGTTTCTCTACCTCTCCAAATAATAATATTAATCTACTCTAAACTATATTATCTGATCTAATATTACCTCCTAATCCTCTTTTCATCATACCCTAGATGTGTTTATATAGGCTCTAAAAGTCTTGCCCAATAAAAGTATTTTAATACTCTAAATCAATTACAAGTAGGATTCCATAACTGAATAGGATTCCTTAATTAAAATTCGTAACTTCTTTTTCTCCTCTGTTTCCGGCCTCTTCCAGTTTGATTTTGCTTATTGGACCACCTCTGAATTAAAGAAAATTCCACAAGCTTCGCGTGGACAGTAAGATCGTCAAATTCTGACTTCTGGAACTCAAGATATGGCCCAAACAGTGCAGGCAGCCCGTGCAGCCCAATAATACGAATTTTCTCCTATTTTATCTCCAAAATAGCTCTTTTTGCTCCAAATCCTTCCAAGTTATGAATTCTTTATTTCCTACAATAAAACAATCAAATCTATTAAATAAAAATCCAAATCAATGCAAAACACAATAAATATGAGAATAAAATCATCTAAAATATATATAAAAATATATTCTATCAAACATCCCCACACTAAGCATTTGCACGTCCTCGGGCAAATAAGTGAAATAAAAACTAAGTCCTAACAAACATCACTTTCGTAGATGACACGATTGCATTGAGCATATGCAACAAGCCGTTAAACCCCTAGGCAGCCCTAGTAGGACGAGTGTTGTCTCGTGAGGGTTTATAGTGAATGTACCCACAAAATTCATCTAACCATGCAAAAGATCAATGCTAACACAACACCACACACACAAGTCCTCTCATGCCACATCAACTTAAGAATCAAAGCAAACATACGATGTCTTGGTGTCGAAAGTGCAAGTATTCACGTAGTCTACTCAACCAACATGCAGAAGGTCATAAAAATTCATGTCAAGTGTAAAAATCGTTGGTAATCATGCTAAGCCCACAAGAAATACATCTTTAAGTCAAAACCCGGGATCTCCTATGCCAAAACAAGTAATAACTCACCTTTCACTCAAAAACGAATATTCACTCAAGAACAAGGTTAAGTGTATCACTCAATTCCAACAAAATCATAAACACAACTTGACACTCGCAATCAATCTCACTTTCAACACAACATACATCACTGATGACAATCAAAAGGTCTTTATTCGGGTTGTAACGTGGGCTAGGGACCAGGTATGTCAAGTAAAGCTAAAACAGGTTAGATGTCAAAAGCTAGTACCCAACAATAATCATTATTCAATTCCCTTTCTATTAAAACCACAAATACTTCCCCACACTTGGATTTTTCAATAACCCTTACATAATAACTTGACTAGTCGAATGAAGAAGGATCATACAAACATAAGAATGCTCTCAAATTTATTTATTTTTTTCTCTTTTTTTTTTATTTTTTTTTTCTTTTTTCTTTTTTCTGTTTTTTTTCTTTTGAGAGCTAAGGAATAAGCACAATGATCCATAGATATTTTTATGAATTTCGACTAACAAGCATCAACCAAAATCAATATTCCCCAATGGTATGATCATCAATAACCCCCCTTTTATGAACACCTTATTACTCCCTTAAGCACGATACTAACCTTTGACAATTTAGGTTCAAATTCAATGTAAGGCCAATAGAATAAAAAGGATAATGGCAAGTAATGTGGTGTGTCACCGAAAGAATAAGATTAAGCTCAACGGGTTAACTAATTGATCATGTTTAAAAGGTGTGGAAATATATATGGGAAATACGAGGTTAAACCTAAGTGCCTTTATCATCTCATCATCAAGTAATGTCATGCATTTCAAGAAAGATCTCAAGTAAGTGCTAGCAATGCAAACAACATGTGGACACTCAAGCAAACGAAAAATCATGCAAAATATATGCATATAGGCTCAAAACTCGCTTGGTGTGACAAAACATAATCAATCCCAGGTAACAAGACTCTCTAACGCACCTACTTGTACTCAAAGCATGAAAACCAAGTCATCTTGCACATATTCATGTCATTCTAATCACTTACTACATCCAATTAAGTCTACCAGTTTCAACTTGCTAGTGAAAGTGTGTGCACAAGAACAAAGCACGTCACTTCTCATACAAAAGCATCCATAAACACAAGATTCCTACGCATGCATGGGTGTATCAAGCAAAATACAACAATTAATCAAATTGCATGGCTAGAATTATTTTTGGTATTTTTCAATTTTTTTAATTTTTTTGAATTTTATAATATATAATTTTTTTGGATTTTTTATCATTGAGAACTCATCCCCACACTTAAGTGGTTCATTGTCCTCAATGAGCAAATATATAAAAGAAAAGAAAAAAATATATACAAAAATAATATTCCTAAATAAAAATATAAAAATAATAAAGGAAAAAAAATAATACAATAAAGATACAAAGAAAGGTGAAAAATACTCCCCTAGTGCATAAGCATGAAGTGACCTTTGAAAATATTGAAGTGGGAAACAACCGAACTATCTGAGTCCTCATCCTCCTCGGTTGAATCTGGTGGAGAGTATTGCGTACGAGTTCCATAGACTGGCCACCTTGCCTGAATACTACAAAACCCCAATTTACAAGAACACAAATTCGTAATAAAAATAAAATTAGAGAAAAAGATTTACCCAATACGAATCAAAGAGGTGAACTTGCAATTAATTCCTCTTTAGAATTGAATTTTTAGAGATTTAAAAAAAATAGAAGAGGAATTGGATTTGTATGTATAGAAGGGTATATAATAATAATAATAATAATAATAATAATAATAATAATAATAAATAATAATAACTATAATAATAATAACTATAATAATAATAATAATAATAATAAATAAGAATTAGAATAGAAATAGGTTTAGAATTTTAAAGAAAAGATGGGAGGTTTTGGAATTGAAATAGGAAAAGAATTAGGTGAAACAGGGGTATAAATAGATTTGGGGTTGAAAAAGAAAAAATTTTTTTTTTTATACACACAGCAGACTGCCCGCGCCAAAAGCAACCTGCACAAAGACCAGATGCGCAGGAGCAGACTGCGCGACAGTCAGGCAGCCTGCGGAAGGGTCAGTAACGCAGGAGCAACCTGCGTTACAGGGGGGCAAACGGCGCGAAAGGCAGTAACGCAGGCGCAACCTGCGTTACAGGGGTGCTGCGTGCGAAAAAAAACACTGTTCAATTTTTTTTTTTTTTAATAAAGAATACAACACTCAATTTTTTTTTATTGTTATTTTTTTTAAAGAAAAAGATGAAGGAATAATGTACACAATGAACAAATAACTAAGTAATTCTACTATATATGAAAGAGAAAGAAAGAAGTACTCCCCTATGCAAAAGCATGAAGTGCACCGATCCTCCATTGAAATCTTGGGTTGCCTCCCAAGCAGCGCTTATTTAGAGTCATTAGCTTGACCTCCTCAAAAATACTCCGGTAAAGGCGTAATATCCACTTTCTCGATCATAAACTCGCCACCACAAAAAGTATCAAGAGTGTTAGTGGTTGTCTTTATCCTACAGAAAGTCTCCAAACAAGCATCAGTAAAATAAAATATGTCATTAATAAGCAATAGAGAGAGTGCTTGTGTAGTTTTGGAAAACTTTGTGATAAAACAGCGATAAAATTCAACACCACGAAAATATTGAACTCCCTTGACATAAGGTGGAGGTTCTGGTGGTGGTTTTTCTTCACTCCTCACTTTCACTGGGGCCATTCGGACATCTTGGCTTATCACATCATTGGTTAATAAGACACTTCCATCTTCTCCCTCTTCTCGAGCTTGAAACGTATGAGCCACTTTGTATGGATTCTCAACCAGAATTTGAGAAATATCATCTTGGACAATATTTGTTATCACATCAACCTTGAAATAAGTGTTCTTGAGCAAAGAAGCCTTGTAAGTAGAGGCTAGATCGAGAGCAAATTTATCAATACATGGTAGCTTAGGCACAGATTGCGGAAGAGAAACAACAACCATCTCTGTATTGCTTTCCTTTGTAGCCTCATCATCAGTCACATTGTTCTCGGTAGCAGGAACATCATTGATCTCGTCATCGGTGGCATGCTCCTTCTCTTTATCAATGGCCTCATCATCAACATACATGGAGAAACTATCATATTCCTGATCGCTTGTGAGATTGATAGCAGTCAGGTCCTCTTCGGATCGGATAGATGATGATGGTAAATAGTCGAGCTGCCCAGTAGTAGAAGAGTTAGCCAACTGTGCAATTTGAGATTCAATCGCTAAACTTTGAGTTTCTTATTCTTCAGAACGCTTTAGCAGTTTACTCAAGATATCCCACATCTCATTTGTCTGATCAGCTTGCACATCTACGCTGGATTGAGAAACATGTAGATCTTCTTGTAGAGGAGGATATTGATATTCTTGCTGTGGCGGCTGCTCATATGACTGATAATATTGTTGCTCAAACTGTTGTTGATTATGATATGAGAAATTTTGAGCACCATTGTCCTGGTAGTAGAAATCTGGTTGATTCACGCATTCTTGATCAAAAGTGTTTGAATACTGATTGTACCCATATCCTTCTTCAAAAGAATTCATTTGTCCCCACTGAGCACTCTGAGAATTATAGACATTGTAAGAACATTCAAAACCAAAGTGACCCTGCACACCGCAAATTTGACAGAAGTTGTAAGTTTTAGGGGCCACTTGTGACATCTCATTGATACTCATTGGATGCATAGTGGGCTCTATATAGTTGAATGAGGCAATTTCTTGAGTGCGTGCCTCCAACATGGAAGAGAGTAGTGCAAAAGTATCAACTTCACCCATTGCAAACCTGTAGACACACTCAACAAAGCCAAGAAAACGTAATAAAATCTGCCTCAATTGGAACAAAGGTTCCAACGAGACAATGGAAACAATCTAAACAACTAAATTAAAATCAATAGAAACTCGCTATCTCCCCGGCAGCGGCGCCAAAAAACTTGATGTGTCAAATTATACCTAACCGCAAGCGCACGGTGTCTATTGCTAGTACAGATGGCAAGCGGGTCGAATCCACAAGGAGACAGGTTCTACTGATTCCTTTTCAGTTATCGTTAATTGTTTCAAGGGTCATACGAATATTGGAGAATATTAATTAACTAATTAAACAAGATTAACACTAATTAAATAGATGATAAACAAATTATTTAAAACCTAGGGCAATCAGGTCCACCATGCTTACACAATTGGCTCTTAAGCTAAAGCAATCAATGTGATCCTATAACTAGAGTATGTTAATCTCTTTCAAGCATTAACACTCTCGAAACATTCAACACAATTAACCACTTTTAGTAATTCAATCAATCAGGTAATTAGAGTCAAGTTAATCTCTTCCAAGCATTAACGCTCTCAGAAATCCAATGATGCTTTCGCACTCAAATTCAATTCTGCTAATCGTATGTGTGCCTCTAGTAAGTAAATCTCTCGATCCATACCCCTATTTGCATATAATTAATCTATGATATCGGCCGATTACATAAATTAATGATTAAAACATATCAATCAGAATTAACCATAACCAATCAAACCACTATGAAAATCATGCCAATATTAGTGCAAACATGGCTTCCCTTTAAGCCCTAGAAATAACTACTCGCTAATAATTAAACAAGTAAAACAACTAGTAAAACAAGAAAACATAATAAAACTAATAAGAACAAAGAAAAGATTAAGAGAACAAAACCTTCAAACTCCAATGTTGTCACCCAAAAGAAGAGTCATGGTGTTTCTCTACCTCTCCAAATAATAATATTAATCTACTCTAAACTATATTATCTGATCTAATCTTACATCCTCAATAATGTGTCCCAAGATGTGTTTATATAGGCTCTAAAAGTCTTGCCCAACAAGAAAATACCAAAACAGAATTATAATAGAATTTCTGCAAGATACGTTTCCTAAACTGATTCTGTTTTTTAAGGAAAATTCGTGGCTGACTTTTCTTCAGATTTTCTGGAATGTTCCAAACGTAATTGGACCTCTGGACCACCTTAGAATGATAGAGAATCTCGTTATCTTCGCGTGGACTGCTTACGGGCCTCAAACGGACTTCTAGAACTCAAGATATGGCCAAAACAGTGTTAAACAGCCCGTGTAGCCCAATAATACGAATTTCCTTCAATTTTATCTCCAAAATAGCTCTTTTTGCTCAAAATCCTTCCAAGTCATGAATTCTTTATTTCCTACAATAAAACAATCAAATCTATTAAATAAAAATCCAAATCAATGCAAAACACAATAAATATGAGAATAAAATCATCTAAAATATATATAAAAATATATTCTATCAACAACCAAATCGCTCATGCATACATGTTTTCAATCATAAACATCATATCTCTATGTGTGGGTCGCATAAGCGGGACACTATTTAGATTTATATAAAGAGAATGGGTTAAATGGCAGTTAAGTCACTCAATTGACCGAAAACTTTCAGTTAGGTCATCCAATTCAAAAGCTTTTAATCACGTAACATAAGTGATAAAAACTTTCAATCAGGTCACTGGGGTTTACGAACGTTATAAAAGAGACGGAAAGATGACTTAGCATGAATCAGGTCCGTAAAACCCCAGTGACCTGATTTAAAGTTTTTAACAATTATGTGACCTGATTGAAAGATTTTATCCGTTATGTGACCTGATTGAAAGTTTTTATCGGTTATGTGATCTGATTGAAAGCTAGCCAATCGGATAAAAGCTAGCCATGTCAGCATACTGAGTCATCTTTCCGTCTCTTTTTAACATCCGTAAATCCCAGTGACCTGAATGAAAGTTTTTA
The DNA here is from genome assembly GCA_036435485.1 of Saposhnikovia divaricata. Lineage (NCBI taxonomy): Eukaryota > Viridiplantae > Streptophyta > Magnoliopsida > Apiales > Apiaceae > Saposhnikovia > Saposhnikovia divaricata. The sequence continues at coordinate 246,653,146 of CM071594.1, read as the reverse complement.
TCAGTTATGTGACCTGATTGAAAGCTTTTTGAGTTGGATAACGAACTGATAGTTTTCAGTCAGTTGAGTGACCTATTGCCATTTAACCCTAAAGAAAATGTGGGAAATGCATAATATATTTTTAATAAATAACAATTAAGTATAAGATCAACTCAATAACTAAAGTATATCAAAACTATTAGCGCTCTTGGACTAACATGTGGTGCATTGGTATGTTTGGGAGTTGACTATTTTTGAAAAAAATTACAATTTTTAACCAGGTTGTCATAAGATTGATTATGGGAGTAAATTTTTACATATTATTTTTCACATTCTACTCATTCATAAAACAAATTGAGATAATTAAAATAAAAACTTGTGACATCTTAAATGATGACGAGTTCTCGATGAGATAATTACTGGATCAAAATTTATTATGTCATGCAAATTTAGGAAAAATAAAATATTTTTTTATTATAAATTAAAAAGATTTTTCACCAATTAATAGAACTTGATAAATGCATAAATATCTAAAGATTTTATATATTACCCTCACCGAAAATATATAAATTATATATTCTTATTTAATTAAGACCATATTTTTATTTAAACATTTGTGATCAAAATTTTGAACTCCATACATTTACTCACTTTAATATAGTTAATTTTATGTTTTTGGGAATAGCTTAATATATAATTTATTGGAAGTAATTATAGAAAATTTATAGTAGAGATTTATCAAAGATTAAAAAAGTTGTCAAAGTTTTTTTCAAAACTTAATTGAATTAAAAAATATTAAATTTGCGGATCATTTAAAATATCACATATAAAATTAGGACAAAATGACAGTTTGTAACCCCTATGTATATGGGTTTTGTCAAATTGATCCAGATTTACGTTTTTTAGCACTTTGCAACCCTTATCTTCAAATCTCGCTTCATATTACAACCCCTCCCGTCAAATTGACCTATTTTACAAGCAAAAATGGGTCAAAAATCTCTATACATAAGGGGTACAAACTGTCATATTTGAAGATAGGGGTTGTAATATGAAGCGAGATTTGAAGATAGGGGTTGCAAAGTGCTAAAAAACGTAAATCAGGACCAATTTGACAAAACCCATATACATAGGGGTTACAAACTGTCATTTTGTCTAAAATTAGTAATGAGTGACGATAAAGTCAGGAATAAATGAAATATGTAATAGAAGAGCATTTATAACATTAAGAAGGCTTCCCGTAATGAAAGGACTGAGATGCGAATGAGACAAAAAAAATTACGAAACCTCAACTCAAACATAAATCAAAAGGATCTAGAATTTTATTTTCAATAGAAGTTCATGATATAGTCACATTTGAATATATAAGAATTAGATTTTAACAAATGTTCATAAATATTTACAAAACTTACTTGCAATCAATATTTACATTGGAAAAGATACACTATTATATCAAAGTAAAATTTTGCATAAACATCTACCAATTATACTTATGTATTAACAATTTTTACATTTTTTTTTGCATATTTCTCTATCGTTTGTATTCATTGAATGAATAAATGATAAGTCTTGTCTTATAAATAAAATAAAATTAAAAAATTACACGTAATTTATCAATATGTTACCACTGTCCAAGTAGCACTTGCTTAATCCTAAATTTCTAAATAATTTTCATATATGATGAAAAGATCATTTAAATTTAGCAATATTTCAGGATTACTTTACATGTGTTTAACATTTTCAATTACCCTATTGCAGATTATATCAACAATTAATAATAATGACTACACTATATTATGTTTTTATTGGCCATCTAAATTTGCATAGTCAAATTATGCACTAAATATTGAAGCAAGAACATTATAACAACGCGCGTTACGAATGTAAAAATACTGACGAAAATAAAAAAAATATAAACGACATTAATAAATAAATATTTATATCTATTGCTAAAAAATAACCCCGTGTCTCGCACGGGTTATTATGCTAGTTATTATTCAAATGGAAACACCCAGAATGTCAAGAGAAAATATAATTACGATTTTTTGCTGTAATCTTATTCAATGTAGAATACCTACATTGATAATGCTATTTCAATGTAAAAAACCTAATTCAACATTATTTAAATCATTGACATAAACTTTTTCGTATTTTTAATATAAATACATTTTTAGTTTATATTAAAATATAAAATATTTTTTTTATGATAGATCCAACGATTTTCATCCATTTATTTAAAATCTAACAGTTCTTATTTATTTTATCGTACGGAGGACCAGACTACCGATTATCAAAGTTTTAGACCAAATATCTCCTACACTTAGTATTAAAATTGTATTTGGATAATAATAAGGGTATTTTGATAATCAAAACGAATTATAAATATAACTCATAAATCGAATCGAATTTTCAATGTAAAAAATCGTCAATTTCTTATCTATTTTGTTTCCGCGCAGGTTTAATTGGAAAATAGTTGTTAAACCATCACTAAATTAAAGATTGTTTTGTTAATTTTACGTGATTTGTAAAATCGTCCCAATCAAATTTTAATAATTCAAGATATAGTACAAATATTAAATCGAATATGTAAAATATTTTATATATCAATTTTTTAACAATAATTTGATATGTAAATTAATAACATAAAAAATTAAAAAAAGTACTAATGTAATTATAGATATTAAAAAAGGAGATGTGCGTTGCACGAGTTATAAGCTAGTACTTTAAATGATTTTTAAAAAAACATGCTTTAAATAAATTATATATTTAGGGATGGTGATAAAATATGTGTTTCTTTTTAAAATTATATTAATCTATAAAATAATTTATTTTTTTATGTATTTAACTTAAAAAAAAAGAAAGAAATACAAACTATACGAAAATGAAAATTTATTTAATATTAACTAACCAATTCATGCTGATCCGATTTCAGTTTGGGTTTTTTGATCCGATTTCAAGATCGAATTCAACAGGTTTGGTCCTCGGTCCATAAAATCGGAAAAATTCAATTTCAATTTTGTGCAACCCTACAAATAATGGTGGGAAAAGAGACTGCTAGGAGATTGCTACTTTACACTCCATCGAATAAATATCGTAATTTTGTAATTTTGTGACATTCAACCATCAAGGTCGATATGTCCGAGTGGTTAAGGAGACAGACTTGAAATCTGTTGGGTTCGCCCGCGCAGGTTCGATCCCTGCTGTCGACGTCTCTTTTTTACTTTTTTATTTATTTCTCCTCTTCCCACCTTTTTCTCTTCCCCTTTTACAACTCCCCTTCACTCACTCCTCAATCAAACCTTACAAAAATCAGACCCTTCTCAAAACCCTTCACAAATCTCTCTCCCTTTTCAAATCTTTCAAATCACCATCTTCAATTCTCAACTTCAATGGCAGAAAAAGAAGACTCCGAGCTACCTAAAACAAGACAAGAATTAGCAATGGAGGGTCAAAAACAATTAGAAGAAACAATAGATGCTGCTTTTCAAATCTTATCTTCTATGAATGATGAGCTTTGTAATCCCACTTTATGGTCAACACCACCTACTTCAAATTCTAATCCAAATCATCATTCTTTAACTAATGGCTCAAACGGTGACGTTTCGTATGATTCGACAACAGGATCAGTTGCTCATCACTTTGAGATGGGTGGTGGTGCTCTTGATGAAGCTAGGCTGAGGTATAAATCATCTGTTGCCGCGCTTCGTAATCTTCTTGCTTCCATTCCTACTTCTCAGGTACTGCAATTTCCCCCTTACCAATATTTTTTGTATGTATATGTGTGTTTATGTGTTAATTCTGTAGAATTCTAGCTCCTTTTACTTGTACTTCTGTGAATTTTGTGTTTTGTTGGTTAATTATGATAAAGATGCAATTTTTTAGATGTGGGTGCAGGAAAGATTCATTTTTTCATAGGTTAATTGCAATAAAGGTTCAATTTTTATAGGTTAATCACAATTAAGATTCAAAATTTTATAGGTTAATCTTAATTACGATAAAGATTCAATCTTTATAGGCTAATTGCAATAAGGACACAACTTTTGTTGATGTATTAATAGTTAAATACAATGAAGATACAATCTTTATAGGTTGATTCTTGATTGCAAGAAAGGTTAACCAATAGTACTGAATATCAGCTATGTTAGTTGCTGTTAATCTAAGTTATGTTTGAATAAAACCTAGTGCGACAACTTTTAGGAGACGAGCATCGACTTCGGTTGTGAAAATGGTTTCTTGTCTTGTGTTTCGGTCATATTAAGTAAGGGGACTAAAGATGTAGTGGCACGTCTCATCTAGCAGAGATAAACTGTGAGAGAGGAGGAGGAACTGTGTGTGGATGGAGAACTTTACTTTGTTATGTATATTTCGCTCTATCTTCAGCAATTAGGGTTTTAAACGAGGATTTCAATTAAACTGTAAATTTCATTCTTCGTCTTCTTTTGTTACGTGCTTGAATAGTTGAATGTTATTTTTTGGCTTGCTGATTACATAAAGGTACAATTTATAGCTCATTTGGTTGGATTCTTTACTCTTGTGAAAACTTGTGTGATAAAATTGTATGACAATGTTGCTACTTAACGAGAAAGTCATCTTCGTTTTTGCAAAATGAAATTACTCCTTTATATAGTAATTATAAAATATTATAGTAATTCACTCTTATAAAAAATAAATATATATACCGTCTTTATTATAATAGAGGTGGTAATTCACTGTATAGTAATTTCTCAAATTGCAATCTTTACACTCATTTATCTTGATACCAAAAAAAATCTTGACGAAAATAAAAAAATATAACGTCTTTAATATCTCATAGTTGATGGTTTTAGCAATACTGGCCATTGTATAAAGTTGATCATTTCTATTTTGTTGTCGATAAAAAATATACTAGTTTTATCATGTTCATGACTTGCTTGCTATGTAAAATTATTAATCTACATTTGACTCTTGCTGGGTTGCTTTTAGATACTTATCACTTTTCAGCCTATAGGTTACTGACAAGATACCTATTTTTTCATTTAGCAAAAAAAATGATTTAGCAAAAGAAGATACCTATTACTTAGTTAAAGACTCCATAAGATTGGATTGTGGACAAATAGTAGTTTTTAAGCAAGGTGTTGGTGTGAATTACTTCTATTGTTTCATATGAAGATACTATTTTTATGTATTACCGACCTATTTTTACTACCTATTATTAAGTTAATGACTAGATAAGATTCCAGATTAACCAAAACTAGTTTTGTGTTAGGTGTTAGTGTGAATCACTTCTATAACATGACTGCAGCTTTGCCACAAATATAACTTAAATTAGACACAGTTTTCTACTATTAGTTAAAAAGTTATCTTTTTTAATATGTAGTTCTTCCAAATATATAACCCTTCAAGATCTAAAATACATCGCAACTTTTCATTTAAATATATCTAATTGTGAAGAAACGAACTTGCTATTAAGAATTCATGTGTTACAAAAGAGGCCTCGTAGACATTTCTTGTTGCATTGCACACTTAAGTGATATATTTGAAAATTCTTAGTATGAAACTATATTCATAAATTATTTATTTCTATGTAATCATAATATTGAAAGGGAAAAAAATTAGGCAATATCTTATGGTGATATAATCACCAAATTAGTATATGGGTATTGCGCTTAAGCGCAGCCCTGTAGATACAACAGTAGAGTGTGGTGACTTAACAAAACCATGAGCTTAGAAGATGTGGTATAGTAATATTTATTGAGTGTGGACATCATGTTATGTATGACTTGAAAGCTAACGTTTAGACTCTATACTTTCAATCACGATTCCATTAAAATCTCCCCCTAGGCTCCTATAGATATTTTGTAGAACATGATACACGTAATACTGGAGGAGAATAGATGCTGAATTCCGACTATATCTTCTTCGAATGCAACAGTAGTTATATGCTGAAGTTGTTTTGATGCAGTCAGATTCTTTACATATTAAGAGATGCTTCTTGTTAATCTCTAGCAATGTTTATTCCTGAGACTGTTCATCATAATATAGGGTAAACCATATGAGATGGATTCAACAACAGACAGTTCCGTATCACCTATGGATGAAGATGATATTGAGAAATTGGAAGAGCGTGCTTCTACTTTACGCAAGGTATCACTGAGATATATTTATTAGTTTCTATAACAAGACTATGGATCACAATTTTTGTGGAAGGTGACATGGACGATCTCCAAAGAGCAAATTATCCTTCTAATAGTAGAATTCTGTTGCATTTTTTCCCTGATCGCTTGCTTTTTAATTTACAGGAGCTCGCAAACAAGAACAAGTATCTCAAGGTTCTGATAGATCAGCTTCGAGAACTTATAAATGATGTATCAACCTGGCAAAGTCCATGTACTGTATGAAGTTCTGAGAGGCATACTTGAATACATGTAGAAGTTTGGGTTCAAGTATCGTTATTGCTGCTAGCCCCGTTAAACTACACTTTTAAATTTATTGAAGAAGTTTTTCGATCAGACGTGAGAATCTAATATGGTTCAAGCATGTAGTTTGTAGATTTTACTTCTTACTATAAATGTCTGGGTTGACACTAAAGTATTTTTTTAATTAGCTTTTAGTATTTTAATTTTTGAGAAAAAGGAACCTAAGATACTGTTTGTAGTTCTTGTTGTTTAATTTGTATCCCGTAAAATATACGAGTCACTATTTTAGGATTTTTTAAAAATTTTATTTTTAGTTTTACTTTTTTCGTTTTATATATAGATTTAATGTTTAATATCTATCTATACTATTATATAAAAACCGAAACATTAAAAGTTTGGTCGGTTGGTTGGCCGGTCGGTCGGTATGGTACCTGTTGATTTTACTTATTTACCCTCACTCAATTACATATAAAAAGCAAATTTGTTTAATAAAATAACATAATTATATAATAATTACTATTAACTAATCAATTATCATTTTCAGCCAAAACACGTTACCTTTTATCTTTTCTTTAACTAAAGTCTATCTTTTCCAATATGGACGGTTAACTTTTTCAACCAAAATACGTTACCTTTTTTTTTCTCTTACTAAAACCTCTCTTTTTCCAATTATATCACGGGCGTTTCTATTTAATAAAAATAAATAATAATATTATAATACTAATAATTAACCGATTGTTTTTCAGCTAAAACGTATCATCTTTTCTACTTTTTCTAATTAAATTCCTTTTTTTTATAGAAATATTACGGGCAACATTAATTTCTCATTTTCTTAACATTATGAGCAATTTTATTTAGTAAAATAACATAATTAAATTTTAATTACTATAAACTAATCAATTACTTTTTTCACATAAATCATGTCATCTTTTTAATTTTCACGTTAACTTTCTATTTTCTCTAGCTAAAACCTCTTTTTTTTTTTCAATTATATCACGGCGGTTCTATTTAATACAATAAACTGATATAATTATAATATTAATAATCAACCGATTAACTTTTGCAGCTAAAACGTATCATCTTTTCCTATGTTTTTTGACTAAAGACCCTTTTTTAATAGAAATATCACTGACCATATTAATTTCTCATTTTCTAGAAACATTACAAGCAATCTATTATATATATAATGTGGCAACATGTCATATTTTATTCAAGAATATATTACCTTTTTACCATTTGTAATTAATATATATCAATTAATAGCTCAATTTTTAATTCGTCCATTTCTATTTATTAACTATAACATTTTAACTGACTTGCAATTAATAGTATCAAACTTATTATTGCATATTAAATTTCACAATTTATATATTTGCATTTTTTATTTCATGATAAAAATGTAGACGCTACCGGTAATCGATTGAATTACAAAGTCGTAATGTAATATAATGCAGAACATATAATTACGAATAAGGTAATGAAGATAGATAGAAGAGAGAAAAAAAAAAACACTTCGTCTCTGAAAGATGATTACGACTTTAAGACAAATTATTTCATGAAATACGAATGATGTTGACAACGGGTTGGATATTTCGAAAAACACTTTGAGTAAAGATCAAAAACACTCGGTTAACATTTCGAATACGAGCAAAACAAAGCAGATACTCCGATTGAACTGAACGACGAATACGAAAGTGGTCCACTATCAAAATTGTATTGTGTACTAGAATGAGTTACGTTGTATTTTATTTTTAAATGATTATATTGAGAAATTTAAAACATTTTGTACATCCAATAAATTTAGTAATAACTTCACTTTATGTTTAAATGATATCTTTGAAATTAGAAAAAATGGACACGATTTAACGAAACTCAGTTAAAGATATATAAATATATAAATAATTATATTACATATAATAATTATCTCAATAATCAAATATATTAAAACAAGTCCGTGCCTTGCACGGGTGTAGAAGCTAGTTATATTTAGTAAAATAACGTAATTAAATTATAATTACTATAACCAATCAATTACCTTTTTCACCTAGAACATGTTACCTTTTTAATTTTATCTAACTAAATCCTCTCTTTTTCTAATCATATCACGTGCATTCTATTTAATAAAATAAAATAATAATTTAAAATTACTAATAATTTTATAATTACTAATAATTAATCGATTATCTTTTTCAACTAAAACCTATCATCTTTTCTATATTTTCTAACTAAAATTCCTCCTTTTCTAGAAATATCACGGATAACATTTATATAATTATTATCAAATCATCTCATATAAAAATTTAAAACTCAAAAATCATGTATTAAAAATATTAATTTAAATAATGAAAATTTAATATAATATTAAAAAAAATTCGCGCATCGCACGGGTTTTAAGCTAGTATTGTATAAAATATGTAATTATTTATGTTTGATGTAATTTTAGTTTTGTTTATATTTTAAAATTAATATTATAAATGATTATGTTAATCTTTTATTATAATACCCGAGTATACCCATGTGGAGTTAACCAATCAGAAATCATGAATTATTTTAGAATCAATCGGAGCTGATTCCTAAATTTTAGACCAATCATGTTATATTTTCCTTATTTACCATTTTCATCCTAACCATGATTAATTAATAATGTAAATATAGTAGTTAATTGATTTAACATATTCGTATATAACAAATTTTTAATGTCAACAAATTTTTATAATAAATTAATAATTTAAACTAAAATCAATCAGGATTATATAAATATATAATATTAAGTGATTTTCACAATATTTACTAATTTTCCACTCTTTTGATTTAAAATTAATCATAATTACATTATTATATATTGCAGATTAATTTTCAAAATACATATAAGAGCCGATCAGAATTTTCCTTTATAATTAAAACAACCAAATCATTCTCATCCTTATAATTTACATATCGTGATTACTTAAAAAAAAATTGAAATACAAAATCTTTTTTATTTAGTACATGCATAAATTACATATTTTTTAAAGTAATAAAATATTTACTAATTTACCAATTTTAATTTAAATCAATCAAAGTTATACTATAATATATTATGAGCTAATTTTCATAAATACCAAATACAATCATACTACAATATATATTTATATATTACGGATTAATTTTCATAAATACGTACTAACTAATTAATCAAAAATTTTAATTGAAAATCAATCACAATTATATAATTATATATTGGCACATTTGCACCCCTCTCCCTCTTTGTGTATATAGTCATTTTTTTAAAATGGCGTATTTATTAATTGATTTTAATACAAATATATTTTTTTAATACATTAGTTTATTTTGTTATGTATGATATAATATTCTAATATCTCAAACTCTCGATTTAAAATCATAAGATGCAATAAAATTAAATAAATGCACTATTATTGAATAAAAAATTTAAAAATATAAAAATTATTTACCATACTATTTTAAATATGCGTTCAAAATTTAAGTTATATAAACTTCTAAAGTAATCAATATAAAAAAAAGCTAGACTCAACCATCTAAATATAAAGCTGAAATTTAAATCAATTATCTGTAACATTTTATTTATGTGTATTTTTAGTTAAGCAATAATTAATGAGACAAAAAAATTGACCTAACAATATATTTGAATTATTCAAAAAACTAAATCTATTATAAAATAATATTAGACATTATTTAGTGTATAAATTATCAATTAAAAAATAAATTCATTATAGATTCAATTAAAATATTATTAGCGAATATTTACTTTATCAAATTGGTCAAATTTTCAAACTTTTTTTTATAAATTACTATTTTTCTATACATAAATAATTTATCAATAAAATAGTCTACAACACCTACAAAAATAATAAAGAATGGACAAACACAAAGTAAAATGGATCATACAGTAGAACCTCGATAGATTAAATATTCGATAAACAAATAATCTCGTCAAATGAATTTATTTTTTCCGGTCCCGACAAAAAAAAAGACAGTGTATTTTTTATCTGGATAAATGAATAATCTCGATTAATGAATAAAAAATTTCGATCCCGAGCATATTCATTTATCGAGGTTTAACTGTATTAAGGTTTTTCATCCAAATTATAATCATTAATCAGATCTTAAATTGTGGTACATCTCTCGCTTATCTATACTATACTATAATAAGTAAATTGGGGTATAATTTGTAGTTGGTTAATCCCATTTTTGGTTATCCCCCATTTTTGGTTATCAATCATCCACAACCGTTATATCATCAACTCAAAAAGATCATGACCGTTAAATATAATAATACTAAAAGTTGTTATATAAGAGGTCCAATGTTCGATTCCCACCAACAACATATTATTTTATATTTAATACTAAAAATTATTATATACAAAAATGTAAGTTTTGAATTCTTCCAATAATATATGAAAATTAATATTTATAATATTATATTACAATATAAACAAATTTTAGAAAATTAAAAGTAACCCGTGTTTTGCACGGGTTATATGCTAGTATTAATAAAATATATAGACTTTTTGGTACAAAAACAGAAAAAACAAAACCCAAATATGTGGGTAGACACGGTGTTACATTACATGTGAACGTTAAGGTTGGAGGGATTCGAACACCTGACTTGTGGGTGGAAACACATGACTTCTATTTCAACATTGTGACCACTCCACCAACGGTTGCAATTTGCTTTTTTGCTCCATCATTAATATATAAACCATTAGAGCATCTCTGAGGCTCTCTATTCAAGCTCTTAACTCAAAAAATGAGGCTCTCTATTCAAGCTCTTAACTCAAAAAATGAGGAGAGAGAATAAAAATGTTGTTCCAAGAGATTCTTAGTGGCTCTTAAAAATACTAAGAGCATCTTCTCTCTCCTCATTTCTAAGAGCCTCTAGTAGCTCTTAAGTTGTATTTTAATAATAAAATATACATGTCCACCAATTCTTGCACAACTTATGGTTATAGTGGGGTCAATTTATGAATAAATTATAAATAAAGAGCTAATATAAAGAGGATTGTTGGAGTTTGACACATAAACCTATGTGATAACTTGCTAAGAGCCACTTATTTATATTATTTTGAAGAATGAATTTAGGAATCTCTTGGAGATGCTCTTACTATTTGTTTTTGTTTTTGTTGTCGCCTTCATTTTTATTATTATTATATTATTAAAATAAGAGAAAAAGGCAATTTGGCTGGCTATTTTTTTTGTTTTTGGCACTTGGATGGCTGAGAATAATTTTTGACATTATGACTGGCTGTAATAAAATTTTTAAGCAATTGAGGGACTTCCGTCAAGCGCCGTTAGGATATAACCCCAAAACTTGAAATTGACAGGGGTATTTCCGGTAATTCATGTTCCAACAATCAGCTTTAGCTGCCCTCCAAACCCAAAACTATGTTACCTATGTGAGTGTGTTATCAGCTTGTAGTCATGTGGGTTTGGTGGATGAGGGGCTTAATTACTTTAAGGCTACGAGTGAAGAACATAACCTAGAGCCGAAACCAGAACATTATGTTTGTGTTATAGATATATTGGGGAGATCTGGCTTTTTAGCAGTACTTCCCTTGGAGTATAGGGCATCACTACCAACCCCGGGTTGACTATTGATAGGGTTATACATATGAGACAAGGAACATACATTAGTTTGATGGACATCTAGAATATCTGCAACTAGCTCAGAAGGACCAACTGCATTGGCATCATGTGTCGAACTCTTTGTCATAGTTTCATTGTAATCAAGCACAGAGCCCTCCTTTTTAGCAATAAATAATGGTAACATGTAATCAGTGTTAGGGAAGTTCAGTTCCTCCCGTACTGTTTGTGGCCTCTCGACCACATGCTTTTTGTCACTGTCATAGTAAACATTTTCAAAGAACTGTACTCCAGTAAACGGTATAAGACTCTGCTCATTGTTAGGCAAGAATCTTTGATTGCATTGTGCACCCCAATCCGCCACATTCCCATCATATATATTATTAGGTTTTGCTAGCATGTGTTCCTCACCCTGATACTGGGGATTTATATTTGGAAACATATCTGAAGAAGGAGATGCACCATTTTCCAACAACACAGCATGAAGCTTTTGGGCAAAATCAGGGTTTTTTTGCAGCACTGATGACATATTTGGAGACATCTTTAACTTGCAACTTCTTTGCAGTGGATGGTTTCTCTCCGCCACTTGACAAACTTTCATTTGACTTGCATAGTGATGGAAGAAGCTTCCCAAAGTCATGTTCAAACCTCTCCATTTGGTTTTTATCCCCAACATTCTTATCATCCTTTTTTGATTGGATACCTTTAGATAATGCTACCACTGAATTTGAACTTGAAGCTGCGACAACTCTTTCATGACTGCTAGCTGTTTCAGTAACTTTCTCTTGAATTGAATGTTTAACATTTTCAGGTATATCAGCATAAGTCCTTGTATCCAAGCCAAAATTTTGAAGATTACAACTGGGAACCTCAGCTGGGATCAATGTGCCTGGAGCGCCCATTAGATCTATAATGTATTCGCTGCATCAATCCAACAATCAGCTACAACATCATAAATGTGGCAGAAGACAAGTTATCTGCACTTAACAAGTACCACACGAACAAACCATTCACCATTTGACAATTTTACAGAAGAAAACAGACTCCAAAAATGCCAACCACCACGAATAATCAAATTTAATATTATGTTAATGCCAACCATTAACCGCTCATTCCTCCTCTGTTCGTGCCCCACCCACAACTCCGCCCTCACCTCCCCTGCTCTTTCGCCTTCGTTACCATCCGTTCACTCCATCGCCTCAGCTGCTCCCTCTTCTCCTGCCTTCAAACACCACCCTTCCAGCACCTTATTTCCACCTCACTTCCAACACCCACAGCTCCTCCTCTGTTCCTCTACAACATCCCAACCCCAGCCATCTTCATCCGCTTTCTTCATCGACCTCTCCTCCCTTTTCTCTCACCCTGCGCGGCCAATTGAAATAAGGGATTTAGGGATTTGGGGGGAAATTTAGGGATTAGTATATATAGATTGACAGGAAAATTATATAAGGTAAACCCAATGAAAAGTCACATTTACCCTTGATGTTTAGACGACGTTACTAGCGTTTTGACGGAAGTCCCTCAAGTGCTTAAAAATTTTATTACAGCCAGTCATAATGTCAAAAATTATTCTCAGCCATCCAAGTGCCAAAAACAAAAAAGATAGCCAGCCAAATTGCCTTTTTCTCTTAAAATAATTTTAGTTCTTTATATATGTAGATTATATTATATTATTCATTGAGGAGAATAAACCATTCAAGTGTGGGGAGGTGCTCTCAATATTATTAAAAATTCAAATATATATATATAATTTAAAATAAAAAAATGATATAAATTTTTTTTAGGTAAAATAGTAATTCAAAATTTTTTTTTCCTTAAATTTTGGAAATAACGTTTCCAGGGATGGATCTTGATGCTCGTACGGTTGGGTGGTCGAGAAATATTTTTTAAAAAATCGAAACCTTAAACCCTGACGAAACCTTGTTTAGGGGTACATGTCAAAGTGTGAGTTGACCGTTGAATTACCAAAGCAAATAATTATTTTTTTCTAAAATTATGGAAATAACATTTAAAAGGATGGATCTTGATGCCCGTACGATTGGGTGGTCGAGAAATAATTTTTAAAAAATCGAAACCTTAAACCCTGACGAAACCCTAAACTTTAGGGGTACCGTTCAAAGTACGTGTTGACCGTTGAATTACCAAACCAAATAATTTTTTTTTATGAAATTTTAGAAATAACATTAAACAGGATGGATCTTGACTTCCGTACGATTGGATCGTTGAGATACATTTTTTTAAAAAAAATCAAAACCCAATAATTATCAAAACTTATGTAATAAAATTCGAATTTTTAGCTAATTTTGACTCTTACAAACATTTTATAATTATTTTTAAGATTTAATTACATACTAGCTTAAAACCCGTGCGATATACAATTTTTTTTTAATATTATATGATTTTTTTTCATTAATTTGAATTAAATTTTTTAAAACAAGAATTTTTGAGACTTAAATTTTTAAATGAGATGATTTGATAATAATTTTATAAATGTTATCCATGATATTTTTAGAAAAAGAGGGATTTTAGTTATAAAATATAGAAAAAATGATAGGTTTTAGTTGAAAAAAGTAATAGGTTAATTATTAATAATTATATTATTATTATTATTTTATTTTATAAAATAGAATGCCCGTGATATAATTGGAAAAAAGGGGTCTTAATTAGAGAAAATTAAAAAGGTAACATATTTTAGATGAAAAAGGTAATTGATTAGTTTATAGTAACTATAATTTAATTATCTTATTTTACTAAATAAAATTGCTTGTAGTGTCTTTATAAAATAATAAATTAATGTTGTCCGTGATATTTATATAAAAAGAGGAATTTTTGATAGAAAATATAGAAAAGATGATATGTTTGAGCTGAAAAAGGTAATCGGTAAATTATTAGTATTATAATATTATTATTTTATTTTATTAAATAGAACCATCCGTGATATAATTGGAAAAAGAGATATTTTAGTTAGAGAAAATAGAAAATGTAACTTGAAAATAAAAAAGGTGACATGTTTTAGGTAAAAAAGGTAATTGATTATTTTATAATAATTATAATTTAAATATGTTATTTTATTAAATAAAATTGCTTGTAGTGCTTTTAGAAAATGACAAATTAATGTTGTCCGTGATATTTTTAGAAAAAAAAGGATTTAATTAGAAAAATAGAAAATGATACGTTTTAGCTGAAAAGGTAATCGATTAATTATAAGTATTATTTTTATTAAAACCGTCCGTGATATAATTGGAAAAAGATACATTTTAATTAGAGAAAAAAGAAAAGGTAACGTTGATATGGGTGAAAAATAATTCCTAAAGACATAATTAATATAGTATTTATTGGCTCATAAATGAGGCCCAAAACCCTAGCTGGGCATTAAATTCGTGGTTAGTGGTTAAGCCCAAAAGAACAGCCCAAACCGGGGACGCCCGGTACAAGCTTGTTTATAACACGGGCCTGATCCACAAAACAGGAACGTTCTAGAAACCAGGAACGTTCTGGAATATCCCGGGGATATTGTGTAGCCTCCAAGGCACCTAATTCAACAAGGAAACTAATTCCTATAATGAAGGAGTAAGAACCTTCCTCAATAACGGTGAGTTGTCCACCAAGTCTCCAAACCCTATTACGATTCTGAGGCTCTTACAGCCTATATAAAGGGCCAGACCCCTCATCTCAGAACTACGTTTTTGGCTTGATTCTCGACTTTGAGATACGTAGGCATCTTGTGAAGACCCGAATTAGGTCACGGTAACACAAGTGCAGCCACTAAAGCACGAAGCTCACGAACCCTAGCCGCATTTTGATAACCTTACTTTTTGTTCCACAACATTTGGCACCGTCTGTGGGAAGACAACATCAACCATGGTTAACACACGAAGAACGACAACCGAGAACGTTTCTGTTACTTCTGATCCACAGGCCATCTCCACCGCTCCACCCGTTGTTACGGAGCAAGGGTATGTACCCCCATTAACAGAGACAACCACTCAGCCTCAAGTTTCTCAACCCATAGGGATGAATCCCCATGTTGAGAGAACCTTACCAGTGGACGTCCATTCGGGACGTGAAACCAATCAGCTTCAGATGGTGGTCTCACCATTAAATAGCCGTCCCCCACTCTCAGGAGTTCAGATCTCCACCACTACACTCCCCGTGAGCACCGATCCGTTATACGGATTGCCTAACTACCCTCCAAATCGTAGGGATCCTGGACCAAGTGGTCACGCTCTACAGATACCTGAGTCGTATCAGCCTCCCTATGTTAGGGGTCTAGCCCCTCCTGAGCAAGGGTATTATGATTACTCCGGACCTTACACTAATGATTCCTCATCTGAGGACGATGATCGTGATGAAGCCCTGAGGAGGTGACGTGCAAGCAAGGAGCCTGTGGGAAGGACTCGAAGAATCCATGACGGACCTCCTCAAACAGCCGCTAAGAGAATCAAGGCCCATGAGGCTGAGATCCAAAGGCTGAAGGACGATATAACCAGGGAGCAAGCAAGGCAGAACCAGAATAGGCCCCCTCCAACTCCGAGGGAGATTCCCTTTATTGATTTGGAAAGATCTTCAAGGAGACAAAGAAGGACTGATGCCCTAACTGGAGGAGTTACAAGGGTGGAAACCCCCAGGGGTGATCCCAAAGACCTGATGCCACTCGGAGACCCTGACGATCCCACACCCCCGTTCACTAAGGAGGTGATGAACGCTCGTGTTTCCCGAAAATTTAAGATGCCCACGATAAAACCATATGATGGAACGAGTGATCCCTCGAATCATGTCAGGACGTTCTCAAAAGCACTGTTGTTACAACCCGACAGCGACGCTCTTAAGTGTAGGGCGTTCCCTCAAACCCTGGCAGGCATGGCTCAAAGATGGTATAGCCGGTTGCCCGCAAACTCAATTGGCTCCTTCAAGGAGTTGAGCACTACTTTCATCAATCAGTTTGTTAGTGAAAAAGTCCTTGAAAAAAGCTTTGCATCTCTCATGCAAGTGAAACAAGGGAAGAATGAGAACCTGAGGGATTATCTCAAGCGTTTCACCAAGGAGACATTGAATGTCCCAGACCTGGAGAACAAGGTAGCTATGATAGCCCTGGAGAATGGAACAACGAACACCTACTTTCAGATGTCGTTGGCAAAACATCCCCCTGAGAGCATGACAGAGCTCCAAAGAAGGGTGAGTAAATACATAAAAGCAGAAGAGAGCATAAGGAAGGCAGAAGCCCCTACAACGAATGGAGGAAACGGAAATTCCCGAAAGCGGAAGCAAGAACAAGAGTACGATGCTAGGGACAAATATCCCCGGACTAGCAAGGACTCCGACTCCGCCCCTAAGAAAAATTTGGGACCAAGGTTCTCTGAATACGCGAGGTTGAATGCCCCTAGGAGTCAAATCATGATGGATATTGAGAAAGACAAGGATTTCCGATGGCCGAAGCCACTCAGGGGTGATCCCGCAAAGAGAAACAAGGATCAATACTGTAGGTTCCACAAGGATATAGGGCATGACACTGATGATTGCAGGCAACTCAAGAACGAGATCGAATTCTTGATCCGAAAAGGAAAGTTGAGCAGGTTCACGAAAGGCGAAGATCGTGGAAATCAAAGGAGAGATTATGATAGAAGGGATAATGATAGAAGGGATAACGGTCGTGATCGTAACCCCCAGCCACGAGGGCCAGTTATTAACATGATTTGGGGAGGCCCGACTGCGGCTGGCACGACAAGGAACTCTCGAAAGGCATATGCCAGGGAGGTGATGCACATCGTGGGAGACGCCCCAAAACGTGCAAAGACTGAAGTAGTGATTGGTTTTGATGATTCAGACTTGGAAGGGGTGAAGTTCCCCCATGACGACCCATTGGTCATAACCCCGGTAATTGGAAACTCAGAGGTGAAGCGAGTCTTGATAGACAATGGTGCTTCTGTCGATATTTTGTTTCATGATGCATTTGTGAAGATGGGACCCAACGACTCGCAGTTTATTCCTAAAAATATGCCTATATATGGGTTTAATGGAGTCGAATCCAATGTTGAAGGGATCATCCAGCTACCGGTTACTATTGTAAAGGAGCCCAAGGAGGCTACTCAGATGTTAAATTTCCTGGTAATCAAAGCAGCTTCCACGTATAATGCGATCCTCGGAAGGACTGGACTTCACGTGTTTAAGGCTGTTGCCTCAAGCTACCACATGAAAGTCAAGCTTCCAACCAGGAATGGCGTTGGAGAACAGAAGGGTGATCAAAAGATGGCCAGAAGTTGTTATGTGGCCGCATTAAGAGCTGATGGAGTAGGGGGGCAGGTCCTCCCGATAGAAGACATGGATGTCCGAGGGGATGATGAACACCGCGGGAAACCGGCAGAAGATTTGGTTCCTATACCTCTGGATTCCCGAGACCCTGAAAAAGTTACGTATGTTGGAGCGTCTTTAAAAGAACCATTGAAGGGCAAATTGGTAGAATTCCTATAAGAAAACAGAGATGTGTTCGCTTGGACGGCAGCTGATATGCCAGGGATAGACCCCCAACTCATAACCCACTGGTTGAATGTCAACCCTAAGCGGAAGGCAATAAAACAGAAGAAGAGGAACTTTGCTCCGGAAAGGCAAGAGGCCATTAAGAAAGAGGTGGACAAGCTCTTGGAAGCTGGTTTTATTGAGGAGATTCAGTTCCCTGAATGGTTGGCTAATCCTGTGATGGTCAAGAAAGCCAACGGAAAGTGGAGGATGTGTATAGACTTCACCGATTTGAATGACGCATGCCCTAAGGATTGTTTCCCTTTACCAAGGATTGACACACTCATAGATGCCACGGCAGGGCACGAAATGCTGAGTTTCATGGATGGTTTCAGCGGCTACAACCATATTAGGATGCACAAAGATGAAATCCCTAAGGTATCTTTCATAACTGACTTTGGTGTTTTTTGTTAACTTGTCATGGCTTTTGGACTAAAGAATGCAGGAGCTACTTATCAACGATTGGTAAATAAGATATTTGCCCATCTAATTGGGAAAACCATGGAGGTCTATGTTGATGATATGTTGGTCAAAAGCTTGTTTACTGCAGACCATGTTGAGCACCTTAGAGAGGCTTTTGAAGTGCTGAGGCACCATAAGATGATGTTAAATCTAGCCAAGTGTGCTTTTGGCATTGGATCAGGGAAGTTTTTGGGCTTGATGGTTTCAAAACGTGGTATTGAAACCAACCCGGATAAGATTAAGGCAATCCTCGATATGGAACCACCTCGTTCTGTGAGGGACGTGCAGAAGTTGACTGGTAGAATAGCTGCATTGGGAAGATTCATCTCAAGGTCTGGCGACAAGTGTTTGCCTTTCTTTCAGGCTTTGAAGGAAGTGAAGAATTTCGAATGGACTTCTGAAAGCTAAGAGGCTTTTGAACAGCTAAAAAAGTACATGGCTGAGGCCCCGTTGTTGGCCAAACCTAGTCCTGGAGAGACCCTATATTTATACCTAGCGATATCCGAACAAGCATTGAGTGTCGTTCTCATTCGAGAGGAAATCAAGATTAAGAAGCCTATCTACTACGTGAGCAAGGTATTGCACGGAACTGAATTGAATTACTCACCCATTGAGAAGTTTGCTTTGGCGCTAGTAACAGCTTCAAGAAAGCTACGACCTTACTTCCAGTCACACAAGATTGAAGTCCTGACGGATCAACAGTTGAGAAGTATATTGCATAGCCCCAAGGACAGTGGAAGGCTGATTAAATGGGCAATCGAACTCGGGGAGTTTGATATCGCATATAAGCCTCGGACAGCCATCAAGGCTCAGACATTAGCTGACTTCGTGGTTGAATGTACCATCGACAACCAAGAAGTCGGGGGGCAGGAGATAATGTTAGGCCAAGAAGGTGAAGGTAAAGTTGAGGAGCTTGTACCTGATCAGAAGGAATATTGGATGCTCTATTTTGATGGGGCATCAAAAACAAAGTCTAGTGGTGCAGGCCTGGTCTTGCAAAGCCCCGATGGGCTTTTAGTAGAATATGCTTTGAAGTTGGACTTTCCAACAACCAACAACGAAGCTGAATATGAAGCCTTGATAGCCGGATTAGGCTTGGCGAGAATATTGAGAGTCAAGAACCTTAAAGTTTGTGGAGATTCGAGGCTCGTAGTATCGTAGGTGAATGGTGAGTTCGAAGCCAAGGATGAAACTATGGCAAAATACCTAAGGGTTGTGAAAGCCGTTATGACTCAGTTTGATGAATGCTATATGGAGCACATTCCGAGGGAGGAGAACGTCAAGGCCGATGCCCTATCAAAGTTCACCACTTCTGAGATAGAGAATTATGCAGGGAGTGTTTACTTCCAGGTCTTGAAGGCCCCTTCCATCAATTCGAAATTGGTGGCACCCATTGTTATAGGAAGTTGTTGGATAGATCCTATCAAGGAACATTTGGAAACGGGATGGCTTCCCGAAGACGCCTCGGAGGCGCGGAAACTATCAGTGAGAGCATTGAGATATGTCTTGATTGAAGGCATCCTTTACAAGAGGTCTTTTGTTATCCCGTACTTGAAGTGTTTGAGGCCCCAAGAGGCAGAAGAAGCATTAAAGGAAGTTCATGAAGGGATCTGTGGGCAACACTTGGGGGGTAGAGCCCTAGCCCATAAGATCACCCGTCTGGGGTTTTATTGGCCACAGATGTTGGCAGATGCGTAAAGTTATGTCAAGAAGTGTGACAGGTGTCAGAGACACGCTCCGATTGTTAGGCAATCGCCAAAGATGTTAACGTCGATTAACTCTCCTATTCCGTTTGTCATGTGGGGGATGGACATTCTAGGTCCTTTCCCTGTAGCTTCAGCACAAAGGAAGTTCTTGATAGTGGCCATCGACTATTTTACCAAGTGGATTGAAGCTAAGACATTAGCTAAGATAACACCCAACAAGTTGCCCAATTCTTCTGGGAGAACGTAATTTGCAGATACGGTATCCCACGAATCCTTGTGACGGATAATGGGCGCCAATTCAACAATGAGGAGTTTAAGAAGTATTGTGAGGAGAACACCATCGAACTTCGCTTCACTTCAGTAGCTCACCCTCAGGCTAATGGGCAAGCTGAGGTAACGAATCGGATTATCCTTGATGGACTTAAGAAAAGGGTCGAACGTTCAAGAAACACGTGGGTGGATGAGCTGCTGCCTATTTTATGGGCATATCGTACCACCTGTAAAATGACAACAGGAGCTACCCCGTTTTTGCTAGCCTATGGAGCAGAGGCAGTAGTGCCCGTGGAGATCTCTCATACGTCCCCAAGGGTGGAAGCATATGAGCAAGAAACCAATGAGGAAGGCATGAGGTTTGCCCTTGATTTAATTGATGAAGTCAGGGACGAAGCGAATGCCCGCAATGTAGAGCATCAGAAGAGGGCATCTTTTTATTATAACCATAGGGTTAAAGAAAGGTTCTTCAAACAAGGTGACTTGGTTTTAAGGAAGATAGAAGCATCTGGAGTTGGACAGACTGGCAAGTTAGCCCCTAATTGGGAAGAGCCGTATAGAGTCAGCAAAACATTGGGAAGAGGTTCTTACAAGTTGGAAACCTTGGATGGAAGCGAGGTGCCTCGTACTTGGCACGCCTCGAATCTCAAGATTTATTATGTTTAAGCTCTCCTAGTAAGGACTTAGCTTTTAGCCTATCTAATAGAAATAGAAATAAGGTTTATGTAAAGCCATTGCAGAGCATGTTGCTCATAGTAGAACTTATCATTTTATGTAAGGGCAGAGCCCATTTCACGTTATTAATACAAGTTTGTTTTCTATTCTAGGTTTCTGTGATTTTAATGATGTACCAAACACCTGATGTGTGTAAGTCTAGGATGACCAAGTACCGTAAAAAAAAGGAACGTATGAATTAAAGGGAACAAGCATGTAGATAATATACCCCTAGGGGACAGAGTTATAAGTTACAAACAACATCGAATAAAATATTAGTCCACGAAGGACCATGATCAAAGTCAGGATAAAACGAGAACTGAATAAGAGCAACACGAGGCAAACATAAGCCATGCAAGGCTTAAAAGATAATCACTTCTTGATAGAAGCCGTCTTCACCAATTGTTTCTTGGCTTTAGGAGGAGCAACCTGAACAGGGGCTTCTTCTTCGCTGGAGGACCCCATCTCACCTTCTTCCCTACTCTTGGAAGTCGAAGTCGAGGAACTGGTAACACTCACCGATCTGGGCTCGCGAATTCGGCCGGCTAACGGGCGTCCTGAACTACCACTTTGATCCTTCCTACGGGATTTCGAAGGGTGCCTCCCAGAACTAGATCCTGAATGTTGGGGAGTGGCCTTAGCCCCGGAGCCTGAAGCACGCCTGTTTGCCTGAGAGGAAGTTCCAGCACCCTCAACAAGGTCATCAGCATCAGTCACCTTCCAAGGACTTGGATAAAAGGAAGGAAAAACGACCCCTTTGTGGTCATGGCTAATCTTATTCACAGCTTTTTCCCAACCTATGGTCATGCTGTCCGGTTGGACCTCCCTGTCATGTTCATCAATGAAGGCAAGGAATGTATCCGAGCCCATGTAGTAGGGCTGTCAAACGGATATTTCGGATACGGATCTGCCAATATCCGAATCCGAATCCGAAATCCGAAATCACTTTCCGAATCCGTATTTGAATCCGACGGATATTAGAAATTATATCCGAATTCGAATTCGACGTATATTATCCAGACGGATAATATCCGAATCCGAATATCCGAATTTTGAGATTTTTTAAAAAATCCGAATATCTCTGAAAATCAGAAAATTCTAAAATCCGAATCATTTAAAAAATTAAAAAATAACAATTTTTTTACTTATTAATGAATTAAATAATTAAATATCTTTACTTATTAATGAATTAAATAATTCATTAAATATAAATTAAATTATTAAATTATTAATTATTTAATATCTTTACTTATTAATGAATTAAATAATTAAATTTTAATACATAAATAATATATTATAAATATTAAATTATTAATTATTAATTATAAATTATATATTCTAAAAAGTAAATATATATATATATATATACATTTATAAATTTTTGGATATCGGATATTTCGAATACGGTTGTGCCTATATCCGTATCCGCTATTTTCGGATACGAATTCGGATACGAATAATATCTGTTTTCTTTCGAATACGGATAATATCCGTTTTTTTCGGATTCGGTATTGAATTTTTCGGTCGGATATCGGATTTTTCGGATTTTTTTGACAGCCCTACCAAGTAGTTCTGGATGATGGAATCCTCGTTGTTCTGGGTCCTGTTCTCCAAGGCGGCGTACTTTCCCCTAAGGGATGAGAGTTGGTCTTCGGAGGTGAAGTATTTAGCCTCCCATTCTTGAGATTCTTTCTGATGCTTTTCCGCAGCCTTGAGGGCAGTTCTTTCCTTATCCTTATATGATTTCCCCAGCTGGATAGCGTTCTGGAAATGAGCATTCAGCTACAAGAATAAACACCATAAAAAAGTTATGTTAAACCATGATGGTCAATATTTAGTAAGAGTAACAAAAGATAAGGGGAGATAAGCTTACGTTATAGGCGTGAAATTCCCCCAAGCTTTCATTTTTCCCAAGGTCCGTTGCTGTTGCAAAGTGAACCTTGTCAACCGGGGCTATGGCATTCCGATACCATTCCTGAGCAAGAAGACGGCTATCTCGAATAGCGTCCTGCTCGCATATCCCCCACTCAGGCATAAATGTAGTCTTCATACTCCCGTCCGAACTCCTGATCCTTTTCCCAGCCTTTGAGCAATGCTGGAGGAATTCAGGAACTGGAATATCGTCAAGGTTGGCTTCTTTCTCAGCCTTTTTGATCATCCTTTTAGTAATCTGGGGAGCATGACCCGGCAGGCTGTCAATCTCCTCAGCAACTGCAAGAAAAGACAAAGAAAACAATGTTGGAATAAGAACAAGTATGATGAGAATAAAGGAGTTAAAGTAAGAATTACCCTCGGGAGGGATACTACTAATCCCGGTCTCTATCTAGTTATGCTCAGTCACAACTTCGCGGTAGTGGGCATTTTGAAAGGTTGAAATAAGCCAATCCCGATTGGCTACTTCTTTAGTTGAGAGCTGCAGCTCACTAACACCCTCATCGTTCACGTGGTTGAATTTAGGCCTGAAAAATTCGCCCCAGTCTCCTCCTTTCCATCTAAGGATAAAAAATTCGTGCCTCCAATTGTGGCATGAATCAGTCACGGAGGCAACGTTGATAATCATTCGGGACTTTGTACGATGTTGGATGCTTGCCCATCCTTTCCTAGTAACAGGGCTATTTTTGAAAGCAAACAAATGTCTAAATAAATGAATGCTAAGGCGGACGCCTCCCATGATGCATTCAACCATAAAAATGAATATAAATTTCCAGGAGTTAGGATATAGTTGGCACAGGTTGATTTTAACT
Source organism: Saposhnikovia divaricata (assembly GCA_036435485.1). Taxonomy (NCBI): domain Eukaryota; kingdom Viridiplantae; phylum Streptophyta; class Magnoliopsida; order Apiales; family Apiaceae; genus Saposhnikovia; species Saposhnikovia divaricata. Next base: position 246,628,765 of record CM071594.1, on the reverse strand, counting down.
TCAGCTAGTAACCTAACAAGCCAAGGGTGAACCGGAAACCTAAGGCCAGCTGTGATAGCCCCTTTGTACACATATAAATTTTCAGGGTGCCAATTACAAGTCCTATCTCCTGGTGAAGGGATTCTGAGTCTCAAACCAGAAGCAAATTCATATTTGAGTAGGTCGTTAATATCTCCTACGCCTAAAGTGCTAGGGAATATGAAAGAATAAAATTCCGCATTGTTTGGAAACACGTCCCCGGGCTCTTCTAGGAGTTGGGGTAAAGTTAATTGATAACGAGGAGGAAACACCTTACCTTTCCTATTCTTGTCTTTGGTCCTCCTGTTGATTGCTTGGAGAAGGGTCTTAGAAGGAACTACGGTGCTCTGACCACCTTCACTTGCCATCTGGTTTGTCTGAAATTGAAATAGGTGCTTGAATCTTGAGCGCTATTCAGAGAGAAATTTTCTTTGAAAGAAGAGGGAAATGTGAAGAATGACTTCCACTCCTACACTTTTATAAGGAAATGAGCGACCCCTCATAGCAGGTCATCTTTCCGACGACCCGCGTTTACAGGTTAAATAGCCGAAAACAGCAGGAAAAAGGCGTTATGAACTCAAAATTGGGTCAAATAAATGATCTAATTCATGAAAATAAACGAAAGAAACGAATGAAAATGCAGGCTGGAGCAGCTATATAGTTAACAACCTAAGAGGTTGAACTAACTTATGCTTAACGAGCCTAAACAGAGGATTAAGCCAAAAATCCATGATTAAGGCACTAAGTAGAAAGATTAGCTAAAAAGCTAATACTTTATAGAAATATAGAAGATAGATTCCAAGAAAATGGTGGGAGTTTTAAAAACCTGCCTAAAATATAAGCCCAGATGGCCAACGGGGTTGTATGTCCTGAATTAAACCGTTTGATTGAATTCAAGGCCTAAAATTCAGGAACCTTTGAATAAAATCAAGCCAAGGCATGGCCTTGCAAACAAGGTAGGAGTTTTAAAGTCCTTGAGTATGAAATCAAGGATAAAAACTGACCATAGCACCCTAGACTTGAAGTCAGGTGTTGAAAACAAGAGAAAAACCCTATACAAACTAATAAAGGAACAAAGACCTCCATGGCAAGGGGGGCAAGACCAAGGTTGTTTAAAACACCCTATTGTAAGTATGGAAGGGTGTCAGCAAGTCAAGGGCCACAGTATAGCCCAAGGTTATTAGAAACTAAGAGTTCAAGAACAAGTTAAAACTCAGAAGGTCCTGAAAACTAAGAAGAAGGTTGTTTGTGATTAATGGTCACAAAATCAACCAAGGTGTTGTAAACTCACTCTAGAAACAAGGAGGGGAGTTTAAAACAAGTTTTGGTTTTGGTTTTGGTCAAAGTCAAAAGTCAAAGTCAATGGTCAAAGTCAACTAGTCAAAATTCAAAAAAAAATCATGGGGCCCAGCCGACCAGGGGTGGCCGACCAGATCCCCTTGGCCGAATGGCCGACCAGGGTAGGCCGACCAGGTCACCTTGGTCAGGTGTTTTTAACACCTGGACCCCCTAGGTGGTTTCATGACCCTCCAGAACGCTAAAAAATGCTCCGTTTGTGCTCAAATTTGGGATTTGGAAACCTCTCAAGGTCCTCTACAAGCCTAGGTAGGTCTCTCAGTGGTTTCAAGAAGTTGAAAAAAGGAGGGTGTTTGAAACAAGGTCTGGTTTGAAAACCAGCTCAGAATGAGGTATTTCGCCTCTAAAACGTTCAAAAATGCATATTTTCATGTGATTCTTGCTCATACCAGGAGATTATAAGAATCCCTATCATATGAGCTCAACTTCAAAATTTGAGTTTAGAAATGCCAGGGGTGTTTGAAACCAGGAGGGTGTTTGAAATCAGGAAGGTGTTTGAAACACCTTGCCCAGAAGGCCGTATTTCTTACCTAAACAACTCAAAAATGAGAATTTTTACGTGATTCTCTCTACAACCATGAGGTTATAAGAATCTCTATTAGATTGGCTTAACTCCAAAATTTGGGATTAGGGTTTCGCTAATCGCAATTAGGGGGTGATTAACCTCGATTATCGACGTTTAAGGACTCTAACTCTAAAATTAACCTATCTCAAGGTTAAGGGTGGATATCCTAGTAGTAATCACATTAAATATGAATTATTTGGCCTCGGTTAAGGCCTTTGTAGCCCCGTTTCGGGTTGTTTAGCCCCGATAAGGGCTGAATTAGTGTCTTTCGCTGAAAAATTAGCCCTTATTAAGGCTTATGAGCAAAGACCATCTGATATTAACCCTAACTTAGAAAAGTTGTGGGAAATAAATCATTAATGAATCTATGATAAAGGATCCTATGCACGAATTGCACTTGGATTAGTGTCTATGAGCTCGAAATGACATTAATCCTATTCCCGAAAGGCCCAGAAATCTTAAGAAAAAGATTCGAGAGGTCAAGGAACGTTTCACTTTCTTAAGTATTAACTTAGGAGAGAATCTTAGTCATTGTGAATGTGTAGGTCGCTCCACACTTCATTGTAAAACGATACCCTGGTAGGGCCGAACTGACCTTAAACTTCTACGAAATCAAGTTTTCCTAGAAGTTGGGGGGCAAATGATATGGGTGAAAATAATCCCTAAAGACATAATTAATATAGTATTTATTGGCTCATAAATGAGGCCCAAAACCCTAGCTGGACATTAAATTCGTGGTTAGTGGTTAAGCCAAAAGAACAGCCCAAACCGGGGACGCCCGGTACAAGCTTGTTTATAACACGGGCCTGATCCACAAAACAGGAATGTTCTAGAAACCAGGAACGTTCTGGAATATCCCAGGGATATTGTGTAGCCTCCAAGGCACCTAATTCAACAAGGAAACTAATTCCTATAAGGAAGGAGTCAGAACCTTCCTCAATAACGGTGACTTGTCCACCAAGTCTCCAAACCCTACTACGATTCTGAGGCTCCTACAGCCTATATAAAGGGCCAGACCCCTCATCTCAGAACTACGTTTTTGGCTTGATTCTTGACTTTGAGATACGTAGGCATCTTGTGAAGACCCGAATTTGGTCACGGTAACACAAGTGCAGCCACTAAAGCAAGAAGCTCACGAACCCTAGCCACAATTTGATAACCTTACTTTTTGTTCCACAACAAACGTGTTTTGGCTGAAAAAGATAATTGATTAGTTAATATTAATTATAATAGAAATATGTTATTTTATTAAACAAATTTCTCGTAGTGTTTTTAAAAAATGAAAAATTTTAGTTAGATAAAATATAAAAGGTATTGTGTTTTACTTAAAAATGAAAATTATTTAGTTATATTTAATTATAATATAGAAAAGACGATAGATTTTAGTTAAAAACGGTAATCGGTTATTTGTTAGTAATTATGTAATTATTATTTTATTTTATTATATAGAATGCCCGTGATATGATCGGAAAAGGAGAGGATTTAGTTAGAGAAAATTAAAAAGGTAACATGTTCCGGTGAAAAAGGTAATTGATTAGTTTATATTAATTATAATTTAAAACGTTATTTTACTAAATTAGAAAAGGAGAAATTAATATTGTCTGTGATATTTCTATTATAATATAGAAAAGATGATACGTTTTAGCTGAAAAGGTAATCGGTTAATTATTAATATTATATTATTATTAGTTTATTATATATAAATAGAACCACCCGTGATATAATTAGAAAAAGAGAGATACAGGAATCGGTGCTGTCTACAGAGATGCAAAATGGTCATCTCAAGCTCATAACCATTGGAGTGATTCCACGCTTATCAAGGATGGGAAGCCAGCTCTGGGCCATTTATTGTGCGATGAGGAGAGCTTTCAAGGAGGGTTATCGCAACGTGATAATCGAAACAGACAAGTACGATGCTTTTCAGGCCATCAAAAACTTCAACGTAGGTGCCCAAGCTCCCATCTTCCATATTGTCAACCAGATAGACCTCCTGCTCAAGAACAATGCTTGGTTGTGTATGATTGGCTACGTGTTTGCAGCACGTAACAAAGTAGCTAGATATGCACCAAACTTGGCAATGGAAGTGTGCCACAGACTCTATACTCTTGACCACCCAGTTGGAGGAGTATAATAATTGCTTGACTGGGATTTAGGTTTAGGTGTGGACCATCCAGATTATGTTGATATCACCATTCCAACCATGCTCCTGATCCTGAAGATTTTGAAGGTGGAGTGGTTCTGTCAGACCAAATAGACGAACTGGGGTTAGGTCAAGAGGATGCACCTCAAGTAGTGGCCATGGAAATGGAAGAAGATGAGCAGCAGTTGGCTTTAGAAGAGCTTACAGAGGAAATCCATCATGCAGACCACAGTGTAAACCTCTTTGCAGCTGACCCTCCATTAGGAGATGTGGATTGAAGTGTCTCAGATCAGTAGCTACACAGGAGCTTTACTTCAGTTTTCCGTTTTAAAGTATTCAGCATGGCAGTTAGCTTGGTAGTTGGAATAGCTTATGGAGAATGTTTGTCAGTTGGTTTTAGTAGCAGTACTAGTCGTGTCGAGTATGTTCAGTTTGTTGTTTAGCAGTTGGTAGTATTTAGCTAGTGTTAAGAACTTTTGTGGTCGTTAGACTGTAGTATGATAGTAGTTAGACTGTAATATGATAGTAGTAGCAAAGCTGCTAACTTGCTCCTGTAAGTTCCTCGGATATAATATATCTCTGTTTATCTAAAAAAAAGAAAAAGAGAGATTTTAGTTAGAGAAAAATAGAAAGGTAACCTGAAAATTAATGATTTATGTGAAAAAAGTAATTGATTAATTTATAGTAATTATAATTTAATTATATTATTTTATTGATAAAATTGCTCATAGTATTTTTAGAGAATGAGAAATTAATGTTGCCGTGAAATTTCTTGAAAAAAAAGGAATTTAATTAGAAAAAATATAAAAGATGATACGTTTTAGCTGAAAAGGCAATCGGTTAATTATTAATATTATAATATTATTATTTTATTTTTATTAAATAGAAACACCCGTGATATAATTGGAAAAGAGAGATTTTAGTAAGAGAAAAGAAAAAAGGTAACGTATTTTGGTTGAAAAAGGTAACCGTCCATGATATAATTGGAAGAAGATTAGTTAGAGAAAAGAGAAAAGGTAACGTGTTTTGACTGAAAAAGGTAATTGATTAAATAATAATAATAATAATAATAATATAATTATGTTATTTTATTAAACAAAATTGCTCGTAGTGTTTTTAAAAAAGGAAAAATTTTAATTAGATAAAGTGTAAAAGATATTGCATTTTACCAGAAAAAGGAAATTATTTAGTTATTGAAAAATAGAAAAGGTAATATGTTTAACCTGATATAAAAGATATTGTAATTTACCTGAAAAAAGAAATTATTTAGTTACTGAAAAATAGAAAAGATAATATGTTTAACCTGAAAAAGGAAATTGATTAGTTAGTAGAATGGGTTTTATCTGTAATTGAGTAAGCATAAATAAGTAAATTCAATAGGTACCGTACTGACCGACCAAATTTTTAATGTTTCGGCTTTTATATAATAGTATAGATTTACATGTACATGCACATGATATTTGTTTAATTTTAAGTTATAAAAATTTCAAAAAGTAAAAGCATTACATTATATTTCATTATATTTATAATTAACATATTAAATATATTTTTATAAAATATATAATTATATTTGAATTTTCAAGATTGTTTAATCTGAAGTATACTGCAAATATTAATTTATATTTTATATAAATACATGTGATATTTATTTTACTATTATATCATATTGAACTTAATAACTCAATTATTATATGTAAAAGTGAAAAATGAAAAATGGACGGTCTTTTTCCCCCAAATGAAAACATGGTTGCTAAATGCAAATCAACTTCTCTTATATCCTTTATCTGTTTGAAATGAATGAAACCTAATAAATGTTTCAACGTGAAATCCTAGTAGATGTTTATTGATTCATGCGTGTAAAAAACCTAATAAATGCTTGAGCGTGAAACCCTAGTAGATGTTAACACATAATAATACAAACTACATATATCATACAGACGAGTGTCATTACAATTATGAGTCATTATTTTAAAATTAAATTTTTATATTTTCAAATTCAAATTACATATATCATTTTAGTATTTTAGAAACAAAATTTTATATTTAAAAATTCAAATTATATATATCATGTTATTAATAAATTTTATTTTTAAATAGATTATTACAATTATGAGTCATTATAAGATGTAATACTTATTTTAATATTCTAGAAACAAACTTTTATATTTAGAATTCAACCTATATATATATCATGTTATTAATAATTTTTATTTTAAATGAGTAATTACATATATTAAACACATGACAAGAACATTTAATATACGCATAATAAAAAACATTAATAATTATCAAATGTATTATATGTATTTGACTAAATTCCATATTATCATTTACCTGGTTGAAAGGTTAGCGACAAAAAATGATACTAAGCTCTATTTATATACATATATACTGGAATATGAAAATTTTAACTATTTATTTTAATAATCTTGATAATATAAATTAAATGTATCAATACATGAATATGAATCTAATATTAAGTACAATGTATATTTTAAATGAAAATATAAATGTATAATGTATATTTTAAATGAAATATGATTTTGAAAAAATAAGATATAAATGATGAGAAATAAGTTAAATGTATATTAATAAATACAATGTACTCCAAGATATGAATGATGAAAAATAAATAAATGTACAATACACGGAAAACTAGATATACATACACATAAAAATAGGTTATAGAAAGGACAGTAGACGAGTAATTAATTTGTTTTGCATTTAGGAACACTCAATTAAAACTATACCTTTTCATTTCCCCCCATATACACGGAGTTTCCCCCCCTTTCCACTTGAACGACAGTTATTACTTACAATTTACAAGATTAGTTTCCCCAAATAGAAATTGTCATATCTACTCTCTTTGTCTCAGATCTCTACTCTCTCTCGCTCTCACCTCGAAGAAGCTGGAAGAACTCGAAGAACTCTCTTCTCTTTTCCCTTCTCTTCTCCCTTCTCTTCTCTTTTCTCTAAATCGAATTTGCTTTTTTACTTTGCAGGTGATTAATTGGGGCTCCAATTAATTGGTCCATTCTTCACTTTTCTTCACCCTCCAGTTAATTCATTTTGCCTTTGTATTCACTTGTCTATTTTAATTTTTAATTAGGGCTTCAGTTAGGGCTTTCCGTTCAGGATTTGAGTTAGGGCTTCGATTGGGGCTTTGAGTTAATTAATTGGTGCATATATGTATTTTTGATTTTGTGTATTTTTTTTAAGATTCTAACCTTCAAATATGTTAAGTAAGGCGGTGGCGAAGTCAGAGGCTCATTGTTCTTTCCTGCTGTACTGTAAAGATAAACTTGAGCTAAGCAGGTTTGTGGAATTTACTTATTTACGATTTTCAAAATGTTTGGTATTGGATGAATTAATTCATTTTGTTTACGGTTTTGTGTATTTTTGTGATTTTCAAAGCTGGTTGTATGTAAAACTAGTTTCGAACTTGATTGGGGACTTATTAACTATTATAGAACAAGCTCGACATTTTTTTTTGATTTGGTGGAATGATGAGCTTAATTTAGCTAAATTATAAGGTTTTTCTCATTCTTTACAGTTTGCGATCTGTTTAGTTTTATCTTGTTAGTTCCAATAATTGTATTATTGTTGTGTGCAATGATGTATGGGTCTGAACTACTACAAGTGTTTAGCATGAATTTCTTGAGCGTAATGAATTAATTTTTTGAAATGTCATTGTTTGTAAGTAATACCTTATGTAAAACTAGTTTCGAACTTGATTGGGGACTTATTAACTATTATAGAACAAGCTCGACAATTTTTTTTGATTTGGTGGAATGATGAGCTTAATTTAGCTAAATTATAAGGTTTTTCTCATTCTTTACAGTTTGCGATCTGTTTAGTTTTATCTTGTTAGTTCCAATAATTGTATTATTGTTGTGTGCAATGATGTATGGGTCTGAACTACTACAAGTGTTTAGCATGAATTTCTTGAGCGTAATGAATTAATTTTTTGAAATGTCATTGTTTGTAAGTAATACCTTACTATAACCTACCATATAATATAGTAGTCTGAATGCTAATTTTGTGTTAGAAACTCAGAAGATACTTGGTGTTCTTGATGGATTCACAATCTTTTCTAATTTCTTTTCGACATTATCAACATACCTCATTTACTGACTTGTATTGATGTTTGGCGACCTGAAATTCTCCCAAAAGTATGTCTTGTTCTAGTAGGAGTCTGACGCGCACAATGTATCTGCACGATATTGTTGCTAATTGCTTCCAAAGTACTGCGATTAATTTGGTATAGCTGCATTTTTACTCGAAGATTCTTTTTGTACCTTTTTTTTTTTTATTAAGTCTTCAATTTGAACATATCTTGTAGGAGAAAATGTTGGCCTTACTGGTGCGACGTTAGATGGAGCTGAAATGCTTGCATGTGGCCTGGCATCATTTTTGTCCCATCAAAGGTACATCTTGGTACATTTTATAATCTATCAAAACGTCTCTGCTGTAAATTTTCCAGACGTATGAAATTCATAAATTAACATATATCTCTCTTTAAAAGAAAGGATTTCATTTGTAGAAGGGAATTTTACTTGCAGTTATAGAAGATATTTTTAACTTTAATGTCAAAGCTTTGGTTGTCAAGTCACCTTTTTTTTGAATCTGATATGATTAAAATTCCAAATTAGTATGACAAATCTAGATTAAAATGGTGTAAATGTCCTAAAGAATGCTATCTAATCCCATACTGTAGTGACTGCCTTTGTTGGAAGAAGCTCTACGCAAGGTGGATTCAGCTGATGCAACAATTATATCCTAATAAGCAAAAGAATCATTTCTCTCTGTATCCAAGTTTGAAGGCAAATAGTGCTTATAACAGGTACATAAGCTATGATTCACTTTTTTCTGTTCATTTTTCTGAAACAAATACTCAGGGGAAGACCAGGACTGCCTTTGTTTTAAGTTGTTATTTTTAACCAGTTTTAAGTTATTTAGATAGTTGGGTCGAAATTTTATACATCAACATTTTGTACTCAGGGGAAGAGCGGGACTGGACAGGGAAGAAATATGGTTGATAAGGATGCTCCTCGTTGGCTATCTGCAAAACTTTTAATGTTGGTAGACATTTTGAAAACCCCTAAGTTCTGGTTAGTACAGTTTTCTTTTTTGTGTATCATGCAATACCTACTAATTTTCTTTCTTTTCTTTTAATGCTTATAATTTTTTTTAATATCCAGCTTTTTAATTTATATATGGTTAATTCCTTCTACATTTATGAGTTAAATAGATGGCAGTATCTTGGTTGAAAACTGCTCCTATGTCTCTATTTGTTAATTTACGTGTAGTTTTTTTTACATTAATTGAAACCGGGTACTTATTATCTTATCCCTCTGGTTACCTTTGTCCTACAATTTTCTTTTAAATATTCAAATGATGATGAATTGATTTATACTTAAAGATTGAGATTCTTGTGGCATCTGATGCTGTCCAGTCACTTATTGAATCATCAACTGGTGCTTTAGACCATGGCTGGGAAGTTGGTTGGTCCTTATCGTCGTACAGTAGTAGTCCTCAACCTCTGCTAAATACTCTTCAAGAACGCGTATGTGGTGCTCTGTCTTAATCCTTTCTTTGTCTCTTCCCCTATTTATATGTATCTGTAGGTGTGTATGTGGCAGGGAGTTTATTTTTTGTATTCTTTTCGAAATCTAGCTATTAAGATTAAAGCACGAGACATATAAGCACGCACTTAAGCGTACGAATACGTGCAAGTGATGTGAGAAGAACTCCCATGAGCTACTTAATAATCCTCAGAATTTGAATTTAAGTATTATTAGTTATTATGTCTTAGGAAAAATTAGAGAATATGACTTCATCTTTTGACCTAAATGTGTTTTTATTAAAGTAATTGACAGGGACAAATTTGATGTTAAGTGATGGAAGCTCTGGTTTTTTTTATGTTGGAAACAAAGAGTGATGCACTGCTGCTACCTTGTCTGGTTGTCTTTCCGGAAATCAGTGTCATGTTATTCAAGATAGTTTTTTTTAAGTAAATTTTTTTTTTTGTCAAAGTTAATGTGTATGGACTATGGAGCTACATGTATGAGATGTGTTAGGTTTTTGTATTAGATTTTATGATGGTCAAAAGACTTGTAATTTGCACGCATATCTAATTGTTGTTACTCTCTCTGTCCCTCATGGTTGTTTACATGGGGGATGGACACGGAGACCAAGAAATTGTGTAAAAAATGAGTAAAGTTAGATGAAAAGTGGGTAAAGTGGTGGGACCTATTAATATTTAATTATAGATTTGTGATAGTAGAGGAAAGTAGTGGGTGTAATAGTGTTTTTTATTGTTAAATATATGAGATAGTGGGTGTAATAGTGGGAGAAACTTACTATTTTTGGAATGTAAAGAAATGAGAGGGACACCCCAAAATAGTAACTGTAAAGAAATGAGAGGGACGGAGGGAGTACTATTTTTATCATATTGAAAAAAAAATATCTAACATAATTTTTTTGTTTAAATAAAAATTCTCCGAATTCCCGCGATGATCCGCGTTCCCCGTTGAGCCGGGGACGGGGGGTGAAATTTAATCCCCGACGGGGATTGGGCCGGGACCCGAGGATTGGGTTTAAATTCGGGGATGGAGGCGGGGATAGCACTCCCCGGCCCCGAATTGATCCGATGCCTATCCCTATCCAAAACCATACTTATTATCTTCCTCTCCAAAAATTGCCACAGGGTGACGTTCACTTTGATACTATTAATAACTGGTGTAGCCCATAGCTTAGCACCATCACCTGGGAGTCATATTTCCATGAACGGACAACAGTTTTTCGTGTATATAAATGTTCAAAAGGAATGAAGAACTAGAAGACATTTATAAATAAAAGGTAATGAATCACAAGAAAATAGTATCCAAAGAAACAAAGTGTGACATGCAGCCTTGCATTGCACCTGCATACTAGTACTCCGTGGTAATGGTCACGGAGGCTTGCGGAAGCGTGAACACACGTTTAATTTTTTGTCTCACTAATGCGCCAACTCCAGTGATGCGCCAACTCCGCTAAACGAAGCCTGGCCAGCAATGCGCAGCTAATCCTGAACCTTTGTCTCCTCGACGCTTGGCCTGTAAATTGGGCTAGTCAAAATGTTTCAGGCCACACGGCACAACCCGCACGCCCTATGGCGCCACTCCCCAACATGTCCGCTGGGCGAGTCTACCTTGTCACAGCGCCTCTTTATCTACGCCCGCAACACACTGATTCCCTATCTTGCTTTCCTGCTTTATTCTCCTGGCATTCAAGCTTGACGGCTGGTTGAATTAGTTTACAATACCTTTATTAGAAGATAAGCCATCCCATGTCCTGACCTTTCTCCCAACTATGAGGATATGCCTTATCCCTAATCAGATATAGAGGGTGTTTGAGATTGTTTAAAATAAGTTACTTTTGACTTAATGGAAGTGTTTTTAACTTAAAGGAGAAAGTGATGTTATTTATTTTAAGTTGAATGAAAGTGTTTGGGTAATTTTACTTAAAGTTAAATGGGGATTTAATAATTTTGACTTAAAGTGAAATTTGACTTAAAAAAATTTAAAATTCTTAATATTTAAACTTTACAAGAATCAAGGATCGTGAAAAAAAAAACTTGATAAGTCATAAGTCATAAGTCAAAAGTACCTAAATGGAACTTATGACTTAAAGCAGTTTTTTAACTTAAAGCGGGCTTAAAGCCCCTATGGCCAAACACACCCAAAACAACTTAAAGCTCCGTTTTGCTTTAAGCACCAGTTCCCAAACAGGCTCGTAATGTGCCATGACTTATGTTCATTCATGCATACATTAGTTCGAAAGCAACTAAACTTAAAAACTACTTTGTAATACTGAAACCTTTTCCGACAAATGATTCTCGAGCCTGATAAAGCTTGGGAAATAAACCATTGCATCACGTACCGATATTCTGCTGCCACCTTTATAAATTTTCCAAGTTTTATGTACAGGATGACAAGTGACCAAAAAATGACCATAGCATTCCATTAAGATAGTTCCATCACTCAATTCTTTAAGAGGATGAATGAGCTTATATAGCAAATCAGTAGGTTTGTTTCTAATGACGATTTCTTTAATCCAACTTTCTTTCATTCCATAATCCTTCATCACCCAAATGGCAAGTTCAGAATCCGCCATGTTATCACATATACACAAGCACCCTCTAAGCATTCCCAACTTCCTATAAGCTGCATTCTTGTCAACTCGAGGAGCTGAAGCAGTCAGTTGAAATAACTCCGTCTCCAAATCAAAAGTACACACCATTTCATTATTAGGGGTGTCCTCTTGACTATTAGCTAGCCAGTGAAGGTTACCACTGCAAAATATACCACTCCGATGGCCATGGACTAAAAAAGGGGCATGTTTTAAATTTCTCCAAACACCTGTTCCAAGCGTGTAAACCAGGCAGCCTGCCTTATCCGAGCAATCAACTTGATAAAAACATACAACCTTGTACTGATTGCTGGCTTTGACAAATCCAAAGCCATGAAATTCATAAACATATGATTCACTGAAGTACCTGGTGTACTCGTGATCCGGAAGGATTATGTTCTCTCGTGTGACTGGATTGCATACATAAATTACATTGCGATGCCATATACAAATTAACCCATTAACAGAACCCTCCAACAAGTACACACCGTTTTTGAAGCCAGCTCCTACCACAAATTTTGTCACAAGGTGAATATCGAGTTTGTCAGGCTTGGTATCTAGTTCAGCCACTTTAAAGACGACATCATCTCTACGTGTGCGATACCGTTCATGTGTGTAACTGCGATATCGTTCATGTGTGTAACTGTGTTCGTATACATGTGTGTAACTGTGTTCGTATGATATAATCCCAGCTGGTGACCTTGAGAGATGCAGATTAACAAAATAATGTTCGGAGAGTATACTACGCCATCTTTTGCATACACAGTTAGCCTGGACTATTGTCCTGATCACAGAAATTCGCGATAGAATGTCAGCCACAACCTCTGCTGGTAAATCCATAATGGTTGACATGCCAATGCACTGATGCAGACCTACAAACGCCAAACAGAATGCAAAAAAATGGGTGAAACTAGATTCAATTTACTATTAACACCTTGTCAGATCTCAGATCCCAAAGAAAAAGTAAGACAAATTTGCAAATATTTAAAACTAGCTGCTGAGTGCTAACAATCGTCTCATATATTCGTCACTTGTCAAATATTAAAAATCTATTACTGCAATATCTATATTTGTAAGATCGATCGAATAAAACGACAAGACATATATAAATTGAAAGATATAATTTAATAAGCTTCATACTACTGCATCACATCTAAACCAGAGAGAAAGAGTTTTACTAGTATTACTTACCAGGCACAAGAGCTACGAGGAGAAAGAAGAAACAAGAAGACGACTCAAGCGCAGGCTACAACTATTAGGTTTAAAATTTATCGTACAACAAACTTCTACTAGAAGGTTTATATTATATACTGACAATCAGGTTAATTTGCAAACTAGAGTCAGACTAGGATGATAAAACATATTTGCAAACTAGAGTCAGACTAGGATAATAAAACATATACTTCCTTCTTATTTTTCTATTTAAACAAGAAACTAAAACGTTTTCAATTTTTTCGTAAAAAAAAAACGTTTTCAATTTAAAAAAGGTATTCACTTAATTGTGTTTTCTAATAATAACTAGTATATTTATATTAAAATTATTTGAAAAAATGGGATCCGGCCGGGATCAATTTGCAGACTTAAACAGGCCTTGATATTTTAAAGAAAATTCGGCTGGGCCCGATTTCGAAAAAAACCCTGCCAGTCCCAATCAGATTCGGATTTTTTGACTCGTACCTGATTTTGTGCATTAACAAAAGTCGATATAAAATTCGAAAAACCAGGTTCACCCCTAATTACTCCTATATATATATATACTAGTTGATAAAGCCGCGCTTCGCGGCGGCGTTACAATATTTTTAAAAAAATTCAATACATTTATGTTATATTATAATATCAATATTAAATTTTAGTAATTAAATAATCTTCTCTAATGAATCAATTTCTTGTTAAATACGATTCTTTCGATTGAGCCGCTCTCTCGTTAAAACTGAAATCCCAACTTTTTAACATATATTATAAATACTTATATAATATTTTTTATCTATAAAATCGAACCGTAAAAATAAAAAAAAAATTATGACTTCAGTATCAAATTCTAATAGCTAATACAATCTTTTCTAGCGAGCCGTCTTCCCGTTAAATACGTTTCGAGCCACTCTTATTTGAAACTGAAATTCTAACTTCATTATATAAAGAGAGTAAATTCCAATTCTTATATTCTTTAAACTTTCTAATATTTATGGAGTTTTAAAAGATGAAAATACATGTTATATTTTCTGTATATTATAGATATTCTTGTATTTATTTACAATTTCCGCATTGGAATGTCTTTCTGTTATGTTAACATATCAAAAAAAATTTAAAATACGAAGACTTTTCGTTACGGAAATAATATTGCATTTATGGATATATTTTTGTAATGCAAGTATAATTAACTTGTATAAAAAAGTTAAAATAAAGGATTTCTAGAAAAAAGATGTACAATTTTAAAAAATCGTATAAGACGTCTCCACTGTCCTCGTATTCTACTTCAAATAAAACATTTTATTTTATGTATTAATTATATATTTAAACATCTTTTATACGGTCTTATCTAATGAACCGCTTTCTTGTTAAACACAGTTTTTACTATTGATTCGCTCTCTCGTTAAGACCAAAAACCTAACTTTTACATATATTACTTGTATGATAATGTTTATCCATAAAAATCAAATCCTAAAAATAAAATAAAACTTATAACATCATATGATATTTTAATAGCTAGTATAATCTTTTATAGTGAGCTGTATTCATGTTAAACACATTTCGAGCCGCTCTCGTTTGGGATCGAAACTCTAACTTCATTACATATTATTGATGATACTTATCTTACACAACAATTTTTTTCCTTGAAATCAAAATCTAAAAAATAGAATGAATTCCAATTTATACTTTTTCTAGATTTTCTAAATTTTTTGGAGTTTTTAGAAAATGAAAACACATCTTATTTTTTCTTTATATTATAGATATTCATGTATTTATTTAGGATTCCTGCATGAGATTGTTCTTTTACTCATTGTTCTTTTATTATGTTAATACATCAATTCTTTTCTTTTTAAATACGATGACTTTTTTCATGAAAATAGTATTGGATTTATGAATAAATTTTCCTAATATAAGTATAATTAACTTATATAAAAAATATATAATTTAGAAGATCGTACTTTCTATAAAATATTTAATTATATGTCTGCTCTATATATTTAAACACCTACTCTAGTTCTAGTAGAACTTTTATTTATATATTTTTTCTATAAATTCGAACTCTTATTCTCTATAAATTCGAACTCCTATTCTACTTCCAATAGAACTTCTAATCATATGTCTTCCCTATAAATTCGAACTCTTCTCCTTTATAAATTCAAACACCTATTCTACTTCAAATATGCTAATTGATATTTTTATATTTATTAGTGTTTAAAATTCTAGAAAATTAGAATAATCGATTGAGACGATATGAGAGCGCCACCTAAACTCCCGCTATCCTCCTTTATATATATAATAGATATTGATGATTTCTTCAAATAATAATAATAATAATAATAATAATTATTATTATTATTATTATTATTATTATATTAAAATTATTATGTATTCAACGATTCTTCTAGAAAATCTCCATTTTAAATATTAAAAGAATGAAATTCCTTTTTACCTTCTAATTTATAGAAAAGAAATAAATATATTTGCACATTATATCCTATCTATGCTATTATATTAAAACCGAAAGATTGAAAGTTTTGGTTTTCGGTTTGGTTATCCTAATTATTAAAATAAATAATGAAATAATGTAATTAATGGTAATTAGTCATTGCCATTTTCACATTTACTTTTATTGAAAATATTAACTTTCATAAAAACATATCTTCAAATCATTAATATTTTTTTCTTAATTAAAATACGTTACCTTTTTTAATTAAAACTAATCTTACAATAAGATTCCCATCAACGTCATACTAAATAAAAAATTTATATATAAAAATCTAAAATTATACTAACATCATAGGATAATTTGATTTTCGTGACATCTAATATATATTAGATTATAAGATTTATCAAAAATTCAAAATTCGAATTACATTATTAACAGATTATATATATTCAAGTTGATTATAAGATTTATCAAAAATTCAAAATTCGAATTACATTAATAACAGATTATATATATTCAAGTTGATGATATTTAAGTCTCCTTATCCAAGAATTTAGGGGATTCATGAATGTCTTGCTGATTAGCAAGTTTGTCTGTCTCTTTTGACAGGGTGTGGCATTTTTTATTTGTCTCTATTTTCGTTTACGGGTAATCATGGAGAGGTCCAGTCAATCGTTGGAAGAATTGTACTCAAAAATGGTTTTGGAGGATGAAGAAGAAGGTGGGGTAATAGTTGGTGAGTAGAGCCGGCCAAACGGGCGGTTCGGCCCGGCACGCACGTGAATAAGTTGTGGGAAAAACCGTTCAGCCCGCTACAGTATGAATAACGAGCTAGCCCGTTCAGCACGTCAAAGTCAACGAGCCGTGCACGAACCCAAAATTGACAGACCGCAGCCCGATACGTCCAGCCCGTGAATAAAAAATAATAATAATAATGATAAAATGGCACGGCCCGGCACGTAGGCACGGCCCGGCACTTGAATCATGTTACAATAACTATAAATCTATGCACTCCATCCAGACAAATCTTACTTCATATATCAAGTATCAACTGTACCTGACATTTCTATTTTCTTTATATATTAATTGTTCGAAACAGTTTTTAGCGTATGAATAATATTAGTAAAAGTGTGTGTAGAATTTGTATTATCTTGTATTTTTAGATTTATTTTAGATTTTATTTATTTGTAATTTTGTAAACATGTTTAATGCGGCTTGTTCCGTTTTTTTAGAGAGGAGTCCTCTCACCCCATTTGTAAAATATTTTCTAATTAATAAAATTTAATAGAGGTACCGTCCTCTTTCACTCTTTTTATTTCAATACGTATGATTCGTATTTTCTTAAAAATTCGAAAGGTTTTAATATTAAAATAAAATTAGATCGAAAAAAGTTACAAATCGACATTTCATATTTTGAGAATATTAAAAGTAAATATTAAATTAACAAAAAAAATTTCAAATTTTATTTCGAATTTTTCTTTAAAAAAAAAAACCCGCCAAACCCGCCTAGCTCGCGTGTCGGTCACGGGCTGTAAAGTCGAGGCACGGAACGGCACGGCACGTCCAACCCGCGCGTGCGAGCCCGTGCTTTGTTTTGGTGAGCTCGGCACGTGGCCAAACCGGCAGGGCCCGCACGGCACGGCCGTTTGGCCACCTCTAGGTGAGGGGGTTGTGAATAAGGATGTGCCAACGTATGTTTTAGTAGGGCGATTTTTGATAGATAAGAATGTTAACTTTGTTGCAAAAATTTACTCCAAATTCCCTTGTAATTTTTTTCAAAGAAAAATCACTAAAAGTAACAATGACTAAATTAATATTCAATAAGAAATATGAAGTAAAAAGCAATAGAAGCGAATTAAAATAGTGAATTAAATTGTAACAGCATGAGATCCTGACTCCTTGAACTTAGAATATAGCTTCACACGATTTATAGTAGGAAAATTGATCAGCTAATACAAAAAATATGATGTATCAATTCTGAGCCATCTCCATCAAATCTCCTGCAAAATATGCTTAGAAAACAAAAGTATACAAACAATTAAAGAGTTAGATATAAGTGAACTAATTAAAAACCAAAATAAAATGAAAAGGATATGGGTTGATTGAATATCGGGTGAGGCACGTAATCACGTTGCCCTAAGGAAGTTTGCCCCTTCTCGTGCAAGGTTTCAGTTAGCAACTCCTTAGTGATATAACACCCCTCACGGTTTATCTTCCTTCGTGCACGAACGTAAAGAAGAGAGAACGTCAAATTTTTCGGTGCTCAAAACCAATAATATATAGGTAAAAATTATAAATATAATTGTACTCTCAGGCTATACTATTTTTAATGCAGAAGATGTATAATGAGACCACAAGATAAGAAATTAAAATGATATAATAGAAATATTTATGCGTAAGACAAAGAGGCTATAGACTATGTGTGATAAAGAAAGTGATTTGCAAAAGATTGTTTTCTCTTTATCCACTCTGAACCAAGACACTATCTATATATACATGAAACACTGATCCCTTAACAAAAAGACTGTTGTCTAAAAATTGATAAAAGAAATTATGACAATTAATATCCATTACTCCTCTAAAAACATAACTAAAGAAAATAGAAGATATGCAAATAGTAAGTTTACCATCTCAAACGGTAACAAAGAAAAATAAAGTAAATAAAATTAATAAATTTAAAATATTAGAAATACTTTTTAAAATATTTTTTTAAAGATATTACACAAAATATCTAACAATCGGCCCCAAAAAATAAAATTTTAAAAAAATATAAAATAATAATAAAAACATTAAAAAAAAATATGAGCACACAATATTACGTACTCAGCACAAGTAGCTTCCGGCTTTGAACT
The DNA here is from genome assembly GCA_036435485.1 of Saposhnikovia divaricata. NCBI lineage: Eukaryota > Viridiplantae > Streptophyta > Magnoliopsida > Apiales > Apiaceae > Saposhnikovia > Saposhnikovia divaricata. The sequence goes on along the minus strand of CM071594.1, from coordinate 246,610,028 downwards.
TGTACCTAGTGACAATCATCTCAACTTGAAAGAATCTTAGTGGACTAAGCCTTGAACTAGACTCTCTTGATCAAGTATTAACGAAAGCACACGCAATATGGAATTTTCGATCGTCCGGATTTGCGCTATAAAGGCCATGCGCAAAAGACCAACTCATGAGAGCTACTAGAGATTAACCCAAATCTCATAGTTGCGGCCACACAACTACTCTCACGTAGGTAAGTCCTCAAAGGTACTAGTGAACGGACAAGTACCTCACAAATTCTGCCTTAAGACTTATTAAGAGTATATAAACTCAACCTTACCGTTCACTATATGAGCACTTCATCATCATAGGAATGAGGTAGAAGAAAGTGTCATGTACATCTTCTAAAAGAGTAAAACTCCAATATAAAATGAAGGCTCACACGCAGATCACCAGTCCTGCTTGTTAATACCCTCTGACCTTCATAAGAAGAAGGGTTGCTACTGTCAGTGACTACATTATGGGTTTAGCCCCATTCCCCTCGATGAATCTAGGACTTTATTCCTAGATAATCCTTTCGTCAAAGGATCGGACAAGTTCATTTTAGATCTCACAAAATTCATAGTAACATATCTTGTCTTCATCAAGCGCTTGACTAACTTGTACCGCATCTGCAGACGTCTGTTCATTTTATCATTGATATTTTTCTGCTCCAACATATCAAGAACATTTTTAGAATCACAATGTATAGAAACAGGTGGAATATTATTAAGCAGAAATGTTAAATCAAGTAAGAGATTCCGAAGCCATTTAGCTTCCATGCAAGCAGTAACGAGTGCTATAAGTTCAGCTTCGGCTGTACTTCTAGCAATAACAGTTTGCTTAGTGGAACCCCATGAGACAGCTGCTCCACCTAACATAAAAATATAACCTGAAGTAGACTTTATGTTATGAAAATCAGAAACCCAATTAGCATCAGAATATCCTTCTAAAATATTTGGGTAACCAGAATACACAAGTGAATAATTTATAGTGCCTCTTAAATATTTAAAAACTCTTTCCAAAGCCTTCCAATGTTCTTTACTAGGATTACTAGTATATCTACTAAGCCTACCAACAGCATAAGAAATATCTGGACTAGTTCTATTAGCAATATAAAGAAGGGAACCATTTGAGAATATTTTAACTGAGAAACAGGTTTACCATTATTCTTTTCAAGAAATATTTTAGACGCATAAAGAGTTGACAAAACTTTGCAATCATCATAATTATACCTTTTAAGCATGCTCTCAATCAAGTGACTTAAAGACAAATGTATACCTTTCTCACTTCTAAATATCTTCATCCCTAAAATAACATTTGCTTCTCCTAAATCTTTAACATCAAACATTTGAGGAAGATAATTTTTAACATCTACGATATTAGACAAAGACTTACTAAAGATCAAGATATCATCAACATATACACATAACAAAACAAACTCATTGCCAATCACCTTTGAGTACAAACATCTATCAAACTCATTAGCAACAAATCCATCTTTAGCGATCACACTATTAAATTTTTCATACCAATCTTTTGGTGCTTGTTTTAAACCATATATAGACTTAACTAATCTACAAACCTTATGTTCTTGCCCTTTAATAACAAAACCTTCAGGTTATTGCATATAAATCTCTTCTTCTAATTCACCATTTAAAAATGCAGTTTTAACATCCATTTGATGAATATGCAAATTATAAATAGAAGCTAAAGCTAACAAAGTACGAATAGTGGAAATTCTAGCTACAGGTGCAAAAGTGTCAAAGTAATCAATTCCTTTCTTTTGTGAGAACCCTTTAGCAACTAATCTAGCCTTGTATTTATCAATGGATCCATTAGGTTTCACTTTCTTTTTAAAAATCCATCTAGAACCTACCGTCTTACAGCCTTGAGGTAAATCAGTTAAATACCAAGTATTGTTTTCCATTATTGATTGAAGTTCACTATTTATTGCTTCTTTCCAAAAAGGAGCATCGGAAGAAGACATAGCATCATAATAAGATAAAGGCTCACATTCAAGTAAATAAACAAGAAAATCATCACCAAAGTCTTTTTTTACTCTAACTCTTTTACTCCTTCTAGGTTCATCTAAAGAATTAGACGTAGAAGGTACATCATGTAAAGAGCGAGGGGTATTATCAGCTATTCCAGATATTCTAGTCTGGTAAGGAAACATATTCTCAAAATAAGTTGCGTCTCTACCTTCAATAATAGTATTAGCAGAAATTTCACTAATATCAGAATGAATCACAAGAAACCTATTAGTAACACTATCAGAGATATAACCAACAAAAATAGCATCAACCGTTTGAGATCCTAATTTCCTCTTTTTAGGACCGGGAATACTAACTTTAGCTAAACAACCCCAAACTCTTAAGTACTTGAGATTTGGAGCTCTACCCTTCCAAAATTGATAAGGAGTAATTTTACTAGTCTTTTGAGGTACACGATTCAAAATATAACATGCGGTTAATAAAGCCTCACCCCAAAGATTTTCAGGAGCACCAGAATTAACAAGCATAGAGTTTACCATATTCATTAAAGTACGATTTTTACTTTCCGCGACTCCATTGGACTGTGGAGAGTAAGGAGACGAAAATTCATGAATAATGCCATGTTCCTAAAAATATAAATCCATCTCATTAGAAATATATTCGCCACCTCTATCAGACCTAAGAATTTTAATTTCTGCTCCTCTCTATTTTTATACTTCAGCTTTATAAGTTTTAAAACAATCAAACACCTCATCTTTTGTTCTAAGCAAATACACATAACAAAATTTTGAATAATCATCTATAAAAGTCAAAAAATACTTCATACCACCTCTAGTAGAAGTTTTATCAACAACACAAACATCAATATGAATTAACTCAAGTAATGACGAGTCTCTAGAAACATTAGGAAAAGATTTCTTAACCGATTTCGCTTGAGCACATATTTCACACTTAGACATAGAGTTCAATTTCATTTTTGGTAATAACCCACTATCAACCATTCTAGTTATGGCACCATAATTAACATGTCCAAGTCTTTCATGCCACAAATCAGAATTTTCAACATTTAAAACAGTGGGAGATAAATTACTACTAAAAAGATGAGAAGACACGTTCAATTTAAATAAACCATCACTAACAAAACCTTTACCAATAAAAACATCATTTATAGAGATGACAAATTTATTAGCCTCTAAAACAATTTTATAACCAAGAGCAACAAGTGTAGACCCACTAATAAGATTCCATCTTATTAAAGGTACATGTAACCATTTGCAAATTTAAGAATTTTCCGGATGTTAACTCTAATTTTATTCTACCTTTACCAAACACAGGGGTTTTAGTACTATCACCAAGAATAACATTTTCACCATTTAATACTTGATAACTAGAAAACCAATATCTGTCCGAACAAACATGAACACTAGCACCCGAGTCCAGCCACCAATCATTAGAAAATGCCACTAAATTAACCACAGGTATAATATTATCTAATCTAATAGCATGCTCAAACACATTCTTAATCATGATTACAATTTGCAGATATGGCAGATAAATATGAATGACTTAAATAAAACTTTTAATATATAATTTGGGTAGGAACAAAAAATTATGCCACAACTAAAAGAATGCTGCAATAACAGCCAGATGAGGTAAATAATGGCAAGACTTATATCCCAATAGAGACAAATAGTTTAATTACAAACCAATATATATGAGCGAGGAAATTAACAAGCAATATGTAAAAGAACTAGGCAGCAGGTCACATACAAAACAAAAAAAAAGGTGACTCCTTTTATTACTACTAGATAGATAGAAACTATTTTACCACTTTAATTTATAATATCTACGACTTAAGCACTACAAGTATATTAGCAATCTTAAGGCCAAGTTCTAATTCGAATTATTCCAATCACGTACAGAAACAAAACCAATGACTTAATACTTGTTTTATTATAAAGAAAACTTTCTTAGATTGCTACGAAAATTTACTCAAAATCTCCTTGTAATTTTTTCCAAAGAAAAATCACTAAAAGCAACAATGACTAAATTAATATTCAATAAGAAATATGAAGTAAAAAGCAATCGAAGCGAATTAAAATAATGAATTAAATTGTAACAGCATGAGATCCTGACTCCTTGAACTTAGAATATAGCTTAAACACACGACTTATAGTAGGAAAATTGATCAGCTAATACAAAAAATATGATGTATCAATTCTGAGCCATCTCCATCAAATCTCCTGCAAAATATGCTTAAAAAACAAAGGTATACAAACAACTAAAGAGTTAGATATAAGTGAACTAATTAAAAATCAAAACAAAATGAAAAGGATATGGGTTGATTGAATATCGGGTTAGGCACGTAATCACGTTGCCCTAACGAAGTTTGCCCCTTCTCGTGCAAGGTTTCAATTAGCAACTCCTTAATGGTACAACACCCCTCACGGTTTATCTTCCTTCGTGCACGAACGTAAAGAAGAAAGAACGTCAAATTTTACGGTGCTCATAACCAATAATATATAGGTAAAAATTATAAATATAATTGTACTATCAGGCTATACTATTTTTAATGCAGAAGATGTATAATGAGACCACAAGATAAGAAATTAAAATGATATAAAAGAAATATTTATGCGTAAGACAAAGAGGCTATAGACTATGTGTGATAAAGAAAGTGATTTAGAAAAGATTGTTTTCTCCTTATCCACTCTGAACCAAGACACTATCTATATATACATGAAACACTGATCCCATAACAAAAAGACTATTGTCTAAAAGTTGATAAAAGAAATTATGACAATTAATATCCATTACTCCTCTAAAAACATAACTGAAGAAAATAGAAGATATGCAAATAGTATTGTTACGGCATAATTTCGGTTGCCTCTATTATCTCCCAAATTTCCAAATATGAATCTAATAATAATTAACTTAATCCCCAAGTTAATTATTTCCTCTCTCTGAAACGAGGAATTATCTCCAATTTATGATAGAAAATATCTCTAAACGATATCCTTCAAATCAGGAAGGTATCCCAATGCGAATATAATTCAAAGAGATAAAATTTACTAATTCCCAAAATATATCCCTTAACAATTATAGGGATTAAAAACCAATCCTTTTAACAGAACTGCGTTGGCTTGATCCTTATAAATATAAGGTACGCAGGCATCTTGAAAAAGGATCCGATACACGAGACAAATCGAGATACCTCTCAAGTCCAGCCCCAAACATCCAAAATCCCAAATTCCCCATATTTTCATAATTCTTTTTCCAGCAACCTCCGAAATTTGTTATCACCAAATTCCTCCGTTAACAATTGGCGCTAGAAGGAGGGCATTATTTATTGATTGTGGAGGACAATCAACTCACACGCATGGGGGGTTATTATGGATCTGGAGCTGCTGTAATGGAGGAGCTAAGCGGTGGAGGCGGTGGATCTATTCTGAAATAAGATAAGTTTTCTTATGATTTTGTCCATACAAATTTCTTATCTTATAAAATTCGTAGTATATTAAATACATGTCGGATTTTGATGATTTTTAATGATTCGGAAAGCTTGTTAAATTGCCTATAACTTTCGTTCTTTGAGTTTTCTCAGATTATATCTCGATCTATTCTCGAAATCACAAAAAACAATCAGATCTCGTTTTTCAGCATCGGGAAACAGATCAGCAGACGTTTTATTTAATTCCCGATTCGTTATTAGTCCGTTTTTGATGAGCCATATATCATCGGAAAGGTTTTTTCGTTCTCTACAACTTTCGTGTTTTGTGTTTTTCAAGAAAAAGTCGTTTAGATGGTCAAAAACGTCAAAAACAGATCTGGGCAGAATTTGAATTGCGAAGATTTTCAAGATTTTTGGTGTAATCTTCGTGGTACATGATTTTGGAAGACTCTTATTCGAAGATTTTATTATTTTGGAAGGCCTTCCTTTGTGGGGGGTAATATTTTGGAATATCCTCTTTTCTAGGGATAAATTTTGGAAGGCTCTTGTTTGAAGAGTTAATTATTTTGGAAGGCCCTCCTTTGTATGGGTAATATTTTGGAAGACTTTTATTCGAAGAGTTGATTTTTTTGAAAGACCCTTCAAGTGTTGCTGAAATCTTTTTTGGAAGAATCTTGGGATATTGATATGACTTTGGGAAGATGACCTCCTCTAAGGAGGGTCTCCTTATTTTTTTTGTGTTAGACGACCTCCTCTAAGGAGGGTCTTTGTGATTTATTTAAAAGACGATCTCCTCTAAGGAGAGTCTTAGTGAAAATGAAGCAAACTTCGGAAAGTCCACCTCCTGTGAGGAGGGATATTTCTGGAATGGGGAACGACCTCCTTTGAGGAGGGTATCCCAAATTACCAAATCCTTGCAAAAACCGTACTTCCGGGGGGGATGTCTGTACTTCCGGCTCCTCATCAAGGCACGAACTTCGGGAAATCCACCTCCTGTGAGGAGGGATATTTCTGGAATGGGGAACGACCTCCTTTGAGGAGGGTATCCCAAATTACCAAATCCTTGCAAAAACCGTACTTCCGGGGGGGATGTCCGTACTTCCGGCGCCTCATCAGGGTTCGAGCTTCGGAAAATCCACCTCCTGTGAGGAGGGTATTTCTGGACAAAAATGGTCTCCTTTGAGGAGAGTACTAATGATCTTCTTTGAGGAGAGTATTATAAAATTCTGAGGAAAATGACCCCCTTTGAGGGGATACCCTGTAGAAGACATGGTAGATATGACATTTTCGACTGGATGTTGCTCAAAATGCTTTGCACGACTCTGTGAATAATGCTTGCATGGCTCTCCAAGATACATTCTCTCACACCTACAAAACTTATTCTTTTTTACATATTTCATATTGTCTCGTTTACATCTGCATGCGTATTACGGGCACCTAGGTGCTCCATATTTTTTACTAATCTTCCTCTCCTAGCTGTTTTAGTGACTCAGGAAATTTGGAAGATCGAAGCATGCTTAGTTCTCCACTGCAGCAAGCTACACTGAAGAACTGGGGGGTAGTTGTTACGGCATAATTTCGGTTGCCTCTATTATCTCCCAAATTTCCAAATATGAATCTAATAATAATTAACTTAATCCCCAAGTTAATTATTTCCTCTCTCTGAAACGAGGAATTATCTCCAATTTATGATAGAAAATATCTCTAAACGATATCCTTCAAATCAGGAAGGTATCCCAATGCGAATATAATTCAAAGAGATAAAATTTACTAATTCCCAAAATATATCCCTTAACAATTATAGGGATTAAAAACCAATCCTTTTAACAGAACTGCGTTGGCTTGATCCTTATAAATATAAGGTACGCAGGCATCTTGAAAAAGGATCCGATACACGAGACAAATCGAGATACCTCTCAAGTCCAGCCCCAAACATCCAAAATCCCAAATTCCCCATATTTTCATAATTCTTTTTCCAGCAACCTCCGAAATTTGTTATCACCAAATTCCTCCGTTAACAAGTATGTTTACCATCTCAAACGATAACAAAGAAAAGTAAAGTAAATAAAATTAATAAATTTAAAATAATAAAAATACTTTTTAAAATAATTTTTTTAAAGATATTACACAAAATATCTAACAAACTTCAAGGCGATGCAGAACGTAATGGCCTCATTATGGAGACCAAAGGAAAGGATGGAAATTGATGATCTGTGAAATGCTATATATTCTTTTGTATTTTATCATATGCTGGATATGCAAAAGGTCTTGGAAGGAGGGCCGTGGTCCTTTGAACAGAGTATGCTGGTGTATCATCGGTTGTCAGAGAATGAAGATCCACATTTGGTGCAGCTTCAAGAGGCGGACATCTGGGTTCAGATTTATGATATTTCAAAGGGGTTTATATCGGAGAATGTTCTTAAAAGTGTAAGAGACTCGTTTGGTTGTTATGTTAAATCTGATCCTGCTAATTTTAATAGCATGTGGAAGGATCATGTTCGCATTAGAGTTACCATGAATGTCAACAAACCGCTTAAGAGGAGAATGAAACTTAAGAGGGATGAAAATAATTGGAATTGGATTAATTTTAAGTACGAGAGACTGAGTTCATTTTGCTTTGTTTGTGGGATAATAGGCCATTAAGAGAGAGACTGCAGTGTGGTGTTTTCAAATCCAGAGAAAGTGGTAGAACATGCGTATGGTGTTTGGTTGAGGGCTCCAACACGTAATGCTAAAGCTGGTGCCGGTGCTAGGTGGCTTCGTAATTCTAATGAGGGGGGTAATCAATGGTCAACAAGCACTCATTAGTCTGAAACTTCAACTGCTACTCATGGAGGTGGGAAGATGGAAGCAAGATTCATGGAAGTTGATGGTGTTTTTCGTGAAATTCCAGGAGCTCAGGAGTCAGTTAAGATTGTTACGCGAAGTAAGGGAGATGTTGATAATTCAAATTTGGAGGAAAATTAAGGGGACAGTACAGATAACAATAATTTGAATTTAAAAGAAAAGATTGTGTTAGATTCGAAAAAGAGGCGGGTGGAGGCTGATTTACAGGGGGTTAAATGGCGTTTTGGTCACTCAACTGACTGGAAACTTGCAATTGGGTCATCAAACTCAAAAAGTTTTCAGTCACATCATTGTACTCTTAAAAATTTTCATTCAGGTCACTGGCCATTACAATCCGTTAAAAATTAGACGGAAAACTGACTAAGTTTGGTGAATTGGCTTGAATAAATCCACCGTGGCATGTACAATCAGCTGAAGCGGCATTTTTCGTCACTCAACTAATGTGCAATCAGCTGAGTTTCTAGTAAGTTCGGTGAACAAAATGCTACTTCAGCTGACTATACATGCCACAATGGATTTATTCAAGCTAACTCACAAAACTTAGTCAACTTTCCGTCAAATTTTTAACGGAGTGTAACGGCTAGTGACCTGAATGAAAATTTTTAAGAGTACAATGATGTGATTGAAAACATTTTAAGTTTGATGACCCGATTGCAAGTTTCCTGTCAGTTGAGTGACCAAAATGCCAATTAACCCATTTACAGGGAGATATTGTTGGGCTAGAGACAATGTAGATGGATGGGCTTGAAAAAGTAAATGAGCCAAAAAACAGAAGACGGCGGATTCTGGACTTCAGGCCCGCCACTACATTATGAGTTTATTAGCTTGGAACTGCCGTGGGCTGGCCAAACCACGAGCATTTCGGTTTCTTAAGGAAACCATTAGTTACTATAGGCCCAGTGTTGGCTTCCTTTCTGAAACGTTGGTTAAAACAAATATGATTGCTGAAGTTTGTAAGAAAATTGGGTTTTCTGGTTATTTTGCAGTAGATGTTCTAGGTCATGGAGGGGGGTTAGCCCTATTTTGGAAGAATGAGGGTGTAGTTCAAATAAATGATAGCTGTAATAATTATATAGATTTTGAGATTGTTCATGATCAAGTGGGTAGGTGGCGATATACGGGTGTGTATGGTTATCCTGAGAGAAAAAGGAGAACAGAGGCTTGGGATATGATTCGAATGTTATCTCAGAGGTCGTCTATTCCCTGGTGTATCATTGGGGATTTTAACGATCTTATGTTTGCTGCTGAAAAAAGAGGAGGTCGTAATCATCCAAGAGCTTTGTTGCAAGGTTTTTCTGATGTGGTTAGTGATTGTGGCTTGACAGATTTAGGTTTTGAAGGGGAGTTTTTTACTTGGGAGAAGTGTCGAGGAACTAAGATGTGGGTGCAAGAACGTCTGGACAGGGGAATGACAACTCGTGCTTGGATGAATTTATTCCAAAATGCAGTGGTTAAAGTTGTAGAGCTTTCAACATCAGATCATCTTCCTCTTTTCCTTGACTTAAGCAAAAAAGTCTATGTGCCAAAAGGGAAGATGTTTAAATTTGAGAATATGTGGATTCGAGAGAAGGATTGCTTCGATGTTATTAATAATTGTTGGAATGATATAGGAACTGGAGATATTATGGAGAAAATGGCACAGTGCTGTGTTAAGCTTGAAGAATGGGGAGGGGGGTTAGTTAAAGAAATTAGGAATAATTTGAAGTTGTATAGAGGGCAGATGAAGAAGTTCCGAGCTAGAAGGGATGCTAGGGGAGTGTGTCTTTATAATGAGGCTAGATGGAATTTCCTCCGTTTACTCGAAAAATAAGAAATTTTTTGGCAACAAAGAGCCAAGCAGTTTTGGCTTGCAGAGGGGGATGAAAATTCACGATTTTTTCATAGGTATGGGTCGAAGCGTAGGAGGAATAATAATATTTCAGGCCTGATTGATTCAAACGGGATTTGGAAAGATTCAAATGAAGATGTGTAGAAAATTATTGAGGATTATTTTACAGCATTGTTTTAATCCTCTCTTATAGATGGACAGTTGATAGATGGGGAAAATGTGCTGACAGTTTCTGAGGAGCAGAACCAGAACTTGATGTTGCCAGTGTGTGCCGAGGAAGTTAAGGATGCAGTTTTTGCTATGCATACAAACAAATCGCCTGGACCGGATGGACTTAATCCGGCATTTTTTCAGACGTATTGGAGTATTGTTGGAATGGATGTCATTGAGTTTTGTAAAACTTTTTCAGCACTTGATAAGTGGATTTATATCCACTTGGATCGCTTCAATTCGGCTTAAATTGATTTTCTTGGACTCAAGTTTGTTGTATTTTTGATGTGTTTTGTTTAATTGTGCAGGGTTGAAGAAATATCGATTAAGGGTGTAGTTTCCATCATTTTTGGAGTTGATTTATGATATGGAATGAAGAAGGGAGGCTAATGTCAGCTACCAAGAAGTATACAAGTCAATAGGGATTAAAGACGGAAGCTCATGCAAAAGGAACGGAAAGAAAAAGCTGAAAAACGAAGAAAAAAATAATTCCCGCAGATTGAGGCCGAGCAGGGTGCTCCATTTGAGCAGTCTGCGCCATTTTTATGCAGTTTGCAGTCGAGCAGGGTGCTCCATTTGAGTAGTTTGCGCCAAGATGCGCTGGAAATTTCCAGTTTTGCCCTTTTTCGATCTGAAATTGTATTTTACGTAGTTTTTGACTCCTAAATCAAATTCTAGTTGTATTTTAAGGTATTTTCTTGCTGGGCAAGATGTCTAGTGCCTATATAAACACATCCAAACCCTTGTAAATTAGACAATTAGACAATTAGATATCTTGTACATAATATAGCTTAGATCTGCAAGGGAGAAAATGGGAGAAAGATTCAACGCTCGTGACAAGCAACGGATCTAGATCTACTTCATCTTTTGTATCATAGATTTGTTTTCCCAACTCTTTATTTTATTAATATTATTATTATTATTATTCATACTTTGTTTATTATCATGGTTTCATCAGATCCCATGATGACGAGCGGTTCGATTATGAGCTAATCGTTGTCATGGGATTCTAACGGATTTATCTATGTAACTTAGTAGTTTGTATGCTTTAAAGATTTATTTGTGGTAAATTCTTGATATCCTTGTATGGTTGTGTTTCATGTATTTAGATGCGTTGCGAACATCTAATTTGTTAATCTCTTGCTAAACGAAAGTGGATCTTGAGATTTAGAACTTGCCATGCTAGCATAGGATAGGTTGATGTTTTAACATCATGATTTGTGGCGTAAATAGAGATATTATGCTACCCTATGTGATCTATGTGGATAACTTGTGCTTAAACCTTTATGTTCTCAAATTCTATAGAGATATAGGGTCTAAACATATTTGGTGTCTACCCATCTTCTATCTCTTTTGTGGATGCATGCGTAGTTTGGTATTAGTATACCGAGAGGTAGCTTTTACTTGTTTCGTGTTATCCGATCAGATATCAAAATCATCATATGTATTGATTAAAGACATCGACTCTAAGTGAAGTAGATAATGAAGTTAGGATCCCATGTTACCCTTGTAGAAGTAATTCGATTCCAATTCTAGTTAGTTAGTTAATTCTTAGTTGTTAGTTTACTTCTTAGTTAGTTTAGTTAATTAAAACCCAAATTTGTTACTTGTCTAAGCAATTGAAATTGATCATACATTGTTGCTTGAGCATATTTACATAGAAATAGCCAGTCTCTGTGGGAACAAACTTATCTTATCGAATATTACTTGTGACCACGTGCACTTGCCTGATTTTGTGTTAACAAGTTTTTGGCGCCGCTGCCAGGGACTTGGTGTTATTTTGGTGTTTATGTGCTTGACATCAGTGGAAGTTAAAATTATTTGACTTGGACACTTCTTTTCTTATCACTTTTATTTTTTATTTTTTGTTTCTTTTTGTTGGTTTCAAATGGCAGGCGAGGAGTTGCCATGGTGGGCATATTCGAGGACATCCATGCCTCAACAATGTGAGCTATGTTCGGGCGTTCATGAGACCTCACAATATTGTTACTACGAAGGAGTTGATCCATATGTCACTTATGAGGAACAACCATATTTTCAATACCATCCTCAACAGTACCGACACGATGTTCCAGATATGTCATATTTCTTTGGAAGTGAAGAGTTTCAACATCAGCAACCTACTCCTACTTTTCAGTCAGATGAGGTTGTTACTATGGAGGAGCTTAGGATGCTTGTAAAGAGTAGGGAGGATTCTATCAAATCTTTGGAGATTCTAGTTGCTCGAGCTGTGAGATCATTGGAACAAGAGAAACATCAATTCATACTAGTTGCAATTCCAGAAAATAACGGTGACTTGGAGCAAGGTACTGCATGCTTAATTGAAGAAGACAAATTCCAAGGTGAGGTGAGCGTTCACAAGCCATGTGAGGAATTTGATCAAGCTAGTGAGGTGGATGATTTGGAAAGGGCACAATTCGGGATAGACACTGATGAGCTACACAAATTTCAAGAATTGGTATGTGCGTACTACTAAGAGGACACTGATGAGCTACGCAAATTTCAAGAATTGGTATGTGCGTTCCAAGAGGCTGATGAACATGGGAAAGATGCAGGTCTTCTACTTGTCTCAGAGTTTAAAGATGGAGGTAGCGCATTAGAGCCAATGGAGGAAGTTCTCTTTGAGGAACCAAAGGCTTCAGCAACTTACATTTACCCTCCTCCATTATATTCAAGCGAAGCCCGCGAGTGTGTTTTGTTCTACAAATTGATAGATTTTGGGTCAACAGAAGAAGGCATTGGAATTGGACATAGTTGTTATACGAATAGGCCAAGCGAGGAGAAGGAGCAGAAAGTGTGCCGCCGTGATGACGATGAAGTCTCACGAAGAGAGGACCAAGCAAACTATTATCATCCTTAATGGAGGCTTGGAAGTAACGTCAAGCTATTGACGATAAAGAAGCGCTTCTTGGGAGGCAACCCAAGCATTGTTGTATATTGGTATGTTTTCTACTTTCCCTCGTATTTACTTCCATTCAATGAGGGCATTGAATATTTTAAGTTTGGGGGTGGTTTGGGGGATTAGTAGTTGTTGTATTATGTGTTCATGTAGGATTTCATGCTTTGCATATTAGTAGTAGTAAATTATGCATTTATGTTCGTGTTATCTACGTTTGTTTCATATAGGACATTCTGTTTTTATATTCGTATATCATGTGAGTTCATAATAGTTTGCATTTGCACCCATGCTTGATAGGAATTTTGTGTTGTTGACGCTTTTGATTGAGAAGTGATATGCTTTGTTCTTGTACACATACATACACTAGTAAGTTGAAGCTAGTAGGCTTATTGAATGTTGTAAGTAATTAGAAGGACATGAATATGTGCAAGTTGATTTAGTTTGCATTCTTTGAATACAAGTAGGTGCATTAGAGAGATTTTTGCTTGGGATTGAGTATGTTTTTCCCGCCAAGTGAGCTTTTGAGCCATATTGCATTTGTTGCAATTTTATTCGTTTGCTTGAGTGTCCACGGATTGTTTGCATTGCTAGCAGTTGTTTGAGGTCTTTCTTGAAACGCATGACATTATTTGACGATTAAAATGATAAAGGCATTAGGAATAACCACATATTTTCCCATATTACCACACCATATTTACATGATCAATTAGTTAACCCGTTGAGCTTAATCCTATTTTTTTCGGTGACATACCACATTACTTGCCTAGACTTTTTTCTTGTATTGGCCTTACATTAATTTGAACCCACATTGTCAAAGGCTAGTAGGGTGCTTAAGGGAGTAATAAGATGTGCAAGGAGGGGTTTATTGTTGGTCATAATTTTGGGGGAAATATTGAAATTTGGGTTTGGTTGTTGCTTGATAGTCGGCATGTGTAATAAAATCGTGGGATCATTGTATTGTCTATATTATTGTTGCTTTAGCTCTCGAAAAAAAGAAAAAAAAACAGAAAAAAAAGAAAAAGAAAAAAAAGTTATATTATGAGAGCATATTTGTGTTATTGTGATCCTACTTTAGTCGGCTAGTCGAGTGTTTTGTTGGAAGAAGAATAGTAAAATTATGTGGGGGGGAATAAGTGGTTGTGTACGATTTATAGTTCTTGCTAGCTTTTGACACTTCACCTGTTTTGGCTTATCTGACATACCATGTCCCTAGCCCCGTTACAACCCAAATAAAGACCTTTTGATTATCGTCATTGATGTATGTTGTGTTAAGAGTTATATTGATACCAAATGTCAAGCATGCTTATGATTTTGTTGGAATTGAGTGATACACTTACCCTTGTTCTTGAGTGAATATTCTTTTGTGATTGGATTGTGAGAGTTTTCTTGTTTTTGCGTATGAGATCCCGAGTTTTGTCTCAAAGATGTACTCTTGTAGGCTTAGCATGTTTACTAACTTATTCTTACATTTGACATGGGCTTTTGAGAACTTATGCATGTTCATTGAGTAGACTATGTGAATACTTGCACTTTCGACACCAAGACATTACGTATTTACTTTGATTCTTAAGTTGATATGGCATGAGAGGATTTGAAGGTATGGTAGGATATTAGTACTAGATTAATTGCATTTTCATATTAGTTGCATTCATGCATTGCATTGCATAGGTTAAATGGATTTTGTGGGTACATTCGCTATAGGCCCTCACGAGACCTTACTCGTCCACTAGGGCTGCCTAGGGGTTTAAAGGGCTTGTTGCATATGCCAAATGCAACCGTGATCACCTACGGAAGTGGTACTAGTTAGTTAGTTAGTTAGTTTGGGGGTGTGATAAGTGGATTTATATCCACTTGGATCGCTTCAATTCGGCTTAAATTGATTGTCTTGGACTCATGTTTGTTGTATTTTTGATGTGTTTTGTTTAATTGTGCAGGGTTGAAGAAATATCGATTAAGGGGGTAGTTTCCATCGTTTTTGGAGTTGATTTATGATATGGAATGAAGAATGGAGGCTAATGTCATCTACCAAGAAGTATACAAGTCAATAGGGATTAAAGACGGAAGCTCATGCAAAAGGAACGGGAAGAAAAAGCTGAAAAATGAAGAAAAAAATAATTCCCGCAGATTGAGGCCGAGCAGGGTGCTCCATTTGAGCAGTCTGCGCCATTTTTATGCAGTTTGCAATCGAGCAGGGTGCTCCATTTGAGCAGTCTGCGCCAAGATGCGCTGGAAATTTCCAGTTTTGCCCTTTTTCGATCTGAAATTGTATTTTATGTAGTTTTTGAATCCTAAATCAAATTCTAGTTGTATTTTAAGGTATTTTCTTGCTGAGCAAGATGTCTAATGCCTATATAAACACATCCAAACCCTTGTAAATTAGACAATTAGACAATTAGATATCTTGTACATAATATAGCTTAGATCTGCAAGGGAGAAAAGGGGAGAAAGATTCAACGCTCGTGACAAGCAACGGATCTAGATCTACTTCATCTTTTGTATCATAGATTTGTTTTCTCAACTCTTTGTTTTATTATTATTATTATTATTATTATTATTATTATTATTATTATTATTATTATTATTATTATTATTATTATTATTATTATTCATACTTTGTTTATTATCATGATTTCATCAGATCCCATGATGACGAGCGGTTCGATTATGAGCTAATCGTTGTCATGGGATTCTAACGGCTTTATCTATGTAACGTAGTAGTTTGTATGCTTTAAAGATTTATGTGTGGTGAATTCTTGATATCCTTGTATGGTTGTGTTTCATGTATTTAGATGCGTCGCGAACATCTAATTTGTTAATCTCTTGCTAAACGAGAGTGGATCTTGAGATTTAGAACTTGCCATGCTAGCATAGGATAGGTTGATGTTTTAACATCATGATTTGTGGCGTAAATAGAGATATTATGCTACCCTATGTGATCTATGTGGATAACTTGTGCTTAAACCTTTATGTTCTCAAATTCTATAGAGGTATAGGGTCTAAACATATTTGGTGTCTACCCATCTTCTATCTCGTTTGTGGATGCATGCGTAGTTTGGTATTAGTATACCGAGAGGTAGCTTTTACTTGTTTCGTGTTATCCGATCAGATATCAAAATCATCATATGTATTGATTAAAGGCATCGACTCTAAGTGAAGTAGATAATGAAGTTAGGATCCCATGTTACTCTTGTAGAAGTAATTCAATTCCAATTCTAGTTAGTTAGTTAATTCTTAGTTGTTAATTTACTTCTTAGTCAGTTTAATTAATTAAAACCCAAATTTGTTACTTGTCTAAGCAATTGAAATTGATCATACATTGTTGCTTGAGTATATTTACATAGAAATAGCCAGTCTCTGTGGGAACGAACTTAAATTATCGAATATTACTTGTGACCACGTGCACTTGCGTGATTTTGTGTTAACACCACTGGTGAATGACCAAGGGGAGTTAATTGCACATTAGTATGTCTGATTCCGAATGTTAAACAACCCAAGCGTATGACTGAGCTTAGACCCATTTCATTGTGTAATGTCCTTATGCGAATCCTCTCTAAAGTCATGACTAATCGACTTAAACCTTGTTTGAATTCGATTATTTCAGACAAGAAGAGTGCTTTCATTGAAGGTCGACTCCTCACGGATAATGCTTTGATTGCATATGAATTAAACCATTTTATTTGGAGGAAAACTCAAGGGAAATATGGTATTGCTGGGTTGAAGATTGATATATCGAAAGCCTATGATCGCTTGGAGTGGAAGTTCATTGAGAATATGCTGTTAAAGTTTGGTTTTCACTCAGATTGGATTAATCGGATTATGGTCTGTATTAAAATTGTTTCTTATAATTTTTTACACAATGGGGAAGTTTTTCGAGAAATAGCGCCACAACGTGGAATTCGTCAAGGTGACCCTATTTCTCCATATTTGTATATTATTTGCGCTGAAGGTTTAAGTGCAATTATTAATCGTAATGAAAATGTTGGGTTGATTCATGGGTGTGCAATAGCTAGAGGGGCGCCCCCTATATCTCACCTTTTGTTTGCAGATGATTGTTATATGTTTTTTCGGGCTACGGAGATAGAGGCATGTACTATGAAAGGTATTTTGCAGAGGTATGAAAGTCTGTCTGGGGAAGCTATAAACTATACTAAGTCGAGTGTTATGTTTAGTCCAAACACTTCAGTGCATGATCGAACGAAGGTTTTTGCAGTCCTTGATGTTCAACAGATTAATGTGCTTGGCAAGTATTTAGGAATGCCTATGTGCGTGGGGAGGAATAAAAATGAAGTTTTCGGTTTTTTGGTTGATCGTGTGGGACAGAAATTACAAGGCTGGAATAATGCTCCGTTGTCAAAGGGAGGGAAATTGGTTTTGTTAAAAACTGCTGCACAGGCCATCCCAAATTTTTGGATGAGTTTATTTTTACCCCAGATAATATTTATGATTCAATTGAGAAGAAAATGAATGGGTTTTGGTAGGGTCAATGAGCGAATGGTCGAGGGATTAGGTGGATGGCGTGCGATAAGTTGTGTGTTTCAAAATATGGGGGAGGTTTGGGGGTAAGGAGTTTGAGGAGCTTTAATACAGCCATGTTAGCTAAGCAAGCGTGGAGGATTTTGTTGGAGGAAAACCCTTTAGTTTCTAAAATTATGAAAGCTCGATATTTTTCTAAGATGGATTTTCTGAATGCGGAGTTAGGAGTGAATCCGAGTTACATGTGGAGAAGTATTTTATCAGCACAAGAAGCTATTAGGGAAGGCTGTCGGAGGAGAATTCGAGATGGGGCTAGTACAAAAATTTGGAAGATGCCTTGGCTACCATGTGAAGGTAATGGGTTTGTATCTACAAATATGGACCCTGAACTGCAAGACGTAAATGTTCAAAGTCTGATGAATGTTGAAACAAGAGTATGGGATCAGGATGTGCTAAATAGTTTATTTAATGCTCGTGATTGCCAGCTTATTCAACGAATACCAATCCCACAAGTTAGGAGACATGATTCTTGGTTTTGGTTACTAGATAGTAAAGGTACGTTTACTGTGAGAAGTATGTATAGAACACTGCAAGGAAGTTATGATATGACTCTCAAGAGTTTCTGGCAAAAGTTGTGGTCATTAAAGATTCCTAGTAAAGTTGCCTGTTTTTTGTGGCGAGTCTGTAAGGGTTGTTTGCCAACGTTGCTAGCACTGGCTTCAAAACAGATCCAGGTGAATATGGCTTGTCCTTGGTGGTATACTGATGTTGAAAGTGATGTGCACGTCCTTTTTGAGTGTTACTTTGCAAGAACAGTTTGGGTAACGACTGGGTTGCAGCATCTGGTGTTAAGAAGGTTAAACGAATCCTGTTTTGATGTGTTAATTCGTGTGTTTCAAACAGTAAATCGAGATCAGAGTGCTATGATTGCTATGGTTTGTTGGAGTCTGTGGAACAGGCGAAATAATTGGGTTTGGAGTCGCGTTAATGGGTCAGCTTTTGGGGTTAAATCTGCAGCACTGAATCTTTTAGCTGAGTGGAGGAAAGCTCGTGAGGTTGATAGTAGTCGAGTGCAGCAAGGGGATAATGCAGTTTGAGCTGGAGTAAGCCACCGATGGGATGGTTCAAAATAAATATTGATGCTGCCATATTCCGTGAAGATTGTATTGGAGTTGGGGCAGTTATCAGAGATTCAATACGAGGTTTTATTCGTGCTAGAGTTAACTGTGTAGCTGGTAAATGGGAACCCCGTGAAGCCGAGGCGTTAAGCTTAAAGGAAGCTCTATCTTGGGTTAAGGAGCTAGGTTTGGAACATTGCATTTTTGAATTGGATTCTAAGTGTTTGGTTGAAGCTTGCAAAGGTGAAGATGGAATGAGTTACTTTCATACAATTGTTTCGGATTGTCTTGATTTATGTAAGCACTATAATCATGTGCTAGTTTGTTTTGCTCGTAAGTCTGCGAATGGTGTAGCACACTTATTAGCTGCACATTCTATGTCTGGTCTGAGGGAATGGATTTATGACCCTCCCGAGTTTATTCATCATGTATTGATTTCTGATATTAATTAAGTAATGCAGCTACGTTTCTTTCAAAAAAAAAGTCTCCTTATCCTTCTACGAGTTATGATACTTTCATCACTTTTACTTTTCAGCGGAGAATTCACAATCTAACGCATCAACATCAATATAATACATGAGAGCAAGTGAGCAACACATCTATACGGGATCGATTTGATTTGTACGTAAAGCCAGCAGATAAAGCTACGAGGCGAGGCAAAATCCATACTATTTATCGTTTTCAAATTTGATTTTAGATTTGGTTATTCTAATTATTAAAATATGTTAGGCCGAATACACAATTAATAATCAACTTTGTATGAGAGTTTAACAAGTAAAAGCGTTTATGCACTTAAAAACTTCTTGTATTACGAACCCTCTTCGTGATGTAAAATATCACAAAGAGCTGCTAGGTTACAATAAAGATAATTCGTTATCGATACCCTTCTAGGGTTAACCTAACTGTATTTATATAACATACAGCTACGACACAATCTCTAATTGATATTCCTAATAATCAGCTATACAATGATATCAATTACAGATTGTCACACGTCTCATATGTCAACTCGATCTCTTTGATAGCTATCCAATCTTCAAAGATATCGCTTCCATAATAAATCTTCATTCACTGTTGACCAGTAGACGCTTCCTCCAGACAGAGTTTGACAAACTCTGTCGAGCTTCCAACTGTCAGAGTTTACAAACTCTGACTGCTTCCAGCTAAACTCTGATAATTCACTGTAACACTTAAACACTGATTAAAACACATCAATTATATTTAACAATCTCCCCCAACTTGTTCATTAGCAAAAATGCACAAGTTAATGACAATAATTGATGATGTCAAAACAAATAGACAAATACAGTGTTTATACAAATTCAGAGTTTAAGCTTCTACTTAATAAAAACTACAGAGAATATGAAAATCCTTACAAAGCTTAATCTCTTATCATTTCAAGATCTGGCATGGTTCTGAGATAATCAATCAGTAATCTTCTTTCTGCATTTTCAAGCTCAATCTTCATAGCTTCTTTAATTTCTCTGAGCTGAGGATCACTTTCATCTGTCTGGTAGATAGCAACCCTAAGATCACAAATTTTGTTCCTTCTCATCTCATTTCCCAGTCTGATAAATCTGACTTTTTTTGACTGTGAATTGAAATCAAGTACTGTGATTCCCAAATCAGTCTTTAACTTTGCAGTACCTTTCTTCATTTCAATGAGATTGCCTTTGTAATCCCTGTACTTAGGAACATATCTGCTATTATATTTTTCTCCTCTGATTTCCAGATTCTGAGTCATTCTCTGTCTGAGCACATTAGCAACTGATTGAGTCCTTCGACTATTCACCTTGAGAAGATATAGAACATACTCTAGTTCTTCCCAACATTTCAAGCCAATATCATCCTCACCAACTTTGAATACTGTCCCATCAGCCATGAAGTACAAAAGAAAATCCTTGTTTAAACTCTTCTGATGAACTAACTGTACTGATTCCAGTCTGTCCAAACTCTCTTGAGGAACACCACGACCTGGAACAGCCAGTGAAGAAGGATCTCTAGGACCAGTATATTGCCTTTTGTCTCTGTGTGAACCTAGTCCACCCTTATTATTACCAACTTTGCCAGATAAAGCTTTTCCATCAGAAACATTCATTGAAACTCCAGATAATACATTTGGATCATGAATTGTTCCTTTTCCAAAAACCGATTTCAACTGAGAAGAGTGTAAAGGTGTGATCATTGCTTGTGATACAACAGAAGTTGTAACTTTCTTCTGTGAACTTTCTCCTTCAATGCCTTTTAGCTTGAGTTTAGCCTCTGCTGCAATTTCTTCCTTTGAAAACCGAGATCTTTGACTAACATTAGCCCTTTCTCTGATCACAACACCTTTAACAACAGGTCTAGGAGCTTTTCCTCTTTGTACCTTACCAGACTTTAAAGCTTTAAGATGTTCTTCTTGTAAACTCTTTTCTTCAGCTTCAATGTCCTCAATCGTAACTCCTTCCTCATTCTCTTCAATAAACAGCTTAGCAGCCAATTCTTCATCAGTTTGTGGATTAGAAGGTAACAGCAAACTCTTGGTCTTTGAAGTACCTTGAGTATCAGTATTTCTCCCAACAGACTGTGATTTAGATGACTTGCTAGTTCTCAGAGTTTGAGCCTCTTCAGCCTTGTTCTTTCCTTTACTACTTGCCCCTCCATCTCCAGCACTATCCCTTCTGACAACTCTCTCCCCCTTTTTGACATCATCAGGCATAAGAATAGATGTTATTAGCTCCAGGGAAGTAGCAATAGAATCAATTTTAGCAGATAAGTCAGACTGATTCTCTTCAACCTTACTCAGCCTGGCAAAGAGATTGTCTCGAGCTTTAGAGAATTTTGTAGTCACTAGTTTTGAATCTCTTTCCATTTTCATCTCTCTAGCTACAACCTCATTTCGCAAAGCAGTGATTGCCATTGTAGTATCATCAAATCTTCTATCCAGAGTTTTGACTTGAACTACAGTTGCTTTCAAGCAAGAAAGAATCTCTGGATTGGAGATAGTATCAGCATTTTTCTTAACAAAATCAGCTGCTCTTCCTCGTGGAAAAATACAATCCTCTTTGTACCATTCAGCAGCATTCTTTGCAAATTGTGCTCTCTCAACTTCATGAGAAGTACAAGGTTGAGGGAAAGGTGTATGTTTATTGTCAGTTTGTACTGGTGCACTCAGAGAAGCATCAGAGTTTGCACCACTTTCTCCTTCAGTTTCAACACTTGTAGCTTTAGCAGGTTCATCTTCAGCCATAGTTTGAGCAATTTCTTCTGTAGGCTTGTCAAGATTTTCTCCATGTTGCTCAGGCTCAGCAACAGGCATAGACTGAGAAGTGACCTTGGTTGCCTGATCAATTTCTTCTCCTCCTTCAACAGTTTGGTGAGCATCAGATATTAACTCAGTATGGGATGCCACAGCTTCAGAAAGAACAACCGTAGGTTGATCAGCTACACCAATATCAGAGATAGGATTAGAGAATGGCATAAATGAATCAAGAATATCATTTATTGGAGAAAGGCCATCTCTTGCATCCTCTTCTGCAGGCATTTTGTCCTCTGCAGGCATTTTATCCTCTGCAGGTATTTCAGCCTCTGTAGGTATTGCATCTTTCTCAACCTCAACAGGAGGTGTTTGCTGTGAAACGACCTCTGGAGCATCAATATCTTCATCCACAGAATCAGAGAATATCAGTTTTCTTCATTTTGCTAGAGGTACATTATCTGAATCCTCTTCACTAGATGGTGACTTAGGCATTTTTGCCCGTTGTTTTATTCTTTTCACCCTTCTAGTATAAACAGCTTCAGGAGATTTCCGTTTTGATTTTCTTTGTGTCTCTTTCGCCTGCTTTAGACTTGCATGTCGTTCAGTAATTGCCTTCTTAACTCTTTGTGCTTTAGACTGTGATTCTGGTGGAGATTGTGATGATTCAGAGTTTGTTTGTGGAGTGGGTGAAGGTTGTTTTGTAGGTGCTGAGTGAGCAGGTGATTCAGTGTTTGGTTGTTGAGTACGATCAGTGTTTAACGGTTCAGGCTCAGGTTCAGGGTGTGGTTCAGGTTGTTGTTGTGGTTGTTGTTGTGGTTCAGGTTGTTGTGGTTCTTGTGGTTGATTGAGAAAATTTTGCAGAGCAAGTGGCATAACAGAAGCAGGGAGATTTGCTTTACCAACATCCTTGTTAGTCATATCAGAGAATATTCTCTTATTGACTCTAAAAGGATCAATTTCATCAGTATCATCAATTTCGAGACCAGGTACACAAGCATTGAACAACATTTGACAAAAATGAGCATAATAAACAGTAGTAGATTCTGACAGTTTATCACCTAAGCTCATCAGAACATGTCGACCAAAATCAAAATTAGTACCATAGAGTAGAGAATACCCGATTTGGAGACTGTCTATTGGAATGGCATCCCAGTTGGTGACTTTCTTCTGGAACGTCCTTGTGATGCAATCAAAGAAAAAGTTCCATTCCTTTCTAAGATTTGGTCTCTTTATACCGCCAAGCTTGTCAAGAGATTCCATGTAACCTATCTCTTGTAGCATTCTCTCAAATAAGTTTCATTAACCAGAGTATAAGAAGTATGTGTGTCAAACCCCATTGTATCTCTTACAGTCTGTGGAGTAATCACATAATCTTGGTCTTCATAAGTGAAGATAATGTTAGGAGTTCCATTCTCTCCTCCATCCACATAGACTGAATTCTGCCAAAATGTAGCAATTTGAGATGCAGAGAGAGTAGCAGGTCCAACCAGAGCTTGTCCAATCTCTGAATCCCTCAAGAAGTTCTGCATTAGATGAAACGATTCTGGAACGCGTTGATGATAGAGTGGAGCTTCATAGTTGTTAGGAACAAACCGTAAACCAAGAGCAGTGAATGCTTTAGATGCCATTGAGTTAAGAAATTTGCAAGAATTTCCAAGAGAAATGTATGTAGAAAAGGTGTTTGCGTGAATGCCCAAGTGAAAAATACGAGAACTGTGAGATATAAGAATAAAACACAATCGTTTGGACAAAAAAGTGATTAAAGTAATTAAAAACCCAATCTCTTATGTAACAAACACTCAATCAGTTCCTAGATTAATGTGTAGTGGGACACGATAATAGGTAAGTGGGACACATTAAAGGGCGAGTGGGTCACGTGCGCTTATTTTTAAGAAGAGTATATTAAAAATTAAAACATTAAAATATTTGATTTAAACAAAAATCAAATAATACTCTCTTAAAATATCTGGACCCAAGTAAAACCAGAATTTGAAGCATTTACCTGTTGCCTTTAATAACCAGAATACGAAGCGTTTAAGAACTTCGTTCTTACCCATCTCTATTTAAGGCCTAGAGACTTGCTCAGATTAGTTCATTAAACCTTCAACCTTTCAGTCTCCCCTGTAAAATCACAAACCATTCAAACCAAATACTCTAAAAAACAATGGCCAACCTTACCATCAAAGAAAAGAACCTTCATCTTGTTGAGAATAGGGACATCTTCAGCTATACGCGTGAAGAATTTGAAGCGTTTGAGTGGGAAAGGCAGCTTGAGACGCTGTGGCTGCAAATGGATGCCGGTCTGGAAGAGATCGAGAGAGAGAAACCTGCAAGGGTGATCGACATCGATGCTGCCCTCCAAGCAACATTGGCATGGCTCTCCTCGAAGGCATCCTCATCCAACACCACCAACCATTGTTAATGAATATGTCAGCAAAAATAACCTTATCCCTTCAACTTCCACCCAAATAAAGTGGCAAAGATGGGATCTGGGAATTTTTGCTAACAATGGTGTGGTTTGGACTGACCTTTTATTTTCCTGTTGAATAGATTAGCAGTTAGAGAGAACAAAAAGATGTAATATTTGATTGTAATCTCTTTCTTATTATCAATGAAAAATTATGGTTCTCTAATCTTATTCGTTGTGTTCTGCAACTGTTATTTATGTTTTATGAACTGTTCTTTAAGAAAATAAATCAAGAAGAGAATATGAAAACTAATTAAAGTAATCTTATAAAGAACACATTCATCAACAATCCACTGATTAACAGTTGTCAAAATCCCTATTTACTCCAAGATTTTCAAATTGTCCAAGTGAAAATTTACCTTAGAGTACAAATCACGAATCAACAGCGTTTGTCAATTCTCCAACTTTATCACCGAAACCCTTTCATAAATTGCACAGTTGTGAATATTTGTTTGTGTGAAGCAGAGTTTACTAAGTCAATTTTTAGAGCATCTAATTTTTCATAAAATCCATAAAGTAAATCAATAAACACTGGATGCACAAACTGTCATAGTAAACACTGATTGTATGATGAAAGCTAAACTCTGAAGTAATCAAACTATATACAGTAACTTTTATTTTATACCCCCTTTATATACATTTTTTTTTATTTGTATTTTCATCATTTTTTTTTATTTTTTTTATTTTTCATTCCAGTAATCAGAGGTTGGAACCAGTCACCAAAAATTCAAAAATTTTAGCCCTTATCATTTTGATAAGTTCCTGGGTCATCATAGTATTTAACTAGTCACCAAAAATCAGAGAATTTTAGCACATATTATATACCAATAGGTTCCTGGGTCATCCTAGTATCCAACATAATCTCAAAGGAGTATAACAACCTATATACATTTTCTTTAGGGTATTGCAGTAAGCATTTTATTCTATCAGAGTATAACTAACAGAGTTTAGAGTTCATCAACATCAGTAGTTTTTCATGTAAGGTAATGCACACAGTATTTATAGACTCAGAGTTTAGGACAAAATAAACTAAGAGATGCTATAAATATGAGCCATTATCATGCTGTGTTAACTTTCTGCACAATCTAAGATTAGATCACAATAACTCAGAAAGATTCATGATTAATTGCTGAGAATCATGCTTCATACATATTTCTTCATTGGTGTTTTTCACTCAGACAAAAATCAATTCAAAGTTCACAGAGTTTATCAAACTTATTAACAGTGTATGACATACAGACATGCTGACAGAGTTTAGAGAGTATGCATAACAGAGTTTAATCAACAGAGTTCACTTAGCATTTAACCAATCAGGAAATATGATTAATACATCACATAAGTAAAGTTTGAATCTAACCAACATTCCTAGTCAGAACCAGAGACCATTCCTAGTTCATTGACCAGTCTTGTAAATGTAGCTTCACTCAATGGTTTAGTGAAGATATCTGCAAGCTGTTGTTCTGTAGATACAAAATGTAGTTCAATATTTCCTTCCACCACATGTTCTCTGATGAAGTGGTACCTTATGCTGATGTGCTTGGTCATTGAATGCTGTACTGGATTACCTGTCATAGCAATAGCACTTTGATTATCACAGTAAATAAGGATATTACTGTACCTCAATCCATAATCCAGCAATTGATTCTTCATCCATAAGATCTGTGCACAACAGCTACCAGCTGCAATATACTCTGCTTCTGCTGTAGATGTGGAGATTGATTTCTGTTTCTTGCTGTACCAGGAAACAAGTCTGTCACCAAGAAATTGACAACTTCCACTAGTGCTCTTTCTGTCTACCTTGTAGCCTGCAAAGTCTGCATCAGAATACCCAAGTAGCTTGAAATCTGATTCTCTGGGGTGCCACAGACCTAATGATATGGTGCCCTTGAGATACTTGAAGATTCTTTTCACAGCTGTCAGATGTGGCTCTCTAGGATCTGCCTGAAACCTTGCACAAAGACAGGTTGCATACATGATGTCAGGCCTACTAGCTGTCAAGTATAGAAGAGATCCTATCATGCCCCTGTAGTTTGTCATATCCACTGAAACTCCTGTGTCTTTGTCCAATTTAGTTGTTGTTGCCATGGGAGTTGATGCAGATGAACAGTCAAGCATACCAAATTTCTTGAGAAGATTTCTGGTATATTTTTCTTGATTAATGAAAATTCCATCATCTGTTTGTTTCACCTGTAGGCCTAGAAAGTAACTAAGCTCTCCCATCATGCTCATTTGATATCTGGACTGCATGAGCTTGGCAAACTTCTTACAGAGTTTATCATTAGTAGACCCAAAGATGATGTCATCAACATAAATTTGAACTAAAAGGAGGTCACTTCCTTGATTGAAATAAAACAGAGTTTTGTCAATTGTTCCTCTGTTGAATCCACTTTCTAGAAGAAACTGAGCAAGTGTCTCATACCATGCTCTTGGTGCCTGCTTAAGTCCATATAGTGCCTTATCTAGCCTGTAGACATAATCTGGATATTTGGGGTCCACAAATCCTGGTGGTTGTTCAACAAACACTTCTTCTTCAAGCTTTCCATTCAGAAAAGCACTTTTCACATCCATCTGGAACACTTTGAATTTCTTGTGAGAGGCATATGCTAGAAAAATTCTGATTGCCTCCAATCTTGCAACTGGAGCAAATGTTTCATCATAGTCTATTCCTTCCTGCTGTGAATAGCCTTTTGCTACCAGTCTAGCCTTGTTCCTTGTGATAACACCTTCACTGTCAGTCTTGTTTCTGAAAACCCATTTAGTACCAACAATAGATCTGTTCTTTGGCCTTGGTACAAGGGTCCAAACTTCATTCCTTTCAAATTCATTCAACTCTTCCTGCATTGCTGTTATCCAGTCTGCATCTTGAAGAGCTTCTTCCACTTTCTTTGGTTCATTTTTAGACAAGAATGCATGAAACAGACATTCACTTGCAGTAGCACTTCTTGTCTTTACTTTTGCATCTGGATCACCAATTATCAGATCAGGTGTATGTGATTTAGTCCATTTCCTAGCAGAAGGCAAATGACTTCTATCAGCATGTGATCCTCCCCCTTGATCCATGCTCTCCTGATTTTGTTGTGATCTATCTTCGTTTTCTGAGACTCACCCTGAACTTGACTGCCCAGAGTCAGAATTTGAATTTTCAGAGTTTGAAGCATCAGAGTTTGATCCAGATTTTTCAGTTGACTCAGTATCAGTGTTTGAGTCTTCATCTTGATCATGCTCCCCCTCAACTGGTTCTCCCCTTTGTTGTGACTGAGAAGTTTCTCCAGAATTTACCAGTAGAGGTTCAGAGTTTGTTTCAACAGAGTCTTTCAGAATTGCTTCATCAGAGTTTAAATCTTCATTTTCAAAATTCAGTTAATCATATTCATCTTTGTCTTCAAGTCCAGTTATCTTCTTATCATCAAAAGAGACATGTATAGATTCCATGATCACTTTAGTTCTCAGATTGTAAACTCTGAATGCTTTTGTTGATAGTGGATAACCAACAAAAATTCCTTCATCTGCCTTTAGCTCAAACTTGGTCAACTGTTCTGGATGAGTCTTCAAAACAAAACATTTGCACCCGAAAATATGAAAGTATTTCAGGTTAGGCTTCTTTTTCTTCACCATCTCATATGGTGTCTTTCTATGCTTATTGATCAGTGTTGCATTTGGAGTAAAACAAGCAGTTTGAACAGCTTCTGCCCAGAAATAAGTTGGCAATTTTGCTTCATCAAGCATAGTTCTGGCAGCTTCAATTGAGGTTCTATTTTTCCTTTCAACTACACCATTTTTTTGTGGTGTACCAGGTGCTGAAAATTCTTGTTTCACTCCATTGTCCTTGCAGAATTCTTCCATTGTTGCATTTCTGAACTCAGTTCCATTATCACTTCTGATGATTCTGACTTTGTTGCTTGATCCTTTGTCCAGAAGCTTCACATGCTCCATCAGAGTTAATGCAGTTTCATCCTTCTTTGCTAGAAAATACACCCAAGTGAATCTAATGTATTCATCAACAATGACTAAAGCATATTTCTTCCTTGCAATAGACATAACATTTACTGGACCAAAGAGATCAACATGCAGAAGATGATAGGGATCAGTGATAGAAAATTCTGTCTTGCTCTTGAAAGATGACTTCCTTTGTTTAGCCTTCTGACATGAGTCACATAGGCCATCAACATTTAACAGAGCCTTTGGGAGTCCTCTTACAAGATCCTTTCTGATCAATTCATTGATGTTGTTCAAGTTCAAATGTGAGAGTTTCTTGTGCCACTTCCAACTCTCTTCACTAGACATTCTTGTTGACAGGCAAACATCTTTTCCAACAGAGTCTATCAAAAGCTTGATTTCATAAATGTTGTTTTGCCTGTGACCAACTAGAACAACCTTTCCTGTAGATTTGCTGATAACTTCACAATATTCAGGTTGAAAATCTACATGATATCCCTTGTCACAGATTTGACTCACAGATAACAAGTCATGCTTGAGTCCTGGGACATGAGCTACATTGTTGATGATGACATTTCCAAGATTAATATTGCCATATCCCAATGTTCTTCCTACATTGCCATCACCATAGGAAACTTTTGGGCCAGCCTTCTCCTCATATTCTGATAGCAGGGCTTTATTTCCAGTCATGTGTCCTGAACATCCACTGTCCACGACTAGGGTTGCCTCCCTGTTACCCTGCAATCACAAACAATTACTGAGGATTAGTTTTAAGGATCCAGACTTGCTTGGATCCTTTGGCATTCTTAACTTTGTTAGCTTTTGCTGCGGAATTAACATTATCAGAGTTTGAGCTAACAGTATCAGTATTTACACTTGCAGTATCAACTTTAACCCATTTCAGATTGGGTTTCAGTTCATAGTAATTATGATAGATAGCATGATATTCTCTGCAAGTATAAATGGAATGCCAAGTGCTTCCACAGTGTGTGCATAAAGTCTGTGGCTTAGTTCTAGCAAAATCCTTCTTTACCTCAGACTTTGTAGGTAAAGAATTTATATTTTTATTTTTCTTGCAGAAATTTGCAAGATGCTTAGTACTACCACAGTTATGACATGTCTTTCTTGGAGCATAACTAGCAAGCATTGGTTTATTTCCTGAAGTGATGCCTACTTTTCCATTTCTGTTCTTGTTTGACACTTTCTGTTTCTCAACAGATTTTAACTCCTTCAGTTTATGTTTGAGTTGTTTATCTGTCATTGAACCAATATTAACCTGTTTAACACTAGTTTTTACTGGTTTACTTTTGACAGCTTCCTTTTCATTTTCAGACAAAAATTTACTGGTTCCATGAACAAAATGAGTTCTGACTTTAACTTGATTTTGAAATCTAAGTTCATCTCCCTCATTATAACCTAGACCAACAGTGTCTGTTTGAAAAATCTGTTGAGTGTCCTTTCCAGAATTAGTCCAAGTCCTAATTTTATTATTTGCTTC
This sequence comes from Saposhnikovia divaricata, assembly GCA_036435485.1. Classification (NCBI taxonomy): domain Eukaryota; kingdom Viridiplantae; phylum Streptophyta; class Magnoliopsida; order Apiales; family Apiaceae; genus Saposhnikovia; species Saposhnikovia divaricata. Next base: position 246,580,059 of record CM071594.1, on the reverse strand, counting down.
CTCCAACTCTGACTCTAGTTGTTTATACTTCTGAAGCAAATTCTGTTCTTTGCAAACAACATCATTTCTCTCTTTCTGAACTTGTTGCATGTTTTCAAGTTTTTCTTCAACAAGTTTATTTCTTACCTTAAGTTCAGAATTTTCAGCTTTTATCCTCTCATTTTCTAAAGTCTGATCCCTATAACTTATATGCAATGACTTAAGATAAATTCTTAATTGAGCAATGTCATCAATATTATAAGCATAGGTAGTTAGAGGTACCTGATTTTCAGAGGATTCTGATTCAGTAGTAGCCATGAGAGCATAGTTCACTTCTTCATCAGAATCTGAAGTATCTGCCCAATCTCTGCCTTTAGTGTAGAGTACCTTTCCAGTTTTACCCTTCTTGCACTCAGGAGCATAGTGACCCATCTCCTTACACTTGTAGCATTGAATTTATGACTTATCCTTCTTCCCTTTAGAATCTCTCTTATCAGACTTCCTGTGGTTTTTCCTGTCTTCATTTGAATCCCTAGAAAACCTTTTTCCTTTCTTGAAATTCTTGAAGCCCATTTTCTTGAAAGTCTTCACCATTAACACATCCATTTTCCTCATTTCTTCTTCGTCATCCTCAGAGTCAGATGATTCAGAAGAGTTTGAATCATAATCAGAGTTTGGTGATTCACTTTCTGAATGTATGACCAAAGCTTTTCCCTTCATTTTCCTTCTTGTTGCCTCTTTCTTCTGAGGCTTCTCTTCAACATTAAGAGCAACAGACTTTCCTTTCCTGCTTGATCTCCTGTTTCTCTGCTCCATTTCCAATTCATGAGTTTTGAGCAGTCCATAGATTTCATCAATCTCTGTTTCAGCAAGATCATAGTTGTCTCTAATAGTGGTTGTTTTCACATCCCACTTTTCAGGTAGAGAAAGAAGAAACTTGAGATTCGAGTCTTCTAGATCATACTCTTTGTTGACCAATGACAAATCATTAATCAGTTTACAGAATCTATCAAATGTTTCTGTCATGGTCTCTTCAGGTTTAGCCTCAAAATGCTCATACTCTTGTGTGAGTATGTTTCTCCTATTCTTCTTAATAGCCGCAGTTCCTTGACACCTGACTTCAAGAGCATCCCATATCTCTTTTGCAGTGGTACAGTTAATGACTTTGTTAGACATAACATTGTCTAAAGCACTATGCAGTAAATGCCTAACTTTTGCATCCTTAGCAATTGATGATAGATCTTCAGGAGTCATGTCCTTCTTTTCCTTTGGAACCATTTTCGCTTCTTCACCAGCAACTGCAACAGATAGCTTTGTAGGATTGTGAGGTCCTTCATAAATCCTGTCAAAATATATCCTGGATCTGTAGCCTCCAGAAACATAGTCATCTTGACCTTCCACATAGCATACTCTAATGGCCTGAGAATAGGAACCCTGATTGGTTCATAACGACTCACAGTAGTAGGAGCCTTTTCAGAAACAGTAGGTGTTGGTGGAGGAATTACTGCCATGATTATTGTTGTGTTTGGATCTTAACCTGTAATAAAGTAACAGATTGGCTCTGATACCACTTGTTAGGCCGAATACACAATTAATAATCAACTTTGTATGAGAGTTTAACAAGTAAAAGCGTTTATGCACTTAAAAACTTCTTGTATTACGAACCCTCTTCGTGATGTAAAATATCACAAAGAGCTGCTAGGTTACAATAAAGATAATTCGTTATCGATACCCTTCTAGGGTTAACCTAACTGTATTTATATAACATACAGCTACGATACAATCTCTAATTGATATTCCTAATAATCAGCTATACAATGATATCAATTACAGATTGTCACACGTCTCCTATGTCAACTCGATCTCTTTGATAGCTATCCAATCTTCAAAGATATCGCTTCCATAATAAATCTTCATTCACTGTTGACCAGTAGACGCTTCCTCCAGACAGAGTTTGACAAACTCTGTCGAGCTTCCAACTGTCAGAGTTTACAAACTCTGACTGCTTCCAGCTAAACTCTGATAATTCACTGTATTCGGCCTAACAAAATAAATAATATAATTTTCAATTTGGTTCTCTTAATTATTAGAATAAATAATAACATAATATAATTAAGGATTATTAGTCGATTATTTTTTTCACATCCTTCCTTTATTATAATACCTGAGTCTACCACATATCAGTTAACCAATCAGAAAACTATGAATTATTTTAGAACCAATCACAACGCATTCCTAAATTTTAGACCAATCATGTTATATTAAGAATTTTCCTTATTTACATTCTCATCTTACTTCATTAACAATGGTTAGTTAACACTTCTATAATTTAAATACAATAATGATCTTATTTAACATATCCATAAATACATATTTTTAAATCAAAAAATATTTACTAAAAGATCACAATTTTTAATTTGAAATCAATCACGATATACTATTATATATTTTAAATTAAATTTCATAATTAATCAACCACTCTTTTAATATAAAATAAATCACAATCATATTATCATACATTATAAATAGATTTTCATAATACATGTTGTACAATTAAAATTATTTAAATAATTATAATCTAACTCAACTAGAAATCTGAAAAATCAGATTTGAAATCAGATTTGAAATAACTTGGATAAAATCCATACCTTCAAAAACTCGATTGTTCAAAAACTCAAAAATATATTTATTCAAAATTTATTAATAAAATTAATTATTTAATAAATTTAAACCAACACTACAAAATCGGATTTGAATCATATTTTAAATAACTTGGATAAAATTCATATCTTCAAAAACTCGATTTTTTTAAGGCTTGAAAATATATTTATTCATAATTTGTTAATAAAATTAATTAATAAATCTTATACTATATTAAAATTTTTCTTTATTTATCATTCTTATCTTATTAAATTAACCATGATTAGTTAACAATTTTAATTTAAATATAGTAGTTACTTGATTTTACATATCCATATATTACATATTTTTTAATGTTAAAAACAATTATAATAAATTAGTATAAAATTAAAATCAATCATGATTACAGTTAGATGTAGTTAGCCAATCAGAAAATTTTGAATTATTTAAGGACCAATCAGAGGTCATTCATAATTTTAAACCAATCATATTATATTAAAAGTTTTTCCTTATTTATCATTCTTATCCTGTTATATTAACCATGATTAGTTAACAATTCTAAACTAAATATAGTAGTTACTTGATTTAACATATCCATATATTACATATTTTTTAATATTAAAAAATAATTATAATAAATTAGTATATAATTAAAATCAATCAGGATTATACATAAATATAATATTAAGCGATTTTTACAATTTTTATTTTCCACTCTTTTGATTTACAATTAATCATAATTATATTATTATACATTACGGATTAATTTTATAAATATATATAAGAGCCATTTAGAATTTACCACATAAATTAAATTAATCATATCATTCTCATCCTAAATTACTTATCTTGGTTACTTAACAATTTTTTTGAAATTCAAAATTTATTTTATTTAGTACATGCATAAATTAAATATTTTTTAAAGTGATAAAATATTTACTGACTTATCAATCTTTTAATTTAAAGTCAATCAAATTTATACTATTATATATTACGAACTAATTTTTATAAATATCAACTACAATCATACTATAATACAATATATAGTTATATATTACAGATTAATATTCATAAATACTTAATAACTAATTAATCACAATTTTTGATTTAAATCAATTACAATTATATCATTATATACTAACACATCTATTTTTCGCACATGTCTCTATGTATAGAGCCAATTTTCTAAAATTGTGTATTTATTAATTGATTTTAATATAAATATATTATTTTAATACATGAGTCTATTTTATCTATATTATATAATATAGTATTTTAATATCTCAAACTCTCGATCTACAATCATAAGTTGCAATCAAATTGAAATAAATCTACTATTATTGAATAAAAAATTTTAAAAATTGAAAAATATTTACCGCACTATTCTAAATACACGTTCAAATTTAAATTAATCAATTATTAAAAAAACCTAACAACCAGTTAAAATATTAAAATGAATTTTAAACTAATTATCTTTAACATTTTACTTATCGATTTTTTTTAGCTATGCAATAATTAATGGGACAAACAAATTGACCTGACAAGATATTTGAATTATTAAAAATACTAAATATATTCTCAAATAGTATTAGACATTATTTGGTGTATAAATTATCACATTACAGAGTCAATGAAAATATTGTTATTGAATATTTTTATAGCAAATTCGTTAACTCGGTGCAACAATTCTTATAAATCACTATTTTTTTTATATATAATTAATTTATCAATAAAAGGACATACGACATCTACAAAAATAATCAAAAATTTATATTTTCTTATAAATTGCTATAAGAACCAATATAACAAAATCCAAATCAATTCGAACAACCGACCAAAACTACGATTCTATACTATCCAAATCAATGAACCAATATAACAAAATCCTGTAGATCTAAGATTTCGGATGTCAAAATAAAAGAACCTACCCTCACAAAAAGAAAGAACAAAACCCAATATATGGGTAAAAACACTAACGGGGTACTAGACTCTCGATAAAGAGATATATTTATTGAAAAATAAAGTAAACTCAAGGATAAAAATGGAAGTTATCATTCACAGGGACAAAATTCAAAATCCAATATATCAGTAGATAAAACCTACCAACGGGTTACTAGAATCTCAATAAAGAGAGATTTTTATTGAGAAAAATATAGCAAAATCAAAGAAAACAATAAAAGGTGGGCTTATCATCAACCAAAATTGATGTTAGCCCATAAACTTTAGTTTAGTATTTTTTGGGAGAGGAGCAGAGAGAGGAACGGCTATAGCCATCGTTATAAAAATCACTATTATTGGTAACTAGATAGGCCAATACATAAAATTATATATTGTTCTAATAAAAGGTTCCCTTTTTAATTTTGTATTCTTGAATTAAATTAATAGTATTCAATTTCCACATCATAATCTAAGAACAGATGTATGAAATTCGCTTGGTTGGTTGATAATATTTATTTTTAATATCAACAGAACTTTAAATATAGGTAAAAAAAACTTAACAACTTGGTAGATAGATTCTAAACAAACAAATATATTTATTAGTTTTGTTTTGTCTAAACAAAACAAATGTATCGGGTTTCGTATTGGATCGGATATCGGATCGGTACAACTAAAATCCAAATCCAAATCGAAACTATTTCGGGTTTAAAATTTAATTCCAAACTTGAATCCGAAAATTCGGGTTCAGTACATCCAAAATTTTGGGCTTTTAATCAGGTACTATTAGATCGAATTAATTTGACACCCCTATTTATGGGTAAGAGAAAACTAATATTTAATATACCATGTTCTAATAGAAACAAAATAAAAAAAAATCAACCTTCAAACTCCCAAAGTGAATATACACATTTTAAGTTGTCATTAAAAACAAGTTGAGGGCAATTACCATAAAATCTACCAGTCATATCTTACTCTAAGAACGGGATATGTTGGATATGTTTGGTTGATTGATAATATTTATTTTTCTATAGTAAATCAATTTACTAATAAATGAACATACAATTTGTAAAAATGATATTGAACAAACACATATGAAACTAGATTATAAGAAAGTTTCCTTTATCATAACTACGTTCACATTGCTGAAACATGCAATATTTTTTTGAGAGGCAATCTTATTATTTATTATGATCGTGAGAAATAAGTGTTTATGAATTTTCAATATGTATTTGAAAAATTGATCGCAACATATAAATTTTTTGATTAAATTAATATGATAAAAAATCTAGAAACCCACGGTACTTTACATTTAAATACACCAAATTTCCAAAAGAACAAAACTTAAACATGGGTAAAAAACTTATGAACTTGGTAGAAAGATTCCGAAAAATTAGAAAAATTAAATGAAAATAAAATAAGAAAAACAATAAAGAGGGGTTTAGAGCGTTTCAAAGGGGGATGTGGATGTTATGAATATTGTTTGATAATATTAATTTTATTGCAATTGGTATAAAACGACGAATAAGTAATTCTATACTTAAATTAATTACATTCTCATGGAATTAACTTTTTTCCTAAATAATAATTAAAATAATATGTTTATATTAATTAATTAATTAATTTTACCGTTCGGTGCGTAGCACGGGTAGAATGCTGGTTATTATAATACCCGAGTCTACCAATGTTCAGTTAACCAATCAGAAAACTATGAATTATTTTAGAACCAATTAGAGATAATTCCTAAATTTTAGACCAATCATGTTATATTAAGAGTTTTCCTTATTTACAATCTCACCTTACCTCATTAACCATGGTTAGTTAACACTTCTAATTTAAATACAATAATGATTTTATTAGACATATCCATAAATACATATTTTTTAATATTTACATATCAATAAATACATATTTGTTAGATAAAAAATTACTAAAAAAATATTATTCTAATTTGAAATCAATCACGATATACTATTATATATTTTAAATAATTTCATAACTACTCATTCCTTAATCAACCATTTGTTTTAATATAAAATCAATTACAATAATATTATCATACATTATAAATTGATTTTTCATAATATATATTGTATAATTATAACTGATTTTAAATAATTATAATATAACTCAACTAGAAATATGAAAAACATCGGATTTGAAATCAAATTTTAAATAATTTGGATAATTTCCATACCTCCAAATACTCGATTTTTTTTAAAAGCTCAATTTTTTTTCATAATTTGTTAAAAAAATTAATTAATAAATGCATATAAGCCAATGCTACATCTATTTTAATTATTTAAATTATTAAATATACGCTAGAAGAGTATTATTATTGGTTGGTGAATAAATTACCAATCAAAAAATAAAAATTATTTTAGAATGTTATATTAAGAGTTTTCCTTATTTACAATCTCACCTTACCTCATTAACCATGATTAGTTAACACTTCTAATTTAAATACAATAATGATTTTATTAGACATATCCATAAATACATATTTTTTAATATTTACATATCCATAAATACATATTTGTTAGATAGAAATTACTAAAAAAATATTATTTTAATTTGGAATCAATCACGATATACTATTATATATTTTAAATTATTTCATAACTACTCATTCGTTAATCAACCATTTGTTTTAATATAAAATCAATTACAATCATATTATCATACATTATAAATTGATTTTTCATAATATATATTGTATAATTATAACTGATTTTAAATAATTATAATATAACTCAACTAGAAATATGAAAAACATCGGATTTGAAATCAAATTTTAAATAATTTAGATAATTTCCATACCTTTAAATACTCGATTTTTTTTAAAAGCACAATTTTTTTTTCATAATTTGTTAATAAAATTAATTATAAATGCATATAAGCCAACGCTACATATATTTTAATTATTTATATTATTAAATATACGCTAGAAGAGTATTATTATTGGTTGGTGAATAAATTACCAATCAAAAAATAAAAATAATTTTAGGGATAATCAGAATTCACTTCTAAATTTTCAATCAATCAATCATATACAAAATTTTTATTGTTTACCATGATTATTCTAATTTACTAATCGCGGTTAAATTAAATTTAATATAATATAATAATATCTTCATTTAATAAATTCGTATATCACATGGTTTTTAATTTTAAAAAATTACTACTAACATTAAATAATATTTTCTATAAATCCACATAACAGTGAATTACAGATGTTTATATATATATATATATATATATATATATATATATATATTAGTTATGAATTTTTTTTAAACATTCTTTATTATAATACCCGAATCTACCACGTATTAGCTAAAGAATCGTAAGATTGTGAATTATTTTAGTATCAATCAGAGTCTAGATCAATTAAACTTAATGTAACATGTTTCTCTATTGGATCTAGATTCTACGTTTCAGCCAAAATTAAACTCAACTCAAGTTAAACTCATTAACAAAATATTTTTGTTTTTTTATATCAATTAACTAAATATAATAACTGCTTATATATAAAAAAAACTGAACATAATAACTACTAATTTTTATTTTAACGATTAACTAATGATCAATTTACATAAAATAAAAATACCTCAAATATAAAATTTTTACAAACTGAAAATAAAATTATTATATCAATTTAATCATTACAAGAAATTTAAGCCGTTTATTCCCTATTCTCCATCAGACCTAGTCAATTTTGATGAACTAAGTGTCTGTATCAATTCTCCTCCGCCTGCTTAAATCATATCAATTTCGGTTAAGGTACTACTTTGTATCTTTTCATTAAATAACAGACTATACTTGGATATATATATTATTTTTTATTTCGATTATATATATATATATATATATATATCATATGTTTTATGTTTTAATTGTCCAATAAAATCAACAGAAAAACGATTCTGACAAAAAAATAATTGAAAACGATTTAGGATTTTATCATTTCTGAATATTCGGTGGTCAGCTTTAATAATTCTGCGACTTACTGAATTGTAGGCATCAATCCTTACCACATATATTACACCGATTTGTTTACATTATTAGGCGTGCATATAGATAAATGTTTTTTTACAATGTTGGGTGCCAATGTTATCATTCATAACTTACCTTCATGATCACTAAAATATATATTGTATCATTGTCCATACATTTAAAAGTGCGATATAGTTTTTCTTATATGGTCTTTCTGGAAGGGATCGACGCCCGTATAAGATCAGTTTCTCGATTTCTCTAAAGCAATATTTTCTAGATCCTTGGAAGTCGATTCTTGAGAAAAACACACAAGTCACATTCAATAGTTTTTTTCTTCGATACATCAATACAAAATCTATTTCCTTCATCAACTTAATTGATAATAAGTTAATATTATATATTGTAACGCCCCCAAATCTACCCTGACAGGGGACCCGGGTCGTCACATTGTCTCAATATCCGGTAGCACAAGTTACGCAATAACAAAGCAAAATATATAATACAACGGAGCATAAAATGTCCCACTCCGCAGGTCCAAGATCGTCTTCACAGTATAATACAAAACAACTTGATACATCTCGAATTAATATGTTACAAAGGTTCACATCAGTAGAAATATAAAGATTCTATCTGGGTCTTCTAATTATTGACGCCATAGCCTTGCGCTTTCCCCTTGCCTTTATAGCCCTGGCTGGACGTCTCGCCTTTTTCCGTCTTGACAGCTGAACAAAATGTTGTAAAGCAAGAATGAGCAACTATAGTGCTCAGCAAGTTCTCTTCTCGCTCGGTATATAAATATAATAAGGTTTACCGAAATTAATACTCAAAATTTTAATATTGAAAATCACAATAAGATTTGACTCAAATTCATCTGGAAAATATCATACTCGAAAGGCTCAAACTCATCTCAAAACAGAATACTCAAAAGACTCATTTGATATAACTCTGATAACTCATGATTTAAGAATGAACTGGTCTTCCACCTCTCCGTATCTCGGTGGGGCGATCAACTAACCAACCAAGAATAACGGCCTCCGATGACACCGCACTTCGCCCGATCACGGCTACAATACGATATCAACTATAATATATATGTATGAATGCTAGCATCATAATGGTTATCAATTCAACCAAGGCAACGAATGCCTAAATATTCTCGGGTCCGTAAAACGGCACACGAGTCTCTCTTTCTCTATAATGGGCCTCTTGCCCAAAATTGACCAGTAGAATACAGAATTCCCGAATATTTGGGGTACAGATAACTTGAGATAACTCTTTTCAGAAAATATTTACAAATCTGGCGGACTGCCAGTATGACTCGATTTTACCACCAATCCGAACAATAGACTGATGTAAATTCTCAATAATAATTTATCGGTTGACATGAACAAAATGCCAAACCTTGACAATAAAATCGACTATCTCGAATTTATGAGAATAGTCCTAAGATTAAAGTAATTGGGAGTCGTACTGAACAAATAGTGCTTCTCGATATTTATAATACTCAACATTGATGAACGTGTAAATAGAATATTTTTCACTTGATCGATGAATAAAAATCTTTAACAATTATAATTTTAAACTCCTATCGGTTAGTTCAAACGAGGAACTAACTAAAAGATAATCAATAAATAACGATTGAATTTGTACAATAAATTCAATCGAAAAGAATAAATTTAACTCTCTCGGACGAATGAGATTAGTTTCACTGAATTAAAATAATAGTCGTCTCGAATTAATGAGATCGACCCGATATCAATTAAATTGTTTCTACGCATATAGGGATTATAATTCTCAAAAGAAATTATTGCATCATATAGAGCAACAGATAATCTCAATATATAACATCTAAAAAAATAATTAAGAAAATAAATAACACGAACAGAAATTTACAGTTTCCAAAAGTTAGGGTAAGAACGAACTTGCCTCGATCTCGAAGTGCAAATGAATGCAGATAAAAATTATACTCTACCCGTGAACTCGGCTTCGGTCTACGGCTCGGGGATTATTCTCTAAAAATGGCAACCAGAAATACGTGAGCGATTCTTCAAAATAAAATACTCCCGATCCGATAATCTAATTAATAATAATATAACATCTCATAAAATCTTCGGAACAAATAACAGAAATTAATTCCGGAATAAATAAATATTTCTTCGAACAAAGGAATCAAATCTCGAAAATAAATCCTATTTTTAATATCCGGAATCTAAATTCTTACTCAAAATGAAAAATTCAAACATCCATCTTTATTCAATTTAAATCCAAAATAATTATTCTCATTTTTTTAAACTAATTTATCAAAGAATTCTAATTTTAAGCAACCTCACAAATTCTAATTTATTTTACTCACTAATAATATAAATCCAATTTTAATCTCTAAATTAAATCTGACTCGATCCGGTTAATTAAGATAATCCGGAAATATTAATTATCAGCTTTCTAAAATTAAAATCATATTTAACTCTATTTATTCATATTTATTCTCTCTTTTTATCAACCAATCAATCAATCTCTAAATTACGTCACAAAATATTTTTATTTAATTAATTAATCAATTAAACCATTTTTTTTATATAAATTATTCATTACCCACCAAATTAAATAATATTCTCACTCTAAATATTAATAATCAATTATATAATTTTTATGTAAACTATTTATTACTAACCAAACTAAATAATATTTCCAATTTTAATGAAACTATTATAGCAGTCAGGCAAAACAATTCGGAAGATTTAATCATCAACGGCGCGTGGGCCTGCCTCCCCTTTCCCTCTATTGTGACACCTCCTTCAAGATCACACATACACCTAACTGCACTACTATTACAAACATCCCCAAATTTTGGTTACTTCCCCAAAATCAATTACCCACATACACTCACGGACACTACAACACACGCACACACTTGTTGAATTCCACACTTCAATCTCTCATCTCTCTGTCTCACCTCAATCTCTCGTCCTCTCTATCTCTCTCGCCTCAATCTCTCTCTCACGTCTCTCTCTCTCGCGCCTCTCTCTCATTCTCTCTTCTCCCTCCCATCTCTCCATCATCTCTCCCTCTTACCCCCTACTTCTTTCTCTCTAAATCTCTCTCTTTCTTCACCTCACACCCTCTCTCTCTTCGTCTCTTCATTCACCACCATCTCCATCAACTCATCTCTCTTTCCAACTCCCTCAAATTCTCTCCGCCCTCCCTCTCATCTGTTCTTCCATTTAACCACCACCACCACCAATCGATGGTGGTTCTCTCCACCAAAACCACAATCGATACTCCTCCCTCCTCCTTATTCCACCACATCACAGTTTCCCCTCCCCATATTTTCCGATTTAACCACAACAATAAAACATCACCCAACTCCCCACCTCTCTCTCTCGCCACTCACCTTCGATCTCTCCTGACTATACACGGCAACACTAATCAACACAAACAATCGGAAACAGAAACAAGGCACAAATTCGAGCCTACCAGTTGCAAACGAAATCGGAATGGAAAAGAAAATAAATAGATAAATAGTCTACCTGTGATAAATTTGTTTCCAAATGTAAAGGATGTCTCGAGTTTTGAGAAAAAAAATATGGTCGAGTATGTTGGTAAAAAGAAAGAGACTAAGGTTTGGTTATGTGGTTCTGTTTTTGCAGTGAATAAAAAGAGATTATAGGCTATGTATATACTCGGGTGTATGGAACTGTATTGTTTTTGAGAGAACACAGGGGACTCTGTTTTTGGTGTTTATGGATTTGTGTTTTGTTTTTCTGTTTGTGTGAAGTAAATGAGATCGTTGGGTTTGTTTTTGTTAATGCAGAGACCAGCCTTTTTATAACAAAAGTAAGGTACTGTGATTAATCATGAAATTGGTAATGGTTGTGATAAAAAAAATAAAAAGACTAAATCATGGAGAAAAAAAATCATTGCAACATTTAGTGGTGTAATCATCATAAAAATTTTTTATTTAATAGGTGGGTAATTATTAAATTAAAAGAATAAAAATGGGGGACAATTATAATGATGCAAATATTTAATATAATTTTAATAAAAAGATTTCGTTTTTCTCCCGCTGACTAATTAAAACGAGGCTCAAAAATTCGGCTAAAAATAAAAATCTATTTCGAAAATTCGTGGTTATTACATATATATTGCTATTTCACCAACTTAATATTCAAAGGGCCATAACCATTCAGAAGACATCTTGAATTTACAACACGAATCAATGACAAAAGGTACGGAAACAATCTTAAAACCAATTGTCATTTATTTTGAACCAATTTGTAAGTATAATTATCACTGAAATCAAACCCATTCATTTTTCTATAATTATCATTTTGATTATTTGTCCTTAAATTTATTTTGTGGTTTCCTATTAGTTAAAAAATCCAAAAATGTAAAGTCAATTAATTAGTATGTCCACATTAAAATTAATATTAAATTAGATTTACTAATAGTTAAATAAACGTTTTATAATTATATTTCAAAATAAGAACCAACCATTTTTTTCATTATTAGCGTTTTAAATATATGTCCTTAATTTAATTTGTGATTTACCATTAATTAAATGAAATTCAGGAATGTAAAGACGATTACTTAGTAAGTTCGAAATAGATATAATATTAAATTAGATGTACAGTTAGTTAATTATATATAAATTTGATGTGATACATGTGTAAATAAAATATTAATTTCAAAGATATATATAATTAATTTATTATTTCAAAATTTTTAAATTTTATATTTTTTTATGTCTCATATTTTTCTTCGCTTCTAACCTTTTTCACTTCCATCTTTTACAAGCTAATCAAATTGATGTATATGAAATATATGTGTTAACTTGACAAATTAAAATGAGTTAAAATTATATCATTGTAAATTTTATTTATAGTCTATTGTGAGACTAACAGACAAATCTACTGCAAAAAATCAGTCTCTCTATTTTTTTGAGATTATATCAGACCCCGGTGAGCATCCTTATTCCTTCCTCAAACTAAGTATGACTACCGTAGTTGTATATCTACGAAGTGTTTTTATTTGTCAATTTAAATGATTAGATTGAGAAAAGTTAATGTTTATGAATGATGCTATTTTTTTTTGTAAGAGTTAATCACTTTATGTATCTACTTTTGATGTTCTTACTAACAAAAATACCTACACACTTATTCACACACACATGCATGTTCCAAATTAAAGCATATAACTTTTCTCAACTTAATAATACTTATATTAATATATTTGTTCTTGTGTCGAATACTTATTATGTCACAATTTTTTTTTGTCAGAGTAGTTATAAAAACCACATATATATTCTCCAAAATCATTTATGTACTTTGTTAGTCAACTTTAACATAGGTACTCTATAAGCTCAAGTCACGAAATTATATAACCTGCTAAGAGAATAAACTTTACCACTGCTTACTCCCTCAAAAAATGTTCAATTTAATCTTTTCTTATATTTTATGAATTTACATAATTGTTGGTGGATCTTAAATATGAATGAATTTCATGCCATAGTTAATGATTGCTATTGCTTATCCGAGTATAAAAGGTGAATTTTATTTTAAATTTTTTGGAAACTAAATTTTTCATTTTACTTTATTGGCAGGTCACCAGAACATACGCAAACAAGGCAAACAACGATATGTTATTAATGAGATATGTACTCTCAATAAAGTACTTTATGGTGTATGTCTACAAACTTTTTTTGCCGCATTCGCATTCGAAAAGGTAAGAAATTATATGATATGTCTTATAAGATCTTTACGGTTTTACAGATACATTAAATCAGGAAGTTACATCTATATATAACAAGATTGCTCGGTTAATAGTGTGTTAAGGTCACTGGCAACGAGCTACTTCAATACGATGAAATTTTTATTTTGACTTTAAATGTAAATATTCATTTGTCATGGGTTTACATGTTTCTAAACTTATGACTTATGATTTATTATATCACTCACTCAATCAGTTTATTATTTATTTTTATTATCCTTAATATAATTTATCCATTGCGCGGGGAAAAAATTATGAACAAGCTTTTGATGCTTTTGAGACTTTTTTTGAATTCTAACGAGACTTTTTTATGAAATTAACAAAGTAAAAACTGAACATGAAACCAAGTTACTAGAAGTAATTTATGTGTAGTGCAGTTAGTGCTACACAACATTTCGATCTAGACAGGTAAATAATACTGAACCGGGTCTGTCAATCCAAGACCCGGATCGAATCGTATATAAGCAGTCCAGTCTCCGGTCCTTAAAATAAAAAAAATTCGATTTTCCGTCATGTCCGATCCAAACCCAGAAAAAACCCGGTCCAAACCTAGAAAAAACCCGGATCAGATCGAAGTTTGTGTATGTATTTCTTTTATATTACTTTAATTTATATAATATAGATATTAAATATTTGAATACATCATAATTTAACAAACTAACTTAGTAGATAAAAAATTGATTAAATAGTAGAGTTCAACATTACAATCTAAATAATTAAATGTGAAAATTTTATTTTTTTATACTTATATATATTTTTGGTAATAATTTAATATTTTTTAAAATTGTACCTTCGGTGCATAGCACGGATAAAATGCTAGTTTACTTTTAGTAGAAGATATTACCTTTTATAAACACATTAAAACACCAATTGTATCATATCTTCCAATCATTAATATTTTCTTTCTAATTAAAATATGTTACCTTTTTTATTTAAAACTAATCTATACAATTATATAAAAGCCGAAACATTAAAAGTTTGGTTGGTACGATACAAACCCAGAAAAAACCCGGTCCAAACCTAGAAAAAACCCGGATCAGATCGAAGTTTGTGTATGTATTTCTTTTATATTACTTTAATTTATATAATATAGATATTAAATATTTGAATACATCATAATTTAACAAACTAAATTAGTAGATAAAAAATTGATTAAATAGTAGAGTTCAACATTACAATCTAAATAATTAAATGTGAAAATTTTATTTTTTGATACTTATATATATTTTTGGTAATAATTTAATATTTTTTAAAATTGTACCTTCGGTGCGTAGCACGGATAAAATGCTAGTTTACTTTTAGTAGAAGATATTACCTTTTATAAACACATTAAAACACCAATTGTATCATATCTTCCAATCATTAATATTTTCTTTCTAATTAAAATATGTTACATTTTTTATTTAAAACTAATCTATACAATTATATAAAAGCCGAAACATTAAAAGTTTGGTTGGTACGATACCTATTATACTATTATACTATTTTCAGGAATGTTGGTGTCGATTGGATTGCTCGGGAAACCTTTGTAATCATTTTTATTTTCAAGAATATTTATATTTTATGTGTTAAGCAATTTGAAAACGAAACGGCTTTTGTTTAGCTCATTTTTTGTTTCACAATCAGGTTGTAGCTGACAGTTCGGGGGTTTGTCCCGGCTGAATTTCAATCTTTAAGTATTAATAAAATCTTCTTGTTCGTAAAAAAAAAAAAGTTTGGTTGGTACGGTACCTATTGATTTTACTTATTACCCTTACTTAATTACATATAAAATCCCTCATACTAACTAATCAATTTTCTTTTCAGGTTAAACATATTACCTTTCCTATTTTTCACTAACTAATTAATTTCCTTTTTCACTAACTAATTAATTTCCCTTTTCAGGTAAAACACAATATCTTTTATATAACTAAAATTTCTCCTTTCTTAAAAACACTACAAGAAATTTTGTTTAATAAAATAAAATAATTATATTATAATTATAATTACTATTAACTAATCAATTACCCTTTTCAACCAAAACACGTTACCTTTTCTTTTTTCTGTAACTAAAATATCTCTTTTTTTAAATTATATCACGAGTGGTTCTATTTAATAAAATAAAATAATAATATTATAATACTAATAATTACCGATTACTTTTTTTAATTAAAACGTATCATCTTTTCCATATTTCATAATTGAAATTCTTTTTTTCTAGAAATATAACAGACAACATTAATTTCTCACTTTCTAAAGACACTACGATCAATTTAATTTAGTTAAATAACATAAATTAAATTGTAATTACTATAAACTAATCAATTACCATTTCACCTAAAACATGTCACCTTTTAATTTTCACATTACCTTTTTTATTTTCTCTAACTAAAATCTCTCTTTTTCAATTAGACCACGGGTGGTTCTATTTAATAAAATAAAATAACAATATCATAATATTAATAATTAACCAGTTAACTTTTTCAGCTGAAACATATCATCTTTTTTATACTTTCTAACTAAAATCCCTATTTTTCTAAAAATATCACGGGCAACATTAATTTCTCATTTTCTTAAAACATTATGAGCTTATTTAGTAAAATAACATAATTAAATTGTAATTACTATAAATTAATCAATTACCTTTTTCACCTAAAGTGGGTGTTTGGGGTATCTTAAGAAGAGTAGCTTATAACTTATAAGCATAAATGTCATATAAGTGATAAGTAGAGCAGAATTTATAAGTCACTAAAGTGTTTGGTAAATCAGAACTTATAAATCAGCAGAGTGTTTGGTAAATCAGAACTTATAAGTTAATTTTTTTTATTATTATTTTCAAAAAAATTGTTTTTTAATATATATCAATGGATGTCAATAGATAGATCTCGATAAATAGAGTAATTTGATATATACATATCAATTTTTTAATGAACGGATCAAAAAATATATGATTTTGAAAATTTGAAGGATATTATATATTGCGTGTATCGACAAATAAGTTATAAGAATAAGTTAAATGTTAGTATTTTCTAACATTCAACTTATCAACATATAAGTTATAAGTTGAGCCAAAACTTAAATAGGCAAACATCCCTTATAAGTTCTTATGGCCTTATAAGCCATAAGTTGCTTGAAAAATAAAACCCCAAACAGGGCCAAAATATGTTTCCTTTTTAATTTTTTCTAACTAAAATCTCTCTTTTTCCAATTAAATCACGGGCATTCTATTTGTTAAAATTAAATAATAATTTTATAATTACTTATAATTAAC
The DNA here is from genome assembly GCA_036435485.1 of Saposhnikovia divaricata. Classification (NCBI taxonomy): domain Eukaryota; kingdom Viridiplantae; phylum Streptophyta; class Magnoliopsida; order Apiales; family Apiaceae; genus Saposhnikovia; species Saposhnikovia divaricata. The sequence continues at coordinate 246,562,493 of CM071594.1, read as the reverse complement.
CGATTACCCTTTTCAACTAAAATTTATCATCTTTTCAACATTTTTTAACTAAAATTTCTCATTTCCTAGAATTATCACGGATAACGTTTATATGATTATTATCAAATCATCTCATTTAAAAATTTAACTCTCCAAAATTCATATTTTAAAAAATTTAATTCAAATTAATAATAAAAAGTCATATAATATTAAAAGAAATCCGTGCATCGCACGAGTTTTAAGCTAGTCTTATAATTATTAATATATACCAAAAAATATCACACAATATTTTCAGATTAGATTATCTTTTTCACTTTTACTTTTAATTGAAGTATTACCTTTTATAAACACCTAAAAATATCAATCGTATAATATCTTGTAATTATTTATATTTCCTTTCTAATTAAAATACGTTACATTTTTTTATTAAAAACTAATCTTACAATCATTAATTTATACTCGAAAATATCACACCAAATTTTACGATAATTAATAAAATAAATAAAAAATTCGTATACGTTGTTTATAATAAGGAAACATTAGTAAAATCCGTAAACATGAGTATATTAAATTAAAATTTAAAAAATTATTAAAAGTAATGATTATATAAAACCAAAATTGTAATATTAAATAAAATTTATAATATAATAAAAGAAACCCGTGCATCACACAGGCATTGAAAGTTTGTCGGTTCGATTTTTGGCACAGTTATCCTAATTATTAAAATAAATAAAAAAATAATATAATTATTGATAATTAACCGATTGTCTTTTTAATTGGAAGACATTTACTTATAATTGATGATATTAACTTTTATAAACATCTGAAATATCATATCTTACGATCAATAATATTTCTATTCTTAATTAAAACACGTTAAATTTTAATTAAAACATAATCTTGCAATATTTAATATTACCAAAAAATATCACACCATATCTGTAACGCCCCCAAATTCTGGTCAGGAGATTTGGTCGTTACCTGAGAATCCTCAAAATAACATCACCACTCTAATAAAACATTATTCCGTGTAATTATCGAAAATTGAAATAAAATCTTTGTGACCCAAACAATCCAATATCTTTTAGGTTATAGTGCTAGAAACAAGAATCCAAATTCCATAAAATAGCAACTTTCAACTTTACCACATTCTCTTAAATCAAAACCTAAATCACCGGTATAACTTCGACAAGAAGTATGCCAGGCCAACAATACATAATAATAATTATTAGAGTTTAACTATATTAAATAGACCTTACTCTGGATCAGGACATCCCGTGTCAAGTTTTCTTCAAGATAGCGTCTGCTTCTTCTCTCTTCGAATTGTACGAATATGTCTCGCCAAACTACCTTACTGAAAAGTTAGGGTTTCGAAACAAACAAGTATGAGCGGAAGAAATGCTCAGCAAGTGTGTAGTACAACAGGAATAATAATAATAATATCATTGTTAATGAAAACATATAATATCTATCGAAACTTAAATCACAAGAAAAGTATTTCAAATCAAAAATCTATCAACACAGAATGGATTAAAATAAGGTATGAAAGGGGTATTCGGACATGATAAGTTCAGTGCTCTACTAGTGGGATCCCGACTACCTAAACAATTGGTTTAGTTGTACTCCTAACAAGGAAGCATCATTAAGGAATAATAGTCTCAAGGGTTATCGACAAGTTCGATACAGAAAAAGGGGTATAAATTGAATAAACAAGAATGACAATAAATGAAATAATACCATAACCAGCATATTTAAGATAATCTCACTTGAACAAGTAGTGAAGGAAAAACACTTGCCTCGAATTCTCAGCTATCATGAAACGTCACAGTAATACCGCTATCATCCTCTAACTTACGGCGTCACAATCTTCTAATTTGATCAACATTTGGTTCAACGCTCTTGCGGTTGCCACGAGTCTAACCCGCCGACGTCGAGCTCGCGCGTCAATTCCAATATCAAACACAAGACAATACTTTAGTCTCTAGATGACAATCCTAATAGTTTCTATAAATGCTTATAAACTCAACTAGAGCGTATTAACCATACTCACCAATTTCTCTGTTGGAAGAAGATAATCGAAGACATCCCCTCTGAACATATTTGTTTTCCCGTTGGAAAATGCCTCACAGTGAATCCAGCAACCACAACCAATACTTCATCCATCTTCATCCTTCCTCTTTTAACCCTCACTTATATCCGCCGACAATTCTGAGTCAACTTCCCACTAAATCCCCAGATAAATAAATCTTCTCCGAACTCAGGAATCCAATCTATATAATATTTTAATATCCGTAAATCCTACTTAAAAACGAAAATAGGGTTATCGAATATAACGGCAACTCTCCATTCAAAAGGTCTCTAATTAATTCTAAGTATTCGCTAACCAATAAATTATTCAAATAGCACTTCTACTTTAAATTGGCTCTTATGAATCATTTACAAGTCTCTAGAATTCTCTAATTTAATTAATATTAATCTCTATTTAATCTCAAAATAAAATAATTAAACAATCAAATTTTTATTCAATTTAAATCCATAACTATTATTCTCACTTTTAACCAAAAGTAATTTATCAGAATAATTTTACTTTTAATTATCCTCACAAATTTTTAATCTGTTTTACTCATTTTTAATATTAATCCGATTTTAACCTCTAAAATAATTGGTTCATACAAATCTCAAAAACAATTCTCATAAAAAGAAACTCTACTTTAATTAAATCCATTTTAGGATAATAATAATATTATAAATCTCTATTTTATTACAGAAATAAAATGACCCAAGGACTCATTTTAATCTTGTAAATAATTAATAATAATTTCGAATTTAGTCTCTAAAATAATCTGACTCGATCCGGTTAATTAAAATAATCCGGAAATATTAAATATAACTCTTCTAAAATTGAAACCATAATTATTATTCCCTCTTTTTATAAGGAATTAATAAATCTCTAAATTATACCAAAATATTTCTATTTAATTAGTAATAATCTCACAAAATAAAACCATATTTATCTCTATTTATTCACAATTTAATTCTTTTTATTCACGATTATTCCTCGTTTAATCCATAAAATACTAAATCCCCTATTTTTGTCCAAAAGTCACAAAATGATTATTCTTAACTAATTAATATTTAATTACACCATTTTTCTTATTAACCACTTTTATTTCTCACAAGTTAAATAATAAACCCATTTAAACATTTTCATTCTTTTCATTTTATTTATTACCTCACTATTATTATATACATCTATATATATATATATATATATATATATATATATATATATATATATATATATATATCTTCATTTTATCTCAGTTGTAACAGTTTTTATCAGAAACAAAATCACGACGGCGCGTGGGGCCCACGCGCCACCACCGCCGTCCGGAAAACCGCTCCCCTGCTCAAACTCTCTCACAACCGACCTCACTCTCTCTGTTATTCCTCTCCCAAACCCGCAACAAAATAACAACCACTCCCATTTTCATCACCCCCTCTTCTCTCGTTATCTCTCTCTCTCTCTCTCTCTCAAACCAAATCTCTCTGCATCTCTCTCCCGTCTCTCGTTATCTCTCTCAAACCAAATCTCTCTGCATCTCTCTTTTCTCCGCCTCCATCTCTCTATTCTCTCTTCTCTTCAATCACTCGTTGCTCACACCCAAAAACCGAACACAACAACAACTCTACTCTCCCTACTCTATCTCTATCTCTCCTGACCCCTATAACCACCACCACCACCAATCGGTGGTGGTTCTTCAACCCAAAATCAACAGCATCCCCCCTCGAAACCGTAGTCCCCAACCGCAAACCCCTCACTTCCCCTTCTCCGATAGCACACGGCAACACCCATCTCGAACATAGACCAACACGCAGACTCCCAATCACTCCGGTTCAGACCATAGTCAAGCGGAACAAACATGAAACCGGCTTACATAACAGATTTCACGAACCCAACAAAACAAATAACAGAGAGAAGAAAATAAAAAGAAGATAATCCTCCCCTGGGTTTGGGCTCTGTTTCTCAGTATATAGCCCGAGTTGTTTTGGATAAGAAAGAGACAGTGGTAGTGTTTTTGGTTTTACATAAAAAAAAAATAGGAGAGGAATATAGCCTACTTGTTTGTACTCGGTTTTTGTAAGAAGATACATGGTCGAGTTTTTTAATATAATGAAGTAACCCCCCCTGTTTTTGTCTCTGCTTTTTGTAAAGAAAATGGTCATGTATTTGTTTTATAAAAGAATGGGTGGTCCTTTTATTGAATAAAAATGTCAAAAACGTGGGGGACAAAGCATGGGGAACAAAACGTAATGGAACAATTAATATTCCGGAATTTAAGCCTTGATTTGTGAAAACTGTCTCCTCTTAGTGCTTAATGATAAATCAGTAATACTAATCTCGTCGTTTTTTTTCTGCTGGCTCAAATAAACGAGACTCGAATTTTGTTCTCTAAATAAATTCCACGCTTTTAAAAAAAAATAATATCCGTCCAAAATTAAAATCCTCTTTTCCTAAATTTTCTAATTCTAGTAAATATAAATAAATAGATAAAATAAATAATTATACGAATATATAAAATTTTAAAACTTTACCGAAACACGCTATTTAAAAAAAATAATATTAATTCATTGATCTTTAATAAATTTAAATAACGAGTAGAAAATTATTATACAAAAATTTTGCGGTTAGTACAGTCTCCCCCCCTTATAGGATTCCGTCCTCGGAATCAAAATTACGCTCTAAACAAATCAGGATATTTATTCCGCATTTCGCTTTCTAATTCCCACGTGGCTTCCTCGACTTGGTGGTTCCTCCAAAGTACCTTTACCAAATTTACGTTCTTAGTTCTTAAATCTTGCACTTTGTGATCTAGAATCTGTACTGGCTGTTCTTCGTATGTCAAATCAGGACGGACTTTTCACTGGTTCATAGGTTATAACATAACTGAAATCAGAATTATGTTCTTTTTATCGCAGAAACATGAAACATATGAGGGATGTGGTGAAGGTCTCGAGGTAGGGCCAACTGATAAACTAGTGGTCCTATCTTTTTGAGAATCTCAAAAGGTCCTATATATCTACGGCTCAATTTGCCTTTTCTTTCTGAATCTTATTACTCCCTTCCACGGTGAAACTCTTAGTATCACCTTATTTCCCACTTCAAATGCTTTGTCTTTTCTTTTTGTCCGTCGGTCTGTGGATGATATGCAATGATCAGATTTAATCTCGTGTTCCAAAATCGAGAGGTAAAACGACCGTCCCTATCACATATAATTGAAACAGGCACTCTATGTCGAACCATAATTTCCTTTAGGTATATCTTCACAAATCTTTCAACGGAGTACTTATCACTAATTGGTAGAAAATGTGTAATCTCATTTGAAAAGCAGTCTCTGTTTTAGTATCAATTCCTTAAACTTGATCAAACCATCTTATGTCGACGTAAAGGTATATTGGACCACTTAAAAGATCATCATATATGTCTTCACTTCTTTCAATCATTGATAACTAGAGGAATCATAAGGGTTTATAACAGAACGAATCGTATATGCAAAGCGCATCTTTAATGGAAGTATAATTGATCGTCAAATAAGATATGGTGCCAGCAAAACAAGGAAGAACACAATGAATGTTAAATCTCTATAGACGATCTTCCTCCCAACACGTGCCATTAATCACATTTTGCATCTTGTTTGTAGCCCTTTCGTACTCTCTATAATGCTCGTTAAATAGGTAAAATCGCAGAAGGAATCTTCTAGAAGGTACATACGGATATCTAGGTGGCGTCTCCCTAATTAGTAGCTTCGGTTTCCCAATTAGTTCATGCGACTCCGAATCAACTGTTTCGTCCATAGCCAAAATTTTGGATGAATTGAACCCATCTCGCACGATATGTCGGAGTACCTAATAACATCACAACATTCGTCATCCGATATAAACTCTTCTTCTGCATGACCTAAGTTTATCGATACCCTACGTCGACGTCAACTTGTAAAAAAAAATCTCTAAAGGTTCCTCAATAGACATTTTCAGCAGCGATAAGTTCTGTCCAGTTAAGCCTAAACATCTCAATGTTAGCACGTCGTCTCGACTCATCATAGTCCTTTCTTTAATTCCTCGAAACTTTCTTAGTCATCACTCATCCGTTCACGTAAAACTTTATTATACAATCACAGCCAAAACAGGCACAACATTCTTCTTATTTCTATTCGAAAGACTCGTTGTTCTCACCTTTCACTGTTGGAGACATTATAATAATAACCAAGGGTGAGCACAAAAATGTTTGGCAAGTTCACTATCCCAATTTTTTTTTTATAACTCGGTGATAATAAAAGATAACGCAAGAATAAAGAGGAAACTCGTATAATTTTAAATCATGAAAGTCGTATAGGCAACTCCTCAAAATTTGTGAGAATATAGAAAACTTCTTTCAAAATCTCTCGTAACTCAAGGAATTTAAATCATCTCAACCACAAGATCATCAGAAACGAACTTCTCAGCAATTTCAAGAATTTCAAGAAAACCATCGATTTATTTGGCAGCTCAGAATTTAATAAAAGATTACTGGTCTTCCACCACTCGGTATCCCCCATGGTGCGATCAACTACCATGTCTCAAGGTACCGTCCTTCTGTGATACCCCACCCAACCTGATCAGGGCTATGATGTGGTACCACCAAATTTTTCTCTTTGCTAGCGTAAAATGGGTTATCATTTTCAACCCTGGCAACATTAGTGCCAAATAATTATCCACTTCACGATACCCCACAATGCGATCAACCGCTGTGTCTCAAGTACCGCATACCCGTGATACCCCATAGCACGATCACTACTATGTCGCAAGTACCACTATATCGTTTTGCTAGCAAAAAGTTGGTTGAAAAGTCAACCTGAAATATTTCTCTTTCGATACCACGAGTTTATTCCTCGTGTTGATCTGAAAGAAAACCCATGGGCCATCTCCCATGTTGACCAGTGGATTATAAGATTATTCCTCCGAATAAAAATCGATTGATTTGGATTCCTATTCGCTTCTGGCCAATCGCCAATCTAAACTTTGTATGAGACCGACCTGAACAATAGGTCGTCGTAATATTTTCAAAAGAAACTAATTTATCATATTGACACAAACAATATGTCAATTCCAGACAATAAAGTAACAACCTTGAACAAGAAAGGTTCACTGATTAGATAAATCCTGTGGAATCGTCTTGAAATAATGAAAACGACTCGATTCAAAAAGAAACTTCCAAATACGCTAGAGTAGGTATTTTAGAGGGACTTCTGACGATAAGATGTTCTTCTGTTCTCTATTCTGAATGTATCTACCCTGATTCGAACAATGAATCAATTTTGAATATTGAAACAAAATTCATCGGATATGAACAATAGATCTGATTGAAGCCAATAAAATTTAAACTACCTCGATGTAGGAGCGTAGTTATAACTGAAATAATCTTTACGGGTCATCTTGAACAAATAAGACGCCCTAGATTTCAATCTAAGTACGTTCTCTGAATTTATCAAGATTTTGGGAAAACAACTGAATAATCTTCAATAATTTTAGCAAAGTAGACACTTCAAGAAGTTTAACTTGGTTATCAAGAGATAAAATAATAAATGTTACCTTTTTAATAAATGATCCGAACTATGAACCATTTCTCAATGTCAAGAAAAGTAGTCGAATTTGAGGGATAAATTCAACTGGTGGAAATAAAAATTTATCTATCTCGAAACAATAAAACAAGACTCAACCGAATTAACTTAAAGAGTCGTCCCGATCAATGAGACCGACTAATATATTTTATTTTTTTTTTAAATTCATTTTTCGCGCACAAAAGGCTTTTGATGATTTAATACTTCAATAAATAAATCAACTCTAAAATTCTCATCACATCTTAATAATCAGCATTTTGCCAAGAATTTTCCTCAATAAACAGGAATCTTTGAAAATAATATTCTCAGAAAATCTCATAATTTCTTTAGGAGATAAGGGATACAATGAACTTGCCTCAGTCTCTGTGTTTGCTCAAGCCACATAAGACTTACTCTCTGAAAATCCATAGTAGACATCAACAGTCTCAAGGTGTTTTATCCAATTTAGCGCAAACGCCTTATGCGAACACCCAATTCTTAACCTACTAATTGGTACTATATCCCATAGTCCAACATGAACTCTATATGAGTTCAGACGTTCCTTACTTAGCTATACACACTCCTACTCACTCTCGTTCCTAGTTTACTATAACCCTGCTCTGATACCATTCTGTAACGCCCCCAAATTCTGGTCAGGAGATTTGGTCGTTACCTGAGAATCCTCAAAATAACATCACCACTCTAATAAAACATTATTCCGTGTAATTATCGAAAATTGAAATAAAATCTTTGTGACCCAAACAATCCAATATCTTTTAGGTTATAGTGCTAGAAACAAGAATCCAAATTCCATAAAATAGCAACTTTCAACTTTACCACATTCTCTTAAATCAAAACCTAAATCACCGGTATAACTTCGACAAGAAGTATGCCAGGCCAACAATACATAATAATAATTATTAGAGTTTAACTATATTAAATAGACCTTACTCTGGATCAGGACATCCCGTGTCAAGTTTTCTTCAAGATAGCGTCTGCTTCTTCTCTCTTCGAATTGTACGAATATGTCTCGCCAAACTACCTTACTGAAAAGTTAGGGTTTCGAAACAAACAAGTATGAGCGGAAGAAATGCTCAGCAAGTGTGTAGTACAACAGGAATAATAATAATAATATCATTGTTAATGAAAACATATAATATCTATCGAAACTTAAATCACAAGAAAAGTATTTCAAATCAAAAATCTATCAACACAGAATGGATTAAAATAAGGTATGAAAGGGGTATTCGGACATGATAAGTTCAGTGCTCTACTAGTGGGATCCCGACTACCTAAACAATTGGTTTAGTTGTACTCCTAACAAGGAAGCATCATTAAGGAATAATAGTCTCAAGGGTTATCGACAAGTTCGATACAGAAAAAGGGGTATAAATTGAATAAACAAGAATGACAATAAATGAAATAATACCATAACCAGCATATTTAAGATAATCTCACTTGAACAAGTAGTGAAGGAAAAACACTTGCCTCGAATTCTCAGCTATCATGAAACGTCACAGTAATACCGCTATCATCCTCTAACTTACGGCGTCACAATCTTCTAATTTGATCAACATTTGGTTCAACGCTCTTGCGGTTGCCACGAGTCTAACCCGCCGACGTCGAGCTCGCGCGTCAATTCCAATATCAAACACAAGACAATACTTTAGTCTCTAGATGACAATCCTAATAGTTTCTATAAATGCTTATAAACTCAACTAGAGCGTATTAACCATACTCACCAATTTCTCTGTTGGAAGAAGATAATCGAAGACATCCCCTCTGAACATATTTGTTTTCCCGTTGGAAAATGCCTCACAGTGAATCCAGCAACCACAACCAATACTTCATCCATCTTCATCCTTCCTCTTTTAACCCTCACTTATATCCGCCGACAATTCTGAGTCAACTTCCCACTAAATCCCCAGATAAATAAATCTTCTCCGAACTCAGGAATCCAATCTATATAATATTTTAATATCCGTAAATCCTACTTAAAAACGAAAATAGGGTTATCGAATATAACGGCAACTCTCCATTCAAAAGGTCTCTAATTAATTCTAAGTATTCGCTAACCAATAAATTATTCAAATAGCACTTCTACTTTAAATTGGCTCTTATGAATCATTTACAAGTCTCTAGAATTCTCTAATTTAATTAATATTAATCTCTATTTAATCTCAAAATAAAATAATTAAACAATCAAATTTTTATTCAATTTAAATCCATAACTATTATTCTCACTTTTAACCAAAAGTAATTTATCAGAATAATTTTACTTTTAATTATCCTCACAAATTTTTAATCTGTTTTACTCATTTTTAATATTAATCCGATTTTAACCTCTAAAATAATTGGTTCATACAAATCTCAAAAACAATTCTCATAAAAAGAAACTCTACTTTAATTAAATCCATTTTAGGATAATAATAATATTATAAATCTCTATTTTATTACAGAAATAAAATGACCCAAGGACTCATTTTAATCTTGTAAATAATTAATAATAATTTCGAATTTAGTCTCTAAAATAATCTGACTCGATCCGGTTAATTAAAATAATCCGGAAATATTAAATATAACTCTTCTAAAATTGAAACCATAATTATTATTCCCTCTTTTTATAAGGAATTAATAAATCTCTAAATTATACCAAAATATTTCTATTTAATTAGTAATAATCTCACAAAATAAAACCATATTTATCTCTATTTATTCACAATTTAATTCTTTTTATTCACGATTATTCCTCGTTTAATCCATAAAATACTAAATCCCCTATTTTTGTCCAAAAGTCACAAAATGATTATTCTTAACTAATTAATATTTAATTACACCATTTTTCTTATTAACCACTTTTATTTCTCACAAGTTAAATAATAAACCCATTTAAACATTTTCATTCTTTTCATTTTATTTATTACCTCACTATTATTATATACATCTATAAATATATATATATATATATATATATATATATATATATATATATATATATATCTTCATTTTATCTCAGTTGTAACAGTTTTTATCAGAAACAAAATCACGACGGCGCGTGGGGCCCACGCGCCACCACCGCCGTCCGGAAAACCGCTCCCCTGCTCAAACTCTCTCACAACCGACCTCACTCTCTCTGTTATTCCTCTCCCAAACCCGCAACAAAATAACAACCACTCCCATTTTCATCACCCCCTCTTCTCTCGTTATCTCTCTCTCTCTCTCTCTCTCAAACCAAATCTCTCTGCATCTCTCTCCCGTCTCTCTCGTTATCTCTCTCAAACCAAATCTCTCTGCATCTCTCTTTTCTCCGCCTCCATCTCTCTATTCTCTCTTCTCTTCAATCACTCGTTGCTCACACCCAAAAACCGAACACAACAACAACTCTACTCTCCCTACTCTATCTCTATCTCTCCTGACCCCTATAACCACCACCACCACCAATCGGTGGTGGTTCTTCAACCCAAAATCAACAGCATCCCCCCTCGAAACCGTAGTCCCCAACCGCAAACCCCTCACTTCCCCTTCTCCGATAGCACACGGCAACACCCATCTCGAACATAGACCAACACGCAGACTCCCAATCACTCCGGTTCAGACCATAGTCAAGCGGAACAAACATGAAACCGGCTTACATAACAGATTTCACGAACCCAACAAAACAAATAACAGAGAGAAGAAAATAAAAAGAAGATAATCCTCCCCTGGGTTTGGGCTCTGTTTCTCAGTATATAGCCCGAGTTGTTTTGGATAAGAAAGAGACAGTGGTAGTGTTTTTGGTTTTACATAAAAAAAAATAGGAGAGGAATATAGCCTACTTGTTTGTACTCGGTTTTTGTAAGAAGATACATGGTCGAGTTTTTTAATATAATGAAGTAACCCCCCCTGTTTTTGTCTCTGCTTTTTGTAAAGAAAATGGTCATGTATTTGTTTTATAAAAGAATGGGTGGTCCTTTTATTGAATAAAAATGTCAAAAACGTGGGGGACAAAGCATGGGGAACAAAACGTAATGGAACAATTAATATTCCGGAATTTAAGCCTTGATTTGTGAAAACTGTCTCCTCTTAGTGCTTAATGATAAATCAGTAATACTAATCTCGTCGTTTTTTTTTCTGCTGGCTCAAATAAACGAGACTCGAATTTTGTTCTCTAAATAAATTCCACGCTTTTAAAAAAAAATAATATCCGTCCAAAATTAAAATCCTCTTTTCCTAAATTTTCTAATTCTAGTAAATATAAATAAATAGATAAAATAAATAATTATACGAATATATAAAATTTTAAAACTTTACCGAAACACGCTATTTAAAAAAAATAATATTAATTCATTGATCTTTAATAAATTTAAATAACGAGTAGAAAATTATTATACAAAAATTTTGCGGTTAGTACAGTCTATTCTTAATTAAAACACGTTAAATTTTAATTAAAACATAATCTTGCAATATTTAATATTACCAAAAAATATCACACCATATCTTTGAATCACTAACAGAATATAATAAAAATCTATATACAACGAATAATGACCGTTAGCTTTTTAGTAAAATATCAGAACCATTGGATCTAATGATCAGATATATTATATGATTAAATTAATTTATTAAAATTTCAAGGTTCGAATTCGGTCAACAACATATTTATTTTAAAATTTTATAATATAAGTTTAAAAACATGCATATCATTAATTAAATTTATATTAAATTACTTAAATTAAAATTTAAATAAATTATTGAAAATAATTTATTATATAAAAATATAATTATAACATAAATAAAAATTTATTAAATATAAAAAGAAATCCGTGCATCGCAGCGTAAGAGAGATCTTATCCATAATTTTGGTCACAGTATCGCCAAAATAATTTTAACAGTCGAATTTAATATTTTTTAAAACAGACGAACAAAATTATGTCATATTAAAAAGAAAATTATAATCTAAAAAGGAAATTATTAAAAAAAATTGTATTAAAATTGAATTAAACAATATAATATGAAAAGGATAAAACGATCTAGATTATTTTATATCAAAAAGAAAATTATAACCTAAAAAGAAAATTATTGAAAAAGATTGTATTAAAATTGAATTAAAAAAATATAATATATAAAGGATAAAATTAAAAACAGATACAATTGAATTTTAATTATTTTTAGTAATATTAAAAAAAATCATATCTACTATTTGGACTTTATCTCGAAATCTTCAAATCAGATTTCGATGATTTTACAGTCCACGCGAAACTCAAGAAATTATCTTAATTTTAGTGATGATTGAACATTTGTTATCGAAATGAAAATACTCAAAATCTCAAGAGAAAATATAATTACAAATTTTTACTATAATCCTATTAAGTATAAAAGACATACATTGATAATTCTGTTCAATGTAGAAAACCTAATTATATATGATTTAAAGCTTTGACATACACTTTTTCGTATTTCAATATAAATGTACTTTTTCGTTTACATGTTAAAATAAAAATTATTTTTTTATGATAGATCCAACGTTTTTCATCTATTTATTTTAAGATCTAACGGTTCTTATTTATTTTGTCACACTAAAGACCAGACTACCAATTATCAAAATTTTGGATAAAATCACTCTTATGCTTATCATTAAAACTGTATTTTGTTGTTAGTAGAACTATCTTCAAATAATAAGAAGGGTATTTTGATAATCAAAAAGGAATATAAGTAGATTGCATAAATCAAATAGAATTTTCCACTTAAAAAATCATCAATTTTCTCTCTCTCTTTTGTTTCTACATAGTTTTAATTGAAAAATAATTGTTAAACGATTACAAAATTAAAGATTTTTTTGTTAATTTCATGTGGGTTGTAAAATCGTCCAAATCAAATTTTAAGAATTTTAGATCAAACACAAATATTAAAATTGAACATGTAAAATTTTATATATGTATATCAATTTTTAACAACAATTTGATATGTAATTTAATAAAATATAAATATAAAATAAAATTAATATAATTATATATATCAAAAGAGGAGCCGTGCGTTGCACGGGTTATAAGCTAGTGTTCATATAATATACGGTAAAAATATAGAAGACAGTCTATATCTATCTATACTATTATATAAAAGTCGAAACACTAAAAATTTGGTCGGTCGGAACAGTACCTGTTGATTTTACTTATTTACCCTTACTCAAATAAAATCCTTCCTACTAACTAATCAATTTCCTTTTCCAGATTATACATTTTTATCTTTTCTATTTTTCAACTAAATAATTTTATTTTTCAGGTAAAATACAATATCTAAACTAAAAGTTCTCATTTATTAATCAATTTCCTTTTTCAGGTTAAACATATTACTTTTTCAATTTTTTAATAACTAAATAATTTTTTTTTCAGGTAAAATACAATATCTTTTACATTTTATTTAATTAAAATTTCTCTTCTTAAAAATACTACGAGTAATTTTGTTTAATAAAGTTACATAATTATATTATAACTAATAATTACTCAATTACCTTTTCCAGCCAAAACACGTTACCTTTTTTTTTTCTCTAACTAAAATATCTCTTTTTTCAATTGTATTTAGTAAAATAACGTAATTAAATTATAATTACTACAAACAAATCAATTATCTTTTTCACCTAGAACATATTATCTTTTTAGTTTTCTCTAACTAAATCCTCTCTTTTTCTAATCATATCACAAACATTCAATTTAATAAAATAAAATAATAATTTTATAATTACGAATAATTAATCGATTACATTTTTCAACTAAAACATATCATCTTTTCTTTATGTTCTAACTAAAATTCCTCCTTTTCTAGATTTCACGGATAACAGTTATATAATTACTATCAAATCATCTCATATAAAAATTTAAGTTTCCAAAATTCATGTTTTAAAAAAATTATTTTAAATTAATGAAAAGAATTCATATAATATTAAAAAAAATTCATGCATCGCACGACCTTTAAAGCTAGTTATTATATTAAAAACAAAATATTAAATTTTTTTTTAATATAGTTTGGTTGGTCAATAATTTGGACACTCAATCCACAATCGTTGGATGGTTCGAATGGAATCATTAAATAAAATATCAGAAGTTATTATGTTTGGTAGTTTAAGATTTGAATCTCACTAAAAATATACTAGCATTCTATCCGTACTATGCACCGAATGGTAAATTTTGTAATTCATTATTATAAACATTATTTTAATAATTATTTAAAAAAAATGGGCAATTTCATTAGAATGTAATTAATTTAAGTATAAAATTATTTATCCATCAATTTATACCAATTACATTAATATTAATACTATCGAACACATTCACATCCCCGCAAAAATGATCTAAGCCCCTCTTTATTGTTTTTTCTTAATTTTGGTTTTTAATTAATTTCTCTCTTTTCTGAGAATCTTTCTATCAAGTTCATAAGTTTTTTTTTACCCTTATTTTAAGTTTTGTTCTTTTGAGAATTTGGTATAATTAAATGAGTGTTATCGTGGATCTCTAGAATTTTTATTATGTTAATTCATTCAAAAATTTGTACGGGTTATGATCAATTTTTTGAATACATATTAAAAATATATAAACACTTATTTCTCACGACCATAATAAATTATTAGACTATCTCCAAAAAAAAGTTGTATTTTTCAACGATATGAGAAAGGATTCCTACTGTGCACGATCCACTAAACGAATGTAGTTATGATAAAGGAAACTTTCATCTAATCTAGCTTCCTATTTGTTCGTTTAATATCATTTTTATAAATTATATATTCTTTTGATAGTGAATTGATTTATAATAGAAAAACAAACATTATCAATCAAACAACGATATCTAATATATCTCGTTTTTAGAGTAAGGTATAACTATTAGAGTTTATGGTGATTGCTCTCAACTTGCTTTTAATGACAACTTAAACTGTCGTGTATATTCAGTTTGGAAGTTTGTATGTTGAATTGGTATATACCGAATTCAAAATTTTTGATTTGGGTTTGGATTTAAATTTTGAACCCGAAATAGTTTCGATTTGGCTGTGAATTTGGATTTCAGTTGTACCAAAATCCGAAACCCGGTCCGAAATCCGAATTCCGATCCGAAATCGAAACCCGAAGCATAAATAATATAATATTATAAAGCATAATGTAATGTAATATGTAATAGAGGAAATATATAACTCAACTAGGATAAAAGATAAATAATATTAACTCTATACAGTGATCGTGAAAGTTGAAGAACATGCTCCAACAAGGATGAAGTCACTGAAAGAAGTTCAATAACATGATCAAGCCTCAGTGACAGAATAAATACAAATGATTCAGTTGAAGGGCCAAAAGATTACAGTGGTCTTAAAGACATGATACAAAGACCATGAGTGAATGTTAGTCGTCTGTGAACCAGACCAGTTGCACTAGGCGTCAACACTTCACAAAGGAATCAAAGTATCTAACTTAGAAAAACTGTTAAGAGGTATGGTTGATTTTAGAACAGTATTGATATCCTCTACTTGATTGGAAGCTGAATATTTAAGGATGTCAAATTAAGAGGAAAGTGAATAAGCACTATTCATGAATAGTAACCAAAATTACTATTTATGAATAGTAACCAAAAGTATTATCAAAGTTGATGAAAGTAAAAAAGCACTATTCATGAATAGTACCTGAAATTACTATTCATGAATAGTAACCAAAAGTACTATGCAAGTTGGGTCCCACCTGTTTGATTTTATAACTTTTGAAAATCAAAAGTTCAGCAGGTTTGAAAATTTGGCTGTTGAAAAATGAGGGTTAGGCAGCAACTGACATCATCAGTTACGTAATTTAGCAGCATAGTGATTTTCTAAAGTCTATAAATAGGCTACTTGTATTTCATTTCAAAACACATCTCAACACACAACTTTCTATTCTCTCTCTTATATCTTCTCTGTGTAAGCTGTTAGACAGTCCATCTAGTAGGAAAGCCGGCTTAGCCCGCTTTTAGGAAGTGTCGGGTAGAAGGTCCTCGTGCCTAAACTATCCTAGGAGTGTTTTATTTTGTAGCTGATCCATAAGATTAGATTGTGTAGCAAACCTCCTGGTTTTATCTATTCAAAAATATTTCCCAAACAATTGTGTTATTTCAATTCAGTATTTTTGATTTCATATTCACATCAAAAATCGAAATATTGCTAACACTACGCCATAGATGGCTTTATACAACACTTAAGGGGGGGTGTTACCTTCTCGGGTGTTACCATAGCTATGAAATTTTGGACCTACCACAACGCTCTAGGTTTGGTGTTACCATATCCTTAAGGTATGTTACCATAGCTATGGAAGGTGTTAAACTTAGTAACACCATGGATTGTGTTACCATAGAGTATAATTAACATATTTTGAATTTTATTTATAATTAATGATTTAATAATTATTAAATTTTAAAATTAAATAATTTTAATCGAGTCACTGAATTTATTAATATAAGCAACACCATGAGATGTGTTCCCTTAGAATATTTATAAGCAAATTTTGAATTTCATTTAAAATTATAATAAAATAAATATTTTACTTTAAAAGTAAGTAATTTTAATAATACATTGAAGTAATTATCATACACTAATATTCTATGAAATAGTTATATTATTTATATTTTATAAATAATTTTTGTAAATTTATATTAAAAAAGTTTTGAAATAATTAAAGAAACATTCAAAAATGATTAAATTTTAATTAAAATAATTAAAAAATTATTAGAAAAAGTAAAAACTTGTAAAATCTATTATTAATAATAGATTATTGAATAGATTGTCAAAATAAAATAATTGAAATAATCGATTCAATAATTATAATTTAATATTCATCATATTAAAATAAATAATTAAAATTTTTTAAAAAATAAAAAAAAGTATACATTGAAATTATTGAGAATTTGAGAATTGAGATACATGATTGAGGAGCGGCAAACAAATAGTACTGAGCGGCAAACGAAAATTCACAAATTCTAGGCGAGGGAAATTGGGGGAAATTGGGGAAAATATACTCGGTCTCTTTACCTCTCACTTATCACTTCTCACCCAGTCGTTCAATCTCTCTCTGAAGGATTAAATGAAGCTTGGTTCAATTAGGGTTCAACCTCCGTTTAATCGAAGCAACCTTGGTGTTTCAGAGTGTTTGAAATCAATTTGAGGTACAAATCTCTCTTTATATGTTTCGATTTGTATATATATTTAGCTTAGTTTCTGTTACATGCTTCGATTTATATGTATCTCTCTCTGTCTCTCTCTCTATCTCTCTCCTCTCTCTGTCTCTCTCTTCACTCTCTCTATCTCTTTCTCCATTCTGTCTCTCTCCCCCCCGCTGTCTCTCTCTCTCTCCCTCTCTTTGGCACTCCCATCTTTCTCCGTCATGAAGCACAGGTACTGAATCCTTGTACTTGATGGAGGTGAATTCTTTGGAGTCCCATTCTCATCTTTTTTTTTTACTCTACAGGTTTTGTTGGTACCTTCAGCATTTACAAAAGTTACCGGGGAGGCCCACTGGGAGATTCTTCTCCGTGCCCGTGAAATTGAAACCCAGTGCTATGTATGAAAATATTCAGATTTCTTATGTGTAAACTTCGTGAATGTTAATTTCATTTTCATGATTAACATAATGTTACATGCCTCCTCAAACTGAAAGGTTGGAGATGGTTTACCAAAATGACTGTTTGACCCAATTACTAATTTTTTCAGTTATTCAATAATGCAAGTAACTCAATGTTAAGTAGATTCCGTAACTTCGTATTCAGATTTATATGCTTGTATGATCTTCGTGCTTCCTGCATGCTATTGTGGGAAAGGTATACATATAATGAACAAAATTGATTAGTATGAAAACTAACATGAATCTCTATGTCATAAGTTTTATGGGATTATACTTGCCACTTATTGTGGCGTTCTTTGTATTATATTGTTCCCTTCTCTTGCTCAACCTAAGTGTGGATATAATATTTTGCTGAATCGTATAATGTGTGTTCACCATTTCTATTAGTGTTCATCTATTTGTAATAGGCACAGTCACTTTATTGTATAATTACTGCTATGATGTGAGATATTGGTAGTACTATATTCTTTAGAGATTTAGGGGGTCGTTTAATCCTCTTTGCAGGTCATAGCAGCTACACAAGCAGGAAAGCATAGTGATAGAAGGGAAAGCTTTGGTGAAACACTAATAATTGATCCCTGGGGTTCCGTCATTAGTCGGTTACCTGGTGAGAGATTATTTTGTTCCGGATATGTTGTTTCACTTGTATAACTCAGAGGTTTCTCTGTTTTCATTTCAAATGTATGCTATATTTTGGTAGCATGTTTGATTCAATTAATCATATAGTTGTATGTTAATGTATAAGATCCATTTAGTGGTTGGTTTAGGGAGCGATTATTTACTTTTATTCGTCTGTTTGACTATCTCCTGTGATTTAATCTCTTGTGGAAGTTCTTTGCTATGAACTATTAAACTGCAGTTATCACCAGTGCAGTTCTCAAAACAGAAGGCTTTGAAATAAATTAAATATTCATTTTAGGGCATATGTACTCTTCTATTGAAACTAACTTGTAAAATTTATTTTATGGTTTAAGGCATCTTTATAGGAATTAGATACTCCATATAACTCTGACATGACACTGTTTCAGACCGAGTATCAACGTGCCTTGCTGTTGCAGATATCGACTTCTCGCTGCTTGATTCAGTTAGAGAAAAGATGCCAATTTCCAAGGTAGTTTTTTCTTAACAACAATCACTAAACAGATTTATCTGATAAGGTTTTTTGTGGTCTTTAAAATGCCCGTTTCCTGTGTATGGTTATCAATATTTCCGTGGTTGCTAACGTTCGCAAACTTGCAGACCAGTTATCTTTTTAAACATGTTTGTATAGGGTTAATGTACGAAATGCTGAGATCATGTAGAATAGGGGACTCAAAATCTTGGAAGGTATGTGTTGCCTAATCATTTATTTTTCTTGTGTTAGTACCTTTCCTCCTACTGTAAAGAAATCAAATTGATAAACAAATTCAGCTGCTTCTTTCAGTTGGTGTCTAGTTTTGGGAGTTACCAGACACTGGATTAGGCCTTCTTATGTTTGACGCAATGGTCAAGAGTCTACTAGATTGACATCATCACATTATTCAAAACTTTTTCTTGTTAAAGTTCAGGTGTTATCTCTATATATGAAGAAAATTACAAAGATATAGGTTATGAAATATTAAGTGGCAGTTGAAGGAGACTTTTTACTGATGGTTGATAAATGCTAGCTATTTGAAAGAGTTTTGTGGTACAGTTGAAGAAGAATTTGTAAACGGGGAGGCACGTAAAGCTTGGGTACCTGGAGAAATGGTGAGTTCCCTTATGACCAAGGGCATATGCTAGTGTTTTAGATTGCGTGCATTTAAATTTATTAGTGACAGTTTGCACTTGCTTTAAATCTTCTTGTATTGCAAGGAAGTACTCACCATTAACAATAAAACCAATAGTCGAAATCCCCCTCATCAATCATATAAAGCAGAATAAAGAGTCCTATCCATATTACTTAATAATACGGAAAGTATTATATTGCAGGAAATATCCGTGAAAGTTCCAGCATGGGTCGAAGTTTTGTGCACAGAGTTGTTTTTCAAGTTACTGTAGGCTGTTAAGCCAACAGTCCTCATTGGAACATCAGGACAGGGGAAGACATTCACTAAAGAAGTCATAATTGCCCTTTGCTTATTGCAAACATTGTTCTGTAGTTAGTCAAAAGAAATAGAATTGCAAAACTAATTTAACAATTATTCTGGAGCAGAGCTTACGAGTAATGATCTTAAATTGTAAACTGTAATATGCTGTGGTTGGTTATCATTAGGGTAGCAGGGATTTGATCATGCACTCTGTGAGAGTGCGTCTTAATCTTGTAAACTCCACTAATAAGAACTTGTTTGCATTTTAATACAGGTGCAGGATAATCAGAGCACACATCTGCAAAGGATTCTGGAAGAGACAAAGGAAGCAGATGGAGAGGCTGAAATATAAGAAACGATGCAAATGTTAATTTCTCAAGTCATTGACTCCATTTCTAACTTGCACGAGGTCTTTACCAGTCCAATTTTCATTGTAACCTGTGGTGGATTTTGGGACAGGATGGGACAGGAACGCGGTAAATATAATTTGTTAGCACTTACATCCTGTCAAATGTATGTTTATACAAAGTTCTGATGCTATTTTATTGCCACTGGAATAGATTGTACGCGGTCTGGAAAGCTATGCAGATATTTTCCAGGTATGGAAAGCTATGCAGATATTGCCTCTTCTATTTTCTTTTAATATGCAACAGGTTTTATGGATAGGAATTATCTCTGTAATATTTCGATATAATTATGACTGCTCCTTGTTTGGTTTTCTTAATATAATCTTTTGCCTACTTATAAAGCTTCTGTAATAATCACTCATAATCACTCCAGGTTAATGCATGTGCACATGTATTTTGTAAATCTTGTTTGATCGACTTCTCTGCTACCGCTGGACAAGTCTCATGTCCTACATGTCAGGAGCCACTTACTGCAGATTTTAGTACAAAGAAAGACCAAGGAGATGAGGATACAAAGACGAACATTCTCAACAGATTACGACTTGATGACTTCCAGACTAGTACAAAAATAGATTACGGCTTGAAAGACCAAGGGATATATTAGTTTTTGTTGAGATGTTTAAGTAAATGTAATCGGTTGTACGATTTGTAAAATTTTATTTAAATTAATGATATTTATAGTTTGTAGTTTTATTTTAGATTTGACATTTGGCTATTTTTTATTTTTTTTGTTGTATCTATGCATTTTTTTATGAATATTAGAGGAAGGAAATGGTAGAAAAATAATTAAATCTGGATTATTAATTTTAAAACAGGCAATGTTTGTGGGGCCCACGTGTGGGACCCACATAATTGATTAATAATTTTGCAAAATTATAACATCTAAGGTAACATAGATTTGGTGTTGCTATAGAATGCTTAGTGTGTTACTGTATAGGTCTATGGTAACTAATTTCGCTATGTTAGCTTAGGTGTGTCGAAGTGTTGCCTTAGACGCCAAAGGTTACATAGAACAAAACTATCCCAGCTAAGGTGTTACCTTAGCCTTTTTTTGGCCTTTGGTAACAGACTTTAGGGTCTAAGGTAACACAGTTTTGGTGTTACCGTAGGCTGTTTATGGCGTAGTGTAAATAACGTATTCAACCCCCCTTCTACGTTATTCCGGACCTAACAATTTGGCATCAGAGCCACTCTATTATAATACAACAGTTAAGATCTAAAAAACTATACAATCATGACAGAGAAAACACAAACTCCAACAACAAGAAGATATGAATCAATCAGAGTTCCAATACTCAGGGCATCAGAATATCCCATATGGAAGGTGAAGATGGAAATGTTTCTGGAGGCTACAGATCCCGAGTACTTAGACTGAATCCATGATGGTCCACATAAGCCTACCAAACTTTCTGTTGTAGTTGTTGGGGAGGAACAGAAAACGATTCCAAAGGAGAAGAAAGACTACACTCCTGAAGATATCTCCTCTATTAGCAAAGATGCCAAGGTAAGGCATTTATTACATAATGCCCTTGACAATGTTATGTCTAACAGGGTCATTAGATGCAAAAGTACTAAGGAGATTTGGGATGCTTTGGAAGTCAGATGTCAAGGAACCAAAGTGTTAAATATAATTGATGTGGTTAATATCAGTGTTTAAGTTTTACAGGGAAAAACAGAGTTTAACTTGAAACTGGAAGGAGTCAGAGTTTAGTTAAACTCTGACAGTTGGAAGCTCGACAGAGTCTGCTAAACGCTGACAAGAGGAAGCAGCTAAACTCTGTTGAAGAGAAGCGTTTGCTGGTCAGTAACAGAATTATTGTTGATGATTATGGAAGCGATATCTTTGAAGATTGGATAGCTGTCAAAGAAGTCGTGCTGACTAGATAGACGTGTAGCAATCGTAATTGATAATATTTGTATAGCTAATTTATAGGAGTATCAATTATCGATTGTATAGCAGCTGTATATTTTATAAATATAGTTAGGTTAACCCTAGAAGGGTATCGTGTAACGCAATATCATTTTCATTGTAACCTAAGCAGCTCTCTGTGATATTTTTACATCACTGAGAGAAGAGTTAATTCCAAAACAGTTTTTAAAGTCTTTTAAGAACTTATTGTTATTCGCTCATACTTAGTTGATTATAATTGTGTATTCGGCCCAACAATTGGTATCAGAGGAAATCTATTAATTTAATACAGTTTAAGATCCACACACACACACAACTATAATCAATGGCAGAAATTCCTCCTCCAACAACAGGCTCTAGTGCTGAGAAGGCTCAACCTACAACTGTGAGCCGATATGAGACAATCAGGGTTCCTATTCTCAAGCCAGCAGAATACTCAACCTGGAAGGTGAAAATGGCTATGTTTCTGGAGGCTACAGATCCAGAATATCTTGACAGAATTTATGAAGGCCCTCATAAGCCTACAAAATTATCAGTCATTACTGTTGGACAGGAAGCTAAATCTATTCCAAAGGAGAAGAAAGATTTGGCTCCTGAGGACATTTCATCCATTGCTAAGGATGCAAAGGTTAGACATCTGTTTCATAGTTCATTGGATAATGTTATGTCTAACAAAGTGATCAATTGTAAAACTGCAAAAGAGATCTGGGATGCCCTGGAGGTTAGATGTCAGGGAACTGCTGCAATAAAGAAGAATAGAAGGAACATACTCACACAGGAGTATGAACACTTTGAGGCTAGATCTGAAGAATCAATGACAGAAACCTTTGACAGATTCTGTAAGCTACTCAATGATCTGTCACTGGTTAATAAAGAATATGATCTAGAAGATTCAAATCTCAAGTTTCTTCTTTCTCTACCTGAAAAGTGGGATGTTAAGACAACCACTATTAGAGACAACTATGATCTGGCTGACACTGATATTGATGAGATCTATGGGTTGCTCAAGACTCATGAACTGGAAATGGAACAGAAAAGTAGAAGATCAGGCAGGAAGTCAAAGTCTGTTGCTCTAAGAGTTGAAGAAAGACCCTCAAAGAAAGAAGCATCAAGGAAGAAAGCAAAAGGAAAAGCTTTGGTCATTCATTCTGAAAATGAGTCATCAAACTCTGATGTTGACTCAAACACAAATGGATCATCTGATTCTGAAGATGATGAGGAAATGATGCAAATGGCTGCTTTGATGGTAAAGACCTTCAAGAAGATAGGATTCAAGAACTTCAAGAAGGGAAAGAGATTCTCCAAGAATGATTCAAAGTCTGACAGGAAGAATTTCAGCAAATCTGAGAGAAAGGATACCAAATCTGGGAAGAGAGACAAGTCTGAGATTCAATGCTACAAGTGTAAGGAGATGGGTCACTATGCTCCTAAGTGCAAGAAGGGTAAAACTGAGAAGGCACTCTTCACTAAAGGCAGAGATTGGGCAGACACCTCTGACTCAGATGAGGATGTGAACTATGCTCTCATGGCTACTACTGTTAATGAAGCTGAAGATTCTGAAAATAAGGTACCTCTGACTACCTATGCTTATAATACTGATGATATAACTGAATTGAGAATCTATCTTAAGGCTTTACATATCAGTTACAGGGATCAGACTTTAGAGAATGAGAGAATCAAAACTGAGAATTCTGAACTTAGAGAGGGAAATAAGGTTGTAGAAGAGAAACTTGCTAACATGCAGCAAGTTCAAAAGGAGAGAGATGATGCTGTCTATCTTGAACAAGAGTTGTTAAGTAAGTATAAACAACTAGAATCTGAATTGGAGAAGGCAAATCACATTATTAAAACTTGGACTCACTCTGGAAAAGACACTCAAGAAGTTTTTCAATCTGACACTATAGGTCTAGGTTATTCTGAGGAAGATGAACTTAGGTTTCAGAATACAGTCAAGATTAGACCACCTCTTCCACCTAAGAAATTTGGAACATTTGTTAATGGAATAAGTGAACCTAGGTTTGAATGTGGAAAAGAAGCTGTTAAGAAAGAACCAGTAAAAACTAGTGTTAAACAGGTTAATATTGGTTTAATGACAGATAAACAACTCAAGCATAAGCTTAAGGAGTTAAAATCTGTTAAGAAACAGAAAGTGTCTAGAAAGAACAGAAATGGCAAAGTAGGCATCACTCAAGGTAATTATCCAATGCTTGCTACTTTAGCTCCAAGAAAGACATGTCATAACTGTGGTAGCACTAACCATCTTGCTAGTTTTTGCAGGAAGAACAAAAACATTAATTCTTTACCTTCCAAGTCTGAAGTAAAGAAAAATAATGTTAGAACTAGACCACAGACTTTATGTAAACATTGTGGAAGTACTTGGCATTCTATTTATACTTGCAGGGATTATCATGCTATTTATCATAACTACTATGAACTTAAGCCCAATTTGAAATGGGTTAAGGTTAATTCTGCAAGTGTAAACTCTGATAAAGTTAGCTTAAACTCTGATAATGTAAATTCCACTGCTAGAGCTAACAAAATTAAGAAAGCCAAAGGATCCAAGCAAGTCCGGATCTTTAAATCTAATCTTCAGTAATTGTTTGTGATTGCAGGGCATCAGGGAGAGTATCCTAGTCGTGGATAGTGGATGTTCAGGACACATGACTGGAAATAAAGCCCTGCTATCAGAGTATGTGGAGAAGGCTGGCCCAAAAGTTTCTTATGGAGATGGCAACATAGGACATACTCTGGGATATGGCAATATCAATCTTGGAAGTGTCATCATCACAAATGTAGCTCTGGTTCCAGGACTCAAGCATGATCTGCTATCTGTGAGTCAACTCTGTGACAGAGGTTTTCATGTAGATTTTCAACCTGAATACTGTGAGGTTATCAGCAAAACCACAGGGAAAGTTGTTTTAGTTGGACAAAGGCGCAACAATATCTATGAAGCAAGCTTGTTGACAAACTCTGATGGAAAAACTATGTGCCTATCAACAGGAATGTCCAGTGAAGAGAGTTGGAAGTGGCATAAGAAACTCTCTCATTTGAATCTGAACAACAACAATGAGCTGATAAGAAAGGATCTTGTTAGAGGACTTCCAAAGTCTTCGTTAAATGTTGATGGTCTGTGTGATTCATGTCAAAAGGCCAAACAAAGGAAGACTTCTTTCAAGAGCAAGTCTGAATCTTCAATTGTTGATCCTTATCATCTTCTTCATGTTGATCTTTTTGGACCAGCAAATGTTATGTCTCTTGGAAGGAAGAAATATGCTCTAGTCATTGTTGATGAATATACCAGATACACTTAGGTGTATTTTCTAGAAAAGAAGGATGAAACTGCATTAACTCTGATGGAGCATATAATGTTGTTGGATAAAGGATCAAAGAATCAAGTGAAGATAATCAGAATTGATAATGGAACTGAATTCAGGAATGCAACAATGGAAGAATTTTGCAAAAATAGAGGAGTAAAACAAGAGTTTTCTGCACCTGGCACTCCACAGCAGAATGGTGTAGTTGAGAGGAAGAACAGAACTTTGATAGAAGCTGCCAGAACTATGCTTGATGAAGCAAAATTGCCAACCTATTTCTGGGCAGAAGCAGTTCAAACAGCCTGTTTTACTCAAAATGCCACACTAATCAACAAGCATGGAAAAACACCATATGAGATTGTGAGAGAAAAGAAGCCAAACCTGAAATATTTTCATATTTTTGGGTGCAAATGCTTTGTGTTGAAAACTCATCCTGAACAGTTGACCAAATTTGAGTTGAAAGCAGATGAAGGAATTTTTGTTGGCTATCCAGTGTCAACCAAGGCATTCAGAGTTTATAATCTGAGAACAAAGGTGATTATGGAATCTATTCATGTGTCATTTGATGACAAGAAAATAACTGGACTTAAAGATGTTGATGAACATGATCAGTTGCACTTCGAAAATGAAGATCTAATCTCTGATGAAATAAACTCTGATGAAACCAGTCCAACAAACTCTGCTGATGTAAACTCTGAACCTCTACTGGAACACACAGAAGAAACTGTACAGACAGAACAAAGGAGAGAACCAGTTGAGGGGGAGCATACAGAACAAATCTCTGATGACTCACATTCTGAAAGTGAGTCACTTGAAAAATCTGGATCAATCTCTGATGACTCAAACTCTGATAGTTCAAAATCTGATAACTTAAACTCTGAGCGATCAAATTCAGGGGGAGCCTCAGAGAATGAAGAAAGGCAACAAGATGATCAGGAGAACATTGATCAAGGGGGAGGATCAACTGTTGACAGAAGTCATTTACCTTCAGCTAGGAAATGGACAAAATCTCATACACCTCATCTAATAATTGGAGATCCAGATGCAAAAGTTAGGACAAGAAGTGCTACAACAAATGAATGTCTGTTTCATGCATTTATGTCCAAATCTGAACCAAAGAAAGTGGAAGAAGCTCTTCAAGATGCTAACTGGATAACAGCAATGCAGGAGGAGTTTAATGAATTTGAGAGGAATGAAGTATGGACCCTTGTACCTAGACCAAAGAATAGATCTGTTGTTGGTACTAGATGGGTTTTCAGAAACAAAACTGACAGTGATGGGGTTGTTACAAGAAACAAGGTCAGACTTGTGGTCAAAGGCTATTCACAGCAAGAAGGCATAGACTATGATGAAAATTTTGCTCCAGTTGCAAGGTTGGAGGCAATAAGAATCTTTCTAGAATATGCTTCTCACAAGAAATTCAAGGTTTTTCAGATGGATGTGAAAAGTGCTTTTCTGAATGGAAAACTTGAAGAAGAAGTGTTTGTTGAACAACCACCAGGATTTGTAGATCCCAAGTATCCAGATTATGTCTACAGGCTTGACAAGGCACTCTATGGACTTAAGCAGGCACCAAGAGCATGGTATGAAACTCTGGCTCAATTTCTGTTAGAAAGTGGGTTCAACAGAGGTATAATTGATAAAACACTGTTCTATTTTAATTATGGTGATGACTTGCTTTTAGTTCAGATATATGTTGATGACATAATTTTTGGGTCTACTAATGATAAACTCTGTAAAAAGTTAGCCAAGCTCATGCAGTCCAGGTATCAAATGAGCATGATGGGAGAGCTTAGTTATTTTCTAGGCCTACAGGTGAAGCAAACAGATGATGGAATCTTTATAAATCAAGCAAAATATACCAAAAATCTTCTCAAGAAATTTGGTATGCTTGATTGCTCATCTGCATCAACT
Source organism: Saposhnikovia divaricata (assembly GCA_036435485.1). Taxonomy (NCBI): domain Eukaryota; kingdom Viridiplantae; phylum Streptophyta; class Magnoliopsida; order Apiales; family Apiaceae; genus Saposhnikovia; species Saposhnikovia divaricata. The sequence continues at coordinate 246,534,687 of CM071594.1, read as the reverse complement.
CCCATGGCAACAGCAACAAAGTTGGACAAAGACACAGGTTCATCAGTGGATATGACAAGCTATAGAGGGATGATTGGGTCTCTTCTTTATCTAACAGCAAGCAGACCTGACATCATGTATGCAACATGTCTTTGTGCAAGATTTCAGGCAGATCCAAGAGAACCACATCTAACAGCTGTGAAGAGAATTTTCAAATATCTTAAGGGCATCATAACTTTAGGTTTGTGGTATCCAAGAGAATCAGACTTCAAGCTACTTGGTTACTCTGATGCAGACTTTGCAGGCTGTAAGATAGACAGAAAAAGTACCAGTGGAAGTTGTCAATTTCTTGGTGATAGACTTGTTTCTTGGTACAACAAGAAACAAAAATCAATCTCTACATCTACAGCTGAAGTAGAGTATATTGCTGCTGGTAGCTGTTGTGCACAGATTCTGTGGATGAAGAATCAATTACTGGATTATGGATTGAGGTACAGTAAAATACCTATTTATTGTGATAATCAAAGTGCTATTGCTATGATAGGTAATCCAGTACAGCATTCAATGACCAAGCACATCAGCATAAGGTACCATTTTATCAGAGAACATGTAGAGGAAGGGAATATTGAGCTTCATTTTGTGTCTACAGAACAACAGCTTGCAGATATCTTCACCAAGCCATTGAGTGAAACTGTATTTACAAGGCTGGTAAATGGACTAGGGATGGTCTCTGGTTTTGACTAGAGATATTGGTTAGACTCAAAATTTTACTTATGTAATGTGTTGCTCATATTTCTGTGGTATGTTAAAATCTGCTATGCAAACTCTGCTCGATGACTGTTAAACTCTGTTAGCATGCTCTGTAAGTCATACACTGTTGACATGTTGGATAAACTCTAAGAAACTCTGAAAATGTTTTTGTCTGAATGTTAATACCAATGAAGAGATTTGTATGAAGCATGATTCTCAGTAATTAATCATGAATCCTTCTAAGTTATTTGTGATCTAATCTTAGATTGTGCAGAAAATTAACACAGCATGATACTGTTTCATATTTATAGCATCTCTTAGTTTATTTATCCTAAACTATGAGTCTATAAATACTATGTGCATTGCCTCTCATGAATAATTTCTGATGTTGATGAGCTCTAAACTCTGTTAGTTATACACTGTTAAATTAGATTCTGTTATTAGAATAACCCCAAAGATTATGTATATAGACTGTTAGAACTCCTTTGAGATCATGTTTATAACTAGGACGACCCAGGAACTTACTGGTATATAGTAAGGGCTAAAATTCTCTAATTTTTGGTGACTAGTCGAAGACTAGGAATATCCAGGAACTTATCAAACTGATAAGGGCTGAAATTATAGGATTTTTGGTGACTAGTTCCAACCTCTGATTACTGGAGAAACCAAAAAAAAGGGGGTGTTATAAATTAATTAAATATTACTGTATATACATCGTTTACTACAGAGTTTAGCATTCATCATACATTCAGTGTTTACAATGAAAGTTTGTGCATCCAGTGTTTACTGATTTATTTTATGGATTTTATGAAATATTAGATGCTCTAAATATTGATTTAGTAAACTCTGCTATACACACACTCATATTCAGAACTGTGCAGTGTTTGAAAGGATTACAGTAATAAAGTTGGAGAATTGGTAAACACTGTTGGATTCTGTTGAGTACTCTAAGGTAATATTTTATTTCAGACAAAGTATATACTTAGAGTACAAAGAGTTTTTGATATTTGCATGTGATATGTGCTAACTGTTTATTGGTGTCAGACAGTTAAAGTGTATTGGTAATAGGAGAGAGAATAGCAGTAATAATAGCCATTATTACTGCGCGGGTAAACGGCTGTTCCACTATTTACGTGACACGTGTCCCACTCACACACTTAACAAGAAATTGGTTGCGTGTTTAATGTCAAACGATTGGGTTTTTAATTTTCAATTACAGATCTAATCAAAATCGGTTCATTATTCACTTTTTCACTTTTACACCCACGAGCACACAACTTTACACACAATTTCTCTGTTATTCTCTTTTACACATTTTCATAAACACTTTTCTATACATTCTCTTTTCTCACAATTTCTAAACTATTCTAATGGCATCCAAGCCTTTTGTTGCTCAGGGATTATCGTTTGTTCCTAACAACTATGTAGCACCACTAAACACTGATAAAGCTCCAGAACCGTTTCATCTGATTCAGAACTTCCTAAGTGATTCTGAAATAGGTCAAGCTCTTGTTCAACCAACAAAACTCTCTACCATGCAGATTGCTACCTTTTGGAATAACTTTGTCTATGATGATGGTGGAGAGACTGGGAATCCATCAATTATTTTTACTTATGAGGAGACAGAGTTTGTGATTACCTCGGCAACTGTTAGAGATACTATGGGCTTTGACACTCACACCTCATACGCTGTTGATGGTGAGAATGAACTGAAGGAGATGTTACAGCAGTTGAGGTTTTCTGGTCCTTTAGACAAGCTTGGTAATGTTAAAATGCCAGGGCTCAGGAAAGAGTGGAGCTTTTTCTTTGACTGCATCACTAGAGCGTTCGGGAAGAAAGTCACCAACTGGGATGCCATTCCCACTGACAGTCTTCAAATCGGGTATTCTCTTCTCAATGGAAGTAATTTCGATTTTGGTAGACTAGTTCTTATGAATCTAGGTGAAAAACTAGCAGAGCCTGATACAACTATCTATTTCTCACGTTTTTGTCAAAGTCTATTCTCCGCTTGTTTGCCTAATGTGGAAATTTCTGATGAGGATGTCATCCAACCCTTCCAAGTCCATAAGAGAATGTTCTCTGACTTGACCAACAAAGATGCAAACAAGGATCAAGTTCCAGAGTTTATTTTTCCACTTGCCCTCAGAAATTTTCTCAATCAAACACAGGAACCACAAGCACAAGCACCTGAACCTGCACTTGAACCTCCACAGCCAAATCCTGAACCTACAAACACTGAACCTCACAAAACCCTAAACAATGAACCTACCTCTAAACCTACATCTACATCCACTCCATCCACCGTTGCTACTACTTCACAACCTCAACCTCAATCCCAAACACAAACTCAACCTCCACCTCAATCACAACTTCCATCTCAAACTCAAACTCAAACTCAACCTCAACCACAATCCAAACCAATTGCTAAGCCTAAGAAACACATGGCTATAAGACCACCAAGAAAGCAAAGAGCCAACAGGCCAAAAGATGATGAGTCTGAAGCTCCTAGGCCCAAGATAAGAAGGGTTTTAATTAATGAATCTGATGATGAGATAGAAGCTCAAATTGAGGCTCCAGAGGATATCTCTAAGGAGACTCCTGCTGTTGAGACAGAGGTTATCTTAGAACCTACTGTAGCAGAACCTGAACTAAGAGTTGATGAACCTGTACTTGCTGAGGTTCAGATTGAAAAAGATGCTAGCACTGAGTTACCTGCAATGGAAGAGTTTGATGAAAATTTCATGTCATTCTCTGTTGAAATTGAAGATCCTACTCCAACACCCATGGCTACAAACTCTGTTGATACTGGTGTTGCTGATCAACCTACTGTGGTGCTAGAAGAAACAGAGGTTGCATCTCACACAGGGTTATTCTCTGATGCACATCAAATCTCTGACCATGGTGAGGAAATAGATCAGCCTGCCAAATTTCTCTCTTCAGAGATTGTCATGGTAAACTCTGTTAATCAAGAAGAACAAGTTGCTCAAGAAAAACCTGTTCTTGAACTTAATGAAGAAACTGCCTCAGTTGCAGATGCAGATGATTCTGAAAATGATCTTTCTAACGAAGTGGGTGCAGAAGCTGGATCTGCTCAACATGTTGAAGTTCAGACTGATGGACTGAAAACAGGTGAGAAGACATACTTTGTTGGACCTTCTGCAAGAGATACTAAAAATGCTTATATGGCAAAACAAACTGCAGAGTGGTACAAAGAAGACTGCATCTTTCCTACTGGAAGAGCAGCTAATTTTCTCAAGGAGAATTCTAAGAAGATTTCAAATCCAGACATTCTGACATGCTTGAAAGGCACAGTAATTCAGGTTAAGGCCTTGAAACACAGATTTAATGAAAATCAGAAGTCGATTGTAGATCTGAGAAATGAAGTTGTACAAAGAGAGATGAGTCTACAGAGAGACAACAACAAGTTGTTTCAAACTTTCTCAAAGACTCAGGATACTCTGATTCAAAGATTGGGCAAAGTTGAAGAAAATCAGACTTTGTTAGCTGACAAGATCGAATCCATTGCCAACTCTCTTGAGTTAATTACTTCAATCTTGATCCCTGATGATGTCAAAAAGGGAGAGAGAGTTGCTAGATTCAAGTGTAAGCAACAGTGTAAGAACCCTAATTTTTGGTAATATTTCCTTTTATTTAATATCTTGTGACATTGTCATTATGGAACCTTTCTAGTCATCCCTGTTGATTAATAGAATTGATTGTCTGAGAAACTGCGTTGTTGCATTTATTATGTAAGATATAAAGGGAGATTGTGAAGGCAGGAGTCTTATTGTTAGTAATGTTTATAAAACTTGGGATTTGAGAATGGTTAGAGTATTAAAGGAATTATTAAGAGTTATGACGAGGAATTATGGACATTCGAGGAATTTACACAATAAGTACTTAAGGAATTATAGGGGAAATCTCTACGCGACAAAATATTATTACGAGAGATTAATTAAGATACGATACGAATTAAAGATTAAATAATAAGCATTGGTGGAAGAATAATAACACAAGGAGTAGTATTGCATGCAAGCCCATGCAACCAAGTGGTTAGAAATCAAACAAACTAGTTGGCCATTGGAAGATGAATAATATCTAGTTGGTTGCTTTTTCAAAAGGGGGAACACATAGTACATGAGGCCATACCTTGCTAGTACATTACCTATACTTACATGTGATACGTATCACCCAACCTAATACCAATTATTCACCAACATAACACACCAAACACAAAACACAAACTCTCCCCCCCCTTTGTGTTGCTCTCGGCCAAGGCATAAAGGAGAGAAGAAAATTTCTTCTCCTCCCCTCTTCCATCACTCATAAATCTCACCATAATTCCTAGGTCATCTACATCATCTAGACAAGGTATGTTAGCAATTTCACTCCATTTTATCCACCCAATTTCAAGTTACAAATTGTTCAAACTTGGGTGAATAGTAACCATGTTTGTTTTTCCTTTAGATCTTGCATTGTAAGTGTTGTAGGAGACCATCTAAGGTGTTTTTGAGTTGTGTAAAGCTTATCCAAGGCCTCTAGGAGCTCAAGAAGGTATAAAAATCTCAAACCCTCTTGGTTATGTATTATTTATAAAGTATGGTAGTAGATCCATGTGTTTGAGAACTAATCTTGGTTGTATATGTGTTGGATAGCATGGATCTTGAGTTTTGATGTTGAGATGGTGACTTTTATGACTATGGATAATATATATATCTCCATGAGTGTTATGAACATGATCTAAGTGTATTAAGTGTTGATTATGTTATGGAAGTATGAAAAATGGTTGATCTAAGTAGTTTGAGCTTGCTGAGTTTTGTCCAGGAACATTGACCTGTATTGTAGCACGATTTTGAACCCCCAAATGTTGTCCCCTGATGTCCTACCATATATTGTTGGAAAGATAATTGAATTTAGTTTCTGGAAATGTAAGGTTCATTGCTAGATGATGTGTAGATTTTTAGTTGGGCCGGAGGAGTGAATTGTGTTTCTGGACTATGGACTGCACTAAGTGACCCCCTTGTGAACCTTGTTTAAACCCCTAAAAATATATGTGGGATCAACAGTGGTGAAGACCACCCAAAAGGAATTGGATTAAAATATGAATTTTTGAATTTTATAAAAATGCTAGAGTAAAATTCGCGCAATGGAAAAAGTCGATTAGTGGAACATGATTCTAGGGTTAGTGGTTATGATTCGAACGTGGTAACTAAATTAAGTCGAGTAAGTGACGAGCGTAATCGAGTGATGACATGGACCTATAGTGGGGATAAAGAGTCATAAGGCGAAGTCGTTAAGTTAATTTTGTACCCCCTTAAAACCCCGTAATTAAAGAGATATTGTTAAGGTACTAACGAACGATTATTGCTTATGTATAGATCGTTCGAATCCGCACGCTCGACCACCCCAACCAAACCAAGGCAAGTTTACTTTTCAAAACTTATCCATATACAAGGACTTTTACTGTTGTGTTTGTAGTTTTCAAATTATATCAAATGCTATGTTTATTGAAGTATTGATGCAATTGAGATTGAACAAGTACATGTATGCTTTTACCCCTTGAACTTAGATTGAAATGTTTTCTTCGGACAACGACTCTAGCAATAGAGGTCGTAGCGGTCCGTATATACTATTGACCGGGGAGCGGTATATTATTATATCGTATCTAGATTACGAAAACCCGAAGGGTCATTCGGGTGGTATCGTATACTCAAATAACTATTGTTATATCTTCGTAAATACTCGAAACCCTATCTTGGATTAAAAGTTTATTTTATCGAATAATTATTTTATTAATTATTAATATTAAATCTTAAAATACTATTTATTAATCATTGTTCATTATTTTAAAGACGAAGTCAATCCAAGATACATTTAATACTTTCAAACTCGAACTCTTTCGAACTCAAAACATTTTCGAAAACCCCCGGTCAGGTTCTGCTTCTTGTATGATTTCAAGAATCATCGGTCGACTGATGTCGGACCTCAATTACTCTGTTTTCAATCAAAATCAAGTTTTAAAAGAAAAAGAAAAAGGGACTCTGGCAGGTGTGGGAACCGTTGACGAACGATTCCCGGGATGTGTAAGCGACCGTGAGCCAGGCGGTCCATCACTTATTATTCCGGCCCAGGTGTTGCCGAAGGATGATTACGGATGTAGTTTTCATCGAGGGTGATTACGGATGTAGTTTTCACCCGAGGGATAGTTACGGATGTAGTTTCTATCCTTCTACCGGTAGAGAAGACCCGCGGATTGTAAGAACCCAGATTTTGGGTGGAATTAAAACTTTTATGTATTTAATGATGTAAGAATGAATAGTGGATATGGCTACAGTGTAATAATTGGTAATTGGGAAAGAATAAATGGAACGGAGTTGAATTCAATTACTTATATGTCATGCAGAATACTTTTGGTTGACGGCATAGATAAGAATGATCTATCTCCTAAGAATATAAGTATATTACTTCAAGTAAGATTATTCTTATGTCATCCAAATCAATATCTATTATTAGTCCAGCGGTTCCGTAAAAAGGTTAAGAAGCACTCGAGAGTGAACCAGGTTCATTTTCCTAATTATAGGAATTAAATAAAAATAAGTGATGAATAGTGATTTTGGTGGAATTTGGAATATTATTATAATAATGATATACCCGGTATTCGGAACGGATTTCTGAGTTCGTATTAGTGATCCAGGAGGAAAATAAGTGTATGTAAAAGCTGTCGGATTCAGAAAAAGAGCACTTTTATTTTCTCCGAGATTTCCCGGGACACTGCAAGACTTAAGGAATCATAAAAGGGATTTAAGGGATTTAAGGAATTTAAATTCGAGAAGTACTAAGAAAGATGAGGAATAGTATTATAAATATTAAGAAGGTTTTCGGTAAAAACCCTAACTAGAAACGAAAGAGTTATTCTTACGAACGATCAATCGAATCGAGCAATAACCGGACAAAAGAGCAAGCAGAGACTAAGATGCATGCATGTGCTATGTATAAAATATCTACTAACCAAACTAGAATCAAGGAACTAGAACCATTAGAGATCAACTAGTACTTAGAAAATCAAATCACTTGGTTAAGCCTTAAACCATCCAATCTTCAACACTTGTCCTACAAAAATCATCATCCATTACATCACACTCCACTAACATCACTTGGATGAGATATTATCTAGCAAATGTCACTTTATGCATTATTCCAAATCAACCAACACAAAAGAACATAAAACTCTCCCTTGAAGCTCCATTCGGCCCCTTGCAAAATTCCAATTTCAAAATCCAACTTCCAACCATTTGTTGATCTTGAAACTTTTATGGTGAGACTTACATTTCATATAAATGATCTCCTCAAAATCCTAGCTTCAATCTCTTCTTTTTCCATTTTCAAAAAAATGATTTAAGAGGAGGGTGAATAGTGTTTTCATGAACTAATCTTGTTTTTCCTTGATTTCTTTGGTTGATTTAGCAAGCTTAAGCACTTCTAAGGATCATACCAAGCATAGTGAGGCTAGATCATACTCCAAGGAAGGTATAACAACTTTAAACCCTAGGCTTTACCTTGAGATTTTGCATGCTCTTGATGGGTTTTAGTATAAGATGTGATATTAGCATGATTATAAGCATGAATATGATGTAGTTTTGATAAATGTTAAAAATAGTTTAGATGAACGGAAAGGCATTGCTTGGCCTCAGTTCATGTATATAAGTCATGTATATGTTGTTTGGGTTGGATGCTATGTTTATGGGAAGATTCGAAATTGATAGATATTCGATTTACAGCCGTTATAATGCCCGATTTTACAATACCATGTTTTGTATGCCATTTTCCATGTTGAACCCCTACTGTCTAGAGACCTTATCTGCCATGATAGGATAGGTAATGCTCTAAGCTTCGTTTTGATATAAAGATCACGTGAAACGGACTTACGGTTTAGGATTTATGACTAAATTACTAAAAGTAGTTCGAATCCGTAAACAAAAGTTCGTAACTGAAATTGAACCCTCGTAAGCTATGTAACGTCATGGCGAATCTTGGTAAATAAATACTAGGGGTAAGAAGGAAGGTGTGAAAGAAAACCGTATGTCAAAAAGAGCATTTTTCGATTTATTAAAAATGTTCGAGTCAAGGTTAAACGAGAACGAACCCCTAAAAGACGACTCTTTTATAACTTTGGTAAAACGCTTAGAAAACGGGCGATAAAACTCGGAGTAAAATATTGGTTCGTAACGATCAACCTTAGAACTCATATGACTTAAGTATGTCCCAAGTATAAGTGCAGTGACATGTCGTATTAACGAACGAATGTCGGGTCGGATCAGTGATAATAAGTAATCCACTAAAAGGGGTATAACGAGATGACTCGAGAACGTGTTTCGATTTAAGTATAACTTAACGTTTAATATGTTAAGTGATTAATTCCGAATGCCTTGGCTATTTATAGATCACCAGGCTGAACCGGGACCCGCTACCACTACCCCTTACCGTACTCGACTACCAGGCAAGTTTCAATTCCCTTCTTTTAGGCTGTTGTTGTGATTGAATAAATATATATATATGATTGCTGATATACATATGCCATTGCATGCATGCCTACTTTCAAGTTGAATTGATATACTTGTTCCCTGAATGTTATTGTTGGCTTATAAGCTAGATAGTTATATATCAGTTATAAGCCGGTTATTATAAGACCCTCATAGAAGGGCGTATACATCTTTATTCATCAAATATAGACCGGGAGTCAATATTTCTTGATATATCGAGATTACCTCGGGAGAAAATATTTAAGTAAATATTTTCTATTATTTGGGCGACGAATATTATTTGAATATTCGTTCGGGACTAATTATTTTAACGATCCTTACTTCAAATAATTATTTGAATTTAACTATTCAACGAATAATACTTCTCAATATTCATTCAGAGTCGAATTGATTATCGACTATTGTTTCGAATATTCTTCTAAAGATGAGACTGTTAGATGAATATTATTTGGATATTCTTTTAGATTATTATTTTATTAAATAAATATTACTTTCGAATATTCATTTAAGATATTAAATACTTGATGAATATTATTTTAATATTCATCTGAAGCTTGATTTAATTATCGAATATTATCTCGAATATTCCTTAAGGCTTGGATTACTAAATGAATATTACTTGATATTCATTTAGGATATTATTCATTCAATGAATATTACTTTTGAATATTCATTTAAATTTCCTAATTAATTATGATTATTACCTTAAATATTCTTTTCAGGTCTTATTAATTAATGAATATTGTTTTGAATATTCATTTAAATATTTATTTATTCAATAAATATTCCCCTGATATCTCTTCAGGGATTATTTTGAGAAATACTCTGATTAAAGATATTCTTTCATATTCCCAAATATTCTGTAAAATATTTTAATTCAATAAATATTCTCTGAATATTTATTCCATACTTAGAATAACCTCGATAAGGTTTATCTTCTTCGATTATTACAGAAAATATTTCGAAGTCATATTATTATTAATCTTATATCAAGAAAGGTTCCCAGACATCATTCATCTTTGAGTCTATCTTCTTAATAATAAGGGAACCTTACTTGGAAAAATGTTATTTATCTTGTCGACTTCCCGGTCATAAAGTATTCCCTTCACCCGCAACTCGGGTGCTGTTGACTTATTAAAGTCGTTGTTTACCTTCTCATCTTTCGAGGGGTAAGATTACTGGAACAAGTTGATATCCGTTACCAAGTAATAGCTTGGGAGATATTGGTAAATTTTCCTTTCCAACTAGATACGACTACTTTGTGGAGTCTTATCAACAAGTCTTATACTTGGGGAAAGGGGGACGAACGTTACATTCAGAATCATGAATTCTATTTGAACTAGGAGTCGTGTAAGAGGCCGAGTAGCGCCGGTCCATCCCCTTGGCCAAACCGTTGGCCGGGGAGAGCTAGCAAGGCGGTATACAAGTAAAGCCGTCAGTTCTTCCTTCTACCGGTAGTAAATCTAAATTGAGCTGTACGATCTCGACTGATCATCAAGATTGGAACAGCGGGCGCGGTGAATACTCCATCATTGGTTCATCATCCAAATTCATTTATTTCCTGCAACATGATTACTGTTGGCAGAGTTGGAAAAGAGTCATAACTGGAATTGCAACCCTTTCTTGCAAGTTCCTCTTCTTATTAACGATAATAATATCTCGCTTACTTTGATGTAGCAGATATTTCTTCAAACAAATACTTTAAGTTACCTTGTAACTTCATCGTTCATATTATACAGGCATCATTTCCGTAAATGCATGGCATATGGTTTAAAAGATAGCTTTGAACTGTTTTAAATTATCGTTCAGTTATATATTTGTTGGTGGGCTTTCGCTCACCCTTGCTTTGTTTATATTATGTCACAACAACAGCTAGGACAGATGGCTCGCGTCAGGCGCACTCGGCGCAAGCAGGTTACCCGACCCACCGGACTACCCGCTGAGATGCTAGCCGCCATTGCTGAGGTAGCATAGTTAGACAGCTTTTGTTTCCTGTTTAACTATATGTATAATTAATGTAATCAACGGCAAAACTTTTAAACCTATGATGTTATCCTTTTGGGATTGTAATAACTTTTATTCGTAAACCCTTTAATGTAAGACTTATTTCAATTTCATCTCTGGGACTATAACTGTTGTGTGTGTGAGTGGTAATTATTGTGGGTCACAGCATGTGATTTATTTATTGTGGACTCAAGTCAAGTATTATGAATGGATGTAAGACCGTAACCACCAGATCCCTGACCCCGGATCTGGGGGTGTTACACGGATTATTGGACTTGGATGTGGCGACTGATCATCGTCAATCCTTGTCAGGTTTTGTGTTTTCTTTAAGTCCCATTCCTCCATTTTGGAAAAAAATGCTTTGACACTGCTTCTTAGGCTTTTGTGCCAAGTTGCTGATAGTGTTCTATTTTGATGAGAAAGATGTTGAATCAATGTAGTATCTAGAACTGCAGGTTTATTTTGAAAACAAGGGCACATATTGTTGCACCTTCGAGATTTATCAACTATGACAAGTGATTTTATAACTGATTGATACAAACAAGTATATCAACTGCCAATCATATGAAATGTTATATTGCTTACCTTATACATATATTTCTTGCTGAGCTATAGTTGCTCACTCTTGCTTGTTTTCAAACTTTACAAACACAACAGCTAAGCGAAATGGCAAGACCCAGGCAGACTGCTCGAAAGCAGGTGACTAGACCCGAGCCAGCACTCGAGATTCCACCGGTAGGCCCCATTAGCCGGATTGGTTGGCAGCTTTTGTTAGTTCGTTTTATTTATCAATATGACCTATGCAAGGCAGTGTATCGTAACAAACTTTCAAGCCGCCAACTTCTCTTCATATCGAAGTGTTGCTGGTAGCATAAATACTATTAATTCGGTCTGTAATAACTCTGATAATTTTAATTCTGCTTAATCAATGTTGTGACGTTTCTGAGGCTCTAACCTGTGTGTGTGAGTGTGGTGTGAGTTTATTGTGGGGTCGATGGCTGTGTTATATATATTATGTGCAAGAGCAGGTATGTTACTAATGGAAAATGGACCGTGAGCGCCTAGATCCCCGACCCCGGATCTGGGGGCGTCACAAACAGTCTCAAACTCAATCAAAGAAAGATGATCTTGATGATGAAGGAACTAATTCAGAGAGGAGGCTGAGATCAAAGTCTGGTGTTAATCTGAAAGCTGGAAAGTCTACAAAATCAAGTACAGCAGTGAATACAAATGTACAGAGTACTTCAAGGCAAAATGATTTGTTATTCTCTGACAATCCACAAACTGATGAAGAGCTTGCTGCTAAGATTTTCTTTGAAGAGAATGCTGAGGGAGCTACCTTAGAAGATGTTCATGCTGAAGAATTACTCTTGCAAGAAGAGCATTTGAAAGCTATGAAATCTGGAAAGGCCAAGAAAAGTGCTAAAGCCCCAAGGCCTGTTCAAAAAGGGATAGTGATTAAAGAAAATCTTGCTGGTAGTCAAGAAGAAGAAGAAGGAAAATTGATAAGAAAATCATCACTTGATGCCAAGCTGAAGCTTAAAGGTATAATGGGTCAAGAAGACAAGGGGAAAAAGGTAGATACAACCTCTGTTGCTACACATGTTGTGAGTGAACCCCTACCTGTTCAAAATAATCCATTGTCTGCTCAAATGCAAAGATTTTTCTCCAAGCCTACAATTCCTGTTCAAGCTCAGAAGAAAGGAGTTGGTACTTTTCAGCATGACAGAGCTTTCTTAGGAAAACCTCCTGTAAGAACACATCTGGTTTGGGTTCTCAAAAAGATGTCAGAATAAGCAACAGTCCTAGAAATCTTTCATCACTTATTTCTCCTGGAGCTGGTATGATTCAAGAAAATTAAGACAAACTGGAGTCAGTTCAGCTGGTTCGTCAGAAGAGTTTGGATAAATACTTTTTACTGTACTTCATGGAGGATGGAACAGTGTATAGGGTGAATGAAGATGACATCAAGCTGAAGCTGTGTGAAGAACTTCAATATGTTATGTATTTATTCAGGGTTACAAATCGAAGAACAACACTTATTGCTGATTCTTTAAGAGAATATATGAAGAAAGCCAAAATACTTACTGGTTCAAAGACTACAGAAAAGTATGTTCCTAAGTACAGAGACTATCATGGAAATCTTGTTGAAATGAAGAGGAATAGTGCTCGACTGAAGACTGACTTGGGTATAACTGTGCTGGACTTCAATTCTGAATCCGAGAAAACATATTTTATCAGGCTTGGAAACGAAATGAGGAAAAACAAAATTTATTCTTTGAGAGCTGCTATCTATCAAACTGGAGAAGATAATCCAAAGTTGAAAGAGATCAAAGAGATAATGCAGAGAGAGCTCGAGAATGCGGAAAGAAGACTGCTTATAGACTATCTTAGAACAACACCAGATATTGAGGAGGTTAGGTAGAAAAAGTCTGTAAGTAATTCTTATTTTCTGTAAATTTTGTTAAGTCAAGATTAAACTCTGCTTATTTGAATAAACACTGTGTTTGTATAAAATTGTCTTGACATCATCAATTGCTGTTAACTTGTACATTTTTACTAATGAACAAGTTGGGGGAGATTGTTAAATATAATTGATGTGGTTAATATCAGTGTTTAAGTTTTACAGGGAAAAACAGAGTTTAACTTGAAACTGGAAGGAGTCAGAGTTTAGTTAAACTCTGACAGTTGGAAGCTCGACAGAGTCTGCTAAACGCTGACAAGAGGAAGCAGCTAAACTCTGTTGAAGAGAAGCGTTTGCTGGTCAATAACAGAATTATTGTTGATGATTATGGAAGCGATATCTTTGAAGATTGGATAGCTGTCAAAGAAGTCGTGCTGACTAGATAGACGTGTAGCAATCGTAATTGATAATATTTGTATAGCTAATTTATAGGAGTATCAATTATCGATTGTATAGCAGCTGTATATTTTATAAATACAGTTAGGTTAACCCTAGAAGGGTATCGTGTAACGCAATATCATTTTCATTGTAACCTAAGCAGCTCTCTGTGATATTTTTACATCACTGAGAGAGGAGTTAATTCCAAAATAGTTTTTAAAGTCTTTTAAGAACTTATTGTTATTCGCTCATACTTAGTTGATTATAATTATGTATTCGGCCCAACACAAAGCCATAAAAAAGAACAGGAGAACAATACTCACACAGGAGTACGAGAACTTTGACTCAAATACTGATGAGTCATTAACAGATATATATGACAGATTCTTGAAATTGCTGAATGATCTGTCACTGGTAGATAAGGAGTATAATCTTGAAGACTCCAATCTGAAATTCTTGTTGGCTCTTCCTGAGAAATGGGACTTAAAGGCCACTACCATCAGAGACAATCATGATCTGGAAGACATGTCTCTTGATGAAATCTATGGAATGCTCAAAACTCATGAGCTTGAGATGGAACAAAGAAGCAAGAGGCATTGAGGCAAGTCCAAGATAATTTCTCTTAAAGTTGAGGAAAAAGCTTCTAAAGAAGTTATTGTGAAAAAAAGTCAATCCAAGGGAAAGGCTCTTATTACAAAGTCTGATGCTGAGTCATCAAACTCTGATGATGACACAAACTCTGACAATCTCACAGACTCTAATAATGAGGGTAGTGATGCTGAGATGATACAACTTGCAGCCCTGATGGTAAAAAACTTCAAGAAGATGGCTTACAAGAACTTCAGGAAGGGAAAGAAGTTCACACGAAGAGATTCAAATTTTGAAAAGAAGAATTTCAGAAAAGCTGAGGGAAAGGAAAGCAGGTCTGGGAAAGTGGACAAGTCCAAGATCACATGCTATAATTGTGGTGAGAAAGGACATTTTGCACCTGAGTGCAAGAAAGCAAAAACTGATAAAAGTCAAGCTTACATCACAAAGAAGAAGGACTGGGCTGACACTTCAGACTCTGAAGATGAGGTGAACTATGCCTTGATGGCAAATGCTGATAGTATCTCTGAAGCTACTGAGACCAAGGTACCTCATTCTATTCTAGCTTTTGATACTACTGTTATATCTGAGTTAAGACTCTTTCTTAAAAACTTGCATGTTAGCTATAGAGATCAGACTTTAGAAAATGATTGAATAAAATCTGAAAGTCTAGACTTTAGAAAGAGAAATGACTATCTAGAATCAGAATTAGTCCAGATGTTAAAAATTCAGAAAGAGAGAGATGATGCTATTATTTTTAAAACTGAATTATTGAAAAACATGCTTATCTTGAATATGAACTTGCTAAAGAAAGAAACATTATTAAAACTTGTACTAACTCTGGTAAGAATACTCAGAATATCATAGAGAATGATTGTTGGAAACAAGGTCTAGGTTACACTGATAAAAAGAAAACTGCCAACCTAGAAGCTGAGACCTCTAAACCTGTATTTACTGAAAAGGCTACAAAACCCAAACTTAATCATATGAGGTTTGTACCAAAATCTGACAAACCAAAACAGGATGAAGTCAAATCAGTAAATATTAGTTTAATGTCTCAGAAACAGCTTAAACACAAGCTGAAGGAGTTAAAAAGAGTGAACAGGGTAAAAGAACCTAGGAAAAATAGAAATGGAACGGTAGGCATCAGTAAAAGCAATAACTATATGCCTATTCCCAATGCTCCTAGGAAGAAATGTCAAAACTGTGGAAATCCTAACCATCTTGCTACTTTTTGCAGGAAGAATATAAACTCTATACCTCCTAAGTCAGGAGTTAAGAGTGGTTCAGTTAGGTTTAAGCCACAGAATCCTTGTTTTCACTGTGGCAGTATTTGGCATTCTATTTATACATGCAAAGAGTATCATAATTTTATTATGATTATTATGAACTTAAACCCTCTTTGAATAAATTCAAGATTGATTCTACATGCATAAATTCTGATAAAAATAATCTTAGCACAAACTCTGATAAGACTTCTGCTGCAAAAGCTAACAAACTTAATAAGGTCAAAGGATCCAAGCAAGTCTGGGTCCTTAAAACTAATCATTAGTGGTCTTTTTAATTGCAGGGTAACAGGAAAAATATCCTTGTTCTGGACAGTGGATGCTCAGGACACATGACTGGAAATAAAGCCCTGCTATCAGAATTTGTGGAGAAAGCTGGCCCAAGTGTTTCTTATGGAGATGGCAACATAGGAAGGACTCTGGGATATGGTAATATCAATCTTGGAACTATCTTCATTGAAACTGTAGTTCTAGTCTCAGGACTCAAACATAATCTACTAAGTGTGAGTCAAATCTATGACAGAGGTTATCATGTGGATTTCTTTGAAGAACACGGTGAAGTTGTAAGCAAATCTACAGGAAAAGTTGTTCTGAAGGGATATAGGCATGGTAACATTTATGAAGCCAAGCTTTCAAAAAACTCTGATGGCTCTGCAATCTGTCTACTGAGTAGAGCATCAATTAAAGAAAGCTGGGATTGGCACAAGAGACTTTCTCATCTGAATTTCAACAGCATTATTGAGCTAGTGAAGAAAGATCTTGTGAGAGGATTGCCCAAATCAGTTTTTACTCCAGATGGCCTATGTGACTCATGTCAAAAGGCAAAACAAAGGAAAACTTCATTCAAAAGTAAGACTGAATCCTCAATTATTGAGCCATATCACTTATTATATGTTAATTTATTTGGTCCAGTAAATATAATGTCTATTAGAAAGAAAAGATATGCTTTGGTTATTGTTGATGAATACACTAGATATACATGGGTATATTTCATGCACAAGAAAGAAGAAACTGCATCAATCTTAACAGAGCATGTCAGACAACTGGACAAAGGATCTAAGCATACAGTGAAAATCATAAGGAGTGATAATGACACTGAGTTCAAGAATGCAGTCATGGAGGAGTTTTGTAAAGAAAATGGAATAAAGCAAGAATTCTCCGCACCTGGAACTCCACAACAAAATGGAGTAGTAGAGAGAAAAAATAGGACTCTCATAGAAGCTGCAAGGACCATGCTTGATGAAGCAAAGTTACCAACTTACTTTTGGGCTGAAGCTGTGCAAGCTGCTTGTTTCACACAGAATGCTACACTCATAAACAAGCATAGTAAAACACCATATGAGATGGTGAAAAATAGAAGCCGAACCTGAAATACTTTCATGTGTTTGGATATAAGTGTTTTGTTCTTAAGACTCATCCAGAATAGCTTTCCAAATTTGATTTAAAAGCTGATGAAGGAATCTTTGTTGGATACCCACTATCCATAAAAGCATTCAGAGTCTACAATCTAAGAACAAAAGTGGTTATGGAATCTATCCATGTGTCTTTTGATGATAAGAAGATAACAGGACTTGAAGATTTTGATGAACATGACCAGCTGAGATTTGAGAATGAAGAAATAAATGCTGATCTACAAAATTCTGATACTCTTTCAGAATCTATTGTTCAATCTATACCAGTAGATCAGACAGCAGCACATGTTGAGGGGGAGCAAGTGAACGATGAACCCCAATCAAGTGAAGAAACATCTGCTACTAATGATTCTTTAAACTCTGAAAGCAACAGCTCAGGGGGAGCAAACAATGATTTTGGATCTACTAGTCACCACACTCAACACAATTATGAACTTGGGGAATCATCAAGATTAAATCTGCCGAGACAAAGGGTATGGAGTAGAGCGCATCCCTTTGAACAGATCATTGGTGAACCGGACACGGGTGTACAGACTAGAAGAGCAACATAGAATGAATGTAATTTCGCAGGATTTTTATCTCAAATTGAACCTAAAAAGGTTGATGAAGCTCTAGATGAACCAGATTGGGTAACTGCAATGCAGGAAGAACTCAATCAGTTCGAGAGGCAGAAAGTTTGGAAGCTGGTGCCAAGACCAAAAGATAAATCTGTAATTGGCACTAGATGGGTGTTTAGGAATAAATTGGATGAAAATGGTATTATTACGAGGAACAAGGCTCAATTGGTAGCAAAGGGTTACTCTCAAGAAGAGGGAATTGATTATGATGAAACCTATGCTCCAGTTGCAAGGCTTGAAGCAATCAGGACGTTCTTAGCATTTGCTGCACACTCCAACTTTAAGGTTTTTCAGATGGATGTGAAGAATGCATTTTTGAACGGAGATCTAGAAGAAGAAGTCTATGTTGAACAACCCCCTGGGCTCGAAGACAAGGAATTTGAAGGTTTTGTGTACTTTCTCTTCAAAACTCTCTACGGTCTCAAGCAAGCCCCTCGAACATGGTATGATACTTTGTCCAAATTCTTACTTGAAAATGGTTTTACAAGAGGTATCATCGACAAAACTCTCTTTCATAAAAAGCATAAAAATGATATAATTCTGGTGCAAGTATATGTGGATGATATAATATTTGGTTCTACTAATGATTTGTTATGCAAGAGATTTGCTAAGCTAATGCAGAGCAAGTACGAGATGAGCATGATGGGTGAGATGTCCTTCTTCCTTGGACTTCAAGTTGTTCAGAAGCCTGATGGTATTTTCATCTGCCAGTCAAAATACATAAAGGATCTTCTGAAGAAGTATGGGATGGAAGAAGCAGCTACTGCCAAGACCCCGATGCCAACTGCTATCAAGCTTGATCAAGACAAATCTGGTAAGTCAGTTGACATCACGAAGTATCGAGGTATGATCGGCTCTCTCTTATACTTAACTGCTAGTAGACCAGATATTATGTTCGCAACTTGTTTATGTACTAGGTTCCAGGCTGATCCTAAAGAATCACATCTGATAGCCGTGAAGCGTGTCTTGAGATATCTTAAGGGTACTCCGAATCTTGGAATTTGGTATCCTAAGGATACGGGTTTTGACCTGGTTGGCTATACAGACTCTGATTATGCTGGTTGCAAGATTGATCGCAAGAGTACTTCTGGAAGCTGTCAGTTTCTTGGAAGGATATTGGTATCTTGGTACAGCAAGAAGCAACACTCAGTATCTACCTCGACAGCCGAGGCAGAATACATTGCGGCAGGTAGTTGTTGTGCTCAGATCCTGTGGATGAGGAATCAACTTCAGGACTATGGACTCATGTTGGACAATATTCCAATTCTATGCGACAACACGAGTGCCATTGCCATTGCTAACAATCCAGTTCAACATACTAGGACTAAGCACATTGATATCAGGTATCATTTCTTACGAGAGCATGTCATGAATGGAACTGTGGTATTATATTTTGTTCCCACAGATCAACAAATTGCAGACATCTTTACTAAACCACTGGATGAATCCACTTTCTCCAGGTTAGTTGGTGAACTTGGGATGTTAAATCTATCTAATTAATTTTGGATAATCAATAACTGCAATTTGTTATAAATTCACAGGTATTTTAAATGTCCATATTTTTGGGACTTGTCCATAAATTCACAGGCATCCAATCCTCATCTTACAGTTATCTCTATATTAATTGCCATGCTTATAAATGCTATCTTTTATGGTAATTAGTTAGTAAATAATTGTGTTAATTGTAGCATAATTAAATAAATATTTTATTGACATATATCAATTAATTATATTTTGTTAATTTTATGTCTATTTAATTGTGAGTTTGTCTGATTATTGTGGAATAATTCTTGAATTATTGATTGATTATTTTAAATACACAATAACTAGAAATAATAAGTGTGTGTGTGTGTGTGTGTATATAGGCAGATAGGTTTCGGTGATAAGATGTTTTTCGGCTGATAAGATGTTTTTCGGCTAATTAGGTTGATTAGGTGAGAAATTATTGACCAGTGTTATTCAATATAACCTGTCACTATCACACCTAACCCACTAATCCTTGAAACCTTATAAATGATGAGTTTTTGTTTGTGTTTAACATCATCATTTTTCAGATACACATACAGAGCATATACACAAAATTGCTGAAAATTTCAAGCTTTGACCGGAAAGATCTCACAATCTAGCTGGTGGTTTTTAGAGAGGATTTCATATTCTTGTTATACGCATCATCCTTTATAAAAACTAACCCTTGTTTTTCAATTTCCTCAAAGTTTTGAAAATGGCATTGCAAGGAAGTTTTTCAATTGTTAAAGGTAATTCTGTTTCCATTCAGCAAATCGAAACCATCCAGGATGTGCAATTTCGGGCTTGGACAAAATTTCTGAATGAACATTCATTAATTCACTATGCATTAGTTACACCAGTGCAGCTTAACCATGATGCATTGCGTGAACTATATTGTAGTGCGGTTAACACTTCTGGACAGGACGGGTGTGCAATCACATATCGACTGTTTGGTAGGTCGATTAGGGTTACTGAAAGAGATGATAATCGAATTCTTCATTTTCCTATGGAAAATCTCATTTCTGATCCTACACCTGAACATATTGAAATGTTCTTTCATTTTATAAGGTACCAAGATGGCAATTTCAATACTGGTAATCTCTCTAGAACGTTTCTAACCGAGTACTGGAATTTCTTCTTTCACACTCTTAACCATGTTTTTTCCTCAACTAGAACAAATCAAGATCGAATACCTGAATTTATTCAAAAAATAGGGTATGCGGTCGCCAATAATTTGAGGATTAATTTTGGAAAAATAGTGCTTGGTCAAATCATTTTAAAGATGAAACACTTGGGAACAAGAGATGTTCGGACTCAAAATATCAAATGTCTATATCCAAGGTTTCTACAGCTAATATTAAATGATTTTTTGAATGATGAAGACAGGGTACGCTTGGAAAATGGTCGAAAGGTGGAATGTTCTTACATGAAGACGAATGCAATTAATTACATAAGCAATAAGAACTATACGGATGTGCCTACAGTCCTAACTGAATATCTAAAGATTGTCCCACTTCCATTGTTACCAAGACCAGTGAGAGCAGGTATACGACAAGGTAATATTTCAATCCCTGTTATTCCAACCTCTGTATTGCATGTTGTGTCACAGGAAAAACAGTTTCTACAGCCCCCAGTGGCCATCTTACCCGACCAAGAGCAGGAAATCCCACCGACTCTAACACAGGTCGAAGAGCCCATTCTACAAATGCAAACACAAACACAACAAACTCCTACACCTCAGTTGTCACTTAAACGACCAGCCATACACATTATTGAGGAAGATAGTGCCTTAGCAGCACCACATAAGGAGTTAGTTACATCAGCCGCTCTACCTCATTTTAAACGGAGTAAACCCAATGAACCTGAGGTAACGGCAACTTTTAGTAAAACAATTCTCTCTTATCAAATGAGTGAAAATATAAATAAGGTTGAATTGACGGGAGCAACTGGTGAATCTTCCATTTTACGGAAAGATCCATCGGTAGGTAGTTCTTTTATGAACCAAATGTCTTTACAGACATACGAGGGAAACTTAGGTTTTGTGCCATTTAATCGATTCAAGTTTAACCTCCCAGTGGGAAAATCTCTGGATCTCTTTCGAGATTTACCACTCTTTACCAGTGGTCGGCAACTCGCTTCACGCGAGGATAGAAGCACACGAACTTTCATTGCACCATTCGTGACCTCTGAAAAAGGGGCTAGGATGATTTCATTTGCAGGTACACATCTCGGTGGAAGCTCTGGAAGAGAGTTGAGGGAAACACGAACAGAACATGTAAGTGTAACCCAAACCACTAAACCGAGTGAATATAGAGTGTTGAGTGAAACACCTGCAGAACGTACGAATGAGAAACCTACTCAACCACATGCACCTGTAACCAGAAAGGAATACAGTAGAGTCCTTACACGGATCCAAACAATGGAGAAAGAGTTGTCAAATATCTGTAAGTCCATTGCAGAAATCAAAAATTTGCAACATATTCAAAATGATGCATTCCAGGTTCAATTACATTCCATGGCAGCCCAGTTTAGTCATGCAATCAACTCCTTGGTAAAGCCATCTTCGTCTAATTTACCAACTCCACATCCTACTACTCTGGAGGATAACCCAACTAAGGGGGAGAAGGTGGATGATCAAGAAAAATCTACTAGGCGTAAGGGCAAGGAAAAGGTTTTTGACATTGAATTAACTTTATTTTGGGAAAAGAAAAGCTAATGGGAGTATTAGTGCTATGTGGAAAGAAAGCAAGGCAAACTTGAAGATATGTTCAGTCTAGAGGAACAATTGACTTGCACTTGTTCAAATTTTAAAAATCTGGAAAATGTATATATATGATCCAGAATGCGCTTTAATATTATTTATCTTTGTATTTTATTTGTATCAGTTGAGTTATCCTCTAGGTATTTGTTTGTCAAACCCTAACAATCAAATAGGGGGAGATTGTAAAGCATAATGTAATGTAATATGTAATAGAGGAAATATATAACTCAACTAGGATAAAAGATAAATAATATTAACTCTATACAGGGATCGTGAAAGTTGAAGAACAGGATCCAACAAGGATCAAGTCACTGAAACAAGTTCATTAACATGATCAAGCCTCAGTGACAGAATAAGATTTACAGATGATTCAGTTGAAGGGCCAAAAGATTACAGTGGTCTTAAAGACATGATACAAAGACCATGAATGAATGTTAGTCGTCTGTGAACCAGACCAGTTGCACTAGGAGTCAACACTTCACAAAGGAATCGAAGTATCTAACTCAGAAAAACTGTTAAGAGGTATGGTTGATTTTAGAACAGTATTGATATCCTCTACTTGATTGGAAGCTGAATATTTAAGGATGTCAAATTAAGAGGAAAGTGAAAAAGCACTATTCATGAATAGTAACCGAAATTACTGTTCATGAATAGTAACCAAAAGTATTATCAAAGCTGATGAAAGTAAAAAAGCACTATTCATGAATAGTAACCGAAATTACTATTCATGAATAGTAACCAAAAGTACTATGCAAGCTGGGTCCCACCTGTTTGATTTTATAACTTTTGAAAATCAAAAGTTCAGCAGGTTTGAAAATTAGGCTGTTGAAAAATGAGGGTTAGGCAGCAACTGACATCATCAGTTACGTAATTTAGCAGCATAGTGATTTTCTAAAGTCTATAAATAGGCTGCTTGTATTTCATTTCAAAACACACCTCAACACACAACTTTCTATTCTCTCTCTTATATCTTCTCTTAGAAGCTGCTAGACAGTCCATCTAGTAGGAAAGCCGGCTTAGCCCGCTTTCAGGAAGTGTCGGGTAGAAGGTCCTCGTGCCTAAACTATGCTAGGAGTGTTTGATTTTGTAGCTGATCCATAAGATTAGATCGTGTAGCAAACCTCCGGGTTTTATCTATTCAAAGATATTTCCCAAACAATTGTGTTATTTCGATTCAGTATTTTTGATTTCATATTCACATCAAAAATCGAAATATTGCTAAATAACGTATTCAACCCCCTTCTACGTTATTCCGGACCTAACAAATATCATAATTTAAAATTATTATATATGTTGGTCCCGGAGTATTGCAGAAGGGGGGGTTAAATGCAATACCGATAAATTCAAAACTTTACTTCAACAACAATAATAAAGTTTCTAATCTATCAGTGAGCAATTGCAAACACATGTAGTAACTCAAGATGTTTCTCACAAAATAAATTTTTTATTTATTTTACAATGTGTTGCTACAACCTCGAGAAAAGATGTTTTCTCAAGCTTCGGTTTCTTGAGAGATTCTTAAGTGAATACCATGCATACAGAAAGAATAAGAGATGATTCTCTATGTAGGCTAATTCGCTCTAACATCTCTATCACATGGGTTGTGGAGCTGCTGTTATTTTCAAGTGGCAGCTCCTTACAACTTGCACACGCATGTGACTTTCCTAAATTGCTATACAGTTAGAGTTATCATAAAATGTAAAGCAACCTAGATTCTTTCTAATTCAAGCTAATACAATTATAGTAGATGCAGACCTGTCATACTCTTGAATTGTCAAGCTTCGTCTTGTGAACTCTCAAGCTTCTATCGTAGTCTTGCAGGTCTGCTACAATCTTTGACGAATTGTAGCACATTTATTTCTTGAACATCTAGACTGTCACAGGTTTGACTGAGATAAATCCCAAAATCAAATATCCCATTGAGAAAGTAACTTTTGACGCCAAGTTTGCTGTCATAAGAATGTTCCTTTGATGACAATACGAGTCCCCGCCAATGTTGCTTTCAGGACTTTCAAACTTGCTGTCAAAGTGTGAGAATATTGCTGTCTTCATGCTTCCGCCAATGTTGCCGTCAGATTGAATACGCTGTTTTGACTTGCAACACGCTGTCTCCTTGTAACCTTACTGTCAGTGTAATGACAGTAACCTTATTGTTGCTGTTGAGCTGATGCATGTTCTTGAGGCTTGAACATATCAATGAAGTTCTTCCAAGATACATACTTATTACATTGCAACAATTATTTAGGTCACAAGAACACACTCTGGCTGTGACAGTATATTCTACTTAGTAAAACTAAGTACAATAAAATCTAGTTAAGTTGTCTCTAAGCTATCACCATAAATCCTAATAATATATAATATTTTTAATGTAAGATATAAATATATTTATTTTTATTTAAATATTTCATTAGGAATAGTCAATACTAATTTTGTAATTAAAACTTCTATTTCTCAATTTTAAGTTTTATTGATATATTTAAGATGTAGTTTTCTTTACTTCACATAAAATTTTCATTTGTGTTGTATATGAAGAAATTTTTTTAACATATTTTTAGATTTTACTTAGTATGTCAATTCAAATAATATCTTACATTTGACTACTTACTTAATTTAATCTTTCTAGTTTTTAATTATTGTATAAATATATTTAATATTGTTTGCGTGTTGCAATTGCATTAAATTTGACTATGTTATTTCTAATGCTGGATACCAAAAAAATCAATCTAATTCGAAACTCGACGAATTTTATTTTAGATATTGAGTTTTGGATATGGTTTGGATTTTACAAAATTCGGACCCGACCCGTTGTCATCTCTACCTGTAAAATAAGACATTTGCAAATGAGCATCACCTATCTTTTTTCGATTTTACTAACGTGTTATAATAGAAAATTGTACATGAAACTAAAATCAAATTTGTAATATATAAATACTTAATCACATTAATATATAAGTGTCCGTGTAATTTATTTATCGGGTTAAAAAACATGAATTCCATTTTCCTTTAATAGTGAGTATATTTTTCTGACATAAATCTGAAGAAAGTGCTTACGTAGTTCTGAAAAGTCGTTTGTGTTGTGTACATTCATGCGGTATGTCTTTAGGGTCTTGCATGAAAATGATGCCCAAAATCCGAACACAAAATGATATTAAACTACTTGATTTTTTTGTGTACACGAAACGAAAAAATATGGCAATTACATTAAATTTTACTCTCTGTCCAAGTTATCTAAGTATGTTACTATATAACTGAAAACAACATTGAGATCTCACAAAAGAAAATATATCGGATTTTGTACTTTCTCCTTGTGAATGATAATCCCCGTTTCTTTTTCTTGATTTTACTTTGTTTTTCAATAAATATCTCTATTTATGAGATACTAGTACCCTGTTAGTGGATTATATCTACCAACATATTGGGTTTTGCTCTTTCTGTTTTGAGAGTAAGTTCTTTTATTTTACCAAAAGGGTATATGTTTCATTTTTCATTGATATAAGCGAGGGATGTACCACAATTTAAGATCTGATCAATGATAGAAGTTTGGATGAGAATTATTTACGTTTAGAAAAATAGTAATTTATAATTTTTTTTTGAAAATTTGATTATTTTTGTAGATATCGTATACCCTTTTATTGATGAATTAATTATCTATAAAAATATAGTGATTTATAAGAATATTTGCACTGACCAATTTGATAAAGAAAATATTCACTAATAATATTTTCATTGACTCTGTAATGAACTTTATTTTGTAATTGATAATTTATACAATAAATAATGTCTAATATTATTTTATAGTATATTTAATTTTTTGAATAATTCAATTATATTGTTAGGTCAATTTTTTTGTCCCGTTAATTATTGCTTAACTAAAAAATACACATAAATAAAATGTTATAGATAATTTTTTTAAATTTTAGTTTTAAATTTAGATTGGTTGAGTCTAGATCTTTTTTTATAATTGATTAATTTAGAAGTTTATATAACTTAAATTTTGAACGAATATTTAAAATAGTGTGGTAAGTATTTTTTATATTTTTAATTCAATAATATTGCATTTATTCAAATTTGATTGTATATTATGATTTTAAATCAAGAGTTTGATATATAAAAATATTATATCATACATAACATAGATAAAATAAACTCATGTATTAAAACAATATATTTGTATTAAAATCAATTAATAAATACGCCATTTTGAAAAAATGACTATATACACAGGGAGGGGTGCAAAGAACATATGTGCCAATATACAATAATATAATTGTAATTGATTTTAAATTAAAAAAATTGATTAATTAGTTAGTACGTATTTATGAAAATTAAGCCATAATATATATATATATATATATATATATATATATATATATATATATATATATATATATATATATTGTAGTATGATTGTAGTTGGTATTTATGAAAATTAGCTCGTTATATATTTTAGTATAACTTTGATTGATTTTAAATTAAAATTAATAAATATATTATCACTTTAAAAAATTTGTAATTTATGCATGTACTAAATAAAATAAATTTTGTATTTCAAAAAAATTGTTAAGTAACCACCATAGGTAAATTACAAGGATGAGAATTATGTGGTTGTTTTAATTTTAGAGGTAAATTCTAATTGGTCCTTATATGTATTATGAAAATTAATCTGTAATATATAATAATGTAATTATGATTAATTTTTAATTAAAATAGTGGAAAATTAGTAAATATTGTGAAAATCACTTAATATTATATATTTGTATAATCCTGATTGATTTTAGTATAAAATATTAATTTATTATCAATAATTGTTGACTAAATTCTGATAGACTCTTATATGTATCATGAAAATTAATTTGTAATATATAATAATGTAATTATGAAAAATTTTAAATCAAAAGAGTGGAAAATTAGTAAATATTGTGAAAATCACTTAATATTATATATTTGTATAATCTTGATTGATTTTAATTTAAAATATTAATTTATTATAAATATTTATCGACATTAAAAAATTTGTTATATAGGAGTTAAATCAAATAGCTATTATATTTACATTAGAACTGTTAACTAACCATGATTAGTGCACCCTACCTACCTTTATTAGTAGAAGAAATCCACAATAATCACATCACATTCACCATTACATATCACCATTAAACATAATATTGTACTGAGACCGTAGTCACACATATCATAACCCAGTTTATCTATTTCGAGCAAAACCCCATGTTGACGGAGGAATTTGGGAACAACAAAATTCGAGGTACGTCGCCGGAAACAAGATCTACAGCGGTGGTCCTTTGCCGGAAAAAGCGGATGAGTGTGGTGGTTGTATGTAATTGGTGGCTGAGATTGATAGGGTTAGTGGCGGCTATTTCAGAACGGGTCCTTATATCCAGGCAAACCCTTGGAGGCCTTCTGCGACGGACACCCCCCTCCTGAGATACGACATGAGGGAGTTCTTCAATAACTCCTAGAATCCCAGCCTAAGTGGAATCCCAGAAGAGAATTCTTCAATGGCTCTTGGAAAACCAGCTTGAGTAGAATACTTCATCATGACTTGTCATTGAGGGCGCGCCCTCCTTGTAAGGAAAAAGAGGGCGCGGCCTGATTGCTTGCTATCTTACCAAAACCCTAATTTATTTGGAAAATCCCCAAATTAAACCAATAGCTGACCCAAATCCATCTTGAAAATACCCAAGTGAAATTTTGGCTATAACAACTACCCCCCAATTCCATATGTAATTATGAATAAAATATGGAATTTTCCTAAAAACTCCGAAATTTCTTAACACTACAACAGGGCGCGCCCTAATATAGGGCACGTCTTCTGAATTTCAACCGCCTCTTGCTTTACAAATGTCATCCATTATCTTCTCAAACCCCTATAAATACCCCCTTCTTCTTTCACTTTACTCTTTTCTTCATCTCTCTCCTTGCAAAGAACTCTTCTCCGGTGATTTTCACTTTCCGAGCAAAAATCCGATCAATTTTACCACGTTTCCGTGTATATCTTCAACAAATCTTACTCTGGAACTTCCAAGGTACATTTTCATACCTTTATTTCAAATTTTAGCCATGTAAATTGCTTGATTCGTCAATGTGACTGTTCATTCTTCTCGTGTTCTTCAATTTTACTGTGTATGTATAGGTGCATATATATATTCTTTAATCTTGTTTTGTTGTTGCAAACTTTATGAGTAATGTTCCTACAAAATTACTAACTCCGCATAATTCTTGAGCGTGCCTTACTCCCAGGACGCGTCCTCATTTTAGTTTTCTTCAACCTAAGTTTATGATTCTTCAGGACGCGTCTCGTACACAGGGCGCGCCTTGAATTTCTCTGATACCTTGATATAGTTAAAAATCAATCCCTTGCCTTTTCTAGAACATGCCTTAGGTTTCAAAGAAATACTCGAAGAATTTTCCTTCTCGTCATTTCCTTGGGCGCGCCCTTAGTCTTTTTACTTTTAATTTTGCAGCTGGAGGGCGCGCCGTCGCCATTTCACCCTTTCAAGGAACTGAATAGACGTATTTGGATTTGGTCTCCTTTTCCAACTCCTCTTCCTCCTAATCCGCCCAGGCCTCTCTTCTCATTCATATCTTCAAAAGATAGGGCGCGCCTTATTCAAGAATTTCAAGACGGCGCCATGAGTTTCTCTAGCGAAGAATCCCTCAACCATGCCACTTTAAATGTTCAACCTTCTAAAGAATCCCAAACTCCTTCTGAAGTAAACAATTCTTATAATTCCAAGGATGATAGTGACTTCATTCCCAACTCAGAAACATCTGGTGATTCTCATTCTTCAGACACTTACTCGGTTGAGGGCGCGCCTTCAGCCTCTTCTATTTCCCCTTTAATAAATTCTGAGCCAACATCTCCTCCTCCTTCCCCAACTCCATTTGAGCACTGGGAAGTTCTTGACGAAGAAATTGACATCGAGTGGGGAAGATATGGAGACATGTCTGAGAAAGAGAAGAATCAACTCAGAAAGAAATGAGGCAAGCTAGCCTGTGTAAGCATGTCGTCTACCGCTACAAATGATGAAGTGGAATGGGCCATGAAATATTACGGCCAAGAAGGACTTTGGGTCATTCCACACTCTCACCATCGTCCCCATATCTTCAACTACGGGGGAAATTTTAGAATTCCAAGGATGGTCCTAAGCCCAAAACTCGTAGCTCTTGGTGTGGGCATGCCCATGCATCCATACTTGAGAGAGATCCTCGAATGGTATAACCTTGCTCCAATTCAACTTTCTCCCAACAGCTACAAGCTTGTTCTTGCTCTTTTCATTCTTTATCATGACCTCGGATTCGGGAATCCCTCCATGCCAAAAATTAGCTATTTCTTTAGTATCCGTCAATCAAATATTGGCTATTATTACTTGGTGATCAACAAACCTCACAATAATAAAGGCTTTTCCGAAGGAAAGATTAGCAACATCAAACGATGGAAGGAGCCTTATTTCTTCGTTTGGGACGTTCCTCGAGCTCGTGTTCAATTCAATACTGACCCTCGTAAGTGAGGGCGCGTCCTAAATTTCTCTTAACTTTCTTCCTTTTAAGTTTCTATTAACTCCTTAAGTTAAAACAGATAGAAAAATTTAAAAAAACTCTTCAGGGCGCGGCCGAAGCCAGGGCGAAAGCTGTGCTTAAAGTGGCAGCAGAAATATTCAATCTTCAAACTCTTATCACCGAGGAAAATCTAAAAAGAGTTGGAACTCTGTCTAGTAGAGTTGGATCCATATGTAAATTTAAAAATTTTAGAAATGGTGTTGCTGCACCAACTTCCTCTTCTAGTAGTGAAAGTGATGATTCTGACTCCGGAGGTATAAGATTGTACGTAGGGCGCTGCCTAATATTTAGTTTAGCCTTTGTTGTTTTTTTCTTTACCTTATATGTTATACTTTATAACTTGTTTGTCCAAGCTTTCTTTATTGAAGGCGAGGTCTAACTTTTTTGCTGGTTTTGTGCAGATATGGCTCCCCAAATTCCTCGTGGCTTTGGAGCTACAAAGAAAAACGACAAAGAGAAGAAAAACGACAAGGCCGGTACCTCCGATTCTAGGGTGCGCCCTACCCAACAACAAAAGTCTAACCAAGTAATTCCACCTTCTTCTGGATCTTCAAAGAGGAATGCTGAGATCCAAGAACCTCCTGTTGATAAGGGCAAAAAATAATGAACTGAGGGTGCGTCCTCATATGTCGAAACCCTTGTTGGGCCAACTACTGCTTCACTTGTCACCGAAAAGGAAATTGATCTTTGGCAGAATATGAATGCTGATGACGAGATGAATTCCATGATCAAAGCCTCTGCTCAACTTTTGGTTCAATCCCTAGGGGGCGCCCAGAGGGTTCATAAAGAAAAGCTTCACATCAACAAGCTCGAGGCTGAGAATAGGAAATATGCAAAAATGATAGTGGAGAGTGACAACAAATGGAAAAAGGAATGTGACTCCAAGGATGCTACTATCCAAGATCTTAAACATGATTTGCAAGACGCTATTGACCATCGCTAACTCCTGGTTAATAAAAATGATAAGTTGGAAAAAGAGAACGAAGACTTGAAAGTGCAGCGGGATGCTCTTGAGATAGAAAAATTTGACTGCTGGAAGGATGAAAAACAGGCTATGGAAGACCGCAATTTCCAAGCTGGTTTTGATTTTTATCTTCTTGGATTCCTAGCCAACGACCCTGATTATAACTGGGCTGAGAAGTTGGTGCTGATAGTGCTGAGGACATAGCCGCATTCAAGATCAAGAATGCCGATGCTATCAAAGCAAGGAGAATTGAACTGGGATTAGAAGAAACTTCTCAGGACGTGCCTTCGATAGAAGACGTTCCAAATAATCCAGAACAAATACCTCAAATTACAACCAATTCTAATCAACTGCCTCCTGCTGTAACCTCCAACCAGGATTCTATTCTCGAGATGACAAGTCCCCTTACTCAGCCAAATGATATCCAGGACGCGTCCCCTACTGCCTCAAAGGGCGCGCCTTGATATCAAAAACGTTTCCCTAAATTTTAATCAACCCAACTTTTGTTTGAACTATAAATTCTCTAAGGTGCGGGTCCTTTGTAAAACCTTGCAATTTGTAACATGAATTTATTTCTTAACTCGTGTTTTCTGGTAACTTCGAATATTTAATATGTTATTATGTTTCTTCAAGTTCCCTGCATCATTATTGCCAAAGTACTTTTGCCTTAAAATTTCTTGTTTTAGATCTGTCTTCATTTTCGTTAAAAATAATCATAGGGCGCACCCTAATGTATTAGGGCGACTTTCTTGAAATCCTTTCCAATTCTTCTAACACCTTTAATATGCGTTTAAAGCATATCTTCAAACAGATCTTCAAGTCATTATTGTATGTAAGCTGAGGGTGCGCCTTGATACACTAGGGCGCAGCCTCCAGATTGAATTTCTTCAAGTATTAAGAAACAAGCTTGTAAAAAATTGTCAAATCCTTATTAATTAAAATCACTTGTAAATTCTTCAGTATAAACGTAGGGCGCACCCTATTGAATTAGGGCGCGGCCTTTTGTATTTCAACAACCTATATTCTTCTAACAATTCTCGAATATATTGAAAATCTTGAAAAAACTTGAAAATCTTCATTAAACTTGAGTCTCTTCAGAACAAGGGAAGGTGTAAAAACACTACCCCCTAGCTAAGAATAGTTATTGAAAAGTGTAAAAATCTGCAAGTCTCGACTAACTCTAAGGAAGGCATATATGCACTACCC
Organism: Saposhnikovia divaricata; assembly: GCA_036435485.1. Classification (NCBI taxonomy): domain Eukaryota; kingdom Viridiplantae; phylum Streptophyta; class Magnoliopsida; order Apiales; family Apiaceae; genus Saposhnikovia; species Saposhnikovia divaricata. The sequence continues at coordinate 246,502,654 of CM071594.1, read as the reverse complement.
CTAGACTAGGAGAACAATTATTCATACTAGTCTATAACTTAAATATAAGCCTTCATCATAAAATAGGGGGCCGAAGCACCCTATTGATAATATCTCTTAAAATGCTCCGCATTCCATGCCCTTGGAATCGTGTTACCATCCAAGTCTTCTAGGTGATAAGTGCCTTCCCAGATGATAGACTTGATCTTGTAAGGTCCTTCCCAATTGGGGCCAAAAACTTCATGAGCTACTATCCTTGTATTAGGCATAACCTTCCAAAGAACTAAATCACCCACCTTAAAAGGACGGGTCTCTTCTGAATGAACCTGCTCCAATCTCCACAGGAACCATTGCTTCGCATCCATAGGATAACACAAATGGGGAATCCCCCGTTGTAGTCCTTGGAGTGGTGTTATATGACCACCAAACCATAGGAAGTTCTTCGGGCTAATTTCCCTTGCTTTCTTCTAACTTCGTCTTCAAAGTATGCTTGATGATCTTATTAATAGCTTCCATCTGCCCATTACTTTGAGGGTGATACACAACTGCAAATTCTTTCTTGATCCCCAAGTCATCACACAGCTTCCGCAACTCTCTGCTATCGAAATGCTTTCCATTATCTGATATAAGCTTATATGGGATCCCAAATCTGCACACAATAGAGTTGAAAACAAAATCTCGAATTTTCTTTGCAGTGATTGTGGCCAAGGGCATCGCCTCTGCCCACTTGGTAAAGTAATCCACAGCAACAACAGCATACTTCACACCCCCTTAGCCTTGGGGAGTTCTCCAATGAGATCTATTCCCCACATTGCAAACGACCATGGACTCATTAGAGAAGTCAAGGTAGTAACAGGACTGGTAGAGCAGTTGGCAAACCTCTGGCACTCATCACATGCCTTAACAAACTCATAAGCATCATTCTTCAAGGTAGGCCAATAATATCCTTGCCTTAACACCTTCATCGCTAATGAACCACCCCCCGAGTGATTACCGCAAATTACTGCCAAGAATTGTGCAACCATAAAAACTTTATCACTGGAATCTTTTGGCCCTTCAACTGAATCATCTGTATATCTTATCTTATCACTGAGGCTTGATCATTTTAATGAACTTCTTTCAGCGACTTGATCCTTGTTGGTGCCCGTTCTTCAAATTTCACGATCCCTGTATAGAGTTTATTATTTATCTTTTATCCTAGTTGAGTTATATATGTCCTCTATTACATATTACATTTTTATGTTTTACATAATCTCTCCCGTAATCTCTCTTTTTCCTTATCTCTCCCACTCGATCCCTCTCCCTTGTTCATTCCCTGTTTCTTGTTCTTACAGCGGGGTGACTGTGGTGTTGCTTCGTAGTGCTGCTGTGCGTGCGTGTGTCATCAAGTCGTTGTGTGTATCGTGTGTGTGCTTGTGTGTGTGCTTGTGTGTGTGCCAAGAGTGTGTGTGCGTGTGTGGGTTGTAACTACAGCTTGATTACTGTGATGTAATCAGTGGTTTTAGTATTTAGTGTTGATGAATCGTGATAGTCGACCTTGTTCGACCCCGTTCGATTACTTTGTTCACTGTGATGGCTTATTTCGTTATCAATTCTGTAAATACATATATATTTTCTGTGACTGTTGATTCGGTTATTGTGGATTCAGTGGTGTTGCAGTGATATAAATGAAATTATTTTTTTGTGACTACATATTGATTACAGTCAGAATTCTATTGGATTATTTGTTGAAATTGTAAGGTTGTCGTTTAATACTTGTGCGAAATTTTGGAAATGGAAACCCGATTCGGGAACCCTCGAAATTTTGCCCCCTCGACAGTGATTTAATTTGAGTCGAGGGTAAATTGGCAATGATGGAACGTGAGCCAAAGATACTACAATAATAATAGTATTCAAGCATATATTTTGCGATGGTATTTATTTGGGAATTGAATTGACTTGGGTCGGTTGTAATCCGACGGGTAGTCCGTTAAATAAAACGACCCTGTCAAAATTTTTCCAAAATTTTAAATATTTGAATTATGAATAAATTATATAATTGTTGTTAATTTGATTGTATTTGAGTTGTAATCGATAAATTGTAAATTGTTACTCAGTAAGGATTGTAAGTGTTTATGTGCCCATATATTGTTGTTTTATTTTGATACGTTTTTATATTATATTAGAGGACTAACGAATGGGTAGATCTAGAGTAGTTGTATGTCGAGTATTAAATAGAGTACTGAAGTAGTAATTTTATTTGTAGATTCGAAGGAAGTAGGTCTCAGTGACAAGGGCAAAGGCAAGGCAGAATAATCAGTGGTTCTTGAGTAAGGCAAGTAACCTTAACTTGTTTCTTCAATTATGTCGAATATTGTTCCACTTGTACCTAATCATACAACCCTACTTCTGTAGATACATCATGTGTTGATTTACTTTCCTTTTGTTATAAATTCCAAATTGATATTGTTGAACCTTATTTCCTAGATTATCTTCACTTGAACCTATGAATGTTGGAACTGAAATAGTATTTCTCATTTGGAAATGAATAAAACGCCAGATACCCGATTTCTTGTCTGAATTACTTGATATACCTCTTGACTCGAATTAAACAAGGTAGTCGATTGTCCCGACACCGGAATTGGAAGTTTTATTAAATGAAAATGTTTTCAGGACTGAGGACGCTAGTCAGTATACGAGTATTATGTTATAGGCCAATAAGGGGCCTAGGATCTAGTTGAATATTTGGATATACCAAGAGAGTATATCCGGAGTTTTAGTGTGACTGATCGTCCACTTTAACTCATAGCGTCAAAATGAAAATCCAATTCTAATCTACAAATTAATTATCCAGCTGACATTGATTGCTATCACTTGACTTTGAGTTTTCCAAGTAAATTATTGAATTGTTTTATCATTCTTCCATTTGATATATATATACTTGCTGAGCAAATTTGTTGCTCACTCTTGTGCTATATCTAACCTTTCAGTGAAATCAGAAGATGACAACGCCTAGGACTATGATCATAGGGTTTCCAGGATTCGAGCAGACGGTCGAGATTCAGATTCCCTCTGAGGTTTTGTTATAGTTGTTGGATAGGCTTTTGAGCAGTGTAATATTGTAATGGTTTAAAATTGTATTAGATGTAATAACTTAGACATTTGATCGTTGGCGTGGGTCCCTCATCGGGTCAACTCAACGATATTGGTAATTTGTAATAACTTATCTTTTGGCTAGTTTCTATTCAGACTGTAACCTGTTGTGATCCTGGTATTATTTCGGGGTTTGTTTTCAAAAATATATATTTATACGCAGGTTATTTTAAACTAGTATTGTAGTGGGCCCAAATTTTACCCCGGATTTGAGGGCGTCACAGGTTGGTATCAGAGCAACAGGTTTCCAGTCACTGAATAGACAAGTTAGAGTTGTATTAGGCAGGACCACATTTAATCAGACTCATGTAGAGTTTGAGTTAGGATCATTGGTTATGATTTTGGATTTTGAGATAGGATATGTACAGTTCGCATATATTAATTATGTAGCGATACAGTCTCCTACTGATCGGAGGCCGGGGCCTCAGCCTCTAGCCGTTCGGGTGATTCGCGGTCCAGGATATCCCCAGGATCCAGCTTCAGCGACCCCGGTGGTTCAGTTACCTCCAGATGTGTTCTCGAGGCCAGTGCATCTAAGGCCATCCATTGATCCTATGCCTTCCTCATCTGATGCTACTGCCGCGAGTGTGAGAGGAGATGTGATGGAGGTTAGGATGTTAGCAGCAGCTCGATTTGAGGGGATGACGGCAGGTGGCAGGGAGCCGACTGTAGCGGAGCTGAGAGGTTTGGTGACTTATATGCTAGAGGGTTTGGAGGACATTGAGCGTGATGCTTAGTGGTATGGGTGATGCAGTTGAGGGTGGAGTTATGTAGATAGTAGCTGACTCTACTCATGTTTTGCTTATGTATTTATGATGTATGGGATGTAGTTGTAGTTCATCAGAAGAGCAGTGTGGGTATAGTAGGACCCAGTTTTTGGTGGTTGTATTTCTGCGCTGTTGAGTAGCGGATAGCTGTATATCTAGTTGTACCCCACTTTTGTGACCTTGAAGCGCCTTGTGCGTTGTACTGATCCAGTATATATATATGATGTTGTAGTTGTTTATTCCTGTTATATATATCCTGTCATTTCTCTTCATGCATTGTTAATGTCAGCTATAAAACTTTGTAGTCATTTTGTTAACCAGGTTTCCCCAGCATATTCTGTTATACCTTGTGAATTATATTATTCATATTGAGATCGTTTCATTTACTATCAGTATAACCTTGATATAACTTTGAATATAACCAGGTACCGCTGTTTTGATGCATCTTTTATACCTTTTGAATTGTGATATTAAATTGTAAGTTCTGTGTAGGAATATGCCTCCCAGGAGAAGAAATACCAACCGTCCACCTCCCCGAAACCCAGAAACTGATGAAAACCCAAATAACCAGGGAGGTCAAGTGGACCCAGCAGTAGCTCAGATTCTTCAAATTCTCACCCAACAGACAGCTAATCTAGCACAACAACAACAACAGATATTACAACAACAGCAACAAATTTAGCAGCAAATACTACAGCAGCACCAGAATCAGCAACAGCAGCACCAGGAACAGGGCAATCCGGTGGTGACCTTTAAATCATTCCAGGCAGTTAAGCCACCTGAGTTTAAAGGGTCAGCAGATCCAGTGGAGGCCAATACATGGTTGAAGGAGGTTGAGAAGGCGTTTGCATTGGTTAAGGTTGGGGAGGAACAGAAAACAGAATATGCGAGCTATCTTTTGAAGAATGAAGCGAATTTTTGGTGGGAATCAATTAAAGCAACCCAACCTGAAGGTTTGATTACTTGGGCGACATTCAAGGAATTGTTTATGGAGAAATATTTTCTAGGGTACATGCAAGATCAGATTGAGATGAAATTTTTGGAACTAAAACAAGGTAATATGACCGTTGCAGAATACGAAGCTAATTTCACAGAGTTAGCTCGGTTTGCAGAATACGAAGCTAATACTGAGAAGAAGGAAGCCAAAAAGTTTCAGCAGGGCTTGAAAGCTTGGATTCGAGGTAAGTTGGCCATTCTGGAATTAGATACTTATGCAGCAGTAGTGCAGAAAGCCATGATTGCAGAAACTGAGAGTGATATGTCCCAGAAGGAGAGGGAAGGAAAGAAAAGAAATGCAGAGTTTAGTGAAGGGAACAAGCAGCAAGGAAGTTCTCAAGATCGTGGTGTCAAGAAACCAGGGTTCCAGTCGGGAAAGTTTGGGGTCCACAAGAAGCCCAATGAAGGAAGTGGGGAGCAAGGGGGTCAACCGCAGGTTATGAACCAAGCAAGGCAGCAGAGGCCACCTTTGACAGAATGTAAAATATGTGGTAAGAAGCATCCAGGACCCTGTCAGAAGCCTCACACCATCTGTTTCAAGTGCAACCGGAAAGGGCATTTTGCAAATGAGTGTCCGAATCAGATTCCAGCAGCTAAGCCGGACCTTGTGTGCTACAAATGTGGGATGCCAGGGCACATTGCGAGGAATTGCAAGGCCCCCGAAGTTCTAAGGATAACAGGACCGCCCGCCAGGCCAACTCCTCCAACAGCCAGAACATTCAATATGACCATGAGGGATGCAGTTTGTGATGCGAACGTGGTTGCAGGAACATTTGTTATTAATTCAGTATGTGCTAAAGTGTTAATTGATTCCGGAGCTTCTAAGTCCTTCGTGTCTAAGGAGTTTCCTAATAGATTAAATTGTGAGGTTATACCATTGAAGCAAGTATTACACATAGAAGTAGCAAATAGTGAACGAGTTCCTGTGAGTCAAGTATATCCTCAGTGTAAAGTTGAGATATTGGGATACTATTTTGATGCGGATTTAATACCTTTCAGTTTAGGGGAGTTTGATGTGAATTTAGGAATGGATTGGTTGTCGAGTTATGGAGCGCATATAAATTGTCAAAATAAGAGAGTGACTCTAAGAGCTTCAAACGGTAAGGAGGTTATATTTCGAGGCCAGAAACAAAAGAAGGAGTTTCTAACGATGATTCAGGCCAAGAGGTTATTACGTCAAGGATGTGAAGCATACTTAGCCCATGTAGTAGACCTGAGCAAACAAACAACCAGGCTGGAAGAGATTCCCGTAATGAGCGAATTTCCAGATGTCTTTCCCGATGAATTGCCAGGGTTACCTCCAGACAGAGAGATAGAGTTCGCGATTGATTTAGCTCCAGGGACGCAACCCGTTTCTAAGGCACCCTATAGAATGGCACCAGTTGAAATGAAAGAGTTGGCTACGCAATTGCAAGACTTGTTGGATAAAGGGGTGATCAGCCCTAGTGTTTCTCCGTGGGGAGCACCGGTGTTATTTGTGAAGAAGAAAGACGGAAGTATGAGATTATGTATTGACTACAGAGAACTAAACAAGTTAACCATCAAGAACAAATACCCATTACCAAGGATTGATGACTTGTTTGACCAATTGAAGGGCGCCGTTTATTTCTCTAAGATTGATCTGAGATCTGGTTACCATCAACTCAAGATTAAGCCAGAAGATGTGCCCAAGACAGCTTTTCGAACCAGGTATGGGCATTATGAATTTCTAGTTTTGGCATTTGGACTGACGAACGCGCCCACATCATTCATGGATCTAATGAACAGAGTCTTCAAGAAATATTTAGACAAATTTGTGATCGTATTTATAGACGACATTTTAATATACTCAAAGACGGAGGAAGACCATGCAGATCATTTGAGAATAGCATTGGAGACGCTAAGGCGAGAGAAGTTGTATGCGAAATTTTCTAAGTGCGAGTTTTTGTTACGAGAGGTTCAATTCTTAGGGCACGTGGTTCGCAGTGAAGGCATAACAGTGGATCCAGCGAAAATTGAAGCCATCATGAATTGGGAAAGACCGAGGACACCGACAGAAGTCAGAAGCTTCATGGGATTAGCAGGATATTATCGAAGGTTTGTTCCGGATTTTACCAAGATAGCATCACCGTTGACGAAACTTACCTGGAAAAATGAGAAGTTTGTTTGGAATGACAAATGCGAAGAGAGTTTCCAGGAATTAAAGCAAAGGTTAGTAACTGCTCCCGTTTTGGCACTTCCAGATGATCAAGGAAACTTTGTGATTTATAGCGATGCTTCTCATAAAGGCTTAGGATGTGTTCTTATGCAACATGACAGAGTGATTGCATATGCTTCTCGACAACTGAGACCTCATTAACAGAAGTACCCCACCCATGATTTGGAATTGGCAGCCATAGTGTTTGCACTGAAGATATGGAGACATTATCTATATGGAGAGAAATGTGAGATTTTCACCAATCACAAGAGGTTGAAGTATATCTTTACTCAAAGGGAGTTAAATATGAGACAACGGAGATGGTTAGAGTTGATCAAGGACTATGATTGTTCTATAAATTATCATCCAGGGAAAGCGAATGTGGTGGTAGATGCATTAAGCAGAAAAGAGAGACTGAACATGTTGACGACGGCAGCAGAGCTACATAAGGAATTTGATAAATTGGAAATAGAGGTTTGTATTCCAGTTCCTGCTACTGAAATGATGTATGAGATGACCTTCCAGCCCGAATTATTGGAAAAGATAAAGAGGTGTCAAGAAGAAGTAATGAACCATGATATAGGAGAGTTAACAGGAGAAGAGATATGCAGTCAGAAGGATGACAAAGGAATCTTACGTGTTTCTTCGAGAATTTGGGTACCTAACGTGGCAGAGCTAAGACGGGAGATTTTACGCGAAGCGCATAATTCAAGATTATCCATCCATCCAGGAAGCACCAAGATGTATCGGGACTTAAAGCAAATTTTTTGGTGGCCAGATATGAAACGAGAGATTGTTGAGTGGGTAAGTAAATGTTTCACATGTCAGAGAGTTAAAGCCGAGCATCAGAGACCCAACATATTACTACAGCCATTGGATATTCCTGAGTGGAAATGGGAGCACTTAGCTATGGACTTTATGGTCGGATTACCAAGAACGAAAGCCAATCATGATGCGATTTGGGTGATCATAGATCGTTTGACTAAGTCTGCACATTTTCTTCCAATCAACGAAAGATTCTCAATTGATAAGTTGGTACGACTGTATCTAAAGGAAGTGGTTGTGCGTCACGGGGTGCCTGTGACTATTGTATCGGATCGAGATCCACGTTTCAACTCCAAATTTTGGAAACAATTTCAATAATGTTTGGGCACTAAGCTTAAAATGAGTATATCCTATCATCCGCAGACAGATGGACAGAGCGAACGAACTATCCAAACAATCGAAGACATGCTTAGAACATGCGCACTGGATTTTAAGGGAAGTTGGGATGAGCATTTATGTAAGAACCCTAATGTTTGTAAAATTTTCTTTTATATAATATCATATGACATTGTCAATTTGGAACCTTTCTAGTCATCCCTGTTGTTTAATGGAATTGATTGTCTGAGAAATTGTGTTGTTACATTCACCATGTAAGAAAAAAGGAAGATTGTTGAAGGAAAGAATCTTATTGCCAGTAAGATTTATAAAACTTGGGACTTGAGAGTTAATGGAGTATTAAAAGATTTATTAGGAATTATGACGAGGAATTATGGATATTCGAGGAATTTACACAATTAAGTACTTAAGGAATTATAAGGGAAATCTCTACGCGACAAAATATTATTACGAGGAATTAATTAAGATACGATACGAATTAAAGATTAAGTGACAAGCATTGGTGGAAGAATAATGATACAAGGAGTGGTATTGCATGCAAGTCCCATGCAACTAAGTAGTTAGGAAAAGCAAACTAGTAATACCAAGTGGACAAGAGGAATAGTAACTAGTTGGCATTTCTTTTTCCAAGGGAGACAAGAGGGTATGGTGGCCTATACCTAGACTTGCAACATGTGATGCATATACATATACCTAATACATATATCACCCAACCACTTTACAATTATTCAACCAACCAAAAAGCAAAACACAAACACTCTTCCCCCCCCCCCAAGCACAAAAGCTCTCGGCCAAAGCTAGAAAGCAAGGAGAAGAAGAAATTTTCTTCCATTTCTCTTCATTCATAAATCAAGGCAAAATTCCTAGGAACTCTACATCACATAAGAAAGGTATACTAAGAATTCCAAGCCTTTTCATCCATTAATTTTCAAGATATTAATTGTTAAAGTTTTGGTGAACAGTAACAATGTTAAGTTTTCTTTTAGATCTTGGATTATAAGGGTTGTAGGAGATCATTCAAGGTGTTCTTGAGATTTGTAAGGCATACCCAAGGCTCCTAAATACTCAAGAAGGTATAAAAACCCTAACCCCTCTTGACCATGTAGTGTTTATGAAGTTTAATGATAGATCCATGTGTATTTGTGTTAATCTTGGATGTATAAGTGATGGATGATATAGATCTTGAGTTTAAGTGTTGTGGTTGTGATTTTGATGCTTGTGGTTAGTATATGTATCTCCATGAATGTTATAAGGTATGAACTTGGCGACTTAGATGTTGGTTGTGATGTGGATGTAAGAATCTTGGTTGATTTAGTGAAACAAGCATGCTGAGTTTTTCCAGGAACTTGACCTGTCTTGTAAGATGGTTTTGAACCACCAAATCTTGTCCCCTGAGGTCCTAATATATATTGTTGTAAAGGTATTTGAATGTAGTTTCTAGAAATATAAGGTTCATGACTAGGTGATGTATAGATTTTAAGTTATGGCCGGAGAAGTGAAATGTGTTTCTGGATTCCGGACTGCACTAAATGGTCCCCTTGTGAACCTTGTTTAAACCCATAAAATTTATGTGGGATCATGGAAAAATCTGAGAAGCTAGTAAATGTAGTGGTGAAGGCTACCCAAAAAGAATTGGATTAAAATATGAATTTTTCAATTTTATAAAAATGCTAGAGTAAAATTCGCGCAAGGGAAGAAGTCGTAAGTGGAGTGTAGTTTTAGGGGTAATGAATATGGTTCGGATATGGTAACCAAATTAAGTCGAATAAGTGACGAGCGTAATCGAGTGATGACATGAACCTATAGTGGGGCTAGAGTGTCATAAGACGAAGTCATTAAGTTAATTTTGTACCCCCTAAAACCCCGCAATTAAAGAGATATTGTTAAGGTACTAACGAACGGTTATTGCTTATGTATAGATCATTCCACTCCGCACGCTCGACCACCCCAACCACACCAAGGCAAGTTTACTTTTCAAAACTTACATATACAAGGACTTTCACTGTTGTGTTTGTAGTTTTCAATCGTATCAAATGTTATGTTTATCGAAGTATTGATGAAATTGAGATGTATAAGTACATATATGTTTGTACCCCTTGAACTTAGATTGAAATGTTTTCCTCGGATAACGACTCTAGCAATAGAGGTCGTAGCGGTCCGTATATACTATTGACCGGGGAGCGATATATTACTATATCGTAACTAGATTGCGAAAACCCGAAGGGTCATTCGGGGAGTATCGTATACTCAAGTAATTATTTTTATATCTTCGTAAATACTCAAAATACCTATCTTGGATTAAAAGCTTATTTTATTAAATAATTATTTTATTAATTATTAATATTAATCTTAAAATATCATTTATTAATTATTGTTCTTTATTTTAAAGATAAAGCTAATCCAAGATACCTTTAATACTTTCAAACTCGAACTCTTTCGAACTCAAAACATTTTCGAAAACCCCCGGTCAGGTTCTGCTTCTTGTATGATTTCAAGAATCATCGGTCGACTGATGTCGGACCTCAATTACTCTATTTTCAATCAAAATCAAGTTTTCAAAAGAAAAAGAAAAAGGGACTCTGGCAGGTGTGGGAACCGTTGACGAACGATTCCCGGGATGTGTAAGCGGCCGTGAGCCAGGCGGTCCATCAATTATTATTCCGGCCCAGGTGTTGCCGAAGGATGATTACGGATGTAGTTTTCATCGAGGGTGATTACGGATGTAGTTTTCACCCGGGGATAGTTACAGATGTAGTTTCTATCCTTCTATCGGTAGAGAAGACCCGCGGATTATTGGACTTGGATGTGGCGACTGATCATCGTCAATCCTTGTCAGGTTTTTTTTATGTTTTCTTCCAGTCCCATCCTCCACTTTGGAAAAATGCTCAAACACTGCTTCTTGGGCCTAAGTGCCAAGTTGCCGATAGTGTGGCTTTTGATAAGAAAAATATTGACATCGTGCAGTATCTAGAACTGCACGATTTTCTATAAAGATTGGCACGTGTTAGTGCACTCTTGCAATTATTTCAAAGAATGAAATGTTTTTGAATGAGAAACCTTCCAAGCTAATGGAAGGAAAGAGGTTTGCAAAGATATATTCCCGGCACAGTATGTTAACCGTAGAGTGTTTTGCCGAAAATGATATACTCATATGTATATATTGTCAAACTTGTGGTATATTGAAATAGGAACCTTATAAAGGGTTCATATGTTATTCTTAAAGCTCCTTAGTGAGTATAGATGTTTTATTCAAACTCGGACATATATACTGTCCAATTATGTTTTGAAATCTGAGATATATACCCATATAGTTGGGAATGTTTTCGAAATAAACCACGTTATTATTTTTCAAAATGGTGAACTTGCTGAGCGTTATGTAGCTCATTCTTGCTTTATAAAAACTTTTCAGAAAGAGAAGAATTTGGTCGGTTAACTCCGAAACAGCAGAAGAGGAGTAGAAGATTTACCCCGGAAATGATTTAGTTCCTGATAAATACTACAGAGTAAGTCTGATAGGTTTTCAACTGTAATAGTAAGACTTGTCTTCAAGTGTAGTTGTATAAGTGGAATTGCGTAAGACTCTCATTTGTACAAATGAATTGTAATATTTAGTGGCACTTTTGATTATCGTTTCTGAGGCTCTAACTTGTTTGTGCTTAAGATTGAGGTCTGGATGGATGTATTGTTGAGTTGTACAGTTAATACAGGTATGATATGGTTGGATGGTGATGTGACGACCTGAATCTTTGACCTCTGATTTGGGGGTGTCACAATTTACCCTTGGTAGAGTTTTCTTATAATAATAGCTATCATGCAAGTATTGGGATGCCGCCATACGAAGCTTTATATGGAAGGAAATGTAGATCTATGGTATATTGGGACGAAGTGGGAGAACGCAAAATGTTAGGACCAGAGTTACTACAGCAAACGAAGGAAAAGATTGAAATAATTCAAAAAAGGTTGGTTGCTGCCCAGAACAGACAAAAGAAGTATGCAGATCAAGACATAAAAGATTTAAATTTTGAAGAAGGAGAATAAGTTTTGTTGAAAGTATCTCCGTGGAAGGGGTTAGTAAGATTTGGTAAGAAGGGAAAATTAAGTCCAAGATTTGTCGGGCCTTTTGAGGTATTGAAGAAGGTTGGAAAAGTTGCCTACGAGTTAGCCTTACCGCCTCATATGCAACATATTCACAACGTGTTCCATGTATCAATGCTTAAGAAATACCACCCGGACTCTAAACATGTCATCGAATATGAGCCGATAGAGATCCAGTCTGATTTATCTTATGTGGAACAACCCATCAAGATATTAGATCGTAAAGAGAAAGTCCTGCGAAATAAGACAATACCTATATTAAAAGTTTTGGGGAGAAATCCCAGAGTGGAAGAATCAACTTGGGAGCTTGAAAGCGACATGCTCAAGAATTATCCTCATTTATTTACTTAGGTGAGATTCTGGGGACAGAATCCTTTTAAGGGGGGAAGGGTATAACGCCTTAAAATTTTTTTAGTAATAATAATTATTTATTTAATATTAAATGTAAATTATGTGGCGTATATAATTATTGAGGAGGTGGAGTATGTGTGGTATAATGTTTGTGGGCTTAGTTGATGATTTATATGTGATGTGTAGGCCGGGTATTTTTAATTATATTTTTGGGGATTTATTCCTATTTATTCGTGTTATATTTACCTTCTGTGAATTTTATAAAATCTGCGGGATTAGTATAAATCCTTAAAACTTTTACATTATCAACTTTATTAGTTTATTTGAGTTTTAAAAATATTAGATGGAGTTATTTTGAGTTTTAAGAATTTTAAAAGGATTTTATGAATTTATTTGATTTCTATAGATTTAATCTTGTAAAATTCATATTTAATTCGTTTTTGACCCGTTTAATATTCTAAAAATATAGGGAGATGGCTAATTTTGTTCTCTACATTTTAAAAAGAGGATCATGATTTTTCTGTAACATTATTCATTTAATCTCTATTTTACAAAGAAAATTCAGATTGTTTTTTTTCAGAAAATTGAATTTTTGTAAATAACTACACCAACCCTTAATTCTATTTTATTCCCCATTTCCCCTAAATCCCTAAAATCGGTAGATTTTTCCCCAAATCAGTTCTTGGGCTGAGCTCTCAATCTCTCTCGGTATTTCTCGAACCACCTATTCTCTCTCTCCTAAATTAATCTCTCCCGTAATCTCTCTTTTTCCTTAATTAGAACAACCATATTTTTGAAATAAAGAAGACTTTAGTTAGAAAATTTAGAAAATGTAATAGCTGACAAAGATAATTGGTTAGTTATTATTTAGGGGAAGTGTTGGGTTTATATTTTGAGAAAATATTGTATTTATTTTTTTATAATTAAGTTAAATAATTAAGATTAACAAAGTAAAACAATATGTTTTGTTTTTATAATATAGTCTAGATCCGTTGAGGCATGACAAAGTCGTCGTCTACCTGTTCTGGGCCGACTTTGTTTAAGTTTAATCTAGTTCACCAGTCACCACCTTTACATAATAACAAAATCTAGGCCCAGCCCAGACCATATGAAGTTTGGGTTTAAGACGCTGCAGATTAGGGTTTGAGTGGTGTATATATACACCTGGTTATCTCTGTCTCTCTCGCAACATATTTTGATTGGTATCTGCAACTTCTCCATTTAAAATTTCTCTGTCTATACGTATATACGTATGTATACATGAAGAGAGGCGAGATGAAGATAGAAATCATTAGTCTGTCAATCCCCTGATAATCTTTGATGTCAAACAATGAATCCTTACCAGGATATCTGATCGCCCTCTCCTTCTCGTTCATCAATTTTTTTTTTTTTTTTTGTAAATTATTTGCATATATTCTATTGATTCATATTTATAATTAATTATTTGTTGGGGGTAGATGATGAATACTTATGTTGACAAATGGGTAATTTGCATCTGATTTGCTGTGATGCTAAACTCACCTTGGAGAACTGATACTGCCTCTCTCACTTTTTATTTTTTTGCTTAATTATTTTGTGTCAAAGTAATTATTAATTAGTTGAAACTTTTTGTTATTTAGTGTTTTTTTTATTAATAATTTGATTCTTGTAGGGGAAATGATGATGATTATATCATTTAATCAGAGGTTCAGTTATTAATTGTTCGCTGCTGAACAAAATTTTGCACGTCAGTCTGATCCCTTGGGCTCCGTTTGTTTTGATTTCAGTTTTTTTTTTCTTTCATGTTTTTGATATTTATTTGTTGACATACATTAGGTTTGTATGATTGTAAGTTCAGAGAAGAGAATGAATTGAAATGACAATTGTGTTTTGGCTTAAAATGGAATAAAAAGAAAAATAAAAGATAATTATGGACTTGACAAGCATAAGTGCTTTACTTCTAGTATAGCAAGGGAATTAGTCAAGCATCAGGATTTGCACAATTTTTCGATTGAGATGATAAACTTGAAAAAAGAAATTTGTTACCATTGAAAGATTTGTCATCTGGTCAAACAAAGAATTTCCATTACAGATTGTCAAAAAAAGAAATTTTTTTGGTGCATTGAGTTGAGTTTGATGCAGCTTGAAACTTTAAATAGAAATTTATTTTACATGTCAGACAGAAAGATTTTCTCCAGTGATATTTATATACAACAGAGCCATGTTCTTTGCTTTACATAATAATTCGGAGTGTCACTCGCATAGCTATATACAACATGTTCATGCACAATAACACAGATATCCAGTAACTTGTACACTGCAACAAACTGATCAAAGATCCACATAAAGAGTTTGCTTGATGTATATACAAACTCATGACATATTTGGCAGAGATCGGCAACTAATCACTTCTCACTTCACATATGCATTGTAAAAGACAGAAATGCAAATATGCAATGTAACGGTTCAATTCTCAGTCATTCATTTCCTTTGGGCAGAGATTATAGGATGAACAGTGGACAATTGCATCTTAGGTGAACGCCATGGAATTGAAATATTATGATATCAGATTAAGAGAGAGGAAAAACATACTGGCTAACCAAGTCATAAAAATACCAAATAGTTAATTTCTTTGCTGAAGGCAAAGCCAAACTAATACGACTGAGAGTACAAGTAATGTGGCTGCAGTTGTTGTTGTCAAGAAGCAGTACAAAGCTAATGTGGAACGTGCACTATTCGCTCAAGTAAACAGTACTTTTATTGGTTGTATTTGGGACTAATAGTAGAGTGCCAGCTGGACTTAATAATATTGGTTGTTTTTGTATTTTAGTTCGTTATTTTGATGTGAGAGTTGGCAATACCTGCGTGTCTATAAAACGATGTAACAGACCATCATTTCAGTACTTTTGCAAAATACAAAACTTTACTTTCTTCTTCATTAAGCTTACATAATGTATATACACATCTGTTCATTGTAAAGCTTTTATGGTATCAGAGCTTTTAGGTAAGCCTTGCAGTTCCTCTTCCAGTGCCCCACCTTGTTATAGTGGAAGCAAACAACTTTGCTTTTGGGGTCTTCTTTAGCCTTGGCAGGATTAGGCTTCTCACCATCCTTCTTCTTCTTGGGAAAAGTCCTCTTCCGTTTCTTGGAAGTAGAGCCTTCACCAATAAGAAGAACAGAACTCTTCTTAGAAGGAAAGTTCAACTCAACAGTTTTCAACATGTTATGAAGTTCAGCCAAGCTAACATTCATCTTATTCATGTGAAAGTTCACAACAAACTGCGAGAACGAATCTGGAAGTGATTGCAAGACCAAGTCTTGGCATAGCTCCCCATTCATGACAAAACCAAGTTGCCCCAAACGTTCAATTAAATTGATCATCTTGAGCACATAGTCATTCACAGATGTTTCCTCTGTCATCTTGCAACGGAACAACTCTTTTGATATCTCATATCCAGTTGTTCTCCCCTCTACATCATACAACTCTTGTAGATGTACAAATATAGTGTAAGCATCCATTTTCTCATGTTGCCTCTGTAGCTCAGGGTTCATAGATGCCAACATTACACATTGGGCAACATTTGCATCATCCATCCATGGCTGATAGATTTGATGCTCATCATATGGTGCATCTTCAGTAGGGTTTTAGGTAATGGTGAGTCTAGCACATAATCCAACTTCTCTGACTTGAGAACAATTCTCAAGTTTTGAAGCCAATCAGCATAGTTAGGACCAGTCAACTTGTTAGCATCAAGAATGCTACGGAGTGATAGTGCAGAAGACATGATATATATAGTAAATCTGTAAATGATAATCACATAACAACACTTAGCAAATATTCAATTTCATTTTAAAAACACTATATGAATCGGGTCTTTATTCATAAGTGGCTCCCACTAGTTTATTTAATTTATACAACCCTCTATTTGTATAACTGAGCATTCACAATGCTAGTGAGAATAGGGATCCTACTTTCCATCACACAACCCCGGCTGTGGCACGAAATGCCATGTAATGTTCCATAGGCAGACAACTCTTGTCAATTACATCTCATGTTATTCCCTAATAAAACTTTAGCCTCTTGAATCATTGAGTCACGACTGTGGCATGACAAACTCAATATTCTAAGTCAAGTCAAACCCAACATCTCGTACAATTGAATCCGTCTCCAACGGCCCACGGCTGTAGCACGTAACGACCATTAGATTCTAATTCATTGTACACATCTCTATGTAATAGACAAATATTTCTAATTTCGAAATCAAAGCCCTCGGCTGTAGCACGAAACGACAATGATTTAAAAATAAGAACTACTTTCTACCATGTTGGAAGGCTATGACCGACACAAGCCCGTTGTGTCTTTGACCATTTATTTACTTGATATTTAAAAGTGGGGTTTTAATCATATTAAGGTTACGAAACATTTTCGTTATAACCTAGATGTCTAACACGCTTAGTATGTTTAAAGAATCAGCCTAAATCTAGCATCTCATGTTCAACCTAGACATATATCATTTATATATTCATTCAATAAAACATAGGTAGGCATGTTAGATCATGTAGTACTGTTTTAAACTTATCTATGGATCATTGGTTGTGTTTAAAAGTCGTTAAACAGTCAAAAGTGGCTTTAAAACCACTTCCGGAAGCTATAATCGTTTCAAAATTATTTTTATAAAAATATATGACCCCTCCATTAGAACCTACTCGTCAATACGAATCCACCGGCACCAACCACGCCTCGAAAGGAGCTTCCACGCGCCCGCACGCGCCTTCTGAAGTCTCTGTCGAAAATGACGCCCTTGTAACGCATACTGGAACAGCGTTACACACCTATTACGCAATTTCTTCATGCGTGACAAACCTGTAACGCATTCCCAAAATGCGTTACAGACTACGTCTGGCGCGCGGACCTATGCCCACGTGTAGTTCAGCCGACAGTATATATAAAAATCAGCAGCCCACTTAATTTGTAGGTCCACTTGAACCGATTCAAGCCCGCCATCTTTTATCAAGCCCACCAGCATATATTATATATATATTATTTAATACTAACAGATTATAATTATTAAATTCAAACTTCTTTAAAAAATTCATAATTAATAATCTGTTCATTCAAATAATATAATAAAAATATCCTGATTCTCTACAACACTTGTAGAATCTAAATACAGAGTCATTTTATTTCAAAAAATTAATTTCGAATTAATTCATAATTAATTTTATTATAGCCTCTATGAACTTCAAAAATTCATAATAAATCCATACATGCTTTAAAAATTCCGAAATTTTTTTTGGGAACCTATATGCATACAACCTATGCTCTGATACCATTGAAGGAATTTATACGCATGCGGAAGCATTTATAACAATTATTGTATAGAATTCCTAATTAATCATGCATATAGTTTTCATAAATTATATGAACACAAGAAAAATACCTTGAATGCTTTCCGGCAACATCTATGAACTTGTTCTTAAATCCCAGCAATCAATCCTCAGTTTGTGGAGTGCTCTAATGGTATCCACCAAGAAATTTGATAAAAAGAAGAAAGAGAGAAAATTGGCTAACTTTGAATTTCACAAGAACTCTTTCTTGCAAATTTTTGTGTGTTTGATCTCTTCATCTAGCAAGATATTTATAGGAGAAATTTCAACTGAGAATTTTTGACTATAATGCTTGTAATGTTGATCATCCAATTAATTAATCTTTATTAATTAATCAATTAATCATTAAAGCACTTTAACCATTTAAAGCATTTTAATCATTAATCCCATTTAAACTCTTTAAAATAATTCTCTCTATATATTTAATATCTTCGGATTAAATATATAATTATTATATCAAGAACTTTTCTTAATATATTTATAATTAATTAAATCATATTTAATTATTTATTTAATTATTTATTTCTCAAATAAATAATTATTAGCCAAATTAAATTTTCTTCATCTTCAACAATATTTCCTTTTATGGTGTGACCCTTTAGGTTCATAATTATGTCGGTAGTAGAAATAAATAATAATAAACTATTTATTATCATTTATACGAATTACAATTAATTCGTTAAAAATAATTATCGTTATAATTAAATTCATTCTACATCGTGAGTGATACTTTTGAAGGTATATCGCGGCTATCCGAATAATATGAATTCATCGCTAGGAATATAGAACCTATTCAGTGATTGGTTACTATACAATAAATTCCTTCTGCCCTAACAATATCCCGATTAAATACAAGGCATAGATCGCGTGTCAAACCTATCTAATTTAATCATATGATTTCTTATTCCTTATGTATAGTTCATGTTAATGCAAATTAGAAACTACTTTCTAATTTCATTCACTCTGGCCAGAGATTCCTGAACTACCATATTAAGAATAGCATAGGATATTCACTTCCTTTACTGGAAGGGGTAGATCCTTTATCGATCGTTAACTATCTCCATATATAAATTCCAATGCCCAGAATAGAACATATTAATTGCCCTTGAGACTAAGGACTAAACCAAAGCATTGTTCATTATATAAAAGATGACTCTAACAATCTCAAGTCTAAGGATACTTGTACAACCATCACTATATGAACAATTACTGACACGTGAGTAAACTCTATTAATTGTTCAAGTGATCGAGTCATGTTCAGTGAACTCATTCCCCAATGAGCACCTACATACTAACTATAGTGTCACCACACAAATGCCTATGAGAACAGACATCCTTCGTAGGAAACAAGTATAGTATGTACCGATCTTTATGGATTGACTAACTCCCAATTAGTTATCCTATGATCAGGAACAGTTTAAGTTTAGTGTTATCATCTTCTAGATCTCACTATTATAATCTCATTATAATTCTAGAAGCTTTACTCTAAACTATGGAACATCTTATTTAAAAACAATTTAAATAGATAAAGCCCGTAATAAAAACAAACAAGTCTTTTATTAATATAAACAAAATCAAATAAGATTACATGAAAGTTCTTCCTAACTGATCATACATGATTGGATTTAGGACAAAACCTTTCACTAATACTATCTTTGTTTAGAGATTTCATGAAATGTCAATGGTATTGTTCTTAGTCAACAGAAATTTATCATGGACATGCTTTCTACTACTCATCTCCTTGATTCTAAACCTCTTTCTATTCCTTTGGATCAACATATCAAGTTGTATGATACTGTCAAATTAGGGGATCTTATTTCTAATCCTTCTGTGTATCGAAGTTTAGTGGGCAAGCTTCTATATCTGACTTTTACTCGTCCAGACATAAGCTATTCTGTTCATCTTCTTAGCCAATTTATGCAAGCTCCTAGGACTAAACATCTTGATGCTTTGTTTCGAGTTTTGCGTTATCTGAAGTGCACAGCAGGTCTGGGGTTGTTTTTTCCAGCAAACAATACTTTGTTGTTACAAGGTTATTGTGACAGTGATTGGGGGGATGTACTTTAACTGGTAGGTCTGTTACAGGTTTTTGCTTGAAGCTTGGTTCAACTCTTATTTCTTGGCAGGCTAAGAAACAATCTGTCACCTCTCAAAGCACTGCTGAAGCAAAATATCGGGCTTTGTCTTCAATTACTACTGAAATCATGTGGTTGAAGTACTTATTTACTGATTTGAAAATTTCTGTTACTAATGCTGTTGCTGTGTATTGTGATAACCAGGCTGCAGTTGATATATCCAACAATCCAGTTCAACATGCTCGAACAAAACACATTGAACTGGATTGTCATTTCATTCGTGAAAAAGTTCAAGCAGGAATCATTATACCTCAGAAATTTTTTACTAAAGATCAGCTGGCAGATATTTTTACCAAGGCGTTGGGTGGTGCAGCACATTGGTTCATTTGCTCCAAACTAGGATAACACAATCCTTGTGTACTACCAGTTTGTGGGGGGAGTAATACGACTGAGAGTACAAGTAATGTGGTTGCAGCTGTTGTTGTCAAGAAGCAGTACAAAGCTAATGTGGAACGTGCACTATTCGCTCAAGTAAACAGTGCTCTTATTGGTTGTATTTGGGACTAATAGTAGAGTGCCGGCTGGACTTAATAATATTGGTTGTTTTTGTATTTTAGTTCGTTATTTTGATGTGAGAGTTGGCAAGACCTGCGTGTCTATAAAACGATGTAACAGACCATCATTTCAGTACTTTTACAAAATACAAAACTTTACTTTCTTCTTCATTAAGCTTACATAATGTATATACACATCTGTTCATTGTAAAGCTTTTACAAACAAACACTTTCTTTTATTAAAGAATGAATGATAAATCTCTGCTACATATTATTACCTAAAGGCCTAACATGCACACAATCAAAATTATTAAACACATTACTGATAGGAGTATTGTAAAAAATGGAAATCGGATTTAATCGGTAAAGGTACTGAATAGCGATTAATCGGCGATTAATTCCAATTAATCCCGATTTGGAAAGGCACCGAACAACGATTAATCGGTGATTAATCCCGATTAATCACCGCTTTTTAGAACAGAGACGATAGTACTAATATCTCTGGTCTCACACTTTGTTAAATAGAAGTTTGGAATATGTGATAAATGTGTGCATGAACTTGTATTTTGAATTTAACAATTTTTCCTTGGTATAGTTCGAGTGAGCCAACCTTTCAAATAATAATTTGGTCTTATATATAACCAAAAAAATAAAAAATCTTATGTTTGCCTACAATGAGTCTACTAATCTATAAACAGCAAAATTATCACAATTTATTTATATTTTACTAGATATGGTTTTAAGCATCGATCCAAGATCAATGTTATAAAAAAAAGCTTACTAATAAATGACATCAAAATAGTAAAATACTAAAAATTATCATGTCGAAAGACATAAATATTAAAAACAAAAATTTTAGCTAGAATACTAACAACAATGTGCATATGTAACTTTTAATTTATTATTGATAATTTTTATGAAAAATCAATTGCAGTTATCTTTAAACAAATAAATAATTAAATAATTTATTTATGCTAGCTTATAATCCTGTGTTGCACGGCTCCTTTTTAAATATTTATAATTATTTTTTTTTTAATTTTATATGTTATTAATTTACATATTAATTTATTGTTAAAAAATTGATATATATATATATATATATATATATATATATATATATATATATAAGATTTTACACATTCGATTTAATATTTGTATTCTATCTTAAATTCTTAAAATTTGATTTGGACGATTTTACGGCCTACGTGAAATTAACAAAATAATTTTTAATTTGGTGATGGTTCAACAATTATTTTTCAATTAAACCTAAGCAAAAATTGACGATTTTTACATTGAAAATTCTATTTGATTGATGAATTCTACTTATAATTCATTTTGATTATCAAAATGCCCTTGTAATTATTTGAAAATAGTTCTACTGACAACCAAATACAATTTTAATAATAAGTGTAAGAGAGATTTTGTCCAAAATTTTGATAATTGGTAATCTGGTCCTCCGTACGACAAAGATATTAAAATAAATAGATGAAAACCGTTGTATCTAGCATAAAAAAATGTTTTATATTCTAATATATTATAAATTAAAAGTATATTTACATTGAAATACGAAAATATATATGTCAATTATTTAAATTATATATAATTAGGTTTTCTACGTTGAATAACATTATCAATGTAGGACTTCTACATTGAATGAGATTAATGTAAAAATTTGTAATTATATTTTTTCTTGAGATTCTGATTGTTTCCATTTGAATAATAATTATTAAAGCATCACTAAATTAAAGATAATTTTATGATGTTCGCGTGGATTGTAAAATCATCTAAATCTGATTTCTAGATCATAAGATAGAGCCCAAATATTAAATAAGTATTTTTTTAATACTAATAAAATAATAAATAAAATTCAATTTTAATACAACCTTTTTTAATTATATCTTTTTTCAGATTATATTTTTTTTTAAATTCAATTATAATACAAACTTTTATAATTATAACATTTTAAGATTATAATTTTCTTTTTAAAATTCACTTCTAACCTTTTCTAATTATATCCTTTTTAGATTATAATTTTCTTTTTAATGTGATCTAATCTTGATCGTTTATTTTTAATCCAACGGATCATATGATTTTGTAGTACATTAACCAGACCAAAAATTTGGATAAAATCACTTTTATGCTTACTAGCTTAAAACCCGTGCGATGCACGGATTATTATTAATATTATATGAATTTTTTTTTTCATTAATTTAAATTATTTTTTTTAAAACATGAATTTTGGAGGCTTAAATTCTTTTATGAGATGATTTGATAATATATATATATATATATATATATATATATATATATATATATGTTATCCGTAATATTTATAGAAAATGAGGGATTTTAGCTAGAAAACATAGAAAATATGATAGGTTTTAGTTGAAAAGGGTATTCGGTTAATTTTTAGTAATTATAAAATTATTATTTAATTTTATTAAATAGAACGCCCGTGATATAATTGGAAAAAGAGAGAATTTAGTTAGATAAAATTAAAAAGATAACATGTTCTGGGCAAAAAAAAAATCAAAGATAATAGAAAAATTAAATAGAATCACTATTTAATAATGATACTAAAAAGATAAAAAAAAAAGATAAAATAAAATTAAAAAGAGTGATACCAAGATAATAGAATCACTCTGGCAAAAAAAAAAAGATAACATGTTCTGGGCGAAAAAGGTAATTGATTAGTTTATAGTAATTATAATTTAATTATGTTATTTTACTAAATAATATTACTCGTAATATTTTTAGAAAATGAGAAATTAATATTGTCCGTGATATTTCTATTAAAAGAAGGATTTTAGTTATAAAATATAAAAAAATGATACATTTTAGCTGAAAAAGGTAATCGGTTAATTATTAATATTATAATATTATTATTTTATTGTATTAAATAGAACCGCTTGTGATATAATTGAAAAAATAGAGATTTTAGTTAGAGAAAATAGAAAGGTAACATGAAAATTAAAAAAGTGACATGATTTATGTGAAAAAGGTAATTGATTAGTTTATAGCAATTATAATTTAGTTATGTTACTTTATTAAATAAAATTGCTCATAGTGTTTTTAGAAAATGAGATATTAATGTTGTCCGTGATATTTCTAGAAAAAAAGGGAATTTAAATTGAAAAAAATAGAAAAGATGAAACGTTTTAGCTGAAAAGGTAATTTGGTTAATAATTAGTATTATGATATTATTATTTTTGTTAATAATTGTCCATGATATAATTGGAAAAAGGGAGATTTTAGTTAGAAAAAAGAGAAAAGGTAACGTGGCTGAAAAGGGTAATTGATTAGTTAATAGTAATTATGATATAATTACGTTATTTGATTAAACAAAATTGTTCGTAGTGTTTTTAAAAAAGGAGAAATTTTAGTTAAATAGAATGTAAAAGATATTGTATTTTACCTGAAAAATGAAAATATTTTGTTTTTGAAAAATAGAAAAGGTAATATGTTTAACCTGAAAAAGGAAATTGATTAATAAAAGAGAAATTTTAGTTAGATAAAATATATAAGATGTTATATTTTACTTGAAAAGGGAAATTATTTAATTATTGAAAAATAAAAAAGATAATATGTTTAACGTGAAAAAAGAAATTGATTAGTTAGTAGGATGAGTAAGGGTAAATAAGTAAAATCAACAGGTACTGTACCGACCGACCGACCGACCAAACTTTTAATGTTTCGGCATTGTTAGTAGTGTTTTCAAAAAAGAAGGAATTTTAGTTAGATAAATTGTAAAAGATATTGTATTTTACCTGAAAAAGGAAATTATTTAGTTATTAAATAATTGAAAAGGTAATATGTTTATGCTGAAAAAGGAAATTTATTAATAAAGGTGAAATTTTAGTTAGATAAAATATAAAAATATTGTATTTTGCCTGGAAAGAAAATTATTTAGTTATTGAAAAATATAAAAGATAATAAGTTAACCTGAAAAAAGAAATTGATTAGTTAGTAGGATGGATTTTATCTGTAATTGAGTAAGGGTAAATAAGTAAAATAACCAAGTACCGTACTCTTTTATAATATGGTATAGATTTCATTAATTAGAACGACCATATTTGGAAAGAAGATATTTTAGTTAGAAAAATTAGAAAAGGTAATAGCTGAAAAGGTGATTAGTTAATTATTATCTAGGAGAAGTGTTGCGTGGAATATTTTGAGAAAAGATTGTATTTTGTTTTTATAATTAAGTAAAATAATTAAGGATAATAAATTAGAACAATTAAATATGGTAAGTACTGTACCGTACCGTACCAAAATTTTTAATGTTTCGTCTTTTATAATATAGTATAGATAGTATAGATAGACTGGAAAAAGAGAGATGTTAGTTAGAGAAAAGAGAAAAGGTAACGTGTTTTGGGTGAAAATGGTAATTAATTAGTTAATAGTAATTATAAAATAATTATGTTATTTTATTAAACAAAATTGTTCGTACTATTTTTAAAAAAAGAGAAATTTTAGTTAAATAAAATGTAAAAGATATTCTATTTTACCTGAAAAAGGAAATAATTTAGTTAATAAAAAATAGAAAGGTAATATGTTTAACCTGGAAAAGGAAATTGATTAAAAAGGAGAAATTTTAGTTAAATAAAATATAAAAGGATATTGCATTTTACCTGAAAAAGGAAATTATTTAGTTCTTGAAAAATAGAAAATATAATATGTTTAACCTCAAGAAGGAAATTAATTATTAAGTAGATCTGTAATTGAGTAAGGGTAAATAAGTAAAATCAACAGGTACCGTACCGATCGACCGACCGACCGACCAAACTTACGATTAATTTTTATCATGTTAATCGACTAATTACCATTAATTATATTATGTTATTATTTATTTTTAGGTGTTATATTTTTCTTGAAAATTATGGTGTGATATTTTCGGGTATATATTAATGATTGTAAGATTTGTTTTAAATTAAAAAATTCGAAAGGAAATATTAATGATGGAAAAATTTGATACGATTGATGGTTTTAGGTGTTTATAAAAGGTAATTACCATTAATTTTTATTATGTTAATCGACTAATAGAAAAGACAATACATTTTAGCTAAAAAGGTTGTTATTCCCAGATTACACTTGTATAATTGTAGAAGGGGGGGTTGAATACAATTCTTGATATTTATAACTTTCTGATAAGAACTTCAGAAACTTATGAAGAGATAATTGCAATGTAAGATTTAAACACAAACACATATAAAATCAGGTGGTTAATATGCACCACCTGAAGCTTTTATTCGAAGAAAACTCTGTGATACAAAATGTACACAGCTGCCGTTTTTACAACTCTTTGCTTCTAAGGATATTCAAGAAACCCTAAGCAAATATGTTTGTTTTCTTAACTTACAAAGAGTTGCTACACTTGGTTATATATCCCAAGTTTTACAAGTACTACTGGAATAAGATAATACTAATCTAATTCTAGTTGACTTGCTACTACACTCCAAATACACATGTAGCCGAAAGGTTGTCCTTGTGTTCAGACATGTCTCCTGCACCTTCCTTGTATTCATAGTGTAAATGGAATGCTTCTTTCTTCTGTGTTTCCAAGGTATGGCTGCCATACTGCTTTTTGTATCTACTTTCAACTCATGTGATCTGTCAGTCAAACATGTCCTTATCAACTGCTAATCTCCAGCTAATCATAGAAAACAGTGTCAATGATTATCCGTTGATGATGTACACTGACATCCGTTGATGATGTATTGAGCAGTATCCGTTGATATTGGGACTTGAGCTGTATCCGTTGATAGAGTGGATTTGAGTTGTATCCGTTGATAGAGTTTAGTCTTCATCCGTTGATACACTTTCACTTAGACAGAATTACATAGCATAGCTTATTTACAATTGGCTACCCTATTCTGCATATCCGTTGATAGTCAACATGACTGTG
The DNA here is from genome assembly GCA_036435485.1 of Saposhnikovia divaricata. NCBI lineage: Eukaryota > Viridiplantae > Streptophyta > Magnoliopsida > Apiales > Apiaceae > Saposhnikovia > Saposhnikovia divaricata. The sequence continues at coordinate 246,476,095 of CM071594.1, read as the reverse complement.
GATAAAAACACTATCAACTGATAACATAGAGATACTTGCAGTATGCTACAAAACCTCATCAGTTGATGAGCTACCTGTCAACGGATAGAGTTATAAATCCTCATCCGTTGATAGCTACAAAACCTTAAACAATTTGATTGATTGTGAAGTTATCATCAAGTACAACATATTCCTAACAATCTCCCCCAATTTATACTTGATGGCAATAAAGCATAAATTTTGGACCTTGATGATAACAAAACATTCATAAAGATATATAAAGAACAATGCATAAATTGTATTAAGCTTCAACAATTAAAAACTGAAAGTTTGAGAAATTTACAAAGAAGTGCTCCTTTAGACTGAGCAGATTAGGACTGTTTCTTCCCTCTTGTTGGCATCACCCTTGATTTTCCTTCCCTGGCAGAGTTGGACTCAATCTGTATTTGGAGTTGCCTATAGAAGGCATCTTCTTCATCTACCTTTGGATTTAGCTTTTGTTGTAGCCATCTCAGGTATTGAGAACTAGCCTTTGGTAGTTGGTCTTCTAACCTGAAGAATCTCCTGTTACCATCTTCATCCCTGAACTCCATCATCCAGAAAGGTTGGATGTGGATTTTCTGTCCATTGTATGGGATCTTCATTTTCCTTGGTAGACTTGATGGTGAGTTCCAATCCCTCCTTATTTGTTCTATTCTGTCTAGTATCTCCCCTTTTGCTATCTTGGAGAACCCTGTGTATCTCTTGATTGCAGAGAACACTTTTGTTAAGGTATGATAATTTTCTCCAAGAACCCTTTGTAGTGGCCATGTCCTTTCCATTCCTCCCTTGTATACAAAGACCAATCTTTCAGGCAAATGTCTATTTTTGTCAATTCCTCTTACTTCTGACAATTCATCCAGATAAAGATTCATGCCAGAGTATTCTTCAATATCTGCCTGATAGATAAAATCATCCTTGTTTTCCAAGATTGGCTGCCTGACAATAGCAGGTACCCTAGCAACTTGAATTGGTTCCTTTGAAGGTTGCTTCTATGGTTTCCTTTTCTTCTGTATAGGCTTCTGTTGAGGCTTCAGCAAGAATGAAGGAACCTCAATGGAGTCAAGATTCATTGGTTCCTCTTTAGGTACTATAGGCTCACCATGGAAATTCACATCTGGGTTGAATACTTTTACATCAATAGGTTGTGATGAACCAACTGTCTCCTTGTTTTCAATTTCTGGAGATACGGGCCTCCTTGCCTTTGATTTTATTCTCTTAGATTTGGATTTGGGGACTGATTTCCCTTTCTTTTTGAATTTGGGGACTTCCTCAGGTTCCCTCAATTCATCCTCTACCTCATTTAATAATTCTTGAGCCAGCCTTGCTTGCTTCTCATCTGAGTTTTCATATTGATATTCAGTGCCTGGTTGAGATTCTCTTAGCAGCCTTGAAGTCTCTTCTCTCTTGGCTTCAACAAATCTAGGATGGCTGTTGGATATGTTTAGAACTTTTCCATTCCTTATGATTACAGCCATCCATTCTCTTACACAACTGTTAGTCTTCTCCTTGAATTCCTTGATTTGCTTACCCATCAGCTTCCCTTCATCATCCTTGGGAAATGGAAAGTCCAGTTGTAACTTGTTCTTCCCATTTGCTTTTGGTGGTGAGTAGGGTCTTGTTTTGATGTAGGGTTCAAATTCTTTAACATAAGAAGGCTCAGCATCATAGAATGTAGGAGCCACAATTGCTGGAGTGAGCACCTTCAGAATTGTGGTAGATATTGTTGGAGCTGAGGTTTGGCTAGAGAACAGAGTTGATGCAATAGATTGATTGATCAATCTTTCTGTCCTCATTATCCTTTCATAGTTTTCCTCTTTCATCTTTTGTAGAGCTTCAATTTTGGCTAGCTTTTCCTCTTCTGTCAAGTTTGAGAAATCAAACTCTTCAGATAGAGTTACTTGTTCAGGTTTGGAATTGCTGGGGGAGGCTGTGACAATGAATTCCTGTGGATTGACCACTATGGTAGGCTGCTGCTCCCCCTCACTTGCTGCTTCCCTGCTTTCAGAAATTAAGATTTGACTTGTAGTTGCCATAACCTCTTCCACTTTCTCCCCCTTTTTGTTAGCATCAAGGGTTTGACTAGAAGTTGGGGCTGCAACTAACTTTTCTAGCAGTTGGGTTTGCAGTTTCTGATGTTGAAGAAATTGCTCCATCTGGGATTCCATCTTTTCCACTCTTGAGGTGAGTAGTTGCACAGACTTAGCCAGGTTGTCTTCTTTGAGGAACCTTTGTTGCAACACCCTCTGAGTGGCTGTAGGAGCTAGTTGCTCTAACTTGGAATCCACAGAGATCTTCACATCCTTGATTTCTTGCTTGACCTCCTCTAAGTTGGATCTCTGAATCACCATTTGCATCTTTTATAACTTAAGGGAGTCAATTGCCTGTTGAAGAACAACCTTTCTCTGTGGATCTGCTTCTGGGTGCTCAGCCAGGGCAGATTTATATTGCCTTATGATTTCCATATCAAGTTGATGATAGGTGTAGTTGTGAGCAAATGCAAAATCATGAATACTGCTACCACCTTCATCTTCAGGGCTCTGGCTGTCTTCATCTTCAGAATCTTCAAATTCTTCACTCTCAGCAGTGGTTGGCAGAGCTGCTATAGATTCCTTAGCTCTAAGTAGAGACTGTGAGGTGTGCACTAGGTGCATTGCCTCCTCTGCTTCCATATTGCCCTGTTGTGCCAGAATTTGATAGGCAGGAACAGGGTGAGTAAAGGTTTCAGCATCCAAAGAAATGGAGTCAATCATGGACTGATATTCTCTTTGATATTCCATTTCCTTGACTGCATCCTCAACCTCCATTGACTCACTAGCAATGGCTGCTTCTTCCATCCTTATTTCTCCTGTAGTCCCTTCTCTCCCCTCATCTCTCTTTTCTTGCATCAAGGGCTCCCCTTGGCTCACACCTCTCACACCCTCACCTTCACCTACTAAGGTGGAACTCTCAAACTCTCCTTTTTCCTGACCGGAAGAAATGGCCAGCCTCTCATTATTTACCTCTCCTTTTGCCTGCTCATAAGGCAGCCTCTCACTCACTTCCCTCAATCCTAAAAGTGTTTCAACTACTGAGAACTCCTCCACACTTGACACTGGAATGTCAGATATAGCAGTGGTAGAGTGAGTTATCAACGGATAAGGAATATCCGTTGATGGAGTAGTTATAGCTGTCAACGGATGGCTAGATAGAGGCGCATCCGTTGATGGAGAAACACTTGTCAACGGATGAAGGATATCCGTTGAGGAAGGAATAATTATATCCGTTGAAGAGAAAACCAACACTGAATCTGTGGAGATTGATTTTAAGTTCGAGGCCACAGTATGTGTTGAGAATTCTGGAAGGGAAGATTGATGGTCCAACAAATCATCTAAAAGATGATGACCACCAATTTCAGAGTGGGGCTTCTCCAAGAATCTTAAAGATGGAGAATCAGGAATTGATGTAGATATCATATCCACATCCAGAGATGGAGTTGGTGATGGTGGATTGTAATGTGTGTCGATTTGAAGATTAAGATCAAGGGGCTGTGACTCCACATTTATTGAAGCCACATCAAACTGAGTTTGAGAAGGTACAGTTTCCTGTACAGTGTGTGCACCCTGTGATTCCCCTGTGGTTTTAGATTTCACTCTTCTTCCATAGGTTTTTGAGATTGGGCTATATGTGTCCCTAACCCTCTTGTGCAGTGTTCCTTGTGGGGAACTTGATTCAGTAGTCACACTCTGTTGAGAGAGTGTAACTAGAATTTGGCCTGTAGTTACATTAGCAGTCTTTTGAGAGACTGAAATGGTGGTTGCACTCATCTCTCCTTCCTTATCTTTAGGGCTTCTTTGATGTTCACCCTGTCCCTCACCACTCACTACCACCTTCACACTCCCCTCAAGAGGTTTGGTAGATTTTACAACAGGTGTCTTTTGAGAGACACTTGAGGTTTGCTTTTTAGAATGTGGTTTTGGAACTCTGGATTTGGTCACTTTGGTAGGAGCCTGTTTGGTCACAACTACAGACTCCATTGTGACACTAGAAGGCAAAGAAATTTGGGGGTTGGAGATAGGGGTTTCAGAGTTAGAGATAGTTACCTGAACAATTGGTAGATATACCAATTGTACTCCTGCATTGAGGTTCATTCGAATTAGGTCACTTAAGACTCTCTTCTCCTGAACAAAACATTGGAACTTGCTATCCGGGTTAGCAATGGATAGCTTATTCTCAGATACATGCAGTGCTAAGAGCATTAAAAATCTAGCAAAGTAGATATTCTTGCTCCTAGTTTCCTTTTTACCCAACTTTGCAGCTATCTCATACATAACTAATGTGCCAAAATTATAGAATTTATCATTTAAGAGCATACACATCATAGTTAGCATGGACTGGGTAACAGCATCAAAATTACTAATTTTTCCTGAAAAAGTTTTAATGAAGGCATCACAGAAATAGCTCCATTCTTTAACCATTCCTTTTCTAACAATTTTCCCTAAGTTTTCAGTACTAAGGGCATAATTAATAGAATTAAGCATGGCAACAATTTCAGCATCAGTGGGTACTTTCAGACAGTTATTCTCAGGCAATTTTAAACAAGCAGTTATTACATCAGAATTAACCACATAGTTTTTACCATTTAAAGAAAAAGCAATTGTACCGTCTGTGCCATTGTACTCAGCAGATGCCCACATTTCTTCAATTACCTCGTGGATTAAGGGAGTGGTGGCAGTCATAGTATATGACAGTTTGCATTTCTTCACGAAACTCATCAAAGTGTGGTAAGCTTCTGGAGCATTCACTGTGTCGACAAAGGCCGCGAAATTGTTCTTCTCATAGGTAAACCCAGTGGAGGACATCATCTTAACAATAGGTGCCATTGAAGTGATTGAACTTTGGTTACAGAGAGTTTTAGGGAAGAAGATGCAGTTAACTTTTGATATGCTTGAAAAGGAATAAAAGTGAGATGTGAGAGTACAAGTCCGCCTTTTATATTTTTCAAGAATTAAAAATGAAATAATTAAAAGTAATTACTCCATTGGTCAAAAGTAACTGTCAGATAATAAATAAAAAGAGAATAAGTACAGCCATGATTAGATATGCACGGTTACCAACGGTTAAAAAGAATGTATATCAACGGATATAGAATGAACGGTTGAGATACAGTTTATCCGTTGATGACGTGGATAGCCTATTACCCGTTGACATGCAAAAATCTAGTAATGTGTTTATACTATCAACGGATAAAAGGATATCCGTTGATAAGATAATTTTGCCTTAGGCAAAATTTCTGCAGTGAAATCAAAACACATTTCCAGCTTCAATTCATTGAAATCAAATATCACTAGAAATTATGACAAGTTAAGCATACCTAGCTCACCTACCAATCTTGTGAATGTGGATTCATCAAGAGGCTTGGTGAAGATATCTGCAAGCTGCATTTCACTTTGCACAAAGTGCATTTCTACTGTACCATTCATCACATGTTCTCTAATGAAGTGGTATTTGATGTCAATGTGCTTGGTTCTCGAATGTTGCACTGGATTCCCTGTGATGGCAATAGCACTTGTGTTGTCACAGAAAATTGGAATCTTCTCAACTTTTAGACCATAGTCAATGAGTTGGTTTCTCATCCATAGAATCTGTGCACAACAGCTTCCAGCCGCAATGTACTCAGCTTCAGTTGTAGAAGTGGAGACTGAGTTTTGTTTCTTACTGAACCATGACACAAGCCTGTTTCCTAGAAATTGACAGGAACCTGTAGTACTTTTCCTATCAACTCTGCAACCTGCATAATCTGCATCTGAATAGCCAGTTAGATCAAAACCAGATTCTCTTGGGTACCAAATGCCAAGGTTTGGTGTTCCCTTGAGATACCTGAAAATTCTTTTAATAGCTATTAAGTGAGACTCTCTAGGATCAGCTTGAAATCTAGCACAAAGACAGGTAGAAAACATTATATCAGGTCTACTAGCTGTTAGGTATAAGAGTGAACCTACCATGCCTCTATAGCTTGAGATGTCCACAGACTTTTCCTTAGTATTCAACTCAAGCTTAGTTGCAGTGGCCATAGGTGTTTTAGCAGATGTACAATCCATTAAGTCAAATTTCTTTAAGAGATCATAAATATATTTTGTTTGACTTATAAAAATGCCCTCATTAACTTGATTTACTTGTAGGCCAAGAAAGTAAGTTAATTCACCCATCATACTCATTTCATACCTACTTTGCATAAGTTTGGCAAACTTTTTGCAAAGCTTCTCATCTGTAGACCCAAAAATAATATCATCTACATAGATTTGAACAAGTATTGAAGAGCCATTAATATCCCTATGAAATAAGGTTTTATCTACTGTACCTCTAGTGAAGTGGTTCTCCAAAAGAAATTAAGATAAAGTGTCATACCAAGCTCTTGGTGCTTGCTTCAAACCATAAAGTGCTTTCATGAGAAGATATACATATTCTGGAAATTCTGGATCCTCAAAACCAGGAGGTTGATGGACATAGACCTCTTCTTCCAGTTCCCCATTTAGAAAGGCACTTTTGACATCCATCTGATAGACTTTGAAATTGGCATGTGCTGCATAGGCTAGAAAGATTCTTATTGCCTCAAGTCTTGCTACTGGAGCAAAAGTTTCATCAAAATCTATTCCTTCTTCTTGAGAATAGCCCTTTGCCACTAATCTAGCTTTATTCCTCACAATTATGCCATTTTCGTCTGTCTTATTCTTGAGAACCCATTTAGTACCTATGACACTTCTATCATCAGGTTTGGGCACAAGTTTCCATACTTTATTTCTTTCAAATTGGTTTAGCTCTTCTTGCATTGCTAACACCCAATCTGGATCTAGAAGGGCATCTTCCACTTTCTTAGGTTTCTCTTGAGACAGGAAGCTACTGTATAGACATTCTGCTTGAGTGGCCCTTCTAGTTTGGACTCTTGAATTTGATTCACCAATGATTAACTCAAATGGATGATTTCTAGTCCATTTTCTTGCAGGTGGAAGATTTGATCTTGATGAGGTTGCTTCATTTCCATGATCATGTTGATTTAGCATTGAACTTTGACCTTGAGAAACTCTCCCTGAGTTTGTTGTCCTTGCTGAGTTATGAAGTTGACTGTCAATGGATGCATCATTTTGCCTGTCGACGGATGCTTGAGAATTTCTGTCAATGGATGCATCTCTAATAGTGTCAACGGATGTTGCAGAATGACTGTCAACGGATGTTCCAGAATGACTATCAACGGATGCTTCATTTCCAGTGTAAGCATCACTTCTAGTTGGTATAACAGCTCTAGGTGAATCTCTGTGGTCATGATCTTCATTCTCCTCATCATCATCATAGTACATTCTTCCTTCACCTTCATTCTCAAATTCCAACTTTTCATGGTAACCTTCATCATTTAGGCCTAGAATCTTTTGATCATCAAACACAACATGTACAGATTCCATAACAATGTTGGTTCTTAGATTGTAGACCTTGTAGGCTTTCCCTGCTGCATATCCAACGAAAATAGCTTCATCTGCCTTTGCTTCAAATTTGCCTAAGTTATCTCCATGATTCCTTAGCACAAAACACTTACATCCAAAGACATGTAGAAAAGCTAAAGTTGGTTTCTTGTTGGTTAATAACTGATAAGGAGTCATTCCTCTAGCTTGATTGACCAAGGAAATATTCTGAGTAAAGCATGCAGTGTTGACAGCTTCAGCTTAGAAATATGTTGGTAACCTTGATTCTCTTAACATTGTTCTAGCTGCTTCAATGAGAGTTCTGTTTTTCCTTTCAACAACCCCATTTTGTTGAGGTGTTCTGGCAGCAGAAAACTCATGGACAATTCCATTCTCTTCACAGAAAATCTTCATTGTGGAATTCTTGAATTCAGTACCATTGTCACTCCTGATCCTTTGTACTCTGTCTTCAGAACCATTGTTTAGCATTCTGAGGTGATTGATAATGATTTCACTTGCACAATCCTTGGAGTGCAGGAAGAAAGTCCATGTGAACTTAGAAAAATCATCTACAATCACCAGACAATATTTCTTCTTTGAAATAGACATGACATTTACTGGACCAAATAAATCCATATGCAGCAATTGAAGAGGCTTAACAATGGATGACTCTGTCTTGCTTTTGAAAGATGATTTCTTTTGTTTCCCTAATTGGCAGGCATCACATAGCCCATCTTTGACAAACTCCAAATGAGGGATTCCTCTAGCAAGATCCTTTCTTACCAAATCATTCATAACTTTAAAATTCAAATGTGACAGCTTCTTATGCCATAGCCAACTCTCATCCTTACTTGCTTTGCTGAAGAGACAAGTAATGGATTCTGAGCATGCTGAATTGAAGTCAGCTATATAAACATTTCCTTTTCTAAAGCCTGTCAATACCACATTGTTGTCTTCCTTGGCAGAAACAACACAGGCTTCTTTTGTGAACTTTACTTCATAGTCTTTGTCACAAATCTGATTGATACTCAGCAAATTGTGCTTTAAACCTTCAACTAAAGCCACTTTTTCAATGATGACATTGTCTTTTGAGATCAAGCCATATCCCTTAGTATATCCTTTGCTGTCATCTCCAAAGGTAATTCTAGGGCCAGCTCCTTCCTTGAACTCTGTGAGCAGGGTTGAATCTCCTGTCATGTGCCTAGAGCATCCACTGTCTAGGTACCATAGATTCCTTCTGTTTCCCTGCACACATTTCAAAAGCAAATCAAGTTGATTTTGGTACCCAAGCTTCCTTGGGTCCTTTCTTGTTAGCCTTTGACTTTGCACTCTTAGCATTCTTCAACTTAGGTGTAGATGCTTGAGTAATGGGGTTTGACAAATGCTCATTTGCATGAATATTGGATGCATGCATGTGTGGAAAATTGGCATACATATTATTCATGTTAGGTAGGTTCTATGACATTTGTGGCACATTCATAGATTGAAAGTATGGATTAGACACATATGGCATGTTCACATATGGATTTGAAAAACTAGCATTTTGATACAAACCAGGCATAACAGACATTGCAGGCATACATGGCATTGGTTGAGGTACATGAACAGGAGCCTTGTTGACAATCTTGCAATTAGAAGATAAATGATTGACACTATTACAATTACTACAAGTTTTCCTAGGAGCAAACTTGTCAGGAGAGTAATTGTTTTTCTTGTTGATGCCTATCTTACCATTTCTGTTCTTTTTCTTTTTGCCCTAAATTTCTACCTTTTCATTGTCTGATTTACCAACAGCCTTTTTGTTGTGTAAATCACCTGTCTTAGCCTTCCCACTGGATTTGGTTTTGCTGCACTCACCATTAACAAAATTCTTGTTTACTGGACCATACTTGATATCCAGTTTCCTAAGTTCCTTCTTACTAACAGACTTTTTGTGTAACACCCCCAGATCCGGGGTCAGGGATCTGGTGGTTACGGTCTTACATCCATTCATAATACTTGACTTGAGTCCACAATAAATAAATCACATGCTGTGACCCCACAATAATTACCACTCACACACACAACAGTTATAGTCCCAGAGATGAAATTGAAATAAGTCTTACATTAAAGGGTTACGAATAAAAGTTATTACAATCCCAAAAGGATAACATCATAGGTTTAAACGTTTTGCCGTTGATTACATTAATTATACATATAGTTAAACAGGAAACAAAAGCTGTCTAACTATGCTACCTCAGCAATGGCGGCTAGCATCTCAGCGGGTAGTCCGGTGGGTCGGGTAACCTGCTTGCGCCGAGTGTGCCTGACGCGAGCCATCTGTCCTAGCTGTTGTTGTGACATAATATAAACAAGGCAAGGGTGAGCGAAAGCCCACCAACAAATATATAACTGAACGATAATTTAAAACAGTTCAAAGCTATCTTTTAAACCATATGCCATGCATTTACGGAAATGATGCCAGTATCATATGAACGATGAAGTTACAAGGTAACTTAAAGTATTTGTTTGAAGAAATATCTGCTACATCAAAGTAAGCGAGATATTATTATCGTTATTAAGAAGAGGAACTTGCAAGAAAGGGTTGCAATTCCAGTTATGACTCTTTTCCAACTCTGCCAACAGTAATCATGTTGCAGGAAATAAATGAAGTTGGATGATGAACCAATGATGGAGTATTCACCGCGCCCGCTGTTCCAATCTTGATGATCAGTCGAGATCGTACAGCTCAATTTAGATTTACTACCGGTAGAAGGAAGAACTGACGGCTTTACTTGTCTACCGCCTTACTAGCTCTCCCCAGCCAACGGTTGGGCCAAGGGGATGGACCGGCGCTACTCGGCCTCTTACACGACTCCTAGTTCAAATAGAGTTCATGATTCTGAATATAATGTTCGTCCCCCTTTCCCCAAGTATAATACTTGTTGATAAGACTCCACAAAGTAGTCGTATCTAGTTGGAAAGGAAAATTTACCAATAACTCCCAAGCTATTACTTGGTAACGGATATCAACTTGTTCCAGTAATCTTACCCCTCGAAAGATGAGAAGGTAAACAACGACTTAATAAGTCAACAGCACCCGAGTTGCGGGTGAAGGGAATACTTTATGACCGGGAAGTCGACAAGATAAATAACATTTTTCCAAGTAAGGTTCCCTTATTATTAAGAAGATAGACTCAAAGATGAATGATGTCTGGGAACCTTTCTTGATATAAGATTAATAATAATATGACTTCGAAATATCTTCTGTAATAATCGAAGAAGATTAACCTTATCGAGATTATTCTAAGTATGGAATAAATATTCAGAGAATATTTATTGAGTTAAAATATTGAAAGAATATTTGGGAATATGAAAGAATATTTTTAATCAGAGTATTTCTCAAAATAATCCCTGAAGAAATATCAGGAGAATATTTATTGAATAAATAAATATTTAAATGAATATTCAAAACAATATTCATTAATTAATAAGACCTGAAAAGAATATTTAAGGTAATATTCATGATTAATTAGGAATTTAAATGAATATTCAAAAGTAATATTCATTTAATGAATAATATCCTAAATGAATATCAAGTAATATTCATTTAGTAATCCAAGCCTTAAGGAATATTCGAAATAATATTCGATAATTAAATCAAGCTTCAGATGAATATTAAAATAATATTCATCAAGTATTTAATATCTTAAATGAATATTCAAAAGTAATATTGATTTAATAAAATAATGATCTAAAAGAATATCCAAAATAATATTCATTTAATAGTCTCATCTTTAGAAGAATATTCGAAATAATAGTCGATAATCAATTCGACTCTGAATGAATATTGAGAAATATTATTCGTTGAATAGTTACGTTCAAATAATTATTTGAAGTAAAGATCGTCAAAATAATTAGTCTCGAACGAATATTCAAATAATATTCGTCGCCCAAATAATAGAAAATATTTACTTAAATATTTTCTTCCGAGGTAATCTCGATATATCAAGGAATATTGACTCCCGGTCTATTTTTGATTAATAAGATATATACGCCCTTCTATGAGGGTCTTACAATAACCGGCTTATAACTGATATATAACTATCTAGCTTATAAGCCAACAATAACATTTAGGAAACAAGTATATCAATTCAACTTGAAAGTAGGCATGCATGCAATGGCATATGTATATCAGCAATCATATATATATATTTATTCAATCACAACAACAGCCTAAAAGAAGGGAATTGAAACTTGCCTGGTAGTCGAGTACGGTAAGGGGTAGTGGTAGCGGGTCCCGGTTCAGCCTGGTGATCTATAAATAGCCAAGGCATTCGGAATTAATCACTTAACATATTAAACGTTAAGTTATACTTAAATCGAAACACGTTCTCGAGTCATCTCGTTATACCCCTTTTAGTGGATTACATTATTATCACTGATCCGACCCGACATTCGTTCGTTAATACGACATGTCACTGCACTTATACTTGGGACATACTTAAGTCATATGAGTTCTAAGGTTGATCGTTACGAACCAATATTTTACTCCGAGTTTTATCGCCCGTTTTCTAAGCGTTTTACCAAAGTTATAAAAGAGTCGTCTTTTAGGGGTTCGTTCTCGTTTAACCTTGACTCGAACATTTTTAATAAATCGAAAAATGCTCTTTTTGACATACGGTTTTCTTTCACACCTTCCTTCTTACCCCTAGTATTTATTTACCAAGATTCGCCATGACGTTACATTGCTTACGAGGGTTCAATTTCAGTTACGAACTTTTGTTTACGGATTCGAACTACTTTTAGTAATTTAGTCATAAATCCTAAACCGTAAGTCCGTTTCACGTGATCTTTATATCAAAACGAAGCTTATAACATAATCTAGCCTTTCATGGCAAAATCCGAGACTGGACAGTGTGTTCATGCTACTGCTAATCACGGTTTCTTAAGGCTAACGACAATCGGGCATTACGACGGCTATGTTTACATGATTTCCAAATTTCAAACCATCCAATAATCATAGTTTCCACTCCAAACAACATTTACATGTTATTCAACCATGAACTAAGACCAAGCAATGTCTTTCCGTTCATCTAAACTAATTTCACATTTAATAAATCCCAATCATAATCTTAAGGTCCTAAACATGCATTAAATCCATATAACTCATCTAAAATACCAAAACTTAAACTAAGAGCTTGGTTTTCAAGAGTGGTATACCTTCCTTGGTGTATGTATGAACTTATCAAGCCTTGTTTAGCCCTTATCTAGCCTTAGTATAGCTTGAATAATCAAAAGAAATCAAGAAATAAAAGTTAGTTTATGAAGAACACTATTCATCATCATCTTTGATGATTTATTTGAAAATGATAAAAGATGAATTTGAAGCTGAAATTTCTAGGAGATCATTACCATGATATGTAGTACTTACCATAAAAATTTGAAGAACAAGTGATGGTTGGAAGTTGGACTTCCAATTAGCTAAGAATGGGCAGATTTTTATGAAGAAATGGAGAAAAATGGTGGTGGTTTGTTTTGTTTTGGTGATTTATGGCTAATACATGTATAACCCTTGCATATATAATGGATGCATCTCTTTTAATGTGTTGTTGGCAATCCAATGGTGCCACTTGTTGCTTCCTCATTGGGCCAAGTGTTGGCACTACAACAAACAACTCCATTTTTGCAAGAATGCAATTACACCACTCATCTTGTAGTTGACTTATAAGGATGTTACTTGGGTTTCTCCTTTTCCCACCAATTGCACTTGTTTGTCTCTTGGTTATTTATTCGTTCCTTTGTCCGGGTATTACTCAATTTCCTTGCTTGTTCGTTGATCGTTCGAGGGAATAACTCATTCGTTTCTAGTTAGGGTTTTACCGAAAACCTTCTTAATATTTCTAATACTATTCTTCATCTTACTTAATACTTCTCGAATTTAAATTCCTTAATTCCCTTTTATAACTCCTTAAGTCTTATAGTGTCCAGGGAAATCTCGGAGAAAATAAAAGTGCTCTTTTTCTGAATCCGACGGCTTTTACATACACTTATTTTCTTCCTGGATCACTAATACGAACTCAGAAATCCGTTCCGAATACCGGGTATATCATTATTATAATAATATTCCAAATTCCACCAAAATCACTATTCATCACTTATTTTTATTTAATTCCTATAATTAGGAAAATGAACCTGGTTCACTCTCGAGTGCTTCTTAACCTTTTTACGGAACCGCTGGACTTATAATAGATATTGATTTGGATGACACAAGAATAATCTTACTTGAAGTAATATACTTATATCCTTAGGAGATAGATCATTCTTACCTATGCCGTCAACCAAAAGTATTCTGCATGACATGTAAATAATTGAATTCAAATCCATTCCATTCATTTAATAGACATTCGTTACATCGCAGTCATAACCACTATTCATTCCCATATTATTACATACTAAAAAGTTTTAATTCTATCAAAAATCTGGGTTCTTACAGTCTCCCCTCCTTAAAAGGATTCCGTCCCGGAATCAGTTTGAAAACAAGTGGGGGTACTTTTCTTGCATTGCGCCTTCAAGTTCCCAGGTGGATTTTTCTACATTGTGGTTCTGCCACAAAACTCTGACTAGCTGAATGACCTTGTTTCGGAGCACTTGTTCTTTCCGGTCTATGATTTCCACAGGTTGCTCCACATAGGTCAGGTCTGGTTGCATGTCCACTTGCTCATACTCTACAATATGCTTAGCATCCGGATTATACTTCCTCAGCATCGAAACATGGAACACATTGTGCACCTGCTGTAGATTCGGGGGCAATGCGAGTTCATAAGCTAGTTCCCCAATTCGTCTCAAGATCTCAAATTGTCCAATGTATCTGGGACTCAGCTTTCCTTTCTTCCCAAATCTCATTAAACCTTTCCAAGGTGACACTTTCAAGAACACTAGGTCCCCTACCTCGTATTCCTTGCCTTTCCGAGCTAAGTCGGCATATTTCTTTTGTCGATCCTGGGCTGCTACCAACCGTCCTCTGATTAGATCTACTGCATCTTTAGTTCGTTGGACCACTTCGGGCCCGAGCATCTTTCGCTCTCCAACTTCATCCCAATACAAGGGAGATCGACATTTTCTTCCATAAAGGGCCTCATAAGGTGGCATCCCAATGCTTGAATGATAACTGTTATTATAGGAGAACTCAACCAATGGCAAGTGATCATCCCAACTCCCCTTGAAGTCTATCGCGCAGACTCTCAACATATCCTCTAGTGTTTGGATGGTCCTTTCACTTTGCCCATCTGTCTGGGGGTGGTAGGCTGTGCTCATGTTCAGCCGGGTCCCTACACATTCTTGAAAACTTCTCCAAAACCTGGAGTTAAATCTAGGATCTCGATCGGATACTATTGCGACTGGGACTCCATGTCGCGCCACTATCTCTTTTAAGTAGATGTCCACTAGTCTATCGACCGTGTACCTTTCGTTGATCGGGAGAAAGTGAGCCGATTTCGTCAGTCGATCTACAATTACCCATATGGTGTCATGATTAGCCTTGGTCCTGGGTAAACCTACTACGAAATCCATGGCTATATGTTCCCATTTCCATTCTGGAATCTCTAAGGGATGTAGAAGTCCGCTGGGTCTCTGGTGCTCTGCCTTCACTCGTTGGCAGGTCAAGCATCTGCTTACCCACTCTGCTACGTCCTTTTTCATATTGGGCCACCAGTAATACTCCTTCAAATCCCTATACATTTTAGTGCTACCGGGGTGCACTGAGTATCTTGAGTTGTGTGCCTCATTTAAAATCTCATCCTTGAGCTCCTGAACATTTGGGATCCATATCCTGTACGTGTACCTCATGATCCCTTCCTTGTCTCTTTCGCACTTAATTTCCTCCCCGGTCATTAGCTCTTCTGTGGAGTTCTTTTCTTCCTCCATCATCCGTTCCTGGCACAGTCTAATCTTTTCTAGCAATGGAGGTTGGATTCTAATTTCCATCAACTTTTCTTGGCCCTCTTCAGGTAACTTAACCTCGATTTCCAACTTCTCAAAATCCTTCACTAGCTCTTTCTCTGAAGTTATCATCTTGAGCTTCTCTTTCCGACTAAGGGCGTCAGCCACCACATTGGCTTTACCCGGGTGATATCGAATTTCACAGTCGTAATCCTTGATTAACTCTAACCACCTCCTCTGGCGCATGTTAAGCTCTTTCTGAGTGAAAATGTATTTGAGGCTCTTATGGTCTGTGTAAATCTCGCATTTTTCCCCATACAGGTAGTGTCTCCAAATCTTTAAAGCGAAGACTATGACTGCTAGTTCTAGATCATGCGTGGGATATCTGACTTCATAATCCTTCAATTGCCTAGACGCATACGCTATTACCTTGCCGTGCTGCATAAGCACGCATCCCAGTCCTTTATGCGAAGCGTCACTGTAAATCACGAAATCTCCTTTTCCATCAGGTAATGCCAGCACTGGGGCTGTCACCAGCCTCTTCTTTAACTCCTGGAAACTCTTCTCGCATTTCTCAGTCCATTCAAATTTCTCGGTTTTACGGGTAAGTCGAGTTAATGGAGCTGCGAGTTTCGCAAAGTCTTGGACAAATCTCCTGTAATATCCGGCCAGTCCAATGAAACTCCTCACCTCGGTTGGAGTAGTTGGCCGTTCCCAGTTTGAAACTGCTTCTATCTTGGAGGGGTCAACCAACACTCCTTCTCTATTGATCACGTGCCCTAAGAATTGTACCTCATTTTTCCAAAACTCACACTTGGAGAACTTGGCATATAACTGCTCCTTCCTGAGTATTTCTAAGGTTATCCTTAAATGTTCAGCGTGTTCTGCCTCTGTCTTTGAGTAGATGAGAATATCATCAATGAAAACTATCACGAATTTGTCCAAATATTCCTTGAACACCCTATTCATTAGGTCCATGAAGGCTGCTGGGGCGTTGGTCAATCCAAACGACATAACTAAGAACTCATAATGTCCATATCTGGTGCGGAATGCAGTCTTCGGGATATCTTCAGGTTTGATCTTCAGTTGGTGATATCCCGTTCTCAAATCAATCTTAGAGAAGTATTCAGCTCCTCTTAGCTGGTCAAACAAATCGTCTATCCTGGGCAATGGATACTTATTCTTTATGGTTAGCTTGTTCAATTCTCTGTAGTCGATGCATAACCTCATACTTCCATCCTTTTTCTTAACAAACAACACTGGTGCGCCCCAAGGCGACACACTGGGCCTTATCATGCCCTTATCCAACAATTCCTGTAATTGTTTAGCTAGCTCCTTCATTTCTACTGGGGCTAGTCGGTACGGGGCCTTCGAAACTGGCGCCGTCCCCGGGGCTAATTCGATGGCAAACTCAATTACCCTATCAGGTGGTAGTCCAGGAAGATCTTGTGGGAACACGTCCTCGAACTCATTAACTACCAGAATGTCCTGCAATCTTGGCACTTCCTTCTGAGTATCTATAACGTAGGCTAAATAAGCCTCGTTCCCTTTTCGTAACAATCTCTTGGTTTGCGCCATGGTCAGAATTTTCTGGGTCTGTCGCATCCCTTTAAACACTATTTCTTTCTTCCCTGGGGTTTTCAACTTAACCTTTTTCCCTTTACAATCTATCTGCGCATCATTGCGAGACAACCAATCCATACCCAAAATGACATCGAATTCCCCTAGCTTAAAAGGAATTAAATCGACATATAAGGATCGTCCTCCTATTTCTAGCTTACAATCGGGGTGAATTCGATTAACCGGTACGATTTCCTGATTAGCTATTTCTACTTGTAAGGAATCTCTTAGTTGCTGGGTTTTAAGTTTCAAGTTATGCGCAAAATCTCCAGATATAAAAGACTTAGTTGCTCCTGAATCAAATAAGACATTTGCACTGACTGAATTAAGAGAAAAAGTACCTGCTGTCACATCTGTGTCCCTCACGGCATCTTGTACTGACATATTGAAAGTCCTAGCAGTTGGTGGCCTATTTGAGGCAACCTTGCTTGCTCCTGATGCTGCTGGTTTGCTCTTTGGGCAATCCTTCCTCATGTGCCCTCTCTGTCCACACTGGAAACAGGTTGTGCTGTTAGGGATGACCGTGGTGCAAGCGGTAGCATAATGCCCAGCTCGCCCACACTTATAACAGTTTATCTGCTTCAGGTTGCACACCCCGGAGTGCCTCTTCCCACAAGTAGCACACAATGGCAATGGAGGTCGAGAAGGGTTGGAACGGGACATTCCTGATTGGTGGCCGCCCTGGCTCACACTCACACTCGCAGATGGTTTAAACCCTACACTCCTCCCTGGTAGGGAAACCGCTCCTCGATTAAACTTGGTTGGGGGTTTTCCTCCAGCGGATCTTCCGCCCATACTAACATGCTTTCTCTTTATCCCCCCTTTCTCTCTCTCTCTCTGCATCTGATCACTACCAGCCTCCACAATGGTTGCCTTCTGCACCAAGGTGGCATAATCTGTAATCTCTAAAACAGCCACCCTATTCTGGATCCACTGTTTCAGCCCTTGTTGAAACCTGTTAGCTTTCTTCTCTTCTGTGTCTACAAACTCTGGCACAAATCTTGATAGCTCAGTAAATTTAGCCTCATAGTCAGCCACTGACATATTGTTCTGTTTCAGTTCCAAGAACTTAAGTTCCACCTGGGTTTTCATGAACTTCGGGAAGTACTTCTCCAGGAATAATTGTTTGAACCTTTCCCAGGCTATGACAGCATCAGTCTCCATGTTTTTCTTGGCTTCCCACCAATAATTGGCCTCTCCCTTTAGTAGGTAAGTAGCAAAAACAGTCTTCTGAGCCTCATTGATACTCAGAATCTCAAAAGACTTTTCCATTTCTTTGATCCAGGCCCTCGCCTCAACGGGATCAGCCGATCCGTGGAACTCTGGGGGCTTAAGGGACTTAAAGGCCCTAAAGGAATTTGCCACTGAAGTGTTGTTGCTTGGTGGTGGTTGGGGGTATTGGTTCAAATTCTGCCTAAGCAGATCCATAAACTGGCCCATGGGGTTTCCGCCCTGGTTCTCCCCTTCCTGTTCTACTTCAGTTTCTCCACCCTCTATTTCCCTTTCAAATTCTTCAGAGTACAGGGGTTCATCCTCTGCTCCATACTGGGAATCTTCTTGCTCATTATAGTCCTGATCTTGTTCCTCACTACTTCCACGGTTTTCCTCGTGTTGGTTGTGACTCTCTTGGTCAGTAGATTCGCGGGGGTTAGCCCTTGTGCCCATCCGTCTTGGCGGCATTTTACTGAAAATTTGGAAAATTATACGTTAGGTTCACTTACCGGTTTTAAAGGATTTTTCCTTGCACATTTCTTTACATGATTGGGTTTTAAAATCCCACAGTTTTATATCTCATGGAAACTTAATCGAAAAGTAATACATATGCTAATAAACTCGTGATCACTTCCCAACAAAATTGTAATGACTGAAATGGAAACAAATATATACCAGGTACCGAAAAGGTACAACATCCGAGTTACAACGATAGTTTAAAGTACAGCCATCCTAACAACAACAACAAGTCAAAAGTGAAATATGCTGTCTATCTGTCTAGTCTGCAAAAAGGGAAAACAAGTACAAGAAAACCATCCCTACAAAAGCCGGCACTACTATGTCCGTACATGACTAGACAACTAGACCACTGCATCACCACATCTGAAATCAGCCACCACGACGAAACATCCTCCGAACCCTCCCCATGGCGATGCGGAAAACCTCCTCAGCCGCTGCTCTGTCTACCCTACCATGCCCATCAGTAGGCAACTGTCGCACCCTCACCCGAGCCCTCAGCTCGATGCGGGTCACAGCCCTATACCCAACTCTGTCACTGATAGTCCTCCTGCCCTGCACCCTCATCCGGGCGGCTCTCTCTGCTGCTAACTCACTCCTAGACTCTGCCAACCTGGCATCTGCCACAGACAACTCTCTATAAAGCCCGTTCACAATCAAGTTGTGAACACATACTGGGACTCCTCCTATCGGGGCATGAGGTGGGGTGGATGGCTCAGCTGGAGCGGCAGTCTCTGTCTGCTGGGGCTCTGGGGTAAGCTCCTCAAACTCGTCGGGGTAGGGGCTCACAGGTAGTGGTGGTGGGGTAGGGGCTCTCTCAACAGGGAGGAGTGGCACAAAAAGTCCAGAACTCCCTACAGCACCAACTACTGGCTCATCTATATCTCCCTCAACACCCTCATCCACCGGCACCACCTGATCCGTGGTCATGTCAGTGTCATCTCCCATAGTCCTGAACTCAGTCATAACCCAATAATCATCATCCTCAACCACTAACTCAGCGTCCTGTCCTGTCTGGACCCCCTCCGGGTCCTCCTCCCCCTCAGTCTCAACAACATCTGTGTCAGCATCATCCTGGACCTCCTCAGGGTCCTCCTCCTCAGACTCGATCACATCAGTATCAGCCTCAACCTGGACCTCCTCAGCGTCCTCCTCCTCAGGCTCAGTATCATCCTCAGGCAAGTGCTCATAGTATGGGTCCCTAGTCCGGAACATGTCCTCATCATGCTGTCTCGCAGCTGCCTCCTGGGCCGACAAGTCGCTCGCCTACACAAGACGAACTATGTTACTATCATGATACTTAAAAAGTTCCCGTAAGGGTTTTAGGTGAACCTGGCAAGGGTTCTTATTATATTATTGAATTTATTATTATATAACGTCGTATCATCTCTTGGGATATATAACTCTCGCTCTGATACCATCTCTGTAACACCCCCAGATCCGGGGTCAGGGATCTGGTGGTTACGGTCTTACATCCATTCATAATACTTGACTTGAGTCCACAATAAATAAATCACATGCTGTGACCCCACAATAATTACCACTCACACACACAACAGTTATAGTCCCAGAGATGAAATTGAAATAAGTCTTACATTAAAGGGTTACGAATAAAAGTTATTACAATCCCAAAAGGATAACATCATAGGTTTAAACGTTTTGCCGTTGATTACATTAATTATACATATAGTTAAACAGGAAACAAAAGCTGTCTAACTATGCTACCTCAGCAATGGCGGCTAGCATCTCAGCGGGTAGTCCGGTGGGTCGGGTAACCTGCTTGCGCCGAGTGCGCCTGACGCGAGCCATCTGTCCTAGCTGTTGTTGTGACATAATATAAACAAGGCAAGGGTGAGCGAAAGCCCACCAACAAATATATAACTGAACGATAATTTAAAACAGTTCAAAGCTATCTTTTAAACCATATGCCATGCATTTACGGAAATGATGCCAGTATCATATGAACGATGAAGTTACAAGGTAACTTAAAGTATTTGTTTGAAGAAATATCTGCTACATCAAAGTAAGCGAGATATTATTATCGTTATTAAGAAGAGGAACTTGCAAGAAAGGGTTGCAATTCCAGTTATGACTCTTTTCCAACTCTGCCAACAGTAATCATGTTGCAGGAAATAAATGAAGTTGGATGATGAACAAATGATGGAGTATTCACCGCGCCCGCTGTTCCAATCTTGATGATCAGTTGAGATCGTACAGCTCAATTTAGATTTACTACCGGTAGAAGGAAGAACTGACGGCTTTACTTGTCTACCGCCTTACTAGCTCTCCCCGGCCAACGGTTGGGCCAAGGGGATGGACCGGCGCTACTCGGCCTCTTACACGACTCCTAGTTCAAATAGAGTTCATGATTCTGAATATAACGTTCGTCCCCCTTTCCCCAAGTATAATACTTGTTGATAAGACTCCACAAAGTAGTCGTATCTAGTTGGAAAGGAAAATTTACCAATAACTCCCAAGCTATTACTTGGTAACGGATATCAACTTGTTCCAGTAATCTTACCCCTCGAAAGATGAGAAGGTAAACAACGACTTAATAAGTCAACAGCACCCGAGTTGCGGGTGAAGGGAATACTTTATGACCGGGAAGTCGACAAGATAAATAACATTTTTCCAAGTAAGGTTCCCTTATTATTAAGAAGATAGACTCAAAGATGAATGATGTCTGGGAACCTTTCTTGATATAAGATTAATAATAATATGACTTCGAAATATCTTCTGTAATAATCGAAGAAGATTAACCTTATCGAGATTATTCTAAGTATGGAATAAATATTCAGAGAATATTTATTGAGTTAAAATATTGAAAGAATATTTGGGAATATGAAAGAATATTTTTAATCAGAGTATTTCTCAAAATAATCCCTGAAGAAATATCAGGAGAATATTTATTGAATAAATAAATATTTAAATGAATATTCAAAACAATATTCATTAATTAATAAGACCTGAAAAGAATATTTAAGGTAATATTCATGATTAATTAGGAATTTAAATGAATATTCAAAAGTAATATTCATTTAATGAATAATATCCTAAATGAATATCAAGTAATATTCATTTAGTAATCCAAGCCTTAAGGAATATTCGAAATAATATTCGATAATTAAATCAAGCTTCAGATGAATATTAAAATAATATTCATCAAGTATTTAATATCTTAAATGAATATTCAAAAGTAATATTGATTTAATAAAATAATGATCTAAAAGAATATCCAAAATAATATTCATTTAATAGTCTCATCTTTAGAAGAATATTCGAAATAATAGTCGATAATCAATTCGACTCTGAATGAATATTGAGAAATATTATTCGTTGAATAGTTACGTTCAAATAATTATTTGAAGTAAGGATCGTCAAAATAATTAGTCTCGAACGAATATTCAAATAATATTCGTCGCCCAAATAATAGAAAATATTTACTTAAATATTTTCTTCCGAGGTAATCTCGATATATCAAGGAATATTGACTCCCGGTCTATTTTTGATTAATAAGATATATACGCCCTTCTATGAGGGTCTTACAATAACCGGCTTATAACTGATATATAACTATCTAGCTTATAAGCCAACAATAACATTTAGGGAACAAGTATATCAATTCAACTTGAAAGTAGGCATGCATGCAATGGCATATGTATATCAGCAATCATATATATATATTTATTCAATCACAACAACAGCCTAAAAGAAGGGAATTGAAACTTGCCTGGTAGTCGAGTACGGTAAGGGGTAGTGGTAGCGGGTCCCGGTTCAGCCTGGTGATCTATAAATAGCCAAGGCATTCGGAATTAATCACTTAACATATTAAACGTTAAGTTATACTTAAATCGAAACACGTTCTCGAGTCATCTCGTTATACCCCTTTTAGTGGATTACTTATTATCACTGATCCGACCCGACATTCGTTCGTTAATACGACATGTCACTGCACTTATACTTGGGACATACTTAAGTCATATGAGTTCTAAGGTTGATCGTTACGAACCAATATTTTACTCCGAGTTTTATCGCCCGTTTTCTAAGCGTTTTACCAAAGTTATAAAAGAGTCGTCTTTTAGGGGTTCGTTCTCGTTTAACCTTGACTCGAACATTTTTAATAAATCGAAAAATGCTCTTTTTGACATACGGTTTTCTTTCACACCTTCCTTCTTACCCCTAGTATTTATTTACCAAGATTCGCCATGACGTTACATTGCTTACGAGGGTTCAATTTCAGTTACGAACTTTTGTTTACGGATTCGAACTACTTTTAGTAATTTAGTCATAAATCCTAAACCGTAAGTCCGTTTCACGTGATCTTTATATCAAAACGAAGCTTATAACATAATCTAGCCTTTCATGGCAAAATCCGAGACTGGACAGTGTGTTCATGCTACTGCTAATCACGGTTTCTTAAGGCTAACGACAATCGGGCATTACGACGGCTATGTTTACATGATTTCCAAATTTCAAACCATCCAATAATCATAGTTTCCACTCCAAACAACATTTACATGTTATTCAACCATGAAATAAGACCAAGCAATGTCTTTCCGTTCATCTAAACTAATTTCACATTTAATAAATCCCAATCATAATCTTAAGGTCCTAAACATGCATTAAATCCATATAACTCATCTAAAATACCAAAACTTAAACTAAGAGCTTGGTTTTCAAGAGTGGTATACCTTCCTTGGTGTATGTATGAACTTATCAAGCCTTGTTTAGCCCTTATCTAGCCTTAGTATAGCTTGAAAATCAAAAGAAATCAAGAAATAAAAGTTAGTTTATGAAGAACACTATTCATCATCATCTTTGATGATTTATTTGAAAATGATAAAAGATGAATTTGAAGCTGAAATTTCTAGGAGATCATTACCATGATATGTAGTACTTACCATAAAAATTTGAAGAACAAGTGATGGTTGGAAGTTGGACTTCCAATTAGCTAAGAATGGGCAGATTTTTATGAAGAAATGGAGAAAAATGGTGGTGGTTTGTTTTGTTTTGGTGATTTATGGCTAATACATGTATAACCCTTGCATATATAATGGATGCATCTCTTTTAATGTGTTGTTGGCAATCCAATGGTGCCACTTGTTGCTTCCTCATTGGGCCAAGTGTTGGCACTACAACAAACAACTCCATTTTTGCAAGAATGCAATTACACCACTCATCTTGTAGTTGACTTATAAGGATGTTACTTGGGTTTCTCCTTTTCCCACCAATTGCACTTGTTTGTCTCTTGGTTATTTATTCGTTCCTTTGTCCGGGTATTACTCAATTTCCTTGCTTGTTCGTTGATCGTTCGAGGGAATAACTCATTCGTTTCTAGTTAGGGTTTTACCGAAAACCTTCTTAATATTTCTAATACTATTCTTCATCTTACTTAATACTTCTCGAATTTAAATTCCTTAATTCCCTTTTATAACTCCTTAAGTCTTATAGTGTCCAGGGAAATCTCGGAGAAAATAAAAGTGCTCTTTTTCTGAATCCGACGGCTTTTACATACACTTATTTTCTTCCTGGATCACTAATACGAACTCAGAAATCCGTTCCGAATACCGGGTATATCATTATTATAATAATATTCCAAATTCCACCAAAATCACTATTCATCACTTATTTTTATTTAATTCCTATAATTAGGAAAATGAACCTGGTTCACTCTCGAATGCTTCTTAACCTTTTTACGGAACCGCTGGACTTATAATAGATATTGATTTGGATGACACAAGAATAATCTTACTTGAAGTAATATACTTATATCCTTAGGAGATAGATCATTCTTACCTATGCCGTCAACCAAAAGTATTCTGCATGACATGTAAATAATTGAATTCAAATCCATTCCATTCATTTAATAGACATTCGTTACATCGCAGTCATAACCACTATTCATTCCCATATTATTACATACTAAAAAGTTTTAATTCTATCAAAAATCTGGGTTCTTACATTTTGTTAGTCGACGGATACCTCTCATCCGTTGACGGTTCATCTGTCAACGGATGATCACTATCCGTTGATTCACAAATAGTCTCTAGATCCTCAAGGCCAGGTTCTAGCTCCTTTTTCCTTTGAGTCCAGGTATCCTTCACAAATGATTCTATTCCCTGAACTTCTATTATGTTTTGAGAAATATTCCTACAACTTTGAAATTTAGCAATTATCCCTTGTTCTTTTTCAAGCTGGTCTTTTAAAATCAGTTCTCTTTTTAACACAGCTTCAAGTTCACTTTTAGCACTATTGCAATCAACTCTCATTTTCTCAAATTCTAGAAATTGAGATTCTAGAGCAGCATTTCTATCACTTAAAAACAGATTAGACTCTTTAATTCTATTGTTCTCTTTAGTAAGTTATTTAAGAGTAACACTTAAGTGATATAGTTCAGTAGACATTTCATCTATAACACTATTGCATTCCTCCTTAGTGAGCTCAGAGAGATTAGTAGAAAATACCTGATTGCTAGCTGAACTTGCTTCCTGCTCTCCAGAATCAGCCATTAAAGCAAGATTGACTAACTCAGCATCATCATCAGAGTGATTGTCATCAACAACCCAGTCATACTCTTGGGTCAAGAATGCCTTTCCTTTCTGCCTGAGAAGATCAAAATATTTCTTCTTATAGTCAACAACCTCAGTTGGCTTTCCCTTGTTCTCAGATCTAGGTTTCCTGCATTCACTTATCATATGACCAGCAATTCCACAATTGTAGCATTTAATTTTGGATTTATCCACATAGTTGTTTGTGGAAAAATCCTTGTTAAATGGCTTGGCCATCCTAGAGTTTCTCTTGAATTTCAGCTTAGAGAATCTCCTAGATAGAAAAGCTAAGTGCTCATCTATCTCATCCAATTCATCCTGCTGAAGGGCATTCAATTCCTCAGACACCTTTTCCTTGCTCCTGCTTGATTCTGCTCTACCTTTACAAACCTCCCTGTTTGGTGTAGAACTAGCAGTTTCTGTCCTTTCCTCCTTTTGCTCCAAGTTGGCAACGAGTGCAACTGACCCACTTTTCTTTTGAGACTTCTCAATCTCTTCATCCTGCTCCATTTCCAGCTCATAGGTCTTTAAAGTTCCATAGAGCCTTTCAAGAGTAAATGTCTTGTACTCTTGAGTGTTTCTTAGAGAAACAGTCATTGGCTTCCATTCCTTGGGCAGTGATCTCAGAAATTTGAGATTAGAATCTTTAACTTGATAGACTCTTCCATACAGTTTCAAGCCATTTAGTAGCTTTTGAAATCTACTAAATGTATCATTCAATGTTTCTCCACTCTTAAAGTGAAAATGTTCATACTGTTGGATTAGTAGTTGCATCTTGTTTTCCCTTACCTGTTCTGTTCCTTCACACAGGGTTTGAACAATGTCCCATACTTCCTTGGCGGTAGTGCAGTTAATAACATTGTCAACCATGTCTGTTTCTAGACCATTGAACATAATATTCATGGCCTTTTTGTCTTTGTGGACTTCTGCAATATCTTCAAGACTTGAAAGGCAGAGTGTATAAACTTGTAACACTATAACTAATGTAACTCAAACTAAAGGAAAAGATACTTAACCAGAAGACAATCAAGAACAAGAAGTCACAAGAAATCAACACTAAATGAAGACAAGGTAATTGATACAATTCAACATGTTAACTATGATCAATCCAAGAAGAAATCATTGAGAGAAGTTCAAGTCAAAGTTGTTCATGCCTCAGTGATTTGGAAAGCCAAAGAACAAGATCATAACTATCAGTATCAATAAGACCAATTGATTTCAAGTGAACAAGAAGGAAAGCAAATATTGGAAAGCCATATTTCTAATTCGATATGGTAACTTATTCAAGAAGCAAAAACCCTATCAAGACTAGTCACTTATGAACCAGACCGTTGCATCAAGTGTCAGGACATTGATAGCAAGTTTATGTCAGTAATAAAGATCCATATTCAAGAGCTTAGTGAAGAATAAAGAAGACATGAAGATATCACAAGTTCGAGATGTGCATTGAAGTTTCAAGTTGAAGACCAGAATATTTTCTAAGTACTAAATATTCTAGATAGCCAAGTAGAAGTTTCTAAGTAGAAGTTCTACTTAGAACTTCGAGATGGCTAAGTAGAAATTCTCAAGTAGAAGTTCTACTTAGAGTGCAGCTTCAACATGACACATGGCATCTTCTGATTGGCAGATTTCCAAGCTTTCAAGATAAGGCAAGAATTATGTGGACATCATTGGGCCACGTACATCTTAGTCTTTGAAGACTACAGGACATAGATTACATGTAGTATAAATAGAAGTACTTGTGTAATGTTTTAGTTAGTGAGCAATTCTAGAGAAAAACACAAGAGAAAAAGAGAGAGTGCATTCACAGAGCTTAGTATCATTCACTTCTCTCTCAACTTCTGTTATACTTTGTAATGAATGTTGTAGCAACCCTTTCAAGTTATATATAAGACATATATTCCTTGAATCTGTGTGTTCATTTATTGCATCGTATTTATTGCTTCTCATATTCGAAAAGTTGTATTCACCCCCCCTCTACAACACATTTGGACCTAACAATTGGTATCAGAGCGATATGTTTAACATACAAAACATAGATCCTTGTGTTGAGTAGAAGAATCGTGAGTTTTCATTTTTCAGATCTACTTTTCATTTTCTCGAAAAGTGTGTTTTAATTCGTTGGTAGTGAAAACTCATCTGAAAAATTATTTTAATACTCCAGGTGTGATTATTTAGCTTGGGTGTATTTTAACTAATTTTTTGTGAATTTATCTGGGTTCGTTCATATTTGGTGTTCTTGAGTGTTCATCATCTGTTCTTATCAAAGAAGACAACCCAACAACTTTTTGATCTCCTTTTCAAAAGTAAAAGAATAAAAAAAGGTGGTTTTGGACTTTTTAATTTGCTTTATTCGGCCGAAAGTATACAGACATACTCAGTACCTAGCATGTGGGTTAGGTGGGTTAGGTGAGTAAAGCATTCAAAGTCAAAAGGTGTTAAAGAGATAATATTGTTTATTCAATATTAAAGTAATCTGCAGAAAAATTATTCTAAGGCAAAAATTTCTACATAGAATTTCTACTTGAGAATTTCTACATAGAATTTCGACTTGGACAATTTCTACTTGGTGATTTCGACTTGAGCAAAATTTCTACTTAGAGAAATTTCGACTTAGGCAAAAGTTCTACATAAATATTCTACATAGCCTAGTCTTGGGTACTTAGAAACTTTTAGTGACCAGAATTGAGATGGCTCCTAAAAATGCATTCAAGATCCCAATGTTCAACAAAGATCACTATGAAGAATGGGTTTTCAGAATGAGACTATATCTAGAGACTGTTAACCCTGAATATCTGGAAGTCCTTGACAAGGGTAAATTTGTCCCAATGGTAGTTATTCCTTCACATACGGCAGGAGGAGTGGTTATACCACCTCGGTCTGAGCCTAAAAAGGTCTCGGAGTTTTCGGATGCTGACAAGGAACAAATAGCTTATGATACTGCCATACGACAAACCTTGATGGAATCTCTTGATCATGAAATGTTCAACATAGTCAAAGGTCTGACTACAGCGAAGAAGATTTGGGACAAGATAGAAGTTGTCATGGAAGGATCTGCAGAGGTCAGAAGCAACAAAACACTCATACTCAAGATGGAGTATGACACCTTTAGAATAAGAAAAGGAGAAGGCATAACAGATGTCTACCTACGATTCAGTCAGTTGGTATTGGATTTGAATCTGAGAGGTGTAACTATCCCCATGGTGGAGACTAATACGAGATATCTGAGGAACCAGCCAAAAAGCATTGAACATAGGGTCTACGCAATAAGAGAAACCAGAGATTTGCATACAACTTCTCTGGAAGAATATTATGGAATATTAAAGACCTATGAGCTGGAAACTCTTCAAGATCAAGCATGGGACAATGATTCAAAGGGAAAAGAAAGTGCATCAGGATTAGTTGCTGATGAGGAAGAGTCTAAGAAGGCAATGGTTGCAGCAAAGCCTAAATCATCACTTGCACCACATCAAGTTGATAATGATGACGAGTGCGCATCTGACAGTGATGATGACTACTACACCCAAGAAGAGCTGGACAACATGGACGATAGTGTCGTGGCATACATGGCAAGGAAGTTCAGCAACATGAGATTTAGAAAGAGCAATCGACCACAGAGAAAATCTTCATCTTATTATCGGGCTGCTAAGGGTGGTGGTAGTTCGTCAGGCTACAAAGGAAAAGGCAAGAATACCAGCTACAAATCTCCTTTGGATTTCAAAATGAAGTTCAAATGCTATAATTGTGGTGAAGCTGGACACTTTGCCTCGGACTGCAAAAAGCCTAAACAGACTTATCCAAAAGAAACATTTGAAGCTCTCAAAAGCAACTATGAAGCACTGTTGAAGGAAAGACATGGAAAACGAGCTTTATTGGTGACAGAAGGAAGAGCTTGGGATGATTCAGATGAGGAAGATGTTACTCATGTAGCAAACTTTGCCCTCATGGCTGAGACATCAGAGGAACCAGAGGTACCAGTTCTGACTCTTAAAGTAGAAATGTCTATTGATGATTATAAAGAACAAAACGGGGATCTTAGTGAAGAGATCTATATGTTGTGCAAAAGCCTAGACTCTTCTCAAAAGGAACAGAAAACACTTGTTGCCAAATGCAGAATGCTTGAGGCAAAAGTGGAAGAGCTAGAGGCTGCTTGCACTGTAGATACTTCTCTAAGAGACTTTATTAAATCTCTGGAACACAAGCTCGTCCTTAAGGAAGAAGTAGAAGCATGTCTTAGGAACAATCTAGCTGAGTTAGAAACTAAATGCGAAGCATACAAACTAGCTGCTAGTAAAGTGTATGTAGATAATGACACATTTAAGAAAATAACTGGAGTAGGTATAGGACTTGATTATTCTGACCTTCCTAAGAAATAAGGAAAGAGACCTATTGACCCTAGTTCCAGTGACCTTAAAAAGGAAACACCTAGTATTCTTAAATCGACTGTCAAACCTATCTACAAACATCTTGTTCCTAGAATAGAAGAAGAAGAGACTGAATTGATAGCTAGATATGAGATTGAGATGGAAGATCGCCAGAAAGAACAACCTGTAACTCCTATCAAACAAGTTAAAATCAATTTCCCTAGAGATGAATCTAGACTGGGATTAGGTGCTAAGGCTGTTAAACAACAAGGAAAGAGAGAGAAAGGCATAAAAGAGGTTAAGGCTGAACGAATAAAGAAAGCATGTTATCATTGTAAATCTACTGAACATCTTTCTTATGCATGCAAAGCTAACATGAATGTTCCTGCTGCACATGCCATGCCTACCACACATACAATGAATAATCTGCATCAGAATCATGCACAGTGTGGTCAACCTAATTGTATGCCATGCACTTTTAATATCATGCAAACTTTTGTGCATTTAATGAATGCATCTAGCCAGTCATGCTCAAATACTGTTGCTAGTTCAAATATCAAGAAAAAGTATGGTAGAGCCAAGACTGTCAGTCCTCCTAAAGTTAGGAGTGACAAACCTTCTCCTAAGACTGACAAATCTGTCAAGTCTAAGAAAGGAAAGGAGATAGTCGAAAGCTCTAGTAATATGAAGAAAAGTGCATCTCCTGTTGTTAAATCTGTTGATTCTCGATCTTATCGAAAAGCCGGGCCCAATCAAAGTTGGGTTCCGAAGAATGTCTAACCAATCTGTCATTGCAGGGCATTAAGCAGAATAGAAATAAAGTTATATGGGTGCTAGACAGTGGAGCATCGAGACATATGACTGGAAACAAGTCCCTGCTTACAGAGTTGGTTATGAAGGCTGGCCCTTATGTTACCTTTGGAGATGACAGCATAGGTGTGACTAAGGGATATGGCAAACTGAAAACTGGCAATGTCATCATTGAAGATATTTCCTATGTTGAGGGACTAAAGCACAATCTGTTGAGTATAAGTCAATTCTGTGAAAAAGGTTACGAAATTGTCTTCAACAAGAAAGGTGTCTCAATCACTCACATCAAGGAAGGCTCACTAGCTTTGAGAGGAGTTCGAAAGGCAGATCTTTTTGTTGCAGATATGGATTCAGCAAATCAGAATGAGGTCACCTGTTTCTACAGCAAAGCCTCGGATGATGAAAGCTGGTTATGGCACAAAAAGCTATCTCACTTAAACTTCAAAACGATGAATGCTCTCGCAAGGCGAGAATTGGTGAGAGATCTACCTCAAATGGAGTTCGCTCCGAAAGGACTCTGTGAAGCTTGTGAAATGGGAAAGTCGAAGCGAGCATCGCATAAAAGCAAAGAAATTTCTAGTATTACTGAGCCTCTACAACTTCTTCATATGGATTTGTTTGGCCCAGTGAATGTCCTATCTTTGTCTAGGAAAAGATATGCTTTGGTAATCGTGGATGACTTCTCCAAGTATACATGGGTATTGTTCGCAATGACGAAAGACGAAGTACCTTTCTTAATCATTGATCACATCACTCAAATTGAGAATGTTTCAACACTTACTGTGAAGACGATTAGATCAGACAATGGCACTGAATTCAAAAACGCAGTGCTAAATGACTTCTGTGTATCTAAGGGAATACGTCGTCAGTATTCAGCCCCGAGAACTCCACAGCAAAATGGAGTAGTTGAAAGGAAGAATAGAACTCTGGTTGAAGCAGCAAGAACTTTGTTGTATGATTCAAAACTTCCTTTGTATTTCTGGGCCGAAGCAGTGAGTACCGCTTGTTACACTCAAAATAGAACCTTGATCATAAAAGATAAAAAAAAGACACCATGTGAGCTAATGAACAACAGAAGACCAACAATCAAATACTTTCATGTCTTCGGAGCAAAATGCTATGTGCTTATAGATGATGAAAATCTAGGCAAGTTTGCAGCAAAAGCTCGTGAAGGAATCTTTGTTGGTTACTCTATAGACGTGGTGGCAGCTTATAGAGTGTTCTTGGTGAATGATCGAAAAGTGACTGAAAGTTACAACGTCAGATTCGACGATACCAAACTCTCATCAATTTCAAGAGATTCTAGTGAACCTGAGTCCCTAAAATTTCAGAATCTGGACTTAGAAGATCTTGAAGATGAACCTGAGTTGGTTGTTCCATTAAATGTTCCAAGCGTACATGAAGAACCTGAGTCTAGTGAACAAGCTAATTCTACAAGATCAGGAGAGACTTCTTCAGTACGAACCGGCAACAACTCAGGGGGAGTAAATAGCAGCTCAAGGACTACTGTTCAAGGCTCGAGTCGAGTTGACTCTAGTTCTGTAGGAGCTGGCACTAACTCAGGGGGAGTTAGTGAAAATAATCAAAGTAGTCAGCACCCCATCTCAGAAAGTCAAGCTGAATCATCTAGACAATTTCCAGGTGAACGGGTATGGAATAGAGACCATCCGTTTGAGTTAATTTTTGGTGATCCAGATGCTGGTTTGACTACTAGAAGAACTGCAAGAGCTGACATGGCTAATATCTCCTTATATTCTGGGTTCTTATCCAAGCTTGAACCTAAAGAAATCGAAGAAGCTCTTGGCGATGCTGATTGGGTGATTGCAATGCAAGAGGAACTCAATCAGTTTGAAAGGCAGAAAGTTTGGAAACTGGTACCCCGACCAAAGAACAAATCCGTAATTGGAGCTAGGTGGGTATTCAGAAATAAACTGGATGAAAACGGACTTGTAACACGAAACAAGGCTCGTTTGGTTGCAAAAGGTTATTCTCAGCGAGAAGGAATTGATTATGATGAAACCTATGCACCAGTTGCAAGACTTGAGGCAGTCAGGATGTTCTTGGCATTTGCAGCACATAAGAACTTCAAAGTTTTCCAGATGGACGTGAAAAGTGCCTTCCTGAACGGAGAGTTAGAAGAGGAAGTATATCTGGAACAGCCGCCTGGCTTCGTTGATCCAGAACATACAGATTTTGTGTATCTACTCTTCAAATCTGTCTATGGCCTCAGGCAATCCCCAAGGCGATGGTATGAAACCCTATCTCTATTCTTAATTGAAAATGGTTTTGTTAGGGGAGTAATTGATAAAACATTGTTCTATAAAGTTGTGAGAAATGACTTAATACTTGTTCAAGTATATGTGGACGATATTATTTTTGGGTCATCAAATGAGCGCTTGTGCGAGAAATTTGCCAAGCTAATGCAGGAAAAATATGAGATAAGCATGATGGGAGAGCTGTCCTTCTTCCTTGGATTACAAATCAGTCAGAGAAAAGATGGTATCTTTATCTGTCAATCCAAGTACGTCAGAGATTTACTCAAGAAGTATAATCTAGAAGATGCATCAGCAGCTAAGACTCCCATGGCAATAGCCACGAAGCTTGATGAAGACAAATCAGGTAAATCAGTTGACATCACAAGCTATCGAGGTATGATTGGCTCACTCCTCTATTTAACTGCAAGTAGACCAGATATAATGTTCGCAACTTGTTTATGTGCAAGGTTCCAAGCGGATCCTAGAGAATCACATCTCGTAGCCGTCAAAAGAATTTTTATGTATCTCAAGGGCACACCAAATCTAGGGATTTGGTACCCAAGAGATACAGGTTTTAATCTTATTGGCTATTCGGATTCAGACTATGCAGGTTGCAGGATTGATAGGAAAAGCACATCTGGTGCTTGCCAATTTCTTGGCAGAAGATTGGTGTCCTGGCAAAGTAAAAAGCAACATACAGTATCTACTTCTACTACTGAAGCTGAGTACATTGCTGCTGGAAGCTGTGTAGCTCAAATACTGTGGATGAGGAACCAATTGAAGGATTATGGCATGGAGCACAAGAAAATTCCAATTATGTGTGACAACACAAGTGCCATTGCCATAACCAACAATCCTGTAGATCACTCAAGAACCAAGCACATCGACATCAGGTATCACTTCATAAGAGAACATGTCGAGGAGGGGACTGTGGAGCTACATTTTGTGCCCACAATGCAACAAATTGCAGATATATTCACCAAACCTCTTGATGAAGTAACATTCAATAGGTTGGTTGGTGAATTGGGAATGCTTAACACAAGTTAGTAAAGCCTTCTATCTGTAAAATCCATGGTTATGTTTGTATATGCAAGCTATTTAATCATTATGTGCTTAGACTTTAAAATGCCTAATTAATGATTGTTATAGGTTGCATATAGTGTCATTTTACATGAATTCATTGTGTTTTAAGTGTCTTTTATAGCACAAATCTTTGAATTTATGATTGTTAGATTGCATGATCATAGGGCGAGTTAAATTCATCATATTCTAAATTTTGCATGATTTTTAGATGAATTTACCTGTGTTTTTCATGTAATTAGAGGCCTTAGAATTATCAAGGAATGTTTTAATTATGTCATATATTAAAATCCTTGAATTGATATTTATATTAATTTGGCAAAATTAATTGTTGAGTTTTTCAAAGAAAAATTGTCAAATTATTCTAAGTATCTTCAAAATTTCGAGTTAATCACTATCTCGAAACTCATCTTGAAATTCTAGTTGAATTTCGATTTGAGCTTCCAGAGTGAAGTTTTGAAAATTCTAAGTCTGGGAAAAATTTCGAGTTAGCCTCTATCTCGAAATTTATCTCGAAATTCGACTTAGGGCTCGAATTTGAGTTACCAGTGTGCCTATTTCCTTATTCAAAATATTCCATATAATGTCTATCTTACAGGGGATATTTTTTGAAATGATCTGAGAGAATAACTTCGAATTAGTTAATAATTTCGAGTTATCCTCTATCTCGAAACTCAACTCGAATTTCGACTTGATGTTCGAGATAGAGCTCTCAGTTGGTCTTTAGGGGATTTTTCGAGTTAACTCCTAACTCGAAGTCTATCTCAAATTTCTACTTAAATTTCGAGATAGGTTTCCCTAGTACTGTTGGTGGTTTGTGCTGTTTACATGGTCTTTAATAGTTAAATGGTAAGTTTTTCGAGTTAACATCTATCTCGAACTCCATCTCGAAGTTCGACTTAAAATGTTCGAGATAGACTTCGAGATAGAATTCGACTTAGACTTCGAGATAGATTTCGACTTGGGTTCTCCCTGTATGTACTTAGAGTTTTCATACTTTTTAACAGGGACACTTTA
Organism: Saposhnikovia divaricata; assembly: GCA_036435485.1. Taxonomy (NCBI): domain Eukaryota; kingdom Viridiplantae; phylum Streptophyta; class Magnoliopsida; order Apiales; family Apiaceae; genus Saposhnikovia; species Saposhnikovia divaricata. The sequence continues at coordinate 246,441,302 of CM071594.1, read as the reverse complement.
GTCATTTCACATTAATGTCTATATATACTTCTCTAACTCGATCTATTCTTTCACTTTTACCTAATTGAGTTTTACAGCCGCCCCATATACATACAGGCGATTTCGACTTACAACCACTGATTCGTGATTTTTGTGACTAATCTCATACGGACAACGAATTACTGCCCGATTTTTGACTGCCATTATCTGAGTGACCAGTAATATCTGAGTTTGTGTGTTTGTGTATTTGTTCTTCTTTCTCGACATATATACATACGTATATACACACACCGCTTCACAGTCATATACACACGATTTCACTGGTGTGTACACACATAACTTCACTGATTTCACTGGTATCAGATTCTGTTAATTGGTTGTTGATTTTCGCCTCTCACAGTGATAATTATCTATAACCCGTAGTTTAATTTTTCAAGAGTGACTTTTGGTCTTTTTGTTAAATTAAAAGGGATATAACTGATAATTCCTTAATTAATTGTTTTTCGAAAATTAAAATTAAAATTCACATTTGTTAAGGAAAAACATTTTAATTAAAATGGCTCACCAATTTTCCCTTGCTAAAAACAATTTTTATAATATTTCTACGGAAATTGGTGATCAACTCCCGCGGTTTAAGTTTTGGATACGATTTCTCAATTTGTATTCCAAAGCTAGCCATGCTTTTACTACTAAACCTACACTAGTACATGATGCTTTACAGCAATTATGGACTAGTGCGGTTACTTTTGGGAGTAAATCAACCCCCTACGGTTTCAGGTTTACCTTAGCGGGTCAGGAATATGAGGTGACCGAACAAATTGTCAACAGAGTTCTGGGATTCCCAATTAAAGATGCCTTTGATCCAGAACCTACTGCTGCAGAACGCCTCAGATTCTTTGAAGAAATTGGATGTTATCCTCCAAAAGGCCCAATCACGGGAAATATCCAAAAGCAATTCTTCCATGCGGAATGGAATTACTTTTTCGAGGCCATTACAAGATGTTTTCGGGCACGCGAAAAAGATTTTCATCAAATTCCAATTCCAATGCAAACCTTTGCAGTTGCCCTAGCAAGAGAACTGGATATAAACTATGGATGCATAGTTCTCTCTGAGATAGTGGCCTCAATGGGATCCCTTGCAAGCAGAGACCTCTCTACCACTGATGTCGTCTGCTGGTTTCCTCGGTTTCTTCAAATGCTAATCAATGACTTAATACCGAAGGATGCTCTTGCTATTAGACAGGGATTTGCCAGAAGCCCCACATCTGAATCGCTAGGGATGGGCACTAAGTCACTTGCAACCATTGCTAATCAGGATAAACATCAAGGTAAACCAATGTCTACTCTTGAAAATATTCAAATGTGGCTTAGATATGATGCAGGAGTTACCAATTTGGAGGCATCATCACAAGTCTCATCACATGCTCAAAATCCATCTGTTCATGCTGAGGCATTTGATGAGATTCCTGATGAGGAAAGCGATGATGCACAAGGTAATCAATCAGGTAATCTCTCCCTGCATACTATTCATTCCTCCTCCTATGTTTCTGATTCCGCGACCCAAGAGACTGCTAACCCGCAGGATCTATCCCAGGGTAAGAGCCATATTTCTGACTCTGAGTCTGATACACATTCCTATTCTCTATCACCCCTGTTAACGGAAGTCAGAAAACCAGCACGTATATATATACAAGATGATGAGGAGAATGAACCCGAAGAGCAGCAACTTATTCGAAAGAAAGCCAAACTTTTCCACGCTGCTACTTCACAACCAAAGTCAAACCCTAGCGTGTCACACGCAACCACTCCACCTCACGCGAGTGGTTCACCCCTTGAACATTCTGCACATAGGGATTTTGATTTTGGTGAGGATGATGTGCCTCTTGAAGATACTGTTGCTTCAAGAGGACATGAAGCCTTAAGAACTTCGGCCGTACCTTCACCGGTACGTACTGATGCTGCAAAGAGGATCGGTTCTGATGTCGTACAAGGACACTTTGCAGCCTCTCAGCCTGAGATTCCAACTCAGGAACAAACAGAATTTGATCCCATAACTGTCAACAACATTTCTTATCAAGTTTCTGCAGGTACTGCTTCACTTTTTGGATCAATCATTGAAGACATACACGAGCGTGAGACAGGGAGTGTGTGTGAGAGGTTAGGGAGAGAGGGACCTTCATTTTCAAGGCCCGAAACCGAGCGTCAAATACCAACAGAACGAATATTAGAACGAGGTCACCTAAACCAAACACCGTCCCTTAATATTGAAAATTTTGATACTCGTACGACTTCAATGGAAAATCAGATGAGGCAGTTCGGGCAGACAATGGGGCAGTTAGGGATCAATATTGGAAACAACCAAAGGGCTCTAGACGACTACGCAGCAAGAATGGCAAGTCAAGCTACAGCTTTTGATGATTTGACAAATAAGGTCAATGACTTGGGCCATGCTGGTGGTGTCTTGGGAAGCACTCTCAATGAGAGGATGGGGGCATTGGAGTCTACAATGCATACAATGACTGTGGAGATCAGTAGAATGATGTTCGCAGTCAGGAGTTTTGTGCCCCCGGAGTGCTTCGAGTCACAACAACCTCCCCCCGATGCTGGTGCAGGTGGTGCAGGTGGTGCTAGTGGAGCGGGAGCCTCTGGTTCTGGTTTTGGAGGTTCCTATGCAGCTGGTGGATCTGAAGACCATGGTGGAGCTCAGGATAACTCACCTAAGGGGGAGAGTGGAAAGGAGACGAGACAGCAGGCAGTTCACATCGAAGAAATTGAAGAACCCGCTGATCTTGTCAAGGAACCAGAAGTTGAGCCGTCTGTTGATGAAGAGGCTCTGAGGATGAGAAAGGGTAAGGCAGTAATGGTTGATGAACCATTTGTTGATCTGAGTCATCAGGAAACAGTACAGGAGGTACTTGACTCAGATTCTGACATGGAAGACGTACCGTTGGCACACGCTATAAAAAGATCTTTGAAGGAACAAGGTGGAGGTGCTGGGATGTCTTCCGGACTGCCTGAAGAATTTCCTGTTGATGAGGAAACCCTTAAAGCTCAACAGTTAGCCTTGGAACAAGCTCAGTTCCATAAAATGAAGATGATGCAAGAACATGCTGCGTTCCTAGAACAGAAGGTGGAGCTACAAGGGAAGCAGTATGAGTATGAGCTTGCAAGGCTAGCTAATCCTCAAGTTGATCTGGACAAACGAAGGATAGGGCAGAAATGGGATGAAGCAAGGAAGATAATGATGGGACCATGTGCGAAAGGAGTTCATAACAAGGATGCAGATGATCTGTTCTACAACTTGAATTTGCAGAATCCAATGACTGGGGACTATATAAATGCTTTGAAGAGATTAATTTCTAAAGTCAGGGTTGGATACAATGCAAATCTTAAGGAGTGGCAGGTTATCTTGTCTTTGGTAGAAGGAGTCCCAACATCTTTCTTATATGTGGATGACCAATTCATAATGAGAAGATCTGCGTCAGAGTTGTTCTTGCTAGCGACTAAAATTCAATACCCTCAATCTGAGGAGCTAAGCATTCTGTACAGGGATCAGTTAATGCAGCTAGCAGAGGACAAGGGTCCAGAATTCTCAGCTTATCCAAATTTTGTCCGGATGGTAGTTGATGGAAAGATGAAGAGGGTTAGCATGGAGGAAAATGATCTGATGGAGCTTTCAGTGGAATCTCTCAAAGCTGTCTGTAGACAAATGATGAGTAAGGGATTCGCTTCTGAGCTTAAAGATAAATCCGTGAAGATCATTGAAAGAGTTATATTCAAGAAGAGCAATGAGGTGTGGAAGTGTGATGTCATTGCTCCAAACCCTCTTGATGACGTGAAGATTGAGCCGGAGCTGATAGAGAAGAAATGGAATATTCTTCAAGCCATGAAGAATGTTGATGAAGCTCTGACTCTTCCTTCTGGAGCACTAGAACAAGGAGAAATAAGGGAGGCTATTGGTGTTCCAGGAAGTGAAAGTGTATACTGGATACATGCGTATGTTGAAGATACAGCTGATGCCTTAGTATTCATAGATGCAGACCAAAATCAAACAATCTTGCATATGAGTAGACAATGGCTGCTACGGACTCAAGATGCTGCATTTCTGGAGAGAGTATTGTATGTATTCAAATGGGGCGAAGTGGAAGATAAGTTTGTTGAAGAAAAGTAGAGACTCATGAGTTACCTGTCTGAGGTAGTGGTGGAAAAGAAGCAAATAGAGCGAGATGCGGCTAGTGTAACACCCCCAGATCCGGGTTCCGGGATCCGGTGGTTACGGTTTCCAATTCTGTCCACAACACTTGAACTTTCCTTAACATAAAATAAATTACGTCTCTATAACCCAACACAATAATATAAAACACACCCGTTATAGTCCCAGAGATGAAATCAGAGTAACACTCAAATTTTTATTAATCACATTATGAGTTCTTACAATCCAAAAGAATTTCAATATAAATACATACTCTTTGCCATCCATTTACATAAGTCATACTAGACCATATTCTTGGTACTGAAAGAATAAATATACCCTACCAATAGCTTCTTCTTCAGCTCTGGTAGTCTCATCGTCCTCGCCCGCGTCGAGTGCGCCTTGTGCGAGTCATCTGGTCTAGCTGTTGTTGTGATATAATAATAAAGCAAGGGTGAGCAATAGCCCACCAACAATAATATGTGACTGAACGATAATGTATAACAGTTCAAAAGTATCTTTCAAACCATATGCCATGCATTTACGGAAATGATGCCAGTATAATATGAACGATGAAGTTACAAGGTAACTTAAAGTATTTGTTTGTAGAAATATCTGCTACATCAAAGTAAGCGAGATATTCTTATTGTTATTAAGAATAGGAACTTGCAAGAAAAGGTTGCAATTCCAGTTATGACCCTTTTCCAACTCTGCCAACAGTAATCATGTTGCAGGAAATAAATAAATTTGGATGATGAACCCATGATGGAGTATTCACCGCGCCCGCTGTTCCAATCTTGATGATCAGTCGAGATCGTACAGCTCAATTTAGATTTACTACCGGTAGAAGGAAGAACTGACGGCTTTACTTGTCTACCGCCTTACTAGCTCTCCCCGGCCAACGGTTGGGCCAAAGGGGATGGACCGGCGCTACTCGGCCTCTTACACGACTCCTAGTTCAAATAGAGTTCATGATTCTGAATGTAACGTTCGTCCCCCTTTCCCAAAGTATAATACTTGTTGATAAGACTCTACAAGGTAGTCGTATCTAGTTGGAAAGGAAAATTCACCAATAACTTCCAAGTTGTGGCTTGGTATCGAATATCAACTTGTTCCAACAATTTTACCCCTCGAAAGATGAGAAGGTAAACAACGACTTAATAAGTCAACAGCACCCGAGTTGCGAGTGAAGAGAATACTCTATGACCGGGAAGTCGACAAGATAAATAACATCTTCCAAGTAAGGTTCCCTTATTATTAGAGAGGTAGACTCAAAGAAGAATGATGTCAGAGAACCTTTCTTGATATAAGATTAATAATAATATGACTCCGAAATATTTTCTGTAATAATCGAAGAAGATAAACCTTATCGAGGTTATTCTAAGTATGAAATAAATATTCAGAGAATATTTATTGAATTAAAATATTTTACAGAATATTTAGGAATATGAAAGAATATCTTTAATCGGAGTATTTCTCAAATAATCCTTGAAGAAATATCTAGAGAATATTTATTGCATAATTAAATATTCAAATGAATATTCAGAATAATATTCATTAATTAATAAGACCTGAAAAGAATATTTAAAATATTTAAAATAATATTCGATGATTAAATAGAACCCTGGATGAATATTCAAAATAATATTAATAATTAATTAGGAATTTAAATGTTTATTGAAAAAGTAATATTCGTTTAATGAATAATATTCTAAATGAATATCAAGTAATATTCATTTAGTAATCCAAGCTTTAAAGGAATATTCGAGATAAGACTCGATAAATAAATCAAGCTTCAGATGAATATTAGAATAATATTCATCTTGTAAGTAATATCTTAAATGAATATTCAAAAGTAATATTCATTTAATAAAGTAATATTCTAAATGGATATTCAAATAATATTCATTTAGTAGTCCAATCTTTAGAAGAATATTCGGAATAATAATCGATAACCTATTCGACTTTGAATGAATATTGAAAAATATTATTCGTCGAATGGTTACGTTCAAATAATTATTTGAAGTAAGGATCGTTAAAATAATTAGTCTCGAACGAATATTCAAATAATATTCGTCGCCCAAATAATAGAAAATATTTACTTAAATATTTTCCTCCGAGGTAATCTCGATATATCAAGGAATATTGACTCCCGGTCTATTTTTGATTAATAAGATGTATACGCCCTTCTATGAGGGTCTTACAATAATCGGCTTATAACTGATATATAACTATCTAGCTTATAAGCCAACAATAACATTCAGGGAACAAGTATATCACTTCAACTTGAAAGTAGGCATGCATGCAATGGCATATGTATATCATCATATATATATATATTTATTCAATCACAACAACAGCCTAAAAGAAGGGAATTGAAACTTGCCTGGTAGTCGAGTACGGTAAGGGGTAGTGGTAGCGGGTCCCGGTTCAGCTTGGTGATCTATAAATAGCCAAGGCATTCGGGATTAATCACTTAACATATTAAAAGTTAAGTTATACTAAATTCGAAACACGTTCTTGAGTTATCTCGTTATACCCCTTTTTGTGGATTACTTTTATCACTGATCCGACCCGACATCCGTTCGTTAATACGACATGTCATTGTACTTATACTTGGGACATACTTAAGTCATATGAGTTCTAAAGTCGATCGTTACGAACCAATACTATACTCCGAGTTTTATCGTCCGTTTTCTAAGTGTTTTACCGAAGTTATAAAAGAGTCGTCTTTTAGGGGTTCGTTCGCGTTTAACCTCGACTCGAACATTTTTAATAAATCGAAAAATGATCCTTTTGACATACGGTTTTCTTTCACGCCTTCCTTTTTACCTCTAGTATTTATTTACCAAGATTCGCCATGACGTTACATAGTTTACGAGGGTTCAATTACAGTTACGAACTTTCGTTTACGGATTCGAACTACTTTTAGTAATTTGGTCATAAATCCTAAACCGTAAGTCCGTTTCACGTGATCTTTATATCAAAACGAAGCTTAGAACATTACCTATCCTATCATGGCAGATAAGGTCTCTGGACAATAGGGGTTCGACATGGAAAATGGCATACAAAACATGGTATTGCAAAATCGGGCATTATAACGGCTGTAAATCGAATATCTACTAATTTCGAATCTTCCCATAAACATAGTATCCAACCCAAACAACATATACATGACTTATATACATGAACTGAGGCCAAGCAATGCCTTTCCGTTCATCTAGCTATTTACATCATTAATCCCAAAATCCATACATAATCATGCTTTTATGCATATAACAACACCATAATCTTAACTAATCTAAAACCATCAAGAACATATATAAAACTCAAAGTAAGATCTTGGGTTCTTAAGAATTATACCTTCCTTGGAGAGTGTACAAGCTATAATAACCCTTATATAGTCCTTGTATGGCTTTAACAAAGCTTAAATCATCCAAAGAAACCAAGAAATCAAAGTTAGTTTCTTGAAAACACTATTCACCCTCATCTTTGAGGATTTATTTGAAAATGGAAAACATGGAGTTTGAAGCTAAGATTTCTAGGAGATCATTTTTATGAAATATAGGACTCACCATAAAAATTTGGAGATCAAACAATGGTTGGAAGGTGGATTTTGAAATCTTAAAACTCCAAAATTCGAAGTGCCTTGGTTTTGGGGGAAAAACAGTGAACTTCTCGAATTTATTTACCCATCCAAACGATCTTCAAAAATTATGAAATTAAATCCCCAACTTCACCTTGATGTGTAGAAGCTCCATGAATTTTTTCATGATTTTTAGATGAGTAGATCTAGGTGAAAAAAAATGGCAAAGACCCCTGCCCTGGAAAATGCAACTGCTGGAAAAATGGGGGAGAGGTGGTGTTTGCTTGGCTTTGATCTTGCTCTCATCTTATCTAAAGTGAATTATTGAATGTCTTTGGATAATATCTTGTCCATAAAGTAGCTTTAATAAAGTTCTAGGTCATGCATGATGTAATTAAATGGACAAGTGTTGGTTTGTAATGGTAAGATGATGACAAGAAGCTAAGTACTTGGTTATGTTTGCTAAGTATACTAGTTGCTCATGTAACTACTTAGTTACTTGGTCTTATCTCCTTGTACATGCATGCATCTTGATCCTCTGTTTGTTCTTTGTCCGGTTATTGCTCAATTCGTTGCTCGTTCGAGGGACTAACTCATTCGTTTCTAGTTAGGGTTTTACCGAAAACCTTCTTAATATTTATACTACTATTCCTCATCTTTCTTAATACTTCTCGAATTTAAATTCCTTAATTCTCTTTTATAAATCCTTAAGTCTTGCAGTGTCCAGGGAAATCTCGGAGAAAATAAAAGTGCTATTTTTCTGAATCCGACAGCTTTTACATACACTTATTTTCCTCCTGGATCACTAATACGAACTCAGAAATCCGTTCCGAATACCGGGTATAACATTATTATAATAATATTCCAAATTCCACCAAAATCACTATTCATCACTTATTTTTATTTAATTCCTATAGTTGGGAAAATGAACCTGGTTCACCCTCGAGTGTTCCTTAACCTTTTTACGGAACCGCTGGGCTTATAATAGATATTGATTTGGATGACATGAGGGTATCTATTTCTCTCTAGGGAATCTTATCTTAACTTTCTAGGAGATAGATTATTCTAACCTTAGTTATCACCCAATAGCATCCTTCAGGCCATATAACCTTGGAATATATATCCTTTCATTATTCATTCATTAAAACCAGTATTACATTCTAGTTGTAACCCCTATTCATTCTTACATCAATACATAATAAAAAGTTTTAATTCTACCCAAAAATCTGGGTTCTTACAGTCTCCCCTCCTTAAAAGGATTCCGTCCCGGAATCAGGTAGAAGACAATTGGGTATTTGTTGGTTATTTCACTTTCCAATTCTCTGGTCGATCCTTACACACTCCAATCTTTCTAAAGCATCTCATACTGGTGTTACAATACACCCTTATCCGTTCTACCAATTCTTTGATACTTTCGCACAACACATCATCCGGTATACGCTCTTGTCCGTTCTTATACTATTAACCTTATTGGTACGTGCAGTGACTTCGGTATCACTAACGCGCTACGAAGTTCGGAGATACCCTCACTCGTAATTTTGCAATTCCTAATCTTCGCAATCTCGATGTATATATATTGAATTAGAAGAATTTATTGAGAGATCACTATGATCAATGAACATTTGTTATATTGCATAGCTAGTACAGAAGGGGGCCAGCCTCTAGTACTTGACAAGCAATTAAACAATTAATGGCATTCCACTTAGACTCCTATCACACAGACAGAGAGTCACGTAGTAGTACCTCCCCTCCTTAAAGGGTTGTTCTTCTCAATTTAGAGGAAAATAAATAGGGGATATTAAAAGGAAAGAATTTCAGAGAATTATATAAGAAGATTTTCATGATTGTCAAAATATCATACTCAGAATTTACCTCTGAACTATAGAGGTTTATTAGGGAAGAAAGTAATCGTATTCGTATCAAATACTACTTTATCGTAATCTCACATATCACATGTCCTTGTTTCTCTGTCCATCATTCTATGGACCTATACTCTTGTTTGATATTAGCATTACTTACTTTTGGAAAATCCTTCAACCTCTCAGGTTAAAATCATGGATTTCTCGCTTGACATTTTTATTACTGGCATTTCACGCCACGACACTGGCCATTTCATATTCATAATTCTAACACCATCAGGTTGTCATTCCGATAGCTCATTAGGAAAACCCATTCATCAATCCATTCATAGCATTCCTTGCTTCACTTCCATCATTATTTCCCATTCTTTTCTTTATCAATCACATCCATCTTATCATCTAGTTCTCATTCACTTCTGTTATTGAACTCCACCGTCACCTTATTAGGGGAACGCATGTTACCTTTATTCAATATACGTGGCACGTTTGTGGTCAAACTTTCCTTTGTTCAACCATCTAGATTTCACTTTTTCATTTCATGAGTCTCTTTATTACTCAGTCAATCTATTTCATATTTTCTCGAATTTTCCAAACTTAAAAGGAGTCAATTTGTATGTCATTCATGCTCCTAATTCCAACTTTCCGCTTTGGCCAATACCCTTACCTTGCCAATTCCATACTCTTCTCGCTTCATTACTGGAGCTTCTCATGAGTCTGCCTATCTGACTCTCTTATTAATTCCCAATTCTATTTCCATCTCTATCAGTCTCTTGTCTTTATTCCTACTATAATTATTTTATGAACCATCATAACCTAATTCTTCATTTCAAATATCCCGTCGTTCCAGAAATTACACCATCCGAAATAAACCTGGATGATTTCTCTAACTTAGATTCAATTCGACATTTCCACAGTCGTTACCACCTAATTTCTCAGAAGGATCACCATCGCTTATCGTTTACGCAGTGCTTTAATAACTAAGCATCAAAATTATCAATTCAAGATCCTCTAGGAACACAAAATAATCACTATTCCCTATCCATAGGGAATGCTTCCTGAACTTGACGTAGATATTACATGAAGCAGATAAAATTGCAGGAAAGCTTCCAGCATCGCAGCTGGAACAGGCTGGTGAGATTATTAATCATATATCTCCGGTAGAAGACTAAAAGCTTATCGGTTTGCTTAATCGCTTGCCAACCTCATAATTCTCTATCTTGTTTGCACAGAAATACACCAACATAAACTTGCTTGTCATTCATCATCGTGCCATTTGGCTTATCAGTATTTGTACCCTCTCTATTTCTGATCATTTACTACCAATTCATTGTTACTTAACCTCCCTTCTCTCTTTCCAAAGAAAAGGCAAGTCTCTTGGGGAATTTGGTCTGGTCTGTCGTAGAGCCTCCTAATGTCGGTAATGTGCTACTGGCAACATCAGGAATCGAATCTTTACTTAAACTATTCTTATAGTTGATCCTGGCACAATCATCAAATGGAATGTAACTTCCTCTACCACATTATGACCATCAAGGTCCTTACATTATCATTCTATTTCTTTGGTCTGAGCATTTATGCTTACTCCCCTATATTTAAAGTGTCGGCCACCTCGTTGGCCTTTCCTGATTATAATAATCAATGTTTTCTAGATCTATTCCAACTCAGGGTGGAAGCATTCTCCCTTAAATTCTGCTGAATGAGAGAAAGCATCTATCAGTCTTTTCCAAAAGTCATTGCTTCCACCTTTCTAGTGCGATCTTGACTACAGGTACTCCAAATCATACCTAGGATATTTCCTTACTTAAATCCCTTCTTGTTTTAGGATAATCTCAACCTTATTGGTTCAACCCATACTTCCTCAGGGTTTCAGACATGCCTCATCTGGCATTATTGTTACGATGTCATACATTCCTTACCAAACTTCCATTTTTGAAGTTCGGAATATTACCCTTTTTCCTTGTAAGGTTTCGTAGGCCATCCTTATCATTCCTCCGGTATTTTCTGGGTACCGGGTATATCAAAATGTCATTGATCAATACTCTAATAATTCTATCTATGTTCTTTCCAGAACTCTTTTTAATAATCCTTACCGGTCATTGTTGCCTTAGCAAGTCCAGCTCATAACATCTGAAGTCATAATGTCGTTATTAGGGTTAATGCCACCCCTTGTGCATTCCCCAGGGTTTGTCTTAATTTATGGATATTCTATCCTTAATTCAACTGCCAAGGAATTCTTGCATCTTATAATTGGCAATCAGATCATGTATCCTTAATAAAGGTCTCTTTTCAATCATTCTCATTTGATAATCGATCGGTGGTTTAATGCCACCCTCTTCTTTCAGATAGTTGTCAGCCTATTTGGCCTTCCAAAAAGGCAACGTATGCCAATCTCTTCTCTTACCGAACTTGTTAATGGTAGCAAGGATGTTCTGGAAGATATTGGTCGAGTTCAACGTGAATCTCTTAGTGCTTATCGTTCTTCGCAAAGGTACTTGCCTCAGACAAAATTCCTACAGCATACTGTTCAATTTCTGACCTTTTCTATACCCTCTTCATATACCTTCATTGTTTACTTTCCTCCGTCATAATATATTCATGGTATTCATGATACCCTAACATCATACATCTCAAGTCACTATACTTCCATTTTACTCGAAATCTTGAACAACCATATACACATGAGTCACTTTAGTACGGGTGACCCCATCCCAAAAAGGTCTAGTGAATTCCCAATCAAAACATGGGTTGTTCGGCAGAAGATTCAAACGATCTCATTAATGTTTCCTTTATATCAGAAGCCCTTGCAGTCGGTGCTTTCTTAGAAGCAACCCTGCTTTGTCTTTTCATTGCTGGTCTAGTCACTTTATAGTCCGTTGGGACTTGGCCTCAACTGGCCACACATAAAAATATATGATTTTAGGGGTTGGCTAATAGCATTACTTTTCTAGCAATTGCCGGCATAGTGCCTTCTTCTTTGATACCTTTCTACCTTTCCAAAACTTTACTCCATATAAGTCTTAATCGACTACTCGGCACCGTCTCCGGTCACCTTTCCTCCACTTTTATCTTTTCAACTATTCTTATCAATCCTGCGTGCCACACAAGCTTACCATTCCTGGCATAACAGCCTTTTCATTTAAGTCAATCCTAGAATTTCTCAATCCGGCTGGTTTCTTACTTACATTTCCTATTTTCGTCCAATCTCACTTCATCATTTTATCACTACCGTCGATTGTAATGCTCAGGGTCCGTTTACTAACCCATTTTACAGCATCCTTACCCAAATCACAGGGTTTGCTCCAATTTTATACTCTCTTCCATGACATTCTCTGATAATCAGAAAGACAAGGTTTGCCAAAATTCACCGAATTCCTTTCCAGACTCAGGGAAATTTTGATCAATCTACCCACCTACTGGTAACTTTAAGGAGACCAGTTTCGAAACCTGAAGAATAGTTCTATGAACCTCCAAGCAGGTGGAATCATAAGCAGTCATAGTTAACGAAATAATCATCATCGGATTGGAAGTTTACCCACTGGAGAGGAATCAATTATATACATCCCTTAGAAGGGAATCAATAGTTTCAAACTGAAACCTGTCACAACGTCCTGATATTCAATACTACCAAATGTCGGTCTACCTAACCCTTTATGCGAAGCGTCATTGGAAGCACAAAGTCTCCCTTTTCCATTAAGCAATGCCAGCTCTTGGTCATTACCAATTTCACCTTTTAGCTCCAGGAAGATTTTCTCACATTTTTCTCTTTAACTGCTGATCGTATTACTTGATCTATTATAGTTCCGTGTCGGAGTAAACTTAAGGTAACTACTATAATCCATTCAAAGAGAAGAAGGAATTTAATATTCCTCTGAATCACATGCATCTGACGTTTCTGGTTCATCATTTAACTGAGTTGAATTAACTCTATACTCAGTCTCTGTCAGTAGTCTCATTACGAGTTCATCTTGACTCACTGGTCTTATCTTCCGGTAGGTTCTGAGATCATTGTCTTGCTTACTACTTCCTTATATAACTTTACCCAATCATGCTATCACTTCCCAATGTCTTTACTTTCTAAATGATTCATTCATAAAATGAACATTTTCCTTAATAAAACCACCTTATCAACCTCAATTTGGTTCCATAATTTACAACCTACGACACCTGCCTTCTCATGGCGAATTATTACTGACCATATTCATACTAATTCATTTATCAAATGATATGGCACTTACTGCCTCCTTCTCAACTATTCCTAGGGACTCTGCTCCTCGCCCTAAATCGATGTCTTTGATAATCATACATCCCTCTAGCTCTTTCTTTGTTAAGATGAAAATCTCTAAGGATTCTCATCTATTTCCGTATAAGATCTCAAGTAATTCTTCCAATCCTTCTTTCTTGCTGGTACTACATCTGGTAGTCCGGCTATGAATTCAACATGCATCTTCAGATCTCTTAATAATATCTCGGTTCTTTATACTCACTTTTCTGAGCACCATTTCTTAATCATCACAGTCATTTTGGCTGCGACCCTCATTACCCATGGGTAAGCTCCTTATCCTAACAGGATTTTCTTTATCTGCTGGAACCTCTTCCGGGTCTCCAGTAGGGTACTCCATCGAATTACCCGCTGATCTTCAGCATATAAAGCATCATCGCGCTGTTGCTCGTATGCCTCAAGGTCAGTCGCCTTACTCGTCGATACGATATCGAGCTAAGTTACTATCATTATACTTACGAGTTCCCATAAGGGTTTTATATGTCATCACTACATTAAGTAGTCCGACTATGAACTTGGCAAGAGTTCTTATTATCTTATTGAATTTATTGTTTTAACGTCACCTCATCTCTGGGGTTTATAACGTACGCTCTGATACCACTTCTGTAACACCCCCAGATCCGGGTTCCGGGATCCGGTGGTTACGGTTTCCAATTCTGTCCACAACACTTGAACTTTCCTTAACATAAAATAAATTACGTCTCTATAACCCAACACAATAATATAAAACACACCCGTTATAGTCCCAGAGATGAAATCAGAGTAACACTCAAATTTTTATTAATCACATTATGAGTTCTTACAATCCAAAAGAATTTCAATATAAATACATACTCTTTGCCATCCATTTACATAAGTCATACTAGACCATATTCTTGGTATTGAAAGAATAAATATACCCTACCAATAGCTTCTTCTTCAGCTCTGGTAGTCTCATCGTCCTCGCCCGCGTCGAGTGCGCCTTGTGCGAGTCATCTGGTCTAGCTGTTGTTGTGATATAATAATAAAGCAAGGGTGAGCAATAGCCCACCAACAATAATATGTGACTGAACGATAATGTATAACAGTTCAAAAGTATCTTTCAAACCATATGCCATGCATTTACGGAAATGATGCCAGTATAATATGAACGATGAAGTTACAAGGTAACTTAAAGTATTTGTTTGTAGAAATATCTGCTACATCAAAGTAAGCGAGATATTCTTATTGTTATTAAGAAGAGGAACTTGCAAGAAAAGGTTGCAATTCCAGTTATGACCCTTTTCCAACTCTGCCAACAGTAATCATGTTGCAGGAAATAAATAAATTTGGATGATGAACCAATGATGGAGTATTCACCGCGCCCGCTGTTCCAATCTTGATGATCAGTCGAGATCGTACAGCTCAATTTAGATTTACTACCGGTAGAAGGAAGAACTGACGGCTTTACTTGTCTACCGCCTTACTAGCTCTCCCCGGCCAACGGTTGGGCCAAAGGGGATGGACCGGCGCTACTCGGCCTCTTACACGACTCCTAGTTCAAATAGAGTTCATGATTCTGAATGTAACGTTCGTCCCCCTTTCCCCAAGTATAATACTTGTTGATAAGACTCTACAAGGTAGTCGTATCTAGTTGGAAAGGAAAATTCACCAATAACTTCCAAGTTGTGGCTTGGTATCGAATATCAACTTGTTCCAACAATCTTACCCCTCGAAAGATGAGAAGGTAAACAACGACTTAATAAGTCAACAGCACCCGAGTTGCGAGTGAAGAGAATACTCTATGACCGGGAAGTCGACAAGATAAATAACATCTTCCAAGTAAGGTTCCCTTATTATTAGAGAGGTAAACTCAAAGAAGAATGATGTCTGAGAACCTTTCTTGATATAAGATTAATAATAATATGACTCCGAAATATTTTCAGTAATAATCGAAGAAGATAAACCTTATCGAGGTTATTCTAAGTATGAAATAAATATTCAGAGAATATTTATTGAATTAAAATATTTTACAGAATATTTAGGAATATGAAAGAATATCTTTAATCGGAGTATTCCTCAAATAATCCTTGAAGAAATATCTAGAGAATATTTATTGCATAATTAAATATTCAAATGAATATTCAGAATAATATTCATTAATTAATAAGACCTGAAAAGAATATTTAAAATATTTAAAATAATATTCGATGATTAAATAGAACCCTGGATGAATATTCAAAATAATATTCATAATTAATTAGAAATTTAAATGTTTATTGAAAAAGTAATATTCGTTTAATGAATAATATTCTAAATGAATATCAAGTAATATTCATTTAGTAATCCAAGCTTTAAAGGAATATTCGAGATAAGACTCGATAAATAAATCAAGCTTCAGATGAATATTAGAATAATATTCATCTAGTAAGTAATATCTTAAATGAATATTCAAAAGTAATATTCATTTAATAAAGTAATATTCTAAATGGATATTCAAATAATATTCATTTAGTAGTCCAATCTTTAGAAGAATATTCGGAATAATAATCGATAACCTATTCGACTTTGAATGAATATTGAAAAATATTATTCGTCGAATGGTTACGTTCAAATAATTATTTGAAGTAAGGATCGTTAAAATAATTAGTCTCGAACGAATATTCAAATAATATTCGTCGCCCAAATAATAGAAAATATTTACTTAAATATTTTCCTCCGAGGTAATCTCGATATATCAAGGAATATTGACTCCCGGTCTATTTTTGATTAATAAGATGTATACGCCCTTCTATGAGGGTCTTACAATAATCGGCTTATAACTGATATATAACTATCTAGCTTATAAGCCAACAATAACATTCAGGGAACAAGTATATCACTTCAACTTGAAAGTAGGCATGCATGCAATGGCATATGTATATCAGCATATATATATATATATATTTATTCAATCACAACAACAGCCTAAAAGAAGGGAATTGAAACTTGCCTGGTAGTCGAGTACGGTAAGGGGTAGTGGTAGCGGGTCCCGGTTCAGCTTGGTGATCTATAAATAGCCAAGGCATTCGGGATTAATCACTTAACATATTAAAAGTTAAGTTATACTAAATTCGAAACACGTTCTTGAGTTATCTCGTTATACCCCTTTTTGTGGATTACTTTTATCACTGATCCGACCCGACATCCGTTCGTTAATACGACATGTCATTGTACTTATACTTGGGACATACTTAAGTCATATGAGTTCTAAAGTCGATCGTTACGAACCAATACTATACTCCGAGTTTTATCGTCCGTTTTCTAAGTGTTTTACCGAAGTTATAAAAGAGTCGTCTTTTAGGGGTTCGTTCGCGTTTAACCTCGACTCGAACATTTTTAATAAATCGAAAAATGATCCTTTTGACATACGGTTTTCTTTCACGCCTTCCTTTTTACCTCTAGTATTTATTTACCAAGATTCGCCATGATGTTACATAGTTTACGAGGGTTCAATTACAGTTACGAACTTTCGTTTACGGATTCGAACTACTTTTAGTAATTTGGTCATAAATCCTAAACCGTAAGTCCGTTTCACGTGATCTTTATATCAAAACGAAGCTTAGAACATTACCTATCCTATCATGGCAGATAAGGTCTCTGGACAGTAGGGGTTCGACATGGAAAATGGCATACAAAACATGGTATTGCAAAATCGGGCATTATAACGGCTGTAAATCGAATATCTACTAATTTCGAATCTTCCCATAAACATAGTATCCAACCCAAACAACATATACATGACTTATATACATGAACTGAGGCCAAGCAATGCCTTTCCGTTCATCTAGCTATTTACATCATTAATCCCAAAATCCATACATAATCATGCTTTTATGCATATAACAACACCATAATCTTAACTAATCTAAAAACCATCAAGAACATATATAAAACTCAAAGTAAGATCTTGGGTTCTTAAGAATTATACCTTCCTTGGAGAGTGTACAAGCTATAATAACCCTTATATAGTCCTTGTATGGCTTTAACAAAGCTTAAATCATCCAAAGAAACCAAGAAATCAAAGTTAGTTTCTTGAAAACACTATTCACCCTCATCTTTGAGGATTTATTTGAAAATGGAAAACATGGAGTTTGAAGCTAAGATTTCTAGGAGATCATTTTTATGAAATATAGGACTCACCATAAAAATTTGGAGATCAAACAATGGTTGGAAGGTGGATTTTGAAATCTTAAAACTCCAAAATTCGAAGTGCCTTGGTTTTGGGGGAAAAACAGTGAACTTCTCGAATTTATTTACCCATCCAAACGATCTTTAAAAATTATGAAATTAAATCCCCAACTTCACCTTGATGTGTAGAAGCTCCATGAATTTTTTCATGATTTTTAGATGAGTAGATCTAGGTGAAAAAAAATGGCAAAGACCCCTGCCCTGGAAAATGCAACTGCTGGAAAAATGGGGGAGAGGTGGTGTTTGCTTGGCTTTGATCTTGCTCTCATCTTATCTAAAGTGAATTATTGAATGTCTTTGGATAATATCTTGTCCATAAAGTAGCTTTAATAAAGTTCTAGGTCATGCATGATGTAATTAAATGGACAAGTGTTGGTTTGTAATGGTAAGATGATGACAAGAAGCTAAGTACCTGGTTATGTTTGCTAAGTATACTAGTTGCTCATGTAACTACTTAGTTACTTGGTCTTATCTCCTTGTACATGCATGCATCTTGATCCTCTGCTTGTTCTTTGTCCGGTTATTGCTCAATTCGTTGCTCGTTCGAGGGACTAACTCATTCGTTTCTAGTTAGGGTTTTACCGAAAACCTTCTTAATATTTATACTACTATTCCTCATCTTTCTTAATACTTCTCGAATTTAAATTCCTTAATTCTCTTTTATAAATCCTTAAGTCTTGCAGTGTCCAGGGAAATCTCGGAGAAAATAAAAGTGCTATTTTTCTGAATCCGACAGCTTTTACATACACTTATTTTCCTCCTGGATCACTAATACGAACTCAGAAATCCGTTCCGAATACCGGGTATAACATTATTATAATAATATTCCAAATTCCACCAAAATCACTATTCATCACTTATTTTTATTTAATTCCTATAGTTGGGAAAATGAACCTGGTTCACCCTCGAGTGTTCCTTAACCTTTTTACGGAACCGCTGGGCTTATAATAGATATTGATTTGGATGACATGAGGGTATCTATTTCTCTCTAGGGAATCTTATCTTAACTTTCTAGGAGATAGATTATTCTAACCTTAGTTATCACCCAATAGCATCCTTCAGGCCATATAACCTTGGAATATATATCCTTTCATTATTCATTCATTAAAACCAGTATTACATTCTAGTTGTAACCCCTATTCATTCTTACATCAATACATAATAAAAAGTTTTAATTCTACCCAAAAATCTGGGTTCTTACAGCTAGTGTCCACAATACTAACCGTGTCAAGGGCTACCCCAAGATGATCTATTGTCAGTTTAAAGCTGATAAAACACATTGGAAATCTCAGCTCATCATGAAGAACTTTGAGGATATTCCAAAGATCAGGACTACTCAGGAGGTGGACAAACTCAGAAGGCTTTTCAAACATCCTTATCCAGAGCCCAAGAACCCTCTAGAAATGGAAGCTGTAAGTCTGTTGAATGCTAGGTGGAAGCAGCTTAAAGATCCAGTATACAAGAAAGAAAAGCAGCAGAAGGAGAAGCTCAAAAGGCAGAAAGAAGAGAGAGACCAAGCTGCTGAAGCTAGAAAGAGGAAACGGAATTAGGGTTAAAGGTCAGAGTGGTGTGAACTTGAAGTTGGAAAAACTTCATGTCTTTCGGTTGCTTTAACTCACTTGAGGAAAATTCACCTTAGAGTGAATCCAATAAGGTGATACAAGTTTGACTAAAAGGTATGAAATAATCCAGGTGATAGGAATCACTCAAATGATCTTTAATTCGAAGTTCGAATTCTGTTTCTAGTTTAAGTTCTTTGTATTGTTTTCATGTAAATTTCAATTGTAAATTATTCAAGACTGTAATGTTAATTATCTTTTCTCGTCTCATTGTTTAGTTGAGTTATCCTTCATTAATTTGAATGTCATTGTTAGACAATCAAATTGGGGGAGATTGAAAGGCAGAGTGTATAAACTTGTAACACTATAACTAATGTAACTCAAACTAAAGGAAAAGATACTTAACCAGAAGACAATCAAGAACAAGAAGTCACAAGAAATCAACACTAAATGAAGACAAGGTAATTGATACAATTCAACATGTTAACTATGATCAATCCAAGAAGAAATCATTAAGAGAAGTTCAAGTCAAAGTTGTTCATGCCTCAGTGATTTGGAAAGCCAAAGATCAAGATCATAACTATCAGTATCAATAAGACCAATTGATTTCAAGTGAACAAGAAGGAAAGCAAATATTGGAAAGCCATATTTCTAATTCGATATGGTAACTTATTCAAGAAGCAAAAACCCTATCAAGACTAGTCACTTATGAACCAGACCGTTGCATCAAGTGTCAGGACATTGATAGCAAGTTTATGTCAGTAATAAAGATCCATATTCAAGAGCTTAGTGAAGAATAAAGAAGACATGAAGATATCACAAGTTCGAGATGTGCATTGAAGTTTCAAGTTGAAGACCAGAATATTTTCTAAGTACTAAATATTCTAGATAGCCAAGTAGAAGTTTCTAAGTAGAAGTTCTACTTAGAACTTCGAGATGGCTAAGTAGAAATTCTCAAGTAGAAGTTCTACTTAGAGTGCAGCTTCAACATGACACATGGCATCTTCTGATTGGCAGATTTCCAAGCTTTCAAGATAAGGCAAGAATTATGTGGACATCATTGGGCCACGTACATCTTAGTCTTTGAAGACTACAGGACATAGATTACATGTAGTATAAATAGAAGTACTTGTGTAATGTTTTAGTTAGTGAGCAATTCTAGAGAAAAACACAAGAGAAAAAGAGAGAGTGCATTCACAGAGCTTAGTATCATTCACTTCTCTCTCAACTTCTGTTATACTTTGTAATGAATGTTGTAGCAACCCTTTCAAGTTATATATAAGACATATATTCCTTGAATCTGTGTGTTCATTTATTGCATCGTATTTATTGCTTCTCATATTCGAAAAGTTGTATTCACCCCCCCTCTACAACACATTTGGACCTAACAAGACTCCACTCAGAAACAGGTTTGGGAATGAAAGTGTCAGGCACATCATCAGTCAGGCCAACTCTTGTTGCTGTCTTCATTGGAACGTGAGGACCCTTGTCAATGCAATCCACAAAACCCTCATCAATAGACGAGAGATGTAGACGCATTTTTACTTTCCAGTGAAAGTAATTTTCTCTATCAAGAACTGGAATCTTCACTCCATAATCCTTCTTAGACATGTTGGAAGTGTGTTGATCTTTAAACTTCAAATATGTTAGAAGCTTGCTCTGATACCAATTGTTATTCCCAGATTACACTTGTATAATTGTAGAAGGGGGGTTGAATACAATTCTTGATATTTATAACTTTCTGATAAGAACTTCAGAAACTTATGAAGAGATAATTGCAATGTAAGATTTAAACACAAACACATATAAAATCAGGTGGTTAATATGCACCACCTGAAGCTTTTATTCGAAGAAAACTCTGTGATACAAAATGTACACAGCTGCCGTTTTTACAACTCTTTGCTTCTAAGGATATTCAAGAAACCCTAAGCAAATATGTTTGTTTTCTTAACTTACAAAGAGTTGCTACACTTGGTTATATATTCCAAGTTTTACAAGTACTACTGGAATAAGATAATACTTATCTAATTCTAGTTGACTTGCTACTACACTCCAAATACACATGTAGCCGAAAGGTTGTCCTTGTGTTCAGACATGTCTCCTGCACCTTCCTTGTATTCATAGTGTAAATGGAATGCTTCTTTCTTCTGTGTTTCCAAGGTATGGCTGCCATACTGCTTTTTGTATCTACTTTCAACTCATGTGATCTGTCAGTCAAACATGTCCTTATCAACTGCTAATCTCCAGCTAATCATAGAAAACAGTGTCAATGATTATCCGTTGATGATGTACACTGACATCCGTTGATGATGTACTGAGCAGTATCCGTTGATATTGGGACTTGAGCTGTATCCGTTGATAGAGTGGATTTGAGTTGTATCCGTTGATAGAGTTTAGTCTTCATCCGTTGATACACTTTCACTTAGACAGAATTACATAGCATAGCTTATTTACAATTGGCTACCCTATTCTGCCTATCCGTTGATAGTCAACATGACTGTGGATAAAAACACTATCAACTGATAACATAGAGATACTTGCAGTATGCTACAAAACCTCATCAGTTGATGAGCTACCTGTCAACGGATAGAGTTATAAATCCTCATCCGTTGACAGCTACAAAACCTTAAACAATTTGATTGATTGTGAAGTTATCATCAAGTACAACATATTCCTAACAAAGGTAATCGGTTAATTATTAATATTATAGTATTATTATTTTATTTTTATTAAATAGAAACAATCGTGATAATATTGAAAAAAGAGAGGTTTTAGTAAGAGAAAAGAAAAAAGGTAACGTGTTTTGGCTGAAAAAGGAAACATCCATGATATAATTGGAAAAAGAGATATTTTAGTTAGAGAAAAGAGAAAAGGTAACGTGTTTTGGCTGAAAAAGGTAATTGAATAATATCTTTATTATAATATTATAATAATGGAGAAATTTTAGTTAGATAAAATATAAAAGGATATTGTATTTTAGGAATTTATTTAGTTCTTGAAAAATAGAAAAAAGATAATATGTTTAACATCAAGAAGGAAATTGATTCGGTAGTAGATCTGTAATTGAGTAAGGGTAAATAAGTAAAATCAACAGGTACCGTACCGACCGACCGACCAACCAACCAAACTTTTAATGTTGTTGAAAAAGGTAACAAAGAGAGATGTTAATTAGAGAAAAAAGAAAAGGTAACGTGTTTTGGGTGAAAAAGTTAATTGATTAGTTAATAGTAAATATAATATAATTATGTTATTTTATTAAACAAAACTGCACTTACTATTTTTAAAAAAAGAGATATTTTAGTTAAATAAAATGTGAAAGATATTCTATTTTACTTGAAAAAAGAAAGTGTTTAGTTATTGAAAAATAGAAAAGGTAATATGTCTAACTTGAAAAAGGAAATTGATTAATAAAGGAGAAATTTTAGTTAATAAAATATAAAGGATATTATATTTACCAGAAAAAGGAAATTATTTAGTTCTTGAAAAAGAGAAAAGATAATATGTTTAACCTCAAGAAGAAAATTGATTAGTTAGTAGAAATGGTAATATGTCTAACCTAAAAAGGGAAATTGAATAATAAAGGAGAAATTTTAGTTAGATAAAATATAAAAGGATATTGTATTTTAGGAATTTATTTAGTTCTTGAAAAATAGAAAAAAGATAATATGTAATGTGTTCTCGCTAAAAAAGGTAACCGTCCATGATATAATCGGAAAAAGAGAGATTTTAATTAGAGAAAAGAGAAAAGGGAACGTATTTTGACTGAAAAGGTAATTGATTAGTTAATAGTAATTATAATATAATTATGTTATTTTATTAAATAAAATTAGTCGTAATGTTTTTAAAAAATAGAAATTTTAGTTAGATAAAATGTAAAAGATAATTTATTTTACCTGAAAAGGGAAATTATTTAGGTATTGAAAAATTAAAGAAAGAATGCCCTAAATACCCAAAAAATCGGTACCCACTTACCAAAATACCCGGATTTCAAAACAACGCCCAAAATACCCGTGGGATATGCCGTTTCCACAGGCGTATCCGAAGCACTGTAGATCGCCAGAAAACAGAAGCTCGCTGCCGGAAAATCGAGAGCTCCTAACGGCGACTTTTGGGCATTCCATTCGAAC
This sequence comes from Saposhnikovia divaricata, assembly GCA_036435485.1. NCBI lineage: Eukaryota > Viridiplantae > Streptophyta > Magnoliopsida > Apiales > Apiaceae > Saposhnikovia > Saposhnikovia divaricata. Next base: position 246,417,533 of record CM071594.1, on the reverse strand, counting down.
TCACACTCCAGGCATTTTATACACGCCTAAAGAACATCAAAATGACCAGAAGCTCATGTACATCATCTTCCCGAACTCCGTTTTTCACCTCCGGCCCCGCAGGGGCGAAACGAAGCTCGTCGGAATGTTTGAATTGGTTGAATCACCGTTTTGGGCGTTTTAATTACGGCAACGGAACTGGTATAAAATTAGTATAGGCATGTAGAGAATCGAAGCCCGATTCTAATGGTATATGGTAGGTGATGGGGAAGTCAGGGATGTGGACAAACGTAGAGCTCGAAAATAGACACCGGAATCGCCATTGTTGTCGCCCGGTTGGAGCTCCAGGATGACGTGTGATACGCATCTTCAAGATGCGTATCCTCAGTTGCGTGTCTACTACAGGCGCATCTAACAACGGATACTCCTTCAGTGTAGGCGTATCCAAAATCTTACTCCTTCCCTGTAGGCGTATCCAACAATATACTCCTACCCCAGTGGCGTATCCGAGGATACTCCTCTATTATGGGCGTATCTCGTGGGTATTTTAGGCGGTACTTCCCGAATCTGGGCATTTTGGTGAGAGAAAGCTAATTTTTGGGTATATTGGGCACTCACCCAAAATTAAAAGGGTAATATATTTAACATGAAAAAAGGAAATTGAATAAAAAAGGAGAAATTTTAGTTAGATAAAATATAAAAGATATTGTATTTTACCTGAAAAAGAAATTATTAAAAGGTAACGTGTTTTGGCTGAAAAAGATAACCGTTCATGATATAATTGGTAAAAGAGATATTTTAGTTAGAGAAAAGAGAAAATGTAACGTGGCTGAAAAGGTAATTGATTAGTTAATAGTAATTATAATATAATTATGTTATTTTATTAAACAATATTGCTCGTAGTATTTTTAAAAAGGGAGAAATTTTAGTTAGATAAAATTTAAAAGATATTGTATTTTACCTGAAAAAAAATTATTTTGTTTTTGAAAAATAGAAAAGCCAATATGTTTAACTGAAAAAGGGAATTGATTAATAAAGGAGAAATTTTATATTATAAGTTTATTTCATTAATTAGAAGGACCATATTTGGAAAGAAGAGATTTTAGTTAGAAAAATTAGAAAAGGTAATAGCCGGAAAGGTGATTAGTTAGTTATTATTTAGGAAAAGTGTTGCGTGTAATATTTTGAGAAAATATTTTATTTTATTTTTATATTTAAGTAAAATAATTAAGGATAATAAAGTAGAACAATTAAATATGAGAAGTATTGTACCGTACCAAAACTTTTAATGTTTAAACTTATAATATTAAAAAGGTATTCGGTTAATTGTTAGTAATTATAAAATTATTATTTAATTTTATTAAATAGAATGCCTGTGATATGATTGGAAAAATAGAGAATTTAGTTAGATAAAATTAAAAAGATAACATGTTCTGGGCGAAAAAGGTAATTGATTAGTTTATAGTAATTACAATTTAATTAAGTTATTTTACTAAATACAATTACTCGTAATATTTTTAGAAAAGGAGAAATTAATATTGTTCGTGATATTTCTATTAAAAGAGGGATTTTAGTTATAAAATATAAAAAAAATGATATATTTTAACTGAAAAAGGTAATCGGTTAATTAGAAAATGAGATATTAAAGTTGCTCGTGATATTTCTAGAAAAAAAGGGAATTTAAATTGGAAAAAATAGAAAAGATGATACGTTTTAGCTGAAAAGGTAATTTGGTTAATAATTAGTATTATGATATTATTATTTTTGCTAATAATTGTCCATGATATAATTGGAAAAAGAAAGATTTTAGTTAGAGAAAAAAGAAAAGGTAACGTGGCTGCAAAGGATAATTGATTAGTTAATAGTAATTATAATATAATTACGTTATTTGATTAAACAAAATTGTTCGTAGTGTTTTTAAAAAAGGAGAAATTTTAGTTAGATAGAATGTAAAAGATATTGTATTTTGCCTGAAAAAGGAAATTATTTTGTTTTTGAAAAATAGAAAAGGTAATATGTTTAACCTGAAAAAGGAAATTGATTAATAAAAGAGAAATTTTAGTTAGATAAAATATATAAGATGTTATATTTTACTTGAAAAGGGAAATTATTTAATTATTGAAAAATAAAAAAGATAATATGTTTAACGTGAAAAAAGAAATTGATTAGTTAGTAGGATGAGTAAGGGTAAATAAGTAAAATTAACAAGTACTGTACCGACCGACCGACCAAAAATGTTTCAGCTTTTATATAATACTAGCTTATAGCCCGTGCTTTATTTTTATTTTTTTTAAATTTGTTTATAGTTTAGTATATATAATATTTTAAACATTATTTTTAGTTTAGTATTAAATCTAAATTAATATGCTGTTGGTGGGAATCGAACCTTCAACCTTTGTATATAACATAATCTAGTATTAATTTTATATTAAAATGTTGTTGGCGGGATTCGAATCTTAGATCTTCAACTTTTAGTATTGTTGTATCTAACGGTCATGATCTATTTGAATTAAAGATCTAACGGTTGTGAATGGGGATAACAAAAAATAAGGGGATAACAAAAATTAAGGGGGTAATCAACTACAAATTATACCCCTTTCGCTTATTATAATAGTACTAGCTTATAACCCGTGCGATGCACGGGTTTTTTTTATATGAAATAAATTTATTTTATGTTATATTTATTTTTAATAATTCTTTTAATTTAAATTTAAATAATGTATATAAGTTTAATTAATGATATGCATGATTTAAAATTTATATTATAAAATTTTTTAAATACGTGGTTGATGAAATTCGAATCTTGAATGTTTTGTAAAGTAACTTAATCATATAAAATATTTAATCATCAGATTTAATGGTTCTGATTTTTTTGGCTAAAAATCTAACGGTAATTATTCGTTGTATAAGGATTTTGATTTTATATTTTTATTGGTGATTGAAAGATATTTTGTGATATTTTTGGGTATATATTAATAATTGCAAGATTATGTTTCAATTTAAAAGGTAACATGTTTTAGTTTAGAAAAGAAATTTTAATGATTGTAAGATTATGATTGCAAAATTATGTTTTAAATTAAAAGGTAACGTGTTTTAATTAGAAAATATATAATAATGATTGGAAGATGCGATCTTTTAGGTGTGTGTAAAGGGTAATATGTTCAAGTAAAAGTAAACGTCTTTTAAATTGCTTGAAAGATACGATATTTTATGTATTTATTAAATTTAATTTAATATTACAATTATGTTTTTATATAATTATTATTTTAATAGTTTTTAATTTTAATTTATTATAATTTAATATACTCATATTTACAAATAAATATAACCCGTAGAATAGAACAGACTATTCGAATCGAGTTCAGTTTGTACGGCAGAATGTAATTTTGAGGTCTGCTACTGTAGTTAGATTTCATGTCGAGTGCCTATCAAACTTAGAAATTGTGTGAGACTGAACTGTTGTAGCTATGTTAGTGTTCTGCATGTGTTGCAACCGATTATTTGTATATTCAGAGATTGAGATTGTGCGTACTTCTTTGTGTCAGGAGTTCTATTTTAGGTTTTGTGTTATAAATTGTTTTATTTTATATTTAAAATTAATTAAAAATTAAATTTATCAAACCGAAAACCAAAATAAATAGGATAACCAAACCGAAAACCAAAACTTTCAATGTTTCGGCTTTAATATAATAGTACTAGCTTATAACCCGTGCGAAGCACGGGTTTATTTTAATATCTAATAAATTTTAATTAACATTATAATTATGTTTTTATATAATCATTATTTTTGAGTAATGTTTTCTAAATTTTAATTTAATATAAATTTAAATAATTATATGCATGGTTTAAAATTTATATTGTAAAATTCTAAATTAAATATCTCGTTGACCGATTCGAACCTTAAATGTTTAGTAAGTAATTTAATCATATAATATATCTTATTATTAAATCTGACGATTCTTATTTATTACTAAAATAATGATTTGAATATATGGTGTGATATATTTGGGTGTATATTTATGATTGCAAGATTAGTTTTAAATTAAAAAGTAATGTGTTTTATTCAGAAAAAAATATTATTAAAATAATGACGGAAAGATAAGGTGTGATATTTTGGGTATATATTAATTATTGTAATATTAATTTTAAATTAAAAGATAACGTGTTTTAATTAGAAGTGAAATCTTTGGAGAAGATTGGTAATTGAGTTGTCATAGTAAAGGAAAGAGTCCAAGCGGGTGGAGGAATTTTAATTGTAATATAATTACCTTATCATTAGTAATTAACTTTTTGAGATATTATTTTTATTACATAATAATATTATTATTTATTTAATAATTAGGATAACCAAACTAATGATATATAAATAAATATAATACAATCATTATACTTACACTTTAATATATTAATATATTAATATAGATAAATATATTCAATCTTTCGGCTTTAATATATTAATATAGATAAATATAAATAAATAAATTAAAGTGGAGATAATACAAAAACATAATACAATCATTATACTTACACTTTAATGATATATATGGTGTTGCAAAAGAAGAGAAAAGCCGAAGAAACTTGTGTATTGAATTGATGAAGATGGTGTAAATTAGGTTTAGCTGTGCGCAGTGTTCGTGAAGGCAACGGAGGTCTTAAGTTTAGCTGTATTAGTAATGGTGTAAATATAAAATACTATTGTGTCTTTAGGACTATAGCCAATAACGGATTAAAATTGATTTATTTTATATTTAAAATTAATTAAAAATTAAATTAACCAAACCGAAAACCAAAATAAATAGGATAACCAAACCGAAAACCAAAACTTTTAATGTTTCGGCTTTAATATAATAGTATAGATAGATAGATATAGTATAGATAGATAATAGTATAGATTATATATAAGGATTTAATTTGTAAAAATAATCTATTATTCTCATCTCCTAATTTTTAGATATAAAAATAGGCGTTATTTCATTTACCGGGTCGGACTGTCCTATTAATTGTTCTTCATTCTCGTTCCAATCCAAAGGTTTTATCCACACACTGCCTACACATACATAAATCAACACACACCCTTCCTTTTTGATGCCGATTAAAATCAATCAGTTGAATTGATTGTGATCATAATCAAACCCTAATTGATCAGATTTTTACAATCAAGATGAAGACGACTAAAGGCGGGAAAGTTATGAACCCTACCGATGCTTATCGTAAAGAGCTTCGCAAGAAAGAATTGAAAAGAGTAATCTTTTTATTCAGTTGTTACTTTTTGTTATGCTTTAATTGGCAATGAATTAGTGATGATTGTTGTTGTGATTGGTGCTTATTTGATGATGTTTAGTTTACGATTTTTCGCAGAATAAGAAAGAGAGGAAGAAGGTGAGGGAGGTCGGGATTTTGAAGAAAGATCCCGATACGCTTAAAGAACAGATTGATAAGTTGGAAGCTATGAGTAAGTTTTACGCTTTTGTGTGATTGTGCTTTGTTTGTAAATGTAGTGTCTTATTGTTTATTTGATTGCGGAAATTTTGTTTAAGCTATGTTATGTTATAAAAATAAGTAAGATGTGGTGGTAGTAAATTTATGGAAATGGTTAGGGAGTATTGACATTTGTTTATTATTACTCTGGAGATTGGCGATTGGGTTTAGGGTGGGACGTTATGTTTAAGACTTCTGGTACGTACAACTGGATGTCCTATAAAGAAATAGGATGATCTAGTTCTTTAGATGAATTTGCCGTACATGTCATTTGGTTGCCATATCTTATATTTGTGGAAATGGAATGCATGATTATGATGAGAAAGTGGAGATGAATGGGAAGGAAAAGATTTTAAGGGAGATGAGAGTGGAGGAGCCGAGGAGGTGATCAGATAACAGATAACTAGCAAAGACGGTGAAGTTTGTAAATGTTATGCAGTAGAGAAAATGAACATTGAAAATTTTGTGTGTGTGAGGAGGGGTTTATCAAGTCCTATGGAATGGAACTGTTAGGAATGAGTATAATTTTCAAGGCAAAACACATATTTTGACACATGAACTTGTCTTTTATTTTCGATTTGGTCTATCAACTGAATTTATTGAAATCACATACATGAACCACATCGAATTTGTTTTAACCGATTTTTAAAATTCCAAAATTTAACAAAACCGCTAAATACACCAACCAAACTCTTCGTAGAGCTTATGTGGCAATCCGTATGTGAAATATTTGCCATTTGTTTAAATTTGTCATTGAAATGTTTGTTTTTGGCAGTACTTATGTACTCTTTCAAGTCCTTAATAGTGCTTCGGTACGTTTTTTAATGTTAAATTTTGAATTCAGAATTTATATATATATTTTTTGATCGATTAAAAAAAGAAGGGAACTCAATTATTTTTTTAAAAACTTTCAGGTCTCATGCTCAGAGTTTATATATTATGTATGCATGCTTCACTTGACATCTTCAATTCCAAATACTCCAAATTTTAATTCTGAGATGTCCAAAATTTGTCAAAAGATCTACCGCTTGAAGATGGATTGGGTGGAGGTTGGGGGAACAATTTGTTAGCTAATGTAGACAATTGGATTACTTAACTGATGTAGGGAGATCAAGCTTTTTTAATTGCCATATAATCTCCACATAAAGTTTCTGTTGGTTCATTTAACGAGTCTGTTAGTGTATCACCTTTTAAAATTAGTGGAACGTAGTTCATGTACGTAATTATGCAAATTTCGGTTGATGGAGCAAATAAAAAATGAAAGACAAGTTCAAAGTTCATGTGTCAAATTATGTGTTTTGCCAATTTTCAAATGTTAGCTGAAATTAAGCTGAAGTATCCAATCCATTATTTCCAACTAATGGAATGAGAGCCAAGCCCAACATTAAATTACCACGTAATCCGTTGTAATAATAGGCTTGGAGGTGCAAGAAAAGACTGAAATAATACAAAATTACAACGCTCAATTATCAACAAAATTAATGACCTAATCGTATGTTGCTCAATTATACGTTGAATCCTTTAAACTCAAAGGATAAAGATTAAATGTTATACTAATATTAGCAGTTCTAGCAGGTGTAGGGTGGGAATTCTCAAAAATAGGCCTTACCTACTTTTGTGTAAAATGAAAAACTATTTTGTATTCGACTTTACTTCAGTTTTTCTTTAATTTTATTTGCATTTGTTTTATTTAGAGATTTCTTTTCTGAAATGTCTTCTGTTTGTTTGATCATTCATGTCTGAAAGGAAGCTTTTTGATCTCTGGTGTGTAAATGATAATCTTTCTTAGCATATTGATGTGCCTTTCTGAATATGGTGCAGAGGCAGATGGCGCTCTTGACAAAGCAAGAAAGCACAGAAAGAGACAGCTCGAGGACACATATAATCTTGTATTGAAAAAAAGGAAGGTATGTATAAGATATTCCAAACATTTGCTTTATATGTATATATATTGATTACATAAGCAGTCTAGCTACTGTGATGTGTTATTAAACTACCTGTAAAAATGTAAGGTTTTGTTTTTTTTGGGGGGGGGGGGGGGGTGGGGGTAGGAGAGTAGTTCTTGTAGGTTATGTGGGCTATTTTATCTTATAACTTATGTCTTTAATTTAGCAAAAAAAAATAAAACTTATGTCTTTGATGTTAATATTATCGAACATGACAAGTACTATATGCAACAGTAGCATGAGGAGATGCACGACCCCTTCCAAATGTTCCATCCATTCCTTAATTTGTCGATTCCTGTTTTTGGTGCTTAGAGACGTTTGGTATGAGAAACCCTATACACGTTTTTCAGCAATCACAGTTTAAGAAGAAACTAAGAGAATGAAATTATTGAGAGAATTGAAACAGTAAAAAAAACCCATAGGTTATATATAATTGTATATATAGAGAGAGATTGGTGGTATTCTTATGCTTGGCTCTAGTATCTGTATATAGAGATGGTTAAATAAAAAACAAGTTGACTATCCTCGACTTTGCTACTTATTGGGTTATCACTAGTAATATTAAGGATTAATGTCTGGATTATTCTGACAAAATTCTCTTTCAACTTCAAATTGCTCAAGTTATATCACTTGGTAAAGTCTGCTATCTCTGGTCCACTTTATTTGAATCGTCCCTCACATATATGAATTTATAAAACATTTTGTAATACACATTTTTTGTATTTCCAATATTACTATAATATAGATACATTTTTCTTTGCAAATCAATAAAAAATATTATGTCAAGCATTTTTACTGAATTCTTAGGAGTGCTGGCCGGTTCATCTGTCCAATAGTCCCAGGTTTTCCGCTCCTAGGGAGCTCATCAACAGCTATATAAATTTGCAAGAGGGATTTTTTGAAGCAATCAGGATCGTTAAAACACACTCTACCATGCATGTCTAGTATTCATGATAAGTAGATTATGTGGTAAGCCTTAGGAAATTGCATACAGCTGTGTCGAGAATCTGGAAGAGATGATATGCTAATTTATAATTACAAGAATTTTGTCGTCTAAATTGCCCATTTATAACTATGCTTATGAATTTGAGTGAAATGACATTTTTTTGTATGCTTCTGTAAATGCTTCTGCTCAGTATTTATCTGGGTGTATGCTTGAGCCTGAGCTTTTATGTGATCTTTATGTACAGGAATATGAATCTAAAATGCGGGAAAAAGGCGAAGAACCAGTAATGTTTAGGTGAGGAAATCTCTTGTGAAGAAAAGGTACAACTCTGTTAGAAGGTATTGTTATTTTGTTTCCATTAGTAACTCTGTTGGTCTTACTAATACTGCAGTCATTTGGGACCTCCGCGGAGACGGACAACTGCAGAAGAAGAAGAAGATCGTGCAAAACACCCAAAACCAGAAGTAATTTCTTACCGTCATTTGCAATATATCATATTGTACTAGTATTCTTGTATAAAAACGAAGTTAATAGGACTATTTGTGCAGGATTCTGTATACTACCATCCGACTTTAAATCCAACTGGAGCTCCTCCAGCTGGGAAGCCTCAAATGTATAAATCTTCAATAGGTACTTGTTCTTTTCTTTTCTTTTCAACTTTCCATTTTGAACTTAAATTGGCTGTTTACTTCTATTTCTGTTAGTTGCATATGTCAAATGAGAACTCTTAACGTGCTACCTTCTTACTGGCTTGGGTTTTTGGAATGTTGATGTGCAGGACCGCGAATACCATTATCAGCAGCATCATCTGGTGCTACTGCATCATCATCACTGGCAGAATTGGATGATGTTGATCTGTCAGTTCCTCCTCCACCCCCACCACCTCCACCGATGCCTCATGCTGGCGAGTTGGACATGGGAGATGGTTCTACTGTACCTGAATCTTTGCCTTTACCTCCTCCGCCCCCAAAGCCACCTATGCCTGCTGTGGCAGACTTGGGAACAACTTTGCCTTTACCACCTATGCCTCCGCCACCTCCTGGTCCCCCGCCTAAAGAGCAAACTGCAAATCATCAACTACTTTCCCCACCACCTGCTGTCCATAAGTCTCCACAGCCACCCCCTCCAGGAACTGGTGGGCTAGAAAGAGAGAAAGATCAATCTGCAAAGTCAGACAATGTGATCTCTCAGGAGCCAGTTCGGGTAATAATTTTGGTTCATTCACAAATTATTGATTTGCGGCACTTTTGTAGTTCTACCCATTATTGTTGTAATGTACATCCGATGTATCCTTTTGAATTTATGAATCTATATGTATCAATTGTTTGGAATTAATGTCAATTTCCACCTTTTTTCTTCCTTGCTTGTACAGGGATCTGGTGTGCTCCCTCCACCTCCTGGAATGCCACCGAAGCCAGCCGAAAATCAGTCCGAAGGTGCACCATCTAAATCCAATACTACCAATAATCTCTCCGAGACAAAGGATCTATCAAAAATACTTCCTCCCCCACCCCCTCCCAGGCAACAACCACCAATTCCTGGACCTCCCATACACCCTGCTCTTCAGCAAGATGTTTTGCCCCCAGGAATCTCACGTATTCCTCCACCTCCACCTGATATGCGTCCACAATTATCGGCTCCTGGAATGTCTGGTCAACAAATTCCTCCTGGTATGATGGTCCCACTAATGCCAAGACCACCTTATGGACCTCCCCCTGGCCCTCCTTTGATGATGAGACCACCACTTCCTCCTGGCCCTCCTCCCATGGCGCCAGACGATATTGGTGCAAAGCCATTTGTCCCCCAGAAGCCTTCTTATGTGAAATCAGCTGCATCCACCGTTGTCAAGAGGCCTCTAGCTCAGCATACACCCCAGCTAACATCAATGGTGAGTTTTCTTATGCTGTGAAGGTTACGTTTTCCGTTACCAGTTGTAGCTCTTTCATGAAGATTTTCATGTTTTGACTATAAGCAGTTTGTAAATCCCCCAGTGTATCCACGTACATGAACTCATTGATGAGTTCAGTATTTGTTACAAGGTACCTCATTTTCGTCCACTTTAATGGCAAGTGTGTTGGTCACTGCTGAAAGAGAGACAGAGAAGATATTGAAATTCGAAAATATATGCTAACTGCTAAGGCACCTAGTTATTGGGAATCCAATCTAAGATTGTTGTTTAATGAAGGGCCAAAGTATCTTCTGAAGCTCACAGTACTATTAAAGATGGATGGGACTAGTTTTATGAATGGTGTAGTAGCCAGATGACATATTTCTATTAAGACAATTGTTGCTTGTTAATTGTTATATATAATAACAGAGGTGTGTGAGGCATACATACCTAATCTGATCCTATAATTGTTGGACCCAAGGGCTAAGAAATATACCCTTACAGGCTAAAGGAAACATTATTATTACAAGTTGATAATTCTTTCAGTATGTTACCAAAGTAATTGAAATCTTCACCTCCCTATTAGGTGATAGGAATTTGTCAGTCCTTTAACTGCATCGCTTTGCCTTTTATAGTTAGTTCAAGTCTTTGTTTTTTAGGCTTAGCTGAGACTTTTGTTCCTTTTTACGACTCACTTAAAAATTTTATATTCTTATCTCTTGTTCGTTAAAGCTTTTTCCTTGCATGGATGCAGGTTCCTGCATCTGTGCGTGTGAGGAGGGAGTCAGCTGTTCCAAAGTTGAAACCAAAGCCATCCCTTTCATCTGTGACAGCTGCCACCCTGCCAAAAGCTGCTCCAGCAGTTGCAAAAAAGGAGCCTGTTACCTCTTCATCAGCACCGAAGTCACAGAGCATTGATGACTCATATATGGCATTTTTGGAGGATATGAAAGCGCTTGGTGCTCTTGATAGTTGAGCTGATTTGCAGATTGGTTGTGGAATGGGAACAGTTGCAATGGAAGTGAAGGGTATAGGAAGAGTGTCTACGTGAGAGGATAATTTTTTTCTTTTGTGCAAGATGACATTCACCTGCTTCTGAATATCCTTGATGTTTTTCATTCTCTAAGTTTATATGGTGTCTGAAATCGTCATATTGGAGGAATTTGTAGCTCATGATCTCTTATAATGAACATGGACATCATTAGCTTTAAACTCCTTTTTATTTCTGAAACCTTTTTATTTGGGGTGACTAATGATGGTCTGTGTCATGCACCAAGTCTGTAAATCTTTTTCTGCGGAGAGAGAATACTAGAATAGCATTGGTGGGTTCAAAGTAAAATTTTCACAAAGTTGTAGTTATTTTTTTTATATTTAAACTAGTCTATGACTATTTGTTATAGCTCCTTGTCATGCTTTAGTACTGTATAATGATTCATGTCTATTGTCGGCCAGCGACTCAGATGGTCTTTGAGCTAACTCATCGATTACAGTTAATGTTGTCGAATTTAGAAGTTACTCTACTTGCGATTCAGTCATTAAACACAGGTGCCGACTGAGTTTTAGCATGTTAATGGACAAGACGAATATTAAGGAACAAGAATCACGATGGGTCGACGATGGCCAATGCTTGAATTGAAGTTGTGAACAAGTATGGTGATGGCTTGAATTAGATGGAAAATTTGGGGAGGCGGTCATTTCTTTAGTCTTTGTGTTTGTCTTGTAGAATCCCTCGCTTTCATAATTCCTGGACTTGAAAGCTGTTCGTCAAAGGAGCGTTTATGAATCTGGACTAGACTAAAAAATCCATTTTTTTTAGTTAAATAGGAATTTCAATACCGGGATTCATGGTTTAAACTTTGAACTGGTCCAAGTCTTAATCAATGAGATCTATGATTCAGCACACATGAAATTTTTTTTGAGTAACGCAGGGAACCAAAAATTTGTTCCAAAAAACATCTCCAAAAAGATGTGGCAAACACTTGTAAAGTTTTAATTGAATTATTTGTGTGAATGCAGGAGGGCCATTTACATTATTATTATACCATTATATTAAAGCCGAAACATTAAAAGTTTTGGTTTTCGGTTTGGTTATTCTATTTATTTTGGTTTTCGGTTTGGTTAATTTAATTTTTAATTAATTTTAAATATAAAATAAATCAATTTTAATCCGTTATTGGCTATAGTCCTAAAGACACAGTATTTTATATTTACACCATTACTAATACAGCTAAACTTAAAACCTCCGTTGCCTTCACGAACACTACGCACAGAACTCTATTCTTCTAAACCTAATTTACACCATCTTCATCAATTCAATACACAAATTTCCTCGGCTTTTCTCTTCTTTTGCAACACCATATATATCATTAAAGTGTAAGTATAAATAATTAAATTACAAAAACAATTCAAAAAGCTAATTACTCATGTTAACGTAATTATATTCCGATTAAAATTCCTTCATCCACATTGAACTTCTACTTGGACTCTTTTTTCTGCTCCAACAGCTCAATTACCCATTTTTTCTAAAGATTTTACTTCTAATTAAAACACTTTACCATTTAATTTAAAACCAATATTACTATAATTAATATATATCCAAAATATCACACCATATCTTTCTGTAATTATTTTTAGTAGTAATTTTTGTAATTAAAACATGTTACTTTTTAATTTAAAATTAATCTTGCCATCACTAATATACACCCCAAAATATCTCACCATATATTCAAATCATTATTTTTTAGTAATAAATAAGAATCGTTAGATCTAATAATAAGATATATTATATGATTAAATTAATTTACTAAAAATTCAAAGTTCGAACCCGTCAACGACATTTTTAATTTAGAATTTTACAAAATAAATTTTAAACCATGCATATCATTATATAAATTTATATTAAATTAAAATTAAAAAATTATTAAAAATAAGGATTATATAAAAACATAATTATAATGTTAAATAAATTTTATAACCTATCGAAAGAAGCCCGTGCTTCGCATGGGTTATAAGCTAGTTATTATTTATATAACCAATAATAGAAAGACACGTATAATTTTGAAAATTTTTTTGGTGATATTTTTTGATTCCGAAGCATTTTTCAATTTTTTTATCATGTAACGAGGCTAAGAAATTATCTCTTGCCTACTAAAGCAGTGTATTTTTTTTTTTTTTGAAATCCATTAAATTTGCAGGCTTCTAGTGATTGAGACACTAAAATGATTAACCCTATATTTGTAGCTGGTCATCACTACTTCAACACTACAAAAAACAGAAAGAAAGTTGATTATCACTTATCACTGGCCATAATTTATATGATTGAGTAAATGATAGGATTATGCCAATAAAAAATCATGTTTATTTTATAAAAATTTCTTTGGAATTAAATTTTGGATTACATTTCCTTAAAATAATAATTTCATATTTGTTTGGTTGAAACAAAAGATATGATAAATCATTTCAAAAAAAAAAAAGAGATATGATAATAATCATTTCTAATATTTGGGTGAAAGATTATTATTTGATACCCTCTAAACAAGTTGTTTTTTAAAAATTTATAATTTTTCCTCTATAATTTCATTATAATTCCATGCGAAACAAACATAAGATTAAAATTTTTAAATGAGAATAGTCCAATCCTTATATTTTCAGCAAAACAAACATAAAATCTATACTAATATATAAAAGCCGAAACATTAAAAGTTTGGTCGGTCGGTACGGTACATGTTGATTTTACTTATTTACCCTTACTCAATTACAAATAAAATCAATCCTACTAAATAATCAATTTCATTTTTAAAATCTATACTATTATAAAAGCCGAAACATTAAAAGTTTGGTCGGTCGGTACGGTACATGTTTGTTAGGAATATGTTGTACTTGATGATAACTTCACATTTTATGCACAAATTGTATAAGTCATGTTTTGTAACTGTCAACGGATGAGGAATTATAACTCTATTCGTTGACAGGTAGCTCATCAACGGATGAGGTTTTGTAGCATACTGCAGTATCTCTATGTTATCAGTTGATTGTGTTTTTATCCACAGTCATGTTGACCATCAATGGAAAGGCAGAATAGGGTAGCCAATTGTAAATAAGCTATGCTATGTAATTCTGTCTAAGTGAAAGTGTATCAACGGATGAAGACAGAACTCTATCAACGGATACAGCTCAAATCTAGAATATCAACGGATACAGCTCAATCTATTATCAACGGATGACAGTGTACAATGTCAACGGGTAATCATTAACACTTCCTTCTATGCTAGCTGGGGATTAGCAGTTGATAAAGACAGGTTTGACTGACAGATCACATGGGTTGATAGTAGGTACAAAAAGCAGTATGGCAGCCATACTTTGGAAACGCAGAAGAAAGAAACATTCCGTTTACACTATGAATAAAAGAAAGGTGCAGGGGACATGTCTGTTCACAAGGACAACCTTCCGGCTACATGTGTATTTGGAGTTGAGTAGCAAGTCAACTTGAATTAAATTAGTATTATCTTATTCCTGTAGTACTTGTAAACTTGGGATATATAACCACGTGTAGCAACTCTTTAGAAGCTAAGAAAACAGATACATTTGCTTAAGGTTTTCTTGAATATCCTTAGAAAGCAAAGAGTTGTAAAACGACAGCTGTGTACATTTGTATCACAGAGTTTTCTTCAAATAAAAGCTTCAGGTGGTGCATTTAACTACCTGATTTTATATGTGTTTGTGCATTAATCTTTATACAGCAATTATCTTCTTATAGATTTCTGGATTTCTTATCAAAAATTTATAAATATCTAGAATTGTATTCAACCCCCCTTCTACAATTATACAAGTGTATAATCTGGGAATAACAATTGGTATCAGAGCAAGCTTCTAACATATTTGAAGTTTAAAGATCAACACACTTCCAACATGTCTAAGAAGGATTATGGAGTAAAGATACCAGTTCTTGATAGAGAGAATTACTTTCACTGGAAAGTAAAAATGCGTCTACATCTCTTGTCTATTGATGTGGGTTTTGTGGATTGCATTGACAAGGGTCCTCATGTTCCGATGAAGACTGCAGCAAGAGTTGGCCTTGCTGAAGATGCGTCTGACACTCTCATTCCCAAACCTGTTTCTGAATGGAGTCTTGAAGATATGGCAGAAGTCCACAAAGACAAAAAGACCATGAATATACTGTTCAATGGTCTAGAAACAGACATGGTTGACAATGTTATCAGCTGTACTACCTCCAAGGAAGTATGGGACACTGTTCAAACCCTTTGTGAAGGAACAGAACAGGTGAGGGAAAACAAGATGCAACTACTAATCCAACAGTATGAGCACTTCCATTTCAAGAGTGGAGAAACATTGAATGACACATTTAGTAGGTTTCAAAAGCTACTAAATGGCTTGAAACTGTATGGAAGAATCTACCTAGTGAAAGATTCTAATCTCAAATTTCTGAGATCACTGCCCAAAGAATGGAAGCCAATGACTGTTTCTCTAAGAAACACTCAAGAGTACAAGAAATTTACTCTTGAAAGGCTCTATGGAACTTTAAAGACATATGAGCCAGAAATGGAGCAGGATGAAGAGATTGAGAAGTCCCAAAAGAAAAGTGGGTCAGTTGCACTTGTTGCCAACTTGGAGCAGAATGAGGAGAAAAGGACAGAAGCTGCTTGTTCTACACCAAACAGGGAGGTTTGTAAAGGTAGAGCAGAATCAAGCAGGAGCAAGGAAAAGGTGTCTGAAGAATTGAATGTCCTTCAGCAGGATGAATTGGATGAGATAGATGAGCACTTAGCCTTTCTGTCTAGGAGATTCTCTAAGCTGAAATTCAAGAGAAACTCTGGGGTGGCCAAGCCATTTAACAAGGATTATTCCACAAGCAACTTTGTGGATAAATCGAAAATTAAATGCTACAATTGTGAAATTACTGATCACATGATAAGTGAATGCAGGAAGCCCAGATCTGAGAACAAGGGAAAGCCAACTGAAGCTGTTGACTACAAGAAGAAATATTTTGATCTTCTCAGGCAGAAATGAAAGGCATTCATGACCCAAGAGTATGACTGGGCTGCTGATGGAAATCATTCTGATGATGATGCTGAGTATGTCAAGCAAGTTCATCTAGCAATCAGGTATTTTCTACTAATCTCTCTGAGCTCACCAAAGAGGAATGCAATAGTGTTATAGATGATATGTCTACTGAACTATATCACTTGAGTGTTACTCTTAAATCACTTACTAAAGAGAACAATAGGATTAAAGAGACTAATCTGCTTTTAAGTGATAGAAATGATGCTCTAGAAGTTCAATTTTTAGAATTTGAGAAAATGAGAGTTGATTACAATAATGCTAACAGTGAACTTGAAGCTGTGTTAAAAAGAGAACTGATTTTAATAGACCAGCTTGAAAAAGAACAAGGGATAATTGCTAAATTTCAAAGCTGTAGGAATATTTCACAAAACATAACAGAAGTCCAGGGAATAGAATCGTTTGTGAAGAAGACCTGGACTCAAAAGAAAAAGGAGCTAGAACCTTGCCTTGAGGATCTAGAGACTATTTATGAATCAACAGATAATGATCATCCGTTGACAGATGAACCATCAACGGATGAGAGGTATCCGTCGACTAACAAAAAGTTTGTTAGTAAGAGGGAACTCAAGAAACTGGATATTAAGTATGGTCCAGTCACCAAGAACTTTGTTACTGGTGAGTGTAGCCAAACCATATCTAGTGGGAAGGCTAAGGCAGGTGATTTACACAACAAAAAGGCTGTTGGTAAATCAGATAATGAAAAGGTAGAAATTAAGGGTAAAAAGAAAAAGAATAGAAATGGTAAGATAGGCATCAACAAGAAAAACAATTATTCTCCTGACAAGTTTGCCCCTAGGAAAACTTGTAGTAATTGTAATAGTGTCAATCACCTATCTTCTAATTGCAAGATTGTTAACAAGGCTCCTGCTCATGTACCTCAAACTATACTATGTATGCCTGCAATGCCTGGTTTGTATCAGAATGCTCATTTTACAAATCCATATGTGAACATGCCATGTGTGTCTAATCCTTATTTTCAATCTGTGAATATGCCACAAATGACATGGAACAACCCAAGCATGAATAACATGTATGCTAATCTTTCACAAACGCATGAACCAAGTATTTATGCAAATGAGCATCTATCTAACCCTATCACTCAAGCATCTACACCTAAGTTGAAGAATGCTAAGAGTGAAAAGTCAAAGGCTAACAAGAAAGGACCCAAGGAAGCTTGGGTACCAAAATCAACTTGATTCGTTTTTGGAATGTGTGTAGGGAAACAGAAGGAATCTATGGTACCTAGACAGTGGATGCTCTAGGCAAATGACAGGAGATTCAACCCTGCTCATAGAGTTCAAGGAAGGAGCTGGCCCTAGAATTACCTTTGGAGATGACAGCAAAGGATATACTAAGAGATATGGCTTTATTTCAAAAGACAATTTCATCATTGAAGAAGTGGCCTTAGCTGAAGGTTTGAAGCACAATTTGCTGAGTATCGGTCAGATTTGTGACAAAGACTATGAAGTAAGGTTGACAAAAGAAGCCTGTGTTGTTTCTGCCAAGGAAGACAACAATGTGGTATTGACAGGCTTTAGGAAAGGAAATGTTTACATAGCTAACTTCAATTCAACATGCTCAGAATCCATTACTTGTCTCTTCAGCAAAGCAAGTAAGGATGAGAGTTGGCTATGGCATAAGAAGCTGTCACATTTGAATTTTAAAGTTATGAATGACTTGGTAAGAAAGGATCTTGCTAGAGGAATCCCTCAATTGGAATTTATCAAAGATGGACTGTGTGATGCCTACCAATTAGGAAAACAAAAGAAATCATCATTCAAGAACAAGACAGAGTCATCCATTGTTAATCCACTTCAATTGCTGCATATGGACTTATTTGGTCTAGTAAATGTCATGTCTATTTCAAAGAAGAAATACTGTCTGGTGATTGTAGATGATTTTTCTAAGTTTACATGGACCTTCTTCCTGCACTCCAAGGATTGTGCAAGTGAAATCATCATCAATCACCTCAGAATACTAAACAATGGTTCTGAAGACAAAGTAAAAAGAATCAGGAGTGACAATGACACTGAATTCAAAAATTCCACAATGAAGATCTTCTGTGAAGAGAACGGAATTGTCCATGAGTTTTCTGCTGCTAGAACACCACAACAAAATGGGGTTGTCGAAAGGAAAAACAGAACTCTCATTGAAGCAGCTAGAACAATGCTAAGTGAATCAAGATTGCCAACATATTTCTGGGCTGAAGCTGTCAACACTGCCTGTTTCACTCAGAATATTTCCTTGGTCAATGAAACTAGAGGAATGACTCCTTATCAGTTGTTAACTAAGAAGAAACCAACTTTAGCTTTCCTTCATGTCTTTGGATGTAAGTGTTTTGTAGTAAGGAATCATGGAGATAACTTGGGCAAATTTGAAGCAAAGGCAGATGAAGCTATTTTTGTTGGATATGCAACAGGGAAAGCCTATAAAGTCTACAATCTAAGAACCAACATTGTTATGGAATCTGTACATGTTGTGTTTGATGATCAAAAGATTTTAGGTCTAAATGATGGAGACTCCCATGAAAAGTTGGAATTTGAGAATGAGGTAGAAGGAAGAATGTACAATGATGATGATGAGGAAAATGAAGATCATGACCATGAAAATTCACCAAGAGTTGTTGGCCCAACTAAAAGTGATGCTCACATTGGAAATGAAGCATCCGTTGACAGTCATATTGGAGCATTCGATGCATCCATTGACAGGCATTCTCATGCATCCATCGACAGGCAAAATGGAGCATCCGTTGATAGACAAGGAGATGCATCCGTTGACAGTCAACTTCATAATTCCGCAAGGACAACAAACTCAGGGGGAGTTTCTCAAAGTTAAAACTCAATGACCAATCAATAAGATCATGATCATACAGATGAAGCGACCTCATCCAGATCAAATCTTCCACCTTCAAGAAAATGGACTAGAGATCATCCATTTGAGTTAATCATTGGTGAATCAACTTCAAGAGTCCAAACTAGGAGGGCCACTCAAGCAGAATGCCTATACAGTAGTTTCCTGTCTCAAGAGGAACCTAAGAAAGTGGAAGATGCCCTTCTAGATCCATATTGGGTCTTAGCAATGCAAGAAGAGCTAAACCAATTTGAAAGAAATAAAGTTTGGAAGCTTGTGCCTAAACCTGATGATAGAAGTGTCATAGGTACTAAATGGGTTCTCAAGAATAAGACAGATGAAAACGGCATAATTGTGAGGAATAAAGATAGATTAGTGGCAAAGGGTTATTCTCAAGAAGAAGGGATAGATTTTGATGAAACTTTTGCTCCAGTGGCAAGAATTGAGGCAATTAGAATTTTCCTAGCCTATGCAGCACATGCCAATTTCACAGTCTATCAGATGGATGTCAAAAGTACCTTTCTAAATGGGGAACTGGAAGAAGAGGTCTATGTCCATCAACCTCCTGGCTTTGAAGATCCAGAATTTCCAGAATATGTATATCTTCTCATGAAAGCACTTTATGGTTTGAAGCAAGCACCAAGAGCCTGGTATGACACTTTATCTCAATTTCTTTTGGAGAATCACTTCACTAGAGGTATAGTAGATAAAACCTTATTTCATAGGAATATCAATGGCTCTTCAATACTTGTTCAAATCTATGTAGATGATATTATTTTTGGGTCTGCAGATGAGAAGCTTTGCAAAAGGTTTGCCAAACTTATGCAAAGTAGGTATGAAATGAGCATGATGGGTGAATTAACTTACTTTCTTGGCTTACAAGTAAAGCAAGTTAATGAGGGCATTTTCATAAGTCAAACAAAATATATTTATGATCTTTTAAAGAAATTTGACTTAATGGATTGTACCTCTGCAAAAACACCTATGACCACTGCAACTAATCTTGAGTTGAATACTAAGGAAAAGTCTGTGGACATCTCAAGCTATAGAGGCATGGTAGGTTCACTTCTATACCTAATAGCTAGTAGACCTGATATAATGTTTTCTACTTGTCTTTGTGCTAGATTTCAAGCTGACCCTAGAGAGTCTCACTTGGTAGCTATTAAGAGAATTTTCAGGTATCTCAAGGGAACACCAAACCTTGGCATTTGGTACCCAAGAGATTCTGGTTTTGATCTAATTGGATACTCAGATGCAGACTATGCAGGTTGCAGAATTGATAGGAAAAGCACTACAGGTTCCTATCAATTTCTAGGAAATAGGCTTGTTTAATGGTTCAGTAAGAAACAGAACTCAGTCTCCACTTCTACAGGTGAAGTACATTGATGCTGGAAGTTGTTGTGCACAGATTCCATGGATGAAAAATCAACTTATTGACTATGGTCTAAAAGTTAAGAAGATTCCAATTTTCTGTGACAACACAAGTGCTATTGCCATCACAGGGAATCCAGTGCAACATTCGAGAACCAAGCATATTGACATCAAATACCACTTCATTAGAGAACATGTGATGAATGGTACAGTAGAAATGCAATTTGTGCCAACTGAAATGCAGCTTGCAGATATCTTCACCAAGCCTCTTGATGAATCCACATTCACAAGATTGGTAGGTGAACTAGGTATGCTTAATTTGTCATAATTCCTAGTGATATTGGATCTTACTGCTTTGCAGCTAGAAATGTGTTGTGATTTACTTGAGAATTAAAAACTCTCAGAAAAATTTTCTGCAAAAATTTTGTCTAAGGCAAAATTATCTTATCAATGGATATCCTTTTACCCGTTGGTAGTATAAACACATTACTAGATTTTCGTATATCAACGGATAAGAGGTTGTCCACAACATCGACGGATAAACTGTTTCTCAACCGTTCATCTTATATCCGTTGATATACATATTTTCTTTTAAATTTAGCCATTGGTAAACGTGTATATATAGGCATGGCCGTATTTATTTTCTTTTATTAACTGATAGTTACTTTTGACCAATGGGTAATTACTTTTAATTATTTCATTTTCAACTCTTGAAAAATATAAAAGGCTGTCTTGTGCTCTCACATCTCACTTTTATCCACTTTCATGATTCTCATAAGTAA
The DNA here is from genome assembly GCA_036435485.1 of Saposhnikovia divaricata. NCBI lineage: Eukaryota > Viridiplantae > Streptophyta > Magnoliopsida > Apiales > Apiaceae > Saposhnikovia > Saposhnikovia divaricata. The sequence goes on along the minus strand of CM071594.1, from coordinate 246,396,212 downwards.
ACTGCATCTTCTTCACTAAAACTCTCTGCAACAAAAGTTCAAACACTTCAATGGCGCCTATTGTTAAGATGATGTCTTCCACTGGATTCACCTATGAGAAGAACAACTTCGCGACCTATGTTGATACAGTGAATGCCCCAGAAGCTTATCACACCTTGATGAATTTTATGAAGAAATGTATATTGTCATATGCTATGACTGCCACCAATCCTCTATTCCATGAGGTAATTGAAGAGGTGTGGGCATCTACTGAGTACAATGGCACAGACGGTACAATTGATTTTTCCTTAAAGGGTAAAAACTATGTAGTTAATTCTGATGTGATAACTGCTTGTTTAAAATTGCCTGAGAATAACTGTCTGAAAGTACCCAGTGATGCTTAGGGATGGCAACGGGTCGGGTCGGGTTTTTTAATATCCAGACCCAGACCTGATTTTTTTGACAGGACCCGGACCCGACCCGGACCCGAAAAATACCCAAAAACTAAGACCCGGACCCGGATCCAACGGATTTCGGATCGGATCGGATTTTACCCGAAACCCGAATGTTTGGATTTTACCTGAGATCTGAGACCCGAACCCGAACCCGAACCTGAATTACTAAAATATTATAATTAAAAGAAAAATTGATTATTTAACTATTAATTGTAAATATTAATAATAAAATGATATAATAAACAATAATTAGATTAAGTGCATGTAAATATTAATAATGAAATGATACAATAATTAGTGAAATGTATGTAAATTATGTAATATGTATCATGGTTATAAAATTAAGTAAGATATTAATATATTTAATAATTCATTATATATATATATAATACACAATACGGCTCAAAAGCTCACTTGGTGCAGGGAAAAACATACTCAATCCCAAGCAAAAATCTCTCTAACGCATCTACTTGTATTCAAAGCATGCAAACTAAACCAACTTGCACATATTCATGTCCTTCTAATTACTTACAACATTCAATAAGTCTACTAGCTTCACTTACTAGTGTATGTGTGTGTACAAGAACAAAGCAGATAGAAGATGAATAGACACCAATTATGCTTAGACCCTATATGTCTATAGAATTTGAAAACATAACGGTTGAAGAATAAGTTATCCATAAAGATCACACAGGGCAATATAAGTATTTTTATCTCATACTATGAATCAGGTTGATAAACAATCATGAACCTATGCTAGCATGGCAAGTTCTAAATCTCAAGATCCACTTTCACTTCACAAGAGATTAACAAATTAGATGTTAGCTACGCATCTAACAATTAAGCATAACCATACGAGGATATCAGATATACATCACACACAGATCTTTAAAGAATCAAGATACTAAGCTCCATAAATAAATTCGTTAGAATCTCAGGACAACGATTAGTTCATAATTGAACCGCTCGTCATCATGGGATCTAATGAAACCATGATAGAAGACAAGATATGAAAGAAAGTAATAATATTAATAAAACAAAGAGTTGAGAAAACAAATCTATGATACAAAAGATGAAGTAGATCTAGATCCGTTGCTTGTCACGAGCGTTGAATCTTGCTCCCCTTTTCTCCCTTGCAATTCTAAGCTATATTATGTACACGATATATCTAATTGTCTAATTATCTAATTTACAAGGGGTTGGAGATGTGTTTATATATGCTCTAAATTTCTTACCCAGCAAGAAATTACCTTCTATTACAACTAGAATTCGATTTAGGTACTAACAACTGCCCAAAATACAATTAGAATTAGAAAAAGGACAAAACAGTAAATTCCCTACTCCCATCAGTCTGCTTGTCGCGCAACCTGCGCCTACCATACGCAACTTGCGCGCGAGAATCCTGTCCTAAGTTGTAGAAAATCTTCCGGGCTTCGCGTGAGCTGTAAGATCGCTGAAAACGGACTTCTAGAACTCCAGATATGACCAAAACAATGTAGACTGCGCAACCTTCCCGGAAAATCCGAATTTTAATCAATTAATCCTCCAAACACGATAGAAGCATCGCCCATAATCGATATTCTTGTAAATCTGCATAACTAAGCAAAACACATCAAAACTACAATAAACTTGAGTCCAAAACAATCAATTTAAGCCGAATTGAAGCGATCCAAGTGGATATAAATCCACTTATCACACCCTCAAACTTAAACCGATGCTTGTCCTCAAGCATAAACAATTACAACTAACTAACTAGTACCACTTCCGTAGGTGATCACGGTTGCATTTGGCATATGCAACAAGCCCTTTAAACCCCTAGGCAGCCCTAGTGGACGAGTAAGGTTTCGTGAGGGCCTATAGCGAATGTACCTACAAAATCCAATGCAATGCATGAATGCAACTAATATGAAAATGCAATTAATCTAGTACTAATATCCTACCATACCTTCAAATCCTCTCATGCCATATCAACTTAAGAATCAAAGTAAATACGCAATGTCTTGGTGTCGAAAGTGCAAGTATTCATATAGTGTACTCAATGAACATGCATAAGTTCTCACAAGTCCATGTCAAGTGTAAGAATAAGTTAGTAAACATGCTAAGCCTACAAGAGTACATCTTCGAGACAAAACTCGGGATCTCATACGCAAAAACAAGCAAACACTCACAATCCACTCACAAAAGAATATTCACTTAAGAACAAGGGTAAGTGTATCACTCCATTCCAACCAAATCATAAGCATGCTTGACATTTGTTATCAATCTAACTCTTAACACAACATACATCAATGACGATAATCAAAAGGTCTTTAATTTCATATATATATATATATATATATATATATATAATATATCGGGTTTTTAATCGGGTTTCGGGTTTGGATCGGATTTCGGGTATCGGGTTGGGTATCGGATCGGGACACCTAAGATCCAAATCCAGATCCAAACTCTTTCGGGTCCAAAAATAAGATCCAGATCCAAATCCAAATCCAAAAAATCGGATTTGGATAGACCCAAACGGATCGGATCGGGTATTTCTGTCATCCCTAGTGATGCTGAAATTGTTGCCATGCTTAATTCCATAAATTATGCCCTTAGTACTGAGAATTTAGGGAAAATTGTTAGAAAAGGAATGGTTAAAGAATGTAGTTATTTTTGTGATGCCTTCATTAAAACTTTTTCAGGCAAAATTAGTAATTTTGATGTTGTTACCCATTCTATGCTAGTTATGATGTGTATGTTTTTGACTGATAAATTCCATAACTTTGGCACACTAGTCATATATGAGATAGCAGCAAAATTAGGTAAAAAGGAAACTAGGAGCAAGAATATCTATTTTGCTAGATTTTTGATGCTCTTAGCACTGCATGTATCTGAGAATAAACTATCCATTGCTAACCCGGATAGCAAGTTCCCATGTTTTGTTCAGGAGAAGAGAGTCTTAAGTGATTTAATTCGAATGGACTCAAATGCAGGAGTACAATTGGTATATCTACCAATTGTTCAGGTAACTATTTCTAACCTTGAAACTCCTATCTCTAACCCCCAAAAATCTTTGCCTTCTAGTGTCACGATGGAGTCTGTAGTTGTGACCACACAGGCTCCTACCAAGGTGACCAAATCCAGAGTTCCAAAACCACAATCTAAAAAGTAAACCTCAAGTGTCTCTCAAAAGACACCTGTTGTAAAACCTACCAAAACTCTTGAGGGGAGTGTGAAGGTGGTAGTGAGTGGTGAGGGACAGGGTGAAAACCCTAAGGATAAGGAAGGTGAGGCAGGTGCAACCAACATTCCAGTATCTCAAAAAACTGTTAATGAACCTACAAGCCAAGTTCTAGTTACATCCTCTCAACAGGGTATGACTACTGAATCAAGTTCCCCACAAGGAACACTGCACAAAAGGGTCAGAGACACAACCAACCCTCTCTCAAAAACCTATGAAAGAAGAGTAAAATCTAAAACCATAGGGGAATCACAGGGTGCACACACAGTACAACAAACTGTACCTTCTCAAACTCAGTTTGATGTGGCTTCAATAAATGTGGAGTCACAACCCCTTGATCTTAACCTTCAAATTGAAACACATGATAATCCATCATCACCAACTCTCTCTGTGGATGTGGACATGATTTCCACATCATTTCCTGATTCTCCATCTTTAAGACTCATGGAGAAGCCCCACTCACAAATTGATGGTCATCGTCTTTTAGATGATTTGTTGGACCATCAATCTCCTTTTCCAGAATTCTCAACACAGATTGTGGTCTAAAACTTAAAATAAATCTCCACAGATTCAGTGTTGGTTTTCTCTTCAACGGATGAACCTTTTCCTTCTTTAACGGATATCCTTCATCCGTTGACAAGTGTTTCTCCATCAACGGATGTGCCCCCATCAAGCCATCCGTTGACAACCATAACTACCTCTTCAACGGATATTCCTTATCCGTTACTAGCTCATTCTCCACCTAATACAACTGAATTATCTGACATTCCAGTGTCAAGTGGAGTAGAGCTAGTGGTAGTTGAAGTACTTCTAGGAATGAGGGAAGGGAGTGAGAGGCTACCTTTAGAGCAGGCAAAAGGAGAGCAGAATAATGAGAGGCTGATTATTTCTTCCGGTCAGGTAAAAGGAGAGAATGAGAGTTCCACCTTAGTAGGTGAAGGTGAGGGTGTGAGCCAAGGGGAGCCCTTGATGCAAGAAAAGAGAGATGAGAGGAGAGAAGGGACTACAGGGGACATAAGGGTGGAAGGAGCAGCCATTGCTAGTGAGTCAATGGAGGTTGATGATGCAACCAAGGAAATGGAATATTAAAAAGAATATCAGTCAATGATTGACTCCATTTCTATGGATGCTTAAACCTTTACTCATCCTGTTCCTGCCTATCAAATTCTGGCACAACAGGGCAATGTGGAAGCAGAGGAGGCAATGCACCTAGTGCACACCTCACTGTCACTGCAAAGAGCCAAGGACTCTTTAGAAGCTCTGCCATCCATTGCTGAAAGTGAAGAATTTGAAGGTGAAGAATTTGAAAGTGAAGACAGCCAGAGCACTGAGGATGAAGGTGCTAGTAGTATTCTTGATTGAAAATTTGGTACTAGCTATACCTATCCTGACCTTGATATGGAGATCATAAGGCAATATAAATCTGCCCTGGCTGAGCACCAAAGAGCAGATCCACAAATACAGGTTGTTCTTCAACAAGTAATTGACTCCCTCAAGCTGCAATAGATGCAAATGGTGATTCAAAGATCAAACTTAGAGGAGGTCAAGCAAGAAATCAAAGATGTGAAGATTTCTGTGGATTCCAAGTTATAGCAACTAGCTCCCACAACTACTCAGAGGGTGTTGTAACAAAGATTCATCAAAGAAGACAGCTTGGCTAAGTCTGTACAACAGCTCACCACCAGAGTGGAAAAGATGGAATCCCAGATGGTGCAATTTTTTCAACATCAGAAACTGCAAACTCAACTTTTGGAGAAGTTAGTTGCAGCCCCTACTTCTATTCAAACCCTTGATGCTAACAAAAAGGGGGAGAAAGTGGAAGAGACTGTGGCAACTACAAGTCCAATCATAATTTCTGAAAGAAGAGAAGCAACAAGTGAGGGGGAGTAGCAGCCTTCCATAGTGGTCAATCCACGGGACTTTATTGTCAAGGCTTCTCCCAGCAAATCCAAACCCCTACCAGTAACTTTATCTAAGGAGTTTGATTTCTAAAACATGTCAGAAGAGGAAAAACTAGTCAAAATTGAAGCTCTACAAAAGATGAAAGAGGAAAACTATGAAAGGATAATGAGGTCAGAAAGATTGATCAATCAATCTATTGCATCAACTCTGTTCTCTAGCCAAACCTCAACTCCAACAATATCTACTACAATTCTGAAAGTGCTCACTCCAGCAATTGTGGCTCCTACATTCTATGATGCTGAACCTTCATATGTCGAGGAATTTGAACCCTACATAAAAACCAGAGCTTTCTCTCCACCAAAAGCAAATGGGAAGAACAAGTTACAACTGGACTATCCATTTCTAAGGATGATGAAGAGAAGCTAATGGGAGATGGAATCAAGGAGTTCAAAGAAAAGACTAATAGAAGTGTAAGAGAATGGATGGCTGTAATCATAAGGAATGGAAAAGTTCTAAACATATCCAACAGCCATCCTAGATTTGTTGAAGCCAAGAGAGAAGAGACTTCAAGGCTGCTAAGAGAAGCTTATTGGATATTCTCCATCAAGTTTGCCCAAGAAATTGAAGATCTCATACAATGGAGAGAAAATTCACATTCAACCTTATTGGATGATGGAATTCAGGGATAAAGATGGATACAGGAAATTCTTCAGGTTGGAGGACCAACTATCTAATGCTAGCACCCAGTACCTTAGGTGGTTGCAATCAAAGCTGAATTCAAATATTGCTGAAGAAGAGGCCTTCTACAGGCAACTCCAAGTGCAGATTGAATCAAATTCTGCTAAGGAAGGAAAATCAAGAGTGTTGCCAACCAGAGAAAGAAAACATCACTGATCTGCTCAGTCTAGAGGAGCAACCTTTCTCTGTAAATTTCTCAAACTTTCTGTATTTAATTTTTGAAGCTTAATACAATTATGCATCTATCAGTAAATATTTCTAGGGAAATGTTTTGTTATCATCAAGGTCCTAAATTTATGGCTTTATGTTCTGTTAGGCCGAATACACAATTATAATCAAGATCGTATGAGAGATTAACAATAAAATACACATTTAAACAATTAAAAACTGTTTTGAATTAATAACTCCTCTCTCAGTGATGTAGAATATCACAGAGAGCTGCTTAGGTTACAATGAATAATGTTTTTCAATAATCGATACCCTTCTAGGGTTAACCTAACTGTATTTATAAGATATACAGCTGCTATACAATCAATAATTGATACTCCTATAAATTAGCTATACAATTGATATCAATTACGATTGCTACAGTCTCCTTAGTCAACTCAATCTCTTTGACAGCTATTCAATCTTCAAAGATATTGATTCCATAATAAATCTTCAAACACTGTTAACCAGTAGACGCTGCATCCAGACATAGTTTAACAAACTCTGTCGAGCTTCCATCTGTCAGCGTTTAACTAAACTCTAACTGCTTCCAGTTAAACTCTGATTTATCACTGTAACACTTAAACACTGATTAATATTCACATCAATTATTTCTAACAATCTTCCCCAACTTGTTCATTAGCAAAAATGCACAAGTTTAACAATAATTGATGATGTCAAAACAAATAAATAAATACAGAGTTTAATATACAAACAGTGTTTAACTTCTACTTAACAAAATCTACATAAAACAAGAAAATTCTTACAGAGTTTTAATCCTCCCCTGTTTTCTGGGATGAATATCTCGGCTAGTGGTGTGGTTCTTCGGAATGTATGTTTTGGTCTAATGATCGCTTTCTTAATTACTACTGTCTCCTCAACATCTGGTGTATTTCTAAGGTAGTCGATAAGTAATCTTCTTTCAGCATTTTCAAGCTCTGTCTGCATAACCTCCTTGATCTTCTTTAGCTTAGGATCATCTTCACCAGTTTGATAAATAGCAGATCTCAGATCATAGATTTTGTTTCTTCTCATCTCATTCCCCAGTCTGATGAACTATGCTTTTGCTGACTCTGAGTTAAAATCAAGAACTGTTATACCCAGGTCTGTCTTCAGTTTAGCACTACCCTTCTTCATCTCAACAATATTCCCATGATAATCTCTGTATTTTGGGACATATTGACTGTTGTATCTCATACCTCTGACTGCCAAATTATGCAACATTTTCTTCTTTAGCACATTTGCAGCTTGTTGAGTCCTTTGATTTTTCACCTTGAAGAGATATAGAACATATTCTAATTCCTCCCATAGCTTCAAATCAAGATCATACTCACCAATTTTGTATACACTACCATCTTCCATGAAATACAATAGAAAGTCTTTATCCAAACTTCTTTGATGAATCAACTGAACTGATTCCAGTCTGTCTAAACTCTCCTGAGTAACACCAAGACCTGGAACAGCCTGTGATGAAGGATCTCTAGGACCAGTGTTCATTCTGACTTCTTTATGAGAGCCCAATCCAGATTTATCTCGACCTTGCTTACCTGTTAAAGCTCTACCATGCAGAAAATCAGTAGTAGTACCTCCAGTCATCAGAGATGGATCATGAAGAGTTGGTTTTCCAAAAACCATTTGCATCTAAGTAGATAAAGGTCTCTGTACAACTTGTGTAGAAACAGAGGTTGTATTCTTCTTCTTTGAGTCTTCTCCTTCTTTAGCAATGCCTTTTAGCTTCAATCTGGCTTCAGCTTCTATTGGTTTCTTAGATACTTGTGATCTTTGATCAGCACCAACATTTTCTTTAATCACAATGCCTTTAAAAATAGGCCTTGGAGCTTTTTTTTTGTTTTTAAACTTTCCAGACTTTAGAACTTTCTGATGTTCTTCTTGTAGATTCTTTTCTTCAGCTTTAATGTCTTCAATAGTAACTCCTTCTTGATTTTCTTCCAGAAATAACTTAGCAGCCAGCTCTTCATCTGTCTGTGGATTTTCAGTGAATAATAAACTCCTGGTGTTTGAAGTACCCTGAGCATCAGTAATTATTCCAACAGACTTTGACTTAGAAGACTTGCCAAATTTCAGACTTTTATCAGCTCTGAATAATTTCTTCCCTTTGTCCTTTGCTCCTCCATCTTCAGTATCATCCTCCTTAGTCAGAGTCTGAGATTGCCTGCACTTAGACTTAGCAACTCTCTCCCCCTTTTTGACATCATCAGGAATCAAGATAGAAGTGATCAGCTCCAAGGAGTTAGCAATGGAATCAATCTTCCCAGACAATACATTCTGATTTTGTTCAACTTGACCCAGCCTTTGAAACAGAGTTTCTTGAGCTTTGGAAATGGTCTTAAACTTTGTCTGATTATCCCTCTGCATAGTCATATCTCTAGAAACAACATCAGCTCTCAGTTCATTATTAGCTTTTTGAGACTCATCAAATCTTTCATTCAGAGTTTTGACTTGAACAATGGTTGCTTGCAGACTTGAGAGAATATCAGGATTTGAGATCTTCGTGGCAGATTGATGAACAAATTTAGCTGCTTTTTCAATAGGAAAAATACAGTCTGACTTATACCAATCCCTTGAATTCTTGGCAAAGTGTTCAGCTTCAATGTCATGTTGATCTGAAGGTTTAGAAAAAGGTGTGTGCTTAGCATCAGTTTGAACTGGTATAAACTGAGATTAGTTTGACTCTGCACTTGCTTCATCTTGAACATCAACAGCTGTATCTTCAACTTGATCAGTATGCACTGCAACATTCTCTTCAACAATCTCTATAGTTTCAGTAACATTCACTGCTATTTCAGCAACAATATCTGTAGTTGTGTCTCTAGCCTCAACAGACTTTGGAACTTCAACTTGTTCAACCTCTTCACCTTGTTCGGGAACCTGGTGAGCATCAGAGAATAGCTCAGTGTGTGATGCCACTGTTTCATCAAGTACTACAGTTGGCTGATCAGCTGCACCAGTTTCTTCAGAATTTGTAATTATAGGTGAAAGAGGAACATTAATGTGATCAGAGAATGGTATGAATGTTTCAAAAAAAAATCATCCATAGCAGTAAAACCTTATCTGTTGTCCTCATCCATTTGTACATTGGCAGGTGTATTGGAAGCTTCTTCTACAGTATATGTCTTAACAGTAGGTATCTCCTTGGAAATCACCTCTGGAGCTTCAAAGTTCATTTCCTCATCAGAATCACCAAGAATCAATCTTCTTCTTTTAATTTGAGGCACCTTTGCTGTCTCTTCTTCAGTAGAATCCTCTAGAATAGAATAGAAGGTGATGGAGGTCTGTTTGCCCTTTCTTTTCTATCCCTTTTAGTCCTGACAGACTCCTTTTGAATTTGAACAGATTCTCTTTTAGCTTTAGCTAGTCGATGCTGTGTATTTGCTGCTGTGTGTTTTCTTCTACCTCCATGTTATGGTTTGGGTTGGGTAATAGATGGTTATTGTTCAGGTTGAGGTGAAGGTTGAGGTTGGGTTTGTGTTTCAGTGTTTAGAGTTGGAGGTTCAGTATGTGTAGGTGGTTGAATGGGTTCAGTGTTTATAGATTGTTGAGGTTCAGAGTTTGTAGGTTCAGGGTTAGGCTGTGGAGGTTCTTGAGGTTGTGGAGGCTGTGGAGGTTCTTGAGGTTGGTGTAGAAAATTTTGAATTACAAGTGGCAACACCAAATCAGGTAATTGCTCCTTGTTAGCATCTTTGTTTGTTAGATCAGAGAATATTCTTTTATTAACCTTAAAGGCTAGAATGGTGTCACTCTCAGCAATCTCAACACCAGGAACACATGCAGTGAGTAATAACTGACAAAATCTAGCAAAGTAGACAGTACTATTCTCTGGCAACCTATCACCTATATTCATTAAAACAAGTCTACCAAAATCGAAATTACTTCAATAGAGAAGAGAATACCCGATTTGAAGACTGTCATTAGGAATGGCATCCCAGTTGGTGACTTTCTTGCCAAAAGCTCTTGTAATGCAATCAAAGAAGAAACTCCATTCCTTCCTGAGCCCTGGCCTTTTTACATTACCAAGCTTGTCTAAAAAACCAGAAAACCTCAGCTGCTGCAACATCTCCTTCAATTGATTCTCACCAGCAACAGTGTATGAAGTGTGAGTGTCGAAACCCATAATATCTCTAACAGTTGTAGGAGTAATCACATACTTTGTCTCCTCATAAGTGAAAACAATTGATGGATTCCCATTCTCTCCTCCATCGTCATACACAGAGTTATTCCAGAAGGAAGCAATCTGCGTGGCAGAAAGCATTTGTGGTTCGACTAGAGCTATTCCAATCTCTGAATCTCCCAAAAAGTTTTGAATCAAATGAAACGCCTCTGGAACTTTTTCATTGTTCAATGGGGCTGCATAATTGTTGGGAACAAACAATAATCCTTGGGCAGTAAAAGCTTTAGTGGCCATTAGAATCAATTTGAGAAGAAAATATGAGTGAAAAAGATATGTAGCAAAGGTGTTTGTGAAAATATGCAAATGAGATAGCAAGTAACTGTGAGTGGATTGTGTGCAGAGAAAATAACCGTGTAAGTAAAAATGATTAGTGTTGTAATGAAAAAGTAAAACCCAATCGTTTTAACATTAATACACTCAACCAATTACTCAATTAATGTGCAAATGGGACACATTAGTGGGTGAGTGGGACACGTGGCACATATATAATGGAACAACTATGCACGTTCAGTAACTATAGCAATAATTACTGCTAATTTCTCTCCCATTACCAACACACTTTATGAAAGGCATATGACACAGCCTATTTGTAGTTCGAGGATTCGACTCAACTTAAATTAGATTGTAATAAGTAATTAATGCTCACTGTCTCAGGAATCTCACAAAGTACTATATGCCAGAAGAAAGAAGAAAGTCAATCTATAGTTTTGATGTTTTACACTGGAAGAAGAGTCAGTTTACTGATCATGCCCCAGTTCAGCATTGAAGAAATTGGATTCGTTTAAAGTGACAGAGATTACCGTGAAGACAGCATCAGTACAGGAGTTATTAAAGAGTGCTAAGAAAGTATGTGGATCACAACTGAGAGTCAAATTGAAGAACAGATATTGGAGTTAGTCGTTCATGAACCAGACAGTACATCGAACGTCAACAATTATCCAGTGGAAGTTTCTCAAAGTTTACAGTGATTCACAAGGAGTAAGTCAATTATTAATTAACTATATTATTAATTTAATTAAACAAATTAATTCAATTCGAATTAATTTATTTAATTAATTAATTAAGTTAATTAATCTCTGATTTATTTAATCAGTAATAATATATGGATTATACTATTTCGGAGAATTTTGGTAATACTATTTCTGAATTTCAGTTAAACTATTTCTGGAAATTCAGTTATACTATTTCTGAAATAGGTGGTATACTATTTCTGGAATAATATAGATACTATTACTGCATTAGTAATAGTATACTATACTATCCCCGAATTTATACTATTTCCGAGGTTATATTATTTCTGGAATTAATAGTATATTATTTCTGAATTATTATAGATATTATTACTGATCAAGTAATAATATACTATACTATTACCGAAATATTTAAACTATACTATCACCGTGCCAGTTATACTATTACCGAAATATTTATACTATTACCTAAGTTTTTAAGTAAACTATTTCTAGGTAAATGTATATTATTTCTAAATAAATCCATACTATTTTAAGGGAATGAGTTCTATTATCCCTAGGCTGCTATACTATCACCGTGCCAGTTATACTATCAGCGTGGCATCTATACTATCACCGTGTCAATATGTAGCAGCTCAACAGAAGCAAGTGTTTTGTTTTTGTATAAAAACAAACACTTGGACAGAAGCAACAGCAGGAAGAAACAAGAAGAAAAAAAGAGAACCAAGAACATAAAACACTCTCATCTTCTACACACAAGTGCTCAAGATTTAATTCACACAATAAATTCAGTGCAAGCCTATTGTAATATCTGATCCGCTGGAACTTGTTTATTGATTACTCTTGTACTACTAGCGAATTAAGTTTCCTAGTTTATATCTTGATATCTTGATTTTAATTAGCAAAATTAGAAAAGTTCATGTCGAATTTTCTAATTAGTTATTAATCTCTTGATATTAATTTGTAACACCCGTCAAGTTAATATATTGATATATTCAACTTGAATTCTGTGTTATATTATTCCGCACAAAATTTGTTTAAAATAAATTTTATTCAAAGAACAAATTTCGAGAAAATTACATAGATTGTATTCAACCCCCCCTTCTACAATCTTATTGGACCTAACAATTGGTATCCGAGCCATTTGATTGATATACAAATCAAGATCCTATTTTTACTCAATCAAAAATCAACCTCGAATTTTTAACTCTCTTAAAAATTCATCATGTCAGCCAAAGGCAATGTTAAAATTCCTATCTTTAATAAAGATAATTATGATATGTGGAAAAACAAAATGGAGTTATTTCTTGATGTAGCAAACCCAAGATTTTTGTGGGTTTTGGAAAATGGACCAGTAACTCCCATGCAACATGATACTGAAACAGTTGTAAATGGAACTGTAACAGTCCCTGCCAAATCCTATCCAAAGGACCCTAAGAACTATACCTCTGAAGATAAGGAGGAAGCTGGATTGGATAAAAATTTGAGACTCATTCTATTGGATTCTCTAGATGCTGTAATGTATAGCCATGTGAGAAATTGTAAAACTGCTAAGCACATCTGGGAAACTATTGAGGTCATTAATGAAGGGACTGATGAAGTCAAGGAAAATAGACTACAAATTCTAACTTCTGAATATGAACACTTTAGAGCTGGCCCTAATGAAGGCATTCAGGAAGTGTTCGAAAGGTATAACAAGATAATCAACAACTTGCAAGTTCATGGCAAGCAATATACTCAGAAGGAGATCAACATGAAGTTTTTACTAACTATGCCTACTCACTTGGAGCATAGAATCACTGCCATCAGAGAATCTAGAGATCTAACTCAGGTTGCTCTTGAAAGGCTGTTTGGTGTTCTGAAAACATATGAATTAGAACAAGTACAGCAAAAGGAATTCTATGGAAAAGGCAGAATGGCAAATTCTTCTACAGCTCTAGTGGTTGAAGTTCCTAAGGAAGTGGAAACTAAAGTTGTTCAACCTATCAGTTTCAACAAGGAACAAACTGAAGTAGAACTTGGCCAAACACCAGCTACTCAGGATGGTGGAGAATTTTATTCACTTGAAGAGCTGAATCAATTGGAAGATGAATCTATGGCAATGATGGTGAGACAATTTAGTAACTTCAGATTCAGAAGAAATCCAAAGTTCAGGTTTAAGTCAAATAACAGATTTCAGAGAGGAGGTTCTTCATCCTCTAGTAACAGGGGAGGTTATAAAACTGGAACTGTTGACAGAAGCAAAATCCGTTGTTTCAATTGTAATGAGTTGGGACATTTTGCTACTGAGTGTCAGAAACCCAAGCAAGCACAGAAGAAAGATTATGCTTCTGAAAAGAAGAAAAGTGGAAGAGCTTATGTGGCTGCTGGTAAAAGCTGGGATGACACAGATAGCGAAGATGAAGAATATGGAAACTTTGCGTTGGTGGCAAATGCTGAATCTTCAACTTATTATACCACACCGGTAATTCTTACTGATGCTCAGTTAATTGATAGTTTACATAGTTCCTTGAATAATGCACAAAGAGGGTACGAGAGAATAAGTCTTGTTAACACTAACCTTGAAAATCAAATGTTAGATTTAAAAAAGGTGCAGATTAATCAAGATAAGAATATAGAAGAAATAGCTCGACTTAACTGCAGAGAAAAGGGTCTAGGAGAATACATGACAAAACAAGTTGATAAAATTGCTGAACAAGAAACCAAGATTAGAGAACTTGAAACACAGGTTAGAGCTTGTTATAATACTGTTAAGGTTTCTAAAGAATTCTTCAACAAACAAGCAGTAGAACAAACTGTAGGAATAAGATTTGATTACAGTCAAGCTGTTGGCTCTTTGAGTAATCATTCTCCTAATTCTATCCCAGCTAAAGAAAGAGGTATACCATATATTCTCAAAAATGTTGAAAAACCAATGTTTACAAAATCTGATGCTGGTCCACCAGATATTCGTTCTATGGTTATACAAGAAGAAATGAGGAATGAGGATAGTGCAAATGGCACAGTTCTTGTTAAGAATAGATGTGTTAAGGATAAAACTGTTAAGAACTATAATACAAAGAATGTGTCGTCCAAGAAAAATGTCACAGTCTTTGTTAAGGCTAAATCAGTTGAGGACGTTAACACAACAAATGTTTCATCCAAGAAAGATGTACCTAAAGTACCAGTCAAGGTTGTTGAAACAACGAGTTCTTCTAAGACTGGATTAGGTGGTAACAAGTTGAAGCAGAACAATAACATGTCTAACATGAATAACATGCCAATCATTGATTCTAATCATAAAGCATGTGGTGTTGTCAACTGTATGTCTTGTGCCTTTAATGTGATGTCTGCTTACTTTAATGGTAATCATGCATGTGATAATAAGACTGCTCCTCGACAACATATGAACAGGAATAATGTTAGATCAAAGACTGCTAGTCCTCCTTATGTTAGGAGAGAGACATTTGTACCAAAGCCTAAACAAAGTTTTATGAAGGCTGTTTACAAAGTCAAATGTCCAGTCAATGATATTGTTACTAAACAAACATGGATATCTAAACTGAAACAAAAGACTGTCAAATCTTTTTATAAAGTGAAATGTTTGTTGAATAATGATAAAGCTGTTGTTAAAATAAAGAATGTTGTTTTGCCTGACAAAGGCCAATTCTTTAAGTACTCTGGACCCAATCAAATTTGGGTTCCGAAGAAAGTTTAATCCGTTTGTCATTGCAGGGTGTTGAGCAGGTTGAACGAGTGACCTGGATCTTGGACAGTGGATGTTCAAGGCATATGACTGGAGACAGAACCCTGCTGACAAATGTGGTGGAGAAGGCCGGCCAGTAGTTACCTTTGGAGATAATAGCAAAGGTAGAACTGATGGATATGGCAGACTTGAAGCTGGAAATGTTATCATTGGTGAAGTTTCTTTTGTGAAAGGACTTGAGCACAATCTGCTCAGTGTTAGTCAATTCTGTGATAAAGGTTATGAAGTTCATTTCAACAAGAAGAATTGCCTGATTTCACACAAGAGACATGAAAAGCCACAACTGACAGGAGTTAGAAAAGGCAATCTGTACGTAGCCAATATGAACTCAGGAAGCACTGAAGAAGTCACTTGCTTCTACACTAAAGCATCTAATGACGAGAGTTGGCTATGGCACAAGAAACTTTCTCACCTCAATTTCAAAACAATGAATTCTCTAGTCAAAAGAGAATTGGTGAGAGGTTTGCCTTCAATGGAATTCACTCAAGAAGGACTTTGTGATGCATGCCAAAAAGGCAAGCTAAAGAGGGCAAGTCACAGAAGCACTGACACATCTTCAATAACTGAACCATTACAATTGCTTCATATGGATTTGTTTGGTCCAGTTAATGTGATGTCCATGTCAAGAAAGAGATATGCTCTTGTGATAGTTGATGATTTCTCAAAATACACTTGGGTCCTGTTCTTGAATTCTAAAGATGAGACTCCACAACTGGTGATTGATCACATCAAGTTAATTGAGCGAGATTCTACGTATCCAGTGAGAGCTATAAGATCAGACAATGGAACTGAATTCAAGAATGCAGTTCTAAATGACTTTTGCACTGAGAAGGGTATAACCAGACAATATTCAGCTCCAAGAACTCCTCAGCAAAATGGGGTAGTGGAAAGAAAGAATAGAACCTTGATTGAAGCTGCACGTACTATGCTAAGTGAATCAAGGCTTCCATTGTACTTTTGGGCTGAAGCCATCAATACTGCGTGCTATACCCAGAATCGAACTCTAATCAATAAAGATCAGATGAAGACACCCTATGAAATTATGGCTGATAAGAAACCTTCACTCAAATACTTTCATGTATTTGGGGCAAAGTGCTTTGTGCTTAAAGAAGGTGATGATCAAGGTGGCAAATTCGAAACCAAAGCATTTGAAGCAATTTTTATTGGCTACTCAATGAGATCATACAGGGTGTATGTGATTGATGAACAGAAGATGATGGAAAGTGTCAATGTAACATTTGATGACACTAAACTCCCTAGTATCCAAACTAAGGATCCATCTGAAAAGCTATCTTTCGATGACATGACAGATACAGATTCAGATGATGACAATGCACCTGAGATTTTTGCTGATGCTAATGACAACAATGATGGTGATCAGGGTGATGGTGATGAAAGCAATGATAGTAGTCAAAATACCCCTGACTCCTCTAAACAATCATCTAGTCAACCCAGCAACAACTCAGGGGGAGATAATCAAGGGTCAACTGGTCACACACAACATCACAATGAAAATCAAGGCGAATCATCAAGATCTAATCTTCCCAGACAGACTGTTTGGAATAGAGCTCATCCTTTTGAGCTAATCATTGGTGATCCAGTTGTTGGTGTGAAGACTAGAAGAGCTTTTAAGAATCAATGTAATTACTCAGGGTTCCTGTCTGAAATGGAACCTAAGAAAACTGAAGAAGCTCTCTCTGATCCTGATTGGGTGATTGCAATGCAAGATGAACTCAATCAATTTAAACAACAAGAAGTTTGGAAGCTGGTACCCAGACCTACAGACAGACCAGTAGTTGGCACCAGGTGGGTATTCAGGAACAAACTTGATGAAGATGGTACAGTGACGAGAAATAAAGCAAGACTGGTAGCAAAAGGTTACTCACAATCTGAAGGCATCGACTATGATGAGACCTATGCTCCAGTGGCTAGACTTGAGGCCATAAGAATATTCTTGGCATTCGCTGCATTCTCAAACTTTAAAGTTTATCAAATGGATGTCAAGAGTGCTTTCTTAAATGGCAAGCTAGATGAAGAGGTCTATGTAGAACAGCCCCCTGGCTTTGAAGATCCAGATCTAATTGACTATGTCTACTTCCTTTTCAAAGCTGTCTATGGTCTTAAGCAAGCACCAAGGAAATGGTATGACACTCTCTCTGAATTTTTACTTGAAAATGATTTTGTTAGAGGTGTCATAGACAAAACTCTCTTCACTAAGAAACATAAGAATGATACTATATTAGTCCAAGTCTATGTGGATGATATAATATTTGGGTCTACTAATGATCTTTTGTGCAAGAAATTTGCTAAGTTAATGCAGGGTAAATTTGAAATGAGCATGATGGGTGAGCTGAAGTTCTTTCTTGGATTGCAAATCAGTCAAAGGACAGATGGAATATTTATCTGTCAATCCAAGTATGTCAAAGAGCTCCTCAAGAAGTATCAAATGGAGGACTCTTCTTCAGCAAGAACACCATCATCTACAGCTGTTAAATTTGGAGCATGTGAAAATTCTGCCAAGGTAGATATCACAAGCTACAGAGGTATGATAGGCTCATTACTTTACCTCACTGCAAGTAGACCTGATATTATGCATGCTACATGCTTGTGTGCAAGGTTCCAAGCGGATCCTAGAGATGTGCATCTCATTGCTGTAAAACGAATCTTGAGATATCTTAAGGGTACTCCTAATTTGGGAATTTGGTACCCTAAAGATTCTGGTTTTAATCTTGTTGGATATACAGACTCAGATTATGCAGGAAGTGTTGTAGATAGAAAAAGCACCTCTGGGAGTTGTCAATTCCTAGGTGGCAGGTTGGTTTCTTGGTACAGTAAGAAACAGCAGACAGTTTCCAACTCTACAGCCGAAGCTGAATACATAGCTGCTGGAAGCTGTTGCGCTCAGATCTTGTGGATCAGAAATCAGCTACGGGATTATGGATTTGTACTTGATAAGATTCCTATCTTGTGTGACAATACAAGTGCCATAGCAATCTCCAACAATCCTGTGCAGCACACAAGAACAAAGCACATTGACATCAGGTATCATTTTATTCGAGAGCATGTCATGAATGGTACCGTGGAGTTACATTTTGTTCCCACGGAAGAACAAACAGCAGATATTTTTACTAAGTCTCTTGACGAATCCACATTCACCAGAATTGTTGGTGAATTGGGTACGTTAAATAGTCCTAGTAATTAATTTGGTTAATATCTGAGGTCTGTTCTTTAATAATTTAACAAGTGATGTTTTTGTGAATATTTGTTGTTTAAAATCACTTGTGTAATTATTTTATCATTAATTAATTCCACTTGCTTATTTTCGAACACTTGTCAATCATGTTAATATTTTATTTGGTCAATTATGAAATTAGAAATAATATAATTATGTGAATATTTTAATTTTATTTGTTTTGTAATGTTTGTCCTTTTGTTATTATTGTTTGATTTCGTAAAAGGGCTAACCTATGTTGATTTTTGTGTTGTAAATAAATAATTTGTTGTAAATTATTATTTTATTAAGCTTTTTAAGTTCTGTAAATTACTAAGTATATAACTTGTACATAACTTGTTTAATTTAATCTGGTAAATCTGTTAATGTATTTTTCAGTAATAATATAGATTATTAGCAATAATTGATTATATCTGTAAATAGTTGTTAATTCTATAAATTATTTAGAATTTAAGAAATAGTATAGAATTTCCAATACAGTGTCGGTAATAATATAAGTGTCTATAAATAATATAGAATTCTTGTTAGTAATAACAGAGTTAATTTGTAAATAATATAAGTGTTCGGTAATAGTCTAAGGCACTAGAAATAGTATAGATATAACCTTAGAAATAGTATAGGCTGCGGTGATAGTATAGGAGTGTTGGTGATAGTATAAACAGCTGCATATATAATGTCTATACTATCTCTACTATACTATCTCTACTATACTATCATTACCATACTATCTCTCGTGTTTAGTCACAGAGAACTCGATATAGATACACGCAATATACACACATCGGGATAACGAATTGCTGCCGGATTTTAGACTGAAATCATCACTGTATCAACAATCCAAGATCTCCTATCGATTCCTTGATCAAAATCATTGATTAAACTATTCTTTAACTCGATTTTTTCGAGTTTTTGTTTTGAAAAATTGTATTTTTCGATCTGTTTTTCAAGGAGTTTGGGTTTGATTTTCAGAAAACTAAAATTACCTGGTTGTTTGTGATTGTATCTAGATCATATACTGAGATTTTGAGAATTTTTCAAGAACTTTTTTATTTTTCGAATTATTAATTTATTATTAATTCGAATTAATTAAGTTTAATTGAATTTTGTGCTAAAATTTAAAAATTTCAAAAGCTTAAAATCTGTATTAAAATGGCTGTTGAATTCGAACTAGTTAAGCACAACATGGTTGGATTTTATGATCCGGAGGAATGTATGGTTGAAAGATTCAAGCCCTGGATTCGTTTCTTGAATGAAAAACCAATCGTCAGTAGTGCTTTATCTCTTGACGCTCCAATGAAATTGGAACCTCTACGATTGATGTGTTCTACAGCTATTATATCTACCAATGCCTTTACATTCAAGGTTGGGAACTCACAGTTCAGAGTCAATGAATCAGTACTCAAGACAGTGTTGAATCTTCCTACTGCTGATTTTGTTGATAATCCGTCCAACACTGAATTGACTCAGTTTTTCATTGATATTAATTATCAGGGACAGTTGAAATTGAGCAACTTGCCGAAAAATGGTTTGGTAGCTGAATGGTACTTGTTGTTTGATACTTTAATTCGAGTGTTTGCTAACTGTGCTAACACTTCTTTTTCAAATATTCCTTCTCTGATTCAGTATATTGGTTATTCGGTTGTCCACAATCGAAGAATTGATATAGGTAAAATTCTTTGGAAGAACATGTTCAGAAGAATAGTAAATGCTAAAAAGAATTTTAGACAGGGTGAAAAGGTGTTAATCTATTATCCTAGATTTTTCACTCTTATTTTTAATCACTTGGTTTCTGAGGAGTTACAGAATACATTTGTTGATGAGGAAGCTCAAGATTCAAAGTCTTTTCATAAGAAATTTCATACAAGAGCTGCCTCGCAACAGAATGACTACAACAACGTACCAGTGCTTGTTACTCAGTACATGTCCACATTCATACATCTTCCAATTATTCCTGGACCTGTACTTGAGCAACCAGAACCAATCATAGAACAACAAGCACTTGCTGTTGTGCATCCAGAACAAAATGCACCTGCTCTTGAACAAGCTGAGCCGGAATTTCAATCACAAGAGGCTCATGTCACTTCATCTGCTGACCAGGTATTACATTCTGATCCATTAACTACTTCTATCTCTCAATCTTCTTCTGGAACCCAAGTGGTTGTTAGGACTGACCAAGGGATTGTAGAACCACAATCTCTATCCCAGGTCAAAGAGCCAAACACAAAGTCAAAAACAGATAAAGTCTATCAAGTCAGAAAGAAGAGATCACAGCTTAAAAGAACTGAAAGAAGTAGTGAAGAAGTGAGTGAACCCACAGCTCTGCCTCTACTAAAGAAGAGTAGAAATGAACTCGAGGCAACTGTAAGCTCATCCATACCCTCCCAAAAGGATATGGACTTTGAAATGGCAAATGAACAGCTTCTGGAACCATTCTCTCAACAGGATGAGTCCATTGAATTTCGCCAGTCGGCCATGGCATCCTGTAATGTGTCAAGCACAACCCCACTGTTATTACTAACAATGGGAGAACATGTAGAACTGGATGAAAATAGGGACACATTGAGAGGAGAGCACTTAGGAACTGAAATAGTGCCTACCATAGTCACGGTAGAGGAGCCTTCACAGGCTAATGAGGGAAATCTTGACTCTCCGCCAAAATTAATAGAGTCATCATCTCCCCTCCCAGGAGGAACATTCCTGGCTCCCTCAAGGGATTTTCCACTCGCAGTTTCAACTGGAGAAAGTGGAAGGCAACTCAGTCTTTCTGTCACTGAAGCAATTCAGACTTCAATTCCAACTGGCATGACAGAAATTACTGTGGATACGGATTTGCGAACTCCCATTGCACCACCACTGACCTTCCAAGAGGAGGCTAGGGTGATTTTACCTGCAGGTACACTTTATGGAGCAGTTAAGGAATTAGTGAGGAGTGATGTGAGGATCACCAATAAATTGAGTGAAACACATGCACGTCAGATGAGTGAAACTCAGAGTGATAATCAGGTGAGTGCACACACTGACACATACACTCGTTCATTGGAAGAAAAGATTAAAGCTCTAGAAAAGGAACTTGAGGTAACTAAAGCTGAAGCAAATTTACTTCGAGCACAAGTGGATGGACCGTCTTCGTCATCTACCTCTGTCAACAGTCAGCTTATGGGAGTGAAACATGACATTCAAATAATGAAGACTGCATTTAACACCAAGATCAATACTCTTGAACTCTCTCAACAACAGATAATCTCTGACTCCTCGGACATAACAGTTACTCAAGACAGAATTATTACGGCTCTTTCAAATAAGGTTGAAGACATTCAAACAGAAGTACATGAAAATCAGTTATCTACTGAAAGTCGTCTTAATCGGATTGAAAGCCAAAGTGCACATCAAAGTCAAGGGCTAAAACACTTATATAACATGATTAGCCGCACTATCATCCCTACAACAGAAGAGGTAGAATTCTTTCAAGGAAAAGGTGGAGATGGTGATGAGCAAGACCCTGAAGATGGTGCATTTGATAAATCTGTAGAGGATTCCTCAACTAAGGGGGAGAAGTCAACAGGGGGAGCTAGTACTAAAGGGGGAGACAAAGACAAATCAACAAGGGGAGAATTTGATAAAGGTGACAAGGGAAAGAAATCAGCACCGAAGGATGACACTGTAGAAGGTTATTACTAGTTATTACTACTCAGGTGAACCTGATAACCTTGATGTTTTTGCTGATTTAGACTTTTCAGATAAAGGTGAAGTATTTGGAGAACCAGATCTCAATTTCTGGGATGAGGATGAAGAAGTTGTAGTTCCTGATCCTGCTGAACTCCAAAGAATGAATTTTGAAGCCAATCAAGAACTTGAACAAAATGAAGCTAATCTGACAATGAGAGAAGAAAGATTTGGAAAAACAATGGAACAGATGGCTCATAATGAAAGGCTTCAAAAGGCTGAACAGGAAGCACTTCAACGGTAACATTCTCAAAAGCTTCAAGCAAGAAGGATGTACATTAAGTACAAGAGTGGTGATAAGTGGGAGCGTGCTCAAAGAATCATAGATTCACCACAAACTTCTGGCTGTGATGATCGTCGGTTAGGTGATATGTTTCAAAGGTTTAAAGAGAAGAACCCTTTCCAAGACGATTATCTAAGAGCTTTGAAGTCTGAAATTTTAAGCATAACTTGTGCAAGTGATCGGATGGAAGAGTTACTAATCTTTGTTCATTGTCATAAGCTTGGAACTCAAAAGGTATCTCTTCAGTTCTTCTATGATAGATCACTTTCAGAACTTTGGGTAATGAGACCAAAAGTCAGAACTTCTTATGAACTTGGTGTACTACTTCATGAAAAATTCCTAGATTTCACTGAAAAGGCAGGTCCTGAAGTAATTAGTAATCCTCCTCAAGTTAAAATTCTTATAGAAGATGTCATTCACACTGTTAATCTTCAGACCAAGGAACTCCGTGAACATCATGCCAGACACTTGGTGTATGTTGAATATGCTCTACGAAATCATAGTTTTTGCAACTACATTGAAAAGTGAAGCGGCAGATCATATTAAGTCTTATGCTCAAGACAACATGAAGAAGTACAAGTTTTATCAAGGTGAGTTATGAAAGAAGCTGGGAATACCTCTTGAAAAACCACTAGTTGGAACACCTCTAGTTCATCCCGTGTCATCATCTAGAAGAGAATTAATTACTGATGCAGAATTGCACAAGATGCTTCCAAACCTGGATGAACCTGAAGAAGGAGAGATAAGGAGAGAAGACAGCCCGAAGTGAAGAATCGCTCTACATGTTATATCTTTAGAGCTTAGATAGAACAAGATAAGTTAATGTGAAATATGATCAGTCTAGAGGATCATCTATCTTGTATTTATCTTTTATGTTTGAATCTGGAAATGTTAAATATAAACCAGAACTTTTCATTATTTACTTTGCAATTACAGTTTTACCTTTTACTAGTTTAAGTTGAGTTAGTTGAGTTATCCTCTAGGAATTTGCTTGTTAATTTTTAACAAACAAATAGGGGGAGATTGAAAGGCATATGACACAGCCTATTTGTAGTTCGAGGATTCGACTCAACTTAAATTAGATTGTAATAAGTAATTAATGCTCACTGTCTCAGGAATCTCACAAAGTACTATATGCCAGAAGAAAGAAGAAAGTCAATCTATAGTTTTGATGTTTTACACTAGAAGAAGAGTCAGTTTACTGATCATGCCCCAGTTCAGCATTGAAGAAATTGGATTCGTTTAAAGTGACAGAGATTACCGTGAAGACAGCATCAGTACAGGAGTTATTAAAGAGTGCTAAGAAAGTATGTGGATCACAACTGAGAGTCAAATTGAAGAACAGATATTGGAGTTAGTCGTTCATGAACCAGACAGTACATCGAACGTCAACAATTATCCAGTGGAAGTTTCTCAAAGTTTACAGTGATTCACAAGGAGTAAGTCAATTATTAATTAACTATATTATTAATTTAATTAAACAAATTAATTCAATTCGAATTAATTTATTTAATTAATTAATTAAGTTAATTAATCTCTGATTTATTTAATCAGTAATAATATATGGATTATACTATTTCGGAGAATTTTGGTAATACTATTTCTGAATTTCAGTTAAACTATTTCTGGAAATTCAGTTATACTATTTCTGAAATAGGTGGTATACTATTTCTGGAATAATATAGATACTATTACTGCATTAGTAATAGTATACTATACTATCCCCGAATTTATACTATTTCCGAGGTTATATTATTTCTGGAATTAATAGTATATTATTTCTGAAGTATTATAGATATTATTACTGATCAAGTAATAATATACTATACTATTACCGAAATATTTAAACTATACTATCACCGTGCCAGTTATACTATTACCGAAATATTTATACTATTACCTAAGTTTTTAAGTAAACTATTTCTAGGTAAATGTATATTATTTCTAAGTAAATCCATACTATTTTAAGGGAATGAGTTCTATTATCCCTAGGCTGCTATACTATCACCGTGCCAGTTATACTATCAGCGTGGCATCTATACTATCACCGTGTCAATATGTAGCAGCTCAACAGAAGCAAGTGTTTTGTTTTTATATAAAAACAAACACTTGGACAGAAGCAACAGCAGGAAGAAACAAGAAGAAAAAAAATAGAACCAAGAACATAAAACACTCTCATCTTCTACACACAAGTGCTCAAGCTTTAATTCACACAATAAATTCAGTTCAAGCCTATTGTAATATCTGATCCGCTGGAACTTGTTTATTGATTACTCTTGTACTACTAGCAAATTAAGTTTCCTAGTTTATATCTTGATATCTTGATTTTAATTAGCAAAATTAGAAAAGTTCATGTCGAATTTTCTAATTAGTTATTAATCTCTTGATATTAATTTGTAACACCCGTCAAGTTAATATATTGATATATTCAACTTGAATTCTGTGTTATATTATTCCGCACAAAATTTGTTTAAAATAAATTTTATTCAAAGAACAAATTTCGAGAAAATTACATAGATTGTATTCAACCCCCCCTTCTACAATCTTATTGGACCTAACACTTTACCACTCCAACACTCATTTACAGTTGGCAATAATTTATTTCATTTTTCAAAAAAAAAACTTTTTTTACCCCAAGTATGTAAATTGTCTGAAATAAACTACCTTAGAGTATTAGACAAAATTCGTCAGCGTTTGTCAATTCTCCAACTACATTACCGTAATCCTTTCGAAAACTGCACAGGTGTGAATATATGTGTGTGTATAGCAGAGTTTACCAATTCAAATTTTAGAGCATCTAATTTTTTATAAAATCCATAAAGTAAATCAGTAAACACTGGATGCACAAACTCTCATAGTAAACACTGAATGTATGATGAATGCTAAACTCTGTAGTAAACGATTTATATACAGTAATATTTAATTAATTTATAACCCCCGTCTAATTTTTTTTTTGTTTCTCCAGTAATCAGAGATTGGAACTAGTCACTAAAAATCCTATAATTTTAGCCCTTATCATTTTGATAAGTTCCTGGATCTTCCTAGTCTTTGACTAGTCACCAAAAATTAGAGAATTTTAGCCCTTACTATATACCAGCAAGTTCATGGGTCGTCCTAGACACCAACATAATCTCAAAGGAGTTCTAACAATCTATATACATTTGAGTTGGGGGTTGACTAATAACAAAATTTAACTTAACAGTGTATAACTAACAGAGTTTAGAGCTCATCAACAGCAGAAATTATTCATGAAAGGTAATGCACACAGTATTTACAGACTCGGAGTTTAGGATAAATAAACTAAGAGATGCTATAAATATGAAATAGTATCATGCTGTGTTAATTTTCTGCACAATCTAGGATTTGATCACAAATAACTTAGAAGGATTCATGATTAATTACTGAGAATCATGCTTCATACAAATTTCTTCATTGGTGTTAACATTCAGACAAAAACATTATCAGAGTTTCTCAGAGTTTATCCAACATGTCAACAGTATATGACCTACAGAGCATCCTATTAGAGTTTAACAGTTTAACAAACAGAGTTTGCATAGCAGAGTTTAACAACAGAGTTCACATAGCAGTTAACATACCACAGAATTATGAGCAACACATTACATAAGTAAAATTTTGAGTCTAACCAATATCTCTAGTCAAAACCAGAGACCATTCCTATTTCATTTACCAACCTCGTAAATACAGATTCACTCAATGGCTTGGTGAATATATCTGCAAGCTGTTGTTCTGTAGACACAAAATGAAGCTCAATATCCCCTTCCTCTAAATGTTCTCTGATAAAGTGGTACCTTATGCTGATGTGCTTGGTCATTGAATGCTGTACTGGATTACCTGTCATTTCAATAGCACTTTAATTATCATAGTAAATAGGTATTTTACTGTACCTCAATCCATAATCCAGCAATTGATTCTTCATCCACAGAATCTGTGCACAACAGCTACCAGCAGCAATATACTCTGCTTCAGCTGTAGATTTTGAAATTGATTTCTGTTTCTTGCTGTACCAAGAAACAAGTCTATCACCCAGAAATTGACAACTTCCACTGGTGCTTTTACTGTCTATCTTGTAGCCTACAAAGTCTGCATCAGAGTAACCAAGTAGCTTGAAGTCTGATTCTCTAGGATACCACAAACCTAAGGTTATGGTTCCCTTGAGATACTTAAAAATCCTCCTCACAGCTGTTAAATGTGGTTCTCTGGGGTCTGCCTGAAACCTTGCACAGAGACAAGTTACATACATGATTTCAGGCCTGCTAGCTGTTAGATAAAGAAGAGATCCTATCATGCCTCTGTAGTTTGTCATATCTACTGAAGCTCCTGTATCTTTGTCCAACTTTGTTGCTGTTGCCATGGGAGTTGATGCAGATGAGCAGTCAAGCATACCAAATTTCTTGAGAAGATTTCTGGTATATTTTGCTTGATTTATGAAAATCCCATCATCTGTTTGCTTCACCTGTAGGCCTAGAAAATAGCTAAGCTCTCCCATCATGCTCATTTGATACCTGGACTGCATGAGCTTGGCAAACTTTTTACAGAGTTTATCATTAATAGACCCAAAAATTATGTCATCAACATATATCTAAATTAAAAGCAAGTCATCACCATAGTTAAAATAGAACAGTGTTTTATTAATTGCACCTCTGTTGAACCCACTTTCTAAAAGAAATTGAGCCAGAGTTTCATACCATGCTCTTGGTGCCTGCTTAAGTCCATAGAGTGCCTTATCCAGCCTGTAGACATAGTTTGGATATTTTTGGTCCGCAAAACTTGGTGGTTGTTCAACAAACACTTCTTCTTCAAGCTTCCCATTTAGAAAAGCACTTTTCACATCCATCTGAAATACCTTGAATTTCTTGTGATAGGCATATGCTAGAAAAATTCTTATTGCCTCCAATCTTGCAACTGGAGCAAAGTTTCATCATAGTCTATTCCTTCCTACTGTGAATAGCCTTTTGCCACAAGTCTAGCCTTGTTCCTTGTAACAACTCCCTTACTGTCAGTTTTGTTTCTGAAAACCCATCTAGTACCAACAACAGATCTATTCTTTGGTCTAGGTACAAGGGTCCATACTTCATTTCTTTCAAATTCATTTAACTCCTCCTGCATTGCTGTTATCCAGTCATCATCTTGAAGAGCTTCTTCTACCTTCTTTGGTTCATTCTTAGACAAGAATGCATGAAACAGACATTCACTTGCGGTAGCACTTCTTGTCCTTACTGTTGCATCTGGATCTCCAATAATTAAATCAGGTGTATGAGATTTTGTTCATTTCCTAGCTGAAGGTAAATGGCTTCTATCAGTATGTGATCCTCCCCCTTGATCCATGTTCTCCTGATTTTCTTGTTGTCTTTCTTCATTTTCTGAGGCTCCCCCTGAATTTTACTGCTCAGAGTTTGAACTGTCAGATTTTGTACTTTCAGAGTTTGAGTCATCAGAGTTTGATCCAGATTTTTTAGTTGACTCACTATCAGAATTTGAGTCATCATTTTGATCATGCTCCCCCTCAACTGGTTCTCCCCTTTGTTCTGGTTGAGATGTTTCTTCAGTGTTTACCAGTAGAGGTTCAGAGTATGCTTCAACAGAGTTTGTCAGATCAGTTTCATCAGAGTTTACTTCATCAGAGATTAAGTCTTCATTTTCAAAGTGCAGTTGATCATGTTCATCTACATCTTCAAGTCCAGTTATTTTCTTGTCATTAAATGACACATGAATTGACTCCATGATCACCTTAGTTCTCAGATTATAAACTCTGAATGCCTTAGTTGACAGTGGATAGCCAACAAAAATTCCTTCATCAGCTTTTAACTCAAATTTAGTCAACTGTTCAGGATGAGTTTTCAACACAAAGCATTTGCACCCAAAAATATGAAAATATTTCAGGTTTGGCTTCTTTTCTCTCACCATCTCATATGGTGTTTTTCCATGCTTGTTGATCATTGTGGCATTTTGAGTAAAACAGGCTGTTTAAACTGCTTCTGCCCAGAAATAGGTTGGGAATTTTGCTTCATCAAGCATAGTTCTGGTAGCTTCTATCAAGGTTCTGTTCTTCCTCTCAACTACACCATTTTACTGTGGTGTACCAGGTGCGGAAAACTCTTGCTTCAATCCTCTATTCTTGCAGAATTCTTCCATTGTTGCATTCCTGAATTCAGTTCCATTATCACTCCTGATTATTTTGACTTTGTGTTTTGATCCTTTGTCCAGCAGCTTTACATGCTCCATCAAAGTTAATGCAGTTTAATCTTTCTTTGCTAGAAAA
This sequence comes from Saposhnikovia divaricata, assembly GCA_036435485.1. Lineage (NCBI taxonomy): Eukaryota > Viridiplantae > Streptophyta > Magnoliopsida > Apiales > Apiaceae > Saposhnikovia > Saposhnikovia divaricata. The sequence continues at coordinate 246,367,285 of CM071594.1, read as the reverse complement.
TACACCCAAGTGTATCTGGTGTATTCATCAACAATGACTAGAGCATATTTCTTTCTTCCAATTGACAAGACATTCACTGGTCCAAAGAGATCAACATGCAGAAGATGATAAGGATCAACAATTGAAGATTCAGACTTGCTCTTGAGAGATGACTTCCTTTGTTTGGCCTTTGACAGGAATCATATAACGCCCTAGAAAATTTTGTATTTTTAAATAATTATTGAATATTAAATGTGGATTATATTATGTGAATTTTTGTTGAAAAGGTGAAATATGTGTGATATCGTGTTTGTATGTTTATATGATGATTTATGTGTGATGTGTAAGTCCGTATAATTTTATTTGTATTTTTGACGATTAAAATCTATTTAAAATATGCATTATTGATCTTCTGATAATTTTATAAAATCATTGGAGTTATTAAAAATTATGAAATCTTTTGTAATATTATCTTTATATAATTATTTAGTTTTAAAATTTTGGGGAGAATTATTGTGGGTGTTTAAGTATTTTAAAAATGATTTTAAGAATTTTATTTTATTTAAAGGATCAAAACTTGTAAAATTCATATTAAATTCATTTTTTATCCTAAAAATATTTTAAAAATATGTGGGTGTTCATAATTTCATACTCTTCATTTTAAAATTTTAAAGTTTAACATTTCACCAATTTACCATTTTATTATGATTTTTAAAAATGATTTAATTGATTTTAAGTGTTTTTTTTCAGAAATGTAAAATGACCAAATCTTCCTTTATACGCACAACCCCATTTCCTTTCCTCCATTTTCTTGATGGGTCTCGGTTTCTCTGGATGCTTCTACACAGTTCTTGAAAGTGTCTCTCCCCCCCTTAAGCTCTCTACAGTCTCTCTCGCCAACCCTCTATCTCTCACTCTCACCTTAGCAATTCATCACTTTTCTTCCCTGTCAATTCGATATAAAATTTTAAACCTCTCTCACTTCTTTTCCTGTTGTTACCATATGAGTATATGTATGTATTTGTGACTTGTGTTGCATATAAGAGGATTAAGGGGTGGGGTTCGTATTGAAGATGAGCACACGGTATAAGTAGTTATGTGTTAAGAATTCTCATGTGAATACTAAATACTTTAACAAGTTGTATGATGGGTTTTAGTTTTATGAAGTATAAAGTACGTATGGATGTTATTAAGTGTTGTAATGGCTTTGTTTTTGTAATGTTATATACTTACGGATTTGAATTATTAATGAAGGAGGGGATTTTAATTTGTTTGGGGGCTGCTATAGGGGAAGCAGGGGAAGAACCGAGAGAATTAGAAGGTTGAAGAAAGGGTAAAGGAAGAAGGAGGTGCATGGGTGTGTGGGAAGGATTGATATGCAGGTGGGTGTGTGAGTATATATATCGGTGTATGGTTGTGTCCGTGTATGTGGCTACGCGTGTATGTGTGTTTAAGTTATATTCGAATGTGTTCAAGTGGGTGTATGCTGAGATGTGCCAAGGAGAGGAGACAGGGGAGATAGGTACACCAAGGAGGGGCATAGGCAGTGTGGGCGGCGAGCTGGAGGAGTGGTGTGCGCATGGGCATAGTGATTGTGGTGTTAGAACAACGGAGAGGTCAAGAATTGAGAGAAGTTAAGAGAAGTGAAAATAGAGAGATTAAAGAAGGAGTGAAAAAGAAAAAGGAGGCGTTGTGTTGGTGTGATTGTTGCGCTGTAAGGCTGTGAAGCCGAGAGAGAGTCACAGTAAAGGGAGGCCACCACCTTTGTGTAAGACTATACTCTTTTTATTTTGTTAATTGAATGTTTATAGTAAATTTTGGAAATTTTAGTTGATAATTGGAGAAGAGTTTGTGTTTGAGAATTTGTTGATAAATTGAGAAAATGACATAGTATTTTATTAGTTTATTAGATGATGAAATGGATTTTGGGATGTTAGTTTAAAAAATTTGGTAAAATGAATAAAAGATAGGACTTGGGATGATTTTATAAAATAGTGGGAAAGTTGGATTTTGGAAATTATAATTTTATTTGGCTAGAGGATTTTATAAGGAACATTATGATAATTTTTGGATAATTTTATGAGAAGTGAAAATGGAGATATGAATTTTATTTTAAGAAAAGAATAAAATGATTTATTAAATTACTTTGTGGAATTTGAAGACTTGGTTGAATTATATTAAATAATGGATGTGGTGAAAAAAATTCTAAAATTTGGTTATTAAATAAAGGAGGAAATATAGTAATTTCTAAGATTTTGGGAGTGGTAGGAGTAATGTGATGAATTAGTTATTAAATTTGGAAAATGATTAAAATATAGACTTTGAGGAATTCTTATAAATGGTGGGAGGTTTGATTTTCGGAGGAAGTAATTTTATTTGGATTTGGGATAATATTAGGAGTTTTATTGAGATTTTTATTTTGATTTAACGATGAAGATCAATGGAGTTATGGGTTTTACTAGAAAATGGATTATTAAATGATTATTTCTAAGGAGTCAAGAGTATTTTAATTAATTAAAATACTTCCTGAACTCGAAAATTTACGTATAATATATGGACACGACCGTATCGTGATGTACTATTTAGTCAGATGGATTTCATTCAGAGATCCTGAAGAGAATACAATGTTTTAAAGGAGAGAATAGATTAAAAAGGTTAGGTACCAACGATAACAATTTTGTTTGGATATTCACTGTGCTAGTTGTATATATTACATAGATACTAATTAGAGAGTTCTTAATTGAAGCATGGTTACTACGTTCGATTTGAGTTTATAAACGTTTATAGAATGTCAAAATTTGTCGTCTGAAGACTGAATTACCCTATTATGTTTGACTATAGAAATTGACGCGCCGACTCAATATCGACGGACCCGACTCGTGATAACTGCAAGAGCGGTAAACCAAAGAATGATCAAACTAGAAGATTGTAATGCCGTAAGGTAGAAGAAGAAAGTAGTATTACTGCGACGTTACACCAGAGGCAAGTGTATTATCCCTCACTTATCGTTCAAATAATGTGAAACTGTTTTCTGTTATTTATCTGATATTCCTTTCAAATCCTTTTGCTTGTATCTATACCCCATTCTTTTGTTGCCAGTGACTCGAACCTTGTATTTACGTTCAGATTCCTTGAACTGCTTATGAATTGTTGTTTAAATTCTTATACCTTAATGTCATTCCTTTTTAATTATTGTTGAACCCTTTATACCTTATTGATTATTCCTTATAAATTATGGTTGAAACACCCGTGCCTTACTTATCCTTGTGAACCATTATTTAAACTCATGTGCCCTATTAATTACCATGTTTCCTGTTGAACCATAATTCCTGACTTATAATTTATGCCTTGTTTTAACTTAGTCTTTTCCTTATGCTTACTCCTTTAAGCTATACCAACATAATCAAACTTTATAACCATTGAATTAAATTCTAGAATCCTAAACCCTTGTTTTATTCATTATTAACTAACGACTTTTCATTTGTTTATAACCAATGAATTGCTCAAATCTTCCCTTGAACTTCAGATTCCTTTATTCCAGAATTATTATATAAATTGCTGTTAAATTCTTAGAATCTTAACAATTGTTTTGTTCCTTAATTGATGAATGTTCCTTGTTAATTGATATACGATTCAATTTTGTTGAACCTTGTCATGCTTAGTTAAATCTTATTGCTTTGTTGTCTATGATTCCTTATATCAATTGCTTCCCTGAGTTTCAATTTTTTTATTGCTGCTCATTAAAATGGCTTAATTAATTAAAGATGTTTTTAAAATTCCTTATACTGGGCTGATCTGTTATCAGTGAGTATAAAGGACTTAAAAAGGAAATGTTTTAAATTATTAATAAACAGTTATAAACTGTAAATGCGTAAGAGGCTAGGGTGGTCCTAGTCCAGCACTTTTATATAGCGTAAGAGGCTAGGGTGGTCCTAGTCAAGCATTAAAGGCCAATGTGTTGCCTAATTGGGAACCCAATTTCAAAGGAATTGGGACTTTACGTGGTTGATCACCCGTATTGTCCGTAATCAGGATAATAATACAAACAACTTAAATGTCTTAAAAAGGTTTTATGAAAAGTATGTTTGAATGATGGAATGGTTTTAAAGAAAAAAAATGTTTTGATAAGATATATATGTTTCAAGGTAAATGGTCATTAGTTTCGAAATTGTGGATATTAGAGTTAGTCGTTTTCTATCTTGATTAAAATTTGAAAACTCAATAAAACAATGAGATTAAGGATGGATAGGAGTTTCTCAGTTATTCCCTTCGCGAGTAACATTGTACGTTGAAAGTGGAGTAAGAATAATTGGGGGATTTCTTGATATTCTTTTTCTCAAAGTTTTATCTGAGACAGTGGTGGTTTGTAGTAAATGGAAAAGTTTTACCTTATGATTTAAATTGAATGATCTCTTGAGATAAAGTATTCATTGATATTGTTCATCAATGAATTATCGTAATACCGTTGTTTCACTATATTATTAACTTGCTGAGCGTTCTTTGGCTCACTCTTGTTTTGTTTTACCTAACTCTTTGCAGTTAGGACTAAGGATGATCTACTATATTTATCCCTGCGAATGAGAGCGATGAGGCATTTTATACAGGATAAATTTCGGAGCTAGAGCGGGTAAGCACAGATTGGGATTGCGCTACAAATTAGATGGTATAGTAATTTTGTATTCGGAGCAGAAATAGAAGTTGTAATAATTTGTATAGTGTAGATTCTTGTTTCATACCATAACCTAGAATCGATCCTCGATGAGGAATCATTGGTGTATTAAGTTTTAATTGTATTTGTTAAATTGGAATTCAGTTGGGTTGAAATACAGGTGGATAATCCGATTTACGAATACTTCATGCCGAATTTTTCTAAAATTCCCCTGTATCAAAGTTTATTTTATTATAAAAATATATATTTTCAGTATTGGGATGTCGGGGCCTTACAAATCACACAGGCCATCAACATTTAATAAAGACTTTGGAAGTCCTCTTACAAGATCCTTTCTTATCAACTCATTAATGTTGTTCAGATTAAGATGAGAGAGTTTCTTATGCCACTTCCAACTCTCTTCACTAGACATTCTTGTGGACAGGCACACAGCTTTTCCATCAGAGTTTGCCAATAACTTTGCTTCATAGATATTATTGTGCCTGTGTCCAACTAGAACAACTTTCCCTGTAGATTTACTAATGATTTCACAGTATTCAGGCTGAAAATCTACATGATATCCTCTGTCACAGATTTGACTCACAGATAGCAGATCATGCTTGAGTCCTGGAACCAGAGCTACATTTGTGATGATGACACTTCCAAGATTGATATTGCCATATCCTAGAGTACGTCCTATGTTGCCATCTCCATGGGAAACTTTTGGGCCAGCCTTCTTCACATACTCTGATAGCAGGGCTTTATTTCCAGTCATGTGTCCTGAACATCCACTGTCCATAACTAGGGTACTCTCCCTGATGCCCTACAATCACAAACAATTACTGAAGATTAGATTTAAGGATCCAGACTTGCTTGGATCCTTTGGCTTTCTTAATTTTGTTAGCTTTAGCAACGGAATTTAAATTATCAGAGTTTAAGTTAACTTTATCAGAGTTTACACTTGCAGAATTAACCTTAACCCATTTCAAATTGGGCTTAAGTTCATAGTAGTTATGATAAATAGCATGATAATCCCTGCAAGTATAAATAGAATGCCAAGTATTTCCACAATGCTTGCATAAAGTCTGTGGTCTAGTTCTAACATTATCTTTCTTTACTTCAGACTTGGAAGGTAAAGAATTAATGTTTTTGTTCTTCCTGCAGAAACTAGCAAGATGGTTAGTGCTACCACAGTTATGACATGTCTTTCTTGGAGCAAAAGTAGCAAGCATTGGATAATTACCTTGAGTACTGCCTACTTTACCATTTCATTCTTCCTAGACACTTTCTGTTTCTTGACAGATTTTAACTCCTTAAGCTTATGCTTGAGTTGTTTATCTGTCATTGAACCAATATTAACCTGTTTAACACTAGTTTTTACTGGTTCTTTCTTAACAGCTTCTTTTTCAGCTTCAGACTTAGGTTCATTTATTCCATGAACAAATTTTGTAGATGTAAGATGTGTTCTAATTTTGACTTTGTTTTGAAACCTAAGTTCATCTCCCTCACAGTAACCTAAACCAACTGTGTTTGACTGAAAAACCTCTTGAGTGTCTTTTCCAGAATGAGTCCAAGTTTTAATTATGTGATTTGCCTTCTCCAATTCAGATTCAAGTTGCTAATATTTTCCTAGCAAATCCTGTTCTAGATAAACAGCACCATCTCTTTCTTTCTGAACTTGTTGCATGTTTTCAAGTTTTTCTTCAACAATTTTATTTCTCACTTTAAGTTCAGAATTTTTAGATTTGATTCTCTCATTCTCTAAAGTCTGATCCCTATAACTGATATGCAAAGCCTTAAGATAAATTCTTAATTCAGTTATATCATCAGTATTATAAGCATAGGTAGTTAGAGGTACCTTGTTTTCAGAATCTTCAGATTCATTCTCAATAGAAGCCATGAGAGCATAGTTAACATCCTCATCTGAGTCTGAAGTGTCTGCCCAGTCTCTGCCTTTTGTGAAGAGTGCTTTTTCAGTTTTACCCTTCTTGCACTCAGGAGCATAGTGACCCATCTCCTTACACTTGTAGCATTGAATCTCAGACTTGTCCTTCTTCCCAGACTTGGTATCCTTTCTCTCAGACTTTCTGAAACTTTTTCTGTTAGAATTTGAATCTTTCTTAGAAAACCTTTTGCCCTTCTTGAAGTTCTTAAAACCCATCTTCTTGAAGGTATTCACCATCAAAGCGGCCATTTGCAACATTTCTTCTTCATCATCCTCAGAGTCAGATGATTCATCAGTGTTTGAATCAACATCAGAGTTTGATGACTCACTTTCAGAATGTATGACTAAAGCCTTTCCCTTAGCTTTCTTCCTTGATGCTTCTTTCTTCAAGGGTTTTTCTTCAACCTTAAGAGCAACAGACTTTGTCTTCTTACTTGATCTCCTGTTTCTCTGCTCCAATTCCAATTCATGAGTTTTGAGCAGCCCATAGATTTCATCAATCTCAGTATCATCAAGATCATAATTATCTCTTATGGTGGTTGTCTTCACATCCCACTTTTTAGGTAAGGCAAGAAGAAATTTGAGATTTGAGTCTTCTAGATCATATTCTTTATTAACCAATGACAAATCATTGAGCAGTTTACAGAATCTGTCAAATGTTTCTGTCATGGTTTCTTCAGATTTGGCCTCAAAGTGCTCATACTCCTGTGTGAGTATGTTCCTTCTATTCTTCTTGATAGCAGCAGTTCCTTGACATCTAACCTCAAGAGCATCCAAAATTTCTTTGGCAGTAGTGCAGTTAATTATCAGACATAACATTGTCTAAAGCACTATGAAGTAGATGCCTAACTTTTGCATCCTTAGCAATAGATGAAAGATATTCAGGAGTCAGATCTTTCTTTTCCTTTGGAACTGTTTTAGCTTCTTGACCAGCAGTAGCAACAGATAGCTTTGTAGGTTTATGAGGACCTTCATAAATTCTGTCAAGATATTCTGGATCTGTAGCCTCCGGAAACATGGTCATCTTCACCTTCCAGATTGAATACTCTGCTGGCCTGAGAATAGGAACCCTGATTGTCTCATAACGACTCACAGTAGTAGGTTGAGCCTTCTCAGAACTTGAACCTGTTGGAGGAGGTATCTCTGCCATTGATTATAGCTTTGTGTGAGTGGGTCTTAAACTGTATAGAGTAACAGATTTGCTCTGATACCAATTGTTAGGCCGAATACAAAATTATAATCAAGATCGTATGAGAGATTAACAATAAAATACGCGTTTAAACAATTAAAAACTGTTTTGAATTAATAACTCCTCTCTCAGTGATGTAGAATATCACAGAGAGCTGCTTAGGTTACAATGAATAATGTTTTTCAATAATCGATACCCTTCTAGGGTTAACCTAACTGTATTTATAAGATATACAGCTATTATACAATCAATAATTGATACTCCTATAAATTAGCTATGCAATTGATATCAATTACGATTGCTACACATCTCCTTAGTCAAATCAATCTCTTTGACAGATATTCAATCTTCAAAGATATTGCTTCCATAATAAATCTTCAAACACTGTTGACCAGTAGACGCTGCCTCCAGAAAAAGTTTAACAAACTCTATCGAGCTTCCATCTGTCAGCATTTAACTAAACTCTGACTGCTTCCAGCTAAACTCTGATTTATCACTGTAACACTTAAACACTGATTAATATTCACATCAATTATTTCTAACATGTTCATCAAGCATAAATTGGGGGAGATTGTTAGGAATATGTTGTACTATGATAACTTCACATTTTATGCACAAATTGTATAAGTCATGTTTTGTAAATGTCAACGGATGAGGAATTATAACTCTATTCGTTGACAGGTAGCTCATCAACGGATGAGGTTTTGTAGCATACTGCAGTATCTCTATGTTATCAGTTGATAGTGTTTTTATCCACAGTCATGTTGACCATCAATGGATAGGCAGAATAGGGTAGCCAATTGTAAATAATCTATGCTATGTAATTCTGTCTAATTGAAAGTTTATCAACGAATGAAGACAGAACTCTATCAACGGATACAGCTCAAATCTACAATATCAACGGATATAGATCAATCTATTATCAACAGATGACAGTGTACAATGTCAACGGATAATCATTAACACTTTCTTCTATGCTAGCTGGGGATTAGCAGTTGATAAAGACAGGTTTGACTGACAGATCACATGGGTTGATAGTAGGTACAAAAAGTAGTATGGCAGCCATACTTTGGAAACGCAGAAGAAAGAAGCATTCCGTTTACACTATGAATACAAGAAAGGTGCAGGGGACATGTCTGTTCACAAGGACAACCTTTCGGCTACATGTGTATTTGGAGTGGAGTAGCAAGTCAACTTGAATTAGATTAGTATTATCTTATTCCTGTAGTACTTGTAAACTTGGGATATATAACCAAGTGTAGCAACTCTTTAGAAGCTAAGAAAACAGATACATTTGCTTAAGGTTTTCTTGAATATCCTTAGAAAGCAAAGAGTTGTAAAACGGCAGCTGTGTACATTTGTATCACAGAGTTTTCTTCAAATAAAAGCTCTAGGTGGTGCATTTAACTACCCGATTTTATATGTGTTTGTGGATTAATCTTTATACAGCAATTATCTTCTTATAGATTTCTAGAGTTCTTATCAGAAATTTATAAATATCAAGAATTGTATTCAACCTCCCCTTCTACAATTATACAAGTGTGTGATCTGGGAATAACAATGTTGATTTTACTTATTTACCCTTACTCAATTACAAATAAAATCAATCCTACTAACTAATCAATTTCATTTTTAAAATTAAACATATTATCTTTTGTATTTTTCAATAACTAAATAATTTCCTTTTTCAGGTAAAATACAATATCTTTTATATTTTATGTTACTAAAATTTCTCATTTATTAATCAATTTTCTTTTTCAAGTTAAAACATATTACCTTTTCTATTTTTCAATAACTAAATAATTTCATTTTTTAGTTAAAATACAATATCTTTTACATTTTATCTAACTAAAATTTCTCCTTTTTTTAAAAAGTCTACAAGCAATTTTGTTTAATAAAATAAAATAATTATATTATAAATACTATTAACTAATTAATTACCCTTTTCAGCCAATACACGTTACCTTTTCTTTTTTCAATAACTAAAATCTCTCTTTTTCCGAATATATTATGAACGGTTACCTTTTTCATCCAAAACACGTAACCTTTTTTCTTTTCTTTTACTAAAACCTATCTTTTTCCAATTATATCATGGACGTTTCTATTTAATACAATAAATAATAATATTATAATATTAATAATTAACCAATTACCTTTTTTAGCTAAAAGTTATCATCTTTTCTATATTCTCTAATTAAAATCTCTCTTTTAATAAAAATATCACAGACAATATTAATTTTTACCTTTTTTAAAAATATTACGAGCAATTATATTTAGTAAGATAACGTAATTAAATTATAATTTCTATAAACTAATCAATTACCTTTTTCACCTAAAATATGTTACCTTTTAATTTTTCCTAACAAAATTCTCTCTTTTTCTAATCATATCACGGACATGATATTTAATAAAATAAAATAGTAATTTTATAATTACTTATAATTAACCGATAACCTTTTTCAACTATAACCTATCATCTTTTTTATATTTTCTAACTAAATTCACTCCATTTCTAGAAATTTCACGGATAACATTTATATATTTATTATCAAATCATCTCATATAAAAATTTAAGTCTCCAAAATTCATATTTTTAAAAAATTAATGAAAAAAATCGTATAATATTAAAAAAAATCCGTGCATCGCACGGGTTTTAAGCTAGTAATTATAAAAACATAAAATACGAAAATATAAAGGATAAATGTGAGTAACACTCTAGACTACACTTGCTGTTTTCAAACAAAACGAGCAAAGAACTGATAAGTAGTAACTATTGAATACTTTTCTTTTAGATAATCCAAAAAGCAGGAAGAAAGAATTCCATTACACCATAGTTTACAAAAGATTCCTCCCACAAATTTTTCTTTTTCTTAGCAATCTTTTCACAAAGGATCATATTCCAGTAATCGTAAATGCAATTCATAGCAGCAAAAATTTAAAAAAAAAAACCTATAAGCAACATAAGAATACGAAAAAAACTTATTAACATTCTTATTAGTTAAGCAAGTAAATACATAATCAACATTAATCCATTTAAATAAAAAATTTAGTGTTCTAATTCATATAACTCACGTTGTAATGTTTAAGTTGAAAAATTAATTAATACTAGCTTATAACACGTGCATTGCACGGCTCCTTTTCAAATATCTATAAATATATTAATTTTCATGTCAATATTACATTAAATAGGATTATCAATATTGGTCTTCTACACGAAATATAATAATTGTTAAATCATCACTAAATTAAATATAATTTTATGAGCTTCGCGTGGGCTGTAAAAGCGTGAAGGCCCAAAATAATCTTTTTTCGGATAAATTTGCCCAAATTACTGATTCTGTAAAAGTTGGCTCTAAATATCGAGGGGATACGGTATTGCGTGCACCGTATCCTTTAAATACGGCATTTCGTGTGCCATATCATCATCTGATAAGGCGTTTCATGTGCCGCAACATCAAGATACGGCGTTTGGTGTAACGTATTAGGTTAAAAGTTTAGTACCCTTGGCGGGGCCTGTAAGAGTATCAACATTGATACGGCGTTTCGTGTGAAGTATCAACGCTGATACGACACACCAAACGCCGTATTAGCTGCTGATACGGCACACGAAACGCCGTATTAGCCACTAATACTTCACACGAAACGTCGTATTAGATCGGTAAATAGGGCCAGACATGCTCAAATATGATTATTTTGGTAATTTTCTCGCTGTAAAATCATCCAAATCTAATTTTTAGATCTCTTACATTTATTATATATAAAGGATATTATTGTTATGTAGTCGATAAGAATCGATCCCTTGACCTTTGCTAATACACTCTTATTATCCCTCTTGCTCTTATTATTTAATAGGATATAATAGAATATAAGTTAACTTGAATAATTAATTTTATAACTTTTTGAGTCCCCTAAAACTAATTTCAATTGCAATTTACAAAATATGATCTAAAAAAACTCCACTAGAATAATTATAATTTGGACTCAAGTAAATAATCTATAAATTAAGGGTATATCTTTTGTCGATGCAGGTCATCGGTTCGACCCTCGCTCACCCCCGAGAATTGTTAGAACAGATACTTGCATATATGTTTTAGAACAGGTCATGGGTCATGGGTCCTATGAAAATCACTATTTCATTTATTTCATCGAAAATCTTGAAATCCATATATGTTTTACATGTAAATTTCATTAAAAATCTTGAAAATCATGTATATTTTGCAAACAAAATATTGTAGAACGTGTCGTTCTCCAAAACATGTTCTGCTTGCAAATAATGTATAATTTTTAAATTTTTGAATGAAATAATAATTTCATTGAATATTTTTTGCAAATATATATGTTTTGCAATGTTTTAAGTGCATAATGTATATGGTCTTCACGATTGTTGGTGTAATATTTGTGAAAGTTCGTTCGCAGGGAAGGACTTATATTAATATAAGTTCAAGGTGTTACTTCTTAAAATCTAGAAGTGAGAAGAATAATGGGGGTTTGTTTATTAACTAACTTAAACTAAAGAGCAAATAAAGATTACGATTTAACGATATTAAAAAAGCAATCCAATCAGGGTTCCCCATTTGTATTAATGAATGTGTATCAATTATGATATTCAAGTCTCATGCTCTCGCTAAAAACATCCCTCTAATGTCTATATTATTCTCTCCCAAGATACAATATAATGTTCACAACTATACATTGAAGTCACTCCCATGATCAATCAACGCAAAATTATAAATTGTTTAAGCCCAAGGAATTTCTGTTTCATAACTCGCATATTAATCTCCCAATCAAATAATTGAATTACGTCTGTTGTATCATAAACTAGAACTATAAATCCTCTCCCGATTCATTACAATTCCCAAAGATACAATCAAGGATTCGCGACTTCCTCAATTGTGTTAAGCACTCAAAAACAGATTAGCAAGACAGAGAAATCACAATATAACTACACAAGCATATTAAACCAATGAATACTACCTAATTCCCGGATTAGAGAATTAGTTACTCATAATGAATGAAGAAATCAAACATATATATAACCAAAACCATGATTACAAGAGTTTAGAAATAAGAGTATACAACTTGACGAAATCTCTCGAACTTGGAGTGAATTCCTTCAATCCTTGCTCTCGTTATTTCTTCGCTATTCTCTCTCAATAATACACATCTCTAATAATAACAATACCAGAAAAACTTTATATCTAATATAAAAGTGTTTTTAATGGGTTTTCTAGAAAATAAAATCCGTATCCTAAAATAAGTAGGATTTTGTTGTGAAATTAGTAGTCTGGCTTTCAGGCCTGTTTTTGGGCTGTTCTAGTTGTTAAAAGAGTATTAGACCACTTCAGAATTAAAGATAATTCCTTCCTCTTCGTGTGGGCTGTAAATTCGCCAAAATCTGATGTCTAGAACTCGAGATATGACCAAAACAGTGATGTATGCGCGAGGCCTCCAACAAATCTGAATTTCCCTATGATTTAGGCCCAAATTAAGTTCCTTGTGCACAATTTCCTCCAACTATAAGAATATTTATTTCCTGCCATTAAACACTACAAAAAATTAATGAACAATCAATTATTTACAAAATCCTATAAATATGAGAACAAAATCCTATAAAGTATATATAAATATATATTCTATCAACGGTCTTCACTCAAATGTTGCTCTCCATAAAACTTTACTCTGTTATGTTAATGTTAATTTGTTATAAAGCACTTTTAAATTCGTCATCATTTTGCAACATTTTTGTTAATTGTTGCAATTATGGATAGGCATGGGTAAGTTGAGAATTTAAACATAAACATTTATGTATACACATAACTTAAGTATGAATTAGCTCTCTATTTTAATCCAATCGAATCACGATCTCCATCATATTGTTTTTGATAAATCAATTTTTTGACACAAACATTTGCTAATAATTGTTTTTGTTGGGATGAAAATTGAAATTCACACTGCACTTGGATGCTAGAACTTCAAAACACTTTTGAATAATTTGTATAATAGTCTTTTGACCAAAATTTGCAAATGGAAGTTCCCTAATTTCTTCAAAATGAATGGAAAAGCTATACCATTATCACCTACAGAACAACAAGTCCTAGCGGTAGGGCTCCTCATATAGATATTTATTTGAACGAAGGAACTTAAACTATCCTCCTACCTTGCTTAAATTGTAATGAACTCATATGTAAGACTTTGAGAACTACATGGGTTATGGTTTATTCAAAATGTTGATGTATTTTCACATATGCTAATTACAAATAGGGAAATTCCCACTGGTACCACTGAAGAATTGGCTTTTCCCAGTGGTACCAGCTCGTTTTTGTCTCCTTCCAGTGGTACCCTTGTGGTATTAGTTTGTAATTAATAATACCACTGACGTCTGTAAACGTTTGGGAAATTTTTATATAAAATAGTAAGGAATGAAATACAACCTTCAAATAAATTTTTTGCGCCACATTCAACAGTTTGCATGGTTAGGATAGCAACAAGGCTTCAAATAGCCATGAACTGGAATGATGAAGATCTCTGTCCAAAGATAGTGAAGGCTGTGTAGCTGTAAGCAAGGATACCATAAGTTGTAAAGCATACATGTCCAAGCCTGGTGAGTATTTAATATATGAAGGAAAATCTCAGTTTCCATTATCTTTGAATAATAAATTGTGTCTCTTGTGGGGCATGGCAACTATCAGGCATTCATTGTAGACATGCTATTAGAGCTATGGTACATGCCAATATAGATCCACACAAAGTTTTGAACAATTGTATTCCGTTACGACCTACAAGCAACATCATCTAGGAAAAGGAAGGTTGGGGTTGGATCACAGGCATCTGGTCTTACTGCAACTCAAACTGACCAGCAGAACTAAAATTTCTCATATGTTGAAAAACTGAAAATTTCTGTCCCGAATCATGTTTTTGGCTTCACCAGTACAGTTTAAATAAGGACCTATATGATGTTTTTGGATGATATTTTTGCTGGTTTGATGTTGTTTTTGATTGTTATCTTGGTATTTTGAATGGTTTAATTAATCATCAATTTGGATGATGTTGTTTGTCAGCTGCTATTTTTAGTTTGGTTTTATTTTGATGATCTTACACTTGTACTTTGGTTTAAACTGTTGAATGTGGCGCCAAAAATCTGTTTGAAGGTTGTATTTCATGCCTTACTGTTTTATATAAACGTTTTCCAAACGTTTACAGACGTCAGTGGTATTATTGATTACAAACTAATACCACAAGGGTACCGCTGGAAGGAGACAAAAACGAGCTAGTACCACTGAGAAAAGCCAATTCTTCAGTGGTACCAGTGTGAATTTCCCTTACAAATATAAATAGTATCGATGATTGTATTTGAATGTGTCGAAAGGCTGTCACGTGAAGTATTTAATGAGAGAAACTGAGGAGATGTTATAGTATACAACTATTGAAATCTATATTCTTTATTAATATAATAAAGCAAAATTTTCTTTAGTTGGGATGCAATAATACAAAATTTTGGTTATCATTAATTTTATATTCATTTAATTCCTTTTCTCTTTTTACAAGAGTATAGATTAGATTTATAAACGATGAAAAACATGTACTGCTACTATAAATCTTATTATAATGAAACTTCGTAAATTAAATAAAATCTAGAAAACACTCAGAATATAGAAAAATTTGTATAAAAATCGGAAAAAATTTACATTATTAGATGAATTTTACCCTTTCTACTAAATAAAAGTTAAATAACTACTTTTATTATACGTATGTATTTTAAAGTACCAATTTAATTAAATAATTATGATAATAATTATATGGGTATTTATCAAAATACCACTTTTTCTAATACTTTTTTTTACGATTTTATCATTTTCTCAAATTATTTACAAAAATACTTTTAAAAAAACAGTTTGCGAAAATACTAGTTTTTACTAAACATTTGCAAAAATACGTTCCGCAACCAAATCAACCAAATGCAACCTATTGGTAGATTTTAGTTGAATTTGCATATGTATGCCGAGATTTGTTGAATCATAATTAGTTTCCTCAAATGGCTGTCGAGATGATTTCTTAGAGCAACTACAATGCAACACTATAATGTTTGTATAGTGTAACTTATGGTATAAAAGTAATTTTAATGTAACATTATAATAATGTAAAAATTATATCAAATGAATAATGTGATACCAAATTTGATGTCAAAAGTACATTTGGTGTAATTTTTACACCAAATTTGACGTCTTTTAAAATTATTACAACTAGCTTATAATCCATGCAACGCACGGTTCCTTCTCTAATATTTATTATTATTATTATTAATTATTAACTTTTTTAATACTGATTCGTTATTAGTTTACACATCAAATAGTTGTTAAAAAAATGATATATATATATATATATATATATATATATATAAGATTTTACACGTTCAATTTATTAAGTGTTTTATCTTGAATTTTTAACTTGATTTAGACGATTTTACAGCCCACGTGAAATTAACAAAATAATCTTTAATTTAGTGACAATTTAACAATTTTTCTCCAATTAAAACTACCAAGAAACGAAAGAAAGATGAATTTGATGATTTTTTACGTTGAAAATTATATTCAATTTAGGAAATCTACTTATATTTTGTTTTGATTATCAAAATAACCTTCTTATTATTTCAAGATAGTTGTACTAACCATTGTTATAGAAATCGTCCGATTTCTGAAAAATCGCCGATAAATCGACTAAAAATTGGTCAAAATTTTGGAACCGATTTGGCCGATTTTGCAAAAATCGCCGATTTTTCAACCGAATCACCTGACAAATTGTAAATTGGTACATCAACCGAATAGTTCCGATTTCCGAAATCTGCAACACTGGTACTAACAACCAAATATAGTTTTAATAATAAGTATAAGAGGGATTTTGTCCAAAACTTTGGTAGTCGGTAGTGTAGTCCTCAGTACGATAAAATAAATAAGAACCGTTAGATCTTAAAATAAATAGATGAAAACGTTAGCATAAAAATTATTTTATATTTTAACATGTAAACTAAAAAATATATTTATATTATAATACGAAAACTGCATGTCAATTATTCAAATCATATATAATTAGGTATTCTATATTGAATAGGATTATCAATGTAGGTATTCTACACTTAATAGGATTAATGTAAAAATTCGTAATAAATTTTATGTTGAATTTCTGAGTGTTTCCATTTGGATAATAATTGTTAAATCATCACTAAATTAAAGATAATTTTATGCATTTCGCGTGGGCTGTAAAATCATCCAAATCTAATTTATAAATCTCGAGATTGAGCCCAAATAGTAATATGAACTTCTTTAATATTTATAAATAAATAAAATTCAGTTCTAATACAACTTTTTATATCCTTTTCAGATTATATTTTTTTTAAAATTCAATTGTAATACAACCTTTTTATTATATCCTTTTTATATTATAATTTTCTTTTTAATATAATATATTATTGATTGTCTATTTTAAAAAATATTATATTAAACAATTGAGATTATTTTGGCGGTACACAGGCCAAAATTATGGATAAATGTATAAGGATATAATTTACAATCCAACGGACGACTTTTAACCCAACTTTTTAATCTAACGGATCATATTCTTTTGGTAGTATAGTGACCAGACCAAAAATCTGGATAAAATCCCTCTTATGCTTATTATATATAAGGATATAATGTCCTTGTTTGTTAACAAAACAAATTTGTTTCCTATACATCCTACTAAAATCATTTCTTTTATAAATTTTAACTTTCAATTTTATTAATTTTGAATGTTGTTTTCTTTTCTTTAAACACTAGTTTTGTTATTAATTCTACGATATCTTTTATATCTTTGATTCTAATTTTCTATTTTTTTATCCTTTGATTCTAAATTTTTACATAAACTAATTATAGGTATATGGACATGTAGATAGATTTAATATTATATATGCATAATATTATAATTTAAAGTGTAGTAGATTATAGTTATAAAAAAGTTAAAAAAAATTACAATAATCCATTTAACATGTGAAAGATTCTTTTTAGTATAAAATATAATATCAGTGCATTGAAATTCATTTTATGAATGATACTCCTATGATTTTAACACCAAAATGATGTAAAAGTTACAATATTTTAATATCATGCATATGAGATGGTTTTATTTAGCCTAGAGATGTTCAAAAATCCGGAACCCTGAAATCTGGCTCGATCCGATCCGCAAAAAGGCCCGAAAAGCCCGGCCCGAGGGCCTAAGATGGGCCTCCTATTTTTCATCATGCCCGGCCCGACCCTATTTTTTATAGATAAAATCTAAAAATATTTAATGCCTTTATTAAATTTCAAGAATATTAAACTTAGTAATAGAGGGGATGTGAAGGATCATGAGGCTAGGAAGAATCATTAATATGGAGCACAAACCCTTCTTTTAAGAAAACTTATTGAGTGTTGAGGATGCTTCTCGAAATGATCATATACGAAAAGATTTATATGGCTTACGGTCGGCTTAAGTCATAATGCAGATTATGAGTAAAAAGTTCTTGAGTTGCATTGACATTTTATGATAAAACAAGTATTATGCTAGTGGTTTTTTAGTATTATGTTTTGTAGTGTCTTTTCTTATGTATTATGATTTTTAAAAGTTTAGGGGTGTAGATCTTTAGAGGTTGTTTCCTTTGTAAGATTTTTTTTCTTGTATATTAATATATTAGCTTTGCAAAAAAAGGCAAAAATTACGTATATATAATTTTTTTTAAAAAGAAGCCCGATTAAAAGCCCAGCCCGGTCCGAGGGCCTAAAATGTGCCTCATATTTTAGAGAAAGCCTGGCCCTGTCCGATTTTTGTAAAAGCCCGGCCCGACCCGTTTCTTGAAAAGCCCAATTTTTTTAAAGCCCAGATAAAACCCAGCCCTTCGGGCTTTTTGTGCATCACTAATTTAGCCCACCATAGATGTCCCAGTTTTATTTAATCCACCAAAAAGTCAGAGAATTTTATTTTTTTTCGTCTGGCCCAATTCAAAGTCATAGATTTGAATCTATTAGAAGACACGAAAATAAATGAACTGCTTTACTTGATAGATACGAATGTACTAGAAATTCTCTGAATTAGTCGAAATGTGTAAAAATTCTGAATTAATATAGATGCGCGAAAACTAGTCCGATCCCACTATTATAAAAAAAGGGTTTTATATCAAAAAGCCATCCGTTTTACTCAAAACTATCAATTAGACCACCCATTCTAAAACTATATCATTTAAAACATTAAAGTCATAATAAATATTAAAATGGCCACCCATTATAGTACTCGGTGAAGGAATTTATGGACGAGCGGAAGCGTGATATAACATTTATTCCGTAAAAATTATGTATCGCACATATAGAAAAACAAGTAAAAACTTAAGAGCGGAGGAATCAAAACCTTACCTTGAAAATTCGAAGATGGTTTGGATGGTTGCAAGCAGTTGCTTCTCAGAGTGTGAAGCACTTTACCGGTATCCACCAAGATTGATCCTTCGATGAAGCCTTTTATAAAACAAGCTTTTATAAAATTGGTGCCCTTGTTCTTTTGAGATAGAGAGAGATGAAGAAGAAGAGAGGTGGCAACTAGGTTTTTCACAAAACCACTTTGCATACTAAACACCTCCTCATCTCATTCTATATATAGGGCTCAACTAAGTTTTAATATAATTAATATATCAATATATATATATATATATTAATATATAAATCCCACACTTTATCTTATAAAATGTTTAATTAATAATTAAAACTATTTTAATCATTATTATTTTTCTAAACTCTTTAGGAAACAACTTGCTTTCTCAAAATACCTTCATTAATACATTAATCTTTTTATGGTGTGGCCCTGTAGGTTCAATATTAAGCCGGTAGTAGAAATAAATAATAATAAACTTTTTATTTATTATTTATATGAATTCTAATAATTCATTAAATATATTATCCGGATAGTCGCGATATGTTGAGAAGCATCACTCACGATGTCTAGAGTTATCATCTTCTAGATCTCACTATTACAATCTCATTATAATTCTAGAAGCTTTACTCTAAACTATGGAACATCTTATTTAAGACACATTAAATAGATAAAACCCGTAATAAAATCAAAACAAGTCTTTTATTAATATTAATGAAATCAAATAAGAATACAAGAAAGTTCTTCCTAACTCATCATACATGATTGGATTTGGATTTAGGACAGACACTTTCAATCTCCCACTTGTACTAAATCCAATTACCCTGGTTTCTAATACCCATCTTCTCTTTATGGCGATCAAAGTGAATTTAAGACAATGACTTTGTGAGTGGGTCTGTTACGTTGTTATGTGTGTCAACTCTCTCAATCTTGACATTTCCTCTTTCAATGATTTCCCTAATCAAATGAAAATGCCGCAAAACATGTTTGGAATATTTATGAGACCTAGGTTCCTTGGCTTGTGTTATTGCTGCGTTGTTATCACAATACAACACAATAGGCTCCTCAATGCTAGGAACAACTCCCAATTTAGAAACAAATTTCCTTATCCAAACGGCTTCTTTTGCAGTCTCGCTTGCAGCTATATACTCTGCTTCCGCTGTGGAGTCAGCCATTGTACACTGTTTGGAACTCTTCCAACTAATCGCACCACCATTCAGAGTAAACACGTACCCTGACATGGATTTGCTATCATCACTTTCTGATTGAAAACTAGAGTCAGTATAACCCTCTATTTTCAACTCAGATCCACCAAAAACAAGAAAAATATCCTCAGTCCTTCGCAAGTACTTAAGGATGTTCTTCACTACTTTCCAGTGGTCTTCACCTGGATCGGACTGATATCTGCTCGTCACACTAATTGAATGAGCAACATCAGGCCTAGTACATAACATCGCGTACATGATAGATCCTATTGCTGAAGCATAAGGTATCTTACTCATACATTCTCTTTCCTCAGGTGTCTTAGGAGACATCTTTTCAGAAAGGGATACTCCATGGCTCATCGGTATGAGACCTCTTTTGGAATTTTCCATGCTAAACCTTTTAAGCACGTTCTCGATATATGTACCCTGGGTAATACTTATCATTCTTGTAGATCTATCTCTCTATATATCTTCATACCGAGAATGTAGGATGCTTCTCCCAAGTCCTTCATAGTGAAGTTCTTCGATAGCCACACTTTGACTGATTGCAGCATCGGTATATCATTTCCTATAAGAAGTATGTCATCCACATACAATACAAGAAATGTTATCGCGCTCCCACTAACCTTCTTGTAGACACATGGTTCATCTATGTTTTTGATAAAACCAAACTCTTTGATTGTCTCATCAAAACGGATGTTCCATCTACGAGAAGCTTGCTTTAACCCATATATGGTTCGTAGCAGCTTACACACTATGTGTTCATTTCCTTTAGAAATAAAACCCTCTGGTTGTGTCATATACACTTCCTCTTCAAGTTTCCCATTGAGGAAGGCCGTTTTAACGTCCATTTTCCAGATCTCATAGTCGTAGTAAGCAGAAATCGCAAGAAAAATCCGAATTGATTTCAACAGGGCTACAGGCGAAAAAGTTTCATCAAAGTCAATCCCTTGCCTTTGTGCTAAATCCTTTTGCCACGAGCCTGGCCTTATAGGTCTCCACCTGGCCAACTTGCTCCAATCTTTCTTTTGTATACCCATTTACACCCAATAGGCTTCACATCCTCGGGTGCTTCAACCAAAGTCCATACTTGGTTGGCATACATAGAATCCGTTTCGGATTTCATGGCACTCTACCATTTCTATGAGTCAACACTACTCATAGCCTCATCATAGATCATAGGGTCGTCATCATCAATGATTGATAACTCATTATCATTCTCAATGACAAGGCCATAATGCCTCTCAGGTTGGCGAGACACTCTCTGTGACCTACGAATGGGCTGTACCACAGAAGGTTGTTCAGTCTGAACAGGTGTTTCCTCTTGAACTGTAGTAGTTTGTGTTTCTTGAACTTCATTAAGTTCTATTTTGCTCCCACTATTTCCTTCAAAGATAAACTATTTTTCCACGAAGGTAGCATGTCTGGAGACAAACACCCTATGATCGGTGTAGAAGTAATAACCTAAAGTCTCTTTAGGATAACCCACAAAACTACATTTTACGGATCGAGATTCCAGCTTATCAGGGTCAACTTTCTTGACATAAGTTGGACATCCCCAAATCTTAACGTGTTTAGGACTCAGTTTCCTTCCTTTCCATATCTCATATGGAGTTTGAGGAACAGATTTGGAAGGCACCTTATTCAGTAAATATGCTGAGGTTTCCAATGCATAACCCCAAAGGAATACTGGAAGATCTACATAGCTCATCATGGACCGAACCATGTCTAACAAAGTTCGATTTCTCCTTTCAGATACTCCATTCAACTATGGAGTATATGGAAGAGTCCACTGAGAGACTATACCATTTTCTTTGAGATAATCTAGAAACTCTCCATTCAAGTATTCACCACCTCGATCTGATCGAAGGGTTTTAATACTATGTTTAGTTTGTTTCTCCACTTCATTCTTATATTCTTTGAACTTTTCAAAGACTTCGGACTTGTGTTTCATCAAATACACATACCCGAATCTAGATCGATCATCTATGAAAGTAATGAAGTACAAAAATCCACCCATGGCTTACGTAGACATCGGTCCACATACATCTGTGTGTACCAATCCTAGCAAATCTGCAGCCCTCTCTCCATGTCCACTAAATGGAGATTTGGTCATTTTACCCAATAGACAAGACTCACATGTAGGATATGATTCAAAATCAAAGGGGTCAAGTAACCTTTCCTTATGCAATGTCCGCAGTCTATTTTCAATAATATGACCAAGTCTGCAGTGCCACAAATAGGTGAGATTTTCATCATCCCTTTTCCTTTTATTAGTATGTTCAATTTGTAGTAAATTATGCTCTACGTCACATACATACAGACCATTATTTAAAATACCACTACCATAAAGAACGTTATCTATAAGAAGTGAACATTTATTATTCTGAATAACAAATGAAAATCCAGCCAAGTCTAACATGGGAATAGAAATAATATTCCTCACAATCGAGGGAACAAAATAACAATTATTCAAAACAATAGTCTTGCCCGTAGGCATATGTAAATCAAATGATCCTACATCTTTAGCAGCAACTCTTGCTCCATTTCCCATCCGTAGAATCACATCCTCTTCCTCAAGAGTCCTACTTCTCCTTAGTCCCTGCAACGAATTGCAAATGTGAGAACCACAGGCGGTATCTAATACCCAAGTAGACATTTGATTTAATGACATATTCACTTCAATCATGAACATACCTGAATCAGAAGCGGCAGTCTCACTACCCTTCTTCTTCTTCTTCTTCATTTCTGCAAGGTAAACCTTGCGGTTCCTCTTCTAGTGCCCCACCTTGTTACAGTGGAAGCAAACAGCTTTGCTCTTGGGGTCTTCAGCTTTTGGTGGAACCGGATTTTTCTCACCTACTTTCTTCTTCTTGGGAGGGTTCTTCTTCCTTTTCTTAGTACTGGAACCTTCACCAATTAGAAGAACAGAACTATTATTCAAGGGAAAATTCGATTCCGCAGTCTACAACATGTTTTGGAGTTCATCCAGGCTGACGTCCAACTTATTCATGTGAAAGTTCACAACAAACTGCGAAAACGAACCGGGAAGTGATTGCAAGACCAAGTATTGACTTAGCTCCCTATCCATGGCAAAACCAAGTTGTCCAAGACGTTCAATCAAATTGATCATCTTAAGTACATGGTCATTCACAGATGATCCCTCAGACATCCTACAACGGAACATCTCCTTCGCTATCTCATATCGAGCTGTCCTCCCTGCCACATCATACAACTCTTGTAGATGCGTTAGGATAGTGTGAGCATCCATATGCTCATGCTGCTTCTGTAGCTCAATGTTCATGGAAGTTAGTGATAAGGGCATATTTTTGCATATTTTTATTACCTATTTATTGCTTGAACTCGTATTTTAATAATTTATTTTGTTGCATTTCAGGAAATTGATGAATAAATAAAGAAATGGCAAAATAAAGAAATAAAGAGCAAGGAAGGGAAAAAGAGGAAGAAAAAGGACTTAAATGAAAAAAGGAAAAAGAATTAGGAGTTTGGTGGAAAAGGAATTTTTAAAGACATGTGGAAGGTGGAGATCATCCCAACACACTAAATAAGTGTATGACCAAGATCCACACTACAAAGCTTAAGGGGGAAGGAAACAAATAGATGGCTAGGAATTGCCCACCACATTTATAAGGTGTAGGGCCAAGATTTACCCAACACTCCCCTTAACTCTAATTCTTATCCTATAAATACCCCTTACCCCCTTGTATTTAAGAACTTAGATTTTAGGGTAGTTTTAATTTCTTGTATTTTTTTAGTTTCAAATCTTGTAAACACTTTTTATTTTAATGCAAAAATTCCGTTTCCTTTAATTTCTCGTCTTGTTCTTTCTTTTAAGTTGCCTTGCTTTCGTTATTTTCGTAAATCCGATTAGTGGACAAAGTAGCGAAATGCTATCCACATGGGGTTGAAAGTAACGAAATTTTAATTTCTTACTCTTAGTTTTAATTCATAATTCTTAGTTTTAATTTCTTGTAAATTTTTTAGTTTCAAATCTTTTAAACATTTTTTATTTTAATGTAAAAATTCTGTTTCCTTTAATTTCTCACCTTGTTCTTTCTTTTAATTTGTCTTGCTTTCGTTATTTTCGTACATCCGATTAGTGGACAAAGTAGCGAAATGCTATCCACATGGGGTTGAAAGTAACGAAATTTTATTTTCTTTGTGACGCCCTCCCGACCTGGGCCTAGATTAGAGAGTCACTGACACAACTAGATGCAAACAACCTAAAATATAATATAAATATAACATGTTGACTGGCCCCAACACTACTATCCAAGATCTTTCACAGGTAATGGTATGAAACAAGCAAGCCATTGTCTAACTAATTATTATTACAAACCTGAATTCAAAATATATTATTATTACAAACCAAAGTTCTCAAAAGTTCTACTGCCAATTCTCACAACTAACTAAAGATCTTCTCGCTGAGCTGTTATTGCATCTACCTCGGGAGTTATCTCAAAACGGACCAACTCAGGGCCACGGTAGGTGCGCTTCCTTGCGGTTTGGATTGTACGAACCATGATTCTTAGATTACTGTCAAAAGGGTTAGACAAAATAATAATGAGCCAACGCTCAGCAAGTAACTAAAGATCTGAACTGAATATAATACAACAGGGTATTGCAGATGATGACAGTAATTCAGGATATGACATAAATATGCTGGAAGCGATAAAAGCAATACTGGTATTTAGTAAAGTCAGGATATCATCTGATAAATAGGATGACAATAAATATTTCAAAACTGTGTAAAGTAATTGACATTTCAATCGGTAAACCAATTTCATTTCATAGTAAATAAAACGTAATCAGCACTTTAAGAAAACTGATTGGAGGTTTTTATTTTATAACAGAAAATATGGGTGATCAGCCCATAAAGTCCCCATACCGGACAAAAAGTCCCTCTGGTCATCATTTCCTTTCATTAGGATAGCTTGGGTTCCCAAGAGGCAACACATTGGCCTAAAGGTGTCGAACTGGACAGACCAGAACTACATAATACTACATCTCAAAAACTGACGGAACCAGCATTACCCGTTCGCCCCGCTCTCCAATCGTCAGGAATCCGTGGAAACCATTTAGACGGAGTTCCTAACATTTTTATTAGAAATATTATTTTAAACCATTAGGCTTTACAAAACTCTTTTTAACTTTATAAAACATTTTAATACTTAATCTTTTCGAAAACCCTTACTTCGAAGTATCTTCGACTCTCTGATAATAGATCAACCCAGTCTAAGTAACTTCAAAGTATTTTAAGAAAATAATTCATTTTGATTCGCAATGATAAAAGTCAGAGGGTTTGACTAAGTGTTCTGACATCAATGAAAGAGGGTACAAGTCTGAATCAAGAAGATATAGACTCAAGTGAAAATATGGATTTCAATCAGAGTATAAGGGAACAGTCCAAGTCAAAGGTCAAAGATATCAATTAGGTTTAATTTTGAAATCATTTGATCAAGTTGTAAAGTTTAAAAATCATTGATAAAGGGATAACAAGTTTGTAGAACAGTGTTTAGGGTAATATGATATTTAATAAGTATTTTAAAATCAACACAGGGTATCCGGGTTACGGACATAAGTTAAGTGGAACACTGGTTTATCGGTCAGTCAATATGACTGGATTATAGTAAATCATAGGACATATATGGTCAAGAAGCAATTAAAAAGAATTAGTATTGTTTATCTCTGGGTGACAGTATGGTCAAGAAGCAATTAAAAAGAATTATGCTGGTCTAGGGTGTACATGTGTTGAACCAGGGTTTATCAATAAAGATTTTGGGTACATGCAAAGGTAAGTTTATAACAGAAATATGATCAGCATGATATAGAATAGGCATGCTTGAATCAACAAGATATAACAATTTCAATAATATGAACTTTCAGAGGAAAGACAGAGTTACTTGCCTCCGGTAGAATGCAACAGCTCAACAACTCAGCTTACTGAAACTCAACCTTAGCCTTTCCTTTATCGCTAGGTCCTACGTCCTTCTTATCCACATAAACCATATCACTATTTTAGAATACTATACTTCTAATACGACTTATCCTAATCTACCCAATCGATTCCTATATCGCATTACCATTTAACATATATATCGCATTCTTATTACGTACCTCACTAAGATCATGTAAGCACATAGCATTTATAGCATGAAAGCACATAAGTCACTTAAGCACTTAACACATAGTGTCATCTTGACTTGTAATCAACTTATAAGAATATACTATAGGTTTTATAGCTTATATTTCTGACGAAAACCGGGCAGATTTTCCTCTGTAAATAGGACTATCCCGTCGGAATTCAACCGACTAAAATCACAACCAAATACCTACGATGGATTTAAAAATCCACCTACACTCCCAATAGATTATACACATCATAACAACTCATAATCATATGACTTTCATCCGATGATAACAATCATATCACTAAATAGTACTTTATCGATTATCAAATATAATCACTAAATCATACTCATGTTTTAAACTTAAAATTCGAATTTTAACATACATATTTTAAGTACCATACTTACATATCAAATTGACAATCCCTTATCACATAATCATCAAAATTAATTTCTAATTTCTATTTATAACTATAAAATTCGATTAATTCATATTAATCTACAAAAATTCGAATCATGCCATTATAAATTCTCGAAAAATTACCCATGTATGAAAATCAATTAGCAATTGACATCCCACTTACATCAAAATTATCATTTCATCTCTAATTACAAGGATTAATTATATAACAATTCATTTAAATCAAATAATTCGAATAATTTGAAATAAATACACAAAATTCGAAATTAATCATACAAATCTGGAAAATCATTCTTACAATTTAATTAACTACTAACTAACATGAAATCATCAAGAACAATTCTTAATTACCAAAAAGAAGCATACAAATTTAGATATTTATACATGCAAAATTCGAAAAATCTGAAAATTCAAAACCCTTGACATGCAACTGATTTTATTCACATGTAAGCACTCTAAGTCGCCCATAATAACTACAGAGACCACAAACCATCACCGACCATCAAGAACTCGCCGGAAAACATCACCGATCGGCGATGGTTTTGATAAAAACTCAAGAACACACATCAAACTTAATAAAAACTCGACTTAAGATCATATCTAACATCGTAGTATCAACAAATCATCAATTTTGAAGCTCTCGAGGCTTGCATGTCGATTCTTGCACATATACATACACACGGTCGCATATATACACACATATAACTCACACAAAACTCAACCCAATGAACAAATAAACACAAGAACATGTTAAGGATGATTAAAACAAGCACGATTTTGACTTAAAAATCGAAAGAAAATTAAAGAAGAAGAAAGTACCAAGCAGCAATGGAAAGCTCGTGCAGGAGAAGAAATGAAGTGGGCGGTGGTGTTATATACACTCAGGGGTAAAACAGTAATCTGGCAAAAGCTGAAATCTATTTATTATTTGAAAAACTGATTTTTAATGATTAAAAATCGAAATAAAATAGGGAATTAGGAAAAATATAAATTCTAAAATTCTAAAATAAAGTTTATGAAATTACAAGGCTCCCCATATTTTTAAAATAATATTTGGCTCAAAAATGAATTTTATATGAATTTTCGAAATAAAGGATCTTTAAAAGAAATAATGCTTTTAAAATCATTTTAAACTCACAATTAAATATCCACACTAATTTTCATAACTCTATAATATCATAAAGGTGATAATGCAAAAGATTTCATGATTTAAATCAACTCCAATGATTTTATATGATTTTTGAAAGATTAAAAATGCACTTTAAAAATACTTTTAATGCTCCAAAAATATAAATAAAATTCTACGAGCATATATGACACATACCAAACATCACATAATCACATAAACATGATTTCACATATACCTTGACTTCCCAAAAATTATTTATCACATAATTCACATAATTCACATAATTCACATTTAACAATTAAATAAGCATTTAATAAATTGTGAAAAATTCTAAGTCGTTATATTCTTGCTCTTAGTTTTAATTCATAATTCTTGCCCCTTTAAAAATCTCAATTTTAATGTGGGCCATTTAATTTCAAACCATCATTTTAATGTAACTTTAATTTCATAGTTAAATTTCTTGTTTTCATATTTTAACTTTCCAAAAAAAAACATTTTAGTTTTACAAAATTTCTTTACCTGTTTTATTTTTTTTCTTTTGTTGTTTTTT
The DNA here is from genome assembly GCA_036435485.1 of Saposhnikovia divaricata. Taxonomy (NCBI): domain Eukaryota; kingdom Viridiplantae; phylum Streptophyta; class Magnoliopsida; order Apiales; family Apiaceae; genus Saposhnikovia; species Saposhnikovia divaricata. The sequence continues at coordinate 246,338,646 of CM071594.1, read as the reverse complement.
TGTTAATTCGAAGCTTACTTTCTTTGCTCTATTTTTATTTTTATTCGAACTAAACAGCCTCTCCCCTGTTTCTTCCTTTTTGTTTCAAAGCCATATCCATTTTCTTTTCTTCTTCTTCGTTAAAGCTAAACACCCAACCCCCCTTTTTTTCTCTGTTAAAGAACAAAACTCATTTCCTTTATCTTCCTTCTTCTTCGATCAAAACATTGTCTTTTTTTTCCTTTTTCGTTTAAATCTCTCAACCCCAATCTTGTCCTCTTTTATTTCGTAATCACGCACAAACCTCACTTCCTTTTACTTCATTTTTAATTTCGTTGTTGATCTCCGCAGTTTGTGTTTGAGCTGATGTTTTGATTTGTTTTCTGTTGTGAATCGTTGAGTTGTGTTTGATGGCGGATTGTTTTGTTTAATGTTCGAATGTCCTGGTTTTCGAGTTGTGGCTGAGAGACCGAGTCAAATTTGCTACGTTTTTCGTTGTTGTTTTTGAGTTCTGTTTTTGTGCGTTTTTGTTCATCGCTGCGTGTATGATTTGGATTGGATTGTCTTCTGAAGTTTGGGATTGTTTCTGTGTTTGGTTAGTCGAGTTCTTGAGTAATGTTGCTCTGTGGTACTGAGTTGCTGTTCTTACTGGTTCCGTTGATTTTGTTTGTTGGTCTCATTGGAAATTGAGTTACTGATGTGTTCGGATTCTGGATGAGTTGACTGGGTCTGATTTACCAAGTTTGTTTTTGTATTGTGTTAGTGAGTTTTGGTGTCGAGTTTATGACTCGTTGGGTTCATTTGGTCCTTTTTTTGTTCTTCGTTTTTGTTCTAAATTTTCCAAGTTTCTCCGAGTTGTATTTGCTATGTAGACCGAGTTCATATCGCTGAGTTTAAATTGCTGAATTATTGGCTGTTTATAGTGTTGTTAGTCCTGTTATGCTATGCTGTTTGAATTGAATTGTTGGTTGTTTAAAAAAAAAGATTTTAGTTCGATTTGAGAATTTTTAAATAATTCGGTTTTTGTTATTTTAGTTTTTAATTAGTTAGTTTAAAATTAGAATAATAATTTAAATTTTCTTTTAAAAATAGTTTCAATTTTATTTTCGTAATTAAATAGTTAAAATCCAAAATTCTCCAAAACCAAATTGTCCTTTTCCGATTAAATTAAAAATTAAGTTCTTGCGAAAATGTTAGTCTCCGTGGATCGTGTCTAAAATTATTAAAACGAGATTGTGCACTTGCAATCTTTTTTATTTTTAGCACATCAGCTAGCATGATACATTGAGCAACATCTGCATCATCTATCCACTTACGATACACAACATGTTCATCATTATGTGCATCGTCAACAGGTTCAGCAGGCTTAGGTGAGTCAAGCACATATTCCTTCTTCTCAACCCTGAGAACAATTCTCAAGTTTCGAAGCCAGTCAGCATAATTAGGACCAGTCAATTTGTGAGCATCTAGTATGCTCCGGAGTGATAGTGCAGAAGACATAGTGTATATAGTAAATCTGTAAATGATAAACACATAAACACTTAGCAAATATTCAATTTCATTTTAAAACACTATATGAATCGGGTCTTTATTCATAAGTGACTCCCACTAGTTTATCTAATTTATACAACCCCCTAAGTGAAAAATTAAGCATTCATAACGCTGGTGAGAATAGGGATCCTACATTCCATCACACAACCTCAGCTGTAGCACGAAACGCCATGTGATGATCAATAGGCAGACAACACTTGTCAATTACATCTCATGTTATTCCCTAATCAAACTTTAGCCTCTTGAATAATTGAATCACGGCTGTGGCACGACAAACTCAATATTCTAAGTCAAGTCTAACCCAACATTTCGTATAACTGAATCAGTCTCCAACGGCCCACGGCGACCATTAGATTCTAATTCATTGTACACATCTCTATGTAATAGACAAGTATTTCTAATAATAAATCCATACATGCATAAAAAAATCTGAAATTTTTTTATATGAATCTCTATATGCATAACCTAGCTCTGATGCCATTGAAGGAATTTACGGACGAGCGGAAGCGTGATATAACATTTATTCCGTAAAAACCATGTATCGCACATATAGAAAAACATGTAAAAACTTAAGAGCGGAGGAATCAAAACCTTACCTTGAAAATTCGAAGATGGTTTGGATGGTTGCAAGCAGTTGCTTCTCAGAGTGTGAAGCACTCTACCGGTATCCACCAAGATTGATCCTTCGATGAAGCCTTTTATAAAACAAACTTTTATAAAATTGGTGCCCTTGTTCTTTTGAGAGAGAGAGAGAGAGAGATGAAGAAGAAGAGAGGTGGCAACTAGGTTTTTCACAAAACCACTTTGCATACTAAAAACCTCCTCATCTCATTCTATATATAGGGCTCAACTAGGTTTTAATATAATTAATATATCAATATATATATATATATATATATATATATATATATATATATATATATTAATATATAAATCCCACACTTTATCTTATAAAATGTTTAATTAATAATTAAAACTATTTTAATCATTATTTTTTTAAAACTCTTTAGAAAACAACTTGCTCTCTCAAAATACCTTCATCAATAAATTAATCTTTTTATGGTGTGACCCTGTAGGTTCAATATTAAGTTGGTATATGAAATAAATAATAATAAACTTTTTATTTATTATTTATATGAATTCTAATAATTCATTAAATATAATTAATTAATTAATTATATTTATTCTACATCGTGAGTGATGCTTCTCAGCATATCGCGACTATCCGGATAATATGAATTCATTGCTTAGAATACCAAGAACCTGTCAGTGACTAGTTACCGTACAATCAATTCCTTCTACCCTACAATATCCCGATTAAATACAAGGCATGGATCTCGTGTCAAGCCTATCAAATTTAATCATATGATTTCTTATTCATAATGCAAAGTTCATATTAATGCAAATTAGAAACTCCTTTCTAATTTCATACACTCTGGCCAGAGATTCCAGAACTCGCATACTAAGAATAACATAGGATATTCTCTTCCTATACTGGAAGGGGTAGATTCTATATTGACTGTTAACTATCTCCATACACAAATCCCTATGCCCGTAATAGACCTAATGTATGTCCTCGAGACTAAGGACTAATCCAAAGCATAGTTCATTATATACAAGATAACTTTAACGATCTCAACTCTAAGGACACTTGTACAACTGTCACTCAGTGAATAACTATTGACACATGAGTAAACCCATTAGTTGTCCAACTTATTGAGTCATGTTCAGTGAACTTATTCCCTAATAAGCACCTTCACACTAGCTATAGTATCACCACACAAATGCCTATGAGAACAGACATCCTTTTGAAGGGAGCAAGCATAGTATGTACCAATATTTGCGGATTCACTAACTTCCGATTAGTTATCCTATGATCAGGAACTGTTTAAGTCTATAGTTATCATCTTCTAGATCTCACTATTACAATCTCATTATAATTCTGGAAGCTTTACTCTAAACTATGGAACATCTTATTTAAGACACTTTAAATAGATAAAGCCCGTAATAAAATCAAAACAAGTCTTTTATTAATATTAATGAAATCAAATAAGAATACAAGAAAGTTCTTCCTAACTCATTATACATGATTGGATTTAGGACAAACACTTTCAATCTCCCACTTGTACTAAAGCCAATTACCCTGGTATCTAATACCCATCTTCTCTTTATGACGATCAAAGTGAATCTGAGACAATGACTTTGTGAGTGGGTCTGCTACGTTGTCATGTGTGTCAACTCTCTCAATCATGACATCTCCTCTTTCAATGATTTCCGTAATCAAATGAGAACGCCGCAAAACATGTATGGAATATTTATGAGACCTAGGTTCCTTGGCTTGTGCTATTGCTGCGTTGTTATCACAATACAACACAATAGGCTCCTCAATGCTAGGAACAATTCTCAACTCAGAAACAAATTTCCTCATCCAAAGCTATATACTCTGCTTCCGCTGTGGAGTGAGATGTTGTAGACTGATTGGAACTCCCGAGTATTATAATGGGTGGTCTGATATTTATTATGACTTTAATGTTTTAAATAATACTAGCCTATAACCCGTGCGGTGCACGGTTGCTTTAAGTTATTACTATAAAATACATATGTATACGTATAAATATTACATAAAAATTATTTTTTAAATTTTATTTAATAGAAAAAGTGAAATTTATCTAATTATGTAGTCCTTTTTTCGATTTTTATACAAAATTTTATATATTATAAGTGTTTTCCAAATTTTATGTAATTTTTACTATATAGCTTATTACTCGTGTGATGCACGGATGTACTTTTTAATATTTTTTGTTTATTACCCATATTTTAATATATATTTTTTAATTAGTAAGAAATAAATTATAGAAGATAATAAAATATTGTAATACATGTCCAAAAAATCATCATCTAATTTTCTATAGTAATATATGTATCATGCAAATAAAATCGTACTTTCGATTACGAATATTTTGGTACCCCTATTTTTCATGATTTACTTGTACATGATGTCCAAAAAATCATCATCTAATTTTCTATAGTAATATATGTATCATGCAAATAAAATCGTACTTTCGATTACGAATATTTTGGTACCCCTATTTTTCATGATTTACTTGTACATGGTGCACTACGTAAGGCCTTCTTGTGACTTTGATCTCCTCGCTGGTCTATACGTTGTGTCATGTATGGACTGGAGCACACTTTAAATATATTTTGTTACTAAAGGCAGTCGGGGAATTGATCCATGTGCAATTGATCATAAGCTTTAGAATATTATAAAAAGATTCATTTGATAGAGATATGTTGTTGGAGGAATTCGAACTTGGTACCTATATAAAGAGTATTTCAAATATTAGAAAATGAATATTCTTTTAGCATTAGATCCAACGGTTCTTATTTATTTATCTTAAAATCTAACGGTTGTTATTGAGTGTACCAAAAAAATGTACCAAAAAAGTGTACTAAACTGACAACCAAATATACTCTATTTTGCTTCTATACTATACTATTATAAGTGAAACATGGTATAATTTGTTGGTCGATCGGTCGGTTAACACCTTCCCGAAAAGTATAGTAACACTTTCCAAAAGATAAAAAAAAAATAAATTAAAATGCATATAAAATTTTATTTTGCAAAAAATAAACTACATATTTAACTTAATCTATACTATACTATTATAAGCGAAACAGTGTATAATTGGTTGGTTGGTCGGTTAACACTTTCCCAAAAAGTATAGTAACACTTTCCAAAAAATAAAAAAATAAATTAAAATGCATATAAAATTTTATTTTGCAAAAAATAAACTACATATTTGAAATAAAATCACATATTTATTAACAAATTTACAAAAAATTATAAATCAACAAAGTAAAGACAATCTAAAACTATATAATAAATAATAAAATTTTAACACATATTTAACAATCAAGTGAAAACTGTCAAACTTACTCTCAATTGTTTATATATTTAGAAAAACTTAACATATTTAACACTTAATTTGTTTCTTCAACATAAATGGAACTGAGAGAGTATGTAATTTTTTAAAAATAAAAAACCACATGTTTTATAGAATTATAAATGTTTTCAGTTTTATCTTGATTAGAATCATCGTCCGCACAAACTTATTTCTACGATTCTTTCTTCTATTATTCTAGGTAACAATAAATAAATTTTAAAAATATCTATTGAATTTTAAAATATTTAACAATAAATTTAAAACTAACGTTAAATGATATTTATTTATGTCATGAAATTAAGTATGAAAAATATATAAATTTAAAATTATTAATATAATTAATTAAAATAAACTAAAATTTTCTATTAAATCAAATAATTAATATATCTATACTATACTATTATAAGCGAAATAGGGTATAATTGGTTGGTCGATCGGTCGGTTAACACCTTCCCGAAAAGTATAGTAACACTTTCCAAAAGATAAAAAAAATTTAAAATGCATATAAAATTTTATTTTGCAAAAACTAAACTACATATTAAACTTAATCTATACTATACTATTATAAGCGAAACATGGTATAATTGGTTGGTCGGTTGGTCGATTAACACCTTCCCAAAAAGTATAGTAACACTTTCCAAAAAATAAAAAATAAATTAAAATGCATATAAAATTTTATTTTGCAAAAAATAAACTACATATTTAACTTAATAACAAACTCTTTAATTATTACATACTCTTTCAATTATATTTGAAATAAAATCACATATTTATTAACAAATTTACAAAAAATTATAAATCAACAAAGTAAAGACAATCTAAAACTATATAATAAATAATAAAATTTTAACACATATTTAACAATCAAGTGAAAACTGTCAAACTTACTCTCAATTGTTTATATATTTAGAAAAACTTAAGATATTTAACACTTAATTTGTTTCTTCAACATAAATGGAACGGAGAGAGTATGTAATTTTTTAAAAATAAAAAACCACATGTTTTATAGAATTATAAATGTTTTCAGTTATATCTTGATTAGAATCATCGCCCGCACAAACTTATTTCTACGATTCTTTCTTCTATTATTCTAGGTAACAATAAATAAATTTTAAAAATATCTATTGAATTTTAAAATATTTAACAATAAATTTAAAACTAACGTTAAATGATATTTATTTATGTCATGAAATTAAGTATGAAAAATATATAAATTTAAAATTATTAATATAATTAATTAAAATAAACTAAAATTTTCTATTAAATCAAATAATTAATATATCTATACTATACTATTATAAGCGAAACAGGGTATAATTGGTTGGTCGATCGGTCGGTTAACACCTTCCCGAAAAGTATAGTAACACTTTCCAAAAGATAAAAAAAATTTAAAATGCATATAAAATTTTATTTTGCAAAAACTAAACTACATATTAAACTTAATCTATACTATACTATTATAAGCGAAACATGGTATAATTGGTTGGTCGGTTGGTCGATTAACACCTTCCCAAAAAGTATAGTAACACTTTCCAAAAAATAAAAAATAAATTAAAATGCATATAAATTTTATTTTGCAAAAAATAAACTACATATTTAACTTAATAACAAACTCTTTAATTATTATATACTCTTTCAATTATATTTGAAATAAAATCACATATTTATTAACAAATTTACAAAAAATTATAAATCAACAAATTAAAGACAATCTAAAACTATATAATAAACAATAAAATTTTAACACATATTTAACAATCAAATGAAAACCGTCAAACTTACTCTCAATTGTTTATATATTTAGAAAAACTTAACATATTTAACCCTTAATTTGTTTCATCAACATAAACTAGTTGATGAAGCCGCGCTTCGCTGCGGCGTTACAATATTTTTTAAAAAAACAATACATTTATGTTATATTATAATATTAATATTAAATTTTAATAATTAAATAATTTTCTCTAATGAATCGATTTCTTGTTAAACATGATTCTTTAGATTGAGCCACTCTCTCGTTAAAACCGAAATCCCAATAACATATATTATAAAGACTTTATAATAATTTTTATCCATAAAATCGAACCGTAAGAATAAAAAAAATTATGTCATTAGTATCAAATTCTAATAGCTAATATAATCTTTTCTAGTGAGCCGTCATCCCGTTAAATACGTTTCAAGCCGCTCTTATTTGGAATCGAAATTCCAACTTCATTATATAAAGAAAGAGAGTAAATTCCAATTTTTATATTCTTTCAAATTACAACTTCCGCATGGGAATGTCTTTCTATTATGTTAACATATCTAAAAAATTTAAATATGAAGACTTTTCGTTACGAAAATAATATTAAATTTATGGATATATTTTTCTAATGCAAGTATAATTAACTTGTATAACAAAGTTAAAATAAAGGATTTCTAAGAAAAAATATATAGTTTTAAAAATTGTATAAGATGTCTCCACCGTACTCGTATTCTACTTCCAATAAAATATTTTATTATTTGTATTCCTTATATATTCAAATATCTTTTATACGGTCTTCTCTAATGAACCGTTTTCTCGTTAAACACGGTTGTTACTATTGATCCGCTCTCTCGTTAAAACCAAAAACCTAACTTTTACATATATCACTTGAATGATAATGTTTATCCATAAAAATCAAATCCTAAAAATAAAATAAAATTTATAACACCAATATGATATTTTAATAGCTAATACAATCTTTTATAGTGAGTCGTCTTCCCGTTAAACACGTTTCGAGCCGCTCTCATTTGGGATCGAAATTCTAACTTCATTACATATTATTGATGATACTTATCTTACACAACAACTTACTCCTTAAAATCAAAACCTAAAAAATAGAGCGAATTCCAATTTATACTTATTCTAGACTTTCTAAAAATTATGGAGTTTTAGAAAATGAAAACACATCTTATTTTCTCTTTATATTATAGATACTCGTATTTATTTAGGATTCCTACATGACAATGTTCTTTTATTATGTTAATATATCAATTATTTTATTTTTTAAAAACGATGACCTTTTTATGACAATAGTATTGGATTTATGAATAAATTTTCCTAATAGAAATATAATTAACTTATATAAAAAAGTATAATTTAAGAAGTTCGTACTTCCTATAAAATATTTAATTATATGTCTGCTCTATATATTCAAACACATATTCTACTTCTAATAGAACTTTTATTTATATGTTTTTTCTATAAATTCGAATCTTATTCTCTATAAATTCGAACTCTTATTCTACTTCCAATATAACTTGTAATCATATGCGTTATAAATACTTATTATACTTCCGGTAGAACTTATATGATATGTCTTCCCTATAAATTTGAACTATTCTCCTCTATAAATTCGAACACCTATTCTAGTTCTAATATGTTAAATGATATTTTTCTACTTCTAATAGAAGTTTTATTTATACATTTTTTCTATAAATTCTAACTCTTATTCTCTATAAATTCGAACTCCTATTCCACTTCCAATAGAACTTTTAATCATATGCATTATAAATACTTATTCTACTTCCAATAGAACTTCTAATCATATGTCTTTCCTATAAATTCGAACTATTCTCCTCTATAAATTCGAATACCTATTTTACTTCTAATATGTTAAATGATATTTTTAATTTATTAGTGTCTAAAATTCTAGAAAATTAGAAAAATAGATTGAGACGATCTTAGAGCGCCACCTAAACTCCCGCGTATCCTCCTTTATATATATATATTGATGGAACGAAGAGAGTATGTAATTTTTTAAAAATAAAAAACCACATGTTTTATAGAATTATAAATGTTTTCAGTTATATCTTGATTAGAATCATCGCCCGCACAAACTTATTTCTACGATTCTTTCTTCTATTATTCTAGGTAACAATAAATAAATTTTAAAAATATCTATTGAATTTTAAAATATTTAACAATAAATTTAAAACTAACGTTAAATGATATTTATTTATGTCATGAAATTAAGTATGAAAAATATATAAATTTAAAATTATTAATATAATTAATTAAAATAAACTAAAATTTTCTATTAAATCAAATAATTAATATATCTATACTATACTATTATAAGCGAAATAGGGTATAATTGGTTGGTCGATCGGTCGGTTAACACCTTCCCGAAAAGTATAGTAACACTTTCCAAAAGATAAAAAAAAATTAAAATGCATATAAAATTTTATTTTGCAAAAACTAAACTACATATTAAACTTAATCTATACTATACTATTATAAGCGAAACATGGTATAATTGGTTGGTCGGTTGGTCGATTAACACCTTCCCAAAAAGTATAGTAACACTTTCCAAAAAATAAAAAATAAATTAAAATGCATATAAAATTTTATTTTGCAAAAAATAAACTACATATTTAACTTAATAACAAACTCTTTAATTATTACATACTCTTTCAATTATATTTGAAATAAAATCACATATTTATTAACAAATTTACAAAAAATTATAAATCAACAAAGTAAAGACAATCTAAAACTATATAATAAATAATAAAATTTTAACACATATTTAACAATCAAGTGAAAACTGTCAAACTTACTCTCAATTGTTTATATATTTAGAAAAACTTAAGATATTTAACACTTAATTTGTTTCTTCAACATAAATGGAACGGAGAGAGTATGTAATTTTTTAAAAATAAAAAACCACATGTTTTATAGAATTATAAATGTTTTCAGTTATATCTTGATTAGAATCATCGCCCGCACAAACTTATTTCTACGATTCTTTCTTCTATTATTCTAGGTAACAATAAATAAATTTTAAAAATATCTATTGAATTTTAAAATATTTAACAATAAATTTAAAACTAACGTTAAATGATATTTATTTATGTCATGAAATTAAGTATGAAAAATATATAAATTTAAAATTATTAATATAATTAATTAAAATAAACTAAAATTTTCTATTAAATCAAATAATTAATATATCTATACTATACTATTATAAGCGAAACAGGGTATAATTGGTTGGTCGATCGGTCGGTTAACACCTTCCCGAAAAGTATAGTAACACTTTCCAAAAGATAAAAAAAATTTAAAATGCATATAAAATTTTATTTTGCAAAAACTAAACTACATATTAAACTTAATCTATACTATACTATTATAAGCGAAACATGGTATAATTGGTTGGTCGGTTGGTCGATTAACACCTTCCCAAAAAGTATAGTAACACTTTCCAAAAAATAAAAAATAAATTAAAATGCATATAAATTTTATTTTGCAAAAAATAAACTACATATTTAACTTAATAACAAACTCTTTAATTATTATATACTCTTTCAATTATATTTGAAATAAAATCACATATTTATTAACAAATTTACAAAAAATTATAAATCAACAAATTAAAGACAATCTAAAACTATATAATAAACAATAAAATTTTAACACATATTTAACAATCAAATGAAAACCGTCAAACTTACTCTCAATTGTTTATATATTTAGAAAAACTTAACATATTTAACCCTTAATTTGTTTCATCAACATAAACTAGTTGATGAAGCCGCGCTTCGCTGCGGCGTTACAATATTTTTTAAAAAAACAATACATTTATGTTATATTATAATATTAATATTAAATTTTAATAATTAAATAATTTTCTCTAATGAATCGATTTCTTGTTAAACATGATTCTTTAGATTGAGCCACTCTCTCGTTAAAACCGAAATCCCAATAACATATATTATAAAGACTTTATAATAATTTTTATCCATAAAATCGAACCGTAAGAATAAAAAAAATTATGTCATTAGTATCAAATTCTAATAGCTAATATAATCTTTTCTAGTGAGCCGTCATCCCGTTAAATACGTTTCAAGCCGCTCTTATTTGGAATCGAAATTCCAACTTCATTATATAAAGAAAGAGAGTAAATTCCAATTTTTATATTCTTTCAAATTACAACTTCCGCATGGGAATGTCTTTCTATTATGTTAACATATCTAAAAAATTTAAATATGAAGACTTTTCGTTACGAAAATAATATTAAATTTATGGATATATTTTTCTAATGCAAGTATAATTAACTTGTATAACAAAGTTAAAATAAAGGATTTCTAAGAAAAAATATATAGTTTTAAAAAATTGTATAAGATGTCTCCACCGTACTCGTATTCTACTTCCAATAAAATATTTTATTATTTGTATTCCTTATATATTCAAATATCTTTTATACGGTCTTCTCTAATGAACCGTTTTCTCGTTAAACACGGTTGTTACTATTGATCCGCTCTCTCGTTAAAACCAAAAACCTAACTTTTACATATATCACTTGAATGATAATGTTTATCCATAAAAATCAAATCCTAAAAATAAAATAAAATTTATAACACCAATATGATATTTTAATAGCTAATACAATCTTTTATAGTGAGTCGTCTTCCCGTTAAACACGTTTCGAGCCGCTCTCATTTGGGATCGAAATTCTAACTTCATTACATATTATTGATGATACTTATCTTACACAACAACTTACTCCTTAAAATCAAAACCTAAAAAATAGAGCGAATTCCAATTTATACTTATTCTAGACTTTCTAAAAATTATGGAGTTTTAGAAAATGAAAACACATCTTATTTTCTCTTTATATTATAGATACTCGTATTTATTTAGGATTCCTACATGACAATGTTCTTTTATTATGTTAATATATCAATTATTTTATTTTTTAAAAACGATGACCTTTTTATGACAATAGTATTGGATTTATGAATAAATTTTCCTAATAGAAATATAATTAACTTATATAAAAAAGTATAATTTAAGAAGTTCGTACTTCCCATAAAATATTTAATTATATGTCTGCTCTATATATTCAAACACATATTCTACTTCTAATAGAACTTTTATTTATATGTTTTTTCTATAAATTCGAATCTTATTCTCTATAAATTCGAACTCTTATTCTACTTCCAATATAACTTGTAATCATATGCGTTATAAATACTTATTATACTTCCGGTAGAACTTATATGATATGTCTTCCCTATAAATTTGAACTATTCTCCTCTATAAATTCGAACACCTATTCTAGTTCTAATATGTTAAATGATATTTTTCTACTTCTAATAGAAGTTTTATTTATACATTTTTTCTATAAATTCTAACTCTTATTCTCTATAAATTCGAACTCCTATTCCACTTCCAATAGAACTTTTAATCATATGCATTATAAATACTTATTCTACTTCCAATAGAACTTCTAATCATATGTCTTTCCTATAAATTCGAACTATTCTCCTCTATAAATTCGAATACCTATTTTACTTCTAATATGTTAAATGATATTTTTAATTTATTAGTGTTTAAAATTCTAGAAAATTAGAAAAATAGATTGAGACGATCTTAGAGCGCCACCTAAACTCCCGCGTATCCTCCTTTATATATATATATTGATGGAACGAAGAGAGTATGTAATTTTTTAAAAATAAAAAACCACATGTTTTATAGAATTATAAATGTTTTCAGTTATATCTTGATTAGAATCATCGCCCGCACAAACTTATTTCTACGATTCTTTCTTCTATTATTCTAGGTAACAATAAATAAATTTTAAAAATATCTATTGAATTTTAAAATATTTAACAATAAATTTAAAACTAACTTTAAATGATATTTATTTATGTCTTGAAATTAAGCATGAAAAATATATAAATTTAAAATTATTAACATAATTAATTAAAATAAATTAAAATTTTCTATTAAATCAAATAATTAATATATTAATTAGTTAATAATAATAATAATAATAATAATAATAATAATAATAATAATAATAATAATAATAATAATAATAATAATAGATAATAACCCGTGTTTTGTACTGATTGGTTGGTTAATGCATTCCAAAAAAATTGTTAACACCTTCCTAAAAATAACAAGTTAAAAGAATTATATTAAAAATATAATTGAAAGAGCATGTAGTTGAATTTCAGTTGAAGTATAACTCATAAAATATGTATTTATGTAAATTATGTGTTTTATTTTTTTTAGTAAATTATAGTATATATTTTAATTTGTTTTTTTAGAAGTGTGAATAAGTTTTTTAGAAAGATTTTAACTAACCAACCAATTATACCATATTTTCCTTATAAAAGTATAGTACATATAGATAGTATATTTATTTTTCTTTTAATTTTTCTTTTTTTTAATTTGTTTACTTATTAATAAATTTTTATATTGAAATTGTTTATATTATTTTTAAAAGATATTGGTTCTCGAAAGAGTCTGAAGAGAAGTTGGGTGTTGGTGGAGAATTCTAATGGAAATATAATCGAAATATTTTTTAATTTTAATTAAAATCAAGTACACTTTAATTTGTTTTTTGTTTTTTTATTAAAATAACGTGTAAAAAATTCCAAATTCTATAAAATTATATATATTTATTAAAAATAAAAAACACATATTTTATAGAATTATAAACGTTTTCAATTATATCCCGATTAAAATCATCGCCTACACACATTTCTTACTATGATTCTTTCTTCTACGATTTTAGGTTATAAACACTAAATAATTTTTAATTTTATTTTTTGAATTCTTAAGATATTTAAAATAAATTTAAAAATAACGTTAAATTAATGATATTTATTTATGTAATGAAATTAAGTATGGAACATATTTAAGTTTAAAACTAGTAATAAAATTTATTAAAATAAATTAAAATTTTATATTAAATCAAATAATTTACGTATTAATTCATAATAATCTATACTATACTATTATAAGCGAAACAGGGTATAATTGGTTGGTTGGTCGGTTGGTTAACACCTTCCCAAAAAGTTTGATAACACCTTCTAAAAATGAAAAAATAAATTAAAATAAATATAAAATTTTATTTTACAAAATATAAACCACATATTTAACTTAATAACAAACTCTTTTAATTATACTTCAATTAATATTCAATTACATACCCTTTTAGTTATATTTGAGTTAAAATTCTTCATCTACACCCAACTTTTTTAGACTCTTTCAGTTATTGGAAACCAAATATTTTCAAAATCAATTTAAAGGGTATAATTGGTTGGTTGGCCGTCCCAAAAAGTTTGCTAACACCTTCTAAAAATAAAAAAATAAATTAATACATATAAAATTTTATTTTACAAAATATAAACCACATATTTAATTTAATAACAAACTCTTTTAATTACACTTCAATTAATATTCAATTACATACCCTTTTAGTTATATTTGAGTTAAAATTCTTCATCTACACCTAACTTTTTTAGACTCTTTCAGTTACTTGGAAACCAAATATTTTCTAAATCAATTTAAATAATTTAATATCACATATTTATTAACAAATTTACAACAAATTATAAATCAGAAAATTGAAAACAATCTAAAATAATATAATAAATAATAAAAATTTCACACAATTACAAATTAATATTAAATTCTATTTTAAAAAAATATTACATTATTGATTATTATGAAATCATAATTTGAAGGTATAATTGGTTGGTTGGTTGGTCGGTTAACACCTTCCTAAAAAGTTTGCTAACACCATTCAAAAATGGGAAAAAATAAATAAAATACATATAAAATTGTATTTTACAAAAAATAAACCACATATTCAACTTAATAACAAACTCTTTTAATTACACTCCAATTAATATTCAATTACACATTTTTTGGGTTATATTTGAGTTAAAATTCTTCAGCTACACCCAACTTTTTTAGACACTTTCAGTTATTTGGAATCCAAATATTTTCAAAATAATTTTTAATAATTTTAATATCACATATTTATTAACAAATTTATAACAAATTATAAATCGACAAAGTGAAAACAAGTTAAAACTATATAATAAACAATAAAAATTTCACACAATTACAAATTAATATTAAATTCTATTTTAAACAAATATTTATATATGCATTATTATGAAATCATAATTTTGTGCTATTATGAAATCATAATATGAAGAAGATAATATTAACAAAAATTTGAATGTAAGTATATACGACACTTCCATTTATATTTATATTATTATGACAAAATATAATCATAATTTGAACAATGTATCATATAATTAAACGATTATTATTTAATAATATATATTATGCCAATATTATATTAAGTAATATATATGAGATAAATAATTATTAAAATATAAATAAAAAATAAGTTAATTTTAAGAAAGCCGTGCATTGCACGAGTTATAGGCTAGTAATATATGATAGTCCGTGCTTTGTACCACGGTTATAGGCTAGTATAATATTATAGTATAGATAGTTTTAGAATCGGTAGTTTAATCGATAGTTTGGAATGTAAGGCCTATTTGATATAAAATCCTAAAAAAATTGACTTTATTTACAAATTACAAGTAGAGATGTTCAAAAAGCCTGAAACCCGAAGCCCGGCCCGATCCGGCCAGAAAAAAAGCCCGGCCCGGAGGCCTAAAATGGGCCCTCTATTTTTCACGAAGCCCGGCCCGGCCCGAAGCCCGAAAAGCCCGGTTAAAAGCCCGGGCTTTTAAAAAGCCCGGATAAAGCCCGGGCTTTTAAAAAGCCCGGATAAAGCCCGGTCCGAAGCCCGGATAAAGCCCGGCCCGAAACCCGGATAAAGCCCGGATAAAATTTTTATTTTATTAATTTAACTTATAATCTTCAACCAAATTAATTTTTTATTTTATGAAAATTTGGGAATATCATTTAATTAGATATATCTTGACATCCGTACGGTTGGATCGTCGAGAAATATTTTTAAAAATATAGAAACAATAATCTGGGATGAAGCACTAGTTAGGAGTACTAGACAATATAGTAATGTTCTATTAAGATCTCCAACCAAATTAATTTTTTATTTTTTGAAAATTTGGCTATATCATTTAATTAGATATATCTTATCATCCATACGGTTGGATCGCCGAGAAATATTTTTAAAAATATAGAAACAATAATCTGGGATGAGGCACTAGTTATGAGTACTAGACAATATAGTAGTGTTCTATTAAGATCTTCAACCAAATTAATTTTTTATTTTTTGAAAATTTGGGAATATCATTTAATTAGATATATCTTGACATCTGTACGGTTGGATCGTCGAGAAATATTTTTAAAAATATAGAAACAATAATCTGGGATGAAACACTAGTTACGAGTACTAGACAATATAGTAGTGTACTATTAAGATCTTCAACCAAATTAATTTTTTATTTTTTGAAAATTTGGGAATATCATTTAATTAGATATATCTTGACATCCGTACGGTTGGATCGTCGAGAAATATTTTTAAAAATATAGAAACAATAATCTGGGATGAAGCACTAGTTACGAGTACTAGACAATATAGTAGTGTTCTATTAAGATCTTCAACCAAATTAATTTTTTATTTTTTGAAAATTTGGGAATATCATTTAGTTAGATATATCTTGACATCCGTACGGTTGGATCGTCGAAAAATATTTTTAAAAATATAGAAACAATAATTTGGGATGAGCGCTAGTTACGAGTACTAGACAATATAGTAATGTTCTATTAAAATCTCCAACGAAATTAATTTTTTATTTTTTGAAAATTTGGTTATATCATTTAATTAGATATATCTTATCATCCGTACGGTTGGATCATCGAGAAATATTTGTAAAAATATAGAAATTACATATATATATATATTTTTTTAAAAAAAGCCCGAAAAAAGCCCGGCCCGGCCCAAAAACCTAAAACGGGTCTCATATTTTAGAGAAAGCCCGGCCCGGCCCGGCCCGATTTTTGAAAAAGCCTGACCCGGCCCGGTTGTTAAAAAGCCCAAACTTTTTAAAGCCCGAATAAAACCCAGCCCGAAGGGCTTTTTGTGCATCTCTACTTACAAGTGTCCCGGAATCTAATCCGAACACAATTAGTTCCTGCCCTAAATCTTAGGTTTCCCATTTTCCTAATCACGTTTACTCAAATTACACATACACACATCTCTGCATCATGTTCACTTAAACACACACACATCTCTGCATCATGTTCACTTAAACACACACACAAAACACACACACACACACACATCTCACACACATCTCTGCATCCCTGAATCTAGCAATTACTAACTTTCTTTTAATTTTACACCCCTCAGAATAAAAAACCCCAGATAGATTCTACACTCCATAGTCTTTTTTCACCCCCAATTTGTATACTCTCTCAATAGATTCTACCCTCAATTGTCTTTTACCCCAAATTTTTCTCTCTCTCTCTCTCTCAAATAAGCACCGAACAAGAACCTTTACTCTCTTCTCTCCCAACTCCTCACTTCTTAAAACTCATAAAAATCAACAACTAATGCAACCCCATGATCTCTCCCTGTAACTCTCCCACACAGGATCCCAACCCACTTCCCGATCCTACCCCCACCATGTCTTCCGCCGACCAACAAATTCCGATCCCTTCCGACACCCAAAACAACAAAACTACTAATACCAACGTTGTCAGAAGAGAAAGACCATCTAGAGCGTGCACTGTACGCTCCGCCGCTAGGCTCCACGCCGCTGCAGCAGCTGAGGCTATAATTGTCGCAGCTCAAAGAAAACAAAAGAGGAAGTTCCGGGCACCACCACGGCAGGTGGAATCACCATCACCGCCACCGTCACCGCCGCAGGACTCGAAATGTAGTAAAATTGTGACCCAATTGGTTACTGAGCCGGAGCCAGCTCAGTTGCCTCGGTGGAGTATTCGGTCCATGTGGGAATTCGCTTCGATTCTTAATTTTCTAAATGTGAGTTGAAATTTAGTGTAAAGTTGTGATTTTTTTCGAAATCTTGATGTTTCTTGGTTATTGACTTATCGTAATTTGTTATGTAGAAGATAATGGAATTTTAGTGTAAAGTTGCATTTTTGTTCGGAAATTTGATGTTTGTACTTTTTTGTGTAGGACACTAATGTGTTTGTTTTGTTGGTAGGTTTTTAGGAGCCTTTTGAATATCAAAGCTGAGTTTTCGGCTGAGGAGTTAGAAACAGCTTTGTTAACACCAAATGGTACTTTGGCTGATATTCACATTCCTTTGTTAAAGGTCAGTGTTTTATTATGATAAATTATGTCTTTGCAGTTTTAGTTTTGAGTTCTTGAGTACTTTTGATTGTAGAAAACATTAGTTTAGTTGGCGCTTTATTTGCCTTTCTATATGTGTTTAATCAGGTGGATAATGTAGTAGTTGCATGTCTTTCACCTTCTTCTCTTCTTTTTTATCTAGCTTGAGTTCTTGTATGAGTTTGTATCTAATTAAATTTAGAGAGAGGTGCGCGAATCAGGCATGAGAGATTAGGGCAAAGGAATAACGGAAGAAACTCCATAATGTAGCCGGGCAAATGCCATTACAACATTGTTTGCTGTTCCGACGCAGAACATAAAGTAAACTTACTTGAATGTACTTTTCCAACTCCAGACAGCATTGGTGGTTGACCTGAGAATCTGAGATGATATATGCTTTAGTTTAGAAGTAGTCTGATTGGTACTGATGGAGCAGATAAGTTGGCCTACCAACCTGAATGAATGCATACAGACACATAGCTCATTTTTATATCATGCCCAGCGTCGTGCTAATCAGGCTAACCTAGTCAGCGACATGTTTGCATCAGAGTGCCCTAAGGAGATGGTTTGCAATGCAAGAAAGGCCGTTCAAAAATTTAACAGTTTGTCTTGTACTCGTATTTTGACTTTAAGAGGTAGTTAGGTCAACCTGAATGTAAAAAAATATATCGCCGTACTATATGTATGGCTAAAATTTAATTTTGTAGCATATATATATGCTCATTAAATGATGTCTATAACTCTTGGGGTTATTTTCTAATCCTAGACTTTCTTTGAACACATAGAAGTGTGAGCTACATTAAATCTTAAGTATCCTTGTAAGGCTTTTCAGCTTTTTGTACCCATGTTTAAGTACATATTTGCCAAATATTTTAATAAAGTTCAGGCATAACAAATATATATTTGTTGCCTTACTGCTTTAGTCCTAGTAAATGTCGGTAAAAAGATATTAGAATAACAAAATTTGTTGTTAGTTGTTAAAACTTAAAAGGTTAACATGATGGCTTTAGATGGATGTTTGGCTGAAAGGCTACCTGGACAGATTTTTTGAACACATGCAAATACCAATAAATTTGTGTTACCTTCTCTATACTTCAAAATTTGGATGAAAAACTGTATGTTGATAAACTTGTTTCCTTTTATGAGATCGGCTAATGCCTATGCATTCCCCCTACATGATTTTATCTGGTCTACTGTAATGGTTGGGGGTATTGTATGTTCTCTTATGCCTGCTGTAGCGGTGATTAAATTCAAAAGGTTCACTTATATGAATTGCTTAATGAATTATGAAGCAATAACTTGATTGACTTGTTCAAATGAAGTTAAGCATAACTATAAGTCTGTTCTTTAGATCACACTACCAGATTCCAAATCATTTTTTGGCTTGAAAGACTTACTCCCTTTTGATTATGTAACCATATAATCCTCTTTTAACACTTATAAGATCATGTCTTTTGACATGGAAATTGTTTATTATGCTGAATCTTTCTTTTGGTAAAATACAAATATACAAGAGTTGTACATGTGTTGATCACATCATAATACTCTTTCTATTCTGGAGCTGTTTAAATGTGTATTTGACATGTGGCTTACATGTATATTCTCTTATGTAAAAAATCTTTTGTATCTTTTTGGTTTTCACATTTTATTTTCTGGTACAATAATAGGGAATCCCTCCTATTACTCGTATGGCACTTGGGCAAACTACTTGGATTACTGTTCTATGCAGAAAGTTGAGAGACTGGTGGCATTGGGTATTACATAATTGTTCAATTTTGTAGTTATGGCAGTTTAACTATCCGTGAATGCAGTACAAACTGATGGTTTATTTGGTTTGGTACTTGACTGCAGGTTGCAGATGGGGAGCTACCAATTATTGCATCACATGGGTTAGTTTGTCACATATTAATTTGTAATGTGTGCATTTTCATGTGACCAGCTTGTTTATCAACAAAGAAGTCAATATAAATAATCAAAATTGCAATGTTGTCTTGAATTTTTTCGGGTGATATGGGTTTATTATGTTCACTTGACAGAACTGAGATTGAAGCATACAATATACTTCCTCCTGGTGTGCGTGTGGTGATTTTGAAAGCATTATGTGATATTCGTGTTGAGGTACAAGATTTATGATTCTCTAATCTGCTTCGTTTTGTACTTTCTGGTGTGATAAATTTGGCTTCTACATTACTCGGAATACTGTTTCTATCATTTTTTGACTATAACACTAAGTTTGTTTACCTTATCTGTCCATTTACGTGGTTGCTGCTATGAACAGTGAAACAGCTGATGTATGAAAACTAGTGAGGAACGAGAAACCAAAGAAGTCATCTGTATGCTTATTGATTAAAGATATCATTGTATGTTTTGTGTGTGAGAGGATGCTATATTGTTAGTATATCCACCGTAGTAATATTAATAGAGTTGTGGTAAGGAAAATCAGTTAGTAATTGCCTATTCTTAAAGTTAGCCAATTAGGGTTTGAGTTATATAGATATATTTATAAATCCCAAGATATTGAGTAGACACTTTCATAATTGATTATCATTATACCCCCAAGTGATGCATTGTTTTTCGCCTGGTTGATATTATACAACTAAAGATGTTTAAGCCTTTTGACCTTTTGAGTCCAAATTTTGGATTCTAGAAATGTTTGCGATTTCCTTTAAGTTGAGTGAATTGCATTCTCGCAACGTAATAAAAATATAACTTTGATATTTGCCCTTAGAAGAGAAGAGAAAGAAAATAAATGCTCTATTTGGTTGGAAAAAATGGAATGAAATTAAAATATATTGTGGACATTTGTGCACAAGTTTGATTCTTTCCTCTTTCCATCTACATGTTCTAACAAAAGCTCAATACTTCCAATCTACGATTGGATTTATTGATGTGAGTCATTAGGTACTCTTTTCGTCTATTCAAATTTGTTTAGCGTTCTTTGAATAATTTAAGAGTACCCGAATATTTGTTAATTAAAATTTGCTCAGTTATAGAGTATTATTTTAAATATAAATAATCTTATATGCAATTTATTTCGTACATGAGAGTATAAATAACAAATGGATTCGAGCCGAACACTTATAATGAAATATGAGTCGGACACTTGTAAATATATATCAGAGTCTTAAATTGTCCGGACTATTGAATATTAGGGTGGTAAGGTTCGATTTGATAGTCGTTCAAATGAAAAATGGGATTCAAATTCAGTTATATTTTTATTCGATTACGATATTTGTTTGTTTCTCTTCGAGTTGGATACGAATGGAATCTGGGTTACTGGGATTTGTTTTCGGCCCCAAGTGTATCCCTTGTACATCAGGGTTTAGGGGAAGGTCAGATGTACACGGAACTTACCTCTAGTTATAGGAGTAGAGCTCAGCTTGGACAATGCAAGAACAATAGTTAGATACAGTTCTGTTACCTGAACTCTTCGATTTCGCCCTTGTACGGATATTGACATGACATGAGAGTGGCTGTGGGATCTGAGTCTGATCCTTCCTTTTGTAACCGGACACTACATCTTGCAGTGTAGAAATCTAGTTTAAAAGGCCTAAAAGAATCAGTTATCTATGTTATCCTTTTGATTTTAGGCTATGAATTTGACATATATAAATTATAATTAAGTGTATAAGATATATTAGTAGTAGACATTGTTTATAGATATGTGAATTTTGATTATATGAAATTTACTTGTTGAATTAACATGCTGAGTCCCCGCACTACTGCACCAGGCCACCAGTGTCCAATTTCGGATCCATATTGCGGAATCCTATTTTGTTTCCTAAACTAAGAATCATTGACATAGAAATGCAGATATAAGAGCACCATAAAAGACAAGAAACATTCAATATAAATTAATAAAAATAGCATGCATGAAGTTCACTGATAGAATTATATTATGTTTCATTGTTTGCTGATTTTTATCATATTCTCTAATTACTTTTCAGTGCTTAAAAAATTAGTTCTTTGTTTCTTCGCAGCAAGAAGATATTCGGAACTATATAGATAACTCAATAAAGCAAGGTGTTCATCTTTCGACATTCCGCAAAGAACGCATTGGGGGTGATTCGCATGGAATCTCCTATTGGTAATTTCGGTCAATTATATTGTTTATCATTTGTATCCTGATTCTTAAGTAGTGTTGTTCGCTGAATCGTCACAAAATACATTATGTATAATAGGGAAAGTTACATTCTAGTGATGTGATGGTTTCTATTCCGTGTTGATTATTTAGTATCTCTATTTTATTGTTGTAGGTATGAAGACGATCCTGTCATTGGCCAGAGGTTGTACAGAGAAATAAGAAAAGCGGAAGTGAAGAAAGGAAAAGGGAAAATTGTTGAACCCATCCCCATTTCATGTTACCAGTGGGAAGCAGCTGCAACTAATTTGGATGAATTTCAAGATGTTTCTGTAAGTTCTAATTTTCTAATGTCTTTTGGGATGTTTATACGCATTTACATACTGTATTATGTATACCCATCTATATAGGATGGCTCATAGGTTAAAATTTATTAGTGCCTATCTGCCAACCTTTAGTTCATGCCATTAGTCAGGTTTATAATATCCCTAGATAAATGGAATAGCCATTGCGGAAATTACTTTCAGGAAGCCTCGTCTTTTTGGTCTCCTAGTTACATTCTTGTCTGGTAAGAGATCTGTCTTTGGTTGCAGGAGAAGCTTTCCTCAAGCAAAAATAGAACAGAGGCTTCAGTTGGGAAGAAGTTAAAATTTGACGTGCTTCCAGAGGTTGAGAAGGCCCTTAAGGTAATTTCAACTTCTTAAGGAATCGCTGGTCGGAAGTTTTTATGTTGGAACCAGAAATTACCCCGCCGGGGGGGGGGGGGGGATTGCATAGAACTTAAAAACAAGTTGATATTTCTTCTTCTTTCTGTTTACAACTGTCTCAAATCACTAATACCTTAAAATATGTACAACTCAGCTTGAAAAAGTTATCGTAATATATTATATATACCAGAACTGTAAATAGTTTAGTAAGGATACAGTGACATAAGCTACAGAACACATGAAAAATTATGCAGCAAGATACCAATAAAACTGTATATAAATTTATTGGGTTCAACCGTTCAAGATGTAGTTGTTAGCTCTTTTGTGTCTAGACTTGGGTTAGATTCCTCTAAGTATATCAACATAATTAAAAAAAAAAATTAGGGACATTCGAACACATGGTACTCTTGATCTTTATATGGTGCAGTGATTAGAGCATCTCCAACAGCCTCTTTATTTGAGCTCTTAAGTTTGAAAATAAAGAAGAATGCTTGGACTAGAGCCCCAAGAGACTCTTAGAGGCTCTTTAAAAGTTTAAGAGTGTCTTCTCTCTCCTCAATTCTAAGAGCCTCTACATGGCTCTTAACTACTATTTTATTGTAAATTAGTAAGTCATACTTTTTTCTCTCTTTACACTTTTTTTGTTTTTTTGAGTTCAAGTTGCTTTTAATGATATAAAATTGAATGAGGAATGGATATAAAGAGCATTGTTGGGAGATGAATGCACACTAAATTGCTAAGAGCCAATAATTTATATTATATTTAGGAGTGATTTAAGAGTCTCTTGGAGTTGCTCTTAAAATTCTTAGGTCTATTGAATATTTAATTTGGGTTGGACTCCCTTTGGCATATTGTTGTATTACCTATTAAAGAAAATGGAGGTGATATTCGAACACATACCAAACAGTTTAATTTCTCACTTAAATGGTGTATTAGCTATATTTGAAAAACAGCACACCTAATATATTAATATCCAAGGGTAGGCTGGAGCCTGCCCAAACCCATCTGTTTCCGCAACTGTCTATATCCCTTTGACCTCTCATCAATATTTCTCCACTCACAAATACCTGTTTTTACTTATTTCAATATTATTATTACTACTATTTTTCAGTTTATCTAAGAGCGGTAAAGATTTGTATGAATATGTATGTATTCTTTGATTGTTCTCTGGACAGACAAAAGAAAAGCTATTGAAAAAACAACAGAGACAGACACTTCTTCTTGATAATATGATTAGCATGGATGGACTTCCTCCTGGACGCTCTCTTCGTGGTAGAAAGCATGTCTCATATACTTTTGGTAAGAGGTCTATATATGTTGTCATTTTATTTTTCTTAACATTTCCTACTTATCGTTGGGTTCCACTTGAT
The DNA here is from genome assembly GCA_036435485.1 of Saposhnikovia divaricata. Classification (NCBI taxonomy): domain Eukaryota; kingdom Viridiplantae; phylum Streptophyta; class Magnoliopsida; order Apiales; family Apiaceae; genus Saposhnikovia; species Saposhnikovia divaricata. The sequence continues at coordinate 246,313,941 of CM071594.1, read as the reverse complement.
AGGAGAGGTTACCAAACTGGTTTGGATATGACTATATGAATAGCTAATTTAATAGTTGTCTCATATACTGCATTCATATCATTTTTTGCAGATGACTATGACAGATCAATCAATGAAGCTATCAGTGTTACCAAGTACGGATCCATCACCTTGACAAGTTCATAAATTATACTTCATGTGGAGTATTATAAATCTTCAAAGATATAATTCCATTACTTATTAGACAAAATAGTCCTCAATTATTTGACTTGTATATCTGATTTATAATTGTTGCATCAGAAGAAAGCAATCTCCACCAGAAACTACTTTCAAAAGAGAAGGTACTAGATCTGATGTTTCGGCAAATGGTGAAATGGGCGGTCCTTCCCAGTTTTCTGAACAGTCGTTTAGCATGCTATCTCCAGAATCATGTGATCGCGATGAAAATGATGAAGATCTTACCTATGAAACATTGGGTCGCGGGTATTCTCACTTCTGTTTATTATATTATGTATAATTTTTATTTTTTTATCTCGTGAACTGCTTGATAAACTCGTGATATAAAGCAGTCGAAGAAGACAGAGGCCTGGACGGTATCCGACCAAGGAGTTTGCTGAAGAACTGTCCGATAATGATGCAGAATTTGACAGTGATGAGGAGATAGTTGGGGAAGCCGTATATGATGATGAATATATCAAGAGGCGGAAAGGAACGAGGAAGATGTCCAGTGGCTCTGAAGGAGATGAGGAGTATCATTGGGAAGGTGAAAATGTGGAAGAGGAGGAAGAAGAGGATGATTACTCCCTGAGTATGAGTGATGATAGTGATGACCGTATGAGCGATGATAGTGGTAAGCAACAAATTTCTAAAAAATTACCAGGTCGCACTAGGAGGGGATCTAAGTTAAGGTCAGTTAATGACTTCGATTCGGGTCCAAGACGTAGTAACAGAGCCACCAGAAACCGAATAGATTACAGAAAATTAGAAGTGTCAGATTCAGAAACAGAATCGTTGAAACCTGAGAAATCAAATGCATCAGATGAGCACACGGATGCAAGTGACAAGGAGGAGTTTTCAATAAATAGTGAGAGTGAGGAATCTGAGGCCAGTGATATCCAGTACATGGATGAGGCATCAGACGAGGAGCAGCCCGTGGCGTCAGACGAGGAGCAGCCCGGGGCGTCAGACGAGGAGCTGCCCGAGGCATCAGATGAGGAGCAACCTGGGGCAATCCATGAAGACCAGCCGGAGGCAATTTATGGAAACCAACAGGAGGTAGTGTATGGAAATCTATCGGAGGGAGTGTATGAAAACGATCCGAAGGCAGTGCATGGAAACCAATTGGGGGGTGCGTATGGAAACCAATCGGCAGGGGCATATGGAAACCAATCGGAGGGAGGATATGGAAACCAATCAGTGGCAATGTATGGAAACCAATCGGAGGCAGTGTATGGATACCAACAGGCAGCAGCAGACGAAGAGCAGGTTCAGTATCCTATCAGAGCTGATAGCCCAGTTCAGGACAAGGCTGAAGTTCAGAGAAGGGGTTTTCTTGATCTAAATGAGCTTGCCCCAGGTTCTGGATTTGATGATGGTCCCAACTCAATGATGAAAGATGAAGATACAGATAACTTCTGAGGTTTCCCTTGCTTACAAGTTATATTTGTAGGCTTATCTCCTGGAAGCTTGTTACGATTCACAAGCTGTGTTTGATTGACTGCGGAAGTTAGTGCAAGTTGCAATTAGAGAGTTACTTGCTAGCATATTAGTACAACTGCCTTCATGCAGCTTAGTAATGAATTTCATGAAGGGGTAAGGGTGCTGAGATATTACTGTAGATTGACTTGTCGTGTTTAGTTTCTGGTTCAAGTATAAAGTGTACGGTGTACTATAACCTGTTATTTACCTGATGAAAAAAATATTAAAAAGAAGTATATGTAAGATTATCAAGATCTTTACTGTACCTGTTAGTCCATGGTCTGGCCACTGACAAGTTGGGATGGTCTGATTTGGGTTTCTAAATAATCAAACTTGTAAAAGCATTGTAATAGTGATATAATAACAATGGTTTGCTAAAAAATATATATATTTTTTTATGAATTATAATGGTATGTATCTTTTATATTTTAAGCGATACATGTATATTTAACCAAATGGATATCTTTATTGATTGTAAATTATATGTTAAAACGTCAATTTTTGGAATTGCAAACCTTAGATATTTCCGAGCTTATCACATATAATAGTTTTTCCAACACTATCATCAATGCACAGAAAGAAAGTCGATAGAAATTGGTCTTTTCTAGTTTTGACATGTAATTCCTTTCACCCCACTTCACTGGTCCCTTCTGTTGATCCAGCAACACCTTTACTAGTTCCTTTATCCTTGACACTGCTTCTGCTTTTGCTAGTTCCTTCTGCATTATGTCCTCGAACCTTGTCTTCGAGAGCTTGAATTAGATTTGAAAGACAGACATCTGCATCTTTGTTCGCAGTCTTAGGCATGAGGTTCTCTGCAACATCAGCAGGTGTGATGTTGACCTCAGTCATCAACTGTTGAATCAAATCAAATTTTGGATGTGCTTCCACCTCCAGGTAACTTTTGGCAAGAACCTTAAACCCCTCAAAACTGCAGTAAGACATCTCAACTTGATAGTCCATTCGACCAGTTCTAATAAGAGCTGAATCGAGTTTATCCACATAATTTGTGTAAAGACGATGATTCTCTCGCCTCCAGATGCAGACCACAGCCCGTCGATGAAATTCAGTAATCCTGATAGAGTAACTTTGCTGTCACACTCCACGTTGGGTTCTTCATCAGCTTTCCTCTTCCCCTTGTCACTGCCTAAAGGTTTGCCCTCATTCTTGTTCCTCTGATGGGTAAGGTCGAGTGCACAGTCGATATCCTCAATTACAATAATCGATTTACTCGTAGTGTGCATCAAAAGCATTCTCAACTCTGCGTTATCCTTGACAGCAGTCAGCTCAAGATCATAAATATCATAGTTCAGCAGATTTGCCATTGCAGCAATCATGGTTGATTTTCCGGTCCCCGGAGGACCATAAAGCAGGTAACCTCGTTTACATGCTTTCCCAATTCTGGCATAGTAATCCTTACTTTGGCTGAATGTTAACAAATCTTCAACAATCTCCTGCTTCTTTTCCGGCTCCATGGCCAAAGTATTGAAAGTAGCCGGATGCTTATACACAATACCACTCCATGACTTCCCATGGCCTGGATAATGTTTGGTGCTGCTGTTGTTAGTGTATAGCTTTCTCTCCCTATTTTGCCTGATAATATATTTCCCCGTGTTGAATACATGCTCCAAGTAAGAGTTAGTTATCGTCTCTCGGTGCTTATTATGAAACTCAAGGGTGTAATATCTTTTTTCTGGCCCGGAATAATGTGAGTTTGACAGCGAAGACTCAACCTTACTTGAAAGCCACAACACCTGTACGTCATTAAATGTATCACTCACTCTTTCATGCTCGTCCATGCTTATTACTAGCCCTTCTCTATTTATCCCCACCTCAGCTTGGAGTCTTTTGGCATTCTTGGATGAGTTGGCACTTAGATAGGCCTTTACTAAGCGATATGCTTCGTTGCGTCCGAGCTGGCTTCCAGTGAATTCATGGATGGAGAGTTGAACGTAAGGATTGAAATGGTCGACGAGCCTGTGTATGTATGACTTCAAGTAGCTGCTAAGCTCAACAGGAGCGCAATTGCAGATGATCGTCCAAAGACGTAGGAAATTTTTGATTGTTGAGCCAAATGTTTTCCACAGCCTCGTCATTGTTCCTGGGGGTGCCATTGATGTTGATTTGTTGCAGAGACTCGAAACAACTCTTGGTTTTTTTGCTCCTCTATTGTAGGCAATGAAGAGTTTGGTTTCTCTTCTCTGTCACTTGTTGATAGAAATGAATAAAAAACATGTTACATAAAATAAGAGCTGATCCTCGTGTGTACCTTGAAGAATCAGATGCTTCTTTTAAAAGATATTGTCAGTCTTTTTAGAATCCTCTAGTATTTTTACTATCACGTCTTGACTGTGTTCATCTTAGGCCTAATTCGAATGAAATCAATTTACCCATTTCCTGAAGATTTCTTTATTTACAACTCATTAATTGTTTACGTTAATTTAAATCATGACTCGACCAATTCAAACCACGTTTGTGTACTGTTTCATGCTTCAAAAGAGATTTAATTACTAGTTTTTTTTAAAAAGGAATATTTAAATACATTTGTCCCTGGAAATTTGAAGGAATAGTCAGCATTGTGAACGCCACTGAGATATGGTTAATCAGAACTATCCTGTGCGGCTGGGGGCACAGTTCAATTCTTGCCTGTTGATTTTCTTATCATTGGGGAACTGGTTATCAGTTTACAAAGTTTGTGTTCATTCAATCGAGGATATACGAGCAACATGCAAACAGAGACTTTTTCTGTTGCAAATGAGTTCGACTGTCTTCATGCAGCTTATTTATGATTTCCGTGATGTTTTAGTTTGTTTACAAGTAGGATGTGGTCACAGTGGAGCGTACGGTCTTTGTTCTGCGTACTAAAACCTGCTACTTACCTGATGAAAATAAATATTTAAAAGAAAGACTTCTTAGATTATCAAATCCTTGATTTTTATGGCATGCCAAATGACTATCTGGTTTGGAACTTTTGATAATTTGAGAAGTCTAGTTCTTTCTAAAATGTAACCATCATGCCACAACAGGAAATTAAGTTCTTACAGATAAAAAAACAAGTACACTACCATGGAACTGATGCATTGCCCAGTTTTCTACATTTACTTGTAATTGCCAATTCATGTGTCTTACTTAGGATGGGCGTCGGGGCACTTCGGGGTCGGGGAGTGCTATCCCCGCCCCCATCCCCGCATTCAAATCCGATCCTCGTCCCCGGCCCGATCCCCGTCGGGGACTATTTTTCATTCCCCGTCCCCGGCCCAAACGGGTAACGGGGATTCCTGCGGGGAATCGGAGAATTTTATTTAAAACAAAAAATAATATTAAACAATTTTTAACATTAACTAGTGAGCTCAAATGTAATAAATTTAGATAAAAAAAAATATTACTTAAAGAAGCAATTATAAATAACATAGAAATGAAGTTATTTAACTATTAGAAAGACAAACATATAACATTAAAACATCATTTTGTTTCCAATGTGAAGTATTGGAAATTCGTTTATATTAATATATAATTATTAATATATTTATATATATATATATATATATATATATGTATATGTATATGTATATATGTATGTATGTATTAAAGTGTGGTGAAATCGAGCCGGGTAGAGAAAATCGGGGCGGGGGTCGGGGATCGGGCCGGGGACACATAAATACCCGGCCCGCTCTTCGCATTTTTTTTAAAATTGTTCCCGCTCCCCGGCCCGTACCCGAAAAAATCCCCGAATCCCCGTCCCGTTCGGTGCGGGGATCGGATCGGAATCGGGCGGGCCGGGATGAATGCCCATCCCTAGTCTTACTCTTATGTAATTGCATATTTATTTTAGCTCTGCTAAAGCTTCTTGATTATTTGGCAGGCATTTCATCCACTAGCATTGGCTCCTTCTGTTGATCCAACAACATTACTTATTAACTTCCACCTTTACTGGTTCCTTCTGTGTATTTGATGACATTGCTTCTACCTTTGCAAGTTCCTTCCTTTTCTGGTCGTCCTTGAGTTCATCAAGAGCTCGAATCAGATTCAAAAGACAAAAGTAGCCGGATGCTTATACACAATATGACTCCAGTTAATCTTAAGGCCGGGAATAGTGAACTGTTTGCCGTTGCTGTTGTTGGTGTATAGCCTTCTCTGCCCATTCCGCCTCTGAATTTCTTTGCCCTTCTTCAATACATGCTCCAAGTAAGTCTGAGTTATCATACATCTCGGAGTTTCTGATGAAACTTAAGGGTGTAACATCTTCTTTCTAGCTCGGGAAATTTTGAGTTTGACCTGGATGGCACAACCTTAGTACTTAAAACCCAGGAAACCTGCACGCCATTAAATTTATCACTCACTTTTTCATGATCATCCATGACTAACACTAGCTTCTTGCTATCTATACCCACCTGCGCTTTGAGTCTCTTGGCATTCTTGGATGAGTTGGCGCTGAGATAGGCCTCTACACGGCTATATGCTTTGCCAGTAAATTCATGGATGGAGATTTGAATGTAAGGATTGAAAAGACCAAGGAGCCTGTCTTTGTACGAATCCAAGTGAGGGACGAGTACGCGCTCAATAGGAAAGTTTCGGCTGATGATTGCTGTAACAAATCAGACTCAGATTAACAAGAACACGACAGATTCAATTACAATATCGATCGAAAAGAACCCACAAAGGTCAATTTATCATAAATTAAAGATAGATACTGCCTTTCGAGAGGGCAGCTCTCTCCCAACAACCAAATATAAAATGACAACTTTCAGCATAACCCTAATCGACTTTACCACAATCCCTTATACCCTCTTTTATTACAAATTCCCTTTTTTGCCCTTAACATTTTACTTCAATCTCTCTTTTGTCCTTCACCCTGTGAAATGACCTTGCTGCCCCTCTGTCTACGCCTGACATATGTTATCAATTTCTCTGACTTACTCCCATGTATCACATTGCCCTGCCCCCAAAGATTCACCTTGTCCTCAAGGTGGAAGGATGGAAAACGAGCTTGCAACGAGACTGCATCTTCCCACGTAGCTTCAAACTGTGGCAGTCCCGTCCATTGAATTAACACCTCCAGCTCCTGTGGTGGCCCTGCCTTAGTTACACGAACATCGAGCAAACACTCAGGTTCTGCTATCATCTCCAATTCTGCACTCAACTGAGATGGAAGGGTAGGTGTGGCTGGTAAGGGTCCAATGGCCCGTTTGAGTTGGGAAATATGAAACACCGGATGGATTTTACTAGTGTCTGGTAGCTTTAACTTGTATGCAACCTGGCCTATTGTCTTGATCACTTCGAAAGGGCCATAGAATCGAGCTGCCAACTTCTCATAAGGACGTTTGGCAAGGGAGCGTTGACGATAAGGTTGAAGCTTGAGGTACACCATGTCACCTACCTTAAACACCTCATCTCGTCTTTTTCAGTCAGCATTAATCTTCATATGTTGTTGGGCTTTCAACAGATAGAGATGCAGCTCATCCAGTATACCATCTCGTTCTTGCAATAAAACCTCCACACTATCCACAGGGGACTGCCCTTTTCCTAGACGTCGAACCAATGGTGGATCACGTCCGTACAAAATTTTAAACGGCGTAAACTTGGTGGATGAGTGGGGAGCCGTGTTATAGGAATACTCAGCCCAGAAAAGCCATTTCAACCACGACTTTGGTTGAGCCCCAGCAAAACATCGAAGATATGCCTCCAAAGTCTTGTTAACAATCTCACTTTGGCCATTCGTTTGCGGATGGTACGAAGTGCTCCGCTTGAGGTCAGTACCTTGAAACTAATATAATTCTCTCCAGAAAGTGCTGAGAAATATTCGATCACGATCTGAAATGATGGATGTAGGAAAGCCATGGAGACGAACTATTTCTTTAAGGAAAGTACCAGCAACAGTTAGAGAAGAAAACGGGTGACGTAGAGGTAAAAAATGTGCAAATTTGGACAAACGGTCCACCACCACCAATACAGTATCGACTCCTCCCGATAATGGCAACCCCTCAATGATATCCATTGAGATGTCGTCCCAAACCTGGGTGGGTAGGGGCAGCGGCTGTAATAGCCCCGCTGGTGTCTGCTGAGAAACCTTGTTTTGTTGGCATATCCCACATTGTTCCACATATATGGTGACATCTTTCCTCATTCCCATCCAAAACCATTCGGCTGCCAAACGCAGGTAGGTTTTCACCTCCCCTCCATGCCCTCCAATCGAAGAATCATGATATAATCTTAACAGTGTAGGGATAAACGAGGAAGATTTGGGAACCACATAACGACCCTTGTAAAATAGGGACGTACCTTGCAAAGAGAACCCCACGTGTGCCCGTTGTCCTGTCTCCAAATCCTCTTTTATTTGCTGGAGCAACGAGTCACCTTGTACCTCGGTGTCTAAAACTGACCAGTCAATGCAAGTCTGAGAAACTAGAGATCCCAACTCAACTTCTCCCACCGATTTACGAGATAGGGCATCTGCGACCCGATTAGAACTACCAGGTTTAAATTGAATCTCGAAAGAAAACCCAAGGAGCTTGCTAACCCAATTCTGGTAATCTGAACCAATTTCTCGCTGTTGCGTGATGTAGCGCAAACTCTGTTGGTCTGTTCGAATAATAAAGTGTCATCCCAAGAGGTAGAAACGCCACTTCTGGACTGCTAAACAAATTGCCATCAATTCTTTTTCATAGACAGATTTTTGTTGTGCCCGCATACCCAACAGCTTGCTAAAGAATGCGATGGGACGACCCTCTTGCATCAATACCGCACCAACTCCAAAACCAGAAGCATCGGTCTCGAGAACGAATGGTTTATGAAAATTCGGCATGGCTAAAACCGGAGGTTGGATCATAGCCTGTTTTAACCTTTCAAAAGCAGTTGTAGCCTCTGTCGTCCACCCAAAAGAATCCTTCCGTAGCTGGTCTGTTAGAGCCTGTGCAATCTGCGCGTAATGCCTCACGTACTTTCTATAGTAACCGGTGAGTCCGAGAAATCCACGTAATTTTTTAAGATTTCTCGGGCATGGCTAGTCGAGAATTGCCTTGACTTTATCCATGTCCACAGCCACACCTTTTCCCGAAATTACATGACCCAAATACGCCACTTCCTCCACCCCAAAACTGCACTTCTTTCGGTTCACCACCAAACTGTTCAGCTGCAACTTCTCTAATGCCAATTGCATATGACTGATGTGTTCTTCCCGGGACGAACTATATGCTAGTATATCGTCAAAGAATACAAGAACAAACTTCCGTAAGTAAGGTCGAAACACCTCGTTCATCAAGGATTGAAACATGGAGGGTGCGTTCATCAACCCAAAAGGCATGACTAAGAACTCATAGTGGCCGTCATGGGTGCGAAAAGCAGTCTTGTGAGTGTCTTAAGGTTGAACCAAAATTTGGTGATACCCGGACTTTAAATCCAACTTCGAAAAGATTCTAGCTCCATGTAATTCATCCAATAATTCATCAATCACCGGTATAGGGTATTTATCCGGGACCGTTTCTTTGTTTAAAGCCCGGTAGTCGACACAGAATCTCTAAGACCCGTCCCTTTTTTTGACCAATAACACGGGACTCGAATACGGGCTGGTTGAGGGTTTTATGATTCCTGCTAGCAACATCTCTTGTATCAAACGTTCAATCTCATCTTTTTGGGCTTGGGGATAACGGTAAAAACGTACACCAACGGGGTTTGATCCATCCTTGAGTACAATAGCGTGTTCGTGCCCCCTTGAAGGTGGCAGTCCCGTAGGTGTGGCAAACACTGATGCATACTGTTCGACAGCCTCTTTCAAAAACTTAGGTACATCAGCTTCCTCTTTTTCAACATTGGCATTCTCCCCTTGCACCTGTTTAAGTTCCACACAGTACCCTCCCCCTGTTTTCCTTATGGTTTTTAACATTGCCTTAAGTGAAATCTGGGAGCGAACAAGAGAGGGGTCACCAATTAAAGTCACGGTTCTTCCAGCATCATCATACTGTATAATCTGGGTCTTCCAGTTGCACACCACATTCCCAAGCGTTTCTAACCATTGTACTCCAAGAATTATATCAGAATTACCCAATTCGAGCGGCAAGAAGTCATCCCTCACTTCCACAATCCCTTCTAGTTGCACCCCCACTGACTTACACAACCCTGTGCCTCAAATTGACTCGCCATTTCCCAGAGCGACTCCAAACCCACCATAGTCGGACACTACGATCCCCAACTCTTTAACCTTCGATAATGAAATAAAATTGTGTGTCGCCCCAGGGTCTATCATGACAATTACTTCTTTCCCCTTGATTGTACCCCGTAGTTTCATTGTCTTGGGATTTGACAACCCTATAACTGAATTAACGGAAACCTCGGTTGGCAGGTGCACCTCCTCTGTTGGGGATGGTGGAGCTTCGCTGATTCCACAATCCACATCCTCTTCGTCGTCTTCATCAATTAATAACACACTCAGTTCACGCTTTTTACATCTATGCCCCATCACCCACTTCTCATCACACTTAAAGCATAGCCCCTTGGCCCTTTTGTCCTGCAGCTCCTTATTAGTGAGACGTCTCATCTCTCCCCCTACTTTACTTGGACTTTGAGTAAACTGTTTAGGAGAACTAACTGAAGCCTGCGACTCCCCAGCCTCAGTTGCCCAACTACGGATTGATGAGGGACTCTGTGGTGAACTATACCCTGTTGAACCTCCATGACTAAACCCCTCAATCCGCCAGGCCAACTCCATTGCTTGCTCCAAGCTCACTTGGTTAATGATTCTTATCTCAGTTTTAATTTCCTCCTTCAATCCGTTCAAGAATTGCCCCAGTAGGATCGTCTCTGGAATCCTCTCTAAGGGTGCTGCAGTTTCAATGAATCTCAACCGATAGTCAGACACCGTCGAAGACTGAGTGGTCGCCAGCCACTGTTCATACAGAGAACCCCCAGCTGTTGGGCGAAACTGCCTCAATATGAACATCTTAAGATCCTCCCACCATCGTATGGGATGCCTTCTATTCTCCCACTGATACCACCTTAACGCATCCCCCTCTAGCGCCACTACCACCGCCTCTAACCGCTCAGCCTCCGTCAATTTGTAGAATTTAAAATAACGTTCAACTCGTAACACCCAGCCATCGGGATCAGACCCATCGAACAAGGGCATGTCCAACTTCCTATACCGCCAATTTCCTGGCCCTCCACCAGACCCAGCTGCGCCAAACAAACTCCGTTCCCCTATTGGACTTCCAATGACCACACCCCCACTGCTAAGAGGCGTGTGTGGCTGTTCTCGTCCCCCCAATTCCCCATTGTTAACACTCCCATCTCCTCTCTGTAAGCTCAAAGTTGGAGGGTTTTTGTTAGGCCGAATACACACTTATAATCAACTAAGTATGAGAGAATAACAATATGTTCTTTAAAAGCTTTAAAAACTGTTTGAAATTAACTTCTCTCTCAGTGATGTAAATTATCACAGAGAGCTGCTTAGGTTACAATGAATAATATGATATTACACGATCGATACCCTTCTAGGGTTAACCTAACTGTATTTATAAAGTATACAGCTACTATACAATCGATAATTGATACTCCTATAAATTAGCTATACAATTGACATCAATTACGATTGCTACTCGTCTCCTTAGTCAACTCAATCTCTTTGACAGCTATCCAATCTTCAAAGATATTGCTTCCATAATAAATCTTCAATCACTGTTGACCAGTAGACGCTGCCTCCAGACAGAGTTTGACAAACTCTATCGAGCTTCCAACAATCAGCGTATAGCAAACTCTGTTTAGCTTATAACTGTCAGAGTTTAACTAAACTCTGACTGCTTCCTGTTTAAACTCTGTTTTTCCCTGCAAAACTTAAACACTGATATTAACCATATCAATTATATTTAACAATCTCCCCCAACTTGTTCATTAGTAAAAATGCACAAGTTAACAATAATTGATGATGTCAAAACAATTTCATACAAACATAGTGTTTATCAAAATAAGCAGAGTTTAAACTTGACTTAACAAAAGTCTACAAATAACAAGAAAATTCTTACAGACTTTAATCTCTAATCTCTTCAAGATCTGGCATTGTTCTGAGATAATCTATGAGTAATCTTCTTTCTGCATTTTTAAGCTCAATCTCCATAGCTTCTTTAATCTCTCTTAGCTGAGGATCACTCTCATCTGTCTGATAGATAGCAGATCTAAGATCATAGATTTTGTTTCTTCTCATCTCATTTCCCAGTCTGATAAATTTGACTTCTTCTGACTGTGAATTGAAGTCAAGTACTGTGATTCCCAAATCAGTCTTTAATTTCGCAGTACCCTTCTTCATTTCAATAAGATTTCCATTCCAATCCCTGTACTTAGGAACATATCTGCTATTGCACTTCATCCATCTGATTGCCAAATTCTGGAGCATTTTCTTTTTGAGCACATTTGCAACTGATTGAGTCCTTTGACTATTCACCTTGAAAAGATATAGAACATATTCTAATTCTTCCCAATATTTCAAGCCAATATCATTCTCACCAATTCTAAATATTGTCCCATCAGCCATGAAGTACAAGAGAAAGTCCTTCTTTAAACTCTTCTGATAAACTAACTGTACTGATTCCAGTCTGTCCAAACTCTCTTGAGTGACACCACGACCTGGAACAGCCAGTGAAGAAGGATCTCTAGGACCAGTATATTGCCTTTTGTCCTTGTGTGAGCCTAGACCACCCTTATTGTTTCCAACCTTACCATACAAGGCTCTTCCATCAGAAAAATCCATAGAAACTCCAGATAATAGATTTGGATCATGAAGTGTTCCTTTCCTAAAAACTGATTGCAACTGAGAAGATAAAGGTCTAGACACAACTTGTGTAGCAACAGAGGTTGTGTTTTCTTTCTTCTGTACAACTTGTGTAGAAACAGAGGTTGTAACTTTCTTCTGTGAACTTTCTCCTTCAATGCCTTTCAGCTTGAGTTTAGCTTCTGCTGCCATTGTTTCCTTTGATAACTGTGATTTTTTACTAACATCAACACTTTCGTTGATCACAATGCCTTTAAGAACAGGCCTAGGAGCTTTTCCTTTCTTTAACTTACCAGACTTTAAAGCCTTGAGATGTTCTTCTTGTAAACTCTTTTCTTCAGCTTTAATGTCCTCAATTGTAACTCCTTCCTCATTCTCTTCAATAAACAACTTAGCAGCCAATTCTTCATCAGTCTGTGGATTAGAAGATAATAGCAAACTCTTGGTCTTTGAAGTACCTTGAGTATCAGTGTTTATCCCAACAAACTGTGATTTAGAGGACTTGCTAGTTTTCAGAGTTTGAAATTCTTCAGTTTTGCCCTTTCCTTTACTACTTGCTCCTCCATCTCCAGCATTATCCTTTCTGATCAGAGTTTGAGATTGCTTGCATTTGTCTTTAGCAACTCTCTCCCCCATTTTGACATCATCAGGATAAGAATAGATGTGATTAACTCCAAGGAGGTAGCAATAGAATCAATCTTTAAGGACATATCATTCTGATTTTCTTCAACTTTGCTCAGCCTGTGAGACAAAGTTTCTTGATTCTGAGTAAGATAGTGAAATTTATTCTTGTTGTCAAGTTTAATCATATCAGCTCCTCTAACAACATCACCTCGAACATCAGAGATTGCCTTTTGACACAGATCAAACCTAGAGTTGAGAGTCTTCACTTGTACAACTGTAGCCTTGAGACAAGATAGAATCTCTGGATTTGTAATTGTTCTGGAGGTTCTCTTGACAAATTCAGCTGCTCTTGCAGCAGGAAAGATACAAGTGTCCTTGTACCAGTCATTTGAAAATTGTTCAAGGTGTTCTTCTTCAGCATCTGCTTGATTTGAAGGACCAGCAAAATCCTTAACCTTAGCATCAGTCTGGACTGGTAAACTCTGAGAAGAGCTTGACTTAGTATTCCCTTCAGTTTCATCTCCAACCTCAGCTTCAACATGATGAGTGGATGGAGGAATTGGAATAGATGCATCAACAGTGTCAACAACATCCTCTGCAACAGTTTCAGTAGTAGATTCAACAATAGGCTGTACAACATCCTCTGCAGATTGCACAATAGTCTCAGAGTTTATCTCCTTAGGTGGTTGATCAATTTCCTCACCCTGTTCAACAGATTGATGAGCATCAGAGATTAACTCAGTGTGAGAAGCCACTGTTTCTTCATGTACCAAGGTGGTTTGATTGACTGCATCAGTGGGCTCAGAGAATACAGCAGATGAAGAGATTGGAATTTCCATGTTCTCAGAGAATGGGAACAATGGTTCAAGAATTTCATCCATTTGAGCATCAGCATTTCCATCTCTTTCTACCTCAACAGCAGGTATTTCCTTAGAAATATCCTCTGGAGCTTCAACATTAACATCTTCATCAGATTCATCAATAATTAATCTCCTTCTCTTAGCTGGAGGAATCACTTCTGCTCTCTCTTCTGCTGAAACAGAATCATCAGGTATAGAAGGAGATTTAGGTTTGTTTGCCCGTTCCTTATACTTCTTTGGCTTAGAAGCTTCAGCCATCCTCTGTTTTCTTTATGGCCTTATAGCCTTGCTTTTCTTTGGCTTCTTAGGTTTGGATTGTGGTTGAGGTTGAGGGTGTGATGAAGATTGTGGTTGTGGAGATGTTGTTGTAGTGATTGGCTCAGTGTTTATGGTTTGAAGTGGGTCAGTGTTTGTAGGTTGAGGTGGTGACTGTGGAGGTTCAATGATTGGTTCATTTTGTGGTTCTTGTGGTTGGTTGAGGAAATTTCTGAGAGCAAGAGGATAGATAAACTCTGGTAGTTGCTCTTTGTTAGCATCCTTATTTGTCAGATCAGAGAACATTCTCTTATGACATTGGAAAGGTTGGATAACATCCTCAACAGCAATTGTCAAATTTGGTAAACAAGCAGAGAATAAAGACTGACAAAAACGTGAGAAGTAAATAGTTGTACTAGACTCTGCAAGTTTTTCACCTAAATTCATAAGTACAAGACGACCAAAATCAAAGTTACTTCCATTAAGAAGAGAATACCCGATTTGAAGACTTTCACCAGGAATTACATCCCAGTTGGTGACCTTCTTGCCAAATGCACGAGTAATGCAATCAAAGAAGAAGCTCCACTCCTTCCTAAGCCCTGGCCGTTTGACATCCCCAATCTTATCCAATGAACCAGAAAACCGTATTTGTTGTAACATTTCTTTCAATTGACCCACAACAGCCACAGAGTATGAAGTGTGAGTATCAAAGTCCAAAACCTCACGAACAGTTGCAGGAGTTATGACAAACTCTTGGTCTTCATAGGTAAACACAATTGATGGAGTCCCATTCTCTCCACCATCATCATAAACAGAGTTTTTCCAGAAGATTGAGATTTGTGTGGCTGAGAGTGTCTCTGGTTGAACGAGAGCCTTACCAATCTCAGAGTCTCTTAAAAAGTTTTGGATCAGATGAAATGATGCTGGAGCTTTAGCAGTGTCTAGAATTGCAGCATAATTATTGGTAACAAAAGTTAATCCTTGAGCCACAAAGTTCTTGGTTGCCATTAGAACAGTATAAGACAGAAGAGAGTATACGGAAAAGTGTTTGTGAAAATGTTTAAGTGAAAGTAACAGAGAAATTGTGTGTGATGTTGTGTGTTTGTGGTTGTAAAGACGAAAAAAAAATGAATAATGAAATGATTTTGATTAGATCTGTAATTGGAAAACAAAACCCAATCGTTTTAGACATTAAACACGCAACCAATTTCTTGTTAAGTGTATGAGTGGGACACGTGTCACATAAATAGTGGAACAATTATTTACACGCGCAGTAATAATGCCTATTATTACTGCTGTTCTCTCTCCTATTTCCAATAAGCTTTAACTGTCTGACACAAATAAACAACTGGCAAATATGATATGCAAATGTCAAAAACTCTTTGTGTACTCCAAGTATATATTCTGTTTGAAATAAAATATTACCTTAGAGTACTCAATAAAATCCATCAGTGTTTATCAATTCTCCATCTTAATTACTGTTATCCTTTCAAACACTGCACAGTTGTGAATATACGTGTGTGTAGAGCAGAGTTTACTAGATCAGTATTTAGAGCATCTAGTATTTCATAAAATCCATAAAATAAATCAATAAACACTGGATGCACAAACTCTCATAGTATACACTGAATATATGATGAATGCTAAACTCTGTATTAAATAGTTTATATACATTAATAATTAACCTATAACCCCCAATTTTTTTTTTACTTTCTCCAGTAATCAGAGGTTGAAACTAGTCACCAAAAATCCTATAATTTTAGCCCTTATCAATTTGATAAGTTCTTGGGTCTTCCTAGCTTTCGACTAGTCACCAAAAATTAGAGAATTTTAGCCCTTACTATGTACCAGTAAGTTCCTGGATCGTCCTAGTTACAAACATGATCTCAAAGGAGTTCTAAAAATCTATATAGTTTAACTTTGGGGTTATTCTAATAACAGAATCAAATTTAACATCAGAAAAGAACAGAGTTTAGAGCTCATCAACATCATAAATTATTTATGAGAGGCAATGCACACAGTATTTACAGACTCAGAGTTTAGGATAAATAAAGTAAGAGATGCTATAAATATAGAACAGTATCATGATGTGTTAACTTTCTGCACAGTTTTAGATTAGATCACAGATAACTCAGAAAGATTCATGACTAATTACTGAGAATAATATTTCATACATGTATCTTCATCGGTGTTTATGTTCAGAAAGAAATATTATCAGAGTTTCTCAGAGTTTATTCAACAGTTGACAGTGTATGACTTAAAAGCATGCTACCAGAGTTTAACATTCATTGAGCAGAGTTTGCATATCAGAGATTAACATACCAAAGAAATATGCGCTAGTTATTGTTGATGAATATACCAGATACACTTGGGTGTATTTTCTAGCAAAGAAGGATGAAACTGCATTAACACTGATGGAGCATGTAAAGCTACTGGACAAAGGATCAAAACACAAAGTCAAAATAGTCAGAAGTGATAATGGAACTGAATTCAGAAATACAACAATGGAAGAATTCTGCAAGAACAGAGGAGTTAAGCAAGAATTTTCAGCACCTGGTACACCACAGCAAAATGGTGTAGTTGAGAGGAAGAACAGAACCTTGATAGAAGCTGCAAGAACTATGCTTGATGAAGCAAAATTGCCAACCTATTTCTGGGCAGAAGCAGTTCAAACTGCTTGTTATACTCAAAATGCAACACTGATCAACAAGCATGGAAAAACACCATATGAGATGGTGAGGGAAAAGAAGCCAAACCTAAAATATTTTCATATTTTTGGGTGCAAATGCTTTGTGCTAAAAACTCATCCTGAACAGTTGACCAAATTTGAGTTGAAAGCAGATGAAGGAATTTTTGTTGGCTATCCAGTGTCAACCAAGGCATTCAGAGTTTACAATCTGAGAACAAGGGTGGTTATGAAATCTATTCATGTGTCATTTGATGACAGAAAAATCACTGGACTTGAAGATGTTGATGAACATGATCAATTGTATTTCGAAAATGAAGATCTAATCTCTGATGAAATAAACTCTGATGACACTAGTCCAACAAACTCTGTCGCTGCAAACTCTGAACCTCTACTGGTACACACAGAAGAAATAGTACAGTCTGAACAAAGAGGAGAACCAGTTGAGGGGGAGCACGATCATAGTGATGACTCAAATTCTGATAGTGAGTCAACTGAAAATTCTGGATCAAACTCAAACTCTGATGACTCAAACTCTGGAAGTCCAAATTCTGACAGTTCAAACTCTGAGAGATCAAATTCAGGGGGAGCCTCAGCGAATGAATAAGAGCATCAAGATAATCAGAAAAACATTGATCAAGGGGTAGGATCAACTATTGATAGAAGTCATTTACCTACAGCTAGGAAATGGACAAAATCACATACACCTGATTTAATCATTGGAGATCCAGATGCAAAAGTTAGGACAAGAAGTGCTACAACAAATGAATGTCTGTTCCATGCATTTCTGTCCAAATCTGAACCAAAGAAAGTGGAAGAAGCTCTTCAAGATGCTGACTGGATAACAGCAATGCAGGAGGAGTTAAATGAATTTGAGAGAAATGAAGTATGGACCCTTGTACCTAGACCAAAGAATAGATATGTTGTTGGTACTAGATGGGTTTTCAGAAACAAAACTGACAGTGATGGGGTTGTTACAAGAAACAAAGCCAGACTTATGGCCAATGGCTATTCACAGCAAGAAGGAATAGACTATGATGAAACTTTTGCTCCAGTTGCAAGATTGGAGGCAATAAGAATCTTTCTAGCATATGCTTCTCACAAGAAATTCAAGGTTTTTCAGATGGATGTGAAGAGTGCTTTTCTGAATGCTAAACTTGAAGAAGAAGTGTTTGTTGAACAACCACCAGGATTTGTAGATCCCAAGTATCCAGATTATGTCTACAGGCTTGACAAGGCACTCTATGGACTTAAACAGGCACCAAGAGCATGGTATGAAACTCTGGCTCAATTTCTTTTAGAAAGTGGGTTCCACAGAGGTACAATTGATAAAACCTTATTCTATTTCAATCTTGGTAGTGATCTGTTATTAGTTCAAATATATGTTGATGACATAATCTTTGGATCTACTAATGATAAACTCTGTTAGAAGTTTGCCAAGCTCATGTAGTCTAGGTATCAAATGAGCATGATGGGAGAGCTTAGTTATTTTCTAGGGCATTGTTAAATATAATTGATATGGTTAATATCAGTGTTTAAGTTTTGCAGGGAAAAACAGAGTTTAAACATGAAGCAGTCAGAGTTTAGTTAAACTCTGACAGTTAGAAGCTAAACAGAGTTTGCTATACGCTGACTGTTGGAAGCTCGACAGAGTTTGTCAAACTCTGTCTGGAGGCAGCGTCTACTGGTCAACAGTGATTGAAGATTTATTATGGAAGCAATATCTTTGAAGATTGGATAGCTGTCAAAGAGATTGAGTTGACTAAGGAGACGAGTAGCAATCGTAATTGATGTCAATTGTATAGCTAATTTATAGGAGTATCAATTATCGATTGTATAGTAGCTGTATACTTTATAAATACAGTTAGGTTAACCCTAGAAGGGTATCGATCGTGTAATATCATATTATTCATTGTAACCTAAGCAGCTCTCTGTGATAATTTACATCACTGAGAGAGAAGTTAATTTCAAACAGTTTTTAAAGCTTTTAAAGAACTTATTGTTATTCTCTCATACTTAGTTGATTATAAGTGTGTATTCGGCCTAACAATTGGTATCAGAGCTTGATCTATTAATTTAATACAGTTTAAGATCCACACACACACACACACACAACTGTAATCAATGGCAGAAATTCCTCCTCCTACATCAGGTTCTAGTGCTGAGAAGGCTCAACCTGCAACTGTGAGTCGATATGAAACAATCAGGGTTCCTATTCTTAAGCCAACAGAATACTCAACCTGGAAGGTGAAAATGGCTATGTTTCTGGAAGCTACAGATCCAGAATATCTTGACAGAATTTATGAAGGCCCTCATAAGCCTACAAAATTATCTGTTGTTGTTGCTGGATAGGAAGCTAAATCTATTCCAAAGGAGAAGAAAGATTTGACTCCTGAGGATATTTCATCCATTGGAAAGGATGCAAAGGTTAGACATCTCCTTCATAGTTCTTTAGATAATGTTATGTCTAACAAAGTGATCAATTGTAAAACTGCAAAAGAGATTTGGGATGCTCTAGAGGTTAGATGTCAGGGAACTGCTGCAATTAAGAAGAATAGAAGGAACATACTCACACAGGAGTATGAACACTTTGAGGCTAAATCTGAAGAATCAATGACAGAAACCTTTGACAGATTCTGTAAGCTACTCAATGATCTGTCACTGGTTAATAAAGAATATGATCTAGAAGATTCAAATCTCAAGTTTACCTGAAAAGTGGGATGTCAAAACAACCACTATTAGAGACAATTATGATCTGGCTGATACTGATATTGATGAGATCTATGGGCTGCTCAAAACTCATGAACTAGAAATGGAACAGAGAAGCAGAAGATCAGGTAGAAAGTCAAAATCTGTTGCTCTAAGAGTTGAAGAAAGACCCTCAAAGAAGGAAGCATTCAGGAAGAAGGCAAAAGGAAAAGCCTTGGTCATTCATTCTGAAAGTGAGTCATCAAACTCTGATGTTGACTCAAATGCAGATGAATCATCTGATTCTGAAGATGATGAGGAAATGATGGAAATGGCTGCTTTGATGGTAAAGACTTTCAAGAAGATGGGTTTTAAGAACTTCAAGAAAGGAAAGAAATTCTCCAAGAATGATTAAAAGTTTGACAAGAAGAATTTCAGAAACTCTGAGAGAAAGGATACCAAATCTGGGAAAAGAGACAAGTCTGAGATTCAATGCTACAAGTGTAAGGAGATGGGTCATTATGCTCCTGAGTGCAAGAAGGGTAAAACTGAAAAGGCACTCTTCACTAAAGGCAGAGATTGGGCAGATACCTCTGACTCAGATGAGGATGTAAACTATGCTCTCATGGCTACTACTGTTGATGAAGCGGTAGATTCTGAAAACAAGGTACCTCTAACTACCTATGCTTATAAAATTGATGATATAACTGAATTAAGAATTTATCTTAAGTCCTTGCATATCAGTTATAGGGATCAGACTTTAGAGAATGAGAGAATCAAAACTGAGAATTCTGAACTCAAAGAGAGAAATAAGGTTGTAGAAGAGAAACTTGTTAAGATGCAGCAAGTTCAAAAGGAGAGAGATGATGCTGTCTATCTTGAACAAGAGTTGTTAAGTCAGTATAAACAACTAGAATCTGAGTTGGAAAAGGCAAATCACATTATTAAAACTTGGACTCACTCAGGAAAAGACACTCAAGAAGTTTTTCAATCTGACACTGTAGGTGTAGGTTATTCTGAGAAAGATGAACTTAGATTTCAGAATACAGTTAAGATTAGACCACCTCTTCCACCTAAGAAATTTGGAACATTTGTTAATGGAATAAATGAACCTAGATTTGAAGGTGGAAAAGAAGCCGTTAAGAATGAACCAGTAAAAACTAATGTTAAACAGGTTAATATTGGTTTAATGACAGATAAACAACTTAAGCATAAGCTTAAGGAGTTAAAATCTGTTAAGAAGCAGAAAGTGTCTAGAAAGAACAGAAATGGTAAAGTAGGCATTACTCAAGGCAACTATCCAATGCTTGCTACTTTAGCTCCAAGAAAGACATGTCATAACTGTGGTAGTACTAACCATCTTGCTAGTTTTTGCAGGAAGAACAAAGACATTAATTCTTTACCTTCCAAGTCTGAAGTAAAGAAAGATAATGTTAGAACTAAACCACAGACTTTATGCAAACACTGTGGAAGCACTTGGCATTCTATTTATACTTGCAGAAATTATCATGCTATTTATCATAATTACTATGAACTGAAACCTAATCTGAAATGGGTTAGAGTTAATTCTGCAAGTGTAAACTCTGATAAAGTTAGCTTAAACTCTGAAAATGAAAATTCCGCTGCTAAAGCTAACAGAATTAAGAAAGCCAAAGGATCCAAGCAAGTCTGGATCTTTAAAACTAATCCTCAGTAATTGTTTGTGATTGCAGGGCATCAGGGAAAGCATCCTAGTAGTGGACAGTGGATGTTTAGGACACATGACTGGAAATAAAGCCCTGCTATCAGAGTATGTGGAGAAGGCTGGCCCAAAAGTTTCCTATGGAGATGGCAACATAGGACATACTCTGGGATATGGCAATATTAATCTTGGAAGTGTCATCATCACAAATGTAGCTCTGGTTCCAGGACTCAAGCATGATCTGCTATCTGTGAGTCAAATCTGTGACATAGATTTTCATGTAGATTTTCAACCTGAATACTGTGAGGTTATCAGCAAAACCACAAGGGAAGTTGTTTTAGTTGGACAAAGGCGCAACAATATCTATGAATCAAGCTTGTTGACAAACTCTGATGGAAAAACAATGTGCCTGTCAACAAGAATGTCCAATGAGGAGAGTTGGAAGTGGTATAAAAAACTTTCTCATTTGAATCTGAACAACATCAATGAGCTGATAAGAAAGGATCTTGTTAGAGGACTTCCAAAGTCTTTACTAAATGTCGATGGTCTGTGTGATTCATGTCAAAAGGCCAAACAGAGGAAGACCTCTTTCAAGAGCAAGGACGAATCTTCAATTGTTGATCCATATCATCTGTTACATGTTGATCTTTTTGGACCAGTAAATGTCTTGTCAGTTTTGAAGATTTGTGAGAGTAGATCTAACCTCGTTGAGGAATTGATTTTGTTCGCCCTTCATCGAAAACAACATAGATTCCTGATGTTCTCAAGCCCTCGTAATCCGACCTTCTAATCTCGTCGCCATCGCTTCAATCTCCCCTTTGTGTTGTTTCGACGCCTCCCTTTGATTTTGAATCACCATTTCTATCAACGAGTGTTTCATAGCCTCGACAGCCTTCTCTACAGCTTTAGAAACTAGATCGGTGACTTTTGCTTCCATGATTCCGACCACGTCTTCTAACTCTTCCACTCGCTGCACGACGGAGGGTGTTGTTGACGGTGCCATGGTCGTTGCTCTGATACCACTTTGTAACAAATCAGACTCAGATTAACAAGAACACGACAGATTCAATTACAATATCGATCGAAAAGAACCCACAAAGGTCAATTTATCATAAATTAAAGATAGATACTGCCTTTCGAGAGGGTAGCTCTCTCCCAACAACCAAATATAAAATGACAACTTTCAGCATAACCCTAATCGACTTTACCACAATCCCTTATACCCTCTTTTATTACAAATTCCCGTTTTTGCCCTTAACATTTTACTTCAATCTCTCTTTTGTCCTTCACCCTGTGAAATGACCTTGCTGCCCCTCTGTCTACGCCTGGCATATGTTAGCAATTTCTCTGACTTACTCCCATGTATCACAATTGCCCAGACAAATATGAAGCTTGCTATTGTTGATCCAAATGTAGTCCACAGCTCCATCATTGTTCTTTGGTCTGCCAAGAATGTTGTCAGCTTAATTGAATCTTAAATTCTTCTCGTCTTCTTTACGCAACGAAAATGAAGACTGTCAGTAGAACTATGCGTGTTATGTGTATGGGAATACTGTGAAGACTTGACGCTTAAATAAAGGGAGGAACTCGTAATATGATTTTGATTGTACTCAATCATCACTCCACATATATTATGCAGTCATGCAGAAACAAAATTTTTGTGTGTTTGGTTTCAACACATACTTGGTTTATGATACCACTTTCATTGAACTTGTGACCAAAACAAGAATATCATAGGTAATGCGATACCTAGTAAAACTTTGAATGAACTATCGTTCTTTTCACTCTCCTCTTACAAGTTACAAGAACCAAGATTTGAAATTAGTTAAAAATATATGCAATGGGGGTATCTTGATTTATTTATTTTTTGGTATCAGAAGTGGATCGCATCTGTCAAAATTTACTTTATATAAGATAATAATTTGAAAACTATGTATTTTAAAAAAATTAAAATTTTCTTGTGATACGTATATACGAACTGCAAGGTATCTTATCATGCTCTTCTCCAAGAACATATAACATTCACTACAATTGATGGTCACATAAATTATTATTTTATCGATTTTAGTTTAAAAAATTGTTAATTTTGTAAAACTTTGTCAATAGATTGTTTTCGCGGGAGAAAACACAGAATTTAGATTGCTTCGGCCTTCGGTTCGATATGTTGCTAAAGGCCAAAATTACCCATTTTTTAAAAAAAATTGACAAGAATGCCGAGATTCAGAAATAAGGCCATAATTACCAGCTTATTACGCATTTGAGATTAGAGTATTTGCATTTATGTATTTTATGTATGGGTAATAGGTGTGTTACGCATTTAATGTATGGGTAACAAGCATGTTACACATTTAATATTTGGGTAATGAAGGATATTACGAATTAATAGGGGTAATACCTATCACGCATGTTAGATCAGGGTAATATATATAAAACATCTTTAATATCATTGGCAATTGGTATCACCTCTTCCATTCACTGGCCGGTTTTTCGAGGCATCATTGGCGAGGCTGCAACTGTAACACCATCACTCACTCTCTCTCTCCCCCTCCCGGCCCCCCTCGCCCGACTTCTTCCTTTTTTCCAGTCCACATATACATACATATATACAAACACTTCAAATCAGGGATTACGCATTTAAGAATGCCTTAATAGGAGGGTATTATTGGCCATCAACACGAGATCTGTTAATTTTTTTTGACGAAATGCATAGAATTATATTATTGGATCAAACAAACTCAAAATAAAATAGCGGGACAAACCCTCGATTGTCGATACAACCAGGTTGAAAAACAAATAAATTGTTTCCTGATCGTTTAACACATTGAACTTAAAAGTTCTTGAAACTGAAAACGAATTCAAAGATCTCCTAGACGATCTAAACTGCGCCAACATCCCTGAAAGCAGCGGTATCACAATTGACCACATCACATAAGAACCATTGATACCCTAGTGTTCAGAAGCCTCAATTGCATAAACTGAGATTAGAGGAACGACACTCCAGCTATCTACATGCCGGATACCAGCTATAGGCATGCCGAACATGGGAACCCCCAAATGATGAGCAACACCCCAGCTATCCACATGCCGGATACCAGCTATAGACATGTCAAAAGTTAAAACCTCCAAA
Organism: Saposhnikovia divaricata; assembly: GCA_036435485.1. Classification (NCBI taxonomy): domain Eukaryota; kingdom Viridiplantae; phylum Streptophyta; class Magnoliopsida; order Apiales; family Apiaceae; genus Saposhnikovia; species Saposhnikovia divaricata. The sequence continues at coordinate 246,289,590 of CM071594.1, read as the reverse complement.
ATATTATGAACAATCTTTGGTTGTGAGTGGTGAGCTCTTGCAATAAATGTCACTGTGCCAACTTCGATGCGGACTATCCAGATCCCCCAAGACATCAGCAAAATCATTCTCAGCAGATCCAACACCAAACAAAAACAGGTATAATTAATCAAAGACATAAAGAACACTCCAAAAGGAGAGACAAACGACCACTCCAAAAGGAGAGACACACAAACGCCCAATTAAATTGGGTTTTATTGAGATGAAAAGCAAGAAAGATGACCTCCGGCCGGTGGTTGGGGAGGAACTCACTCGGGAAAAGACAAGAAGAGAGAGAGAGAATTGATTTGATTTTATGCTAACTGCTAAGCATCGAGATCTGTTAATTTGGTAACCAGAGTTGGAGAAGTGTGGTAAAATTGTCATTTTTTCTTTTTGAAAGTGAAAATCAGTATGCTTGAAGGTATATATGTTAAAAGGAAAATGTCCCCTAATTTTTTTTTACCAGTAAAAAACACTGAAAATACTATAGCTTCGAATACGTAATTTATATGATTTGTCATTCGAATACTAATGTTGAATTTTTTTTTTTTGGAATATTTATAAAAAACACAGTTTTTTTTTTACGATTTTACCGTTTTCTCAAAATATTTGCAAAAATATTTTAAAAAAAAATAATTTGCAAAAATACCATCTTTTTGCAAAAAATACGGTCTGCAACCAGATGCAAGTTGCATCTGATTGCATATATAGTTGCGCAGCAAGTTGCATATGTGGTTAAAAATAGTTGCATTTGGTTGATTTAGTTGCAGACCGTATTTTTGCAAATAAGATGGTATTTTTGTAAATTATTTTTTTAAAAAAGTATTTTTGTAAAAAAATTTTGAACTTGGGTATTTATAAAAAACCCTTTTTTTATCAGGTGAAATGTTGGAAACTTGTTATCCATTAACTACGTAGATTTGTTATAAATAAATGAAAATTTAAATCTTTTGAAACCAATTTATAAATATAAATAAATATTTACAAATTTTCTAAAATATAAATCTCCAATAAAAAAATTAAAGTAATTAATGACCAATTTTTATTTATGTCTTTTAAAAGAATAATTCTTGTTAATGTAAACCTAAATATACGGGTGAGCAAAATCGAATATACGGTTCAGTTATAAAATTCGAATCGAATATCAAGTTTTTTCGAATCATAAAAAATCAATTTCGATTTAATCGGATATCCGAAATTCAGATATCCTTTTAAACCGGATCGAAATCGAATAATTCGGATCCGAATTAGTTAAGTAATATTTATTTAAATTTGTAAAAAAAAATGAAATTATTACATTTTGCTAAGGTATAGTTAACTTAACAAACTGTAAAATAATTAATTAAATTTTGTATATCATCATCTCATATTTTAACATTTGTATATCTTTTTTTTTCTAATTTTGTTTTGATCCATCATGAACATCATTCATTTCTTAAATTAATTCTTTCAAGTATTTTTGTATAAGAGATATGAATGACACACTAATTGTCGAATTTATAATTTAAGGAAGAAAATATTATTAAAAATGAATACTCTTCCATTCACTTTGTTTTTAATTTTTTTTTTCTAATATTATAACTTCTTAAATCACTTTGGATAAAATGATATTTTTAAATAAAAAATCTCCAGATTGATTTAAAGAAACTTACCTAAAATTACGAAATTTTCACGTACAAATATACGGAATTATATTGAAAGAATGCCCAAACTATACCACTTTTATGTGGAAGGTGCCAAAAATACCTATATTTAGTTTCGCCCGTCTTTTTTACCCATTGACTACGCATGCTGATCATGCATATACAGGGATACAGATTCTCCAAATGCGTATTACGGGAACACAACCCCCGGATGCGTAATGACATCAGCTGACGTCATTTTCACAAAACTAGCTCCATCGTCTCTTTCCCTCTCCTATTCGTCTATCCGTTCGCCTCCCCCCTCCATCAACCGTCTGACATCGTCTATCAGTTCTGAGCACACGAAAATAATCGCCACACCTCCCTCTCCCTTTTCCTCTGTTCAGTTATTGATTTATGGCCCTGTAAAGGCGTACATAGGTCGAGAGAAAACTCGATCGAAAAAAACGAGATCAATTTTGGGGTTTTTGAATCCGGCAATAGAATAAAAAATTGAATGGTATAGAATTGTAGAGGGGTAGAAGACGATTCCAATGGTATATGATATGTTAGTGAACGAAGCCTGAATGACGGTGAATGGAGTAGTCGTAAATTCGACGAAAAATCGCCTCCGCGCGTTCTTGGGAAGGACGATGAACAGTGCTAGATACGCATCTAGCGAATGAGTATCCTTTGTTACGCATGCTTAGAATGCGTGTGCTATCACTGTTCGCCAAAAATTCAATTTTATAAAGAATACGCATGGGCAAAATGCTTATACAGTATACACATCTTCAAGATGCGGCCGTGGATATTTTGGACGGAACATCTTGCTTGTGAACATTTCGGGCAATTGGATTTAAATGATAGGTATTTTGATTTTTCACCAATTATATTTGTAAATTTACACTTAAGTGCATCATTACAAACATTTTTACACCTAAAATATTTATAAACTCAAATAATAAATAAAAAATGTTAGGAATATGTTGTACTTGATGATAACTTCACAATCAATCAAATTGTATAAGGTTTTGTTGCTGTCAACGGATGAGGATTTATAACTCTATCCGTTGACAGGTAGCTCATCAACGGATGAGGTTTTGTAGCATACTGCAGTATCTCTATGTTATCAGTTGATAGTGTTTTTATCCACAGTCATGTTGACCATCAACGGATAGGCAGAATAGGGTAGCCAATTGTAAATAAGCTATGCTATGTAATTATATCTAAGTGAAAGTGTATCAACAGATGAAGACAAAACTCTATCAACGGATACAACTCAAATCCACTCTATCAACGGATACAGCTTAAGTCTCAATATCAACGGATACCGCTCAATACATCATCAACGGATGTCAGTGTACAATATCAACGGATAATCATTGACACTGTCTTCTATGATTAGCTGGGGATTAGCAGTTGATAAGGACATGTTTGACTGACAGATCACATGGGTTGATAGTAGATACAAAAAGCAGTATGGCAGCCATACTTTGGAAACACAGAAGAAAGAAGCATTCCGTTTGCACTATGAATACAAGAAAGGTGCAGGAGACATGTCTGAACACAAGGACAACCTTTCGGCTACATGTGTATTTGGAGTGTAGTAGCAAGTTAACTAGAATTAGATTAATATTATCTTATTCCAGTAGTACTTGTAAAAACTTGGGATTTATAACCAAGTGTAGCAACTTTTTGTAGGTTAAGAAAACAGATACATTTTGCTTAGGGTTTCTATTGAATATTCTTAGAAAGCAAAGAGTTGTAAAACAGAAGCTGTGTACTTTTGTATCACAGAGTTTTCTTCGAATAAAAGCTTCAGGTGGTGCATTTAACCACCTGATTTTTATGTGTTTGTGCATTAATCTTTTTACAAGCAATTATCTAAGTATAGATTTCTGGAGTTCTTATCAGAAATTTATAAATATCAAGAATTGTATTCAACTCCCCCTTCTACAATTATACAAGTGTGTAATCTGGGAATAACAATTGGTATCAGAGCAAGCTTCTAACATATTTGAAGTTTAAAGATCAACACACTTCCAGCATGTCTAAGAAGGATTATGGAGTAAAGATTCCAGTTCTTGATAGAGAAAATTACTTTCACTGGAAAGTAAAGATGCGTCTACATCTCTCGTCTATTGATGAGGGCTTTGTGGATTGCATTGACAAGGGTCCTCACGTTCCAATGAAGACTGCAACAAGAGTTGGCATGGCTGAAGGTGTGCCTGACACTCTCATTCCCAAACCTGTTTCTGAGTGGAGTCTTGAAGATATTACAGAAGTCCACAAAGACAAAAAGACCATGAATATCCTGTTCAATGGTCTAGAAACAGACATGGTTGACAATGTTATTAACTGTACTACCGCCAAGGAAGTATGGGACACTGTTCAAACCCTGTGTGAAGGAATAGAACAGGTAAGAGAAAATAAGATGCAACTACTAATCCAACAGTATGAACATTTTCACTTTAAGAGTGGAGAAACATTGAATGATACATTTAGTAGATTTCAAAAGCTACTAAATGGTTTGAAACTGTATGGAAGAATCTATCAAGTTAAAGATTCTAATCTCAAATTTCTGAGATCACTGCCCAAGGAATGGAAGCCAATGACTGTTTCTCTAAGAAACACTCAAGAGTACAAGACATTTACTCTTGAAAGGCTCTATGGAACTTTAAAGACCTATGAGCTGGAAATGGAGCAGGATGAAGAGATTGAGAAGTCTCAAAAGAAAAGTGGGTCAGTTGCACTTGTTGCCAACTTGGAGCAAAAGGAGGAAAGGACAGAAACTGCTAGTTCTACACCAAACAGGGAGGTTTGTAAAGGTAGAGCAGAATCAAGCAGGAGCAAGGAAAAGGTGTCTGAGGAATTGAATGTTCTTCAGTAGGATGAATTGGATGAGATAGATGAGCACTTAGCTTTTCTATCTAGGAGATTCTCTAAGCTGAAATTCAAGAGAAACTCTGGGGTGGCCAAGCCATTTAACAAGGATTTTTCCACAAGCAACTATGTGGATAAATCCAAAATTAAATGCTACAATTGTGGAATTGCTGGTCACATGATAAGTGAATGCAGGAAACCTAGATCTGAGAACAAGGGAAAGTCAACTGAGGCTGTTGACTATAGGAAGAAATATTTTGATCTTCTCAGGCAGAAAGGAAAGGCATTCTTGACCCAAGAGTATGACTGGGCTGTTGATGACAATCATTCTGATGATGATGTTGAGTTAGTCAACCTTGCTTTAATGGCTGATTCTGGAGAGCAGGAAGCAAGTTCAGCTAGCAATCAGGTATTTTCTACTAATCTCTCTGAGCTCACCAAAGAGGAATGCAATAGTGTTATAGATGAAATGTCTACTGAACTATATCACTTAAGTGTTACCCTTAAATCACTTACTAAAAAGAACAATAGGATTAAAGAGTCTAATCTGTTTTTAAGTGATAGAAATGCTGCTCTAGAAACTTAATTTCTAGAATTTGAGAAAATGAGAGTTGATTGCAATAATGCTAAAAGTGAACTTGAAGCTGTGTTAAAAAGAGAACGGATTTTTAAAGACCAGCTTGAAAAAGAACAAGGGATAATTGCTAAATTTCAAAGTTGTAGGAATATTTCTCAAAACATAATAGAAGTTCAGGGAATAGAATCGTTTGTGAAGGATACCCGGACTCAAAAGAAAAAGGAGCTAGAACCTGGCCTTGAGGATCTAGAGACTATTTGTGAATCAACGGATAGTGATCATCCATTGACAGATGAACCGTCAACGGATGAGAGGTATCCGTCGACTAACAAAAAGTTTGTTAGTAAGAAGGAACTTAGGAAACTGGATATCAAGTATGGTCCAGTCAACAAGAATTTTGTTAGTGGTGAGTGCAGCAAAACCAAATCCAGTGGGAAGGCTAAGGCAGGTGATTTACACAACAAAAAGGCAGTTGGTAAATCAGATAATGAAAAGGTAGAAATTGAGGATAAAAAGAAAAAGAACAGAAATGGTAAAATAGGCATCAACAAGAAAAACAATTACTCTCCTGACAAGTTTGCTCCTAGGAAAACTTGTAGTAATTGTAATAGTGTCAATCATCTATCTTCTAATTGCAAGATTGTCAACAAGGCTCCTGTTCATGTACCTCAACCAATGCCATGTATGCCTGTAATGCCTGGTTTGTATCAAAATGCTAGTTTTTCAAATCCATATGTGTCTAATCCTTACTTTCAATCTATGAATATGCCACAAATGTCATGGAACATACCTAACATGAATAATATGTATGCCAATTTTCCACACATGCATGCATCAAATATTCATGCAAATGAGCATTTGTCAAAACCCATCACTCTAGCATCTACACCTAAGTTGAAGAATGCTAAGAGTACAAAGTCAAAAGTCTAACAAGAAAGGACCCAAGGAAGCTTGGGTACCAAAATCAACTTGATTTGTTTTTGAAATGTGTGCAGGGAAACAGAAGGAATCTATGGTACCTAGACAGTGGATGCTCTAGGCACATGACAGGAGATTCATCCCTGCTCACAGAGTTCAAGGAAGGAGCTGGCCCTAGAATTACCTTTGGAGATGACAGCAAAGGATATACTAAGGGATATGGCCTGATTTCAAAAGACAATGTCATCATTGAAAAAGTGGCTTTAGTTGAAGGTTTGAAGCACAATTTGCTGAGTGTCAGTCAGATTTGTGACAAAGGCTATGAAGTAAAGTTCACAAAAGAAGCTTGTGTTGTTTCTGCCAAGGAAGACAACAATGTGGTATTGACAGGCTTTAGAAAAGAAAATGTTTACATAGCTGACTTCAATTCAGCATGCTCAAAATCCATTACTTGTCTCTTCAGCAAAGCAAGTAAGGATGAGAGTTGGCTATGGCATAAGAAGCTGTCACATTTGAATTTTAAAGTTATGAATGATTTGGTAAGAAAGGATCTTGCTAGAGGAATCCATCAATTGGAGTTTGTCAGAGATGGGCTGTGTGATGCCTGCCAATTAGGGAAACAAAAGAAATCATCCTTCAAAAGCAAGGCAGAGTCATCCATTGTTAAGCCTCTTCAATTGCTGCATATGGACTTATTTGGTCCAGTAAATGTCTTGTCTATTTCAAAGAAGAAATACTGTCTGGTGATTGTAGATGATTTTTCTAAGTTCACATGGACCTTCTTCCTGCACTCCAAGGATTGTGCAAGTGAAATCATCATCAATCACCTCAGAATACTAAACAATGGTTCTGAAGACAGAGTACAAAGAATCAGGAGTGACAATGGTACTGAATTCAAGAATTCCACAATGAAGATTTTCTGTGAAGAGAATGGAATTGTCCATGAGTTTTCTGCTGCCAGAACACCTCAACAAAATGGGGTTGTTGAAAGGAAAAACAAAACTCTCATTGAAGCAGCTAGAACAATGTTAAGTGAATCAAGGTTACCAACATATTTCTGGGCTGAAGCTATCAACACTGCATGCTTTACTCAGAATATTTCCTTGGTCAATCAAGCTAGAGGAATGACTCCTTATCAGTTATTAACCAACAAGAAACCAACTTTAGCTTTCCTACATGTCTTTGGATGTAAGTGTTTTGTGCTAAGGAATCATGGAGATAACTTGGGCAAATTTGAAGCAAAGGCAGATGAAGCTATCTTCGTTGGATATGCAGCAGGGAAAGCCTACAAGGTCTACAATCTAAGAACCAACATTGTTATGGAATCTGTACATGTTGTGTTTGATGATCAAAAGATTCTAGGCCTAATTGATGAAGGTTACCATGAAAAGTTGGAATTTGAGAATGAAGGTGAAGGAAGAATGTACTATGATGATGATGAGGAAAATGAAGATCATGACCACAGAGATCCACCTAGAGCTGTTATACCAACTAGAAGTGATGCTTACACTGAAAATGAAGCATCCGTTGACAGTCATTCTGCAACATCCGTTGACACTATTAGAGATGCATCCGTTGACAGATATTCTCAAGCATCCGTCGACAGGCAAAAAGATGCATCCATTGACAGTCAACTTCATAATTCAGCAAGGACAACAAACTCAGGGGGAGTTTCTCAAGGGCAAAATTCAATGCTAAATCAACATGATCATGCTCATGGAAATGAAGCAACCTCATCAAGATCAAACCTTCCACCTGCAAGAAAATGGACTAGAGATCATCCATTTCAGTTAATCATTGGTGAATCAAATTCAAGAGTCCAAACTAGAAGGGCCACTCAAGCAGAATGTCTATACAGTAGCTTCCTGTCTCAAGAGGAACCTAGGAAAGTGGAAGATGCCCTTCTAGATCCAGATTGGGTGTTAGCAATGCAAGAAGAGCTAAACCAATTTGAAAGAAATAAAGTATGGAAACTTGTGCCCAAACCTGACGATAGAAGTGTCATAGGTACTAAATGGGTTCTCAAGAATAAGACAGATGAAAATGGCATAATTGTGAGGAATAAAGCTAGATTAGTGGCAAAGGGCTACTCTCAAGAAGAAGGAATAGATTTTGATGAAACTTTTGCTCCAGTGGCAAGACTTGAGGCAATAAGAATCTTTCTAGCCTATGCAGCACATGCCAATTTCAAAGTCTATCAGATGGATGTCAAAAGTGCCTTTCTAAATGGGGAACTGGAAGAAGAGGTCTATATCCATCAACCTCCTGGCTTTGAGGATCCAGAATTTCCAGGATATGTATATCTTCTCATGAAAGCACTTTATGGTTTGAAGCAAACACCAAGAGCCTGGTATGACACTTTATCTCAATTTCTTTTGGAGAACCACTTCACTAGAGGTACAGTAGATAAAACCTTATTTCATAGGAATATTAATGGCTCTTCAATACTTGTTCAAATCTATGTAGATGATATTATTTTTGGGTCTACAGATGAGAAGCTTTGCAAAAAGTTTGCCAAACTTATGCAAAGTAGGTATGAAATGAGCATGATGGGTGAATTAACTTACTTTCTTGGCCTACAAGTAAAGCAAGTTAATGAAGGCATTTTCATAATTCAAACAAAATATATTTATGATCTCTTAAAGAAATTTGACTTAATGGATTGTACATCTGCTAAAACACCTATGGCCACTGCAACTAAGCTTGAGTTGAATACTAAGGAAAAGTCTGTGGACATCTCAAGCTATAGAGGCATGGTAGGTTCACTTCTATACCTAACAGCTAGTAGACCTGATATAATGTTTTCTACTTGTCTTTGTGCTAGATTTCAAGCTGACCCTAGAGAGTCTCACTTAATAGCTATTAAAAGAATTTTCAGGTATCTCAAGGGAACACCAAACCTTGGCATTTGGTACCCAAGAGAATCTGGTTTTGATCTAACTGGCTATTCAGATGCAGATTATGCAGGTTGCAGAGTTGATAGGAAAAGTACTACAGGTTCCTGTCAATTTCTAGGAAACAGGCTTGTTTCATGGTTCAGTAAGAAACAAAACTCAGTCTCCACTTCTACAGCTGAAGCTGAGTACATTGCTGCTGGAAGTTGTTGTGCACAGTTTCTATGGATGAGAAACCAACTCATTGACTATGGTCTAAAAGTTGAGAAGATTCCAATTTTCTGTGACAACACAAGTGCTATTGCCATCACAGGGAATCCAGTGTAACATTCGAGAACCAAGCACATTGACATCAAATACCACTTCATTAGAGAACATGTGATGAATGGTACAGTAGAAATGCACTTTGTGCCAAGTGAAATGCAGCTTGCAGATATCTTCACCAAGCCTCTTGATGAATCCACATTCACAAGATTGGTAGGTGAGCTAGGTATGCTTAACTTGTCATAATTCCTAGTGATATTTGATTTCACTGCATTGAAGCTAGAAATGTGTTTTGATTTACTTGAAAGTTAAAACTTTCAAAAAAAATTTCTGCAGAAATTTTGTCTAAGGCAAAATTAGCTTATCAACGGATAAAAGGATATCCGTTGATAGTATAAACACATTAATAGATTTTCGCATGTCAACAGATAACAGGCTATCCACGTCATCAACGGATAAACTGTATCTCAACCGTTCATTCTATATCCGTTGATATACATTTTTTTTTATATATAGCCGTTGGTAACCGTGTATATCTAATCATGGCTGTACTTATTTTCTTTTCATTTATTATCTGACAGTTACTTTTGACCAATGGAGTAATTACTTTTAATTATTTCATTTTTAACTCTTGAAAAATATAAAAGGCTGACTTGTACTCTCACATCTCACTTTTATTCATTTTCAAGCATATCAAAAGTTAACTGCATCTTCTTCTCTAAAACTCTCTGTAACCAAAGTTCAAACACTTCAATGGCGCCCATTGTTAAGATGATGTCCTCCACTGGGTTTACCTATGAGAAGAACAATTTCGCGGCCTTTGTTGACACAGTGAATGCTCCAGAAGCTTACCACACTTTGATGAGTTTCGTGAAGAAATGCAAACTATCATTTGCTATGACTGCCACCACTCCCTTAATCCACGAAGTAATTGAAGAAATGTGGACATCTGCTGAGTACAATGGCACAGACGGTACAATTGCTTTTTCTTTAAAGGGTAAAAACTATGTAGTTAATTCTGATGTAATAACTGCTTGTTTAAAATTGCCTGAGAATAACTGTCTGAAAGTACCCACTGATGCTGAAATTGTTGCCATGCTTAATTCTATTAATTATGCTCTTAGTACTGAAAACTTAGGGAAAATTGTTAGGAAAGGAATGGTTAAAGAATGGAGCTATTTCTGTGATGCCTTCATTAAAACTTTTTCAGGCAAAATTAGTAATTTTGATGCTGTTACCCAGTCCATGCTAACTATGATGTGTATGCTCTTAAATGATAAATTTTATAATTTTGGCACACTAGTTATGTATGAGATAGCTGCAAAGTTAGGTAAAAAGGAAACTAGGAGCAAGAATATCTACTTTGCTAGATTTTTAATGCTCTTAGCACTGCATGTATCTGAGAATGAGCTATCCATTGCTAACCCGGATAGCAAGTTCCAATGTTTTGTTCAGGAGAAGAGAGTCTTAAGTGACCTAATTCGAATGAACCTCAATACAGGAGTACAATTGGTATATCTACCAATTGTTCAGGTAACTATTTCTAACTCTGAAACCCCTATCTCCAACCCCCAAATTTCTTTGCCTTCTAGTGTCACAATGGAGTCTGTAGTTGTGACCAAACAGGCTCCTACCAAAGTGACCAAATCCAGAGTTCCAAAATCACATTCTAGTAAGCAAACCTCAAGTGTCTCTCAAAAGACACCTGTTGTAAAATCTACCAAAACTCTTGAGGGGAGTGTGAAGGTGGTAGTGAGTGGTGAGGGACAGGGTGAACATCAAAGAAGCCCTAAGGATAAGGAAGGACAGGTGAGTGCAACCACCATTTCAGTCTCTCAAAAGACTGCTAATGTAACTACAAGCCAAATTCTAGTTACACTCTCTCAACAGAGTGTGACTACTGAATCAAGTTCCCCACAAGGAACACTGCACAAGAGGGTTAGAGACACGGATAGCCCACTCTAAAAAACCTATGGAAGAAGAGTGAAATCTAAAACCACAGGGGAATCACAGGGTGCACACACAGTACAGGAAACTGTACCTTCTCAAATTCAGTTTGATGTGACTTCAATAAATGTGGAGTCACAGCCCCTTGATCTTAATCTTCAAATCGATACACATTACAATCCACCATCACCAATTCCATATCTGGATGTGGATATGATATCTACATCAATTCCTGATTCTCCATCTTTAAGATTCTTGGAGAAGCCCCACTCTGCAATTGGTGGTCATCATCTTTTAGATGATTTGTTGGACCATCAATCTTCCCTTCCAGAATTCTCAACACAGACTGTGGCCTCGAACTTAAAATCAATCTCCACAGATTCAGTGTTGGTTTTCTCTTCAACGGATAAAATTATTCCTTCCTCAACGGATATCCTTCATCCGTTGACAAGTGTTTCTCCATCAACGGATGCGCCTCTGTCTAGCCATCCGTTGATAGCTATAACTACTCCATCAACGGATATTCCTTATCCGTTGATAACTCACTCTACCACTGCTATATCTGACATTCCTGTGTCAAGTGTGGAGGAGTTCTCAGTAGTTGAAACACTTTTAGGATTGAGGGAAGGGAGTGAGAGGCTACCTTGTGAGCAGGCAAAAGGAGAGCTAAATAATGAGAGGCTGGCCATTTCTTCCGGTCAGGCAAAAGGAGAGACTGAGAGTTCCACCTTAGTAGGTGAAGGTGAGGGTGTGAGAGGTGTGAGCCAAGGGGAGCCCTTGATGCAAGAAAAGAGAGATGAGAGGAGAGAAGGGACTACAGGAGAAATAAGGATGGAAGAAGCAGCCATTGCTAGTGAGTCAATGGAGGTTGAGGATGCAGCCAAGGAAATGGAATTTCAAAGAGAATATCAGTCCATGATTGACTCCATTTCTTTGGATGCTAAACCTTTACTCACCCTGTTCCTGCCTATCAAATTCTGGCACAACAGGGCAATGTGGAAGCAGAGGAGGCAATGCACCTAGTGCACACCTCACAGTCTCTACTTAGAGCTAAGGAATCTTTAGAAGCTCTGCCAACCACTGCTGAGAGTGAAGAATTTGAAGAATCTGAAGATGAAGACAGTTAGAGCCCTGAAGATGAAGGTGATAGCAGTATTCATGATTGGAAATTTGCTAACAACTACACCTATCATCAACTTGATGTGGAAATCATAAGGCAATATAAATCTGCCCTGGCTGAGCACCAAGAAGCAGATCCACAGAGAAAGGTTGTTCTTCAACAGGCAATTGACTCCCTTAAGTTACAAAAGATGCAAATGGTGATTCAGAGATCCAACTTAGAAGAGGTCAAACAAGAAATCAAGGATGTGAAGATCTCTATGGATTCCAAGTTAGAGCAACTAGCTCCTACAGCCACTCAGAGGGTGTTGCAACAAAGGTTCATCAAAGAAGACACCCTGGCTAAGTCTGTGCAACTACTCAACTCAAGAGTGGAAAAGATGGAATCCCAGATGGAGCAATTTCTTCACCATCAAAAACTGCAAACCCAACTGCTAGAAAAGTTAGTTGCAGCCCCAACTTCTAGTCAAACCCTTGATGCTAACAAAAAGGGGGAGAAAGTGGAAGAGGCTGTGGCAACTACAAGTCAAATCTTAATTTCTGAAAGAAGGGAAGCAGCAAGTGAAGGGGAGCAGCAGCCTACCATAGTGGTCAATCCACAGGACTTCATTGTCACAGCTTCCCCCAGCAAACCTAAACCTGTACAGGTAGCTCTATCTAAATAGTTTGATTTCTCAAACTTGACAGAAGAGGAAAAGCTAGCCAAGATTGAAGCCCTGCAAAGGAAGAAAGAGGAGAACAATGAAAGAATAATGAGGACAGAAAGATTGATCAATGCATCTGTTGTATCAAATCTGTTCTCTAGCCAAACCTCAGCTCCAACAATATCTACCACAATTCTGAAGGTGCTCACTCCAGCAATTGTGGCTCCTACATTCTATGATGCTGAGCCTTCTCATGTTAAAGACTTTGAACCCTACATCAAAGCAAGACCCTACTCACCACCAAAAGCAAATGGGAAGAACAAGTTACAACTGGACTTTCCATTTCCCAAGGATGATGAAGAGAAGCTGATGGGTAAGCAAATTAAGGAATTCAAGGAGAAGACTAACAGTTGTGTAAGAGAATGGATGGCTGTAATCATAAGGAATGGAAAAGTTCTAAACATATCCAACAGCCATCCTAGATTTGTTGAAGGCAAGAGAGAAGAGACTTCAAGGCTGCTAAGAGAATCTCAACCAAGCACTGAAAATCAATATGAAAACTCAGATGAGAAGCAAGCCAGCTGGCTCAAGAGTTAATGGATGAGGTAGAGGATGAAATGAGGGAACCTGAGGAAGTCCCCAAATCCAAAAGGAAAGGGAAATCAGTCCCCAAATCCAAATCTAAGAGAATGAAATCAAAGGCAAGGAGGCCTGTCTCTCCAGAAATTGAAAACAAGGAGACAGTTGGCTCATCACAACCTATTTCTGTAAAAGTATTCAACCCAGCTGTGAATTTCCATGGTGATCCTATAGTACCTAAAGAGGAACCAATGAATCTTGACTCCATTGAGGTTCCTTCATTCTTGCTGAAGCCTCAACAGAAGCCTATACAGAAGAAAATGATACCAAGGAAGCAACCTTCAAAGGAACCAATTCAAGTTTCTAGGGTACCTGCTATTGTCAGGCAACCAGTCTTGGAAAACAAGGATGATTTTATCTATCAGGCAGATATTGAAGAATACTCTAGCATGAATCTTTATCTGGATGAATTGTCAGAAGTAAGAGGAATTGACAAATATAAACATTTGCCTGAGAGATTGGTCTTTGTATACAAGGGAGGAAAGGAAAGGACATGGCCACTACAGAGGGTTCTTGGAGAAAATTATCTGACCTTAACCAAAGTGTTCTCTGCAATCAAGAGATACACAGGGTTCTCCAAGATAGCAAAAGGGGAGATACTGGACAGAATAGAACAGATAAGGAGGGAATGGAACTCACCATCAAGTCTACCAAGGAAGATGAAGATCCCATACAATGGACAGAAAATCCACCTTCAACCCTTTTGGATGATGGAGTTCAGGGATGAAGATGGTAACAGGAGATTCTTCATGTTAGAAGACCAACTACCAAAGGCTAGTTCTCAATACCTGAGATGGTTACAACAAAAGCTAAATCCAAAGGTTGATGAAGAAGATGCCTTCTATAGGCAACTCCAAATACAGATTGAGTCCAACTCTGCCAAAGAAGGAAAATCAAGGGTGATGCCAACAAGAGAAAAGAAACAGTCTTAATCTGCTCAGTCTAGAGGAGCACTTCTCTGTAAATTTCTCAAACTTTCAGTTTTTAATTTTTGTAGCTTAATACAATATTTGCATTGTTCTATATATATCTTTAGGAATGTTTTGTTATCATCAAGGTCCTGAATTTATGCTTTATTGTCATCAAGTATAAATTGGGGGAGATTGTTAGGAATATGTTGTACTTGATGATAACTTCACAATCAATCAAATTGTATAAGGTTTTGTAGCTGTCAACGGATGAGGATTTATAACTCTATCCGTTGACAGGTAGCTCATCAACGGATGAGGTTTTGTAGCATACTGCAGTATCTCTATGTTATCAGTTGATAGTGTTTTTATCCACAGTCATGTTGACCATCAACGGATAGGCAGAATATGGTAGCCAATTGTAAATAAGCTATGCTATGTAATTCTGTCTAAGTGAAAGTGTATCAACAGATGAAGACAAAACTCTATCAACGAATACAACTCAAATCCACTCTATCAACGGATACAGCTCAAGTCTCAATATCAACGGATACCGCTCAATACATCATCAACGGATGTCAGTGTACAATATCAACGGATAATCATTGACACTGTCTTCTATGATTAGCTGGGGATTAGCAGTTGATAAGGACATGTTTGACTGATAGATCACATGGGTTGATAGTAGATACAAAAAGCAGTATGGCAGCCATACTTTGGAAACACAGAAGAAAGAAGCATTCCGTTTACACTATGAATACAAGAAAGGTGCATGAGACATGTCTGAACACAAGGACAACCTTTCGGCTACATGTGTATTTGGAGTGTAGTAGCAAGTCAACTAGAATTAGATTAATATTATCTTATTCCAGTAGTACTTGTAAAAACTTGGAATTTATAACCAAGTGTAGCAACTTTTTGTAGGTTAAGAAAACAGATAGATTTTGCTTAGGGTTTCTATTGAATATTCTTAGAAAGCAAAGAGTTGTAAAACAGAAGCTGTGTACTTTTGTATCACAGAGTTTTCTTCGAATAAAAGCTTCAGGTGGTGCATTTAACCACCTGATTTTTATGTGTTTGTGCATTAATCTTTTTACAAGCAATTATCTAAGTATAGATTTCTGGAGTTCTTATCAGAAATTTATAAATATCAAGAATTGTATTCAACCCCCCCTTCTACAATTATACAAGTGTGTAATCTGGGAATAACAAAAAATTTATTAATTTATTAGTTATAATTAATTACCTAATTTAATCTGTTGATTGTTCAACTACTTTTTAATATGTTAATTATTTATTAAATATATAATTTATTTTTTATATAAATGTTAAAAACCAGATCAAATCCACGTATATAGTTTTATAAAAAGTTGTGATCCGGATAAATATCCAAATTTATCAAAATCTGGATCGAATATCCAAATTATTCTTTTAAAACATAAAAACTAAAAATGAGCATTAATTTACAAATTTAAAAATTCAACCACATTTTTTAAATTTAATATAAAATACGACCGATAATCTCTAATTTACTCAAAAACTTATTCAATACACACATGCGGTTCGTTCTTTGGCAAACAGTTACCAAAAAACTGTTACACAACAAATGGTTTTATAACAGTTGGATCAACCATCCAACGGTTATGGCTTAAAAAAAATATCCCTCGTATCGCAAAAACTTTCTGTACTACGAATAAGTTATCAAAATGTCCCCGCCTTACGTATCGCAGAAAGTTTTCGTGATACGAATCCTATTCCGTATCGCAAAAAATTTCTGCGATACGTGGACAATAGATTTTTGATATGAATACAAGGGATAATTTGATAAGTTACCCGTACCGCCGGTGGCAAATTTTTTTAAATATCAACCATCAGTACAGAAACCATTTGTTGTGTGACCGGGAACCTACACACATATACACTTTCCCTTTCTCAAACAACAATCAAGAGACAAAAATGGTGGCAATATCGCTATACAGAGGAAACCTACACAAAGTACCTGATGTTCCTCGTAAATGGCTTGCCCCAACCCCAACTATCTCCGCTAAAGACTTCAAGATTTTACTCCACCGCCGTAATAAAGCCCTTGCTCGCCTTCATTCCACCTCCCATTCTAACCCTAATCAAGAACTACAAATTCTTCATCATAATCAAGCCCAAGCCCAAGCCCATAATCAGACACCCCAGGTTAATGTTAATGATATCAATCAACTGCTTAATTTGGATGATGATCGCAAAGAATTCGATGGTGGGGATGTTAATACCAATGGGCCTGAAGTTATTGAGCTCAATTTAGGTGATGATGAGGTAAAAGATTTCGATGTGAACCCGAGTTCTGATGTAATCATCAATGGCCTTGTAATTCTTGGTTTGTGATCAATTTTTAATATTGCATATAATTAGGTGCTATTTGATTTATTAAGTGAAAAAAAGCAGGCAATGCTATTAGTAATTTCTGGAGATTATTGTGTTGTGTTATTGAATAGTTGCGAGATGTTTGTAGAAGCTTAAATATGTGATTATTTGGCTAATGGTGTAAGCCTTGAAGCTCTCTTAAGCTACCTATTTTAATTTGATGAATGGGGCTCTGATAGGTTGCGGTCAAAACTATTGCAAAATTGAAGATAGATATTTTTTTAGGGTGAGAATGAACAACAAATTTGCTATATTCAGACTTGTTCTATTCATCGGTTGTAAATGGATTTAAATAAAAAAGAAATACTAAGACACTTCTCCCAGGCCTTGATTAGTCAGATAGACTGAAATCTAAACAACTGCACTTCTATTTCTAAACAAGTCGCACAAAGTAACTAAATTTATCCCACTTCTTTAGACCATCACTTTCTACTGGCAAGTGACACATGATAAGTACTAGGTGGTTTACAAGTCCCGTATTGGACTTAAGATGGTGGGATAATCATTTTTCAACATATATGTTGGTTTGTATTTTGTAGTCTATAATCAACAAGCATTGGTTAATGCATCAAATAATTTAAATGATGTTGTAACCTGTGATTGTTTGGAAGGATGTGCTATTGATTGTCTAGAATGTGGAAGGGAATTTGGCTTCTAATTTTAAAAAGATGATGCATAATGCTTGACATGAGCTGTGATATATAATGCCAAAACTTAAAATTGAACCGGTTTATAAAAATTTATCATGATACTAGGAACCTTATCGCAAGATATTGTATCAGAAAATTGTTTCCCAATATTTTGGGTGGAAAGCAATTTCTAGAAATTTTCATGTCATCTCTCCCCCGCCTCCATCTAACTTTTCATCCTTATTCCTCCCTAACCATCCATCGAACTCCGCCGCCAACCGGCGCTAATTGTCCAAGATCGGAATTTGGTAGATGTGTTTGAATGGGATAGTTTTGTAGAAAAGAAAATGCAGTACTTGCACACTAGATATATATTTAGACGGTGGCATAGAATGTTTCCCTGTGGATTGTATCAGGAATTGTGATTGAGAGCATGAGATCGTGCATTGTATATTGTTATATAAGGTATATATATATAATATACATGGAATGTTCAAATTTTTTTGGTATTTTATTGTTTTCTTTGACAAGGATTTTCTTTGGTTCTTAGTTCTTACAGTTCTCATATAAAATTTAATCATTTTGTTTTGAATATTGAGTATATTAATACGATTGTAATATTGTATAGATGTATATCTGCAGTTATAATGATATTTTTTTGCTAAATGATTATAATAAAAAAAATCGGCTCTAAATAATAATAAATAGTGATGAATAAAATTTACATTTGTGAAGTAGTCATTTATTTTATTTTATTTTATTGAGGTAAATAAACAGGAAAGTACTTTCCAACAGCGTGTCAAGCATAGGAAAATAAATTCAGGAAAATGTTTTCCAATAAAAAAAAATTCCTTCGCAAATTATTTTCCAAAACACACTATTTTAGAGCAAACAAACTTTACCTAGTTGTCCTTTATTTCTTCTTCGGAATTGTCTTTTCTAATTCTTGATAATTAAATACTATTACTTGATATTCTCATTATATTTGAATGTTTTATTTGCTAGATGAATGGCAAAGAAGAAAGGAAAAGAGAGATTGAAGAGAAATTAAAAATTTTGAATGCAAAAAAGCATGAGTTGGTTCAATCACTGAAACAGGTAATCTTTTAGACCTTACTATGTAAAGAGTTAAAGACCAGTTGACTTGAAATATTTTGAACCTTGACTTGCTAATGTGTTGCCAATGATGGTGTGTAACAGATATTAAATGCAGAAGAACAACTAAAGAGAAGAAGTAGCGAGCAAGGGATAGCTATTCAACCACCTGTTTCACTTCAAGTAGATGTTACCTTTGACTCTGGATCAAGACATCTCACTCCTAGAATTGGCTCTGATGGAATTCTGCGTGATGGGGAAGGAAGAGAAGCATATGATGCTTCAAACCATAATATTCATTCCCGCAATTTTCTTCGAATGAGTAGTGTGTCTCCATCTTCAGATTCTCCTCATAGGAGGTCTTTCCATAGTGCGGTAATGTTTATGATGTCATGCATTTTTTATATACAAACTATAATATGGTCTTCAATTGATTAACCACATCAGCTTAATACATTTTACCTAAAATATAAAATAAAATAAAATTGAACATAGATGTGTATGATGTAGAAACCTCACTTCTTTTCTGTCAGTCATCTTTATGCATGGATAATTTATGTCACTAACATTTCATAGTATCTTATATTTAGAGTGCATGTCTAAATCTGGCTGAACAAACAGTTATGTAATTTGTAATGTGAAAAAGCAGGGACATTTAGTACTTCATGAAATAATTAGGAGCGTGCAATGAACTGTTGCCAACTTCAATTTACTTATCATATACTCCGTGGGTAGCACATATAAATTTCCAGAGAGCTTAATTAAAAAACAATTACTCAGCAGCCTCATTTTGTTTCACTGAATCTCTAATAAACTTCAAAAAAAGGTAACAGCTTCTGTTAAATTTTCGTTCTTTGACCTCAGAGATCTAAGGATTACCTCTAAAACAATATAATTTCTAAAATGCTAATGGTGTCTCAATTAATTCATTGTTGTTGATTTGCACAGGTCCCACCCGTCTCTCGAGCAACTCTGGGGCCCTCTGCTAGTCCATCACGCTTTGCTCCAACTGGGCAACAAGGTAACTCAGCAAGTCTACCTTCAGTCTCTATATCCGGAACAAACTATATTGCATCCTCTCCTTCACCTGCAGCATCGGGTGGAACTTCGGTGTTTAAAGATGGGAGGCATGTAAGTTCGTGGAAATAATCCCGTAATTGCATTTTCTAAGCTGTTAGCTGTGTGATGACTCGCACTATAACTATTGTCTTCAGTTTTTTTCTTTGGTTGTTGAACATGAACACACCTTGTCTTTGACAATATCTGAATACTGCCTCCCGTCAAAGGGGGTGAGTGATGTGAGTGGTGTCTTTATTTTCAATCTTACCAGATGTTTAATTTTATTTGGGCAATGCTAATTTACGAGTTCTTTAGTTTATGGCAATGATAAGGTAGATTTTATCCTTAGTTTTGAACTTCAGCGTAGATAAATAGTTTTGGTATAGACCCTGTATTGAAGAATGACAATGTACGAGATCTCTAAATTTGATTTGTGACCAAGTCCAACCTGCCATAGGATGAGGTCAGCAAGTCTGAGGGTGGAGTCCCGGAGTGGGCAGTGTTGGCGTATACTCATCAACTAAACCACTGACATAAAATTCGGAATATGGAAATTATATAGTATTTGTTTGCCTCCATTGTGCTAAAATAGATGGAGATATTGTTATAATTTAGCATCAAAAAGTGATTTTTGGT
Organism: Saposhnikovia divaricata; assembly: GCA_036435485.1. Classification (NCBI taxonomy): domain Eukaryota; kingdom Viridiplantae; phylum Streptophyta; class Magnoliopsida; order Apiales; family Apiaceae; genus Saposhnikovia; species Saposhnikovia divaricata. The sequence continues at coordinate 246,269,317 of CM071594.1, read as the reverse complement.
GTTAAAATGGTACCACATGTCTTCGATGCATTGTTCTAAATTAGTTGTGCACTCATATTTTTTGATTAGGTAGAAAAAATGATGTCACACATTTATTTATTTTCATCTCATTTTCAACTTTTTGATGAGATATCAATTATAGTTTCATCTATTTTTTGTTCTATATTTAGAATAAATTATAACATTATGTTATTTTAGCATAATAATAACGTAATGTTTAGCGATTAATGAATTATAAATTTTGATTTTTAATATAAATATAGAATAAAATATAGCACACTCTTAGATATGCTGCGTATTACATAGGTAAAAGCTTCCTCGCATCACATAGATGCAACTTCAGATTCTAATTAAGTGCTTACTATTGTTGATGCAATTTAAACATTAATAAATCTATGACAAGTGTTTTAGTATTTTGTAATTAAACGGAACACCGGGTTTTATGTACTAAAGACAAGGAGGGGCATGGCATGGTCAGAAGCTGTCACCACATGGCGCAGTACAGCAATACAATAATTTACTACTGTTATCACAATTATAAAAGCTAAACAAAGATTATGCTATACTACAATAATTAGTTCGTGTTACATTGGATTCATTCTCGATTTTGTTTATGACCACCAATTCTTCATCAACTGCCCTTTTCTTTTTTGCTTCATTTGAGATACAAAGATAATATATTTCCTCTGTTCTTTCTGATTCTTTATATTTATTTGGGCATAGAATTTGACATATATTTTAAGATGTATATATAATGTATAATTTTATAATTTTTTTAAAAATTTTCTTTTGAATAAAATTTAAAACAATAAATTTCATCAGAAAAAAAAGTTTTAAAATTTTTTGTGGAACTATACTTTATACGAAGTGTATAAGGATTTTAACCTTCGTCACTAGTAACAAGTCAACAACTATTACTTGTTCATTCATTTGCATTATAAATGTTCAACACACACATTTTCAAAGAAAAGATTAAAATTTGTTTGTAATTTGGAGAAATTTTTATTTGTTCTAGTTTAGGATAGAAAGTCCCTTAACCTCTGTCAATCACCGTAATTTCGAATTTTTTAACGAAAGAAAAGAAAAGAATGAAAAAAAAGAAACTGAAAAATGGATTCATTCAGAAAAGTGAAAAACTGATATGTATAAGAAGCTAGCGCAACACACATCACATGTGTTGCCTTGCCTAAAAGGACAGTCAAAGTCAAAACAAATGTATCAACATAACTTCCATCTCCTTCTCTTATCCTCCACATCCGGCTCATGTTAGAACAAAGTGTAACCAGATCTCCCCTCAAAACTCTCCCTACTCCATTACATAACTCTCTCTCTCTCTCTCTCTCTCTCTCTCTCTCTCTCTCTCTCTCCACATCCCCCCAAAGCCCTAAACAACACTTTCAACTAGTTACACAACCGTGACACAACCAATGTCTCATCACTCAACACAGCTACGCAACTTAGCAAAGAGCAGTCAAGACCCAAAAACAACCATGGATCCCACTCACAAAAAGCACCCAAAGTCTCCACCTTTCATCAACACCACCACCACCATCACTACCAAACCCCACTCTAAACCCCAAGAACCCACCACTATCTACTCTCCAAATGTACAAAATATTTCCAACCACTTTTCAAGATTGTACTCTAATCATAAAGCCCTTTCTTCCTCTAACCCTTCTGGGCCCCCACTTCCACAAGCCCAACCTTCTATTGACACACATTTTCAAGCTAAACCCATGTCTCTCTCCACCATTTCTGATGGCCCCGTGTCAAAGAATACCAGAAAATACAGAAGAAATGTTTCAGATTCAGATGTAGAGTTCCCAAAAAATGGTCTTGAAGCTGGTGTTAAAAAGTCAATCAAGAAGTCTAGTGAAGAGAATCTTGATACAAAGAGGGAGATTAAAACAGATGAAATCACGAAACCATCAACTAAGAAAGAGATTGTGGTTGTTGAAACAAATAATCAAGAAATTGAAGTGTTGAAAAGGCCATCAGTTTTGGTTGCGGCTGGGGGTAGGAGGAGGTCATTTTGCAGCTCAAAAACAGAGTTGGCTGATTTCTTGAGTTGTAATGGAGTGAAAGTAGTGTCAGCTGACATGCCACCATTTATGCAGATTCATGCTGTGGATTTTGCAAGAAAGACTTATGATAGTCTTGAGAAGTTCACTGCCAGGACCCTTGCTTCAACTCTCAAAAAGGTACCTCCTTTACTACTTAGTTACTAGTCTTAGAACATTGTAAATTTGTTTAATTTTGGTATAATTTGTTATCCATTTATCTCGTATAATCACCAAAATGATACATTTAATTTCTTGGCTATAATTATAGTTTAAAATGTGTTTGCCCATGTTTTAATTAAGTAGTAATACTAAACCATTTATTATGTACGTACAAAAATTTGGGCTTGATTGAATTTGGGATGTAGTGATTAATGGTGTTTGGTGATTTGGGGATTGCCATTTTTGCAGGAGTTTGATGGGGTATATGGGCCTGCTTGGCACTGCATAGTGGGGACAAGTTTTGGGTCTTTTGTTACACATTCAGTAGGTGGTTTCTTGTATTTCTCCATGGATCACAAGCTATATATCCTCTTGTTCAAAACCACTGTACAAAAAGCTGAGTAATTTAAAGAATCCAATAATTTAGCATAGCTAGCTTCTGAAAGGTGAAGATGTTATACTACTGCTAGACTGCTAGTACAGATTATAAGTTTATGGTAAATGTACACAAACTTGTACATTGGTTTTGCTCAGAAAAGCATGTGTAATGTCTTTTCCATCAGTCATTGGCCAATGTAATTCTACTGAGTTTGGACAAAAGTAGAGATCCTGTTTACTGTTTTTACTGTTAATTTACTGCTTCAGAATAGGAGTAGTATATTTATTAATTTACTACTCCCTCCATCTCACAATGATCTTCCCCTTTACAATGTCGGTCCTGTTCATAACATGAGACAAATTATTAATTTACGCATAATCTATAAGATCAAATATAGTCATGAGTGATCTTGTTGGATTCGTATTTATAAGTACTTTAATACAGTGAAGTTTTTATATTTAATACTAATACGAAATTAAACATATTAACGATCAAAAGTGTGTGTTGGCAAACGTATTTTTTAAAATGGGAAGAATTTTTTGAGACGGAGGGAGTAGTGTGATAAAAATGTTTAGAAAAGTTTCATTCACTTGCTTCTTGATTTGACAGCATCTTATGTTTCTTCTTTTAATTGTGTCAGTTTTTCTTTTTTGAACATTTAATTGTGTCAGTTTATAGGTTATATTTTAAGATTTACTATGATTTTGATGGGAGTTAAATAGTTTTTTATTGTTCAGACTTTGAAATGCCTGAGGAAGACTAGAGTTGCCTTGTCGACATTTTTAGGGGTGCCGAACCGAATAATCGAAATAATTCGGTTTGGTTAATCGAATCGAAATATTTCGATTCGGTATTCGGTTATGGTATTTTAGTTATTCGGTTATTTCGGTTTTTAACCGAAATAATCGAAATTACCGAATTAACCGAAATATATAATAAATAATAATATTTACATTTTATATGTATAATAATAATTTTTTATATGTAAAATAATAATTTTTTATATCTAAAATAATAATATTTTATATCTAAAATAATAATATTTATATTTTATATGTAAAATAATAATTTTTTAAATGTAAAATAATATTTTTTTTATATTTTACATGTAAAATAATAATTTTTTATATGTAAAATAATAATTTTTATATGTAAAATAATTTTTATATTTTTATATTTAATATGTCAAATAAAATATATAAATATATACAATTCGGTTATTTCGGTAAAATAACCGAAATAATCTAAATAAATATTTCGGTTCGATTACCGATTTCGGTTCGTTATTTGGTTATAATATTTGGCCCTATTCGGTAATTCGGTTTGGTTCGGTTATTTTACCGAATTACCGAATACTCAGCCCTAGAGATTTTATAGTTCGACAAATCATTTTTCGGGATTTTTTTACTATGATATACATAATACAATAAATGTATAAGAGCAAGTCCAATGCTAGATGTATAAAATAGTTATAACAGTATCTTTTTGATGTTAAAATAGAATTTTAATTTCAGTATTAGAGCCTGTTTGGCTAAGGGGGTTTAAAGGAGAAAGCTCCTTTAAGGAGTTTTTGTAGTGTTTGTGTAACCGGTTTTAAGCCGTGCTTTAAGTTAAAAAACTGCTTAAAGTCATAAGCTCCATTTAGGTACTTTTGACTTATGACTTATGATTTTTTTTTTTTTTTTTTTTTTACAATTCTTGTAAAGCTTAAATATGATGAGTTTAAAATTTTTTTAAGTCAAATTTCACTTTAAGTCAAAATTGTTAAACCTCCATTTAACTTTAAGTAAAATTACCCAAACACTTTCATTCAACTTAAAGCAAACAATTTTACTTTCTCCTTTAAGTTAAAAATACCCCCATTAAGTCAAAAGTAACTTATTTTAAGCAATCCCAAACACCCTCTTAGTTGCCTTTTACATTCAAATAATCCAAATTTAACTAATTTTTTGTATCTCTTTCATAATTTTTATTTAAAATGTGGCATATAATTTTTATTTAAAATACATCAACGTATAATTCATATATTGATTTCAAATTTAAAATTAAGGATACATTTATGCATATTTGCATTGAGCAAGTCCAATGATGTATTATACTTGATGCTATATTTATATTATAGAACAAAAATAAAATTCACCATTCCAGTGTTGTGCTAAAATATTGTGCTAAAATAGTACTCCCCCCGTCTCTTTAAACGTTTCTGGTTTGACTAAAAACACGGGTTTTAAGAAGGTGGGTAATGAATATTATTTTTAAATGGAGTAGTGGGTATTGAATATTGTTTTTAAGGAATAGTGGGGTATTGAATATTATTTTTAAGAAGTAGTGGGTGGAGTAATGAATATTGAATATAGTTTTTAAAGAATAGTGGGTATTTTATATTGTTTTTAAAGAGTAGTGGGTGAAGTAGCGGGTATTAAATATTATTTTTAAGAAGTAGTGGATGAAGTAGTGGGTATTGAATATTGTTTTTAAGGAGTAGTGAGAATTGAATATTGTTTTATATGGCTTGAAATAGAAAGAGGAAAAGTATTTTGAATATCCTGAAATAGTAAACAGGAAATGTTTTAAGAGACAGAGGGAGTATCGTACTATAATTTTGTGCCATAGAATAAATTATAAATGGAGCTATATTTGCCAACTCATCAGAAAGTACAAAAGAAGTGGAAAATAGATAAAGAATGTACTTGAAATTATTGGGTATTTGGAATTTAGTTAAATTTGTAAGCAAAAGTCTGGTGTATTTTGAAATTAGCAAATTTGAAACAAGATTTAGAACAATGTATTGGAGACATTGTGTTATCTTAACATCAAAAATCACTTTATAGCAATAACTCTCTATTTATAGCAATAACTTTATCTATTTTAGCACAACATTGAACATGTTCTTATACAGCCTTTTGAATTTAAGTTTTTTAACATTTGGTGCTATAATATAGTAGTAGAGATTCTTAAAACACCCTTTTGGAGTCGAGTTTTTTAGCATTTGATGAAATAATATAGCACTAGAGCTAAGGATAACATACTATATGAGCAAGTCCAATACAATACTATACTTGGTTCTATTGCAATATTATAATACCAAGTGTTAAAAAATTCATTTCCAAAATGATGTTATAGTCGAATGTAAATATGCATAAATGCATAGTTAGTTTTAAATTTGAAACCAATGATGCATTTATGCATTCATATCACATTATTATTTAATAATTTATTAATTGAATATTGATGTACTTTGAATAAAAGTTAGAAGAAAGACGAAAATTTAATTAAATCTCAAACTATTTAAATGCAAAATACAACTAGTATTGGAGTTAAAATTTTATTGTAACACCAAAATTTTTTGATCATAAATTAGAACTGTTTTGTATTTAGGATTCAACTTCCACGAAAAAGTGCAAATTCATCAAAGATATATATTTAATGATGATGACAGATTTGAGATTAATAATAAAAAAAGTGAAGTTGGTGGATACAAATTAGGTCCTTGTGCAGCCTTTTGGGCAACTGGGCCAAACTACTTTCAATATATTGCCTATGATGTAGGTAGCAAAGGACCCAGCCCATAACTTGTGATCTACTAAAGCTGTGATTTTAGACTCAAACTTCTTCCAAAACTTTTTACAAGCAATCATGGGCCTGTTAGAATATTTCATTCAGTTTTCCACCTTTTATTGTGATTAGACTGCTTTAAAAATGACAGGAGCACCGCCTTAGATAAAATGTAGATCCTAACCCTAGTATGATTCTTTCGTTTGAAATTAATTTTGAATAATCCAACTGTATTGACGTTTAGACTTTAAATTGTTAAAGATAAAGACTCTATGTATATCACCATTCCCTTATTATTCTCATGACAAAACAAAAATCGTGTCATGGTGATTTATTTTGATGAATGTTGCAGAGACGGAGGGTACAAGGTTGCTTGATAGGGAAGGCAAATGAGCAGTCCTGCTTGATGGACCAGGACCACCACCATACCTTGTAATTATATACGTATGTCTACGCTATTCTTGTCTTGCATTGTTGCAAGTGTTGTTGTCTTGCATATTTGCAAGTTTTGTTGACGTAACTGTACTTTGCTTAGTTTGTTTTTTTCTTACCTCAAAAGCCTAACCTCATTAGTAGTACCTAAAAAACAAAATTCTCTCTGAGTCATCATGGCGGCATCAAAATCAACAGTGGAGGATTTGTATTCCCGTTTATCATTGGAGGAGGAAGATGAAGGTGGAGTTGTGATTGCAAATGGGGAAATCAAAACGTGTCCAACATATGTCCTGGTGGGTCTCTTTCTAACGGAGAAGAATATTAACTTTAATGCTATGCAGAACGTCATTGCCTCATTGTGGCGCCCAAAGGAGGGCATGGACATAATCGACCTGGGTGGACAGAGATACTCATTCGTGTTCTATCATATTCTAGATATGCAGAAAGTGTTGGAGGGAGGTCCATGGACCTCCGAACAAAGCTTACTGGTGTATCAGCAGCTAAAGGACAGGGAAGAGCCACACTCAGTAAAGCTAAACAACATGGATATCTGGGTTCAAGCTTATGATATCCCAAATGGTTTCGCCTCTAACAATGTCTTCCAACGTATTGGTGACTATATTGGGACGTTTGTTAAGTCAGACCCGTTAAATGCAACCAGTACATGGAGACTATATTCACGTATTCGAGTCACGATGGATCTGGATAAGCCTATCAAGAGAAGAATGAAAATTAAGAGGGAGGGAGGTGAATGGAGCTGGGTTAATTTGAAATACGAAAGACTAAGCTCTTTTTGTTTCGTCTGTGGCTTGCTTGGTCATCAGGAGAGGGACTGTTCCATTATCTATGCGAACCATGGTAAGGAGATACCTCGAGCATATGGCGGATGGCTGAGAGCACCAACAAAGAATGCTCAAAATAGTACTCTGGGAGCAAAATGGTTACGAAATGGTGGAGATAGTAATAGAGCATGGGATGAAGGTTCATCGGGTATCAGCATGGGAACCACTGTGCACGGTGGTACGATGGTGGGGACAAATTTCATGGAAGTTGATGGGAATATTCTCGAAAAACACTGAAACGTGGGGGGAATTATAGCGAATCCACGAAACCAAGAAAGATGCCTGGAGAACAGCACAAAAGGGGAGCCACTAGCAGATAAGGCAGAAGAAGGGAACCCTGAGAATAATTTAGTAATAGTGGAGACAAAAAGGAAACGCGTGGAACAGGAAAAAAGTATGGGCTATGAAATTGAAGACTCAGTAAACGGGCTCGTTAACGAAGATGGGCCAAAAAACTTGATAGAGGCGGGTCCTGTGGAAACAGGACCCGCCTCAATCAATGAGTCTCTTAGCATGGAATTGCCGTGGTTTGGCCAGCCCACGTGCAGTTAGTTTCCTACGTGATACAGTCACACAAATAAGGCCCAGTTTTATATTTTTGTCCGAAACTAAAGTAAAAAAGAAAACAGTTTTAAAGGTTTGCAAGCAGTTAGGTTATGTGAGGTGCTATAATGTGGACTCTCGAGGCATAGGAGGAGGCTTAGCTCTAATGTGGAGGAATGAGTGTGATATAGCAATTAAAGACAGCTCCAACCACTATATTGATTTTGAAGTAAATATTGCGCAGATAGGAAGATGGAGGTATACGGGCTTCTATGGTTGCCCGGAGAGAGAGCGAAGACAAGAGTCGTGGGATCTTCTATGAGATTTACACTCAAGATCGAGCTTACCATGGTGCATTATATGGGGCTTCAGTGACATTATGGTGGCAACGGAAAAGCATGGAAGGTGTTCACAGCCGAGGAGGTTCCTACAGGGTTTTACGGATGCTATTAACGATTGTCAGTTGATGGATCTAGGTTTCAGCGGAAATGAGTTTACCTGGGAAAGGTCAAGGGGTACTGCGTGGTGGATTCTGGAGAGACTCGATCGAGGGTTAGCTAACAGTCAATGAAAGGACATGTTCCCTTGGGTGGAAGTGACAGTTCTTTATGTATCAACATTAGATCACTTACCTTTAAACCTGCAGTTGAATAGAAAGATGTACATGCCTAAAACACATAGGTTTCGCTTCGAAAACATGTGGCTGAAAGAAAAAGATTGTCTTCATATTATTCAGCGTTGCTGGTTGGAGATGGCCGGGCATAATATCACTGATAAGATTCAATATTGCAGCCTTAGATTGGAAGAGTGGGGTGGCGGTAAGGTGAAGGAGTTCAAAATAAAAAAAAAAGAGTATAAGCAGAGGTTAAAAAACCTCAAATCGAGGCGTGATGTTCAAGGAATTAGCTACTATAACGAGGTCAGGTGGGCATATTTAAATCTGTTAGAGAAGCAAGAGATATACTGGGCTCAACGAGCTAAACAGTTCTGGTTGCAGAAGGGAGACCAAAACACACGCTTCTTTCACAACTATGCATCCACAAGACGAAAAAACAATAGCTTAAATGGGCTTAAAGACCAGCACGGGCACTGGAAGGAGGGGGATGTTCAAATCCAGGATATTGTGGTCGAATATTTTGAAGGGATATTCACAACCTCAATGACAACAAAGGCGACCTTGACACCTCGCAAAATAGTTCAGCAGGTAACATCGAACCAGAATGCAGAATTGATAAAGTGTGTGTCTCAAGAAGAAGTGAAAGAAGCAACGCTCTCCATGCACCCGGAGAAGTCACCTGGAATGGATGGTCTAAACCCAGGCTTCTTTCAAGTGTTTTGGAACATAGTCGGGGCTGATGTTACAGATTTCTGCCAGAATTTCTTTAGCACAGGTGAAATGCCAACGGAGGTCAATCGTACCTTAGTATGCCTAATCCCCAAGGTAAAGAAACCCAAACAAATGACGGACTTAAGACCAATTTCACTATGCAATGTACTAGTGAGAATCGTGTCGAAGGTCCTTGCAAATCGAATCAAGCCATGTTTGAAAACACTAGTCTCAGACAAACAAAGTGCTTTTATCGAAGGGCGGTTGCTGACCGATAACGCTCTATTGGCTTATGAGATTAATCATTGCATCAAAAGGCGTACTCAAGGGAAGAGAGGGATTGCAGGCCTCAAATTAGATATAGCCAAAGCATATGACATGCTAGAATGGAGGTACGTGGAAGATATGCTTAAAAAATTTGGTTTTCACCATGTTTGGATTCAGAGAGTAATGACCTGTATTCAAACTGTGAGCTATAGCTTTGTGAATAAGGGTCGCGTGTTTGGAAACGTTCGACCTCAGAGAGGTATACGGCAGGGAGACCCTATCTCCCCGTATATTTACATTCTAAGTGCCGAGGGCCTAGGTTCCATTATTAGGAGACACGAAGACGTTGGGTTAATCATGGATTGGCAATTGCAAGAGGGGCACCCCTCATTTCGCACCTTCTTTTTGCAGATGACTGCTACATGTTTTTCAGAGCAGAAGAGGTAGAAGCAAGAACGATGAAAAGTGTCCTCAGTCGATATGAGAAACTGTCCGGACAAACTATTAATCTCAGTAAATCAAATATCATCTTTAGTCCAAACACAAGGGAGCAGGATCGAAATGCGGTTTGTCAGATACTCCAAGTGGGTGAAGTTAAGGAGCCTGGCAAATACTTGGGGATGGCGATGAATGTGGGGAGAAAGAAGATCTCAGCCATTCAGTTTTTAACCGATAGAATTCAGAAAAGGCTGCAGAACTGGGGACATAAATCATTTTCAAAGGCGGGTAAATGTACGTTATTGAAAACGGCTACACAATGTGTGCCAAACTTTTGGATGAATTTGTTTCTCCTATCAAATGAAGTCTGTGATAGTATCGAAGTTATAATGAATGGGTTCTGGTGGGGACACGGGCTGGAAAGTAAAGGAATTAGATGGAAATCTTGGGACAAGCTATGCGTTCCAAAAGAAGCGGGTGGATTGGGGTTCAGAGAACTCAAAAAATTCAATATCTCCATGCTTGCTAAACAAGGATGACGACTTCAAAAAGAAGAGAATCCCCTAGTTACATCGTGCATGAAGGCTAAATATTTTCCTGACGGTGATTTCCTAACAGCAAAACTGGGGTTAAATCCTAGTTACATGTGGAGGAGTATATTAGCTGCTCAGGAGGTAGTTCGAAGAGGGTGCAGAAAGCGTATCGGTGATGGTAATCAAACTGATATATGGAAGGTCCCATGGCTTCCATGTACAGAGAACGATTACATGACCACGGAAATGCCTACTCAACTGGAAGGAAGTAAAGTACGTGGCCTTATGCAGATGGAGCAACAGAAATGGGATGATGATATCTTGAAAGACATCTGTAACGAAAGGGATAGGAAGCTTATTAAAAAAATACCTTTATCAGCAAGAGGAGGTAGTGATAACTGGTACTAGCTTCCAGATGAGAAAGGTGCCTTTACAGTGAAGAATTGCTATAGAATGCTGCAAGGAGAAGTAGAAACTCCATATGAACAGTTCTGGAGGAAGCTGTGGGGACTAAAACTCCCAGGAAAGGTTACTCAGTTCGTATGGCGTGTGTGCTCGCTGTGTCTGCCAACTTCAGTTCGACTAGCAGCAAAACGGGTTCAGATGGATACCACTTATCAATGGTGTCGTGTATGTCCAGAAACAGATATTCATGTTCTATTTGAATGCCAAATAGCACTGGTAGTATGGAGGGAAGTTGGACTCCAAAGTCATATTACCATATTACCAGAAGACAATGTACTAGACGTAATATGTAGGGGATTTGATAGAGGTACTAGAAACCAATGTACCTTGATAGCTGTAGTCTGCTGGAGCTTATGGAGTAGAAGAAACAAGTGGGTTTGGGAGAAGATTAATAGATCTCCTTTTGGCATTAAAGCAGCCGCTTTGAACCTACTTGATGAGTGGAGAAAGGCACAAGATCAAAGTAGGATATCGAACACAAGTACAGGCGCCTCGATTGCAGATCAAAAGTGGGAGAAACCTCAGCCCTCTTGGGTGAAAGTTAACATCGACGCCGCTTTGTTTGGGGACATCGAATGCATTGGCTTGGGCAGCATTGTTCGAGGGGATGATGGAGAATTCCTTATGGCTATGAGTAGAAGAGAAGATGTGTTCATAACGCCAAGAGAAGCAGAAGCAATGTGCTTGAAAGAGACGTTGATATGGATTCAAGCGAAGGGACACCAGAAGTGTGTCTTCGAAACGGATTCACAGATCCTCGCCCGAGCTTGCCAGGGGACAGTTGGAGGATCTTTCTTTCATACAATTGTTAGGGATTGTATTGATTTATTTCATCACTTTGATGAAGTGTTAGTTTGTTTTCCTCATAGGTATGCGAATGGGGTTGCACATGCTTTAGCAAAAGCGGCTCATTCTACGCCAGACTTTCGGGAATGGCATGATAATGCCCTTGATTATATTCATCATGTAATTTGTTCCGAAGCTTTATAAGAATTGCAAGTACGATTATCGTAAAAAAAAAGAGCTTGATAAATGATCGACCACAAAAAAGAGGGGAATAAAGCATCATTTCTCACTTCTACAACTTTGTTACAAGTACTTTTTATTCAGTTATGCTTAGGTTATGGTTGTATATATTAAACTCCAAGTAAATTGAATACATGTATCTCCTTCAAATGTTAACATGTATTTTGTTTTTGTGGGACGAACTCATTTTCTACTTATTTCTTTTAATGTTTTACTTTTTAATTCTTAGTTTCTCTCATTTTAATTCTCCAGTTTTTGTTATATCAAGGTCAAAACGCGGTTAGTTAGAATTCCTTTAAAAATAAATAAATCATATATTACTGATTCCTTTGAAATAAATTATATATTATAGATTCATATATATTACAAATTCATATGTGTAAGTATTGAATCTTTTCAACAATCTTAATAATTGGTTATAATCATTAAACAATGTTAAGGAAAACTAATTATTTTATTTGAAGGAGTGTCTTTTATTTTTAACTTAAACCAAAGTCTTAACAATCACAAAACAATATTAACAACCTATTACAAACTTCAAAATAAAGTAAACCATAATAGTAGGGATGATCATAAACCGCACCAAACCGCAAAAACCGTCCGCATCGTACCAAATTGCACCATACCGCGCGGTTTTTATTTTCTGTGATGTGGTTGCGGTTTCAAATTTTGATAAACCGTGCGATGCGGTACGGGTTGCGGTTTTAGTTTTCTGAAATGCGGTTCAAACCGCACCGCACCGCAACGCACCGCAATGTTTAATATATTATATAATTATATATATATATATATATATATTATTTATTTATATATAATTATATTATTTTAGTTTTTTGTTAAGAATTTAAGGGATACTTTGCAAACTATTTGCTTCGTTAGTACCTAGTATATTTTATAATGGGACTATACTCATCAATTGTAATAGGCTAACTCCACTACAGCAAAACTGGCCATTAGTAACGGATATATCCGTTACTAATGTCATTAGTAACGGATATATCCGTTACTAATCGTCCGTCACAATTGCTTATTTTAAAAATTAGTAACGGATTTATCCGTTACAAATTAGTAACGGATTTCCAGCATATTAGTAACGGATATATCCGTTACTAATTTGTAACGGATATTTACAATTAGTAACGGATATATCCGTTACTAATTTGTAACGGATATTTATAATTAGTAACGGATATATCCGTTACTAATTAGTAACGGATATTTATCATTAGTAACGGATATATCCGTTACTAATTTGTAACGGATATTTATAATTAGTAACGGATATATCCGTTACTAATTTGTAACGGATATTTATAATTAGTAACGGATATATCCGTTACTAATTAGTAACGGATATTTATCATTAGTAACGGATATATCCGTTACTAATTTGTAACGGATATTTATAATTAGTAACGGATATATCCGTTACTAATTTGTAACGGATATTTATAATTAGTAACGGATATATCCGTTACTAATCGTCTATCACAATTGTTTTTATAAAAAATTAGTAACGGATTATCCGTTACTAATTTGTAACGGATATTTATAATTAGTAACGGATATATCCGTTACTAATTTATTATAAGATTTTTTTTTTTTTGGAAAATGCCTGCTGCAAATATTAAAAAAACCCTGCTGCACAGAAAAAAAAATTGCTGCAAATATTAAAAAAAAAACCTGCTGCAACTATTAAAATAAAACACCAATCCAAATTTACATTAACAATCCAAATACAAATTAAATACATCCCAAGTTTACAAACCAAATACCAAACATACTACCTACCAGGCTACCATTGGAAAAATACAAGAAAAACCTACAAATCATACTTCAGTCGTCCAGCTAACCAAATAATATACCCTCCTCCAAGCCAGCCATTTAATGTCATATTGCCATCTTGGGGACCATCATATACCGCAGCTTCAGGATCCATAATTTCTTCTATGTACACTCTTTTTTCTCCAGGAGACACTTCTCTGCCATGGCACATATTTACACTGTCGTCCACAAACCCCTTAGCAACCTCTCGTTTATCTCTACTAAGCAATGTGACTTTGCGTAGTTCACTTGATGACCCAAAAGCATTAAGTGTCTCACGAGGGGATTCCATTGGATGTTTACCGGAAGTTGAACCGACCACACTCCTTGGAGTATATTGGCTTGGAGTACATCGGGACATTGCCTGTGCAGTACAACACAAACAAATTTTGTAATTTGTTCTCAAGGACAAGATGTCGTGACAACAAAAACTTACCAAAATGTAATTTATAGGAATAAGTTTCTTTTCAAGGACAAGATTGTTCTTGATGTAGGTGCTGGCACCGGAATTTTATCCCTCTTTTGTGCTAAAGCAGGGGCAAAGCATGTTTATGCGGTATGAATTACAGATTTATACATTTTGTAATTGTCATTACTAACTAGTTTATTAATGAAAAATAAAAAAGATCAGTTAATACATATTGAAGACGTTATTTGCCGGATTTCATTTACAGTCTAATACACATTGCAATATTACAGTCGTCATTTTAGCTAATTATTGATGTGGTGTATATTAGCATCTATACATGTAGCTTTTTGAGCCAACAAAATGATTGACAGCTTACTCCACTGATTATAGGTTGAGTGCTCCCAGATGGCAGACAAGGCTCAAGAGATTATTAAAGCAAATGGTACTAACGTTTATGATGATTTAAAAACTGTATTCAGACCTGGACTTAATTCTCAACTAATTCGTTATTTTTCTCCATGTATAAAGTTTCAGTTTTGAAGGGAACACGCTAAACACTGTCTTGTTTTTAAATAACAGTTATAACAGTTATAACAGTTATAACAGTTATAACAGTTTTTCTCCTTATTTTTTATATTATAGTTAAAGTAAAAAAAAAATCAAATGGAAGTTTAGGAAACAAGTGAACATACTCAACAAACACTCCTTCCTACTGGTCGATGAAAGGTGTAATTTTAGTAGTTTTCTTCACTGTTGTAATATGGAGCAAGTAAGGAATTCCACCTAAAATACTCTGTTCGTGTGGTTCCTAACGTAAATGTATATAAAAGCCCTAAATATTAACTAGGAGGCCACTGTGTAAATTAGGCGCTAATATTTTATTTATAAGGTAGTTCAGCACAGTTTTAAACTGAACACTTTCAGTGTACATACTATACATGGCCTTAGGACTTAGGTTTTAAACTGAACACAATAATCAGACCCCTTCCTTGTAAGTAAGAACAGACCATAATCTAGCTGAAAGGGATTGTGCACACACATATGTTTAAACCATGACACGTATATTTAAAACACATAAACTACACATGTAAAAAACAATTACTGATCCAAGCTAGGACAAGGAATATAAATAGTCTACATAAGCAGCAGGATACATATTTTTAAAAAAAAACAAACTGACCTTGAGCAATGTTTTGACCTCCTCCATGTCTGCCTTAAGTCCCGCCATTTCCGCTCCAAGTGATTGTGATGGGTTGACCGAAGCAAGTGCAAGAGAAGATGAATATAGTTGTTTCTTCGTGCTACACGAACTAACTCCTCGAACCCGATTTTTTTTGTCCTCGCCAAGTACTTGGCTCAATGCATCGGAACTAATATCATCCGTTGGGACTCCAGATTCAAGCATTTGAACATGAATTTCTTTGACTTTTTCCTGCATTTATTCAAGCAGGAAACAAGCTTATATTTAATTAAAGATAAATAAACTGATGCAAAAGGACACACGTATAAATGTGTTGATGACTACTCACGTATGTTTCCTTTGCACTTTCCAAAGGAGTTCCATCCTTGTGTTCATGTCCAATGAGCCAATCATCAACCCGACACCGCTTCTTTGTAGGATTTTCTTTTTCCTACAAAAATCAGCAGGTAATGTTAACAAATATAGACTACAAATATAGACAGGTAGTAATTTATGAATGATACGTACCTTTTTGTAATGTATATGTGAGTAAGTTTGCCTACCAACTGCCACACCTACTTTATTTAAGCTCCTATTGATCTTATATTTTGCATTTTTTTCCTTTACTTCCGGCATAAACTCATGATCGACAAATTGGACCCAAAGATCGGCACTGACAGCAGGCGGGACGTTTCCCTTGGCTTCTTCTATGTTCGAAGCTTTAGCCAAATATTCTGTCCGATATTTGCCTCTAACACTCCTAAGTTTTTGTGGATAAAGTGCCTCCACGATTGGGCGAGCAACATGGCCGTCTACACTAAACTCAAACTGCTCCTGTAATTAATAATATTTATCCACCATATATTATATTTCTATATACAGAGTGCAATTTACCTTGACTAAATATATACAGAGTGCAATTTACAAAGAATTTATAGTGTCTCAACTTGCAAACTTCGAGGAAACTATCTATATAATAAACAGGGCAAAGCAATCAGTAAAGATAAAAACATGGATGGTATTCTCAACTTGAATTTGAATCAGTAAAAATATATATATATATATCCCCTGATGATGATAAGGGAGAAGAGAAGAAGCGGTGTAAATTACTAAAACTCTTTTTGTCAATTTGTTTTAGTCTTTAAAGATAGTCAGCTAGGTATCTTTACTTTCACAAATACCACACTGTCTAATAGGAGGTTACAGAAGCATATTGTGCCATAACAATTATTAGACTAATTGGTGTTCCTGACTTTCATAGAGTTTCTTCATTTTCTTTTGGAATTTGGATATCATCAGTTTTTTATAATTATACATGATGATGATTCACAAACCACTAAAAGCATTTTCTATAGCCTATTCACTTTGGTAGTGATTCTCTATTTAATAGTATAATCCAGAAAAATGAATCCAGAAACAATCATTAGATATATAGATCTCCCATCACCCCAAGAAGGAACATGCCACTGACATACACACAGTCACTGTCATTTTTGTATAGTAAAATTGCTTCTACAACTTGAAGTAGTACAGAAAGGGGTAAGGTCCAGAATAGATTTATATTAATGTAACAAGTGGATCCTTTTGTTTATTTATTCACGTAACAAAACGACGGTTCAACCATACTGCGCTTAACAAGTGGCGTACTATATGCTGCAAGATACGTTTGTCAAGAACCAAACCCCTTATACAAATCATTAGCTAAGCAGATTTATGGCACATATTACAGGAACCAAAATCAAGACATCGACTGATATTTAGATGCAGTGATTATAAATTTATAATGCAAAAAAAAAAAAAACTGTCAATTTGGAATGAATTAAATCAACAGGCTAACTATTTCGTTATGATCCATAACACCTAACTGGGGAAAATATGACCTAATTAACACGATCCATTAATTTAGTAATTAGCTTAACATTATCTGATCATATCAGTTGGTATATGCTTTCAGCATCTTCATCTGCTGTCACTACTTCTATATCTCTTAAAATTAGCAAAAGTCATTTTCTGAGATCTATCTAAACAGGCAGGCATCCCTAAAATAGACGCTGCAGATCTATAGCCACAGAACAGAAAACTTGTTAGTTATAGCTTAAGACAACTAGATTAATTGAAACCGCAGCCTTAAAATTTCCACAACCTCTAATAATTGTTATGGCACAATATGCTTCTGCAACCATGTGATTTGTTATGTTCATAATAAGGCAAAGTAACCATCATTGTGATGTGTTTCTACAATTTACGGTGGGATGTTCACCACACCACTTAATTTCACACGGGCCTGAGTTCTTTTTTAGACATATACATACTGGAGGACAAGGAGCTGGAATTCTACCACGTGAAGGAACTACAGTGGAAACAAGGATAGGTTGCTGCGTTATAAAATAATGAATTAACTGTCACCAGCTCCATGTTCATGCATTGATAATAGCTTTTGTTATATATACAGAGTGCAATTTACCTTGATCTTGCAAGCATGAAAACAGTTTGTTCGAGTATAATCAAATGGAATGTCAATATCTGGAAAGTAGAAGTACCATTAATGATGTCCAAATGGAATCCTTGAAGGTAGATGGCACTTTGCGGAAATCAGGAATGTTAATGGGAATGTGGAGCCTGACTTGATCTCCGACAGCGGTTTTGAATTGGGCAGCATTTGGCCCAACAATATCGCCAGTACTCGGCCAGAACTCCACAAGGCGTTTTCCCCCTGGACCTATTACTGAGGTATTCCTGGCTGATTGAGAAACACTGTTCGAACCTCCTGCTTCTGCTTCCATTACTGCAGAAACAATAACAGTCAGGTTAGTTAGGTTAGCTCAAACAAATTATTAAAGAGAGTTTGTTATAGAGAGAGAAAGAGAGTTTGTTGGGAGGGAAATTCAATATTTCATTTCATAGTGGAAAATGTAAACTACGTACATCAGGTATTTATAAAGTTCAGCACACACATACTAGTACACACAAAAGTACCCTTAATGACTACTACTGACTACTACAGCAATATTAGCCTATACTGAATCAACGACGTGGTTCTAACAATGCTCTAAACTGAGGTTGATCTGCGAGAGTAGACTGAATGTCTTCCGGTTTTGGTGCTTCTAGCATGTCCACTTTGCTAGTCATTCGCCTTGGTGAATGTATGACCACCCACCAATCAGGATTTTTCAGGTCCCTCGAATAGAACACTTGCTGGGCTTCTTTTGCGCAAATGACTGGCTCATCTAAAATATTGTTGGAACTCTTAAGGCGATTAAAATTTACCACCACCAAGTTAGAGTCTGGGCATAGCTTACATCCATTGGCCTTATCCTCCACTCTAACCCAATCACAATAGAACACCACTTCTTTGAAATTAGTGTAATTCACCTCAAGTATCTGTTTGATGACTCCATACCACATAGCAGATGCATCGATAGGATTTTTATCTTTCCTACTTGATGTAAATGTAGTAATTGCATTGATACAAACACCACAATCTTGCGTAAGAACAGTCTCATCATGAGATTTTGTGGAAAACACATAACCATTGATGCGATACTTTCGAAAAGATTTACATGCGAACAAAGGCCCTCTAGCAAAGAACCATAAATCATGTTTAGTGTCACCGTTCTTCAACAACTACATAGAGAAGAAATCATATTTCAGCAAGTGAAAATAACAAGTATCCCTCATAATGTACTATTTTTTTTACAAATACCTTAGTATATAACCAGACAATAAAATCTGTTTGTATCTCTACTTCTGTCTTTGCTATCCCTTTTCCTTTGCTAGATTGCAAAGGCTCGCGATACTCACTACAAGTTATTCAAATAATTTAGTATATATGTGTGAATTAATTAATGAGAAAGCAAGCACACGTGCGAAGAACAAACACCTGTAGTGATCGTCAAGTCCATCGACTTCCAAACGGAATAGTAGCCATCTACGAATTTGAACAAATTGGGCATCCGACAAAACAACATCTTTACCTTCAAGCACAGGTCCCTCGTCATCATCATTTCCATCTAGAAACACTTGACCTATGGTTTTGTGTTGTGAATTTGGAATGTACTCCATTGCATACCTAACAGACTCTCTGACAAGGTATGACTCTGCAATCGATCCTTCAACATATCGTTTGTTACTGGGTATATCTTTGCACTCCTTCATTGACCTAATTAATTACTAAACTCATGAATGAATACATTTATTAATTTAAAAGCAAGGATAACAAAAAACTGGATTGGAAGAAGTAATTAATTTACCGCTCAAACGGATACATCCAGAGAAAGGGGGCTGGTCCACACATCAATGCCTCATCAGCTAGATGCACAATAAGGTGAACGCTAATGTCAAAGAATGATACTGAAAAGTATTTGTTTTCCAGCACGCACAATGCCTCTACAACCATGTACTTGGCATCTTGGATTTCTCTTCGACTTACAACTTTCGAACACAGAAGGTTAAAAAACAGGCTTATCTGATGTAGAGCTCTCCGTAATTCAGGATGAGTTGGAAAAGCATGTTGAAGTAGCACGGGCAAAAGATATTGCATAATCACATGATAGTCGTGTGACTTCATTACAAGCAAACCGGGTGGATCAAGACTGACAATGTTACTCAGATTAGATGAAAAACCTGATGGGAGCCTCAAATTTTTCAAAGTTTTAAGGAAATCCATCTTCTCTGCTTTAGTTAGGCAGAACGGTGCTATAGGCTTAACTTGTTTCCCACTTGCAGCATCAGTTTGCATCCATTGATCCCGATGTATGCCAAGTTCCCTCATATCCTCTCGTCCCTGGATAGTATCTTTTGATTTGTCCTTCTTACCAATAATCGTGTCTAGTATGTGCTCTGCAACATTCTTTTCAGTGTGCATCACATCAATGACATGACGAACTTTGTGATGGATCCAGTAAGGAAGATCAAACAATATAGACTTTCTATACCATGCCGATGTAACTTCGTGGACTCTCTTCCGCTTCTGACCAGGTATGTACTTCACATTACTCAACGTTTGCAAAAGTTCATCGCCATTTAATCGTTCTGGAGGAGTTCGATGCTCTTCTTTCTTGCTACCCACTAGTCCCAAGTACTTGCCTTTCCTAAATGGGTGATTGGCTTTAAGGAATATGCGGTAATCTAAGTATACATTCTTCCTGCTAGACTTTAAATATATGGAAGGAGTATCGTCACCACAAATAGGACAAGCTTTGTAACCATGTGTAACGCAGCCCGCCAAGTTTCCATATGCAGGAAAATCATGGATCCCCCACATAAGCATAGCCCTCAAATTGAAATTTTCTTTTAAGTTCATGTCATAAGCCGGCACTCCTATCCACAACTCTTTCAACTCATCGTACAAAGGTTCAAGAAAAACATCAATGTCTCCTTTTGGTGCCTTTGGACCAGGTATAAGTAAAGACAACATCTGAAACTCTGATTTCATACACATGGAAGGGGGGAGATTGTAAGGCACAGTGATAACAGGCCAACAGCTATAACTAGTAGACTGAATGCCACGCGGATTAAAACCATCGGTTGCAATTGCAAGCCTGACATTGCGCTGCTCATTAGCAAATTCTGGCCATTTTTCATTACAAATTTTCCATTGACCTGAATCAATTGGATGGCGCATATAAGTAGCAGAAGTCTCTGCTCGTGCATGCCATGTCATCTCATGCGCTATCCACGGTATAGTGTACAATCGCTTCAATCTTGGAATTAATGGAAAATGCCTCAGTACCTTTTTAGGCTCCTTGGAATTCTTCCTCCCTTTCCCCCCGTTAACTTTAAACCTGGGTGCCTTGCACTGGGGACATTCTGTCAAATCTTTGTTGGTCTTCCAATATAGAATACAGTTGTTCTCACATGCATGAATGCAAGTAGCCTTCATCCCTAAGTCTTTCAACATCGCCTTCATTACCGGATACTTCTCAGGAAGGGTGTTACCTTTGGGCAACCATCGCCTCAACAAGGTTAATAGTACTGTCATACCATTTCCAGACCAACCGAATTCCTTCTTCAAATTATGTAATTCTACAAGTGCTGATAGAGTTGTCTCAGGACCCTCACATGTAGGATACAATTTTTCAGTAGCTTTTCTCTTATAATCCCAATACCTCTTTCCCAAGTCCGGTTCAGGAACATAAGGTTCATCATCAATTCCCAAACTACCATCACCCCTCGTCGCATCACCGTGCAAGTCATAAGCAGAGTCGACGAAATTTTCCATCCCAATCCCGACATCCCCAATGATTTCTTCCTCGGGATTTTCCATCCCAATCCCGACATCACTCGATGCTTTTTCCCGAATATTATTTGCAACGAATGGAGGATGAACGGCAACATTAGAAGGGGTCTCACCATGTAAATTCCATACACGGTAGTGCTTAACTATACCGGATGAGATTAAATGATATCCCACTTCTTTATAAGTAAGCCATGTTCCATTCCGACACTTCTTGCACGGGCAACGACACTTCTCCCCACCCAATTTCCACTCTGCAAATTTAAGAAATGCCTCAACTCCAAATGAATAAACTGTGTTGCCTCTGTCGAATTCACTCATCCATGATTTGTCTATTGGTTCCGACATCCTATAGTATATATTTGATAATAGCTAGAGTTCAGAATAAGAACTCAATAATATATAAACATACACCACGAAATAAGTACATACATACATATACATATATATATATATATATATCGAACAAACATATATACATACATATATATAGCAGATCAAAACTTAGTTATAACTAATCCTGTATAATCCTATATGTAATATATAGTACCAATCAACATTAGCTTGCATCATGTAGTAGTATAAACTACACTGAATGAAAGTTCAATGTATTTTCCCGAATGAAAGTTCAAAATATTGCAGTCTGCATATTAAATTGTACACCTAACTTTAAGTCACAAGATCAGAACATGATTTATATATGATAAACAAAGAGCCATTTTGTAGTTGACCCAAGCATGCATTATTATTACAAAAAAGAACTGTCTAGACATGTGTTCTGACATAGTAGTGTCATGTACCTGATCAGGAGTTATCGTCGAGTTCCTGTAACTAATATCTTCTATGTCCACAGCAAGACACCCCCAAATTGTTCAACAATCATATTATATAAGAGCTGCATACCAGAAACATACAAAATAATTGACAACACAAGAAACAGCAGAATATACTCAGCTAAAAAGCAGCAGAAAATAGCAGATATTCACTAATTCTAGAATGGTTATACAGTACACAAAGAAGCTTTATCAGTCTGTAAAGGTTTTTATTAGAAAAAAAGTAATTAAGTAATTCAATTTACAAGTATTGTAACTTTTCGTGCTGAAAACAGATCAACTGAAAAAAGTTGAACCTTATTTGCATTTGGCACCAGAATATACTCAGCTGAAAAGCAGCAGAAAATAGCAGATATTCACTAATTCTAGAATGGTTATACAGTACACAAAGAAGCTTTATCAGTCTGTAAAGGTTTTTATTAGAAAAAAAGTAATTAAGTAATTCAATTTACAAGTATTGTAACTTTTCGTGCTGAAAACAGATCAACTGAAAAAAGTTGAACCTTATTTGCATTTGGCACCAGCTTTTGTAGAGTTTTCATCTTCTAATTGATCCTGTCTCTACGTTTCTATATATGTATATAAGAACAGAATTTATTACTTTGCAGTTTATACTTATTAAAATGGTATAAGATCTAAAATATAAACAATCGAAAGTACCCTTTCTGATAGATTATGAACCGTAGCTACTCTGCTTCTTATACTTGAGTGGGATCGAAACGCTGGTTGAACTAATTGAAAAGCTGGTTGAACTTTGTACACTAACTAGTAATTGTGATAAGATCCAACTTGTCAATCTTTTGGTCTTAACTTTGTTTTTAGATCAAACTTAAAGAGTGGTAAAACATCATGCTAAAAGACTCATTTTCTGGTAATCTTTTTTTCCCCTGTTATTTTTTTCTGCTTTTTAACTAATAAACTCTGTTGTATGACAGAGTAACAGGAATTTTGGATTCTGTTTGTCATTAAACTCATCTCCTTACTCCTATGTGATGTCTCCTAGTGGCATTTTTTCATCTGTCAGAGTTCATTTACTACTATACATAATACATATGCATCTTTTGTGGTTTCACCGGAAGTTCTTTTTGTACACAGTCTTAGCATTGGCTGTCAAAACAATTAGGTGCAATACACTCAATTAAGGATATAAAATCGACATAGAACTCAATTAACACTTACTCTCCCTCTGGACACATTACAGAAAGCATTAACTTAACATATAGGAGTAGCTTCTTAAATTAACAAGTAATTAATTAAGTACACCCAACATTTGAAATCGCCATAAAAGTAGATTAAAAGAATTTCAAGAATTTAGAAGCTTAAAAACATTTAATCTGTTTTTTCTTCTTCAATTCTTGTCTGGGAAAATATAATACTCCTCAGCAAAGTAAAAAAAAAAAAAACATAGATACTATATCAGTAAACAGAGGAAAGAGAGATAAAGATGTTGGGATTGATGGAGGTCAATCGTACCTTAGTATGCCTAATCCCCAAGGTAAAGAAACCCAAACAATTGACGGACTTAAGACCAATTTCACTATGCAATGTACTAGTGAGAATCGTGTCGAAGGTCCTTGCAAATCGAATCAAGCCATGTTTGAAAACACTAGTCTCAAACAAACAAAGTGCTTTTATCGAAGGGCGGTTGCTGACCGATAACGCTCTATTGGCTTATGAGATTAATCATTGCATCAAAAGGCGTACTCAAGGGAAGAGAGGGATTGCAGGCCTCAAATTAGATATAGCCAAAGCATATGACATGCTAGAATGGAGGTACGTGGAAGATATGCTTAAAAAATTTGGTTTTCACCATGTTTGGATTCAGAGAGTAATGACCTGTATTCAAACTGTGAGCTATAGCTTTGTGAATAAGGGTCGCGTGTTTGGAAACGTTCGACCTCAGAGAGGTATACGGCAGGGAGACCCTATCTCCCCGTATATTTACATTCTAAGTGCCGAGGGCCTAGGTTCCATTATTAGGAGACACGAAGACGTTGGGTTAATTCATGGATTGGCAATTGCAAGAGGGGCACCCCTCATTTCGCACCTTTTTTTTGCAGATGACTGCTACATGTTTTTCAGAGCAGAAGAGGTAGAAGCAAGAACGATGAAAAGTGTCCTCAGTCGATATGAGAAACTGTCCGGACAAACTATTAATCTCAGTAAATCAAATATCATCTTTAGTCCAAACACAAGGGAGCAGGATCGAAATGCGGTTTGTGAGATACTCCAAGTGGGTGAAGTTAAGGAGCCTGGCAAATACTTGGGGATGGCGATGAATGTGGGGAGAAAGAAGATCTCAGCCTTTCAGTTTTTAACCGATAGAATTCAGAAAAGGCTGCAGAACTGGGGACATAAATCATTTTCAAAGGCGGGTAAATGTACGTTATTGAAAACGGCTACACAATGTGTGCCAAACTTTTGGATGAATTTGTTTCTCCTATCAAATGAAGTCTGTGATAGTATCGAAGTTATAATGAATGGGTTCTGGTGGGGACACGGGCTGGAAAGTAAAGGAATTAGATGGAAATCTTGGGACAAGCTATGCGTTCCAAAAGAAGCGGGTTGATTGGGGTTCAGAGAACTCAAAAAATTCAATATCTCCATGCTTGCTAAACAAGGATGACGACTTCAAAAAGAAGAGAATCCCCTAGTTACATCGTGCATGAAGGCTAAATATTTCCCTGACGGTGATTTCCTAACAGCAAAACTGGGGTTAAATCCTAGTTACATGTGGAGGAGTATATTAGCTGCTCAGGAGGTAGTTCGAAGAGGGTGCAGAAAGCGTATCGGTGATGGTAATCAAACTGATATATGGAAGGTCCCATGGCTTCCATGTACAGAGAACGATTACATGACCACGGAAATGCCTACTCAACTGGAAGGAAGTAAAGTACGTGGCCTTATGCAGATGGAGCAACAGAAATGGGATGATGATATCTTGAAAGACATCTGTAACGAAAGGGATAGGAAGCTTATTAAAAAAATACCTTTATCAGCAAGAGGAGGTAGTGATAACTGGTACTAGCTTCCAGATGAGAAAGGTGCCTTTACAGTGAAGAATTGCTATAGAATGCTGCAAGGAGAAGTAGAAACTCCATATGAACAGTTCTGGAGGAAGCTGTGGGGACTAAAACTCCCAGGAAAGGTTACTCAGTTCGTATGGCGTGTGTGCTCGCTGTGTCTGCCAACTTCAGTTCGACTAGCAGCAAAACGGGTTCAGATGGATACCACTTATCAATGGTGTCGTGTATGTCCAGAAACAGATATTCATGTTCTATTTGAATGCCAAATAGCACTGGTAGTATGGAGGGAAGTTGGACTCCAAAGTCATATTACCATATTACCAGAAGACAATGTACTAGACGTAATATGTAGGGGATTTGATAGAGGTACTAGAAACCAATGTACCTTGATAGCTGTAGTCTGCTGGAGCTTATGGAGTAGAAGAAACAAGTGGGTTTGGGAGAAGATTAATAGATCTCCTTTTGGCATTAAAGCAGCCGCTTTGAACCTACTTGATGAGTGGAGAAAGGCACAAGATCAAAGTAGGATATCGAACACAAGTACAGGCGCCTCGATTGCAGATCAAAAGTGGGAGAAACCTCAGCCCTCTTGGGTGAAAGTTAACATCGACGCCGCTTTGTTTGGGGACATCGAATGCATTGGCTTGGGCAGCATTGTTCGAGGGGATGATGGAGAATTCCTTATGGCTATGAGTAGAAGAGAAGATGTGTTCATAACGCCAAGAGAAGCAGAAGCAATGTGCTTGAAAGAGACGTTGATATGGATTCAAGCGAAGGGACACCAGAAGTGTGTCTTCGAAACGGATTCACAGATCCTCGCCCGAGCTTGCCAGGGGACAGTTGGAGGATCTTTCTTTCATACAATTGTTAGGGATTGTATTGATTTATTTCATTCCTTTGATGAAGTGTTAGTTTGTTTTCCTCATAGGTATGCGAATGGGGTTGCACATGCTTTAGCAAAAGCGGCTCATTCTACGCCAGACTTTCGGGAATGGCATGATAATGCCCTTGATTATATTCATCATGTAATTTGTTCCGAAGCTTTATAAGAATTGCAAGTACGATTATCATAAAAAAAAAAGAGCTTGATAAATGATCGACCACAAAAAAGAGGGGAATAAAGCATCATTTCTCACTTCTACAACTTTGTTACAAGTACTTTTTATTCAGTTATGCTTAGGTTATGGTTGTATATATTAAACTCCAAGTAAATTGAATACATGTATCTCCTTCAAATGTTAACATGTATTTTGTTTTTGTGGGACGAACTCATTTTCTACTTATTTCTTTTAATGTTTTACTTTTTAATTCTTAGTTTCTCTCATTTTAATTCTCCAGTTTTTGTTATATCAAGGTCAAAACGCGGTTAGTTAGAATTCCTTTAAAAATAAATAAATCATATATTACTGATTCCTTTGAAATAAATTATATATTATAGATTCATATATATTACAAATTCATATGTGTAAGTATTGAATCTTTTCAACAATCTTAATAATTGGTTATAATCATTAAACAATGTTAAGGAAAACTAATTATTTTATTTGAAGGAGTGTCTTTTATTTTTAACTTAAACCAAAGTCTTAACAATCACAAAACAATATTAACAACCTATTACAAACTTCAAAATAAAGTAAACCATAATAGTAGGGATGATCATAAACCGCACCAAACCGCAAAAACCGTCCGCATCGTACCAAATTGCACCATACCGCGCGGTTTTTATTTTCTGTGATGTGGTTGCGGTTTCAAATTTTGATAAACCGTGCGATGCGGTACGGGTTGCGGTTTTAGTTTTCTGAAATGCGGTTCAAACCGCACCGCACCGCAATGTTTAATATATTATATAATTATATATATATATATATATATATATTATTTATTTATATATAATTATATTATGTTAGTTTTTTGTTAAGAATTTAAGGGATACTTTGCAAACTATTTGCTTCGTTAGTACCTAGTATATTTTATAATGGGACTATACTCATCAATTGTAATAGGCTAACTCATCTTTCTCTATTTTAGTATGACATTATTTCATAATACATTGTTTGTATTTCATTAAGAAGGTAGAAGTCACGATATGCACAAGAATTAAGAAATGTGGTTGGGTAAAAATTTTAAAAATTAATTTCACATGTATGAAAATTAATATTTCAAATTTATAATTTTTTTTATTGAAGGTGTAAACCGCATTAAACCGCACTGCACCGCACCGCATTTTCGCGATGTGGTTTATGCGGTTTTAAAATTTCGCGGTGCGGTTACGGTTTGAAAATTTGACCAAACCGCATGCACGGATTGGTCCACGATTTTAAGAAAAAACCGTACCGTCCACACCGCACTCACCCTTACATAATACACCTTGAAAGCCCTATCCCAAGCTTCTTTAGCTGCTTGAACAATATCCATTTTTTGAATCTTTAAGCCCCAAAAAAGATCTCTTCATCCACTCCATTTTTACAAACTTCCCAGGAGGATCTAGCAACAAACAGCTTCTCATGGTTATATTTCAAAGTTTCCCTATAAAATGCATTTTCTGCTTTTCGTTGCATATCCATCATTTGGGGAGAAAAGATCCTCTTTAATACAATTTAAAGATAAAATGCCCTAAATATCACAAATTGAAAAAATGGCCCTTATTATCACAAAAAACGCAATGACGCGTGGCGTTTCTATTTTTTTGGGGTGTAACGCAACTGGAAGTTGTGTTTTCTATTTTTTTTTAATTTTCATTTGAGTTTCTCCTTTTTTTAAAATTTTTTTTTTTTTGGATAACGCATCTATAAGTTGCTTGACTCAAATTTATTTATTTTTTTAAAAATTTACGCTTTGAAAAGTAAAAGGGGTAAAAATGCCACACGACAATGCTTTTTTAAGAAATCCAACATTTAGTTGTGTTTTTCTGTAATATAAAGGGCCATTTTTATGGATTGTAAGATTTAGGACCTTTTAACTCGAAATTGTGATAGTAAGGACCAACACCCTCTTTTAAGGGGATCATTTAATAATGTTAAAGAAAACAGCTCAATTTGCTACCATCTTCGACAAATTTATTAATTTTTTTGCTTGCTGCACTTATTTTTAATCTTCTCCTATATCTCATAACGTATTTCAAGTCGATCAAACTTTTCTTTTCTCTTTTGCAAATGAATAGTAGATACTCCTGTAACAAGTTGCTTTGTTAGTAATGTTTAATATTATTACAATTGTGAGGAAATTTATTTAGTTATAATGTTAAAAATCATTACTCCCTCTATCCCATTCATTTTTATACGTTTTTTTAGAGTGTCTGACACGCATTTTAAGGTGCATAACTAGTATAGTTTCATAACTTATTTTTAAAATTTTCTTCTTTTTTTGTATAAAAATAGGATTGTTCTATTTTTATACAGAAAAAGAAAATTGTAAAAATAAGTTATGTAACTATACTAGTTAGGAGTCCTAAAATGTGTGCCAAGCCCCCGTCCCCCAATGTATATATTTCATTGGGACGGAGGGAGTACAATTTTGTCATGTAAATGGAATGTGAAAGTAAGAATTAGGCTGCAAGGGATACATGAAACTATTTTTGTAACATCCCAAATTTTCAGGATATTAATTCTAAATTCGAAACTTAAATAAAATAGAATTTTTATTCAATAAATCCAAAATTAACGAAAGTAAAATGAAGCGGTCAAATTCAATAATCTAAAATCGTCAAATCGGAGACGCAGCTCCACAAATCCAATATTCAATATATAATAAAGTACTAAAAGTTTATTCAATAATGCGATAACACTTTTCCGATAATAGCATCTAATCAAGTAGCACGAAATCCACATAGTTCAAATCCTTAATCTTAATATGTTTCCAAAATTCCGAACCTGAAACATATTAAAACAATGAGCTGCGAAGCCGACCAAGTAACTATCGCCCAACGGCTCAAAAATAAATTTTTTTTTAAAAGAGAACAAAATTTCTGAAACTTTAAATCGATAAAAGAATCTAAACAAACAAATCATATTTTATTCCCATAGTTCTAAATTACGGTCACATTAAACCAGTGACACGGTTCTATGTTCGATGGGGATCAGTTTACGTCCCTCGTTAAGTCTCACTCAACAAGTTATCTATGTGTTCCAGAACGTGCGTAAACTAATTCTATAATTCTATGTGTCACACTATCCAGTGACCGGATTCTATGATTCGATACGCAACTAAAACTGGGGAATTCTAAAATAATTCTTTTCTAAAATCAATTTTCGATATCACAATTTTCGATAACCAAATCAAACAGATATTTTGAATCATAAGAAAACAGATTTTATAATAATAGTGAGCAACGAAAAGTCACATACCTTAAAAGCGACCAAGCATCGAATATTAATATACGGACAAATCCTAAAATTTGATTAATAAAACATAAAACAATCAACCATTTATCCAACACATAGCTTTTTTTTTTTACACATGTACTCGTTTAAAATCATATAATCAAAATCTTTTTAAAGAACTAGAATCATGCTTATTATATAAAAGAAATCAACTGGACCTTAAAGCATGTACTAATACCAATTACCAGACGGTCTAGTCTACACACAATGTGCAAAAATGCAAAACAAAAATCACCATAGTTTTTAACCATGTACCCTAGCTATATGTCTCTAATTTATAATATTTGCTCTATTTTGTACACATACATGCATGGAGACAACACACCACCAAACCAAGTCAACGATTATTTAATAATTATTTCTAGTGTTAACTTAAGCAATTCATGTCTGAAATTTTATTAATTTACAATTTACGAAATCAAAATATTTATGTCCTAAACATGTTTCAAAAATTTCGAATAACATATCAAGTGTCAAATCATATAATAAGCAAATTAAAAACAACTTATTAGATCAACAAATATACTATATATGCATGATTGCGTGTTATTCATAAAATCAGAAGTTTAATAAAATAATAATCTACTATCAAATTAATACTTGCATGGTAACGAATAATTAAACACGTGAGAAAAAAAACATTACAAATATTCCAATTAGCAGACAAGAGCATGCGAGGTACAAGTATTAAAGACAAAAGAGAAAGAAACATACCTATCGATTACAAGTTTTACGAAGGCTGTACGAGTTTTAATGTATTCTAAAGGGTACTTATATAGGGCCCTAAACTCTAATTTTAATAAGGTATTCCTAAATCTTATCAGTAAAATTTCTACAACTTCTCCAAGTAATACTTAAAATAAAAGATTCTAGCACACATAATTAATAAAATTAAAAAGATATCGATTCACAAAAATATTTTCACGCTTCTTTCTATTAATAACGAATCTTATCCTTAATCGAATAATTTGTATAAAAAGAAATTCTAAAATTTTCTAAATAAAATAAATATCTAATCAAAATTTACTTAATATCTATTATATAATAATAAAAAAATTGGGGTTTTACATTCTTCCCTCCTTAAAAGAATTTGGTCCCCAAATTCACAAAAATAAATTAAAAACAAGTCGCGCATAAAGGAAATCATACCTCAATAGTTGGTGCGACCTCCAGTGAGCTGAAACACATGTCCATTACCGGTCTTTTTATCTGCTTCTTTCCTTGGCCGTGGATTATGTGGGCATTGAGCAATCCTGTGTCCGACTTCACCGCAATGAAAGCACGCGCCTCTGTTCCAACGACACTCTTTATCAACATGGTTCCCGCCACACCTAGTGCACTTATCTTGATTTCCTTGACCTCCTATTCGATCATACACATGAGGTTTCTTGAGTGGTCCCCCTTGAGAAAACTGTCCACCAGTTGGAGCGAACCGTTTCTTGTTCCAATTGCCTGTTGCCTTTTCAGATTCTGCTAAGCCTCTCTCGATCACCAAAGCCTTGTTGAGCACAGCCTCGTACGTCTGAAGTTCAAAAGATGCCACATAATTTCTAATGTCGCTTCGAAGTCCCTCTTCCAATCTTCTAGCTCGACTGGTCTCGTCAACAACTAATGTCGGCACATACTTTGCAAGCTTTGCGAATTCTGCTTCGTATTCCACAACGAACTTTCCTCCCTGCTCGAGCCGAATGAAGTCTCTTTCCTTTTGTAGACGAACTGTTCTCAGAAAGTACTTATCTTTTAGAGCCTTCTTGAACTTTGCCCATGTATACGGTTCAGGATCTCCCTCGGTTGTTGCAGTCTCATTCTTTCTTTGTTCCATTAGCCACCAATCGTAAGCACTTCCTTGCAATTGATACACAGCTAAAGTGACCTTCTGTTCTTCATTGCTCCCTAGCAGTCCGAAAGCTAGATGTGAAAATAGATTAATTTGATTGATAATAGGATTATATTTTGATCGAAATAGTACGGATCATTGGATCTTAAAATAGGTAGATGTGAAAAGTTAAATATAATATTAAAAGATTAATTTTATTGATAATAGGATTATATTTAAATACAAAAATGTAAATTTTAATATTTGTTAGGAATATGTTGTACTTGATGATAACTTCACAATCAATCAAATTGTATAAGGTTTTGTAGCTGTCAACGGATGAGGATTTATAACTCTATCCGTTGACAGGTAGCTCATCAACGGATGAGGTTTTGTAACATACTGCAGTATCTCTATGTTATCAGAGTTGATAGTATTTTTATCCAGAGTCATGTTGACCATCAATGGATAGGCAGAATAGGGTATCCAATTGTAAATAAGCTATGCTATGTAATTCTGTCTAAGTGAAAGTGTATCAACGGATGAAGACAGAACTCTATCAACGGATACAACTCAAATCCACTCTATCAATGGATACAACTCAAATCTCAATATCAACGGATATAGCTCAAATCTCAATATCAACGGATACAGCTCAATATGTCATCAACGGATGCCAGTGTACAATGTCAACGGATAATCATTGACACTTACTTCTATGCTAAGCTGGGGATTAGCAGTTGATAAGGACAGGTTTGACTGACAGATCACATGGGTTGATAGTAGATACAAAAAGCAGTATGGCAGCCATACTTTGGAAACACAGAAGAAAGAAGCATTCCGTTTACACTATGAATACAAGAAAGGTGCAGGAGACATGTCTGTTCACAAGGACAACCTCTCGGCTACATGTGTATTTGGAGTGTAGTAGCAAGTCAACTTGAATTAGATTAATATTATCTTATTCCTGTAGTACTTGTAAACTTGGGATTTATAACCAAGTGTAGCAACTCTTTAGAAGAAAAAAAAACAAATACATTTGCTTAGGTTTTTATTGAATATCCTTAGAAAGCAAAGAGTTGTAAAACAGAAGCTGTGTACATTTGTATCACAGAGTTTTCTTTGAATAAAAGCTTCAGGTGGTGCATTTAACCACCTGATTTTTATGTGTTTGTGCATTAATCTTTTTACAGCAATTATCTAATTATAGATTTCTGGAGTTCTTATCAGAAATTTATAAATATCAAGAATTGTATTCAACCCCCAATTATACAAGTGTGTAATCTGGGAATAACAATTGGTATCAGAGCAAGCTTCTAACATATTTGAAGTTTAAAGATCAACACACTTCCAACATGTCTAAGAAGGATTATGGAGTAAAGATACCAGTTCTTGATAGAGAGAATTACTTTCCCTGGAAAGTAAAAATGCGTCTACATCTCTTGTCCATTGATGAGGGTTTTGTGGATTGCATTGACAAGGGTCCTCATGTTCCAATGAAGACTGCAACAAGAGTTGGCCTTGCTGAAGATGCGCCTGACACTCTCATTCCCAAACCTGTTTCTGAATGGAGTCTTGAAGATATTGTAGAAGTCCACAAAGACAAAAAGACCATGAATATACTGTTCAATGGTCTAGAAACAGACATGGTTGACAATGTTATTAACTGTACTACCTCCAAGGAAGTATTAGACACTGTTCAAACCCTTTGTGAAGGAACAAAACAGGTGAGGGAAAATAAGATGCAACTACTTATCCAACATTATGAACATTTCCATTTTAAGAGTGGAGAAACATTGAATGATACATTTAGTAGATTTCAAAAGCTACTAAATGGTTTGAAACTGTATGGAAGAATCTATCAAGTTAAAGATTCTAATCTCAAAATTTTGAGATCACTGCCCAAGGAATGGAAGCCAATGATTGTTTCTCTAAGAAACACTCAAGAGTACAAGACATTTACTCTTGAAAGGCTCTATGGAACTCTAAAGACATATGAGCTGGAAATGGAGCAGGATGAAGAGATTGAGAAGTCCCAAAAGAAAAGTGGGTCAGTTGCACTTGTTGCCAACTTGGAGTAGAAGGAGGAATGGACAGAAGCTGCTTATTCTACACCAAACAAGGAGGTTTGTAAATGTAGAGCAGAATCAAGCAGGAGCAAGGAAAAGGTGTCTGAGGAATTGAATGTCCTTCAGCAGGATGAATTGGATGAGATAGATGAGCACTTAGCTTTTCTCTCTAGGAGATTCTCTAAGCTGAAATTCAAGAGAAACGCTGGGGTGGCCAAGCCATTTAACAAGGATTTTTCCATAAGCAACTATGTGGATAAATCCAAAAATTAAATGCTACAATTGTGGAATTGATGGTCACATGATAAGTGAATGCAGGAAGCCTAGATCTGAGAACAAGGGAAAGCCAACTGAAACTGTTGACTACAAGAAGAAATATTTTGATCTTCTCAAGCAGAAAGGAAAGGCATTCTTGACCCAAGAGTATGACTGGGCTGCTGATGACAATCATTCTGATGATGATGTTGAGTTTGTCAACCTTGCATTGATGGCTGGTTCTGGAGAGCAGGAAGCAAGTTCAGCTAGCAATCAGGTATTTTCTACTAATCTCTCTGAGCTCACCAAAGAGGAATGCAATAGTGTTATAGATGAAATGTCTAATGAACTATATCATTTGAATGTTACTCTTAAATCACTTACTAAAGAGAACAATAGGATTAAAGAGACTAATCTATTTTTAAGTGATAGAAATGCTGCTCTAGAAGCTCAATTTCTAGAATTTGAGAAAATGAGAGTTGATTGCAATAATGCTAAAAGTGAACTTGAAGCTGTGTTAAAAAGAGAACTGATTTTAAGGGACCAGCTTGAAAAAGAACAAGGGATAATTGCTAGATTTCAAAGCTGTAGGAATATTTCACAAAACATAATAGAAGTCCAGGGAATAGAATCATTTCTGAAGGATACCTGGACTCAAAAGAAAAAGGAGCTAGAATCTGGCCTTGAGGATCTAGAGACTATTTGTGAATCAACGGGTAGTGATCATCCGTTGACAGATGAACCATCAACGGATGAGAGGTATCCGTCGACTAACAAAAAGTTTGTTAGTAAGAAGGAACTCAAGAAACTGGATTTTAAGTATGGTCCAGTCAACAAGAACTTTGTTAGTGGTGAGAGTAGCCAAACCAAATCTAGTGGGAAGGCTAAGGCAGGTGATTTACATAACAAAAAGGCTGTTGCTAAATCAAATAATGAAAAGGTAGAAATTGAGAGAAAAAGAAATAGAACAGAAATGGTAAGATAGGCATCAACAAGAAAAATAATTATTCTCCTAACAAGTTTGCCCCTAGGAAAACTTGTAGTAATTGTAATAGTGTCAATCACCTATCTTCTAATTGCAAGATTGTTAACAAGGCTCCTGTTCATGTACCTCAAACAATACCATGTATGCCTGCAATGCCTGTTATGCCTGGTTTGTATCAAAATGCTAGTTTTTCAAATCCATATGTGAACATGCCATATGTGTCTAATCCTTATTTTCAATCTGGGAATATGCCATAAATGTCATGGAGCATTCCTAGCATGAATAATATGTATGCCAATTTTCCACAAATGCATGCATCAAATATTCATGCAAATGAGCATTTGTCAAACCCCATCACTCCAGCATCTACACCTAAGTTGAAGAATGCTAAAAGTGCAAAGTCAAGGGCTAACAAGAAAGGACCCAAGGAAGCTTGGGTACCATATTTAACTTGATTTGTTTTTGGAATGTGTGCAGGGAAACAGAAGGAATCTATGGTACCTAGACAGTGGATGCTCTAGGCACATGACAGGAGATTCAACCCTGCTCACAGAGTTCAAGGAAGGGGCTGGCCATAGAATTACGTTTGGAGATGACAGCAAAGGATATACTAAGGGATATGGCCTGATTTCAAAAGACAATGTCATCATTGAAGAAGTGGCTTTAGTTGAAGGTTTGAAGCACAATTTGCCGAGTGTCAGTCAGATTTGTGACAAAGACTATGAAGTAAAGTTCACAAAAGAAGCCTGTGTTGTTTCTTCCAAGGAAGACAACAATGTGGTATTGACAGGTTTTAGAAAAGGAAATGTTTACATAGCTGACTTCAATTCAGCATGCTCAGAATCCATTACTTGTCTCTTCAGCAAAGCAAGTAAGGATGAGAGTTGCCTATGGCATAAGAAGCTGTCACATTTGAATTTTAAAGTTATGAATGATTTGGTAAGAAAGGATCTTGCTAGAGGAATCCCTCAATTGGAATTTATCAGAGATGGATTGTGTGATGCCTGCCAATTAGGGAAACAAAAGAAATCATCCTTCAAGAGCAAGACAGAGTCATCCATTGTTAAGCCTCTTCAATTAATGCATATGGACTTATTTGGTCCAGTAAATGTCATGTCTATTTCTAAGAAGAAATACTATCTGGTGATTGTAGATGATTTTTCTAAGTTTACATGGACCTTCTTCCTGCACTCCAAGGATTGTGCAAGTGAAATCATCATCAATCACCTCAGAATACTAAACAATGGTTCTGAAGACAGAGTTCAAAGAATCAGGAGTGACAATGGTACTGAATTAAAGAAATCCACAATGAAGATTTTCTGTGAAGAAAATGGAATTGTCCATGAGTTTTCTGCTGCCAGAACACCTCAACAAAATGGGGTTGTTGAAAGGAAAAATAGAACTCTCATTGAAGCGGCTAGAACAATGTTAAGTGAATCAAGGTTACCAACATATTTCTGGGCTGAAGCTGTCAACACTGCATGCTTTACTCAGAATATTTCCTTGGTCAACCAAGCTAGAGAAATGACTCCTTATCAGTTGTTAACCAACAAGAAACCAACTTTAGCTTTCCTTCATGTCTTTGGATGTAAGTGTTTTGTGCTAAGGAATCATGAAGATAACTTGGGCAAATTTGAAGCAAAGGCAGATGAAGCTATTTTTGTTGGATATGCAGCAGGGAAAGCCTACAAAGTCTACAATCTAAGAACAAACATTGTTATGGAATCTGTACATGTTGTGTTTGATGATCAAAAGATTCTAGGTCTATGTGACGCCCCCAGATCCGGGGTCGGAGATCTAGGCGCTCACGGTCCATTTTCCATTAATAACATACCTGTCCTTGCACATAATATATATAACACAGCCATCGACCCCACAATAAACTCACACCACACTCACACACACAGGTTAGAGCCTCAGAAACGTCACACATTGATTAAACAGTAATAAAGTTATCAGAGTTATTACAGACAGAATTAAATAGTATTTATGCTACCAGCAACACTTCGATATGAAGCGAAGTTGGCGGCTTGAAAGTTTGTTACGATACACTGCCTTGCACAGGTCATACTGATAAATAAAACGAACTACCAAAAGCTGCCAACCAATCCGGCTAATGGGGCCTACTGGTGGAATCTCAAGTGGTGGCTCGGGTCTAGTCACCTGCTTTCGAACAGTCTGCCTGGGTCTTGCCATTTCGCTTAGCTGTTGTTAGGGGAGAGCACGGTTCGGTTCGGTTCGGTTTTACCCCGAAACCGAACCCGAAACCGCATGCCTTCGGTTTTTAAAATTGAAAACCGCAACCGCAACCGAACCGTCGGTTTCGGTTTTAAAAAGCTCGGTTCGGTTTTTAACGGTTCGGTTTCGGTTATAAAACCGAACGAAAAAATCATAAATATATTACAAGACTTTAAATTTATAAATTAAAACGTTCTCGATTTTTAAACAAAGTAACTGAGTTTTTGAATGAATACACTATGTGTATATGTTAGTGGTAATGTTATATGACAGTATCATATGACATTAGTAAGCTAATAAGTTATACAGGGCTCAAAATATATTTTAACAAAATTTATACATGCATGTGTGATAATGTGCAATGTATATGAGTAAATGACAAAATGTACTCTCAGTTGCTAATACAAAAGCAAATTAGAACTTTCTCATGTAATATGTAAATTGATTGCAATATAATCTTAGTTTTAATACAATTTACATGATAGTAGAAACCTATATATATAGTTTACGAAAATGAGAAGTTACCAGCCGGAGCAGTCGAAAGTTTTATAAATTTATATAAATTATATATTTATTTTAATAATCGGTTCAGTTCGGTTTTAGTCGGTTCGGTTTTAACCTAAAACCGGAACCGAAACCGAAAATTTCGGTTTTTAAAAATCAAAAACCGCAACCGTCGGTTCGGCTTCGGTTTCGGTTTTTTCGGTTCGGTTTTGGTCGGTTTCGGTTCGGTTTCGGTTTCATTTCGGTTTTTTGCTCACCCCTAGCTGTTGTGTTTGTAAAATTTGAAAACAAGCAAGAGTGAGCAACTATAGCTCAGCAAAAATATATGTATAAGGTAAGCAATATAACATTTCATATGATTGGCAGTTGATATACTTGTTTGTATCAATCAGTTATAAAATCACTTGTCATAGTTGATAAATCTCGAAGGTGCAACAATATGTGCCCTTGTTTTCAAAATAAACTTGCAGTTCTAGATACTGCATTGAATCGACATCTTTCTCATCAAAATAGAACACTATCAGCAACTTGGCACAAAAGCCTAAGAAGCAGTGTCAAAACATTTTTCCAAAATGGAGGAATGGGACTTAAAGAAAACACAAAACCTGACAAGGATTGACGATGATCAGTCGCCACATCCAAGTCCAATCATCCGCGGGTCTTCTCTACCGGTAGAAGGATAGAAACTACATCCGTAACTATCCCTCTGGTGAAAACTACAACCATAATCACCCTCAATGAAAACTACATCCGTAATCATCCTTCGGCAACACCTGGGCCGGAATAATAAGTGATGGACCGCCTGGCTCACGGCCGCTTACACATCCCGGGAATCGTTCGTCAACGGTTCCCACACCTGCCAGAGTCCCTTTTTATTTTCTTTTAAAACTTGATTTTGATTGAAAACAGAGTAATTGAGGTCCGACATCAGTCGACCGATGATTCTTGAAATCATACAAGAAACAGAATCTGACCGGGGGTTTTCGAAAATGTTTTGAGTTCAAATGAGTTCGGGTTTGAAGTATTAAAAAGTATCTTGGATTAACTTTGTCTTTAAAGAATGAACAATAATTAATAAATAATATTTTAAGATTTAATATTAATAATTAATAAATAATTATTCGATAAAATAAATAAATTTTTAATCCAAGATAGGGTTTCGAGAATTTACGAAGATATGAACATAATATTTGAGTATACGATACTCCCCGAATGACCCTTCTGGTTTTCGCAATCTAGATACAATATAATAATATACCGCTCCCCGGTCAATAGTATATACGGACCGCCACGACCTCTATTGCTAGAGTCGTTGTCCGAAGAAAACATTTCAATCTAAGTTCAAGGGGTAAAAGCATACATGTACTTGTTCAATCTCAATTGCATCAATACTTCGATAAACATATCATTTGATATAATTTGAAAACTACAAACACAACAGTAAAAGTCCTTGTATATGGATAAGTTTTGAAAAGTAAACTCGCCTTGGTTTGGTTGGGGTGGTCGAGCGTGCGAATTCGAACGATCTATACATAAGCAATAATCGTTCGTTAGTATCTTAACAATATCTCTTTAATTACGGGGTTTAGGGGGGTACGAAATGAACTTAACGACTTCGTCTTATGACTCCCTAGCCCCACTATAGGTCCATGTCATCACTCGATTACGCTCGTCACTTACTCGACTTAATTTAGTTACCACGTTCGAATCATAACCACTAACCCTAGAATCATGTTCCACTAATCGACTTTTTGCATTGAGCGAAATTTACTCTAGCATTTTTATAAAATCCAAAAATTCATATTTTAATCCAATTCCTTTTGGGTGGTCTTCACCACTGCATTCCCTACATTCTCAAATTTTTCCATGATCCCACATATATTTTAAGGTGTTTAAACAAGGTTCACAAGGGGGTCACTTAGTGCAGTCCATAGTCCAGAAACACAATTCACTCCTCCGGCCATAACTAAAAATCTATACATCACCTAGCCATGAACCTTATATTTCCAGAAACTACATTCAATTATCTTTCCAACAATATATGGTAGGACATCAGGGGACATCATTTGGGGGTTCACAATCGTGCTACAATACAGGTCAAAGTTCCTGGACAAAACTCAGCAAGCTCAAACTACTTAGATCAACCATTTTTCATACTTCCATAACATAATCAACACTTAATACACTTAGATCATGGTTAATAACACTCATGGAGATATTTATATTAACCATAGTCATAAAAGTCACAATATCAACATCAAAACTCAAGATCCATGCTATCCAATACATATACATCCAAGATTAGTTCTAAAACACATGGATCTACTACCATACTTTATAAACAATACATAACCAAAAGGGTTCATGATTTTTATACCTTCTTGAGTAGCTAAAGACCTTGGGTGAGCTTTACAACAACTAAGAACACTTGGATGAGCCCTCACAAACCTTAATCCTTCAAGATCTAAAAGATAAACAACTTTGGTTAACACTCCTCCCATTCTTCAACAATTTTTATCTCAAGATTCAATGGATGAAATGCTATGAAATTGTTAACATACCTTGTCTAGATGATGTAGATGACCTAGGAATTATGGCAAGATTTATGAGTGATGGAAGAGGGGAGGAGAAGAATTTTCTTCTCCACTTTGTGTCTTGGCCGAGAGCAACTACAAGGGGGGGGGGGAGAGAAAAAGTTTGTGTTTTGTGTTTGTGTCTGTGTTGGGTAAATAATTGATGGTAATAGGTTGGGTGATACATATAACATGTAAGCATAGGTAGTGTACTAGCAAGCATGGGCTCATGTACTATGTGTTCCCCCTTTTGAAAAAGCAACCAACTAGATACTATTCATCTTCCAATGGCCAACTAGTTTGTTTGATTTCTAACCACTTGGTTGCATGGGCTTGCATGCAATACTACTCCTTGTATTATTATTCTTCCACCAATGCTTATTATTTAATCTTTAACTCGCATCGTATCTTAATTATTCTCTCGTAATAATATTTTGTCGCGTAGAGATTCCCCTATAATTCCTTAAGTACTTATTGTGTAAATTCCTCGAATGTCCATAATTCCTCGTCACAATTCTTAATAAATCCTTTAATACTCTAACCATTCTCAAATCCCAAGTTTTATAAGTATTACTAACAATAAGACTCCTGCCTTCACAATCTTCCTTTTTATGTCTTACATAATAAATGCAACAATGCAGTTTCTCAGACAATCAATTCTATTAATCAACAGGGATGACTAGAAAGGTTCCATAATGACAATGTCACAAGATATTAAATAAAAGGAAATATTACCAAAAATTAGGGTTCTTACAGCCTCCCCTCCTTAAAAGGATTCCGTCCCAGAATCAGGTTGAAAACAGTTGGGGGTGCTTTTCACGCATCGCGCTCTCTAGTTCCCATGTTGATTCTTCGACATTCTGATTCCTCCACAAAACTCTCACTAACTTGACAACCTTGTTCCTCAGCACCTGTTCTTTTCTATCCATGATTTCTACGGGTTGCTCGACATATGTTAAGTCTGGTTGCAGATCCACTTGATCATGTTCTATCACATGTCGGAAGTCGGTATGGTATGGTCGTAGCATGGACACATGGAACACATTATGTACTTGCTGTAAGCTCGGGGGTAAAGCCAATTCATAGGCTAACTTCTAAACTCGTTTCAAGATCTCAAAAGGTCCAATAAATCTCGGGCTTAGTTTTCCCTTCTTACCAAATCTCATCAATCCTTTCCACGGCGATACCTTCAACATCACAAACTCTCCTACCTCATATTCTTTGTCCTTGCGGGTCTGGTCCGCATACTTCTTCTGTCTGTCCTGGGCCGCTACCAACCGTCCTCTTATGAGCTCGATAGTTTCTCTTGTCTGTTGGACCTGTTCAGGCCCTAAAATCTTCCGCTCTCCAACTTCTTCCCAACACAAGGGAGACCGACATCTTCGTCCGTATAAAGCTTCATATGGGGGCATGCCTATACTCGTATGGTAACTATTGTTGTAGGAAAATTCGATCAGCGGCAAGTGGTCATCCCAACTTCCCTTAAAATCAATAGCACATACCCTCAACATGTCCTCGATGGTCTGGATGGTTCTCTCACGCTGTCCGTCTATTTGGGGATGGTATGCAGTACTTAGGTTTAACTTGGTCCCCACACAATCCTGAAAGCTTCTCCAGAACCTGGAGTTGAATCTTGGGTCTCTATCTGATACAATGCTCACAGGAACCCCATGCCTTACCACGATCTCCTTTAAGTAAATATCTGCCAGCTTGTCGACAGTATATCTCTCGTTGATTGGAAGAAAATGTGCTGACTTGGTCAACCTATCGATAATTACCCAAATGGCATCATGATTAGTCTTGGTCCTTGGTAATCCGACCACAAAGTCCATCGCAATTTATTCCCACTTCCACTCGGGTATCTCCAAGGGTTGCAACAATCCACTGGGCCTCTGGTGTTCGGCCTTCACTCTTTGACACGTCAAGCATTTGTTTACCCATTCTGCCACGTCCTTCTTCATATTTGGCCACCAATAGTATTCTCTTAAATCTCTATACATCTTAGTGCCTCCAGGGTGAATTGAGTACCTCGAACTATGAGCCTCTTGCAAAATCTCATCTTTTAACTCCTGAACGTTCGGGATCCATATCCTAGATGCGTACCTCATAATTCCATTCCCGTCCTTCTCACACTTAATTTCCTCGCCAGTCAAAATTTTCTCCATCGAATTCTTTTCTTCTTCTATCTTCTTTTCCTGACATAATTTAATCTTTTCCAATAACGGTGGTTGGACTTTTATTTCCATTAGACTCTCTTGTCCAATTCCTGGTAACCTCACTTCAATTTCCAGTTTCTCAAGGTCCTTGATCAATTCGTCCACTGATGTTATCATCTTAAGCTTCTCCTTTCGGCTAAGTGCATCGGCCACTACGTTGGTCTTCCCTGGGTGATAATGAATCTCACAATCATAATCCTTGATTAGCTCTAACCATCTCCTCTGCCTCATGTTTAACTCTTTCTGAGTGAATATGTACTTTAAGCTCTTGTGATCTGTGTAGATTTCACACTTTTCTCCGTAAAGATAATGTCTCCAGATCTTCAAAGCAAAAACTATTGCTGCTAATTCCAAATCATGGGTGGGGTATCTTATCTCATACTCCTTAAGTTGTCTGGACGCATAAGCAATCACCTTACCATGCTGCATAAGCACACACCCTAAACCTTTATGGGATGCGTCGCTATAAATCACAAAATCTCCCTTATCATCAGGTAGGGCTAGTACTGGTGCTGTCACCAACCTCTTTTTCAACTCTTGGAAGCTCTCTTCGCATTTTTCAGTCCACACAAACTTCTCGGCCTTGCGAGTTAGTCGGGTCAAAGGGGCTGCTATCTTTGCAAAGTCTTGGACAAATCTCCTATAGTAGCTAGCCAGCCCTATGAAACTTCTCACCTCTATCGGAGTGGTTGGTCTCTCCAAATTTGATACAGCCTCTATTTTGGCTGGGTCCACTAGAATGCCTTGTTCGCTAATCACATGCCCTAAAAACTGAACTTCCTTCAACCAAAATTCGCACTTCGAGAATTTAGCGTACAACTTTTCTTCTCTCAATGCTCCCAATACAATCCTCAAGTGCTCTGCATGTTTCTCCTTCGTCTTGGAATAAATCAAGATGTCATCGATGAAGACTATAACACCCTTGTCCAAGTACTTCTTGAAGACTCGATTCATTAAGTCCATAAAAGCTGCAGGGGCATTCGTTAACCCAAATGACATCACTAGGAACTCATAATGTCCGTACCGGGTGCGAAAGGCCGTCTTTGGTATATCTTCTGGTTTAATCTTTAACTGGTGGTACCCGGTCCGCAAATCAATCTTAGAGAAATAAACTGCATCTGTCAATTGATCAAACAGGTCATCTATCCTGGACAAGGGATACTTATTCTTTATAGTCACCTTATTCAACTCCCTATAGTCTATACATAATCTCATGCTGCCGTCCTTCTTTTTCACGAATAACACCGGGGCTCCCCACGGTGACACACTAGGTCTTATCATCCCTTTATCCAACAACTCTTGTAACTGAGTGGCTAGCTCTTTCATCTCCACTGGGGCTAGCCGATATGGGGCTTTCGAAATTGGGGCCGTACCCGGAACTAAGTCTATAGCGAACTCGATGTCCCTATCAGGTGGTAGTCCTGGAAGATCATCAGGAAATACGTCCGCGAACTCATTAACGACAGGGATTTCCTGCAGGTTTAGTGCCTCCTTCTTGGTATCCTTCACATAGGCTAAATAGGCTTCGCATCCTTTACGTAACAACTTCTTAGCTTGAATCATAGTCAGGAACTTTTGGCTTTGCCGTTTCCCACTAAATACTACTTCCTCGTCCCCTGGCAGTCTCAAACTTACTTTCTTCTTGACACAATCAATTTGGGCTCCGTGGGTTGTTAACCAATCCATACCTATTATTACGTCAAACTCCCCTAGTTTAAAAGGTATTAAATCTACCCGAAAGTGTCGCCCTTCTATTTCTAGGTCACAACCTGGACATACTTGGCTAACGGGAATAATTTCATGATTAGCTATCTCTATTTGCAATCTGTCTTTCAATGGTTCGGTCTTAAGGCCTAACTGACATACAAAATCTAGAGATATGAAGGACTTGGTAGCACCCGAATCAAATAAAACATTTGCTTTAACTGAGTTGAGTAGTAGGGTACCTGCAATCACATCCGTGTCCCTCACGGCATCCTGCACCGTCATGTTAAAAGTTCTTGCAGTAGGGGCCTTGTTAGAAGCAGTTCCACTCACTCTCGATGCAGCTGGCCCAGAGGACATACATTCCCTCATTCGGTGCCCTGGTTTCCCACACTGAAGCAATTACCTCCGACACTCGGGTTGTTACTAGTTCCGCGACAGGCGTTAGCATAATGCCCTGTCAGCCCACACTTGAAGCATTTCACATCTTGCAGGTTACACACGCCCGCATGTTTCCTTCCATATTTATTGCATTCTGGGGGTTGGGCTCGGGATGGGGTAGAGTAAGACGATC
Source organism: Saposhnikovia divaricata (assembly GCA_036435485.1). Classification (NCBI taxonomy): domain Eukaryota; kingdom Viridiplantae; phylum Streptophyta; class Magnoliopsida; order Apiales; family Apiaceae; genus Saposhnikovia; species Saposhnikovia divaricata. The sequence goes on along the minus strand of CM071594.1, from coordinate 246,224,465 downwards.
CCTGTGGTCGGCCGCTCTGGCCCACACTCCAACTTTCAGCTCTCTTGGTTCCAAAGTTCCCGTTGGGTTGGGACATCGTTCCTCGCTTAAATTTGCTCGGAAAGCTCCCACCAGCAGAGTTTCCCTTTCGACTATCCAACTTCCTCTTCTTTCCTTCCCTCTCTTTCTGCATCTGTTCACTCCCAACCTCAACAATTGACGCTTTCTGTACCAGGGTGGCATAGTCTGTCAGCTCAAGAACCGCCACACGATTCTGAATCCATTGTTTTAGCCCTAATTGAAACCTTCGGGCCCTCTTGGCCTCAGAGTTCACATATTCCGGCACAAACCTCGACAGCTCAGTAAATTTGGCCTCATACTCGGCCACCGTCATGTTTCCTTGCTTCAGTTCCAAAAACTTCAGCTCCATTTTTGTCTCCATGAACCTAGGAAAGTACTTCTCCAAGAACAGCTCGCTAAATCTCTCCCAGGTTACCACACCTCTTCCTTCCAAATTCTTCTTAGCTTCCCACCAATAGTTCGCCTCACCCTTCAGAAGGTAAGTGGCGAAAACAGTCTTCTGCTCCTCAGCGACACCTAGTATCTCGAAAGATTTTTCCATTTCCTTCAGCCAGGCCCTTGCCTCGACAGGGTCGGCAATTCCTTTAAATTATGGGGGTTTCAGGGATTTGAAGTTCCGGAAAGCATTAGCATTCTGGGGTGGTTGCTGAACTGGGGGACGGTCCAAGTTCTGCCTAAGTAACTCCATGAACTGTTCCATAGGGCCTCCCCTAGGATGTTCTACCTCTCGGGTATCATCACCAGCTTCTTCTTCTTCATACTCAGAGTCATCAAACAAGTTATGATCGTTGCCCTCATTCTCACTCAGGTTGGCATTCTCCCCTTCATGGTCTTGGTGGCCTCCGGCTCCATGGTGGCTAACCCGGACCTCAGAACTGATCGGGTGAGCTCGAGTGTTCATTCTTCTGGGTGGCTTGATTCTGATAATAAAACAAGAAAGGGGTTATGGTTTTCCAATTACCTGACCGCGTTTGCACGGTTCAGGAGCGTATCGTGCCCAAATGAATAGTGATCTTGAGGAATCAAGGGAAATGGTGTGTAGGTACTCTATATTAGGGATGGAAAATGAGTAAACAGAAACCATATTAGTGTTGTACATTGAAAATAAGTGACTCGAAATGACGATGGATTTTAAAAATTCCTGAATTTTGATTTTTAGGATTTTGAGCTCGAACGAACTTCTATATCTTGGATATTAAGGAGTATAGAAATACTAAAAGAATTATATATTGAGGAATTAGTGAATTTAGGTTAAACCAGGGGATTATTAAGTTAAGAGAATACCAAAGGAAATTGGATTTGTAAATGATTTCGAAAACCACTGAGATAATGAGGTATATTTGAAACGAACCACAATTAGGCGAGTATGAAAACCAAGTAACCAAGGTTAGTAAATAATAAGGATATTTACCACATTAATATTTACCAAGGTTATTAGTAATTACTTAAGGTTAATAACCAAGCTTGCTAACTACTCCACAATGACATCACTAATGACATCATTATCCACTAACACAATTTAAGGGATAGATTAGTCATTTAATCATGTAAAAATCCTCATGCTTCCACCACACTCTAGAATGATAAAGATTAAGATGAGATAAGAACCAAACAAGAGAAAAATCTCTCCCCTTTTTCCATCTTTCCATTCAGCTCTTTTCAAGAAAAAGAAAAAAAAAAATTCAAAACCAAAACCCTAGCTCTTTTCAATAACAAATCAAGAGGAAATTAATGGAGCATCTTGGAGGTTAGAAAGGATCACTCACCAAGTTTCATAGCAAGCAAGCATCATTTAGTAAGGTATTTCAATCATCAAAGTTACTAGATTAATGGTAATGAATAGTGTTTTCCAAGAACTAACCTTGTTTTTATGGATTCTTTAGTTAATCCAAGCTAGTGTAAGGTTTTAAGGGTTACCAAGGCTTGTTAAGTGTTGTCAAAGCTTCAAGAAGGTATAACTACTCTTGCCCTCTTTGTATTTATGGTGGAAATTGAGTGGATTAGTAGTTTAGTGATGTAAATGTAAAGTTTATGATGATTATGTGTTATAAATGGGTTGTTGTGATATGGAAATTTTGTGTTGTGGACTTGTAACCATGGCTGGTGAAGAAGACCACATGGTGTAGGTGATGATTATGGTGTTTGATAATTGATTTGGAGGAGTTGGATTTATGGAAAGTACGAAATTATAGCCGTTATAATGCCCGATTTTCGTTAGAATGTAAGTTGCCCTGTTTTGGACCCCCTGCATCCGTACGGTACCCTACTGTCCAGGTTCCTAATTAACTATGAAATGATAGAGCTTAGTTCATAGATCGTTTTGATATAAGGTGCGTTAAAATCTGATGAACGGTTTAGGAGAAAAGTCAGTTTTAGTGAAAGCGGTTCAGAAACCGAGAAACCGTAAATGTATCAAACTTGAGGTTACAATTACCATACTTTATCATTGTTAAAAGTCACGAAATTTTGGGATATGGTAGTAGTGTGGTCAAAGAACTATTTCCAGTTGACCTTACATTAAAATTCAAAATTTAAAAATTATAAGAAATTCTGCAGTCGAGTGTGGTCGTTAAGGGAAATGGTGAAAACCCCTGAAACTTCGAATTAGGTTATAAATGGTTAAGTTCTTGAACCTTTGGGGTAAGAGGAATACGTTAAACATATATTAAAGTTTCAAAAGGTAATGTTATACAAGAGTGTAGTGAGTAAGAGATGTGGTTCTAACGACGGTCCTTTTGTGTTTATAGAAACTCTGGAAGAGGGACGAGCCATACCGTCAGGATATCGAAACCGAGGCAAGATCTTTTCTATCCCTACTTGGAAAACTATTTATCTTCAAAGAAACTTGATTTCATGGAATATATATGTGATGCTATTATTACTATATTGTGAAGAAATTGTCTTCCTTGAGTATTGATATCGAAAAGAAGAGTATGCGAAGAGGTATATAAATAAGACTATGAGTACGAAAATGTATATGAATATGAATAAGAGTATGAGATGGATAGGTATAGAGATGATTATGCATGAATTGAGCATGCCTTATGATTAAGAGAATAAGAGAGAATGGTATCAGTTGTTATCGAGGGTTATATGGTTATAATATTATATTAAAAATGTTCTTATTGAGTATCAGTGGTTTAATAAACATTATTTGATTATCATGCATTACTCTTAAAATAGATGGAATATTTTACGAATATAAAAGTATATTTGATTTCTGAATATGAAAGAGAGGTCTAAATCATAATCAAAGCATGATGATATCTATATATATTTTATAGAAGTAATGTGCGAGAATGTAAATGATATGAGACAATGATATGTGGAAATGAAAGTGAGAAAATGGAAATGTGGAATGATATTTTAAAAAGAGAATAATGATGTGATAAAGAGGGGGATTGCAACAGACTTGCGTAAGTGGCTGTGTCAGGGCTGTGTGCGACACAGTCCAGCATTTATTATTTTTATTACGGCACGAAGATGCTAAGGGAGGATGTTAGCAGGTGGCCTTCCTCCAGGGATGATTTTCATTCCTTCTACCGGTAGTAAAAAGAGAGCAGGTACGATTAGGCGACTGATCATCGTCCTAACGTATCAGGCGACAGCAGATATCCCCAATGTTTTTGAAAAGAAAGTGTAGACAATGGTTTTCAGATTTCTATACTGAAAACAGAATAATGATATGAGATGATGGAATGATAGTTACAGATGAAGAAAAACTGATATTATATTATTTCAGATTTCTATACTGAAAACAGAATAATGATATGAGATGATGGTATTATGGTTGCAGATGAAGAAAAACTGATATTATATTAATTTAGATTTCTTTCTTATAATAGTGAGTGGATGATGTATTATTAAATAAGAGCTTTACTCTTCCTTAAGGATTTTAATTGTTTCCTGCTATTACATATGCATATACATATATGTATACTTGTTCACATTTTAAATTTTAGTTACAGTATGATCTTGCTGAGCTATTATAGCTCACTCTTGCTACTTATGTATATAGCAGCTAGGTCCCATGCCGATACTACGTACCACACCCCGCAAGAGGGTAAGGGAAAGGCGACCTTTTGAGCGAGTGCTGGCGACCATCCCCGAGGTAGTGACAAGCGAAGGGGCTTAGTATACTTATGTAAATTAAGTGTGTAAGTTGTAATAAACTTAGTTGTTGAAGTGCTTCCTGTAGAAGCTTTGTTCAACAATGTACTTAGTAAATTCTGGGCTTGTAATAACTGTTAACTTTAAAACTTTTAAATATTGTGGTTGTTGTTCTATGAGCATATGACTGGTGTGTGTGTGTATTAGTGTGGGGTCAACTGCTTACTTATTTATTTATATATATAAAAAAAAGGGGCTACAGAGATATTGATATTGATCGGAAATTGGACCTTGACGGCCCGGATCCTTGACCCCGGATCTCGGGGCGTCACAGATGGTATCAGAGCTAAGAGTCATAATGCTCAAAAACAAAAGTAATAATAATAAATGTATCAGTTATAATATAAATTGTGAACTTCCATCAAGTTCAGGGGTGGTATATCGCAGGTAGTATTTACTTTAAGCATATATTATAATTTTATAGATTGTTACTAATAGAATTTTTATGTTTTATTATAGGGAGCGGAGATGGGTGAGCCGAGTCAGGACCCCCAGTGGCTAGGGATGTCAGAGCAGGAGCTATTAGATCTTCAGCTGGCCGGGGTAGAGGTCCCCGAGTATGCAGTTGAGGACCTCAGGGAGAGACGCCGGGCGGCGGCTAGAGAGCGATTAGAGAGAGAGGAGGCAGAGGAGCAGAGACGGAGAGATGCTGTGGCCCTAGTACCATATATGGGTAGGCCTTCTACAGGATCTGACGAGGCAGGTCCTTCCAGAGTGAGATCGGAGATCCCTGAGGAGGAGAGGCCACTGCGTAAGAGGCCTAGGTTGTCAGTTATACCTGAGGAGCCGATTGAGTGGAGGGATATTCAGATGGTTCCCACTCCTGTCCGACCCGTCCCAGTGCCGTCACCAGTTCCATCCCCTCTACCTAGTCCTGACCCTATAGATGATCCTTTCGAGCAGTTTACCCCTCCAGGGCATTTTGGGTTTTTTGAGGAGGAGGAGGATCCTTCGGAGGATGCTGAGACAGAGTCGGTTCCTCCATCCCCACCCTTTGCACCTCCACCACCTCCACTTGTGGATGCACCTCCCCTAGCTGTACCCCCTCAGGAGGCACCTCTACCGGCGGGTGACCCACTTTCAGCTACCTTATTGACCGAGTACTTTGCCCTTCAGGGACAGTTGGAGGAGTCCCGCAGGACTATAGACACTCTTCTACAGAGGTTAGAGAGAGGGAGAGGAGGGGTTATCCCGGATGGGATGTCTCTGGGGATGATCAGTATTGAGCTACGAGCATTAGGAGATATTAGGAGGTTGTTGGGTGATAGAGGAGACCCGGCATGGAGGGCCCAGATAGTTGATACGGTTACTACCATGGTAGTCCAGATCCGGGATGTTGTCAGGGCAGGGCTGTGAGCCGGGATAGTAGTTTCGTCACTAATCAGACTAGTCATCTTGTTGATGTCATTTTGGGGATTAGTTTTGTTGTTCACTATTTTAATCCCAGTCTGATTAGAGGACAGCTAGTAGTACTTTTGGTGATATCGGATTAGTATGTACGGCTATGTTTTGGGTTTCGAACCTTGTATTAGATGATGTATATTATTAGCAGTAAAAGATGTTGTACCCAAATTGTAAAATATTTATGTACATTAATGAAGTTTGTGCATTTCTATCTAAAATTTTGCTGCATTTTTTTTATATAATAAAGGTTGAGACTCAGAAATATTGATGTATAAAAGGTGATTGACTTAATGAAAAGGCTATCGTGTTAAGGGCGATACACTTACCTACTAAAGTTATGGTATAACTAGATGTAAATCGCGTGATAAAGATATTGTGATATGCAAATGAGCTAATTAATGATATAATTGTGTATATAGAAATGATGTATATAGTAACTCAAATTCGGGTAATTAATAAGGACTATTGTTATGTACAGAACTATGCCGCCTAGACGTGACAGTAGAGCGAATGCAAGGGAAAATGAGAGAGACGAAAGAAGTCGAAATATCGAAGGTACTAGACTGAACGAAAATGCTCATAATGAAGAAAATCATGAAGAAGGAGAAGAGGAATCAACTGGCCAACAAAGGAATCCGGGAGGTGATCCCTTTGCCCAATTCATGGACTTATTAAGGCAGAATTTAGCAAATCCACAGAATCCTCAACCACCACCTGTTCTCCCCAATCAGGCAGCTAATTCCTTTCGTGCCTTTAAGTCATTAAAGCCCCCAGAATTCGAGGGAACCACTAACCTAGTAGTAGCTAGGGCATGGCTAAAAGAAATGGAGAAAGCTTTCGAAATACTGAGGATAGAGGAAGATCAGAAAACAGTTTTTGCAGCCTATCTCTTAAAGGGAGAGGCAAATTACTGGTGGGAAGCTAGGAAGAACCTAGAGGAAGCGGGAGTGATAACCTGGGAGCGTTTCACTAGGGTGTTCCTAGAAAAGTATTCTCCTAGGTATTTAGAAAACCAAATGGAATTAAAGTTTCTGGAGTTAAAACAGGATAACCTAACAGTGGCAGAGTATGAAAATAAATTTACAGAACTGTCGAGGTTTGTTCCCGAGTTTGTGCGTACTGAAGAACAACGCGCAAAAAGGTTTCAACAAGGGTTGAAACCTTGGTTACGAACGAGAGTGGCCCCATTTGAGTTGACTGATTATGCTGCAGTGGTTCAAAAGGCATCAATTATAGAGGCCGAGAGTGAGCAGACTCAAATAGGTCGAGAGAATAAGAAAAGAAGATTTGAGGGCCCAAAAGGAGGTTCAAGTGAGGGAAGCTACTTTAACAAAGGAGGTAAAGGACAAAAATCTCAATTTGTGGGAAAGTCGGGGGGTAACAAGACTACTAGTGAGACGGTGAGTCAGGGTGGAAAATCTTCAGGAACATTTCAGTCCAATCAATAACGACCACCATTACCAGATTGTGAGACGTGTGGTAAGAAGCATATAGGAGTCTGTAGAGTGCTGGGAGTAACTTGTTTTAAGTGTGGACAAAAAGGACACTACCTTAACCAGTGCCCATCAACTGATGCAAACCCTAAAAGAGATGTTAAGTGTTACCAGTGTGGGAAACTAGGACACATTGCTAGAGACTGCCGTTCAGGTGGGTCATACGCGTCAGGACAGAGTGGGGCTGCTTCAAATAGGCCTACTGCTAGAGTGTACAACATGACTTTAGGGGAAGCGTTGACGAAACCAGATGCGGATACAAGTACTTGCTTTCCGATTTAAATTTGTGTGTAAGTCTTTGGCTAAGGATCGACTTAATCAATTAATGGAATAAATAAGTTAATAATATAGATAAGGAAAATCAGTATCTGCTAAGGGCTAGGAAACGTTATGAAAAGAAAAGTAGGAGTGTTTTGGGAAAACACAAGCTCGTTGAGACGAACAGGAAATATATATTATAGGTAGTATTTTCTTACAATTGTTTTAAAGAATATTATTAGAGCTTATTTTCTGGAAAATTTTACAGAGAGGAGCTATAGGAATATTGAGGAATTAATATTTATGTCATGATAGAGATCAGAAGATGGTCAAACCATAAGTGAGATACACTACCATTCAGAAAAGGTCAATGTAGTGGCAGATATCTTCGTCAAAAGAGGAAGGAGAGACGAGATGTCATGGAATGACTTGAAACAGGAGGAGATTTGTGAGGAAGAGACAATAAAATGATTGCTATTGATAAACTAAATGGCATGTTGATGAATGACAAGGAAGTTATGTTAGTGTATTTCTGTGCAAACAAGATAGAGATATTACAACAGGAAAAGGATAAAGGAAATAGTGTGGAAGTTAGAAGGTGTGGATGAAAAAGGTACTTATAAACATTTTCAACATGATTCCGGGACGGAATCCTTTTAAGGGGGGAAGACTGTAATAACCCTAACTTTAGAGAGGCTACAGTGCCCAAATGAATAGTGATCTTGAGGAATCAAGGGAAATGGTGTGTAGGTACTCTATATTAGGGATGGAAAATGAGTAAACAGAAACCATATTAGTGTTGTACATTGAAAATAAGTGACTCGAAATGACGATGGATTTTAGAAATTCTTGAATTTTGATTTTTAGGATTTTGAGCTCGAACGAACTTCTATATCTTGGATATTAAGGAGTATAGAAATACTAAAGGAATTATATATTGAGGAATTAGTGAATTTAGGTTAAACCAGGGGATTATTAAGTTATGAGAATACCAAAGGAAATTGGATTTGTAAATGATTTCGAAAACCACTGAGATAATGAGGTATATTCGAAACGAACCACAATTAGGCGAGTATGAAAACCAAGTAACCAAGGTTAGTAAATAATAAGGATATTTACCACATTAATATTTACCAAGGTTATTAGTAATTACTTAAGGTTAATAACCAAGCTTGCTAACTACTCCACAATGACATCACTAATGACATCATTATCCACTAACACAATTTAAGGGATAGATTAGTCATTTAATCATGTAAAAATCCTCATGCTTCCACCACACTCTAGAATGATAAAGATTAAGATGAGATAAGAACCAAACAAGAGAAAATCTCTCCCCTTTTTCCATCTTTCCATTCGGCTCTTTTCAAGAAAAAGAAAAAAAAAATTCAAAACCAAAACCCTAGCTCTTTTCAATAACAAATCAAGAGGAAATTAATGGAGCATCTTGGAGGTTAGAAAGGATCACTCACCAAGTTTCATAGCAAGCAAGCATCATTTAGTAAGGTATTTCAATCATCAAAGTTACTAGATTAATGGTAATGAATAGTGTTTTCCAAGAACTAACCTTGTTTTTATGGATTCTTTAGTTAATCCAAGCTAGTGTAAGGTTGTTTAAGGGTTACTAAGGCTTGTTAAGTGTTGTCAAAGCTTCAAGAAGGTATAACTACTCTTGCCCTCTTTGTATTTATGGTGGAAATTGAGTGGATTAGTAGTTTAGTGATGTAAATGTAAAGTTTATGATGATTATGTGTTATAAATGGGTTGTTGTGATATGGAAATTTTGTGTTGTGGACTTGTAACCATGGCTGGTGAAGAAGACCACATGGTGTAGGTGATGATTATGGTGTTTGATAATTGATTTGGAGGAGTTGGATTTATGGAAAGTACGAAATTATAGCCGTTATAATGCCCGATTTTCGTTAGAATGTAAGTTGCCCTGTTTTGGACCCCCTGCATCCGTACGGTACCCTACTGTCCAGGTTCCTAATTAACTATGAAATGATAGAGCTTAGTTCATAGATCGTTTTGATATAAGGTGCGTTAAAATCTGATGAACGGTTTAGGAGAAAAGTCAGTTTTAGTGAAAGCGGTTCAGAAACCGAGAAACCGTAAATGTATCAAACTTGAGGTTACAATTACCATACTTTATCATTGTTAAAAGTCACGAAATTTTGGGATATGGTAGTAGTGTGGTCAAAGAACTATTTCCAGTTGACCTTACATTAAAATTCGAAATTTAAAAATTATAAGAAATTCTGCAGTCGAGTGTGGTCGTTAAGGGAAATGGTGAAAACCCCTGAAACTTCGAATTAGGTTATAAATGGTTAAGTTCTTGAACCTTTGGGGTAAGAGGAATACGTTAAACATATATTAAAGTTTCAAAAGGTAATGTTATACAAGAGTGTAGTGAGTAAGAGATGTGGTTCTAACGACGGTCCTTTTGTGTTTATAGAAACTCTGGAAGAGGGACGAGCCATACCGTCAGGATATCGAAACCGAGGCAAGATCTTTTCTATCCCTACTTGGAAAACTATTTATCTTCAAAGAAACTTGATTTCATGGAATATATATGTGATGCTATTATTACTATATTGTGAAGAAATTGTCTTCCTTGAGTATTGATATCGAAAAGAAGAGTATGCGAAGAGGTATATGAATAAGACTATGAGTACGAAAATGTATATGAATATGAATAAGAGTATGAGATGGATAGGTATAGAGATGATTATGCATGAATTGAGCATGCCTTATGATTAAGAGAATAAGAGAGAATGGTATCAGTTGTTATCGAGGGTTATATGGTTATAATATTATATTAAAAATGTTCTTATTGAGTATCAGTGGTTTAATAAACATTATTTGATTATCATGCATTACTCTTAAAATAGATGGAATATTTTACGAATATAAAAGTATATTTGATTTCTGAATATGAAAGAGAGGTCTAAATCATAATCAAAGCATGATGATATCTATATATATTTTATAGAAGTAATGTGCGAGAATGTAAATGATATGAGAGAATGATATGTGGAAATGAAAGTGAGAAAATGGAAATGTGGAATGATATTTTAAAAAGAGAATAATGATGTGATAAAGAGGGGGATTGCAACAGACTTGCGTAAGTGGCTGTGTCAGGGCTGTGTGCGACACAGTCCAGCATTTATTATTTTTATTACGGCACGAAGATGCTAAGGGAGGATGTTAGCAGGTGGCCTTCCTCCAGGGATGATTTTCATTCCTTCTACCGGTAGTAAAAAGAGAGCAGGTACGATTAGGCGACTGATCATCGTCCTAACGTATCAGGCGACAGCAGATATCCCCAATGTTTTTGAAAAGAAAGTGTAGACAATGGTTTTCAGATTTCTATACTGAAAACAGAATAATGATATGAGATGATGGAATGATAGTTACAGATGAAGAAAAACTGATATTATATTATTTCAGATTTCTATACTGAAAACAGAATAATGATATGAGATGATGGTATTATGGTTGCAGATGAAGAAAAACTGATATTATATTAATTTAGATTTCTTTCTTATAATAGTGAGTGGATGATGTATTATTAAATAAGAGCTTTACTCTTCCTTAAGGATTTTAATTGTTTCCTGCTATTACATATGCATATACATATATGTATACTTGTTCACATTTTAAATTTTAGTTACAGTATGATCTTGCTGAGCTATTATAGCTCACTCTTGCTACTTATGTATATAGCAGCTAGGTCCCATGCCGATACTACGTACCACACCCCGCAAGAGGGTAAGGGAAAGGCGACCTTTTGAGCGAGTGCTGGCGACCATCCCCGAGGTAGTGACAAGCGAAGGGGCTTAGTATACTTATGTAAATTAAGTGTGTAAGTTGTAATAAACTTAGTTGTTGAAGTGCTTCCTGTAGAAGCTTTGTTCAACAATGTACTTAGTAAATTCTGGGCTTGTAATAACTGTTAACTTTAAAACTTTTAAATATTGTGGTTGTTGTTCTATGAGCATATGACTGGTGTGTGTGTGTATTAGTGTGGGGTCAACTGCTTACTTATTTATTTATATATATAAAAAACAAGGGGCTACAGAGATATTGATATTGATCGGAAATTGGACCTTGACGGCCCGGATCCTTGACCCCGGATCTCGGGGCGTCACATAAGCAATATAACATTTCATATGATTGGCAGTTGATATACTTGTTTGTATCAATCAGTTATAAAATCACTTGTCATAGTTGATAAATCTCGAAGGTACAACAATATGTGCCCTTGTTTTCAAAATAAACTTGCAGTTCTAGATACTGCATTGAATCGACATCTTTCTCATCAAAATAGAACACTATCAGCAACTTGGCACAAAAGCCTAAGAAGCAGTGTCAAAGCATTTTTCCAAAATGGAGGAATGGGACTTAAAGAAAACACAAAACCTGACAAGGATTGACGATGATCAGTCGCCACATCCAAGTCCAATCATCCGCGGGTCTTCTCTACCGGTAGAAGGATAGAAACTACATCCGTAACTATCCCTCGGGTGAAAACTACATCCGTAATCACCCTCGATGAAAACTACATCCGTAATCATCCTTCGGCAACACCTGGGCCGGAATAATAAGTGATGGACCGCCTGGCTCACGGCCGCTTACACATCCCGGGAATCGTTCGTCAACGGTTCCCACACCTGCGAGAGTCCCTTTTTCTTTTCTTTTAAAACTTGATTTTGATTGAAAACAGAGTAATTGAGGTCCGACATCAGTCGACCGATGATTCTTGAAATCATACAAGAAACAGAATCTGACCGGGGGTTTTCGAAAATGTTTTGAGTTCAAATGAGTTCGGGTTTGAAGTATTAAAAAGTATCTTGGATTAACTTTGTCTTTAAAGAATGAACAATAATTAATAAATAATATTTTAAGATTTAATATTAATAATTAATAAATAATTATTCGATAAAATAAATAAATTTTTAATCCAAGATAGGGTTTCGAGAATTTACGAAGATATGAACTTAATATTTGAGTATACGATACTCCCCGAATGACCCTTCGGGTTTTCGCAATCTAGATACGATATAATAATATACCGCTCCCCGGTAAATAGTATATACGGACCGCCACGACCTCTATTGCTAGAGTCGTTGTTCGAAGAAAACATTTCAATCTAAGTTCAAGGGGTAAAAGCATACATGTACTTGTTCAATCTCAATTGCATCAATACTTCGATAAACATATCATTTGATATAATTTGAAAACTACAAACACAACAGTAAAAGTCCTTGTATGTGGATAAGTTTTGAAAAGTAAACTTGCCTTGGTTTGGTTGGGGTGGTCGAGCGTACGAATTCGAACGATCTATACATAAGCAATAATCGTTCGTTAGTATCTTAACAATATCTCTTTAATTACGGGGTTTAGGGGGTACGAAATGAACTTAACGACTTCGTCTTATGACTCCCTAGCCCCACTATAGGTCCATGTCATCACTCGATTACGCTCGTCACTTACTCGACTTAATTTAGTTACCACGTTCGAATCATAACCACTAACCCTAGAATCATGTTCCACTAATCGACTTTTTCCATTGCGCAAATTTTACTCTAGCATTTTTATAAAATCCAAAAATTCATATTTTAATCCAATTCCTTTTGGGTGGTCTTCAGCACTGCATTCCCTACATTCTCAAATTTTTCCATGATCCCACATATAATTTAATGTGTTTAAACAAGGTTCACAAGGGGGTCACTTAGTGCAGTCCATAGTCCAGAAACACAATTCACTCCTCCGGCCATAACTAAATATCTATACATCACCTAGCCATGAACCTTACATTTCCAGAAACTACATTCAATTATCTTTCCAACAATATATGGTAGAACATCAGGGGACATCATTTGGGGGTTCAAAATCGTGCTACAATACAGGTCAAAGTTCCTGGACAAAACTCAGCAAGCTCAAACTACTTAGATCAACCATTTTTCATACTTCCATAACATAATCAACACTTAATACACTTAGATCATGGTTCATAACACTCATGGAGATATATATATTAACCATAGTCATAAAAGTCACAATCTCAACATCAAAACTCAAGATCCAAGCTATCCAATACATATACATCCAAGATTAGTTCTAAAACATATGGATCTACTACCATACTTTATAAACAATACATAACCAAAAGGGTTCATGATTTTTATACCTTCTTGAGTAGCTAAAGACCTTGGGTGAGCTTTACAACAACTAAGAACACTTGGATGAGCCCTCACAAACCTTAATCCTTCAAGATCTAAAAGATAAACAACTTTGGTTAACACTCCTCCCATCCTTCAACAATTTTTATCTCAAGATTCAATGGATGAAATGCTATGAAATTGTTAACATACCTTGTCTAGATGATGTAGATGACCTAGGAATTATGGAAAGATTTATGAGTGATGGAAGAGGGGAGGAGAAGAATTTTCTTCTCCACTTTGTGTCTTGGCCGAGAGCAACTACAAGGGGGGGGGGAGAGAAAAAGTTTGTGTTTTGTGTTTGTGTCTGTGTTGGGTAAATAATTGATGGTAATAGGTTGGGTGATACATATAACATGTAAGCATAGGTAGTGTACTAGCAAGCATGGGCTCATGTACTATGTGTTCCCCCTTTTGAAAAAGCAACCAACTAGATACTATTCATCTTCCAATGGCCAACTAGTTTGTTTGATTTCTAACCACTTGGTTGCATGGGCTTGCATGCAATACTACTCCTTGTATTATTATTCTTCCACCAATGCTTATTATTTAATCTTTAACTCGTATTGTATCTTAATTATTCTCTCGTAATAATATTTTGTCGCGTAGAGATTTCCCCTATAATTCCTTAAGTACTTATTGTGTAAATTCCTCGAATGTCCATAATTCCTCGTTACAATTCTTAATAAATCCTTTAATACTCTAACCATTCTCAAATCCCAAGTTTTATAAGTATTACTAACAATAAGACTCCTGCCTTCACAATCTTCCTTTTTATGTCTTACATAATAAATGCAACAATGCAGTTTCTCAGACAATCAATTCTATTAATCAACAGGGATGACTAGAAAGGTTCCATAATGACAATGTCACAAGATATTAAATAAAAGGAAATATTACCAAAAATTAGGGTTCTTACAGTCTAAATGATGGAGGCTCCCATGAAAAGTTGGAATTTGAGAATGAATGTGAAGGGAGAATGTACTATGATGATGATGAGGAAGATGAAGATCATGACCACAGAGATCCACCAAGAGTTGTTGTACCAACTAGAAGTGATGCTCACACTTGAAATGAAGCATCCGTTGATAATATTAGAGATGCATCCGTCGACAGGCAAAATGATGCATCCGTTGAGAGTCAACTTCATAATTCAGCAGGGACAACAAACTCAGGGGGAGTTTCTCATGGTCAAAATTCAATGCTAAATCAACATGATCATGCTCATGAAAATGAAGTAACCTCATCAAGATCAAACCTTCCACCTGCAAGAAAATGGACTAGAGATCATCCATTTGAGTTAATCATTGGTGAATCAAATTCAAGAGTCCAAACTAGGAGGGCCACTCAAGCAGAATGTCTTTACAGTAGCTTCCTATCTCAAGAGGAACCTAAGAAAGTGGAAGATGCCCTTCTAGATCCAGATTGGGTCTTAACAATGCAAGAAGAGCTAAACCAATTTGAAAGAAATAAAGTATGGAAGCTTGTGCCCAAACCTGATGATAGAAGTGTCATAGGTACTAAATGGGTTCTCAAGAATAAGACAGATGAAAATGGCATAATTGTGAGGAATAAAGCTAGATTAGTGCAAAGGGTTATTCTCAAGAAGAAGGGACAGATTTTGATGAAACTTTTGCTCCAGTGGCAAGACTTGAGGCAATCAGAATCTTCCTAGCCTATGCAGCACATGCCAATTTCAAGGTCTATCAGATGGATGTCAAAAGTGCCTTTCTAAATGGGGAACTGGAAGAAGAGGTCTATGTCCATCAACCTCCTGGCTTTGAGGATCCAGAATTTCCAGAATATGTATATCTTCTCATGAAAGCACTTTATGGTTTGAAGCAAGCACCAAGAGCATGGTATGACACTTTATCTCAATTTCTTTTGGAGAATCACTTCACTAGAGGTACAGTAGATAAAACCTTGTTTCATAGGAATATCAATGGCTCTTCAATACTTGTTCAAATCTATGTAGATGATATTATTTTTGGGTCTATAGATGAGAAGCTTTGCAAAAGGTTTGCCAAACTTATGCAAAGTTGGTATGAAATGAGCATGATGGGTGAATTAACTTACTTTCTTGGCCTACAAGTAAAGCAAGTTAATGAGGGCATTTTCATAAGTCAAACAAAATATATTTATGATCTTTTAAAGAAATTTGACTTAATGGATTGTATCTCTGCAAGAACACCTATGGCCACTGCAACTAAGCTTGAGTTGAATACTAAGGAAAAGTTTGTGGACATCTCAAGCTATAGAGGCATGGTAGGTTCACTTCTATACCTAACAGCTAGTAGACCTGATATAATGTTTTCTACTTGTCTTTATGCTAGATTTCAAGCTGACCCTAGAGAGTCTCACTTGATAGCTATTAAGAGAATTTTCAGGTATTTCAAGGGAACACCAAACCTTGGCATTTGGTACCCAAGAGAATCTGGTTTTGATCTAACTGGCTATTCAGATGCAGATTATGCAGGTTGCAGAGTTGATAGGAAAAGTACTACAGGTTCCTGTCAATTTCTAGGAAACAGGCTTGTTTCATGGTTCAGTAAGAAACAGAACTCAGTCTCTACTTCTACAGCTAAAGCTGAGTACATTGCTGTTGGAAGTTGTTGTGCACAGATTCTATGGATGAGAAATCAACTTATTGACTATGGTCTAAAAGTTGAGAAGATTCCAATTTTCTGTGACAACACAAATGCTATTGCCATCACAGGGAATCCAGCGCAACATTCGAGAACCAAGCATATTGACATCAAATACCACTTCATTAGAGAACATGTGATGAATGGTACAGTATAAATGCACTTTGTGCCAAGTGAAATGTAGCTTGCAGATATCTTCACCAAGCCTCTTGATGAATCCACATTCACAAGATTGGTAGGTGAACTAGGTATGCTTAACTTGTCATAATTCCTAGTGATATTTGATTTTACTGCATTGCAGCTAGAAATGTGTTTTGATTTACTTGAGAATTAAAAACTATCAGAAAAATTTTCTTCAGAAATTTTGTCCAAGGCAAAATTATCTTATCAACGGATATCCTTTTACCCGTTGATAGCATAAACACATTCCTAGATTTTCGTATATCAACGGATAACAGGTTATCCACGTTATCAACAGATAAACTGTTTCTCAACCGTTCATTTCATATCCGTTGATATACATATTTTCTTTTAAATATAACCATTGGTAAACTTGTATCTATATAGGAATGGTTATATTTATTTTCTTTTATTATTTGACAGTTACTTTTGACCAATGGGTAATTACTTTTAATTATTTCATTTTGAATTCTTGAAAAGTATAAAAGGCTGTCTTGTGCTCTCACATCTCACTTTTATCGACTTTCAAGATTCTCTTAAGTAAACTGCATCTTATTCACAAAAACTCTCTGCAACAAAAGTTCAAACACTTCAATGGCGCCTATTGTTAAGATGATGTCTTCCACTGGGTTCACCTATGAGAAGAACAACTTCGCGGCCTATGTCGATACATTGAATGCCCCAGAAGCTTATCACACCATGATGAATTTTGTGAAGAACTGTAATGTAATATCCCAGATTTTTGGTAGAATTAAAACTTTTCTTATTATGATTAAGTGCATTAGTGAATAAAGATTTCAACGAACCATGGTTGTGATGAATAGATATTTCTTTGGAGAATGATCCCGATACATATGCGTATTTTCAGAATAGAGTAATTCAATGATTGAGGACATAGATAAGAATAATCTATCATCCAGGAAATGAGCTAATGAACCCTAGGGGGGAGATGAGAAATGAGTTAGTGTGACAACCCTAATTTCTGGATTTGAGAGAAGTTTTCACTTTTTGATGAATAGTACTTTTCATACGTGAATAGTAATTTGTATGGATGAATAGTGATTTTGTAAGTTGGAAAACTTTTCATGCCACCCTATGTACGGGACGTTGTTTGGATGTTTCGAAGTCATATTAGGAATCCACGGAGGAAATAAGTGTATGTAAAGACGATCGGAATTCAGAAATTCCAATTTTAATTCTGGCGTAATATTTGACCGAGCGGTGAATTATATATCAGTATTATCAAGAAATGAGATATTAAATTTGAGAAATTGAGGATTTAATGTTTTGGAATTTTATTATATTTGATTTGAGGATTGGGAACGAAAACCACTGAGATAGTGAAATGAACGTTCTAGAAACCGCTGAAACTTTACAACGAGATTAAGCGATCAAGCGAACGAATTATGGATTAAGGATTGAGATTATGACAAGATTAAATATCCTATATAATCATCAAGAGAATTATATCAAGTGGATTTAAGGATTTAAACAAAGAAATTATCAAAAAAACAAATGGTGAATTAAGTGATTTAAATCACTTAAAACATTTCTAAAATCAATCAAGCTTGCTTTGTACTCATCCAAACATCAAGGCTCTTGCCCCAAAGCAACCCACCAGCTGGCCCTTATCAAAATAAAAGATCAAAAGTGAGTGGACTTGGTCATTTAGCAAAAGAAAAGATCAAGAACAACCAATCTCTCCAAAACTGCCACCATGAACCAAACTCAAAGAAAAATTCTTATCTCAAGATATAGAGCTTCAAAAATCACCAAATTTTAACCATAGCTCCCCCATAATATGTAGAACACACGCCTAAAGTTTGGTGGCAAACAAAGAAGCTTAGCCTAGTCAAATCTCCTCCCCAAGTTGAAGAACCGAACCTGCCTTGCCTTCACAGTTTCTGTCCAGCGGAAAGATTGGGCTCAAACCCCTAGCTAGGAAGCTTCAAATTTGATGATCTAGGACTCAAAATAAAGCTTATGAAGAGGACAAGATGTGGTAAAAATTTGAGAGCCAAACTATTATTTTTCAATTTTCTATGATTTTTACAAAAGTGATGATGAATAGTGTTTTAAGATTGTTTCATGTTTTGTTCATAGCTTTTAGGCTTGGTTGAAACTATCAAAGACCATACCAAGGTGTGAAAAGCTCTGCTAGTGTTCCTAGAGTGTCAAGGAAGGTAAAACCCTAACCCACCCTTTGAATTTTTATGAGTTTTTAGTATAGTTTTGATGATATGTAGAGATAAATGCATGTTAAGGAGTTTTATGATTGTTTGATGTGTAAAAGAGTTGGGTATTGGATTTGAATGTTACCACTGCCCTTAGAAGTGTAAAATAAATGTTGGTTGATGTTATGGATGTATGGTATGCCCGGTGTGGCTTGGTTATGTTGTGACAAATCGGTAATGTTCGATTTAGAGCCGTCGTAATGTCCAAATTTCTTGAACCATGTTGACAGTAGCTACCCGAGTCCTTAAGCATGTTTAAACTGCAACCACTGACCATATTGGGTAGGTTTTGGAGTCTAGTTTATGTGGCCGCAAGAATCATGTCAAAAGAATTTACGGTTTGTGAGTAATGACCGTTTTAGTGAAAGTGGTTCAAGGGATTTTATCGCAGAAATGTAACTACTTTGACGCTAAGTTCGAGACCCTTAATAGTCGAATTAGAATGTGAAATTTGGTGATAAAATGTTAAAGACAGTTGGCAAGATGTGTGCGAAGGTTTCAAGTGATAAAGATTATTTTTCGATTTTATAAAAATGCGTTAACCGAGGTTGCGCAAGTGAAAACCACTAAGAATACGCCTTAGAAACCAATGTTGAAAATGGTTAAGTATAACTTGGATTCGAGGATTGATTTCGAGCCAAACATATGACTTAAGTAATTGTCGACTAACATGGACTTACTATGAGCCTAAAGCGAGCTAGTAATGCCTTGGTTGTGTTTTGCTTGTGTCTTTAAGCGTTGATTTATAAGTGGATTATCCAAGGGATTAATCGTACGTTTTCTTTTACTTTGTCTAGATTGTCTTACATCGTCGCGAACTCCTATCACTTCTCGAACATCAGGCAAGTTTTCTAAACTTGTACTTTTAAAGTATTGATTATAATACTGCTTTTGCCATGTATAAAGTTGTACAATTTTGCGATATATCTTATTTCCTGTTGAAATAAAAAATTGACCTTTGGATTATATATGATCTTCTGAGTTAAGTATATATAAACTGGTATACCTTGTAGCTCTAGAGAGAAGAGCATATTCATGGTCTTCGACTCTAAACCGGGAGTCGGTATTTTGAGATATAGAGATAGTCGTGGAAACCCGGAGGTATTCCAGCGGCAGATTATTATTTATTTTGAGGAATGTTATTTATGAACATTAATTATATCTCCATAAAATATTAATTACTTGGAAACCATTCGAGGATTGTTATTTGAATATGATATCATTTGAGAAATTGTATTTGCTTACTATATCATTCAAGGAATGTTATTTAAATATTATCTCAGTCGAGAAATACTATTTGAATATTATTTCATTTGGGAAGCATTATTGAATATTTATTTATTCAGACAGGATTATTTTTGAATAATCATTTATTTGAGGAAATTTCTTCAATAAATATTTCCTTATTAATTATTAAATATCTTTTAGTGATTTAAAAATCATATTATTTGTTTAAAAAGCATTAGAGGTCTTTGAGAATTATATATTAAATATTCTTGACCTTCAATAATATTTTCGAGAATTATAGGGATTCCCCAATATTATTCCTGATCATTATCAGCTCACTTGAGCCATCTAAATGCTTTCGTACATATTGAGAATTGAAAATCCAGAGTTGGGAGCAAATCTTGTTTCCTTCCTTTGTTTGTAAAAGAGATATTATTCTAGGATTATAGCCCTACTACTAAGGGTTCCCATTTCATAAAAAGAGTAAAAGATTCAATCTTGATTTCATAAAGACTATTCGTCGCTCAACCTGAGTTTCTGGCTAAAGGCCAGTATGTACTTATGGGTTAGCTTCCCATTGTTCGGGAGTAACCAGTGATTGTGAAAGTCCGGCTAAAGGCCAATATGTGTTAATGGGTTAGCTTCCAATTGATTCTGGGAGTAACCAAAGGATCCGAGTGCGATCTTTGAACGGGCATTTGCCCGGGGAACTTGAATTTGGCCCAACTTGCGCCAGAATGATTGCGGATGGAGCTTTCATTCAGGATGATTGCGGATGGAGCTTTCATCCAGGGTAATTGCGGATGGAGCTTTTACCTGAGGGTAATTACGGATGGAGTTTTTATCCTTCTACTAGTAGAGAAGACCCGTGGTGGACCTGGAAGCGGCGACTGATCATCGTCGATCCACGTCTGGAATTATTGAAATCTCAATACAGAGTTCAAATGAAATTTCTCCT
This sequence comes from Saposhnikovia divaricata, assembly GCA_036435485.1. Lineage (NCBI taxonomy): Eukaryota > Viridiplantae > Streptophyta > Magnoliopsida > Apiales > Apiaceae > Saposhnikovia > Saposhnikovia divaricata. The sequence continues at coordinate 246,203,612 of CM071594.1, read as the reverse complement.
ACATACGGAGTCAGTGTTCTCATCTGGCAGTATCTAGAACTGCTGAGTGTTATAGTATCCACAACTGCTGAGTGCTACATCACTGGAGCAGGGTTTCAACATCCAAATTTCTATCATATCCCGATAAGGGAAAATATTCGAGTTTTCAGTAAAGGATGCTTATCTTGATAAATTTGGTACGGCAAGTACGAATTTCACATATCTTTCGTATAAAGATAGTAAATGATATTTGAAAAACTATAATGGTACTGTTTTTGAATATATATTCCGATAAAAGAAATACTTTCGGTAAAAAGATATTTTGACAAATATTAACCTATACCCGCTTTATTCTGGGTTTAAGTTAAAGGCAGAATTATGCCATACTTTTATTACCTTGCTGAGCTATCGCTCACTCTTGCTATTGTTTTATATATATTATATAGCAGCGAAGCAGGATTCCAATGGGACGACATATACCCCGCAAGGCGTTTCCATAAACAATTTCTAGCGATGATCCCGAGAATAGTACGAACCAGTCGAATCAAGCTGCAGCATTTGGTATTCATCTTATGTATAGATATGGAGGGTATGAGAGGATTGTGAGCATCAGAAGGCTAAGTTGGTAATGTAACATTACTTAGAAGTTGTATCAGTGACAAATTCAAAAGACATTTGGGTATTGTAATAAAAATTATTTATTCCGCAGTTGTTATATTTTGTCATTTCTGAGACTTTAACCTGTGTGTGTGTGTGAGATATATTGTGGGGTCACAAGCAGCTGAATTGTGTACATTACAAGTAATACAGGTAAGGCAAGGAGTAAATGGATCGTGACCACCCTAGATCCTTGACCCTGGGTCTGGGGGTGTTACAGAAATGGTATCAGAGCGTTAGGTTACAGTCCTTAGAAATGATAGGAGACCGAGTCTTACAATACCCTTAAGAATGATGACAATAACTAGAGTTCAAATCAAGGTCGTAATCGGGTTAAAGGACATGACCCTGACTGTTTGAGATGAAGCCCGAGAGGGGACTTCTTCTGGGAAACTATACTTAGGACTTCATGGTAAGTCACCTCGATTCGTACGAGTTATAGATAGATGGGATTTTGAGATACCAGACCCCGAGGCCTTCGAGTAAGCATTTGATGATGCGCTCCTTGAGATGGACGGAGACCCGATAAAGGTAGATCCATAGGAGGATCTAGAGGAGGACCCCATGGTGGGTCAAGGAAAGAATCTTGTAGAGAACGTGCCGATTGATAAAAATGTGGTATGTTACTTGAAGTCTTATAATAAGACCGGACGAATGTTCAGAGGTCAAATAAGTAACGAGACGAGAGTTTAGAATCGTTTATGATTCATCAAGAGATATGACGAAGAAATGGAGTAGAGTCTCCAAAGCAGAAGAGGTAGAGGCAGTATAGCCAATACCGGTGGATTGATTCAACTTGAACGAGACCTGTTACTCGTAGTCTGTTGCAGTGCCTAGGGAGGCATCATACGTAAGAACTAAGACATTCGAACTTCGTGTATGATCAAGGGTACTTAGTTACCTTAACTAATAGAGGCACTACCTTATATATGGGGTTTAAATCCCCACAATCAGCGATTCCACCAAGGACGGTGTTACTACGGTACTGAGGAATTTTATTTCCTCGAGCAAAATTTTATATGTACGTACTACGCATAGTATTATTGTAACACGAGTGCGCTAAGACGAGATATATTTGAAAAACCAAGATGGACTAAGAAAGTCTGGGAAAGACTTAAATAAGAAGGATGTTATGACACAAGTGTTGAGCTTATATAGCACACGGGATTGATACGAGAAAAAGGAATGTTTGGTATGAAGACGGTTATAATAGTAATTGGGTTTAAGCATGTAGTTTTTTTTTAACGATCTTCCGGAGTACCGCCCATTCGACATGTGGAATTTGTCGTTACTATGGGCGACACTGGTATCGAAGTCTTCTTATAAAATGGAACGTTTGCTTGAGATGCTTGCGCCTAGTCCAGTAGAACTCCCTGCGATTGCAAATGTCGATGGTTGAATCCTTAGCGACTATTATGAGTCGGCAATGACATAAGTATCGAGCACCTTAGGGTGTGTATGAAGAAGAAAAAATAGCTTTAGAATTGAACGATTATCCGTTAAAGGAGCCGACATAAAGGGAATCCGTGAAGACCTTGGCAAAACCTCCCCAATCTGTAATCTATATTGGCATCTTCTTAGAGAAAACTTCGATAAAAGATATACTCCTTCGAAGTTGTTTTATAACACTTGTGTTATACCATATTCAGTTTCAATTGTGCCAAAGGCTGCCACAATGCCTACTTTAAGGTTTTCGAAGCCCTGGTGAATGATGTTATTCAAGCTTTCACTTTTCAATAATGAATAATCCTATGGTGATACAACACCACTTGTTTGTTGAATACCAGTATCTTTCTGGCTATCCTTTTCTTTAAAAAAATCGCACCTTTGGAGCCTGTTCACTTTTAATCGTCCATTTGAGAATTATTTGTCCAAAGATGATAATTATTAACTCGACTTTGAATTTCTTTCCTACTTCTCAACTTTCACTGAGACGAACAACCCTATACTTATGGGGGCCACACGGACTATCTATCTGGGTGATAGAAGTCTGACGGGACACCGTCACTTGTGAGTTGTGAAATACAAGAAGGCTAATTACCTTTAGTAATGTCTTAATTGAGACACACAACATTGAGTTTTTATGATCGTATTGATCTCTCAGTAAATTCTCTCATCTCAAATAAGGTTACCTTAAAACTCATAACCTTATAATCACCAATGTGTGACGTTTTCCTTGATATGGGAGCTATCTTTTCAAAGCTCCATGATTCTTGTTATCTTTATTTAATCCCAAGGGGAGGCAAACCAGGTCGAATAAGTCAAAATTCGGTGATAGGAATTAGATTTGTAACGAAATAGTCTATGGTAAGAAGGCTGGATCCACCTCGTCCCGCAGATAGCCCGTGATAGATGATGGACAACATGGTCCACTAGATTCAAATGGCCTTAGTAGTGCCAATTTGGTGGAACGACTAACTTCAACTTTCATGTTCCTTCTGGGACTGGTGGATAGGTAGTATTGACTATTCGGACGTATATGTATCAGGATGATGTGGCATGTTTCAGTTCGAAACTTTTGATTCCCCTCATATGGGACGTTTATATTTGTTTCCTTTCTAGTTGTTAAAATTCTAACTTTGTTTCAATTATTCCATTATTGCAACTATTTACGATTCTATTTGTTTTTATATTTATAGAATTGTTCTTCAGGTTTTGAAATCGATTTTCATAGTATTACCAGTGGGTAAATAGATTGATCAAATTTTCCTGATTCTGAAAATTCAACAAATCCTGATAAACCTTGTCTTTCTGATTATCAGAAAATGCCACCGAGAAGGATGGGAACGAGAGCTAACCCCGGCGATTCAGAAGGGCAGAGTCATGACCAGGAAGGGGAAAACCCAGAGGGGAACCCCATGGATCAGTTCATGCACCTATTGAGACAGAATTTGAATCAGCATCCTAAACCTCAACGACCTGATAATTCAAGCGCTAAGGCCTTTAGAGCTTTTAAGTCGCTAAAACCCCCAGAGTTTCATGGAACCGCTGACCCAGTAGAGGCCAGATCTTGGCTTAAAGAGATGGAGAAATCATTTGAGATACTGAGTATTGCAGAGAATCAGAAAACGGTATTCGCCGCCTACCTCCTGAAGGGAGAGGCGAATCACTGGTGGGAATCTAAGAAAAACCTAGAGGGAACTAGTGTTGTGACTTGGGAGAGATTCAGCTTGTTGTTTTTAGAGAAATATTTTCCGAAATATATAGAGACCCAGATGGAAGTAAAGTTTCTAGAACTGAAGCAAGGAAACATGACTGTGGCAGAGTATGAGGCCAAATTTTCCGAGTTGTCAAGGTTTGTTCCGGAGTTTGTGGACACAGAAGAGAAAAGAGCTCGTAGGTTTCAACTGGGGCTAAAACAGTGGATTCAGAATAAGGTGGCAATACTTGAATTGACCAACTACGCTACATTGGTGCAGAAGGCAACAATCGCAGAGGCAGGAAGTGATCAGAGTCTTAAAGAAAGAGAGGAAAAGAAGAGGAAAATGGGTAATCAGAAAGGGAATTCAGCAGGTGGGAATTTTCCGAGTAAGTTTAGCCGAAAGGTGGCATCTCAATCCAGTCAAAGCTGTGGGTCTAAGAGACCTGGAAGTAGGGGCGCAGGCCAGAGTGATCGACAAACTGGTGGGTCTCACCATAACCTATCTCGACCCCCACTGCCAGATTGTAATGAATGCGGAAGGAAACATCTAGGCATGTGTAACTCGCAAGGAGTAACATGTTTTAATTGTAGGCAGCTAGGGCACTATGCTAATACCTGTCAGGAACCCCGTGCCAAGACCAACCAAGACACTACCTGTTTCAAATGTGGAAAGCTTGGACACAAGGCTAAGGAATGTTTATCTGCTGGAACGGCTATACCAAGAGTTAATAGGGCTACCTCCAACAAGCAGCCCACTGCCAGAACCTTTGAATAGCGGGTACCCTCTTACTTAAACTCAGTTAATATTAACGTTTTATTTGATCCAGAACTGCTAAGTACCTTGCATCTCAAGATTTTGCATGATAATTAGACCTTAAGGCCGAGCCGCTAAGGGAATAATTACAAGTAGAAATAGGCAATCGAGAGATTTTCTTCCCATAAGCCTGGTACATACAGGTTGTGAACTAGAAATATGGGATCGACACCTTTAATATGTTTGATTTCTTTCAAGTTGGGAGAAGTTGATATTATAATAATGATGGATTGGTTGACACCCAATGGAGCCCAATTGATTGTAAGGGAAAAAAGTAATAATTAAGGGACGAAGTCAGATTCGGAGATTCATGAAAATAGTTCATACTAAGAAATTATTGCGCCAGAGATGTGAAGCTTAATTAGCTCTTATAGTTGACGCTGAGAAAAAAAAAAGACATCAAGTATAAAGGAAATTATAGTGGTTTTGGGAGGCTGCACAAGGTTTTAATGAGCTACTAGCTATCGAATTTGAGGATATGAGAATGAATACCGAGTATTCAGAGTATAGTACTACATCTCCTATTAGCCCCAGTAGGAATAAAAGAATTAGCAACTCAGTTACAAGAATTGCTGGGCAAGAGTATGATAAAACTCAGTGTACCACCGTGGAGAGCCCCGGTGTTGTTATGAAAGAGAAAGATGTTAGCACAAGATTGTGCATCGAACATCGAGAGTTGAATGAGTTCACCATTGAGAATAGGTACCCCTTTGCAGATGATAGGTGATTGTTTGATCAGCTGAAGGACGCTGTGTATTTTTCCAAACTTATTTAAGAACTGGATATCACCAGTTGGAAGTTAAACCCGAGGATATACCCAAGATTGCGATTCATACTAGGTATAGACGCTCTGAGTTTTTAGTAATGTCAATTGGGGTTGACTAATGCACCCAAACTTTTATGGATTTAATAAATCGATTTAGAGTTAGCCGTGATAGTTTTTGCCCTAAATATATCGAGACATTATTTATATGAAGGAAAGTGAGAGATCTAACAGATCAAAAGAGGTTGAGGTATATATATTCACCCGAAAGAGCTAAACATGAGATAGAGAAAATGGCTAGAAGTGATACAGGATCATGATTGTAAGATACACTACCATCCAGGGAAGGCCAATATGGTGGCCGATGCCCTTAGTCAAAATGAGAAAGAGATGGATTCCGAATGTTCGGGAATTAAAGGATGAGATTTTACACGAGACCCATAGTCGAGATATTCTATGCACTAGGCGACACCAAGAAAAAAAGGTATAGAGATTCAAGAGAATGCTATCAGTGGCCAACCATGAAAAAGGAAGTTGGGATGACCACTTACCATAAATTGAGATTGCTTATAGCAGTAGTTACCATGCCGGTATAGGGTTACCACCTTACGAGGCCCGGTTTGAAAGGAATTGCCGCTCTCCCTTGTGTTGGGAGGAGGTGGGCGAGAGAAAGTATGCGGACCAAGCCCGCAAGGATAGAGATAGGGCTGCTATCGATAAGCTAAATTGCATATTGATGAATGACAAGCAAGTTATTTGATGTATTTATGCGCAAACAAGATAGAGAATATGAGGCTGGGGATTCGTGATGCTAAAAGTATCCTTGTGAAAAGAATTAATGAGATTTGGAAAGAAGGGGAAGTTGAGCCCGAGATTCATTGGGCCATTTGAGATTCTAAGACGCGTCACGAAGTATAACGCAGATGCCAACATATGATAGAGCGCGAGCAGATAGATGTACAACCTGATATGTCTTATGAAGAACAACCTGTGGAAATAACGGATAGAAAAGGGCAAGTGTTAAGGGACAAGGTTATGAAGCTAGTTACGAATTGTGGAAAAGAAAATCAAGAAGTGGAAGAATCCAACTGAAAGTTAAAGAGAACCAAGAGGGAGGAGTACCCCCCAGCTTTTCCTAAACTGATTCCGAGGACGGAATCCTTTTAAGGAGGGGAGACTGTAATATCCCAGATTTTTGGTAGAATTAAAACTTTTCTTATTATGATTAAGTGCATTAGTGAATAAAGATTTCAACGAACCATGGTTGTGATGAATAGATATTTCTTTGGAGAATGATCCCGATACATATGCGTATTTTCAGAATAGAGTAATTCAATGATTGAGGACATAGATAAGAATAATCTATCATCCAGGAAATGAGCTAATGAACCCTAGGGGGGAGATGAGAAATGAGTTAGTGTGACAACCCTAATTTCTGGATTTGAGAGAAGTTTTCACTTTTTGATGAATAGTACTTTTCATACGTGAATAGTAATTTGTATGGATGAATAGTGATTTTGTAAGTTGGAAAACTTTTCATGCCACCCTATGTACGGGACGTTGTTTGGATGTTTCGAAGTCATATTAGGAATCCACGGAGGAAATAAGTGTATGTAAAGACGATCGGAATTCAGAAATTCCAATTTTAATTCTGGCGTAATATTTGACCGAGCGGTGAATTATATATCAGTATTATCAAGAAATGAGATATTAAATTTGAGAAATTGAGGATTTAATGTTTTGGAATTTTATTATATTTGATTTGAGGATTGGGAACGAAAACCACTGAGATAGTGAAATGAACGTTCTAGAAACCGCTGAAACTTTACAACGAGATTAAGCGATCAAGCGAACGAATTATGGATTAAGGATTGAGATTATGACAAGATTAAATATCCTATATAATCATCAAGAGAATTATATCAAGTGGATTTAAGGATTTAAACAAAGAAATTATCAAAAAAACAAATGGTGAATTAAGTGATTTAAATCACTTAAAACATTTCTAAAATCAATCAAGCTTGCTTTGTACTCATCCAAACATCAAGGCTCTTGCCCCAAAGCAACCCACCAGCTGGCCCTTATCAAAATAAAAGATCAAAAGTGAGTGGACTTGGTCATTTAGCAAAAGAAAAGATCAAGAACAACCAATCTCTCCAAAACTGCCACCATGAACCAAACTCAAAGAAAAATTCTTATCTCAAGATATAGAGCTTCAAAAATCACCAAATTTTTACCATAGCTCCCCCATAATATGTAGAACACACGCCTAAAGTTTGGTGGCAAACAAAGAAGTTTAGCCTAGTCAAATCTCCTCCCCAAGTTGAAGAACCGAACCTGCCTTGCCTTCACAGTTTCTGTCCAGCGGAAAGATTGGGCTCAAACCCCTAGCTAGGAAGCTTCAAATTTGATGATCTAGGACTCAAAATAAAGCTTATGAAGAGGACAAGATGTGGTAAAAATTTGAGAGCCAAACTATTATTTTTCAATTTTCTATGATTTTTACAAAAGTGATGATGAATAGTGTTTTAAGATTGTTTCATGTTTTGTTCATAGCTTTTAGGCTTTGTTGAAACTATCAAAGACCATACCAAGGTGTGAAAAGCTCTGCTAGTGTTCCTAGAGTGTCAAGGAAGGTAAAACCCTAACCCACCCTTTGAATTTTTATGAGTTTTTAGTATAGTTTTGATGATATGTAGAGATAAATGCATGTTAAGGAGTTTTATGATTGTTTGATGTGTAAAAGAGTTGGGTATTGGATTTGAATGTTACCACTGCCCTTAGAAGTGTAAAATAAATGTTGGTTGATGTTATGGATGTATGGTATGCCCGGTGTGGCTTGGTTATGTTGTGACAAATCGGTAATGTTCGATTTAGAGCCGTCGTAATGTCCAAATTTCTTGAACCATGTTTACAGTAGCTACCCGAGTCCTTAAGCATGTTTAAACTGCAACCACTGACCATATTGGGTAGGTTTTGGAGTCTAGTTTATGTGGCCGCAAGAATCATGTCAAAAGAATTTACGGTTTGTGAGTAATGACCGTTTTAGTGAAAGTGGTTCAAGGGATTTTATCGCAGAAATGTAACTACTTTGACGCTAAGTTCGAGACCCTTAATAGTCGAATTAGAATGTGAAATTTGGTGATAAAATGTTAAAGACAGTTGGCAAGATGTGTGCGAAGGTTTCAAGTGATAAAGATTATTTTTCGATTTTATAAAAATGCGTTAACCGAGGTTGCGCAAGTGAAAACCACTAAGAATACGCCTTAGAAACCAATGTTGAAAATGGTTAAGTATAACTTGGATTCGAGGATTGATTTCGAGCCAAACTTATGACTTAAGTAATTGTCGACTAACATGGACTTACTATGAGCCTAAAGCGAGCTAGTAATGCCTTGGTTGTGTTTTGCTTGTGTCTTTAAGCGTTGATTTATAAGTGGATTATCCGAGGGATTAATCGTACGTTTTCTTTTACTTTGTCTAGATTGTCTGACATCGTCGCGAACTCCTATCACTTCTCGAACATCAGGCAAGTTTTCTAAACTTGTACTTTTAAAGTATTGATTATAATACTGCTTTTGCCATGTATAAAGTTGTACAATTTTGCGATATATCTTATTTCCTGTTGAAATAAAAAATTGACCTTTGGATTATATATGATCTTCTGAGTTAAGTATATATAAACTGGTATACCTTGTAGCTCTAGAGAGAAGAGCATATTCATGGTCTTCGACTCTAAACCGGGAGTCGGTATTTTGAGATATAGAGATAGTCGTGGAAACCCGGAGGTATTCCAGCGGCAGATTATTATTTATTTTGAGGAATGTTATTTATGAACATTAATTATATCTCCATAAAATATTAATTACTTGGAAACCATTCGAGGATTGTTATTTGAATATGATATCATTTGAGAAATTGTATTTGCTTACTATATCATTCAAGGAATGTTATTTAAATATTATCTCAGTCGAGAAATACTATTTGAATATTATTTCATTTGGGAAGCATTATTGAATATTTATTTATTCAGACAGGATTATTTTTGAATAATCATTTATTTGAGGAAATTTCTTCAATAAATATTTCCTTATTAATTATTAAATATCTTTTAGTGATTTAAAAATCATATTATTTGTTTAAAAAGCATTAGAGGTCTTTGAGAATTATATATTAAATATTCTTGACCTTCAATAATATTTTCGAGAATTATAGGGATTCCCCAATATTATTCCTGATCATTATCAGCTCACTTGAGCCATCTAAATGCTTTCGTACATATTGAGAATTGAAAATCCAGAGTTGGGAGCAAATCTTGTTTCCTTCCTTTGTTTGTAAAAGAGATATTATTCTAGGATTATAGCCCTACTACTAAGGGTTCCCATTTCATAAAAAGAGTAAAAGATTCAATCTTGATTTCATAAAGACTATTCGTCGCTCAACCTGAGTTTCTGGCTAAAGGCCAGTATGTACTTATGGGTTAGCTTCCCATTGTTCGGGAGTAACCAGTGATTGTGAAAGTCCGGCTAAAGGCCAATATGTGTTAATGGGTTAGCTTCCAATTGATTCTGGGAGTAACCAAAGGATCCGAGTGCGATCTTTGAACGGGCATTTGCCCGGGGAACTTGAATTTGGCCCAACTTGCGCCAGAATGATTGCGGATGGAGCTTTCATTCAGGATGATTGCGGATGGAGCTTTCATCCAGGGTAATTGCGGATGGAGCTTTTACCTGAGGGTAATTACGGATGGAGTTTTTATCCTTCTACTAGTAGAGAAGACCCGTGGTGGACCTGGAAGCGGCGACTGATCATCGTCGATCCACGTCTGGAATTATTGAAATCTCAATACAGAGTTCAAATGAAATTTCTCCTACATACGGAGTCAGTGTTCTCATCTGGCAGTATCTAGAGCTGCTGAGTGTTATAGTATCCACAACTGCTGAGTGCTACATCACTGGAGCAGGGTTTCAACATCCAAATTTCTATCATATCCCGATAAGGGAAAATATTCGAGTTTTCAGTAAAGGATGCTTATCTTGATAAATTTGGTACGGCAAGTACGAATTTCACATATCTTTCGTATAAAGATAGTAAATGATATTTGAAAAACTATAATGGTACTGTTTTTGAATATATATTCCGATAAAAGAAATACTTTCGGTAAAAAGATATTTTGACAAATATTAACCTTTACCCGCTTTATTCTGGGTTTAAGTTAAAGGCAGAATTATGCCATACTTTTATTACCTTGCTGAGCTATCGCTCACTCTTGCTATTGTTTTATATATATTATATAGCAGCGAAGCAGGATTCCAATGGGACGACATATACCCCGCAAGGCGTTTCCATAAACAATTTCTAGCGATGATCCCGAGAATAGTACGAACCAGTCGAATCAAGCTGCAGCATTTGGTATTCATCTTATGTATAGATATGGAGGGTATGAGAGGATTGTGAGCATCAGAAGGCTAAGTTGGTAATGTAACATTACTTAGAAGTTGTATCAGTGACAAATTCAAAAGACATTTGGGTATTGTAATAAAAATTATTTATTCCGCAGTTGTTATATTTTGTCATTTCTGAGACTTTAACCTGTGTGTGTGTGTGAGATATATTGTGGGGTCACAAGCAGCTGAATTGTGTACATTACAAGTAATACAGGTAAGGCAAGGAGTAAATGGATCGTGACCACCCTAGATCCTTGACCCTGGGTCTGGGGGTGTTACATGTAAACTTTCGAATGCTATGACTGCCACCACTCCTCTAATCCACGAGGTAATTGAAGAGGTGTGGGCATCTGCTGAGTTCAATGGCACAGACGGTACAATTGCTTTTTCCTTAAAGCTTAAAAACTATGTAGTTAACTCTGATGTGATAACTGCTTGTTTAAAATTGCCTGAGAATAACTGTCTGAAAGTACCCAGTGATGCTGAAATAGTTGCCATGCTTAATTCAATAAATTATGCCCTTAGTACTGATAATTTAGGGAAAATTGTTAGGAAGGGGATGGTTAAAGAATGTAGTTATTTTTGTGATGCCTTCATTAAAACTTTTTCAGGCAAAATTAGTAATTTTGATGCTGTTACCCATTCCATGCTAGTTATGTTGTGTATGCTTCTGACTGATAAATTCTATAACTTTGGCACACTAGTCATGTATGAGATAGCAGCAAAATTAGGTAAAAAGGAAACTAGGAGCAAGAATATCTATTTTGCTAGATTTTTGATGCTCTTAGCACTGCATGTATCTGAGAATGATCTATCCATTGCTAACCCGGATAGCAAGTTCACATGTTTTGTTCAGGAGAAGAGAGTCTTAAGTGATTTAATTCGAATGAACTCCAATGCAGGAGTACAATTGGTATATCTACCAATTGTTCAGGTAACTATTTCTAACCTTGAAACTCCTATCTCTAACCCCCAAATTTCTTTGCCTTCCACAGTCACAATGGAGTCTGTAGTAATTGCCAAACAGGCTCCTACCCAAGTGACTAAAACCAAAATTTCCAAACCAAAATCTAAGAGACAAACCTCAGGTGCTTCTCAAAAAGCACCTGTTGCAAAAACTACCACAACTCTTGAGGGGAGTGTGAAGGAGGTAGTGAGTGGTGAGGGACAGGGTGCAAGCCCTAAGAATAAGGTAGGTGAGGAAAGTGCACCAAATAGCAAAGCCGAAGTTACATCCTCTCAACAGGGTGTGACTACTAGTTCCACAGCAACTCTGCACAAAAGGGTAAGGGACACTAGCCCTCTCTCAAAAACCTATGAAAGAAGAGTAAAATCTAAAAGCATAGGGGAATCACAGGGTTCACACACAGTACAGCAAACTGTACCTTCTTAAATTCAGTTTGATGTGACTTCAATAAATGTGGAGTCACAGCCCCTTGATCTTAACCTTCAAATCGATACACAATACAATCCCCCATCACCAACTCCATCTCTAGATGTGGATATGATATCTACATCAATTCCTGATTCTCCATCTTTAAGATTCTTGGAGAAGTCCCACTCTACAATTGGTGGTCATCAACTTTTAGATGATTTGTTGGGCCATCAATCTTCCATTCTTGAATTCACAACAACATCTGTGGCCTGATCTTTAAAATAAATCTCCACAGATTCAGTGTTGGTTTTCACTTCAACGGATACTATCATTCCTTCATCAACGGATATCCTTCATCCGTTGACAAGTGTTTCTCCATCAACGGATGCGCCTATGTCTAGCCATCCGTTGACAGCTATAACTACTCCATCAACGGATATCCCTTATCCGTTGATAACTCACTCTACCATTGCTATATCTGACATTCCTGTGTCAAGTGTGGAGGAGTTCTCAGTAGTTGAAACACTTTTAGGATTGAGGGAAGGGAGTGAGAGGCTGCCTTGTGAGCAGGCAAAAGGAGAGGCTGACCATTTCTTCAGGTCAGGAAAAAGGAGAGCAAGAGAGTTCCACCTTAGTAGGTGAAGGTGAGGGTGTGAGACAGGGGGGGCCCTGATGCAAGAAAAGAGAGATGGGTGGAGAGAAGGGACTACAGGAATAATAAGGTAGGAAGATCCAGCCATTGCAAGTGAGTTAATGGAGGTTAATAAAGCTTCTAAAGAGATGGAATTTCGACAAGAATATCAGTCAATCATTGACTCCATCTATTTGGATCCTGAAACCGTTACTCATCCTGTTTCTGCCTATCAAGTCATGGCACAACAGGGCAATGTGGAGGCAGAGGAGGCAATGCACCTAGTGCACACCTCACAATCTCTACAAAGAGCAAAGGAAGCTTTGACAACTCTGCTTTTAAATGCTGAAAGTGAAGAGTTTGGCAGTGATAACAATGACAACACAGCAAATGATGAAGAAGTCAATGTGGCAGATACTCCAGAATGGCTATTTTCTACTGCCACTGTGGCTGGTGACTTCAATGTGGAGATTATGAAGCAATATCAAGCTGCTAGGGCTGAGCACCAAAATGCAGATCCACAGAGGAATGCTGTCCTTCAGCAAATAATGGACTCCCTGAAACTTCACAAGATGCACATGGTTATTCAAAGAATCCAACATGAGGAGGTCCAAACTGCAATCAGAGAAATGAAAGTGGAACTAGATGCCAGGATTGAGGCACTAGCCCCTACTACCACTCAGAAGGTGCTGACTAGCAAACTATTGAAGGAAGATAGCCTGGCCAAATCTGTTCAGCATCTCTCCTCCAGAGTGGATAGTATGGAATCTCAAATGCAGACACTCATTGCCAATCAAGCCAAACAGACTGAGCTACTGGAAAGGCTACTTGCAGCCTCACCTCCAGCCCTTGATGCTAACAAAAAGGGGGAGAAAAAGGTAGAAGAGGTTGCAGCTACCTCTAGTCAAATTCAAGCTTCCAGTAGCAAGATAGCATGAGGGGGAGCAACAGCCAATTATAGTGGTCAATCCAACAGAGTTTACTATAGAGGCTTCCCCTGTGAAGAAACAAAAGGCTTTGCCTATGATTCCTGACTTATCAGAAATCTCAGATGGTGAAAGGCAAGCCAGAATAGAGGCCTTAGAAAAGATCAACAAGGAGGCAAATGAAAGAATTTTGAGTTCAGAGAGAATGATCAATGCATCAATTGTATCAACTCTGTTCTCTACTCAGTCCTCAGCTCCAACAATATCAACTACAATTCTGAAGGTGCTCACTCCAGAGATTATGGCTCCTACATTCTATGATGCTGAACCATCTTATGTCAAAGAATTTGAACCATATATAAGAACCAGAGCCTACTCTCCACCAAAGGAAAATGGGAAGAACAAGTTACAATTGGACTTTCCATTTCCCAAGGATGATGATGAGAAGCTAATGGGAAAGACAATCAAAGAGTTCAAGGAAAAGACAAATAAGAGTGTAAGAGATTGGATGGCTGTAATAATAAGGAATGGAAAAAAGTTAAATATATCCAACAGCCATCCTAAATTTGTTGAAGCAAAAAGAGAGGAGACCTCCAAACTTCTAAGAGAAGCTAATCCAAGTGAAGAAAATCAATATGAAAACTCAGATGAGAAGCAAGCCAGGCTGGCTCAGGAGTTAATGGATGAGGTAGAGGATGAAATGAGGGAACCTGAGGAAGTCCCCAAATCCAAACCTAAAAGGAGAGTGAAATCAAAGGCAAGGAGGCCTGTCTCTCCAGAAATTGAAAGAAAGGAAACAGTTGGCTCATCACAACCTATTTCTGCACAAGTATTCAACCCAGTTGTGAATTTCCATGGTGACCCTATAATACCTAAAGAGGAACCAATGAATCTTGACTCCATTGAGGTTCCTTCATTCTTGCTGAAGCCTCAATAGAAGCCTAAACAGAAGAAAAGGATACCAAGGAAGCAACCTTCAAAGGAACCAATTCAAGTTGCAAGGGTACCTGCTATTGTCAAGAAGCCAATCTTGGAAAATAAGGATGATTTTATCTATCAGGCAGATATTGAAGAATACTCTGGCATGAATCTGTATCTGGATGAATTGTCAGAAGTAAGAGGAATTGACAAATATAAACATTTTCCTGAGAGATTGGTCTTTGTATACAAGGGAGGAAAGGAAAGGACATGGCCTCTACAGAGGGTTCTTGGAGAAAATTATCTGACCTTAACCAAAGTGTTCTCTGCAATCAAGAGATACACAGGGTTCTCCAAGATAGCAAAAGGGGAGATACTGGACAAAATAGAACAGATAAGGAGAGAATGGAACTCACCATCAAGTCTACCAAAGAAGTTGAAGATACCATACCATGGATAGAAAATCCACATTGAACCCTTCTGGATGTTGGAGTTCAGGGATGAAGATGGTAACAGGAGATTCTTCAGGTTAGAAGACCAACTATCAAAGGCTAGTTCTCAATACCTGAGATGGTTACAAAAAAGCTAAATCCAAAAGTTGTTGAAGAAGATGCCTTCTATAGGCAACTCCAAATGCATATTGAGTCCAACTCTGCCAAAGAAGGAAAATCAAGGGTGATGCCAACCAGAGAGAAGAAACAGTATTAATCTGCTCAGTCTAGAGGAGCACTTCTCTGTAAATTTCTCAAACTTTCTGTTTTTAATTTTTGTAGCTTAATACAATTTTTGCATTGTTCTATATATATCCTTAGGAATGTTTTCTTATCATCAAGGTCCTGAATTTATGCTTTATTGCCATCAAGTATAAATTGGGGGAGATTGTTAGGAATATGTTGTACTTGATGATAACTTCACAATCAATCAAATTGTATAAGGTTTTGTAGCTGTCAACGGATGAGGATTTATAACTCTATCCGTTGACAGGTAGCTCATCAACGGATGAGGTTTTGTAGCATACTGCAGTATTTCTATGTTATCAGTTGATAGTGTTTTTTATCCACAGTCATGTTGACCATCAATGGATAGGCAGAATAGGGTAGCCAATTGAAAATAAGCTATGCTATGTAATTCTGTCTAAGTGAAAGTGTATCAACGGATGAAGACAGAACTCTATCAACGGATACAACTCAAATCCACTCTATCAACGGATACAGCTCAAATCTCAATATCAACGGATACAGCTCATGTAATAACCCAGATTTTCGGTAGAATTAAAACTTTTCTTATTATGATTAAGTGCATTAGTGAATAAAGATTTCAACGAACCGTGGTTGTGATGAATGGATATTTCTTTGGAGAATGATCCCGATACATATGTGTATTTTCAGAATAGAGTAACTCAATGATTGAGGACATAGATAAGAATAATCTATCATCCATGAAATGAGCTAATGAACCCTAGGGGGAGATGAGAAATGAGTTAGTGTGACAACCCTAATTTCTGGATTTGAGAGAAGTTTTCACTTTTTGATGAAAAGTACTTTTCGTACGTGAATAGTAATTTGTATGGATGAATAGTGATTTTGTAAGTTGGAAAAATTTTCACGCCACCCTATGTACGGGACGTGGTTTGGATGTTTCAAAGTCATATTAGGAATCCACGGAGGAAATAAGTGCATGTAAAGACGATCGGAATTCAGAAATTCCAATTTTAATTCTGGCATAATATTTGACCGAGCGGTGAATTATATATCAGTATTATGAAGAAATGAGATATTAAATTTGAGAAATTGAGGATTTAATGTTTTGGAATTTTATTATATTTGATTTGAGGATTGGGAACGAAAACCACTGAGATAGTGAAATGAACGTTCTAGAAACCGCTGAAACTTTACAACGAGATTAAGCGATCAAGCGAACGAATTATGGATTAAGGATTGAGACTATGACAAGATTAAATATCCTATATAATCATCAAGAGAATTATATCAAGTGAATTTAAGGATTTAAACAAAGGAATTATAAAAAACAAATGGTGAATTAAGTGATTTAAATCACTTAAAACATTTCTAAAATCAATCAAGCTTGCTTTCTACTCATCCAAACATCAAGGCTCTTGCCCCAAAGCAACCCACCAGCTGGCCCTTATCAAAATAAAAGATCAAAAGTGAGTGGACTTGGTCATTTAGCAAAAGAAAAGATCAAGAACAACCAATCTCTCCAAAACTGCCACCATGAACCAAACTCAAAGAAAAATTCTTATCTCAAGATATAGAGCTTCAAAAATCACCAAATTTTAACCATAGCTCCCCCATAATATGTAGAACACACGCCTAAAGTTTGGTGGCAAACAAAGAAGTGTAGCCTAGTCAAATCTCCTCCCCAAGTTGAAGAACTGAACCTGCCTTGCCTTCACAGTTTCTGTCCAGCGGAAAGATTGGGCTCAAACCCCTAGCTAGGAAGCTTCAAATTTGATGATCTAGGACTCAAAATAAAACTTATGAAGAGGACAAGATGTGGTAAAAATTTGAGAGTCAAACTCTTATTTTTCGATTTTCTATGATTTTTACAAAAGTGATGATGAATAGTGTTTTAAGATTGTTTCATGTTTTGTTCATAGCTTTTAGGCTTTGTTGAAACTATCCAAGACCATACCAAGGTGTGACAAGCTCTTCTAGTGTTCCTAGAGTGTCAAGGAAGGTAAAACCCTAACCCACCCTTTGAATTTATATGAGTTTTTAGTATAGTTTTGATGATATGTAGAGATAAAGGCATGTTAAGGAGTTTTATGATTGTTTGATGTGTAAAAGAGTTGGGTATTGGATTTGAATGCTACCACTGCCCTTAGAAGTGTAAAATGAATGTTGGTTGATGTTATGGATGTATGGTATGCCCGGTGTGGCTTGGTTATGTTGTGACAAATCGTTAATGTTCGATTTAGAGCCGTCGTAATGTCCAAATTTCTTGAACCATGTTGACAGTAGCTACCCGAGTCCTTAAGCATGTTTAAACTGCAACCACTGACCATATTGGGTAGGTTTTGGAGTTTAGTTTATGTGGCCGCAAGAATCATGTCAAAAGAATTTACGGTTTGTGAGTAATGACCGTTTTAGTGAAAGTGGTTCAAGGGATTTTATCGCAGAAATGTAACTACTTTGACGCAAAGTTCGAGACCCTTAATAGTCGAATTAGAATGTGAAATTTGGTGATAAAATGTTAAAGACAGTTGGCAAGGTGTGTTCGAAGGTTTCAAGTTAAAACGATTATTTTTCGATTTTATAAAAATGCGTTAGCCGAGGTTACGCAAGGGAAAACCACTAAGAATACGCCTTAGAAACCAATGTTGAAAATGGTTAAGTATAACTTGGATTCGAGGATTGATTTCGAACCAAACTTATGACTTAAGTAATTGTCGAGAAACATGGACTTACTATGAGCCTAAAGCGAGCTAGTAATGCCTTGGTTGTGTTTTGCTTGTGTCTTTAAGCGTTGATTTATAAGTGGATTATCCAAGGGATTAATCGTACGTTTTCTTTTACTTTGTCTAGATTGTCCGACATCGTCGCGAACCCCTATCACTTCTCGAACATCAGGCAAGTTTTCTAAACTTGTACTTTTAAAGTATTAATTATAATACTGCTTTTGCCATGTATAAAGTTTTACAATTTTGCGATATATCTTATTTCCTGTTGAAATAAAAAATTGACCTTTGGATTATATATGATCTTCTGAGTTAAGTATACATAAACCGGTATACCTTGTAGCTCTAGAGAGAAGAGCATATTCATGGTCTTCGACTCTAAACCGGAAGTCGGTATTTTGAGATATAGAGATAGTCGTGAAAACCCGGAGGGATTCCAGCAGCAGATTATTATTTATTTTGAGGAATGTTATTTATGAACATTAATTATATCTCCATAAAATATTAATTACTTGGAAACCATTCGAGGATTGTTATTTGAATATGATATCATTTGAGGAATTGTATTTGCGTACTATATCATTCAAGGAATATTATTTAAATATTGTATCAGTCAAGAAATACTATTTGAATATTATTTCATTTGGGAAGCATTATTGAATATTTATTTATTCAGACAGGATTATTTTTGAATAATCATTTATTTGAGGAAATTCCTTCAATAAATATTTCCTTATTAATTATTAAATATCTTTTAGTGATTTAAAAATCATATTATTTGTTTAAAAAGCATTAGAGGTCTTTGAGAATTATATATTAAATATTCTTGACCTTCAATAATATTTTCGAGAATTATAGGGATTCCCCAATATTATTCCTGATCATTATCAGCTCACTTGAGCCATCTAAATGTATTCGTACATATTGAGAATTGAAAACCCAGAGTTGGGAGCAAATCCTGTTTCCTTCCTTTGTTTATATAAGAAATATTATTCTGGGATTATAGCCCTACTACTAAGGGTTCCCATTTCATAAAAAGAGTTAAAGATTCAATCTTGATTTCATGAAGACTATTCGTCGCTCAACCTGAGTTTCTGGCTAAAGGCCAGTATGTACTTATGGGTTAACTTCCCATTGTTCGGGAGTAACCAGGGATTATGAAAGTCCGGCTAAAGTCCAATATGTGTTAATGGGTTAGCTTTCAATTGATTCTGGGAGTAACCAAAGGGTCCGAGTGCGATCTTTGAACGGGCATTTGCCCGGGGAACTTGAATTTGGCCCAACTTGCGCCAGAATGATTCCGGATGGAGCTTTCATTTAGGATGATTGCAGATGGAGCTTTCATCCAGGGTAATTGCGGATGGAGCTTTTACCTGAGGGTAATTATGGATGGAGTTTTTATCCTTCTACTAGTAGAGAAGACCCGCGGTGGACCTGGAAGCGGCGACTGATCATCGTCGATCCACATCTGGAATTATTGAAATCTCAATACAGAGTTCAAATGAAATTTCTCCTACATACGGAGTCAGTGTTCTCATCTGGCAGTATCTAGAACTGCTGAGTGTTATAGTATCCACAACTGCTGAGTGCTACATCACTGGAGAAGGGTTTCAACATCCAAATTTCTATCATATCCCGATAAGGGAAAATATTCGAGTTTTCAGTAAAGGATGCTTATCTTGATAAATTTGCTACGGCAAGTACGAATTTCACATATCTTTCGTATAAAGATAGTAAATGATATTTGAAGTACTATAATGGTACTGTTTTTGAATATATATTCCGATAAAAGAAATACTTTCGGTAAAAAGATATTTTGACAAATATTAACCTATACCCGCTTTATTCTGGGTTTAAGTTAAAGGCAGAATTATGCCATACTTTTATTACCTTGCTGAGCTATCACTCACTCTTGCTATTGTTTTATATATATTATATAGCAGCGAAGCAGGATTCCAATGGGACGGCACATACCCCGCAAGGCGTTTCCATAAACAGTTTCTAGCGATGATCCCGAGAATAGTACGAACTAGTCGAATCAAGCTACAGCATTTGGTATTCATCTTATGTATAGATATGGAGGGTGTGAGAGGATTGTGAGCATCAGAAGGCTAAGTTGGTAATGTAACATTACTTAGAAGTTGTATCAGTGACAGATTCAAAAGACATTTGGGTATTGTAATAAAAATTATTTATTCCGCAGTTGTTATATTTTGTCATTTCTGAGACTCTAACCTGTGTGTGTGTGAGAGATATATTGTGGGGTCACAAGCAGCTGAATTGTGTACATTACAAGTAATACAGGTAAGGCAAGGAGTAAATGGATCGTGACCACCCTAGATCCCTGACCCCGGGTCTGGGGGTGTTGCAGCTCAAATCTCAATATCAACGGATATAGCTCAATATGTCATCAACGGATGTCAGTGTACAATGTCAACGGATAATCATTGACACTTACTTCTATGCTAAGCTGGGGATTAGCAGTTGATGAGGACAGGTTTGACTGACAGATCACATGGGTTGATAGTAGATACAAAAAGCAGTATGGCAGCCATACTTTGGAAACACAGAAGAAAGAAGCATTCCGTTTACACTATGAATACAAGAAAGGTGCAGGAGACATATCTGTTCACAAGGACAACCTTTCGGCTATATGTGTATTTGGAGTGTAGTTGCAAGTCAACTTGGATTAGATTAATATTATCTTATTCTTGTAGTACTTGTAAACTTGGGATTTATACCAAGTGTAGCAACTCTTTAGAAGAAAAAAAAAACAGATACATTTGCTTAGGTTTTTATTGAATATCCTTAGAAAGCAAAGAGCTGTAAAACAGAAGCTGTGTACATTTGTATCACAGAGTTTTCTTCGAATAAAAGCTTCAGGTGGTGCATTTAACCACTTGATTTTTATGTGTTTGTGCATTAATCTTTTTACAACAATTATCTAAGTATAGATTTCTGGAGTTCTTATCAGAAATTTATAAATATCAAGAATTGTATTCAACCCCACCTTCTACAATTATACAAGTGTGTAATCTGGGAATAACAATATTCTAAACCAAATATAAGTAGGTCTTCTAAATTGAATAGAATTAAATCTAATATTAGAAAGTAAGTTTTATTTGATTAATAGTAGAATTATATTTTGAAATAATAAATTTAATAATTTAAACCAAATATAAGTAGGTTTCTAAATTGAATAGAATTTTCAATAAAAAAATTGAAATTTTTTCATTTCGTCTATGAATTTTTGATGAACCGACCTCATTAGTTGACTCTACACCATCCAATATTTCTCTCATGCATGAGTTCTATTACAAAGTATCGAACTTATAAATCTATTCAATGTTTTGTTTTGTGGTTGTTACGTTACGTACAGGGGTGGCCCTATCTATAGGCGAAGTAGTCTTGTGCTTAAGGCCTCCAAAAACCAAGGGCCCCAATTTTACAGGTAAGGTAGGTCTATCTATACATGTTATATTTGATTGTTTTTATAGAAAAAATTATACATTTTTTATTAATAAAAAAGTATAAAAGGATATCATAAAAATTTAACAACTAGTATCTAATTGTTAAATTTATTTTAGTAGAGTATTTGTATTTTTGTTTTTATTGAAGTAACAAAAAATTAAATTCTATGTTAGGAAGAACATAAATTTAATTTAAAATTTTTATGTATTAATTTATTAAATATTAAGTCAAAGTAAATGTATACATGACTATACATAAAGATTGAAACGAGGTTGACATATTATAGGCTTTGCAAACATAACAAACTATGGTGAGATTTCTGATTTGTATGAAGATTTGTGTATGTTGCGTTGAAATTTTCCAGAAGATACTAGGAGGGCAATAGATGTGTTAAGTTACATAAAAGAGATCGAAGGTAGCTATCCAAATGCTTGGATTGCTTACAGGATTCTTCTAACGATACCCGTTACAGTTGCTTATGCTGAACGGAGTTTTTCAAAACTAAAGTTGATTAAATCCTACCTTCGTTCAATCATGTCTCAAGAAAGGTTAAGTGGTTTAGCTATGTTATCTATAGAAAAGGATATGGTTCAGAAACTTGATTATGCAAATTTAATTGATACTTTTGCATCCAAAAATGCAAGACGTGTTATATTTAAATAGAATAATAAGATTGTTTTACGTACTATGTTTTTTGTGTGTCTTATTAGTAAATTTTAAACATATATTTTGAATCTAAAAAAAATAATTTAGGGCCCCAAAATTTAAGTTCGCCTAGGGCCTCTCGAATCTCAGGGCCGCCCTTGGTCATGTATACGTGTGACACCCCCAAATCTGGGTCAGGATCTGGTGCCATAAAGCCAATACAAAGAAATATAACTTTAAATAAAGCATAGTTACAAAAATGACCCCTCAACAAGGATCGATCACATGTCATGGTATGAAACAAGAATCTAAAATAGCTATTACAACAACTATTTCTGATCTAGACACAATCCACTATACCATCTAATCTTTATTTCGGTCCAAAACAACATCTCCTTGTGCGAGGCTCTGAACTCTATACTGGATATAAAAAGAATGCCTCGTCGCTCTCGTTCGGATCACAAGACATAAATGGTCCATCCTTAAACTTAACTGTAAGGTTAGGTAAATAAAACAAGAGGGAGCCAAAAATCGCTCAGCAGTGTATATAATCAACAAGTATCAATGATATGTCAACATGATAATTTGAAACAGGATATAATTGTTTTCAACAATAAAATGGGTTAATTGGAACTTACGATAAGACGCCACGTGCTAGAACGGGTGATCAGCCACATAATAGCACCGAACCATGTTTTCGCATGATTCTCACTTTGGATCCATAGGTACACTTTGGCCTTAAATAAATAACTAACAACGACCGGTGCCTCGGTCAAAAAGAAACGTTCCAATATAAAAGGTTCCACAATAGGCTTAACAATCAATAAATTTCGAAAGTATTATCATTCACAATTTTATTCCACGGTATAAGATTATATCAAGAATCAACGAATAGTTTCAAAATAGGTTATTCATAAGTTAAGAAGTACAAATAGTTTGAGAAGCAAATTGGCATACAAGCTCATCAAGAATTAACGAATAGTCTCAAATGGGTTATTTCACAATTCAAGGTGAACAAATGGTTTGAGAAACAAGTGGTGTACAAGTTCAGGGTTTATAGAGTATAACAATGTATTAAACATGGCATATGTGTTTGCAAGGATTTAACAAGTTAAAAACAAGGCAAATGGTTTTAGAAAGGTTTATCAATTCAATTACCAATGGCAAGGTTTACAAAAGGTTAATAATTGAAGAAACATGGTCAAAGTCTTGCAAAGGTCCAATAATTGAAGAAGGGCATAGCAAAAGGTCTTTTATGAAAGAATTAATAATGTAGGTAACATGGCAAAGATTTTATAGTTAAAGGCATGGCAAAAGTCTCCGCAAAGGTTTATCAGGTTTATTTTCATGGTAAAGGTCTTTACGAAAGGATGGTATCAGTATAGTATCATCATAATGTAAAAAGTAAAAGACAAGTTACGGTGATACACTTGCCTCAAAAGCTCTCAATTACGTATGCTTAAAAAATCACAACCTTGGCTTCATTTTTACTGGCTCCTTTCCTGGCCTTCTACTTGGACCTATATATCTATACTAATATATAATAAGCAAACTAGGGGATAATTGGTAGTTTGGTTGTTTGGTTCAACCAACCATTAAAAGAATAGTGACCGTTAGATATTTAGTAAATAAATGATAACCGTTAGATCTAATAATAAGGAATATTCTATATTTAAATCCCTCTTCTAAAGATACAAGGTTCGAATCCCGTCAACAACAAATTTACATTAAGATTTTATATAATTAGTTTTAAATAATACATGTCATTTATTAAATAACTATATTATTTCTAATAATTTTATTAATTAATAATACAAAGTTAATGTTAGGATTTATGGGTGATAGCGTAGAGACAACTTAACTAGTACTTAGTTTATTTGTACAGGCTAAGTAGAACATACTGTCACAGCCAGAGTGTGTTCTTGTAATCAAATAATTGCTGAAATGTAATAAGTATGTATCTTGGAAGAAGTTCATTGATATGTTCAAGCCTCAAGAGAATACATCAGTTCGACAACAATAATAAAGTTACTGTCAATACATTGATGGTAACGTTACAAGAAGACTGCATGTTGAAAGGTCACGACAGCAAGTTTCATTTGACAGCAACATTGGCTGAAGCAGGGGACAACAGCATTCTCACACTTGACAGCAAGTTTGGAGTTCCGAAAACAACATTGGCGGGAGCTCATACGGTCAACTAATGAATATTCCTATGACAGTAAACTTGGCGGCAAGGGTTACTGTCTCACTGAATTATTTGATTTGGTGATTTTATCTCAGTCAAACCCCCGTGACAGTTTAGATGTTCGAGAAACAGATTTGTTGCAATTCGTCAAAGATTGTAGCAGACCTGCAAGACTACGACAGAAGCTTGAGAGATCACAAGGCGAGGCTCGACAATTCAGGAGTATGACAAGTCTGCATCTACTAGAATTGTTATAGCTAATTTTGGAAAGAACCCAGAATGCCTTATGCTTAAAGATAACTCTGTTGTATAGCATTTTAGGAAAGGTCATATGGGTGGGCAAATTGTGAGGAGCTGTCACTTGAAAACGACAACGGCTCCGCGACCCATGTGACTGAGATGCTAAAGAAAGATTAGTATATATAGAGACAGATCTCTCATTCTTTCAGAAGAGATTCTCACAAGAAGTCGAAGCTTGAGAAAACCATTTTTCTCGAGGTTGTAGTAACACATTACAAAATAAATAAAATATTCATTTTGTGAGAACATCTTGAATTACTACTTGTGATTGCAATTCTTGTGTAGATAGTTTACAATCTTATACATTGTTGTTGAGCTAAAGATTTGAAATTATCTATATTGCATTCAACCCCCCCTTCTGCAATATACTCCGGGACCAACAACTAGTATCAAAGCGACAGATTGATATACAAATCTGACGATCATGGTGAGTGTTCAGAAGTCAAGTGGTATCAAGATTCCAGTCTTTGATCAAAGGAACTACAATTTCTGGAAAAGAAAGATCTTGTTATTTATCAAAGCTACCCATCCACTATACATGGGAATCCTTGAGAAGGGCCCCTTCATTCCTCAAAAAGAAGTAGCTGCTGCTACTATAAATGACGAAGTCATTCCAGCCCACTGGGTTGCCAAGAGGCCTTCAGAATACACAGAGACCGAAAAGGAGAAAGTAGCATTGGATGACTACTTATAACTTATCTTGCTCGACTCTCTCATTTTAGACAAATCCATGTGTGGTAATGTCGTGGGATGTTCATCTACAAAAGAGATGTGGAGTAAGATAGAGCTGTTGTGTGAAGGAAGTGTAGAGGTCAGAAAAAATCAAAGGCAAATCCTTGTATCACAATATGAAGCCTTCATGGCCAAGCCAAGCGAAGAACTCACACACATGTTTGAAAGGTTCAGTAAGCTAATAGCTGAGTTACAAATTCATGGGAAGTTCTATGATAGAAAGGAGATCAACATCAAATTTATGCTCACTCTCCTTGAGCATCTTGAGCACAAAGTCACAGCCAAATCCATGTGTGGTAATGTCGTGGGATGTTCATCTACAAAAGAGATGTGGAGTAAGATAGAGCTGCTGTGTGAAGGAAGTGTAGAGGTCCGAAAAAATCAAAGGCAAATCCTTGTATCACAATATGAAGCCTTCATGTCCAAGCCAAGCGAAGAACTCACACACATGTTTGAAAGGTTCAGTAAGCTAATAGCTGAGTTACAAATTCATTGGAAGTTCTATGATAGAAAGGAGATCAACATCAAATTTCTGCTCACTCTCCTTGAGCATCTTGAGCACAAAGTCACAGCCATAAGAGAAGGAAGAAACTTGGGCGATGTCTCTCTAGAAACTCTTTACGATGTGCTCAAATCATACGAACTCGAACTCTTTCAAAAGAGAGCTATTCAAACTGGAACCAAAGGAAAGTTGGCAAACTGGTTCTGCAGCTCAAAGACATTGAAGATGAAGACTTCTACACAATAGAAGAGATTGAAAGCATGGAAATCCAACCATGGCTTATATGGCTAAGAGATTCAAGAACATCAAGTTCAGAAGGGACAAGTCATACAAGCCACAGGGTCAATCATCTAAGTTCAACAAGGGGAGTTTCTTAAAAGCTGCTGGTGGTGCCACTAGAGGTGGATACAAGACCGGGATGGTGGATAGGTCGAAGTTCAGGTGTTACAACTGCAATGAGCTAGGTCACTTTGCTACTGAATGCAGAACACCAAAATAGAATCAAGGAAAAGGATCTGGAAATCAGTTTAAGAGGAATCAAGGTAAAGCCTATGTGGCTGAAGGAAAATGCTGGGATGAATCAGAAGATGAGGAAGAAGAAGAGTTTGTAAACTTGGCCCTCATGGCTAAATATGATGATGAAGCTTCTAGTTCCTCAACTCAGGGCAAAAAGCAGAAGCAAGTCATGTGGATCATCGATAGTGGATGTTCCAGACACATGAAAGGTGATATAGCCCTGCTATCACATTTTGTGGAGAAAGCCGGCCCAATCATAACTTTTGGAGACAACAGCAAAGGTTACACTGTGGGATATGGCTTTTTGGAAATTGGAAATGTTGTCATTGAAGACATTGCTCTTGTAGATGGATTGAAGTATAACCTACTCAGTGTAAGCCAGTTCAGTGACAGGGGATTCAAGGTTGACTTTGATATGATGGTTTGCAATATCTATCACAAGAAGGATGGAAGCCTTTCCTTGAAAGGATTCAGGAAAGGAAGCTTGTTTGTTGTAGACTTAAATTATGTGAAGAAAGGCAAGGCTTACTGTTTTTACAGTAAAGTATCAGTTGGTGAAAGCATGCTTTGGCACAAGAAGCTCTCCCATCTCAATTTCAAGAATATGAATATTCTGATGAAGAAGGATTTGGTGAGAGGACTACCTCAACAAGAATTCTATCAAGAAGGATTGTGCGAGGATTGTCAAATGGGTAAATTGAAAAGATCAGTGCACACGTCAAAGCAAATGAATACCAACATTGAGCCACTCAAATTTATTCATTTGGATTTGTTTGGTCCAGTAAATGTTCAATCTCTTGCAAGAAAGAGATATGCCCAGGTAATGGTGGATGATTACTCGAGGTACACTTGGGTAAAGTTCTTAGAGACAAAGGACGAAGCTGCTCAAGAAATCATTGATCACATAAGAGTTCTTGATAGAACCCCGAATGCAAAAATTAAATATCTGAGAAGTGACAATGGTACTGAGTTCAGAAATGCCATATTGGAAAACTTCTGTAAGGAAGAAGGCATTGTCCAACAATTCTCCACTGCCAGGACACCACAACAAAATGGAGTTGTAGAAAGGAAAAATAGAACTCTCATTGAAGCTGCGAGAACTATGTTGAATGATTCTAAATTACAAACATATTTCTGGGCAGAAGCTATTAATACAGCTTGCTACACACAGAACAGAACCTTGATCAACAAGACTCATGGAAACACTCCTTACTATCTGTTAACAGGAAAGAAACCAACTGTCAAATATTTTAATGTATTTGGGAGTAAGTGTTTGATGATGATTGACAACCATGAAAGGAAAGGAAAGTTTGATGCTAAAGCTAATGAAGGCATTTTCATGGGATATGGATTGGAAAGGACTGCGTACAGAGTCTATGTCATTGATCACAAAGTCATTGAAGAAAGTGTAAATGTCACATTTGATGAAACCAAGTTCCCTGGATTACAAGAGGATGGTCAAATGGAGCCTCTTAGATTTGAAAATCAAGGTTACTTGGAGGAAGAAGAAGTTGTTTCTGATGAACCTACTTGCACTCAGTCCATTGAGTTTGGAAGAGATGCTGTCAACACCAATGATGTTACTCAAACTCCAGCTCAGTCTCAAACAATAACTCCAAATCATCAGAATGAGAATGAGTCTGGAGATGTTGAAGAACATGAAGGAGAAACCATCAATGGTGGAGAATCAACTCCTCAAAGAGGAACTAATCAAGCAGATCAAGAAAGAAGCTTGCCTAGAACCACTAATTGGAACAGAGATCACACCAGCAATCTAATCATTGGTGATCCCACTACTGGTATAAGGACAAGGAAAATATTTCTGCTGATAGCATGTTCTCTTGCTTTCTATCTCAAACTGAGCCAAAGTCAATTGATGAAGCATTGTTGGATTCATATTGGGTGATAGCCATGCAAGAAGAGCTCAACCAATTTGAGAGAAACAATGTATGGAAGCTGGTCCCTAGACCTAAAGGGAAATCAGTTGTTGACACAAAGTGGGTCTTCAGAAACAAATTGGATGAAGGTGGAAACGTGACAAGGAATAAAGCAAGACTAGTGGCCAAAGGATACTGTCAACAGGAAGGAATAGAATATGATGAAACATTTGCACCTATTGCCAGACTTGAAACAATAAGGTTGAGATTATCCTAAAACAAGAAGGGATTTAAGTAAGGAAATATCCTAGGTATGATTTGGAGTACCTGTAGTCAAGATCGCACTAGAAAGGTGGAAGCAATGACTTTTGGAAAAGACTGATAGATGCTTTCTCTCATTCAGCTGAATTTAAGGGAGAATGCTTCCACCCTGAGTTGGAATAGATCTAGAAAACATTGATTATTATAATCAGGAAAGGCCAACGAGGTGGCCGACACTTTAAATATAGGGGAGTAAGCATAAATGCTCAGACCAAAGAAATAGAATGATAATGTAAGGACCTTGATGGTCATAATGTGGTAGAGGAAGTTACATTCCATTTGATGATTGTGCCAGGATCAACTATAAGAATAGTTTAAGTAAAGATTCGATTCCTGATGTTGCCAGTAGCACATTACCGACATTAGGAGGCTCTACGACAGACCAGACCAAATTCCCCAAGAGACTTGCCTTTTCTTTGGAAAGAGAGAAGGGAGGTTAAGTAACAATGAATTGGTAGTAAATGACCAGAAATAGAGAGGGTACAAATACTGATAAGCCAAATGGCACGATGATGAATGACAAGCAAGTTTATGTTGGTGTATTTCTGTGCAAACAAGATAGAGAATTATGAGGTTGGCAAGCGATTAAGCAAACCGATAAGCTTTTAGTCTTCTACCGGAGATATATGATTAATAATCTCACCAGCCTGTTCCAGCTGCGATGCTGGAAGCTTTCCTGCAATTTTATCTGCTTCATGTAATATCTACGTCAAGTTCAGGAAGCATTCCCTATGGATAGGGAATAGTGATTATTTTGTGTTCCTAGAGGATCTTGAATTGATAATTTTGATGCTTAGTTATTAAAGCACTGCGTAAACGATAAGCGATGGTGATCCTTCTGAGAAATTAGGTGGTAACGACTGTGGAAATGTCGAATTGAATCTAAGTTAGAGAAATCATCCAGGTTTATTTCGGATGGTGTAATTTCTGGAACGACGGGATATTTGAAATGAAGAATTAGGTTATGATGGTTCATAAAATAATTATAGTAGAAATAAAGACAAGAGACTGATAGAAATGGAAATAGAATTGGGAATTAATAAGAGAGTCAGATAGGCAGACTCATGAGAAGCTCCAGTAATGAAGCGAGAAGAGTATGGAATTGGCAAGGTAAGGGTATTGGCCAAAGCGGAAAGTTGGAATTAGGAGCATGAATGACATACAAATTGACTCCTTTTAAGTTTGGAAAATTCGAGAAAATATGAAATAGATTGACTGAGTAATAAAGAGACTCATGAAATGAAAAAGTGAAATCTAGATGGTTGAACAAAGGAAAGTTTGACCACAAACGTGCCACGTATATTGAATGAAGGTAACACGCGTTCCCCTAATAAGGTGACGGTGGAGTTCAATAACAGAAGTGAATGAGAACTAGATGATAAGATGGATGTGATTGATAAAGAAAAGAATGGGAAATAATGATGGAAGTGAAGCAAGGAATGCTATGAATGGATTGATGAATGGGTTTTCCTAATGAGCTATCGGAATGACAACCTGATGGTGTTAGAATTATGAATATGAAATGGCTAGTGTCGTGGCGTGAAATGCCAGTAATAAAAATGTCAAGCGAGAAATCCATGATTTTAACCTGAGAGGTTGAAGGATTTTCCAAAAGTAAGTAATGCTAATATCAAACAAGAGTATAGGTCCATAGAATGATGGACAGAGAAACAAGGACATGTGATATGTGAGATTACGATAAAGTAGTATTTGATACGAATACGATTACTTTCTTCCCTAATAAACCCCTATAGTTCAGAGGTAAATTCTGAGTATGATATTTTGACAATCATGAAAATCTTCTTATATAATTCTCTGAAATTCTTTCCTTTTAATATCCCCTATTTATTTTCCTCTAAATTGAGAAGAACAACCCTTTAAGGAGGGGAGGTACTACTACGTGACTCTCTGTCTGTGTGATAGGAGTCTAAGTGGAATGCCATTAATTGTTTAATTGCTTGTCAAGTACTAGAGGCTGGCCCCCTTCTGTACTAGCTATGCAATATAACAAATGTTCATTGATCATAGTGATCTCTCAATAAATTCTTCTAATTCAATATATATACATCGAGATTGCGAAGATTAGGAATTGCAAAATTACGAGTGAGGGTATCTCCGAATTTCGTAGCGCGTTAGGGATACCGAAGTCACTGCACGTACCAATAAGGTTAATAGTATAAGATCAGACAAGAGCGTATACCGGTTAATGTGTCATGCGAAAGTATCAAAGAATTGGTAGAACGGATAAAGGGTGTATTGTAACACCAGTACGATGTGCTTTAGAAAGATTGGAATGTGTAAGGATCGACCAGGGAATTGGAAAGCGAAATAACCAACAAGTACCCAATTGCCTTCTACCTGATTCCGGGACGGAATCCTTTTAAGGAGGGGAGACTGTAAGAACCCAGATATTTGGGTAGAATTAAAACTTTTATTATGTATTGATGTAAGAATGAACAGTGGTTACAACTACAATGTAATACTGGCTTTAAAGGATGAAGAATGGAAGGATAAAAGATTTCAAGGTTATATGTCCTGAAGGATGCTATTGGGTGATAACTTAGATTAGAATAATCTATCTCCTAGAAAGTTAAGATAAGATTCCCTAGAGAGAAATAGATACCCTCATGTCATCCAAATCAATATCTATTATAAGCCCAGCGGTTCCGTAAAAAGGTTAAGGAACACTCGAGGGTGAACCAGGTTCATTTTCCTAATTATAGGAATTAAATAAAAATAAGTGATGAATAGTGATTTTGGTGGAATTTGGAATATTATTATAATAATGTTATACCCGGTATTCGGAACGGATTTCTGAGTTCGTATTAGTGATCCGGGAAGAAAATAAGTGTATGTAAAAGCTGTCGGATTCAGAAAAAGAGCACTTTTATTTTCTCCGAGATTTCCCTGGACACTGCAAGACATAAGGTATTATAAAAGGGATTTAAGGAATTTAAATTCGAGAAGTACTAAGAAAGATGAGGAATAGTATTATAAATATTAAGAAGGTTTTCGGTAAAAACCCTAACTAGAAACGAATGAGTTATTCCTACGAACGATCAATCGAATCGAGCAATAACCGGACAAAAGAGCAAGCAGAGACTAAGATGCATGCATGTGCTATGTATAAAATATCTACTAACCAAACTAGAATCAAGGAACTAGAACCTTAGAGCATGCAACCAAGCACTTAGCAAGTAACTAACTAGTAAGCTCTAAACCACCATAAACTCAACACTTGTCATGGTGTTTCCTCATCCAACACTTCACAACTTTATTAAAGTATCTTTATACAAAGATATTATGTGTAAGTGGATGAGAGTGGATGAGAATTAAGTCATAGAAAATCAAATAAACCAAACAAAAAAAAACTCTTTCCCCAAAGAAAGCATCCATTCGGCAACATCTTTAATTCCAAAACAAAAATCAAGCTTGTTAACACAAAATCACGCAAGCGTACGTGGTCACAAGTAATATATAAGGTTAAGTCCAAATTCGTTCCCACAGGGATCAGGTTATGGTTCTTTTCAGTAAATGCACCTATTCAACAATGTATGATCTTAATTCACTGCTAAGACAAGTAATTAATTGAGATTTTATTTAACTAAATTTAACTAATATGCAATTTAAGAATTAACTAGCTAATGAGATCTAAAATCAAATTACTTATATGAGAATAACATGGAATTCTAACTTCATTATCTACTTCACTTAGAGTCGCAGCCTTTAATCAATACATGTGATGGTTTTGATATCTGATCGGACAACACGAAATAAGTAAAAGCTACCTCTCGGTATACTAATACCAAACTACGCATGCATCCACAAAAGAGATAGAAGATGGGTAGACACCAATTATGTTTAGACCCTATATCTCTATAGAATTTGAAAACATAAAGGTTTAAGCACAAGTTATCCACTTAGATCACATAGGGCAGCATAATATCTCTATTTACGCCACAAATCATGATGTTAAAACATCAACCTATCCTATGCTAGCATGGCAAGTTCTAAATCTCAAGATCCACTCTCGTTTAGCAAGAGATTAACAAATTAGATGTTCGCGACGCATCTAAATACATGAAACACAACCATACGAGGATATCAAGAATTCACCACACATAAATCTTTAAAGCATATAAACTACTAAGCTACATAGATAACTCCGTTAGAATCCCATGACAACGATTAGCTCATAATTGAACCGTTCATCGTCATGGGATTTGATGAAAACATGATATAAAACAAGATATGAATAAAAGAAGTAATTATATTAATAAACAAAGAGTTAAGAAAACAAATCTATAATCCAGATTAACACAAAGGCTGAAGTAGATCTAGATCCGTTGCTTGTCACGAGCGTTGAATCCTTCTCTCCTTTTCCCCCTTGCAGATCTAAGCTATGTTACAATAATAATAACTAATAATATGTCTCTGTCTATTACAATGGTATGATGTGTTTATATAGGCACTACAAGTCTTGCCCAGCAAGAAAATACAAAACAGAATTATAATAGAATTTCTGCAAGATACGTTTCCTAATTTGATTATGTTTTGTAAGGAAAATTCGAAGTTGACTTTTCTTCAGATTTACTGGAACGTTTCCCACGTAATTGGACCTCTGGACTATCTTAGAATGATAGGAAATCTCGTTATCTTCGCGTGGACTGCTTACGGGCCTAAAACGGACTTCTAGAACTCAAGATATGGCCAAAACAGTGTAAACTGTGCAACCCGTCTCGAAAATCCGAATTTTAATCAATTAATTCCCAAAAAATTATAAAAGCATCCACCTTAGCCAACATTCTCGTAATCCTGCACAACTAAGCAAAACACATCAAATCTACAACAACTTGAGCCCAAGACAATCAATTTAAGCCGAAATTAAGCGATCCAAGTGGATATAAAATCCACTTATCACACCCCCAAACTTAAACCGATGCTTGTCCTCAAGCATAAACAATTACAACTAACTAACTAACTAGTACCACTTCCGTAGGTGATCACGGTTGCATTTGGCATATGCAACAAGCCCTTTAAACCCCTAGGCAGCCCCAGTGGACGAGTAAGGTCTCGTGAGGGCCTATAGCGAATGTACCCACAAAATCCATTTAACCTAATGCAATGCAATGCATGAATGCAACTAGAATGAAAAAAATGCAACGATCCCCTTCAAACTAACCAAAACCAACGAGCAAGCAAATATCTCAAAGAATGCAACTAAATCCAAATAGAGCTCGACCAAGTTCCCGTATACTAACAATACATGAACAGAAACGTGCGCGTGTGCAATGCTCATCAGAAATACTCCCAAAACTAGGTCAAAAATCATACATGCTCTTCGTCAAGACAATCACAGGTTTATAAATAGAATAGACCGTAGACACTTCATAACCTAGGAACACCTCCATCCTTATCCAAGGTAGACAGAAATTCATGCTTTTATTACTAAACAACTACAACACACAATATACAAACATGCTTATTTAACCGTGCAATGGATGAGACCCCGAAAGGCTTATACAATAATACCCATGTAGCGAGCGTTGGGTTAGTGGATCCCAGACTATAAAAGCCTTAGGTCACTAGGCACAAAGTCCCCTAGAACTTAATTGCTCGAGTATTAAAGAGCTCACCCTGGTTAATTTTGCATATAAACAATTGACATCATTTTTTTTTTTCTCTTTTTTTTTTCTTTCTTCTTTCTGCTTTTTTTTTCTATGCAATCTGGAATGAGAATTCTCAATTCCAACCCTAGACTACTCATATAAATATGAGCCGGCTACTAGCCATTTGACGCCTAGCCATTATTGACAATTATTTACAATTTAAGCATGAAATCCCTGTTTTCCCCAAAACTTAGACTTAATTGTTCTAGGCCATCAAGGGAATAATGAAAATTCTAAATATAATCAAGTGATTAAATCTCAAAACATCCAAACAAGCATGATCTCAACCTAGCTCAAAAGCACCCAACGAGACTGTGAAAAGATTTTGTTTCTGAAGCATGCAAGTCAATTTCATAGAAACTATAAATCAACCCTCTACTCATCATTATCACACTCAATTAGACACCTACCTACCAATCAGAATTAGCTCGTTCTAAGGGATCATGAAACATGCATGCCATGACAATGCAACTAATATGAACTCACATGATATACATAAATAAAAACAGAATGTCCTACATGAAACAAACGTAGATAATACGAACATAACATGAATGAATTACTACTAAGCATGCAAAACATGATATCCTACATGAACACATATATACAACAACAACTACTAATCCCTCAAACCACCCCCAAACTTAAAATATTCAATGTCCGCATTGAATGGAAGTAAATACGAGGGAAAGTAGAAAACATACCTAACCAGCTGAATCATAACCCTCCTCGGATGAATCTGGTGGAGTATAATGCGTACGAGCTCCATAGACTAGCCCTCTCCCAAATAACAAGAATCCTACAAAACCCCAAATTACAAGAACACAAATTCGTAATAAAAATAATATTAGAGAAGATTTAACCCAATTACGAATCAAAGAGGTGAACTTGTAATTAATTCCTCTTTAGAATTGAATTTAAATAAATAGAAGAGGAATTGGATTTGTATGTATGGGTGTGTATGAAATTTGATGTAGGATAGAAATAGGATTTGATGAATTAAAGAAAAAGAATTAGAATAGGTTTCGAATTTTAGAAGAGAGATGGGGGGTTTGGAATTAAAATAGGATTAGGATAAAATTTGGGGTTTGAATTTTTGTTTTGTTTTGTTTTGGTTTTTTTTTTTTTATACAAAGGGAAGAAAAGAAAGGAGAAAAAACAAAATAAAAAAAAATAAAAAAAAAAAAAAAACTAAAAAATTTTGACCTGCGCAGCCTGCATAAAGCAGGCGCAGCCTGCCTACATATCAGTCACGCAGGCGCAGCCTGCGCGACATCCAGTAACGCAGGCGCAACCTGCGTAACGCAGGCGCAACCTGCGTTACACCCCGAAAATATTTTTTTTTTTTTTTTTTTTTTTTTTTTTTTCACACAACACTCACAACACTCATTTTTTTTCACACAAATATATTTTTTTTTTTTTTTTTTTTTACGAAGGCGTGGGTTGCCTCCCACGAAGCGCTTCTTTAACGTCAATAGCTTGACGTTACTTCCTCAACTCATGGCGGTTTCAAAAGAATAACTGAACCGTCTTCAACAGATAGACCATTCATACGAACGTTGACCTCTTGTTTGCTTGCTTTCCACAATTCTCTTCCCTCAGACTTCAACCTAATTTTACTACCAAATGGCCAAATCTTCTTCTTTTTCTTCTTCACACCTCTCAGGTGCTTCTTTGACTCAACCGGTTGAACAAAAATTTCCTCATCCTTATCATCTGCTTTCCACCTTCGCAACACGTTATCATGCCCCTCTTCAAAAATAACTAACTCATTATTCAAAAGGACATACCTCAAATATGGTGGAAGTTTTCCAAGCTTTACTTTCGAAAGATCACGAACCGAAGAACTGTCCGATTTCTCGCTCAGCAACTGATCAAACTTCTTTTTCTGACCCGTATCAACTATTTCCACACTGCAACACTCTTCATCCTCTGTTGGAAATTTCATGGCCTTGAACACATTAAAGGTGACACTCTGATCTTGCACCCTCATTGTAAGCTCTCCTTTTTGCACATCAATCAAAGTATGGCCTGTAGCTAGAAAAGGCCTTCCCAAGATTATGGGAATCTTCTTGTCTTCTTCAAAATCCAAGATAACGAAGTCAGCAGGAAATATGAGCTTATCAACTTTCACCAAAACGTCCTCCACTATGCCCCTAGGATAAGTGATTGACCTATCAGCCAACTGCAAAGAGATGTTGGTTGGCTTTGGCTCCGGCAGACCAAGCTGCTTGAAAACAGACAAGGGCATGAGATTGATGCTAGCACCCAAATCACATAAGCACTTGCTGAAAGAAAGATTGCCAATAGTACACGGGATGGTAAAACTTCCTGGATCTTTAAGTTTAGGAGGCAACTTCTGCTGCAGCACTGCACTACACTCCTCCGTTAATGCCACTGTTTCAAATTCTTCCAACCTTCTCTTTCGTGACAAAATATCCTTCATGAACTTTGCATACCTCGGCATCTGCTCCAATGCTTCAACAAAAGGAATGTTAATGGACAATTTCTTGAAGACATCCATAAACTTCTGGAACTGAATTTCTTGACTTTTCTGCACACGTCGAGGAAACGGAGGAGGAGGATAGATTTGATTATTCTTTGAAGATTGCTCCGGAGTAGACTTTTCAACAGGTTTCTTGCTCTTCTCACCATCAAGCTGATCAGCCACTAAATCAGATTTCTCAATTTCTGGCACTGCAGATTTTTCAACCTGCTGATTCTGAACATCTTCATCTTCTTCAGCTGCTGATTGAGGGCCTGCTGTAACCTTTCCTGATCTCAAAGTCACTGCATTAACCTGTTCTTTGTTCCCCCTTCTGCCTGGATTTGTTTCCGTATCACTAGGAAGAGTCCCCTGTTGCATGTTCAACAAAGCACTTGTAATCTGTCCCATCTGGTTTTGCAAGATCTTTTGAGAAGCTTGAAGGTTCTTCAACATCATCCTCATATCATCCATTTCTGATTTTTCATTAGATGATTGCCCCGCTTGAGCCTGGGGTTGTTGCTGCTGAAATCCAGGAGGTTGATATGGTGCCCTTGGAGCATACTGCTGTTGATAGCCTTGATTGAATGGCCTAGCTTCCTGACTTTGAAACTGCTGATAAGACTGCTGAGGTTGTTGAGCACTTTGGTTGTTGCTCCAGCTGAAGTTAGGATGATTTCTGTTGTTCGGATGATAAGTGGCTGGGACTGGTGCAGCAGGTCTTTGGAAATTACTCACGAACTGTGCTGATTCAGAAGAGATAGCACATTGACTTGTCTCATGTGCGCCCGCACATAGCTCACAAATACTAGCCACCTGCTGAATCCCATAATTAGCAAGAGAATCCACCTTCATCGTAAGAGCTTTCAACTGAGCTGCAATAGCTGAAGCTGTGTCAACTTCAAGAACACCTGCTACCTTACCTTGAGAAAGCCTCTGGGTTGGATTTTGATATTCATTAGCAGCCATCATCTCAATAAGATCATATGCTTCCTCATAGCTCTTAGCCCACAGAGCTCCACCTGATGCTGCATCTAGCAAAGGTCTAGACTGTGCTCCCAACCCATTGTAAAAACCATTAATAACCATCCAATCAGGCATCCCATGATGTGGACACCTACGAAGCATCTCCTTGTAACGTTCCCAAGCCTCACACAAAGACTCGCCAGATTGCTGCTGAAATTGAGTTAACTGGTTCCGTATTGCTGCAGTTTTCGCCATAGGGAAGAATTTAGTAAGAAACTTCTGAGCAAGATCATCCCATGTAGTAATGGAACCAGCTGGTAGAGAATGTAACCAGCCTTTAGCCTTATCCCTCAAAGAAAATGGGAAAAGTCTCAACTTGATAGCATCCTCTGACACACCATTAAATTTGAAAGTGTCGCAGATCTCGATAAAGTCCCGAATATGCATGTTAGGATCCTCCGTAGAAGCACCCCCAAACTGAACCGAATTCTGCACCATCTGAATTATGCTCGGCTTGATCTCAAAGTTGTTCGCTGCAATAGCTGGCCTGACAATACTAGATTGTATGTCATTGATCTTTGGCTGCGAATAGTCCTTCAAAGCCTTGACTGCTACTGGTAATTCTGCCATCTCTACCGTAGTTTCAAGTTCCTCTTTCTGATTATCTACTACAAGACCGTCTTCTGCCAGTTTTTCGTTACGAGCCTGCAAACGTGTTCGCATACACGTTCAAGTACCTGAAAACACCACGAAACAAACAAATAAGTAAGAAATCCGAGTCAGTGAACGCTAACGACCACTGATGACAAGCACATAAACTAAACAAAACACCGATGATCCCCGGCAGCGGCGCCAAAAACTTGTTAACACAAAATCACGCAAGCGTACGTGGTCACAAGTAATATATAAGGTTAAGTCCAAATTCGTTCCCACAGGGATCAGGTTATGGTTCTTTTCAGTAAATGCACCTATTCAACAATGTATGATCTTAATTCACTGCTAAGACAAGTAATTAATTGAGATTTTATTTAACTAAATTTAACTAATATGCAATTTAAGAATTAACTAGCTAATGAGATCTAAAATCAAATTACTTATATGAGAATAACATGGAATTCTAACTTCATTATCTACTTCACTTAGAGTCGCAGCCTTTAATCAATACATGTGATGGTTTTGATATCTGATCGGACAACACGAAATAAGTAAAAGCTACCTCTCGGTATACTAATACCAAACTACGCATGCATCCACAAAAGAGATAGAAGATGGGTAGACACCAATTATGTTTAGACCCTATATCTCTATAGAATTTGAAAACATAAAGGTTTAAGCACAAGTTATCCACTTAGATCACATAGGGCAGCATAATATCTCTATTTACGCCACAAATCATGATGTTAAAACATCAACCTATCCTATGCTAGCATGGCAAGTTCTAAATCTCAAGATCCACTCTCGTTTAGCAAGAGATTAACAAATTAGATGTTCGCGACGCATCTAAATACATGAAACACAACCATACGAGGATATCAAGAATTCACCACACATAAATCTTTAAAGCATATAAACTACTAAGCTACATAGATAACTCCGTTAGAATCCCATGACAACGATTAGCTCATAATTGAACCGTTCATCGTCATGGGATTTGATGAAAACATGATATAAAACAAG
Organism: Saposhnikovia divaricata; assembly: GCA_036435485.1. Lineage (NCBI taxonomy): Eukaryota > Viridiplantae > Streptophyta > Magnoliopsida > Apiales > Apiaceae > Saposhnikovia > Saposhnikovia divaricata. The sequence continues at coordinate 246,164,190 of CM071594.1, read as the reverse complement.
ATATGAATAAAAGAAGTAATTATATTAATAAACAAAGAGTTAAGAAAACAAATCTATAATCCAGATTAACACAAAGGCTGAAGTAGATCTAGATCCGTTGCTTGTCACGAGCGTTGAATCCTTCTCTCCTTTTCCCCCTTGCAGATCTAAGCTATGTTACAATAATAATAACTAATAATATGTCTCTGTCTATTACAATGGTATGATGTGTTTATATAGGCACTACAAGTCTTGCCCAGCAAGAAAATACAAAACAGAATTATAATAGAATTTCTGCAAGATACGTTTCCTAATTTGATTATGTTTTGTAAGGAAAATTCGAAGTTGACTTTTCTTCAGATTTACTGGAACGTTTCCCACGTAATTGGACCTCTGGACTATCTTAGAATGATAGGAAATCTCGTTATCTTCGCGTGGACTGCTTACGGGCCTAAAACGGACTTCTAGAACTCAAGATATGGCCAAAACAGTGTAAACTGTGCAACCCGTCTCGAAAATCCGAATTTTAATCAATTAATTCCCAAAAAATTATAAAAGCATCCACCTTAGCCAACATTCTCGTAATCCTGCACAACTAAGCAAAACACATCAAATCTACAACAACTTGAGCCCAAGACAATCAATTTAAGCCGAAATTAAGCGATCCAAGTGGATATAAAATCCACTTATCAAAGCTTCCAACCATCACTTGACCTTGTAATTTTTATGGTGAGTTCCATAATTCATAAAAGTGATCCCCTAAAAATTTCAAAGCCAAACTCTCTTGTTTCCATTTTCAAAGAAATCATCAAAGACTAGGGTGAATAGTGATTTTCAAGAACAACTCTTGATTTTCTTGATTTCTAGGATGATCTAAGCTTGGTTATGGGTATACAAGGACTATGCAAAGCTTAGAAAGGTCTTTAAACACTCCAAGGAAGGTATAAAGCTCTTGAAACCCTAACCCTTGTTTGAGATTTAAGCATGTTTATGCTAGTTATAACTTAGTTATGGTTATGTTAAGATTATAAGCATGATTATGTATGGATTTTGGATTAATGATGTAAATAGCTAGATGAACGGAAAGGCATTGCTTGGCCTCAGTTCATGTATATAAGTCATGTATATGTTGTTTGGGTTGGATACTATGTTTATGGGAAGATTCGAAATTAGTAGATATTCGATTTACAGCCGTTATAATGCCCGATTTTGCAATACCATGTTTTGTATGCCATTTTCCATGTCGAACCCCTACTGTCCAGAGATCTTATCTGCCATGATAGGATAGGTAATGTTCTAAGCTTCGTTTTGATATAAAGATCACGTGAAACGGACTTACGGTTTAGGATTTATGACCAAATTACTAAAAGTAGTTCGAATCCGTAAACGAAAGTTCGTAACTGTAATTGAACCCTCGTAAACTATGTAACGTCATGGCGAATCTTGGTAAATACATACTAGAGGTAAAAAGGAAGGCGTGAAAGAAAACCGTATGTCAAAAAGATCATTTTTCGATTTATTAAAAATGTTCGAGTCGAGGTTAAACGCGAACGAACCCCTAAAAGACGACTCTTTTATAACTTCGGTAAAACACTTAGAAAACGGATGATAAAACTCGGAGTATAGTATTGGTTCGTAACGATCGACTTTAGAACTCATATGACTTAAGTATGTCCCAAGTATAAGTACAATGACATGTCGTATTAACGAACGGATGTCGGGTCGGATCAGTGATAAAAGTAATCCACTAAAAGGGGTATAACGAGATAACTCAAGAACGTGTTTCGAATTAAGTATAACTTAACTTTTAATATGTTAAGTGATTAATCCCGAATGTCTTGGCTATTTATAGATCACCAAGCTGAACCGGGACCCGCTACCACTACCCCTTACCGTACTCGACTACCAGGCAAGTTTCAATTCCCTTCTTTTAGGCTGTTGTTGTGATTGAATAAATATATATATATATATATGCTGATATACATATGCCATTGCATGCATGCCTACTTTCAAGTTGAAGTGATATACTTGTTCCCTGAATGTTATTGTTGGCTTATAAGCTAGATAGTTATATATCAGTTATAAGCCGATTATTGTAAGACCCTCATAGAAGGGCGTATACATCTTATTAATCAAAAATAGACCGGGAGTCAATATTCCTTGATATATCGAGATTACCTCGGAGGAAAATATTTAAGTAAATATTTTCTATTATTTGGGCGACGAATATTATTTGAATATTCGTTCGAGACTAATTATTTTAACGATCCTTACTTCAAATAATTATTTGAACGTAACCATTCGACGAATAATATTTTTCAATATTCATTCAAAGTCGAATAGGTTATCGATTATTATTCCGAATATTCTTCTAAAGATTGGACTACTAAATGAATATTATTTGAATATCCATTTAGAATATTACTTTATTAAATGAATATTACTTTTGAATATTCATTTAAGATATTACTTACTTGATGAATATTATTCTAATATTCATCTGAAGCTTGATTTATTTATCGAGTCTTATCTCGAATATTCCTTTAAAGCTTGGATTACTAAATGAATATTACTTGATATTCATTTAGAATATTATTCATTAAACGAATATTACTTTTTCAATAAACATTTAAATTCCTAATAAATTATGAATATTATTTTGAATATTCATCCAGGGTTCTATTTAATCATCGAATATTATTTTAAATATTTTAAATATTCTTTTCAGGTCTTATTAATTAATGAATATTATTCTGAATATTCATTTGAATATTTAATTATGCAATAAATATTCTCTAGATATTTCTTCAAGGATTATTTGAGAAATACTCTGATTAAAGATATTCTTTCATATTCCTAAATATTCTGTAAAATATTTTAATTCAATAAATATTCTCTGAATATTTATTTCATACTTAGAATAACCTCGATAAGGTTTATCTTCTTCGATTATTACAGAAAATATTTCGGAGTCATATTATTATTAATCTTATATCAAGAAAGGTTCTCAGACATCATTCTTCTTCGAGTCTACCTCTCTAATAATAAGGGAACCTTACTTGGAAGATGTTATTTATCTTGTCGACTTCCCGGTCATAGAGTATTCTCTTCACTCGCAACTCGGGTGCTGTTGACTTATTAAGTCGTTGTTTACCTTCTCATCTTTCGAGGGGTAAGATTGTTGGAACAAGTTGATATTCGATACCAAGCCACAGCTTGGAAGTTATTGGTGAATTTTCCTTTCCAACTAGATACGACTACCTTGTAGAGTCTTATCAACAAGTATTATACTTGGGGAAAGGGGGACGAACGTTACATTCAGAATCATGAACTCTATTTGAACTAGGAGTCGTGTAAGAGGCCGAGTAGCGCCGGTCCATCCCCTTTGGCCCAACCGTTGGCCGGGGAGAGCTAGTAAGGCGGTAGACAAGTAAAGCCGTCAGTTCTTCCTTCTACCGGTAGTAAATCTAAATTGAGCTGTACGATCTCGACTGATCATCAAGATTGGAACAGCGGGCGCGGTGAATACTCCATCATTGGTTCATCATCCAAATTTATTTATTTCCTGCAACATGATTACTGTTGGCAGAGTTGGAAAAGGGTCATAACTGGAATTGCAACCTTTTCTTGCAAGTTCCTCTTCTTAATAACAATAAGAATATCTCGCTTACTTTGATGTAGCAGATATTTCTACAAACAAATACTTTAAGTTACCTTGTAACTTCATCGTTCATATTATACTGGCATCATTTCCGTAAATGCATGGCATATGGTTTGAAAGATACTTTTGAACTGTTATACATTATCGTTCAGTCATATATTATTGTTGGTGGGCTATTGCTCACCCTTGCTTTATTATTATATCACAACAACAGCTAGACCAGATGACTCGCACAAGGCGCACTCGACGCGGGCGAGGACGATGAGACTACCAGAGCTGAAGAAGAAGCTATTGGTAGGGTATATTTATTCTTTCAGTACCAAGAATATGGTCTAGTATGCCTTATGTAAATGGATGGCAAAGAGTATGTATTTATATTGAAATTCTTTTGGATTGTAAGAACTCATAATGTGATTAATAAAAATTTGAGTGTTACTCTGATTTCATCTCTGGGACTATAACGGGTGTGTTTTATATTATTGTGTTGGGTTATAGAGACGTAATTTATTTTATGTTAAGGAAAGTTCAAGTGTTGTGGACAGAATTGGAAACCGTAACCACCGGATCCCGGACCCCGGATCTGGGGGTGTTACAATCTCTCTCTCCCAAAACTCAAAGCAAAAATGGCACCCAAACAATCATCTTCTCAAACAAACTTCGCTGGTATTCTCTCTGCTGGAGATGCTGGTGAAGGTTTCAAAGGACTCGTATCCTTCTTAAACAAGTCCTATCTAGGTCATGCTATAACCTCTACTCCATTTTTGGACCTAGAAAGACTTGAAGAATTCTGGAAATCTGCCTTTGTTCCAGGAGGTGCAGGTAAAGACACCATAAACTGCAAAATCAAAGGGGTTACCTGCATCCTCACAATAAAAGGTATTCACGAAGCTTTGGGAACTGGACTGCAAGCTAAAGAATCATACAAGGAACTTGCAAGTGATGAAACCCTGAAGAAGTTTTTCTTGAAAATTGGGTATTCTGGTCCTGTTCTTGAAGAGGGTACAACAAATTGGTACTCAACTGGTGAAATGGACAGAAAGTATTTGAGAAAAGAATGGAGCATGATTTTTGATGTCATGGTGAAGGTTTTCTCAACCAAAACCACTGGTTGGAATGGAATTCCCTCCTACATCAAGAAGCTCACTCAGTCTCTAGTCCATGGTTACAAAGTGGATGCTGGAAAACTGCTTATGAGTAAACTCAAGTCAGCTCTGAGTAGGAAGGTACATGTCTATCCTCGTTTTCTTACAATGTGTTTAAATTCATTATGTGGTATTGATGATAATGCATCTCTAATCATGGAATGCAATGTTTTGAAAAGAAATACACACACATCACTCAATTCACAAAATTTGAATGCACATATTCCACTCTGTTTCACCAAACACATGGCTGATCAAGAGCCTAATCTTGATTTTGAACTACCTTCTGGGTATGTTAACTTTTCCCTTGAGAATGAAGTTGAATTAGACCAAAATTCAGTTAACCCACATTCTACACCATTCGTTCCAATCAGACCTTCCAGACAAACAAAAGCCACAAAAATAGCCTTGCAAGAATCCAAGAAAGACCCTTGGAAACTGGAGTTTGTGGTAGTTTTGAGAATGTTGAGGGAGAAACTACACCTGGTGCAGAAAATAAGGATGTTAGTAAAAGTTAACCCACATTGGTTCCTCTTGAGTCTAAGAAGAAGAGAGCTAAGAGGGACAAAACCACTGTCAGCCACCCCTCAGTCTCACAAAAAGCTGTGGAGGATAAAAGGGAATCAAACACATCCCTAGGTGCTTCTTCTCAACAAGAAGTATCTATTGAAACTGGCCTGTCTCCCAAGGCATCCTGTAAAGAATCTGCACAACCTCATGTACTCACTCATGATGAGCCTACACTTGCAGAAATGCACATGGATTTAGGGCACAGTGAGGGTCATGAAACTTCTACTCTTGATGTTCCACAAGTTATCTCTGTGGAACAGCCAGAAATCTCTTCTATACCATCACCTTCTTTATTCTCTAATCCATCAATTGTTTCTTCTCAACAACCTAGAGAAGGGGACAGTCCCAACCCTTCAGGTTTTGATCATCCATCTCAAGTCATGGATGAGCCCCCATCAAGTGGTCCACAAGAACCCATTTCTCAAAATGAAATGGATACCACTCCCTCAAACACTAAGCTAGATCAAGATGGTAATCTGCCAGAAAATGAAACATCCAACATCTTGGTGCACCTCCAAAAAGCAACTGACCTTCAGGAAGTTGCTGTCACAGCCTCAGTTGCTATCAAAGACACCACAAAAGTTGATGTCACCCCACCTATGGAAAGTAACATTTTGGGCAAAGATGCTGTCACCTCTGCACAGATTGATCAAGATTCAGTAATTGTTGAAGATGCTTCCGATAATGATCATGTGCCAATCTCTACTTTCAAAAAGGTAAAATCTAAACCTTCTCTTTCAATGCATGTAAGTACTGCTCATACCCATACATCTAGGATGAGTGAGGGAGTGCTAAAGAAAAGAGAGATAAAAGAAATGAGAGGTGAGCATAAAAATGAGATGCAGCCAAATGAGCTGGCAAAAGGAAAGGGACATGAGCATGTCTAGAGTGAATTTGAGGGAACCCCACACAAAAAGGCACTAGGCCTTGAGAGTCATTCTGTGAGGAGTGATGAGATCACTCAAAAAAACAATTAGAGGGTGAGACACCCCATAGCCTCCTTGCCTCAGTCTTTTCCTTTCTCATAAAAAAGGCTAAGGTCTGATGGTCCTTCTAAACAAGCTGAATCAAGGTTGAAATCCCTTAAGGGCAGATGTGCATCCATGGAAGTTAAACTTGATGCTTTGTCCACCATGGTAGCTATTGGCTTTGCTGAGATTCAACAAACTATGTTATCGTTTTCTGCTATCCTTAGTGATGTCAACTTAACTAAGGGGGAGAAAGTGGTAGATCAGAATAAAGTGCAAAATCAGAATACTGTAAGTCCAGTAGAGAAGGAGACACAAGGTGGACCAACAAGAAAGGGGGAGTCTAGAAGAGAGGGGGAGCAAATGAAAGAAGATGGAGATGGAAGTAAGGGGGAGCTAAATGCAAATGAAGATAGAATCTTTGGTAAAGAGTTGAGAGCTAGTGGAATTGGTGAATCTGTTGAAGTAGATGGTGAGCCAATGTTGGTGACTAAAGAAATATTGGAGCAATTACAAAGGGCTTAAACATCAACATTTCCTCCTCTGAAAATCAATGAACCAGCTCCTGAAGTCATAGAAACTCCACTGCAGAAACATTGGAGAGAAATAGAAGAAGCCAACAGACTCGGCAAAGGCAAAGACAAAATGCCTGAAAATGTAAATCCTACAACAGGATACATTTGGTCTGATGGAAGTGAATATAGTCCAGAAGAGGCAGAAACGATGATGGTTAGCTACATGGAGAGTACTTTGCAGAACAAAGATGAAGAATTCAGTTCATTGGTGAATAGTGCCATAAAAGAGGCAGGAGGAGTATATACAAAACTGTCACCAATACTGAAGGATAAAATAACAAGTATCTCTGTGAAGGTCAATCTGGAGAAAAGATGGGTAGTTGATGTTTATCTGAAAACTGGCATCTCTATATTCATAACAATGCAGCTACTGCAAAGTCGACAAGCTAGAGTGCTGAATGCCATGGGAATGAAAGTGAAAGAAAACTCTACAATCTTCAATAATGATCTGCTAGCACAAATTAAAAGTCTTGTTGAAGAAAAGCTACCAGAAGTGATTGAAGAACCCTATAGTATTTGCTACAGAACAACCACAAGCACAGGGGCTAAAAGGATTGGATTTCTGATCCTAAGTGAAGAACCCAGATTGCATTCTAACAAAATTATGGGAGTGCTGAAACAAATCCTCAAATCTAAGATAAACAAAGACAAAGTCAAGGCTGTCAAAGGTATTCACAAACTTCTGGCAAAGAGAGATGAAAGTCTTAGCTCTCAAGTGAAGAAATTGATTTCTGAAGCTAATGCCAGAAGAAGTGAAAGTGGTGGAAGCTGCACATATGATGACACCCTTGATGATGATGATCTTGATGGAACTGGAGGATCTGGTACAAGTGGAAATGGTCAAGAAACTGATGAGATTACTGGAAGTCAGACTCAGGAGGAAGCATAGGAAGAAGCTCCCAAGGATGATAAGAAAGATGCTGAAGCTAAAGATGAGGGAGAGACAGACATTCTTGACACACTAGAAGGAAGTATCTTAAGATTTTTTATTGAATGTTTTAATGCTGAAAAAGATACTGTCAACAAGGAAGCTGTCAAGAATGATGAAGTTACTGTCGAAGAAGTTGCTGTCAAAGAAGACACTGTCATGAAAGACACTGTCAAGAGCTTGAATGAAGAAGCTGTCACAGGCAAAATTGTCAAGACATCCAAGTCTAGGAAGACAAAACAAAGAGCAAAAGCCTGGCACATAGTTCCAAAAAAGGGCAAGACAAAGGCTGCAATAAGGAAAAAGAAGCATGAAGTGGTGTTTCTTAAGAAGCCTATTCGAAGAAGAGAAACAAAGAGCTTTGAAATCCAGAAGGAAGTTGTGACACGAGATATCACTTCAGTCGAATTGGAGCTGGATAATCATAAGGAATATGCATCCAAATACATTCTTTGGAAAGATAAAGCAAAAGTCATGTTTGTTGAGAAGGACTTCACTATGGTGAATATGTCAACAATAATAGACAGATACACTCTCAAACAAACATCACAAGAAGTAAGGCGTAGAGTTAATTACTTCGTGCTGCAAAGAATGGTGGAGCTTATAGGGACGTATGAAAATGTTCCTAAGAAAGCCATGGAACACATCCAAAAGTACCATGCTAAAAGATATACTGAACTTTATGAGGGATATGGTGACTGGAGAAACATCGATGATGCGAATGAGGATGTGAGTATAGATGAGGAAGAACTTGTGTCTAGTATTATTGGACAGAAAGGATGCCCTCCTATACACCTGAAGCAATGGCTGCCTAGGAAGCCGAATTAGCTGCTAAAGCTGCTAGGAGAAAAGCTAATTTTGGTAAAAAGACTGCTGAGGTAGTGGAAGCCGAGCTGAAAGAAAAAAGCAAGAAAGTCAACAAGATGAACAATGAAGCTCCAAACTATCAGCCATGTGCACTGGAAAATCCTCTCAGGATCATAGATGGCAAAGAAGAAATCTATGCAGATAGTTTTCACAAGCTGAGGACCAGTGTACTGAAAGGTCTATACTGGAAAGTTGTTGGATCATCTCACAAACTGGAAATGCTGTGTGCATGGGAATTGGAAGTTATATTTTATAGTAGGAGAGATGAAGATCCAAAACTTGACAGAAACAGAAGTGTGACCTTGAATTCTTTTCCTGGCAGAAGATTTAAGATTGAGAACAACATCTTGAAATTCAGAACTTACACCTATGATTTTGAATCATGGTTTGATCTGAAAGATGTTCAGAATGTCTATTCTAAACAAATCCAACAGTACATTGATGAGATTGAAGATGATGTTGTATCTGCTGATGAAAAGAAGCTAGTGCAAAATCTCAGAAAATACTTGGAAGAAGCTCTCCACAAAAAGAGAGAGAACAGACAGAACAGGAAAGCTTAATAACAAGATAAGTAAATCTCATATCTACTCAACCTCGAGGAGTACTTGTTTTGCTTTAGATCATTGTCCTATGTAATGCTAAATGCTTGGAAATGCTCTTGAACCCTATTCTGATCTATGTTAGTTAAGTTGTCAGCATGCTTGTATTGAGAATTTGTTGTTATTGTCCATAAAACAAATTGGGGGAGATTTTTAGGATTTATGGGTGATAGCATAGAGACAACTTAACTAGTACTTAGTTTATTTGTACAGGCTAAGTAGAACATACTGTCACATCCAGAGAGTGTTCTTGTAATCAAATAATTGCTGAAATGTAATAAGTATGTATCTTGGAAGAAGGTCATTGATATGTTCAAGCCTCAAGAGAATACATCAGTTCGACAACAATAATAAAGTTACTGTCAATACATTGATGGTAATGTTACAAGAAGACTGCATGTTGCAAGGTCACGATAACAAGTTTCATTTGACAGCAACATTAGCTGAAGCAGGGGACAGCAACATTCTCACACTTGACAGCAAGTTTGGAGTTCCGACAGCAACATTGGTGGGAGCTCATACTGTCAACTACTGAATATTCCTATGAAAGCAAACTTGGCGGCAAGGGTTACTGTCTCACTGAATTATTTGATTTGGGGATTTTATCTCAATCAAACCCTCGTAACAGTTTAGATGTTCGAGAAACAGATTTGTTGCAATACGTCAAAGATTGTAGCAGACCTGCAAGACTACGACAGAAGTTTGAGAGATCACAAAACGAGGCTCAACAATTCAAGAGTATGACAAGTCTGCATCTACTAGAATTGTTATAGCTAATTTTGGAAAGAACCCAGAATGCCTTATGTTTAAAAATAACTCTGATTGTATAGCATTTTAGGAAAGGTCACATGGGTGGGCAAATTGTGAGGAGCTGTCACTTGAAAACGACAACAGCTCCGCGACCCATGTGACTGAGATGCTAAAGAAAGATTATTCTATATATAGACACATCTCTCATTCTTTCAGAAGAGATTCTCACAAGAAGTCGAAGCTTGAGAAAACCATTTTTCTCGAGGTTGTAGCAACATATTAGAAAATAAATAAAATATTTATTTTTTGAGAACATCTTGAATTACTACTTGTAATTGCAATTCTTGTGTAGATAGTTTACAATCTTATCATTGTTGTTGAGTTAACGATTTGAAATTATCTATATTGCATTCAACCCCCCCTTCTGCAATACACTCCGGGACCAACAATTAAATTATATCCATAATAAATTATACTCTATTTTATTTAATCATATAATTTCAAAAATATTTAAAAGTAGCCCGTGCTTTGCACGGGCCATAAGCTAGTATTTATAAGAGTACAATACCAACTTAGCTACACAACACTTTATACTGTTTGACAACATCCCATAATCACCTATATATAGTACCTCAGCTAGTTTACGTTTAACCCCGCCATATAAAATCACATTTATGTATATGTATAATAAGCATCACTTAATATATATATATTGCTATCTAATTCTTTTAACAATATCAGCATGTAATCACATAGGATCACATAAGCACGTAACACGTAACATGTTTAACAATGTCAACACATTATCAAATTTATGCCCATCTCATAATATGGAAATACACTTTAGTATGCTAGCATGGCATGGTATTCTTAACATGTAATCCAACTTTGCAAGTACAATTCCATAACCATTTAACATATCCTTAATACATTTACAACATAATTATTTATTTCACTTTAATACAATCACGTCCATATATTATAAGCAAGTTTCCGAGTTCCGGTGTATTTTTATTAATTAAAATCTTTTTACTCAATAAAAATGACCATTACCAACTTTTTTAATCTAGTAAACTCCATAACTCCATTGTTCTTCATTGTAAAATCAAATAAAAATTGCCATAAAATTGCTAATACTATCCCAAGGTTAAATAAAATTACTCTCTCTTAAAAGCACTCTTTACCTAATTTATAAAAATCCTCAAAATCTCTTTATTAGTCCTTTTTCTGAATTTCATAACTATTTAATCTTCTATCTTTTACCATTTCCGTTTTCTTACAAAATTACAATATTTTCCACCAGTTTATTCAACCCATTCTCTCAATTTTTTTTTCACCATCCTAATTTGCTAACTAAAATAATCAAATCTCTCTTTTCTTCGCTCTTTTCTTATTCTTTTATTTCTCTACCTCTCTCTGGGCTCTCTCTCTCTCTCTCTCTCTCTCTCTCTCTCTGCTCTGTCCCAACTTAACACCATAACACACACACACACACAGACACACACACACACACACACACACACTCACACACACTAATCATCCTAGTAACACACATACACTTACCATACTCACTTTATAACCACCTTTGATTACCCACTCACTAGTAGATTCTTATTCACACTTGTTAACACTCACACCACCTAAACATGACTACACTCACACTTCACCTGCATACAAACGCTCTCAAAACACATACCTCCGGTCTGCACACGCGAACACGTACATGCACAACACTAGTTCATAAGAACACACAGATAATCTCACCTGCTCCAAAACACACGCTCAGAAGCACACCGTACACCTACACGGCTCCACACACATGTACCGGCATATATACACTCACACACTCGATTGTTTCCTCCCTACACTCGAAAATATACACATGCAAGCTCACACGCTACTCCAAAGCCTCTCTAAACCTTTTTCCCTACTTTACTTGGTCACCATAACCCGTGAACACCAAAAACGAACACACCCAGCACCAATCTCTTCTCTTTTCTCTCTCTCGGCCTCCCATGTCTACCTTCTTCCATCCCACAACCTTACTACCATCATAAACTCTCTAATCTTTATCTAAACAACATCATCACCACCATATAACATACACACCAGTCATAAACACTTAAACAAACAAGAAAATTGTTTTTTCAAAGCTTTAATAATCAAAACTTCACCGAATTTGACATGCAATCCACATAAACCACATATATACTCAAACAACAACCATATATACCTTGCATGTAAGCCTAGTGTTGTGAGGGAAAATTGGTACAACACTTCAATAAGAGAATTACAAGGATAAACCAAGAAAATCCAAGAATATCAATTAAATAAACCGGATTACAAGCCAAAAACCCTAGTATCATAAACCCTAATTCGAATGAAAGAAGAAGGATTATTTGGACTGAGTTTGCAAGCACTCCGAGCGATGGTGACTGAATAAAACCTATTCAATCGAGAGAGACCAGCTTAGTGTTGGGACAATCAGATCTTGGCACTGCGATTTTTGATACAATAAATTAATGAGTACGAATAGAAAAATCACCTTGTTAACGGTTGATTCCACGCTCTTCAATTGTATTCCCAAATTCTCTTGAGCGAAGTGTGGCCTTCGTCTTCTCAAGTTAACCTCTCTTCTTGCTCCTGGGAGGCTACAAAATTTTTTCGACCAACCCTAGCAAGAAGAGAATAAGAATATATATAGGGCTACAATAGGGATCATGGACAATTAGGTTGGGCCTTCTAATTACATCTTGGGCATAGCCCAATGTAATTAAATATTAATTCAATCCACTAAAGAATTAATATTTGCACTACCTTTCCCAATACCGTAATTTAATTAATTAATTCGGTTCCAATATTATTTGCTTATTAAATTCCCCATGTTTAAAATATCGCATGTCCATTAATTAAATAAATTACTGATAATTCATTTAATTAATATCTTTTATCCTTGATCATCCACTCAACCTTTATTTAATTATGCCGGAATAAATCCACCTGCAGGGTTTCACATAATTAAATCTTTTTGAGCTTTCAAGGGGACATCATTAACCTGAATATTATCAGGATATGGATTTCTTCAATAAATAATATTCACCATATATATTATTTCATCACCCAAAATATAATGAAATAAATCAAAAGAATTATTTCATATATAAATCAAAGAATGTAAATAATATACACGTGTCAATTACTATATCTGGATTAAGAACCTAAGCATTAATAATAACATAGAATCTTAGTTCACCTTCTTAATCAGTACAAGGGAACAATCCTAAATTTGATCCTGTTCAATATACACAAAGTATACTAGTATTATTTAATAGTCAATATAAACTATTCTAAATAATACTACAGCCATACCAGTGGATTGTCCAATACCACCTGTGCTGTGAACCTTATTATATTATATAAACCGTATTTAACAATCTAATATTCTGTATCCCATTTGATACTAAATTGTCCACAATATATAATATTAGACAGCACGTAAACATTTAAATGATTCTCAATAAAACTGGGCCAGAAATAAATGTATATACTTTAAATAAATATTTTCAGTATACACCAACAATCTGCCACTTATACTCAAAATATTCTATGAGTATATCAATGTTTATTTAATCCACTATTACACAAAAAACTATGTGTCATTCCATCTGACTCCTATCGCTTCCACATGCCTGTCAAAAACTTTGGCTGGCAAACTCTTTGTGAAAAGATCTGCCCGGTTGTCTTCTGATGATATGTGAGCCACAACTATATCTCCACGCTTTACGATTCCTTGTATGAGATGATACTTACGTTCAATATGTTTAGCTTCTTTGTGATCTCGCGGTTCCTTCGAATTTGCCACAGCACCAGTGTTATCATAATACACTGTCAAGCTCCTAGGCAAATTAGGTACCACATCCAAGTCCAAAAGGAAGTTCCTGAACCATACAGCCTCCTTTGCAGCCTCGAAGGCCGCCACGTACTCAGCTTCCATGGTAGAGTCTGCAATGCATTTCTGCTTTACACTCCTCCATATAACGGCTCCACCTCCCAAAGTAAAAACATATCCCGAGGTTGATTTCCTCTTACCCCTATCTGATTGGAAATCTGAATCAGTATATCCCAAAGGAAATAGATCTGAGGCCTTGTAAATTAACATATACCCCTTAGTCCTTCTCAAGTACATGAGTATTGTTTTTACTGCACTCCAATGTTCCTGACCTGGGTTCGACTGATATCTACTAACCATGCCTACAGCAAAGCAGATGTCAGGCCTCGTACATAACATAGCATACATTAAGCTTCCACATGCCGAAGCATAAGGAACTGCTTTCATTCTCTCTATATCCTTAGGTTTCGAAGGACACTGCTCCTTGGATAGAGCCACTCCATGCTTAAAAGGTAGAAAACCTTTCTTAGAGTTCTGCATGTTAAAACGAGCTAATACTTCATCAATGTAGGGCTCTTGAGATAAAGCCAACATCCTTTTCTTGCTATCCCTTATTACTTTGATCCCAAGGATGTATGCCGCTTCACCTAAGTCCTTCATTTCAAATTGTTTGAACAACCATGCCTTTACTGATGACAACATCTTAACATTGTTTCCAATGAGTAAAATGTCATCCACATGCAGTACTAGAAAAACCACTGCATTACCCTCACTTCTCTTATACACACATGATTCGCTTGGACTTTGATCAAATCCATATGACTGGACTGCCTGATCAAAACGAATATTCCAGTCCCTAGAAGCTTGTTTTAGCCCATAAATAGACCTCTTAAGCTTACAAACAAGATGCTCTTGGCCTTCCTTAATGAATCCTTTTGGTTGTTGCATATAGATGGTTTCCTCAAGACTTCCATTAAGGAATGCTGTCTTGACATCCATTTGCCAAATCTCATAATCGAGATGAGCTGCTATAGATAAAAGAATCCGGATCGACTTAAGCGTAACAACCGGCGAAAAGGTTTCCTCATAATCGATCCCTTCTTTCTGAGTATACCCTTTTGCAACAAGTCGTGCTTTCCAGGCTTTCACCTTTTTGTCAGATCCTCTTTTCTTCTTGTAGATCCACATACATCCAATGGGTTTTACACCTTTGGGTGGTTCCACGAGCTCCCAAACTTGATTGGAATACATAGATTCCATCTCAGATTCCATTGCCTTTTGCCATAGATCTGCATCTTTATCTAGAATTGCCTCTTCGTATGTCCTGGGATCCTCATCATGTACGCCAGAGACCAAGTCCGAGGACTCTCCCAAAAACATGAATCTATCTGGTTGTTGAACAACCCTCCCACTACGACGAGGCACTGGTGCAGTATTAGTGTTAAGTTGTGCATTTTCTTGTGGCTGTTCTACTTGTACTATTGGAACTTGGGGATTATCTGTCCCTCCCACTAGTTCCTCTAAAACGATACTTGAAATTTCAAAATTTCGAGTGTTTGTTCAAGAATTCAATTGTTTGTTCTTTAAACACTTGAAATTTCAAAGATTTGAAGATCAAAGGAGGCTTTTTGCAAGCTTTTGGTTGAAGATCAAGGATTTTTCTTGAAGAATTTGAAGTGTTCTTCACCTAGTTCATCTATTTTCTCACATTTGATCTTTAAGGATTCAAAATGGCTGGAAGTTCATCCAATGATATTGCTTCGAAGCTTGCTGCTAGATCTCTCGGAAGAGGTAAATCTCCCCCTTCACTTGTTTTAGAGCGTAGGGTTTACTCTATTCCTGAATTGCTAGAGGAACTAGGAGATGCCTTCCCTAATAATTCGGAGTTAGACTTTTATCTTTATCCTTCTTATGTCACTGAATCTGAGGCTAATGAATTAGCTAATAAATATGCCATAAAATCTCATTATAAAGTTATTCCACCCGAGCCGGGCGATAGAACATGCAATTGGAGTCCCGAAGACTTATTTGTTTACACTGATGTCATTGAATCGGGTCTTAGATTTCCTTTACATGATTTTATAATTCGTTTGTTAGCCGAAGTTAGGATTAACCCCTGTCAATTAACCCCCAACTCATGGAAGGCAATTCATTGCTTTATGGTATTATGCCTCCAAAAGGAGTACCCCCTTAGCATCCCTTTGTTTAGGAGTATATTTCTATTTCGAAATAGTGCAAAAACTCGACCGGATTGGGTCAACATCCAACACCGTCCCGGTTCTTCCCACATTTTCGACTTCTACTCTTGTCCCGAGACTATTCTTAACTGGAAGAAAAGGTTTGTAATTGTTCGTTGGAGAGGTGGAGATTGGGGCAGATATTTCAGGCCTCAATTTTGCAAAGTAAATGATCCGGGAGGATTCGATAAAAGGCTTTTCCCGACTGAATTATTGCAAAGGGTGGAGCTCTGTAAAGATAAAGGAGAGACTCATTTCAGAGCTATAATAAAAGAATTTAATCTCAGGGCCGTTGGACTTAGTTCAGTCCGTGAAGAGGGTAATCTTCATTTCACGCTTTCATTTTCATATGAAATATATTTATCCTTAGACATATGCTTGTGTTATTTTGTGATTTCAGCTTCGGAGATCATCGATACGGAGCTTGGAATTGGGGGTCCAGATGAGGTCACCCGGGGATCAATTCAGAGGAAGAACAAAGAGGTTAATCCTCCGAGTCCCTGGGTGCCGGAATTCATGACTCATAGCCTTAACGTCGAGAAAAGGAGGCGGGGCTCGGAAGATTCGCCCTTTGCTGTATTCAAGCCCGAATGGGGCATTTGTGATCGTGACTCGATAGCGGGTTCTACCCTTTTGGCCACTGAGTGGTCGAGGCACGGAATCTCGTCCGCTGATAAGGTGAACATCGTCCAACGAGAGAACATGATTGATGAGACCGAGATGCAGGGTGCCCATGCGACATATTTGGTTGGTTTTTACTTCCAACTCATCATTTTATTTCTAATATTGCGCTTTGCTGATATTCTAACTTGTTTTCTTTTTAGGCTAACGCTTACTTTCAGTCAGCCATCCATCAATCCAAGGAGCTTCGAGACTCTTAGCTGGTAGCTGAAAAGAAGAGTGAACGCCTTACTATGGAGCTAAAAGCATTGGAGGCGCGTACGCTTGCCGCGGAGAAAGGGCTTTCTGACCTTAGAGCTGAAAATCAAAAGCTTGTCATGGCTCGAGCCACAACCATTGATGACTACATGAGTTCCGAGGACTTCCTGTCTTTTATTAATGATCATGATAATCGAGTCTATCCTGGAGTTTTTACCAAGGGTTGGAATCAGGCCCTTAACTCGGTCATTGCCCAGCATCCGGGACTATTTGACCCTGCTGTGGACTTCAAAAGTCCCTATTCAGTTGTAAGTGCTACAACTTCCGGAGTTCATCACGAGAGTTCTGTAGCCATTGTTGAAGAGACTGACGAGGTGCAAGGACATAGGACTCAGCCAGATGATTAGGAGGCCGAGGAATAAGCCGGCTTTAGCTTATCTTAACCCTGCCCCCCGTGGCTTATATCTATCTATGTTTGTATCGAACCTTTCCCTTCAGGGACGTTATCTTAACTATAGCTTATGCCCTTTGCGGCTTATTTATGTATCGCACTAAACCTTCAAGGCTTTATCTTAGCTTTAGCTCATGCCTTTCATGGCTTATTTATATATTGAACTAAGTCTTCGGGGCTTTAATTTATAGTTTGTTTTTTTATGATTTCTAGAGTTTTCTTAGTACTTGGCCATATGGCTCACACACACTCGTGCTTTGGTACAACATTTGCTTTACGTGTCTATAATAACAAAACAAAAAGAATAACTCAATTGAAATCAAGAAACAAACTTCATTAATAAGTTTGACGGAAAAATGTCAATAAATAGGGATCATCCCTTACATAGATACGCTACTTCCTACTTGGAGTTTGTAAACTCTTATATGGTTTGGTCGGCCTTATTTCTACTTTTCCTACTAGATATAAGCTATATCTTACTTAGGATAATCAAACATGGTAGACTTTGAGATTCGATGCATGCCAGGTGCGGGGCACCTCATTCCCTTCCAAAGTCTCCAACTTGTACGATCCTCGTCCTAATGTGCCTTTGACCCGATATGGGCCTTCCCAATTTGGAGCCAGCTTCCCCTTTTGTCCAACTTCAGATGCTTCAATCTTTCTAAGCACCAGGTCCCCCTGATAGAAGAACCTTTCTTTCACCCTTAGGTTATAGTAAAAGGAAGCTTTCTTCTGATGTTCAGTATTCCTAGCATGGGCTTCGTCCCTTACCTCATCGATCAAGTCGAGGGCTATCCTCATTCCTTCTTCATTTATGTCTGGTTCAAAGGCTTCAACCCGTGGAGATACATGCATGATTTCCATGGGCACCACAGCTTCAGCCCCGTAGGCTAACATGAATGGGGTTTCACCAGTCGTCACTTTGCAGGTGGTGCGATATGCCCAAAGTATGGGCAACAGCTCATCCACCCAAGTGTTCCTAGAACGTTCCACCCTTTTCTTAAGTCCATCGATGATGATTCGATTAGCAACCTCAGCTTGCCCATTGGCTTGAGGATGGGCGATTGAGGTGAATCGAAGCTCAATTCCATTTTCATTACAGTAATCTCTAAATTCTTTGTTGTTGAATTGTAACCCATTGTCCGTAACTAGGATCCGTGGTATCCCGTACCTACACATGACATTCTCCCAGAAGAACTGCATGATTTGCTTGGTTGTGATTTTAGCCAAAGGTTTGGCCTCAATCCACTTTGTGAAGTAGTCGATATCTACAACTAGAAACTTCCTTTGAGCAGTGGCCATAGGAAAGGGACCAAGAATGTCCATCCCCCACATAGCAAACGGGATGGGGGAGCTCACGGATGTCAACATCTCTGGTGGTTGTCTAACCACTGGTGCATGCTTCTGGCACCGATCACACCTTTTCACGTACTCTTTGGCATCAGCCATCATCTCAGGCCAATAGAATCCAAGCCTGACTATCTTGTGAGCTAGGGCCCTGCCCCCCAAGTGTTGTCCGCAAATCCCTTCATGGACCTCCTCAATAGCTGATTTGGCCTCTTCGGGCCTCAAACACTTTAGATACGGAATCACAAAAGATTTCTTGTAAAGTATCCCTTCAATCAGAGCATACCTCAACGCTCTCACAGATAATTTTCGTGCCTCCATGGCATTAGTCGGGAGCCAACCAGTCTCGAGGTGTGCTCTTAAGGGGTCTATCCAACATTCCCTCACCCCAATAGGTGCGACTAACTTTGAATCGATGTTAGGGGTTCTCAGAACTTGGAAGTAGACACTTCCAGAGTAATTCTCTATCTCAGAGGAGGCAAACTTGGATAAGGCATCTGCCTTGGTGTTTTCTTCCCTCGGAATGTGCTTAATGTAGCACTCATCAAATTTAGTCATTACTGGATTCACAATCCTTAAGTATTTGGACATGGTTTCATCCTTTACCTCAAACTCTCCATTGACTTTGGCCACAACTAGCCATGAATCTCCACAAACTTTAAGATTCTTGACCCTCAGTACTCCTGCCAAACCAAGCCCAGCTATCAAAGCTTCATACTCTGCCTCATTATTGGTTGTTGGAAAGTCCAACTTCTAGGCGTATTCAATCGTAAATCCATCAGGACTTTGTAGGACAAGACCTGCACCGCTTGTTTTTGTTTTCGATGCCCCATCAAAATAGAGCATCCAGAATTACTTCTCTTCGATCGTAGGTTCTTTGTCTTCCTTATCGCCATCCTGAGGTATCTCCTACCCCCCGGCTTCTTGGTTGTCAATGGTACATTCAACCACGAAGTCAGCAAGTGCCTGCGCTTTGATGGCCGTCCTTGGCTTGTACTTAATATCGAATTCTCCCAACTCAATTGCCCACTTAATGAGCCTACCACTGGCTTTAGGGCTGTGCAAAATATTCCTCAATGGCTGTCCTGTAAGGACCTCAATCTTATGTGCCTGAAAATAGGGCTGTAGTTTCCTAGAAGCAGTTACCAATGCAAAGGCAAACTTCTCAATAGTGGAGTAGTTCAACTCTGCTCCGTGTAAAACTTTACTCACATAGTATACGGGTTTCTGAACCTTGTTTTCCTCCTTTACCAGCACCGCACTCACAGCTTGACCAGAAATTTCTAAGTAAAGATAGAGGATTTCTCCCGTACTTAGCTTGGCCAACAGCGGGGCCTCAGACATATACTTCTTCACCTGCTCAAAGGCCTCTTGGCTTTCTTCAGTCCACTCAAAGTTTTTTACCTTCTTCAAGGTTTTAAAGAACGAAAAACACTTGTCCCCGGATTTGGAGATGAACCTCCCTAACGCAGCAATCCTCCCGGTTAACTTCTGTACATCCCTTATAGAACGTGGTGGTTCCATGTCCAAAATAGCCTTGATTTTGTCGGGGTTGGCCTCAATTCCCTGTTTTGAAACCATAAGACCCAAAAATTTTCCAGACCCAACACCAAAAGCACACTTGGCCGGATTCAACATCATCTTATGGTGCCTCAGCACTTCAAATGCCTTGCGTAGATGTTCAATGTGATCTGCCTTGTGTAGGATTTTCACCAGCACATCATCCACATAGACTTCCATAGTCTTTCCAATGAGATGAGCGAAAATCTTGTTTACCAACCTCTGATATGTAGCTCCTGCATTTTTCAGTCCAAAAGCCATGACCAGGTAACAATACACACCGAAGTCAGTGATAAACGATACCTTAGGAATATCATCCTTATGCATCTTGATCTGATTATATCCACTAAAGCCATCCATGAAGCTTAACATCTCATGCCCAGCCGTGGCATCTATCAACATATCAATCCTTGGCAAGGGAAAACAGTCCTTTGGGCATGCGTCGTTCAGATCAGTGAAGTCTATACACATCCTCCACTTTTCATTAGCCTTCTTGACCATCACAGGATTGGCCAACCATATCGGGAACTGGATTTCCTCAATGAACCCTGCCTCTAGAAGTTTGTCAACCTCCTGTTTTATGGCTTCTTGCCTCTCAGGTGCGAAATTTCTCTTCTTTTGTTTCACTGTCTTCCGGTTTGGATCCACATTCAGGCTGTATGTTATCAATTGGGGATCTATCCCTGGCATGTCAGCTGCTGTCCACGCGAAGACATCACTATTGTCTTGCAAAAAGAAGATCAATTTGCTATTCAAGGGGTCTTTCAAAGATGCCCCGATGTAAGTAACCTTCTCAGAATCTCCCAACTCCAAAGGTACAGGAAGCAAGTCCTCTGCTGGTTTTCCTCTCCGCTCTTCATTCTCCCGAACATCCATATCCTTGATTGGGAGGACCTGTCCCCCGGTTCCATCCGGCCTTAGTGCGGCCACATAACAACTCCTTGCCATCTTTTGATCCCCTTTCTCTTCTCCTACTCCATTTCTGGTTGGGAACTTAACCTTTAAATGATAGGTAGAGGCAACCGCCTTGAAAGCATGTAGTCCCGTCCTACTTAGGATAGCATTGTATGTGGATGCAGCTTTGATAACCAAGAAATTTAACATCTGAGTTGACTCCCGTGGCTCCTGCCCTATAGTCATGGGTAGCTGAATTGTTCCCTCGACTTTCGATTCCACTCCGTTGAACCCATATATGGGCATGTTTGACGGTGTCAGCTGAGACTCAGTGTATCCCATTTTTAATAAGGCATCATGAAACAGAATGTCCACCGATGCTCTATTGTCAATCAAGAGACTCTTCACTTGGGAGTTACCTATCACAGGTGAGATAACCAGGGGGTCATCATGGGGAAACTTCACCCCTTCAAGGTCCAAATCATCGAATCCAATCGAGACTTCCGTCTTTGCACGTTTTGGCGCTTCCCCTACAATGTGCATCACTTCTCGTGCATACGCCTTTCTGGAATTTCTACTTGTCCCAGCCGCTGTTGGGCCACCGAAGATCATGTTGATCACTGGCCCCCGGGGCTGCTGATTGCGGTTACGATCCTCATCTTTCCTATCATAATCTCGCCTTGGGTTTCCTCGATCCCCATCTTTGCAGAATTTATTCAATTTTCCCTTGCGGATCAAAAACTCAATCTCATCTTTCAATTGTCTATAATCATTGGTATTGTGTCCCACATCCTTATGGAACCGACAGTACTGATTCTTGTTTCTTTTCTCAGGATCAGTCCTTAGTGGCTTCGGCCATCTCACATCCCTGTCTTTTTCTATCTCCATCATGATTTGACTTCTTTGAGTGTTCAGTCTTGCGTAATCCGTAAACCTTTGCCCGAGACTCCCCTTCTTAGGGGCTGAATCAGAATCCCTGCCCGTGCGTGGGTACTTATCTCTAGCATCATATTCCTGTTCCGACTTCCACTTCTTAGAGTTGTCACCATTTCCGGTGTTCCCTGTTCCTGACTCTTTCTTTAGACTATCTTCCGCCTTGATGTACTTGCTCGCCCTTTGTTAGAGCTCAAACATATTTTCAGGGGGAAGCTTAGCCAATGACATTTTAAAATAAACATTCGAAGTTCCATTCTGCAACGCCACCATGGCTACCTTATTTTCCAGGTTTGTAATGTTGAGCGTTTCCTTTGTGAATCGCTTGAGATAGTCTCTAAGATTTTCGTTCTTTCCTTGTATCACAGTCATAAGGGATGCGGAATCTTTCTCATGAATTCTTCCTCCTATGAACTGGCTGACGAAAGCATTGCTTAGCTCTTTGAAAGAGGCAATGGAGTTTGGTGGTAGGCGGCTGTACCAACGTTGTGCCATGCCCGCTAATGCTTGGGGAAACGCCTTACACTTCAAGGCGTCACTGGCGGGTTGTAACAACAGTGCGTTAGAGAACGTTCTTACATGATTAGCGGGATCTCCCATTCCATCGTAAGCCTTTATGGTAGGCATCTTGAACATTCGTGATATATGTGAATTCATCACCTCCTCAGTGAATGGAGGGGTTGGATCATCAGAATCTCCAAGTTGCATTAAGTCTTCAGGGTTGCCTCTAGGGGTTTCGACCCTCGTTTTTCCACCTCTAGGGACTTCGGTCCTTCTCTCTCTCCTTGGGGTTCTTTCCAAATCAACAAAAAAAATGTCTTCTCCCATCACTGGTGGGGGTCGATTCTGATTCTGTCTTCGCTGTTCCCTTTCTATGTCCTTCTTTAGTTTTTGGATCTTGGCCTTATGAGCCATGATTTTTTCAGCAGCCATTAAGGGAGGTCGATCATGGGTTCTTCGACGTCCAATAGGTTCCTTACTTGGATGACGTCTCCTCGGGGCTTCATCCCTATCTTCTTCCGAGGATGAGTCATCAGAATACGGGCCTGAGTAGTCATAGTATTGCTGGCCTTGATTTGGTCCTAAACCTCTGATGTAAGGTGGATTGTACAGCTCGTGTATCTGGAGGGCGTGACCACTTGGTCTGGCCGGATACGGGGGATAATCGGGCAACCCATATATCGGGTTCGTGCTTGCGGGGATCACGGTAGTAGAGATCTGAGCGGTGGGTGGAGCGGACTGCCTTCCGAGAGGGGCGACCACCATCTGAAGGGGATTTGTCCCTTGGGTGGTGGGATTCGTCACTAAGGGTAATGACTCATGAGGTTGCGCTTCAGTTCCTTGTGGCTGAGTGACCAGCGGTTGAGAATTCGCCCCTGGGGGTACTTGTTCCCCGATCGGGGGTGCGGTGGTGTTAGTGATGGTTTCAGAAAGTATTGGTGTTCTCCGGGTGGTAACCATGGTTGATATCCGTGTCCCACAGATGACGCCAATGCTATGGAACGAAATATCGGGTGTATTTGTCACGTATTTAATGTTAGGGTTTATGGAAGCTTCGAGCTTTAATGGCTGATCAAGTGTTTCGTGACTTAATTCAGGTCCTCACAAGATGCATACGTATCTTGAAAATACCAAGAATCAAGCCAAAAAACATAGTTCTGTTTGTGGAGGAACAGGTCCTTATATAGGTGATGAAAACCCTAGAATAAGAGTTGAATTAGGAGACTTGGTGGGCAAGTCACAGCTTTGGCCCAATTCTAGATCCTTCCAGGAAGGAGGTGGATAAGCATTGTAGTTGTATGCCTTGGAGGCTACTCTAGAAGTGATTTTGTAACACCCCCAGATCCGGGGTCTGGGATCCGGTCGTTACGGTCTCCATTACTATTCACAATACTTGAACTTACTTCAACTCCAAATAAATTACATCTTTATGACCCAACACAACAATATAAAACACATCCGTTATAGTCCCAGAGATGAAATCAGAGTAACTACCAAATTTTATTAAGCACAATATGAGTTCTTATAATCCAAAAGAATTTCAATATGAATACATACTCTTTGCCATCCATTTGAATAAGTCATAGTAGAGCATATACTTGGTAGTGAAAGAATAAATCTATCCTACCAATAGCTTTCTCTTCGGCTCTGGTAGTCTCATCGTCCTCTCCAGCGTCGAGTACGCCTTGTGCGAGTCATCTGGTCTAGCTGTTGTTGTGATATAATAATAAAGCAAGGGTGAGCAATAGCCCACCAACAATAATATTTAACTGAACGATAATATATAACAGTTCAAAAGTATCTTTCAAACCATATGCCATGCATTTACGGAAATGATGCCAGTATAATATGAACGATGATGTTACAAGGTAACTCAAAATGTAAATATATGTAGGAATATCTGCTATGTCGAAAATAAGCAAGATATTATCATTTATCATATAAAGAGGAACTTGCAAGGAAAATATTGCAATTCCAGTTATTAACATTTTTCGAAGTCCTACAACCTGAAAGAAGTCTCTTCGATACCTGTTGCGGAAGACACCGTCAACCTGAAAAAAGTCTCTTCGATACGTGTTGCAGGGAATTCCCAATTTGGGAGATGAACCAATACTGAAGTTATCACGCGCTAGCTGTCCCACTCCCTGATGATCAGTCGGGGATGGTACAATCCAATATAGTTTACTACCGGTAGCAGGAAGAACTAACGGCTCCACTTGTCGATTGCCTTTAATAGTAACTCCCTGGCCAATGGTTAGGCCTTGTGATGGACCGCGCGACTCGGCCGCTTACACATGACTCCTAGTTCGAATAAATCCACAACATTGAAACGTAGAGTTTGTCCTCCCTTCCCCAAGTGAAATACTTGTTGATAAGACTCCACAAAGTAGTTGTATCTAGTTGGAAAGGAAAATTCACCAACATTTCCCAAGCTTTTGCTTGTTAATGGATATCAACTTGTTCCAACAATCTTACCCCTCGAATGATGAGAAGGTACACACAGACTTAATGAGTCCATAGCAACCAAGTTGCGAGTGAAAAGGATAAATTATGACCGGGAAGTCAACAAGATAAATAACCTTTCTCAAGTAAGGTTCTCTTATAATTTAAGAGATAGATTCGAGTGAAGAATGAAATCTTGAGGACCTTTCTTAATATAATATTAATCGTAGGACTCCGAAATATTTTACATAATATTTGGAGGTGAAAGATAATCTCCAAATAATATAAATCATTTTAAAAAGAATTTAAAAGAATTAAATAAATATTCCAAGAATATTTATTAACTCAATAATAATTACGGAATATTATTAAATCATAATGTTGCTCGTAAGTAATCCTCGAATGAATATATAGAATTATTTACTAAATAAATCCCTCCTTAAATGAATATTCAAAATAATATTCATTAATAATTAAACTCCAATAAGTATTTAAAATAATATTCAATAAATGAGTCAAACTATAAATGAATATTTGAAAATGATATTCATTTAATAAATAATCTTCTAAATGAATATCCAAATAATATTCCTTTAGTAATCAAAAACAATATTATGAGTAAAATATTATGAATAATATTTTTAAAGGAATACTATTATGAATAATATTTTTAAAAACAATATTATGAGTAAAATATTATGAATGAATAATATTTTTAAAAATATTATGAATAAAATATTATGAGGAATAATATTTTTAAAGCAATAATCGAAAAAATATTCCTTAAGTAAATATAACTTCCAATGAATATTTTAAAATAATATTCATCAAGTATATAAACCTTAAATAAATATTCGAAAGTAATATTCATTTAATAAATAACATTCTAATGAATATCGAAATAATATTCAATAAATAATCAACTCTAAATGAATATTCGAAACTAACATTCATTTAATATTTCTCGACTGAGAAAATACTCGAATAACATTCCTCGAAATATTTCCAAGTAATTGATAATTTATGGAAATATAAATAATGTTTAATAATAACATTCCTCAAGATAAATAATAATCTGCCGTTGGAATCCCTCCGGGTTTCCTCGACTATCTATATCTCAAAATACCGACTCCCGGTCTATATTTAAGAATGAATATCATATGCCCTTCGCTAAGGGTCTTATCAAAACAATCCGGCTTATAACTGATAATTTGTATATAGTCTATAAGCCAATATCAATTCAGGGAACAGGTATCATAAACTAATTTGACAATAGGCATGCATGCTATGACATATGTATCAGAAACAACAGATATACATATTATCACAACAACAGTTCCAAGGTATTGGAAACTTGCCTGGTACTCAGGTGTGGGTGGAGATAGCGTGTCCTGGGTCTGCTCGATGATCTATAAAGAATCAGAACATTCGAGATTAACCACTTAACACCTTTTAAAAGTCTAAGTATAAACTTCACTTAAGTCGAAACACGTTTTGGAATTATCTCGTTATACACCTTTTAGTGTAACTCTTTTTATCACCGATATGATCCGACAATCGTTCTGTAAGAACCCCAAATTTTGGATATAATTAAAACTTTTTATTATGTATTGAGGTAATGGTGAATAGTGATTACGACTACGATGTAACGATTGAGATAATGAATGAAAGGAATAGATTTGAATTCAAATGTTTTTATGCCATGAAGAATGCTAATGGTTGACAACTTAGGTAAGAATAATCTATCTCCTAGGGGAATAAGATATGGCAATTCCAAGCAGGAAAATATTCTCATGTCATCCGGATCGATAACGATTAGTCCAGTAGTTCCGTGAGAGGGTTAAGGACCGCCCGAGAAAGAACAAGGACATTGTCATAAATATAGGGAATAAAGGAAGAATAAAGAATGAATAGTGTTTTTGGTGGAAAAGAGAATATTATGAGACGACACTATATAAAAGTATTCGGAATGGATTTCCGAGTTCGTAATAGTGATCCAGGGGAAAATAAATGTATGTAAAAGCTGTCGGATTCTGAAAAACCGCACTTTTATTTTCTCCGAGAGTTCCCTGGACACTTATAGACTTACGAATTTAACGAAAGGATTTAAGGAATATAAATTCGAAAGTTAGTAAGAAAGATGGAGAATGATAGTATTAATATTAAGAAGATTCCCGGTAAACCCTAATTAGAAATCCGTGAAATACTCCTCCGAACGATCAACGAATTGAGCAATAAACGGACAAAGAAACAAGCAGAGAGTCAAGACATAGTCATGTGCAAGTGGATAAAGGCAAGTAACCAAGGTAGTTACAAGTTAACTAGCATCATTACAAAACTAACCAAACACTTAGCTTACAACACACACCTTACCACAAGAATGCAACACTTGTCCACTTGATTAGCTCATCCATGACCAAAGCACTTTAATAAAGTGGCTTTAGGCTAGATATTATCCATACAAACAAAATAATGCAAGATTAGATGCAATCAAGACCAAGCAACTCCATTTCTCTCCATTTTGAACAAACTGCCCAGCAGAACCTCCTCCAAGTAGAAAATTCATATCTCCATTTCTATCCATGATAAAATCACCAAATTTTAACCATAGCTTCTGCACTCAATGGGAAACATAAATTCAAAATTTCATGGCAATCTAATGAGTGTATCCTAGTCAAATAACTTTCCCAAATTGAAGAAACCAAACTGCCTGTTCTTGACAGTTTTCTGTAACAATTTTCAAACAGCCATATTTCCTTCATTACTCAATGGAATTTGGTGTTCTTTAGCTTGTTGGAAATCTGGTTAGATACTATACAACTCTCCTTTAGAAACCTTGTCCAGAAAAGCATGGTAAGGGCCTCGTTTTTGCAGATCTTTGAACTGATGAATAATAACCTTCATGAACTAACTTTGATTTCTTGTTTTGTTTGGATGATCTAAGCAATCCTAAGTCTATACAAGGACAAACCAAGGCTTAGTCATGTATTAGGATACTCCAGGGAAGGTATAACTCTTAAGAAACCCTAGAACTTATTTTGAGTTTTTGTGATTATTGGATTAGTTTTGATGATGATGTGGTTTTAAGCATATAAGCACGATTATGTAGTTGATTTAGTTCATTTAGCCATATAATGATTAAGAGGATGAGTTGAGATGTTCCTGGACTTGTGAGGTGTATATCATGAATGTAAGATGTTTGGTTTGCCCGGTGTGGCTTGGTTGAATTGTTATGATTTTTAGAACGTTCGATATATAGCCATCGTAATCATTGTTGTCACGTCGGGCGACTAGTCGCGACTAGTCGACGACTAGTCGACCTTTCGTTTTGTTCTGCTCGACTTGGAAGCTCGACTAGCTATTTGTACAGATTTCGCTCGACTGGCTTCGACTGGGTCGACTAGTCGGGGCGACTGGTTCGACCAGTCGACCGACTGGGTTAAAATTGCAAAAAAAAATAATTTTCTTCAGTGTGTATGTTTCAGATGATGTGTGTGTAGTAGTATTACTTAATTTATGTTGCAGGTAGTGGGGTTTCATCCGCAGGTTCAGACAGCTCTTCTATGTTTTCTGCTTTTCCTTGGACGAGAAGAAGGAAACAGAGATGTTTGCTTTTTTGTATGTAAAATTATATTAGTGATTAGGGTGTAATAGGGGGCTTTGGGACCATGGTCTTGAATCTAAAGTAGCTTTAGAGGATGATTAAAATAGAAGATGATTATATATCAATTAATATTACAAGTAGCTTTTGTCTGCCACTAGTCTCAGTTAATATTTTATATTTGTTTGGTGTGTGAGCATGTGCTTTCCTATATGTTATATAGTGCATGTATCAGCAATTGTGTTCACAAAAAGCAATAATGAAATCATAATGTTTTGTCTATAGTTGGAACTTGGAAATTTCTAAACTAGAATTAGATTACATTATTTCTTCTATTCTATTATTTCCCTAATCTTCTTTCAATATTCTTGACATATGGTGGTCTTTATCTTCGTAGTATCAAGATTTCCTATATATACATATAAGAGAGAAAAGGGAAAAAAATTTGTTAGAACTTAAGAATAGAAGTTAGAACACACATATATTATATATATTAAGTATATAAAAAATATATTTTTTAATTTTATGTCATGTCGACTAGTGTCGACTAGTCTACGACTAGTCTCGACTAGTCACGACTCGACTTGCCGGGCACCCCGGTCGACTCGACTCGACTTACCGACGTGACAACCATGATCGTAATGCCGAATTCTTGTTAACACTTAGAAACATTATGACTGTTCCTTGTAGATCTCGAGCCATAGATTGTTTTGGCGCAAGAATCGAAACATTCCGACTTACGGTTTAGGAGTTATGGTTAAATTACTAAAATTGGTTCGGAACCGTAAGTAAAAGTTCGTAACTTCAATTGAACCCTCGTAAAGCATGTTACTCAGTGGCGAATCTTGGTAAATAAATACTAGAGGTCATAAGGAAGGTATGAAAGAAAACCACATATCAAACGGATCGTTTTCCGATTTTATAAAAATGTTGGAATAGAAGTTAAACGCGAACGAACCCCTAAAAACCCTCTTGGTTATAACTTTGGTAAAACACTTAGAAAACGAACGATAAAACTCGAAGTATAATATCGGTTCATAATTGATCAACTTTAGAACTTATACGACTTAAGTATATACCGAGTGTGGGTACGATGACATGTCGTAATAACGAAAAAATGTCGGATCGTATCAGTAATAAAAAGAGTTACAATAAAAGGTGTATAACGAGATAATTCGAAAACGTGTTTCGATTTAAGTGAAGTTATACTTAGACTTTTAAAACGTGTTAAGTGGTTAATCTCGAATGTTCTGATTGTTTATAGATCATCGAGCAGACCCAGAACACGCTATCTCTACCCACACCCGATTACCAGTCAAGTGTTCAAAACTTTGAACCTGTTGTTGTGATAATATAAATGTGATTGCCATCTTACATATGCCATAGCATGCATGCCTTGTAACACCCCCAGATCCGGGGTCCGGGATCCGGTGGTTACGGTTTCCAATTCTGTCCACAACAATTACATCTCTATGACCCAACACAACAATATAAAACACACCCGTTATAGTCCCAGAGATGAAATCAGAGTAACAATCAAATTTTTATTAATCACATTATGAGTTCTTACAATCCGAAAGAATTTCAATATAAATACATACTCTTGGCCATCCATTTACATAAGTCATACTAGACCATATACTTGGAACTGAAAGAATAAATCTATCATACCAATAGCTTCTTCTTTAGCTCTGGTAGTCTCATCGTCCTCGCCTGCGTCGAGTGCGCCTTGTGCGAGTCATCTGGTCTTGCTGTTGTTGTGATATAATAATAAAGCAAGGGTGAGCAATAGCCCACCAACAATAATATATAACTGAACGATAATATATAACAGTTCAAAAGTATCTTTCAAACCATATGCCATGCATTTACGGAAATGATGCCGGTATAATATGAACGATGAAGTTACAAGGTAACTTAAAGTATTTGTTTGTAGAAATATCTGCTACATCAAAAGTAAGCGAGATATTCTCATTGTCATTAAAAAGAGGAACTTGCATGAAAAGATTGTAATTCCAGTTATGAACACTTTTCCAGCTCTGCCAACAGTAATCATGTTGCAGGAAATAAATAAGTTTGGATGATGAACCAATGATGGAGTATTCACCGCGCCCGCTGTTACAATCTTGATGATCAGTCGAGATCGTACAGCTCAAATTAGATTTACTACCGGTAGAAGGAAGAACTGACGGCTTTACTTGTCTACCGCCTTACTAGCTCTCCCCGGCCAACGGTTGGGCCAAAGGGGATGGACCGGCGCTACTCGGCCTCTTACACGACTCCTAGTTCAATTAGAATTCATGATTCTGAATGTAACGTTCGTCCCCCTTTCCCCAAGTATAATACTTGTTGATAAGACTCTACAAAGTAGTCGTATCTAGTTGGAAAGGAAAATTCACCAATAACTTCCAAGCTATTGCTTGGTAACGAATATCAACTTGTTCCAACAATCTTACCCCTCGAAAGATGAGAAGGTACACAACGACTTAATAAGTCAATAGCACCCGCATTGCGAGTGAAGAAAATAATTTATGACCGGGAAGTCGACAAGATAAATAACATTTTCCAAGTAAGGTTCCTTTATTATTAGGGAGGTAGAATCAAAGAAGAATGATGTCTGAGAACCTTTCTTGATATAAGATTAATAATAATATGACTCCGAGATATTTTCCGTAATAATCGAAGAAGATAAACCTTATTGAGGTTATCCTAAGTATGGAATAAATATTCAGAGAATATTTATTGAATTAAAATATTTAAAGAATATTTAGGAATATGAAAGAATATCATTAATCAGAGTATTTCTCCAAATAATCCTTGAAGAAACATCAAGAGAATATTTATTGAATAAATAAATATTTAAATGAATATTCAAAATAATATTCATTAATTAATAAGGAATTTAAATGAATATTCAAAAAGTAATATTCATTTAGTAATCCAAGCTTTAAAGGAATATTCGAGATAATATTCGATAAATAAATCAAGCTTCAGATGAATATTAGAATAATATTCATCAAGTAATTAATATCTTAAATGAATATTCAAAAGTAATATTCATTTAATAAAATAATATTCTAAATGGATATTCAAATAATATTCATTTAGTAGTCCAATCTTTAGAAGAATATTCGGAATAATAATCGATAATCTATTCGACTTTAAATGAATATTGAAAAATATTATTCGTCGAATGGTTACGTTCAAATAATTATTTGAAGTAAGGATCGTTAAATAAATAATCTCGAACGAATATTCAAATAATATTCGTCGCCCAAATAATGGAAAATATTTACTTAAATATTTTCCTCCGAGGTGATCTCGATATATCAAGAAATATTGACTCCCGGTCTATATTTGACGAATAAGATGTATACGCCCTTCTATGAGGGTCTTACAATAACCGGCTTATAATTGATACGTTAGTTATCTAATTTATAAGCCAATAAACAATCAAGGAACAATCATAACGATATAACTTGAAAGTAGGCATGCATGCTATGGCATATGTATAACAGAAAACATATATATATATATATATATATATATTCAATCACAACAACAGCCTAAAAGAAGGGAATTGAAACTTGCCTGGTAGTCGAGTACGATAAGGGGTAGTGGTAGCGGGTCCCGGGTCAGCTTGGTGATCTATAAATAGCCAAGACATTCGGGATTAATCACTTAAAACTTTAAAGGTTAAGTTATACTTAAATCGAAACACGTTCTCGAGTTATCTCGTTATACCCCTTTTAGTGGATTTCTTTTATCATCGATCCGACCCGACATTCGTTCGTTAATACGACATGTCACTGTACTTACACTTGGTATATACTGAAGTCATGTAAGTTTTAAGGTCGATCATTTACGAACCAAGAGTATACCTCGAGATTTATCGCCCGTTTTCTAAGTACTTAACCAAGTTTATAACCAAGTATGCTTTTAGGGGTTCGCTCGCGTTTAACCTTGATTCGAACATTTTTATAAAATCGGAAAACGATCCCTTCGATATGTGGTTTTCTCTCACACCTTCCTTTTTACCTCTAATATTTAATTATCAAGATTCGCCACTGATTTCGTAGTATTAAAGGAATCCAATTTCAGTTACGAACTTGCAATTACGGTTTCGAACCACTTTTCGTAAATCGGCTATAATTCCTAAACCGTAAGTCCATTTCACATGATCTTTATATCAAATCGAAGCTTATAACATCATCTACCTTAACATGGCAGAATTTAAAGCTAGGCCGTGAGCTAAAGCTACTGTGATGCACGTTTTTCAAGGTTTAACGAAAATCGGGCATTACGACGGCTATAAATCGGATATTTCCAAATTCCAAACTTTCCAATAATCATAGTTTCCACCCCAAACAACATATACATGTTATTCAACCATGAACTAAGGCCAAACAATGCCTTTCCGTTCATCTAAAACATTTTAACATTTAACAAAGCCCAATCATGTCTCTAAGGTAACATACATGCATAATATCACTAAAACTCACTTAAAACTCATGATCCATCAAGAACATGCTTAAACTCAAAACAAGATCTAGGGTTTCAAGTTGTTATACCTTCTTGGGAGTATGAACTAGCCTTAAAAATCTTGGTATAATCCTTAGGAGTGTTTAAGCTTGCTAGATCAACCAAAGAAATCAAAGAAAACAAGATTAGTTCATGAAGAACACTATTCACCCTCATCTTGGATGATTTATTTGAAAATGGAAACAAGGGAGTTTGAAGCTAATATTTTTAGGAGATCATTTTTATGAAATGTAATACTCACCATAAAAAATTGGAGATCAAACAATGGTTGGAAGTTGGATTTTGAATTCTCAAAACTTCAAAAATTCGAAGTGGGTTTTTCAAGGGGAAAAACAGAGCGATTTTGTCGAATTTATTTGACCACTCAAACGATCTTCAAAAATTATGAAATTAAATCCACAACTTCATCTTGATGTGTAGAAGCTTCGTGAATTTTTTCATGATTTTTAAATGAGTAAAACTGGGCGAAAAAAAATCGTAAAGATCCCCCTGTCCTGGAAAACCAAACTGATGGAAATGGGGGAGAAAGAGTATTTGCTTGGTTGCCTTGGTTTGCTCTCATCCAAATGAATTATTGTGATAATATCTTGTATAAATTGCCTTTATTAAAGTGGTGATGCAATGGATGAGGTGTTTGGAGAGACAAGTGTTGATGATTTGGTGGTAAGATGATAAAGTGTTGCTAAGTACTAGTTAGCTTTCTAATCTTGCTAGTTGGTATTGTAACTAGCTTGGTTACTTTGATCTTATCTTGCTTAAAGTGACTATGTCACCTTCCACTAGCTCATCACACCCCTTGGTTCTCTGCTTGTCTTTTTGTCCGGTTATTGCTCAATTTCATTTGATCGTTCATAGGAATATCTCAAAGGTTTCTAGTTAGGGTTTTACCGAAAACCTTCTTAACAATTATAATACCATTCTCCATCTTTCTTAATACTTCTCGAATTTAAATTCCTTAAATCCCTTAAATAAATCCTCAAGTCTTGCAGTGTCCAGGGAAATCTCGGAGAAAATAAAAGTGCTATTTTTCTGAATCCGATGTCGTTTACATACACTTATTTTCCCCCTGGATCACTAATACGAACTCGGAAATTCGTTCCGAATACTTCTATATAGTGTCGTCTAATAATATTCTCAATTACACCAAAATCACTATTCATCCTTATTCTTTACTTATTCATCTAGGGTTGTACAATTGTCCGTATTCTCTTTCGATCGTTCCTTAACCTTTTTACGGAACCACTGGATTAATCGCTATCGATCTGGATGACATGATAATATTCTTCTGCTTGGAATTGCCATATCTTATTCCCTTAGGAGATAGATTATTCTTACCTATGTTGTCACCCATTAGCATTCTTCAAGACATAGAAATAATAAAGTCGAATTCCATTCATTCTTTTAAAATATCAACTATTACATTGTAGCCGTAGCCACTATTCATTCTTACATCATTAAATAAATAAAAGTTTTAATTCTACCCAAAATTTGGGTTCTTACATGCCTATTGTCAAATTATATTATGATACCTGTTCCCTGAATTGCCATTGGCTTATAGACTAGATACAAATTATCAGTTATAAGCCGGATTGTTTTGGTAAGACCCTTAGCGAAGGGCATATGATATTCATTCTTAAATATAGATCGGGAGTCGGTATTTTGAGATACAGATAGTCGTGGAAACCCGGAGGAATTCCAACGACAGATTATTATTGATATTGAGGAATGTTATTATTAAACGTTATTTATATTTCCATAAAGTATCGATTACTTGGAAATATTTCGAGAAATGTTATTCGAGTATTATCTCAGTCGAGAGATATTAAATGAATGTTAGTTTCGAATATTCATTTAGAGTTGATTATTTAATGAATATTATTTTTATATTCGTTAGAATGTTATTTATTGAATGAATATTACTTTCGAATATTCATTTAAGGTTTTATGTACTTGATGAATATTATTTTAAAATATTCATTGGAAGTTATATTTACTTAAGGGATATTATTTCGAATATTCCTTTAAAGCTTTGATTATTAAATGAGTATTATTTGGATATTCATTTAGAAGATTATTTATTAAATGAATATTATTCTCAAATATTCATTTAAGGTTTGACTTATTTATTGAATATTATTTTAAATACTTATTGGAGTTTAATTATTTAATGA
Organism: Saposhnikovia divaricata; assembly: GCA_036435485.1. Taxonomy (NCBI): domain Eukaryota; kingdom Viridiplantae; phylum Streptophyta; class Magnoliopsida; order Apiales; family Apiaceae; genus Saposhnikovia; species Saposhnikovia divaricata. Next base: position 246,128,704 of record CM071594.1, on the reverse strand, counting down.
ATATTATTTTGAATATTCATTTAAGGATGGATTTATTTAGTAAATAATTCTATATATTCATTCGAAGATTACTTACGAGCAGTACTATGACTTAATAATATCCCGTAATTATTATTGAGTTAATAAATATTCTTGGAATATTTATTTAATTCTTTTAAATTCTTTTTAAAATGATTTATATTATCTGGAGATTACCTTTCACCTCCAGATATTATGTAAAATATTTCGGAGTCTTTTTACGACTATTTTATCAGGAAAAGGTTCCCAACTCTTTATTTTTCATTTAAATCTATCTTAAAAGGATTTAAATGCTCGCTCAAACTTCCATATTATAGGGGAACCTACTTGAGCAATGTTATTTATCTTGTTGACTTCCCGGTCATAAATCTTGTAAAACTATTCGTTTCACTCGCAACTTGGTTACTGTTTATCAATTGAATCTGTGAGTAACCTTCTCATCATTGGAGGGGTAAGATTATTGGAACAAGATGGTATCCTCTAACAAGCAGCAGCTTGGGAAATGTTGGTGAATTTTCATTTCCAACTAGATACGACTACTTTGTGAAGTCTTATCAACAAGTATTTCACTTGGGGAAGGGAGGACAAACTCTACGTTTCAACGCTGTGGATTTATTCGAACTAGGAGTCATGTGTAAGAGGCCGAGTCGCGCGGTCCATCACAAGGCCTAACCATTGGCCAGGGAGTTACTATTAAAGGCAATCGACAAGTGGAGCCGTCAGTTCTTCCTTCTACCGGTAGTAAACTATATTGGGCTGTACCATCCCCGACTGTTCATCAGGGAGTGGGACAGCTGGCGCGTGATGACTCCAGTATTGGTTCACTTCCCAAATTGGGAATTCCCTGCAACACGTATCGAAGAGACTTCTTTCTGGTTGACGGTGTCTTCCGCAACACGTATCGAAGAGTCTTCTTTCAGGTTGTAGGACTTTGAAAAATGTTAATAACTGGAATTGCAATATTTTCCTTGCAAGTTCCTCTTTATATGATAAATGATAATATCTGGCTTATCTTTGACATAGCAGATATTCCCACCTGTATATGCATTTTGAGTTACCTCGTAACTTCATTGTTCATGTTATTCTGGCATCATTTCCGTAAATGCATGGCATATGGTTTGAAAGATACTTTTGAACTGTTATATATTATCGTTCAGTTAAATATTATTGTTGGTGGGCTATTGCTCACCCTTGCTTTATTATTATATCACAACAACAGCTAGACCAGATGATTCGCACAAGGCGCACTCGATGCTGGCGAGGACGATGAGACTACCAGAGTCGAAGAGAAAGCTATTGGTAGGATAGATTCATTCTTTCAGTACCAAATATATGGACTAGTATGACTTATGTAAATGGATGGCAAAGAGTATGGATTCATATTGTAACTCTTTTGGGTTGTAAGAACTCATAATGTGTTTAATAAAATTTGATTATTACTCTGATTTCATCTCTGGGACTATAATGAGTGTGTTTTATATTGTTGTGTTGGGTCATAAAGATGTAAATTATTTTATGTTGAGGTAAGTTCAAGGATTGTGGACAGAATTGGAGACCGTAACGACCGGATCCCGGACCCCGGATCTGGGGGTTTTACAAAAATGGTATCAGAGCGTACGTTATAAACCCTAGAGATGAGGCGATGTTAAAACAATAAATTCACTAAGATAATAAGAACTCTTGCCAAGTTCATAGTCGGACTACTTAATGTAGTGATGACCTATAAAACCCTTATGGGAACTCTTAAGTATCATGATGGTAACTTAGCTCGATATCGTATCGACGAGTAAGGCGACAGACCTTGAGGCATACGAGCAGCAGCGTGATGATGCTTTATTACATGCTGAAGAGCAGCGGGGAAATTTAATAGAGTACCTTACTGAAGACCCGGAAGAGGTTCCAGCAGATAAGGAAAAAAATCCTGTTAGGATAAGGAACTTACCCTCGAGGAATGAGGGCTGCAGCCAGAAAGGCTGTGATGATTAAGGTATAGTGCTCAGAAAAGTGAGCATAAAGAACTAAGCTATTAGCAAGAGAACTGAAGATTCATGTTGGATTCGTAGCCGGACTACTGGATGAAGTACCAACAAGTAAGACGGATTAGAAGAATTACTCGAGATCTTATACGGAAATAGATGAGAATCCTTAGAGACTTTCATATTAACGAAGAAAGAGCTAGAGGGATGTATGATTAGCAAAGACAGCGATATAAGATGAGGAGCAGAGTCCCTAGGAATAGTTGAGAAGAGGCAGTAAGTGCCATGTCATTTGATAAATGAATAAGTATGAATATTGTCAGTAATAATTCGCCATGAGAAGGCAGATGTCATAGGTTGTAATTTATGGAACCAAATTGAGGTTGATGAAGTTGTTTTATTCAGGAAAATGTCCATTTTATGAATGAATCGGTTAGAAGGTGAAAACATTGGGAAGTGACAGCATGATTGGATAAAGTTATATAAGGAAGTAGTAAGCAAGACAATGATCTCAGAACCTACCGGAAGATAAGACCAGTGAGTCAAGATGAACTCATAATGAGACTATTGTTAGAGACTAAGTATAGGGTTCATTTAACTCAGTGAAATGATGAACCAGAAACGTTAGATGCATGTGATTCAGAGGAATATTAAATTCTTTCTTTTCTTTGAATGGATTATAGTAGTTACCTTAAGTTTACTCCGACGCGGAATTATAACGGATCAAGTAATACGATCAGCAGTTAAAGAGAAAAATGTGAGAAAATCTTCCTGGAGCTAAAAGATGAAATTGGTAATGACCTAGAGTTGGCATTGTTTAATGGAAAAAAGGAGACTTTGTGCTTCCAACGATGCTTCGCATAAAAGATTAGGATGTGTGCTTGCGCAGCACGATAAAGTACTTGTAGATGCATTCGGACAACACGGTTCACCAGGTTCGGATGGCCTTAGTAGTGCCAATTTTTGTGGAACAACCAACTCCGACGGTAATGTTCCTTCTGAGACTAGTGGTTAGGTAGACTGACATTGGGAAATATTGAATATCAGGACGTATAGGTATCAAGATGTTGTGACAGGTTTCAGTTTGAAACTGTTTATTCCCTTCTAAGAAATGTATATAATTGGTTCCTCTCCAGAGGTCAAACTTCCAATCTAATGACGATTATTTCATTAATTATGACTGCTTATGGTTCTACCTGCTTGGAGGTTTATAAAACTATTCTTCAGGTTTCGAAACTGGTCTCCTTAATGTTATCAGTAGGTGGATAGATTGACCAAAATTTCCCTGATTCTGGAAAGAAATCCAGAGAATTTTGGCAAACCTTATCTTTTTGATTATCAGAGAACATCATTGAAAAGAATGGAAATTGGAGCGAACCCTGTGGATTGGGTAAGGTTGCTGTCATATTGGTTAGTAGACGGACCCTGAGTATTACAATCGATGGTAGAGATAAAATGATGAAGTGAGATTGGACGGAAACAGGAAATGTAAGTAAGAAACCAGCCGGACTAAGAAACTCCGGGATTGACATAAGTGAAAAGGCTGTTATGCCAGGAATGGTAAGCTTGCGTGGCACGCGGGATTGATAAGAATAGTTGAAAAGATAAAAGTAGAGGAAAGGTGGCCGGAGACAGGCCGAGTAGTCGATTAAGACTTATATGAAGTAAAGTTTTGGAAAGGTAGAAAGGTATCAAAGAAGAAGACACTATGCCGGCAATTGCTAGAAAAGTAATGCTAATTATCCAACCCCTAAAATCATATATTTTTATTTTAGTGTGGCCAGTTGAGGCCAAGTAACAACAGATTATCAAGTGACTAGACCAGCAATGAAAGGACAAAGCAGGGTTGCTTCTAAGTAAGCACCGATTGCAAGGGCTTCTGATATAAAGGAAATATTAATGAGATCGTAGGAATCTTCTACTGAACCCTTTGCAACCCATGTTTGGATTGGGAATTTACTAGACTTTTTGGAATGGGGTCACCCGTACTAAAGTGATTCATGTGTATATGATTGCCCAAGATTACGAGTAAAAATAGAAGTATAATGACTTGAGATGTATGATGTTAGGGTATTATAAATACCATAAATATATTATGACTAAGGGAAGTAAACAACGAAGGTTTATGAAGAGAGTATAGAAATGGTCAGAGATTGATCAGTATGCTGTAGAAATTTTGTATGAGGCAAGTACCTTTGCGAAGAACGATAAGTACTAAGAGATTCACGTTGAACTCGACCAATATCTTCCAGAACATCCTTGCTACCATTACCAAGTTCTGTAAGAGAGCAGATAGACATACGTTGTCTTTTGGAAGGTCAAATAGGCTGACAACTATCTAAAAGAAGAGGTTAGCATTAAGCCACCGATCGATTATCAAATGAGAATGATTGAAAAGAGACCCTTATTAAGGATACATGATTTGATTGCCAAGTATAGGATGCAAGAATTCCTTGGCAGTTGAATTAAGGATAGGATATCCATAAATTAAGACAAACCCTGGGGAATGCACAAGGGATGGCATTAACCCTAATAACGACACTACGAATTCAGATGATATGAGTTGGACTTGCTAAGGCAACAATGACCGGTAAGGATTATTAAAAAGAGTTCTGGAAAGAACATAGATAGAATTATTAGAGTATTGATCAATGACGTTTTGATATACCCTGTACCCAGAAAATACAGGAGGAATGATGAGGATGACCTAAGAAACCTTACAAGGAAAAAGGTAATATTCCGAACTTCAAAATGGAAGTTTGGTAAGGAATGTATGACATAGTACCAATAATGCCAGATGAGGCATGTATGAAACCCTGAGGAAGTATGGATTGAACATATAAAGTTTGAGATTATCCTAAGATAATGAAAGAACTAAGAAAAGAAGTATCCTAAGTAGGATTGGGAATAAACGTGATAAAGTTCCCACAGGTAGGTGGAAGCAATGACTTATGGAAAAAGACTGATAGATATATTTTTCTCCTTCAGCAGAACTTAATGGAGAATGCTTTCACCCAACAGTGATGGGAATGTGGCAGAAAAAATTTGAATTTGAATGTATCCAGAAAACATGGATTACAAGGAATTATTATTATCAGGAAAGGCCAATGAGGTGGCCGACAGTCTAAGTATAAAGGAATAATTACAAATGTTCATACCAAAGAAACAGAATGATATTTGGAAGGACCTTGAAGGTCATATCGGAATGGAGGAATTTACATTCCTTCTGATGACTGTGCAAGAATTGACGGTAATAATATTTTAAGTAAAGATTCGATTCCTGATGGAGTCTTAAGCATATTACGTACCTTAGAAGGTCCCGTTTTGAGGCAAACCGGGACCATGATACAAAATTGACAAAGTAAACCGTTAAGTTTCCAGTCTTTTATGGAAGCTGTATGAGTGATAGTTTCATCAACCTGACTTAGCTGCGATGCTTGAAACTCTTCTGCAATTTTATCTACTTCATGTAATATCGACATCAAGTTCACGAAGTGTTCCTTATGGATAAGGAATAGTGATTACTTTGTCTCCTTAAAGGATTGAAACCCGTATGGTTAGCTATTAATGCACTACGTAAACAACAAGCGATGGCGATTCTTCTAAGAAAGTATATGACAACATAAAGATAAAGAAAGTGCTGCTATTGATAAGCTAAATGGCATGTTGATGAATGACAAGCAAGTTTGTGTTAGTGTACTTCTGCACAAACAAGATAGAGAATATGAGGTTGATGATTCATGATGCTAAATGTATTCCCGTAGAAAGAATTAATGAGACTTGGAGGGAAGGGCAGTTGAGCCCGAGACTTATTAGGCCATCTGAGAGTTTAAAAGTGTTCGGAAGGTGGCGTTCGAGCCAGTTTTACCCCCAAAGCTTATAGCATGGTAGTAACGTGTTTCATGTGGCAAAGCTACACCAGTAAAACGCAGATGCTCAATAGATGATAAGAGTGTGAGCAGGTAGATGTACGACCTGGTCTGACTTACAAAAGACAACTTGTGGAAAACCGCGGGTAGAAAAGAATAAGTGATGAGAAACAAGTTGACATAAGTAGATTATATTGAATCTAAGTTAAAGGGATCGGCCAGATTCATTTCGGAGAATTTAAATTGGAATAATGTGATAATTATAGAGTAAATGTAACGGAATACCAATAAGGAGGTACCAAGTGCAAAAGATATCTCAATAAAGAGATGAAGGTGAAAGTAAATAACAGAAGTAAATAAGAATTAGATAATAAGAAGGATGTGATTGATAAAGAAAAGACTGGGAAAGCAACTATCGAATATGAAGCAAGGAATGTTATGGATGGATTAATAAAAGGGCTTTCTGATGAATTCTCGGGATGACAACCTGATAGTGTTAATATTATAGATATGAAAAAGCTAGTAGCGTGACATGGAATGTCAGTAACAATGGTGTCAAGCGAGAAACTAAGATTTAACCTGAGAGGTTCAAAGATTTTCCAAAAGTAAGTGTTGCTAAGGTTGAACCAGAGTACAGGTCCAGAGAACAGTGGACAAAGCAGCAAGATATGTTGACACGTGAGGTTACGATCAAATAGTATTGGATATAATTATGATTAATTTCTTCCTTAATGAACCTCTATAGTTCAGAGGTAAATTCTGAGTATGATATTTTACAATCATGAAAACTTTCTATAATCCTTTAGAAGTCTTTTCTTTTCTTCTCTTTTATTCATCTTTTTTATGAATTGAGAAGAACAACCCTTTAAGGAGGGGAGGTACTGCTACGTGACTATCTGTCTATGTAATAAAAGTCTAAGTGGAATACCATAACTTGTTTAATTGCTTGTCAAGTACTAAAGGCTGTCCCCCTTCTGTACTAACTATGCAATATAACAAATGTTCAATTGATCATAGTGATCTCTCAATAAATCTTTCCACTTCTCTATATTGATCGAGATTGCGAAGATTAAAGCAATCAGGAAATGCACAGTACGAGCGAGGTTACCTCCGAATTCGCAGGGTGATAGTAATACCAATGTTACTGCAGGTATCAATAAGGATAAGACTGAGTACGAGTATAACCCGGATAGTGTGTTATACGAAAAGTAGCAATGTTGATGGAAAAAGGATAAAGTATGGATTGTAGCACTAGAAGATGTGCTGAGAAAGGGTAGAACGACTAAGAATTGACCGGGAAGCTAAAATGTGATGGGATGCCATCACTTGTGTGTTGTGAAGTACAAGAAGGTTAATTACCTTTAGTCATGTCTTGAATAAGGCACGCAACAAGGTTCATTTGATCATATTGATCACTCAGTAATCTTTCATTTCAAAGAATATTTGTTTGAAAAACTCATAAATTAATTCTACAATTGTGGAACCTTTGCTACGATGTGAAATCGTTCTCTTCAAATATCAGGAATCATAATATCTCGAGTAGTCTTGAACGTATGCCAATCGAGTTTAGAATACTAGTAACGCGTGACGTATAGTACTACAATTAGAGTTGTTCGATATAGAGAGATCAGTAGAGCTCCCAGTATAGTAAATGAGTACCCAGAGTACAGATTAGTAGAGTTGCGGATGCAACACGAGTTGGTAGAGTAAACCCCAGTAACCCTTCTTTACCTGATTCCGGGACGGAATCCTTTTAAGGAGGGGAGACTGTAAGAACCCCAAATTTTGGATATAATTAAAACTTTTTATTATGTACTGAGGTAATGGTGAATAGTGATTATGACTACGATGTAACGATTGAGATAATGAATGAAAGGAATAAATTTGGATTCAAATGTTTTTATGCCATGAAGAATGTTTATGGTTGACAACTTAGGTAAGAATAATCTATCTCCTAGGGGAATAAGATATGGCAATTCCAGGCAGGAGAATATTCTCATGTCATCCAGATCGATAACGATTAGTCCAGTAGTTCCGTGAAAGGGTTAAGGACCGCCCGAGAAAGAACAAGGACATTGTCATAAATATAGGGAATAAAGGAAGAATAAAGAATGAATAGTGTTTTTGGTGGAAAAGAGAATATTATGAGACGACACTATATAAAAGTATTCGGAACGAATTTCCGAGTTCGTAATAGTGATCCAGGGGGAAAATAAGTGTATGTAAAAGCCGTCGGATTCTGAAAAACTGCACTTTTATTTTCTCCGAGAGTTCCCTGGACACTGATAGACTTATGAATTTAACGAAGGGATTTAAGGAATATAAATTCGAAAGTTAGTAAGAAAGATGGAGAATGATAGTATTAATATTAAGAAGATTCCCGATAAACCCTAATTAGAAATCCGTGAAATATTCCTCCGAACGATCAAGGAATTGAGCAATAAACGGACAAAGAAACAAGCAGAGATTCAAGACATAGTCATGTGCAAGTGGATAAAGGCAAGTAACCAAGCTAGTTACAAGTTAACTAGCATCATTAAAACTAACCAAACACTTAGCTTACAACACACACCTTACCACAAGAATGCGACACTTGTCCACTTGATTAGCTCATGCATGACCAAAGCACTTTAATAAAGTGGCTTTAGGCTACATATTATCCATACAAACAAAATAATGCAAGATTAGATTCAAGCAAGACCAAGCTACTCCATTTCATTACTCAATGCAATTTGGTGTTCTTTAGCTTGTTGGAAAGCTGGTTAGATGCTCTACAACTGTCCTTTAGAAGCCTTGTCCAGAAAAGCATGGTAAGGGCCTCGTTTTTGCAGATCTTTGAACTGATGAATAATAACCTTCATGAACTAACTTTGATTTCTTGTTTTGTTTGGATGATCTAAGCAATCCTAAGGCTATACAAGGACAAACCAAGGCTTAGTCATGTATTAGGATACTCCAGGGAAGGTATAACTCTTAAGAAACCCTAGAACTTATTTTGAGTTTTTGTGATTATTGGATTAGTTTTGATGATGATGTGGTTTTAAGCATATACGCATGATTATGTAGTTGATTTAGTTCATTTAGCCATATAATGATTAAGAGGATGAGTTGAGATGTTCCTGGACTTATGAGGTGTATATCATGAATGTAAGATGTTTGGTTTGCCCGGTGTGGCTTGGTTGAATTGTTATGATTTTTAGAACGTTCGATATATAGCCGTCGTAATGCCGAATTTTTGTTAACACTTAGAAACCGAGCATGTGACGGTAAATATAATTTCCTGAACTTGATAATATTATGACTGGTCCTTGTAGATCTCGAGCCATAGATCGTTTTGGCATGAGAATCGAAACATTCCGACTTACGGTTTAGGAGTTATGGACAAATTACTAAAATTGGTTCGGAACCGTAAGTAAAAGTTCGTAACTTCAATTGAACCCTCGTAAAACATGTTACTCAGTGGCGAATCTTGGTAAATAAATACTAGAGGTCATAAGGAAGGTATGAAAGAAAACCACATATCAAATGGATCATTTTCCGATTTTATAAAAATGTTGGAATAGAAGTTAAACGCGAACGAACCGATATTATACCTCGAGTTTTATCGTTCGTTTTCTAAGTTATAACCAAAGTTTTACTTTTAAGGGGTTCGTTCGCGTTTAACCTTGATTCGAACATTTTTATAAAATCGTAAAATGATCCGTTGGACATGTGGTTTTCTTTCATACCTTCCTTATGACCCCTAGTATTTATCTACTGAGATTCGCCACTGAGTAACATGATTTACGAGGGTTCAATTAAAGTTACGAACTTTTACTTACGGCTCCGAACCAATTTTAGTAATTTGACCATAACTCCTAAACCGTAAGTCGTAATGTCTCGATTCTTGCGCCAAAACGATCTATGGCTCGAGATCTACAAGGACCAGTCATAATATTATCAAGGTCAGGAACCTACATTAACTGCCATGCTTGGTTTCTATGTGTTAACAAAAATTTGGCATTACGACGGCTATAAATCGGATATTTCCAAAATCAAAACCCTCCGATAATCATAGTTTCCACTCCAAACAACACATATGCATGATTTCTAACCATGAACTGAGGCTAAGTAATGCCTTTCCGTTCATCTAACTATTTTTAACATTTATCAAAACCCCATTCATAATCATGCTTATAATCATGCTTATAATAATATCATCACCAAAACTCATCTAAAACTCCATTAAAACTCAAAACAAAAACTTGGGTTCTTGAAGTTTATACCTTCCTTGGAGTGTGTAATAGCCTTACTAAGCTTTTTCTAGTCCTTGTATAGCCTTAACAAAGCTTGAATCAACCAAAGAAAACAAGAAATCAAAGATTAGTTCTTGGAAGTTACTATTCACCCTAAACTTGTAAAAATCATAGAAAATTGAAAAATAAGAATTTAGCTCTCAAATTTTTACCACTTCTTAGGCTCTTCATAAGATTTGTTTTTAGTCCTAGATCATCAGATATGAAGCTTCCTAGCTAGGGTTTTGAGCCCTCTTTTTCTGCTAGACAGAAACTGGGCAGATTTGTTTCCCCAACTTTGAGCATGGATTTGACTAGGCTATACTACTTTGTTGGCCATGAAATTTTGAGCGAATATTACCCATGGAGTGGAGAGGCTATGGTTAAAATTTATTGATTTTATCATGGATAGAAATGGAGATATGAATTTTTCTTTCATAGTGGTTCTTGCTGTGCAGGTTTAAGAAAATGGAGAGAGTTTGTGTTTTGCTTAGTGTTTTGGTGTTTAATGCAATAATACAAGTAATATCAATCTATATTGGATGCATCTCTTTCCTTTTGTGTTGTTAACACTCTATTGGTGCCACTTGTTGATCCATTACTTGTCCAAGTGTTGGCATTATATCAAGCAACTCCATTATTGGTTAATTGTAATTACACCACTCCTTTGTTAGTTGACTTATATGTAAGTCACTTGTATCATTCTTTTTCCACCAATTGCACATGTCATCTCTTGGCTGTTTATTTGTTTCTTTGTCTGGTTATAGCTCGTTTCGATTGATCGTTCGTAGAAATATCTCACGGATTTCTAATTAGGGTTCACCGGGAATCTTCTTAATATTAATACCATCATTCTCCATCTTTCTTACTAACTTTCGAATTTATATTCCTTAAATCCCTTCGTTAAATTCTTAAGTCTTTCAGTGTCCAGGGAACTCTCAGAGAAAATAAAAGTGCGATTTTTCAGAATATCGCACAGAGTCGTTTGTCTGTCGTTCACTTTTTAGCTTCCCGGAATCAGGTAGGAAGCAAAGAGTCGTTTGTCTGTCGTTCACTTTTTAGCTTCCCGGTCAATTCTTAGTCGTTCTACCCTTTCTCAGCACATCTTCCAGTGCTACAATCCATACTTTATCCTTTTTCCATCAACTTGGTCACTTTTCGTACAACACACTATCCGGGTTATGCTCTTACTCAGTCTTATCCTTATTGATACCTGCAGTAACTTTGGTATCACTATCCCACTACGAATTTGGAGGTAACCTCGCTCGCACTGTGCATTTCTTGATCGATTTAGTCTTCGCAATCTCGATCAATATAGAGAAGTGGAAAGATTTATTGAGAGATCACTATGATCAATTGAACATTTGTTATATTGCATAGCTAGTACAGAAGGGGGCCAGCCTTTAGTACTTGACAAGCAATTAAACAAGTTACGGTATTCCACTTAGACTTCTATCACATAGACAGATAGTCATGTAGCAGTACCTCCCCTCCTTAAAGAGTTGTTCTTCTCAATTCATAAAGAAGATGAATTAGAGAGAAGAAAAGAAAAGAGTTCTAAAGGATTATAAAAAGTTTTCATGATTGTAAAATATCATACTCAGAATTTACCTCTGAACTATAGAGGTTCATCAAGGAAGAAATTAATCATAATTATATCCAATACTATTTGATCGTAACCTCACGTGTCAACATATCTTGCGCTTTGTCCACTATTCTCTGGACCTGTACTCTGGTTCAACCTTAGCAACACTTAATTTTGGAAAATCTTTGAACCTCTCAAGTTAAATCTTAGTTTCTCGCTTGACACCATTGTTACTAACATTCCATGTCGCTACTAGCTTTTTCATATCTATAATATTAACACTATCAGGTTTTTATCCCAAGAATTCATCAGAAAACCCATTTATTAATCCATTCATAACATTCCTTGCTTCACATTCCATAATTATCTTCCCCATCTTTTCTTTATCAATCACATCCTTCTTATTATTTGATTCTTATTTACTTCCACCTTCATCTCTTTATTGAGACATCTTTTGCACTTGGTACCTCCTTATTAGTATCCCGTCGCATTTACTCTATAATCATCACATTATTCCAATTTAAACTTTCCGAAATGAATCAGGCCGGTCACTTTAGCTTAGATCCAATATAATCTACTTCCGCCGACCTTGTTTCTCATCACTTGTTCTTTTCTACCCGTGATTTTCCACAGGTTGTTCTTCGTAAGTCAGACCAGGTCGTATATCTACCTACTCGTACTTTTATCATCTATCGAGCATCTACATTTTACTGGTGTAGCCTAGCCACATGAAATATGCTACGATCATGCTATAAGTTTTAGGGGTAAGGCTGGCTTGAATACCACTTTCCGAACACTTTTAAACTCTCAGGTGGCCCAATAAATCTCGGGCTCAACTGCACTTCCCTCCAAGTCTCATTAATTCTTTCCACGGGAATACATTTAGCATCATAAATCATCAATCTCATATTCTCTATCTTGTTTGCGCAGAAGTACACTAACACAAACTTGCTTGTCACTCATCAGCATGCCATTTAGCTCATTAATAGCAGCACTCTCTTTATCTTTACGTTGTCATCTACTTTCCTAGAAGAATCACCATCGTTTGTTGTTTACGTAGTGCGTTAATAGCTAACCATACGGGTTTCAATCCTTTAGGGAGACAAAGTAATCACTATTCCTTATCTACAAGGAACACTTCCTGAACTTGATGTAGATATTACATGAAGTAGATAAAATTGCAGAAGGGTTTTAACCATCACAGCTATGTCAGGTTGATGAAACTATCACTCATGCAGCTTCCATAAAATACTGGAAACTTAACGGTTTACTTCGTCAATTTTGTATCACGGTCCTGGCTTGCCTCAAAACGGGACCTTCTAAGGTACGTAATATGCTTCAGACTCCATCAGGAATCGAATCTTTACTTAACTATTGTTACCTTCGATTCTTGCACAATCATCAAAAGGAATGTGAATTCCTTCACTCTGATATGACCTTCAACGTCTTTCCAAATCTCATTTTGTTTCTTCGGTATGAACATTTGTAATTATTCCTTTATACTTAGACTGTCGGCCACCTCATTGGCCTTTTCTTATAATAATAATTTCTTATAATCAATATTCTCTGGATACGTTCCAACTCAAATTTTTCTACCTCATTCTCATCAATGTTGGGTTAAAGCATTCTCCCTTAAGCTCTGCTGAAGGAGAAAATATAACTCTCAGTCTTTTTCCATAAGTCATTGCTTCCACCTACCCGTCGGAACTTTATCACGTTTATTCCCAATCCTACTTAGGATACTTCTTTTCTTAGTTCTTTCCTTATCTTAGGATAATCTCAACCTTTATAGGTTCAATCCATACTTCCTCAGGGTTTCATACATGCCTCATCTGGCATTATTGCAACTATGTCATACATTCCTTACCAAACTTCCATTTTGAAGTTCGGAATATTACCTTTTTCCTTGTAAGGTTTCTTAGGTCATCCTCATCATTCTTCCTGTATTTTCTAGGTACAGGGTATCACAAAACGTCATTGATCAATACTCTAATAATTATGTCTATGTTCTTTCCAGAACTCTTTTTAGTAATCCTTATAGGTCATTGTTGCCTTAGCAAATCCAACTCATATCATTTGAATTCACAATGTCTTTATTAGGGTTAATGCCATCCCTTGGGCATTCCCCAGGGTTTATCTTACTTTATGGATATCTTATCCTTAATTCAATTGCCAAGGAATTCCTTCATCCTATAATTGGCAATCAAATCCTGTATCCTTAATAAGGGTCTCTTTTCAATCATTCTTATTTGACAATCGATCGGTAGCTTACTGCTAATTTCTTCTTTTAGATAGTTGTCAACTTATTTGGCCTTCCAAAAGGCAACGTATGCCTATCTGCTCTCTTACAGAACTTGGTAATGGTAACAAGGATGTTCTGGAAGATATTGGTCGAGTTCAACGTGAATCTCTAAGTGCTAATCGTTCTTCGCAAAGGTACTTGCCTCAGACAAAATTCTTACAGCATATTGTTCAATTTCTGACCATTTTTATACGCTCTTCATATACCTTCATTGTTTACTTTCCTCCGTCATAATATATTCATGGTATTCATGATACCTTAACATCATACATCTCAAGTTACTATACTTTTATTTTTACTCGTAATCTTGGACAATCGTATACACATGAATCACTTTAGTACGGGTGACCCCATCCCAAAAAGGTCTAGTGAATTCCCAATCAAAACATGGGTTGTTCAGTAGAAGATTCCTACGATCTCATTAATGTTTCCTTTATATCAGAAGCCCTTGCAGTCGGTGCTTTCTTAGAAGCAACCCTGCTTTGTCCTTTCATTGCTGGTCTAGTCACTTGATAATCCTTTGTGACTTGGCCTCAACTGGCCACACTAAAAAAAATATGATTTTAGGGGTTGGCTAATTAGCATTACTTTTCTAGCAATTGCTAGGATAGTGCCTTCTTCTTTGATACCCTTCTACCTTTCCAAAACTTTACTCCATATAAGTCTTAATCGACTTCTTGGCACCGTCTCCAGTCACCTTTCCTCTTTTATTTTTTCAACTATTCTTATCAATCCCGCGTGCCACGCAAGCTTACCATTCCTGGAATAACAGCCTTTTCACTTAAGTCAATCCCGGAGTTTCTTAGTCCGGCTGGTTTCTTACTTACATTTCCTGTTTCCGTCCAATCTCACTTCATCATTTTATCTCTACCATCGATTGTAATACTCAGGGTCCGTCTACTAATCAATATGACAGCAACCTTACCCAATCCATAGGGTTCGCTCCAGTTTCCATTCTTTTCAATGATGTTCTCTGATAATCAGAAAGACAAGGTTTGCCAAAATTCTCCGGATTTTGTTTCCAGAATCGGGGAAATTTTGGTCAATCTATCCACCTACTTGTAACATTAAGGAGACCAGTTTCGAAACCTGAAGAATAGTTCTATGAACCTCCAAGCAGGTAGAACCATAATCAGTCATAATTAATGAAATAAACGTCATCAGATTGGAAGTTTGACCTCTGGAGAGGAACCAATTATATACATTTTTTAGAAAGGAAGTCAACAGTTTCAAACTAAAACCTGTCACAACGTCCTCATACCTATATGTCCTGATATTCAATATTACCAAATGTCAGTCTACCTGACTACTAGTCCCAGAAGGGACATTACCGTCGGAGTTGGTTGTTCCACAAAAATTGGCACTACTAAGGCCATCCGAACCTGGTGAATCGTGCTGTCCGAATGCATCCGCAACTACTTTGTCATGCTGCGCAAGCACACATCCTAATCCTTTATGCGAAGCATCGTTGGAAGCACAAAGTCTCTTTTTTTTCCATTAAGCAATGCCAACTCTTGGTCATTACCAATTTCATCTTTTAGCTCCAGGAAGATTTTCTCACATTTTTCTCTTTAACTGCTGATCGTACTACTTGAAGGTAACTACGATTTTGTGTTTCATATTCCATAGCATGCATGCCTACTTTCAAGATATATTGTGATACCTGTTCCTTGAATTATTGTTGGCTTATAATCTAGATATCGAATAATCAGTTATAAGCCGGTTGTTGATAAATCCCTTAGAGAAGGGCATGTATATCGTATTCGTTGAATGTATACCAGGAGTCAGTACTTCTTGATATATCGTAATTACCTTAGAGGGAAATATTTAAGTAAATATTTTCCATTATTTGGTTGACGAATATTATTTGAATATTCGTCCGAGATCATTTAACTAACAATCATTAGCTCAAATAATTATTTGAACGTTATCTATCCAATAAATATTATTTTTCAATATTCATTTAAAGTCGACTCATTTATCGAATATTATTTCGAATATTCTTTTAAAGCCTGGATTACTAAATGAATATTATTTTGATATTCATTTAGAATATTATCATTAAATGAATATTACTTTGTGAATATTCATTTAAGTTCCTATTTACTTAATGAATACTCCCTCCGTCTCATAAAACTTTTCCCATTTCTCTTAGACACGTTTGCCAACGCACACTTTTACTCGTTAATATTTTTAATTTTGTATTAGTATTAAAAATAAAAACTTCACTGTATTAAAGTACTTATAAATACGAATCCAACAAGATCACTCATGACTATATTTGAATTTATAGATTAGACGCAAATTAGTAATTTGTCTCTTGTTATAAACAGTCCCGACGTTCTAAACGGGAAGAACATTAAGAGACAGAGGGAGTATTATTTTAAATATTCATCTGATGTTCTATTTAATTATCGAATATTATTTCAATATTCCTTTCAAGTCTTATTACTTGAATGAATATTATTTTGAATATGCAGTTAAATATTTAATTATTCAATAAATATTTTCTCCTTTTTTATTCGAGAAGTATTCTAAGAAATACTTCGATTTATATATTCGTTCGTAGCCATAAGCCTTCTGTAATTATTTCGGATACAATAAGTATTCTCTGAATATTTATCTAATACTCTGAAATGACTTCATATATTGTCGTTGACCTTCGATTATTATAAAATTCCTTTGGAGTCGGATTATTATTACTATTATATCAAGAAAGGTTCTCAAAATGTCGTTCTTCCTTCAAATCTATCTTCCAAATAATAAGAGAACCTTACTTGAAAAATGTTATTTATCTTGTTGACTTCCCGGTCATAAATCTGTCAAAAATTATTCTTTCCACTTGCAACTAGAATTGCTATCTATTGCATCTGTGTACCCTCTCATTATTCGAGGGGTAAGATTATTGGAACAAGATGGTATCCTCTAACAAGCAGCAGCTTGGGAGATATGATGTTGAATTTTCTTTTCCAACTAGATACGACTACTTTGTGGAGTCTTATTAACAAGTATTATACTTGGGGAAAGGGGGACGAACTTTGCGTGCAGAGTCATGAACTTCTTTTCGAACTTGGAGTCGTGTAAGAGGCCGAGTAGCGCCGGTCCATCCCATTGGCCCAACCGTTGGCTGGGGAGATCTAATAGGGTGGTAGACAAGTAAATCCATCAGCTCTCCCTTCTATCGGTAGTAAAATCTAAATTGAGCTGTACAATCTCCGACTGATCATCGTAAGGATTGGAACAGCGGGCGCGGTGAATACTATAGCATAAGTTCAATCATCCAGATTCATTTATATTCTGCAACATTATCATTGTTGGCAATATCGGAGAAGTATTCATAATTGGAATATATATATGTTTTGAGTTACCTTATACTGGTATTATCTTCGCTAAGGCATGGCATATGGTTTCAAAGTTGTTTGAACTGCTATATATATATATATATATATATATATATATATATATATATATATATATATATATATATCATCACTATTCAGTTATATTGTTGTTGGTGGGTTATTGCTCACCCTTGCTTATTTATTTTGTCACAACAACAGCTGGGACAGATGGCTCACGTCAGGCGCACTCGGCGCAAGCGGGTTACTCGACCAACCGGACTCCCCGCTGATATGCTAGCTGCCATTGCTGAGGTAGCATAGATAGACAGCTTTTGCTTCCTGTTTAACTATATGTATAATTAATGTAAGCAATGACAAAACTTTTAAACTTATGATGTAATCCTTTTGGCTTGTAATAACTTTTATTCGTGAACCCCTTTATGTAAGACTTATTTCAATTTCATCTCTGGGACTATAACTGTGTGTGTATGAGTGGATATTATTGTGGGGGTCACAGCATGTTACTTATTGATTTTGGACTCAAGTCAAGTATTATGTATGAATTATGAGACCGTAACGACCCGATCCCTGACCCCGGATCTGGGGGTGTTACAGAGATGGTATCAAACCGAGAGTTATATATCCCAAGAGATGATGCGACGTTATATAATAATAAATTCAATAATATAATAAGAACCCTTGCCAGGTTCACCTAAAACCCTTACGGGAACTTTTTAAGTATCATGATAGTAACATAGTTCGTCTTGTGTATGCGAGCGACTTGTCTGCCCAGGAGGTAGCTGCGAGACAGCATGAAGAGGACATGTTCCGGACTAGGGACCCGTATTATGAGCACTTGCCTGAAGAGGAGGACCCTGAGGAGGTCCAGGTTGATGCTGACACTGATGTTATTGAGTCTGAGGAGGAGGACCCTGAGGAGGTCCAGGTTGATGCTGATACTGATGTTATTGAGACTGAGGGGGAGGAGGACCCGGAGGGGGTCCAAACAGGGCAGGACGCTGGGTTAGTTGCCGAGGATGAGGATTTTTGGGTTGCATCTGAGAATAGGACCATGGAGGAGGACACTGATATGACCACTGAGCAGGTCATGGTTGCTGTTGTTGGACAGGCTGTAGATGAGGATGAGCCAGTGGATGATGCTGTAGGGAGTTCCGGACTACGAATGCCACCCCTCTCTATTGAGAGAGCCCCTACCCCACCACCACTACCTGTGAGCCCATTTTCTGATGAGTTTGAGGAGCCTACCCCAGAGCCCCAGCAGACAGAGACTCCACCTCCAGCTGAGCTATCCACCCCACCTCATGTCCCGATAGGGGGAGTCCCAGTATGTGTTCACAACTTGATTGTGAACGGGCTTTATAGAGTGTTGTCAGTGGCGGATGCCAGATTGGCAGAGTCTAGGAGGGAGCTAGCAGCGGAGAGAGCCGCCCGGATGAGGTTACAGGTTCGGAGGACGATCAATGATCGGGCTGGGTATAGGGCTGTGACCCGCATCGAGCTGAGGGCTCGGGTGAGG
The DNA here is from genome assembly GCA_036435485.1 of Saposhnikovia divaricata. NCBI lineage: Eukaryota > Viridiplantae > Streptophyta > Magnoliopsida > Apiales > Apiaceae > Saposhnikovia > Saposhnikovia divaricata. Next base: position 246,109,802 of record CM071594.1, on the reverse strand, counting down.
GTGCGACAGTTACCTACTGATGGGCATGGTATGGTAGCCAGAGCAGAAACCGAGGAGATTTTCCGCATCGCCATGGGGAGGGTTCGGATGATGTTTCGTCGTGGCGGCTGATTTCAGATGTAGTGACGCAGTAGTCTAGTTGTCTAGTCATGTACGGACGTAGCCGGCTTTTATAGGGATGGTTTCATTGTACTTATTTTCCCTTTTGCAGACTAGACAGATAGACAGCATTTCACTTTTGAATTGTTATCGTTGTTAGGATGGTTGTACTTTAAAACTATCGTTATAACTCAGATGTTGTACCTTTTCGGTACCTGGTATATATTTGTTTCCCTTTCAGTTATTTCAATTTTGTTGGGATGCAATCACGAGTTTATTAGCATATGTACTGCTTTCGATTAAGTTGCCATGAGATATAGAACTGTGGGATCCTAAATCCAATCATGTAACGAATTATGCAAGGAAGAAAAATCATTTAAAACAGGTAAGTGAACCTAATATATAATTGTCCAAATTTTCAGTAAAATGCCTCCAAGACGGATGGGCACTAGGGCTAACCCCCGTGAATCTACTGACCAAGAGAGTCACAACCAACATGAGGAAAACCATGAGTATGATGAAGAGCAAGATGAGGACTATAATGAGGAAGAAGATTCCCAGTATGGAGCAGGGGATGAACCCATGTACTCTGAAGACTTTGAGGAGGAAATAGTGGGTGGAGAAACTGAAGTGGAGCAGGAAGGGGAGAACCAGGGCAGAGACCCCATATGCCAGTTTATGGATATGCTTAAGCAGAATCTCAACCAATACCCCCAACCACCACCAGGAAACAACACTTCAGTGGCAAATTCCTTTAGGGCCTTTAAGTCCCTTAAGCCCCCAGAGTTCCACGGATCGGCTAATCCCGTTGACGCGAGGGCCTGGATCAAGGAAATGGAAAAATCTTTCCAGATTCTGAGCATCAATGAGGCTCAGAAGACTGTTTTTGCTACTTACCTACTAAAGGGAGAGGCCAATTATTAGTGGGAGGCCAAAAAGAACATGGAGACTCATGTTATCGTAACCTGGGAGAGTTTTAAACAGTTATTTCTGGAGAAGTACTTTCCGAAGTTCATGACAACTCAAATGGAACTTAAGTTTTTAGAACTTAAATGGGACAATATGTCAGTGGCTGACTATAAGGCCAAGTTTACTGAGCTATCGAGGTTTGTGCCGGAGTTTGTGGATACCAAAGAAAAGAGAGCTAACAGGTTTCAACAAGGGTTAAAATAGTGGATCCAGAATAGAGTGGCGGTTTTAGAAATTACGGATTATGCCACCTTGGTGCAGAAGGCAACCATTGTGGAAGCTGAAAGTGATCAGATGCAGAGAGAAGGAGAAAAAGGGGGAATAAAGAGAAAGTATGCCAGCATGGGTGGAGGGCCCACTGGAGGAAAACCCCAAACCAAGTTTAATAGAGGAATCATTTCCCTACCTGGGAGAAGGGAAGGGTTTAAGCCATCTATGAGCGCAACAGTGAGCCAGGGCGGCCAGCAAGCAGGATTGTCCCATTCCCATCAGTCTAGACCCCCCTTACCATTATGTACTACCTATAGGAAGAGGCATTCCGGTGTGTGCAACCAGAAGCAGATAAACTGCTATAAGTGTGGGCGAGCTGGGCACTATGCTACCTCTTGCACCACGATCATTCCTAATAACACCACTAGTTTCTAGTGCGGACAACAAGGGCACATGAGGAAGGATTGCCCAAGGAACAAACCAGCGGCATCAAGGGCAAGCAAGGCTGCCTCCAATAGACCCCCAACTGCCAGGACTTTTAATATGTCAGTACAAGATGCCGTGAGGGACACGGATTTGATAGCAGGTACATTTTTTCTCAATTCATTCAGTGCAAATGTCTTATTTGATTCGGGAGCAACTAAGTCTTTTATATCTAGAAATTTTGCGCAAAAATTGAAACTTAATGATGAGTGGGTATTTTATTCACTTAAAACGTTTCCAATTGGCTTAAAACGAATGTTTGTACTGGAGTTGTGGTATTTTTTTATCTCTTTTAAGGGTATTGTGCAGGAATGTCAATCACAGGTGTTAAAGGAATGAAGCGGAGCAATCGGAGCGAAAATCGGAGTTATAATGAAGAAAAAGGAAAAATGCAGTTTGCTGAACAGAAGGCATGGCGCGGCAGCGCCCTGTTTGAGCTTGTATATGGCGCGGCAGCGCTGGGAGCATAGAGGTGGCGCGGCAGCGCCGGTTTCACACACAGGAGTGGCGCGGCAGCGCCGTTAGTCTGACGAAAATTCCTGATTTGTTGATTTTTGAGATGAAGTAAAAAATAAAATTCCTTACGAACTACTTGCACCTGGAGGCCTATATAAAGGAAGAAAAACCCTAGAAGAGAGGGAGGTCTGACCACATATTTTATCTACGGAGTTTTGAAGCACGTGATCTCAAGTAATACAGATAGCTTCTTGTTGGTGAATTTCAGGTACTTTTTCAGTGTGTATGCGTACACGAGCTCAAGCACGTAGAGAAGAACTAGCAAGGAGAAAACTTGACTTTGAGAACATCGGTTTAGAAGACGATCTCGAATCAATAGAAGAAATGGTGGATCAAGCACAACCAGCGAAGGCTGTGAGTGAATTCTCTCAGCCAAAAGTGGAGGATATTCATACCAGTATTGTTCACCCAGCTATTGGGGCTAATAATTTCGAGCTTAAGCCAAACATCATTCAGATGATTCAGAATACAATACAGTTTGGGGGTAGTCCTGCTGAAGATCCCAATGCTCATATTAGGGACTTCCTTGAGATCTGTGACACCTTCAAATTCAACGGAGTTATAGATGACGCAATCAGATTGAGACTATTTCCCTTCTATATTAGGGATAAAGTCAAGATTTGGTTACATTCTATGCCATCAGGCTCTATTAAAACATGGGCAGACTGTGCTCAAAAGTTCTTGACGAAGTATTTCTCCATGGTGAAGACAACAGCTTATCAGAATTCTATTTCTCAGTTTGCTCAGCAACCTCAGGAATCTTTGGGGGAAGCTTGGGAAAGGTACAAGGAGATATTGGCACGTTGTCCTCATCATGGGATGCCGGATTGGATGATAATCAGCAATTTCTATAACGGGTTGGGAGCTCAGTCCAGGCCTATGTTAGATGCAGCTTCTGGAGGTGCGCTATGGGCAAAAAGCTATGAGGATGCTTATAATCTTATTGAAATGATGGCGGCCAATGAGTTTCAGAATCCTACTCAACGCTTGCCACCAGCTAAAGTGGCTGGAGTTCTTGACTTGGATGCAGCTACTGCTATTGCTGCTCAACTCAAGGCATTGACAATGAAGGTAGATTCTCTTTCTAATCATGGGACTAACCAGGTTGCTATGGTGTGTGAATTCTGTGCAGGGGCTCATGACACGAGTCTGTGTGCTATCTCATCTGAATCCGCACAATTTGTTAGTAATTTTCAAAGAGCTCAGCAACCAGTGCCTAATGCTTATCATCCCAACAATCGAAATCATCCTAATTTCAGTTGGAGCAACAATCAGGGTGGTGTTCAGCAAACCCAAAATCAGCAGTTCAATGCAAGGCCATATAATCAGAACAATCAACCACTACCTTATGCTCCAAGGCAACCATTCAATCCACCGGGATTTCAACCATCTCAAGGGAATTCATTGAATCAGTCTGAGAAGTCTGAATTGGAAGAGCTTCGAATGATGTACAAGAGTCAGGCGGTGTCATTGAAAACTTTAGAGAATCAAATTGGTCAACTGGCCAATGCATTGTTGAACCGTCAACCAGGAACGCTTCCGAGTGACACAGAGATGAATCCAGGCAAGAAAGATCACAAGGAACAGGTCCAGGCAGTAACATTACGATCAGGAAGAATTCTACAGGGTCAAAACAAAGAAAAATCAACCGAGGAAAAAAGTGAAAAACCGGAACAGTCTGCACGGCGCGGCAGCGCCGCTTCCCAGTATAATACTGGCGCGGCAGCGCCGCAGCTTCTGGAAGAAAAAATTGATTTTGATGCTGGGGTCGAATCTGGTCCTAAATTGCTATCTAATGCTACTCCCTCGACTCCTATAACTTGTAAGAATGATAATGCTCAGAAAGAAGAAGAAGATAAGGTGTTTCCACCTCCTCCATACCCAAAACGAATTCAAAGGCAGAAGTTCGACAAGCAATTTGCTAAGTTCTTGGATGTCTTCAAGAAGCTTCAGATTAACATACCATTTGCGGAGGCTCTTGAGTAATGCCGAGCTATGCAAAGTTTATGAAGGGCATACTCTCGAAGAAATTGAAACTTGAGGAGCTAGAGACCGTTGCCTTGACGGAGGAATGTAGTGCCATCTTGCAACAAAAGTTGCCGCCTAAGTTGAAGGACCCCGGGAGCTTTACCATTCCATGTACTATTGGAGATCTCTCATTCAACAAATGCTTGTGTGATTTGGGTGCAAGTATTAATCTCATGCCCTTATCAGTTTTCATGCAACTTGGTCTTCCAGAACCAAAACCAACTACCATGACTCTACAACTTGCGGACCGTTCAGTTACTTATCCTCGAGGGATAGTTGAGGATGTTTTGGTGAAGGTCGACAAGCTTATCTTTCCAGCCGACTTTGTTATTCTTGACTTCGAGGAAGACAAGAAGATTCCTATTATCTTGGGACGACCATTCTTGGCTACGGGCCGAACTCTTATTGATGTCCAAAAGGGAGAACTCACTATGAGGGTGCACGATCAAAACGTCACTTTTAATGTCTTAAACGTAATGAAGCTTCCAACTGACGATGAAGAGTGTCTCAAAATTGATATGGTCGACATGGTGGTTAATTCCGCGACTCAACACTTGATAAAAGCTGATGTGTTGGAAAGAGTTCTTGCTAATGACTGGGAGGTTGAGAACGAAGAGGATAAAGAACACTTGCAATATCTTAATTCATCTCCATGGAAGAAGTTTGGGATTCCATTTGAATCATTGGGGTTGTCAGAATTGAAAAAGTCTCATGTTAGACTTAAACCATCCATTGAGGAAGCACCTACCTTGGAACTTAAGCCATTGCCTGAACATCTAAGGTATACCGATCTTGGTGCTTCTTTTACCTTACCTGTTATTATATCATCTAAGCTTTCAGGCATAGAAGAGGAAAAACTATTGAGAATCTTAATGGAATTCAAATCAGCCATTGGGTGGACTATAGCAGACATCAAGGGTATTAGTCCTTCTTATAGCATGCACAAAATTCCTTTGGAAGAGGGAGCTAAACCTACAGTTGATAATCAAAGGAGACTGAATCCTGTTATGAAAGAAGTTGTGAAGAAGGAAATTCTTAATTGGCTTGATGCGGGCATTATCTATCCGATTTCTGATAGCTCTTGGGTGAGTCCGGTGCAATGTATGCCTAAGAAAGGAGGCATCACAGTGGTTACTAATGAGAAGAACGAGCTCATTCCTACGCGAACAGTTGCTGGTTGGAGAATTTGCATGGATTATCGAAAGTTGAACAAAGCCACTCGGAAAGATCATTTTCCACTCCCGTTCATTGATCAAATGCTTGACAGATTGGCTGGACGTCAGTACTATTGTTTGCTTGATGGGTATTCTGGTTACAATCAGATTTGCATAGCACCCGAGGATCAGGAGAAGACTACATTCACTTGTCCATTTGGTACATTTGCATTCAGACGTGTTTCTTTTGGGTTGTGTGGTGCACCAGCTACTTTTCAGAGGTGTATGATGGCCATTTTCTCTGACATGATTGGAATTAATATGGAAGTATTCATGGACGATTTCTCAGTCTTTGGGGATTCTTTTGTTGAGTGCTTGGAAAACTTGAGTTTGGTTTTAAAACGTTGTGTGGAGACAAATCTTGTTCTTAATTGGGAAAAGTGCCACTTCATGGTACAAGAAGGTGTCATTCTGGGACACAAGGTTTCGAGTAAGGGTTTGGAAGTTGACAAGGCAAAGGTGGAAACTATTGAGAATCTTCCTGCCCTTATCTCAGTCAAGGGTATTCGCAGCTTTCTTGGTCATGCAGGGTTCTACAGGCGCTTCATAAAGGATTTCTAAAAAATTTCTAAGCCGCTTTGTAATCTCTTGGAAAAAGATGTGCCATTCAATTTTGATGAGGCTTGTTTACATGCGTTCGAGATCTTGAAGAAGAAACTAATTTCTGCTCCAGTTATTACAGCTCTTGATTGGAGCCAACCATTTGCTTTGATGTGCGATGCTAGTGATTTTGCACTTGGGGCCGTTCTAGGCCAAAGGAAAGAAAAAATGTTCCATGTTATTTACTATGCAAGCAAAACTCTCAATGATGCTCAGTTGAATTACACCACCACTGAGAAGGAACTACTTGCTATTGTCTATGGGTTTGAAAAGTTTCGCTCTTATCTGCTTGGTACTAAGGTGACAGTTTATACGGATCATGCTGCTATTCGTTACCTCCTTGCAAAGAAAGATGCTAAGCCAAGGTTGATACGTTGGGTTCTTCTGTTGCAAGAATTTGATGTGGAAATCAAGGATAGAAAAGGGACGGAGAATCAGGTAGCTGACCATCTCTCTAGATTGGAAGATCATGGAAAGTCACTAAGGACAACACGGATATTAATGAGTTTTTTCCTGATGAGCAACTATTCAGAGTGCAAGATGATGAACCATGGTTTGCCGACATTGTGAATTATCTAGTAAGCAACATCATTCCACCTGAGCTCTCTTATGCTCAAAGGAAGAAATTCTGGCATGATGTCAAGCAGTATATTTGGGATGAACCGTTTTTGTTCAAGCAAGGAGCTGATCAGATTATTAGACGTTGTGTTCCTTACAGTGAGACCGAGGCTATTCTTAGTGATTTTCATGCTACAGCTTATGGAGGCCACTATGCGGGTGAAAAGACAGCCACACGTATTCTTCAAGCAGGTTTCTATTGGCCGACTCTATTCAAGGATGCTCATCAGTTTGTGTTGAGATGTGATCGATGTCAATGAGTTGGTAATATTTCCCGTAGGGACGAGATGCCTCTTAATGTCATGTTGGAGGTAGAGATCTTTGACGTGTGGGGAATCGACTTCATGGGACCGTTCATTCCGTCATGTGGTAATCAGTATATTCTTGTAGCCGTGGATTATGTGTCTAAGTGGGTGGAGGTAAAAGCACTTCCAACGAATGATGCTAAGGTGGTACTCAATTTTCTTCACAAGAATATTTTTACTCGGTTTGGCACTCCACGGGTGATCATCAGTGATGAAGGTACGCACTTTTGCAATCGAAAGTTTACATCTCTTATGGCACGCTACAACATCAATCATCGAGTTGCTACAGCTTATCATCCTCAAACCAATGGGCAAGTCGAAGTGTCTAATCGTGAAATTAAACGAATTCTTGAGAAGGTAGTTAGTCCTTCTAGGAAGGATTGGGCGTTGAAGCTTGATGAAGCGGTGTGGGCATATCGGACAGCCTATAAAACACCTTTGGGAATTTCACCATTTCAGCTAGTGTATGGGAAAGCATGCCATCTTCCAGCTGAGTTAGAACACAAGGCTTATTGGGCGTTGAAGAAGCTGAATTTTGATCTTACAGCAGGTGAGAAACGTATGGTTCAGTTGAATGAAATGGACGAGTTTCAATTGCAATCTTATGAGAACAAGCTATACAAAGAGAAAGTAAAAAGGTGGCATGATCGTCGGTTGGTTCTTAAGACGTTTGAGCCCGGGCAATTGGTGTTGTTGTTCAACTCTCGACTTCGGTTATTTCCTGGAAAGTTGAAGTCACGTTGGTCAGGTCCATTCACAGTCAAAAAAGTTTTTCAGCATGGAGCAGTGGAGATTTTCGACAAGTTACCGGATCAGTCGTTCAAGGTCAATGGTCAGCGGTTAAAGCCATATTTTGGATAGAAGTTGAATCGCGAAGTTGAGACCGCGGTTCTAATTTGCACAACGTAAGGAAATGGAGCTACGTCAAGCTAATGACGTGAAAAGAGCGCTTCGTGGGAGGAAACCCATTTGGATTGTTGTTTCGAAAAAAAAATTGTAACAGTAGCCACGGCGCGGTAGCGCCATTTCCAAGAGTATTTCTGGCGCGGCAGCGCCGCACAGTCGGTTGAAAAAAAAATTTCAGAAAATTTGAAAACACAAAAATAGTTTTTGTATTAGTTGACCCACTACTCACACCCACTAACCCTAATTTCCCCTATATATACCTACCCTTACACAATCCTACCTATACATACCCCACTTACAGATCTCAAATTTCTTAAACACTCTAAACACTTCTTCCAATCAATTCAATGGCATCCAAGCGACAAAGGGTTGTTGGTGGTGGTAGTGAGGGTGCTGGTGGTAGTGGGACTGGTAGGAGGAACCCTCATTCTTCATCTTCATCTGATTCTGAGGGAGGCAATGGACCTCAATTTATTAATAATGGGGCTCGTGATGAGTATAATCGATTGCTGGGGCGTCCTATTGCTCGTGAGAGGGGTCTTTTACCTAATGCAGCGGATGGGAACATGTTGGAGAATATTTTGGAGAGAGGTTGGGAGCAATTTTGTGAGGTTCCGGAACCTGTTCCGATGACTGTGGTTCGCGAGTTCTATGCGAACGCTAGTTAGGAAAGGAATGGGATTAGCCAGGTTCGTGGGTTTCGTGTGGATTATCAGCCGCTTGCTATTCGTCGTGTTCTTGGGCTTCCGGCTCCTAGGAGGGGTCAAGAGGATTGGTCGGGGAAGACTCGCGATGTTGTGGATCTTCAGTTGATTATTCATCGGTTGTGTGTTCCAGGTACAAAGTGGTGTGTGAGGAGAGGCACTACTGAGCCCACCTCGTTCTTGTCGACGGCTCTGAATAGATATGGGCGTACTTGGCACTTGTTCATTTGTGCCAACCTGATCCCTACTAGGCATTCGAATGAGGTGACAGTTGAGAGGGCTATCCTGTTGTATGCTATATGCAGCAGAGAATTTGTGGATGTGGGCAATTTGATCCATCAGGGGATTATGCGTTTTATGCAAGGTAGTACCACTGCGGCGATGCCTTATGGTTCGGTCATTGCTAGTTTGGCTAGGGATTGTGGTGCTCGTTGGTCAGCAGAGGAGGTTGTGCAGCAGCCACAGGAAGCGCTGGATCATCAGAGTATACGGAGGCTGGCTGAGTGGGATGGAGGTGAGCCGGATTGGTGGGGTCTTGGTTATGTAGTAGAGCAGCAACAGCAGGAGGAGCCTCAGGGATGAGGTTCTTTTATTACTCAGAGACAGTATAGGCGTTTGACGAGGCGTATCGATGCGGTGCACGATATGCAGGTAGGTTTTGCAGCAGATTTTAGTCAGTTTGCACAGGCTTTGGGCACGGCTTTTCGTGCGAGTGGAGTGGACATGACTTTTCCGTCCTTTGGAGCAGGAGCTGGCGCTGTCTATCCGCCACCGGACACTCCCGATGGGAGTGGCTCGGGCGACGAGTAGGTATGCCTTAGACCCTTTTTATTCTTACCTTCAATGGGGGCATTGAAAATTTTAAGTTGGGGGTGGGGATACAAGGTGCATTTTTATAATAGGTGTGTGCATGTTAGAAGCATATTTGTATGTTAGCATATTTGCATGTTAGTTAGAGCATTTTGTTTTTTTGATGTATGCTATATAGGACATTCTGTTATTGTGATATTTATGTTCATATAGTTGCATGAGCATGGCATGCATTTTCATGATCCCGTAGAGCTTGCTAATTCTGACTGGTAGGTAGGTGTCTATTTGAGTGTGGTGATGATGAATAGAGGGTTGATTTATAGTCCCTAGGAAATTGACTTGCATGCTTCAGAAACAAAACTTTTACACAGACTCATTGGGTGCTTTTGGGCTAGGTTAGGGTCATGCTTGTTGGATGTTTAGAGAATTAATCGCTTGATTATATTTAGAATTTTCGTTATTCCCTTGATAGCGTAGTAGCACTAAAGTCTAAGTTTGGGGGAAAATAGGGATTTCATGCTAGTTGTTGGCTAGGTGTCAAATGGCTAGTAGCCGGCTCATATTTATATGAGTAGTCTAGGGTTGGAAATGAGAAAGACTCATTCCAGATTGCGAAAAAAAAAAGAAAAAAAAGGAAAAAAAAAACAAAAAGCAGGAAAAAGAAAAAAAAAGTCAAAAGTCTAATTGTTGAACGCAAAATTAACCAGAGTGAGCTCTTTAATACTCGAGTAATTAAGTCTGAGGGGATTTAGTCCTAGTGACCTAAGGCTTTTATAGTCTGGGATCCACTGACCCAACACTCGCTACATGGGTATTATTGTATAAGCCTTTTGGGGTCTCATTAATTGCACGGTTAAATAAGCATGCGTATTGTATATAGTATTATGTGTCAGGGTAATAAAGCATGAGTTTCTGTCTACCTTGGATAAGGGTGGAGGTGTTCCTAGGTTATGAAGTGTCTACAATCTATTCTACTTATAAACCTGTGATTGTCCTGACTGAAAGCATGTATGATTTTTGACCTAGTTTTGGGAGTATTTCTGATGAGCATCGCACACACGCACGTTTCTGTTCATGTATTGTTAGTATACGGGGACTTAGTCGAGCTCTATTTGGATTTGTTGCATTCATTTAGATAGTTGCTTATTAGTTGGATTTGGTGAGTTTAAAGGGGATCCTTGCATTTTTATCATGTAGTTGCATACATATAGTTAGTTGCATTATTAGTTGCATTATAGATCGGATTTTGTGGGTACATTCGCTATAGGCCCTCACGAGACCTTACTCGTCCACTAGGGCTGCCTAGGGGTTAAAAGGGCTTGTTGCATATGTCAAATGCAACCGTGATCACCTACGGAAGTGGTACTAGTTAGTTGTAAATAATTTGTCTGTTTATGCTTGAGGACAAGCATCGGTTTAAGTTTGGGGGTGTGATGAGTGGGTATTTTATTCACTTAAAATATTTCCAATTGGCTTAAAACGAATGTTTGTACTCGAGTTGTGGTATTTTTGATCTCTTTTAAGGGTATTGTGCAGGAATGTCAATCACATGTGTTAAAGGAATGAAGCGGAGCAATCGGAGCGCAAATCGGAGTTATAATGAAGAAAAAGGGAAAAATGCAGTTTGCTGAACAGAAGGCATGGTGCGGCAGCGCCGTGTTTGAGCTTGTATATGGCGCGGCAGCACTGGGAGCATAGAGGTGGTGCGACAGCGCCGGTTTCACACAAAGGAGTGGCGCGGCAGCGCCGGTTAGTCTGACGAAAATTCCTGATTTGCTTATTTTTCGAGATGAAGTAAAAAATTAAATTCCTTACGAACTACTTGCACCTGGAGGCCTATATAAAGGAAGAAAAACCCTAGAAGAGAGGGAGGTCTGACCACATATTTTATCTACGGAGTTTTGAAGCACGAAGAAGCAAGGAAGAAAAGATAGTTTTCAATTTATTCTTATATTCTTTCTAGTTTGTGGATGCTTGGTTTGGGTGTATTCTTTAGAACCCTTAATATTTATCTCAGTTTTTATTCGTTTTCTTCTATCATGTTTACATTGGAACCCATGGTGACGATTAGTTTGATTATGAACTAATTCGTTGTCATGGGGTTTTAGCGGATTTATCATGAAATCTATTTGTTAAATCTTCTTGATGCCTATAGTGTGATTGATGTGATATCCTATCATGGTTGATTTAATTCGTTATAGGAGAGTAGCTAACTCCTGTAATTTTGTGTTAATTTTTATTGAAGCGAAAGTGGATATAAGAGTTTAGAACTTGCCATGCTAGCATAGGTTTTTGCGTGAGAATATCATTCATAATTAGTGTCATAACTCTAACCGTTTTATGACGACTATGTGATCAATTGAATGCTTGTACTTTAACCACTATGTTTCAATCTTTATAGACATATAAAGATTAGGCATAATTGGGAGACTAAGTGATTTCTATCTTTATTGTGGATGTTATTTAGGATGGTATTTGTGCAACGAAGGTTGGTTTATATCAGTTTTGTGTATTCGATCAGGTATTAACAAATCACATGAAAAGGCTAGAGAAGTGGAGATTATAGATGGATTGTCTAATGAAGTTAAAATCCCATGTTTTATTCGCATAAGCAATTCGACATAATTCTTAGTTCAAGTAGTTGATAATTAGTTATAAATCTTAGAGTAATTGTAGTGATAAACGAAAATCCAATTGTTAATCTGTCGTAGCATCGAATAATAATCATACATCGGTGAGTGAATTAACTAGACAATACAACGAGTCCCTGTAGGAACGAATCTTATTTGCTATCTGTATTACTTGAGATCACGTGCGCTTGCGTGTTGAGTTTGGTCGTAACACTTAAAACCCAGCAATTAAGGGATTCCTTACAAGTAGAGATAGCTAATCAGGAAGTCGTACCGGTTAATCAAATTCACCCCAATTGTAAATTAGAAATAGGAGGATGATCCTTCTATGTCGATTTAATTCCTTTTAAGCTAGGGGAATTTAATGTCATTTTGGGAATGGATTGGTTGTCTCGCAATAATGTGCAGATAGATTGTAAAGGGAAAAAGGTTAAGTTGAAAACCCCAGGGAAGAAAGAAATAGTGTTTAAGGGGATGCGACAGACCCAGAAAATTCTGACCATGGCGCAAACCAAGAGATTGTTACGAAAAGGAAACGAGGCTTATTTAGCTTACGTTATAGACACTTAGAAGGAAGCGCCAAGATTGCAGGACATTCCGGTAGTTAATAAGTTCGAGGACGTGTTCCCATAAGATCTTCCCGGACTACCACCTGATAGGGTAATTGAGTTTGCCATCTAGTTAGCACTAGGGACGGCGCCGGTTTCGAAGGCCCCGTACCGATTAGCCCTAGTAGAAATGAAAGAGCTAGCTAAGCAGTTACAGGAATTGTTGGATAAGGCCCAGTGTCTCGCCTTGGGGTGCACCAGTGTTGTTCGTTAAGATAAAGGACGGGAGTATGAGTTTATGCATATACTACAGAGAGTTGAACAAGCTAACCATAAAGAATAAGTATCCACTACCCAGGATAGATGATTTGTTTGACCAGCTAAGAGGCGCTGAATACTTCTCTAAGATTGACCTGAGGACGGGATATCACCAACTGAAGATTTAACCTGAAGATATCCCGAAGACTGCATTCCGTATCAGATATGGACATTATGAGTTCTTGGTGATGTCGTTTGGATTGACCAACGCCTCAGCAGCTTTCATGGAATTAATGAATAGAGTGTTCAAAGAATATTTGGACAAATTCGTGATAGTCTTCATTGATGATATTCTCATCTACTCAAAGACAGAGGCATAACACGCTGAACATTTGAGGATAACTTTGGAAATACTCATGAAGGAGCAGTTATATGCAAAATTCTCAAAGTGTGAGTTCTGGAAAAATGAAGTGCAATTCTTAGGGCACGTGATCAATAGAGAAGGAGTGCTGGTTGACCCCTCCAAGATAGAAGCAGTTTCAAATTGGGAACGGCCAACTACTCCAACCGAGGTGAGGAGTTTCATCGGACTAGCCGGATATTACATAAGATTTGTCCAAGATTTTGCGAAGATCGCAGCTCCGTTAACTCGACTTACCCGTAAAACTGAGAAATTTGAATGGACCGAAAAATACGAGAAGAGTTTCCAAGAACTAAAGAAGAGGTTGGTGACGGCCCCAGTGTTGGCATTACCTGATTTACAGTGATTCTTTGCATAAAGGATTGGGATGCGTGCTTATGCAGCACGGCAAGGTAATAACATATGCATCTAGGCAATTGAAGGATTATGAGGTCAGATATCCCACGCATGATCTAGAACTAGCAGCCATAGTCTTCGCTTTAAAGATTTGGAGACACTACTTGTATGGGGAAAAGTGCGAGATTTACACTGACCATAAAAGCCTCAAGTACATTTTTCACTCAGAAAGAGCTTAACATGCGCCAGAGGAGATGGCTAGAGTTAATCAAGGATTACGATTGTGAGATTCGTTATCACCCAGGCAAAGCCAATGTGGTGGCTGATGCCCATAGTAGGAAAGAGAAGCTCAAGATGATAACTTCGAAAGAAGATTTAGTTAAAGATTTTGAGAAGTTGGAAATTGAGATTAAGTTACCCGAAGGGGGCCAAGAAAAGTTGATGGAAATTAGAATCCAACCTCCATTGTTAGAAAAGATTAGACTATGTCAGGAACGGATAATGGAGGAAGAAGAGAACTTCACGGAAGAAATAATGACCGGGGAAGAAATTAAGTGTGAAAGAGACAAGGAAGGGATCATGAGGTACACGTACATGATATAGATCCCAAATGTTCAGGAACTCAAGGATGAGATTTTATACGAGGCACACAACTCAAGATACTCGGTGCACCCCGGTAGCACCAAGATGTTTATGGATTTGAAGGAGTATTACTGGTGGCCCAATATGAAAAAGGACGTAGTGGAGTGGGTAAGCAGATGCTTGACCTGCCAGCGAGTGAAAGTAGAGCACCAGAAGCCCAGCGGACTTCTACACCCCTTAGAGATTCCAGAATGGAAATGGGAACACATAGCCATGGATTTCGTAGTAGGTTTACCAAGGACCAAGGCTAATCATGACGCCATATGGGTAATTGTAGATCGACTGATAAAGTCATCTCACTTTCTCCCGATCAATGAAAGGTACACGGTCGACAGACTAGTGGATATCTACTTAAAAGAGATAGTGGCGCGACATGGAGTCCCAGTCGCAATAGTATCCGATCGAGATCCTAGATTTAATTCCAAGTTTTGGAGAAGTTTTCAAGAATGTGTAGGGACCCGACTGAACATGAGCACGGCCTACCACCCCCAGACAGACGGGCAAAGTGAAAGGACCATCCAAACGCTAGAGGATATGTTGAGAGTCTGCGCTATAGACTTCAAAGGAAATTGGGATGATCACTTGCCATTGATTGAGTTTTCCTACAATAACAGTTTCCATTCAAGTATAGGAATGCCACCTTATGAGGCCCTTTATGGAAGAAAATGTCGATCTCCATTGTATTGGGATGAAGTTGGGGAGCGAAAGATGCTCGGGCCCGAAGTGGTCCAACGAACTAAAGATGCAGTAGATCTAATCAGAGGACGGTTGGTAGCAGCCCAGGATCGACAAAAGAAATATGCTGACTTACCTCCGAAAGGCAAAGAATACAAAGTGGGAGACCTAGTGTTCTTAAAGGTGTCACCTTGGAAATGTTTAATGAGGTTTGGAAAGAAAGGAAAGATGAGTCCCAGATACATTGGACCATTTGAGATCTTAAGACGGATTGGAGAACTAGCCTATGAACTGGCATTGCCCCCGAATCTACAGCAGGTGCATAATGTGTTCCATGTTTCGATGCTGAGAAAGTATAATCCGGATGCCAAGCACATTGTAGAGTATGAGCAAGTGGACATGCAACCAGACTTGACCTATGTAGAGCAACCGGTGGAAATCATAGACCGGAATGAAAAGTGCTCAGAAACAAGGTCATTCAGCTAGTCAGAGTTTTGTGGCAGAACCACAATGTAGAAGAATCAACCTGGGAGCTTGAAAGCACAATGCAAGAGAAGTACCCCCATTTGTTTCCAAACTGATTCCGGGACGGAATCCTTTTAAGGAGGGGAGACAGTAAGAACCCAGATTTTGGGTAGAATTAAAACTTTTTATTATATAATGATGTAATAATGAATATTGGTTACGGCTACGATGTAATAGTTGATCTTCTGAATGAATGAATGGAATTCGATTTAATATTTATATGTCTTGAAGAATGCTAATGGTTGACAACTTAGGTAAGAATAATCTATCTCCTAGGGGAATAAGATATGGTTATTCCAAACAGGAGAATATTCTCATGTCATCCAGATCGATAACTATTAGTCCAGTGGTTCCGTGAAAGGGTTAAGGAATGCCCGAGAAAGAACAAGGACATTGTCATAAATATAAGGAATAAAAGAAGAATAAAGAATGAATAGTGTTCTTGGTGGAAGTAAGAATATTATGAGGCGACACTATATAGAAGTATTCGGAACGGATTTCTGAGTTCGTATTAGTGATCCAGGGGGAAAATAACTGTATGTAAAAGTTGTCGAATTCTGAAAAACCGCACTTTTATTTTCTCCGAGAGTTCCCTGGACACTGATAGACTTAGGGATTGAACGAAAGGATTTAAGGAATTTGAATTCGAAAGTTAGTAAGAAAGATGGAGAATGATAGTATTAATATTAAGAAGATTTCCGGTAAACCCTAATTAGAAATCCGTGAGATATTCCTACGAACGATCAATCGAAACAAGCAATAACCGGACAAAAGAAACAAGCAGAGGAAGCAAGATGCATGCACATACAAGTGATAAATATCTAGTAACTAGCAAGGAACTAGATCAATTAGAATGCAACCAAGTACTTAGCATACAAACCACTTAGTTAGCTTGTAACCATCCATAATACAACACTTGTCTTGCCAAAACACATCATTGCATGCACCATCACTTTAATAAAGTGAACATAAGATGAGATATTATTCAAGACTTCACTTTATGCATTATTGATCAAAGCAACAAAACAAAAACACCAAGCTCTCTCCATTCTCCTTCCATTCGGCCTTTTGGCTAATTCAAGAATACAAATCCCACTTCCAACCATCATATGATCTTGTAATTTTTAAGGTGAGTCCTATATTTTAGAAAACTAATCTCCTAGAAATTTCAAGTCCAAATTCCATGGTTTCCATTTTCAAAAAAATTAAGAAAGATGATGATGAATAGTGTTCTTCATGTATTAACTTTGTTTTCTTTGAATCTTTTGTTTGATCTAGAAAGCTTAAGCACTCCTAAGGACCATACAAGGCTTTTTGAGGCTAGTACACATTCTCAAGAAGGTATAATGCCCTTGAAACCCTAGATCTACTTTGAGTTTTATGCATGTTCTTGAGTGATATAAGTTAGTTATGTTGTTAATAGGTTATAAGCATGAATTATAAGCATGATTATGATTGGGTTTTGGATAAATGTTAAAAATAGTTAGATGAACGGAAAGGCATTGCTTGGCCTCAGCTCATGGTTATAAATCATGTATATGTTGTTTGGAGTGGATACTATGATTATGGGAAGGTTTGGAATTGGTAAATATTCGATTTATAGCCGTCGTAATGCCAAAATTTCGTTAACCTTAAGAAAAACGAATTGTACAGTAGATGTAACTCACTGCCTAGCTTCTAAATCTGCCATGATAAGATAGATAATGTTCCAAGCTTCGTGTTGATATAAAGAATGTGTGAAACGGACTTACGGTTTAGGAGTTATGGCCGGTATACTAAAAGTAGTTCGAAACCGTAAATAAGAATTCGTAACTGAAATTGAACCCTCGTAAAATATGTAAGTCAGTGGCGAATCTTGGTAATTAAATAGTAGAGGTAAAAAGGAAGGTGTGAGAGAAAACCTCATGTGAAACGGATCGTTTTTCAATTTTATAAAAATGTTTGAATCAAGGTTAAACGCGAACGAATCCCTTAAAAGTATAACTTTGGTTATAACTTAGAAAACGGGCGATAAAACTCGAGGTATAATCTTGGTTCGTAATCAATCGACTTTAGAACTTATACGACTTAAGTATATACTATGTGCGAGTATGATGACATGTCTTAATGATGAACAAATCTCAGATCGTATCGGTAATAAAAAGAGTTACACTAAGAAGGGTATAACGAGATAATTCGAAAACATGTTTCGACTTAAGTTGATACTTAACCTTTTAAAAAGTGTTAAGAGATTAATCTCGAATCTTCTGACTATTTATAGATCGCCAAGCTGACCCGGGATACCCTACCACTACCCCTACTCGTACTCGATTACCAGGCAAGTTCTAAATCCTTTTAAAGGCTGTTGTTGTGAATATATATATGTGATTCGATTTTGTGTTTCATATGACATAGCATGCATGCCTACTTTCAAGATATATTGTGATACATGTTCCTTGAATTATTGTTGGCTTATAAGCTAGATATCGAATAATCAGTTATAAGCCGATTGTTGATAAATCCCTTAGAGAAGGGCATATATATCGTATTCGTTGAATGTAGAACGGGAGTCAGTACTTCTTGATATATCGTAATTACCTTAGAGGGAAATATTTAAGTAAATATTATCCATTATTTGGTTGACGGATATTATTTGAATATTCATCCAAGATCATTTAATTAACGATCATTAGCTCAAATAATTATTTGAACGTTATCTATCCAATGAATATTATTTTTCAATATTCATTTAAAGTCGATTCATTTATCGAATATTATTTCGAATATTCTTTTAAAGCCTGGATTACTAAATGAATATTATTTTGATATTCATTTAGAATATTATTCATTAAATGAATATTACTTTGTGAATATTCATTTAAGTTCCTATTTACTTAATGAATATTATTTTAAATATTCATCTGATGTTCTATTTAATTATCGAATATTATTTCAATATTCCTTTCAAGTCTTATTACTTGAATGAATATTATTTTGAATATTCAGTTAAATATTTAATTATTCAATAAATATTTCTCCTAATTTATTCGAGAAGTATTCTAAGAAATACTTCGATTTATATATTCGTTCGTAGCCATAAGCCTTCTGTAATTATTTCGGATACAATAAATATTCTCTGAATATTTATCTAATACTCTGAAATGACTTCATATATTGTCGTTGACCTTCGATTATTATTAAATTCCTTTGGAGTCGGATTATTATTAATATTATATCTAGAAAGGTTCTCAAAATGTCGTTCTTCCTTCGAATCTATCTTCCAAATAATAAGAGAACCTTGCTTGAAAAATTTTATTTATCTTGTTGACTTCCTGGTCATAAATCTTTCGAAAAGTATTCTTTCCACTTGCGACTAGAATTGTTATCTATTGCATCTGTGTACCCTCTCATCATTCGAGGGGTAAGATTATTGGAACAAGATGGTATCCTCTAACAAGCAGCAGCTTGGGAGATATGATGTTGAATTTTCCTTTCCAACTAGATACGACTACTTTGTGGAGTATTATCAACAAGTATTATACTTGGGGAAAGGGGGACGAACTTTACGTTCAGAGTCATGAACTTCTTTTCGAACTTGGAGTCATGTAAGAGGAAGAGTAGTGCCGGTCCATCCCATTGGCCCAACCGTTGGCCGGGGAGATTTAATAGGGCGGTAGACAAGTAAATCCGTCAGCTCTTCCTTCTACCGGTAGTAAAATCTAAATTGAGCTGTACAATCTGTGACTGATCATCGTAAGGATTGGAACAGCGGGCGCGGTGAATACTCCAGCATAAGTTCAATCATCCAGATTCATTTATTTTCTGCAACATTATCATTGTTGGCAGTATCGGAGAAGTATTCATAATTGGAATATATATATGTTTTGAGTTACCTTATACTGGTATTATCTTCGCTAAAGCATGGCATATGGTTTCAAAGTTGTTTGAACTGCTGTATATATATATATATATATATATCATCACTGTTCAGTTATATTGTTGTTGGTGGGCTATTGCTCACCCTTGCTTATTTATTTTGTCACAACAACAGCTAGGACAGATGGCTCGCGTCAGGCGCACTCGGCGCAAGCGGGTTACCCGATCCACCGGACTCCCTGCTGATATGCTAGCTGCCATTGCTGAGGTAGCATAGATAGACATCTTTTGCTTCCTGTTTAACTATATGTATAATTAATGTAAGCAACGACAAAACTTTTAAACTTATGATGTTATCCTTTTGGCTTGTAATAACTTTTATTCGTAAACCCCTTTATGTAAGACTTATTTCAATTTCATCTCTGGGACTATAACTGTGTATGTGTGAGTGGATATTATTGTGGGGTCACAGCATGCTACTTATTGATTTTGGACTCAAGTCAAGTATTATGTATAAATTATGAGACCGTAACGACCCGATCCCTGACCCTGGATCTGGGGGTGTTACATGTTGGCTGAAATATGATTTATAAATAATTCAAATCTGTTGCATATGTTGAAAAATCATATTATGTCAACTTGAAATTTCTATGAAATTTTGAGAAAATCATTATTTAATTTGTTAGAATATTCTTTACAGAATATGTCTGGTGAATTTTAAAAGATAGTGGAAATTGAATTTTTATGAGTGAAAAGAACATTTCGATAAGTCAGATTTCTCGAATGATTCACTGCTCGACATCTCTAACAAGTCTCCTTGGAGCACTCTCGAGTTCTCGAATAGAGTCTTTTAGAGATATCGAACAGAGGCACGATTGACTTCTCGAATATGGTAATTGAGTTCTCTAATGATTGAGTGAATACTATGTTTAAGTTCTCGAATCATTTGAAAAGACTGAATTCTCACTGAATCTCAACCGATTTTGGATTTTTGTATAAAATTTTTATTCACTCATAAAAAAATATTTTATTTAACTTAGAATTATTTATAAGTTAGATAACTGCCAGCTGTGAGTTACCACCTGTTTGAGTTATCGAATAAGCCTTTCTTGACTTATCGAATAGTTGATTTCTACTTCTCGAATGCCTGACTTGTCGATACAAAACATATATCTAATCGACAATTCAAGTACTTCATACTTATACAACTCTTCATCTATTCGACTAATTTCATTCGAGCACTCAAGCATCTAAACTCCCAAAACCTCTGAAAACCCTAAAGCTAAATTTCTTCTTCAAACTTCATTCTCTTCTTACTCACTGTACAACAATGGAAAACACCCAACTCACCATACCCACTCAAACCAATTTCATCGCAATAACTAATGATGTGGAAGCACCAAATGCAAATTTTAAATGGTTTGTTCGATGGATGTCTGAATCATACATCAAGGATGCACTCTCAGCCAACCCAACTCTGTATCTGGACTTACTAGAACAGTTTTGGAGGACTGCTACAGTGGAAGTCATCGCTCTTGAGAATGCTATAACCTCATATGTAGTCTACTGCAAGTTTCAAGGCAAGGATATCACTATCACTACTGCAGACATGAATAAAACAATGGACTTACAACAAGAGGCATATGACACACTGGCCACAAATGCAGAGTTAGAAGACTTCTTTGATTTTATCAACTACTCAGATAAAATCAATCTTGGAAAGTTGAATAGGAAGTCCTTGAGGAAAGAATGGAGCTATGTCTTTGCTACTCTCCTTCAAGTCTTCACAGCAAAGAAGTCTAGTTTTGACCAAATCAGCGCACCTGCACAACAAATTGGCTATGCCTTGGCCTATGGGAGAAAAATAGATGTTGGACAGATCATTCTACAGGAGCTGTATGGGAGACTTGGTAAGAACTCAGCCAAGAGAGGTACTGAAATTTTCTTTCCTCGTTTTATTCAATCTGCACTTAATTTTGTAGAAAATAAGTTAATTGAATTGCCTGGAATAGATAAGACTAGAATAGGCTACCCTAGGTCCATGACCAAACTCATTTTTGGTAACTTGGAGACTAGGAATGATGTGGATGTAAGACTCAAAATAACTCCCCATATGGAGAGTCTATTTAGGACTTTACCCCACAACATGCCAATATTCGATTCCAAATCGCAATTAGCACGGCCCAAGCAAGTAGTTCAAAATGCTAACCCAGGGCTTGCTAACCAACCCCCTCAACCAAACACTGAATCAAACACTGAGCCAACTGCATCATCCTCTCAAAAGGGTGATGTAAATAAAAAGATGAGAAAGGAGATAGCATCTGAACCATTACATATCTTAACTGAAGCAGCATTGGCTGTAGAATTAGGTCTAGAAAGTGAGGAACCAGAGTCACCCTTACAAAGACCAAAGAAGAAGAAATTAAAAACCACCTCTTCAGTCACACAAATGATTAAGGTTGTAAAATCAGGGGCACACAGTTCACTAGATGTATCCTCTCAACAGGGTGCATCTATACAATCAAGAATTCTCCCCAATGCACTATCCTGTAAAGAGTCAGCATCTAGGAGTGATAATGCTGGCATAACACAGAGTGGAGAGCACATCACATTTGAAACTCCCTCTATTCCTCAGGGGGAGTTGCCAAAATCTAATCTAAAAGACACTTCTCTTCCAGAATCTACATCTCAAATTTCTTTGGAGCCTGCAACTCAAGCAATTGAGGAGCAAGGCATTGATCACCAAGAATTCTTTTCTCTTGGTGAGCCAATAGACTCAAGTGACTTAGTGCATGACACTTTTTTCACCACCCAGGAACCACATTTAGATGGTGATGGAATGCTAGCTGGGGCATATCCTAATGACACCATCACAAACATAGAGGATTCACTAGTTTTCACTAGAGCCTCTATGCCTGTGTCAACTACTGTTGTAACTCATCCCACACCTGTGGAGACAACAGTAGTGGAGTCAATCCATTCGGTTGCACAAGTTGCATCTGTAATTGAGGAGTCTAGCTTGCCTAGCTCTAGCTCTAACTTCATGTCTCATTGGCTGAAGCCTGTGCAACATGACAGTGCTTCAGGATCAGGGTCTGTTCCACAACAATTGATGGTTGAAGCTCTTCAAAATTTAACCGTGGATCAGATCCCTGAGTTCACAAAGATTGCTTAAAGCCTACTCACTGCAGACATGCCTGATCCAGACTATGAAGCCATTCTGTTGTGTCACAAAGATGATGTGGAGATGCAAAAGCAAAAGATAATTGATGAGGCTGAGAGAGATGAGAATGTAGATGCCTGGCTGCAAGGGAAATATGATATTACTCTCAATGAAGCCCTCCAATATCTAAGAGAGGAATACATCAATTCACTGGGCTCAAATGCTAAATCTCTGACTCTAGGTGAAGTGTATGAAGCCATGAATGATTCTTACAAGGGATTCCTCAAGGCTGCACACTATCTTGGCAAGGGTGTTAAGACAGAAGTCAATAAGGTATGTGATGAAACAGCCAAGGCAGTGGGTGAAATCAAGAGAGAATTTTCTGCCAAGTTTCCAACCATAGAGCCTGTCCTCAAAACTATACAAGACTGCAAGTCTACCTGCATCAAGATGGACAATGGCTTGGCTTTGCTTCATGGAACTGTCAGCAATCTTACAACTCAATTTCAAAATCTCTCTGGTCAGATAATTGATGCCAATGCCATGCTAAGGACCATTTTGCAAATCAATATAGAGATAAACTGGTGATTGAGGTCTCTGTTCACAATATGACCATGTTTTAGGTAGAGAGGCTCAAGAAACAATCATTATCTGGTTTTAAAGCTACTGAGTTATTCACTAAGGTGGATGCTCTAGAAAAGAAGTGAGCTCTCTCAAGCAGTCAAATGCTCATCTTATAGACACAGTTACATCTCTTACTGCAAAGTTGGACACTCAAGCCACCACCACAGCTGATGTTCTTCTCCATCAACAACTGATGCTGTCTGCTATGATGAAGCATATGGGTCTTCCTCTCCCTGATGAACTCCTAATCCCATCTCTTCCAACCCAAAGGTCACTACTAAAGCCTATGTGCCTGACAACAAGCCTAAGGGGGAGAAGAGAACCTTAAGAAGCTCAAATTCTAAGGGGGAGAGACCTAAGGAAAATGGAATCACTATTTCTGAGGGTGGTCATCCAAGAACAAAATCTACAACAACAACTCATGTGCAAGGCAAAGGGAAAGACAAAGTTGATGAACCTCCATCTTCTCTTCCAGTTGTTATTCTACCATCTGTGCACATCATTACTCTAAGTGGTCAAAAGCAAACTATCACTACTACAGTGGTTGTCGGGAGTATGCCATCTGACAAACCTCCATTCTCCAAATTTGAAAGTGCCAAGCCTGTAGAAGTAAAGGTGGTTACTGAGGCCAAGCTACAAGAAATTGCTAACTCAAATGTTTATCATGATGAAGCATTCTTGGAGTATCTGAAAGTCTTAAGGAAACAGGCTGGTGACACTCAGTTATATCTAAGGAGCTTGAAGGATCAGATTGACTATCTCACTACGATACCTAGAAAGATAGATGGCTTATGGATCAAGGAGATAATGATGGTGTCCAAGTCCAAGATATGGCATCCAACCTTCAACACTCTACAAGCCTTAAAATACACAGAGATAGATGTGCTACTTGAGCTTATTGAGAAGAGAAATGAGAACAACAAAAGCCTCTATGATGACTTAAGGAATGAGCAACCCTTCAGATTGCCTGAAGTATTTACAAATCCTAGAACCATCATCTACTAATCTGTAATAAGAATTGATGATATCAAGCAGTTGATCATTCCTAAGCATCTAATCCCTCAGAACAAACCTCTCATTATTGCCATCATTGAGAAGCTGAACAAGAAGAAGGGTGTAAGAACAGCAGAAGAATTGGAAGCCTTATCTTATCTCAGGTCATACATTGCAACTGGCATTGTACCTAAAACTGCTAAGTTCAAACCTAGCAAGGATGGTGATAAAGACAAAGATGAAAATAAAAGTGATAGGAGGAGAAGTCATCACAGGAGTGATAAGGGTGTTGAAGACAACAAGAAGAAGAAGGATAGCAAGGATAAAAAAGGAGATGATAACCAAGGCAGAGTCTATGAGAGGAAGAATGGAAAATAGCAAGCCCTAGGCATTGCTAGCAGTAATCTCACCACAACACAAGACTCTAAGTCTAGGGTGAATGCTGTTAGTAATGACCTACCAAAATCAATATCTATGGCTTCTGTAACTGCCTTACCACCTCAAGAAGAGAAGAATATTCAACTCAAGAAACCATGTGTATGTTTCCAAAAGAAAACTACTAATGGAGTACTACAATGGTCTACAAGCAAGGGTCACATGTTTCTTCCAAGCAAGCAAGTGAAAAAGACCAACTTCAAATAAGCTGCAAGAAGGGTAAAACTATCCAAGTCTAGGGCACTGACAACAATTCCAAGGTTAAACCTACCACCTCTAGATGAAAGCTATGATGAAGACCAACTGCAATTTCTATGGGCTCAAAGAATCTACCATGTTGCCATTGGTGATGATTGCCTTGAAATTAAATATACTGAAGGAAGACAGAAGAAATTCAGGCAAGGGACATGTCAGCATTGGGGCAGGCTATATGATATAGAAAGGATAATTGCAATGTTGGATTCTGAAGATAGAGTGGAAAGGGTATGGAAGCTGGAGTTGATTGATTTTGTCAAGATGAAAAGAAATCATCAGGCAGAACAGAAAAAGAAGAATGAAGAGCTGCTAAAGAAAAGAGAGGAGGAGTTTGCTGCTTTGGAAGCTAAGGCTGATGAGTTAAGAGCTATGGGTCTATGTAGAGTCAAGCATAATCCTTACATTATTGAATACAAGAAATATGGAAGAACTGTGAAGATTAGAATGGACTACATCAGTTCCTACTCTGAGAAACAGCTGAATGAAGTACTCCAGGATTTATCAGGCTCTCCTCTAATTGAAGAACTCGCTGCAATGGAAGACATTATTCTTGCAATGGAAGAAAATGAAAAGAAGAAAGCTAAAGAAGCTGAGGAAAAGAGGAAAAATGAGAATCTGCAAGCCAAAGCTCAAGGGATGAATTCAAAAGGATATGGCTAGTAGTTCCTCTTAACTTGTAAGAACACCTTTCTATACTGTTCTTAATCAAATTTCATACATGTACTGTCAAAGCTTTATCTTTATGTATGTTAGGCTTGTTATCAGACATGAAATTGTGAATAAGGGTCTTACTCACAATTTGGGGGAGATTGTTAGTCACAAAGGCATGCCTGAATACACCTAGTAACAAGCCTAATTGTTTGTAATGCTTTGCATTACTTACATGACCTCTTAACTGAGGTAACCTCTAGTTGTAGAGTTTCTACTTGTTTAGTACTAGTAATAGGCATCAATTTCTATCTGTGTAATTGTACTTAAAAGTCAGAGAATAATGCTTGAAAGAAGTTCCAAGGTTCATGCCTCAAGCTTGAAGAACAAGGCTGTCAAAATAAACACAGTTAGAATTTGAAGAAATGAAGAATTTGCCTAAGTACCAATTCGAGAAGTATGTTTGTTATATTCGAGAAGTCTAGCATCTGACAAGTCAAGGATTCGATATCTGTAAAGACACTTCTCGACATCTCTGAAAGTCAACAAGTCAAAATGCCATTCGATAACTCAGAGATTCGACATGTCTAATACTCTATTCGAGAACTCAAGAAGTCAACAAGTCAAAATGGTATTCGAGTTCTCAAAGAGTCAACAAGTCAAAGTTACATTCGATACCTCAAGGACTCAAGATGCTATTCGACATCTCGGGGATTCGACAAGTCAAAATGTTCTATTTGACAACTCAAGGATTCCCGAGAAAAGAGCTATTCGAGAAGTGATTCGATATGTCAACGTTTACAGTATTCTAGAACTCAGAGTTATCAATCAAGTCAATTCTAGTTCTCGAATCAAACACTTAGCCACTTGGAGACAAAATACTGAAGAAATTGTACAAGTCAGAAACCTGCAACAAGCCAAGGTGCTTTATGGACCAAAAACTGTAAGGTACTTTGGAAAGCCTACAAAGAAGCTTGGAGAGATGTATAAGAGACAAAGAGCAAAAGAAATGGATCTGAACAGAGCTTTACAAAGTCAAATCTGTAGCCGTTTGGATGCTTACTCAAAAAGGGTAGACAGACTAGAAAGTAAATTTGTTTTGCTACCTTATTTGGAGATAGTGCTTTTTACTCTTCTGAATACGAGGTGCGTAGCAAAGGCCAAATTTTGGTGTTTCTTAATTTTAGATCATTTATCTTTTTTACTGAGTTTAATTACAATTAAGAATAATCAATTATTTTGATGGTCCCATGTATGTTTTTCGATGGATGATTGAAATAAAGTTGCACTAAAAGTTAACTTTTAATTGAAAATCAAAATTAATCAACGAGAAAACCTTATAAATGTTATTTGAAAAATTGGAATGATTAATCGAATTCCAATGAGAGTTAATTTAGTATTAGATTTTATAACATTGGTTACTACAAGTAATCAAGTATATTTAGGACAGCTTGGATCATGTGATTTCAATCTAATTAACAGAATTAATAATAATGTTCTTATACATTTTTATATTGAATCTTATTTTCAATCCTATTAACGATGTAGGAATCCCATTATCCAAACACATAAGACTGCTAAGTAATTGGGTTATCTTATGATCACATACTCATGTCCAAAAGAGAGGAAAAGAAAAGTTCTTAGAGTTGTTAACTTCAACAGTTTTTCTAAAATACTATCTGTTTCTTAATTCAAAATTGATCGATTTAATCAAATTAGACACGATTTTGACACCTCTTCATATAAGTAAATGGAATAGAATCGAATGTTTTAATTGTGTAATCATAAAAGAGACAAATTTGAATACAAATACTCCGACAAGTAACACAAAATCACTGGAGAAACATATTTTCTATGAAAAATTGTTCGAATACTGAGTCGAGCCAGTC
Source organism: Saposhnikovia divaricata (assembly GCA_036435485.1). Classification (NCBI taxonomy): domain Eukaryota; kingdom Viridiplantae; phylum Streptophyta; class Magnoliopsida; order Apiales; family Apiaceae; genus Saposhnikovia; species Saposhnikovia divaricata. The sequence continues at coordinate 246,082,443 of CM071594.1, read as the reverse complement.
TAGAGCATTCAAGACAACAAGATCACACTTTGGAGTCTAGATGGGCAACGCATATTAGTATCATAAAGGAAGTGCAAAGGAGTGAGACAGCCAGGATATAATTGAAATAATAAAAAACACACAGCTGCTACAATTAATTATCCATATAACTCATCCATACTCCCATCATATTTAGAGACATAGAGCTGAAAGAAAAAACTACATACAACATACAACAAGAGAGAGTGAAGCTTTAAGAAGTAAGGTCCATTGACAATGGTGAAGTATGATGTTTTGTTCACTGCACACCTAACAAATATTGTGGAGCTTCAACCCTCAAGAACAAGTGAAAACAAGGATGTGGATTGCATCATGGTATGCTCTAAATTTTACCAAATATTTCACTTCACACTTTCTACTAGCACATATATGTTTGTTATATTATAAATTCATGCATATTTATCTTTCTATGGGTGAATTCATCAAGATAGCAAACAAAAGAATTAAAATATTTCTAAGATTCCAACTTAGGCTGTGCAGTCCATATGCAAGAAGTCAAGAACTTATGTTTATGGCAGACAGGGACATTTTAACAAATTTTATGGTAGAGAAATCCCTTAATAAAAACCTATCACTGGGCTTAAACATACAATATATGTTGTAATGAACATCAAAGTAATAACTGTAAACTAAAAGATTGAACCATGTAGCTTGTGGAATACTATTTAGTTGACTGTAGGATTCATGTTATACACATTGAAGTGCACAGTAAATAGATTCATGAAATTTAAATATTCTAAGATTATTTAGCAAATAGACCCTGCAGCTGCTTGATAGTAGTATTCATGATTTTCTACCTTTGGTCTAAGAGGTGGGGAAAAGAGATGGTAATGAGCAACAAATTTCATTTGTTGGACCATGACTTGGATTCCAACTTTATTAGTTAAATAATAAGACGGAAACACTCTCTTGATTTTTTTATCAGTATTTGTTAGTGTTAATCCCTATATGCATATGCTTGAATGTTCAACTATCTGGTCATCCCTAACTTAGAAGCATCTTTAGGCTTCAAAGGTTCAAATCTTATATCAAGTTGAGTAGTTTCTAAACAATTGTTTTATTCCCATATCGTAGTTAGCTGGTTATGTTTTCCAATTCTTTCCTGCCAATGATCTTACCTGAAGCTGCCTGTAGTTCTAAATTATGGAAAAATTGCTTCGAATAACAATGGTTAAGAAAAGTGCAGGTCAACATATTTACACTTCTTTGAGAGCTGGTTGCATCTCCATTTTTGTATGGTTAGAAAGTGATTACTCGTAGCATGGGAACTGCTATGCATTGAACTGCACCATCTTGTTTAGCAACTATGTTTGTCATTCTAATCCTATCTAACATATTTACATATTTAGGAACTATGTTATGCATATATTGTATGAACATTGGGACAAATAAAATGTAAACTATATTAACTTGTTCATGGTTTTTGATTTATTAGGTGGAATGTGAAAAATGTGGTGCAATTCAACAAAAAACAATCACCGTGATTTGTGAATCTACTCCAAAGATAAGGGTAATCTTGCTATTGATTCTGATTTTAGTATGGATTTTATATGTTCCTATCCCATAAAAACAAGTTATTTTTCTTTACAGTGTCATGCTTGTAATCAGACAGGAGGAGTAATGGTTGTTGACAGTACTACCCATCCACTAACTGATGAATATAATATCAATGGGATACTTGTTCCACTTATGCAGATTGAATGTGTTGGATACACCCCAGTTGAATGCATTTTCTGCTCGGGTTGGCAAGCTGAAACAGTAGGACATAAATGAGCTTTTTATTTATGGCTTATATAATTTTCAAGTTGCTAATTACTGATAATTGTACTTTATTTGTGTAGGTTTAAGGAGTAAACCTATGAGAATATCGATCTCTCTGCTGAAGAAGTTGAGGACTATGATGAAATGGGCAACCTAACTATTACCCTAGTGTGTTTTGATGTTATATACGGCAAGCTGATAGTTTATCTTTGTACTAGTCTTACTATATTTCAGCTAGCTAAATTCCATATTTGTTATATGATCAACAAGTTGTTATAAGTTTTATAGGAAAATCTCAGTCGGACTTACAGGTCAATTTCATCAAGCTGTTTTGACTCGCCTTATGCATTTCAGCAAGCTATTTTCACACGATTTGGAGATAATCAGAATTCTGTCAAGTGCGGAAATCATGCAGAAAATCTCAGATTCTTTATAGGATATATTCTGTTAAGATTCATATATTATAAAGGTTATAATATATATCCTAGAGCTCTTTTAAAACATTTCCAAAACCTTTCCTTGATTGTAGGAGTTGATTTTCAATCAAAGATCTCTCTCTCAAAACTACTCCTATACATACATATATACTCGACTGTTGGAGCTTTATTCCAAAACGTTTTTCTCTCCTCCAACAGACATATTTTTCTGCATAACACGATTAAATATCGTAACAAATTAAACGTGAAATCTGGAGGATTAAGACCGTTGTCATTTGAACATTACTTGAACGTTGTATGTAGGTTTTAAATAGAGTTATTCATATCTTTTCCATACACTGATTTTTGAACACACATACAACTCACAAAGCTTATTGAAAACCTTTCTCTTTGATTCTCTCGAGCTCTAAGATATATTCATATTCGTTTATACATATAGAGAATCCGTAGATTTGAGTTGTAATCTCTTTCATTCGATTTATATTGTTCAAGCTGTAAGCTTTAGTTGCTGGATAGTTGGCTAAGGGAATTAGGGTTCTGGGATCGAGTGCTAGAGAAGATTATACTTAGGAAGTATAGTTCTTAGAGAGCAGGGATCTGGAACAGCAATTCAGCAAGCCATTATCAGCAGCTGGGAGATAGGGAGATATATTATTGTATCTTGTAATTGGTATATTTCGTTGATCAATAATATATTCTCTTACCAAGTTGGTAAGGGACCAGGACGTAGACCATAGGGGATTAGGGGTCGAACCTGGCTAAAACTCTTGTGTGTTCTTTATCGCTTACTATTTTATAATTCTGTTCTACATTGCATATTTACATTACAGCAAGCCATTTTTATCTGTGTAACAAATCAGTAAGCCGTTTTCTTCTGGCACGCAGACTGTTCGAATAACAGTCAGCCTTAATACTTGGTAAATCTAAAAGTAATCTTAGGAAGCCATCTAAGTGTGTAATTTCATTTGGTATCAAAGCTTTGGTATACTAATCTTTCTGTAACAAGAAAAGTATCGATCGATATGGCTGAAGATTACCCTCTCGGTTCATCTAATCACCGTGCTCCTTTGCTACTTTGTACTGAAAACTATAACTGATGGAAAGATCGTATGAAAATGCACCTGTAAAAGGAACCACTAGAATGGAGAGTTGTCAACAAAGGACCCTATACATTTCTTGACAAAGACGGCAAGCCGAAAGATATCGATGATCTTACTGATGCTGAATTGGTCAAGGAAAGCTACAATACAAGGGCTTTGAATACTATCATGACTGGTCTCTCCGCAAGTGAAAGTGATAAGGTCTCCTCATGCAAATCTGCCAAAGAAATGTGGGATACTTTGGAACTTTATTATGAAGGTTCAAAATCTCTTAAGAAGGTTAAGCTTAGTACATTGATGAATGAGTTTGGAAGTTTCAATGTCAAGGAAGATGAAACTATCAGGAAAAGTCAAGCAAGGTTTCAGAAAACTATGAATGGTCTCAAACTACTTGGGAAAACAATACCTCAAGCTGAAATATACATGAAGATCTTGAGTGCAGTACCATGGACTTATTCACCTAAGGTGACGGCTTTGGAGTCTTCTCCTCAAATTGACACCATGGATACCTTGGCTGTATTTGCTGAACTTGAACATTTTGAAGCAAAAATTAATGTTAGGCAAACCAGACCTCTCAAGCTCCTGTTGCAAAGATGAAGAATTTAGCACTTCATTTGACAAACAGCAAGCTAAAATATGAAGCAGAGTAAGAATCAGAATCAGATGAGGACTTAGCTCATATCTCAAGGAAAATCAAAAGGCTCATTGAAAAGAAGAACCAAATAAGGCATTCTAAAGGGAAATATTCAGACAACATAAAAGAATCCAAGGAACCTAAGGAAGAAACATGTTATGAATGTGGCAAAAAGGGACACTACCGATGAGATTGCTATAAATTGAAGAACAAGTCAAAGCAGCAAGCTGGATTCAAGGATAAAAGAAAATCAAAGGCATTGATGACTTGGAGTGATGATTCTACTTCTGAAAATGACTCAAGTGATGATATGGTTAACTTGGCTTTAGTTGGTCTTGATGACAAGCATAACGTTGAGGTGGAAAGTGATGAAACATATTTAGATGATGACAGTAGTGAGGTAAACTCATTTAGTTTCAGTTCTTTACCTACTCCATCTGTTCTAGAAGAACTAACTATGCAGGAAACTTCTGAGAAATTCCTAAAACTAAAGTCAGAAAACAACAAATTAAAGGAGAAAAATGCTTATGTTAGAAATATAGTCAGAGATCTTATGGATGAAAAAGCTTCAGATGAACATGAATCCACGATTACTAAGATGAAGGATAGCATAACACAACTGGAAGGACTCAACAAAGTGATACTCAGAAGGAATGATGTTCTAATCAAGCAACTCAGCGAGCTGAAAGCTGATATAGAAGCCAGAGATACTCAAATCAGCAAGCTGAATGAGGAATTAGGAATCAGAGATATTCAAATTAGCAAGCTGAATGAAGAAATTGGATCCAGAGAATTAGCAAGCTGAAAAAAGAAACAGAAGTTAGAGATAAACTAAAAGAATCAGTTCCACATGAAGATGCACAACAAGCTAATAAAATTAAAGAACTCGAGGATGAGATAAAGAATCTTCATAAAAGAATGGGAAAGTTTATCCAAGGTGAAGAAACTCTTAAATCAATGATGAAGCAAGCTACCGTACCATTAGTAAGAGAAGGTGTTGGACTAGCATCAACTTCAAAGGAAAATGCTCTCAAATATGATGGAAAGCAAGGAATTCCTTATAACTATGTTATGCCTTGGAAGACATGCAACAAATGTGGAGGAAAAGGTCATCTTGAAAGAAATTGCACTACTCAAGTTTATTAGAAAAAGAAAACAGCATACCATAATGGACCAGTTAGACATAAGCCAGCGTACCCAAAAGTAGATGATAAAAGACAATCAGCTTACCGTTATCAGTATGGTAGAACACAAAGGACCAGAAATCAAGCACCAAAAGTGATACAACAGTGGATCAAGAAATCTGATCTACATGATCTTTATGTTATATCAACAAACTATGGTGGATCCAACAAAATTTGGGTACTCAAGTAGTAAGTATATTATTTGTCCTCGTATATTTCTTTGAATTTGAGTATATTATTATTATTGTGCAACTAATGAGATTCCTCTAGTATATAGATGGGACAAATATATGTATATGCGTTGTTTTGTGCAGGAAATAGGAGAAAAGAATACTATTATGATGAATTCACATTTATGATCATTTGGAATGTGTACTGTCTAATCAACAAGCTATTTTTGCAATCCAGAAGAACAATTGCTATCGATGAATATCCTGGAAATGTGTTTTCAGCATGCTGGTTTGATTTATTCAACTTTATAATTATAACTAGCCTAATGCTTGTTAAATGCTTTACCACATGTTTTATTATTATATGCTTATCTTCCTAACCCTTTTATGATGATGTCATAGGGGGAGAATAACATGAATACATGAGGATAAAAAGGGATATAATGTTATATTTTGGATTTATCAACTAATGTTTCATGCAGGGGATGAGTCGTTTTTATATCTTATTGCATATGTTGAATTAGGCTAACCTGATTATATGATGAGATATTATGTTAATCAGGGGGAGCACTGTTTTAGGAGGAGCAACATAGTCTCTCTGATGTATTCAAGTATGTCATCATCAAAAAGGGGGAGAATGTTAGCGTGATGTTTTGATGATGAATACAAAGGTTGTATCGTAATACTTCATGTGTATCTATCAAATCTTGTTTTGCAGGAAGTATTGATCATTGACTTAGGGGGAGCTTTTTCACATGTTGGTATATAATCATCAAAAAGGGGGAGATTGTTACCCTAGTGTGTTTTGATGTTATATACGGCAAGCTGATAGTTTATCTTTGTACTAGTCTTACTATATTTCAGCAAGCTAAATTCCATATTTATTATATGATCAACAAGTTGTTATAAGTTTTACAGGAAAATCTCAGTCAGACTTACAGGTCAATTTCAGCAAGCCAGTCAGACTTACAGGTCAATTTCATCAAGCTGTTTTGACTCGCCTTATGCATTTCAGCAAGTTGTTTTCACACGAGCTAGAGATAATCATAATTCTGTCAAGTGCAGAAATCATGCAGAAAATCTCAGATTCTTTATAGGATATATTCTGTTAAGATTCATATATTATAAACGTTATAATATATATCCTAGAGCTCTTCTAAAACATTTCCAAAACCTTTCCTTGAATGTAGGAGTTGATTTTCAATCAAAGATGTCTCTCTCAAAACTACTTCTATACATACATATATTGTAACACCCTCACTTACCATTATTAAAATTATATATCTTTTATAATGAATTAAACATTAATATAGGAGAAATTTTAGAAATTTCGGCATGATGTGTTCGTAAATCGAACTAACCACCTGTAATCCAACCAAACCATCACTACTACTAATCATCTTGTCCACATGCATAATAAAGTTCAAACCAAATAACTACATATAAATACTACCATCCAAGACCGCTCACAGGTCACAGTATGAAACGACATCCAACTAGCTATTACAAACCAAATCCAAACTACAAATTAATATTTTACAACCCAAAAGCCAAGTGAACTGTCTAAACTGATACTACAACAATATAATATAAAATAGAGCTGACAGCGGACTACCCGTCCTAGAACCTCAACTCGTTGGCTGCCTCTATGAGACTGTCCGCTCCTTCTAGACATCTTTGAATTTAACAGAAGAAAATAGGGTTAACACAAAAGTGAGCCAATGATGCTCAGCAAGTATAATAATATGTATGAATGGAAGCATAAACTAGAATTAAATCTGCAAGTCTGATTAAAATAGATGACTACCAACAATTTCAGGTGCTCACGGGAATTTGAAAATATAACATCTTATTTAAGTCAAGAAATGGAATAGAATTGGACTATCAAGCATTTTATAAATAAAACAATAATAAGGTTATGCTGCTGATCAGTCACGCACTAACCCCGGACAAACGCACACAGCAATGTCCTTTAGTGGATCCACGGCACACATTGGCCTTAACATTTGACCACGAATCTGGTCCTCCCCGAAGGGTCTTCATTTTAAAAAAACAATAGTCCAACTCTATAATCTGAATGCCAGGTGTCGGAACAATCGATCACCTCGACCAGCCAAACAAACTGGAATCTCACGTTCCAGGTCAACAGCTCAAATCCCAAGAACAAATGAGGTCTAATAACATCTGACCTAAATATCGACAAGTTTGATATAAAGAGGGGTATTAATTTGGAATATATCACTAGGAAAAGAATCAACAAGTTCAATTTTATTGTTCGGGAACAGGACAACAAATATGCATATTTATTGGAATATAAGTGAGCGACAATATCAACAGTAAATCAAACTAATATATTGAACAAGTTATGATAAGCATGATTCACTTGAAAAATAAATGAAATGGTTTACTTGCCTTAACCAGGTAATTACTGAAGTCGCTGGTTCCCTACGTCCTCAACTTTCGCCTTTCCTTTATCCTTGGGATCTACACACAATATAAACACTATTTTAGAATTCTATGTAACGTTCGTTGTTCGCTACCACTAGTTAACCTACCCTTGCGAATAATCCCATAAATTCATTTATTTAATCAGATAACATCAATTTATAATCTCTGATATAAGCCTTAGCCATAACCAACATACACTTATCATATACTTAAACAAATAAACAAATATGTAGTTCAAATAACATTTATACTAGTTGCACAATTATATACACATATATTCGAGAAAATAATTTAAGATTTTTAGAAAATTTTGACGGCATCCCCTTTATACGGGTAACTTACCAGTCGGACACAACTGACGCCATCTCAACAATTATTATAAATAAAATGCACTGTACAACATATCTCTATTTATCCCACTTTGACAATCCAAATCATTAGTGAAATTAAAATCAACCTCAATAATTCACATTTACTTACGACATATAACAATAGAATTTATCCGAAACAGTATGATATATAATTAAATTCAGATTCAGAATTAATCATCATCGTCCCCGTCGGCTCGCCTAAGCTCATCGCCGACGGCGGATACGCCCGAGGGTGCCCCAGAAATTGGGGTTTCCAACCCAAGCATATCCTTTATGATCGAATTAAAATAGCCCAACTAATTACATCATATCGTATTAGTTTAACCAGGCAAAGAATCGACAAGACAACAAACAGCCGAACCGGAATTAATCAGTTAACAATCACTGGCGGAGAAGGGGCGGCTCACAGATGGAGCTCCCGATTAGGGGCTTCCACATCCGAAACCAGCACCCTCCCAAGCAGAATTACCACACTGAATCAAACCCATATGAAACTTCAATTCGAACATAACAATCACAACCCAAGACCATCACAATGAAAGCCCCAACCTCAACCAACAATTCGTATAACCCACTCATAGTGAAACACACACACCCCTGCGCACACTGTACACACATAATACACAACTGCCGAGCAAAACAAAGGGGAGGGGTGAGAGATTTACAGCAGCGAGAGAACAAGATAGAGAGAGTAGAGCTCGAGAGAGAGATTTCGCGGGAGAGAGAGGAGAAAACTCGTGAATATTTGAGATATTTGCAGGTGAATCTTCGAGAGATTTCAAGAGAGCAGGTTGAGAGATTGATTGCTAGGCTTTGGAAAAAAAAAAAAGAACTGGTGGCTAAGGGATTTAAAGGAAACAAGTAATTTGGGGAAAAAATAGATTTTTTATATTATTCTTTACTAAAAAAAATTATTAAAATAATCCTTAAAATCACAATTAAATACAGAAAATGGGTGGAATATTAAATTTTAAAATTTTAAAATGAAGAATGCAAAATTACGATCACCCACATATTTTTAAAATATTTTTAGGATTAAAAACGAATTAAATATGGATTTTACAAGATTGAATCCATAGAATGGAAAAATAATTCATAAAATCATTTTAAAATTCTCAAAACCAAAAATAATTCATCAAATATTTTTAAAAGTCATATAAACTAATAAAGTTAATAATGCAAAAGATTTCAGGATTTCTGCTAATCCCGAGGATTTTATAAAATTCACAGAAGGTAAATATAACACAATTAAATAGGAATAAATTCCCAAAAATATAATTAAAAATCCCCAGGCTTACACATCACATATAAATCATCAACTAAGCCCACAATATTATTCCACACATACTTCACCTCCTCAACAAATTTTATACGCCACATAATTCACATTTAATATTAAATAAATAATTTTTATTACTAAAATTTCTAAGGCGTTATACCCTTTCCCCCTTAAAAGGATTCTGTCCCTAGAATCTCACCTAAGTGAATAAATGAGGATAATTCTCGAGCATGTCGCTTTCAAGCTCCCAAGTTGATTCTTCCACTCTGGGGTTTCTCCACAAAACTTTTACTATAGGTATTGTCTTATTTCGTAGGACTTTCTCTTTGCGATCTAATATCTTGATGGGTTGTTCCACATAAGATAAATCTGACTGAATCTCTACCGGCTCATATTCGATGACATGTTTAGAGTCCGGGTGGTATTTCTTAAGCATTAATACATGGAACACATTGTGAATATGTTGCATGTGAGGCGGTAAGGCTAACTCGTAGGTAACTTTTCCAACCTTCTTCAATACCTCAAAAGGCCCGACAAATCTTGGACTTAATTTTCCCTTCTTACCAAATCTTACTAACCCCTTCCATGGAGATACCTTCAACAAAACTTGTTCTCCTTCATCGAACTCCATATTCTTTTTGGCCAAGTCAGCGTACTTCTTCTGTCGGTTCTGAGCTGTCACTAACCGTTTCTGGATAAGTTGAATTACTTCCTTGGTTTGCTGTACTAATTCTGGTCCGAGTATCTTTCGCTCGCCAACTTCCTCCCAGTATATTGGAGATCGAAACTTCCGCCCATATAATGCTTCATACGGTAGCATACCAATGCTAGCATGAAAACTGTTGTTGTATGAAAATTCCACTAATGGCAAGTGTTCATCCCAACTTCCTGCGAAATCCAGTGCACAAACTCGGAGCATGTCTTCAATTGTTTGAATCGTTCTTTCACTCTGACCGTCAGTCTGAGGATGATAAGCAGTACTCATTTTTAATTCAGTGCCCAAACATTCTTGAAAACTTCTCCAGAATCTCGAATTAAATCTTGGATCTCGATCTGAGACTATTGATACTGGAACTCCATGTCGCACCACAATCTCTTTTATGTATAGGTAAACCAATTTGTCTAATGAAAACCCCTCATTTATCGGAAGGAAGTGTGCAGATTTTGTTAATCGATCGACAATTACCAAAATAGCATCATGATTAGCTCTCGTCCTTGGCAATCCTACCACAAAATCCATCGCAATATGCTCCCATTTCCACTCGGGAATTTCTAATGGTTGTAGCATCCCACTTGGTCTCTGATGTTCAGATTTTACTTTCTGACAGGTCAAACACTTACTCACCCATTCGGCAATATCTCTCTTCATATCCGGCCACCAGAAGTTTCTCTTCAAGTCTCGATACATTTTCGTACTTCCAGGATGAATTGAATATTTCAAACTGTGGGCTTCCTGTAGAATTTCATTCTTTAATTCCGTCACATTCGATATCCAAATGTGTGAAGAAAGTCTCAATATTCCACTGTCATCTACTTGAGTGCATATTTCCTCGCCTGTTAACTTGTTAATATCTCCGCTCATGACTTCCCTCTGGAATCTGCAAATCTTTTCTAACAACTCGGGCTGAAACGTCATAGTGTAACCCTTATCTGTACTGCTTGTAGGCACGCAGACTTCTATCTCTAATTTCTCAAATTCTCTGTATAACTCCTCAGGTAGTGTAAACATGTTAATTTTCTCCTTTCTACTTAGAGCGTCCGCCACCATATTTGCTTTCCCAGGGTGATAGTTAATTGTACAATCATAATCCTTGAGCAATTCTAACCATCTCCTCTGCCTCATATTCAAGTCTTTTTGGGTGAAAATATACTTTAAACTCTTATGATCCGTGTAAATTTAGCACTTTTCCCCATACAAATAATGTCTCCAAATCTTCAAGGCGAAAACAATCGCGGCCATTTCCAAATCGTGAGTAGGATATTTCTGCTCATGAGGTTTCAATTGTCTTGAAGCGTAAGCAATTACCTTACCGTGCTGCATTAATACACATCCTAAACCCTTGTGAGACGCATCATTGTAGATCACAAAATTTCCTTTCTCGTCTGGAAGTGTCAATACAGGTGCAGTCACTAATCTCTTCTTCAATTCTTGGAAACTTTCTTCACATCTCTAATTCTACATAAACTTTTCATTCTTCCTTGTCAACTTTGTTAATGGGGTGGCTATCTTCGTAAAGTCTTGAACAAATCTTCGATAGTATCCTGCCAACCCTGAGAAACTTCGGACTTCTGTAGGTGTCTTTGGTCTCTCCCAACTCATCACAGCTTCAATCTTAGCGGGGTCCACTTTAATCCCTTCACTACTGATCACATGCCCTAAAAACTGCACTTACCAAAACACACATTTAGAAAACTTTGCATATAACTTCTCTTTTCTTAACGTTTCTAGAGCTATCCTCAAATGCCCTACATGTTCTTCTTCGGTCTTTGAGTATATCAAAATATCATCTATAAACACAATCACAAACTTATCCAAATATTTCTTAAAAACCCTTTTCATTAAATCCATGAACGCCACCGGTGAATTGGTTAACCTAAATGCCATTACTAAAAATTCATAATGCCCATACCTAGTCTCAAACGCGGTCTTTGGAACGTCTTGCGGTCTAATCTTCAACTGGAAATACCCTGACCGTAGATCAATCTTAGAAAAACAAGTCGCTCCCTTCAACTGGTCAAACAAATCATCAATTCTCGGTAAAGGGTACTTATTCTTCATGGTCAACATATTTAGCTCTCGATAATCAATACATAATCTCATACTCCCGTCCTTCTTCTTTACAAACAATACCGGAGCTCCCCACGGAGATACACTAGGCCTGATAATACCTTTTTCGAAGAGGTCTTGTAACTAAATAGCCAATTTTTTCATCTCTACAGGTGCCATACGATAAGGAGCCTTTGACACGGGTTCGGTTCCTGGTGCCAAGTCAATGGTAAATTCTATTTCTCTATCCGGAGGTAACCCGGGGAGTTCATCTGGGAAAACATCGAGAAACTCATTCACCACTGGTATTTCCTCTATCTTAGGTGCCTCTTGCTTGGTATCCATGACATAAGCCATGTAGCCCTCGCATTTCTGTCTCAACAGCCTCTTAGTTTGCATGATCATTAAAAATCTCCTAGTCTGTCTCTGACCTCTAAAGGTAACTTTTACATTATCAGGGGATCTGAGTATTACCTTCTTATTCTTACAGTCAATTTGCGCATTGTTCTCTGTTAACCAATCCATCCCTAAAATTACATCAAATTCGCCTAACTAGAAAGGTATTAAATCAGCATAAAAACAATGCCCTAAAATGTCTACCTCACAACGAGGACACACTTGAGTAACTGGGATTCGCTCTGAATTAGCTATTTCTATAACTATAGCTTCATGTAGCATACACATTTCACAATTCAACTTTCGAGCAAATTCTTTAGATATAAATGATTTCGTAGCCCCTGAATCAATCAATACTTTGGCATGTACAGAATTTATAGGAAGCGTACCTGCCACCACATCAGAATCCTTGACAGCTTCGTTCATGGTCATATTAAAAGTCCTAGCCAATGGTCGAACATTCACTGCTGGAGGTGCCTCTATTGCATGAATCATGGGATTAGCCGAAACTAAAGGCTTGACTAAAGGTACCTTACAATCTTTCATCACATGCCCTGGCTTTCCACAGCGATGACAAACAATCCCTACTTTACATTCCGGAGCATAGTGTCCCTTTTAATTGCACTTATAACATGTCACCTCTAACTTAGCACACACTCCCGAATGCCTTTTCCCACAAGTCTTACATTCTGCCAAAGGTGGCCTAAGAAGCTTCTGTTGATTTGAATCTTGAGGTCGACTTCCTTGTCCTCCATTTCCCGTTCCTGGTTTCTTAGAATTTCCATTCTTCCCTAGTTGAAACCCTGGCTTCTTATTTGGGACATTCTGAGAACTACCCTGCAACTATCGTCCTTCTATTGCGCCCGCCTTCCTTTTCCTTCCCTCATTTTCTTTAAAATATAACTCATTTTCTCCTTCTGCAATCATTGCCTTCTGCACCACCGCTGCATAGGTATCAAACTCCAAAACTGCCAACTTATTGCGAATCCACGGCTTTAACCCTTGATGAAACCTTTTTTCTTTCTTTCTATCTGTATCCACATATGTCGGAACAAACCTCGCTAAATCGGTAAACTTAGTTTCATATTCCAACACACTCATATTACCTTGTTTCAGTTATAGGAATTTCATCTCCATCTGATCCTTCATGAAATCTGGAAAGTACTTTTCTAGAAACAACTCCGTAAATCTTGCCCAAGGAATTACCTCTGTAGCTTCCAGAGCCTTCACTGACTCCCACCAGTACATAGCCTCATTTTTTTGAAAGTAACTTACATATTCAGTTTGCTTATCTGCTGGAACCCCTACTAACTCAATAGCTTTCTCCATCTCCTTTAACCATGACCTCGCTTCATATGGGATCTGCTGCCCTTTTGAACTCTGGAGGTTTAACTGCCTGAAATGACTTAAAGGTGACTACCGGAGGCACAGGTTGTTGTTGCTGATGTTGCTGCTATTGTTGTGCCAACAGCTGCTGTTGTAACTGTTGTTGTTGCTGTGCTAGAGTAGCAGTTTCCTGAACAAGGATCTGCAATATCTGAGCCAAAGCAGGGTCTATTTGACCTACAGAAGGTGGGTTGGCTTGTTCATCCTGATTGGGGGTTCGAGTATTTTGTTTTTTCTTTCTTGGAGGTATATTTCTGAAATCAACGGACAATCATTAGGTTCAGATTCAAGAATCAATAAATCAAAAGAATCTAATTTAAGCAAACAGTGAATATACTATTGAAATATAATTCAAGGTTCCCAGCCATTACTCGGGTCAACAATTGGTTTACAAGGTGTAACAGGATACAAAAATCAAAGTTATACAAGGTATTCATGAATATCTGGTAGATGCATTAACGGAACAATAAATATAATGTTGAAATTAAATACAGTACTAAAAGTAAATGCAGTACTAGAAAAAAAAGAAGCGGTGCTGAAAATAAATTCAATGCTGAAAGGTAAATATGATGCTTAAAAATAAATAACAATATGAAAGGAATTTCAAGCAGTTTTGCAAAAAGGGATCATCATATATATCTGGTACAAGCATAAAAACGCTTCGATAGAGGTACAACATAGCACTAAAAGAGAAAATTGCTAGCATCTAGTCACAGTACAACAGATATCTACAACAAAACTGGTTGTACTGTAAGTTCCGATATACTACTACCATCATACTATGCCTCTATAGACAAGGTATGTCATCGTGCAATCCTAACCATCACTGGTCCCCGCCTGATCCTCCTCACTGACTGGTCCAAGAATATTTTTTCTTTCGCGCGCCTCTTGCTCCTGTTCTGTTTGTTCCCATACTTCTGTCGTCTTCAACTTCTGTCGACTTAATTCAAAAACAAGTCGAACCAGCAGCCTTTAACAGCTACGTAGCGGATAAATTTGTTTCTCCGATTTGATTTCCGATCGCACGTAATTGTTACAAAATACCCGGATCTTAATAAAATCCAACAAACAATTACAAAAAAATAGATCTAATACAAAACTAATTTTGTAAATCTATTCTAACACGATCAACCCTCGTGTTTTACAACCACGATTAAACCACGTGGGATCCAAACACATAATTAAAATATACATGGCCATAATAGTGGATACTAAACAACCTGCAAAAAGATTATTATCCAAGCACACCACCATACATACATGCATATATAATTACAACATGGACATCGTATCAAAAATCGCAGAACCATTGAACCTAGCTCTTGATGCCAATTGTTGGAACAATCAGATCTTGGCACTACGATTTTTGATACAATAAATTAACGAGTACAAATAGAAAAGTCACCTTGTTAATGGTTGATTCCACGCTCTTCTATTGTATTCCCAAATTCCCTTGAGCGAAGTGTGGCCTTCGTCTTCTCAAGTTCACCTCTCTTCTTGCTCCTGGGTGGCTATAAATTTTTTTCGACCAGCCCTTGCAAGAAGAGAATAAGAATATATATAGGCTACAATAGGGATCATGGACAATTAGGTTGGGCCTTCTAATTACATCTTGGGCATGGCCCAATGTAATTAAATATTAATTCTATCCACTAAAGAATTAATATTTGCACTACCTTTCCTAATACCGTAATTTAATCAATTAATTCGGTTCCAATATTATTTGCTTATTAAATTCCCCATGTTTAAAATATCGCATGTCCATTAATTAAATAAATTACTGATAATTCATTTAATTAATATCTTTTATCCTTGATCATCCACTCAACCTTTATTTAATTATGTCGGAATAAATCCACCTGCAGGGTTTCACATAATTAAATCTTTTTGAGCTTTCAAGGGGACATCATTAACCCGAATATTATCAGGACATGGATTCCTTCAATAAATAATATTCACCATATATATTATTTCATCACCCAAAATATAATGAAATAAATCAAAAGAATTATTTCATATATAAATCAAAGCATGTAAATAATATACACGTGTCAATTACTATATCTGGATTAAGAACCTAAGCATTAATAATAACATAGAATCTTAGTTCACCTTCTTAATCAGTACAAGGGAACAATTCTAAATTTGATCCTGTTCAATATACATAAAGTATACTAGTATTATTTATTAGTCAATATAAACTAATCTAAATAATACTACAGCCATTCCAGTGGATTGTCTAACACCACCTGTGCTGTGAACCATATTATATTATATAAACCGTATTTAATAATCTAATATTTTGTATCCCATTTGATACTAGATTATTCACAATATATAATATTTAGACAACATGTAAACATTTAAATTATTCTCAATAAAATAGGCCAGAAATAAATTTATATACTTCAAATAAATATTTTCAGTATACACCAACAATCTCCCACTTATACTCAAAATATTCTATGAGTATATCGGTTTTTATTTAATCCACTATTACACAAAAAACTATGTGTCCATCCATCTGACTCCTATCGCTTCCACATGCCTGTCAAAAACTTTGGCTGGCAAACTCTTTATGAAAGGATCTGCCCGGTTGTCTTCTGATAATATGTGAGCCACAACTATATCTCCTCGCTTTACGATTCCTCGTATGAGATGATACTTACGTTCAATATGTTTAGCTGCTTTGTGATCTCGCGGTTCCTTCGAATTTGCCATAGCACCAGTGTTATCACAATACACTGTCAAGCTCCTAGGAAAATTAGGTACCACATCCAAGTCCAAAAGGAAGTTCCTGAACCATACAGCCTCCTTTGCAGCCTTAGAGGCCGCCACGTACTCGGCTTCCATGGTAGAGTCTGCAATGCATTTCTGCTTTACACTCCTTCATATAACGGCTCCACCTCCCAAAGTAAAAACATATCCCGAGGTTGATTTCCTCTTATCCCTATCTGATTGAAAATCTGAATCAGTATATCCCAAAGGAAATAGATCTGAGGCCTTGTAAATTAACATATACTCCTTAGTCCTTCTCAGGTACTTGAGTATAGTTTTTACTGCACTCCAATGTTCCTGACCTGGGTTTGATTGATATCTACTAACCATGCCTACAGCAAAGCAGATGTCAGGCCTCGTACATAACATAGCATACATTAAGCTTCCACATGCCGAAGCATAAGGAACTGCTTTCATGCTCTCTATATCCTTAGGTGTCGAAGGACACTGCTCCTTGAATAGAGCCACTCCATGCTTAAAAGGTAGAAAACCTTTCTTAGAGTTCTGCATGTTAAAACGAGCTAATACTTCATCAATGTAGGGCTCTTGAGATAAAGCCAGCATCCTTTTCTTGCGATCCCTTATTACTTTGATCCCAAGGATGTATGCCGCTTCACCTAAGTCCTTCATTTCAAATTGTTTGAACAACCATGCCTTTACTGATGACAACATCTTAACATTGTTTCCAATGAGTAAAATGTCATCAACATACAGTACTAGAAAAACCATTGCATTACCCTCACTTCTCTTATACACACATGATTCGCTTGGACTTTGATCAAATCCATATGACTGGACTGCCTGATCAAAACGAATATTCCAGTCCCTAGAAGCTTGTTTTAATCCATAAATAGACCTCTTAAGCTTACAAAAAAGATGCTCTTGGCCTTCCTTAATGAATCCTTTTGGTTGTTGCATATAGATGGTTTCCTCAAGACTTCCATTAAGGAAAGCTGTCTTGACATCCATTTACCAAATCTCATAATCGAGATGAGCTGATATAGATAAAAGAATCCGGATCGACTTAAGCATAACAACTGGCGAAAAGGTTTCCTCATAATCGATCCCTTCTTTCTGAGTATACCCTTTCGCAACAAGTCGTGCTTTCCAGGCTTTCACCTTTTTGTCAGATCCTCTTTTCTTCTTGTAGATCCACATACATCCAATGGGTTTTACACCTTTGGGTGGTTCCACGAGCTCCCAAACTTGATTAGAATACATAGATTCCATCTCAGATTCCATTGCCTTTTGCCAAGGATCTGCATCTTTATCTAGAATTGCTTCTTCGTATGTCCTGGGATCTTCATCATGTTCACCAGAGACCAAGTCCGAGGACTCTCCCAAAAACATGAATCTATCAGGTTGTTGAATAACCCTCCCACTATGACGAAGCACCAGTGTGGTATTAGTGACAAGTTGTGCATTTTCTTGTGGTTGATCTACTTGTACTATTGGCACTTGGGGATTATCTGTCCCTCCCACTAGTTCCTCTAAAACGATACTACTCATGGGTTTATGGTTCATTATATAGTCTTCTTCTAAGAATCTAGCATTGGTGCTAACAATGATATCTCGATCCCTAAGACTATAAAATGAATAACCTTTCGTTCCCATGGGATAGCCTACAAACAGCCTTACTTCTGTACGAGATTCTAACTTGGTCGCGTTCTTGTTTAGCACATGTGCTGGACAACCCCAAATCCGAATATGTCTTAGACTTGGTTTGCTACCAGTCCACAATTCTATTGGAGTCTTGGGAACCGACTTAGAAGGTACCAAGTTCAGAAGGTAAGCCGCTGTTTCTATAGCATATCCCCAAAACGACTTGGGTAAATCTGAATAACTCATCATCGATCTAACACTCTCTAAAAGAGTCCGATTCCTTCTCTCTGCTACACCATTCTGCTGAGGTGTGCCAGGTGCAGACAACTGGGATGTGATCCCATTTTCTGATAAATATTCCCTAAATTCTCCAAGCAAGTATTCGCCACCACGATCTGATCGTAGTGACTTGATACATTTTCCAAGATGTCGCTTCTCCGCACTTGCTTTGTACTCTTTGAATTTTTCAAAGCACTCAGACTTACGGCGCAACAAATAAATGTACCCATATCTAGAATAATCATCAATGAAAGTGACAAAATACTCATAACCTCCTCTTGCTTGGATACTCATAGGTCCACATAAATCAGTATGAACCAATTCTAACACTTCTTTAGCTCTATTCCCCTTTGCTTTAAAAGGCCTATTAGTCATCTTACCTTCCAAGCAGGATTCACAAACTGGAAATGGCTCCACTGCCAACGAGCCTAATGGCCCATCTACTACCAGTCTTTGAATCCTCCTCAAGTTAATATGACCTAATCTTAAGTGCCAAAGATATGTTTGGTTCAATTCAGAAGGTTTCTTTCTTTTATTTGAGCTAGAAAGAATGTTATTAGTTTCCTTATGTTGCAGCATTGGTTGGATAGGATTAATAATATATAAATTGTCTTGCAATGTACCAGAACATATAACTCGTTTATACATCATAATAGAAACATTACGATCCAAACAAACATTATAACCATCCATGGCAAGCTTAGAAACCGAAATTAAATTCCTTCTAAATGAAGGTACATAAAGACAATTGTTCAAAACCAAAATCCTATCATCACCAAAAGATAATGTAATTATTCCAACTGCAACTACTGCTACTTTCGTAGCATCTCCCATGAACACATATATCTCACCATCTCTAAGCATTCTAGATTGTTGGAACCCCTGCATAGAGTTACAAACATGGTCAGTGGCTCCTGTATCTACACACCAAGTGCTCGTAGATATAGCCGCTATATATGTTTCTGTAACTAGAGAAAGAGACATACCAGTATTGTTTGTCTTCTTAGGAAGAGGACAATCCTGTTTCCAGTGACCTGACTGCTTGCACCTGAAGCACTTGCCCTTAGGCTTTTTCACACCACCTTGAACTCCCACTGTATTAGCAATCTTTCCAGCTTTCTGTGTCTGAGTCTTTTTCTTCTTCTTACCTCTCGGCTTAGATGAAGAAGCTTTCTCGGCCACATTCACTTGAACATTCTGCTTAAAGAGTCCTTCAGCTGCCTGAAGTTCTGTCAGAAGTTCCGCGAGACTTTACATCCTTTTGTTCATGGTGTAATTCAAGCGGAACTGCTCAAAACTTTTGGGCAAGCTCATAAGGATGATATCGATCTGGGTTTCCCCATCAATATCAGCACCAAGGATCTCTATCTCATTCAGATGAGACATCATCCTGAGAACATGATCCCTTACAGGCGTTCCTTCAGCCATCTGAGTGTTCATTAAAGCCTTCATTGCTACTTGCCTAGCAGCCCTATTCTGTTCTCCAAAAAGTTCCTTGAGATTAAAGAGCATATCTGAAGTAGTGGGCATAGCCTGATGCTGATGCTGCAAAACACCCGACATTGCTGCCAGAATGTAACATCGCGACATCTCATCAGCCTTAACCACCGCTTATAATACTCCTTCTCACTTTCAGGAGCATCTTCAGCAGGCTGATCTGGCTTGGGTTCATAAGTACAAAATTTGTACTCCTCAGCAGTCAACACTATGTCCAAATTACGTTTCCATTCAATATAGTTCGGTCCAGTAAGTTTGTTATCCTTAAGTATGGTGAATAGTGGATTAAAGACCATAATGATCTAATCCTGAGAATCATACATGTAACACATAATCAGATAGTTGCATAAATCTTAAATCCTATTGGTTTCCTCTAACAATTTATTCAAAATTAATGCACTAATATTTAAACACCATAAGTCTCTGGTACGCCACGATGGGTGACATATATACCACTTAAATTCCTTTAAATATTACTTCGGTCCTATTACTAAATAATACGCCACGTTAGGGTGGACTATATATTATTTTTCATAGCTAAGTGTATACGATTATTAAATTTTAAATTAATAAAAAGACCGGATACCACCATTAAATATTTCAAATCAATAATCGATAATAGGATAATTCCCAGATCGGGGGGAGCATTGTCAAGAGGCATCACTTAAGACCCCTTTCTAGATAGAATCATCCTTTCTCTCAATATCAAAAATCTATATTTAATCAGTGGTACCCTTCTAATTAATCGAATTCTATGAAACTTGGTATGCCACGTTGTGTGGCATGTATACCTTTCAATATTCGTAATTAATTTAGGAAGTTTGTCCTAGTAATATTCATAACACTACCTGACACCATAAATCATAAGCCACGTTAGGGTGGACTATATATAATTTATATTCGTCTTAGTGTTAAAATTACATACAAACAATAATGGAGACCGTAGGATTTAATTCCTAATTAATTCCCTCACCCACTTAGTATTTT
This sequence comes from Saposhnikovia divaricata, assembly GCA_036435485.1. NCBI lineage: Eukaryota > Viridiplantae > Streptophyta > Magnoliopsida > Apiales > Apiaceae > Saposhnikovia > Saposhnikovia divaricata. Next base: position 246,061,328 of record CM071594.1, on the reverse strand, counting down.
ATTTAAAATTGAGGAATTTTATCTAGCATGCATCGCCTTATGTTATTTAATCGCAGTCCACATGTATCAAAATACACAAAACACATAACATAAAAGCATGCTATACATGATTAAAGCATAATAAATAAATACTATGTCAATGTCGTCCTAATTATGTTAAACATGCAATTAAAAAATAATTACACACATAATTAACAGCACACATAATATAATTAATTAAATCAATAATCAAAATTAGTGGAAAAAATTAAAATAAAATTTTCCACTATTATGGCCCCTTGAAAAAAAAATTCCAGCCCTGTGTCTTGCTGAAAAAAAAATTTCTGCCAAAAAATTGCTGTTGCGCAGCTTGAAGAGGCGTTACAGCCCTGAAACCTCTGTCACGCATACACGTCATGCGTTACAGCCTTTTACAGACCTGTTACGCATTTACAGCCTGCGCAACTCCAGTTTTCACTGGTAACGCAGGCTGCACCTGCGTTACAGGCTTCTGACCAGAATTTTTTTTTCTTTCGCACGCCTCTTGCTCCTGTTCTGTTTGTTCCCATACTTCTGTCGTCTTCAACTTCTGTCGACTTAATTCAAAAACAAGTCGAACCAGCAGCCTTTAACAGCTACGCCGCGGATAAATTTGTTTCTCGGATTTGATTTCCTATCGCACGTAATTGTTACAAAATACCCGGATCTTAACAAAATCCAACAAACAATTACAAAAAAATAAATCTAATACAAAACTAATTTTATAAATCTATTCTAACACGATCAACCCTCGTGTTTTACAACCACGATTAAACCACGTGGGATCCAAACACATAATTAAAATATACATGGCCATAATAGTGGATACTAAAGAACCTGCAAAAAGATTATTATCCAAGCACACCACCATACATACATGCATATATAACTACGACATGGACATCGTATCAAAAATCGCAGAACCATTGAACCTAGCTCTTGATGCCAATTGTTGGAACAATCAAATCTTGGCACTGCGATTTTTGATACAATAAATTAACGAGTACGAATAGAAAAGTCACCTTGTTAACCGTTGATTCCACGCTCTTCTATTGTATTCCCAAATTCACTTGAGCGAAGTGTGGCCTTCGTCTTCTCAAGTTCACCACTCTTCTTGCTCCTGGGTGGCTACAAAATTTTTTTGACCAGCCCTTGCAAGAAGAGAATAAAAATATATATATAGGCTACAATAGGGATCATGGACAATTAGGTTGGGCCTTCTAATTACATCTTGGGCATGACCCAATGTAATTAAATATTAATTCAATCCACTAAAGAATTAATATTTGCACTACCTTTCCTAATACCGTAATTTAATCAATTAATTCGGTCCCAATATTATTTGCTTATTAAATTCCTCATGTTTAAAATATCGCATGTCCATTAATTAAATAAATTACTGATAATTCATTTAATTAATATCTTTTATCCTTGATCATCCACTCAACCTTTATTTAATTATGCCGGAATAAATCCACCTGCAGGGTTTCACATAATTAAATCTTTTTGAGCTTTCAAGGGGACATCATTAACCCGAATATTATCAGGACATGGATTCCTTCAATAAATAATATTCACCATATATATTATTTCATCACCCAAAATATAATGAAATAAATCAAAAGAATTATTTCATATATAAATCAAAGCATGTAAATAATATACACGTGTCAATTACTATATCTGGATTAAGAACCTAAGCATTAATAATAACATAGAATCTTAGTTCACCTTCTTAATCAGTACAAGGGAACAATTCTAAATTTGATCCTGTTCAATATACATAAAGTATACTAGTATTATTTATTAGTCAATATAAACTAATCTAAATAATACTACAGTCATTCCAGTGGATTGTCTAACACCACCTGTGCTGTGAACCATATTATATTATATAAACCGTATTTAATAATCTAATATTCTGTATCCCATTTGATACTAGATTATTCACAATATATAATATTTAGACAACATGTAAACATTTAAATTATTCTCAATAAAATATGCCAGAAATAAATGTATATACTTCAAATAAATATTTTCAGTATACACCAACAGTGACACCTTCAAATTCAATGGAGTTACAGATGACGCAATCAGATTGAGACTATTTCCCTTCTCTCTTAGGGATAAAGCCAAGAGTTGGTTACATTCTATGCCATCAGGCTCTATTAAAACATGGGCAGACTGTGCTCAAAAGTTCTTGACGAAGTATTTCTCTATGGCGAAGATAGCAGCTTATCGGAATTCTATTTCTCAGTTTGCTCAGCAACCTCAGGAATCTTTGGGGGAAGCTTGGGAAAGGTACAAGGAGATATTGGCACGTTGTCCTCATCATGGGATGCCGGATTGGATGATAATCAGCAATTTCTATAACGGGTTGGGAGCTCAGTCCAGGCCTATGTTAGATGCAGCTTCTGGAGGTGTGCTATGGCCTATAATCTTATTAAAATGATGGCGGCCAATGAGTTTCAGAATCCTACTCAACGCTTGCCACCTGCTAAAGTGGTTGGAGTTCTTGACTTGGATGCAGCTACTGCTATTGCTGCTCAACTCAAGGCGTTGACAATGAAGGTAGATTCCCTTTCTAATCATGGGACTAACCAGGTTGCTATGGTGTGTGAATTGTGTACAGGGGTTCATGACACGAATCTGTGTGCTATCTCATCTGAATCTGCACAATTTGTTAGTAATTTTCAAAGAGCTCAGCAACCAGTGCCTAATGTTTATCATCCCAATAATCGGAATCATCCTAATTTCAGTTGGAGCAACAATCAGGGTGGTGTTCAGCAACCCCAAAATCAGCAGTTCAATGCAAGGCCATATAATCAGAACTATCAACCACCACCTTATGCTCCAAGGCAACCATTCAATCCATCGGGATTTCAACCATCTCAAGGGAATTCATTGAATCAGTCTGAGAAGTCTGAATTGGAAGAGCTTCGAATGATGTACAAGAGTCAGGCGGTGTCATTGAAAACTTTAGAGAATCAAATTGGTCAACTGGCCAATGCATTGTTGAACCGTCAACCAGGAACGCTTCCGAGTGACACAGAGATGAATCCAGGCAAGAAGGATCACAAGGAACAGGTCCAGGCAATAACATTACGATCAGGAAGAATTCTACAAGGTTAGAACAATGAAACATCAACCGAGGAAAAAAATGAAAAATCTGAACAGACTGCACGGCGCGGCAGCGCCGTTTCCCAGTATAATACTGGCGCGGCAGCGCCGTAGCTTCTGGAAGAAAAAAGTGATTTTGATGCTGGGGTTGAGTCTGGTCCTAAATTGCTACCTAATGCTACTCCCTCGACTCCTATAACTTGTAAGAATGATAATGCTCAAAAAGAAGTAGAAGATAAAGTGTTTCCACCTCCTCCATACCCAAAACGAATTCAAAGGCAAAAGTTCGACAAGAAATTTGCTAAGTTCTTGCATGTCTTCAAGAGGCTTCAGATTAACATACCATTTGCGGAGGCTCTTGAGCAAATGCCGAGCTATGCGAAGTTTATGAATGGCATACTCTTGAAGAAATTGAAACTTGAGGAGCTAGAGACCGTTGCCTTGATGGAGGAATGTAGTGCCATTTTGCAACAAAAGTTGCCGCCTAAGTTGAAGGACCCCGGGAGCTTTACCATTCCATGTACTATTGGAGATCTCTCATTCAGCAAATGCTTGTGTGATTTGGGTGCAAGTATTAATCTCATGCCCTTATCAGTTTTCATGCAACTTGGTCTTCCAGAACCAAAGCCAACTACCATGACTCTACAACTTGCGGACCTTTCCGTTACTTATCCTCGAGGGATAGTTGAGGATGTTTTGGTGAAGGTCGACAAGCTTATCTTTCGAGCCGACTATGTTATTCTTCACTTCGAGGAATACAAGAAGATTCCTATTATCTTGGGATGACCATTCTTGGCTACGGGCCGAACTCTTATTGATGTCCAAAAGGGAGAACTCACTATGAGGGTGCACGATCAAAACGTCACTTTTAATGTTTTCAACGCAATGAAGCTTCCAACTGACGATGAAGAGTGTCTCAAAATTGATATGGTCGACAAGGTGGTTAACTCCGCGGCTCAACACTTGATAAAAGCTGATGTGTTGGAAAGAGTTCTTGCTAATGACTCGGAGGTTGAGAACGAAGAGGATAAAGAACACTTGCAATATTTTAATGCATCTCCATGGAAGAAGTTTGGGATTCCATTTGAATCATTGGGGTTGTCAGAATTGAAGAAGTCTCGTGTTAGACTTAAATCATCCATTGAGGAAGCACCTACCTCGGAACTTAAGTTATTGCCTGAATATCTAAGGTATGCCTATCTTGGTGATTCTTTTACCTTACCTATTATTATATCATCTAAGCTTTCAGGCAATGAAGAGAAAAAACTATTGAGAATCTTAAGGGAATTCAAATCAGCCATTGGGTGGACTATAGCAGACATCAAGGGTATTAGTCCTTCTTATTGCATGCACAAAATTCCTTTGGAAGAGGGAGCTAAACCTACAGTCGATAATCAAAGGAGACTGAATCCTGTTATGAAAGAAGTTGTGAAGAAGGAAATTCTTAAATGGCTTGACGCGGGCATTATCTATCCAATTTCTGATAGCTCTTGGGTGAGTCCGGTGCAATGTGTGCCTAAGAAAGGAGGCATGACAGTGGTTACTAATGAGAAGAACGAGCTCATTCCTACGCGAACAGTGGCTGGTTGGAGAATTTGCATGGATTATCGAAAGTTGAACAAAGCCACTCGGAAAGATCATTTTCCACTCCCGTTCATTGATCTGATGCTTGACAGATTGGCTGGACGCCAGTACTATTGTTTGCTTGATGGGTATTCTGGTTACAATCAGATTTGCATAGCACCAGAGGATCAGGAGAAGACTACATTCACTTGTCCATTTGGTACATTTGCATTCAGACGTGTTTCTTTTGGGTTGTGTGGTGCACCAGCTACTTTTCAGATGTGTATGATGGCCATCTTCTCTGACATGATTGGAATTAATATGGAAGTATTCATGGACGATTTCTCAGTCTTTGGGGATTCTTTTGTTGAGTGCTTGGAAAACTTAAGTTTGGTTTTAAAACGTTGTGTGGAGACAAATCTTGTTCTTAATTGGGAAAAGTGCCACTTCATGGTACAAGAAGGTGTCATTCTGGGACACAAGGTTTCGAGTAAGGGTTTGGAAGTTGACAAGGCAAAGGTGGAAACTATTGAGAATCTTCCTGCCCCTATCTCAGTCAAGGGTATTCGTAGCTTTCTTGGTCATGCAGGGTTCTACAGGCGCTTCATAAAGGATTTCTCAAAAATTTCTAAGCCGCTTTGCAATCTCTTGGAAAAAGATGTGCCATTCAATTTTGATGAGGCTTGTTTACATGCGTTTGAGATCTTGAAGAAGAAACTAATTTCTGCTCCAGTTACTATAGCTCCTGATTGGAGCCAACCATTTGCTTTGATGTGCGATGCTAGTGATTATGCACTTGGGGCCGTTCTAGGCCAAAGGAAAAAAAAATGTTCCATGTTATTTACTATGCAAGCAAAACTCTCAATGATGCTCAGTTGAATTACACCACCACTGAGAAGGAACTACTTGCTATTGTCTATGGGTTTGAAAAGTTTCGCTCTTATCTGCTTGGTACCAAGGTGACAGTTTATACGGATCATGCTGCTATTCGCTACCTCCTTGCAAAGAAAGATGCTAAGCCAAGGTTGATTCGTTGGGTTCTTCTGTTGCAAGAATTTGATGTGGAAATCAAGGATAGAAAGGGGACAGAGAATCAGGTAGCTGACCATCTCTCTAGATTGGAAGATCATGGAAAGTCACCTAAGGACAACACGGTTATTAATGAGTTTTTTCCTGATGAGCAACTATTCAGAGTGCAAGATGATGAACTATGGTTTGCCAAAATTGTGAATTATCTAGTAAGCAACATCATTCCACCTGAGCTCTCTTATGCTCAAAGGAAGAAATTCTTGCACGATGTCAAGCAGTATATTTGGGATGAACCGTTTTTGTTCAAGCAAGGAGCTGATCAGATTATTAGACGTTGTGTTCCTTACAGTGAGACCGAGGCTATTCTTAATGATTTTCATGCTACAGCTTATGGAGGCCACTATGCGGGTGAGAAGACAACCACACGTATTCTTCAAGCGGGTTTCTATTGGCCGACTCTATTCAAGGATGCTCATCAGTTTGTGTTGCGATGTGATCGATGTCAACGAGTTGGTAATATTTCCCGTAGGAACGAGATGCCTCTTAATGTCATGTTGGAGGTAGAGATCTTTGACGTGTGGGGAATCGACTTCATGGGACCGTTCATTCCGTCATGTGGTAATCAGTATATTCTTGTAGCCGTGGATTATGTGTCTAAGTGGGTGGAGGTAAAAGCACTTCCAACAAATGATGCTAAGGTGGTACTCAATTTTCTCCACAAGAATATTTTTACTCGGTTTGGCACTCCACGGGTGATCATCAGTGATGAAGGTACGCACTTTTGTAATCGAAAGTTTACATCTCTTATGGCACGCTACAACATCAATCATCGAGTTGCTACAGCTTATCATCCTCAAACCAATGGGCAAGCCGAAGTGTCTAATCGTGAAATTAAACGGATTCTTGAGAAGGTAGTTAGTCCTTCTAGGAAGGATTGGGCGTTGAAGCTTGATGAAGCGGTGTGGGCTTATCGGACAGCCTATAAAACACCTTTGGGAATGTCACCATTTCAGCTAGTGTATGGGGAAGCATGCCATCTTCCAGCTGAGTTAGAACATAAGGCTTATTGGGCATTGAAGAAGCTAAATTTTGATCTTACAGCAGCAGGTGAAAAACGTGTGGTTCAGTTGAATGAAATGGACGAGTTTCGATTGCAAGCTTATGAGAACAACAAGCTATACAAAGAGAAAGTAAAAAGGTGGCATAATCGTCGGTTGGTTCTTAAGACGTTTGAGCCAGGGCAATTGTTGTTGTTGTTCAACTCTCGACTTCGGTTATTTCCTGGGAAGTTGAAGTCACGTTGGTCAGGTCCATTCACAGTCAAAACAGTTTTTCAGCATGGGGCAGTAGAGATTTTCGACAAGTTACCGGATCAGTCGTTCAAGGTCAATGGTCAGCGGTTAAAGCCATATTTTGGAGAGAAGTTGAATCGCGAAGTTGAGACCGCGGTTCTAATTTGCGCAACGTAAGGAAATGGAGCTACGTCAAGCTAATGACATGAAAAGAGTGCTTCGTGGGAGGCAACCCACGTGGATTGTTCTTCAAAAAAAAAAAATTGCAACAGTAGCCACGGCGCGGCAGCGCCGGTTTCACATGTATTTCTGGCGCGGCAGCGCCGCGCGATCTGTCTGTTGAAAAAAAAAATCAAAAAATTGAAAACACAAAAATAGTTGTTATTAGTGACCCACGACCCAAGCCCACTACTTACACCCACTAACCCTAATTTCTCCTATATATACCTACCCTTACACAACCCTACCTATACATACAAAACTTACAGATCTCAAAATTCTTAAACACTCTAAACACTTCTTCCAATCAATTCAATGGCATCCAAGCGACAAAGGGTTGTTGGTGGTGGTAGTGAGGGTGTTGGTGGTAGTGGGACTGGTAGGAGGAACCCTCATTCTTCATCTTCATCTGATTCTGAGGGAGGCAATGATGGACCTCAATTTATTAATAATGGGGCTCGTGATGAGTATAATTGATTGTTGGGGCGTCCTATTGCTCGTGAGAGGGGTCTTTTGCCTAATGCAGCGGATGGGAACATGTTGGAGAATATTCTGGAGAGACGTTGGGAGCAAATTTTTGAGGTTCCGGAACCTGTTCCGATGACTGTGGTTCGCGATTTCTATGCGAACGCTAGTGTGGAGAGGAATGGGATTACCCAGGTTCGTGGGTTTCGTGTGGATTATCAGCCGCCTGCTATTCGTCGTGTTCTTGGGCTTCCGGCTCCTAGGTGGGTCAAGAGGATTGGTCGGGGAAGACTCGCGATGTTGTGGATCTTCAGTTGATTATCCAGCGGTTGTGTGTTCCAGGTACAGAGTGGCGTTTGAGGAGAGGCACTACTGAGCCCACCTCGTTCTTGTCGACGGCTCTGAATAGATATGGGTGTACTTGGCACTTGTTCATTTATGCCAATCTTATTCCTACTAGGCATTCGAATGAGGTGACAGTTGAGAGGGCTATCCTGTTGTATGCTATATGCAGCAGAGAGTTTGTGGATGTGGGCAATTTGATCCATCAGGGGATTATGTGTTTTATGCAAGGAAGTACCACTGCGGCAATGCCTTATGGTTCGGTCATTGCTAGGTTGGCTAGGGATTGTGGTGCTCGTTGGTCAGCAGAGGAGGTTGTGCAGCAGCCACAGGAAGTGCTGGATCATCAGAGTATACGGAGGCTGGCTGAGTGGGATGGAGGTGAGCCGGATTTGTGGGGTCTTGGTTATGTAGTAGAGCAGCAACAGCAGCAGCAGCAGGAGGAGGAGGAGCCTCAGGGAGGAGGTTCTTTTATTACTCAGAGACAGTATAGGTGTTTGACGAGGCGTATCGATGCGGTGCACGATATGCAGGCAGGTTTTGTAGCAGATTTTAGTCAGTTTGCACAGGCTTTGGGCACGGCTTTTCGTGCGAGTGGAGTGGACGTGACTTTTCCGTCCTTTGGAGCTGGCGCTGTCTATCCGCCACCGAACACTCCCGATGGGAGTGGTTCGGGCGACGAGTAGGTATGCCTTGCACACTTGTTATTTTTATGTATGCTATATAGGACATTCTGTTATTGTGATATTTATGTTCATATAGTTGCATGAGCATGGCATGCATTTTCATGATCCCGTAGAACTTGCTAATTCTGACTGGTAGGTAGGTGTCTAATTGAGTGTGGTAATGATGAATAGAGGGTTGATTTATAGTGCCTATGAAATTGACTTGCGTGTTTCAGAAACAAAACTTTTACACAGACTCTTTGGGTGCTTTTGGGCTAGGTTAGGGTCATGCTTGTTGGATGTTTAGAGATTTAATTGCTTGATTATATTTAGAATTTTCGTTATTCCCTTGATAGCGTAGGAGCACTAAAGTCTAAGTTTGGGGGAAAACAGGGATTTCATGCTAGTTGTAAATATTTGTTAATAATGGCTAAATGTCAAATGGCTAGTAGCCGGCTCATATTTATATGAGTAGTCTAGGGTTGGAAATGAGAAAGGCTCATTCCAGATCGCAATGAAAAAAAAAAAGAAAAAAAAAATCAGAGAAAAAAAAGAGAAAAAAAAAAGTCTAATTGTTAAATGCAAAATTAACCAGAGTGAGCTCTTTAATACTCGAGTAATTAAGTCTGAGGGGACTTAGTCCTAGTGACCTAAGGCTTTTATAGTCTGGGATCCACTGACCCAACACTCGTTACATGGGTATTATTGTATAAGCCTTTTGGGGTCTCATTCATTGCACGGTTAAATAAGCATGCGTATTGTATATAGTATTATGTGTCATAGTAAAAAAGCATGAGTTTCTGTCTACCTTGGATAAGGGTGGAGGTGTCCCTAGGCTATGAAGTGTCTACAGTCTATTCTAGTTATAAACATGTGATTGTCCTGACTGAAAGCATGTATGATTTTTTACCTAGTTTTGGGTGTATTTCTGATGAGCATCGCACACACGCACGTTTCTGTTCATGTATTGTTAGTATACGGGGACTTAGTCGAGCTCTATTTGGATTTGTTGCATTCTTTGAGATAGTTGCTTGTTAGTTGGTTTTGGTGAGTTTAAAGGGGATCCTTGCATTTTTCATGTAGTTGCATACATATAGTTAGTTGCATTGTTAGTTGCATTATAGATCGGATTTTGTGGGTACATTCGCTATAGGCCCTCACGAGACCTTACTCGTCCACTAGGGCTGCCTAGGGGTTTAAAGGGCTTGTTGCATATGCCAAATGTAACCGTGATCACCTACAGAAGTGGTACTAGTTAGTTGTACATAATTTGTCTGTTTATGCTTGAGGACAAGCATCGGTTTAAGTTTGGGGGTGTGATGAGTGGGTATTTTATTCATTTAAAACCTTTCGATTTGGCTTAAAACGAATGTTTGTACTCGAGTTGTGGTATTTTTGATCTCCTTTAAGGGTATTGTGCAAGAATGTCAATCACAGGTGTTAGGAATGAAGCGGAGCAATCGGAGCGCAAATCGGAGTTATAATGAAGAAAAAGGGAAAACTGCAATGTTCTGGACAGAAGGTACGGCGCGGCAGCGCCGTGTTGGAGCTCATGGATGGCGCGGCAGCGCTGAGGGAAGTCTGTGGCGCGGCAGCGCCGTGTTCCTGCACAGAAGTGGCGCGGCAGTGCCGGTTGTTCTGACGGGAAATTCCTGATTTGCTGATTTTTCGAGATAAAGTAAAAAATAAAATTCCTTTCAAACTACTTGCACCTGGAGGCCTATATAAAGGAAGAAAAAACCCTAGAATAGGGAGGAGACCACATATTTTATTTAAGGAGTTTTGAAGCACGAAGAAGCGAGGAAGAAGATAGTTTTCAATTTATTCTTGTATTCTTCCTAGTTTGTGGATGCTTGGTTTGGGTGTATTCTTTAGAACCCTTGATATTTATTTTAATCATTATTCGTTTTCTTCTATCATGTTTACATTAGAACCCATGGTGACGATTAGTTTGATTATGAACTAATTCGTTGTCATGGGGTCTTAGCGGATTTATTCATGAAGTTTATTTGTTGAATCTTCTCGATGCTTATAGTGTGATTGATGTGATATCCTATCATGGTTGATTTAATTCGTTATAGGAGAGTAGCTAACTCCTGTAATTGTGTGTTAATTTTTATTGAAGCGAAAGTGGATATAAGAGTTTAGAACTTGCCATGCTAGCATAGGTTTATGCGTGAGAATATCATTCATAATTAGTGTCGTAACTCTAACCGTTTTATGACGACTATGTGATCAATTGAATGCTTGTACTTCAACCATTATGTTTCAATCTTTATAGACATATAGAGATTAGATATAATTTGGAGACTAAGTGATTTCTATATTTATTGTGGATGTTATTTAGGATGGTATTTGTGCAACGAAGGTTGGCTTATATCAGTTTTGTGTATTCGATTAGGTATTAACAAATCACATGAAAAGGCTAGGGAAGTGGAGACTATAGATGGATTGTTTAATGAAGTTAAAATCCCATGTTTTATTCGCATAAGCAATTCGACATAATTCTTAGTTCAAGTAGTTGATAATTAGTTATAAATCTTAGAGTAAGTGTAGTGATAAACAAAAATCCAATTGTTAATTTGTCGTAGCATCGAATAATAATCATACATCGGTGAGTGAATTAACTAGAAAATACAACGAGTCCCTGTAGGAACGAATCTTATTTGCTATCTATATTACTTGAGATCACGTGCACTTGCGTGTTGAGTTTGGTCGTAACAATGATGTGTTCGTAAATCGAACTAACCACCTGTAATTCAACCAAACCATCACTTCTTCTAATCATCTTGTCCACATGCATAATAAAGTTCAAACCAAATAACTACATATAAATACTACCATCCAAGATCGCTCACAGGTCACAGTATGAAACGACATCCAACTAGCTATTACAAACCAAATCCAAACTACAAATTAATATTTTACAACCCAAAAGCCAAGTGAACTATCTAAACTGATACTACAACAATATAATATAAAATAGAGCTGACAGCGGACTACCCGTCCTAGAACCTCAACTCGCTGGCTGCCTCTATGAGACTGTCCGCTCCTTCTAGACATCTTCGAATTTAACTGAAGAAAACAGGGTTAACACAAAAGTGAGCCAATGATGCTCAACAAGTATAATAATATGTATGAATGGAAGCATAAACTAGAATTAAATCTGCAAGTCTGATTATAATAAATGACTACCAACAATTTCAGGTGCTCAGGGGAATTTGAAAATATAACATCTTATTTAAGTCATGAAATGGAATAGAATTGGACTATCAAGCATTTTATAAATAAAACAATAATAAGGTTAGGCTGCTGATCAGTCACGCACTAACCCCGGACAAACACACACAGCAATGTCCTATAGTGGATCCACGGCACACATTGGCCTTAACATTTGACCACGAATCTGGTCCTCCCCGAAGGGTCCTCATTTTAAAAAAACAACAGTCCAACTCTATAATCTGACAGCCAGGTATCGGAACAATCGATCACCTCGACCAGCCACACATACTGGAATCTCACGTTCCAGGTCAACAGCTCAAATCCCAAGAATAAATGAGGTCTAATAACATCTTACCTAAATATCGACAAGTTCGATATAAAGAGGGGTATTAATTTGGAATATATCACTAGGAAAAGAATCAAAAAGTTCAATTTTATTTTTCAGGAACATGACAACAAATATGCATGTTTGTTGAAATATAAGTGAGCGACAATATCAACAGTAAATCAAACTAATATATTGAACAAGTTATGATAAGCATGATTCACTTGAAAGATAAGTGAAATGGTTTACTTGCCTTAACCAGGTATTTACTGAAGTCGCTGGTTCCCTAAGTCCCTAACTTTCGCCTTTCCTTTATCCTTGGGATCTACACACAATATAAACACTATTTTAGAATTCTATTTAACGTTCGATGTTCGCTACCACTAGTTAACCTTAACCTACCTGTTTGCACTAAATCACGCAAGCGTACATGGTCACAAGTAATATATGAATAAGTCAAGTTCGTTCCCACAGAGATCTGGTTATGGTTTTAATTCAGTAGATGTACCTATGCAACAATGTATGATTATTATTCACTGCTAAGACAAATAACAATTTTTGGGTTTAATAAACTAAATTAACTAAGAAGTAAATTAACAACTAAGAATTAACTAATTAACAAGAATTGAAATTGAATTACGTCTACAAGAGTAACATGGGATCCTAACTTCATTAAATACTTCGCTTAGATCTGACGCCTTTAATCACTATATGCAATGTTTATGATATCTGATCGGATAACACGAAACAAGTACACGCTACTTCTCAGTATACGAATACCAAACTAAACATACATCCACAAAAGAGATAGAAGATGAATAGACACCAATTATGCTTAGACCCTATATGTCTATAGAATTTGAAAACATAACGGTTGAAGAACAAGTCATCCATATTGATCACATAGGGCAGCATAATATCTCTATTTACGCCACAAATCATGATGTTAAAACATCAACCTATCCTATGCTAGCATGGCAAGTTCTAAATCTCAAGATCCACTCTCGCTTCACAAAAGATTAACAGATTAGATGTTAGCTACGCATCTAACAATTAAGCACAACCATACGAGGATATCAGATATACATCACACATAGATCTTTAAAGCAATCAAGATACTAAAGCTCCATAAATAAATCCGTTAGAATCCCATGACAACGATTAGTTCATAATCGAACCTCTCGTCATCATGGGATCTGATGAAACCATGATAAAAATAAAGTATGAAAAGATACAAATAAAACTAAGTAATTGATATGTAATGGTTCTCTCCTAATGATACAAATTACAAGGGTTGGATGTGTTTATATAGGCTCTAGAAGTCTTGCCCACCAAGCAATTGCCGTTTCAGAGTTGGAATAGAAGATTGGCAATTTCCGTTCTTGAATGAGAATAGAATTGCAAATTCCATGTATAGATCTGATTCTGGAATGTTCTAGCCGCCCAGAGAAATTACCATACTTATTAGAAGTAGGAATTATAGCAATTTCCTTGTCAAAGTTGAATTTCTGCAGCTCGGCACATAATACGTTTCCTAAACTGATTCGGTTTTGAAGGAAAATTCGTAGCTGACTTTTCTTAAGTATTTCTGGAACGTTCCAATCATAATTGGACCTCTGGACCACCTTAGAATGATAGAGAATCTCGTTATCTTCGCGTGGACTGCTTACGGGCCTCAAACGGACTTCTAGAACTCAAGATATGGCCAAAACAGTAATTTTCAAGATTTTCCGCGCGCAACCTGCGCCCAGCAGTCTGTTTGTCGCGCAGCCTGCGCCAACCACGCGCAACCTGCCCGTGCAACACCTGTCCCATATTGTAGAAAATCTCCCAAGCTTCGCGTGGGCAGTAAGATCGCTGAAAACGGACTTCTAGAACTCCAGATATGTCCAAAACAGTGTAGACTGCGCAACTGTCTTAGAAATCCGAATTTCAATCAATTAATTCTCCAAAAACGATAGAAGCATCCACCTTAATCAACATTCTCGTAAATCTGCACAACTAAGCAAAACACATCAAAATTACAACAAACTTGAGCCCGAGACAATCAATTTAAGCCGATATGGAACGCTCCAAGTGGATATAAAATCCACTTATCACTACCCTTGCGAATAATCCCCTAAAGTCATTTATTTAATCAGATAACATCAATTTATAATCTCTGATATAAGCCTTAACCATAACCAACATACACTTATACTAGTTGCACAATTATATACACATATATTCGAGAAAATAATTTAAGATTTTTATAAAATTTGACGGCATCCCCTTTATACGGGTAACCTACCAGTCGGACACAACCGACGCCATCTCAACAATTATTACAAATAAAATGCATTGTACAACATATCTCTATTTATCCCACTTTGACAATCCAAATCATTAGTGAAATTAAAATCAACCTCAATAATTCACATTTACTTACGACATATAACAATAGAATTTATCTGAAACAGTATGATATATAATTACATTCGGACTCATAATTAATCATCATCGTCCCGATCGGCTCGCCTAAGCTCATCGTCGACGGCGGATACACCCGAGGGTGCCCCAGAAATTGGGGTTTCCAACCCAAGCATATCCTTTATGATGGAATTAAAATAACCCAGCCAATTACATCATATCGTATCAGTTTAACCAGGCAAAGAATCGACAAGACAACAAATAGCCGAACCGGAATTAATCAGTTAACAATCACTAGCGGAGAAGGGGCGGCTCACAGATGGAGCTCCCGATTAGGGGCTTCCACATCCGAAACCGGCACCCTCCCAAGCAGAATTACCACACTGAATCAAACCCATATGGAACTTCAATTCGAACATAACAATCACAACCCAAGACCATCACAATGAAAGCCCCAACCTCAACCAACAATTCGTATAACCCACTCATAGTGAAACACACAAACCCCTGCGCACACTGTACACACATAATACACAACTGCCGAGCAAAACGAAGGGGAGGGGTGAGAGATTTACAGCAGCGAGAGAACAAGATAGAGAGAGTAGAGCTCGAGAGAGAGATTTCGTGGAAGAGAGAGGAGAAAACTCGTGAATATTTGAGAGATTTGCAGGTGAATCTTCGAGAGATTTCAAGAGAGCAGGTCGAGAAACTGATTGCAAGGATTTGGAGAAAAAAAAAAGAATTGGTGGCTTAGGGATTTAAAGGAAACTAGTAATTTGGGAAAAAAAATAGATTTCTTATATTCTTCTTTACTAAAAAAATTATTAAAATAATCCTTAAAATCACAATTAAATACAGAAAATGGGTTGAATATTAAATTTTAAAATTTTAAAATGAAGAATGCAAATTTACGATCACCCACATATTTTTAAAATATTTTTAGGATTAAAAACGAATTAAATTTGGATTTTAAAAGATTGAATCCATAGAAATGAAAAATAATTCATAAAATCATTTTAAAAATCTCAAAACCAAAAATAATTCATCAAATATTTTTAAAAGTCATATAAACTAATAAAGTTAATAATGCAAAAGATTTCAAGATTTCTGCTAATCCCGAGGATTTTATAAAATTCACAGAAGGTAAATATAACATAATTAAATAGGAATAAATTCCCAGAAATATAAATAAAAATCCCCATGCTTACACATCACATATAAATCATCAACTAAGCCCACAATATTATTCCACACATACTTCACCTCCTCAACAAATTTTATACGCCACATAATTCACATTTAATATTAAATAAATAATTATTATTACTAAAATTTCTAAGGCGTTATATATATATACTCGACTGTTGGAGCTTTATTCCAAAACGTTTTTCTCTCATCCAACAGACATATTTTGCTTCATATCACGATTAAGTATCGTAACAAATTAAACGTGAAATCTGGAGTATTAAGACCGTTGTAATTTGAACGTTACTTGAACGTTGTATTTAGGTTTTAAATAGAGTTGTTCATATCTTTTCTATACACTGATTTTTGAACACACATACAACTCACAAAGCTTAGTGAAAACCTTTCTCTTTGATTTTCTCGAGCTCTATGATATATTCATATTCGTTTATACATATAGAGAATCCGTAGAGTTGAGTTGTAATCTCTTTCATTCGATTTGTATTGTTCAAGCTGTAAGCTTTAGTTGCTGGATTGTTGGCTAAGGAAATTTGGGTTCTGGGATCGAGTGCTAGAGAAGATTATACTTGGGAAGTACAGTTCTTAGAGAGCAGGGATCTGGAACAGCAATTCAGCGAGCCATTATCAACAGCTAGGAGATAGGGAGATATATTATTGTATCTTGTAATTGGTTTATTTCATTGATCAATAATATATTCTCTTACCAAGTTGGTAAGGGACCATGACGTAGATCATAGAGGATTAGGGGTCGAACCTGGCTAAAACTCTTGTGTGTTCTTTATCGATTACTGTTTTACAATTCTGTTCTGCATTGCATATTTACATTACAGCAAGCCATTTTTATCAGTGTAAGCAAATTAGTAAGCCGTTTTCTTCTGGCACGCAGACTGTTCGAATAACAGTCAGCCTTAATACTTGGTAAATCTAAAAGTAATCTTAGGAAGCCATCTAGGTGTGTAATTTCACTAACCATGGCCATATCTAACCCATATGTGGTGTTCAAAGCAGTCCAAAATGCAGTCCAGAATGCAAAGGTGAAGAAATGGAACCGTCACGGTGGCGATGGTAGCAGCAGCAGCAGCAGCTAATGGCAGAACTAGAACTAGTATTGCCAAGTTTTAAAGATTAATCTAAAACTATGTATGATTGTCATGCGATTGGTTAAGAGTACTGATGAATATTTATAATAAATGTAAGCAACTTAGTTGTTTACAAAAAAACATTATGTATTGAAGTTTCTAATGCACTAGTTTTAATTTAGACATACCTGTCCAATTCTATATTTTTTCAATTTCTAGATTTTTTCCATTATGTTCCGTACAGAGTTTGAGTCTTTCTCTCATTTTTTATCAGGTTCTGCTGTATTTTGTCCTAGAGGAGCTCTGAAAGCAAGTTTGTCAGACGTGAAACACATTCACCTGAAAGCAAATTTGTCAGACGTGAAACACTGATAAGTGGATTTATATCCACTTGGATCGCTTCAATTCGGATTAAATTGATTGTCTTGGACTCAAATTTATTATAGTTTTGATGTGTTTTTCTTAGTTGGGCAGATTTATAAGAATGTCGATTATGGGTGGATGCTTCTATCGTGTTTGGAGGATTAATTGATTAAAACTCGGATTTTCCGGGAAGGTTGCGCAGTCTACACTGTTTTGGCCATATCTGGAGTTCTATAAGTCCGTTTGAGACCCGTAAGCTGTCCACATGAAGCTTGGAAAATTTTCTACAACTTAGGACAGGATTCGCGCGCATAAGTTGCGTGTGGTGGGAGCAGATTGCGCGACAAGCAGACTGATGGGAGCAGGAATTTACTGTTTTGCCCTTTTCAAGTTCTAATTGTATTTTCGGTAGTTTTTGGTACCTAAATCGAATTCTAATTGTAATAAAAGGCAATTTCTTGCTGGGCAAGACTTGGAGTGCCTATATAAACACATCCAACCCCTTGTAATATGAGAGATTTAGACAATTAGACAATTAGATATCTTGTACATAATATAGCTTAGATCTGCAAGGGAGAAAAGGAGAGAAGGATTCAACGCTCGTGACAAGAAATGGATCTAGATCTACTTCATCCTTTGTGTTATTCTGGATTCTAGATTTGTTTTCTCAACTCTTAGTTTTAATAATATTATTGCTTCTTTCTTCTATATCTTGTTTGTTATCATGGTTTCACTTGATCCCATGATGACGAGAGGTTCAATTTTGAACTAATCGTTGTCATGGGATTCTAACGGATTTATTTATGGAGCTTAGTATCTTGATGCTTTAAAGATCTGTGTGTGATGTATATTTGATATCCTCGTATGGTTATGCTTAATTGATAGATGCGTCATGAACATCTAATTTGTTAATCTCTTGTGAAGTGAAAGTGGATCTTGAGATTTAGAACTTGCCATGCTAGCATAGGTTCATGATTGTTTATCAACATGATTCGTAGTATGAGATGAGAATACTTATATTGCCCTGTGTGATCTTTATGGATAACTTGTTCTTCAACCGTTATGTTTTCAAATTCTATAGACATATAGGGTCTAAGCATAATTGGTGTCTATTCATCTTCTATCTCTTTTGTGGATGTATGGGTAGTTTGGTATTCGTATACTGAGAAGTAGCGTATACTTGTTTCGTGTTATCCGATCAGATATCATAACCATTGCATATAGTGAATGACGGCGTCAGATCTAAGCGAAGTATTTAATGAAGTTAGGATTCCATGTTTTCTTGCAAATAAGTAATTCAATTTTAATTCTCATTAGTTAGTAATTTGTAGTTTGTTAATTTGTATCTTAGTTAATTATAGTTAGTAAAAACTTAATATTGTTAATTGTCTTAGCAGTGCATAATAACCATACATTGGTGCATAGGTACAAAACTGAATTGAAACCTAAGATCTCTGTGGGAACAAACTTGACTTCTATCTGTATTACTTGTGACCACGTACGCTTGCGTGATATTGTGTTAACAAACACATTCACCCCAGCCTCTCAATCCTTGCCCTTTAGTCGCTGGGAACACCTAAAATCGATTACCATACAGCGAGTAACGTGCACCTAAACACATTAGAAAGAGTAACAATAAGCACCGCATTCTTATAAACTTCAAATTTAAGATTTTTGTAAAAGGAGTGAATTTTTTTTCCTATCCATAACACATTAAGAACTCTATTTTACATAAGAATTTAAATGGAAGCTAGACAGCCTATAGTTGGAATGGGACAATTTATAAAGTACATACTTAGATTTTATTGATGTGTTTTACATTGAAGAAATAGGAATGCAAACAGAGATAGTATTATATGTGTAGAAAGCAAGGGAAACAAATTGATAGACCAAAGAGGGAAGGGAAGTGTTAACGGAGGAATTTGGAAAAACAAATTCGGGGAGGGTTGCTGGAATTGTGATGGTGGTTGATGACGACGAACAGCGTGGGATGTTTAGGGTTAAGGTTTATGATTTGGGGATGGCTGAGATTGTATGCTGAGATGTGTGTAGCAATTAAGATCGAATATTGAATTCTCTCTTTTGTGCTAGGGTTTGCATCGTACCATACAATGTGCCTACGTACCCTATTTATAGGGATCAAGCCAAATGTAGTTCTTGGGGAACAAGTAATCGTAATGGGCTAGGTTTCCTTGTTTAGGAATCCCATTATTCAAAAAGTAAGCTTTGACCTAATGAGCTTCCTAAACAAGGAAACCTAGCCCATTACGATTATTTGTTCTCCAAGAACTACGTTTGGCTTGATCCCTATAAATAGGGTATGTAAGAACCCCAAATTTTGGATATAATTAAAACTTTTATTAAGTAATGATAAAATGAGGAACAATGATTCCGACAACAAGGTCACCAGCTCTAATGAATGGTGGTTTCAAAGAACAATGATTGTACTGAATGGATATTGCTTTGGACAATGATCCTGATGCATTGGTATATTGTCAGAATAGAGTAATTCGATGGTTGAGGACCTAGATAAGAATAATCTACCATCCAGCAAGGAGCTAATGGATCCTTGAAGGGAAATGAGTACGTGCATAGTGTTTCCCGTACGTGCATAGTGTTTCCCGTACGTGCATAGTGTTTCCTGTACGTGCATAGTAATTTGGTGGATGAATAGTGATTTTGTAAGTTGGAAAACTTTTCACGCCACCCTATGTACGGGACATGATATGGATGTTTCGAAGTCATATTAGTAATACGCGGAGGAAATAAGTGAATGCAGAGACGATCGGAATTCAGAAATTCCAAATTCTTTTTCAGTATAATATTTGACCGGACAGTGGATTAAATATTATTATAAATCCAAGAATTGAGATATTAACTTTGAGGATTTGATATTTTGGGATGTTATTATATTTGATTTAAGAATGAAGGTAGGAAACCACTGAGGCAGTGAAACAAGCGTTCTAGAAACCGCTAAAACGTTATAACGAGATTAATCAATAAAGCGAACAAATCCTAGATTACGGGTTAAGTTCGTATCGAGATTAAATATCCTACATGGTCATCACGAGGATTATATTAAGGATTGGGGAAGGTATTATGAATATCGAGAAATTTCCCGGTAAACCCTAGAGGTGAAACTACTTAGTTATTCGTCCGAACGATCAATGAATTGAGCAATAACCGGATAAAAGAGCAAGTAGAGAGCAAGGTGCATGCATGTGCAAGTAAGAAATATCTACTAACCAAACTAGTACCAAGGAACTAGAACACTTAGAGAATAAACCAAGCACTTAGCTTCCAAACCAAGACAAACCAATACTCATCCACTTAGTGATGCAAGCAATGACCTCCCACCTTTAATAAAGTAGATTTATGGACTAGATATTATTTAGACATATCAATAATACATTTTGGATGAGAGTAAACCAAGCAAACAAAGCAACCAACTTCATTCTCTCCAAAAATGGAGCATTCGGCTTCTTCTTAAAATCCAAGATCAAAGTCCCACTTCCACTCCTTGTTTGATCTTGCAATTTTTATGGTAAGTCCTATATTTCATAAAAATGATACCCTAGAAATCTTAGCCTCAAAATCCATTGTTTCCATTTTCAAAGAAATCATCAAAGTCTAGGGTGAATAGTGATTTTCAAGAACAACTCTTGATTTTCTTGATTTCTAGGATGATCTAAGCTTGGTTATGGGTATTCAAGGACTATGCAAGGCTTAGCGAGGTCTTTACACACTCAAAGGAAGGTATAAATCTCTTGAAACCCTAGGCCTTACTTTGATATCATGCTTGTTCTTGATGATTTTAGAGTAATATGTTCTTAATGATGTTATAAGCATGATTAGTTAAGTGGTTTAGTGAATCAAGAAGCATGATGATTTTCAATACCAAGATCAGTAGCTTCTGGACTCTTAGAGATGCTTATTAAGTGTATAAATTGTTTAGATGCCCGGTGTGGCTTGGTTGATGCGATATGATTTTTAGAATGCTCGATTCATAGCCGTCGTAATGCCCGATTTTCATTAACATTAAGAAATCGCTATGGTCAGTAGTCATAACTCTCTGTTCTTGACAAAGCAATGAACCCTACTGATAGGTTTTTAAACATAGATCACTTTGGCGAAAGAATCGAAGCGTTTCGATTTACGGTTTAGGAATTATGGTTAAATTCGTAAAAGTGGTTCGTAACCATAACCGAAAGTTCGTAATTGAAATTGAACCCTCGTAAAATACGTAAGTCAGTGGCGAATCTTGGTAATTAAATACTAGAGGTAAAAATGAAGGTGTGAGAGAAAACCTCATGTGAAACGGATCGTTTTCCGATTTTATAAAAATGTTCGAATCAAAGTTAATCGCGAACGAACCCCTAAAAACCCGCTTGATTATAACTTCGGTAAAACACTTAGAAAACGGGCGATAAAACTCGGAGCATAATATTGATTCGTAACGATCGACTTTAGAACTTGTATGACTTAAGTATGTCCCAAGTGTAAGTACAATGACATGTCGTATTAACGAATGAATGTCGGGTCGGATCGATGATAAAAGGAATCCACTAAAAGAGGTATAACGAGATAACTCGAGAACGTATTTCGATTTAAGTATAACTTAACTTTTAAGATGTTAAGTGATTAATCCCGAATGCCTTGGCTATTTATAGATCACCAAGCTGACCCGGGACCCGCTACCACTACCTCTTACCGTACTCGACTACCAGGCAAGTTTCAATTCCCTTCTTTTAGGCTGTTGTTGTGATTGAATATATACATATATGTTTTCTGTTATACATATGCCATAGCATGCATGCCTACTTTCAAGTTATATCATTATGCTTGTTCCCTGATTGTTATTGGCTTATAAATTAGATAGGTATCGTATCAATTATAAGCCGGTTATTGTAAGACCCTCAGAGAAGGGTGTATACATCTTATTCATCAAATATAGACCGGGAGTCAATATTTCTTGACATATCGAGACTACCTCGGAGGAAAATATTTAAGTAAATATTTTCTATTATTTGGGCGACGAATATTATTTGAATATTCGTTCCAGATTATTTATTTAACGATCCTTACTTCATATAATTATTTGAACGTAACTATTCGACGAATAATATTCTTCAATATTCATTCAAAGTCGAATAGAATATCGATTATTATTCCGAATATTCTTCTAAAGATTGGACTACTAAATGAATATTATTTGAATATCCATTTAGATTATTATTTTATTAAATGAATATTACTTTTGAATATTCATTTAAGATATTAATTACTTGATGAATATTATTCTAATATTCATCTGAAGCTTGATTTATTTATCGAATATCATCTCGGATATTCCTTTAAAGTTTGGATTACTAAATGAATATTACTTGATATTCATTTAGAATATTATTCATTAAATGAATATTACTTTTTGAATATTCATTTAAATTCCTTATTAATTAATGAATATTATTTTGAATATTCATTTAAATATTTATTTATTCAATAAATATTCTCTTGATGTTTCTTCAAGGATTATTTGGAGAAATACTCTGATTAATGATATTCATTCATATTCCTAAATATTCTTTAAATATTTTAATTCAATAAATATTCTCTGAATATTTATTCCATACTTAGAATAACCTCAATAAGGTTTATGTTCTTCGATTATTACGGAAAATATCTCGGAGTCATATTATTATTAATCTTATATCAAGAAAGGTTCTCAGACATCATTCTTCTTGAGTCTATCTCCCTAAAAATAAGGGAACCTTACTTTGAAAATGTTATTTATCTTATCGACTTCCCGGTCATAAAGTATTCTCTTCACTCACAACTCGGGTGCTGTTGACTTATTAAGTCATTGTTTACCTTCTCATCTTTCGAGGGATAAGATTGTTGGAACAAGTTGATTTTCGATACCAAGCCATAGCTTGGGAGTTATTAGTAAATTTTCCTTTCCAACTAGATACGACTACTTTGTGGAGTCTTATCAACAAGTATTATACTTGGGGAAAGGGTGACGAACGTTACCTTCAGAATCATGAATTCTATTTGAACTAGGAGTCGTGTAAGAGGCCGAGTAGTGCCGGTCCATCCCCTTTGGCCCAACCGTTGGCCGGGGAGAGCTAGTAAGGCGGTAGACAAGTAAAGCCGTCAGTTCTTCCTTCTACCGGTAGTAAATCTAATTTGAGCTGTACGATCTCGACTGATCATCAAGATTGGAACAGCGGGCGCGGTGAATACTCCATCATTGGTTCATCATCCAAACTTATTTATTTCCTGCAACATGATTACTGTTGGCAGAACTGGAAAAGTGTTCATAACTGGAATTGCAATCTTTTCATGCAAGTTCCTCTTTTTAATGACAATGAGAATATCACGCTTACTTTTGATGTAGCAGATATTTCTACAAACAAATACTTTAAGTTACCTTGTAACTTTATCGTTCATATTATACTGGCATTATTTCCGTAAATGCATGGCATATGGTTTGAAAGATACTTTTGAACTGTTACATATTATCGTTCAGTTATATATTATTGTTGGTGGGTTTTTGCTCACCCTTGCTTTATTATTATATCACAACAACAGCTAGACCAGATGACTCGCACAAGGCGCACTCGACGCGGGCGAGGACGATGAGACTACCAGAGCTGAAGAAGAAGCTATTGGTAGGATATATTTATTCTTTCAGTACCAAGAATATGGTCTAGTATGACTCATGTAAATGGATGGCAAAGAGTATGTATTTATATTGAATTTCTTTTGGATTGTAAGAACCCATAATGTGATTAATAAAATTTGATTGTTACTCTGATTTCATCTCTGGGACTATAACGGGTGTGTTTTATATTGTTGTGTTGGGTCATAGAGACGTAATTTATTTTATGTTAAGGAAAGTTCAATTGTTGTGGACAGAATTGGAAACCGTAACCACCGGATCCCGGACCCCGGATCTGGGGGTGTTATAGAAGTGGTATCAGAGCGTACGTTATAAACCCCAGAGATGAGGCGACGTTAAAACAATAAATTCACTAAGATAATAAGAACTCTTGCCAAGTTCATAGTCGGACTACTTAATGTAGTGATGACATATAAAACCCTTATGGGAACTCTTAAGTATCATGATAGTAACTTAGCTCGATATCGTGTCAACGAGTAAGGCGATAGACCGTGAGGCGTACGAGCAACAGCATGATGATGTTGTATTATATGCTGACGATCGGATTGTGAATTCGATAGAGTACCCTATTGAGGACTCGAAAGAGGTTCCAGCAGAGGAAAATTCTATTGAGGATGAGGAGATTACTCCAAGGAAATGAGGGCTGTAGCCAGAGGGATAGCGAGAGTTAAGATTATAGTGCTCAGAGAAGTGAGCACAAAGAACTGAGATATTATTAAGAGAATTAAAATTTTATGTTGGATTTATAGCCGGACTACGAGAGGTAGTACCAGGAATTAAGATAGATTGGAAGGATTACTTGAGGTCTTATATGGGGATAGATAAAGATCATTAGAGACTTTCAGATTAATGAGAAAGGAGTTAAAATGATGCATGATTATCAAAGACGTCGATGTAGGACGGGGAGCACCCAGGAGCAGTTGAGATAGAGGCAACAAGTGCCATATTATCGGATAAATGGATTAGTGTGAATATTGTCAATGGTAATTCGCCATGAGAAGGCGGATTTCATGGGTTATATTTTATGAAACCAAATTGAGATTGTTGAGGTGGTTTTATTCAGCGAAATGTCCATATTATGAATGAACCAGCTTCGAAAGTAAAGATAGTGGAAAGTGATGGCCTGATTGGATAAAGTTATATAAGGTAGTAAGCGAGACGATGATCTCAGAAACTACCAGAGGAAAAGACCAGTGGGTCTATGATGAACTCGTAATATGACTACTATCAGGTACTAAGTATAAGTTTATTTTAACTCAGTAAAATGGTGAATCAGGAATGTTAGATGCATATGATTCAGAAGAATATTAAATTCTTTCTTTGAATGAATTATAGTAGTTACCTTAAGTTTACTCCGATACGGAATTATAATGGATCAAGTAATCCGATCAGCAGTTAAAGAGAAAAATGTGAGAAAATCTTCCTGGAGCTAAAAGATGAAATTGGTAATGACCAAGAGCTGGCATTGCTTAATGGGAAAAGGAGACTTTGTGCTTCCAACGACGCTTCGCATGAAAGATTAGGATGTGTGCTTGCGCAGCACGACAAAGTACTTGCGGATGCATTCGGACAGCATGGTTCACCAGGTTCGGATGGCCTTAGTAGTGCCAATTTCTGTGGAACAACCAACTCCGACGGTAATGTTCCTTCTGAGACTAGTGGTTAGGTAGATTGACATTGGGAAATATGGAACATCAGGACGTATAAGTATCAAGATGTTGTGACAGGTTTCAGTTTGAAACTGTTTATTTCCTCCTAAGGGATGTTTATAATTGGTTCCTCTTCAATGGTTAAACTTCCAATCTGATGACGATTATTTCGTTAATTATGACTGCTTATGGTTCTAGCTGCTTGGAGGTTCATAGAACTATTCTTCAGGTTTCGAAACTGGTCTCCTTAATGTTACCAGTAGGTGGATAGATTGACCAAAATTTCCCTGATTCTGGAAAGGAATTCGGCGAATTTTGGCAAACCTTGTCTTTCTGATTATCAGAGAACATCATTGAAAAGAATGGAAACGGGAGTGAACCCTGTGGATTAGGTAAGGTTGCTGTCATAGAGGTTAGTAGACGAACCCTGAGTATTACAATCGATAGTAGAGATAAAATGATGAAGTGAGATTGAACGGAAACAGGAAATGTAAGTAAGAAACCAACCTGACTAAGAAACTCCGGGATTGACTTAAGTAAAAAGTTTGTTATGCCAGGAATGGTAAGCTTGCGTGGCACGCGGGATTGGTAAAAAAAAAAAAGTTGAAAAGATAAAAGCAGAGGAAAGGTGGACGGAGACGGGCCGAGTAGTCGATTAAGACTTATATGAAGTAAAGTTTTGGAAAGGTAGAAAGGTATCAAAGTAGAAGGCACTATGCCAGCAATTGCTAGAAAAGTAAGGCTAATTAGTCAACCCCTAAAATCATATATTTTTATTTTAGTGTGGTCAGTTGAGGCCAAGTCACAAAGGATTATCAAGTGACTAGACCAGCAATGAAAGGACAAAGCAGGGTTGCTTCTAAGTAAGCACTAACTGCAAGGGCTTCTGATATAAAGGAAATATTAATGAGATCATAGGAATCTTCTACTGAACCCTTTGCAACCCATGTTTTGATTGGGAATTTACTAGACTTTTTGGAATGGGGTCACCCGTACTAAAGTGATTCATGTGTATAGGATTGCCCAAGATTACGAGTAAAAATGGAAGTATAATGACTTGAGATGTATGATGTTAGGGTATTGTAAATACCATGAATATATTATGACTAAGGGAAGTAAACAATGAAGGTTTATGAAGAGAGTATAGAAATGGTCAGAGATGGATCAGTATGCTGTAGAAATTTTGTCTAAGGCAAGAACCTTTGAGAAGAACGATAAGTACTAAGAGATTCACGTTGAACTCGACCAATATCTTCCAAAACATCCTTGCTACCATTACCAAGTTCTGTAAGAAAGCAGATAGGCATACGTTGCATTTTTGAAGGCCAAATAGGCCGACAACTATCTGAAATAAGGGGGTGTTATCAAATGAGAACCGTTGAAAAGAGACCCTTATTAAGGATACATGATCTGACTGCCAATTATAGGATGCAAGAATTCCCTGGAAGTTGAATTAAGGATAGGATATCCATAAATTAAGACAAACCCTGGGGAATGCACAATGGGTGGCATTAACCCTAATAACGACATTATGACTTCAGATGATATGAGTTGGACTTGCTAAGGCAACAATGACCGGTAAGGATTATTAAAAAGAGTTATGGAAAGAACATAGATAGAATTATTAGAGTATTGATCAATGACATTTTGATATACCCTGTACCCAGAAAATACAGGAGGAAGGATGAGGATGACCTATGAAACCTTACAAGGAAAAAGGTAATATTCCAAACTTCAAAATGGAAGTTTGGTAAGGAATGTATGACATAGTAACAATAATGCCAGATGAGGCATGTATGAAACCCTGAGGAAGTATGGATTGAACCTATAAAGGTTGAGATTATCCTAAGATAAGGAAAGAACTAAGAAAAGATGTATCCTAAGTAGGATTGGGAATAAACGTGATAAAGTTCCCACGGGTAGGTGGAAGCAATGACTTATGGAGAAAGACTGTTAAATATATTTTCTCCATCAGCAGAGCTTAAGGGAGAATGCTTTCACCCAACAATGATGGGAATGAGGTAGAAATGATTGAATTGGAATATATCCAGAGAACAAGGATTACCAGAAATTATTATAATCAGGAAAGGCCAATGAGGTGGCCGACAGTCTAAGTATAAAGGAATAATTACAGATGTTCATACCGAAGAAACAAAATGATATTTGGAAAGACCTTGAAGGTCATATTGGAGTGGAGGAAGTTACATTCCTTTTGATGATTGTGCAAGAATCGAAGGTAATAATAGTTTAAGTAAAGATTCGATTCCTGATGGAGTCTTAAGCATATTACGTACCTTAGAAGGTCCCGTTTTGAGGCAGACCAGGACCATGATACAAAATTAACGAAGTAAACCGTTAAGTTTCCAGTCTTTTATGGAAGCTGCATGAGTGATAGTTTCATCAACCTGACATAGCTGCGATGCTTGAAACTCTTCTGCAATTGTATCTACTTCATGTAATATCTACATCAAGTTCAGGAAGTGTTCCTTATGGATAAGGAATAGTGATTACTTTGTCTCCCTAAAGGATTTGAAACCCGTAGGATTAGCTATTAATGCACTACGTAAACAACCAGCGATGGTGATTCTTCTAAGAATGTAGATGACAATGTAAAGATAAAGAAAGTGTTGCCATTGATTAACTAAATGGCATGTTGGTGAATGACAAACAAGTTTGTGTTAGTGTACTTCTGCGCAAACAAGATAGAGAATATGAGGTTGATGATTCATGATGTTAAAGATATTCCCATGGAAAGAATTAATGAGACTTGGAGGGAAGGGCGGTTGAGCCCGAGACTTATTGGGCCACCTGAGAGTTTAAAAGTGTTCGGACGGCGGTATTCGAGCCAGCCTTACCCCCAAAACTTATAGCACGGTCATAACGGGTTTTTATGTGGCCAGGCTACGCCAGTAAAATACAGATGCTCGATAGATGATAAGAGCATGAGCCGGTAGATATACGACCTGGTCTGACTTACGAAAGACAACCTGTGGAAAACCACGGATAGAAAAGAACGAGCGATGAGAAACAAGGTTGGCAGAAGTAGATTATATGAATCTAAGTAAAAGGGATCGGGCCAGATTCATTTCGGAAAGTTTAAATTGGAATAATGTGATGATTATAGAATAAATGTGACGGAATACCGATAAGGAGGTACCAAGTGCAAAAAGGTGTCTCAATAAAGAGGTGAAGGTGAAAGTAAATAATATAAATGAGTAAGAATCAGATAATAAGAAGGATGTGATTGATAAAGAAAAGGCTAGGAAAGCAACTATGGAATGAGAAGCAAGGAATGTTATGAAAGGGTTTTCTAATGAATTCTCGGGATGACAACCTGATAGTGTTAATATTATAGATATGAAAAAGCTAGTAGCGTGACATGGAATGTCAGTAATAATGGTGTCAAGTAAGAAATCTAAGATTTAACCTGAAAGGTTGAAGGATTTCCCGAATGTGAGTATCGCTAAGATTGAACAAGAGTATTTGTCCATAGAATAATGGACAAAGCAGCAAGATATGTTGACACGTGAGATTGCGATCAAATAGTATTGGATATAATTATGATTAATTTCTTCTTTGATAAACCTCTATAGTTCAGAGGTAAATTCTGAGTATGATATTCTACAATCATGAAAGCTTTCTATAATCCTTTAGAACTCTTTTCTCTTCTTCTCTCCTATTCATCTTCTTTATGAATTGAGAAGAACAACCCTTTTAGGAGGGGAGGTACTGCTACGTGACTATCTGTCTATGTGGTAGAAGCCTAAGTGGAATACCATAACTTGTTTAATTGCTTGTCAAGTACTAAAGGCTGGCCCTCTTCTGTACTAACTGTGCAATATAACAAATGTTCAATTGATCATAGTGATCTCTCAATAAATCTTTCCACTTCTCTATATTGATCGAGATTGCGAAGATTAAAGCGATCAGGAAATGCACAGTACGAGCGAGGTTACCTCCGAATTCGTAGGGTGATAGTGATACCAATGTTACTACAGGTATCAATAAGGATAAGACTGAGTAAGAGTATAACCCGGATAGTGTGTTGTACGAAAAATTACAAAGTTGATGGAAAAGGATAAAGTATGGACTGTAGCACTAGTAGATGTGCTGAGAAAGGGCAGAACGACTAAGAGTTGACCCGGAAGCTGAAACGACAGATAAACGACTCTTGTTTTCTACCTGATTCCGGGACGGAATCCTTTTAAGGAGGGGAGACTGTAAGAACCCCAAATTTTGGATATAATTAAAACTTTTATTAAGTAATGATAAAATGAGGAACAATGATTCCGACAACAAGGTCACCAGCTCTAATGAATGGTGGTTTCAAAGAACAATGATTGTAATGAATGGATATTGCTTTGGACAATGATCCTGATGCATTGGTATATTGTCGGAATATAGTAATTCGATGGTTGAGGACCTAGATAAGAATAATCTACCATCCAGGAAGGAGTTAATGGATCCTTGAAGGGAAATGAGTACGTGCATAGTGTTTCCCGTACGTGCATAGTGTTTCCTGTACGTGCATAGTAATTTGGTGGATGAATAGTGATTTTGTAAGTTGGAAAACTTTTCACGCCACCCTATGTACGGGACGTGATATGGATGTTTCGAAGTCATATTAGTAATACGCGGAGGAAATAAGTGAATGCAGAGACGATCGGAATTCAGAAATTCCAAATTCTTTTTCGGTATAATATTTGACCGGACAGTGGATTAAATATTTTATAAATCCAAGAATTGAGATATTAATTTTGAGGATTTGATATTTTGGGATGTTATTATATTTGATTTAAGAATGAAGGTAGGAAACCACTGAGGCAGTGAAACAAGCGTTCTAGAAACCGCTAAAATGTTATAACGAGATTAATCAATAAAGCGAACGAATCCTAGATTACGGGTTAAGTTCGTATCGAGATTAAATATCCTACATGGTCATCACGAGGATTATATTAAGGATTGAGGAAGGTATTATGAATATCGAGAAATTTCCCGGTAAACCCTAGAGGTGAAACTACTTAGTTATTCGTCCGAACGATCAATGAATTGAGCAATAACCGGATAAAAGAGCAAGTAGAGAGCAAGGTGCATGCATGTGCAAGTAAGAAATATCTACTAACCAAACTAGTACCACGGAACTAGAACACTTAGAGAATAAACCAAGCACTTAGCTTTCAAACCAAGACAAACCAATACTCATCCACTTAGTGATGCAAGCAATGACCTCCCACCTTTAATAAAGTAGCTTTATGGACTAGATATTATTTAGACATATCAATAATACATTTTGGATGAGAGTAAACCAAGCAAACAAAGCAACCAACTTCATTCTCTCCAAAAATGGAGCATTCGGCTTCTTCTTAAAATCCAAGATCAAAGTCCCACTTCCACTCCTTGTTTGATCTTGCAATTTTTATGGTAAGTCCTATATTTCATAAAAATGATACCCTAGAAATCTTAGCCTCAAAATCCATTGTTTCCATTTTCAAAGAAATCATCAAAGTCTAGGGTGAATAGTGATTTTCAAGAACAACTCTTGATTTTCTCGATTTCTAGGATGATCTAAGCTTGGTTATGGGTATTCAAGGACTATGCAAGGCTTAGCAAGGTCTTTACACACTCCAAGGAAGGTATAAATCTCTTGAAACCCTAGGCCTTACTTTGATATCATGCTTGTTCTTGATGATTTTAGAGTAATATGTTCTTAATGATGTTATAAGCATGATTAGTTAAGTGATTTAGTGAATCAAGAAGCATGATGATTTTCAATACCAAGATCAGTAGCTTCTGGACTCTTAGAGATGCTTATTAAGTGTATAAATTGTTTAGATGCCCGGTGTGGCTTGGTTGATGCGATATGATTTTTAGAATGCTCGATTCATAGCCGCCGTAATGCCCGATTTTCATTAACATTAAGAAATCGATATGGTCAGTAGTCATAACTCTACGTTCTTGACAAAGCAATGAACCCTACTGATAGGTTTTTAAACATAGATCACTTTGGCGAAAGAATCGAAGTGTTTCGATTTACGGTTTAGGAATTATGGTTAAATTCGTAAAAGTGGTTCGTAACCATAACCGAAAGTTCGTAATTGAAATTGAACCCTCGTTTAATACGTAAGTCAGTGGCGAATCTTGGTAATTAAATACTAGAGGTAAAAAGGAAGGTGTGAGAGAAAACCTCATGTGAAACGGATCGTTTTCCGATTTTATAA
The DNA here is from genome assembly GCA_036435485.1 of Saposhnikovia divaricata. Lineage (NCBI taxonomy): Eukaryota > Viridiplantae > Streptophyta > Magnoliopsida > Apiales > Apiaceae > Saposhnikovia > Saposhnikovia divaricata. The sequence goes on along the minus strand of CM071594.1, from coordinate 246,029,456 downwards.
AAATGTTCGAATCAAAGTTAATCGCGAACGAACCCCTAAAAACCCGCTTGATTATAACTTCGGTAAAACACTTAGAAAACGGGCGATAAAACTCGGAGCATAATATTGATTCGTAACGATCGACTTTAGAACTTGTATGACTTAAGTATGTCCCAAGTGTAAGTACAATGACATGTCGTATTAACGAACGAACGAATGTCGGGTCGGATCGACGATAAAAGGAATCCACTAAAAGAGGTATAACGAGATAACTCGAGAACGTGTTTCGATTTAAGTATAACTTAACTTTTATGATGTTAAGTGATTAATCCCGAATGCCTTGGCTATTTATAGATCACCAAGCTGACCCGGGACCCGCTACCACTACCTCTTACCGTACTCGACTACCAGGCAAGTTTCAATTCCCTTCTTTTAGGCTGTTGTTGTGATTGAATATATACATATATGTTTTCTGTTATACATATGCCATAGCATGCATGCCTACTTTCAAGTTATATCATTTTGCTTGTTTCCTGATTGTTATTGGCTTATAAATTAGATAGCTATCGTATCAATTATAAGCCGTTTATTGTAAGACCCTTAGAGAAGGGTGTATACATCTTATTCATCAAATATAGACCGGGAGTCAATATTTCTCGACATATCGAGATTACCTCGGAGGAAAATATTTAAGTAAATATTTTCTATTATTTGGGCGACGAATATTATTTGAATATTCGTTCCAAATTATTTATTTAACGATCCTTACTTCAAATAATTATTTGAACGTAACTATTCGACGAATAATATTTTTCAATATTCATTCAAAGTCGAATAGAATATCGATTATTATTCCGAATATTCTTCTAAAGATTGGACTACTAAATGAATATTATTTGAATATCCATTTAGACTATTATTTTATTAAATGAATATTACTTTTGAATATTCATTTAAGATATTAATTACTTGATGAATATTATTCTAATATTCATCTGAAGCTTGATTTATTTATCGAATATCATCTCGGATATTCCTTTAAAGTTTGGATTACTAAATGAATATTACTTGATATTCATTTAGAATATTATTCATTAAATGAATATTACTTTTTCAATATTCATTTAAATTCCTTATTAATTAATGAATATTATTTTGAATATTCATTTAAATATTTATTTATTCAATAAATATTCTCTTGATGTTTCTTCAAGGATTATTTGGAGAAATACTCTGATTAATGATATTCTTTCATATTCCTAAATATTCTTTAAATATTTTAATTCAATAAATATTCTCTGAATATTTATTCAATACTTAGAATAACCTCAATAAGGTTTATCTTCTTCGATTATTACGGAAAATATCTCGGAGTCATATTATTATTAATCTTATATCAAGAAAGGTTCTCAGACATCATTCTTCTTGAGTCTATCTCCCTAAAAATAAGGGAACCTTACTTGGAAAATGTTATTTATCTTGTCGACTTCCCGGTCATAAAGTATTCTCTTCACTCGCAACTCGGGTGCTGTTGACTTATTAAGTCATTGTTTACCTTCTCATCTTTCGAGGGGTAAGATTGTTGGAACAAGTTGATTTTCGATACCAAGCCATAGCTTGGGAGTTATTAGTAAATTTTCCTTTCCAACTAGATACGACTACTTTGTGGAGTCTTATCAACAAGTATTATACTTGGGGAAAGGGGGACGAACGTTACCTTCAGAATCATGAATTCTATTTGAACTAGGAGTCGTGTAAGAGGCCGAGTAGCGCCGGTCCATCCCCTTTGGCCCAACCGTTGGCCGGGGAGAGCTAGTAAGGCGGTAGACAAGTAAAGCCGACAGTTCTTCCTTCTACCGGTAGTAAATCTAATTTGAGCTGTACGATCTCGACTGATCATCAAGTTTGGAACAGCGGGCGCGGTGAATACTCCATCATTGGTTCATCATCCAAACTTATTTATTTCCTGCAACATGATTACTGTTGGCAGAACTGGAAAAGTGTTCATAACTGGAATTGCAATCTTTTCATGCAAGTTCCTCTTTTTAATGACAATGAGAATATCACGCTTACTTTTGATGTAGCAGATATTTCTACAAACAAATACTTTAAGTTACCTTGTAACTTTATCGTTCATATTATACTGGCATCATTTCCGTAAATGCATGGCATATGGTTTGAAAGATACTTTTGAACTGTTTTATATTATCGTTCAGTTATATATTATTGTTGGTGGGCTATTGCTCACCCTTGCTTTATTATTATATCACAACAACAGCTAGACCAGATAACTCGCACAAGGCGCACTCGACGCGGGCGAGGACGATGAGACTACCAGAGCTGAAGAAGAAGCTATTGGTGGGATATATTTATTCTTTCAGTACCAAGAATATGGTCTAGTATGACTCATGTAAATGGATGGCAAAGAGTATGTATTTATATTGAATTTCTTTTGGATTGTAAGAACTCATAATGTGAGTAATAAAATTTGATTGTTACTCTGATTTCATCTCTGGGACTATAACGGGTGTGTTTTATATTGTTGTGTTGGGTCATAGAGACGTAATTTATTTTATGTTAAGGAAAGTTCAATTGTTGTGGACAGAATTGGAAACCGTAACCACCGGATCCCGGATCCCGGACCCCGGATCTGGGGGTGTTATAGGGTACTGTTCGCACAAAATCACGCAAGCGTACGTGTTCACAAGTAATATAGAATGAAGTAGAGTTCGTTCCCACAGAGATTGTATAATTTAGTTCTTGTACCTAAGCATCAATGTATGATTATCGTTCAATGCTAAGACAATAAGCAAATTGGTTTTGATTATCTAAAATTAACTAATAAGAATTAATTAACAACTAAATTAATAGCTAATTGATTTCAAATTACTTATGAGATGGAAAACATGAGATCCTAACTTCAATACAAACTTCCTTTAGAGATCATGCCCTTTTATCAACACATGTGGTGGTTACAATAACTAATCGGACAACACGAAATAAGTATACGCTACCTTTCAGTACACGCACACCAATCTACACAATATCCACAAAAGATAGAAATCATGCAGGCACCAGTTATGCTTAGACCCTATATGTCTATAGAATTTGAAAGCATAATGGTTGAAGATCAAGTATCCATAAGATTACATAAGGTAGCATGAGACGGTTAGAAACACACCACAAACATGAATAACATTCATGGACTTATGCTAGCATGGCAAGTTCTAAATCAAAAGATTCACTGTCGCTTCACTTAAGATTAACAAGATAGATGTTAGCTACGCATCTATATGAATTAAATACAACCATGCAAGGATATCGTAAATTCACCACACATATATCAAGTTAGGCAATCAACATCTAAATTCCGTAAGTAAATCCGCTAGGACCCCATGACGGCGATTAGTTCATAATCGAACCGTTCGTCATCATGGGGTTCGATGAAAATATGCTAATAAACATGACTAGAATGAAGAGAAGAATAATATTAATTAATAAGGGTTTAGGCACAAATCCGAAGAATGCCAAGTTACAAAAGATAGGTAGATCTTGATCCGTTGCTTGTCACGAACAATTGATCGTTCACTCCTTAATGTTAACAAAATAAAACCCTCTATATCGATTACAATGATAACCAGAGTTTTTATAAGCCCTAAAAACTAGATCATACAAGGAAACAACTCAGAATTGCATTAACATTCGAAAAGGGCAAAACTGTAAAATTTTCCAGAATTCAGGCTGAGCGGCCGCCTAGAATCTTGAGCTGCCGCCTGGACAATTCCCCCTGAGCGGCCGCCTGGGAGCTTGAGCGCCCGCCCGGACAACTTCCTGGAATTTCTGATTTTCATGGTAATTGTTGTTCCTTGCTTCGTTTTCCTTCGCTCTTCTGGAAACCTTCTTAAACAAACACCTTGGGCCTATATCCAACATAACATCTTCAATTACCAACTCCGATCCTGAGATAAAAATCCTGCACATTTCCACTAAAAACTAATCAAAACACGACATACTTGAGGCCAAAACTATCAATTCAAGCCGACATAAGACGTTCTAAGTAGATATAAAATCCACTTATCACACCCCCAAACTTGAACCGATGCTTGCCCTCAAGCATAAACAATATACAAACTAACTAGTACCACTTCCGTAGGTGATCACGGTTGCATTTGGCATATGCAACAAGCCCTTTAAACCCCTAGGCAGCCCTAGTGGACGAGTAAGGTCTCGTGAGGGCCTATAGTGAATGTACCCACAAAATCCAACTGACACAAACGACACAAACAATGCAATGCATGAATGAATGCAACTAAATATGAATGCAAAGGATCCCCTCAAACTAACCAACACCACTTAGCAAGCAAATATCTCCATGAATGCAATCAATCCAAACAGAGCTCGACTAAATTCCGGTATACTAACAATACATGATCAGAACGTGCGTGTGTGCAATGCTCGACAGATATACTCCCAAACCGGATCAAAATCATACATATTCTTTTCCAAGACAATCACAGAGTTATAAATAGAATGAACGTTAAACTCAAGATCACTTTAGATACACCTCTATACTCCTCTAAAGTAGACAGAAATTCATGCTTTATTATGACTCAAACACAATATGTACACAACACACATGCTTATTTGATCGTGCAATGGATGAGACCCCTAAAGGCTTATACAATAATACCCATGTAGCGAGCGTTGGGTTAGTGGATCCCAGACTATAAAAGCCTTAGGTCACTAGGCACAAAGTCCCCAAGAACTTAATTACTCGAGTATTAAAGAGCTCACCCTGATCAATTCTGCATACTCAAACTCTCACAACACTTTTTTTTCTTTTTCTTTTTTTTTTCTTTTTTTTTCTTTTTTTTTCTTGCATTTTTTTTTCTCCTTTTTTTTTTTCGTTCACATGGAATCTGGAATGAGAATTCTCAATTCCAACCCTAGACTACTCATAAACATGAGCCGGCTACTAGCCATTTGACGCCTAGCCAACAAATACAAACACAAACATATTAGCATGAAATTTCTGTTTTCCCCCAAACTTGTATTTTGGTGTTCGTTAATCATCAAGAGAATAAAGCAAATTCTATCGATAAACAAGTGATTAAATCCTAAATCCAAACAAGCATGACGCAACCTAGTCCAATAGCAAACGACGAGACTGTGTAAAAATTTTATTCATGAAACATGCATGTCAATTTCAACAAAATTTAAAATCAGCCCTCTGTTCATCCTTTTCACACCCACGTCAACATCTACCTACCTTATAGCATCAGCTTATTATAAGGGATCATGAAAAATGCATGTAATGCAACTATATGAACTCACATACAAAACTCGACACACATGCAACAGAATGCTCTATATGACAGGTATCATGCATGAAACTAAACTACACATACAAATATGATGCAATATGAATTCCTACATGCCACAAATATATCACAACAACTACTAATTCCCAAATCCACCCCCAAACTTGAAATTTCCAATGCCCTCATTGGAAGTAAATAAGGGAAAAGTAGAAACATACCTAATCGACAAAACACACGGGTTGCCTCCCACGAAGCGCTGTCGTTAACGTCATTTAGCCGGACGTCACTTCCTCAACTCACGGCTGTTTCAACAGAATAACCGAACTGTCCTCAACCGAAAGACCATTCATACACACGTTGACATGATTGTTTCCTCCCAACACAACTTTTCTTTCACTCTTCAACTTGATTTTTCCACCCGTCGACTTCTTCGCCTTTTTTTTCTTCCTCACACTTCTAAGGTGCTTGTTCGATTCGGACGGCTGAACAACACTCTCTTCTACTTCATCATCAGTCATCCACCTTCTTAACACGTTATCTTGGAATACTTCAAAAATCACAAGTTCATCATCCACAAGGACATACTTTAAGTGTGGCGGCAGCTTCCCAAGCTTCACCTTCGAAAGATCTTGAATGGAAGAATTATCAATGGAATCACTGATGTGGTGCTCGAGCTTGTGCACGTCTAACTTTTTGCTCAACAAATGATCAAACTCTTCTGCCTGACCCGTATCAACTATCTCCACACTGAAACACTCCTCATCCTCTGTCGGAAATTTCATGGCCTTGAACACATTAAAGGTGACATTCTGATCTTGCACCCGCATCGTAAGCTCCCCCTTCTGAACATCAATCAAGGTACGGCCTGTAGCTAGAAAAGGTCGTCCTAAGATGATAGGAATCTTCTTATCTTCTTCAAAATCAAGAATCACAAAATCTGCTGGAAAGATGAGTTTATCAACCTTGACCAAAACATCCTCAACGATACCCCTCGGGTATGTAATAGAACGATCAGCTAGCTGTAGAGAGATGTTGGTAGGTTTAGGATCTGGAAGACCAAGCTGCATGAAAATTGACAATGGCATGAGATTGATACTAGCACCCAAATCACACAAACACTTGCTGAAAGACAAATTCCCAATGGTGCACGGAATAGTGAAACTGCCTGGATCTTTTAGCTTCGGTGGTAGCTTCTGCTGTAAAACGGCACTGCACTCTTCTGTTAATGCTACTGTATCCAATTCTTCAAGTTTCAACTTCTTTGAGAGAATACCTTTCATAAACCTTGCATAGCTCGGCATATGCTCCAATGCTTCAGCAAAAGGGATATTGATTTGAAGCTTTTTGAATACCTCCAGAAACTTTCCAAACTGTCTATCATTCTTCTGCTTCTTCAATCTACCAGGATATGGAGGAGGAGGAAAGATTTTCACGTTCTCTGTAGACTGCTTTGGAGAAACTTCCTTAGCAGAATTTTGAGGATTCTCCACCTCGCTAACCAACTGCTCAGCTACTCTATCAGTCTGGACTTGCTCCTTATCTGCAGTAGGTGCCACATGTTGCTCTTGAACTTCTTCTTCTTCAATGGCTGAATTTTTATTACCCGTCACCTTACCCGATCTCAAAGTAACTGATTTGACATGCTCTTTGGTTTCCCTCTTGCCTGGATTGGCTTCAGTGTCACTCGGAAGAACTCCAGATGGTCTGTTCAACAGAGCACTAGCAAGCTGCCCGATCTGACTTTCCATGATCTTAATAGATGCCCCCTGACTTTTTACTATCATCCTCAACTCCTCAAGCTCAGCTTTTTCATTAGAAGATTGACCAGCATTCCCCTGAGATTGTTGCTGGAAACCTGGAGGCTGAAACTGTTGTCTGGGCTGGTACTGCTGCTGAAATCCTTGATTGAATTGCCTAGCTCCGAATTGCTGTTGCTGCTGATTACCACCTTGATTGTTACTCCAACTGAAATTTGGATGGTTGCGGTTATTCGGATGATAGGTGGCTGGAACTGGCTGTTGTGGCCTCTGGAAGTTACTCACAAATTGTGCTGATTCAGAAGATATGGCACATTGAGTTGTATCATGTGCGCCCGCACATAACTCACAAACACTAGCTACCTGCTGAACTCCCATATTAGCCAAAGAATCGACCTTCATTGACAAGGCCTTCAACTGAGCTGCAATGGCTGTAGCTGTATCAATTTCAAGAACACCTGCTACCTTGCCTTGAGATAACCTCCCTGTAGGATTCTGATATTCATTAGCAGCCATCATCTCGATCAATTCATAAGCTTCTTCATAACTCTTGGCCCACAAAGCTCCACCTGATGCTGCATCTAGCATAGGTCTCGACTGTGCACCCAACCCATTATAAAAACAATTGATTATCATCCAATCAGGCATCCCATGATGTGGACACTTCCTTAGCATCTCCTTATATCTCTCCCAAGCCTCGCATAGAGATTCTCCAGATTGCTGTGAAAACTGAGTGATAGCATTCCTGATAGCTGCTGTCTTCGCCATGGGAAAGAATTTGGTGAGAAATTTCTGTGCAAGATCTTCCCATGTAGTGATAGAACCTGCTGGTAAAGAGTGTAACCAACTCTTTGCCTTGTCCCTCAGAGAGAATGGAAATAGCCTTAACTTAACAGCATCCTCAGACACCCCGTTGGTTCTGAAGGTATCACAGATCTCTATGAAATCTCGAATATGCATGTTGGGATCTTCGGTAGGAGCACCCCCAAACTGAACTGAGTTCTGGACCATCTGTATAGTGCTAGGCTTGATCTCGAAGGTATTAGCTGCGATTGCTGGTCTGACAATACTCGATGCAATGTCATTGATCTTTGGCTGCGAGAAATCCTTAAGAGCCTTAGTTGCTGCTGCTGCTGGTTCTCCCATATTTTCTACAACTTGAATCACTGGAACTTCTGTTTCTGTTTCTTCTTTATTTCCCAGCTTCTCCTTATTCGCTTGAGAACGCGTTCGCATACACGCTCAAGTACCCGAGAACACAAAACAACACAAAAACTATTAGTAACCGATCCGAGTCAATGAACTTTAACGACCACTGATGTCAAGCACATAAACTATAACAAATCCCCGGCAGCGGCGCCAAAAACTTGTTCGCACAAAATCACGCAAGCGTACGTGTTCACAAGTAATATAGAATGAAGTAGAGTTCGTTCCCACAGAGATTGTATAATTTAGTTCTTGTACCTAAGCATCAATGTATGATTATCGTTCAATGCTAAGACAATAAGCAAATTGGTTTTGATTATCTAAAATTAACTAATAAGAATTAATTAACAACTAAATTAATAGCTAATTGATTTCAAATTACTTATGAGATGGAAAACATGAGATCCTAACTTCAATACAAACTTCCTTTAGAGATCATGCCCTTTTATCAACACATGTGGTGGTTACAATAACTAATCGGACAACACGAAATAAGTATACGCTACCTTTCAGTACACGCACACCAATCTACACAATATCCACAAAAGATAGAAATCATGCAGGCACAAGTTATGCTTAGACCCTATATGTCTATAGAATTTGAAAGCATAATGGTTGAAGATCAAGTATCCATAAGATTACATAAGGTAGCATGAGACGGTTAGAAACACACCACAAACATGAATAACATTCATGGACTTATGCTAGCATGGCAAGTTCTAAATCAAAAGATTCACTGTCGCTTCACTTAAGATTAACAAGATAGATGTTAGCTACGCATCTATATGAATTAAATACAACCATGCAAGGATATCGTAAATTCACCACACATATATCAAGTTAGGCAATCAACATCTAAATTCCGTAAGTAAATCCGCTAGGACCCCATGACGGCGATTAGTTCATAATCGAACCGTTCGTCATCATGGGGTTCGATGAAAATATGCTAATAAACATGACTAGAATGAAGAGAAGAATAATATTAATTAATAAGGGTTTAGGCACAAATCCGAAGAATGCCAAGTTACAAAAGATAGGTAGATCTTGATCCGTTGCTTGTCACGAACAATTGATCGTTCACTCCTTAATGTTAACAAAATAAAACCCTCTATATCGATTACAATGATAACCAGAGTTTTTATAAGCCCTAAAAACTAGATCATACAAGGAAACAACTCAGAATTGCATTAACATTCGAAAAGGGCAAAACTGTAAAATTTTCCAGAATTCAGGCTGAGCGGCCGCCTAGAATCTTGAGCTGCCGCCTGGACAATTCCCCCTGAGCGGCCGCCTGGGAGCTTGAGCGCCCGCCCGGACAACTTCCTGGAATTTCTGATTTTCATGGTAATTGTTGTTCCTTGCTTCGTTTTCCCTCGCTCTTCTGGAAACCTTCTTAAACAAACACCTTGGGCCTATATCCAACATAACATCTTCAATTACCAACTCCGATCCTGAGATAAAAATCCTGCACATTTCCACTAAAAACTAATCAAAACACGACATACTTGAGGCCAAAACTATCAATTCAAGCCGACATAAGACGTTCTAAGTAGATATAAAATCCACTTATCAGGTACGTAGGCACATTGTATGGTACGATGCAAACCCTAGCACAAAAGAGAGAATTCAATATTCAATCTTAATTGCTACACACATCTCAGCATACAATCTCAGCCATCCCCAAATCATAAACCCTAGCCCTAAACATCCCACGCTGTTCGCCATCATCAACCACCATCACAATTCCAACAACCCTCCCCGAATTTTTTTTCCCAAATTCCTCCGTTAACAAGTGGCGCTAGAAAGAGGGGCATCTTTTTGACATCTCAGGAGGAAGGATGTTGCAGTTAAACCGAGAGCGTGTTGATGATCGTTGAGGAGAGGATACTAGGACCAAAGTGAATTTACCCCCGCCGCCACCAAGAAATTCTGCCACAAGGAATTCGATGCTAAGAAACCTTGATCGCTCACTTCCAGGAGGCTCGTGCCGAAGATCTACTACACCCAGGGTTCCTAATGGACAGTCGATGCCACGGATAGGAGGAGATCCCCCTGTCTTGATGAGTAATACTGAGCTTTTGAATCATATCACTTATATGGGAAATACTATTACCCGGATGGGTGCGAGGATGGACGCGATGGAAAGAGAGAGGCAATTTTTTGAAGGATCCCGCCTGAACCATGATGGGCGACGCCTACTAGATGGGAGAGGAGAGAATATAGGGGCGACTCACCATGATTGGGAAAGAAATTATAGCACACCAGGTGGAGATCAGCGTGTTGACATGGAATCTGCTATGAACCACCAACGTGATTCGCATAGGGAAATCCCTTTTGAGAGAGAGGTTCAGATTTTCGGGGAAGCTAGGACTGACCAGCGGTTCTGAGCTATTACACCCAGGACTTTGACCTATGGAGAGCCGTATGTTGGGTTTCCACCAGACAGAGAGGTGCCCCGACACCCGGGTCAAGTGCGACTGCAGGATGAAAAGACTGAAAGGGGGCGAGAACTTCATAGGGAGGAAGTTTGGATTGATGGCCAAATGACGTTGGACCAAGAGAGACCTAATGGAAGGCACCGCTTTAATCACGAGAATGAGATTTTGGGAGACTCTGATGTGATTCCTCTTACAACGGTGCAAACTAGTGACCCAAATCATCAGAGGAGGACTCCGAACCATTATAGCCTGGGTTACGGGGAAAGAAGATCTTATGCCAACCTCCTCAACCAGGCAGAAAGAGGTCAAAGAGGACCTTTGGAATCTAATTTGGAGAGGAATTTGATCGCTGCTCGCAGATATCATTTGCCTCAGCTGGAGAACTCTGTCGGGGATCGGTATAGGTTTGAAGAGTTAATGAATTAGCAGAAACGGGAGGAAGCGTCTCGTAGGATACCCGGGTTTGAGGATCTAGACTTGAATGCCTTGCGCAGGCTTCTGGCGCAATCAGAAGAGCGGTCGGGAGCTATGTTTGAACTGGCTCCATCGCCTTTTTCATTTGCGGTTCGTGAAGCACCTCTTCCCCCGTCCTTTCGAGGGGTGGGAGATCTGAGGTTTACAGGAAGTTTCGACCCGGCAGAGTATATTATAAGGTTCAATACTGAGATGGAGCTTTACCAAGTGGAGGACTTGACAAAGTGTAGGTTGTTAGCCTCGACCCTGCGGGGAAATGGCCATCAATGGTTTCAAAAGTTGGGACCGGCTTCTATCACTTCTTGGGATCAAATGCGAAGAATGTTCTTGATCCAATTTCAATCATCTATCGTCTATGCTCCGCCTGTCACGACTTTAGCCAATATAAAGCAGAGAGAGGGAGAAACCCTGCAATCCTACTTTAGACGTTTTAACTCAGAGGGACTTTGACCTATGGAGAGCCGTATGTTGGGTTCCCACCAGACAGAGAGGTGCCCCGACACCCGGGTCAAGTGCGACTGCAGGATGAAAAGACTGAAAGGGGGCGAGAACTTCATAGGGAGGAAGTTTGGATTGATGGCCAAATGACGTTGGACCAAGAGAGACCTAATGGAAGGCACCGCTTTAATCACGAGAATGAGATTTTAGGAGACTCTGATGTGATTCCTCTTACAACGGTGCAAACTAGTGACCCAAATCATCAAAGGAGGACTCCGAACCATTATAGCCTGTGTAATAACCCTAACTTTAGCAAAGCTACAGTGATCACATGAATAATAAAATTTTGAGGATTTAGGAAATGGTATGTAAGTACTCTATAATAGAAATAGAAAATGAGTAAACAGAAACCATATTAGTGTTGTACAAAGAAAATAAGTGACTCGAAATGATGATAGATTTCAGAAATTCCTGAATATGGATTTTTGAGAATTTTGATTTCGAATGTTCTATTGAATATTAAGGAGCATGGAGATATTAAAAGAATTATATATTGAGGAATTAGTGGATTAGTATAAACTAAGGGATTATTAAGTTAAGGAAATACCAAAGGAATTTGGATTGTTAAATGATTTCAAAACCACTGAGATAATGAGGTACATTCGAAACGAATCACAATTAGACAAGTATGGAAACCAAACAACCAAGATTAGTAATATAACAAGGATACGTACCACATTATTATTATCCAAGATTATTAGCATAATACTTAGAAAAAACAAGAAAAAGAGATTATGAGATCACCATAAGTGACATCACATTCCACTAACTTGTTTTAAGGGTAGATTAGTCATTTTGCATGAGGATTTTTCCATACTCTTCACCAAGCTTCCACTACACTCTAGAATAATCAGGATTATAGGAAGATAAGATCAAAGTTAACACAAAAAAATCTCTCCCCATCCTCCTCATTACTCCATTTCTCTCATTCTCCAAAAACTGCCCTGCAGAACCAAGCTCAAGAAGAAAAATCATATCTCCATTTATATCCATGATAAAATCACCAAATTTGAACCACAACCTCTCCACTCCATGGGCATTATTCGCTCCAAATTTCATGGCAATCTAATGAGTATAGCCTAGTCAAATCGCCTCCCCAAGTTGAAGAACCGAGCTGCCAGAATCTTTGACAGTTTCTGTGATGATTTTCAAACGGCCATATCTCCTTCATTACTCAATAGAATTTTATGTTCTTTATATGTTTGGAAAGCTAGTTAGATGCTCTACAACTTTCCTTTAGAAGCCTCATCCAGAAAACGCAGGTAAGGCCTTCGTTTTTGCGATTCTTTCAACTGGTGTCTAGTGAATCCGAATTTCTAACTTTGTTTTTATGATTTATTTAGTTGATCCAAGCTACCTTAAGGTTATTTAAGGACCATCCAAGGCTTATTGAGTGTTGTTCAAGCTCCAAGGAAGGTATAAAATTCAAGAACCCTTAGTATTACTTTGAGTTTATGATGGATTATGATGAGTTTAATGGTTAAGTTTGTTTTAAGTATAAATCATGAGTAGATGTGTGTTTATAAGTGATGAGATGATATATAGAAGTGTTTGGTGCTTGTAACCATGGTTGGTAAGATGACCACATGGTGTAGGTGATGGTGTATAAGGCGGATGATGGATTTGGAGGAGTAATATTTTGGAAAGTATGAAAATATAGCCGTTATAATGCCCGATTTTCGTTTAACCAAAGAATGCCCTGTTTTTGAAACCTCATACGCGTACGGTAGGTTCCTGTCTAGAACACCAACTAACCATGAGATGATAGAGCTTGAGTCATAGATCGTTTTGATATAAAGTGCGTCAAAATCTGATGAACGGTTTAGGAGAAAAGTATGTTTTAGTGAAAGTCGTTCGGAAACCGGGAAATTGCAATTTTGACAACTTTGAGGCTATAATTACCATACTTAAACATTTTTAAAAATTATAAAATTTTGGGATATTGTAGTGGAGTGGTCAAAGAGTCATTTCCAGTTGACCTTACATTAAAATTCGAAATTGAGATTTTCTGAGAATTTTTAGAGTCGGGTATGGTTGTTAAGGGAAATGGTGAATAAGCACCGAAACCTTGATTTAACCTAAAATGGTTAGGTTGTTGGAACACTTGGGTTATGAATAACATGTGAAACATATATTAAAGTGTCAAGGGTATTGTTATGCAAGAGTGAGGTGATTAAGAGATGTGGTATTCTAACGACGGTCCTTTTCGTGTTTATAGAAACTCCGGGAGAGCCACGAGCCATACCTTCAGGACATCGAGATCGAGGCAAGATCTTTTCTATCCCTACTTGGAAAACTATTTATCTTCAAAGAAACTTGATTTCATGGAATATATATGTGATGCTATTATTACTATATTGTGAAGAAATTGTCTTCCTTGAGTATTGATATTGAAAAGAAAGGTATACGAAGATGTATATGAATATGATATGGATATGAGTATGAGATGGATATGAATATGGATATGAGTATGAGATGGATATGTATAGAAATGATTATGCATGAAGTGAACATGCCTTATGATTAAGAGAATATGAGAGAATGGTATCAGTTATTATCTAAAGTAAATAAAAGAATGGTATCAGTTGTTATCTAGGGTTATATGATTTATAATATTTTGCTAAAGATATTCTTTTTAAATATTGTGATTTAATAAGTATTATTTGATTATTATCTACTATTTTTAAAAGTAGATGGAACAATATATATGTGTATATAAGAGAGTAAGATTTCTTCTACTCTTACTTTAGAAAACTATTTTATTTTTTTTTTAAGTAAAATGATTTCTTGGAATATATATATTTTTCTACGATGCTATACTGCTAAGGATTTATTTCCTGATTTTGAGAATTAAAGAAAGATAGATACGAATATGGATAGAGCGAATATACTTTATGTTCTAAAGGAATATTTGACTTTAATAATTATAGAAAAGATGTATGAGTCATAATTAAAGTATTATGACATATGATTTAAAGGTGATGAATAAATGTGAATGGAAATGTGAATGGAAATGGAAATGGAAATGGAAATGATAAATGTGAGTAGATAAATGATTTGACAAAAAGGGGGATTGCAACAGACTTGCGTAAGTGGCTGTGTCAGGGCTGTGTGCGACACAGTCCAGCATTTATTATTTTTATTACGGCACGAAGATGCCAAGGGAGGATGTTAGTAGGTGGCCTTCCTCCAGGGATGATCTTCATTCCTTCTACCGGTAGTAAAAAGAGAGCAGGTACGATTAGGCGACTGATCATCGTCCTAATGTATCAGGCGACAGCAGATATCCCCAATGTTTTTGAAAAGAAAGAGTTGATAATGGTTTTCAGATTTATATGCTGAAACCAAGAAAATGAGATAAGGTGATGGAATTATTTATATGGAATGAAGAGAAACTGATTTTATATTATTTTTATATAAGTGTCATATACAAGGAAATGGAAAGATTTTATTAAGAGATCTGATTCAAATAGTATATATTATTTTGAAATATTATACGGAAATGAAGTATGGATTATTATAATATTTTAGACGAGAAACTCATATTATATTATCCTAAATTTCTTTTCCTATCAAGATGAATAGATGGTGTATTTAATAAATAAAGATTTTTCTTTCTTAATAAGTATGATGAATTTCCCCATACATATATATATATATATATATATATATATATATATTTGTGTGTGTGTGTAATGGTCTATTTCCTTTGATGGTAGTCGATAGAATTTATCTTGCTGAGCTATTTTAGCTCATTCTTGCTATTTATTTTATACAACAGCTAGGCATGCCGATACTCCGCAGTACACTCCGCAAGAGGGTAAGGGAAAGGCAACCTTCTGAGAGAACGCTGGCACCTATTCCAGAGGTAGCGTAGACAAGCGGGTCCTGGTAGAATATGTATATTAAATGTGTAAGCTGGTATAATAAACTTTTGATTGTTGAAATGCTTCATGTAGAAGTATTATTCAACAATGTACTTAGTCGAATTCTGGGTTGTAATAACTGTTTAACTATAAACTTTTAATATTGTGGATGTTGTTCTATGAGCATATGACTGGTGTGTGTGTGTGTGTATTAATGTGGGGTCAATTGCATAAATATTAAGTAAAAAAAAAAGACAAAAGAGATATTGATATTGAATGGAAATTGGACCGTGATGACCTGGATCCTTGACCCCGGATCTAGGGGCGTCACAGATGGTATCAGAGCTAAGAATCATAATGCTCAGGAACAAAAGTGATAATAATATACACATATAGATATATATGTAATGATATAAAATATGAACTCACATCGAGTTCAAGGGTGGTTTATCGAACGAAGCGTTTATTCTAAGTAGTGATTATAATTTTATAGATTATTACTAATAAAAGTTTATGTTTTAGTATAGAGAGAGGAGATTGGTGAGCCAAAGTTAAGGGTATTTAAAGTCTTCTTGTGTTTAAGGGAGTTTGAAGAAATATTGTAAGTGGATTGGTGAACAGACACTGATGGTTTCAATTGATTTTGGAGATGAAATGGTGAAACTGAGATTTGTCGGTAAAGCCAAGATATACCTTAAGGACCAAGACAGACTGAGAAATTCTGAGATTGACTTAAATGAAAAGGTTATTATGCTATAAGTGTTAAACTTATGTAGCACACGGGATTGATATGAGAAAGGGAATACTTGATGTATCGGGAAGTGTACGTTAGATAACCTCGTAAGTATAAGTGGTATGTTAGAATACATAATTATAAAATATAGTTTTGAAAGGGTCCTTAATACCGGAGCATTGTCAGGATAAGACGATCAACATTACGTAAGTATATCGATTATAAGGTTGTGTTCTATTATGGATAAAGGCATAGAGTATCGAGCCAAGTCACGACTAGGTAAATGAAGATAATTGGGAATAGCAGACGATAGGTTAAGGCTACATGGTGAGTGCCAAATTTAAGAAATTTTGGAGAGTACGCAGTCTAAGATATAAATAGTATTCGAGGAAAACCTTTCATTATGGGGATTTTCAATTGGGCAGAGGCTATTAACAGTACCTATTTTTAATCTCCTAAAGCCCTGCTAAATTATATTATTGAGTTTCAAATTTTCTCCACTAATGGGTAATTGTTCATTAAGAGCCGGTATTCTTTCAAAACTTTCTGGTACCCTTGGGAATGTGTTTCAAAATTTTATTTATCTATCTTAGTCAAAATATTCCTCTAAGATTATTTTCGGAAGATGGTTTATCATCGTGATTTAAATTTCCCTCTACATTTCTTACTCCAACTAAGAGGAATGGTCCTATATGTATATACAAGGATAATCTGTCTATGTTAGAAAGTCGAAGGGGACGCCCTCACTTGTGTGACGTACGGGTTCTTCCATCATATTGATTTCTCAAATATTCTTTTGTTTCGAATAAAGATTATTTAAATCTCTCAATTTTATAAATTATTGTGGGACCCTTGCTTGTTTCTGGGTCCGTTTCAATTCAAAGTCTCTTAAATTCTATTAATTATTTCGAATATAAAAGATTTCCTTACTGGATGGAATAATGGAAGCAAGGTTTAAGGTATACGTGATTATACGAGGAAACTTGAGATTCCAAGGGAAATTTCAATAAGAGATAATTAGAGCTAGAAGCGTTTCAATATAAGAGAGGAAGGAAATTCGTGAGAAGAAATAGGTATATTTGATGATTAGTAAGAGAAAAGAATATGAGGAATTTTAAGGTATAATTGAGATTTACTATTGAGAGCAAGGTATATTTTGAGGATAGAATTAGAATAAGGATAAACAAAGGAAGTGGGGATAATTAATGAAGGATTTCGATGTGCAATAACTATTAGTAGGGGAAGACCAATATTGTGACTAATACCCTAAGTAGCATAGAGAGATTAAAGATGTTAAGTATTCAAAGGATTAATCTAAAAGGTGTGAATGAGTAAAACTTGAGGTAAAGATTTTGATGAGAATAATAAAGGGAAATTTCAGAGGTGGAATAGATAGTATTTCATGAAGGAACTAAGGTGGATCAGCAAGATGTAAAGAGCGTATAGTGAACAATAGACATATGGGATAAGGTATCCGGAGGAAATTGTAGGTACGCTCTAATTTAACCTTTTAAGTGTAAATGTTTGGTTAGGGATCGACTAAGTCAATGAATGGTGTAGGTAGGTTGACAATCTAGATAAGGAAAATCAATATCTATTAAGGGTCAGAGGACTCTATAGAAAAGAGATTAAGAGCATGAGAGGAGGTGCGAGAATATTTTTAAGGATGAAGGAAAAGTACATGCTCGTATAGTTACGAACAGGAAATATATATTATAACCAATATTTTCTTACAATTGTTTCAAAGAATATTATTATAGCTTATTTTCTGGAAAATTTTACAGAGATGAGATATAGGAATATTGAGGTGTTAATATTTATGTCATAATAGAGATCAAAATATAGACAAACCATAGTGAGATACACTACCATTCAGGGGAGACCAATGTGGTGGCCGATACCCTTAGTCGAAAGAGGAAGGAGAAATGAGATAATATAGAATGACTGAATACAGGAAAAGATAGTGAAAGTGCTGCTATTGATAAGCTAGATGGCATGTGGATGAATGGCAAGCAAGTTTATGTTGGTGTATTTCTGCGCAAGCAAGATAGAGATGTTATGAAAGAGCAAAAGGATAAAGGAAGTAGTGTAGAAGTCAGAAAGTGTCAGATGAGAAAGGTATTCATGGATATTTTCGACATGATTCCGGGACGGAATCCTTTTAAGGGGGGAAGACTGTAATAACCCTAACTTTAGCAAAGCTACAGTGATCACATGAATAATAAAATTTTGAGGATTTAGGAAATGGTATGTAAGTACTCTATAATAGAAATAGAAAATGAGTAAACAGAAACCATATTAGTGTTGTACAAAGAAAATAAGTGACTCGAAATGATGATAGATTTCAGAAATTCCTGAATATGGATTTTTGAGAATTTTGATTTCGAATGTTCTATTGAATATTAAGGAGCATGGAGATATTAAAAGAATTATATATTGAGGAATTAGTGGATTAGTATAAACTAAGGGATTATTAAGTTAAGGAAATACCAAAGGAATTTGGATTGTTAAATGATTTCAAAACCACTGAGATAATGAGGTACATTCGAAACGAATCACAATTAGACAAGTATGGAAACCAAACAACCAAGATTAGTAATATAACAAGGATACGTACCACATTATTATTATCCAAGATTATTAGCATAATACTTAGAAAAAACAAGAAAAAGAGATTATGAGATCACCATAAGTGACATCACATTCCACTAACTTGTTTTAAGGGTAGATTAGTCATTTTGCATGAGGATTTTTCCATACTCTTCACCAAGCTTCCACTACACTCTAGAATAATCAGGATTATAGGAAGATAAGATCAAAGTTAACACAAAAAAATCTCTCCCCATCCTCCTCATTACTCCATTTCTCTCATTCTCCAAAAACTGCCCTGCAGAACCAAGCTCAAGAAGAAAAATCATATCTCCATTTATATCCATGATAAAATCACCAAATTTGAACCACAACCTCTCCACTCCATGGGCATTATTCGCTCCAAATTTCATGGCAATCTAATGAGTATAGCCTAGTCAAATCGCCTCCCCAAGTTGAAGAACCGAGCTGCCAGAATCTTTGACAGTTTCTGTGATGATTTTCAAACGGCCATATCTCCTTCATTACTCAATAGAATTTTATGTTCTTTATATGTTTGGAAAGCTAGTTAGATGCTCTACAACTTTCCTTTAGAAGCCTCATCCAGAAAACGCAGGTAAGGCCTTCGTTTTTGCGATTCTTTCAACTGGTGTCTAGTAAATCCGAATTTCTAACTTTGTTTTTATGATTTATTTAGTTGATCCAAGCTACCTTAAGGTTATTTAAGGACCATCCAAGGCTTATTGAGTGTTGTTCAAGCTCCAAGGAAGGTATAAAATTCAAGAACCCTTAGTATTACTTTGAGTTTATGATGGATTATGATGAGTTTAATGGTTAAGTTTGTTTTAAGTATAAATCATGAGTAGATGTGTGTTTATAAGTGATGAGATGATATATAGAAGTGTTTGGTGCTTGTAACCATGGTTGGTAAGATGACCACATGGTGTAGGTGATGGTGTATAAGGCGGATGATGGATTTGGAGGAGTAATATTTTGGAAAGTATGAAAATATAGCCGTTATAATGCCCGATTTTCGTTTAACCAAAGAATGCCCTGTTTTTGAAACCTCATACGCGTACGGTAGGTTCCTGTCTAGAACACCAACTAACCATGAGATGATAGAGCTTGAGTCATAGATCGTTTTGATATAAAGTGCGTCAAAATCTGATGAACGGTTTAGGAGAAAAGTATGTTTTAGTGAAAGTCGTTCGGAAACCGGGAAATTGCAATTTTGACAACTTTGAGGCTATAATTACCATACTTAAACATTTTTAAAAATTATAAAATTTTGGGATATTGTAGTGGAGTGGTCAAAGAGTCATTTCCAGTTGACCTTACATTAAAATTCGAAATTGAGATTTTCTGAGAATTTTTAGAGTCGGGTATGGTTGTTAAGGGAAATGGTGAATAAGCACCGAAACCTTGATTTAACCTAAAATGGTTAGGTTGTTGGAACACTTGGGTTATGAATAACATGTGAAACATATATTAAAGTGTCAAGGGTATTGTTATGCAAGAGTGAGGTGATTAAGAGATGTGGTATTCTAACGACGGTCCTTTTCGTGTTTATAGAAACTCCGGGAGAGCCACGAGCCATACCTTCAGGACATCGAGATCGAGGCAAGATCTTTTCTATCCCTACTTGGAAAACTATTTATCTTCAAAGAAACTTGATTTCATGGAATATATATGTGATGCTATTATTACTATATTGTGAAGAAATTGTCTTCCTTGAGTATTGATATTGAAAAGAAAGGTATACGAAGATGTATATGAATATGATATGGATATGAGTATGAGATGGATATGAATATGGATATGAGTATGAGATGGATATGTATAGAAATGATTATGCATGAAGTGAACATGCCTTATGATTAAGAGAATATGAGAGAATGGTATCAGTTATTATCTAAAGTAAATAAAAGAATGGTATCAGTTGTTATCTAGGGTTATATGATTTATAATATTTTGCTAAAGATATTCTTTTTAAATATTGTGATTTAATAAGTATTATTTGATTATTATCTACTATTTTTAAAAGTAGATGGAACAATATATATGTGTATATAAGAGAGTAAGATTTCTTCTACTCTTACTTTAGAAAACTATTTTATTTTTTTTTTAAGTAAAATGATTTCTTGGAATATATATATTTTTCTACGATGCTATACTGCTAAGGATTTATTTCCTGATTTTGAGAATTAAAGAAAGATAGATACGAATATGGATAGAGCGAATATACTTTATGTTCTAAAGGAATATTTGACTTTAATAATTATAGAAAAGATGTATGAGTCATAATTAAAGTATTATGACATATGATTTAAAGGTGATGAATAAATGTGAATGGAAATGTGAATGGAAATGGAAATGGAAATGGAAATGATAAATGTGAGTAGATAAATGATTTGACAAAAAGGGGGATTGCAACAGACTTGCGTAAGTGGCTGTGTCAGGGCTGTGTGCGACACAGTCCAGCATTTATTATTTTTATTACGGCACGAAGATGCCAAGGGAGGATGTTAGTAGGTGGCCTTCCTCCAGGGATGATCTTCATTCCTTCTACCGGTAGTAAAAAGAGAGCAGGTACGATTAGGCGACTGATCATCGTCCTAATGTATCAGGTGACAGCAGATATCCCCAATGTTTTTGAAAAGAAAGAGTTGATAATGGTTTTCAGATTTATATGCTGAAACCAAGAAAATGAGATAAGGTGATGGAATTATTTATATGGAATGAAGAGAAACTGATTTTATATTATTTTTATATAAGTGTCATATACAAGGAAATGGAAAGATTTTATTAAGAGATCTGATTCAAATAGTATATATTATTTTGAAATATTATACGGAAATGAAGTATGGATTATTATAATATTTTAGACGAGAAACTCATATTATATTATCCTAAATTTCTTTTCCTATCAAGATGAATAGATGGTGTATTTAATAAATAAAGATTTTTCTTTCTTAATAAGTATGATGAATTTCCCCATACATATATATATATATATATATATATATATATATATATATATATATATTTGTGTGTGTGTGTAATGGTCTATTTCCTTTGATGGTAGTCGATAGAATTTATCTTGCTGAGCTATTTTAGCTCATTCTTGCTATTTATTTTATACAACAGCTAGGCATGCCGATACTCCGCAGTACACTCCGCAAGAGGGTAAGGGAAAGGCAACCTTCTGAGAGAACGCTGGCACCTATTCCAGAGGTAGCGTAGACAAGCGGGTCCTGGTAGAATATGTATATTAAATGTGTAAGCTGGTATAATAAACTTTTGATTGTTGAAATGCTTCATGTAGAAGTATTATTCAACAATGTACTTAGTCGAATTCTGGGTTGTAATAACTGTTTAACTATAAACTTTTAATATTGTGGATGTTGTTCTATGAGCATATGACTGGTGTGTGTGTGTGTGTATTAATGTGGGGTCAATTGCATAAATATTAAGTAAAAAAAAAAAGACAAAAGAGATATTGATATTGAATGGAAATTGGACCGTGATGACCTGGATCCTTGACCCCGGATCTAGGGGCGTCACAGCCTGGGTTACGGGGAAAGAAGATCTTATGCCAACCTCCTCAACCAGGCAGAAAGAGGTCAAAGAGGACCTTTGGAATCTAATTTGGAGAGGAATTTGATGGCTGCTCGCAGATATCATTTGCCTCAGTTGGAGAACTCTGTCGGGGATCGGTATAGGTTTGAAGAGTTAATGAATCAGCAGAAACGGGAGGAAGCGTCTCGTAGGATACCCGGGTTTGAGGATCTAGACTTGAATGCCTTGCGCAGGCTTCTGGCGCAATCAGAAGAGCGGTCGGGAGCTATGTTTGAACTGGCTCCATCGCCTTTTTCATTTGCGGTTCGTGAAGCACCTCTTCCCCCGTCCTTTCGAGGGGTGGGAGATCTGAGGTTTACAGGAAGTTTCGACTCGGCGGAGTATATTATAAGGTTCAATACTGAGATGGAGCTTTACCAAGTGGAGGACTTGACAAAGTGTAGGTTGTTAGCCTCGACCCTGCGGGGAAATGGCCATCAATGGTTTCAAAAGTTGGGACCGGCTTCTATCACTTCTTGGGATCAAATGCGAAGAATGTTCTTGATCCAATTTCAATCATCTATCGTCTATGCTCCGCCTGTCACGACTTTAGCCAATATAAAGCAGAGAGAGGGAGAAACCCTGCAATCCTACTTTAGACGTTTTAACTCAGAGGTCCCGACTGTCCGAGGAGCCTCGGACGAAACCATCAAGAATTTTCTAATAGCTGGGGTAAGGGTGAATTCGGACTTCTGGAAAGAGCTTCAATGGAAAGAGCCTCCTACACTTGCGGATCTTTATGCACAAGCTGAACCATTTAAGAGGGAGGAAGAAGCTCTGAAAAGGAGCGATTACCCCGAAACTAGTCGTAGGGGTAAGCGCAAGGATAGATCTCCTAGTCCTAAAGGGGATGGAAGGAAGAATGGTAGAGGGGATGTTAATGTTGTTGACACTTGGAGGTCAGATTGATCGAGATCACCCAGCCCGATGCCACGGTACCCACCACCACCTATTTATTCTCAGAAAGATCAGGGATACCCCCAGACCAGTATTTTCACACCGCTGGTGGCGTCTATTGAACACATTTATGAGGTAACAAAGAAGGAGGGATTGTATAAGCCACCTCTCCTACTTTCGAAGAATGCGCAAAGGGATAATAAAAGGTACTGCGCCTATCACGAATCCCATGGCCATGACACTCATCAATGTCGGCAATTGAGGGAGGAAATTGAGTTACTGATAAGGAATGGGAAGTTGACTGAATTGGTCAGGAAAATAAAGGGAGGCGTTCCTCCCACAGAGGAAGATAAGAAGGAAGATCCTGGAAGTAGACCGGATCAGTAGGAGAGGACAGCATTCGTAAAAGAAGCAAGCATTCATACTATTTTTGGAGGGCCTCATGTCGGTGGAGATGGAAGAAGGGCTATGGAGAGGTACGCTCGGGAAGCGAAGGATTCCCCGCTAATAAATGTTAATCACCTGTCAGAAAGGCCCCCCAAGCTGTTTAAAGGGGAGGACACACAGATAATTTTTTCTGAAGAAGATGCAAGATGGGTTCATCATCCGCATATTGATGCCTTGGTTGTCAATGTCAGGATTGGGTCTAGGAGTGTCCATCGTGTGTTTGTCGATAATGGGAGTTCTGTGAATATCCTTTACTACGGAACTTTTAAGAAGATGGGACTTCTTGATAAAGAAATGGTTCAAGGAACAACTCACATATATGGCTTCATTGGAGATTCTGTCCGGGTCAAAGGCACGGTGAAATTGCCTCTTACTTTAGGGGAAGACCCTTATTCTGCTACTCAGGTGTTTGAGTTTCTAGTCGTCGACCAACCTACATGTTACAACGCTCTACTTGGAAGGCCGGTTTTGAAGGAAATGAGGGTGGTGACATCGATTTATCATTTGGCAATGAAGTTCCCTACTCCTATGGGGGTCGGGTGTGTGAAGGGATGTCAGTATGATTCCAGGGATTGTTATAACAAGATGATGAAGTCTTCCTCAAAAGGGAAACAGGGAGAGGAGATGTTGGACTTCAAGGATGAAAATGCTGTGGAAACATTGAAATCTTTCGGACCTAAGTCATCAGAAAAGGCGGTTACCCACATGGTTTATACAATGGAATTCCCTGAAGATGATACATTGGCCAGTTATAAGGTGTTAACTAAACAGGGAACCCCGCTCTTTCTGTTAGAGGCACCACCCTCTCAAGGAGAGACCGTGGAAGTCGTTATGGAAGGCACTGTAGAAAAATCTTTTGTGGAAGGCATGACAACTGATAGTACAAGGTATAGGGTGTTGATGATTGGAGCACCCCCTCCCCCAGTCAATCAAAACCAGTTTGAGGAAGGGATTGTTGAAGATGTCACTGACGAGGAGGAACAAAGAAGCCTTAGGGCGAAAAAGAGAAAATTCGTTATAGATTATGGGGATACTCCCATGGTTGAATTTCCAGATGATTTAACTAGGAGAGGGGGATCTCAACCGTTAAGGGGTGAGATTGTTTCTGTACGAGAAGTGGGTGAGTCCAGTGGAACGAAGGAGGTAGAGGTTGACTTGGATCCTCGGTTGCCTGAGTCCAAGAAAAATATGGGACCAGTAGAGGACATTGTGCCAATTCTTGTGGACGTGAAGGACTCATCCAAGGTGCTACATATTGGGGCGAGATTAGAGTCAGGCTTAAGGGAGAGGCTAGTTACCTTTTTAAAGGATAATCTGGATGTTTTCGCTTAGAGTCATGCGGACATGGTGGGAATTGATCCTGAAGTAATGTGTCATCACCTTAACATAGACCCTTCTAGGAAGGGCGTTCGGCAAAAATGACGGGCGGTCAGTGGTGAACGAGCTACTGCCTTGAAAGAAGAGGTTGATCGGTTGCCAAATGTCGGATTAGTTAAAGAGTCCTTTTACCCGGATTGGCTTGCGAATCCGGTTTTGGTGAAGAAGTCCAATGGGAAGTGCAGAGTCTGTGTTGATTATTCCGACCTGAACAAAGCCTGTAAGAAAGATAGTTTTCCTTTGCCTAGGATCGATCAGTTGGTAGATGCTACCGCGGGGCATGCTCTGCTTAGTTTCATGGACGCCTACTCCGGATATAATCAAATCCCGATGTTTTGGCCAGATCAGGAAAACACCTCCTTCATCACGGATCGGGGTTTATATTGTTATAGTGGGATGCCTTTTGGATTGATCAATGTAGGGGCAACTTATCAGAGGTTAGTCAATATGATGTTTAAGGAGCAGATTGGGAAAACTATGGAAGTTTATGTGGATGACATGCTTGTAAAATCCAAGGAAGCAAGGGAACACATTCAGCATTTGGATGAGATGTTTCAGATTCTCAGAAAGTATCGCATGAAGCTTAATCCTCAAAAATGTGTATTCGGGGTAGAATCTGGAAAGTTTTTGGGTTTCATGGTAAATCATAGGGGGATAGAGGCGAATCCTGCAAAGATACTCTCGATATGAAGTCTCCCCGGACGGTAAAGGAGGTGCAAAGCCTAACTAGGAGAGTTGCCGCTTTGAACCGTTTTGTGTCAAAGTCATCTGACAAATGCAAGGAATTTTTCAAGGCAATTAAAGGTGTCGGGAAAAAATTTGAATGGACATTGGAGTGTGAAGAAGCTTTTCAGGCGTTAAAGAGCCATCTGGGATCTCCCCCACTATTGTCTAAGCCACGTGAGGGAGAGATTATTATTCTATATCTTGCTGTTTCAGAATATTCTCTTAGTGGAGTACTTGTGCGAGAAGAGGGTGACATCCAGTACCCTATATACTACGTTAGCAAGAGGTTGTTGGATGCAGAGACGAGGTATTCGAATATGGAGAAGTTAGTGTATGCCGTGATTTTGGCCTCCAGAAAGTTGCGACCCTACTTTCAGGTGCATAAAGTAGAAGTCCGAACATCGTATCCTTTGAGGTAGATACTGCATAAACCGGAAACTTCTGGACGGATGTTGAAATGGGCAGTGGAATTGGGACAATTTGATGTGGAGTATAAACCTAGAAGTGCTATAAAGGGACAAGCTCTCGCCGATTTTATTTTGTAATTTCCTCTAGATCAAGAGGGCGACGTCCTGACTATCATACCTAACCCTCCACCAGAGCTGAGTCAGGAACGTTCTACTCCAGCACCTTGGTGGACTTTATATGTGGATGGTGCATCGAACAATGAAGGTGCTGGTGCGGGAATTGTTTTGGTTAGCCCGGAGGGACACCGTCTTCGAAGTGCAATTCACTTTACTTTTCATGCTATAAATAATGATGCTGAGTACGAGGCTTTGATTTCGGGTTTGAAGCTTGCCCTTGAGATGAAGGTGGAAAATATAAACATCATGAGTGGTACGATGCTGGTTGTCTATCAGGTCAATGGGGGGTTCCAAGCTCGTGGGCTTCGAACTGAATTATACATGAGGTGTACGCAAAGATTAATGGGCCTATTTCGGGAGGCGAGGTTGGAGCAACTTCCTAAAGACAGCAATGGGGAAGCCGATGCCCTGACCAAGTTGGGGCCTCAAAGAGAGGCCACTTTTTTAGGTGTCATTCCCTTGGAAGTCCAGAAGCAACATAGCGTTCCGGAAGTGGAATTGATGCAGGTTGATGTTCTTATGCAAGATACTTGGATGACTCCTATCTGGAGGTATTTGAAGGAAGGAATTTTACCAGATGATAGGATTGAGGCCAGGAAGCTGAGGTATAAGGCAGCTCGTTACGTTGATTTTGGGGGATCTCTTTATAGACGGGGTTTTAATTATCCGTTGTTGAAGTGCATAGATGGGGAGGAATGTACTTATGTTCTTCAGGAAATTCATGAAGGAATTTGTGGAAATCACTCGGGGGGTGGTTCACTTGCGCAGAAAGTATTACGTCAAGGTTATTATTGGCCTACTCTTCGGGAAGATTCAATGGTTTTTGCTAGGTCTTGCGATAAGTGTCAGCGATATGCGAACTATTTGAACAGTCCCGCAGCTTCTCTTACTTCATTGACTAGTCCCTGGCCCTTTGCTATATGGGGAATTGACTTGATAGGAGAACTCCCAAAGGGAAAAGGAGGGGTGAAGTATGTTGTTGTGGCAGTGGATTATTTTACTAAGTGGGCAGAGGCAGAGCCTTTGGCGTCAATCACAGCGAAAAAGTTGGTGGACTTTGTGTATCGATCCATCATTTGTCGCTTTGGGATACCGTACAAACTGATATCTGATAACGGGAAGCAATTTGATAGTAAGGAGATGAGACAGTTGTGCGACAATTTTGGAATTATTAAAAGTTTCTCTGCTGTTAGTCATCCTCAGACTAACGGTCAGACTGAGGCGGTGAACAAGATAATCAAACATATGCTTAAGGCGAGGTTAGATGATAGTAAGGGGAATTGGCCGAAAGAGTTGCCTAATGTCTTGTGGAGCTATAACACGACACCTAGGACTACCACGGGGAAAACCCTTTTTCCTTTAACATATGGTTGTGAGGCTATGGTTCCAGTTGAGTTGGGGGCAGGCTCTTTCAGAAGAGAGAACTATCAGCCGGAAGTGAATGAGGTTAACCATCGTCTTTACCTGGATATGGTGGAGGAGTTCAGAACGACTTCTCAAGCAAGATTAGTATCTTACTAGGTGGCTAGGTTTTACAACTCAAAGGTAAGGGCAAGGCCTTTAAAGGTGGGTGATTACGTTCTTCGACTAGTGATGCCCAACATGAAAGTACAGAATCATGGAGTGTTTGGTGCAAATTGGGAAGGTCCGTACAGGGTTAGAGCCATTTTGTGGGCAGGAACTTATTATTTGGCAGATATGGAAGGGAAGCATATCCTGCGTGCTTGGAACATGGAACATTTGAAGAAATATTATCATTAATGTATTTCTACATTTGATATACTTTCCTTTAATTATTATTTTCATGAAAGTCTAGGGGGGTAGTGCATGTACTCTTCCTTAGCCAGGATTTTAATATTTATGAATAAGACATGCTTGTTTTTTCTTCAAATTTTGTTGAATTTCTATGATAGATGATCTCCTGTGAGGAGAGTTACTAAAAAAATAACTTCGGAAAATCCACCTCCTGTGAGGAGGGATATTTCTGGAATGGAGAACGACCTCCTTTGAGGAGGGTATCTCGAATTATTAAATCCTTGCAAAAACCGTACTTCCGGGGGGATGTCCGTACTTCCGGCGCCTCATCAAGGTTCCAGTTTCGGAAAATCCACCTCCTGTGAGGAGGGTATTTCTGAACAAAAAAACTGATCTCCTTTGAGGAGAGTACCTTAAATACTAAATCCCTGCAAAAACCGTACTTCCGGGGGGATGTCCGTACTTCCGGCGCCTCATCAAGGTTCGAGTTTTGGAAAATCCACCTCCTGTGAGGAGGGTATTTCTGAACTAAGAAGCGACCTCCCTTTTTGGAGGATATCCTAAAAAATTATAAATTCTGAGGGAAATGACCCCCTTCGAGGAGGATACCCTCTAGAAGACATGGTAAGGATAACCTTAAAGTTGGAAGATATTTATAAAAGTTAAAAAAAAAAGGCGAGATGTCGATGGAAAGGCGAGCCTCCCACAAAAGGACGAGATTTCGGGTTAATTGAATACTTGTAAGATGCAAGGAAAATATAGGCAGATACTTAAAGAAGACATGAATATGGAAAGTGAATAGTCAAAGTTAATACAAAGGCGACGCCATTAAAAGGAGGGCGCGCACTCCAAAAGGTTTAGATAAAATCCATAAATTTTACAACTGGCGAGGCCATTACAGGAGGGCCCGCACTCCGATAATGTTGGCAATAATGAAGAGTTCATGTAGTCAATTGGCAGTAGTTTGAGTGGGCGAGACTGTTGCAGCATCCTTGTCATGGGCAATTTTCTTCTTTTTTGCCTCCTCGTCCTCTGCAGCTTTAAGCTCTGACTCTATCTTCTTACGAAGATCATCTTTGGCAGCTTTGATTAGTTCAGCATTATCTGCTTTGAATTTTGACATATAACCAGGAGTGGAAGGGGCGAAGTGCGTGGACCAGTCATAGTTGGGATCAGCTGCAAGGAAATTTCGAATATAATCAAGAAATCCCACACTATAAGGTTCGCTCTGACCTCTCCTCATTCCTGCAGAGAGCTTTTCATTCTCGCCCCTAAGCTTTTGATTCTCGTCCTCCAGTGACTTGATGTTTTTCTCAGAATCCAACTTCAATCTGTCAAAGGAGGACTGGAGCTTGTCAACTTCGTCCTTTCTCGCTTTCACTTCAGCCTCCAATTTTCGCTGCGCCTCGCCCAGTTTGGTGTTGAAGGATGAGGACTCAATCCTGAGCTTTTTTAGCACTTTGTCATGTTCTTTGATGGTGGCATTCTTTTGCGCAAGAACGTTCAGTCCATGGAAGAAGGCATCGCCCAGGCCTATTTTGAAGTGAAATTCCTCGTCGATTTCCTTCCGCTCCTTAAGGATTTTGACATCCTGTTCAAAACAATGCTCGGCAGCAACTGAACCAAAAGTAGTAGCAACGGATTCTGAGGGCAATTCTTCAGTAGGAGTTGACTTATGTTTTTTACCTGGAGCATTTTTGGAAGCATCAGCCAAATCTCGCTTTTTACTCTGTTTCTCACCCACATTTGAAGGAGGAATGATGGGACGCGATTGGTTCACCACAGTTGATGGCGTAGGGCGTGAGGTATTAGCAACAACGGAGGGAGTTGGCTCCGCGAAAGGATTGTTTCCAAAAGGGAGTCTCGCCATTTGACCTAGATACAAAAAAAAAGTTATTAGTAAACAGTCAAATATGCAAGTAAAAGAATTGTGACTATATGGGCGAGATTTGTGTAGAAGGCGAGGTACCTTTACCAGTAAGTCGCCCTTCTATTTGTTTCTTACGAGTGAGCCTTTTAGTTCCTCTTTTAAATTTAATGTAGGGTATTTTTCCGTAACCCTCATTATAAAAATTATAAGTGCGAAGGTTTTTGGGAGTCAATAAAACGTCGAGGTCTTTTTTCGATCTGGGAAGGTTAGAGATGGCCAAGGCCTTAACAGCAGCGTCGCCTGTAAGTTTTGTCTGGGTGGGTTTATCTACAGAACGAATAAATAAGGAGAATGTAAATAATGGTGACTGAAAATGGGTCCTAAGTATGAAATTCAAAATCTAAAAGACGAGATACTTATAGGGATTTAGATTGAATTGAGTCCTAGTCCTAGGAACGTCATATAAATAGAGAAACTTGTCCTTCCATATCTTCATGTTGTTGGGATTACCAGTAATGAAGCCTTTCTTATTCTGAGATGACCAGTAGGCGAGATAATAAAAATCGATGTTCTTCTCACATCGCCTCAGTGATAAAAAATGACTCAACTCAGCCATCGTGGGGGCGTCATACCCTTCGTTTCTGTACATCATGTATAAGCCAATCGCCGCCCTGTAGCTATTAGGTGACAGTTGTATTGGGGCGATATTAAAATATGTGATGATTTGATGGAGGAAGGGGTGCATTGGCGATCCGAAGCCGAGTTCTATTAATTTGTTGGTGAGGACCATTCTCGGTGTTGGTAACCTAGCAATATCGAAGATATGCATTCTCAGGAAAGAGCGAGGTCGTAGCCACCTCCCTTCCAGATTGTAATACTCAATTAAGAACATGATCTCTTCAGAAGAAATCGTTGAGGCGAGTCCTGCACAGGAGATAACGCCTTGGTCGAATCTATGTTTCATCCTGAGGGATTCACTCACATCATCTTCGAAATCCAAGTCGACATCACAGGTACAAGTAGGCTGCACGTATGGGTTGTTTGGGGGAGACGGTAATTCCATCGCATAACGCACGGGCGAGACAGATATAACTTCTTCTTCATCCTCAATTTCGATGTCTTGGATGTCGTTCTCGCTCTCGTCTTTATATTCAACTTCGTCCTCTCCATCCGAGCTGAGCAAGGCTGAGTCATCTCTTAACATTTCCTTATATTAGGCGAGATCTTTTCCCGGACCTCTGCTTAATCTAGACGGACTAGGTTGATTAGGGTCCAAATCAGTAAAAAGGTCTTGAAGGTCATCTTCGCTTTCGTTATTGTCACCCAGATCCTGGGCGAGGTAGGTACTAGCTAGGTCTTCGGCGTTGTCGCCTATTTGAAGGTCCTCGGAAAAGGAAGAAATGTTTATATTTGAATAACTATTGGCTTCATTAATTGATTGAGAAGAGGATGATGAGGATGACATCGTCCTGACGTCAGATGGCGAGTTCTCTCTTGACATCTGAAAGAGAGAAAAGATGAGGACTACGTTAAAGGAAGTTGATTAAAACAGATAACGAAGGGAGGCGAGTTGGACAAAGAGAGAAGCGTCCTCGCCCTCTTAGTTGGAGATGGTCTGAGCAAACAGCTAGCGAGAAAGAATAATTTTGTCTATCCTAGGTGGGTTGTTCTCATCCTAACAATTATTGAATTGAAGAGAAAGATAAAAATCGACAATAAAAGTGGGAAGGAGAGAGAATACCTTTTGAAGAGAAGTCGCCCTTGGGAGGAAGAAATCGCCTAGAAAATTGAAGAACTCGCCTGGAAGAATAAGTAACTCGCCCTCTCTTTGAACGCAATTTGACGGCGCTTCGTGAGAATTTTTGTAGGGATGGTAGAAATGGAAAGAAGTTAGAGGTTTATATAGTAGTTGAAGAGAGAGAAAAACAAGCCACGTGGCGGATTTTGGTTGGATGATTGGCTCAGAAATCGAGGCATGGCTGTTCGACGGGAAAATTTTTCTTTTCCTTGTTTCTGTTATTTCTGAGGGTTTCTAGGAAACTCGCCCTTTCGGAAGAATTTTTACAGAATTAGTTTCTTTTATAAAATAATTATTGCAAGAAACTCGGGGGTAGTTGTTATGCCCAAAACCAGTCTCGCTTACTTTTTGGGCCTCGCCCTTACAACCTCGCCCATGGGCTCGCTAGAGGGATCTCGCCCTCTGAGAATAACTGAGCCCAGCATCTGGATAACTCGGCATTAGGGTAATTGAAGATTATGGACTTCGAATTGGGTCCCTTAAATGGACGAGGTCTCGCCCTCGCGGAAGGCCTCGCCCTTTGATGAGCAATGTCGCCTTTTCACAGTTCTCAGGGCCGTCTTACCAGCTATTTAATCTCTGTGACCAAGGATGGGCTTTGACTCCGATTTTCTCGGGTCAATAGCTTAATCACTACGTTCCAAGAAAATAGTTGGGCTTTAGGTCCATTCTGATACTGTCAAAGGCGGTGGCTTTGACCTAATGGGCTTCCTAAACAAGGAAACCTAGCCCATTATGATTACTTGTTCTCCAAGAACTACGTTTGACTTGATCCCTATAAATAGGGTACGTAGGCACATTGTATGCTACGATGCAAACCCTAACACAAAAGAGATAATTCAATATTCGATCTTAATTGCTACACACATCTCAGCATACAATCTCAGCCATCCCCAAATCATAAACCCTGACCCTAAACATCCCACGCTGTTCGCCGTCATCAACCACCATCACAATTCCAGCAACCCTCCCCGAATTTGTTTTCCCAAATTCCTCCGTTAACAAGAAGCAACAGTTTCTATGCATTTGCCATCTTCTTTTCTTATTTTTGAGCTAATCTAATGTTGAGAAAAAATAATTATTTAGACACCACACCAGTAGGTACACATTGAGATAAACAAAACATGAAATATATATGTATAAAATGTGTCTGCAAAAACCCAAAGACAAACGCAATTGAGCAGATAATGGACATGATGGAAAATTGCATGAGCCTTACTTAACAGTTAACACCATAGTCAGGATCAACAGGCATCACATCAAGAAACTAATTCAAATTGTACAAAATCTAAAATATTCGATAAAAATTGATTAGTTTGAAAGACCAGTTAAACTTGGAAGATAATTCATCAACATCCATGTAGTTCAAAACACTCCCGCAGCAGGATAATCCAACATGCATATAGTTCAACAATATCTACTAATTCGTAAACAATGGAGGCAAATTAAACCAATAATCTCTTGATCCAACGATATCAACTTTTCTGAGCACTATACTTTAATCATCACAGTTTTTCTGGCTGCAATCCTCATTCCTCAAGGGTAAGCTCCTTATCCTAACAGGATTTTTCCTTATCTACTGGAACCTCTTCCGGGTCTCCAATAGGGTACTCCATCGAATTACCCGCTGATCTTCAGCATATAAAGCATCATCGCGCTGCTGCTCGTATGCCTCAAGGTCTGTCGCCTTACTCGTTGATACGATATCGAGCTAAGTTACTATCATTATACTTACGAGTTCCCATAAGGGTTTTATATGTCATCACTACATTAAGTAGTCCGACTATGAACTTGGCAAGAGTTCTTATTATCTTATTGAATTTATTGTTTTAACGTCACCTCATCTCTGGGGTTTATAACGTACGCTCTGATACCACTTCTGTAACACCCCCAGATCCGGGGTCCGGGATCCGGTGGTTACGGTTTCCAATTCTGTCCACAACAATTGAACATAAAATAAATTACGTCTCTATGACCCAACACAACAATATAAAACACACCCGTTATAGTCCCAGAGATGAAATCAGAGTAACAATCAAATTTTTATTAATCACATTATGAGTTCTTACAATCCAAAAGAATCTCAATATAAATACATACTCTTTGCCATCCATTTACATAAGTCATACTAGACCATATTCTTGGTGCTGAAAGAATAAATATACCCTACCAATAGCTTCTTCTTCAGCTCTGGTAGTCTCATCGTACTTGCCCGCGTCGAGTGCGCCTTGTGCGAGTCATCTAGTCTAGCTGTTGTTGTGATATAATAATAAAGCAAGGGTGAGCAATAGCCCACCAACAATAATATATAACTGAACAATAAAGTATAACAGTTCAAAAGTATCTTTCAAACCATATGCCATGCATTTACGGAAATGATGCCAGTATAATATGAACGATGAAGTTATAAGGTAACTTAAAGTATTTGTTTGTAGAAATATCTGCTACATCAAAGTAAGCGAGATATTCTTATTGTTATTAAGAAGAGGAATTTGCAAGAAAAGGTTGCAATTCCAGTTATGACCCTTTTTCCAACTCTGCCAACAGTAATCATGTTGCAGGAAATAAATAAATTTGGATGATGAACCAATGATGGAGTATTCACCGCGCCCGCTGTTCCAATCTTGATGATCAGTCGAGATCGTACAGCTCAATTTAGATTTACTACCGGTAGAAGGAAGAACTGACGGCTTTACTTGTATACCGCCTTACTAGCTCTCCCCGGCCAACGGTTGGGCCAAAGGGGATGGACCGGCGCTACTCGGCCTCTTACACGACTCCTAGTTCAAATAGAATTCCTGATTCTGAATGTAACGTTCGTCCCCCTTTCCCCAAGTATAATACTTGTTGATAAGACTCCACAAAGTAGTCGTATCTAGTTGGAAAGGAAAATTTACCAATAACTCCCAAGTTATTACTTGGTAACGGATATCAACTTGTTCCAGTAATCTTACCCCTCAAAAGAGGAGAAGGTATGCAACGACTTAATAAGTCAACAGCACCCGAGTTGCGGGTGAAGGGAATACTTTATGACCGGGAAGTCGACAAGATAAATAACATTTTTCCAAGTAAGGTTCCCTTATTATTAAGGAGATAGACTCAAAGAAGAATGATGTCTGAGAACCTTTCTTGGTATAAGATTAATAATAGTATGACTCCGAGATATTTTCCGTAATAATCGAAGAAGATAAACCTTATTGAGGTTATTCTAAGTATGGAATAAATATTCAGAGAATATTTATTGAATTAAAATATTTTACAGATTATTTAGGAATATGAAAGAATATTTTGAATCAGAGTATTTCCCAAATAATTCTTGAAGAAATATCGAGAGAATATTTATTGCATAATTAAATAATCAAATGAATATTCAAAATAATATTCATTACTTAATAAGTCCTGAAAGGAATATTTAAAATATTTAACATAATATTCGATGATTAAATAGAACTCTGATGAATATTCAAAATAATATTCATAATTAATTAGGAATTTAAATGAATATTGATAAAGTAATATTCATTTCATGAATAATATTCTAAATGAATATCAAGTAATATTCATTTAGTAATCCAAGCTTTAAAGGAATATTCGATATAATATTCGATAAGTAAACCAAGCTTCAGATGAATATTGAAGATAATATTCATCAAGTACTTAATACCTTAAATGAATTTTCAAAAGTAATATTTATTTAATAAAATAATATTCTAAATGAATGTCCACATAATATTCATTTAGTAGTCTCATCTTTAGAAGAGTATTCGAAATAATAATCGATAATCAATTCGACTCTGAATGAATATTGACAAATATTATTCGTCGAATGATCACGTTCAAATAATTATTTGAAGTAAGGATCATTAAAATAAATAATCTCGAACCAATATTCAAATAATATTCGTCGCCTGAATAATAGAAAATATTTACTTAAATATTTTCCTCCGAGGTAATCTCGATATATCAAGGAATATTGACTCCCGGTCTATTTTTGATTAATAAGATGTATACGCCCTTCTATGAGGGTCTTACCATAACCGGCTTATAACTGATATATAACTATCTAGCTTATAAGCCAACAATAACATTCAGGGAACAAGTATATCAATTCAACTTGAAAGTAGGCATGCATGCAATGGCATATGTATATCAGCAATCATATATATATTTATTCAATCACAACAACAGCCTAAAAGAAGGGAATTGAAACTTGCCTGGTAGTCGAGTACGGTAAGGGGTAGTGGTAGCGGGTCCCGGTTCAGCTTGGTGATCTATAAATAGCCAAGGCATTCGGGATTAATCACTTAACATATTAAAAGTTAAGTTATACTTAATTCGAAACACGTTCTCGAGTTATCTCGTTATACCCCTTTTAGTGGATTACTTTTATCACTGATCCGACCCGACATTCGTTCGTTAATACGACATGTCATTGTACTTATACTTGGGACATACTTAAGTCATATGAGTTCTAAAGTCGATCGTTACGAACCAATACTATACTCCGAGTTTTATCGTTCGTTTTCTAAGCGTTTTACCAAGGTTATAACCAAGCGGGTTTTTAGGGGTTCGTTCGCGTTTAACCTCGACTCGAACATTTTTAATAAATCGAAAAATGATCCTTTTGACATACGGTTTTCTTTCACGCCTTCCTTTTTACCTCTAGTATTTATTTACCAAGGTTCGCCATGACGTTACATAGTTTACGAGGGTTCAATTACAGTTACGAACTTTCGTTTACGGGTTCGAACTACTTTTAGTAATTTGGTCATAAATCCTAAACCGTAAGTCCGTTTCACGTGATCTTTATATCAAAACGAAGCTTAGAACATTACCTATCCTATCATGGCAGATAAGGTCTCTGGACAGTAGGGGTTCGATATGGAAAATGGCATACAAAACATGGTATTGCAAAATCGGGCATTATAACGACTGTAAATCGAATATCTACCAATTTCGAATCTTCCCATAAACATAGTATCCAACCCAAACAACATATACATGACTTATATACATGAACTGAGGCCAAGAAATGCCTTTCCGTTCATCTAGCTATTTTATCCTCTTATATCAACATATCACTACATAAGCATGCTTTAATCATTACCATAATCATACTAATCTAAATTCTCATCAAGAACATCATTAAACATAAACTAAGGCCTAGGGTTTCAAGAGTTTTATACCTTCCTTGAGGTGTGTATGCACTTAGTAAGCCTTGTATAGTCCTTGTATAGCCTCCATGAAGCTTGGATCATCAACCAAAATCAAGATTCAAGAATTTTGTTCTTGAGGTTACTATTCATCCTCCACTTTCTTGATTTTTTTGAAAATGGAAAAGGTGATGTTTGAGGCTAAGATTTTTAGGGTATCATTTTTATGAAATATAGGATCTATGATAAATTTTTGGAGATCAAACAATGGTTGGAAGTTGGATTTTTGTTTTGGAATTGTTGCAAAAGTCGAATGGAAGAGTAAAGGAGAGAGTTTGATGTTTTCTTGTGGTTTTGCTTGGAAGAATGCATAAAGTGGATGAGCCTTGGATAATATCTCATCTCTTTTTACTTTAGTAAAGTGATGATGCACTAGATGATGTCTTTGTGAGGACAAGTGTTGAAGATTGGATGGTTTAAGGCTTAACCAAGTGGTGGCTTGCTAAGTACTTGGTTGCATTCTAATTGATCTAGTTCCTTGCTAGTTACTAGATATTTATCACTTGCACATGCATGTATCATGCTTCCTCTGCTTGTTTCTGTGTCCGGTTATTGCCCGTTTCGATTGATCGTTCGTAGGAATATTTCACGGATTTCTAATTAGGGTTTACCGGGAATCCTTTTTAATATTAATACTTTCATTCTCCATCTTTCATTCTAACTTTCCAATTTATATTCCTTAAATCCATTCTTTAAATACTTAAGGCTATCAGTGTCCAGGGAACTCTCGGAGAAAATAAAAGTGCGGTTTTTCAGAATCCGACAGCTTTTACATACACTTATTTTCCCCCTGGATCACTAATACGAACTCGGAAATCCGTTCCGAATGCTTCTATATAGTTTCGTCTCATATTATTATATACTCCCACCAAAACACTATTCATTCTGTATTCTTTACTTGTTCTCTTAGGGTGGTACAATTGTCCGTATTCTCTTTCGATCGTTCCTTATCCTTTTTACGGAACTAATGGATTAATCGTTACCGATCTGGATGACATGAGAATATTCTCCTGCTTGAAATTGCCATATCTTATTCCCTTAGAAGATAGATTATTCTTACCTATGTTGTTACCCTTTAGCATTCTTCAAGACATAGGAATAATAAAGTCGAATTCCATTCATTCTTTCCAAATATCAATTATTACATTGTAGCCATAACCACTCCTCAGTGGTTTCCTACCTTCATTCTTAAATCAAATATAATAACATCCCAAAATATCAAATCCTCAAAGTTAATATCTCAATTCTTGGATTATAATAATATTTAATCCACTGTCCGGTCAAATATTATACCGAAAAGAATTTTGGAATTTCTGAATTCCGATCGTCTCTGCATTCACTTATTTCCTCCGCGTATTACTAATATGACTTCGAAACATCCATATCACGTCCCGTACATAGGGTGGAGTGAAAAGTTTTCCAACTTACAAAATCAATATTCATCCACCAAATTACTATGCACGTACAGGAAACACTATGCACGTACGGGAAATACTATGCACGTACTCATTTCCCTTCAAGGATCCATTAGCTCCTTCCTGGATGGTAGATTATTCTTATCTAGGTCCTCAACCCTCGAATTACTCTATTCTGACAATATACCAATGCATCAGGATCATTGTCCAAAGCAATATCCATTCATTACAATCATTGTTCTTTGAAACCACCATTCATTAGAGCTGGTGACCTTGTTGTCGGAATCATTGTTCCTCATTTTATCATTACTTAATAAAAAGTTTTAATTATATCCAAAATTTGGGGTTCTTACAGTCTCCCCTCCTTAAAAGGATTCCGTCCCGGAATCAGGTAGGAAGCAAAGAGTCGTTTGCCTGCCGTTCACTCTTTAGCTTCCCGGTCAATTCTTAGTCGTTCTACCCTTCCTCGGCACTCTTCTAGTGCTACAATTCATACTTTATCCTTTTTCCATCAACGTTGCTACTTTTCGTACAACTCACTATCCGGGTTATACTCTTACTCAGTCTTATCCTTATTGATACCTGCAGTAACATTGGTATCACTATCACCCTACGATTCGGAGGTAACCTCGCTCGTACTGTGCGTTTCCTGATCGCTTTAATCTTCGCAATCTCGATCAATATAGAGAAGTGGAACGATTTATTGAGAGATCACTATGATCAATTGAACATTTGTTATATTGCATAGTTAGTACAGAAGGGGGCCAGCCTTTAGTACTTGACAAGCAATTAAACAAGTCATGGCATTCCACTTAGACTTCTATCACATAGACAGATAGTCACGTAGCAGTACCTCCCCTCCTAAAAGGGTTGTTCTTCTCAATTCATAAAGAAGATGAATAAGAGAGAAGAAGAGAAAAGAGTTCTAAAGGATTATAGAAAGCTTTCATGATTGTAGAATATCATACTCAGAATTTACCTCTGAACTATAGAGGTTTATCAAAGAAGAAATTAATCATAATTATATCCAATACTATTTGATCGCAATCTCACGTGTCAACATATCTTGCTGCTTTGTCCATTATTCTATGGACAAATACTCTTGTTCAATCTTAGCGATACTCACATTCGGGAAATCCTTCAACCTTTCAGGTTAAATCTTAGATTTCTCACTTGACATCATTATTACTGACATCCCATATCATGTTATCACTTCCCAATGTCTTTACTTTCTAAATGATTCATTCATAAAATGAACATTTTCCTTAATAAAACCACCTTATTAACCTCAATTTGGTTCCATAATTTACAACCTACGACACCTGCCTTCTCCTGGCGACTTATTACTGACCATATTCATACTAATTCATTTATCAAATGATATGGCACTTACTGCCTCCTTCTCAACTATTCCTAGGGACTCTGCTCCTCGCCCTAAATCGATGTCTTTGATAATCATACATCCCTCTAGCTCTTTCTTTGTTAAGATGAAATTCTCTAAGGATTCTCATCTATTTCCGTATAAGATCTCAAGTAATTCTTCCAATCCTTCTTTCTTGCTGGTACTACATCTGGTAGTCCGGCTATGAATCCAACATGAACCTTCAGTTCTCTTGCTAATAACTCAGTTCTTTATGCTCCCTTTTCTGAGCACTATACTTTAATCATCACAGTTTTTCTGGCTGCAACCCTCATTCCTCAAGGGTAAGCTCCTTATCCTAACAGGATTTTTCCTTATCTACTGGAACCTCTTCCGGGTCTCCAATAGGGTACTCCATCGAATTACCCGCTGATCTTCAGCATATAAAGCATCATCGCGCTGCTGCTCGTATGCCTCAAGGTCTGTCGCCTTACTCGTTGATACGATATCGAGCTAAGTTACTATCATTATACTTACGAGTTCCCATAAGGGTTTTATATGTCATCACTACATTAAGTAGTCCGACTATGAACTTGGCAAGAGTTCTTATTATCTTATTGAATTTATTGTTTTAACGTCACCTCATCTCTGGGGTTTATAACGTACGCTCTGATACCACTTCTGTAACACCCCCAGATCCGGGATCCGGGATCCGGTGGTTACGGTTTCCAATTCTGTCCACAACAATTGAACATAAAATAAATTACGTCTCTATGACCCAACACAACAATATAAAACACACCCGTTATAGTCCCAGAGATGAAATCAGAGTAACAATCAAATTTTTATTAATCACATTATGAGTTCTTACAATCCAAAAGAATCTCAATATAAATACATACTCTTTGCCATCCATTTACATAAGTCATACTAGACCATATTCTTGGTGCTGAAAGAATAAATATACCCTACCAATAGCTTCTTCTTCAGCTCTGGTAGTCTCATCGTCCTTGCCCGCGTCGAGTGCGCCTTGTGCGAGTCATCTGGTCTAGCTATTGTTGTGATATAATAATAAAGCAAGGGTGAGCAATAGCCCACCAACAATAATATATAACTGAACGATAAAGTATAACAGTTCAAAAGTATCTTTCAAACCATATGCCATGCATTTACGGAAATGATGCCAGTAT
The DNA here is from genome assembly GCA_036435485.1 of Saposhnikovia divaricata. NCBI lineage: Eukaryota > Viridiplantae > Streptophyta > Magnoliopsida > Apiales > Apiaceae > Saposhnikovia > Saposhnikovia divaricata. Next base: position 245,988,345 of record CM071594.1, on the reverse strand, counting down.
AATATGAACGATGAAGTTATAAGGTAACTTAAAGTATTTGTTTGTAGAAATATCTGCTACATCAAAGTAAGCGAGATATTCTTATTGTTATTAAGAAGAGGAATTTGCAAGAAAAGGTTGCAATTCCAGTTATGACCCTTTTTCCAACTCTGCCAACAGTAATCATGTTGCAGGAAATAAATAAATTTGGATGATGAACCAATGATGGAGTATTCACCGCGCCCGATGTTCCAATCTTGATGATCAGTCGAGATCGTACAGCTCAATTTAGATTTACTACCGGTAGAAGGAAGAACTGACAGCTTTACTTGTATACCGCCTTACTAGCTCTCCCCGGCCAACGGTTGGGCCAAAGGGGATGGACCGGCGCTACTCGGCCTCTTACACGACTCCTAGTTCAAATAGAATTCCTGATTCTGAATGTAACGTTCGTCCCCCTTTCCCCAAGTATAATACTTGTTGATAAGACTCCACAAAGTAGTCGTATCTAGTTGGAAAGGAAAATTTACCAATAACTCCCAAGTTATTACTTGGTAACGGATATCAACTTGTTCCAGTAATCTTACCCCTCGAAAGATGAGAAGGTATGCAACGACTTAATAAGTCAACAGCACCCGAGTTGCGGGTGAAGGGAATACTTTATGACCGGGAAGTCGACAAGATAAATAACATTTTTCCAAGTAAGGTTCCCTTATTATTAAGGAGATAGACTCAAAGAAGAATGATGTCTGAGAACCTTTCTTGGTATAAGATTAATAATAGTATGACTCCGAGATATTTTCCGTAATAATCGAAGAAGATAAACCTTATTGAGGTTATTCTAAGTATGGAATAAATATTCAGAGAATATTTATTGAATTAAAATATTTTACAGATTATTTAGGAATATGAAAGAATATTTTTAATCAGAGTATTTCCCAAATAATTCTTGAAGAAATATCGAGAGAATATTTATTGCATAATTAAATAATCAAATGAATATTCAAAATAATATTCATTACTTAATAAGTCCTGAAAGGAATATTTAAAATATTTAACATAATATTCGATGATTAAATAGAACTCTGATGAATATTCAAAATAATATTAATAATTAATTAGGAATTTAAATGAATATTGATAAAGTAATATTCATTTCATGAATAATATTCTAAATGAATATCAATTAATATTCATTTAGTAATCCAAGCTTTAAAGGAATATTCGATATAATATTCGATAAGTAAACCAAGCTTCAGATGAATATTGAAGATAATATTCATCAAGTACTTAATACCTTAAATGAATTTTCAAAAGTAATATTTATTTAATAAAATAATATTCTAAATGAATGTCCACATAATATTCATTTAGTAGTCTCATCTTTAGAAGAGTATTCGAAATAATAATCGATAATCAATTCGACTCTGAATGAATATTGACAAATATTATTCGTCGAATGATCACGTTCAAATAATTATTTGAAGTAAGGATCATTAAAATAAATAATCTCGAACCAATATTCAAATAATATTCGTCGCCTGAATAATAGAAAATATTTACTTAAATATTTTCCTCCGAGGTAATCTCGATATATCAAGGAATATTGACTCCCGGTCTATTTTTGATTAATAAGATGTATACGCCCTTCTATGAGGGTCTTACCATAACCGGCTTATAACTGATATATAACTATCTAGCTTATAAGCCAACAATAACATTCAGGGAACAAGTATATCAATTCAACTTGAAAGTAGGCATGCATGCAATGGCATATGTATATCAGCAATCATATATATATTTATTCAATCACAACAACAGCCTAAAAGAAGGGAATTGAAACTTGCCTGGTAGTCGAGTACGGTAAGGGGTAGTGGTAGCGGGTCCCGGTTCAGCTTGGTGATCTATAAATAGCCAAGGCATTCGGGATTAATCACTTAACATATTAAAAGTTAAGTTATACTTAATTCGAAACACGTTCTCGAGTTATCTCGTTATACCCCTTTTAGTGGATTACTTTTATCACTGATCCAACCCGACATTCGTTCGTTAATACGACATGTCATTGTACTTATACTTGGGACATACTTAAGTCATATGAGTTCTAAAGTCGATCGTTACGAACCAATACTATACTCCGAGTTTTATCGTTCGTTTTCTAAGCGTTTTACCAAGGTTATAACCAAGCGGGTTTTTAGGGGTTCGTTCGCGTTTAACCTCGACTCGAACATTTTTAATAAATCGAAAAATGATCCTTTTGACATACGGTTTTCTTTCACGCCTTCCTTTTTACCTATAGTATTTATTTACCAAGGTTCGCCATGACGTTACATAGTTTACGAGGGTTCAATTACAGTTACGAACTTTCGTTTACGGGTTCGAACTACTTTTAGTAATTTGGTCATAAATCCTAAACCGTAAGTCCGTTTCACGTGATCTTTATATCAAAACGAAGCTTAGAACATTACCTATCCTATCATGGCAGATAAGGTCTCTGGACAGTAGGGGTTCGACATGGAAAATGGCATACAAAACATGGTATTGCAAAATCGGGCATTATAACGACTGTAAATCGAATATCTACCAATTTCGAATCTTCCCATAAACATAGTATCCAACCCAAACAACATATACATGACTTATATACATGAACTGAGGCCAAGAAATGCCTTTCCGTTCATCTAGCTATTTTATCCTCTTATATCAACATATCACTACATAAGCATGCTTTAATCATTACCATAATCATACTAATCTAAATTCTCATCAAGAACATCATTAAACATAAACTAAGGCCTAGGGTTTCAAGAGTTTTATACCTTCCTTGAGGTGTCTATGCACTTAGTAAGCCTTGTATAGTCCTTGTATAGCCTCCATGAAGCTTGGATCATCAACCAAAATCAAGATTCAAGAATTTTGTTCTTGAGGTTACTATTCATCCTCCACTTTCTTGATTTTTTTGAAAATGGAAAAGGTGATGTTTGAGGCTAAGATTTTTAGGGTATCATTTTTATGAAATATAGGATCTATGATAAATTTTTGGAGATCAAACAATGGTTGGAAGTTGGATTTTTGTTTTGGAATTGTTGCAAAAGTCGAATGGAAGAGTAAAGGAGAGAGTTTGATGTTTTCTTGTGGTTTTGCTTGGAAGAATGCATAAAGTAGATGAGCCTTGGATAATATCTCATCTCTTTTTACTTTAGTAAAGTGATGATGCACTAGATGATGTCTTTGTGAGGACAAGTGTTGAAGATTGGATGGTTTAAGGCTTAACCAAGTGGTGGCTTGCTAAGTACTTGGTTGCATTCTAATTGATCTAGTTCCTTGCTAGTTACTAGATATTTATCACTTGCACATGCATGTATCATGCTTCCTCTGCTTGTTTCTGTGTCCGGTTATTGCCCGTTTCGATTGATCGTTCGTAGGAATATTTCACGGATTTCTAATTAGGGTTTACCGGGAATCCTTTTTAATATTAATACTTTCATTCTCCATCTTTCATTCTAACTTTCCAATTTATATTCCTTAAATCCATTCTTTAAATACTTAAGGCTATCAGTGTCCAGGGAACTCTCGGAGAAAATAAAAGTGCGGTTTTTCAGAATCCGACAGCTTTTACATACACTTATTTTCCCCCTGGATCACTAATACGAACTCGGAAATCCGTTCCGAATGCTTCTATATAGTGTCGTCTCATATTATTATATACTCCCACCAAAACACTATTCATTCTGTATTCTTTACTTGTTCTCTTAGGGTGGTACAATTGTCCGTATTCTCTTTCGATCGTTCCTTATCCTTTTTACGGAACTAATGGATTAATCGTTACCGATCTGGATGACATGAGAATATTCTCCTGCTTGAAATTGCCATATCTTATTCCCTTAGAAGATAGATTATTCTTACCTATGTTGTTACCCTTTAGCATTCTTCAAGACATAGGAATAATAAAGTCGAATTCCATTCATTCTTTCCAAATATCAATTATTACATTGTAGCCATAACCACTCCTCAGTGGTTTCCTACCTTCATTCTTAAATCAAATATAATAACATCCCAAAATATCAAATCCTCAAAGTTAATATCTCAATTCTTGGATTATAATAATATTTAATCCACTGTCCGGTCAAATATTATACCGAAAAGAATTTTGGAATTTCTGAATTCCGATCGTCTCTGCATTCACTTATTTCCTCCGCGTATTACTAATATGACTTCGAAACATCCATATCACGTCCCGTACATAGGGTGGAGTGAAAAGTTTTCCAACTTACAAAATCAATATTCATCCACCAAATTACTATGCACGTACAGGAAACACTATGCACGTACGGGAAATACTATGCACGTACTCATTTCCCTTCAAGGATCCATTAGCTCCTTCCTGGATGGTAGATTATTCTTATCTAGGTCCTCAACCCTCGAATTACTCTATTCTGACAATATACCAATGCATCAGGATCATTGTCCAAAGCAATATCCATTCATTACAATCATTGTTCTTTGAAACCACCATTCATTAGAGCTGGTGACCTTGTTGTCGGAATCATTGTTCCTCATTTTATCATTACTTAATAAAAAGTTTTAATTATATCCAAAATTTGGGGTTCTTACAAAAATTAACTTACGACGGAAATACGTCGTAAGTTTACTTTTTGTAGTAATAAACTTACGACGGAATCTCAAATCTGTCGTAAATTTCGTTATTTTAATAAAATTTTAATTGTAAAAAAATTACCTTTTCTGGGTTACTTATGACGGATTAAGAAGATCGTCGTAATTCTGGGTTAATTATGACGAAATTTCCGTCATAAGTTCCTTAGAATTACGACGATTTTCTTAATCCGTCGTAAAGTTCTTCAACATTTTTTCTTATTATGTATACATCAACCACATAGATTAATTTTTTATATTCTGAAATTTTGGGAATATCATTTAATTAGATATGTCTTGACATCCGTACGGTTGGATCATCGAGAAATATTTTTTTTTAAATGGAAACAATAATATGGGACGAAGCACTAGTTACTAGTACTAGTCGGACTACTAGTGATTTACTAATAACTCTAACCAAATTAATTTTTTATTTTTTGAAACTTTGGGAGTATCATTTAATTAGATATGTTTTGACATCCGTATGGTTGGATCGTCGATAAATATTTTTTAAAAAAATAGAAAAAATAATATGGGACGAAGTACTAGGTAGTAGTACTAGTCAAATCAATAGTTGACTACTAATTTCACTATCCAAATTAATTTTTATTTTTTAAAATTTTTGGAATATCACTTATTTAGATATATATTGACATCTGTACTGTTGGATCGTCGATAAATATTTTTAAAAAAATAGAAACGACAATCTGGGATAAAAATACTACGTGTGTATTTTAGTAATGTTCAACTTGGATATAAATGATATTTTTAAACTTATATTAAAAATTTATAGTAGTGGTCTACTATATTTTAATAAATTTCTATTATATTTTTTTTAAATATTATTTTTGAATGTTACAATTACTTATATTTTTATTTTAAATACGTGCTTATTATAAAATATTAGAATGCCACTATTAAATAATTATTATTTGTTTCAATTTTTATTGTTATTTATTTGCATTATATCGAATACATATTAAAAATTTATTTGAATATTTATTGAATACTTTAAGCATTTTATTTTTAATTTACAAGATATAAATATTTGATATATAATACACATATTTGTATATATTTTTGCTGATTTGTAATTCAGGGACACTTGGCGTGCTGCAATTTGCTGAGAGGAGATGGTTTGAATTGATGACATGTAAAACATAGCCGATCTGAGCCGTTCATGCAACTAGGATTAAATCCTAACCATTAAATATCTATAACCCCTTTTCTACCGACTCCTTATCATCACAACACTCGGCCGCCCCCCACCCCATATCCCCCTTATCAATAACCAACTCCTTGAGGCGACAACTAGTACCTTCGGAGTTGAAAATCTATTGAAACTCATATCAATAACCACAAGCTCTTTTAAATTGCAAATTTCAGGAATGAAACCACCAGAGAAATTGTTTCCTGAGATAAGTAATCTAGTCAAACCTCTTGCCATCCCATATATGCCGAGGATACGAGAACTAGTACCTTCGGTTACTAGCGCTTCCCAGAGCTGGCCATAAACAGATTTTCTGGATTCAAAATCCTCGAATTCAACAGCAGGGTTTGGTAAATCGTCAATTGGTGGGGGATCTGAAATTGGACTAGTCATGAGTGTCTCTCCGTCCTTAACGATATCAATTGCCATCGTAGTTGTCCGTGCAGCCTCCCTACCAAGTTGGAAACGGGAGATGGGATTAGGAGTAGGCAGACACTTGAGGCACGTCCATGAAGCTCTGTTTTTGTATCTCTCTCTAGTCTCTCTCTCTCTCTCTCATTACACACATATACATATACATATAATCTTCTAAAATTATATGAAGGCGCCTGTAGAGTAGAGGAGATGGGGTTAAGGGAGTTCGGTGGTGAAGGCAGGTGGAGTAGATGGTAAACGGAGGTGGGTTGAGGGGATGGTAAATTGATGGGTTTACGATATCGATAATTGCGAAAATTTGTGGGGATTTTGGGGAAAATGTGGTGGGGGAATTGGTTCATGGGGTGTGTGTGAAGAATGGGTTTGGGTTGGATGTTGTGGTGGGGAATGCGTTTATGTTTATGTATTGTAAATGTGGGAGGTGTTGGGATGCGTATAAGGTGTTTGATGAAATGCCGGAGAGAAATGTTTCGTCGTGGAATGTTATGATTGGGGGGTTTTCGGGTTTTTTATAATATGGCTTTGTTGGATGCTGAAATGGCTGGGTTTTGGGCTAAGCTTCCGTTGATTCGGAAACTTTTGTTGTCACATCCTGAAGTTGAGTTCTTGTGGTGGATGGATAGTGATGCTATGTTTACGGATATGGCATTTGAGATACCGTGGAAGAGGTATGAGGATAGGAATTTGGTGATGCATGGGTGGAATGAGATGGTGTATGATGAGAAGACCAAATCATTCTTCTTTATATATATGTAGAGGGGGATAAAATCGTAAGAATCGTAAGCATACAGGGGGATAATAAGAGTTATACTGAAGAGTACCTAAAGAAGTGCATTTTCGTGGTTGGTTCAGGAAGTAACGATTACATCAACAACTACTTCATGCCAGATTTCTTCCCAGAAAGCAGCAAATATACACCCGAACAGTATGCAGATTTGCTTGTACAACAGTATGCCACACAAATAACGGTCAGTCTAAAAGCTGTAACCATTTTGTCAATAATTTTTAAGACATGCAGCTTTTTGAGCCATCTAGATAGCAGTCGCCAGTGGATGTGGAACATGACCAAGTGTTTTGTTGAATGCAGACTTTGTACAAGTACGAAGCAAGGAAGATTGCGTTGTTTGGACTTGGACCAATAGGTTGTACACCAGAGGAGATTAGAACCTTCCCAACCAATCTATCCGGATGCGTAGATAATATAAACAACGCGGTGACTCTGTATAATGACAGAATGAAGCCACTGGTTGATGGCCTTAACACAAATCTAAGTGATGCACATGTTACCTATATTAACATCTGGAGCTTTTCACCGACGATCGGTAGGTTACCACAACTTATTAGTTTTATTCTAATATTAATGTGTTTCTATGAACGTTTTTTCGGGTTTTTAAATATGAAAAACAAAATTTAAAAAAAATATTTTTACTTATTACATTAATATATTGCTGCAGGTCTTTTGAGCTTTCCATGTTGTAGAACATCAACAACAGTTGTTAGGGGACAATGTGTTCCAAACCAGACTCCTTGCCTTGTCAGAAACTTGAGAGCTTTCTGGGACGGATTTCACCCTAGTGAGACCGGGCATCTGTTATTTGCAGGAAGAGCATACACGGCCATAACTCCAGATGATGCTTATCCAATAGACATTCGCCACTTGGCTGAATTATAGTAATTTAGAATTCTGTACATTTCATCATTCATTATTATTACTAAACATATTACCTTTAGCTAATTATGTTATACAAAGAAGAAGAAGAATGATTTGGTCTTATTATTTGAATTCCATGCAGGAGTTCCTACAATATGCCTAACTAATAAATATACACAATCGTATTCTTGAATAAATCTTTTCTCCTTTTATTTTCTTTTGTATTCAAGTAAATGTTGCTAGTTGGTATCTAAGTAGTGCACGTGGACTAGCTACATATATATAAAGAAAAATGATTTGGTCTTATTATTTGGTGATACAGAGGTTTTGGTACCGGTTTCTGGAATTTCCAGATTCCGGTCCTTTTTTTTAAAAAATGTGTGGACTTAACTTACGACGGAATTTGAGTCGTCATTTCTTGCATTTTTGTTGGTAAATAAATCTATTAATTTTCATTTAAATGAAATAGAAATAAAGTTTATTTATGACGGTTATTTTCGTCGGAAGTTCATATATTATTTTATTGTAGAAAGTGGGTCCCATTTTGGAACTTATGACGAAAATTTGAACTTGTGACGAAATTTGAACTTGTGACGAAAATCCGAACTTAAGACTCGAGCAAAAATGACGATTTTTTTCCGTCGTAATTGGTATCAATTGCGACGATTTCAGTGTTAAATTTCCGTCATAAATGATCTTTTTTCTTGTAGTGTTATAATTAGCTCAAAGAGTTACAATCGAATTATCGAACCGTGGAAGTGCAATATTCTATTTTAAATAAATTTAGATTATAATTCGTGCAACTCATAAACCGAGAAAATTAATTTAATTATTGATCATCAATTTAGTATTTTGAATGTTCTTAAAAAACTATATTATTTATACAACTCAACTGATTATAATAAAAAAAACAATTATATTTATAAAAGAATTTCAACAATAACGAGTTTTTTATTTATTAGTAATTATTTTAATTAATTTAATATTATTTTAAGAAAATACGATATACATGGTTCTCATAAATTATTTTGTGATTCAGTACCATTAAATAAAATAATTAAAATTGTTTAGTATTATAACAATTTTACTATTTATATTAAACAGAGAGTCCTAAAAGAAATAAGAATAAATGGGTGAAAAAAATTGCAATTATTTATGATTGTAATAATTTTATTATTTTATTAAAGATAATAACGTAGAAACTTAAAAAACATGGGAATAAGCGATGGAATCAAAAGAATGTAAAATCAAATTTGATACGTAAAAGGATTTAGTTTATTAATAAATTTTTTTATGGATTGTTGTTGCCTTTCACACGCATTACCAAGTTTTGTGTAACATTGAATATTGTTGATGCTCAAGAATCGTTGCCATAATACGTTTAAGAAAACAATCCATGTGCGTACAAATTTTACATAAAAAATAAGTAATACAAGGAAACAAATCTTTCTTAATTAATTTGTATATTCTACTTTTCAATTTTCATTCGGAATGGGAGTTTGAAACAGTTGTATTACAATGGGTGATCAAGATGTTTGGAAAAATCTAGAATTATAATTATTCTAGGATTATAACAATTTTACTATTTTATTAAAGATAACAAAGTTCTAGAAGAAATAAGAATAAATGGGTGAAAAAAATTGTAATTGTTCATGAATACAACAATAGTATTAATTTATTAAAGATAATAACATAGAATTCTAGAATAAATAAAAATAAGGGATGAAACCAACAAAATAGGTAAAATCAAATTTGGTATTGTAATATTATTTAAAAAAAGATTTCGTTTATTAATAATAAAAAAAAAGGTGTTAGATTTTTGTTGCCTTTCACACACATTATCAAGTTTTGTGTAACATTGAATATTGTTGATGCTCAAGAATCGTTGCCATAATGCCGTACGTCAAGAAAACATTCCATGTGCGTACAAATTTTATATAAAAAATAAGTAATACAAGGAAACAAATCCACCTTAATTAATTTGTATATTCTACTTTTCAATCTTCAATCGGAATGGAAAAGTGCTGAGCCTGGATCCTCTGTCCCCTGTAAAAAAAGGAGTCTGGATTCTCTGTCCCCTTTTTCGTGTCCCCTTCTGTGTTCCCTGTGTAAAAAGAGTGCCCTTGGCGGGGCCCCTTTATTAAAAAATATTATTATTATTATTTTTTAATACAGGGCCCCGCCAGGGGCACTCTTTTTGTAGAGGGGACACAGAAGGGGACAGAGGATCCTCACCCCAAAAAAAGTGCCCCTCGCGGGGTCTTTTTAGTAAAAAATATTATTATTATTATTTTTTAATACAGGGACCCCACCAGAGGCATTCTATTATTTGGGTGATAGTAGTTGTTACTATTATAATTTGGGTGAAGAAAAGCTGGAGACCATGCCAAGGCCTCCAAGGTCTAGTCAAAACGGAACTTCCTGTATAGGGGTGTCTCAGAACCTGCATATTGTTGAGGTTTCTGCTTCTGAAAGCTTACTTAATGTCTACGAAATGGAGAGTAATTATTCAGGGTGGTTTCTTAAGTATGAGGTTGATCTTTCTCCCATTTCTCAAGTTTTTCCGGAGATGATAATGAATCGGGTTGGCATTGTCTCACTTGTTAGAAGGGATAACTTTGAGGAGGATTCTTTCCTTGTATTGCATATACCTGGTAATCCTTGCAAGGCAATAATACGTTACAATCTTGTTGACCACAGTTTCAAAAGGACATGGGAACCCAAAAATGGGATAGAACTAGTGTGGTGGTTCCAAAGGTCGCGATTGTCGCCGGTCCCAAGGTCACAAGAGTCCTTTTCCATATCATACATATTTTATATTTATAAATGTAATGATTTTTGTTCTAAATATATAATTAATGACACATTCATTCTTGCGCTTTGATTTGTAAAGATGGAAGGCGCCCACCATGGATTTCTCGCAAATAAAGCATCAAGGTTTTGAGTTCATTGAATCTTTATCATGTGTGTAAGAACTGCACTGCTGGTAGTTATGGTGCTGAAATTTTGGGCAGGTATGGAAGGGCTTGCAATATGATTGCTTAACCTATCACTCAAAATTTATACACAGTTTCATTCTTATAAATTTGGTAATGACCCAGGGTTGGTTTAATTAAAATTCAGTGTCAGTCATTGATCTTCATTTTGTGTGTTATCTTATTAAAGTTGACCAATATTTGGTGAATATCAGTGAATACTACGAAGAAAATAATAAGATTTGTTTGAGTCCTATAAACAAATTACTCATAAACTTATCTCTTCTGCGCGCAGGTTTTTTGTTGACAAACCTCAAGTATAACGCATCTCTATTGACTGCTGTTGGGGCTTGGGGGTCAGGTCGCTTTTGCTGCTTCCCTTCTTAGCTTTTCATGAATTATAATTTCTATGGCTACTTTCCGATTTATTAATTTCAGTTCAATCTATTGTTGCTTTTGTCCTACAAAAATGAGATTTTATTTGCGTGGGATTCTATTTATGAATGTTTAGTCTTAATACATTTGTGTTGCTGGTAATAACTTGAGGAATTTACTTATTAGAAATCCTATGGAGAGTCATACACGGTCTCAAGAAGGTATAGTTAATGATTTTCAAGCTGAGAGTCGAAAATGAACAGCTTCAATAATCTATGTGTGTATGTTTTGTTTATTATTTAGTACTCGAGCTTTTAATTGTTTCATCAATTATGAATGAAATGTACATACAGTAAAACCTCTATAAATTAATATTGTTGTGACCGGAAAATTCTATTAATTTATTGAGATTATTAATTAATCGAGATTAAATTTATACTATCGTCCTTATATTGGGACCAAAATTTTTTATTAAAAATATTAATTTATCGTGGTATCGAGTAGGTTTTACTGTACGCAATACATGAAACACTTTTATCAAAGCTCAAACGGAGATCTAGCGGAAATGAGTTGAATTCAAATCTAGCTCTTCCTTAATGTAAATTGCATCAATGTTCTTTTGAAACAAAAGTACTTGTTCTAGTTTGAGCTCAGGAAGCTAAATAAGCACTTTGTATATGCTTTATCAATCATCGAACGCATAATATTATATTCATTATTCATGGATGATATATATATATATATATATAGAGTTGCACTCCATAACAAACACCTTATATAACAAACAATAAAGAACACCTCATATCTAATCTAATATAAGAGTTCCGTCATGGCATCCAATACAAAAAGTTGTTATTTTTTTACCCTCTATCCATCCAGCAAAACAAAATTTAAAAAAAAATTTAAAAAATTTACTGTGCATGATGACGTCACTGATGACGTCAGCATGACGTATGAACAGTAATTTTCATTTTTATTTTTTTTTATTTTTTTTGCTGGATGGATAGAGGGTAAAAAAAAACAATTTTTTGTATTGGGTGCCCCTGGCGGGGCCATTGGATATATTAGATCTAAGGTGTTTTTTTTTGTTTGTTATATAAGGGTATTCTATATGGAGCAATGGCCTATATATATAGGCCAGTGATCAAATAGAAACTAAATTAGAATAGAAACCTAGAAACCTACACTAAATAAATTATATTTCATTTATTTTAAGGGTCCCGCTAGGGGCACCTTCACCACTATGTTAAACACGTTATATGCAATTTTATCAAAAGTGGATTGAATCAAGGTTCTTAGAAAATGTTTGTTCGAGTTTGAGCTTGAGAACAAATGCATTTTGAGCTTATTTCAAGTATTCAAGTTCAAGCCATAATGTAGTTAAATATTTATGATGATTTATGATCAGAAAAAATATAAATATATGATCATTTTAGTTGATTAAAAGAAAGGAATTGGAAATTTTACGCATGCAGATCCTACATTTAGCATTTTTTGCTTTCAGTTACACTGTTACAGATGTATAAGGCATGTACACTTCAACTATCTTAAGTATGCTGAATCAGGTATGTGTGTGTCTCAGTGTGTGTCTGTGATGAATTGATTAGTTTTTTTTTTCTACGGTTTGTACAAGTCCTTAATTATTACAATATACTCCCTCCGTCCCAGTTTTATTGTTCACATTGCTTTTTGCACGCATTTTAAGGTGCAAAATAAACATAGCTCCATTAATTTTTTTTCAAATTTTCTTTTTCTGAATAAAAATTCAGTATCTAAACTTTTATTCAGAAAAAGAAATTTTTAAAAAAAAAATATATGGAACTATGTTTAATTTGCACCTTAAAATGCGTGCAAAAAGTAAAGTGGACAATAAAACTGGGACGGAGGGAGTAATTAGCATACCTTATTTATTAGGCTGTTAATAAATGAAGGCACAAAATGGGGGTCTTGGAAAAAGTTTCTGATTAGCATAGTTGTAAAAGATTTGATGAAATTATAGTGCTGTTGAGAATAGAAAGCTTTCTGCCAAGACTAATTCATTCTGGAATAATCTTTCGTTTTTTTATAATGGGAACTAGATTATTCTGTATACAAATTCTATGTTAAGCTAGAGGAGTGTGCAGATTGTCTCATGTAGATGTAGGTCTGTATACTTTAGGACTTTTAGAAATGAGGTTATTTTATTTACCTAGAAAGAGATTGCCGATATTTTATAAAATTTTGACTTGTAAAATGGCCTCTTTTTCAATTAGTCAAAACATAGAAAAGTCGTATAAATCAAAAGTTTACAGGAAAGTGGATGATTAAAGGAACTTGTTCTTCTATAAAATCATATTTTGCAAAGCTTCATTTCTGCTACTAAAGTAGTCTGAAGATGAACGAACAGGGTCTTAAGTAGGGTTGGAAATGTATTCACGTCTCAAAATACACTATTTAATTTATGTATTATCTTTTGTATATTGAACTGAAATAGTAATCACATAAACATGCTTTCACCATGCCGCAAAACCTCAACCACATTGGTTTCTTAGTGAAAAAGAAGAGTTAACCTTTGATTACATATCTATGTGGTGCGTGATTTCTGTCATAGGCTTGCACGTTCTATGCTATTCCGATTACATATTTACAAAACAAATTTCTACAAGTGTAAATTTATTATTTTGTTCATTTGGTTGGTAGTTCAGGTAATCAAATTTAGTGTAAATTTTAAGCAGGTTGTGAGAGTGTTCTGCTAAGTTTTTAAACTTCATAGTAGTTATTTCTAAAGTTGCTTGATAGCTAATCTCCTTGACTCACACTTTTTGGCATATTTGTCTTCAATCTACATTTGTCGTGATTTTGCAGTATGCTATATGGTCCTCCACCACCCTCGATATGCATAATTATTAGTTGAAGGAGAAATTCTATAGCATCTTAATAATTATTTGTTCTATGTGCTAATGTCAATTTGTATAATGACCCAACTGCAAAGACTCTGAGAACCATTTTGGGACTGATTTTAGAAAAAGAAGTTAAAATTGATGTGAACCTGGTTAGATCTATCATCTGTGCAATAAACCTGTATGGTAGACTTATAAATAAATTAGGGACTACCGGATTCTCAGCTGATATTAATGGAGAGAGAATTAGAAGACACTTTTATTGACAATTAGAGAAAATTAGAAGATAAGGCAAAGTAATGCAAAAAATATTTAATCCTTTTTTTTTTTTGCTCTGTTAAAATGCCACAGGATTATGAAGTAGGCATATATTACTGACTTATCATTGTTGGTATTGATGAGAAGTGGAAAATGTGTCTCGTCAATTGGGCAGTTTCTGAGAAGTTATAGTGAAAATAGTACTATAAATGGGTATTGATACTATATTTAGAAGGTGATGAATAGAAAGGATTGACAATCTTGAGTGATTGAAAAAGGTTCATTATTAAGTCGATTTACTTCTATTTTTATTAAAACAAAATTCTTGATAAAAATTTTAGCATTTTTGCTTGTTCCTATCATTGCGTTCTGGAAACATGGACCTGCTGAATTGATATAAGAATTGATGATTCTCTATGCTGAATCTAGGAATTTTGCGCTTGCAAACTGCAGGTAAAAGTTTCGAATATTTCTAGAGTATTGAAAATGGTTATATAATTGTTATGATAATATTATGCTGGAATTGTGCAGCTTGGAAGCCTCAATGGCTACCCACATTCCTCAACTTAAGGTTTAACCTTTGTGAGTTAAAAAGATGGATATTGGGTGTTACAGAACAGTTTTCATTAGACATTGGTAGGTTCAGTTGTATTGTATGGAACGATTTATTTTTTCTTGGAAGTACTGATAATATGTATCATGCATGGTGCTGTTTTTGTAGACTTTATTCAGAAAAATATTATGCTTTATTCGTCTATCCATTTCCTTTAGGGCTTTACTATGAGGCAATATATGCTTTTTCTCAAACTTCTTTTTCTTCTACTTGTTGGAAAGTGGTTAAAGCAAACATAAATTTTCGACTTTGTTTGCAGTTTTCAAGTACTCTTCTACTGAAATTAGGAAAAAGAAAGTTACTGTTCTAACAGTTGTGTTCTACTGTTCTGACAGCATAACCAAGGAGAACGAAAACATGCCTAATGTTTTACTCAGTAGGTATTGTTTACAAGTAAATGGCAGCATAACCAAGAAGGACTTGAAAAAAACCTATGCACATTGAATATACAATTGCAAATCCTTGAATGCTGAAGAGTAATGTAGAACGAAAAAGCTATGACATTACTAAAAAATTATAGATGACCAAATTCAGTCGGGTTTTTAAGTGCTGTGTGTAGACGGTTTTCCAGAACTTCGTATGAGACGGAAGGTATAAGCAAGGAATTCTGGCATGTACTTACACGTGGATAAGAGTTTGCGTCGGTCTTGCCGATAAGAAGACGAAAGTCCAGATTCGTGAAACCTCCTGGGGGCAGAAATCTTGTTGAGGTCCAGAAAAACAGCAAGTCTCTTTTTTGTTCTTCTGAAAGTTCTCTGACAATCTGCAATGAGCGAGAATACAGTCCATTACACTCTGAAAGTTTGTCATACTTGTTGTACAATCGATATATTCTAGTAATAAATTGGAATTTACCTCCCAGAATGAGGATATATGAATGTCATTTTCTGTACATCCCACGTAACTTGTTTGATCTTTCCATTTATCGACACACAAATCCTCTAGATCGCCACAAATGACCATATCAAGATGAGTAGACTCCATGGTTTTAAAAAAGATTTTTCTCCTTTGCTCTCCAAATATTAAGTCTATTCCTTCTTTTAATTTGGCAATCTTCTCAGCTGAACCTTCTAATACGTATTCAGTTACTATGCTCATAAACCTTTCGATATAAGTATCTTCTTTTAATTTCTCTTCCACTTCTTCGTTAATACGAGAAATATCATCATCCACTTGCTTAATAATGTTTTCGTGCAGGACAGGATCGAAGTTCTGGATGTGTTCTATTGTTACGTCGAGTTCTGCTAACATTCGAACTAAGAGGGGATCTAGAACCACACCTAATTGGATGCCATGCATTAGTGCTAATGCTAGTAGTCGTCTGATAATCCTCACGGCTGATTAGAGGCTTCCGATCACTGTTCCGGGACGTTTCACCTGAATTTGGGTGCCTGCAAAACAATGCCTGCCCGGGGGTGGTGGCCGTCACGCACCTCCGGTGTGAGAATCAGTAATCGGAAATAATAATAACCAAGCTGGTGAGAATATATCGTGTGTGAGGAATATGTAGAGAGCTTTTGTATTGTAATAGTTTTTTTGTATTCCAAAATTCTTTCCCTTATTTGTGTGTAGAATGGGGGTATTTATAGGCTGAGTTTCCCAATCACTGTTGCCCACTAGTTGTGCCGTTAAAGCTACAGTGAGCCACTATTGGAACAGTGATTGGTGTCCCCTCCTGACATACCTTGATTCTGCCACTGAGCTACTTTAGTCAGAGTTGCAATTGGGTGTCCTTGTGTCTCTTTGAATATTATATTGTTTCCTTGTCTTATGGAGCAAGATACCTTTATGCAAGTGGGTGTGTAAGTGGATAAAGCAAGATATTTTTGTGCAAGTGGGTTAGTATAAGAGAGATAATATCTTAATGATAACTTGAAGTACAATTTGTAAATATTCTTTATTTTGTGACCTGTATTTCTTGAAATAATATTTAACTCGATACTTTTGAAATTAGATATACTTTGCTAAGTGTTCCAGAATTGTGTTTTTAGAAGACAAGTACCTTGCTGTTAGCGGGCACCTACTCGCGGGCGCGTGTCCGGCGAGAGGGTCGGCCTTACAGCGGGTACCTATCATCGTCCAAAAAAGGTGTATATTTCTGGGTTATCAACATCTTCTGTAAAAGGAAAAGAAGGGAATTATTCTCATCTTTTACAATTGTAATAGTTGCAAGGACGGAAAGATACATGTACAAGATGTACTATTCATAAATTTAAAAACACAAAATATTAGTTAGAGATTTAGTAACATTCAACATTTCAGGTACTATATGCTATGTATAAAACTACACAGTACCTTTACTTTGGACTCTAAATCGAACTTAAAAGATTATTTAGTAGCATTAGCATCACTATCACTATCAGGCAAGGTTGTAAAAATCGGAACTCGGTTCGACTCAGTTTTGTTTTGGAAAAATGAGTAATCGGAAATTCAGAGAGTACTCGGAATGAGTACTCGGAGAACAAATCGGATATTTTTTTTTCATATATTAAATCCATTCATTTAAATAATAGTGTTCATGTGTTAAAACTTAAAATTTAACGATATTATATATTTTATATGTATAAAGAGGCGGTCTTAAGGTGTGCAACATATGCGATTAGGGGAACACTTTTTAGAACTCATGTCTATATAATTATAATATTTATACAAATATATTTAATTTATAGAATAATATTATATAATTTTTTTAACAAAAAATATAGTATCATTGATATTTTGGATTATTTCAAACGATTTGTTTGTTTTAAAATCAAGTGAATAATTTCAAGTATAATTTTAATTATTTTATTTATAAAAATTATATTAATAATTTTATTGCCGACGCATTTATTTTTATTAATTATTACCGATGCACTTAATGTATATTATGCACAGGGCCCTCTAACCTTCAGGACCGGCCCTGTATGTATACTAATAATATTATCTAATAATATTAATACTAATAAATAAATTGTAAAAATCTAAGTAAGTCAAACTCGATTTGACTCTGAAACTCGGAACTCGGATCGAATGAGGGGTTAAAAACAAGTACTCGGAATGATTACTCGGCCGACTCGACGATTTTTAGAACACTGCTATCAGGTAACAAATTGAAATGAAGTAAGAAAATAACACAAAAATTAGAAAAAGACTTACTCGTTGTTGGAAAGACTTTATGAAGATCAGCACCCTCACTTTTGAAATATTTGTATCGGGGATTGAATAGCTCTTGAACTGCCAGAAATAACCATTCCTTGGTGACCCCTAATCCTCTCCCCTCTTCCCCTTCAAACTTCACAATCAATGGACCAACTAACTGAGTACGGGTAGCATTGAGTACAATTTCCATTGATTCTTCTAAAATATTTCGTCTTAGAATTTTTATCTCAAATTCCATTCCCTCCTGTCTAATCTTAGGAAGGATGCTGAGGCACAATGCCTTACAGAGCTCAGGATCAGCCATACACATTAAGTTTTCGAGGCATGACAAAGTTTCATCTGGACAATAGTTATTATCATAGATAGATAACATATTATACATTGAACTTACTTCTTCTTTCTGTCCATTAAAAGATCCTTCAACTTTGTTTCCCCATTGTCAGCTTCCTTAGAAATTTTCTCAGCTGTTCTCAGAAAATGACCATAGGTGGCAAGAGTTGACTTGGAAAGTTTATCATTGTTAAGATTTGCAAAGAAAGAATCCACCTCATCAATCAAGAAATGAAATAATTTTGAAACTAAATTTAGTTCCTGAAGCCACATCTTCACCTTGGAATAATTCTCATCGTTGGTTCCCATCACTACAACTGACAAATGCATCATCTGAAGCTCTCTATCACGTAATGTCCGTTGAATACCGCATTCTTTACCAATCAATTTAGCCAAACGAGTAATTACAATAAGCATACTCAGACACCGTTCATCCTTGACCTTACTACGATCGAGAATTATAATCATAACAACAAGCAGATCTTCATAACGCTTTCGAAACCAAACATCATCCCTGTTGTGGAATAGAAACTAGGTTACGATTTGTAATTAATGCTAGGGTGATTGAGTTTCGAGCTTTAATGGTCGTTCTTATGTTCGTGGCTGAATCTGCCTTCACAAGATGCCTGCGTACTTTGATGAATATCAAAGATCAAGCCAAAAACGTAGTTCTGAGATGAGGGGTCTGGCCCTTTTTATATAGGCTGAGAAGCCTTAGAATTATGGTAGGAGTTAGAGACTTGGTGGACAAGTCTTCCTTGAGGAAGGTTCCAGATCTATTCCTTGTAGGAATCAGTTTCCATATCGAATTGGATGCCTTGGTGGCTAAGTCTGATGGAGATAATATCCTTATCCAACTCTTATTGCTGAGCTGTTTATTTCCCCCAATATTAATTACGAAATTAATATTGTAAATAGGGTTTGGGCCCATCTAGTGGGCCCCACGTTTGGACCACTCTGGGTCTAATTAATGCCACATTAAATGTGTCTTTAGGGCTTATTTTTAGCCCATATCATTTGCCCCCCAACTTCTAGGAAAACTGATCAGGTTTTCCTTGAAGTTTTACTTGTCTAATTCGAGACTCGGGTCAGGGTTTATCTTTGATATCGTTTTGATGTAAAGCGTGGAGCAACCGACGCATTTACAACGATGTTAGATGATGCCAACAGCATTAAACGGTGCTAGACGGCACTAAATGGTGATGAACAGCCTTAAACGACGTTTAATGATGTTAAACGATGCTAAACGGCGTTAAACGGCGCTACACGGCACTAAACGGTGCTAAACAGCCTTAAACGACGTTTAAACGATGTTAAACGATGCTAAACGGTGCTAAACGGCACTAAACAGTGCTAAACAGCCTTAAACGATGTTTAAACGTTGTTAAACGACGCTAAACGGCGTTAAACGGCGCTAAACGGTACTAAACAGTGCTAAACAGCCTTAAATGACGTTTAAACGATGTCAAACGACGCTAAACGGCGTTAAACGGCGCTAAACGGCGTTAAACGGCACTAAAACGGTACTAAACGGCACTAAACGGTGCTAAAACGGCGCTAAACGGCAATAAAGGGTGCTAAACTTAACCTCTTTTTAGCACTGAAAACCATTCGAGACTCGCTGAAAAAGTCGAGATCTAGGTCCAGAAACTACCCGAGGTTCGCTGAAAAAATCATGATTCAGGACCACGAACTAACCCGCGATCGACCGGATCACGGGCTAGCTCGTGGTCGGCTAGCACCTGATCGGCTGAAGGGCCTTGATCCATGGTGATCGGCCAGAGGCTGGTCGGCTAGGGGCTCCAAGCCACCATGGTCGGCCACACCATGGTCGGCTGGAAAGTAGTAGGCCGAACGGCCCGATTTCTTCCTGGTCGGCCGGGAGGTGGTCGGCCAAACGGCCCGAATTCTTCGTGGTCGGCCGGGAGGTGGTCGGCTGCGGCTCCTCGTGCGTCGTGGTCGGCTACCTCGTGGTTGGCTAGGAAATCCAGACCTGAAAACTATCCATGGATCTTGAGGCTCGATCTTGATCTTAAGTCGCCTATGATCTAGGATCTAAAATCATCCGTGATCCTAAGGATCAAGAACCTCGATCTTGATCTTAATTCGTCAGGGATCTAGGATCTAAAACCATCCGTGATCCTAAGGATCAAGAACCTTGATTTTGATCTTTAGTCGTCAGTTTGGTCAATCATGACTTCTAACGGTATTACTCTTTAATTCATGATTAGCACTGCTAACCTTGTGCTTAAGACTAAACTCGTTACTTATTTTCTTAAGCGCAAACATCCATGCAGCAAATATTTCAGCTATTTCTTTGCCGGCATATATGAATTATAACGATTCTTTCAGTATAACGCGGATAATTTCTGTCCTTTTTTTGTCTATAAACGATAGATGACCTGTAAACGCGAAACAAGCTGAGATTCAACCTGATGTAGCAGGTCATGCATTTTCTATAAAAGAGGGGAAGTAGCCTTCATTTCAATTCACTTCTTCATTTCAGAGCTCTCAAATTCTTAAGTTCTCTAGCTTCAATTTGCAAGATCAAGTTCAAGCTTCAAGATCAAGTTTCAGATTCAAGATCAAGTTTCAGATTCAAGATCAAGTTTCAGCTTCAAGATCAAGATGTCGAAAGGTGATCAACCAATGGCTCCCCCTGTCTCCATGATGGAAGCTATGTCGAAGAGGAGTAAGATGAGGACCGCCAAAGGTAAAGAAAAAATCAAACCTCCTTCGTATGTTGAACATAGATTTGAATCCTTGCTAGATCTCCTGAACATTATGAGGGAAGCATTCCCAAATGTTCCAACTTAGATTCTTTTAACAGTCCAAGTAAGTTGTTGGAACGAGATGTCCAAAAGATAAGGGAGTCCTATCACTTCCCAAGTGCCATTAAGGTTCGTCTCCCAAATCCATCAGAAAGAACATGCAACTGGCATCCTGAGAGGATTTGTGTTTACTGGGGTGCCTTAGATGCTGGGTTCAGATTCTCGATTGACAATTTTATCATTAGATTGCTGGCGGAGTATCAGATCCACCCCTGTCAGTTGTATCCCAATGCTTGGAGGTACATCTCTATTTTCTGAATAAGGTGTCGCCAACTAGAGATTCATCCGACAACTACAATGTTTCGAAGTATCTTTGCGGCCAGCAACTCTTCCTACTCCAAGAAAGGATGGGTAAGCCTTAGGCACCGAGCCAAACTTCCACACATGGTGAATCCCTTCTCCTTTCCAGATTCACAACATTTCTGGGAAAGGGAGTTTGTAGTTATTGAGTGGAAAGGTGGTGACTGGGGCAACTTCTTTGTGAAGAGATTTGGGTCCGTTGAGGACAGTTTACATTTCG
Source organism: Saposhnikovia divaricata (assembly GCA_036435485.1). Lineage (NCBI taxonomy): Eukaryota > Viridiplantae > Streptophyta > Magnoliopsida > Apiales > Apiaceae > Saposhnikovia > Saposhnikovia divaricata. The sequence continues at coordinate 245,966,495 of CM071594.1, read as the reverse complement.
TGTGTGACCTTACTGATTCAAAATTATTGGATCGAGATAGGCTTCTTGCTAACGGCCGTACACACTATAAAACTTTTCTGAATGAAAAGAATCTTATTGAGGCTGGCCTTAGCTTTCTTTCCATTGAGGGTAACTTTCTTACTTGAGCTTATTATGAACTCTGTTTGTTCTTATCCCGATATTTTTCTCTTTGTATTTCAGCTGCTGAGGAGATTGATAGTCGTCCTGAGAACCGGCCAACTATTACTATGAGGATGAAGAAGAAGGCCGAGGAGAAACTGAATCCTACTAAGCCTCATATCCCTAACTTCTTGGAGCACTGCTCTCAAGGCGGTAAACGATCCCGAAACGCTAAAGGAGACGTCAGGACTCCTTTCATACCTCCTTGGGGCATATGTGAACAAGACTCGGTCTTCGGGAGTCCTTATCTAGCCCTAGACTGGTCCAAGCTTTCAATCACTCCTCCTGACCGAGTGACACTGCATGCAGGCGACAAAATGGATGAGTCTCAGCTCATTGGCGCTCAGGCCTTGTATCAGGTATGAAATTCCTTCTGTTAAGTTCAATACTGTTTCTGATTTCGACTTTGTATATTCCTAGTAGCTCACTCATTTCCTTGTTGCAGGCCAATGCTTATTTTCAAACTGTTTCGACTCAAGGCCGGGCTTTTAGGGATGAGAATATTAGCTTGAAGAATGACTCAGCAAGGTTCAAGGAAGAGATTGACGATCTGCACTCCCAAGTCGTTCGTGCTGAAGCTAATGCTGCATCTACCCGTAAACAACTTTCTTCTTTAGCCAAAAAGAAGGCATCTGATGCTGACAAAGTGATCCGGGCCTACCATAGGTCTAAAGATTTTCTTAAGCTCATCGATGATCATGATGATGAGATGCGTCCCTTCAACATGTCTGTTGGTTGGGATAAGGCCATTAACGATGTGAGTCATAGGCATCCATCTGTTGTCAACCCGGCTGATTTTCCTTGCCCAAATTGGGGTGCCATCCCGGCTAACCTAGCTTCTGGTTCGGGAACTAAAGTTGTTCCTCAGACATCAGGCTCCGGCTCCAAAGGCAGTCATCGACGTTCTGGATCCAACTCCAAGGGGGGTGTTCAAGTTGCTAGCCAAGACTCATCTTCTTCTGGCTCTCGTGGGAAGAAACCCCCACCTGCAAAGAAAGTTGGAGTAGTTCGCCAACCCATCGCTGGCAAGAGGCTGATTCGAAACGAGGGCAGTTCTACTTCTGATTCATCTTCCAAGGAAGAAGGGGCCGAAGCTGCTAATGTTCAGCCAATGGTGATTGCCGAGCCCGGTGATGAGTCCGGTGAAGACTCGGAGAAGGAGAGTGGGGAAGAGGAGAGTGGCGAAGAGGAGAGCGGCGAAGAGGAGTCTGGGGAGGAGTAGCTGGAGCTGGTTTGTGGCCTTGCATGGCCTTGTTAGCCGTATGTGGCTTTATTTCTAGATTTTAATCAAGGTCCTTCAGGACCAAACTTTTATCTGTCTTGGTGATGTAACTTAACTGTTGGCCCTTCGGGGTCTTTATTTATGCATTTGTTTCCTCATTTGTTTGTTTACTTGTTTTCGGTACTTGGTCTTCCTAGACTTACACTCTGAAAGGCAGAGTGTGTAAACTTGTAACACTATAACTAATGTAACTCAACTAAAGGAAAAGATACTTAACCAGAAGACAATCAAGAACAAGAAGTCACAAAGAAATCAACACTAAATGAAGACAAGGTAATTGATACAATTCAACATGTTAACTATGATCAAGCCAAGAAGAAATCATTGAGAGAATTTCAAGTCAAAGTTGTTCATGCCTCAGTGATTTGAAAAGCCAAGAATCAAGATCATAACTATCAGTATCAATAAGACTAATTGATTTCAAGTGAACAAGAAGGAAAGCAAATATTGGAAAGCCACATTTCTAATTGGATATGGTAATTTATTCAAGAAGCAAAAACACTATCAATACTAGTCACTTATGAACCAGACCAGTGCATCAAGTGTCAGGACATTGATAGCAAGTTTATGTCAGTAATAAAGATCCATGTTCAAGAGCTTGGTGAAGAATAAAGAAGACATGAAGATATCACAAGTTCAAGATGTGCATTGAAGTTTCAAGTTGAAGACCAGAATATTTTCTAAGTACTAAATATTCTAGATGACCAAGTAGAAGTTTCTAAGTAGAAGTTCTACTTAGAAATTCGAGATGGCTAAGTAGAAATTCTAAAGTAGAAGTTCTACTTAGAGTGCAGCTTCAACATGACACATGGCATCTTCTGATTGGCAGATTTCCAAGCTTTCAATATAAGGCAAGATTTATGTGGACATCATTGGGCCACGTATATCTTAGTCTTTGAAGACTACAGGACATAGATTACATGTAGTATAAATAGAAGTACTTGTGTAATGTTTTAGTTAGTGAGCAATTCTTAAGAGAAACACTTGTAAAAGAGAGAGAGTGCATTCACAGAGCTTAGTATCATTCACTTCTCTATGAACTTCTGTTATACTTTGTAATGAATGTTATAGCAACCACTTCAAGTTATATATAAGACATATATTCCTTGAATCTGTGTGTTCGTTTATTGCATCGTATTTATTGCTTCTCATATTTGAAAAGTTGTATTCACCCCCCTCTACAACACATTTGGACCTAACAATTGGTATCAGAGCTATATGTTTAACATACAAAACATAGATCCTTGTGTTTAGTAGAAGAATCGTGAGTTTTCATTTTCTAGATCTACTTTTCATTTTAACGAAAAGTGTGCTTTAATTCGTTGGTAGTGAAAACTCATCCGAAAAATTATTTAAATACTCCAGGTGTGATTATTTAGCTTGGGCGTATTTTAATTAATTTTTGTGAATTAATCTGGGTACTTTCATATTTGGTGTTCTTGAGTGTTCATCATCTGTTCTTATCAAAGAAGACAACCCAACAACTTTTTGATCTCCTTTTCAAACAGATAAATAGTAAAAGATTAAAAAGGTGTTTTTGGACTTTTTGATTTGCATTATTCACGGCCGAAAGTGAAACAAGACATACTCAGTACCTAGCATGTGGGTTAGGTGGGTTAGGTGAGTAAAGCATCAAAAGTAAAAAGGTGTTAAAGAGATAATATTGTTTATTCAATATTAAAGTAATCTGCAGAAAAATTATTCTAAGGACAAAAGTTCTACATAGAATTTCTACTTGAGATTTTCTACATAGAATTTCGACTTCGACAATTTCTACTTAGTGAAGTTCGACTTGAGCAAAATTTCTACTTAGAGAAATTTCAACTTAGGCAAAAGTTCTACATATAAATTCTACATAGCCTAGTCTTGGGTACTTAGAAACTTTTAGTGACCAGAATTGAAATGGCTCCTAAAAATGCATTCAAGATCCCAATGTTCAACCGAGATCACTATGAAGAATGGGTTTTCAGAATGAGACTCTATCTAGAGACTGTTAACCTTGAATATCTGGAAGTCCTTGACAAGGGTAAATTTGTTCCAATGGTGGTTATTCCTGCACATACGGAAGGAGGGGTGGTTATAGCACCTCGGTCTGAGCCCAAAAAGGCAGCGGACTTTTCGGATGCTGACAAGGAGCAAATAGCTTGTGATACTGCCGTACGACAAACCTTGATGGAATCTCTTGATCATGAAATGTTCAACATAGTCAAAGGTTTGACTACAGCAAAGAAGATTTGGGACAAGATAGAAGTTGTCATGGAAGGATCTGCAGAGGTTAGAAGCAACAAGACACTCATACTCAGGATGGAGTATGACACCTTCAGAATACGAAAAGGAGAAGGCATGACAGACGTCTATCTACGATTCAGTCAGTTGGTATTGGATTTGAATCTGAGAGGTGTAACTCTCCCCATGGTTGAGACTAATACGAGATATCTGAGGAACCAGCCAAAGAGCATTGAACATAGGGTCTACGCAATAAGAGAAACCAGAGATTTGCATACAACTTCTCTGGAAGAGTATTATGGAATATTAAAGACCTATGAGCTGGAAACACTTCAAGATCAAGCATGGGACAATGATTCAAAAGGAAAAGAAACTGCATCAGGATTAGTTGCTGATGAGGAAGAGTCTAAGAAGGCAATGGTTGCAGCAAAGCCTAAATCATCACTTGCACCACATCAAGTTGATAATGATGACGAGTGCACATCTAACAGTGATGATGACTACTACACCCAGGAAGAGCTGGACAACATGGACGATAGTGTCGTGGCATACATGGCAAGGAAGTTCTGTAACACCCCCAGATCCGGGGTCCGGGATCCGGTGGTTACGGTTTCCAATTCTGTCCACAACACTTGAACTTTCCTTAACATAAAATAAATTACGTCTCTATAACCCAACACAATAATATAAAACACACCCGTTATAGTCCCAGAGATGAAATCAGAGTAACACTCAAATTTTTATTAATCACATTATGAGTTCTTACAATCCAAAAGAATTTCAATATAAATACATACTCTTTGCCATCCATTTACATAAGGCATACTAGACCATATTCTTGGTACTGAAAGAATAAATATACCCTACCAATAGCTTCTTCTTCAGCTATGGTAGTCTCATCGTCCTCGCCCGCGTCGAGTGCGCCTTGTGCGAGTCATCTGGTCTAGCTGTTGTTGTGATATAATAGTAAAGCAAGGGTGAGCAATAGCCCACCAACAATAATATATAACTGAACGATAATGTATAACAGTTCAAAAGTATCTTTCAAACCATATGCCATGCCTTTACGGAAATGATGCCAGTATAATATGAACGATGAAGTTACAAGGTAACTTAAAGTATTTGTTTGTAGAAATATCTGCTACATCAAAGTAAGCGAGATATTCTTATTGTTATTAAGAAGAGGAACTTGCAAGAAAAGGTTGCAATTCCAGTTATGACCCTTTTCCAACTCTGCCAACAGTAATCATGTTGCAGGAAATAAATAAATTTGGATGATGAACCAATGATGGAGTATTCACCGCGCCCGCTGTTCCAATCTTGATGATCAGTCGAGATCGTACAGCTCAATTTAGATTTACTACCGGTAGAAGGAAGAACTGACGGCTTTACTTGTGTACCGCCTTACTAGCTCTCCCCGGCCAACGGTTGGGCCAAAGGGGATGGACCGGCGCTACTCGGCCTCTTACACGACTCCTAGTTCAAATAGAATTCATGATTCTGAATGTAACGTTCGTCCCCCTTTCCCCAAGTATAATACTTGTTGATAAGACTCCACAAAGTAGTCGTATCTAGTTGGAAAGGAAAATTTACCAATAACTCCCAAGCTATTACTTGGTAACGGATATCAACTTGTTCCAGTAATCTTACCCCTCGAAAGATGAGAAGGTAAGCAACGACTTAATAAGTCAACAGCACCCGAGTTGCGAGTGAAGGGAATACTTTATGACCGGGAAGTCGACAAGATAAATAACATTTTTCCAAGTAAGGTTCCCTTATTATTAAGAAGATAGACTCAAAGATGAATGATGTCTGGGAACCTTTCTTGATATAAGATTAATAATAATATGACTTTGAAATATTTTCTGTAATAATCGAAGAAGATAAACCTTATCGAGGTTATTCTAAGTATGGAATAAATATTCAGAGAATATTTATTGAATTAAAATATTTTACAGAATATTTGGGAATATGAAAGAATATCTTTAATCAGAGTATTTCTCAAAATAATCCCTGAAGAGATATCAGGGGAATATTTATTGAATAAATAAATATTTAAATGAATATTCAAAACAATATTCATTAATTAATAAGACCTGAAAAGAATATTTAAGGTAATAATCATAATTAATTAGGAAATTTAAATGAATATTCAAAAGTAATATTCATTGAATGAATAATATCTTAAATGAATATCAAGTAATATTCATTTAGTAATCCAAGCCTTAAGGAATATTCGAGATAATATTCGATAATTAAATCAAGCTTCAGATGAATATTAAAATAATATTCATCAAGTATTTAATATCTTAAATGAATATTCGAAAGTAATATTTATTTAATAAAATAATAATCTAAAAGAATATCCAAATAATATTCATCTAACAGTCTCATCTTTAGAAGAATATTCGAAATAATAGTCGATAATCAATTCGACTCTGAATGAATATTGAGAAGTATTATTCGTTGAATAGTTAAATTCAAATAATTATTTGAAGTAAGGATCGTTAAAATAATTAGTCTCGAACGAATATTCAAATAATATTCGTCGCCCAAATAATAGAAAATATTTACTTAAATATTTTCCTCCGAGGTAATCTCGATATATCAAGGAATATTGACTCCCGGTCTATTTTTGATTAATAAGATGTATACGCCCTTCTATGAGGGTCTTACAATAATCGGCTTATAACTGATATATAACTATCTAGCTTATAAGCCAACAATAACATTCAGGGAACAAGTATATCACTTCAACTTGAAAGTAGGCATGCATGCAATGGCATATGTATATCAGCATATATATATATATATATATTTATTCAATCACAACAACAGCCTAAAAGAAGGGAATTGAAACTTGCCTGGTAGTCGAGTACGGTAAGGGGTAGTGGTAGCGGGTCCCGGTTCAGCTTGGTGATCTATAAATAGCCAAGGCATTCGGGATTAATCACTTAACATATTAAAAGTTAAGTTATACTTAATTCGAAACACGTTCTTGAGTTATCTCGTTATACCCCTTTTTGTGGATTACTTTTATCACTGATCCGACCCGACATCCGTTCGTTAATACGACATGTCATTGTACTTATACTTGGGACATACTTAAGTCATATGAGTTCTAAAGTCGATCGTTACGAGCCAATACTATACTCCGAGTTTTATCGTCCGTTTTCTAAGTGTTTTACCGAAGTTATAAAAGAGTCGTCTTTTAGGGGTTCGTTCGCGTTTAACCTCGACTCGAACATTTTTAATAAATCGAAAAATGATCTTTTTGACATACGGTTTTCTTTCACGCCTTCCTTTTTACCTCTAGTATTTATTTACCAAGATTCGCCATGACGTTACATAGTTTACGAGGGTTCAATTACAGTTACGAACTTTCGTTTACGGATTCGAACTACTTTTAGTAATTTGGTCATAAATCCTAAACCGTAAGTCCGTTTCATGCGATCTTTATATCAAAACGAAGCTTGAAACATAATCTATCCTATCATGGCAGAAAATGAAGCTGTACAGTGAGTTATAGCTACTGTGATGCTCGGTGTTTAATAGTCTAACGAAAATTCGGCATTACGACGGCTATAAATCGAACGTTCTAAAATTCATAACAATCAATCCAAGCCACACCGGGCATACTATACATGGTTTTCATCTTAACCAGTCCAAGAAGGTTTCAATTAACCATCATAATCATCAAAACTCTTAAATCATCACTACTAACTACATAATCATGCTTTTATGCATATAACAACACCATAATCTTAACTAATCTAAAACCATCAAGAACATATATAAAACTCAAAGTAAGATCTTGGGTTCTTAAGAATTATACCTTCCTTGGAGAGTGTACAAGCTATAATAACCCTTATATAGTCCTTGTATGGCTTTAACAAAGCTTAAATCATCCAAAGAAACCAAGAAATCAAAGTTAGTTTCTTGAAAACACTATTCACCCTCATCTTTGAGGATTTATTTGAAAATGGAAAACATGGAGTTTGAAGCTAAGATTTCTAGGAGATCATTTTTATGAAATATAGGACTCACCATAAAAATTTGGAGATCAAACAATGGTTGGAAGGTGGATTTTGAAATCTTAAAACTCCAAAATTCGAAGTGCCTTGGTTTTGGGGGAAAAACAGTGAACTTCTCGAATTTATTTACCCATCCAAACGATCTTCAAAAATTATGAAATTAAATCCCCAACTTCACCTTGATGTGTAGAAGCTCCATGAATTTTTTCATGATTTTTAGATGAGTAGATCTAGGTGAAAAAAAATGGCAAAGACCCCTGCCCTGGAAAATGCAACTGCTGGAAAAATGGGGGAGAGGTGGTATTTGCTTCTTTTTCTCTCTTTTCCTCTTGCTTGGCTAGTTGTCAAATGATATTTGTGATATGTATAAGTGGGTATAGCTGCTAATACTCCTCTTAATACAAGTGTCAAAGGTTTATGGTGTGTTAGAAAAATTGATGATGTGAAGCCTTGTTGTTTTCTTCTTGTCCATCCACCTCATTACTTCCTTTTTCATTTCTTTTCTTCATTTCATTTCCACCAAATATTCTTATATATAACCCCAGCTGATCAAGTAGGGTTTTTTTTTCTCGTTACGTATTTAATCCGTAATTTCTTTCGCGTTTGCTTGATCGCTTAATCTTGTTATAAAGTTCTAGCGATTTCTAGAACACTTGTTATTCTAACTCAAAGGTTTTCATTCTAAATCCTCAAATCATACTTAATAAATAAAATCCTTGAATCCTTAACATTATAATACTCTTGTCTTGATCGTATTGATAGGCTCTTTACGGTTCGGTCAAATATTGTACCGAAAAAGAATTTGGAATTTCTGAATTCCGATCGTTTCTGCATTCACTTATTTCCTCCGCGTATTACTAATATGACTTCGAAACATCCATAACACGTCCCGTACATAGGGTGGCGTGAAAAGTTTTCCAACTTACAAAATCACTATTCATCACTTATTTTTATTTAATTCCTATAGTTGGGAAAATGAACCTGGTTCACCCTCGAGTGTTCCTTAACCTTTTTACGGAACCGCTGGGCTTATAATAGATATTGATTTGGATGACATGAGGGTATCTATTTCTCTCTAGGGAATCTTATCTTAACTTTCTAGGAGATAGATTATTCTAACCTTAGTTATCACCCAATAGCATCCTTCAGGCCATATAACCTTGGAATATATATCCTTTCATTATTCATTCATTAAAACCAGTATTACATTCTAGTTGTAACCCCTATTCATTCTTACATCAATACATAATAAAAAGTTTTAATTCTACCCAAAAATCTGGGTTCTTACAGTCTCCCCTCCTTAAAAGGATTCCGTCCCGGAATCAGGTAGAAGACAATTGGGTATTTGTTGGTTATTTCACTTTCCAATTCTCTGGTCGATCCTTACACACTCCAATCTTTCTAAAGCATCTCATACTGGTGTTACAATACACCCTTATCCGTTCTACCAATTCTTTGATACTTTCGCACAACACATCATCCGGTATACGCTCTTGTCCGTTCTTATACTATTAACCTTATTGGTACGTGCAGTGACTTCGGTATCACTAACGCGCTACGAAGTCCGGAGATAACCTCACTCGTAATTTTGCAATTCCTAATCGCTTTAATCTTCGCAATCTCGATCAATATAGAGAAGTGGAAAGATTTATTGAGAGATCACTATGATCAATTGAACATTTGTTATATTGCATAGTTAGTACAGAAGGGGGCCAGCCTTTAGTACTTGACAAGCAATTAAACAAGTCATGGCATTCCACTTAGACTTCTATCACATAGACAGATAGTCACGTAGCAGTACCTCCCCTCCTAAAAGGGTTGTTCTTCTCAATTCATAAAGAAGATGAATAAGAGAGAAGAAGAGAAAAGAGTTCTAAAGGATTATAGAAAGCTTTCATGATTGTAGAATATCATACTCAGAATTTACCTCTGAACTATAAAGGTTTATCAAAGAAGAAATTAATCATAATTATATCCAACACTATTTGATCGCAATCTCACGTGTCAACATATCTTGCTGCTTTGTCCATTATTCTATGGACAAATACTCTTGTTCAATCTTAGCGATACTCACATTCGGGAAATCCTTCAACCTTTCAGGTTAAATCTTAGATTTCTCTCTTGACATCATTATTACTGACATCCCATATCATGTTACTAGCTTTTTCATAACTATAATATTGACACTATCCGGTTGTCATCCTGAGAATTCATTAGAAAACCCATTCATAACATTCCTTGCTTCTCATTCCATAGTTGTTTTCCCAGTCTTTTCTTTATCAATCACATCCTTCTTATTATTTGATTCTTATTTACTTCGGTTATTTACTTTCACCTTCATCTCTTTATTGAGACATCTTTTGCACTTGGCACCTCTTTATCGGTATTCCGTCACATTATTCTATAATCATCACGTTATTTCAATTTAAACTTTCCGAAATGAATCTGGCCCGATTCCTTTAACTTAGATTCATATAATCTACTTCTGCCAACCGTGTTTCTCATCACTTGTTCTTTTCTAACCGTGGTTTTCCACAGGTTGTCTTTCGTAAGTCAGACCAGGTCGTATATCTACATGCTCGTACTCCTATCATCTGTTGAACATCTGCATTTTACTGACGTAGCCTGGCCACATGAAAACCCGTTATGACCGTGCTATAATTTTGGGGGTAAGGCTGGCTCGAATACCGCCGCCCGAACACTTTAAACTCTCAGGTGGCCCAATAAGTCTCGGGCCCAACCGCCCTTCCCTCCAAGTCTCATTAATTCTTTCTACGGGAATACGTTTAGCATCACGAATTATCAACCTCATATTCTCTATCTTGTTTGTGCAGAAGTACACTAACACAAACTTGCTTGTCATTCATCAACATGCCATTTAGCTTATCAATAGCAGCACTTTCTTTATCTTTACGTTGTCATCTCCTTTCTTAGAAGAATCACCATCGCTTGTTGTTTACGTAGTGCGTTAATAGTTAACCCTACGGGTTTCAAATCCCTTAGGGAGACAAAGTAATCATTATTCCTTATCCATAAGGAACACTTCCTGAACTTGATGTAGATATAACATGAAGCAGATAGAATTGCAGAAGAGTTTCAAGCATCGCAGCTAGGTCCGGTTGATGAAACTATCACTTATGCATCTTCCATAAAAGACTGGAAACTTAACGGTTTACTTCATCAATTTTTGTACCATGGTCCTGGTTTGCCTCAAAACGGAACCTTCTAAGGTACGTAATATGCTTAAGACCCATCAGGAATCGAATCTTTACTTAAACTATTATTACCGTCGATTCTTGCACATTCATCAGAAGGAATGTAAATTCCTCCACTTCGATATGACCTTCAAGGTCCTGTCCAAATATCATTTTGTTTCTTCGGTATGAACATTGTAATTATTCTTCTATGCTTAGACTGTCGGCCACCTCATTGGCCTTTCCTGATAATAATAATTCCTTGTAATCCATGTTTTCTGGATACATTCCAACTCAAACTTTTCTACCCCATTCCCATCACTGTTGGGTGAAAGCATTCTCCCTTAAGCTCTGCTGAAGGAGAAAAATATATCTATCAGTCTTTTTCCATAAGTCATTGCTTCCACCTACCCGTGGGAACTTTATCACGTTTATTCCCAATCCTACTTAGGATACTTCTTTTCTTAGTTCTTTCCTTATCTTAGGATAATCCCAACCTTTATAGGTTCAATCCATACTTCCTCAGGGTTTCATATATGCCTCATCTGGCATTATTGTTACTATGTCATACATTCCTTACCAAACTTCCATTTTGAAGTTCGGAATATTACCTTTTTTCCTTGTAAGGTTTCTTAGGTCATCCTCATCATTCCTCCTGTATTTTCTGGGTACAGGGTATATCAAAACGTCATTGATCAATACTTTAATAATTCTGTCTATGTTCTTTCCAGAACTCTCTTTTTAATGATCCTTACCGGTCATTGTTGCCTTAGCAAGTCCAACCCATATCATCTGAATTCATAATGTCGTTATTAGGGTTAATGCCATCCCTTGTGCATTCCCAAGGGTTTGTCTTAATTTATGGATATCCTATCCTTAATTCAACTGCCAAGGAATTCTTGCATCCTATATTTGGCAATCAGATCATGTATCCCAAATAAGGGTGTCTTTTCAATCATTCTCATTTGATAATCGATTGGTAACTTAATGCCACCCTCTTCTTTCAGATAGTTATCAACCTATTGGGCCTTCCAAAAGGCAATGTATGCCTATCTGCTCTCTTACAGAACTTGGTAATGGTAGCAAGGATGTTTTGGAAGATATTGGTCGAGTTCAACGTGAATCTTTTAGTACTCATCGTTCTTCTCAAAGGTACTTGCCTTAGACAAAATTTCTACAGCATACTGATCGATCTCTGACCATTTCTATACTCTCTTCATAAACCTTCGTTGTTTACTTTCCTTAGTCATAATATATTCATGGTATTCATGACACCCTAACATCATACATCTCAAGTCATTATACTTCCATTTTACTCGTAATCTTGGACAACCATATACACATGAGTCACTTTAGTACGGGTTACCCCATCCCAAAAAGGTCTAGTAAATTCCCCATCAAAACATGGGTTGTAAAGGGTTTAGTAGAAGACTCCTACAATCTCATTAATATTTCCTTTATATCAGAAGCCCTTGCAGTCGGTGCTTACTTAGAAGCAACCCTGCTTTGTCTTTTCATTGCTGGTCTAGTCACTTTATAGTCCGTTGTGACTTGGCCTCATCTGGCCACACTAAAATAAAAATATATGATTTTAGGGGTTGGCTAATAGCATTACTTTTCTAGCAATTACCGGCATAGTGCCTTCTTCTTTGATACCTTTCTACCTTTCCAAAACTTTACTCCATATAAGTCTTAATCGACTACTCGGCACCGTCTCCGGTCACCTTTCCTCCACTTTTATCTTTTCAACTATTCTTATCAATCCTGCGTGCCACACAAGCTTACCATTCCTGGCACAACAGCCTTTTCATTTAAGTCAATCCTGGAATTTCTCAGTCCGGCTAGTTTCTTACTTACATTTCCTATTTTCGTCCAATCTCACTTCATCATTTTATCACTACCGTCGATTGTAATGCTCAGGGTCCGTTTACTAACCCATTTTACAGCATCCTTACCCAAATCACAGGGTTTGCTCCAATTTTTACTCTCTTCCATGACATTCTCTGATAATCAGAAAGACAAGGTTTGCCAAAATTCACCGAATTCCTTTCCAGACTCAGGGAAATTTTGATCAATCTACCCATCGACTGGTAACACTAAGGAGACCAGTTCCGAAACCTGAAGAATAGTTCTATGAACCTCCTAGTAGGTAGAACCGTAAGCAGTCATAATTAACGAAATAATCGTCATCGGGTTGGAAATTTAACCCCTGGAGAGGAACCAATTATATACATCCCTTAGAATGGAATCAACAGTTTTAAACTGAAACTTGTCACAACGTCCTGATATCTATACGTCCTGATATTCAATATTACCAAATGTTAGTCTACCTAACCCTTTATGCGAAGCGTCATTGGAAGCACAAAGTCTCCTTTTTCCATTAAGCAATGCCAGCTCTTGGTCATTACCAATTTCACCTTTTAGCTCCAGGAAGCTTTTCTCACATTTTTCTCTTTAACTGCTGATCGTATTACTTGATCTATTATAATTCCGTGTCGGAGTAAACTTAAGGTAACTACTATAATCCATTCAAAGAGAAGAAGGAATTTAATATTCCTCTGAATCACATGCATCTAACGTTTCTGGTTCATCATTTAACTGAGTTGAATTAACTCTATAATCAGTCTCTGGCAGTAGTCTCATTACGAGTTCATCTTGACTCACTGGTCTTATCTTCCGGTAGGTTCTGAGATCATTGTCTTGCTTACTACTTCCTTATATACTTTACCCAATCATGCTATCACTTCCCAATGTCTTTACTTTCTAAATGATTCATTCATAAAATGAACATTTTCCTTAATAAAACCACCTTATTAACCTCAATTTGGTTCCATAATTTACAACCTACGATACCTGCCTTCTCATGGCGAATTATTACTGACCATATTCATACTAATTCATTTATCAAATGATATGGCACTTACTGCCTCCTTCTCAACTATTCCTAGGGACTCTGCTCCTCGCCCTAAATTGATGTCTTTAATAATCATACACCCCTCTAGCTCTTTCTTTGTTAAGATGAAAATCTCTAAGGATTCTCATCTATTTCCGTATAAGATCTCAAGTAATTCTTCCAATCCTTCATTCTTGCTGGTACTACATCTGGTAGCCCGGCTATGAATTCAACATGCATCTTCAGATCTCTTAATAATATCTCGGTTCTTTATACTCACTTTTCTGAGCACCATATCTTAATCATCACAGTCATTCTGGCTGCGACCCTCATTACCCATGGGTAAGCTCCTCATCCTAACAGGATTTTACTTATCTGCTGGAACCTCTTCCGGGCCTCTAGTAGGGTACTCTATGGAATTTACCTGCTGATCTTCAGCATATAATAAATCATCATCGCGCTGCTACTCGTATGCCTCAAGGTCTGTTGCCTTACTTGTCGATGCGATATCGAGCTAAGTTACTATCATGATACTTAATAGTTCCCATAAGGGTTTTATAGGTCATCACTACATTAAGTAGTCCGACTATGAACTTGGCAAGAGTTCTTATTATCTTAGTGAATTTATTGTTTTAACGTCGCCTCATCTCTGGGGTTTATAACGTATGCTCTGATACCACTTCTGTAACACCCCCAGATCCGGGGTCCGGGATCCGGTGGTTACGGTTTCCAATTCTGTCCACAACACTTGAACTTTCCTTAACATAAAATAAATTACGTCTCTATAACCCAACACAATAATATAAAACACACCCGTTATAGTCCCAGAGATGAAATCAGAGTAACACTCAAATTTTTATTAATCACATTATGAGTTCTTACAATCCAAAAGAATTTCAATATAAATACATACTCTTTGCCATCCATTTACATAAGGCATACTAGACCATATTCTTGGTACTGAAAGAATAAATATACCCTACCAATAGCTTCTTCTTCAGCTCTGGTAGTCTCATCGTCCTCGCCCGCGTCGAGTGCGCCTTGTGCGAGTCATCTGGTCTAGCTGTTGTTGTGATATAATAATAAAGCAAGGGTGAGCAATAGCCCACCAACAATAATATATAACTGAACGATAATGTATAACAGTTCAAAAGTATCTTTCAAACCATATGCCATGCCTTTACGGAAATGATGCCAGTATAATATGAACGATGAAGTTACAAGGTAACTTAAAGTATTTGTTTGTAGAAATATCTGCTACATCAAAGTAAGCGAGATATTCTTATTGTTATTAAGAAGAGGAACTTGCAAGAAAAGGTTGCAATTCCAGTTATGACCCTTTTCCAACTCTGCCAACAGTAATCATGTTGCAGGAAATAAATAAATTTGGATGATGAACCAATGATGGAGTATTCACCGCGCCCGCTGTTCCAATCTTGATGATCAGTCGAGATCGTACAGCTCAATTTAGATTTACTACCGGTAGAAGGAAGAACTGACGGCTTTACTTGTGTACCGCCTTACTAGCTCTCCCCGGCCAACGGTTGGGCCAAAGGGGATGGACCGGCGCTACTCGGCCTCTTACACGACTCCTAGTTCAAATAGAATTCATGATTCTGAATGTAACGTTCGTCCCCCTTTCCCCAAGTATAATACTTGTTGATAAGACTCCACAAAGTAGTCGTATCTAGTTGGAAAGGAAAATTTACCAATAACTCCCAAGCTATTACTTGGTAACGGATATCAACTTGTTCCAGTAATCTTACCCCTCGAAAGATGAGAAGGTAAGCAACGACTTAATAAGTCAACAGCACCCGAGTTGCGAGTGAAGGGAATACTTTATGACCGGGAAGTCGAAAAGATAAATAACATTTTTCCAAGTAAGGTTCCCTTATTATTAAGAAGATAGACTCAAAGATGAATGATGTCTGGGAACCTTTCTTGATATAAGATTAATAATAATATGACTTTGAAATATTTTCTGTAATAATCGAAGAAGATAAACCTTATCGAGGTTATTCTAAGTATGGAATAAATATTCAGAGAATATTTATTGAATTAAAATATTTTACAGAATATTTGGGAATATGAAAGAATATCTTTAATCAGAGTATTTCTCAAAATAATCCCTGAAGAGATATCAGGGGAATATTTATTGAATAAATAAATATTTAAATGAATATTCAAAACAATATTCATTAATTAATAAGACCTGAAAAGAATATTTAAGGTAATAATCATAATTAATTAGGAAATTTAAATGAATATTCAAAAGTAATATTCATTGAATGAATAATATCTTAAATGAATATCAAGTAATATTCATTTAGTAATCCAAGCCTTAAGGAATATTCGAGATAATATTCGATAATTAAATCAAGCTTCAGATGAATATTAAAATAATATTCATCAAGTATTTAATATCTTAAATGAATATTCGAAAGTAATATTTATTTAATAAAATAATAATCTAAAAGAATATCCAAATAATATTCATCTAACAGTCTCATCTTTAGAAGAATATTCGAAATAATAGTCGATAATCAATTCGACTCTGAATGAATATTGAGAGTATTATTCGTTGAATAGTTAAATTCAAATAATTATTTGAAGTAAGGATCGTTAAAATAATTAGTCTCGAACGAATATTCAAATAATATTCGTCGCCCAAATAATAGAAAATATTTACTTAAATATTTTCCTCCGAGGTAATCTCGATATATCAAGGAATATTGACTCCCGGTCTATTTTTGATTAATAAGATGTATACGCCCTTCTATGAGGGTCTTACAATAATCGGCTTATAACTGATATATAACTATCTAGCTTATAAGCCAACAATAACATTCAGGGAACAAGTATATCACTTCAACTTGAAAGTAGGCATGCATGCAATGGCATATGTATATCAGCATATATATATATATATTTATTCAATCACAACAACAGCCTAAAAGAAGGGAATTGAAACTTGCCTGGTAGTCGAGTACGGTAAGGGGTAGTGGTAGCGGGTCCCGGTTCAGCTTGGTGATCTATAAATAGCCAAGGCATTCGGGATTAATCACTTAACATATTAAAAGTTAAGTTATACTTAATTCGAAACACGTTCTTGAGTTATCTCGTTATACCCCTTTTTGTGGATTACTTTTATCACTGATCCGACCCGACATCCGTTCGTTAATACGACATGTCATTGTACTTATACTTGGGACATACTTAAGTCATATGAGTTCTAAAGTCGATCGTTACAAGCCAATACTATACTCCGAGTTTTATCGTCCGTTTTCTAAGTGTTTTACCGAAGTTATAAAAGAGTCGTCTTTTAGGGGTTCGTTCGCGTTTAACCTCGACTCGAACATTTTTAATAAATCGAAAAATGATCTTTTTGACATACGGTTTTCTTTCACGCCTTCCTTTTTACCTCTAGTATTTATTTACCAAGATTCGCCATGACGTTACATAGTTTACGAGGGTTCAATTACAGTTACGAACTTTCGTTTACGGATTCGAACTACTTTTAGTAATTTGGTCATAAATCCTAAACCGTAAGTCCGTTTCATGCGATCTTTATATCAAAACGAAGCTTGAAACATAATCTATCCTATCATGGCAGAAAATGAAGCTGTACAGTGAGTTATAGCTACTGTGATGCTCGGTGTTTAATAGTCTAACGAAAATTCGGCATTACGACGGCTATAAATCGAACGTTCTAAAATTCATAACAATCAATCCAAGCCACACCGGGCATACTATACATGGTTTTCATCTTAACCAGTCCAAGAAGGTTTCAATTAACCATCATAATCATCAAAACTCTTAAATCATCACTACTAACTACATAATCATGCTTTTATGCATATAACAACACCATAATCTTAACTAATCTAAAACCATCAAGAACATATATAAAACTCAAAGTAAGATCTTGGGTTCTTAAGAATTATACCTTCCTTGGAGAGTGTACAAGCTATAATAACCCTTATATAGTCCTTGTATGGCTTTAACAAAGCTTAAATCATCCAAAGAAACCAAGAAATCAAAGTTAGTTTCTTGAAAACACTATTCACCCTCATCTTTGAGGATTTATTTGAAAATGGAAAACATGGAGTTTGAAGCTAAGATTTCTAGGAGATCATTTTTATGAAATATAGGACTCACCATAAAAATTTGGAGATCAAACAATGGTTGGAAGGTGGATTTTGAAATCTTAAAACTCCAAAATTCGAAGTGCCTTGGTTTTGGGGGAAAAACAGTGAACTTCTCGAATTTATTTACCCATCCAAACGATCTTCAAAAATTATGAAATTAAATCCCCAACTTCACCTTGATGTGTAGAAGCTCCATGAATTTTTTCATGATTTTTAGATGAGTAGATCTAGGTGAAAAAAAATGGCAAAGACCCCTGCCCTGGAAAATGCAACTGCTGGAAAAATGGGGGAGAGGTGGTATTTGCTTCTTTTTCTCTCTTTTCCTCTTGCTTGGCTAGTTGTCAAATGATATTTGTGATATGTATAAGTGGGTATAGCTGCTAATACTCCTCTTAATACAAGTGTCAAAGGTTTATGGTGTGTTAGAAAAATTGATGATGTGAAGCCTTGTTGTTTTCTTCTTGTCCATCCACCTCATTACTTCCTTTTTCATTTCTTTTCTTCATTTCATTTCCACCAAATATTCTTATATATAACCCCAGCTGATCAAGTAGGGTTTTTTTTTTCTCGTTACGTATTTAATCCGTAATTTCTTTCGCGTTTGCTTGATCGCTTAATCTTGTTATAAAGTTCTAGCGATTTCTAGAACACTTGTTATTCTAACTCAAAGGTTTTCATTCTAAATCCTCAAATCATACTTAATAAATAAAATCCTTGAATCCTTAACATTATAATACTCTTGTCTTGATCGTATTGATAGGCTCTTTACGGTTCGGTCAAATATTGTACCGAAAAAGAATTTGGAATTTCTGAATTCCGATCGTTTCTGCATTCACTTATTTCCTCCGCGTATTACTAATATGACTTCGAAACATCCATAACACGTCCCGTACATAGGGTGGCGTGAAAAGTTTTCCAACTTACAAAATCACTATTCATCACTTATTTTTATTTAATTCCTATAGTTGGGAAAATGAACCTGGTTCACCCTCGAGTGTTCCTTAACCTTTTTACGGAACCGCTGGGCTTATAATAGATATTGATTTGGATGACATGAGGGTATCTATTTCTCTCTAGGGAATCTTATCTTAACTTTCTAGGAGATAGATTATTCTAACCTTAGTTATCACCCAATAGCATCCTTCAGGCCATATAACCTTGGAATATATATCCTTTCATTATTCATTCATTAAAACCAGTATTACATTCTAGTTGTAACCCCTATTCATTCTTACATCAATACATAATAAAAAGTTTTAATTCTACCCAAAAATCTGGGTTCTTACAAGTTCTGCAACATGAGATTCAGAAAGGGCAACCGACCACAAAGAAATTCTTCATCTTTCTATAGAGCTGCTAAGGGTGGTGGTAGTTCATCAGGCTACCAAGGTAAAGGCAAGAATACCAGCTACAAATCTCCTTTGGATTTCAAAATGAAGTTCAAATGCTATAATTGTGGTGAAGCTGGACATTTTGCCTCAGACTGCAAAAAGCATAAACAGACTTATCCAAAAGAGACATATGAAGCCCTCAAAAGCAAGTATGAATCGCTGGTGAAGGAAAGACATGGAAAACGAGCTTTATTAGTGACAGAAGGAAGAGCTTGGGATGATTCAGATGAGGAAGATGTTACTCATGTAGAAAACTTTGCCCTCATGGCTGAGACATCAGAGGAACCAGAGGTACCAGTTCTGACTCTTAAAGTAGAAATGTCTATTGATGATTATAAGGAACAGAACGGGGCTCTTAGTGAAGAGATCTATATGTTGTGCAAAAGCCTAGACTCTTCTCAAAAGGAACAGAAAACACTTGTTGCCAAAAGCAGAATGCTTGGGGCAAAAGTGGAAGAGCTAGAGGCTGCTTGCACTGTAGATACTTCCCTAAGAGACTTTATTAAATCTCTGGAGCACAAGCTCATCCTTAAGGAAGAAGTAGAAGCATGTCTTAGGAACAAACTAGCTGAGTTAGAAACTAAATGCGAAGCTTACAAACTAGCTGCTAGTAAAGTGTATGTAGATAATGACACATTTAAGAAGATAACTGGAGTGGGTATAGGACTTGATTATTCTGACCTTCCTAAGAAAGAAGGAAAGAGACCTATTGACCCTAGTTCCAGTGACCGTAAAAAGGAAACACCTAGCATTCTTAAATCAGCTGTCAAACCTATTTACAAACACCTTGTTCCTAGAATAGAAGAAGAAGAGACTGAATTAATAGCTAGATATGAGATTGAGATGGAAGATCGCCAGAAAGCACAACCTATAACTCCTATCAAACAAGTTAAAATCAATTTCCCTAGAGATGAATCTAGACTAGGATTAGGAGCTAAGGCTGTTAAACAACAAGGAAAGAAAGAAAAAGGCATAAAAGAGGTTAAGGCTGAACGAATAAAGAAAGCATGTTATCACTGTAAATCTATTGAACATCTTTCTTATGCATGTAAAGCTAACATAAATGTTCCTGCTGCACATGCCATGCCTACCACACATACAATGAATAATCTGCATCAGAATCATGCACAGTGTGGTCAACCTAATTGTATGCCATGCACTTTTAACGTCATGCAAACTTTTGTGAATTTAATGAATGCATCTAGCCAGTCATGCTTAAATACTGCTGCTAGTTCAAACATCAAGAAAAAGCATGTGAGAGCCAAGACTGTCAGTCCTCCTAAAGTTAGGAGTGACAAACCTTCTCCTAAGACTGACAAATCTGTCAAGTCTGAGAAAGGAAAGGAGATAGTCGAAAGCTCTAGTAATGTTAAGAAAAGTGCATCTCCTGTTGTTAAATCTGTTGATTCTCGATATTATCGAAAAGCCGGGCCCAATCAAAGTTGGGTTCCGAAGAATGTCTAACCAATCTGTCATTGCAGGGGGTTAAGCAGAATAGAAATAAAGTTATATGGGTGCTAGACAGTGGAGCATCGAGGCATATGAATGGAAACAAGTCCCTGCTTACAAAGTTGGTTATGAAGGCTGGCCCTTATGTTACCTTTGGAGATGACAGCATAGGTGTGACTAAGGGATATGGCAAACTGAAGACTGGTAATGTCATCATTGAAGATATTTCCCATGTTGAGGGACTGAAGCACAATCTGTTGAGTATCAGTCAATTCTGTGACAAAGGTTACGAAATTGTCTTCAACAAGAAAGGTGTATCAATCACTCACATCAAGGAAGGCTCATTGGCTTTGAGAGGAGTTCGAAAGGCAGATCTTTTTGTTGCAGACATGGATTCAGCAAATCAGAATGAGGTCACCTGTTTCTACAGCAAAGCCTCGGATGATGAAAGCTGGTTATGGCACAAAAAGCTATCTCACTTAAACTTCAAAACGATGAATGCTCTCGCGAGGCGAGAATTGGTGAGAGATCTACCTCAAATGGAGTTCGCTCCGAAAGGACTCTGTGAAGCTTGTGAAATGGGAAAGTCGAAGCGAGCATCGCATAAAAGCAAAGAAATTTCTAGTATTACTGAGCCTCTGCAACTTCTTCATATGGATTTGTTTGGCCTAGTGAATGTCCTATCTTTGTCTAGGAAAAGATATGCATTGGTAATCGTGGATGACTTCTCCAAGTATACATGGGTATTGTTCGCAATGACGAAAGACGAAGTACCTTTCTTAATCATTGATCACATCACTCAAATTGAGAATGTTTCAACACTTACTGTGAAGACGATTAGATCAGACAATGGCACTGAATTCAAAAACGCAGTGCTGAATGACTTCTGTGTATCTAAAGGAATACGTCGTCAGTATTCAGTGTTTATAGTATTTTTGTTGTTCGTTCACAGGGAAGGACTGAATGTAATATCAAGTTCAAGTATCTTATCTCTTTACGTCTAGAAGTGTGTGAGAAGAATTTTTGGGTTTATGTTTTAACTAAATTAACCAAGAACTAATTATAAGCACTAAGAATTGATTTTAAACTGAGATTCAAATATGTTGGAAAAAAATCTAAGAACTGGGGTTCTTCACTTGGTCTCAATACATGCTCAATATTAATATGATATCTGTGTTCCTACCTTGCTGAAAACAATTCTTCTAAAGTTATACTGCACCCTCCCAGGCTACAATATAGTGCTTACAGCTACACCTTAATTGACACTCCCGTGATACAATCAAAGTATATCTATAAACTGTTATATGCCAAGAATTATATGTCTCACAATTCTCCTATTAATCTCCCGATCTAATATTCAAATTATGTCTGTTAAATCATGTACTAATATTGCAACTTCTCTCCCTAGCTTATTACAATCCCTAGAATACAATCAAAGGTTCATGACTCCCCTAATTGTGTTAAGATCTCATTAACAAATCAGCCAGGCAGAAAATCACATAATCAAGCATGCATGAATACCAAGGAATACTACCCAATCCTCAGATTAGAGAATTAGTTACGCATATTTAATAAAGAAAACATAATAATAATGATAATGAATGAAAACATAATATTGAAGAAAGAATTGAAGATCGAAAGTACCTTGATACGATTACAAGCTATCAATTGTTATGATTTACAATGGTAGGATGTGTTTAAATAGGCTCTACAAATCTTGCCCAGCAAGATATTACCTTCTATTACAATTAGAATTCAATTCAGGTATTAAAAATTGCCTAAAATACAATTAGAACTAGAAAAGGGCAAAACAGTAATTTGTCTGCTCCCATCTATCTGCTGGTCGTGCTTCCTGGGCCCACCACACGCGGCCTGGTCGTGTGAAACCTATCCCATATTGTAGAAAATCTCTCAAGCTTCGCGTGGACTGTAAATGGGCTGAAAATGGACTTCTAGAACTCCAGATATGGCCCAAACAGTATAAGGTGCGCAACCCTTCTAAAAAATCCGAATTTTAATTAATTAATTCTCCAAGAACGATAGAAGCATCAACTTTAATCAACATTCTCGTAAATCTGCACAACTCAGCAAAACACATCAAAACTACAACAACTTGAGTCCAAAACAATCAATTTAAGCGGAACGGAGGCATTCCCAGTGGATATAAAATCCACTTATCAAACCCCCAAACTTAAACTGATGCTTGTCCTCAAGCATAAACAATTACAACTAACTAACTAACTAGTACCACTTCCGTAGGTGATCACGGTTGCATTTGGCATATGCAACAAGCCCTTTAAACCCCTAGGCAGCCCTAGTGGACGAGTAAGGTCTCGTGAGGGCCTATAGCGAATGTACCCACAAAATCCATTTAACCTAATGCAATGCAATGCATGAATGCAACTAATATGAAAATGCAACGATCCCCTTCAAACTAACCAAAACCAACTAACAAGCAAATATCTCAAAGAATGCAACTAAATCCAAATAGAGCTCGACTAAGTCCCCGTATACTAACAATACATGACAGAAACGTGCGT
Organism: Saposhnikovia divaricata; assembly: GCA_036435485.1. Taxonomy (NCBI): domain Eukaryota; kingdom Viridiplantae; phylum Streptophyta; class Magnoliopsida; order Apiales; family Apiaceae; genus Saposhnikovia; species Saposhnikovia divaricata. Next base: position 245,943,158 of record CM071594.1, on the reverse strand, counting down.
GTGTGCGATGCTCATCAGAAATACTCCCAAAACTAGGTCAAAAATCATACAAATTCTTCGCCAAGACAATCACAGGTTTATAAATAGAATAGACTGTAGACACTTCATAACCTAGAAACACCTCCATCCTTATCCAAGGTAGACAGAAATTCATGCTTTATTATTAACTACTACAACACATATATACAATCATGCTTATTTAACCGTGCAATGGATGAGACCCCGAAAGGCTTATACAATAATACCCATGTAGCGAGTGTTAGGTCAGTGGATCCCAGACTATAAAAGCCTTAGGTCACTAGGACTAAGTCCCCTCAGACTTAATTACTCGAGTATTAAAGAGCTCACCCTAGTTAATTTTGCATATAAACAATTTATTGACTTTTTTTTTCCTTTTTTTTTCTTGCTTTTTTTTTTCTTTTTCTACGATCTGGAATGAGCCTTTCTCATTTCCAACCCTAGACTACTCATATAAATATGAGCCGGCTACTAGCCATTTGACACCTAGCCATTATTCACAATTATTTACAATTAAGCATGAAATCCCTGTTTTCCCCCAAACTTAGACTTAATTGTTCTAGGCCATCAAGGGAATAACGAAAATTCTAAATATAATCAAGTGATTAAATCTCAAAACATCCAAACAAGCATGACCTCAACCTAGCCCAAAAGCACCCAATGAGACTGTGTAATTAGTTTTGTTTCCGAAACACATAAGTCAATTTCATAGAAACTATAAATCAACCCTCTATTCATCATTACCACACTCAATTAGACACCTACCTACCAATCAGAATTAGCTCGTCTTAAGGGATCATGAAATATGCATGCCATGAAAATGCAACTAGAATGAACTCACATGGTATACAGAAATAAAAACAGAATGTCCTATATGAAACAAACGTAGATAACACGAACATATATGCATGAATTACTACTACTAATATGCAAAACATGAAATCCTACATGAACACATATATACAACAACAACTACTCATCCCTCAAAACACCCCCAAACTTAAAATATTCAATGTCCGCATTGAATGGAAGTAAATACAAAGGAAAGTAGAAAACATACCTACTCGTCCTCGCTGTCGTCACCCTCGTCATCCTCATCAGAAGAATCCGGTGGAGAGTACGGAGTCCGAGCTCCAAATATAGGCCACTGAGCAGGAGTACTAGGTGACTGAAACTTTGCCTCCAAAGCTATGCCCATGTCCTCAGAATACTGGCGACTACTCGTATACATAGCATCCAACCGCCTAGTCATTCGACGAAAATAAGATTCAAAAACGGACATATCCACCATACGTCGCTGAGGTTCTGCAATTGCCACTCCCGTTGCTCTAGGAACAGGTGGCGGAGCGCCCGCTCCTTGACCACCAGCACCACCAACTATAAAACCGAGACCCCTAAGATGAGGAATGCCGCCCGACCACTCCCCCATCCGGTCAATAGTAACATCATTAATGGAAGACATAGGCTTATACACCGGCTCACCTTCGTACCATTTCACTTTCGAAGTATCACACAAATACGCAATGATAGAAGCATAAGGAATACTGGCCGATGAATTACTTCCCACATACCGAAGAATATTTTGATTAATAAGGTACCCAAGGTCAACATACTCACCCCTGAGAATACCCCATAGCAGAATAGCTCTCTCAACAGTAACATCGGTCACATGGGTTGATGGAAGAATATTAGAACTGATGAAGTAGAACCATGCCCGTGCGAACTTAGACAATGATGCCGCCGGAAAAGTCCTCTTCTCGGTGGTACCCACTCTACACTTCCACTCCGTACCCGGAATACAAAGCTCACCAATGATTGCATCAAGAACAACATCATCCCTAGTCTTCTTCCCCCAATCAGTAGCACCTCTAGGTTTAGGCGGTTGCCTAATCAACGTACGAATCGCACGAGGCGAATAATCCACCTTCTGACCCCTCATAACCGTGGCATTATTCCTTGCTATCGAAGCATTAGCATAGAATTCCCTAACCACATCCAACGAGCCATCATTAGCAAATTCACAAAAGAACGTCCAACCCCGCTCACTAATCATCGCCACCATCTCCTCATACTTATACGGCACAAGCCTTCTTTCATGAATAACCCCCTTCGAAACTAACCTACCATACTCCGCCTTGGCATTCTCATTCACAAATTTTTCCACTCCATCTCCCACAACATCATTCTCATCCGAAGATGGACGAGCACTACTACTACCACCCATTAATCGTTGCCTTTTAGGAGCCATAATCAACAAATATCAAACAAGGCACAATAATCTCCAAACAATTCACCAAATAAAAAAAACCCCCAAATTACACACCAAGAACCCTAGCTTGCAAAATTCACAAATTCAAATAAAAGATGAGATAGAATATTACCCAATTGAATCAAAGAGGTGAACTTGCTAGATGAATCCCAAAAAAAATTTGAATTTAATTCCCCCTTGAACTTTGAATGGATGAAAGTTAAGAATTTGGGATAATATAGAAGTGTTTGTGGGTGTATGGGTGTATGTATATATATATAGGAGATGTAAGTAATAAAGATGAAATTATATGTAGTATAGGATTGGGGTTGTTTAGGATTGAATTTAAGATAGAATGGGATTTAGGAATGATAGTGTTTAGGAGATGAATTGAAATTAAGGTATGTATGGGATTTAGGAGACGAATTAGGATATAGGAAAAAAATTAGGTGAAAAGAGTGAAAAGTTTGAGGTTTAAAGGCAAAAATTCGTGTACAATGCAGGGGAACAGGGCGCTGACTGCGCTGAGGCGCTTGTTGCGCCAGTTGAAGCAGCGTGACAGGGCGCAAACAGCGCGGAGACGCTTGTTGCGCGAGTTGAAGCAGCGTGACAGGGCGCAAACAGCGCGGAGAGGCTCTTGGCGCAGTCCCTGTCTGCGTTACAGGGCGCTTGTTGCCTTGTGGCGCAGTCAGCTTAGGACTGTTCTGCAATTTTGAGTGCTGCTTTTTTTTTTCTTTTTTTCTTTTTTTCTTTCTTTTCACAACAAAATTTTTTTTTTTTTTTCACTCACAATACTCTTTTTTTTTTTTTTTACAAACTCACAACACTCTCTTTTTTTTTTTTTTTTACAAACTCACAACACTCTCTTTTTTTTTACAAACTCACAACACCCTTTTTTTTTTCTCTATATTTTTTTTTTCACACAAATACTACATCACTTGGGTTGCCTCCCAAGAAGCGCTCGTTTAACGTCAATAGCTTGACGTACTTCCTCAATTCATAGTAGGGTCTTGAAGGTGGAGAATGCTCATTCCTTGCTCCACTGTTTCTCCAAGCAGGTATGGCTTAAGTCTCTGCCCATTCACCTTGAATACATCCGACCCTTCTCTAATAATCTCACAAACCCCATTAGGATAAACCTTCACAATCTCAAAAGGACCAGACCATCTTGATCTAAGCTTTCCAGGGAATAAACGGAGTCTTGAATTAAACAATAGAACATGTTGCCCAACCTCAAATTCCTTCTTCTGAATGTGCTTGTCATGCCACAATTTGGTCTTCTCCTTGTAGATACTAGCATTTTCATAAGATTGGAGCCTAATCTCCTCAAGCTCTCCAAGTTGAAGCAAACGCTTCTCTCCCGCAGATTTAAGATTAAAATTCAACTCTCTTGTCGCCCAAAATGCCTTATGCTGAAGTTCCACCGGAAAATGACAAGGCTTCCCAAAGATCAACCTATATGGAGACATTCCAATAGGTGTTTTAAATGCCGTTCTATATGCCCAAAGTGCATCATCAAGCTTTGTTGACCAATCTTTTCTCGAACTTGCCACTGTCTTCTCCAAAATTGACTTCAGCTCACGATTCGAAATCTCAACTTGTCCACTTGTTTGCGGATGATAAGGAGTTGCCACCTTTTGTGTCACACCATACTTTTTCAAGAGATCAGCCACCTGTTTATTGCAAAAGTGCGAACCTCCATCATTGATAATAGCCCTTGACACTCCAAATCTAGTGAATACATTCTTCTTCAAGAACTTCTTCACCACTCTAGCATCATTAGTAGGAGACGCAATTGCTTCAACCCATTTAGAGACATAATCAACTCCCACCAAAATATATTGATTTCCATAAGAAGATGGAAATGGACCCATGAAGTCCATCCCCCACACATCGAAAATCTCCACCTCAAGAATAGATTGTAAAGGCATCTCGTTCCTCCTCGAAATATTCCCAACTCGTTGACATCTATCACATTTAGCCACAAAGTCTCTAGCATCTTGATGCATGGTTGGCCAATAGAATCCTGACTGTAAAACTTTCGCCACTGTCTTCATGCTACTGTTATGACCTCCACACTCTAGAGAATGGCAATGTCTGAAAATATGAGGAACTTCATCATGAGGTACACATCTACGAAACATTCCATCAGCACATTCTTTGTAAAGCAGCGGTTCGTCCCAATAATAATGCTTCACATCATAAAAGAACTTCTTCTTCTGATTATAAGAAAGATTATCCGGCACAACTCCTCCCACAATGTAATTCACAAAATCTGTATACCATGGTGTAGACAAGGACACACCTAGAAGCTGCTCTTCCGGAAATTTATCATTGATAGGTATTTCACCTCCTACCTCTCCATCTCCTTGGTCCAACCTAGATAAATGATCAGCTACCAAGTTCTCAGACCCCTTCTTATCTCGAATCTCAAGATCAAATTCCTGAAGTAAAAGAATCCAACGAACTAGACGAGGTTTGGCATCCTTCTTTGTCATCAAGAAACGAATAGCAGCATGATCCGAATAGACAATCACCTTAGACCCAACAAGATAGGATCTGAATTTATCAAGTGCAAACACCACTGCAAGTAGCTCTTTCTCCGTAGTGGAATAGTTGATTTGCGCGTCATCAAGAGTCTTGCTTGCATAAGCTATCACGTGCATCCGCTTATCCTTCTTTTGCCCAAGAACAACACCCACAGCATAGTCACTAGCATCACACATAAGCTCAAATGGCAAGCTCCAATCGGGAGATGTAACTATGGGTGCAGAAGTAAGTTCCTTCTTCAACCTGTTAAAAGCATCAAGACAACTTTCATCAAAGTCAAAAACACGATCCTTTTCAAGAAGATTGCAGAGTGGCCGAGCTAACTTGGAGAAATCCTTGATGAACCGTCGATAAAAACCAGCATGCCCAAGAAAGCTTCGAATTCCTTTCACAGATGAAGGTGGTGGCAATTTTTCAATAACTTCAATTTTTGCTCTATCGACCTCAATGCCTTTGTTAGAGATTTTATGCCCAAGCACAATGCCTTCCTTCACCATGAAGTGACATTTTTCCCAATTAAGAACAAGATTCGTTTCAGTACATCTCTGCAACACCTTTGATAAACTGGCTAGACATGATTCAAAAGAAGAACCATAAACCGTGAAGTCATCCATAAAGACCTCCATGTCTCGCCCTATAAAATCTGAGAAAATGTGGTTCATGAGCCGTTGAAACGTCGAAGGACCATTACACAAACCAAAAGGAAGCCTACGATAAGTAAAAGTGCCATAAGGACAAGTAAAGGTGGTCTTCTCTTGATCTTCGGGTGCAATAGGAATCTGAAAGTAATCCGAGAATCCATCCAGAAAGTTGTAATACTCATTACCCGCCAACCTTTCGAGCATTTGATCAATGAATGGGAGGGGAAAGTGATCTTTGCGAGTAGCATTATTCAACTTCCTATAATCAATGCAAACTCTCCAACCTGTTACTGTTCTCGTAGGAATCAACTCATTCTTCTCATTGTGAACAACAGTCATCCCACCTTTCTTAGGCACAACATGAATAGGGCTAACCCATTTACTGTGTGGAACTGAATATATGATACCAGCATCAAGCAACTTAGTGATTTCTTTCTTCACCACCTCTTGCAAATTCGGATTCAATCTTCTTTGTCCCTCAATCACAGGCTTATGATCATCTTCTAAGGCAATTCTATGCATGCAAAGAGCAGGGCTAATTCCCTTGATATCTTGAATTGTCCAACCAATAGCTGATTTATATTGCCGAAGAACATGTAATAACTTTTCTCTCTCATCATCAATGAGCAAAGCAGAAACTACCACAGGATATGTATCATTAGGACCAAGAAAGGCATACCTCAAATTATCAGGTAGAGGTTTAAGTTCCACCTGTGGTGCCTCTGAAAGTGTAAAAGCCATCTCAACTTCTGTGTCTCGTACAACCAGTACTTCTTCTTCTACTACATCATCCAACACCCAATCTGCTCCCACGAAGTGTTCATTCTCGAGCTGCACAATGTCATCCACTATGTCAATGGTAAAACAAGTTGCTCCAAAAGGAGGCATCTTCATTGCTTTGTTCAGATCAAATTCCACTTTGTCCTCGCCAACATTCAATGTCAATTTTCCAGCTTTAACATCGATTGTAGTGCCAGCAGTAGCCAAGAATGGCCTTCCCAAGATAATGGGTATCTCGACATCTTCATCCATCTCTAACACCACAAAATCACAAGGTATGACAAATTTATCCACTTTAACAACCACGTCTTCAATAACCCCCAATGGATACTTAACAGAACGATCCGCCAACTGAAGTGAAATCTGTGTCTTTTTAAGTTCTCCAAGACCAAGCCTTTTGCAGATTGAATATGGCATCAAACTCACACTTGCCCCTAAGTCACACAAGGCTTTCATGTTTTCCATCTTCCCAATAGTGCAAGGCAAAGAGAAGCTTCCCGGATCTTTCAATTTCTGAGGAATGGCCTTCTGGATGACTGCACTGCATTCTGCATTAAGAGTAATAGTTTCGGCATCTTCAAGTTTCCTCTTCTTTGTCAACATTTCCTTAAGAAATTTAGCATAAAGTGGCATCTGATTCAAAGCTTCAGCCAACTGAATATTAACGTGCAACTGCTGGAACATAGTCAAGAACTTCTCGTACTGCTTCTCTAAATGCCTGTTGTGAAGTCTCTGTGGAAATGGAATAGGAGGAACATAAGGTGGTGGAGGAACATGCGGCTTTTCTGAATCTTCTTCCTTTTTCCTCTCATCTTCTTTTTCTGCCGTGTCTGCAGCAATCTCTACTGGCTCATCCTCTTTCTCAGCATCACTCTCTTTAGGCTTAAAAACCTCAACCTCGGGCAACTCTTTTCCGCTCCTCAAAGTAATTGCTTTACATTGCTCTTTACCAGTCTGGTCGGGTTGACTAGGAAGAGACCCTTGTTCACGAACACCCATCTTTGAGGCAATCTGTCCAATCTGTGTTTCTAGCATCTTTTGAGATGATGCCATCTGATCTATTCTTGATTCCATATTAGCCAATGCCCCAGAAGTCCCTTGCATAATTTTATTTAGTGCAACCTCCCACTCAGCTGGTTCTTTCTTTGGCGGAGGTTGATACTGCTGCTGTGCTTGATACGGTGGTCGTGACTGAAAACCAGGAGGTTGATTCTGCCTTGGAAATGCATAGGAAGGATTAGCTGCATGATTATTGCTGTAAGAAAGATTATTGTTTGGCCTTTGATTCGGATTGTAGTAAGAATTATTCTACACAGGCCAAGGCTGTCTTCCTTGAATAAAATATGCTTCTTCTGGAAATTGTGGAGCATACGAGTTCTGACTAGCACCATAATCATGATACCCTTCCATAGGTGAAGAAATAGCATTCACATTTACCTTTTGTCCTCGCACCTCCTGAGTTAGAGTATCCAACTTTTGAGCCAGCATGTTGATCATCTCAGATTCTTGTGCTGCTTTTGATGAGCTCGTTCCACTAGGTGCCCATGAATAATTATTAGATGCTAATTCCTCAAGAAGTGCTTTAGCCTGTGTAGTTGGTGCCTTCTTGAAATTTCCACCAGCAGCCACATCCAAACTCAAACGAATATCCGCATTCATGGCCCCATAAAAAGTACTAATGACCTGCTAATCTTCTAAGCCATGATGTGGACACTTCCTCAATAGTGCCTTGAATCTCTCCCATGCCTGATATAGACCTTCACCCGGTTGTGCTTTAAAACTCATAATCATAGTCCTCAACTGTTGCGTCTTGTCAGAGGGATAGTATTTGGACAAGAATGCTGTAGAAAGACTCTCCCATGTAGCAACCGAAGTGTTTGGAAGTTGCTGAAACCATTCCAAAGCTCTTCCCTTAATAGAGCGTTTTGGTGTAGTTTCCGTCATTTTGTGGAGTTGATTGAGGATATGGAATGAAGAATGGAGGCTAATGTCAACAATTAAGAAGTATACAACTCATTAAGAATGAAAGACGGAAGCTCATGCAAAAGGAACGGGAAGAAAAGATGAAAAAACGAAGAAAAATCAAGTTTTCGCCGATTGCAGCCAGGCAAGTTGCCCCGCGAGGCAATCTGCCCCGGATTCAGCAGAATGGCGCCAGGCAAGTTGCCTGGTGAAGCACTTTGCTCGGTGGGCTGCTGCGTAGAAATTCTTCCAGATTTTCGGATTTTTGTTTTGGCCATATCTTGAGTTCTACAAGTCCGTTTTGGGCGATCTTACAGTCCACGTGAAGATAACGAGATTCTCTATCATTCTAAAGTTGTCCAGATGTCCACTTACAATTGGAACGGCCCAGAAATATTGAAGAAATGTCAGCTACGAATTTTCCTTAAAAACAGAATCAATTTAGGAAACGTATTATGTGCCGAACTGCAGAAATTCAACTTTGACAAGGAAATTGCTATAATTCCTACTTCTAATAAGTATGGTAATTGCTTTGGGCGGCTAGAACATTCCAGAATCAGATCTACACATGGAATTTGCAATTCTATTCTCATTCAAGAACGGAAATTGCCAATCTTCTATTCCAACTCTAAAAAGGCAATTGCTTGGTGGACAAGACTTCTAGAGCTTATATAAACACATCCTACCATTGTAATTTAGTAGAACCATTATATATCAATTACTTAGTTTTTTTTGTATCTTTTCATACTTTGTTTTTATCATGGTTTCATTAGATCCCATGATGACGAGAGGTTCGATTATGAACTAATCGTTGTCATGGGATTCTAACTAATTTATTTATGGAGCTTTAGTATCTTGATGCTTTAAAGATCTATGTGTGATGTATATCTAATATCCTCGTATGGTTATGCTTAATTGTTAGATGCGTAGCTAACATCTAATCTGTTAATCTCTTGTGAAGTGAAAGTGGATCTTGAGATTTAGAACTTGCCATGCTAGCATAGGTTCATGATTGTTTATCAACATGATTCGTAGTATGAGATGAAAATACTTATATTGCCCTGTGTGATCTTTATGGATAACTTGCTCTTCAACCGTTATGTTTTCAAATTCTATAGACATATAGGGTCTAAGCATAATTGGTGTCTATTCATCTTCTATCTCTTTTGTGGATGTATGTTTAGTTTGGTATTCGTATACTGAGAAGTAGCGTATACTTGTTTCGTGTTATCCGATCAGATATCATAACCATTGCATATAGTGATTAAAGGCGTCAGATCTAAGCGAAGTATTTAATGAAGTTAGGAGCCCATGTTACTCTTGTAGACATAATTCAATTTCAATTCTTGTTAGTTAGTTAATTCTTAGTTGTTAATTTACTTTCTAGTTAATTTAGTTAATTAAACCCAATTTGTTATTTGTCTTAGCAGTGAGTAATAACCATACATTGTTGCATAGGTACAATAACTCAATTAAAACCATAACCAGATCTCTGTGGGAACGAACTCGACTTATTCATATATTACTTGTGACCACGTACGCTTGCGTGATTTAGTGCAAACAAGTTTTTGTTTAATCGATATTTCTTCAACCCTGCACAATTAACAAAACACATCAAAAATACAACAAACTTGAGGCCAAAGCAATCAATTTAAGCCGAAGTAGAATGTTCCAAGTAGATATAAAATCCAGTTATCACACCCCCAAACTTAAACCGATGCTTGTCCTCAAGCATAAACAATTACAACTAACTAACTAGTACCACTTCCGTAGGTGATCACAGTTGCATTTGGCATATGCAACAAGCCCTTTAAACCCCTAAGCAGCCCTAGTGGACGAGTAAGGTCTCGTGAGGGCCTATAGTGAATGTACCCACAAAATCCAATGCAATGCATGAATGCAACTAATATGAAAATGCAATTAATTTAGTACTAATATCCTACCATACCTTCAAATCCTCTCATGCCATATCAACTTAAGAATCAAAGTAAATACGCAATGTCTTGGTGTCGAAAGTGCAAGTATTCACATAGTCTACTCAATGAACATGCATAAGTTCTCACAAGTCCATGTCAAGTGTAAGAATAAGTTAGTAAACATGCTAAGCCTACAAGAGTACATCTTTGAGACAAAACTCGGGATCTCATACGCAAAAACAAGCAAACACTCACAAACCACTCACAAAAAAATATTCACTCAAGAACAAGGTAAGTGTATCACTCAATTCCAACAAAATCATAAGCATGCTTGACATTTGGTATCAATCTAACTCTTAACACAACATACATCAATGACGATAATCAAAAGGTCTTTATTTGGGTTGTAACGGGGCTAGGGACATGGTATGTCAGATAAGCCAAAACAGGTGAAGTGTCAAAAGCTAGTAGGAACTTATAATAAATCATCCACAACCACCTATTTTTCCCCCCCACATAATTTATTATTTTTCTTCCAACAAAAACGCTGGACTAGTCGACTAAAGTAGGATCACAACAAACACAAACATGCTCTCATAATATAACTTTTTTTTCTCTTTTTTTTTCTTTTTTTTTTCTCTTTTTTTTTCGAGAGCTAAAGCAACAATAATATAGACGATAACAATGATCCCACGATTTTATTACACATGCCGACTATCAAGTAAAAATCCAAACCCAAGTTCCAATATTTCCCCCAAAATTATGACCAACAATAAACCCCTCCTTGCACACCTTATTACTCCCTTAAGCACCCTACTAGCCTTTGACAATGTGGGTTCAAATTAATGTAAGGCCAATACAAGAAAAAGGTCTAGGCAAGTAATGTGGTATGTCACCGAAGAAAAATAAGATTAAGCTCAACGGGTTAACTAATTGATCATGTAAACATGGTGTGGTAATATGGGAAAATATGCGGTTATTCCTAAATGCCTTTATCATTTTAATCGTCAATTAATGTCATGCGTTTCAAGAAAGATCTCAAACAACTGCTAGCAATGCAAACAATCCGTGGACACTCAAGCAAACGAATAAATTGCAACAAATATGCAATATGGCTCAAAAGCTCACTTGGTGGAAAAACATACTCAATCCCAAGCAAAAATCTCTCTAATGCACCTACTTGTATTCAAAGAATGCAAACTAAATCAACTTGCACATATTCATGTCCTTCTAATTACTTACAACATTCAATAAGTCTACTAGCTTCAACTTACTAGTGTATGTGTGTGTACAAGAACAAAGCGTATCACTTCTCAATCAAAAAGCGTCAACAACACAAAATTCCTATCAAGCATGGATGCAAATGCAAACTATTATGAACTCACATGATATACGAATATAAAAACACAATGTCCTATATGAAACAAACGTAGATATCACGAACATAAATGCATAATTTACTAATACTAATATGTAAAGCATGAAATCCTACATGAACACAATGACTAACAATCACATATATATACACTACTTATCCCTCAAACCACCCCCAAACTTAAAATATTCAATGTCCCCATTGAATGGAAGTAAATACGAGGGAAAGTAGAAAACATACCAGTATACAACAATGCTTGGGTTGCCACCCAAGAAGCGCTTCTTTAACGTCAATAGCTTGACGTTACTTCCAAGCCTCCATTAAGGATGATAATAGTTTGCCTGGTCCTCTCTTCGTGAAACTTCATCGTCCTCACGGCGGCACACTTTCTGCCCCTTCTCCTCGCTTGGCCTATTCGTATAACAAATATGTCCTATTCCAATGCCTTCATCAGCTGACCCAAAATCTGTCAATTTGTAGAACAACACACCTTCGCGGGCTTCGGTTGAATATAATGGAGGAGGATAAATGTAAGTTTCTGAAGCCTTTGGGTCCTCAAAGAGAACTTCCTCCATTGGCTCTAATGCGCTACCTCCATCTTTAAACTCTGAGTCAAGTAGAAGACCTGCATCTTTCCCATGTTCTTCAGCCTCTTGGTACGCACATACCAATTCTTGAAATTTGTGCAGCTCATCAGTGTCTGTCCCATATAGTGCCCTTTCCAAATCATCCACCATCTTAACATGATCAAATTCCTCACATGGCTTGCGAATGCTCACCTCGTCTTGGAAATTATCTTCTTCAATTATGCATGCAGTACCTTGCTCCAAGTCATCATTATTTTCTGGTATTGCTTCTGGTGTGAATTGTTGTTTCTCTTGTTCCGAGGCTCTCACAGCTTGAGCAACTAGAATCTCCAAAGATTTGAGAGACTCCTCGCTACTCTTTACAAACATCATAATCTCCTCCCTAGTAGGAACCTCATCTGACTGAAAAGTAGGAGTAGGTTGCTGATGTTGAAACTCTTCACTTCCATAGTAATATGACATATCTGGAACATCTTGCTGGTACTGTTGAGGATGGTATGGAAAATATGGTTGTTCCTCATAAGTGACATATGGATCAAATCCTTCGTAGTAACAATATTGTGATGGATCATGAACGCCCAAACACTGCTCACATTGATAAGGCATGGATGTACTCGAATATGCCCACCATGGCAACTCCTGACCTGCCATCTTCAACTACTCAAGTACCTGAGACACACCGAACTAAACAAGATAGCTAAGAACTAATCCGAGTCAGTGAACTCTAACGACCACTATTGACAAGCACATAAACCAAAAATAAAACACCGATGATCCCCGACAGCGGCGCCAAAAACTTGTTTGCACTAAATCACGCAAGCGTACGTGGTCACAAGTAATATATGAATAAGTCGAGTTCGTTCCCACAGAGATCTGGTTATGGTTTTAATTGAGTTATTGTACCTATGCAACAATGTATGGTTATTACTCACTGCTAAGACAAATAACAAATTGGGTTTAATTAACTAAATTAACTAGAAAGTAAATTAACAACTAAGAAATAACTAACTAACAAGAATTGAAATTGAATTATGTCTACAAGAGTAACATGGGCTCCTAACTTCATTAAATACTTCGCTTAGATCTGACGCCTTTAATCACTATATGCAATGGTTATGATATCTGATCGGATAACACGAAACAAGTATACGCTACTTCTCAGTATACGAATACCAAACTAAACATACATCCACAAAAGAGATAGAAGATGAATAGACACCAATTATGCTTAGACCCTATATGTCTATAGAATTTGAAAACATAACGGTTGAAGAGCAAGTTATCCATAAAGATCACACAGGGCAATATAAGTATTTTCATCTCATACTACGAATCATGTTGATAAACAATCATGAACCTATGCTAGCATGGCAAGTTCTAAATCTCAAGATCCACTTTCACTTCACAAGAGATTAACAAATTAGATGTTAGCTACGCATCTAACAATTAAGCTTAACCATACGAGGATATTAGATATACATCACACATAGATCTTTAAAGCATCAAGATACTAAAGCTCCATAAATAAATTAGTTAGAATCCCATGACAACGATTAGTTCATAATCGAACCTCTCGTCATCATGGGATCTAATGAAACCATGATAAAAACAAAGTATGAAAAGATACAAAAAAAACTAAGTAATTGATATATAATGGTTCTACTAAATTACAATGGTAGGATGTGTTTATATAAGCTCTAGAAGTCTTGTCCACCAAGCAATTGCCTTTTTAGAGTTGGAATAGAAGATTGGCAATTTCCGTTCTTGAATGAGAATAGAATTGCAAATTCCATGTGTAGATCTGATTCTGGAATGTTCTAGCCGCCCAAAGCAATTACCATACTTATTAGAAGTAGGAATTATAGCAATTTCCTTGTCAAAGTTGAATTTCTGCAGTTCGGCACATAATACGTTTCTTAAACTGATTCTGTTTTTAAGGAAAATTCGTAGCTGACTTTTCTTCAATATTTCTGGGCCGTTCCAATTGTAAGTGGACATCTGGACAACTTTAGAATGATAGAGAATCTCGTTATCTTCGCGTGGACTGTAAGATCGCCCAAAACGGACTTGTAGAACTCAAGATATGGCCAAAACAAAAATCCGAAAATCTGGAAGAATTTCTACGCAGCAGCCCACCGAGCAAAGTGCTTCACCAGGCAACTTGCCTGGCGCCATTCTGCTGAATCCGGGGCAGATTGCCTCGGATCAAGACTCTCACATTTGAACTTGAATAACATCAATGAACTGATCAGAAAGGATCTTGTAAGAGGACTCCCAAAGACCCTGTTAAATGTTGATGGCCTATGTGACTCATGTCAGAAGGCTAAACAAAGGAAGTCATCTTTCAAGAGCAAAACAGAATTTTCTATCACTGATCCCTATCATCTTCTGCATGTTGATCTCTTTGGTCCAGTAAATGTTATGTCTATTGCAAGGAAGAAATATGCTTTAGTCATTGTTGATGAATACACTAGATTCACCTGGGTGTATTTTCTAGCAAAGAAGGATGAAACTGCATCGACTCTGATGGAGCATGTGAAGCTTCTGGACAAAGGATCAAGCAACAAAGTCAGAATCATCAGAAGTGATAATGGAACTGAGTTCAGAAATGCAACAATGGAAGAATTCTGCAAGGAAAATGGAGTGAAACAAGAATTTTCAGCACCTGGTACACCACAACAAAATGGTGTAGTTGAAAGGAAAAATAGAACCTTAATTGAAGCTGCCAGAACTATGCTTGATGAAACAAAATTACCAACTTATTTCTGGGCAGAAGCTGTTCAAACTGCTTGTTTTACTCAAAATGCAACACTGATCAATAAGCATGGAAAGACACCATATGAGATGGTGAAGAAAAAGAAGCCTAACCTGAAATACTTTCATATTTTTGGGTGCAAATGTTTCGTTTTGAAGACTCATCTAGAACAGTTGACCAAGTTTGAGTTAAAAGCAGATGAAGGAATTTTTGTTGGCTATCCACTGTCAACAAAGGCATTCAGAGTTTACAATCTGAGAACTAAAGTGATCATGGAATCTATACATGTTTCTTTTGATGATAAGAAGATAATTGGACTTGAAGACAAAGACGAATATGATCAACTGAACTTTGAAAATTAAGTTTTAAACTCTGATGAAGGAAACTCTGATGAAACAATTCTGACAGACTCTGTTGAAACAAACTCTGAACCTCTACTGGTAAATTCTGGAGAAACTTCTCAGTCACAACAAAGAGGAGAACCAGTTGAGGGGGAGCATGATCAAGATGAAGACTCAAACACTGATACTGAGTCAACTGAAAAATCTGGATCAAACTCTGATGCTTCAAACTCTGAAAATTCAAATTCTGACTCTGGACAGTCAAGTTCAGGGGGAGTCTCAGAAAACGAAGATAGATCACAACAGAATCAGGAGAGCATGGATCAAGGGGGAGGATCACATGCTGATAGAAGTCATTTGCCTTCTGCTAGGAAATGGACTAAATCACATACACCTGATTTGATAATTGGTGATCCAGATGCAAAAGTAAAGACAAGAAGTGCTACTGCAAGTGAATGTCTATTTCATGCATTCTTGTCTAAAAATGAACCAAAGAAAGTGGAAGAAGCTCTTCAAGATGCAGACTGGATAACAGCAATGCAGGAAGAGTTAAATGAATTTGAAAGAAATGAAGTTTGGACCCTTGTACCAAGACCAAAGAACAGATCTATTGTGGGTACTAAATGGGTTTTCAGAAACAAGACTGACAGTGAAGGTGTTATCACAAGGAACAAGGCTAGACTGGTAGCAAAAGGTTATTCACAGCAGGAAGGGATAGATTATGATGAAACATTTGCTCCAGTAGCAAGATTGGAGGCAATCAGAATTTTTCTAGCATATGCCTCTCACAAGAAATTCAAAGTGTTCCAGATGGATGTGAAAAGTGCTTTTCTGAATGGAAAGCTTGAAGAAGAAGTGTTTGTTGAACAACCACCAGGATTTGTGGACCCCAAATATCCAGATTATGTCTACAGGCTAGATAAGGCACTATATGGACTTAAGCAGGCACCAAGAGCATGGTATGAGACACTTGCTCAGTTTCTTCTAGAAAGTGGATTCAACAGAGGAACAATTGACAAAACTGTTTTATTTCAATCAAGGAAGTGACCTCCTTTTAGTTCAAATTTATGTTGATGACATCATCTTTGGGTCTACTAATGATAAACTCTGTAAGAAGTTTGCCAAGCTCATGCAGTCCAGATATCAAATGAGCATGATGGGAGAGCTTAGTTACTTTCTAGGCCTACAGGTGAAACAAACAGAAGATGGAATTTTCATTAATCAAGAAAAATACACCAGAAATCTTCTCAAGAAATTTGGTATGCTTGACTGTTCATCTGCATCAACTCCCATGGCAACAGCAACTAAACTGGACAAAGACACAGGAGTTTCAGTGGATATGACAAACTACAGGGGCATGATAGGATCTCTTCTATACTTGACAGCTAGTAGGCCTCACATCATGTATGCAACCTGTCTTTGTGCAAGGTTTCAGGCAGATCCTAGAGAGCCACATCTGACAGCTGTGAAAAGAATCTTCAAGTATCTCAAGGGCACCATATCATTAGGTCAGTGGTACCCCAGAGAATCAGATTTTAAGCTACTTGGGTATTCTGATGCAGACTTTGCAGGCTGTAAGGTAGACAGAAAGAGCACTAGTGGAAGTTGTCAATTTCTTGGTGACAGACTTGTTTCCTGGTACAGCAAGAAACAGAAATCAATCTCCACATCTACAGCTGAAGCAGAGTATATTGCAGCTGGTAGCTGTTGTGCACAGATCTTATGGATGAAGAATCAATTGCTGGATTATGGATTGAGGTACAGTAATATACCTATTTACTGTGATAACCAAAGTGCTATTGCTATGACAGGTAATCCAGTACAGCATTCAATGACCAAGCACATCAGCATAAGGTATCACTTCATCAAAGAACATGTGGAAGAAGGAAATATTGAACTACATTTTGTCTCTACAGAACAACAGCTTGCAGATATCTTCACTAAACCATTGAGTGAAGCTACATTTACAAGGCTGGTTAATGAACTAGGAATGATCTCTGGTTCTGACTAGAAAAGTTGGTTAGACTCAAACTTTACTTATGTGATGTATTAATCATATTTCCTGATTGGTTAAATGTTGAGTGAGCTCTGTTGATTAAACTCTGTTATGCATACTCTGCTAAACTCTGTCAGCATGTCTGTATGTCATACACTGTTAATAAGTTTGATAAACTCTGTGAACTTTGAGTTGATTTTTGTCTGAATGAAAACACCAATGAAGAAATATGTATGAAGCATGATTCTCAGCAATTAATCATGAATCTTTCTGAGTTATTGAGATCTAATCTTAGATTGTGCAGAAAGTTAACACAGCATGATACTGGCTCATATTTATAGCATCTCTTAGTTTATTTTGTCCTAAACTCTGAGTCTATAAATACTGTGTGCATTACCTTTCATGAAGAACTACTGATGTTGATGAACTCTAAACTCTGTTAGTTATACTCTGATAAAATAAAATGTTTACTGCAATACCCCAAAGAAAATGTATATAGGTTGTTATACTCCTTTGAGATTATGTTGGATACTAGGATGACCCAGGAACCTATTGGTATATAATATGTGCTAAAATTCTCTGATTTTTGGTGACTAGTTAAATACTAGGATGACCCAGGAACTTATCAAAATGATAAGGGCTAAAATTTTTGAATTTTTGGTGACTGGTTCCAACCTCTGATTACTGGAATGAAAAATAAATAAAAAAAAATGAAAAAAAATAAAAATAAAAAAAATAAAAATAAAATAAAAAAAATGAAAAAAAAATGTGTATATAAAGGGGGTATAAAATAAAAATTACTGTATAAAGTTCGATTACTTTAGAGTTTAGCTTTCATCATACAGTCAGTGTTTACTATGACAGTTTGTGCATCCAGTGTTTATTGATTTACTTTATGGATTCTATGAAAAATTAGATGCTCTAAAAATTGACTTAGTAAACTCTGCTTCACACACACAAATACTCACAACTGTGCAATTTATGAAAAGGTTTCGGTGATAAAGTTGGAGAATTGACAAACGCTGTTGATTCGTGATTTTTACTTTAAGGTAAATTTTCACTTGGAAAATTTGAAAGTCTTGGAGTTAGTAGGATTTTTGACAACTGTTGATCAGTGGATAATTGATGAATGTGCTCTTTATATGATTACTTTAATTAGTTTTCATATTCTCTTCTTGATGCATTTTCTTGAAGAACAGTTCATATAACACAAATAACAGTTGCAGAACACAATGAATATGATTAGAAAAACGAAATTTTCATTGATAATAAGAAAGAGATTACAAGCAAATATTACATCTTTTTGTTCTCTCTATTTGCTAATCTATTCAACAGGAAAGTAAAAGGTCCGTCCACACCACTCCATTGTTAGCAAAAATTCCCAGATCCCATCTTTGCCACTTTGTTTGGGTGGAAGTTGAAGGGATAATGTTATTTTTGCTGACATATTCATTAACAATGGTTGGTGGTGGTGGATGAGGATGCCTTCGAGGAGAGCCATGCCAATGTTGCTTGGAGGGCAGCATCGATGTCGATCACCCTTGCAGGTTTCTCTCTCTCGAGCTCTTCCAGACCAGCATCCATTTGCAGCCACAGCGTCTCAAGCTGCCTTTCCCACTCAAACGCTTCAAATTCTTCACGCGTATAGCTGAAGATGTCCCTATTCTCGACAAGATGAAGGTTTTTCTCTTTGATGGTAAGGTTGGCCATTGTTTTTCAAAAGTATTTGGTTTGAAAGGTTTGTGATTTTACAGGGGAGACTGAAAGGTTAAAGGTTTAATGAAATAATCTGAGCAAGTCTCTAGGCCTTAAATAGAGATGGGTAAGAACGAAGTCCTTAATCGCTTCATATTCTGGTTATTAAAGGCAACAGGTAAACGATTCAAATTCTGATTTTACTTGGGTCCAGATATTTTTAAAAGAGTATTATTTGATTTTTGTTAAAATCAAATATTTTAATATTTTAATTTTAATATACTCTTTTTAAAAATAGGCGCACATGACCCACTCGCCCTTAATGTGTCCCACTTACCTATTATCGTGTCCCACTACACATTAATCAAGGAACTGATTGAGTGTTTGCTACATAAGAGATTGAGTTTTTATTAATTTAATCACTTTTGTGTCCAAACGAGTTTGCTTTATTCTTACTCTCACAGTTCTCTTATTTCTCTCTTGGGCACTCACGCAAACACCTTTTCTACATACATATCTTTTCGAAATTCTTGGAAATTCTTAACTCAATGACATCTAAAGCATTCACTGCTCTTGGCTTACGGTTTGTTCCTAATAACTATGAAGCTCCACTCTATCATGAACGCGTTCCAGAATCGTTTCATCTCATGCAGAACTTTTTGAGGGATTCAGAGATTGGACAAGCTCTGACTGGACCTGCTACTCTTTCTGCGTCTCAAATTGCTTCATTCTGGAAGAATTCAGTTTATGTGGATGGAGGAGAAAGTGGAACTCCTACCATTATCTTCACTTACGAAGACCAAGACCATGTGATTACTCCACAGACTGTACGAGAAACAATGGGGTTTGATACACATACTTCTTATACTCTCGTTAATGAAACTTATCTGAGAGAGATGCTACAAGAGATAGGTTACATGGAATCTCTTGACAAGCTCGGCAGTATAAAAAGGCCAAATCTCAGAAAAGAATGGAATTTCTTCTTTGATTGCATAACGAGGACGTTCCAGAAGAAAGTCACAAACTGGGATGCTATTCCAATAGACAGTCTTCAAATCGGGTATTCTCTGCTCTATGGTTCTAATTTTGATTTTGGTCGACATGTTTTGATGAGCTTAGGTGATAAATTGTCAGAGTCTACCACTGTCTATTATGCTCGTTTCTGTCAAATGTTGTTTAATGCATGTGTACCTGGTCTTCAAATTGATGAAACTGATGAAATTGATCCGTTTAGAGTCAATAAGCGCATATTCTCTTATATGACTAACAAGGATGTTGGTAAAGAAAACCTTCCTGAGTTTG
The DNA here is from genome assembly GCA_036435485.1 of Saposhnikovia divaricata. Classification (NCBI taxonomy): domain Eukaryota; kingdom Viridiplantae; phylum Streptophyta; class Magnoliopsida; order Apiales; family Apiaceae; genus Saposhnikovia; species Saposhnikovia divaricata. The sequence continues at coordinate 245,922,992 of CM071594.1, read as the reverse complement.
TCATGCCTCTTGTTCTACGAAATTTTCTAAATCAACCACAAGAACCACAACAAGACCAACAGGAACCACAACACGATGCACCACAACAAGATGAACCTGAACAAGAACCACAACAACCTGAACTACACCCTGAACCTCAACCAGAACCAAACACTGAATCACCTACAAAGCAACCTTCACCCACTTCAAACACAAACTCTGATTCGTCACAATCTTCACCAGCATCACAGTCTAGAATGCAAAGAGTTAAGAAGGCAGTTACTAAACGACGTGCAAGTCTAAAGCAGGAAGAAGAGACACAAAGCAAATCAAAACGGAAATCTCCTGAAGCTGTTTACACTAGAAGGGGGAAAAGAATGAAAGCTCGGGCAAACATATCTAAGTCACTCTCAGTGGTAGAACCAACTCCACCAACTAGTGAAGAGGATTCAGATAATGTACCTCTAGCAAAATGAAGAAAAGTGATATTCTCTGATCCTGTGGATGAAGATATTGAAGCTCCAGAGGTTGTTTCACAGCAAACACCTCTTGTTGAGGTTGAGAAAGATGCAATACCTGCAGAGGAGGATAAAATGCCTGCAGAAGAGGATGCAAGAGATGGTGTTTCTCCAATAAATGATGTTCCTGATTCATTTATGCCATTCTCTGATCCTATCTCTAATATTGGTGTAGCTGATCAACCTACGTCTGTTCCTTCTGAAGCTGTGGCATCTCATACTGAGATAATATCTGATGCTCATCACACTGTTGAAGAAGGTGAAGAAATTGATCAGGGAACCAAAGTAATTTCTCAGTCAATGTCTGTTGCTGAGCCTGAGCAACATGAAGAAAATCCTGAAAAGCCTACAGAAGATATTGCTAAACCTATGGCTGAAGATGAACCAGTTAAAGCTACAAGTGTTGAAGCTGAAGGTGACAGTAGTGCAAACTCTGATACTTCTCTGAGTGCACCAGTACAAACTGATGATAAACATACACCTTTTAATCAACCTTGTACTTCTCATGAAGTTGAGAGAGCACAATTTGCCAAGAATGCTGCTGAATGGTACAAAGAAGATTGTATTTTTCCACCAGGAAGAGCAGCTAAGTTTGTCAAGCAAAGTGCTGATACTATCTCTAATCCAGAGATTCTTTCCTGCTTGAAAGCAACTATAGTTCAAGTTAAAACTCTGGATAGACGATTTGATGATACTAATTTGGCAATCACTTCTTTGCGAAATGAGGTTGTAGCTAGAGAGATGAAAATGGAAACACATTCAAAACTAGTGACTACAAAATTCTCTAAAGCTCAAGACAATATCCTTGCCAGACTGAGTAAAGTTGAAGAGAACCAGTCTGATTTATCTGCTAAAATTGATTCTATTGCTACCTCCCTGGAGTTAATTACTTCTATCCTTATGCCTGATGATGTCAAAAAGGGGGAGAGAGTTGTCAGAAGGGATAGTGCTGGAGATGGAGGGGCAAGTAACAAAGGAAAGAAAAAGGCTGAGGAGGTTCAAACTCTGAGAACTAGTAAGTCATCCAAATCACAGTCTGTTGGGAGAAGTACTGATACTCAAGGAACTTCAAGGACCAAGAGTTTACTGTTATCTTCAAATCCACAAACTGATGAAGAGTTGGTTGCTAAGTTGTTCATTGAAGAGAATGAGGAAGGAGTAACGATTGAGGACATTGAAGCTGAGGAAAAGAGTTTACAAGAAGAACATCTTAAAGCTTTAAAGTCTGATAAGGTACAAAAAGAAAAAGCTCCTAGGCCTATTCTTAAAGGCATTGTGATCAAGGAAAATGTTGATGCTGATCAAAGATCACATTTATCTAAGAAATCAACAGAAGCTGAAGCTAAACTCAAGCTGAAAGGCATTGCTATGGAAGGAGAAGATTAAAAGAAGAAAGATACAACCTCTATTTCTACACAAGTTGTACAGAAGAAAGAAAACACAACCTCTGTTGCTACACAAGTTGTGTCTAGACCTCTATCTTCTCAGTTGAAATCAGTTTTTGGTAAAGGAACACTTCATGATCCAAATCTAGTATCTGGAGCTCCTATGGATTTTTCTGATGGAAAAGCTTTATCTGGCAAGATTGGAAATAATAAGGCTGGACTAGGCTCACATAGAGACAGAAAGCAATATACTGGTCCTAGAGATCCTTCTTCACTGGCTGTTCCAGGTCGTGGTGTTCCTCAAGAGAGTCTGGATAGACTGGAATCAGTGCAGTTGGTTCGTCAGAAGAGTTTAGACAAAGATTTTCTTCTATACTTCATGGCTGATGGGACAGTATTCAAAGTTGGTGAGGATGATATCGGCTTGAAATGTTGGGAAGAACTAGAGTATGTTCTATATCTTCTCAAGGTGAATAGTCGAAGGACTCAGTCAGTTGCCAATGTACTCAGACAGAAGATGACTCAGAATCTGGCAATTAGAGGACAGAAATACAACAGCAGATATATTCCTAAGTACAGGGATTATCAAGGCAATCTCATTGAAATGAAGAAAGGTACTGCAAAGTTAAAAACTGATTTGGGAATCACAGTACTTGACTTCAATACTCAGGCAGAAAAAGTCAGATTTATCAGACTGGGTAATGAAATGAGAAGGAACAAGATTTATGATCTTAGGGCTGCTATTTACCAAACAGATGAAAGTGATCCTCAACTCAGAGAAATCAAAGAAGCAATGAAGATTGAACTTGAAAATGCAGAAAGAAGATTGCTGATTGATTATCTCAGAACCATGCCAGATCTTGAAATGATTAGAGATTAAGTTCTATAAGAATTTTCTTATTCTCTATAGTTTTTAAGCTTAAACTCTGAATCTGTATAAACACTGTATTTATCTATTTGTTTTGACATCATCAATTACTGTCATTAACTTGTACATTTTTGCTAATGAACAAGTTGGGGGAGATTGTTAAATATAATTGATGTGTTTTAATCAGTGTTTAAGTGTTACAGGGAGTTATCAGAGTTTAGCTGGAAGCAGTCAGAGTTTGCGTAAACTCTGACAGTTGGAAGCTCGACACAGTTTGTTAAACTCTGTCTGGAGGAAGTGTGTCTACTGTTCAACAGTGATTAAAGATTAATTATGGAAGCGATATCTTTGAAGATTGGATAGCTATCAAAGAGATCGAGTTGACATAGGAGACGTGTGACAATCTGTAATTGATATCATTGTATAGCTGATTATTAGGAATATCAATTAGAGATTGTATCGTAGCTGTATGTTATATAAATACAGATAGGTTAACCCTAGAAGGGAATCGATAACGAATTATCATTATTGTAACCTAGCAGCTCTTTGTGATATTTTACATCACGAAGAGGGTTTGAAATACAAGAAGTTTTTTCAGTGCATAAACGCTTTTACTTGTTAATCTCTCATACAAAGTTGATTAATATTTGTGTATTAATTTCTTTAATACTAGAGTAATTAACATTAACAATATTCAACATTAACAACTGCTTTGGTCATACACTCAGAAAGTGATTCACCAAACTCTGATTATGATTCAAATTCTTCTGAATCATCTGACTCTGAGGATGATGAAGAAGAAATGAGAAAAATGGCTGTGCTGATGGTGAAGACTTTCAAGAAAATGGGCTTCAAAATCAACTTGCTTTGGTCATACACTCAGAAAGTAATTCACCAAACTCTGATTATGATTCAAATTCTTCTGAATCATCTGACTCTGAGGATGATGAAGAAGAAATGAGAAAAATGGCTGTGCTGATGGTGAAGACTTTCAAGAAAATGGGCTTCAAGAATTTCAAGAAAGGAAAAAGGTTTTCTAGGGATTCAAATGAAGACAGGAAAAGCTACAGGAAGTCTGATAAGAGAGATTCTAAAGGGAAGAAGGATAAGTCTGAAATTCAATGCTACAAGTGTAAGGAGATGGGTCACTATGCTCCTGAGTGCAAGAAGGGTAAAACTGGAAAGGTACTCTACACTAAAGGCGGAGATTGGGCAGATACTTCAGATTCTGATGAAGAAGTGAACTATGCTCTCATGGCTACTACTGAATCAGAATCCTCTGAAAATCAGGTACCTCCAACTACCTATGCTTATAATATTGATGACATTGCTCAATTAAGAATTTTTCTTAAGTCATTGCATATAAGTTATAGGGATCAGACTTTAGAAAATGAGAGGATAAAAGCTGAAAATTCTGAACTTAAAGAGAGAAACAAACTTGTTGAAGAGAAACTTGAAAACATGCAACAAGTTCAGAAAGAGAGAGATGATGCTGTTTCTATAGAACAGGATTTGCTTCAGAAATATAAACAACTAGAATCTGAGTTGGAGGAAGCAAATAAGAAAATTAGGACTTGGAATAATTCTGGAAAGGACACTCAACAGATTTTTCAAACAGACACTGTTGGTCTAGGTTATAATGAGGGAGATGAACTTAGATTTCAAAATCAAGTTAAAGTCAGAACTAAATTTGTTCATGGAACCAGTAAATTTTTGTCTGAGAATGAAAAAGAAGTTGTCCAAAGAAAACCAGTAAAAACTAGTGTTAAACAGGTTAATATTGGTTCAATGACAGATAAACAACTCAAACATAAACTGAAGGAGTTAAAATCTGTTGAGAAAAAGAAAGTGTCAAACAAGAACAGAAATGGAAAAGTAGGCATCACTTCAGGAAATAAACCAATGCTTGCTAGTTATGCTCCAAGAAAGACATGTCATAACTGTGGTAGTACTAAGCATCTTGCAAATTTCTGCAAGAAAAATAAAAATATAAATTCTTTACCTACAAAGTCTGAGGTAAAGAAGGATTTTGCTAGAACTAAGCCACAGACTCTTTGCACACACTGTGGAAGCACTTGGCATTCCATCTATACTTGCAGAAAATATCATGCTATCTATCATAATTACTATGAACTGAAACCCAATCTAAAATGGGTTAAAGTTGATACTGCAAGTGTAAACACTGATACTGTTAGCTCAAACTCTGATAATGTTAATTCCGCTGCAAAAGCTAACAAAGTTAAGAATGCCAAAGGATCCAAGCAAGTCTGGATCCTTAAAACTAATCCTCAGTAATTGTTTGTGATTGCAGGGTAACAAGGAGGCAACCCTAGTCGTGGACAGTGGATGTTCAGGACACATGACTGGAAATAAAGCCCTGCTATCAGAATATGAGGAGAAGGCTGGCCCAAAAGTTTCCTATGGTGATGGCAATATAGGAAGAACATTGGGATATGGCAATATCAATCTTGGAAATGTCATCATCAACAATGTAGCTCATGTCCCAGGACTCAAGCATGACTTGCTATCTGTGAGTCAAATCTGTGACAAGGGATATCATGTAGATTTCCAACCTGAATATTGTGAAGTTATCAGCAAATCTACAGGAAAGGTTGTTCTAGTTGGTCACAGGCAAAACAACATTTATGATATCAAGCTTTTGATAGACTCTGTTGGAAAAGTTGTTTGCCTGTCTACAAGAATGTCTAGTGAAGAGAGTTGGAAGTGGCACAAGAAACTCTCACATTTGAACTTGAATAACATCAATGAACTGATCAGAAAGGATCTTGTAAGAGGACTCCCAAAGACCCTGTTAAATGTTGATGGCCTATGTGACTCATGTCAGAAGGCTAAACAAAGGAAGTCATCTTTCAAGAGCAAAACAGAATTTTCTATCACTGATCCCTATCATCTTCTGCATGTTGATCTCTTTGGTCCAGTAAATGTTATGTCTATTGCAAGGAAGAAATATGCTTTAGTCATTGTTGATGAATACACTAGATTCACCTGGGTGTATTTTCTAGCAAAGAAGGATGAAACTGCATCGACTCTGATGGAGCATGTGAAGCTTCTGGACAAAGGATCAAGCAACAAAGTCTGAATCATCAGAAGTGATAATGGAACTGAGTTCAGAAATGCAACAGTGGAAGAATTCTGAAAGGAAAAATAGAACCTTAATTGAAGCTGCCAGAACTATGCTTGATGAAGCAAAATTGCCAACTTATTTCTGGGCAGAAGTTGTTCAAACTGCTTGTTTTACTCAAAATGCAACACTGATCAATAAGCATGGAAAGACACCATATGAGATGGTGAAGAAAAAGAAGCCTAACCTGAAATACTTTCATATTTTTGGGTGCAAATGTTTCGTTTTGAAGACTCATCCAGAACAGTTGACCAAGTTTGAGTTAAAAGCAGATGAAGGAATTTTTGTTGGCTATCCACTGTCAACAAAGGCATTCAGAGTTTACAATCTGAGAACTAAAGTGATCATGGAATCTATACATGTTTCTTTTGATGATAAGAAGATAACTGGACTTGAAGACAAAGACGAATATGATCAACTGAAGTTTGAAAATGAAGTTTTAAACTCTGATGAAGGAAACTCTGATGAAACAATTCTGACAGACTCTGTTGAAACAAACTCTGAACCTCTACTGGTAAATTCTGGAGAAACTTCTCAGTCACAACAAAGAGGAGAACCAGTTGAGGGGGAGCATGATCAAGATGAAGACTCAAACATTGATACTGAGTCAACTGAAAAATCTGGATCAAACTCTAATGCTTCAAACTCTGAAAATTCAAATTCTGACTCTGGACAGTCAAGTTCAGGGGGAGTCTCAGAAAACGAAGATAGATCACAACAGAATCAGGAGAGCATGGATCAAGGGGGAGGATCACATGCTGATAGAAGTCATTTGCCTTCTGCTAGGAAATGGACTAAATCACATACACCTGATTTGATAATTGGTGATCCAGATGCAAAAGTAAAGACAAGAAGTGCTACTGCAAGTGAATGTCTATTTCATGCATTCTTGTCTAAAAATGAACCAAAGAAAGTGGAAGAAGCTCTTCAAGATGCAGACTAGATAACACCAATGCAGGAAGAGTTAAATGAATTTGAAAGAAATGAAGTTTGGACCCTTGTACCAAGACCAAAGAACAGATCTATTGTGGGTACTAAATGGGTTTTCAGAAACAAGACTGACGGTGAAGGTGTTATCACAAGGAACAAGGTTAGACTGGTAGCAAAAGGTTATTCACAGCAGGAAGGAATAGATTATGATGAAACATTTGCTCCAGTAGCAAGATTGGAGGCAATCAGAATTTTTCTAGCATATGCCTCTCACAAGAAATTCAAAGTGTTCCAGATGGATGTGAAAAGTGCTTTTCTGAATGGAAAGCTTGAAGAAGAAGTGTTTGTTGAACAACCACCAGGATTTGTGGACCCCAAATATCCAGATTATGTCTACAGGCTAGATAAGGCACTATATGGACTTAAGCAGGCACCAAGAGCATGGTATGAGACACTTGCTCAGTTTCTTCTAGAAAGTGGATTCAACAGAGGAACAATTGACAAAACTCTGTTTTATTTCAATCAAGGAAGTGACCTCCTTTTAGTTCAAATTTATGTTGATGACATCATCTTTGGGTCTACTAATGATAAACTCTGTAAGAAGTTTGCCAAGCTCATGCAGTCCAGATATCAAATGAGCATGATGGGAGAGCTTAGTTACTTTCTAGGCCTACAGGTGAAACAAACAGAAGATGGAATTTTCATTAATCAAGAAAAATACACCAGAAATCTTCTCAAGAAATTTGGTATGCTTGACTGTTCATCTGCATCAACTCCCATGGTAACAGCAACTAAACTGGACAAAGACACAGGAGTTTCAGTGGATATGACAAACTACAGGGGCATGATAGGATCTCTTCTATACTTGACAGCTAGTAGGCCTGACATCATGTATGCAACCTGTCTTTGTGCAAGGTTTCTGGCAGATCCTAGAGAGCCACATCTGACAGCTGTGAAAAGAATCTTCAAGTATCTCAAGGGCACCATATCATTAGGTCTGTGGTACCCCAGAGAATCAGATTTTAAGCTACTTGGGTATTCTGATGCAGACTTTGCAGGCTGTAAGGTAGACAGAAAGAGCACTAGTGGAAGTTGTCAATTTCTTGGTGACAGACTTGTTTCCTGGTACAGCAAGAAACAGAAATCAATCTCCACATCTACAGCTGAAGCAGAGTATATTGCAGCTGGTAGCTGTTGTGCACAGATCTTATGGATGAAGAATCAATTGCTGGATTATGGATTGAGGTACAGTAATATACCTATTTACTGTGATAACCAAAGTGCTATTGCTATGACAGGTAATCCAGTACAGCATTCAATGACCAAGCACATCAGCATAAGGTATCACTTCATCAGAGAACATGTGGAAGAAGGAAATATTGAACTACATTTTGTCTCTACAGAACAACAGCTTGCAGATATCTTCACTAAACCATTGAGTGAAGCTACATTTACAAGGCTGGTTAATGAACTAGGAATGATCTCTGGTTCTGACTAGAAAAGTTGGTTAGATTCAAACTTTACTTATGTGATGTATTAATCATATTTCCTGATTGGTTAAATGTTGAGTGAGCTCTGTTGATTAAACTCTGTTATGCATACTCTGCTAAACTCTGTCAGCATGTCTGTATGTCATACACTGTTAATAAGTTTGATAAACTCTGTGAACTTTGAGTTGATTTTTGTCTGAATGAAAACACCAATGAAGAAATATGTATGAAGCATGATTCTCAGCAATTAATCATGAATCTTTCTGAGTTATTGAGATCTAATCTTAGATTGTGCAGAAAGTTAACACAGCATGATACTGGCTCATATTTATAGCATCTCTTAGTTTATTTTGTCCTAAACTCTGAGTCTATAAATACTGTGTGCATTACCTTTCATGAAGAACTACTGATGTTGATGAACTCTAAACTCTGTTAGTTATACTCTGATAAAATAAAATGTTTACTGCAATACCCCAAAGAAAATGTATATAGGTTGTTATACTCCTTTGAGATTATGTTGGATACTAGGATGACCCAGGAACCTATTGGTATATAATATGTGCTAAAATTCTCTGATTTTTGGTGACTAGTTAAATACTAGGATGACCCAGGAACTTATCAAAATGATAAGGGCTAAAATTTTTGATTTTTTGGTGACTAGTTCCAACCTCTGATTACTGGAATGAAAAATAAATAAAAAAAAAATGAAAAAAAAATAAAAATAAAAAAAAATAAAAAAAAAATTAAAAAAAATGAAAAAAAAATGTGTATATAAAGGGGGTATAAAATAAAAATTACTGTATAAAGTTCGATTACTTCAGAGCTTAGCTTTCATCATACAGTCAGTGTTTACTATGACAGTTTGTGCATCCAGTGTTTATTGATTTACTTTATGGATTCTATGAAAAATTAGATGCTCTAAAAATTGACTTAGTAAACTCTGCTTCACACACACAAATACTCACAACTGTGCAATTTATGAAAAGGTTTCGGTGATAAAGTTGGAGAATTGACAAACGCTGTTGATTCGTGATTTGTACTCTAAGGTTAATTTTCACTTGGAAAATTTGAAAGTCTTGGAGTAAGTAGGATTTTTGACAACTGTTGATCAGTGGATAATTGATGAATGTGCTCTTTATATGATTACTTTAATTAGTTTTCATATTCTCTTCTTGATGCATTTTCTTGAAGAACAGTTCATATAACACAAATAACAGTTGCAGAACACAATGAATATGATTAGAAAAACGAAATTTTCATTGATAATAAGAAAGAGATTACAAGCAAATATTACATCTTTTTGTTCTCTCTATTTGCTAATCTATTCAACAGGAAAGTAAAAGGTCCGTCCACACCACTCCATTGTTAGCAAAAATTCCCAGATCCCATCTTTGCCACTTTGTTTGGGTGGAAGTTGAAGGGATAAGGTTATTTTTGCTGACATATTCATTAACAATGGTTGGTGGTGGTGGATGAGGATGCCTTCGAGGAGAGCCATGCCAATGTTGCTTGGAGGGCAGCATCGATGTCGATCACCCTTGCAGGTTTCTCTCTCTCGAGCTCTTCCAGACCAGCATCCATTTGCAGCCACAGCGTCTCAAGCTGCCTTTCCCACTCAAACGCTTCAAATTCTTCACGCGTATAGCTGAAGATGTCCCTATTCTCGACAAGATGAAGGTTTTTCTCTTTGATGGTAAGGTTGGCCATTGTTTTTCAAGAGTATTTGGTTTGAAAGATTTGTGATTTTACAGGGGAGACTGAAAGGTTAAAGGTTTAATGAAATAATCTGAGCAAGTCTCTAGGCCTTAAATATAGATGGGTAAGAACGAAGTCCTTAATCGCTTCGTATTCTGGTTATTAAAGGCAACAGGTAAACGATTCAAATTCTGATTTTACTTGGGTCCAGATATTTTTAAAAGAGTATTATTTGATTTTTGTTAAAATCAAATATTTTAATGTTTTAATTTTAATATACTCTTTTTAAAAATAGTCGCACATGACCCACTCGCCCTTAATGTGTCCCACTTACCTATTATCGTGTCCCACTACACATTAATCAAGGAACTGATTGAGTGTTTGCTACATAAGAGATTGAGTTTTTATTAATTTAATCACTTTTGTGTCCAAACGAGTTTGCTTTATTCTTACTCTCACAGTTCTCTTATTTCTCTCTTGGGCACTCACGCAAACACCTTTTCTACATACATATCTTTTCGAAATTCTTGGAAATTCTTAACTCAATGGCATCTAAAGCATTCACTGCTCTTGGCTTACGGTTTGTTCCTAATAACTATGAAGCTCCACTCTATCATGAACGCGTTCCAGAATCGTTTCATCTCATGCAGAACTTTTTGAGGGATTCAGAGATTGGACAAGCTCTGACTGGACCTGCTACTCTTTCTGCGTCTCAAATTGCTTCATTCTGGAAGAATTCAGTTTATGTGGATGGAGGAGAAAGTGGAACTCCTACCATTATCTTCACTTACGAAGACCAAGACCATGTGATTACTCCACAGACTATACGAGAAACAATGGGGTTTGATACACATACTTCTTATACTCTCGTTAATGAAACTTATCTGAGAGAGATGCTACAAGAGATAGGTTACATGGAATCTCTTGACAAGCTCGGCAGTATAAAAAGGCCAAATCTCAGAAAAGAATGGAATTTCTTCTTTGATTGCATAACGAGGACGTTCCAGAAGAAAGTCACAAACTGGGATGCTATTCCAATAGACAGTCTTCAAATCGAGTATTCTCTGCTCTATGGTTCTAATTTTGATTTTGGTCGACATGTTTTGATGAGCTTAGGTGATAAATTGTCAGAGTCTACCACTGTCTATTATGCTCGTTTCTGTCAAATGTTGTTTAATGCATGTGTACCTGGTCTTCAAATTGATGAAACTGATGAAATTGATCCGTTTAGAGTCAATAAGCGCATATTCTCTTATATGACTAACAAGGATGTTGGTAAAGAAAATCTTCCTGAGTTTGTCATGCCTCTTGTTCTACGAAATTTTCTAAATCAACCACAAGAACCACAACAAGACCAACAGGAACCACAACACGATGCACCACAACAAGATGAACCTGAACAAGAACCACAACAACCTGAACTACACCCTGAACCTCAACCAGAACCAAACACTGAATCACCTACAAAGCAACCTTCACCCACTTCAAACACAAACTCTGATTCGTCACAATCTCCACCAGCATCACAGTCTAGAATGCAAAGAGTTAAGAAGGCAGTTACTAAACGACGTGCAAGTCTAAAGCAGGCAGAAGAGACACAAAGCAAATCAAAACAGAAATCTCCTGAAGCTGTTTACACTAGAAGGGGGAAAAGAATGAAAGCTCGGGCAAACATATCTAAGTCACTCTCAGTGGTAGAACCAACTCCACCAACTAGTGAAGAGGATTCAGATAATGTACCTCTAGCAAAACGAAGAAAAGTGATATTCTCTGATCCTGTGGATGAAGATATTGAAGCTCCAGAGGTTGTTTCACAGCAAACACCTCTTGTTGAGGTTGAGAAAGATGCAATACCTGCAGAGGAGGATAAAATGCCTGCAGAAGAGGATGCAAGAGATGGTGTTTCTCCAATAAATGATGTTCCTGATTCATTTATGCCATTCTCTGATCCTATCTCTAATATTGGTGTAGCTGATCAACCTACGTCTGTTCCTTCTGAAGCTGTGGCATCTCATACTGAGATAATATCTGATGCTCATCACACTGTTGAAGAAGGTGAAGAAATTGATCAGGGAACCAAAGTAATTTCTCAGTCAATGTCTGTTGCTGAGCCTGAGCAACATGAAGAAAATCCTGAAAAGCCTACAGAAGATATTGCTAAACCTATGGCTGAAGATGAACCAGTTAAAGCTATAAGTGTTGAAGCTGAAGGTGACAGTAGTGCAAACTCTGATACTTCTCTGAGTGCACCAGTACAAACTGATGATAAACATACACCTTTTAATCAACCTTGTACTTCTCATGAAGTTGAGAGAGCACAATTTGCCAAGAATGTTGCTGAATGGTACAAAGAAGATTGTATTTTTCCACCAGGAAGAGCAGCTAAGTTTGTCAAGCAAAGTGCTGATACTATCTCTAATCCAGAGATTCTTTCCTGCTTGAAAGCAACTATAGTTCAAGTTAAAACTCTGGATAGACGATTTGATGATACTAATTTGGCAATCACTTCTTTGCGAAATGAGGTTGTAGCTAGAGAGATGAAAATGGAAACACATTCAAAACTAGTGACTACAAAATTCTCTAAAGCTCAAGACAATATCCTTGCCAGACTGAGTAAAGTTGAAGAGAACCAGTCTGATTTATCTGCTAAAATTGATTCTATTGCTACCTCCCTGGAGTTAATTACTTCTATCCTTATGCCTGATGATGTCAAAAAGGGGGAGAGAGTTGTCAGAAGGGATAGTGCTGGAGATGGAGGGGCAAGTAACAAAGGAAAGAAAAAGGCTGAGGAGGTTCAAACTCTGAGAACTAGTAAGTCATCCAAATCACAGTCTGTTGGGAGAAGTACTGATACTCAAGGAACTTCAAGGACCAAGAGTTTACTGTTATCTTCAAATCCACAAACTGATGAAGAGTTGGCTGCTAAGTTGTTCATTGAAGAGAATGAGGAAGGAGTAACGATTGAGGACATTGAAGCTGAGGAAAAGAGTTTACAAGAAGAACATCTTAAAGCTTTAAAGTCTGATAAGGTACAAAAAGAAAAAGCTCCTAGGCCTGTTCTTAAAGGCATTGTGATCAAGGAAAATGTTGATGCTGATCAAAGATCACATTTATCTAAGAAATCAACAGAAGCTGAAGCTAAACTCAAGCTGAAAGGCATTGCTATGGAAGGAGAAGATTCAAAGAAGAAAGATACAACCTCTGTTTCTACACAAGTTGTACAGAAGAAAGAAAACACAACCTCTGTTGCTACACAAGTTGTGTCTAGACCTCTATCTTCTCAGTTGAAATCAGTTTTTGGTAAAGGAACACTTCATGATCCAAATCTAGTATCTGGAGCTCCTATGGATTTTTCTGATGGAAAAGCTTTATCTGGCAAGATTGGAAATAATAAGGCTGGACTAGGCTCACATAGAGACAGAAGGCAATATACTGGTCCTAGAGATCCTTCTTCACTGGCTGTTCCAGGTCGTGGTGTTCCTCAAGAGAGTCTGGATAGACTGGAATCAGTGCAGTTGGTTCATCAGAAGAGTTTAGACAAAGATTTTCTTCTATACTTCATGGCTGATGGGACAGTATTCAAAGTTGGTGAGGATGATATCGGCTTGAAATGTTGGGAAGAATTAGAGTATGTTCTATATCTTCTCAAGGTGAATAGTCGAAGGACTCAATCAGTTGCCAATGTACTCAGACAGAAGATGACTCAGAATCTGGCAATTAGAGGACAGAAATACAACAGCAGATATATTCCTAAGTACAGGGATTATCAAGGCAATCTCATTGAAATGAAGAAAGGTACTGCAAAGTTAAAAACTGATTTGGGAATCACAGTACTTGACTTCAATACTCAGGCAGAAAAAGTCAGATTTATCAGACTGGGTAATGAAATGAGAAGGAACAAGATTTATGATCTTAGGGCTGCTATTTACCAAACAGATGAAAGTGATCCTCAACTCAGAGAAATCAAAGAAGCAATGAAGATTGAACTTGAAAATGCAGAAAGAAGATTGCTGATTGATTATCTCAGAACCATGCCAGATCTTGAAATGATTAGAGATTAAGTTCTGTAAGAATTTTCTTATTCTCTATAGTTTTTAAGCTTAAACTCTGAATCTGTATAAACACTGTATTTATCTATTTGTTTTGACATCATCAATTACTGTCATTAACTTGTACATTTTTGCTAATGAACAAGTTGGGGGAGATTGTTAAATATAATTGATGTGTTTTAATCAGTGTTTAAGTGTTACAGGGAGTTATCAGAGTTTAGCTGGAAGCAGTCAGAGTTTGCGTAAACTCTGACAGTTGGAAGCTCGACACAGTTTGTTAAACTCTGTCTGGAGGAAGCGCGTCTACTGTTCAACAGTGATTAAAGATTAATTATGGAAGCGATATCTTTGAAGATTGGATAGCTATCAAAGAGATCGAGTTGACATAAGAGACGTGTGACAATCTGTAATTGATATCATTGTATAGCTGATTATTAGGAATATCAATTAGAGATTGTATCGTAGCTGTATGTTATATAAATACAGATAGGTTAACCCTAGAAGGGAATCGATAACGAATTATCATTATTGTAACCTAGCAGCTCTTTGTGATATTTTACATCACGAAGAGGGTTTGAAATACAAGAAGTTTTTTAAGTGCATAAACGCAAAGCTTACTCGAGGCAATACATATTTGATTCACAGATAGCAAGTCATGCTTGAGTCCTGGGACATGAGATATCATGTAGATTTCCAACCTGAATATTGTGAAGTTATCAGCAAATCTACAGGAAAGGTTGTTCTAGTTGTTAATGTTATTCGAGTATTAACATTAACAGCTGGTCGAGGTTCTGGATCTCCCATCTTAGCTTTATCTTTTCTTAGCTTTCTCAAAGTACGCTCGATTTCAGGGTCAAATTCCAATTTTCTAGCGCAAGATGAACGTAGCATACACCTGAAAATCACCAACAAAACAACTTGTGGAACCAATTAAAATCTAAACAATAAGAAACAATTAACCAAAACTCAACTATACTACCTTCCCCGGCAGCGGCGCCAATTTCTTAATAGTATTTTTGTTGTTCGTTCACATGGAAAGACTGAATGTAATATCAAGTTCAAGTATCTTATCTCTTTACGTCTAGAAGTGTGTGAGAAGAATTTTTGGGTTTATGTTTTAACTAAATTAACCAAGAACTAATTATAAGCACTAAGAATTGATTTTAAACTGAGATTCAAATATGTTGGAAAACAATCTAAGAACTGGGGTTCTTCACTTGGTCTCAATACATGCTCAATATTAATATGATATCTGTGTTCCTACCTTGCTGAAAACAATTCTTCTAAAGTTATACTGCACCCTCCCAGGCTACAATATAGTGCTTACAGCTACACCTTAATTGACACTCCCGTGATACAATCAAAGTATATCTATAAACTGTTATACGCCAAGAATTATATGTCTCACAATTCTCCTATTAATCTCCCGATCTAATATTCAAATTATGTCTGTTAAATCATGTACTAAGATTGCAACTTCTCTCCCAAGCTTATTACAATCCCTAGAATACAATCAAAGGTTCATGACTCCCCTAATTGTGCTAAGATCTCATTAACAAATCAGCCAGGCAGAAAATCACATAATCAAGCATGCATGAATACCAAGGAATACTACCCAATCCTCAGATTAGAGAATTAGTTACGCATATTTAATAAAGAAAACATAATAATAATGATAATGAATGAAAACATAATATTGAAGAAAGAATTGAAGATCGAAAGTACCTTGATACGATTACAAGCTATCAATTGTTATGATTTACAATGGTAGGATGTGTTTAAATAGGCTCTACAAATCTTGCCCAGCAAGATATTACCTTCTATTACAATTAGAATTCAATTCAGGTATTAAAAATTGCCTAAAATACAATTAGAACTAGAAAAGGGCAAAACAGTAATTTGTCTGCTCCCATCTATCTGCTGGTCGTGCTTCCTGGGCCCACCACACGCGGCCTGGTCGTGTGAAACCTATCCCATATTGTAGAAAATCTCTCAAGCTTCGCGTGGACTGTAAATGGGCTGAAAACGGACTTCTAGAACTCCAGATATGGCCCAAACAGTATAAGGTGCGCAGCCCTTCTAAAAAATCCGAATTTTAATTAATTAATTCTCCAAGAACGATAGAAGCATCAACTTTAATCAACATTCTCGTAAATCTGCACAACTCAGCAAAACACATCAAAACTACAACAACTTGAGTCCAAAACAATCAATTTAAGCCGAACGGAGGCATTCCCAGTGGATATAAAATCCACTTATCATTCAGCCCCGAGAACTCCACAGCAAAATGGAGTAGTTGAAAGGAAGAATAGAACTTTGGTTGAAGCAGCAAGAACTTTGTTGTATGATTCAAAAGTTCCTTTGTACTTCTGGGCCCGCTTGTTACACTCAAAATAGAACCTTGATTATAAAAGATAAAGAAAAGACACCATGTGAATTAATGAACAACAGAAGACCAACAATCAAATACTTTCATGTCTTCGGAGCAAAATGCTATGTGCTTATAGATGATGAAAATCTAGGCAAGTTTGCAGCAAAAGCTCGTGAAGGAATCTTTGTTGGTTATTCCACAGATGTGGTGGCAGCTTATAGAGTGTTCTTAGTGAATGATCGAAAAGTGACTGAAAGCTATAACGTCAGATTCGACGATACCAAACTCCCATCAATTTCTAGAGATTCTAGTGAACCTGAGTCCCTAAAATTTCAGAATCTGGACTTAGATGAACTTGAAGATGAACCTGAGTTAGTTGTCCCATTAAATGTTCCAAGTGTACGTGAAGAACCTGAGTCTAGTGAACAATCTAATTCTACAAGATCAGAAGAGACTTCTTCAGTACGAACCGGCAATAACTCAGGGGGAGTAAATAGCAGCTCAAGGACAACTGTTCAAGGCTCGAGACGAGTTGAAAGTAGTTCTGTAGGAGCTGGCACTAACTCAGGGGGAGTTAGTGAGAATAATCAAAGTAGTCAGCACCATAACTCAGAAAGTCAAGCTGAATCTTCAAGACAATTTCCAGGAGAACGGGTATGGAATAGAGATCATCCGTTTGAATTAATTATTGGTGATCCAGATGCTGGTGTGACTACTAGAAGAACTGCAAGAGCTGACCTGGCTAATATTTCCTTATATTCTGGGTTCTTATCCAAGCTTGAACCTAAAGAAATAGAAGAAGCTCTTGGTGATGCTGATTGGGTGATTGTAATGCAAGAGGAACTCAATCAGTTTGAAAGGCAGAAAGTTTGGAAACTGGTACCCCGACCAAAGAACATATCAATAATTGGAGCTAGGTGGGTATTCAGAAATAAACTGGATGAAAACGGACTTGTAACACGAAACAAGGCTCGTTTGGTTGCAAAAGGTTATTCTCAGCGAGAAGGAATTGATTATGATGAAACCTATGCACCAGTTGCAAGACTTGAGGCAGTCAGGATGTTCTTGGCATTTGTAGCACATAAGAACTTCAAGGTTTTCCAGATGGATGTGAAAAGTGCCTTCCTGAACGGAGAGTTAGAAGAAGAAGTGTATCTGGAACAGCCGCCTGGCTTCGTTGATCCAGAACATGTAGATTTTGTGTATCTTCTCTTCAAATCTGTCTATGGCCTCAAGCAATCCCCAAGGCGATGGTATGAAACCCTATCCTTATTCTTAATTGAAAATGGTTTTACTAGGGGAGTAATTGACAAAACATTGTTCTATAAAAATGTAAGAAATGACTTAATACTTGTTCAAGTCTATGTGGACGATATTATTTTTGGGTCATCAAATGAGCGCTTGTGCGAGAAATTTGCCAAGCTAATGCAGGAAAAATATGAGATGAGCATGATGGGAGAGCTGTCCTTCTTCCTTGGATTACAGATCAGTCAGAGAAAAGATGGTATCTTTATCTGTCAATCCAAGTACGTCAGAGATTTACTCAAGAAGTATAATCTAGAAGATGCATCAGCAGCTAAGACTCCCATGGCAACAGCCACGAAGCTTGATGAAGACAAATCAGGTAAACCAGTTGACATCACAAGCTATCGAGGTATGATTGGCTCACTCCTCTATTTAACTGCAAGTAGACCCGATATAATGTTCGCAACTTGTTTATGTGCAAGGTTCCAAGCGGATCCTAGAGAATCACATCTCGTAGCCGTCAAGAAAATTTTTAGGTATCTCAAGGGCACACCAAATCTAGGGATTTGGTACCCAAGAGATACAGGTTTTAATCTAATTGGCTATTCAGATTCAGACTATGCAGGTTGCAGGATTGATAGGAAAAGCACATCTGGTGCTTGTCAGTTTCTTGGCAGAAGATTGGTGTCCTGGCAAAGTAAAAAACAACATACAGTATCTACTTCTACTGCTGAAGCTGAGTACATTGCTGTTGGAAGCTGTGTAGCTCAAATACTGTGGATGAGGAACCAATTGAAGGATTATGGCATGGAGCACAAGAAAATTCCAATTATGTGTGACAACACAAGTGCCATTGCCATAACCAACAATCCTGTAGATCACTCAAGAACCAAGCACATCGACATCAGGTATCATTTCATAAGAGAACATGTCGAGGAGGGGACTGTGGAGCTACATTTTGTGCCCACAATGCAACAAATTGCAGATATTTTCACCAAACCTCTTGATGAAGTAACATTCAATAGATTGGTTGGTGAATTGGGAATGCTTAACACAAGTTAGTAAAGCCTTCTATCTGTAAAATCCAGGTTTATGTTTGTATGAGCAAGCTACTCAATCATTATGTGCTTAGACTTTAAAATGCCTAATTAATGATTGTTATAGTTTGCATATAGTTTTTTATAAATTCATTATGTTTTAAGTGTCTTTTATAGCACAAATCTGTGAATTTATGCTTGTTAGATTGCATGATCATAGGGGGAGTTAAATTCATAATATTCTAAATTTTACATGATTTTTAGATGAATTTACCTATGATTTTCATGTAATTAGAGGCCTTAGAATTGAATTTCTTCAAAATTTCGAGTTAGTGTCTATCTCGAAACTTATCTAGAAATTCGACTTGAATTTTGACTTAAGCTGTCAGAGTGAAGTTTTGAAAATTCTAAGTCTGGGAAGAATTTCGAGTTGTCTATCTCGAAATTCATCTCGAAATTCGACTTTGAGTTCGAGTTCGAGTTACCAGTGTGCCTAGTTCTATCTTCAAAATATTCGAGATAAAGTCTATCTCGAATTTTATCTCAAATGTTGAGATGAGGTTTCCATTAGGGGAATATTTTGAAAAGAACTGAGAATAACTTCGAGTTAGTCTATCTCGAAACTCAACTCGAATTTCGACTTGATGTTCGAGATAGAGTTCTCAGTTGCTTAAGGGAATTTTTTTGAGTTACTCCTAACTCGAATCTTATCTCGAAGGTTGAGATTAGGTTTCCATTCAAGATATTTTGGAAAGAATTGAGATTAACTTCGAGTTAGTCTCTATCTCGAAACTCAACTCGAATTTCGACTTGATGTTCGAGATAGAGTTAAACTTCTAACTCGAAACGTATCTCGAATTTTCCTTTATTTCTTTTACTGGAGGGGAATTTTCCAAGTCTACAAACCAATCAAGTTTAAGATAAGATTTCCCTGTAGTCTTTGCTGTAAAATTGGTTAAAGTGCTTATTTGTGCTTATTTGTTCGAGTTAACCTCTATCTCGAACTTCATCTCGAAGTTCGACTTGATGTTCGAGATAGAGATGTTCGAGATAGAGTTCGACTTAAGTGTTCCCTGTATGGACTTAGTATTTTTTCACTCTTTTTAACAGGGACATTTTTGTCATTTCACAATCATCTATATATACATCTCTAACTCGATGCATCATTCACTTTACCTAATTTCATTTTCACAGCAGCCGCTTCACAAAAACAGGGCGATTTCACAAATTACATACCTTTAATCCGTGTTTTTGTGATTAAACTCATACTAATCACGAATTACTGCCAATTTGTTGACTACTATTGTCTGTGTTATCCTTAATCGTTGTGGTGGTGTGTTTAGTGACCATTCATACACGCGCATATACATACACACGAACATAAATTGTTTGTGTAACTGTTCATAAAACACGATTTCATATTATCTATCTAAACACACACGATTTCACTGGTATACACACGAATATTCATCTTCATTGAATATTCAGATTTAGTATTGGCTATTGATTGAATCCCGTAGTTTAATTTCTCAAAGGGACTTTTGTTGTTCTTGTTAAATTAAAAGGGATACAATCTTTAATTCGTAAATTACTTGTTTTTCAAAAAAAAAAAAAAAATTTCACATCTTTTAAAGAAAAACATTTAATTAAAATGGCTCACCAATTTTCACTTGCTAAAAACAATTTTTATAATATTTCTACGGAAATTGGTGATCAACTCCCACGGTTTAAGTTTTGGGTACGATTTCTCAATTTGTACTCCAAGGCTAGCCATGCTTTTACTGCTAAACCTACACTAGTACATGATGCTTTACAGCAATTATGGACTAGTACGGTTACTTTTGGGAGCAAAACAACCCCCTACGGTTTCAGGTTTACCTTAGCGGGTCAGGAATATGAGGTGACTGAAGAAATTGTCAACAGGGTTCTGGGATTCCCAATCAAAGATGTTTATGATGCAGAACCTACAGCGGAACAACGCCTCACATTCTTTGAAGAAATAGGATGTTATCCTCCGACTGGCCGGATCACTGGAAACATCCAAAAACAATTCTTCCATATGGAATGGAATTACTTTTTCGAGGCCATCACAAGATGTTTTCGGGCACGCGAAAAAGATTTTCATCAAATTCCAATTCCAATGCAAACCTTTGCAGTTGCCCTAGCAAGAGAACTGGATATAAATTATGGACGCATAGTTCTCTCTGAGATAGTGGCCTCAATGGGATCTCCTGCAAGCAGAGACCTCACTACAACTGATGTTGTCTGCTGGTTTCCTCGGTTCCTACAAATGCTGATTAATGATTTAATACAGAAGGATGCTCTTGCTGTTAGACAGGGATTTGCCAGAAGCCCAACATCTGCACCGCTAGGGATGGGCACTAAGTCACTTTCAACCATTGCTAATCAGGATAAACATCAAGGTAAACATATGTCAATTCCTGAAAATATTCAAATGTGGCTTACATATGATGCAGGAGTTACCAATTTGGAGGCATCATCACAAGTTTCATCACATGCTCAGAATCCATCTGTTCATGCTGAGGCATTTGATGAGATTCCTGATGAGCAAAGCGATGATGCACAAGGTAATCAATCAGGTAATCTCTCCCTGCATACTATTCATTCCTCCTCCTATGTATCTGATTCCGAGACCCAAGAGACTGCTAACCCGCAGGATCTATCCCAGGATGAGAGCTATATTTCTGAGCCTGATACACATTCTTATTCTCTTTCACCCCTGTTAACGGAAGTCAGAAAGCCAGCACATGTATATGTAGGAGATGATGAGGAGAGTGAACCCGAAGAGCAGCAACTTATTCGAAAGAAAGCCAAACTTTTTCATGCTGCTACTTCAAAAGTCCAGTCAAACCCTAATGTGTCACACGTAACCATTCCACCTCACGAGAGTGGTTCTCCCTTTAAACAATCTGCACATAGGGATTTTGGTGAGGATTATGTACCTTTTGAAGATCCTGTTGCTTCAAAAGGACATGAAGTTTTAACAACTTCAGCCGTACCTTCACCGGTATGTACTGATGCTCCAAAGAGGATCGGTTCTGATGTCGTACAAGAACACTTTGCAGCCACTCAGCCTGAGATTCCAACTCAGGACATAACAGAAATAGATCCCATAACTGCCAATTATATTGCTTATCCTATTTCTGCAGGTATTGCTTCATACTTTGGATCAATCATTGAAGACATACACGAGCGTGAGACAGGGAATGTGTGTGAGAGGTTAGGGAGAGAGGGACCTTCATTTTTAAGGCCCGAAACCGAGCGCCAAATACTAACAGAACGAGTATTAGAGCGAGGTCCCTTAATATTGAAAATCTTGATACACATATGACTTCAATGGAAAATCAGATGAGGCAGTTCGGGCAGACGATGGGGCAGTTCGGGATTAACATTGGAAACAATCAAAGGGCTCTTGATGACTATGCAGCGCGAATGGCAAGTCAATCTACAGCTTTTGATGCTTTGACAAACAAGGTCAATGACTTGGGCCATGCTGGTGGTGTCTTAGGAAGCACTCTTAATGAAAGGATGGGGGCAATGGAGTCTACAATGCATACAATGGCCGTGGAGATCAGTAGAATGATGTTCGCAGTCAGGAGTTTTGTGCCCCCGGAGTGTTTCGAGTCGCAACAACCTCCCCCCGATGCTGGTGCAGGTGGTGCAGGTGGTACTAGTGGAGCGGGAGCCTCTGGTTCTGGTTTTGGAGGTTCTTATGCAGCTAGTGGATCTGAAGACCAAGGTGGAGCTCAGGATAACTCACCTAAGGGGGAGAGTGAAAAGGAGACGAGACAGCAGGCAGTTCACATCGAAGAAATTGAAGAACCCGCTGATCTTGTCAAGGAAACAGAAATTGAGCCTGCTGTTGATGAAGAGGCTCTGAGGAGGAGAAAGGGTAAGGCAATGATGGTTGATGAGCCATTCGTTGACCTGAGTCATCAGGAAACAGTACAGGAGGTACTTGACTCAGATTCTGATATGGAAGACGTACCTTTGGCACATGCTATAAAGAGATCTTTGAAGGAACAAGGTGGAGGTGCTGGGATGTCTTCCGGAATGCCTGAAGAAATTCCTGTTGATGAGGAAACTCTTAAAGCTCAACAGTTAGCCTTGGAACAAGCTCAGTTCCATAAGATGAAGATGATGCAAGAACGTGCTACATTCCTAGAAAAGAAAGTGGAGCTCCAAGGGAAGCAGTATGATCATGAGCTTGCAAGGCTAGTTGATCCTCAAGTTTATCTCGACAAGAGGAGGATAGGACAGAAGTGGGATGAAGCAAGGAAGATAATAATGGGACCCTGTGCGAAAGGAGTTCATAACAAGGAGGCAGATGATCTATTCTACAACTTGAATTTGCAGAATCCAATGACTGGGGACTATATAAGTGCTTTGAAGAGATTAATTTCTAAAGTCAGGGTTGGATACAATGCAACACTTAAGGAGTGGCAGGTTATTTTGTCCTTGGTAGAAGGAGTCCCAACATCTTTCCTATATGTGGATGACCAATTCATAACGAGAAGATCTACGTCAGAGTTGTTCTTGCTAGCGACAAAAATTCAATATTCTCAATCTGAGGAGCTAAGCATTCTGTATAGGGATCAGTTAATGCAGCTAGCAGAGGACAAGGGTCCAGAATTCTTAGCATATCCAAATTTTATCCGGATGGTAGTTGACGGAAAGATGAAGAGGGTTAGCATGGAGGAAAATGATCTAATGGAGCTTTCAGTGGAATCTCTCAAAGCTGTCTGTAGACAAATGATGAGTAAGGGATTCGCTTCTGAGCTTAAAGAAAAATCCGTGAAGATCATTGAAAGAGTCATATTCAAGAAGAGCAATGAGGTGTGGAACTGTGATATCATTGCTCCAAACCCTCTAGATAATGTGAAGATTGAGCCGGAGCTGATGGAGAAGAAATGGAATATTCTTCAAGCAATGAAGAATGTAGATGAAGCTCTGACTCTTCCTTCTGGAGCACTGGAACAAGGAGAGATAAGGGAGGCAATTGGTGTTCCAGGAAGTGATAGTGTATACTGGATACACGCTTATGTTGAAGATACAGTTGATGCCTTAGTATTCATAAATGCAGACCAGAATCAAACATTCTTGCATATGAGTAGAAAATGGCTGCTACAGACTCACGATGCTGCATTTCTGGAGAGAGTATTACATGTATTCAAATGGGGCGAAGTGGAAGATATGTATGTGGAAGAAAAGCAGAGACTCATGAGTTACCTGTCTGAGATAGTGGTGGAAAAGAAGCGGATGGAGCGAGATGCGGCCAGTGTCCACAATACTGACCGTGTCAAGGGCTACCCTAAGATGATCTATTGTCAGTTTAAAGCTGATAAATCTCATTGGAAACCTCAGCTCATAATGAAGAACTTTGAGGACATTCCAAAGATCAGGACTACTCAGGAGGTGGACAAACTCAGAAGGCTTTTCAAAAATCCTTATCCAGAGCCCAAGAATCCTCTAGAAATGGAAGCTGTAAGTCTATTGAATGCTAGGTGGAAGCAGCTTCGCGATCCAGTGTACAAGAAAGAACAGCAGCAGAAGGAGAAGCGCAGAAGGCAGAAAGAAGAGAAAGACCAAGCTGCTGAAGCTAGAAAGAGGAAACGGAATTAGGGTTAAAGGTCAGAGTGGTGTGAACTTGAAGTTGGAAAAACTTCATGTCTTTCGGTTGCTTTAACTCACTTGAGGAAAATTCACCTTAGAGTGAATCCAATAAGGTGATATAAGTTTGACTAAAAGGTATGAAATAATCCAGGTGATAGGAATCACTCAAATGATCTTTAATTCGAAGTTCGAATTCTGTTTCTAGTTTAAGTTCTTTGTATTGTTTTCAAGTAAATTTCAATTGTAAATTATTCAAGACTGTAATGTTAATTATCTTTTCTCGTCTCATTGTTTAGTTGAGTTATCCTTCATTAATTTGAAAGTCATTGTTAGACAATCAAATTGGGGGAGATTGAAAGGCAGAGTGTGTAAACTTGTAACACTATAACTAATGTAACTCAACTAAAGGAAAAGATACTTAACCAGAAGACAATCAAGAACAAGAAGTCACAAAGAAATCAACACTAAATGAAGACAAGGTAATTGATACAATTCAACATGTTAACTATGATCAAGCCAAGAAGAAATCATTGAGAGAAGTTCAAGTCAAAGTTGTTCATGCCTCAGTGATTTGAAAAGCCAAGAATCAAGATCATAACTCTCAGTATCAATAAGACTAATTGATTTCAAGTGAACAAGAAGGAAAGCAAATATTGGAAAGCCACATTTCTAATTGGATATGGTAATTTATTCAAGAAGCAAAAACACTATCAAGACTAGTCACTTATGAACCAGACCAGTGCATCAAGTGTCAGGACATTGATAGCAAGTTTATGTCAGTAATAAAGATCCATGTTCAAGAGCTTGGTGAAGAATAAAGAAGACATGAAGATATCACAAGTTCAAGATGTGCATTGAAGTTTCAAGTTGAAGACTAGAATATTTTCTAAGTACTAAATATTCTAGATGACCAAGTAGAAGTTTCTAAGTAGAAGTTCTACTTAGAAATTCGAGATGGCTAAGTAGAAATTCTAAAGTAGAAGTTCTACTTAGAGTGCAGCTTCAACATGACACATGGCATCTTCTGATTGGCAGATTTCCAAGCTTTCAATATAAGGCAAGATTTATGTGGACATCATTGGGCCACGTATATCTTAGTCTTTGAAGACTACAGGACATAGATTACATGTAGTATAAATAGAAGTACTTGTGTAATGTTTTAGTTAGTGAGCAATTCTTAAGAGAAACACTTGTAAAAGAGAGAGAGAGTGCATTCACAGAGCTGAGTATCATTCACTTCTCTCTGAACTTCTGTTATACTTTGTAATGAATGTTGTAGCAACCACTTCAAGTTATATATAAGACATATATTCCTTGAATCTGTGTGTTCGTTTATTGCATCGTATTTATTGCTTCTCATATTTGAAAAGTTGTATTCACCCCCCCCCCCTCTACAACACATTTGGACCTAACACACTCAACAGGTGCTTGGTACATAAACAAAATCGCAGAATCATTGAAGGAAAACAAACTTGCATTAATAATTCGAAATGGGTTCAACCCTTACATAACTTATTATTGTCCTACTCGGGGCGTTAAGCCCTGGAATGGTTTCATCGAACCTTATTTCTACTTCTCTTAATAAATAGATAGAAAGCTGAATCCGTACAAGGATAGCTTATACATAATAAACTTTAAGGTTCAAGGCATGCCAAGTACGGGGCACCTCAACCCCGTCCAAGGTCTCCAACTTATATGATCCTCGTCCCAACGTCTTCTTGACTCGATACGGCCCTTCCCAGTTAGGGGCTAGCTTTCCCTTCTGGCCAACTCCAGAAGCCTCGATCTTCCTTAAAACCAGGTCACCTTGTCGAAAGAACCTTTCCTTAACCCTGTGGTTATAATAAAAGGATGCTTTCTTTTGATGCTCCGCATTTCTAGCGTTTGCCTCATCCCTGACTTCATCAATCAGGTCCAGGGCGAGTCTCATGCCCTCTTCATTAGTCTCTGGTTCAAATGCCTCAACTCGAGGTGACGCTTGCATGATCTCCAAAGGCACAACTGCCTCAGCTCCGTAAGCCAGCAGGAATGGGGTTGCTCCAGTTGTCACTTTACAAGTGGTACGGTATGCCCATAGTACGTGCAACAACTCATCTACCCAAGTGTTTCTAGAGCGTTCGACCCTCTTCTTCAGTCCATCAAGGATAATTCGATTAGCTACCTCAGCTTGCCCATTAGCTTGTGGATGAGCCACTAAGGTAAAACGAAGCTAAATTGCATTTTCCTCACAGTACTTCTTAAATTCTTCATTGTTAAACTGTGTCCCATTATCCATCACAAGGACTCGAGGGATCCCATATCTGCAAATGATGTTCTCCCAAAAGAACTGGGAAACTTGCTTGGTGGTTATTTTGGCCAAAGGCTTAGCCTCAATCCACTTAGTGAAGTAGTCGATGGCAACTATCAGAAACTTCCTTTGTGCTGAAGCTACGGGGAAAGGACCAAGTATATCCATTCCCCACATTGCGAATGGAATAGGGGAGCTAACCGATGTTAACATCTCAGGCGGCTGCCTTACTATCGGAGCGTGCTTCTGGCATCGATCGCACCGCTTGACGTATCTCTATGCATCGGACAACATCTCTGGCCAGTAGAATCCCAAACGAGTTATTTTGTGAGCTAGGGCTCTGCCCCCCAAGTGCTGCCCACAGATACCTTCATGAACTTCTTCCAAAGCTTCCCTTGCCTCTTGGGGCCTCGAACACTTCAAGTACAGGATGACAAAGGACCTTTTGTAAAGGACGCCTTCAATCAAGGCATATCTCAATGCTCTCACTGACAGCTTTCGTGCCTCCAAGGCATTGTCAGGGAGCCATCCGGTTTCAAGGTGAGCTTTGATAGGATCTATCCAATAGCTTCCTACATCAATTGGTGCCACTAATTTCGAGTTGATGGTCGGGGCCTTCAAGACCTGGAAGTAAACACTCCCTGCATAATTTTCTATCTCAGAAGAAGCGAACTTAGATAGGGCATCGGCCTTAACGTTCTCTTCTCTCGGAATGTGTTCTACATAGCACTCGTCAAACTGAGTCATGACAGCTTTCACAACTCGCAGATACCTTGCCATAGTTTCATCCTTGGCCTCAAATTCACCATTTACTTGAGAGACCACTAATCTTGAATCTCCACAAACTTTGAGATTCTTGACTCTCATGATTCTGGCCAAGCCTAAACCGGCTATCAAGGCCTCATACTCAGCTTCATTGTTAGTTGTCGGAAAGTCCAACTTCAAAGCATATTCAACTGTGAACCCATCGGGGCTTTGCAACACTAAGCCTGCGCCACTAGATTTTGTTTTTGATGCTCCATCAAAATAGAGCACCCAATATTCCTTCTGATCAGGTACAAGTTCTTCATCTTTATCTTGCTTCTCAGGGGTTGTTATCATCTCCTGCCCCCCGGCTTCTTGGTTGCTAATGGTGCATTCAACCACGAAGTCAGCTAATGCCTGAGCCTTAATGGCTGTTCGAGGCTTATACGTGATGTCAAATTCTCCAAGTTCAATCGCCCATTTGATCAGTCTTCCACTAGCCTTCGGGCTCTGCAATATGTTTCTCAACTGTTGGTCCGTTAGGACTTCAATCTTATGTGCCTGGAAGTATGGGCGTAACTTCCTCGAGGCTGTTATCAATGCCAAGGCGAACTTCTCAATGGGAGAGTAATTCAACTCAGCCCCGTGCAACACCTTACTCACATAATAGATAGGTTTCTGGACCTTCTTCTCTTCTCGAATGAGAACGGCGCTCAACGCTTGCTCAGATACCGCCAGGTATAGATAAAGAGTCTCCCCGGGACAAGGTTTGGCCAGCAACGGGGCTTCAACCATGTACTTCTTCAGTTGTTCAAAGGCATCTTGGCTCTCAGGGGTCCACTCAAAATTTTTCACCTTCTTCAATGCTTGAAAGAAAGGCAAGCATTTTTCACCAGACTTGGAGATGAACCTTCCTAAAGCCGCTACCCGGCCTGTCAACTTCTGCACATCTCTTATAGAGCGTGGTGGCTCCATGTCTAAGATTCAATGTTTCAATAAGTCGAGGATGCCTTGATCACAAGGAAATTCAGCATCTGAGTAGCTTCCTTAGGTTCCTGTCCAATAGTCATGGGCAATTGAATAGTACCTTCGACCTTGGACTCAACTCCATTAAATCCGTAGATTGGCATGTTGGTGGGGGTCAACTGAGAATCGGTGTACCCCATTTTCACAAACGCATCGTGAAACAAGATATCAACAGAAGCTCCATTGTCTATCAAGACTCGTTTCACCTTCGAGTTTCCAATCACAGGAGTTATGACCAACGGGTCGTCATGGGGGAACTTTACCCCTTCGAGATCTGAATCATCAAACCCAATAACTATTTCAGTCCTAGCACGTTTTGGGGCGTCTCCCACGATGTGCATTACTTCTCTGGCATACGCTTTTCGAGAGTTTCGAGTCGTGCCGGCCGCTGTCGGGCCTCCCCAAATCATATTAACAACTGGCCCTCGGGGCTGTGGGTTACGATCACGATCACGATCGTTATCTCTTCTATCATTGTCTCTCCTGTCATAGTCCCTTCTTTGGGTTCCACGATCATCATTCTTCGTGAACCTGCTTAGCTTTCCTTTTCGGATCAAGAACTCAATCTCATCTTTCAACTGTCTACAATCATTTGTATCATGACCAACATCACGGTGGTACCTACAGTATTGATCCTTGTTTCTTTTCGTAGGATCACCCCTAAGTGGCTTCGGCCATCGGAAGTCTTTATCCTTCTCAATATCTAGCAAGATCTGACTCCTAGGAGCGTTCAGCCTTGCATAATCAGAAAACCTCGGTCCCAAACCCTTCTTTGGTGGTGACTCGGAATTCTTGCTAGTCCGGGGATACTTGTCCCTAGCATCGTACTCTTGCTCTTGCTTTCATTTCTTCGAATCATTAGAACCCTTGCCATTGCCTCCTGTGGTTTCCTTCTTCATGCTGTCCTCAGCCTTGATATATTTGTCGGCCCTCCGTTGGAGCTCGACCATATTTTCAGGAGGATGTTTTGCCAAAGACCTTTTAAAGAAGAGATCAGTGGTTCCGTGTTCCAGGGCTACCATGGCCACCTTATTTTCCAGATCAGTGATATTCAGCGTCTCCTTGGTGAACCGTTTGAGGTAATCCCTCAGATTCTCGTTCTTCCCCTGCACCACATACATAAGGGATGCAGAACTTTTTTCATGAACTCTCCCACTAATGAACTGGCTGATAAAGGCGGCACTCAGCTCTTTGAATGAGCCAATTGAGTTTGCAGGTAAGCGACTATACCACCTTTGAGCCATGCCAGACAGGGTTTGAGGGAACGCCCTACACTTTAAGGCGTCGCTCGCAGGCTGCAACAGCAGTGCATTTGAGAATGTCCTAACATGGTTTGCGGGATCGCCCGTTCCATCATAGGCCTTAATCGTCGGCATCTTGAACTTCCTTGAGATGCGAGCATTCATTACCTCTTCAGTGAACGGAGGTGTAGGATCATCATGATCCCCAAGGGGCATCAGATCCCTAGGGTTACTTTTGGGGGTCTCCACCCTTGTCGATTTTTCAGTCGGGGCTTCGGCCCTTCGTTGTCTCCTTGAGGGCCTCTCCAGATTTATAATGGGAATCCTCCCTGTAACTGGAGGAGGTTGAATCAGACTTCGCCTTGCTTGCTCTCTAGCAATATCATCCTTCAACCTTTGGATCTCAGCTTCATGAGCCCTAATCCTTTCCTCATCCGTTTGTGGAGGTCCATCATGGATTCTTTGGGACCTCCTTCGAGGTTCTTTACTAGCACGTCGCCTCCTCGGGGCTTCATCACGATCATCGTTGTCATCCTCAGACGTTGAATCATCAGTATAGGGACCAGAGTAATCATCGTACTCTCGATCTCAGATCTGTAAGGCATGACCGCTCGGTCTAGGTTCCCTGTGTTGAGGGGGATAGTTAGGCAGCCCATACATCGGGTTGGTATTCAAAGGGAGATCCGTGGTGTGGATCTGTACCCCCGGAGGCAGCGCACGACCAGCGCTATCAAGAGGAGAAACCACCATCTGAAGAGGGTTAGTTTCTTGGCTTTGAGGGATAGTCACGGGTAAAGTTCCCTCAACATGGGGAATCGTCCCTGAGGGTTGAGAGGTTAGAGGTTGAATGACCGTCCCTGTTGGTGGGGGTAATTGTCCTTCTTCAGCGGTGATGAGCGGATCAAAGATGGCAGGTGGAGTAGAGCTAAGGGGTATGGCCTCAGTCGATGTTGTTCTTCGTGTTTGAACCATGGTCGATGTTTTCTTCCCACAGACGGCGCCAAATGTTGTGGATCAAAAACTAAATTACGATTTGTAATTAATGCTAGGGTGGTTGAGCTTCGAGCTTTAATGGCTGTTTCTGCGTTCGAGACTTTAATCGGTCCTCACAGAGTGCCTACGTATCTCGTATTGAGAATCAAGCCAACGTAGTTCTTGGGGTGAAGGAGCAGGTCCTTATATAGGCTGAGAAGCCTTAGAATTATGGTAGGAATAGGGGACTTGGTAGACAAGTCTTTGGGGAAGGTTCTAGATCTATTCCTTGTAGGAATCAGTTTCCATATTGAATTGGATGCCTTGGTGGCTAAGTCTGGTGGAAATAATATCCTTATCCAACTCTTATTGCTGAGCTGTTTATTACCCCCAATATTAATTACGAAATTAATATTATAATTGGGGTTTTGGACCCACCTGGTGGGCCCCACGTTTGGACCATTCTTGGCCTAATTAATGCCACATTAAATGTGTCGTTAGGGCTTACTTTTAGCCCATATCAATAAGGAAGCGTTAATTTCTGAAAAGATAAAAACACATAAATATAACATATATATAAAGGAATTTTTTTCAATTTGGGGGCCCTTATAATTTGGAGGCCCTGTGCTAAGGGGCTTTTTACACACCCTCGAAGACGGCCCTGCTTCCTCTAAATCCTATTTATATAGTGCATGCAAATTGTCATTAAATTAGTATGTTAATCATGTTAACATGATACATTAATATTTACTAGAAAATAAAATTTACGGAAATCATGTTAGAACTGGTCTTTTTATCAAAAAACAAACTGGTCTATCACATTTATTTAATTGCCTGTATATATAATCTTATCTACTATAGTAAAACTTCTATAAATTAATAATGTTGGGACCGGAAAATTTCGGCAAATTTTATTAATTTATAAAGATTAAAAATTTTATTTAAATTATTAATTTATCGTGGTATAGGATATTAATTTATTTAACAAGGTTTTACTATCATTAATTGCTGATATGTAAAAACACTCATACATGCATCATAAATATAATTAGAATTTCTTCCGTTAAGGAAAAGTTCTTAGCGGAAATCATGTTAGAACCGGTCTTTTTATCAAAAAAAAAAAATCAAAAACAAACTGGTCTAACACGTTTATTTAATTGCCTGTATATATAACCTTATCTACTACTGCGTATATGAGAACGGTAAGGAAAAGTTCTTCCGTTTTTCTTGTGTGCCCTAGTCACTTATTTTATGATATTTTATGAATTAATTTTTTTTTATTAGTGAGGTTTTTTGTACATATAGGGTCCATTATCAATAATAAATAAAAGTCAATCAAAATTTGACAATTTATCTTTTAGGGATATTCCAAATGATACCACTGTACAATTGGCTTTTTCATTTTGTACCATCCAACATTTTTGATTTCCAAATGGTAACGCTGTACTTTTGTCTTCATCCATTTTATAGCATTCTGTCAAGCAAACGTTAGTTAGACGTTAGATTATTCTTAATGGCACCACTATACAATTGGTTTTTCCATATTGTACCATTCAATATTTTTGACTTCTATGTGGTACCATTTTTCTCTTACTTAGGTCAAATTTTCCTCTGAGTTTCACAATTTATCTATATGTTTTACTCTATAATAAGTCATTGATTCTCTCACCTTTTCTGATCAGCATCCAAGTCATTAACTAGTCTCTCGTATCCAATTATCTTATCTTAATAAACTATGTAGTTCAAATTATTTAGTTTCTTTCAATGCTTTTATCGATCAAAGTAAACCCTCTGGAAGCCCTGGACAGATCCGAGCACACATTATATATGTATATGTTCATAAGGGTTCATTCTATATATTATATATTAATTTAAGGGAAATTCTCAATGGCACCCGTGTACTTTTGGCTTTTCCCAATGGTATGCTTTTCCCATTGGTACCCTTCATTATTCAACTGACAAGGGTACCATTGAGAATTTCATATACTAACATTTTGGTCGATGAAGTGGCATTTCATGGAAAAGCCAAAAATACAAGGGTACCACTCGTAAGTCAAAAACACGAAATGGCACCACTTGGAAAAGTCAATAACAGATGGGCACCATTGAGAATTTCCCTTAATTTAATATTTTGAACTATTGATTAAAGTTTATTATGATTGGACAATTGGATCCGAGTCTAATGAATAACTTGATTGCTTATCAGAAATAGTGATAGCTAGAGAATCAATGACTCATTACAGACAAAGCATATAGATAAGTTGTGAAAATTCCAAAAAAAAATTGATTTTAGTGAGAGAAAAATGGTACCACGTAGAAGTCAAAAATATTGAATGGTATCATATGGAAAAACCAATTGTATATTGGTACCATTAAAAATAATTTAACATCTGATTAACTTTTGCTTGAGATAATAGTATAAAATGAATGAAGCCAAAAGTACAGTGGTACCACTTGGAAGTCAAAAATGTTGGATGGTAATGGAAAAGCCAAGTGTACAATGATACCATTTGGAATATCCCTATCTTTTATTGTATGCCTTTGGACACAAACTAGAAAAACCTTTTTAATAATATGCATTGTCTTGTTCACCAAGAACCGATTTATGTAAAGGCTTACCGTATATGTGAAGAATTAAAACATATATTAGAAAACGATCCGTGCCTCGCACCAGTTTTCATGCTACTTTCTATAAAATTTTGAGATAATATATACTTTCAGTCAGGGATCAGCAAAAAATCGAAAAAATCCGAAATCGAAACAAAAACCACTAAAAATCGTAAAAAATGAACCGTTAAAACCAAGGCGAAACCGAAACCGAAAAATTAAAAAGCGAAGCCGAAACCGATTATGCAATTGCTGTTATAAGTTGGAAGCGATCCAAAAAAAACCGATCCGATTAACATAAATAAATAAACAAATTATACATATACTTAAGTTTATATATGATTTTCTATTTAGTAAAAAAAAATACTTGTTTATTTTAATAATTCTTGTTCCCGGTTAGTTTGCAACTCTGAATAAGCTGTAATCGGCAATTATTATTGATCAATTGGAATTAAAGGATAGAACTTTAAAAATTAATAGGAAGTTTCAACCTTAAGCACATGTTCTTTTTTCTTTCCTGGAGTGTTCTTTTCAAGCGCGCGCGCGCGCGCACACACACACACACACACACATATATATATATATATTGAAAGAAAAAATATGTGTATAAATATATATAACTTACTTATTATAAAGAAAAGTTGAAACTGAGGAAAGGGGTTCCAATAAGAGCTAGGAACAAGCAATGTTTGGTGTGCTTTTTCATTGAGAAATACCTCAGTATTTATAGGCATGCTTAGCAATATTTCCACCCCCTTCAAGAAATAACCGTCCCATGATTGTCTCCATATAATAAAGAAAATATTTGTAACTCCTACAATATTTATTATTGTAACTCCCACAATAATAAATATTGTAACTCCCACAAACATGATTTGTAACTCCCAAATCAAATATATTACAATAATTACATTTGTAACTCCACACAAATTATTACATTTTATAATTTATATTTTCAAACTAAGTCAAATATACAACATCTCCCACTTGACTTGTTTGACAAATATCTATATAACTCCCACTTTTCTCACATATTAAAAATATGATTTAAGTTAAATTTCTCTCATCAATTAAAAAAAACATCACTAGTGATAACATAAACACGTCGATTTCATCTTACTACTTAACATACATTAAACTTCCAAGTACACGGATTCACATTGCAATACTTTAATCGTTTTCCATGATAAACAAGATTGGCGCCATACTGCAATTCTGCATTCCAAAACGATTAAACACTTTTACAAAAATAGAGATTCGATAGCCTCTAAAACAACTTGTTCGCCTAACTTCTTGGTTGCAACCTTAAAACTCTTAACAAAGGCAACAATTTATTTATTTTCTCACAACATCTCAAACTTACATGTCATACAAACACATGTAAAATAACACGAAAACAATTTAAACTTGAAATCCGTATATTATTATCATTGATAATACTTCAATAAAAAACTTCAAACATTTCATGGGTTCATACATGCCCATTATTGACACACTCAAAACACAATATAAAACTCAAAAACAACTCATTACTGGGCCCACACTTGCCCATTATTCATAAATTAAAGTTACATATTCAAAGCTTAAACAACTCATGATCGGGTTCATACTTTCCCATAGCATACACCTTCTTATCCTTTCCAATCGAAACTCGATTATTACAAAATCGCACTTCCAATCCATTCTTGAGCAGTGCAGGAACAGAAACAAGATTGCGCCTCATTCCAGGAGCAAACATCACATTCTTGAGGACCATCACACTATCCCCAAGATCCAACCTATAAGAACCAATTCCCACAACATCCAAGTAGGTGTTATTCCCCATAAAAATTCTTTGTTAACCCTTCTTCAACTCCTCAAACTCGGTCAAGCCTTGCTTAGTTTTCGCAATATGGCGGGTTGCTCTAGAGTCAATCCACCATCCATTAATGTCTGTGGCCACATGACCAGCATTACATTCAATAACCCCAACAAACTCACGTTTGTTTTGCCCATTTTGATCTTAACTTTTGCCCTCATCTCCTTCTTGATTCTCGGGACATTCGTTTTTGAAATGTCCATACTTTCCACAAGCATAACAACTTCCAAGTGGAAACTTCTTCTTTTGCTGATGTGGCTTAAAAACTCTTCCTTTCGAAGGACCTAGCCTTCCTTGTCCCTTGTTTGGATAGCTTGACTTAAATTTTCCTTGAGCCAAGTTTAGCTCCTCATCTTGCACCATATTCAACTCCAACCGCCTTCGGCTATTAACCAAATCATGTTCTATAGCCAAAGCCACCGAAAGCTGAGATGCACTTTTGATAGTTCCATTCAACCTCAAAGTTGTTGCAGCCATATTAAGTGAGCTTGGTAGACTATTTAAAATTCCAGCAATTTGCATATTCTCGGAAAGCTCATTTCCCGCTGCTGCCAAATCCTTGGCCATCACTAACATCTTGTTGCAATGGTCAATCACATTATCGCTCTCACTCATCTTGCAAGTATTGTACTTGTGCAAAAGAAGTTGCACATTCACATCGGAAATGGCATCATATTTTTCTTTGAGGGAATCCCATAGCTTTTTGGCGCTTTCATACGTCTCAAATGCTTTGATCAAGTTGTCTTCCATAAACATCAACATGAGATTCTTTGCTTTTTTGTCACAAATTTTCCATTGCTCATACTCATCCTTTTCAGCATCACTAGATTTTTCTCCCAAAATCGGACCATCCTTTTCAATGGCACTCTCCAAATTGTCATGAATCAGACCATATCTGATTTTTCGACTCCACATGTCATAATTAGTGCCATTCAACCTTTCAATCTTAGCCAATTCCGATGTAATCAACTTGCTCGTCATTTCAATCTATTAACAAAATGTTAAAATTTCAATCAAGATATGTCATTATAAAATTTACAATTAGGAAAAAAATCCTACTATTAGAAAAATGCATGTCAATTTAAATGCACAAAACCGAAATAAATATCAAAAAAAAATATGTAAACAATTTTCAGAAATAAGGTGATCACACAAATTACATGACAAGGAGACTAATCGAAGCAAAATTAAACACATTAACCATTAAAAAAAAACAACATGAGAGAATAATCGATGACATGTTAGACCATAATACAATATGTAAAAGAAATATAATCTATGACATTAGCATAAAATCTCAAGAAAATAAACGAATAAAAAAAAAGATAAGGAAGAGGAAAAGAAAAACATAAACACCTAACAAAAATGTTCATGCATGCGATTGCTATGTGGCAGATGGAGAAAAAAATATATAAGCATGGCATGGAACAAAAACAACTGATCATTGACTGCACACATTTAAAAATATCATATAAAAACAACTATAAGAACACTAACATATATCCCACAAAATAAACAGGTTTGTTAACTGGATACAATAAAAACAGAGTATATATGATCTATATACGCCGCCACGAAGATGAAGAAACAATCAAAGAATCGGAAAAAATAAACCAAGCTGCGCAGGATATATAAAGATCTACTGACACAAAAAAAAAACTCCAACCACTAAGACAACCAGCACCAAAACAAATAACACAGAAGAAGACAATAAGACGAATTAAACAAAAGAAGTAAATATTCTAAACACTATATACACCACACGTCAAAGAAAAAGGACAACAGTAAATATAAAAAATAAGGTGGATACAAGTACAACTTCCAACAGACGGAAAAAAAACCAGCTTGGCACGAAACACGTGAACGGAGAAGTGAAAAACAGCTTTAAGATTTCAGTAGTAGCATGTAAATTCGAACCAGCTCTGATACCAATGATAGAAAAAATATGTGTATAAATATATATAACTTACTTATTACAAAGAAAAGTTGAAATTGAAAGGGGTTCCAATAAGAGCTAGGAACAAGCAATGTTTGTTGTGCTTTTTCATTGAGAAATACCTCACTATTTATAGGCATGCTTAGCAATATTTCCACCCCCTTCAAGAAGTAACTGCCCCATGATTGTCTCCATATAATAAAGAAAATATTTGTAACTCCTACAATATTTATTATTGTAACTCCCACAATAATAAATATTGTAACTCCCACAAACATGATTTGTAACTCCCAAATCAAATATATTACAATAATTACATTTGTAACTCCACACAAATTATTACATTTTATAATTTATATTTTCAAACTAAGTCAAATATATATATATATATATATATATATATATATATATATAGGTTTCTCAGCTTTGTGATTTTTGTACGATAAGCCTATTGTATCGTTGGTCCAAACGTGTACGAGTTTTCAATAGCATTATGGTATATCTATTATATATATAATAGGCCAACACAAGAAAAAAATGGTGAGACTTTTTAATGCATATGAAAAGTCCAGTTTGCCCCTCATCTCAATTTTTTGAAAAAATTGTGGTTGGTGGGAATTGAACTTGGGTCTCCAAGTTAAATCATGCATCCTTTTACCACTACACCACTCAATCAAATATGTTTTAAATCAAACACAATATAGATTCATGTGTGTATGAATATTTTAATTAGTGCGACACACTAATAATTTTTTGTCCTGATTTTACTTTTACATTTATTGATTTGGACTATAATATATTATATCAAAATATTATTTATTGGTACATAATATATGATTTGATTATATTATAAAATTGAAATAACAATAACAAACAACAACATAATAATAATAATAATAATAATAATAAATTACTATATAACTTTTATTCTCTTAAACAACCTAAACACTCATCTATACGTGTTTTCAATAATACACATGATATCTCTATGTGTACCACACAAGCGGGGCAAT
Source organism: Saposhnikovia divaricata (assembly GCA_036435485.1). NCBI lineage: Eukaryota > Viridiplantae > Streptophyta > Magnoliopsida > Apiales > Apiaceae > Saposhnikovia > Saposhnikovia divaricata. Next base: position 245,884,965 of record CM071594.1, on the reverse strand, counting down.
ATTTGATTTTATATAAAGAAAAAAAATGAAATGCATATTGTATTTTTATGAAAAGTATTAAATGTAAGACCAAGTGAATAACTAAAGTACTTTATTCATGATTTAAAAACACCAATTTACCCCTAAGTTTCTATTTATATATAGAAGTATTATTTTCAAGAATTGAACTTGGAACACCGAGTTAAATTGTGCATTTTCATACCATTATGTCACACATTCAAGCGGGGCAATATTTGATTTTATATAAAGAAAAAAAAATGAAATGCATATTGTATTTTTATGAAAAGTATTAAATGTAAGACCAAGTGAATAACTAAAGTACTTTATTCATGATTTAAAAACACCAATTTACCCCTAAGTTTCTATTTATATATAGAAGTATTATTTTCAAGAATTGAACTTGGAACACCGAGTTAAATTGTGCATTTTCATACCATTATGTCACACATTCACATGTATTTTAAATAATACACACAATATGTATGTGTGTGATATTGATGAAATATTATTAATTAAATATTATTGGATTTTAAATGAATTTTGGACTCTTTTATCATTTATCAATTAAAGAATTACGTAAAATACATAATTGGGCTATAAAACGACATTATAATTAATATAATAGATATTATCTAACAATATATTAGAGCAAAAATTATTGAGGTGTTAACGTAAAATGAAAATTGTATATAACTACACAACATACAATAAATTATTAGTCAAACAATTCGGGTCGTAAAAATATTTGGCTTTAGAAAAACGAATCCTATAAATAACACATTACCTTTTACATACAAATTTGCTAATGTTTAATTTAAAATATGACATTATGTAGGAAAAAGGATCGTATATTATATATGTTATTTTAATTATGGATGTGACTCAATGAAAGTCAAACGGACATTGGAAGAGAAACAAAGACAAGAAATTAGATGAAAACAAATAAAAGACTTAGAAATGTGGTTTTAAGAAGTAAGCACAAGACCTGAGAAGTATTTTAGAAGCTTTACGAAGATTTTTTATTAGAATCAGGACTGAAACCTACATTCTCAGAATGCAACATCTTGAAGAGTATTTAGTTTTTACCTTGAATATTATTAGAGATCCAGCTAAATGGATGCATCATTTTTTAAGAATGTTTAGGATTGTAGGTGCTCTGAAAAATCATCTTAATTAGACAACGCCCGCATAACACTGAAATTATATTCTATGACCCACAACAAAATTAAAAACTGACTAAAATTGTGAGACTTTCTAATGCATTTGAAATGACTAATTTGTCCCCATATTTATTATTTTTTAAAAAAATGTTGTTTGTGAGAATCGAACTTGACTCTATCAAGTAAATCATGCATTCTCTTACCACTGCACCAATTTATCACATGTGTTTCAAAACCATACACATAATATGTGAATGTCGTTTTACAGTAGTACATTTGTCTAACTTTAAAATATATAAAAATAACTATGGAACTAAATTAAACTTAGGTTATATCTTTAAATTGCTCATGTTCATAATAATTGAGCACAATATCATGTGGCAGATATTTAAACGTGTAGGCATTTTAGTCAATTCATCATATATATATATATATATATATATATATATATATATATATATATATATACTAAGTTTAGTTTATTACCATATATACTAGCCAATTCATTTTATATACAACTTTTAATCTTTTGCATATAAATGTGCACCAATTATATTACTTTTATTTTGGGTTGTAAACGAACCGAGTCAAGTCGAATTTTAGTTTGTCCAGAATTTTTTCTTAACAAGTCGAGCCAAACTCGATCGACTACCTTATCGATCAATTTATGTTGTTTGAACTCGATTTCTTAAACATACGAGTTGAGTTCGAATTGTTCACGAACATTTTTACATTTTTACGAACATTTTTATGAATCGAGTTCTAGAAATTGACCCATGCCTGGCAGAGGTTATTATGCTAGTTATGATAAGTCTATACCGCAAATTGCAGCATATTCCAAATCATGCAAAGTAATGAAACCAACACTCCCCGCTGCTATAATTTTTTAAGGGAACAACAAAGGCACATGAAAGTAAATGAAATGAATTATAAAGATCAAGTTATGTGCTCCCTGGTTTTAATTAGTGAATGTGATTGTAAAAAAGAAGAATAATAGAAGAATATATTAATTCAATTTAGTACAAGGACGAAATTTAGTTTGTTGGAAAGTAAGCTATTAGTAGAATTTTGTGTTACACTACTAAACCAGCAATTTTTATTACTCCCAACATTGTCTACTGTTCATTCTTTCCAAGTCTCATCCAAAAAGTAACATGGATTTTAAACAATGTTTTTAAAATATCTAAGTACCGTCCTTAATTTGGGAAAAAAAAGTATTGTCCTTAATTGGGTCTTGCATGTTTCAGAAATCGAGGTTTTTAATAGCTTTCAGATTATGCATTATTTAGTCAATATAATTTTGGTACATTTAGTAATTTAGACTCAAACCAGAGTATTGTTTTCTTAGGCAGACTCAAACCAAAGTATTTAACATTTGGAAGTACATCAATAATCAAGTTCAGAATGTGATCTTTAGATCAAACTCAGTGTAATTACTGTTATGTTTCTTATATCAATAATCAAATTTTATTTTAGCTACTCCCTGCTTGAGCCTACAATAAATGGACTTTTTCTGCTTAAAAAGTCTTGTAATCATATTTATTTTGTCATTTTTATTTGAGGCAATTTTATAACCGAAACCGAATCGATTATAATCGATTTGATAATTTTGAAATCGAAACCGAACCGTCGATTTCAGTTACGATTTCGGTTTTAAATTTTAAAAACCGAAAATTTTCGATTTCGGGTTCGATTTTAACCTAAAACCGAATCGATCCTATCGGTGCTCACCTTGCTTCCAGCGTAAAACAGCCATATATTTTCTCTTACTTAGAATCTTTCTTCTTTTGTCAGGTATGCTAACTTCTTCCTCTAAATCTTTCTCTTCTCTTATTTATATCGTGCATGCAAATTGTCATTAAATTAGTTTGTTAATTTTGTAAAAACTTTTTTTTTTTGACAAAGTAAAAACTTATTTTTTTAATTAGATTAACATGATATATTAGTATTATTTAGAAATTATGTGAGAAAATCATGTTAGAACTCATTTAACGCATATATAACCTTAAATTTGATCGTAAGATTCCTCTCCAAGCCATCACTAATTTCTGAATTCTGATATGCTGCGCTTGTCATAAAAATACTATTTTCCGTTTATTATTTTAAAATATGTATTGCCAGTTGCCACCTTCAGTGTACGTTGTTTATATTTGACCACATAAATATCACCTGGTAAATAAATGTAAAATGTGTATGCATGAAGGTAGTCGGTCGTTTATTAAAAATGTGTATGCATAAAATGTGTAAAATGGGTAAGTCTGTCGTTTATTCTTGCATGCATTATTTATCATTGTTCAAGTTTAAGTCCTAATAATAATTAACCATCCTCTTGAATCTAGATATCACTGTAACTCGATAATTGTTTGTACGGGCAACACATTTTCAATTATAGTTGTAGTTCATTAAATTCTCTCACTTAAATTAAGTAACAATTTGTTCATAATTCAATTCATTCCAAGCTAGCTAACAGCTAATCACTAATAGTCGAACACAACCATAATGGAACATGTACTATCATTTTTCACCTGAGTCCATGTTATTTCGGTTACTACATAAATCCAATCACATCCCTCTCATAGGGATTGATTGCATTTCTCAAATTGCTAGCATACGAATGCTCATCGATCATCCTTCACGTGCAAATGTTGATATGTATAATTTCAAAAAATATTCATTCTATATAATATATATAGTAATTTCTTTAAGACTTTCATGCATGAGCGAAGTTACAACAACATGAGCTTCCAATTTCCTTCTCCCTTCTTTTTTTCACTTCTAGAAAAAGCTCTAAACCCTATATATTATTTAGGGCCTATCATGAACCATTTTAGGTGGTAATAAGTCTTATTTTATTTTTTTAATTTAACTTTCATTTTTATTTAATAATCTAGATCTCTCTTTTTTGAAAGTCATACTACGTACCCAATAATTGGATTTTTCGTTACTTATCTTTTGAGTTTGTTTGTCTCTCATTACGAGAGTTAGAGTGATGATTTTAAGGAATCATAGATTTATGAAAATTTTATAGAGATGATTCATAGATAAGGAGGATGAGTTACATGAAAATACTTGTATGTATGTAGGGTTGTGAATGAATAGTTATAAATACGCCTACCTCACAATTATATCGAATCGTTGGATTTGTAATGCAATTTTTTTCTTCGACAAACAACAAATCTAAAGGTGGTAACAAAAACTTTATGTTTATCAAACTTTATTTTTTAATACATAGTGTATTGTATATATTTTCAATTAAAAATATACGTATTTTAATAAAAAAAAAAAGATAATTTACTATTAATTATATTAGTTATTAAAAAGGATAAAAGACTGAAAATGACCGAAAATCAAAATTTTCAATGATTCGTCTTTAATATAATAGTAAAGATTTTATAAAACCATGTTATTATATATTCATTATATATAATTTATAAATGAGAATAATGATACTAAGGTATACTACAACAAATATAGGTATTTCTAACAAATTTTTTGGCCTATCTTTTGTCGGAAGGATGCTTCCTTCCGACAATCCTTATTAAATGTTCGTATTTGCATCGTAAGTTAACAATTGCGTCGGAAGATAATGAGGGACCTACTCCCTCTTTATTATATTATTAAACTAAATATCCGACAGAAAACTTTGTCAAAAGTTTGAAACGACAACGGTTCTGGACCATGCTGGAGCCTAATGACTGTTCTTGGATATGGCGACAAATTAAATCTTATAACTTCGCCCCTTGAAATTACAGTTTATCTCTTATACTATTGGCAATGGTGTGGATACCTCCCTTTAGTTCGATCCCTGGTGGCATGGTCATTGTTTAGCTCGCTCTCCCAATGACCACATTATTTCACAAGTTCACTCTAATGCCAATGCTTCGATTAATGACCTTATCAATTCAGGGACTTGGCAACTCCCAACATACAACCATCGTCATCATCACATTAGCACTACGCTTCTTCACTGGTTGCAGAATTTTGACTTCCCAGCTTTTAATTTGGATGCAAGAGACGGTATTCTTTTGGATGGTATCAATCTCCATAAGATCCGTACTAAGCACATCTGGGATTCCATTCGCTTCAAGCTTCCTGAGGTTCCCTGGCACACTTTTGTTTGGCATAGATTAAAGATTAGCAGATATGCTCACTAAGGGTGGGTTGCTTGTCATGGTCGTTTACCTACTCTACAAAGGCTGGCCTCTTTTGGGATTAATATTTTACAGGACTGCTCTTTTTGCGTACGGGGACAAGAGAGCCTTGACCATCTCTTTGTTCACTGCCGTTACAGCTCGTTTGTTCTGAGACATCTGGCTTCTTTGGTGGGACCAAACATCTTGATTACTTTTCCTACTTGGCTCGACCTGTTAAATGCTTGGGGTAACACTAGCAACACCTTGCATAAACATATCCTTTTGTTCATTGCTCAAGTCTTCTGCTATCGCCTGTGGAGAGAAAGAAATGGTAGAATGCACGGGAAGGGATGCTCAGGACCTTTTAAATTACTGGATGAAATTGTAACTGATGTAAAATCTAGACTTTCTAGCTCTAATTGGTTTGTAAATATGGCCTCTAATTCCGATAGTAGTAGCTGGCTTCATAGCTAATTTTGCTTTCTATATCCAATATTTTCTCAAAGATTGGTTATAGATAGTCCACCTTTATGGCATATCATAGAGCAAGGGTTCATTCCGGTTTTTGTTCCGTTTTTTATTATATACACAACTTAGCAAAAAAAATATATATACATATATTATATTCCAACAAACCTTCCGTCGGAAGTAGAAAGTTTTAAAAAAATGAAAATTAGATAAATACGTTTTTCTATTGAATCCAAAATACAAATCTTCTAATGGTTAAAGTTATCATATGTTATCACATAACCTTCTAACCAACATGCAACCTTCCTGCCTAGTACATATTTTAATTATAGGCATTAAATCATAAGTTACTAAACCGAATACCATTATATACATTATCCGCAAAACTTGAAATTAGCAAAAACTATTACAATTACAATACCATAACAAATAGCATTATATAATTAAGCATACATTATTTCATTCTCAAATTGAATTTTAAAGATAAACAAGTTTGATATGAATTTCTTATTGACAATTTCGGGTGAAAGAAATTGTGTGTCTTGATTTACATCATTTCCTAATAAACTTAAATGAAAGATTGTGAATTTAGGTTTTCGTTACTATTAGGTGAAGTTGATGTTAGATTAGGGGACTATACACAATCCAAAATTCACAAACAACCAATACAGAGCACACACGCAACCAATCGATTAGTTGACAAGATCCACCAAAGAAACAAGACACACAAACAATATTTGACGTGGAAACACCCACGCCCCAAACTTGTATTAGTAATCCATCAATAATCAATAATACATCAAAACAATAACACCTTAACGGTGTCTCGACCTTGATACTTGAGCCAACAATGCTCAAGCATCTCCCAAACAATACTTAAGACTATATCTATTATGATTTAATCTCATCAAACAAATACAATATGACTATGTATATATAGTCACCCAAAACTTAGCCACCAAGAGTTACCATACTTGTTCTACAAGTCTTACCTTACTTGTTATACAAGTCTTCCAATTCTTGGCACTTAATTACCCAACTTAGTGATCAAGACATACCATATATAATAATTGTCTACACATACAATTATTATCTTACCCACATATATATATATATATCTTGAACCACCCAAGCCCATAACATCATATTGGGTTGAAACCCAACAATCCTTCCCTTCAACCCAATATCCATATCGGACTGAATGGTAACCAATCAAGCCATCGACTTCCATTCGCCAATGCCTTCCCTCGAACAAGAATCTCCTCCTCTGTTCTTCCAATCTTTGATCAGTGTCGTTAAAACCCGTATAGTGATCCTCCAAACTATCATTCTTCACTATAACGATGTATCAATCTACAAAATCATATGCATCAACCATCACAAGTGCTCTTCCATATGTTGAGTCACCCGATCCTTGCTTTCACAATCCAATCTAAGAATTCTGTGCATGCATGAACAGTGTTGTATATTAAATTCGTTGAATTAGTTTAGCATTAAAAAAAAGTTTAGTTAAAAAAGAATTTGTTGAATTAGTTAGGACTACTTAGAATCTTAAGAGTATATCGAAATTAGTGTACGCCTTAGGGCTAATAGTTTTCTAAAATTTATTTATAAATAAAAACATGTTTTTTTATATACCTATTTACTTACAAATAAAAATTACTACAAAAAATAATGAGACCTTTACCTACAAATATTTCACCTACCAATACACGTTGGGACGTAGTGGTAAGTAATAGGCAAATCCCATAATTTATTTGTATACATAATGCTATTGAACCGAATTTGATGCCACTAACCCGTGATGTGGCACATTACGTGTCACTCGTCTTTCATTCTTACAAACGTTTTAGTTATTATAATATTTTTTTTGATCAAATTTTCATGTTCTTATTTTTCTAACGTGCAAAACTGATAGATTATTTTCTTTCTCCAAAGTTAAACCTTTTAAATTTAGTAACTTCCATCGAAATGATAAGATATATTGGTCATTATGTAGAGAACATGAGAGAACTATAAATTTTATATGATTCTATAGTAGAATCAAAGTTTTAATTTTTGGTTTTACAAAAAAAAAGATCAAATTTTTTTGGTTCTATTAAAAAAAAATTGATTCTGTAACAGAACCAATGCTGAAGTGGCATTGTTGCTGACGTCAGCAGCCACGTCATCACTGCTGACATGGCAGTGTCACGTCATCAATAATAACGTCACTGATGATGTGGCAACTGACGTGGCACTGTCACATCAGCCCTGCTGATGCGGCAGTGCAACGTGACAGTACCACGTCAATAATGATGACGTGGCAGTGCCATGTTAGCAGTGACGTGGCGCTGTCAAATTTATTTATTTATTTTTTTGGAAAATTATTTTTGGAAAAAAAAATAAAAGTTGGTTCTGTTGTAGAATCAGAAAAAATATATGGTTCTCTCATATTCTCTATATAAGGAGAGGTCCTCTTTAGAAGGGGACTCTAGATTAGATATATTTTTTTGTGATATAACATTTTTTTTCCAATTATGTTATATATATCAATTTCAAATAAACTTCGATCAATTTCAATAAGGGGCGTGTATTCAACTTGGATTTTGAAGGATTTTGAGGGATTTTAGAAATCTAGGGGTATTCAATTTGAATTTTTTTAAATCCACTAAAATCTTGAGGTATTCAATTTGGATTTCAAAATGTCATTTAAAATTCGAGGGTATTTAATTAGGATTTCAATAAGTCTTTTAAAATCTGGGTGTATTCAATCTGAATTTAAAACAATTCATTTAAATCTAGGGGTATTCAAAAATCCACGGATTTTTTAGATTTATTAAAATGGTGGATTTTGGTGGATTGCTAGTCAATATATATATATATATATATATATATATATATATATATATATATATATATATATATATATATATATATATATAAATGAGGATACAGGGGCGTTTAGGTGGCGCTCTAAGAGCGTCTCAATGTATTTTTTTTAATTTTTTTAGAATTTAGAATATTAAATACTAATAAATATAAAAATAACTTTTAACGTATTAAAAGTAGAATAGGTGTTCGAATTTATAGATGAGAAGATTTTGAATTTATAGGGAAGACATATAATTAAAAGTTCTATTAGAAGTTGAATAGATATCAATATATATATATAAAGGAGGATAGCGGGAGTTTAGGTGGCGCTCTAAAATCGTCTCAATCTATTTTTCTAATTTTCTAGAATTTTAGAATTTTAAACACTAATAAATACAAAAATATCAATTAACATATTAGAAGTAGAACAATAGGTGTTCGAATTTATAAATGAGAAGAGTTCGAATTTATAGGGAAGACATATGATTAGAAGTTCTATTGTAAGTATAATAAGTATTTATAAGGCATACGATTAAAAGTTCTATTGGAAGTAGAATAGGAGTTCGAATTTATAAAGAATAAGAGTTCGAATTTATCGAAAAAATATATAAATAAACGTTTTACTAGAAGTAGAATAGGTGTTTGAATATATAGAGCAGAAATATAATTAAATATTTTATAGAAAGTACGATCTTCTTAAATTATATATTTTTTATATAAGTTAATTATACTTATATTAGGAAAATTTATTCATAAATCCAATACTATTGTCATAAAAAAAGTCACCGTATTTTAAAAAAAAAAAAAGAATTGATGTGTTAACATAATTCACCGTATTTAAAAAGAAAAGAATTGATGTGTTAACATAATAAAAGAACAATCTCATGCAAGAATCCTAAATAAATACAGGAGTATCTATAATATAAAGAGAAAATAAGATGTGTTTTCATTTTCTAAAACTCCAAAAATTTTAGAAAGTCTAGAGAAAGTATAAATTGGAATTCACTCTATTTTTTAGGTTTTGATTTTAAGGAAAAAAATTGTTGTGTAAGATAAGTATCATCAATAATATGTAATGAAGACGACTCACTATAAAAGATTGTACTAGCTATTAAAATACCATATTGATGTTATAAATTTTATTTTATTTTTAGGATTTGATTTTTATGGATAAACATTATCATACAAGTAATATATGTAAAAATTAGGTTTTTGGTCTTAACGAGAGAGCGGATCAATAGTAATAACCGTGTTTAACAAGAAAGCGGTTCATTAAATAAGACCGTATAAAAAGTGTTTAAATATATAATACATAAAATAAAATGTTTTATTGGAAGTAGAATACGAGGACGGTGGAGACGTTATATACGATTTTTTTTAAAACTATACATCTTTTTTCCTAAAAATCCTTTATTTTAACTTTTTTATACAAGTTTATCTATAATATACAGAAAATATAAGATGTATTTTCATCTTTTAAAACTCTATAAATATTAGAAAGTTTAAAGAATATAAAAATTGGAATTTACTCTCTTTATATAGTGAAGTTAGAATTTCGGTTTCAAATAAGAGCGGCTCGAAACGTATTTAACGGGAAGAGGGCTTGCTAGAAAAGATTGTATTAGCTATTAGAATTGAATACTGTAGTCATAATTTTTTTATTTTTACGGTTCGATTTTATGGATAAAAAAATATTATATAAGTCTTTATAATATATGTTAAAAAGTTTGGATTTTGGTTTTAACGAGAGAGCGGCTCAATCGACAGAATGGTATTTAACAAGAAATTGGTTCATTAGAGAAGATTATTTAATTATTAAAATTTAATATTAATATTGTAATATAACGTAAATGTATTGAATTTTTTTAAAAATAAAAATTGTAATGACGCCGCGAAGCGCGGCTTTATAAACTAGTTTAATTATAAGGTTTATGATTAAAAGTTCTATTGAAAGTAGAATATGAATTCGAATAAATACTAATAAATATAAATATATATTTTAACATATTACAAATAGAGTCATTATTTTATAATTTACTTTTTTAAAATTTGTGTAAAACATAATCTAATTTACTCAAAAAATGATTAGATGGCTTGAAACTTCCAATGTGCGCAGTCGTTAAGATTAACAGAAAATAATTTGCTAGAAAAAGATTAGTAGTAATAGTAATTTTATTCTTGATTTAGTGATGGGATGCAGCTAACAGAAACATCGTAACCGATGTAGTGATGTGATGTAATTTTATTTCTAATTTTTTAAAATTTTAGAATTTTAAATTCTGATAAATAAAAAAAATCTTTTAACATATTAGAAATAGAATAGGTATTCGTATTTATAGTGAAAAAGAGTTCAAATATAATATATTAAAAATAAAATAGGTGTTAGAATCTATAATGAATAAAAATTCGAATTTATATAAAAGTCTATCACAATTTATAAAGAAGTCAAAGGCAATTTATAAAGAAGTCAATAGCATCCTTTAATAATTAAGCATCCGAGCTATATAAATTTTTGGTTTGCTTAAATTCTATTTATTTTATTACTTTTTTACTGTCTTTGTCATCAATATGCAGGTAGATCAAGTTGATGGATGGAAGGATTGCGCCATTAGAATATCAAACCTATATTTTTGAATAGAAAAATATTGGAGGTAGTACTTTTTTTTTTAATATCTTTTCATCATTTTTGTGAGATTTCTTTGGGTGTAATATGTTCTCAGTTTGCATGTGTAGTAAACCGAAGTGCATGATTTCTTATATATTATAATAAAATTATAATATAAGATTAGGTATTCGAGAGATTAAATAGAGCACCTATCTCACGTACATCCAATGACTAGATGAAGTACGTACTAAGAACTTGAGAAAAAATATTAAATTACGGTGCAAGATATTCTTCAAATTTGTTTTTTCTTTGTATGTGTTCTAAAGTGTAGGTATCAAATTATGCATTCAAGAATGTTACTCGGATGCATGCACCAAGGTGGAAGTTTTTAACTTTTAAGCTATATGCGCCCATAGTTGTTTAGTTTCTCCATGAGTCGTTTATACATCGTCAAGTTTCATACTTTCCAATCTTCTATCTATATATATTATAATGCCTGAAGATCGGAAATGCACCATAACAGTTCAAGGTATTTTTCTTGAATTTTCGTTTTTTGCTTTTTTTTTATTAAAATTCTTTTCCTGCATTAAATAGCTATTAATGACAATTTAATTAGTCATTAATTACACCTATTAAACATATATTAAATTAACTCTATTTAATTTGTTTAAAAATTAGCAAACTTTATTTAAACATTATAGTTATTATTTCAATATTAAATATTAATTATATATAGTTATGTTTAATTTTAGGTAAACTGACAACTAACAATTGTTTATAATGCGTTATTTTTATTCCATATTCAAGATCATTATAATTTTTTTTCCGGATGATTATAGGGTAGTCGACCTTAACTTATCATTTTTTACTATCAATAATTGTGAAAGTCGTAATAAATTATGGAAGTACAAGATATTTACTTCATTTCTGAAATTGTATATAAACAATACATACAGATTTTTTAATTTTGCACATGAATAAATTATACATGAGTTATGATCAAATCGATTAAATTTAACAAATCCAACTATTTATCGGAAGATAAAATCGATAAAAAAGCTATACACCCTTTATTTCATTATATTGTGTCGAGATAAATTAATATTCTAATTAGAGATAGATGTACCTGAGGATGACCTCAGATAGCACCGTGAGGTTCAAAGCTTTCTAAACATAAATATATGGGCATTTACGTAAATTAAAGTGAAGATAATTAATATTTAGAGCATTGTCACTCAGAATTTGTACTGCAAACACATATAACCTTGAGGAGCAGTTTTCTCCTCTAATTAAATAAATTTTTACATTATTATTGAATATGTATATTATGAAAGGGGTGCCGGCTTTAAAAAACTTCTCAAGCAATCTTTATTATCAATGGTTGTGGAAGTCGTAATAAATTATGGAAGTACACAAATCTTATCTCCATATCTGAAAAACAAATAATACAGACAAATTTGCACATGAATAAATTACACATGGGTTATGATCAAGCTAATTAAATTGAACAAACCCAACCATTTGATCGGAAGATTAAATTGATAAAAATTTTTTACACCCGTTGTTTCATTATATTGTGTCAAAATAAATTATTATTCTAATTAAATAAATTTTTACACTATTACTGAACATGCATATTATGAGAGTGGTGTCGGCTTGGAAAAATGTTATTAAGTTATATTCAATATTTGTAACTTTTGATTGTAAAGACTATGTTCATATTGTAAGTTTTATTTTTATATGTTTACGATATTTTAAGATTATCAATACTTTAGATATATAATAAGAATATTTTTTCAACTAATAATTTATGTAAATTGTTTTTAAATCAATTTTTTTAGGAAATTCATAAGAGACCAATTAATTTTTAAAAGTGATAGAAATAAATTTATCTATTTTCATTACTTTAAAATAAAAAATTACAAACCGCGCGAAGCGCGGATAAATTGACTAGTATATTATAATGCCGGGAGATCAGAAACGCACCAGAAGCGTTTAAGATATTTTTCTTGAATTCTCACTTTTTTATTTTTTTTATTAAATTTTTTTCTTGCATTAAGTAGCAACTTAATGGCATCATAATGACATTTTAATAATCATTAATTACACTTATTGAATATATATATATATATATATTAAATTGAATTCATATTATTTATATAAAAGATTTACACTCTTTATTTGAGCATTATACTCTCTGTTCCTCCCATTTCTTTACACTTTCCTTTTTGGGATATCTTTCTCAATTCTTTATATTCCAAAATTTTTCCAAAATAATAAAATTATATAATATAAAAAGTAACTAGAACCAATAACTTTCTTCCACTAAACTCACTTTATTACATAAAATATTGATTGGTCCCAATACTTCACTCACTTTTCTTACTTTTCTCCACTACTTTACATTTTTTCTTAATTTTTGTGCCCAACTCATTTGTAAACAAATGAGAGGGACGGAAAGAGTATATTATAATGCCCAGAGATCAAAAACGCACCGGAAGCGTTTAAGATATTTTTCTTGAATTCTCGCTTTTTGATTTTCTTTATTAAATTTTTTTTCTTGCATTAAGTAGCAGCTTAATGGCATCTTATTGACATTTTAATAATCATTAATTACACTTATTAAATAAATATATATATTAAATTTACTTCAAATTATTAATGTAAAAGATTAAAAAAATTTTATTTTGAGCATTATAATTATTATATCAATATAAAATATGAATTATATGTATAAAATTAAGATTATTTTTATGTAAATTAACGACTTAAAATTGTTCACATTTCGTCTTTTTTATTGTGTGAAAATGTTATACACATGTTGTTTCATTATATTGTGTCAAAATAAATTAATATTCTAATTATATAAATTCTAATACTATTACTGAGCATGTATATTATGAGAGAGGTGTCGGCTTTAAAAACGTTATTTAATTATATTTATTATTGTAATTGCTATTTTTCTTGTTTATAATATTTTTAAGATTATTAAAATTCTTGATATATAATGAGAGTATTGTTCTAACTAATAATTCATACAAATTGTTTTCAATCACTTTTTTTAGGAATTTTTTTAAATACCTATTAACTTTTGTATTAATTTATCTATTTTTAATAACTAAAAATAAAATTTTATTAACCGCGCGAAGCGCGACTAAGTTGCCTAGTTCTATTATTTATGAGTGCTAACTTTTAGTTCTACAAAACTTTGTATCTTAAGCTATATAAATTGATCTACTAGGTTGTATATTAAAACGTAGTACAATGCTAATATTTATAACAGTAGATGTATGAATTCTTTTTGTATTTGAAGAAAATTAATGATAATGTGTTTCAAGGGATTTTCAAGTGATCATGATATTATGGTCATTGGTGAAGGTTAGGTGGCATCTCAAGATCGTCTCAATCTGTTTTTTTAAATTTCTTAGAATTTTAGAATTTTTAAATACTAATAAATTTAATGATATTTTTTAACATAATAAAAGTAGAATAGGTGTTCGAATTTATAGGTTAGACGTATAATTAAATGTTTTATTGGAAGTAAGTATGTGTTCGAATTTTTAACGAGAATAGTTAATATTTTTAAGTAAGACATATAATTAAAAGTTCTATTGGAAATAGTATAGGTGTTCGAACTTATAAAGGAGAAAAAGTTCAAATTTGTAAGGAATACATATAATTAAAAAAAGTTCTATTGAAAGTGGAATATATATTTGTGAGTCATATAATTAAAAGTTCTATTCAAAATAGAACACATATAATTAAAAGTTCTATTTGAAGTAGAATAAGATGGCTGTGAGGTGGCAATCTTCTAAACTTGATTATCTTATTTCTTAAAATCCTTTATTCTAAATTTTTTTATACAAGTTCATTATACTTGCATTTGAAAAAGATATCCATAAATTCAATATTATTCCCATGCCGAATAATTTTCACATTGAAAAAATAAATCGATATTATCATTATAGAAGGACATTACCATGCAGGAACTATAAAATTTTTCTTTTGGTATGCATTCGAATTTATTGAAAGATGGGAATTTGAAAGCCATACAAATTTACAAGAAAGGAGAAATTCAAGTTTATAGTGTAGACATTTAGGTGCTGTTTGGCTGACCTTAAAGTCGGCTTATAAGACAAATAAGCCAATAAGTCCTTATCTTGAAGTGTTTGCCTACCAACTTATTTTAAGGACTTATGATCTTATAAGTTCATAAGTTGAAAGTTAGAAAGTCCCAACTTTTTTCCAACTTATTTACTATTCACTGATCCCTCCGTTTTTAATTGGATTTTTGCCGTCAAGCGTAGATATTTTTTTCAAATCTAACTTCACCATATTTTTCTCCATCTCCCAACGATCATTTTGCATACCATATGTGTTATATTTCGACGCAATTTAGGAAATTTGAATAAAAATATTTGTTCTACAGTAAACTTATAATTTCTGATTTACCAAACACTTTACTAACTTATGAGCTCCTTATGAGCTCCGCCAAACAGACGCTTACTTATCACTTATAATCAACTTATGGGCTTAAAGTCATAAGTTACTTTTTTTAAGCTAAGCCAAACGGGCACTAAAATTTATTTTAACATATTCAAGTTAGAAAAGGAATTCAAATTAATAGGAAATGATATCAATATCTTTTTTAAATTAAATATCATACTATATATATTAGTGTGCATATATATAAAAGAATTTATAGGCAGTTCCTCTAAAAATTATACTATAGTAACTTTTTTAATTTTATTATTAATTTAATATAAAATATTAAATTTACTTTATTTATATGTTTTAAATTTTAGGTAAGAAAATAATTACAGGAGTTTTTGTAATATATAGTGAATGTAAGATGTATTTTCATTTTTCGAAATTTCATACATATTATAAAGTTTTAGAAAAAGTAAAAATTTGAATTCACTCTCATTCTAAGTTTTAATTTTAAGGAAATAAGTTATTGTATAAGATGAGTATCAATCATATATAATTATGGTATAAGTTTATTTTATTTTTAGGTTTCAGTTTTATGAATTAAAATTAAAATACAAATGTTCATCATATATGTTAAAAATGAGTTTCGTTTTAACGAGAGAGCGGCTCCATAGGAAGAATCGTGTTTAACGAGAGAGCGGGTTATTAGAGAGTATCGTGTTAATTGTTAAAATAATGTAAGATAATTATATATTGAATTTTTTTAAAAAAACTTATAACGCGAGTCGCGAAACGCAATTTTGTCGACTAGAATAGGTGTGAGGATATAAATTTTATTTTATTTTGAAGTTTCGGTTTTTTATGGATTAAAATTATAATATAAATATTCATAATATATGTTAAAAATGAGTTTTGATTTTAACTAAAGAGCTATAGAATGAATCGTATTTAAGGAGAGAGCGGCTTAATAGAGAGGATCGTGTTAACTATTAAAATTTAATATTGATGATATAATATAAGACAAATATATATTGAAATAATTTTTAAAAATTTTATAATGCCGCCGCGAAGCGCGGCTTTATCGACTAGTTGTTTTTATAAGTTTTGAAATCTTGCAAAAATCAATGAGATTTTGATGAATTTCTAAAAAAACTTTTCAAATCTCAATGACTCTACACTAATTTTATTAGATTCTTTGTAGAATTTAAATAATCTATGAATTTAAAAAATAATCCATGGATTATTGGAAATCAATTAAAATCTCAGTTAAATACACCCCTCTAAACTAATCAAAAATCAAATACTACGTGTGTAAATTGGGAGGGAGAGATTATCGAATTGCATTTAGAATGATCCATACCCGTTCCTAAAACCTCGAACCGGTTCGGAGCCTTGTAGTCGTCGTATCGTAGCACAATAGTCAATCAATACTTGTGACCATCTATCTCTTCATCACGTGTCCCTCTTTTTCTAATACACAACACTTTCAAGACTGGTTTGGTTTACTCCACCTCTCGTATCTAGATCGCCGTTTCGGATCACTTTTTTTATTTATCACCGTCATCAGTAAAAATCTGTAGTCTCTCAACATTTCACCGTTATTTGCTTTTTTATTTTGTTTACGTATGTGCTTGATTGTTTTTATGTATGGACTAGCTAGTTGCATTAATTTGAACTGTTTGTTTGTGTTAATATTTTGGTTGATTTATCAGTTTCATATATTCGCCTCATTGTATAAAATGATACTAGTTTATGAGTCTCTCTCTGTCTTTGTGTCTTTGTATGAGAGAGAGAGAGAGAGAGAGAATATGATAATTTCATTTAAAATTTAAATCTGTTGAATATGATCAGAGCATTATCTTTCTTGCTGCCTGTTAGAAAATACGAGTTTAATATCCAGGAGCCTTGGTTGCAATAATCAAAAAATATTTGTCAACATTACAATTGTTGCAATATACATCTTTTGAGTTATGATCTGGAGTGAATTTGCAGTTTTAAGTTATGAATCTGGAGTGAATTTGTCAATCTCTGTCTACTGTAAAGTAAAACAAATTTTATTCTATATGTTAGTAGCATATGCATGTGTTTTCAAATGTTATGTGCATGTGCTATTAGTTCATTTCATTTTATTTGTTCTATTTATAGCTAAGGATAACGGTCTTTCCCAACTGTATATCTGCTATGTCTAATCATCATTTTATCATCTTACATGTTGGTTGAAATGGCAGTCAACTGAAAGGCTCCTCATCTTGGAGTATATAGACGGGGTTCGTTTAAATGACTTGGCATCACTTGATAATTTGGGCATTGATAAGCAAAAGCTTGTTGAAGGAATTACACATGCTTATGCACACAAAATTTAAGTGGGTGGTATATGAAATGGTGATCCTCATCCGGGTTCAGTTTCTGTTTCCCCTTCCTCTACCTTCAGCTCAATTTCCTAGAGGATTTTTTTTTTTTTTTCAATAGCATTGTTTTTGTCACATTTTGTTTCAGTTGTGCAACCAATTGTTCACAGTTTTAATCGGTGCATTTAATTTTATTTGTCTATATATTTAGGGAATTTTCTTGTCAGTAAAGAGCCTCCACATCATCCAATTTTGCTTGATTTTGGTCTTACTAACCTATTGACGAGTTCTATGAAACAAGGTTTAGCAAAAATGTTCCTAGCTTCTGTTTGAGGTTGGTAATCTTTGTACCAAGATAAGAAGCAATGAGAAAATTGTGTCTGCAGATATACTAGAAGATTACAAAGCCCCTAGAAAATATTTATCACATGATTTGGTTCATAAAGTTGAGCAAAATCGAAAACCGATTGTGGATCAACATAATTGGGGACTTAATTTGGGCTTTGTTTAATCGTGTTATAAGCATTAACAATTCCTAAAACCCGGGTATCTGCCGTATGGTTTATAATATATTACTGTCTGATTGTCACTCACTTTCTGCAGTGTAAAATCTTTGCTAGTTTTTCATGTGATGAACTATCTAAATGGGTAAAATGTGCAGATTTAGTTTGCAAGTTAACTATAGGCCAAGCCACGTGGTTATCCTTGCAAACCTGTTTTAGAATCCATCTCTATATCCCCAGTTCTGCTCCAAAATTAGAACTTATCCACGCATACCTGCTTTCAGTGTTTGATATTTTGAACATCGGTTACCCATTGAACAATTTTTCCCTTTTTATGCAAGAGTAGTGAAACAAGGTTTTATAATCTCTATTGCTCTCAAATGAATTGAGAGTTTGAAATAGTACTTATGATAGTATGGTACTTATGATAGTATTACCTTTAACTATTGCGGATCCACTGAGCATGTCAATTTAAATTTGGTGTACCAGAAGTACCTCTTCAATAGCTAAGATGTCAATTGCAGGGTGATCATGTGGCACTTCTATCTGCCCTTGCGGAAATGGGATTTTGATTTCGCATGGACTTGCCAGATGAGGCAATGGAGGTAACAGCTCTGATATTCCGTAATTCAGCGCCTTCCAGGAAATTAGCGTCCATGTTCGCTATATATGCAGGGGATCATAATATAGTTTGTTTTTCTCTTATCAAAGAACACTTGAAATCTTACAAGGAAAAAGCAAAACTTAAGAAGGAAAACTTGAAGCTCAGCCAGAAGGAATCTCATCGCTTCAATTCTGTAAGTATAGGTGACATCACCTTTAGTTTCCAGACCAAAGGTCTTTCTCCGACTTCTTGCACAAACTACAATGTCCATGCATTTGGTCTATGAATATTGAAATCAGCAATATCAGTTAATTAGGCTAAAAAAAATAATTTTTAGATCAGATGGCCTATTGTAAAAGTTTGTACCAGATGCTGTGAATGGTTTTAAGGATTAATACAGAAATTTTGTATTAGTTTGGAGATTAGAAAAAGATCAGCTGCATTATAGTAGTAATAATATATTTTTGTATCAGTCTCGTTGTACTTGTCCATTTTGTTTCTTTTTTGCCATAGCCAAGATCCTCATGAAGTTCATGTGCAGGTTGATGCTTTTCTAGGTGATATTGTGATCTTCAGTCGGGATCTCAATTTACTTGAAAGGTATTCAAGAAATCCTTTTGTGCTTTCCTGTGATGTTAACTAATTTTACTGTTCTACCTAATAATCGACATCTGTTCAGGGCTTTCATCTATAATGAAGGTTCGCATAAACTATGCGGATATCATGAGGCTGTTCGCTGAATCTGTTTTACAATGGTTGGTGTGTGATGTATTAGAGGTTTTCATTTTTGTGATCCTTGCCTCTTGTTTAGCTTATGTAACTGTTAAATAAGCTGCTTTCAGCAATATTGATAATGGCCCGAGATCAAATGCGCAATGGATATACAACACCCCTGTTCATTCTGACGTGAAGACGAAATTGAGGCATTTACTAGTTGAGCTGGGCAACGCTGATAAAATTCTTGGTTACAGGTACATACATATGTATATATATACACATGGGAATATTGCAAACGGTGGTGGTAGCTTACATTTTATTTTTCAGTTAATTTCTCTGAAAACCTCTCTTTCTGCACTCAGTTATAATGGAACGTGAAAGAGACTGTAAGATCTGTGATTCTTTAAAAAACTCTGAAACATGGACATGTGATTGCATGCATTATAAAGTAGTTGACTTTAGTCAACACAATTACTCACATGAAACTTCTAAGGACACACAAGATCAATAATGACTACGATTTTCAGATAATGTTAATTTAAACAGTCTTGGGTAGGCTCTTATTTTTGGTGGCAAAGCAGTGATGTAGTTCTATTATGTGGCTAGGGTTGCAGTCTGGGAGACATGTTGAGTCATCATAACTTGCTGAAGTTCATTACGTTAAAGTAGTATTATTGTAATACATTTTCATTCAATATAATATTGACCTTAGGTATGTGCCTACAAAGATGGGCAAGTGATAATTGACACTGCTGCTGGTGTGCTTGGAAGATATGATCCTCGCCCTCTTCAACCTGATACCCTATTTAATGTTTTCTCTGCAACAAAGGGTATTACAGCCGGAATGGTACATTGGCTGGTTGACAATAGGTATGTAATCAATACTAAATCTGCTTTATTATGACAGATCTTCATATCTTTGTTGTAGTTTATGATTTTGTTTTTTTGCTTTATGTATTTTTATATATGCTCAGTTGCTCACTGGTCCATTTAGTCATTTACAGTGCTACATTTTGTAATAATTGCATATGCTAGATTTTTTCATGAAAATTGGTTGTTTGCCTATGCTACTATATTATGTACTGTGCTAGTTACATAGAACTATTTTACCTATGATTCATGACTCTGTTGTTATCTTGAACGAGAATGTGATTTGGCAAAAGGATGGAGTAAATGCTTTCATAGTTATTATATTGTAAAATAGTAATACAGTTTGGCATCTTTTCTGAGGAAGTTGGTGGCAGTGTCTTAGAGGACTATTTTGCCGTCCAATGGAGAGTGGAAGCCCTTTTTCACAAAGGCTGGCTCTTTTACATGAAATATGGATAAGTTGATACTCTCATTGGATTGTATATGTGACAAATAACTAGACCTTACAACCCACTGTCTACTCCAAAAGCACTGGTCTCGTTTACAGTTTTTAATGCTACATCTGGTTATTAAGTTCCTTACCATTATATTCTACCAAAAGCATTTCCCTTATGGTAATCAGTTACTCAGATCGTCATGTCTACCTGTTGCTGTTAAATCATCAGCTTTATCTACATCTTATATGTGTCTTTGTGATTGTTCTTATATACATCCTCTTCAAAAGTTAGATATGAATTTATTCCTAACGATTTTACTGTAGAAGCTTAAAGTGATGGGACACAAATGAATGAATTAAGACATCTAGAACTTATTGACACGTTTTTCGTGTGTTTAGCCTGATTTCTTACCTGAATAACTTCAGGAATTAAGACATCTACACAACTGGAAGGTACTTTCTCATCATGTTGATTATTGCAACCAAGGTATAGTTTCTAGGGGGGGGGGGGGGGGGGGAATCCACTAGAACTTATCCTCGCAGAGCTGCTTTCAGTGTTTGATATTTTGAACATCCATTACCCTTTCACAAAAAATTCTCTTTATCTGATTAAGTAATGAAACGAGTTTTAATAATTTCTATTGCTTTCAAATGAATTGAGAGATTGAAATAGTGCTTTGATAGTATTATCTTTCACTATTGCAGATCCACTGAGCATGTCACTTTAAAAACTTAGTGTACCACAAGTAGCTCATCAATAGCTAAGTTGTCAATGGCAGGGTGATCATGTGGCACTTCTGTCTGCCCTTGCGGAATGGGATTTAGATTTCGCATGGACTTGCCAGATGAGGCAGTGGAGGTAACAGCTCTGATTCCGTAATTCAGCGCCTTCCAGGGAAGATGTGAGTGAAAACTTAGAAAGTACATCTGTGTTCACTATATATGCAAGGGATCATAATTTAGTTTGTTTTTTTCTTATCGAGGAACACTTGAAATCTTAGAAGGAAAAAGCAAAACTTACGAAGGTAAGCTTGACGCTCAGCCAGAAGGAATCTCGTCGCTTTTATCCTGTAAGGATAAGTTATATCACCTTTAGTTTCCAGACCATAGATCTTTTTTCATATTTATTGCATAAACCACAATGTCCATGCATTTGTCCTTGATATTGTAGTTTGCAATATCAGTTTAATTTGGCAAACAAAGTAATTTTCAGATCAGATAGCATTGCAAAAGTTTGTACTAGATGCTGTGAAAGAAAATTTTAATGACTAAGTGCAGAAATTGCGTATAATTTGGAGATTAGAAAATGATCAGCTGCATAATAACAGTAATAATTTATTTTTGTATCAGTCTCATTATACTTGTCCTGTTGTCCATTTTGTTTTGTTTTCTTTGCCATAGCCAAGATCCTCATAAAGTTTATGTGCAGGTTAATGCTTTGCCAGTTTTATTGTGATATTCAGTCGGGTTCTCAATCTACTTAGAGGTATTCAAGAAATCCTTTTGTGCTTCTCTGCGATGTTAACTAGTCTAACTAATAATCGACATCTGTTCAGGGCTTTCATCTATAATGAAGGTTCACATAAACTATGTGGATGTCATGAGGCTGTTCGCTTAATCTGTTCTATAATGGTAGGTCTGTGCTGCATTAGAGGTTTTTATTTTTGTGATCCTTGCCTCCTGTTTAGCTTATGTAACTGTTAAATAAGCTGCTTTCAGCCAGGGACGGACCCAGGATTTTAAATCTACCTGGGCTGGATTAATTTTTTTTTCGCCAACTTAAAAAAAAGAAGGATAAATAAGCAAGCTAGCTAGCGAATATAAAATCTAAATCACGAGTGCTATATATTAACATTTGCATGAAGCTAATAAAAGTACTAGTTTAACTGAAAAGAAAAAAGATTTACTTACATCATTTGAGTTTCAGCAATATTGATTATGGCCCAAGATCAAATGTGCAATGGATATACAACACCCCTGTTCATTTGATGTGGAGGCGAAATTGAGGCACTTATTAGTTGAGCTTGGGAATGCTGATGAAATTCTTGGAATACAGGTACATATTTGTGTATGTATACATGGGAATATTGCAATCGGGGGTGGTAACTTACGTGTTACTTTTAATTTTTTTTTTCTGAAACCTGTCTTGCTGCACTCAGTTATAATGGAAAGTGTCAGACTCTGTAAGATCTGCGATACTTTCAAAACTGTGAAACATGGACATGCCATGACATGCATTATAAAGTAGTTGACTTGGTCATAGCACAATTGCTCATATGAATCTTCTAAGGAGATACAAGATCAATAATGATTACTAATTCCATATAATGTTAATTGGTTAAAACAGTCTCGGGTAAGCTCCTATTTTGGATGGCAAAGCAGTAATGTAGTTCTATTGTGTGGCTAGTGTGTAATACTCTTGATGAACTAATGAACTCGAACGACAATAAAAGGACAATAGACACTAGAAATGAACAGATCGACTGAATAATGTTTGATTAATAAAGAGAAACTGATATACTGATCGAGATATCCAACTCCAGAATTACAAATTGCATGGACAATTCTAGAGGCCCAGCTCTCTCCCAATTAACCCTAATAATACTCACAATCCCGATACCTAATTAGATCCCCAATTCCCATCTTATCTCCTCTTTTCCCCTGGGGCCCGCCACTAACTTTCTTTCCACTCCAACGTTACCATTTATTTTCTTATTTCTTTTATTCCACTGGCTCCTCGCGAAATGACTCTTTTACCCTTTTACTTGATCATTCCTCTTACGTCTCACATAAGTCTGCAACGCCTTAGGTTCTTTAGTGCAAGGTATGACATTACCCCGCCCCCAGACAATCACCTTGTCCTCAAGGTGAAACTCAGGAAAACGAGCATTGATGCTATCCACATCCTCCCATGTTGCTTCATAGTTAGGCAAACCCTTCCATTTCAACAAAGCTTCCAACCTCCCTGTTTGACTAGCTCCTACTCGACGTACTTGCAACAATTCTTCCGGTTGGACTATCAATTCCAAATCAGAGTTCAACTGAGGGGGAATAGTAGGGGAGCAGTGCAGAGTTCCCATGGCACGACGGAGCTGTGAAACATGGAACACCGGGTGTATCTTACTTGTCTCAGGCAATTTCAGTTTATACGCCACCTGCCCCACTTTTTCTAACACTTCATATGGACCATAGAAGCGAGCAGCAAGCTTCTCATATGGACGCCTGGCCAAAGAACGTTGCCGGTATGGTTGAAGTTTCAGAAACACCATCTCTCCCACCTGAAAATGCTCATCTTGGCGCTTCAAGTCTGCATTAGCTTTCATCCTCTGCTGAGCTCGCAAGAGGTTGATGTGAAGGTCATCTATGATTGCATCTCGCTCTTGTAGCAGTTCATCAATGCTATTCACCACTGTTTGTCCTCTGCCAATTCGAAGAATGGAGGGGGGGTCTCGGCCATACAGTACTCTGAACGGTGTAAACTTGGTTGACAGATGGGGGGACGTATTATACGAGTACTCAGCCCAATGGAGCCATTTAGCCCAAGTACGAGGTTGCCCTCCCACGAAACAACATAGATATGTCTCAAGGGCCTTGTTGACTATTTCGGTTTGGCCATCGGTTTGAGGGTGGTACGCCGTGCTTCGCTTAAGATCAGTCCCTTGCAGTTTGAAAAGTTCCCTCCAGAAATTGCTCATAAATATGCGGTCTCGATCAGAAATAATGGATGCCGGGAACCCATGTAGCCTCACAATTTCCTTAATAAAAACCTCTGCTACAGACACTGCAGTGAACGGATGCTTCAAACCCAGAAAGTGTGCAAACTTTGAAAATCGATCGACCACTACAAGAATCGTGTCTATCCCCTTTGAAACCGGTAAACCCTCAATGAAATCAATGGAAAGATCATCCCATACCTGAGATGGAATGGACAGAGGTTGCAACAATCCGGCTGGACGCTGTTGTGACACCTTTTGTTGTTGGCAAGTGATACATTGTTGCACAAATCGTGTGACATCCTTCCTCATACCCACCCAGAACCACTCTGTCGCCATTCGAAGGTAGGTCTTAACCTCTCCCGTGTGACCCCCAACAGGTGAGTTATGATACTCCTCTAACAACACTTTGATGAACTTAGAGGTTTTAGGGACTACCATCCTTCCTTTGTACAATAATCTGCCCTCCACCAACGTAAACCCCAGGTGTTCCTTTGCCCCTGTTTTCAAATCAGATGCGATTTGTTGTAAGAAAGGGTCATTTTGTACCTCTGTCATTAGATCTGCCCAGTCAACCCCAGAATGTGAAATCATGGAACCCAATGCCACTGTTTCACCCATTTTTCTCGACAAGGCATCAGCTACTTGGTTTGCTTTGCCCGGTTTGAACTGAATCTCAAACGAATATCCCATTAACTTAGTCATCCATTTTTGATAATCTCCTCCTACTTCTCGCTGCTGTGTAAGATACCGCAGGCTTTGTTGATCGGTCCTTATCACAAAATGTCGGCCCAATAAGTAACATTTCCATTTTTGCACCGCTAAACAAATAGCCATTAACTCCTTTTCGTAGATCGATTTCTGCTGTGCTTTAGGCCCTAGTAACTTACTGAAAAATGCAATGGGACGACCCATTTGCATCAGTACAGCCCCCAAACCAAACCCAGATGCATCTGTCTCAAGGGTAAAATTCTTTGAGAAATCGGGCATGGCCAAAACTGGTGGTGTGGTCATGGCCTGCTTGAGTCTGTTAAACGCCTCGGTTGCTTCCTGATTCCACCCAAAGCTATCCTTGCGCAACTGGTCAGTTAATGCCCTTGCGATTTGCGCATAGCCAGCCACGTACTTCCGGTAATACCCGGTGAGCCCGAGGAATCCTCTCAATTCCTTCAAAGTTGCTGGGATCGGCCATTCTAAAATCGCCTTTAATTTCTCCTCATCTGCTGCCACCCCCTCACTAGAAATGATATGTCCCAGGTAAGCAATCTTACTCTTTCCAAACTCACACTTCTTGAAATTAACCATCAACTGGTGCTTTTGGAGGACTGAAAGAGCCACTTGCAGATACTCCCTATGGCCTGTTTCAGTTGAGCTGTAAATCAATATGTCGTCAAAAAAAGACGAGAATGAATTTCCTCAGATATGGCCGAAATATGTCGTTCATTAGGGATTGGAACGTTGCCGGTGCGTTCATGAGGCCGAACGGCATAACTAAAAACTCGTAGTGTCCGTCGTGGGTGCGGAACGGCGTCTTATGGGTATCCTCGGGTCGTACCAAGATTTGGTGGTACCCCGCCTTCAAATCAAGCTTGGAGAAATATTTCGAACCATGTAACTCGTCCAAAAGCTCGTCGATAACCGGAATGGGATATTTATCTGGTACGGTCTCTTTGTTCAAGGCTCGGTAGTCAACACAGAAACGCCACGAACCATCTTTCTTTCGAACTAGTAACACCGGACTCGAGAATGGGCTTGTGGAGGGTTTTATAATCCCTGCCTTTAACATCTCTTGGATTAATCGCTCGATTTCATCCTTTTGGCATTGGGGATATCGATATGGCCTTACTCCCACGGGATTGCTCCCCTCCTTCAAACAGATTGAGTGCTCATGATTCCTAGATGGAGGCAGACCCTTAGGTTCCTTGAATACCAACTTGTGTTGCTGTACAATGTCACTTAAAAATGATGGCACCCTATCTCCTGTTGTCAACTCTGAATTCTCCACCCTTTGCAGCTCTTTTATTTCCACCCAATAAGCTTGTTTTTCTTTGCGAATCGTTTTCAGCATTTATTTCAACGAGATTTTACTTCGCACTAATGATGGGTCTCCCACTAGTGTAACCACATTATCCCCCACCTGAAACTGCATGATCTGCGATTTCCAATTAGTGGTAACAGCCCCTAATTTCTCTAACCATTGAATTCCCAGAATCACATCCGTGGTGCCTAAGTTTAATGGTAAAAACTCCTCTTGAATGACCACACCCCCATCCAGCTGCAACACAACATTCTCACACACGCCATTTCCCTTCACAGTCTCCCCATTTCCTAAAGACACCCCGAAACTACCTGATTCAGTGATTGGTAGGTTCATTGCTGTTGCCTTTTCTAGCGACACGAAGTTATGTGTCGCCCCCGGATCAATTAGCACAATCACTTCCTGGTCATTAATCTTTCCCCTAACCTTCATTGTTTTTGGACTAGTCAAACCCACAACAAAATTAAGTGAAACCTCAGATTGTAGTGGTACCTCATTTGGCAGCTCATCCTTCGGAGAAATTGGTGGTTCACTAATGTTTTCCTCTGACCCCTCCTCGTCTTCATCCTCCATGATTAGCACACTGAGCTCTCTTTTTCGACATTTGTGGCCAATGCTCCACTTGTCGTCGCAGCGAAAGCAAAGCCCCTTCGATCGCTTTTCCTGCAACTCCTTCTCAGATAAACGCCTCACTTCCCCAGTGCTTTTATTCTGGCTAACCCCTGTATACTTGGAAGGACTACTAGATGCCTGGGACTCTCCTCCCCCCGAAGCCCAACTACGAATCGAGGACGGACTAGTTTGTGTCCCATACAATGCTTGCCCAGGCCCCTTGGCAGAATAAGTGTAAGTACTTGCTCGGTATGAACTGGTAAAATTCTTCTTCAAGACCGCCTTATTTTTGTCTTCAACCCTCACGGCCAACTCCATTGCTTGCTCCAAACTCAAAGGTTGTAAAACCCTCACTTCCGCCTTCACCTCCTCTTTTAACCCATTTAAAAACTGACCCAATAAGATATCTTCAGATAAACAATCCAGGGTTGCTGCAGTTTCAATGAATTTTCTCTGGTACTCCTCTACTGTGGATGTCTGCACCGTAGCCAACCATTGTTCGTACAACGAACCCCCACTATACGAACGGAATCTCCTTAGAATAAACTGTTTCAAGTCGACCCATCTCCGTATTGGATGTCTCCTATTTTCCCATTGATACCATATGAGTGCGTCTCCCTCTAGAGCAACCACGACGGCCTCTAATCTTTCTTCTTCACTTAGTTTATAAAAATTAAAATACCTCTCCACACGCATCACCCAACCATCTGGATCCCCTCCATCAAACAAGGGCATATCCAGTTTCCGGTATCGCCAAGTACCCAATCCTCCTCCGATTCCGCCGCCTGGCCCATTTCCTCCAAACATCCTCTCACTCCCTGGACTCCCAAACATCCCAGCCACCGGAACCCCCACAGAAGGTGTTCGCATCACTCCTCGAACAGATGATTCCCCTTGAGTTACACTCACTTCACCCTTCTCGTTCACTGGGTTGACTATGGACGGAAAACCCGTTAGAGATGAACGGATTTCCGATTGAAACTTGTCCTGGTCACTCTTCATCGCAAAAATCATCGACTCCTGCTGTTCTCTAGCTCGAGCCATACGCCCTTCGTACCTCGCCACCACACCTTCAACCGCCTTTTCGACCACCTTAGTCACCATCTCCGAAACCCTTGTCTCCAACGTACCCACTGCTTCTTCCAACTCCTCCATCCGTTGATTAACCGTCGGATTTGTCGTCTGTGGTGCCATGGATCGATTGTGCTCTGATACCACTTGTAATACTCTTGATGAACTAATGAACTCGAACGACAATAAAAGGACAATAGACACTAGAAATGAACAGATCGACTGAATAATGTTTGATTAATAAAGAGAAACTGATATACTGATCGAGATATCCAACTCCAGAATTACAAATTGCATGGACAATTCGAGAGGCCCAGCTCTCTCCCAATTAACCCTAATAATACTCACAATCTCGATACCTAATTAGATCCCCAATTCCCATCTTATCTCCTCTTTTCCCCTGGGGCCCGCCACTAACTTTCTTTCCACTCCAACGTTACCATTTATTTTCTTATTTCTTTTATTCCACTGGCTCCTCGCGAAATGACTCTTTTACCCTTTTACTTGATCATTCCTCTTACGTGTCACATAAGTCTGCAACGCCTTAGGTTCTTTAGTGCAAGGTATGACATAGTGTTGTAGTCTGGACAGTGGAGACATATTAAGTTTTCATAGCTTGCTGAAGTTCATTATATAAATGTAGTATTATTGTAATACAATTGACCTTAGGTATGTGCCTACAAAGATGGGCAAGTGATAATTGACACTATTTCTCATGTGCTGGGAAGATATGATCCTTGCCCTGTTCAACCTGATACCCTTTTTAACATTTTCTCATCTGCAACAAAGGGTATTACCTGATACCCTATTTAACATTTTCTCTGCAACAAAGGGTATTACGGCCGAAATGGGCTTTATTATTACAGATCTTCATATGTTGTACTATTTTCTAATATGTTATGTTTTTTTTTTGCTTTATGTATTCTAATATATACTCACTGGTCCATTTAGTCATTTACAGTGCTGCATTATGAAATAATTGCAAATGCTAGATATTTTCATGAAAGTTGGTTGTTTGCCTATGTTACTTATGAGTAAATTATAGAGTGGTGGCCGTATTTACACTGAATTTCAAAAATGTGGCCAAACTTTCAAGTTAGCAAATTAATGGCCAGTTTTAGTTCCCGCATTTTAAAAGAGTGGCTCCCGCTAACTTTTTTTTAAAAGGATGGCTAAATTTTGTTTCCACTTTTATAAAAAATGGCTCCTTTTCACGTTCACAATTCGCGTGAGCCATTCTTTTAAAAGACGGAAATAAAATTTGGTCATTATTTTGCGAATTTAAAAATTTAGCCATTTTTCTGAAAATTGGTGTAAAATATGGCCATCATTTTGTAATTTACTCGTTACTTATTGTGTACTGTGCTAGTCACAGAGAACTATTATAAATATGACTTATGAGTCATGACTCATATGACTCTGTTGTTATCTTGAACGAGAATGTGATGTGGCAAAAGAAGGATAAAGTAAATGCTTTCGAAGTTTTATATTTTAGAATGGTAGTAGAATTTGGCATCTGTTCTGTGGAATATTAGTCGTACAATGGAGAAAATGAGAATATTAGTCGTACAATGGATAGTGGATGCCCTTTTTTACAGAGGCTGGCTCTTTTACATGAAATATAGATTAGTTGATACTCTCATTGAACTGTATTGTGACGAATAACTAGACCCTACTACCCAGTTTCTACTCCAAAAGCACAAGTCTGATTTTTAGATTTCAGTGCTATATCTGTTTATTAAGTTCCTTCTTATCATCTTCTACCATAAGCATTTCTCTTATGGTAATCAGTTTCCCAGATGGGCATGTTTAACTTGTTGCTGTTAAATCATCAGCTTTATCTACATCTTATATGTGTCCTTGTGATTGTTCTCATCTTCATCCTCTTCAAAAGTAAGACATGAATGTATAATTAAAGATTTTGGTGTAGAAGCTTAAAGTGATGGGATACAAATGATCAAATGATAATATTTGACGAGTTCTTGATTTTAGAGAACTTGCAAGTAATTTTATTATTGTACCTTGCAACAGTGAATGCATGTACCCTTGATAATTGAGAGATCCATATGCCTTCTATTTCTCGTTTCATGGGATTATTCATTCCCCAAATGTTGGCATATTTGCTCTAAATTTAGTATAAATTCATCTCTTAAGATATACCATCAGTAGACGTAATTCGCTTTTTCGTTTAGTTGCATGGAAATGGAATTAATAGGGAGAGGGTAGGATTAAAAGATTCCCAAATATGAACTAGAAAGTGACTAAAATTAGTTCAAATGTTCTTTTCAAGTATTATGTAGAACAAATAGAGTGCAAATGCTGGATTTCCCAGGTTATAATCCTTGCAGACATATACATGACCTTAAAGAATATGAAAATCCTGCATACCATGATGATATGATCATTGCTGCTTTGGCTCTAATAGGAGTGAATGATTAACTCTTAACGCCACCTCTTTATTTTTGTCATGTAAGTGACTTATTGCCTTCTTTTTTTCATTTCTGTAGGTACACCAAGTCTTCAACCTTACATCTGGTATGCATAATGCTCTTGCTGATCTTATTTGGAAATATCCAATATTACTGTGCAACTGGGATGAGTGCCTGAATTGCATTGTGAAGACTGTACCTGAGGGTTCACCTGGACAACAGCAGCTATATCATTATGTCTCTTTTAGTTGGTTATGTGGCAGAAATGTTGAGGTATTGCTAACATTGACGATTCTCGCATTGACTGGAGAGTTAAATTTGTAACTATTGCATAAAAGATAACTGGTTTTCTGTATTTCTATGTTAAGTTCATATTGCTTTAGGATATGCTGATCTGAAATGATCCACTTTCAGAAGACCTGAATGACATTGACCAGAATGCCTTCATATTTGAAGCTATGTAGGAGTAAGGTCTTCTTAATTTCTCTTTTGACTTGTGGGCATAATGGAAGTGCTTAATATCTAAATATGGTGTTTCAACATTTCTCAGTGGAAAGTCTAATAATAGACACATCAAAGAAAGCCGTATACTGGGATGCGGTTCTTAATCTACGATGCATGGTTGACTATTGATCTTTTGTAATTTACCCGTAGAGGATATATTGTATCTGGTGGCCAAATAATACTCTGCTGGTTATGTTCTCTGTCAAATCAAGAGACTGTAAAATGCTATAAATTATAGGTTTTCTATCAGATGGAAAATGCTGTTCTTGGCAGGTTCGCTCTCTCTCCCACATATATTCAATCAATCTAATTCATACGCTTTGGTAAACCATTTACATGATTTATTGACACTATATCAGGCTCCCTGATGTATCATTTATTCAATTAAAGATGCCTAATATACATTTTCTACCAGTCAATATTAAGCAAAGACAATCCAGTAATTGTTAAGGAATTAGAATTGTACTCTTAGGATGGAAAAATGAAACTGGTCGTAGGTCAGATACAGTGACTTGGCTAGACTGATAGTAGTTCACATGGATGCAAAAACTTGAGCCTTTGCAACTTCCCTCCCTTTTTTTAATAAATATCTCCCCACAAGTGAGATGTTAGACTTTTGCAGGAAGGATGAAGTAGGGGATGCGACGAAGGGAATTGGTAGCTGAGGCCTGTTCGCTATTTTAAAAATCAAAAACAAAGTGTGGCCACTTAAATAAAAATCTGAAAGTTCGGCCACTTTTTTGTAATTAAGTGTAAACTATGCCATCATTTTCCTTTTTACTCTATGTATAACTGGTTTTAATTGTGTTGTCGGATTAAATATATTGGTATTAATTTTATAGTTGGCTGGGTAAACAGTAAGACCGAGGACTGTAATGAGATCTGATAATAGTTGTAGGTCGAGGTCGGTTTTGTGGAGTTCCTTACACAGGTTACTATGGTTTGATATTGACAATGTCGCATTATGGCTTGTCGAGGCACCTGATTGCCTTGTCACCTGAAGGCTAACATTGGAAAATTTTGGCTTCACGAAAAGTACACTTTTTGCAGTGGTGTTCTGCATCCAGTACGTAAAGGAAACCTCTATTGAAAGAATTAAATCGAATTTGACTGAATGTAAAAGATTTGAAACTTAAACTGTTTAATTAAATTAATCAAATATAACTAGTAAGAAATAGTGTTTAAACTCTCATGCAAGCATCAGTCTACACTCTATATGTAATCTGTGAAAATCCAACCATGAATCTTGTTTTAACAGAAGTGAGAAGTGTTTATTAGATTACAATATTAGGATTTTATAACAAATAAACCTTTGCTGACAATGACTTTTTATAGGGCACTGCCGCAACACTTTTATGTTACAACATTTTTTCACAGGAAAACAATTACTTTAATAAGAGATCTTCGCAACTTTGATAATGATACCGAAGAACATCAAACAATGAATAAAGACCTGGTTGATTCGGGAAAAAAGTTGAATACCGCGCCGCGTTCCAGTTACCAAGATTCTTACGAATAAGAAATATTATTTGAAAATATTTTTACTAACAATCAAATACAGTTTTAAATAATAAGTTAGTACAATAAAATAAATACGAACTGTACGTTAGATCTTAAAATAAATAGATAAAAAACGTTGGATCTAGCATAAAAAAATATTTAATATTTTAACATGTAAACTAAACAATGTATTTATATTGAAATACGAAAAAGTGCTTGTCAATGATTTAAATCATATAATTAGGTTTTCTATATTGAATAGTATTATTAATGTACGTATTCCACACTAAATATGATTAATGTAAAAATTCATAATTATATTTTCTCCTGAGATTATGAGTGTTTTCATTTGGATAATAATTGTTAAATCATCACTAAATTAAAGATAATTTTATGAGTTCGCGTGGATTGTAAAATCATCCAAATCTGATTTTTATATCTCGAGATAGCGCCTAAATAGTAAATATAAACCTTTTTTAATATTAATAAATAAATAAATAAAATTCAATTCTAATACAATCTTTTATATCCTTTTCAGATTATAATTTCTTTTTTGGATAATAATTGTTAAATCATCACTAAATTAAAAGATAATTTTATGAGTTTCAAGTGGACTATAAAATCATCCAAATCTGATTTATATATCTCGAGATAGAGCCTAAATATTAAATATGAACCTTTTTTAATATTAATAAATAAATAAATAAATAAAATTCAGTTCTAATACAATCTTTTATATCCTTTTCAGATTATAACTTCTTTTATATCCTTTTGGACTTATTTTCGGACAAAAATTTCATATTTTCATAATTTTTTAAGGTTTTTTTTGAAAAATACCCCAACATATAAAACTTTTTGCAAAAATACTATTATTTTAAAGTTCTATTTACAAAAATACCATCTTTTAAAAAAAATTGCAAAAATACGGGATGCAACTACATTCAACCAGATGCAACTGTTGTTAACAATTTAGTAAAAATACTATCTTATTTAGTAAAAAATGAAAATTTAACTTTTAGTTTTTAGTTGCATTCAGTTGCATATGTACATATGCAACTGAATGCAACTAAAATTTGTAATTTGAATTTTCATTTTTTTACCAACTTCCAAATCTATATAAGGGCTGAGCATCATCAAAAAATTTAAATTTAACTTTTAGTTTTTAATTGCATTCAGTTGCATATTTAGTTGCGTTCAGTTGCATTTAGTTGCATTCAGTTGTAATTATTAGAAAAAAAAAAGGTATGAGTGCCCCTACGGGGCCAGTAACCACAATTGTAACCAGAGCAACCAACTGCAACTTCATGACGCCCACCTTCATAGCCACCGCCACCACCACCACCACCTTTACGATTCCCACCTCCATAGCCGCCACCATATCCACCACAAATTACAACCAATTCAACAACCCCAAACATCAACAATCAACCCCCAAACATCAAAAATTACAACCAATTTCACAACCCCAAACATCAACAGTCAACCTCCAAACATCAACAATTACAACTAATTTCGTCCGCTGCATCCACCTTCACTATCATCATCTCCACCAAATCTAAACCAACAACCCAATATGTGTATATTTATATATGTATACAAGGTTGTAAAAATTGGAAATCGGACCAACTCGATTTTGGTCCAGAAAAATGAGTAATCGGAAACTCGGCGAGTACTCGGAATGAGTACTCGGACTACTAATCAGATATTGTTTTTTAACTTTTTTTTTCTCATATTTATATGTATTTATTCTAATTTTAGTTTACATGTGTTAAACTTAAAACTTAACAATAATATTATTACAACCCTGCTAACAAGTAATAATATTAATATTACTAATAATATTTATTCTAATTTTATTGTACATGTGTCCAAGTAATAATATTAATATTACTAATAATATTAAAACGTGATATAAGTGTTAGGGCTGCACAACTTTCCGGTCTGGACCGGGAAATTAGATCGGACCGGGTCTACCGGTCCAAGGACCGGACCGGACCGAATATAACCGGTCCGGTCCCCGATCCGTAAAATCAAAAAAATCCGGTCTTCGGTCCGGTCCGGTCCAAACCCTGAAAACACCCGGTCCGGACCGGATCGGACCGGATTTTATGTATATAGTTAATTTTACACTATTTTGTCTTTTAAATTATATAATTTAATGATTAAATATTCACACATAACATATTTTAGTGATCCAAAT
Source organism: Saposhnikovia divaricata (assembly GCA_036435485.1). NCBI lineage: Eukaryota > Viridiplantae > Streptophyta > Magnoliopsida > Apiales > Apiaceae > Saposhnikovia > Saposhnikovia divaricata. The sequence goes on along the minus strand of CM071594.1, from coordinate 245,849,770 downwards.
TGGTAAATAATAAATTTATGAAATAATATATATAAACACTATAATATAAATGATTAAATTTCATATTTCATACTATATATAATTTATAATTACGTTTACGAATTAATGTTACTTTACAAATAATATGACATTTACTTATTTTTAAATTTAAATTAACTTACCAAGTAATTTATAAATCAACAAAGAATGAAAATTAAATTATAAAAATTAATTTTTTTATAAAATATTAACTAACCGGTCCAAACCGGTCCGGTTCCGGTCCGGTCCGGGTTTTTCCGGTCCGGTCCGGTCCCAAAGACCGGTTATGACCGATTCGGTCCCCGGTCCATAAATTCAATAAAATCCGGTCTTCGGTCCGGTCCGGTTTTGGACCTTTGTGCAGCCCTAATAAGTGTATGTATAGAATCTTTAAGAGAGAGAACTTTTAATTGGGCCGAATCTAGATTATAACTATAGTTTATAAGTTGAGCAATAAAAATTATATTTTAGTACTTAGCAAAAAAAAAAAAATTCAGTCAAACCCGAGTTTGACCCCGATTACTCGGAGTCAACCCGAGTCTTGACCGAGTTATAGCAAAAATCGATTTTTGGTCCGTTTAGTCACTACTCGGATCGGTTTAGGGGTTCAAAACGAGTACTTGGCCGAGTACTCGTCCCGAGTTACCGATTTTTACAATCCGGTGTGTATATATCTGTGTGTATGTATATATGTGTGTAGAAAGAGAAGACGAAGAGAGAGGAGGGTAGGAAAGAGAGAAAATTGAAGTTACGAGATGGGGCAGAGGAGGGTGATGAAATTAAAAACGTTGTTTTCTCCTTCGATCTTTTCTCCTCGTGAACTCCACCATTTCTAACAACTCTTTTCTAGTTTTATATCAAGACGACAAAAGCAGCACGCTAGGGACTCCGATCTCCTCAATTGCCTTACTACTCATATTATAGAGTATATAATTAAACAAAAAAAATAGTACTCCCTCCGTCTCAAAAAACTCTTCCCATTTCAAAAAACACGTTTGCCAACGCACACTTTTGATCGTTAATATGTTCAATTTCGTATTAGTATTAAATATAAAAACTTCACTGTATTAAAGTACTCATAAATACGAATCCAACATGATCACTCATGACTATATTTGATCTTATAGATTATGCGTAAATTAGTAATTTGTCTCATGTTATGAACAGTGCCGACATTATAAAGGGGAAGATCATTTTGTGACGGAGGGAGTATAAGATAATATATTTGTAATTAAGATAGTATAAGATAGTATGTTTGCAATTAATTTGAAAAGATAGTATTTTTGCAATAACTAATTAAAAACCTAATATATTTTTTTCATTTAAGCTTGTCCAGGCGACGTCTTTAAAGTAGCTTTTTATTTTGGAAAATGTAGGGGGGGATTGATCAGTTACAAAACATAGTGCGGTATTGCTGTTACATTACAACATTACCTGATTTCTATGGAATTTGGTAAAATTTTGGTTCTTCACATCTCGTTCATAGATCTGCTTGAGACCTCAAATTAAGCTTTGAGATTTAAATTGCGATTCAGCACTAATATTAAGACAGGATCTGTATCAGTTATGAAATATTTAAAACATGTTGGATTTTCTACGAAAAATGTCACACGTTAACCAACCCGAATTTCAAAAATTATACAATCTATCATTTTTCCATTTAAAAAATATAGATCATGAATAAAAGATTGTATCAATAGCATTCAAACATGCAAAAATCAAAAAAAAAAAAGTTTTAATAATTATAAATAACCCAACTCTAAATAATAAACCTAATTGTTCAAACTTGTTAGACAAATATGTTAATATATATTATTGTGAGAAAATATGGAGAATTGTCTTTATTGTATTATTAGTAAATAGGGAGAGTTCCCTTAATATGTTAATTTCCATTATTGAGAATTAGGGATTTGCTATATAAATAATTATGATGTATTGTAGATATATTTGGTTTGGTTTTTTTTGTAATAAACTTGAGACGAGTGTCTCCACTCTAGAATGAAAAAATGAAAAGAGAATTGTGCGACTATTTAATCAAAACTCAAATGGACCCTAAGAACACGAAGACCAAATATCCTCACTTCTCAATGGGCCTTTACACAATCCCACCGGGCTCATCCCCCACTCTACTTTAATCCAAAAACCCGGCCCATAAAAATTTCAAAACGCATAAAACAATTTGATAGCTTCTTAAAAAATAAAAAATACAAATGGCGGATACCGAAGAAATTTTACAAGAACTTCTCAGCGTTGAGGCGGAGCTTCAAGACGTTCAAGGTACTTTTAATTTTATTTCTAATTTAATTTCGTTTTATATATTTATATATTTCTAATTTTGTTTTTAAATTATGTTTTTAATTTGTTTGTTTGTCTCATTGTTGTTTGTTTTTTATTGTTGATTAGTGATAATGATGATTAATGGATGTTGATATGTTGATTATTAGTTGAGAATGTGAATTACGTTGATTATCGCGGTTTCGATTGCGTTTTCGAGTAATGAATTGACAGCGTAGTACAAAATGTGATGGTTGTGTATGTTTGATTGTTGTATTTGTTGAGTAATGAATTGCAGGAGTGCTTTATAATTCTCCACACTGTTGCTCAGAGGAATTCTCACTAGCAATTTCGTCACATTCATCCTCTGCAGGGTGATAGTTTTCATCGTAATGAAAACATAGGCCCTTACCTCGTCTCTCTGTAATTCCCTTACTGGTAAGTGTGGATTTAGTTCTTCTTTGATTAGTGACTCCAACAGTCTGGTAGGAAGCATGACCAGCAACTGTTTTAGCTGGAGAAGTATTGAGTTTATTCACTGGTTTAGACAAGTTGCCACCAACAGGTTTGGGTAGTTTGGCCTCGTCTTGCTTAGCCAAGAATATTACATCACTTAAAGTTTGTGGCCTGAACATCTTCAGTACCCCTTTGATATGGTCCTTTAACCCACTTACAAAGCTAGATACGAAGTATTCCTCGGTGAATCCCCTGTTTTTAGCCACCACTAACGCCCTCAGTTCCTCAAACCGGTCTTCGTATTCAGAAACTATCCCTGTTTATTTCAGTTTGTTGAAGAGGTCTTGCACATCTCTGTTTTCTGGGTTTTCGAAACGTAGAACCACATCATTGACAAATGTTCGCCACGGAACAGTACCTCTACTAGCTTGATAGAATCGATACCAAACGTTGGCCCTTCCTTCGAAGTGCAGCCCAGACAATTTCATCCTCCTACTATCATCAATATTGATAAATTCAAAGTACTGTTCCGCTCTTATCACCCAGCCCTTGGGATCTAGGCCATCGAATTTAGGGAACTCCAACTCTGGAATTGGATTGAAATTCGAAAAATCAGACCTAGTGTAGGAAGTAGGCGTGGCTGGGGGATTGTGGCTTGGATGAGAATAAGGAGGCAAGTGATTTGGGTAAGAAAATCCCGATGGAGGTGGAACAATTAGTTGCTGGAAATTCGGGGTTGGCACAGTAGTGGTGGCCGTTTAGTAGGGTGGACTGCAAGTGAAACTTACAGTTGTAGGATTGGGGAACAGCTGTGAAGGGTTGGTAAACACACCAGAGAATGGAAGTTGAGTGGTGGGTGGTGTTGTTGGTATAAGTGTATGGGAAGTAACAATAGGAACGGAGACAGGAATGATTGGTGTAGTACCTGAGAGAAGTGGATTATGGGCTTGAGATTGGGTTGTAGATCCGATCTCTGATGCTTCTCTTTGAATCGACCCATTCACCCTTGTAACACCAGAATATGAGATCTGTCTTTGGTTGCAACCCTTCCAAAAGTAAACGGATCTCCTCCAAACTTTGCTCTACTTTTTGAAGACGATTATCCACCGATCCAAAATGTAACTCAACCCCATCCTTGTTTTGAGCCATCGCCTCTTTAATCTCCTTCAACTGATATTCCTGAGAGTTTAGTCTCTCCTCGGCCGCCGCCGTCACCACCTTACTCCTCGTGCCTTCTGCCATCGTTCCGATTAACTACCAGCCAAGGAACGACGGCTCTGATACCACTTGTAACACAGTACTACAACTTGATACGAAAATATAAATGAAATTGATGCAGAAAAGAAATACTGGAATTAAAATTGGATAAAGTACTGATAAATAGAGTACAAAATGAAAGGAAATGAAACAATACAGAAAGAAAATACAAGTCTCAAGCTGATCTTCTCTATTGTCTCATCTGCCTTATATTCCCATTTTCCCTCCACGTGTCACCTCTGGATAGGACGCGAAACCTCAATTCGTTAGGCACGTGATCCAAAGCTGATATGCCACTAACTCCCCAAAACGACGACGTGTTCCAGTTTATTTAATTAATTTAATAAATTAACATTATAACATAATTAATCTTGGTTTATTAATTCTATTACATTCAAACCATTGAGAACCAGTTCCAATCTTACTGCAAAGGAAGATCTTATACCATCTTCATTCGGACCAGCCTGCTGACTAGCACCGTTTCTGTGCCACTGACAATCCCCTTTTTCGGATTGCTTATGTCTCTCATTGGCGCATTCCTCAGCATTACAGCTTCAACTTTGCTTCCGTGCTTGTGCTACTTGAAGATTTCGGGTGCTTACCAAAGATTTGGACTGGAAGTATTAATTATCGGGTGCATTTTAGTTTTTCACATTGCAGTTCTTGTTATTGGTACTTATACATCTGTTGTTGAGATTATAAGGCAATTGTAAGCATTGAGAAAAATGTGCCACGCATGGAATAAAATTTACAAATTTACGGTTCATAAGGATTTTTATTATCTAATTAAATCAAATTGATTTTCATTTCTATGCATTTTATATGCCTTTTCAACACGAATCCGAAGATGACTATTATCTAACAATTAGGTTTTTGCAGAAGAATGATAATATATATAGTCTTCATCTTTTAAGATTCTTGGTTTTGTACCAATTGTGGGAAATCATATTGAGGGAGATAGGTTGTTTTAGGAAATACTAAGGTTATCTTCACTTTTCAAATTAAAGGCCCTGGCAAATTAAATTTTACATAACTTTAGCCGAGACTAAAGAGGACGGAGTATCTTAACACATTCATAACTCTTTAAGCATAACTTCAGGAAAAATGTCCCGGATACTTGACAAAATTGTCAAATCATTCACAACTTTTTCGTCAACAAGAAGAATTTTTTGGTTGAACTTTTGATTTTAGTTTGCATTGTTTCTGCGGAGCAGGTTTTTATCAATAATGTTCATCAACTGGAATCCTATTTTCAATACACACTGTTCGCTTTGACTTAGTTTTTGTTAGTGTAGCTCAAGTATAATTATGCTTATTCTCTTTTTTCTTCACATCTCGTTCATAGCTCTGCTTGAGACCTCAAATTAAACTTTGAGATTTAAATTGCGATCCAACACTAATGTTAAGGCCGAATCTGTATCAGTTATGAAAATTTAAAACATATTTTTTACGAAAAACGTCATGTGTCCCAAAGGGCCAAAGATACATGTTAGCCAATCCGAATTTCAAAATCATGTGTCCCAAAGGTACAAGTTAGTCGATCCGAATTTCGAAAGTTATACAATGTAGTTAAAAAGTTCTTCGTAATAATCCATTTTGTCATTTTTCCGGTTAGAAAATATACATCATTACATTAATTAAAGATTGTATTTATAGCATTCAAACATGCAAAAATCCAAACAAAAAAAAACAGTTTTAATAAACATAAATAACCGAACTCTAAATAAAAGATCTAATTGTTCAAACTCAAATGGACCCTAAGAACAAGAAGCCCAAACATCCTCATTTCCTCAATTCTCAATGGGCCTTTACATAATCCCACTGGGCTCATCCCCCACTCCACTGAAATTCCAAAACCCCGGCCCATAATAAAAATTACAAAACGCATAAAACAATTTGACAGCTTCTTAAAAAATAAAAAATAAAAAATACAAATGGCAGATACTGAAGAAATTTTACAAGAGCTTCTTAGCGTTGAGGCGGAGCTTCAAGACGTTCAAGGTGCTATTATTTATATTTTAATTAAATTCCGTTTTATATATTTATATGTTTTTAATTTGATTGTTTGTCTCATTGTTGTTTTTTGTTTGATTATTGATGATTGATAGTGATTAGTGGATGCTGATATGTTGATTATCAGTTGAGAATATGAAATACGTTGATTATCGCGGTTTCGATTGCGTTTTCGAGTAATGAATTGACTGCCTAGTGCAAAATGTGAGGGTGGTGTATGTTTGATTGTTGTATTTGTTGATTATACAGTTAAATGTGTGTTGTTCGATGGATATACGTTTTTATCGAAACAATTATTAATGCGGTAGTGTATTGGTGATACTCATTCGGTTTGTGTTTAATTTCGTGATACGTTCGAACATAGCTCTACGGATTATTAGTGTTATAAAGAAGGAGAATGTGAAGTATTTTTGGTAACTAGAAACAACTTTTAGTTTAAATGATGATTAAATGATGTTGATAAATGCGTTTAACTCAGGTAGGGTAAAATGTACGCACACCTTATTCGTAGTACTAGGTGCGGAGAAGTTGATTCATGAATCAGGACTTTGATTGAAATATATGCAAATGATTTGGAATATTATGAAAGTTTTTAAAATTAATTGAGAAGTTGCGGAAAGTTGGTATATTGCGAAAGACTGTACAGGAAGTATGCCAGCTTTGTTGAAACATTATTAACTTCAATTGTGTAATTCTCGGATTATTTGTATGCTTCTTATAGTATATTATTTTTTGTTACTTGTCCAGACCAGATAAAGATATTTTTGGACCGGCAAGAGAAGTTGTATGATAGACAATCTGAATTGAAAGCCCTGCTTGAAAGCTGTGAAGTGTCGGCCTGTGAAAATAAAGATGCTACAACTGGGACTTCGGAGAACTGGTCAGGGGAATTTGACTGGGATTCTCGAGCAAATGATGTTAGGTTGAATGTATTTGGGATAACTTCTTACCGTGCAAATCAGCGAGAGGTCAATCCTGTTTCAGGCTGTTTTGCTACATTAGCTTTTAGTTAGTTTATGAATCCTTACGACCAACTTATGTAATGTGCTCATTTATATTTTTTAATATGTGATGAAGATCCCTATATGTGATTTCTGGGTTCAGAAACCATTTTTCTTGGTCTCTGTTTGTTGTTAATTAGATTATAAGAATGCAGTTGTTATTTGGTTTAGGTCTGGCAGTTCTCGTATGATCTTATAAGTTATTTGTTTCTGAATCATTCAATTTGTTTCTTAATTTATATCTAACAAGTAAAACTCAGCAATATGATACTCTAAGGAACTGATCTGCATAGATACTTAGATAATTATATTTGGCATATACTCTGTAAAGTCTTAATTAGAAATTAAAATATCATATGATACTCATAAATTTATATTGTGGCGATTTTACATGGCCAGATTATAAATGCAATCATGAGTGGAAGGGATGTTTTGGTTATTATGGCTGCTGGTGGTGGTAAGAGCCTTTGTTACCAACTTCCTGCTATTATGCGGGATGGAGTTGCTCTTATCGTCAGTCCTTTGCTTTCTCTAATTCAGGATCAGGTGCTTAATATATTCAATATTCTTGTAGTACGAAACAGTTATTGTTATAGGTTTCTGATAACAATCAGTATTTCAGGTAATGGGTTTGGCTGCTTTAGGCATTCCAGCATACATGTTAACCTCAACAACCAGTAAAGAGAATGAAAAATTTATATACAAGGCTCTTGAAAAGGGTGAAGGAGAGCTTAAAATACTGTATGTCACACCAGAAAAGATATCGAAGAGCACGAGATTTATGTCAACACTTGAAAAGTGTTACAATGCTTCCCGTCTCTCTCTGATTTCTATCGATGTGAGTTCATCACTTTGTCTTGTGTTTTTCCTGCAATGATTTGATTTTTGTTTTTTTTTTCGGATGGTAATACCTTAAAAGTCAAGTATCTGCCACTGCAAATCTATTAGCGTGAGTACGGACGTTTCTTCTCAATATGTTCTCGTTCTTACGTGGATTCTATACTTAAAAGTGATTATTGGTTTGTGTTTAATATAATGGAATGGTTTGTGAAGGAGGCACACTGTTGTAGCCAGTGGGGACATGATTTTCGTCCAGATTACAAGAATCTTGGTATTTTGAAGACACAATTTCCTAGCATCCCTGTAATTGCTTTGACAGTGAGTGTGGAATCCTTCCCAAATTAGTAAATTTCATCTATTATGGATCACCATATATAATACTTTTATTTTTTGATCATTTACAGGCTACAGCAACGAAGAAAGTCCGACTAGATCTGATTGAGATGCTTCGCATTCCGAAATGTGTCAAATTTGTTAGCACTGTGAATGGGCCAAATCTTTTCTATATGGTATAAACTTTCAGCTTGTGTACATCTCTTTTTTTCTGCTGACAAATTTAGTGCTAAAACAAGGTCGTCTCATAGGTACGAGAAAAACCGTCTGTTGCGAAAATGGTTTTGATGAAATTGCTGAGTTCATTCGCCATTCTTATTCAAACAATGAATCGGGGATAGTTTATTGCTTCTCACGGATAGAGTGTGAACAGGTAGGCAATTGCTTCATTTCATTAACGTCAAAATTGTTTTTTCAATCTAAAAAATAACTTTAAGAAACCATGTTTATAAGATCCCTCTTAATTACTACCACATCAGACATTGTTTCCCTTTCTTATATTATCAAAATTGTAGGTTGCAACGGAACTACGTGAGAAAGGAATATCAGCTAATTATTATCATGCAGATATGGATGCAAACGCTCGTGAGAAGGTTCATATGCGGTAAGCTTTGTTGATTTGAGATGCAAGTAGTACATGCCTATGTGTCCAGTATCTTATATTTTCTATGTTCTTTATTTTTTTTCTATAAATGCTACCTATTGTATCTTCTTTTTTAATGATTTCTGAAGATTTACGTCGTACGTTGTACTGAACAACTCACCTCATATGCCAATTGATTTTGTCGCTTTTTTTCCAATCAAGCAGCTGAGTTTTATTAGTCTATCATATTTTGGGCTTGCTGAGGTCTCTTATACATTAAATTAATATAGGTGGAGCAGTGGCAAGTTGCAGGTGATTGTTGGTACGGTATGTATACTTTTGTTGCTGTTCTTTGATTGCTTTTATGCTATCGTTTGCCATGTTGAATTGTTGAGACTAAAAACCTTATTCACAGGTAGCATTTGGAATGGGAATTAACAAACCAGATGGTTAGTTTACAGTTACTGTGCACTGCTTTTTAAAAAAGACATTGCCTTTGCAACTGATGATGTTTCTTGTCAATAAATACTTTAAAGTATTTGGCCGTTAAACTATTTTGTTTGGTGTTTCATACTCTCATTTAATTTCCCCCTTGGTGTCTCTCATCCCTCCCCCTCTCTCTCTCGCTCTCTAACGTTTTACTTGTTCTATAAAAAACAAACATCTAACATGCACTAGACCACCGTACGCCGTACTCTCCAGCACAGCCTCATCTGCCATGAAATCAACACAATCAGGATCCACACCAGCGTTGCCATGTTTTTCCCTTTTAACATGCCACAATAATGATGGAAGAATATATATATATATATATACATAATTATCAAAACCATCGCAAAAGAAAAAAAAAATCCTCGTCTAGGTAGCCATATTATCTACTAGATTACTTTCATTGAAAAACACCATCAACAATCTCAAGGGCTACATTCTAGTGTTTGGTTTGCCAAAACCGACTTCAGTGCCTCTTGTTTAATCAGAAGTAATAAGTCAGAAATTACTTGTTATTTTGCTGTTCCCATTTTACTTTTTTAACATGTATATGATGATTCCTTTTAGTCAGGTTTGTCATCCATCACACACTCAGCAAATCAATGGAGACATACTATCAGGTCTTTGCTGTGTTTCACTATATATGTTTTTGTCATAAGTGGTCAAAATAGGTTCTCTCGATCTTACTTAGTTGGTTACAGGAAAGTGGTCGAGCTGGACGAGATGGACTTCCGTCAGAATGTCTACTGTACTTTAGGCCTGCCGATGCTCAGAGGCAGGTAAAAATTTGTTTAAGAAGTTGTGTTATAATTTTATATATATGCTGTTATTATTTTGTAATATATTTCTCACTCAGAGGTCAGAGCTCGATGGTCTTCTATGAGAATTGTGGTTTGGAGAATCTTTATGGCATAGTTCGATATTGGTCAGGTGTAATTTCTAATCCCATCTCTCACTTCATAGGACCCTGTCATCAAATTCAAAGTATCTATTATGCATGATGTCTTCTTAGGCAGCACTTCTTATCTTTATGCGCTCATGTCAATTTTTTTCTATTTTAGTCTGCGTAACAGTTTCAATACTTCTTTGGTTGCAGTCTAAAACAGAATGCCGTCGAAGTGCTTTTTTCCGACATTTTGCGGAGCCCTTGCAAGATTGTAATGGTATTTTATTTAGTTTGTTGCATTTTTCGTGGTCATCTGTAATTGCAATCCTTTGATGTACACTGTTGGCTCATGCAATGGTAAACTTACATTGTACTAATGTTGCATTTTTCAGAAATGTGCGACAACTGTTCCTTTGCGGACGAGATCAAGGAAACAGATGTATCTGGTACGTCTTGTGACCTCGTAGGAAAATAGTATTTTGTTAATCTTTTGTAAACAGCTCTGCTTAAGCTCATGATGTTAATTACACTATGCATACCTGCACTGTATACTCATTGCTTATGTTCTTGGAACTGAAATAGATCTCCAGGTTTTGGCTTTTAACCCTGGTGCTGGCATTTAAAACATTTGTATTGAAATATATAGGGTGTACGCAAAAAGAAGAATTGATATAGTGAAACTAGTAGCTGACGGGAGGAACAAAATAGTTCTTAATAAAATGTTTTGTATTCTGTTAAAAAAATGGAAAGTAGTTATAATGGGTAAGAGATAACAATCATGAGCCTATTTCTTTGTAGTTGCATGATGTTGGAGAATGTCTAGGAGCCCATAGATGATTTGCGGAGAGGGTTTGTTATATATATTATAAGTATTCATTTTTGTTAGTAAGAGTTTTTTTAAGAATAGAGTCTTGTGTTTCATCTTGTTTCTACTGACCCTTTTGAAGATAGGTTCAAGTACAATCTATTCTGTCCATTCATTGACTTTAATAATCTGCACCTCTCTTTCATTGTTTTTGAAAGTGGTCATGCTTATATTTTACAAGCTGCTTCTACAGTAGCTATTGCCTAGTCTTGTGTTATTTTGTTTTAAACTGTAAAACTATGATTTTACTGACTAGCCTGCATACTTAATAATGGAATGGTATTCAGGTCATGCAAAAGTTATGGTATCCTTGCTACAAGATATTCAAGAGAATGACCAGAGAGTAACAATGTCACAACTAGTGGATAAGATGAAAGTTAGAATAAGGGAGCAGGTAACTCATTAGCCCGGGTCATTATCTGTGGACTAAAAAAATGATTTTTCCATTTCTGGTTATGGCATTCAAGCAAGTTTATACCTAGGATTGCACTTTAATTTTTGTGCAAGTTGTTCATAGTATCTAATATTATAATTGCCACTGCCCGCATGACACAGATCCCGAGCTAAAGAAGGATGAATTAGAGCAACTTGTGGTTCAGCTTATATTAGATCGTGTATTGTTAAGTAAATAGTTCATATGGAAAGTATCAGACATCCCTGTAATAATTAATCAGGTCAGTAGGAACTGCATGTTCGGTACTAGAGAGCTTAACTCCTTGGAATCACAAATGCCATATACATGATGGTTAAATGATTAACATATCCTCAGTCCGTAAGCCGAGTTTAGTTTGAGATAACGAGAAAAAATGCTCAAAGTAAGAAAAATCACCATTGTAACTTCTTTAATGAAAGATCAAAAGTTCTAATTTAAGGGATATTTGTTATGAGCCTCAAAGTTTCTCGTTGTATTTCACAAAATAATGGATGCTACGGTGCAAGCATGATTGTTATCAATAGCAGCTTGTTTTGGGTTAATCTGTTTAGAGTATATGTCACTATTGTATAAGTCTTTGCTCTTTACACTTGGACAGAATATAAAGTAAAAGAAACTACAGAGGGCAATTACGGGACACTGCCAAATCCAGAAAATTTCGAAATCTTTTTCATAGTATGTCGTATTTTGATAAATTACACCAAACCCAACTTCCTGGGCGTACTTAGAGAATATGTAACTCTCTGCACCATTCAGCTTTCGATGTAAAAAATATAACACGTTACTCTGCCTGGCTGCTACCTTTATTTGTTACTTCCAAGATCTTTAATATTTTGCTTTTAACCCAAAAATTTGGAATTATGCAGAAGGAGGAATTTCAGCATACAGCTTATTCTACAAATGCTTATGTGACAGTAGGGCCACTTGCAAAACAAGTGCTGCAAGGTACATGTGCTTCTTGTATGATAAATTATCAGTTCATTTATGCTTTTGTTGAGTACCACAAGACTGGCAATAGAAGTTATTACTGGCGTATTTTTTTTTTCACTTAAAAAAAGCCATATCTGTTTTTCTTTGAAGATCTTTTTAATGATAGATTGTAGTGGAACCTGGCTATATATATATATATATATATATATATATATATATATATATATATTTGTTTACACTATAATTGAAAGGCAAATATTATTTGTTGTGTTAATTTTATATTAAAAGTAGGGTCATAGAGCAGCTACGACTGTTAAATTTATTTTGTAAGGAGATTAATGGTGCACTATCAAATGTCGAATAAATATGTATTACATTATCCACTTTCCTTTGTCTGATGTGTCACTTGGTTTGTGTTCGGTGGCAGATACATCTAGCTGGTGTTACTCTGATTTTTTTTCTTTTTCCTTAGTCAAGGATGCTATTTATGCCTTAAAGACAATGAGAATCTGTAGTTGCTTTTCTGAAGATTTATGAGTAAAAGGTATATGTCTCATATATTCATTGTGTGTATTTTACTATACATATGGCAGCCTTATTTATAGGCTGGAGAAACTTACAATCACATCATTGTATACATCACTACAGATTTATTTAACCTACCATATAAGACTAATACTAAGATTAGCTAGCTTACAACTATTGACCAGCCTACCATTCCAGAATGTTTGAATCAGGTGACCATATTTCCAACACTCCCCCTCAAGCTGGTTTGAATATATCTTCCATGGCCAGCTTGCTAGTCAGCTTATCAAATTGCTTCTTGTGCAGTCCTTTTGTAAGTACATCAGCTAATTGCTCACCAGTTGGGAGATATGTCATATATATGATTCCAGCATTGATTTTCTCCTTGATGAAATGTTTATCCACTTCTATGTGCTTCGTACGATCATGAAGAACTGAATTATGAGCTACGGAAATTGCAGCTTTATTATCACAATAGACCTTCATAGGAGCTAAGTAAGGAACCTTTAGTTCTTCAAAGAATTCTTTTTATCCACATCCCTTCGCAGATTCCATGAGCAACTGCTCTAAATTCTGCTTCAGCACTACTTCTAGCTACTACATTTTGTTTTTTACTCCGCCATGTAACTAGGTTCCCACCAACAAATGAGCAATAACCAGATGTTGATCTTCTGTCAGTAACACTTCCTGCCCAATCTGCGTCAGTGTAGACTTCAACTTTCAAATGCTTGTGTTTCTTTAACAGTAAGCCTCTCCCAGGGGTTCCTTTTAGATACCTTAAGATCCTATAAACAGCCTCAAAGTGTTTTGCCCCGGGTGAGTGCATGAATTGACTAACCATGCTAACTGCAAAAGCGATATCCGGACGCGTATGGGACAAGTAGATTAATTTTCCAACGAGTCTCTGATATTTTTCCCTATCCATTATTTCTTCAACTTTAGCAGCTTCTAACTTCAAGTTAGGTTCAATTGGAGTCACTGCTATCTTACAACCAAGCAAACCTGTTTCTCCAAGAAGATCAAGAATATATTTCCTTTGATTAATAAACAAACCTTCCTTAGACCTTGCAAATTCCATCCCCAGGAAATACTTAAGGACTCCCAAATCCTTAATTTGAAATTCTTTTGTGAGTCTCCTCTTCAAAGCTGCTAATTCTGTTTCATCATTACCTGTTAAAATAATGTCATCAACATAAACAATCAAAATAGCAACTTTACCATCCTTCGAATGTTTATAAAAAATTGTATGATCAGCTTGACTCTGCAAGTAGCCATAACTAATGACTGCCTTCCCAAAACGTTCAAACCATGCTCTTGATGATTGTTTTAGTCCATATATCGTCTTTCTTAATTTGCATACTTTGTTGCTACCAAGTCTCTTCTCAAATCCAGGCGGGAGACTCATGAATACCTCCTCTTTAAGATGACCGTTAAGAAATGCATTTTTTACGTCGAGTTGATAAAGAGGCCAATCTAAATTCACAGCAAGAGATAACAAAACTCTGATAGAATTAATTTTTGCAACAGGGGCAAATGTCTCTTGATAGTCAATACCGTAAGTTTGAGTGAAATCTTTAGCCACTACACTAGTCTTGCCTTGTACCTTTCAATGCTTCCATCAGCTTTGCATTTTATAGTGAACACCCACTTACATCCAACGCCTTTCTTATTTTTAGGTAGATCAACTATTTCCCAAGTACCACTTCTCCTTAGAGCGTTTATCTCCTCCATGACTGCTAATTTCCAATTCGGATCATCCAATGCTTCCTGTATATTCCTTGGAACAAACAAGTGTGAAATCCTAGATGTGAAGGCGTTATGGCCCTTTGATAGTTTATGATACGAAAGATAATTTGAAATTGGATGTTTAGTACAATTTCGAACACCTTTTCTAACAGCTATAGGAACATCAAGATCAGAAATAATTGGTGCATCATTGGAGATATTGGAAGGACTCAATGTTGGAGTAGGGTTACCTGAAGTTCCAGAACTCGGATTTTCAGATTGAACTTGTACCGGATTGACTTTCATGTCTTTATTCCTTGGATGAAATCTCTTCCTAGTATAAACCTGAAGTTCAGAATTTTGTAATACTTCTCCCCCTGTCAAAGAATTTTCTTTACTAGGCATCAAAGAACCTTGTTCTCCTAAGCGATCATAATCAGAAATACTTGGGTTTGGTTCTTGTGTGGGAAAAATGACATTTGGGAGTGGAACAGAAGTGTCCCAAAAATTGTCTTCAACTTCACTTATCTCCCCCTGAAGAGATTTTTTTGTAAAATGAGGGGTTGTTTCTAAAAATGACACGTCCATACTCACATGTATTTTTTTTGTAAATGGGTCAAAACACTTGTAACCCTTTTTGTTTGCAGAATAACCGAGGAAAACACATTTTATGGCACGAGGATCAAGTTTTGTTCTAAATTTACTCGAAATATGTAAGTAGACGGTGCACCCAAAAACTTTGACTGGTAAGTCAGAACACAATCTCGCTTCTGGAAAGAATATTTTAAGGCACTCAAGAGGTGTTTGGTATTTTAGCATCTTCGTAGGCATCCTATTTGTCAAATAAGAGGCTGTCAGAATTGCTTCACCCCATAAATACTTGGGAACATTCATATGAAACATTATGGCACGTGCTACTTCAAGTAAATGTTTATTTTTTCGTTCGACAATACCATTCTGTTGAGGGGTATCCCGACATGTAGACTGATGCACAATGCCATTATTTTTTAGAAAAACTTCCAAGTGCTCATTAAAATATTCTGTTCCGTTGTCAGAATGCAAAATACCAATTTTGGTTTGGAATTGGTTTTCAATCATCGTGTAAAAATCTTCAAATAGGTTTTTTACATCAGATTTTTTTTTTCATCAAATAAATCCAACATAAACGTGTATGGTCATCAATAAAAGTGACAAACCATTTTTTACCAGAAAGGGTTGTAACTTTAGAAGGACCCCAAACGTCACTATGAATCATATAAAAAGGTTTTGAAGCTTGGTAACCTCTTTGCGGATAAGAAGAATGATGATTTTTGGAAAAAACACAACTTTCACAATGAAGCGAAGAACAATCGATTCCTTCAAATAATTTTGGAAATAAGTGTTTTAGATAAAGAAAGCTAGGATGTCCTAGTCTTTGGTGCCATAGCATTATTTTTTCTCGAGCAGAATTTGAACTAGTACTACTAAAGCTCTGAGCTTTTTTATTACTGATAGGTCTTTCATCAAAGTAGTAAAGACCTTCAATCATTCTAGCACGTCCAATCATCATCCCCGAGTTCTGGTCCTGAAATTTACAATGTGATTCAAAGAAAGTAATACGACAATTAGAATCTTTAGATAGTTTACTGACAGACAAAAGATTGCAGGCTAATTTAGGGACATGAAGTACAGAGATGAGATTAATTTTCTCCGTCAATTTGATATGTCCTTTTCCTGCAATGGGTGAAAAACTACCATCGGCAATTCTAATTTTTTGATTTCCAGAACAAGGGGAATAGGTTTCAAATAAATGAGAAAAACTGGTCATATGATCAGAAGCTCCGGAATCTATGATCCACAGAGAAGAATTCAAACAAGAAAGGGCTAGGATTTCTACCTATTTGTGCCATGTAAACATTAGGAATACCGGATGAGGAGTTGGATTTTATCAGTTTCAAGAGTTGATCAATTTGCTCTTTGTTGAAATGACCTGAGTTAGCTTGATTGGCAGTTGGAATCCCGCTATTTCTCTCACCAGGCTTGCTGCTTTTCCAGTTGGCAGGTTTCCCGTGGATTTTCCAGCAAGTCTCACGTGTATGGCGAGGCTTGTTACACACATCACACCAAATCCGTGGCTTGTCATCAGCTCTGCGCTGATAATTTGTAGTCCTGTAGGCTGCATCAGTAGTTAAAGCGGAATTTTCAATTGATTCACCAATACCTTTTTTTCCGAGCATGACACTCCTTCGGCTTTCTTCCCTTCTGACCTCAGCAAAGACTTCGCCAATGGAAGGAAGTGGAGATCTGCCAATAATCCTCCCTCGTACTTCATCAAACTCAACATTAAGTCCAGCAAGAAATTTATAAATACGACTGTCTTCCACAGTTTTCTTGTGGTGGTTGCAGTCCTCAATAGATTTCCATTCATGGGTGTTGAAGGTGTCAAGATCCTGCCACACCCTTTTCAGAGAATTGAAATACTTGGTGACAGAATCATTTCCTTGATGAATCTGTCCCAATTGTAAGGTCAATTCAAAAACCTGAGATTGGTTGCCTAGGTCAGAATACATCTGACTAACATTATCCCATAATTCCTTTGCAGTAGAATAACACATATAATTTGAACTTATCTCCTCTTCCATGGAGTTGACCAACCATGTCATAATCATGGAGTTTTCAGCGTCCCAAGCAGCGTAAAGTGGATCCTTAACCTTATCAGCAGGAGCCTTTTTGTCGCCCGTAATGTAACCAATTTTTCCTTGCCCACGAATATACATTCGGACAGATTGTGACCAACGGAGGAAGTTATCACCATTTAGACGAATGGTGGTGATTTGAACGGAGTAGCTTCTGACATAGCTACTATAATATTCGGGACTGTTGTGTATTGGGGATTAGAGACAATTCTTTTCTAGCTCTGATACCATCTGAAGATTTATGAGTAAAAAGTATATGTCTCATATATTCATTGTGTGTATTTTACAATACATATGGCAGCCTTATTTATAGGCTGGAGAAACTTACAATCACATCATTGTATACATCACTACAGATTTATTTAGCCTACCATATAAGACTAATACTAAGATTAGCTAGCCTACAACTATTGACCAGCCTACCATTCCAGAATGTTTGAATCAGGTGACAATATTTCCAACAGCTTTTTATATATTCTGATTTTTACATGCAGGGAAGAAGATTGTAAAGATTGTAAGTAGTGTACAAAAGAATAGCAAGGAACTGGTGAAAGCATCCAAGCGTAACTGGTCTTCAGAATTGGAACTTAAGCTTGACGAATTGCGTAAAGAATTATCCGCGATTCATGGAGGAATATTTCCTCATTCTGTATTATCTACTCAACAGATCAGCAGACTTAGCTCTCAAAGACCTATTACGATGAAAGAGGTAACTGCCCTAATACTAGCATCAAATCATAAAGAAATTAAAAAAAAAACGTCATGGTTTGATAGGGGATTCCACATTTCCCCACATAATTATGTTGTTTTGTAACCCACACCATTCTTTCCCAAATTAATGGCAAGTAGGTTATAGCGGTAAAGTTATCAATTCCCTATTCAAATCAAACATCTGAGGTGAAGTTTTTGTTTAGCTATACATGAATTTATTGGTTTGAATAATATGTTTTTTTTAGGTAAGTTGATATATTCTGAGCACTGAAAGCACCTTGCAATCCTTGATTCTCCAATCAAAATGATTTTACGTGCACTTTTGTAATTCTTTGTTATATATATATGTATGTTAAAGACAGCAGCTTCATTTGAATTAATTAGCAGTAAGCTTCTATATTTTTATCTTTCTTCATAAAAGTGGTCCGAACTCCAAACAAGAGAATTCTTAAATACTTAGTCATAAGAAGCAGGTCATAGTATTGTTATGCGGAATGCTCTAGAAGGTACATTCCACGTATGAGGACTGCAGTTTATTGCTTAGAATCTTACGTAGTCTCTATTGCTTGTGAGATATATTGAACTTAACTTTTGGTATATCTTCTGTTTGTTGCAGTTAGAAAACATTATCGGAAAGTTAAAGTCTGAAAAATATGGGAGTAAGATATTAGAAGAAATCAAGAGATACCGTCTGAGAACCAGAAGCTGGACCATTCTGCAGATTATCCACCAGAGAAGGAGCATGAAAGAAGTCATGCTAAGAAGCTAAAATCTGCCAAGAATCTTGTTGTTGAAAGTAGTGAAGACGAAGGATGAAAGGACTAGGTTTTTTGTGAAGGTTAATGTAATTATGCAGGGCTCTTATTTGACTCTTATGTTACGTAACCTCAGCGTTATACATGTACCTTGTGTACTCTTGCAATTTAATCAAAATGAAGTTATTGAGTGATTCAAACTGGTGAACTGTAAGTTAGATTGTTAATAGTGCAGCCTATTGATTGTCGGTATTATTTCTTTGATTAGAAAGCTAGTCCAACAGAGTTATATGGTATAAATGTCGAACTCATTGATACTCCGTTTGATAATCAGTAATGTTAGAAGTCTTGTGCTCCTAATGAGTAAGTATACATATTTTTTTTTTTTCCCATTTTGCTTGATGATTCTTTTACAATATCTCTACCATTCTGTTTGGTGATTCTTTTATTATATCTCCGGGTAGTTAGCTTGAATATGGCTGGCTTTAGAGTATTTCAACTGTATAAATCGGAGGTCGTAGAGCTCTCTAGAAATTTTATTAGCTTCAAGTTTTGAAGTGATGTGGGTTATAGAAGTTGTCGATATGAGTGGGTAGTCATCAGAAAGCGTGTCCATCCTTTAGATAATACTAATACATGTCAATTGTCGCCGGTGAATGCTGTCCCCATCGCAGCCCTCATTAATCCAGGTATCTAAACACAAGGTTTCCGAAAGATGAGAGTTTTCCAAAATGATCCAAAGAAGGGTTTAGAGCAACTCCAAGAGATCCCTTATATGACCTCCTAACTCAAATTATAAGGGATTATGTTTAAAATTGTGTTCCAACAGGCTCTTAACTTTTTCTTAAAAAGTTAAGTGCATCATGTCATCCCTTATCTTTAAGTGCTCCCTTATTTCACTTTTATCAATAAAATATTATTTTCCCTCCTTTTCTCAATTGTTTCCCTCTTTTTTTGTTCTTGTTTCCTTCCTTTTATTTATTATTTAATAATTATAAGGATCAATTATAAGGAAGTTTGTTGGAATTATCATACCTTATAATATCTGTTGAATATACTACCACGACTACTCATCCAGCTGGCATCAATTCTGTTACTTGACACATCAGCATAGTTAGTTAGAACATTTTGTTTTGTTCTGTTTGTATATATAAAGACAGAGATAACATTTTTCACTCTCTAGTTTTTCATTCTGTTATTTTCCTTCTTCTCTGTAAAACTCAATATGGTTTCTTCAGCTTAATCAATGGAGATTGTTCTATCTTATGAGTTTTATCATGGTATCAGAGCACGTACGGTGTTCGATCTCTTTTCCGATCTTCATTTTGTAAAGTTCTGAGTTCTTCGTCTTCGTTTCTATTCCAGGTGTATTCTTTTACTATCATTTCTCTGATTCTCAAGCTTTTGTCCGTACAACAATGGCGTTTCCTTCTGTTCTGTTAATTACAGTATATTTCTGTGTGTTTTCATCTTCGTTGTGAATCTATCTGCATATCTGTATCTTATAAACAATTTGCTTTCACGATTACTTGTGTTAATCGTTAATTTTGTTTCTCTACGATCTATTATCTACGATCTGTTCGAGCTTCCGCGTAATCTCTATATTTTGTTACTGGATTTGTGAATCTCTTCCTTGTTTTGTCAATATCTTGTGGTTCTTCTGAAAAACAATGGCACAAACAGGAGCTAGTAATATTGTTAATGCTTGGAATCGATCTGTTGTTCAACCAAATCAAGACGTATTTAGTGTTTACTACATTCATCCTTCAGATGCTAACACTACTCAATTAGTATCTGTCAAGTTTAGTGGTACTGGATACAGTAATTGGAAGAGGTCAATTATGCTTAGTTTGTCAGCCAAGAACAAGCTAGGGTTTATAGATGGAACTATTGTTAAGCCTAGTGTTACTTCTGGTGATGAGTTTAAGGCCTGGGAAAGGTGCAATGACTTGGTATGCTCATGGCTATTATGCAATCTTGATGATTCCATTTCTCGAAGTGTCTTGCTTTTTAAAACAGCTAGGGAAATTTGGCTGGATTTAGAGGATAGGTTTGGCTATGCCTCAATGACTCAGATCTTTTCTTTGGAACAACAATTAGCTGATGCAACTCAAGGATCTAAATCAGTTTCAGATTTCTTTACTGAAATTAAAACTTTATGGGATGCAATGAGTGATGTGAGTCCATTACCTTGTTGTACATATAACAAATGTACATGTAATGTTACTCAAAAGGTGCTTCAGATGGAACAGGATCGAAGATTATTGCAGTTTACGATGAAGCTAAGTGATAAGTTTGCTAATGTCAGGGCAAATATTTTAATGCAACAACCTTTGCCATCCTTATCTAATGCTTTTAGAATGTTTTCTCAAGAAGAGAGACATCAAGAGATATCTCATCCTAATCAAAACACTGCTGAAACATTGGCATTTGTGGTAGTATATTCAACAATATCCTAAATCACTAAGAGCCTAATATTTTATAATATTTATAAGGAAAACACAAGGAGGCTATTGGAGTTGCTCTTAGTTCTGCTAAAATATTGTAATTGATTTCTAACTAATATGATCCCTCTCTATTTGTGTTCAATGTACTTTAATGTTTTTAATTATCCTCCACAAACCGGATAATGAAAATAGTGGGCAATGATCCTTTTTATCAAAATTTGGAGTAAAATAATCCAAAATATAATAACTCGAAAAAATGACCTTTCATTATTATATAAAAATGTATTTTTTATTTGCATTTCATGAAAACGCACCTTAGGAATTAGGGCTGAGCAAAAATCCGAAAAAATCCGAATTCGAATCCGTTAAAAACCGCTAAAAACCGATCCGAAACCGAAACCGAAAAATTAAAAACCAAAACCGAATACGATTATGCGGTTTCGGTTTCTTGTCGGATCCGATCCGAAAAAACCCGAATCCGATCCGATTAAAATAAATAAATAAATTATATATATATAGGTTCTGAGTAAGTCTAAGGAATAGGTTCTGAAGTAAAACCAGGTTTGTGTATTTCGACTGGATCACAGCAAATTGGGCCTTCTGTATTTGATTTTAATCAGGTATTGTCAATTTATTTCAATAGCACCTAGTAGCCCAACACTGTTCAACACAGCAGAAATAGCTAATGCTCCTTCAATTTTTCAGAACTCAACTGTTGAGTATTGAATACAGTAAAAGAATACAGAGGGGGGGGGGGTGAATAGATTCTTGAACTTTTCTTTGTTCTTGAATCTTTGCAACAATATATGTGTTGAGTGTGTGAGATATGTAAGTGTGGATAACAAAGACAAAGACAAACACAACACAATATTACTTTAATCTAATATTTTATTAGATAAAGATTTTGCTACAATCTGTGAATACAAATGATAGTATTCTCAGCTTCGTTTTTCTCAGAGAGATATTTCTTGTGATGTATATGAAAAACTTATCTACACAAAAACTTATCTGCTAAGGAAGTGAGGCTGTATCCTTATAGACATGGATACACCTACTTACTGCAAATAAGGTAGGTAAACAAAATACTTTCTAGTCTGTCTATCTCATTTGAGCAAGAGTCCAAACGGCTACAGATTTGACTTTGCAAAGCCTGTTCAGATCCACTTCTTTAGCTCCTTGTCCCCTGTCTTATCTCTCTAAGCTTCTTTGTAGGCTTTCCAACGTGCTTTATAGTACATAGTCCAATAAAGCGTCTTGGCTTGTTGCAGGTTTCTGACTTGTACAATTCTTCAGTATTTTGTCTCCAAGAATGTATTCGAGAAGTGGCTAAGTGATTGATTCGAGAAATCGAATTGACTTAATCGATAACTCTGAGTTCTCGAATAGTGTTATATTGACATATCGAATCACTTCTCGAATAGCTCTTTTCTCTGGGACTCCCTGAGATATCGAATAGAGCATTTTGACATATCGAATCCCTGAGATGTCGAATAGCTTCTTTAGTCCTTGAGATATCGAATAGAGCATTGACTTGTTGACTCTTAGAGAACTCGAATGATGCTTTGATCTTGTTGACTCCATGAGTTCTCGAATAGAGTAATAGACATATCGAATCTCTGAGATATCGAATAGTGTATTCATAGATATCGAATAGTGTCTTCTGAGATATCGAATCCCTGACTTCTCGAATGCTAGACTTCTCGAATAGACAAATGTACTTCTTAAATTGGTACTTAGGCAAATTCTACATTTCTTCAAATCCCAACTGTGATTATTTTGCAGTCTGTATCTCCTTGCTTGAGGCATGAACCTTGGAACTTCTTTCAAGCATTATTCTTGACTTTATAAGTACAGTTACACAACTAGGATTTAATGCCTATTACAAGTACAGAACAAATAGAAACTCTACAACTAGAGGTTCCCCCAGTTAAGAGGTCATGTAGGTAATGCATATCATTACACATACTTAGGCTTGTTATTAGATGTATTCAGGCATGCCTCTGTGACTAACAATCTCCCCCAAATTGTGAGTAAGACCCTTAGTCACAATTTCATGTCTGATAACAAGCCTAACATACATAAAGATAAAACTTGATAGTACATGTATGAATTTTGATTAGCAATGTGGATAGAACTACAGGGTGAGTAATCTTACAGCCTATAATGAAGTACTAGCCATTGTCATTTGTTTCCCTTTCCATAGCTTTGGCTTGCAAATCATCATATGCTTTCTGTCTTCTTTCTTTCTCCTTCCTTGTATTCTCATCCATAGCTTTTATTATCTCTACCATAGCATCCAATTCTTCAAGCAAAATTGAGTCTTTGAAATCTTCAAGTACTAGCTTCAGAATGTTTGCAGGATAGTGGTTGAGTAGGTTCATTCTGATGTGGACCTGATCCCCATTTCTCCTCCTATACTTCACTACATAGGGATTAAACTGAACTCTACACAATCCCTTTGCCCTTAGCTTTTCTGCTTCAATCTCCAGTCTCTCAATTTCTTTCTCCCTTGCTAGCCATTTCTCAAGACACTCTTTTCTGATTCTCTCCTCATGACCTCTCTTCATCTTCACAAAATCAATTAGCTCCAGCTTCCACACTCTTTCCACTTTATCTTCTGAGCTCAACAATGCAATGATTCTTTCTATGTCATGTAGCTTGCCCCAGTGTTGACATCCTCCTTGTTTGAATTTCTCCTCCCTTCCATCAGTATATTTGATCTCAAGGCAGTTATCAACAATGGAAACATAGTAGATTCTTTGGGCTTGTAAGAATTGCAGTTGGTCTTCATCAAAATCTTCATCTAATGGTTGGAGTTTTAAGCCTGGATAGATTGTCAGAGTCCTTGATTTGGATAGCTTTGGTTTCCTTGCAGCTTGTTTGAATTTGATCCTTTTTACATGGTTGCCTGGCAGTAGCATGTGACCTTTGTTTGTAGACCATTGTAGTATTCCATTAGCAGTTTGCTTTTTGAAATATACAGATGGTTTCTTGACTTGAATCTTCTTCTCTTCTTGAGGTGGCAAGATAGTTGCAGAAGCCATAGATGTAGATTTTGGTAGGTCACTACTAACAGTATTCACCCTAGACTTAGAGTCTTGTGTTGTGGTGAGGTTACTGTTAGCAATGCCTAAGGCTTGCTGTCTTCCACTTTTCCTCTCAGAGACTTTACCTTGATCATCATCATTCTTCTTATCCTTGTCATCCTTCTTCTTCTTCTTCTTCTTCTTCTTCTTATCTTCATTACCCTTATCACTCCTGTGATGTCTTCTCCTTCCATCACTTCTATCTCCATCCTTGTCTTGATCACCATCCTTGCTTGGGTTGAACTTAGCAGATTCAGGTACAATGCCAGTTGTAATGTATGACCTGAGATAAGATATAGCTTCCAATTCTTCTACTGTTCTTAAGCCCTTCTTCTTGTTCAGCTGCTCAATGATGGCAATAATAAGAGATTTGTTCTGAGGAATTAGATGCTTAGGGATGACCAGCTGCTTGATATCATCAATTCTTGTTGCAGCCTGATAGATGATGGTTCTAGGATTTGTGAATACTTCAGGTAGCCTTGCTGGTTGACCATCCCTTAACTCTTCAAAGAGACTCTTGCAGTTTTCATCCTTCTTTTCAATCATTCCAAGGAACACATCCACTTCTGAGTGCTTTAGACCCTGTAGAGTGTTGATGGTTAAGTGCCATCTTATTCTTTCCTACCATCATTATCTCTTTGAGCCATAGGCCATCAACTCTCCTTGGTACTACAGTGAGAAAGTCAATCTGACTCTTCAAACTCCTATGATATGATAAAGCATCACCAGCCTGTTCTCTTGAGACTTTCAGAAACTCCAAGAATGCATCATCATGATAGACATTTGAGTTTGTAATTTCTTGTAGCTTGGCCTCAGTGACCACCTTCACTTCTACTGGCTTGGCACTCTTAGATATGGAGAATGGAGGTTTGTCAGATGGCATACTCCCTGCAACCACTGTGGTTGTGATAGATTGCTTTTGACCACTGGGAGTAGTGATGTGCACAGTTGGTAGAGTGACAACTGGAAGAGTAGGAGGCTCATCAACTTTGTCTTTTCCTTTTCCAAGCACATGAGTTAAAGATTTTGAAGTTCTTTGATGACCACCTTCAATGATTTTGATGCCCTTTACTGGTGGTTTCTCCCCATTTGTATTTGAGTTCCTTGATGTCCTCTTCTCCCCCTTAGGCTTGTTGTCAGGCAGAGAGGCTGTAGGAGTGACCTTTGGGGTTGAAGATTCTTCAGGTAGAGGGAGACCTATGTGCTTCATCATTGCAGACAACATTGATTGTTGATGCAGAAGAACATCAGCTGTGGTGGTGGCTTGAGTGTTCAACTGCTCAGTCAGAGTTTGTACCTTGTCTGTAAGATGAGCATTAGACTGAGTGAGAGTAGCTACCTCCTTTTCAAGTGCATCTACCTTGCTGGACAATGCAGTAGATTTGAAGCCAGACAGGGATTGTTCTTTAAGTCTCTGCACTTCAAACCTAGACATCTCATGCACAGGGACCTCAGTGACCAGCTTGTCTCCATATTGATTTGCAAAGAGTGTTATAAGCATGGCATTGGCCTCAGTTGTCTGATCAGTGAGATTTTGGAATTTGTGCCCCAGTCCTGTGACAGCATCTTTGAGAATGGCTAAACCATTGTCCATCTTGGTGCAGGTAGACTTACAGGCTAGAATGTCCTTGACTTGTCTCCAATTGAGGGAATTTGGAATCAAAAGTCCTCTTTATCTCTCCCACAGACTTGTCTGTTGCATCACTTACCTTGTTGACTTCTGATTTGACACCTTTACCCAGGTAGTGTGCAACCTTGAGAAATCCCTTGTATGAGTCATTGATGGCTTCATACACTTCACCAGGAGTTAAGGATTTAGCATTTGAGCCTAGTGAAGTGATGTACTCCTCCCTCAGATACTGTAAGGCTTCATTGAGAGTGATATCATAAGTTCCTTGCATCCAGGCATCTACATTGCCATCTCTCTCAGCATCATCAAGTATCTTTGTTTTCTGCATCTCCACATCATCTCTATGGCAGAGCAATATTGCTTCATAATCTGGATTTGGCACATTGGAGGTGACCAAGTTCTGGGCTATCTTTACAAACTCAGGAATCTGATCCACAACTAAGCTTTGAAGTGCTTCAACCGTCAATTGTGGTGGAACAGATCGTGATCCTGAAGCACTGTCATGTTGCACAGGCTTCAGCCATTGTGACAGAAAGTCAGAACTAGAGCTAGGCAAGCTAGACTCCTGAGTTACAGATGCAACTTCTGTAACCGGATGAAAAGACTCTACTACTGTTGTCTCCACAGGAGTGGGATGAGTTACAACAGTAGTTGACACAGGCACAGAGTCTCTAGTTAAAACTAGTGAATCCTCCGTGTTTGTGATGGTGTCATTAGGAGATGCCCTAGCATGCATTCCCTGACCATCTAAATGTGGTACCTGGGTGGTGAGCAAGGTGTCATGCACCAAGTCACTTGAATCCATTGGCTCATCAAGAGAAAAGAATTCTTGATGATCAATGCCTTGCTCCTCAATTGCTTGAGTTGCAGGCTCCAAAGAAATATGAGTGGTAGATTCTGGAAGAGAAGTGTATTGTAGATTGGATTTTGGCAACTCCCCCTGAGAGATAGAAGGAGTTTCAATTGTGATGTGCTCTCCACTCAGTGTTGTGTCAGCCTTATCACTCCTATGTGCTGACTCTGTACAAATAGGTGCATTGGGGAGGATGCTTGATTCTATAGATGCACCCTGTTGAGAGGATACATCTAGTGAGCTGTTGCCCCTGATTTTACAACTTCAGTCATCTGTGTGACTGAAGAGGTGGTTTTAGATTTCTTCTTCTTCTTCTTTGGCCTCAGTAAGGGTGACTCAGGTTCCTCACTTTCTATACCTAATTCTATAGCCAAGGCTGCTTCAGTTAAGATTTTTAGAGGTTCAGAAGCAACCTGTTTTCTCTTCTTTTTACTAACATCACCCTTTTGAGAGGATGATGCAGTTGGCTCTGTGTTTGGTAAAGTGTTTGGCTAAGAGGGTTGGTTAGCAGGCCCTGGGTTAGCATTTTGCTCTACTTGCTTGGGCCTAGCTAACTCAGATTTTGAGGCACATATTGGCATGTTGTGGGGGTAAGTCCTAAATAAACTCTCCATAAGGGGAGTTATTTTGAGTCTTACATCCACATCATTCCTAGTCTCCAAGCTACCAAAAATGAGTTTGGTCATGGATTTCGGATAGCCTATTCTATTTTTGTCTAACCCAGGCAATTCAATCAATTTAGCATCTATGAAATTAAGTACAGATTGAATAAAGCGAGGGAAGAAAATTTCATTACCTCTCTTGGCTGAGTTTCTTACCAAGTCTCCCATACAATTCTTGCATTATGATCAAGCCAACATCAATCTTTCTCCCATATGCTAGAGCATAGCCTATTTGTTGAACAGGTGTGCTGATTTGATCAAAGCTGGACTTCCTTGCTGTGAAGACTTGAAGAAGAGTGGCAAAGACATAGCTCCATTCTTTCCTCAAGTACTTCCTATTCAAATTTCCAAGCTTGATTCTATCTGAGTAGTTAATAAAATCAAAGAAGTCTTCCAATTCCAGATCAGTAGCTTGACTGTCATACACTTCTTGTTGTAACCCCAGTGCTTGATTCATGTCTTTATTGGTGATGGTGATTTCCTTGTCCTGAATCTTGCAATAGATTACGTATGAAGTTATTGCATTCTCTAGGGCCACGACCTCCACAGTAGCAGTTCTCCAAAACTGTTCTAGTAGGTCTAAATACAGAGTTGGGTTGGCTGAGAGTGCACCCTTGATGTATGATTCAGCCATCCATTGAACGAAGCACTTAAAGTTTGCATTGGGTGCTTCAACATCATTGGTTATAGTTATGAAATTGGTGTGGGTTGGAATTGTGAGTTGGGTATTTGCCATTGTCACACAGAGAGATGAGAAGAGAATGAAGGTTGAAGAAGAAATTTAGCTTTTGAAGTAGGGTTTTCAGAGGTTTTGGAACTTTAGCTGCCTGAGAAATCGAATGAAATGATTTGAACAGTTGTGGAATTGTATATATGTGAGTGACTTGAGTTGTCGATTAGATATAAGTTTTGTATCGACAAGTCAGTCATTCGAGAAGTATAAAACAACTATTCGATAAGTTAAGAAAGGCTTATTCGTTATCTCAAGCAGTTTGTAACTCACAGCTGGCAGTTATTTAACTCAGAAAATAATTCTAAGCCAAATAAAATATGTTTTTATGAGCGAAATAAAATTTTGAATATAAATCCAAAAAGCGATTAAGTGTCAGCGAAAAATCAGCCTTTTCAAATGATTCAATAACTCAAATACAGTATTCGAGAACTCCATCACTAGAGAACTAAAATACTCTATTCGAGAACTCAGAGTGTGCTATTCGATTTCTCCAAAAGACACTATTCGAGAACTCAAGAGGGTTCTGGATAGGCCTATTCGAGAACTCGAGCCATGACATAACAATGAACCATTCGAGAAGTCTGACTTATCGAACTATACTTTTCACTCATAAAATTCAATTTTCACTATCTTTTAAAATTTACCAGAAATATTCACTGAAGAATATTCTACCAAATTAAATAGTGATTCTCTCAAAATTTCACAGAAATTTCAAGCTAAAGATGTATGATTATCAACATATGCAGCATTGTGGAATATTTATAAATCATACTCCAGCCAATACTTACTTCAAAAATATTGAGCATTTGATAAAGTAAGCATTTACTGCTGCAACAATTTAGTTGATATATTCACTTAGCCAGAATTTGAAGAATTCAGTATTCCAATCTCACTAACCAACCTTGTGAAGGTGGCTTCATCTAATGGCTTAGTGAATATGTCAGCTAGTTGTTTTTCTGTGGGAACATAATGTAACTCAATGGTTCCATTAGTTGCATGCTCCCTTATGAAGTGATATCTGATGTCAATGTGCTTTGTCCTAGAATGATTGACAGGATTGGAAACTATAGAGATTGCACTTGTGTTGTCACACATGATTGGAATTCTTTCCAACACAAGTCCATAATCTCTAAGTTGATTTCTGATCCAAAGCACTTGAGCACAGCAACTTCCAGCAGACATGTACTCAGCTTCAGTTGTGGAAGTTGACACAGATTGTTGTTTCCTGCTGTACCAAGAGACTAACCTTTGTCCAAGAAACTGGCAGCTACCTGAGGTGCTTTTCCTATCCACTCTGCATCCAGCATAATCAGCATCAGAATAACCAACCAGATTGAACCCTGTGTCCTTAGGATACCATAACCCCAAGTTTGGTGTGCCCTTCAGATATTTAAAAATCCTCTTTATTGCTGTCATATGTGATTCCTTTGGATTTGATTGAAACCTTGCACACAAGCATGTTGCAAACATAATGTTTGGCCTACTAGCAGTGAGGTAGAGTAGAGAACCAACCATGCCTCTGTAGATTGAAATATCTACCTTCTTGCCCTTAACATCTTCATCTAACTTGGTGGCAGTGGCCATGGGTGTCTTTGCAGGTGAGCATTCTTCCAAGTAAAATTTCTTCAATAGATCCTTGATGTATTTGGTTTGACTTATAAAAATGCCATCCTTCCTTTGACTAACTTGCAGCCCAAGAAAGAATGTTAATTCTCCCATCATACTCATCTCATATCTGCTCTGCATGAGCTTAGAGAATTTCTCACACAGCTTCTCATTTGTAGAGCCAAATATGATATCATCCACATAGATTTGAACTAAGATAATATCATCACCATGTTTCTTGTAAAACAGTGTCTTGTCCAGTGTGCCTCTAGTGAATTGATTCTCCAGTAGAAATTGTGATAGTGTGTCATACTATGCCCTAGGAGCTTGCTTAAGTCCATACAATGCTTTAAGCAATCTGTAGACAAAGTGAGGGAATTGTGGATCCTCAAAGCCAGGTGGCTGTTGCACATATACTTCTTCTTCCAACTCCCCATTCAGAAATGCACTCTTGACATCCATTTGATAAACCTTGAAATTAAAATGTGCAGCAAATGCCAAGAAAATTCTGATGGCCTCCAGTCTAGCAATAGGGGCAAAAGTCTCATCATAGTCAATGCCTTCCTGTTGAGAGTATCCTTTTGCAACCAACTTTGCTTTGTTTCTTATGACTACACCATTTTCATCCATCTTATTCCTTAGAACCCATTTTTTTCCAACAATGGTTCTATCCTTTGGTGCAGGCACAAGTTCCCATACTTTGCTTCTTTCAAATTGATTTAACTCCTCTTGCATAGAAATTATCCAATCAGGATCCAACAATGCATCATCAAGTTTCTTAGGCTCAACTTGGGATAGAAAGCAACCATAGAGACATTCATTTAGAGTTGCTCTCCTTGTCCTCACTCCTGCATTTGGATTTCCAATTATCTGATCTGCAGTATGTGATCTATCCCATTTCCTTGTATGTTCAGATTGATTTCTCAGTCTTGATGTTGCTTCATCATCCAGATCATGATCATTTACATTTCCTCCCCCTGTGAAGTTGCCACTAATCACAGGTGTGTCTTGGATGCTTGTTTCTTCATTGTTGATTGACACAGGTTCTTCATTCACTTGAGTTTGTTGGATTGTGGGCTCACATTCAGTTTCAATCTCCTCATCAAAATCATCTAGATTGTCAAACTTCAAAGGATCTTTTTCTTCATCATTGGCTTCTTCTAATCCAGGTAGTTTGCTGTCATCAAATGTCACATCTGTGCTTTCCATAACTTTCTTTTTACTGATGACATAAACTTTGTATGCAATTCTTTCCATAGAGTAGCCAAGAAAAATTCCTTCAAATGTTTTTGTATCAAACTTTCCAACATATTCTGAATTGTCTTTTAACACAAAGCATTTGATTCCAAAAGTATGAACATACTTTAGAGTAGGCTTCTTTCCAGTCATCAAGTTGTAAGGTGTCTTTCCTGTGTTTTTGATGATGAGGGTTCTATTTTGGATATAGCATGCAGTGCTCACAGCCTCAGCCCAAAAACATGTAGGCATCTTTGCATCAAGTAACATTGTTCTAGCAGCCTCAATCAGAGTTCTATTCTTTCTCTCAACAACTCCATTTTGTTGTGGAGTCCTTGGAGCCGAGAATTGTTGAGAAATACCATTCTCTTTGCAGAATGCTTCAAGCATGGCATTTCTGAACTCTGTTCCATTATCACTCCTTAATGCAATCACACTTGCATTGTTGGCCTTTGCTTCCTTGTCAATTTTCTTTATATGCTCAATGATTACTTGTGGAGCCTCGTCCTTTGATGCCAGAAATTCTACCCATGTATACCTTGTGAAATCATCAACCATCACTAGAGCATACTTCTTCCTTCCTAGTGACATAATATTGACAGGCCCAAACAAGTCCATATGAATTAGTTGTAGGGGCTTGGTTATTGATGTCACT
Organism: Saposhnikovia divaricata; assembly: GCA_036435485.1. Lineage (NCBI taxonomy): Eukaryota > Viridiplantae > Streptophyta > Magnoliopsida > Apiales > Apiaceae > Saposhnikovia > Saposhnikovia divaricata. The sequence goes on along the minus strand of CM071594.1, from coordinate 245,818,094 downwards.
GTCTTTGACTTGTGGCTTGATCTTTTCATTTTTCCTTTTTGACAAGTGATAATTGCATATTTTATTTACCTATTTATTGCTTGAACTCGTGTTTTAATAATTTATTTTGTTGCATTTCAGGTAAATCGTAAATAAATAAAGAAATGGCAAAATAGATAAATAAAGAGCAAGGAAGGGAAAAAGAGGAAGAAAAAGGACCAAAAATGAAAGAAGGAAAAGAATTAGGAGCTTGGAGCAAAAGGAATATTTCAAGACAAGTGGAAGGTGGAGATCATCCCAACACACTACATAAGTGTATGGCCAAGATCAACTCTTCAAAGCTTAAGGGGGAAGGAAACAAATAGATGGCTAGGATTTCACCACCACACAACCCAAATGTATGGTGGGGATTTACCCAACACCCCCCTTAACCCTAATTCCTATCCTATAAATACCCCTCACCCCCCTTGTATTTAGTAACTTAGATTTTAGGGTAGTTTTATTTTCTTGTATTTATTTTCTTAGTTTCAAATCTTGTAAACACTTTTTTTTAATTTTAATGCAATTTTATTTTCTTTACTTCTCGTCTTGCTCTTTCGTTATTGTTGTCTTGTTTCGTTATTTTCGTAAATCCCGTTGCTAACCACTTGGGGTTGAAAGTAACGAATTTTATTTTCTTGTTCGTAGTTTTAATTCGTAATTTTTCCCCTTTAAATCTCAATTTTATTGTGGGCACTTTAATTTTAAATCATTGTTTTACTATAATTTAAATTTCGTAGTAATTTCTTTGTTCTCGTATTTATTTTCAAAAAAAAAAAAAACCAAAAAAATATTATTATAAATTTTCGTTATCTATTTTCCTGTTTTAATTTGGTAATTCGAAGGCTTATTGTTCATTCCCTGTTTTTATGCCATAGTCTTCTCTGTTTTATTTTGCTAGAATGTAAGTAAACATCATACCCCAGCCCCTGTATCCTTCTTTTTACTTCCTGTGAATAAATCTCTCTCCCTATCCCTCTTTATCTCTCTCTCTCTCTCTCTCTCTCTCTCTCTCTCTCTCTCTGTATGTTGCTCTCCTTTCCCCCTTTCTCCTGTTTATGTTTTTCTTTGCCTCGAACCCAGCAGTCATCTCTCCCTCGTGTATCTCGATTTCATTCAATCCAAAATCAACCCCTTTCCCGTTTCTTTTCAGTCCAAACTCCTCCCTTTTCTGTGTTGTTCTAAACTTTAATATTGTTTCCCGAATTGCTAAGTTTATTGGTTTGCTTTTGGCTGAGTTTTTGTGTGTAGAGTATGCGTTTGGAGTTTGTAAGATCGATTAGCTGGTTTTGCTTGGTCACTGTTCTTTGCTAAAATTCATTGCCCGGTAGTGAGTTCTTTTTTTTTTCTGAGTTTATGTGCCGGGTCTTGTCTGGTGTAGTGTACAGAGTAGCAGCCGAGTTCTCATGTCTGTAATTTCAGGCCTAAATGTATACAAAACCGTGTCCCTTGCTTGTTCGAGTTCGAGTCTTTTTGTTCTGTATAGTCGAGTTTTTTTCTGTATTGTGATTGGTTGCAGATCATTGTTTTGTGCTTGTATTGAGTTCGTTTTGATCGAGTTCGATAGCTGTTGTTTTGAATGGTTGTTCTGCGTTTTGTTTTTCTGAGCCACTGGTTATGTTTATGAGTTTGAATGTTTTTTTTTTGGGTTTGCTGTTGAATTACGTGTTGGGTATTGTTTAACTCGTTAATGAGTCCGATTGCTTGTTTGTTTTTGTAATTCACTGAGTCCGCTGTTTGTGATCCCGAGTTAATGAGTCGCTAAATCATAATGCCAAGTTGATTGTCTGAGTTGCGAGTTGTAATATGTATTTTTGGTCATTTTTTTTTCTCTTTCTTGCGAGTTCCTTCGTTCTTCCCAGCCTCGCTGTGTGATCGTTAATGTCTTTGTTTTTTTGTTAAAAGAAGAATTTTAGAATAAAATCAAGTTTTAAAATAATTTAAGAATTTTTAAAATAATTTAGAAATTAGATTTAATTCGAATTTAGAATTTTTTTTAATAATTCTAGAATAATTAGGTTTTAGAATAATTTAGTTTTAAACTAGTTAAATAGATTTTCATTTAGTTTTTCTTTTAAAATTAGATTAAATTTCCTTTTCGAAATTAATTAGTATAAAAACCAATCAAACTCTCGAAAATCAAATTGTTCTAATTTGATTTAATTAAAAATTAAGGTTTGCGAATAAAATTAGTACCTGTGGAACGAATCATTAAAATTTTACAACGAAACGAATTGTGCGCTTGCGATTCAAATGTTTATATTTTTAGCACAACAAGTTTTTGGCACCGCTACCGGGGACTAATTGTGGTGATCGCTGGAGGACCCTAAGGTACGTTAAATTTATTTCTTTCTTTAGATTAAATCACGTAGTATAAGCATCCATATTTGTTTTATAATTTTTGTATATATCATTGTTTGTTGCATTATTTTGTAAATAAATCTTAAGGGAAAATCCTCTTGCAACATGGGGGAAGGGATTTAATCACTCTTTCCTTGGCCCACAACAATTAATTTTCAACATTTTGCATCCCCTAGCCTTTTAATAAAATTAATTAGACATTTGCCCCTAGGATTTCGCGCTCAATTAGGAAGGTGCCTAAAAATAAACGTAATTAAGACTTATTCACGACGTTCAGTGTCTAAGGTTCGCCTGGCTGTTAAGATTCGGTGTCTAAGTGACGAGTTTGGCCTCTTGGCAATGCCTGCTCTAATCTGGCCGAATTGGTCTGAATAATTCTTAATTTACGGAATTTTTAGTGTGTCTTAACGTTATGAGCAATGTCTAATTATTTTATTTAGGGAACCTAGGTTAGATTTTTCTTTTGATTTTTCACCATTTATTTTGTGTGTTTCATTTTCGCATTTACGTGCTGCGTGGTTTTATCCTTGATCAATCTTTACCATGTCCGTAGCATTTAGGGAGCGTTATTACCAAGGTTGGGATTTTGACGAGGAGTTAGCGGATAATACGATGTGGTGTGAGTCAACTAAGGAACCTAGAGTATATAACGAGTCGTCTAGTACTTTTAGTGATTTGCATTATAGTAAAAACGATATTGCAATCGACTCTGAATTAGATGCTCTTACTAGACGACTCGAAGCCTTAAAAACCCTTAGTGGCCCTTCACACACGTCTTGGGACCCAAATTTCAACTCTCTGAGTCTCGATTTTCAACATGGCCCCGACTCTCAACAAGTCAACGCCATGTTTCAACCAACCTCTCGAAATGACCACTTTACATCGTCTTCTAATTCCGGTTGGAGAGATTATCCCGATCTCTCATGGAACCAAGGTCATAGCTATCAAACTCCGCCTCCACATTTTCAAGAACCGAACTCTTATCAAAAACCGAACTCTTATCCAATTCCGAGTCAAGTTCCTTATTCGAGTTCAATTCAAACACCCGCCCATCCACCCGGATTTCATGATTCGAGTAGGAAACTTGACACCTTAGAAAAGAGTATAGAGGCTTTATTGATTTCTCAAGCAAACTTCATGCGAACCATAACTTCTGATAGGCAAATTTTGAACTCTAATGTTCAAGCCTTATCTAAGTTAGAATTTCAAGTGAATCAATTAGCCACCATGTGCGAGCGTGAGACGATAACCACCCCGAATCCACCCGAGGTCAACCCTAAATTTCTTATCACTCAAAGACCTATTGATACTTTCGATGATATCATTTCTCCTATGTGTAATGTTCAAGTTGACACTCCTTTCGGTGGTGATTCACACGAAGAAGATTCTAATGCTGACATCATTCTTTTTCTAGGTCAAACGAAGAATCCCGATGATTCTGAGTTTGTGGCTTCACCTAGACAACCATCACCTTCTTCTATTGAACTTTTCCTTTCATCTTCCAAACCTCTTCCTGAAAAACCCAAAGAACTTCATACTCAACCAATAGGAGCTAATCTAGTTAAGGAGGTTGTTTCAAGGTCAAATTTGGACGATCATGAGATTGAGTCTCTTCTCAAACAAGATTTTCAATTGCATTACGAGACCAATCGAGAGCTTCATGAATCTTTTAAGGATTTGACCTCGGAAGAGATGTTTGGAGAGATGAAGAATATTTGTTCCAAATGGGAAACCCAACATAAGGATAGTTCTTGTGATCCTAATTCTGTTGGTAAAACATTTTTCGACGAGCCACCCCCACCCGTTTCTATTTCTTCATTTTCCACTCGTGCTCCATCTTTCATCGAAACTCATGATATTCATGACCAACATCTTATCATAATTAATTTGCTTAAACAACAAAAAGAAGCATCCTCGTGGTCTATGGATGAAGTTAGGAATATGAGTTTTATTCTTGCGCCTAATCGGATCGTTCGAGTGGTCTATGCTATTTTCGTGGGTGAGTTTCTGAAATATGTTGGTTGTATTACTAAAATAGTTTTTCCGAGAGCAGGTATTGGTTAGTAAATATTTGTTTTGTACCTCCCATAGTAGAATGTAGGTATGGGGGAGGAGTTGTGTGTGTGAGTTGTTTTCTTTCATAATTTCTAGTAGTTTTCAGTCTCCGTCATCCCTTATCAGGTATTTCCTCAACTTTCTCCTTTTTCATTTCTTTTGCATTTCTTTATCCTTTCACATTTCTCTTTTCTCTTGCATTTGCATACATTGAGGACAATGCATGATTTAGGTATGGGGGAGGGTTTTTAGTGTAAATAATAAAAATTGAAAAATCCAAAAAAATTAAAAAATCACAAAATCACAAAAAGAGTTTTTTTTTCTTATTCTAGTCTTGTTAATTGATTGCTAGTTGCTTGATGCACCCTTGCATGCTATGATAATCTTATGATCCATTAGCTTTTGTTTGAGAAGTGATTTGCTAAAGTTCTTGTTCACACACTTACACTAGCAAGGTGAAGCTAGTAGACTTATTTGAATTGTGCATGAAATTAGAAGGGCATGATTAGGTGTAAGATGATTTGGTCTTCTTGCTTTGAGTACAAGTAGGTGCATTGAGGATACCATTTCTTGAGATTGATTATGTTTTACCAGACCAAGTGAGTTTTGAGCCTATATGCACATCTTTTGCATTTATATTCTTTTGCTTGAGTGTCCACTTGTCATTTGCTTTGCTAGCACTTGTTTGAGTTCCTTCTTGAAATGCATGACAATAATTGATGATAAAATGATAAAGGCACTTAGGAATAACCTATATTTCCAAATTATCTACACCATGCTTTGTGATCAATTAGGTAACCCTTTGAGCTTAATCTTATTCTTTCGGTGACACACCACATTACTCGCCTAAGACCTTTTTCTTGTTTAGCCTTACGTATTCTTGATCCCATTTTGTCAAAGGCTAGTAGGAACTTAAGGGAGCAATAAGGTGTGTGAAATAGGGTTTACTTTTGTTCATAACTTTTGAGGAAATATTTGTTGTTACCTTGATAGTCGATTTTCAAAATTAAATCTAAAGGAGGATTATTGTTACATTTATCATTTTCCTTTATATATAAAGAAAAAAAAAGAAAAAAAAATTTGAAAATGAAAAAAAAAAAAGAAAAAAAGAAAAAAATATACATATGAGAGCATACTTATGAGTTTGTAATCCTCCTTCATTCGACTATTCAAGTTTTTTTGTTGAAAAAATAAAAATAAATTGTGTGGGGAGGAAGTTTGGTGTTGTGCATGATATTCATGGTTACTACTAGCTTTTGACACTTCACCTTATTTTGGCCTTTCTTGACATACCTTGTCCCTAGCCCCATTACAACCCTAATAAAGACCTTTTGATTATCATTATTAATGTATGTTGTGATTTAAGTTGGAATGATACCAAGTGTCAAGCATGCATTTGATTTTGTTGGAATTGAGTGATACACTTACCCTTGTTCTTGAGTGAATATTCTTGTGTGAGTGAAAGGTGAGGTATTGCTTATTTGTTTTTTTTCATAAGAGATCTCAAGTTTTGACTCTGAGGTGTGCCCTTGTAGACTTAGCATGGTTACCAATAATTTTTGCACTTGACATGAAATTATAATCACTCTTGCATGGTTCTTTAAGTAGACTATGTGAATCCTTGCACTTTCCACACCAAGACTTTGCAACTTCATTTTGATTCTTAAGTTGATGTATCATGAGAGGACATGTATGTGTGGTGTGCACTGCCATGTGATCTTTTATACAAGCTAGTTGGATTTTGTGGGTACATTCACTATAGGCCCTCACGAGACCTCACTCGTCCACTAGGACTGCCTAGGGGTTTAAAGGGCTTGTTGCATATGCCAAATGCAACCGTCACACCTACGAAAAGGAGTATAGGATTTTTCATCTAGATTTTCATTTTGTTTTTATTTTCCTTGAGGACGAGCAAAAGATAGGTATGGGGGCATTTGATAATTGCATATTTTTGCATATTTTATTTACCTATTTATTGCTTGAACTCGTGTTTTAATAATTTATTTTGTTGCATTTCAGGTAAATCGTAAATAAATAAAGAAATGGCAAAATAGATAAATAAAGAGCAAGGAAGGGACTAATTATAGCCTCACACACTCCTTCTTGACAGAATTCAAGTGTGGGCATGCCTCTCACTAACTCCCTTTTGACTAGAGAATTAATGCCTTTGAAGTTCAAGTGTGATAGCTTCTTGTTCCATGGCCAACTATCTTCATTTGATGCTTTTGAGTAAAAGCAACAAATTTTGTCCTTGTTTGCAGAGTTCATATTGGCTACAAACAGACTTCCTTTCCTTACTCCGGATAGAGCAAAGTCACCAGTCTTCTTGTGGGTGATCAAACATTCATCTTTGTCAAAATTCACTTTGAAGCCTCTGTCAGTAAATTGACCAACACTCAGTAGATTGTGCTTGAGCCCCTTGACCAGTGCTACATTTTCCATGATGACATTACCAATTTCCAACTTGCCATATCCTAATGTGTTGCCAATGTTGTCATCTCCAAAAGCAACCATTGGGCCAGCCTTCTCCTCATACTGTGATAGCAGGGCCATATCACCAGTCATATGGTTTGAGCATCCACTGTCCAAAATCCACATGACCTTCTTTTCACTTTCTTTGCCCTGCAAACACGGAGGTATTACTTCTCCTTTGGTACCCAAACAAGTTTGGGTCCATGTGGCTTAGCAACAGTTTTATCATAAACAACATGCTTATCAATTTTCTTGATGTTAGTCTTCTTGTCAATGTTAGAAGTCTTAGAATCAGGGTTCTTAGACTTAGGTGACAGAGGTACCTTCCTAACTTTAGGAGGACTTGAAGACTTTGTTCTTGTGTAGTGTGTGTGAACATTGTGACTGATGCAACCTTCCATGAATTGTCTTCTCAAATTAAAACAACTAGTCATTACATTCATGTTACATGGCATACAATCAAATTTATCACAGAAAGGAGAGTCTCTATGTCTTAAAGGCACAGAGCAATCATAGAATGGTTTAGCAACACTACCAGATGGTTTCTTGCAAGCATGAGTTAAATAATTAGTGCTAAAATAGTTTTGACAAACTTTCCTAGGGGCATTTGGCACATAAGCATAATTGTTGTCCTTGTTAATCCATAATTTGCCATTCCTGTTTTGTTTCTTTTTAGTCACTTTCTTCTCAAACTCATTATTCCCAGCTGAAACAAACTTCACAAATTTCTCAGGTCTAGGTCTACCTCCTACTGGCTCCTTGGCTTTGGTTTTGACATTCTCACTCTTAGAGGATGCTTGTTGTTCATTTTATTGTGCCTTATCTTCATTATCCAACATTTGCTTAATGAGTAAGGCATCCTCATCAATATCAAGTGTTGGTGTTTTAAATATTGGGTTCTCAGTCTTTTTCAAAACCTGAGGCACTTCCTCTTGAACAACAATGTCATCTTCAATGACTGCATAGCCTTTCCTCTGTTTAAGAGTGTCATAATCAAGTCCAATGACAGCCTTAGGTCTAGCTAGATTTTTCTCATGGCAGGACTGCAATAGACTAGAGGAATTCTTAAATGTTTTCAATTTAAATTCATTTTCAGCTAGTTCATCCCTAAGAGATTTCTCAACTTGACTAGCACATAGAACCTTATTCTTTAGATATTCAATTTCTTGTTTAAGGTTTTCTACTTGCATAGCATTTAGTTCTAGTTCCTCATTTCTTTTGTTTAACAGTTCATTCTTAGTAGACAGTTTAGCAATTTGTTCATTAACAGCAGTCATACTAGTATGAATATTAAACATCTCAACAGATAGTTGTTCAACCATAGATTTGTATTCAGAAACAGACATGTCTATAGTAGTGAGGGATGGTACCTGAGAGTCTGATTCAGATGGTTCTTCCTTGGAGTTGGCCATCAAGGCATAGTTGTAGAATTCTTGTTCTTCTCCATCACTATCAGAATCATCCCAACACTTCCCTTCAGCTATGTAGGCCTTACCTGGTGTATGCTTCTTTAGCAGAGCCTCATACTTAGCTTCAAGCTCAAGAAACTCCTTATCCTTCTTTTTAGGCTTCTTGCATTCACTGGAAAAATGCCCTAGGTCATTGCATCTATAACATCTCACAGATGACCTATCCACATAGCTGGTTTTGAATTTGTTTTTGTTTGCTTTCACAGGTGCCTTGCTCTTGTTGAATGAATGATTTTGAGATCTAGACTTGAAGGGCTGATTCCTCTTAAATCTGATGTTTGGGAATTTTCTAGCCATAAAAGTATATGAAGTATTTTCCATGGCATCCAACTCTTCAAGAGTGTAGAACTCATCTTCTTCCTTTTCATCAACAGGTTCAGTCACTTCTTCTTCTTCTTCTTCAGTTTCTTCATCATCTACTATCTCTTCTATTCTCAGCTGACTTGTAGATGCTTCCAGGTCCTGAACAGATTTGTTGACAATCAAGGCACAGGATGTGTTTATCATTCTGCCTTGGTTGGCTTGGATAGTCCTCTTCTGAAGCAGCTCAAGCTCATGAGTTTTTAAAACCCCATAGAGCACATCATATGTGACTTTGTTCAAATCTCTTTCTCTTAGAGATATAACCCTTTGCTCTAGATGGTTTGGTGCAGATAGTAGAAACTTCATGTTTAATTCCTTAGTGCTGTAAACCTTCCCATTCATTTGAAGCTCAGTCACCAGCTTCTGAAATCTCTCAAACATATCAGTAATACTTTCTTTGGACTGTGCCATGAAAGCCTCATACTGTGTGACCAGTATCTGTTTCCTATTCTCTCTTACCTCCTCTGTCCCTTCACATAACACCTCGATGTGGTTCCACATGTCCTTGGCTGATGTGCATGATGATATGTTGGCAAACATCGACATATCCATGGAGTCTATGATCAGCAACATGAGATGACTGTCTAGGGCAACCTTTTCCTTCTCTGAGTCTGTCCATTTGGATGACTCTTTTGGAACATATGATCAAGGAATGACCATTATGCCCACTGTAGATTCAGCAATTTCTTGTTGTGGTACAAATGGACCATTCTTGAGGATGTCAAGGTAGAGAGGATTGGCAGATTTGATGAACAACAACATTTTTATTTTCCAGAGGTTGTAATTCTCTTTGTCGAACTTAGGGACCTTTACCGTACCTGTAGTCTTTGGTGTATTCGAACTCATGATCGTTTTTTGTTTAGATTAAACAGCCTGCTCTGATACCACTTGTTGAGTATTGAATACAGTAAAAGAATACAGAGGGGGGGTGAATGGATTCTTGAACTTTTCTTTGTTCTTGAATCTTTGTAGCAAGATATGTGTTGAGTGTGTGAGATATGTAAGTGCGGATAACAAAGACAAACACAACACAATATTACTTTAATCTAATATTTTATTAGATAAAGATTTTGCTACAATCTGTGAATACAAATGATAGTATTCTCAGCTTCGTTTTTCTCAGAGAGATATTTCTTGTGATGTATATGAAAAACTTATCTACACAAAAACTTATCTGCTAAGGAAGTGAGGCTGTATCCTTATAGACATGGATACACCTACTTACTACAAATAAGGTAGGTAAACAAAATACTTTCCAGTCTGTCTATCTCATTTGAGTAAGAGTCCAAACGGCTACAGATTTGACTTTGCAAAGCCTGTTCAGATCCACTTCTTTAGCTCCTTGTCCCCTGTCTTATCTCTCTAAGCTTCTTTGTAGGCTTTCCAACGTGCTTTATAGTACATAGTCCAATAAAGCGTCTTGGCTTGTTGTAGGTTTCTGACTTGTACAATTCTTCAGTATTTTGTCTTCAAGAATGTATTCGAGAAGTGGCTAAGTGATTGATTCGAGAACTCGAATTGACTTAATCGATAACTCTGAGTTCTCGAATAGTGTTATATTGACATATCGAATCACTTCTCGAATAGCTCTTTTCTCTGGGACTCCCTGAGATATCGAATAGAGCATTTTGACATATCGAATCCCTGAGATGTCGAATAGCTTCTTTAGTCCTTGAGATATCGAATAGAGCATTGACTTGTTGACTCTTAGAGAACTCGATTGATACTTTGACTTGTTGACTCCATGAGTTCTCGAATAGAGTAATAGACATATCGAATCTCTGAGATATCGAATGAGATATCGAATAATGTATTCAGAGATATCGAATAATGTCTTTTGAGATATCGAATCCCTGACTTCTCGAATGCTAGACTTCTCGAATAGACAAATGTACTTCTCGAATTGGTACTTAGGCAAATTCTACATTTCTTCAAATCCCAACTGTGATTATTTGGCAGTCTGTATCTCCTTGCTTAAGGCATGAACCTTGGAACTTCTTTCAAGCATTATTCTTGACTTTATAAGTACAGTTACACAACTAGGATTTGATGCCTATTACAAGTACAGAACAAATAGAAACTCTACAACTAGAGGTTCCCTCAGTTAAGAGGTCATGTAGGTAATGCATAGCATTACACATACTTAGGCTTGTTATTAGATGTATTCAGGCATGTCTCTGTGACTAACAATAACACAAACAGATAATGCAAGTCTGTAACAAACACTTGCATATGGAAAATCAAGTGCTAACTATAAAACATTGCGAATATTGGAATACAGACCAAACAAGGAATATTTTCATTTATGTAGTTTGTGTAAAACTGTTTGGGAGTGTTTCTTCTTTAGTTAATAATTGTTTTTAATTTCTCACAATATCACTTGCTCTAAATTTCTCTGTGCATGAACAATTTTTTTTTCATTTGGTCTTTATTTATTGACTACTATTATTTTAATTTGAGTCGGGTTTAAAACCGAAACCGAACCGATTACATCCGATCCGACAATTTTGAATCCGAAACCGAACCACCGGTTTCGGTTACGGTTTCGGTTTTAGATTTTAAAAACCGAAGAATTTCGATTTTGGTTTCGATTTTACCATAAATCCGATCCGATCCGTGCTCTCCCCTATTAGGAATGCCTTTTTTACAAAATATTTTGATAACGCATGCATTATATGTGTTTTTGGGGGGAAAAAATCAAACTTTTTTTAAAAATAAAACCGAACACACAAAAACAACTTGTGTTTCTTGAAAATTTAAGAAAATTGAACACGCAAGAATAACTTGCATTTCTTGAAAATGTGAACAAGTCAACTAACAATTAATTAGGCCCCTACTGGCATTAATTAGGCCATGGTGTAGCTCATATGGTAAATGAGAACTATACTTTGTCGAACCATTAAGGCTCGATTCTCCCTCATCAAAATAGATATTAAAATAATAAAATTATTGTGACAAAAAAAAGTTTCATGCAATAATAGTGACCCAATAGAATCATTTTAGTTTGACAAGTAAATGTATAAGTAAATGTTTATGTATAGTTGATTTGATTAAACATGGATAAGGACAAAAAACTATAATTTCTTATCTTATTTTTTTTTCGCATCTTAATCATTTAATTTTTATTTTGTGAACAAACATAAACATTACTCAGCTAAGCTAAGAGAGTAATGGCCTGTTTGGCAAACCTTAAATTAAGTTCTTATGGACTTATTTTCGGATAAAAATTTCATATTTTGGTAAAAAAAATTTATGAGTGTATTTATTGTATGTTTGAGATTCTATAAATTGCATAAAAAAGTTAACTTTTTTCAGGAAAAAGTTAAGAATCTCTAATTTTGTCTTAAAAGTTGACTAATTTTGGAAAAAAGTTTCCCCAAACATTACCTAATAGCATTCACAGTCGGATCTGCATATACTATATTTTAGGGGAATTTGCAATTTTGAAGTAAAATTAGTGCTTCATCCGGTACCCCATTTTGAAATTTAGGGATAGGGACCAAACTTCAATCCCCATATTTGGGGGAATACTGTGAGCCCTCAACCCTTATTATAAAACTTTTTATCCACTATCTCTCTCTTACTTAAATAATATTTAATTATAGTTATAGTTAAAATTGTAAGTGAATGAGAGAGAAACAGGTTATATAAAAAAAATATAGGGATATGGAAATGGAAAATGGGGAATGGAATGTAATTTTTTTTTTGATAATTTTGAGGATTTACTATTTTTATTTAAAAAATTATTATTTTTAATAAGTTTTTGAAATGAGAATGGGGTACCCACTCTGAATGCTCTAAGCAAATGTATGATATCCATGATAACAGAGACAACACGTTTGGAAAAAAAACCAAAAGATAACAACAAGTGCTGTAATATAATATTGCATCCTTAATCTCAATCTAAATTTTGGTTATCTTGTTATGATAAAGATTAAAAATAAATTAAAAAAATATATGAATGGTACCTAAAGTTTATGAAATTTAAAAATACTAGTACTAGTATATGTACTTACCCAGGTTTATTAAGTCTTCAATTTAATTTTTAACACATATTTTAAGATATTTGAAAAAGATAATTCTACAACTTATTTTTCAATTTTTTTTATATAAAAATTTGGATATTATACTATTGCTTGCATTATATTATTTGGTCTACAAGAAAACTTACATTTAGTGGACAATCAAATAGGTACCGGCCAAACTGATAATATTTTTTACTTGTAAGAAAAAATAAAAAATAACTTACAAAAATTAAAACTCTTTTTATATACGTACTTTCAAAGAAGGAGTAATACAAACTTTGTATTATTTCACTTAATTTCAGCATCAAGCTTACTTACACTTTGATTAGCAGTTTTCCATCAAGGTTTAGTTTGATGATGAAACTTTTTCGAATTCAAAAAAATAGTAAATTATAGAGTTGTGGTTACATTTAATCTACATTTTAATGATGGGAATTTGAAATTTACAAATATATCGATTAAACCTTACATCTACATTTTAAAATAGTGGCTATCTAATATAACCTATTTTAACTTAAATTCATTTTAGATAATAATTCGTTTATATATATATATATATATATATATATATATATATATATATATATATATATATATATATATATATATATATATAGGCTTTTGCTCAAATACAAACCAATCCTTAAATACAAACTACAAACTAACACTAGATTAATTATATTTCATTTATTCTAAGGTTCCCGCCAAGGGTACCTTCACAAAAAATGCTTAAAATAATTGGCTCTATCCACCAAAAAAAAAAAAAAAAAACTTGCCGTGGAAATGCGAAGCATTTAAGACAGTAAACGGATGAGTTAGGTAGTCATGAGGGCCGCAGGCCCTCGACACACCCGTCAATCGTCTATTGCCTTTATCATTGATTGCCATTCCTTACAACTTTAGAATGATAAAGGCGCGAAGCGCCGTACAAGAAGGTGCGAAACACCGTTAACCAGTGAAATCCACTGCCACGTCATCACGTGAACAGTGATTTTTGTTTTGTTTTTTTTTTTGCTGAATGGAGCCAATTATTTTAAACACTTTTTGTATTGGGGTACCCCTAGTTTGATCACTAGATTAGCATGAAATATTGAATTAGTGTTTAGTTTGTAGTTTGTAGTTAATTTTAATTTGTAGTAGAGTAGGACCCTATATATATATATATATATATATATATACATATATATATATATATATATGTAATCTTGATAGTCTATTTTAAAAAATATTATATCCACCGATTGAGATTGTTTTGGCGACGACAAATTATCATAGTACCAAAATTTTGTGTAAAATATCTTTATCGCTTATTACTAATAAAATTATTTTTGAAACAAATACTTATAAAATTAGGATAAATTTGATGAATTAAACTATTGTAAAAATTATTAGTTATGCTTGGTAAAAGCTTCTTAAGTTTCATATCTTTGGTACACATCAGTACATGACACGGTACATAGAGCCTGAAAAAAGTTATAATTTAATAAGTAGACCAATTTAGTTATTATACTTACACTAAATTTCTATTATATACCAAAAAATAAAAAGAATCGTTAGATCTTAAAATTAAATCATTATTTTATTATATTAAAAACTGTATTTGGTTGTTAGTCGAAATATATTCAATACTAAAAATGATATTTTGATAAATTCAATTAAATATAAGTACATTTTCTAAATCGAATAGAATTTTATGGTAAAAAATTTGTCACTTTTTTTTTTCTTCATTTTCAGGGTAGTTATATTTAGAAAAGAATTGTTAAACAATTACTAAATTAAAGATTTTTTTGTGAGTTCTGCATGAGCTGTAAAATCGTTCAAATTTGATTTTTTGAACTCAAAACACAAATGATAAATTGAGTGTCTAAACCATAATAAATATCATTTTTAACTATAATTTGATCATGTCTTTTTTATTTTTATTTTTAAAATATAGGAATTTATTATCTCCAATAAAATGTTAAAAATTGTTTATTAAAAATCCACTATAAATATGTTAATAAACTCACATAATATTCATATATATATATATATATATATATATATATATATATATATATATTATTTATGAAACATACTCAGCAAATTATTATTTGTATTAAATGATAAAATTTCCGCTAAATATGAAAAAAATTAATCGATTAAGAAATTTATTACAAAAATTGAAACCGAAATCTTTTAAAAATAAAAATAATAATTTTTTTTGATGAAAATCCAATCTAATAAGTATTTTGAACAACTAAGTAAAATCAACATGTCAACAAAAAACAAATAATTTGAATTATATAATATTCAATTAAATAAAGGAAAAAAGGCTTAAAATTTGGTAATCATTCTTCAAATTTTAACATAAACCCGATTATTTGTCAATGTGTTTCGTTATTTCTGTAAAAATTCTAGATACCTATATTAAACTATAATAATAAGGCGTACAATATGTAGCTTTTTTAAAATTGTTAGATATAATATTAAAAATTATTCCATAAAATATTAAAATTGTTAGATATTATATTGAAACTATAATATTTATATTCTATTTCATTTATACATATATATTTTAAAAATTGTAAAGATAACTGTGCTTTGCACGGGTTATAAGTTAGTTATATCCTACTATCTATAATAAGAGTAGGAGGGATAATAAAGGAGTACTGTCACAACAACATATATTTTATAAATTAAATTTAAACTCACTAATCTATAATATTATATAAAAACCGAAACATTAAAAGTTTTGGTAACTGTTTTTTTGTACTTCGTGAATTTACTTATTTACCCTTCATTCGAAAGAATCTATACTATTATATAATAGCCGAAACATTAAAAGTTTTGGTACCTGGTTTTTGGTACTTCGTGAATTTACTTATTTACCCTTCATTCTAAAGAAAAATAAATACATTTAAAAAATATTACTTTAAATTTTATACTAAAAGTTGTTATATACAAAAGTGAAATATTTATAATACTAGCTTATAACGCGATGCACGGATTTCTATGTAATAAATTTTATTTTATGTTAAAATTATATTTATATAATCATTATTTACAATGTTTTATTTTTATTTTAATTTTAATAATTTAATATAAATTTAATTAAAGATATGCATGGTTTAAAACTTATATATATTATAAAATTTTAAAATAGATATGTCGTTGATAGAATTCGAACCTTGAAATTTTAGTAAATTAATTTAATCATATAATATATTTAATCATTAGATCTAACGATTCTAATTTTTTACTAAAAATTTAATGGTCATTATTCATCCTATACGGATTTTTGTTATATCGTAGTATGCGGATTTCTATTATATTATTTTTTTATGAAACCATTCTATTATATTTTGTTAGTGATAGATTTTATATAATAGTATTAATAATTAAAAATTATGGTGTGATATTTTGAGATTAGTTTTATATCAAAAGGTAACGTGTTTTAATTCGAAAGAAATATTAATGATTGGAAGATATGATAAGATTGCTGTTTTTAAATATTTTTAAAAGTTAATATCTTCAACCGAAAATAATTGTTAAAAAGGCAATAGGTGTTTATAAGAGGTAATATCTTCAATTGAAAGTAAATGTGAAAAAGGTAATTAAAAGTAAATGTGAAAAAGGCAATCGACTAATTACCTTAATTATATGTTATTATTTATTTTAGGTGTTTTAATAGTATAGATATCATATATATTTTTCTTTATAAAGAAGGGTAAATAAGTAAATTCACGAAGTACCAAAAAACATGTACCAAAATTTTTAATGTTTCGGCTTTTATATAATATTACTAGCTTATAGCCCGTGCAAAAGCACGGGTTACTTTTAATTTTTTATAATTTACTTATATTTTTAAAAGGTAACCCGTGATATAATTGGAAAAAGAGTGTTTTAGTTAGAGAAAATAGAAAAGATAATTTGAATGAAAAAATTAATTAATTAGTTAATAGTAATTATAATATACTTTTTAGTTAGATAAAATATAAAAGATAATATACTTTACCTTAAAAAGGAAACTGCTTAGTTATTACAAAGAAAAGAAAAGGTAACATGTATAACCTGAAAAAGGAAATTGATTAGTAAAGCAAAAATTTTAGTTAGATAAAATATAAAAAAATATTTTATCTGTAATGTAATTAAATAAGGGTAAATAAGTTAAATTACCGACCAACCAATTTTTTAATGTTTCGGCTTTTATATAATAGTATAAATAGATTATGTAACTATACTGTAAGTAAATTAAAAAATTTTAAAAGTAACCGTTGCACGGCTATAAGCTAGTTTTAAAAATAATATAAGAAAGTACGTTTTTGCAATGTAAAAACAACTTCCATTTTAGGTCTACATTTAAGCCGAAAATAGCTCAATCAAATTTAGTTTTATTGCCATGGATAGGAATTTTTCGACAAAATCAACTATATTAAGTTTTAAATACAAACATAGCCAAATCAAATCAAATCAAATAATAATAATAATAATAATAATAATAATAATAATAATAATAATTATTATTATTATTATTATTATTATTATTATTATTATTATTATTATTATTATTATTATTATTATTATTATTATTATTATTATTATTATTATACAGGACATTTACTGAATTTCCCAACATTTGATATGGATGTTTGTAGCTATCTGTTGTTTGTTCTGAATGTTTATGATTATATTAAGCGTGGGGTTTGGGTTATGATTACGGTTTTCTAATAAATTAAGAATAATATTATGGTTTGGGTAAGATTTTAAGTTGATTTGCAACCATGCTTGTCAGCTTGTGGTTGACATCTTTCATAGTAATTTTTTTTTAAAATTAAAGTACTGTTGGAGTCTTGGAGATTAAGGTTCCAATATAATGTTGTGCATTTGTAATTAAATATTGCCAAAACATTATAAGTACGTATATGGTGCAATGAATATTGTAAGAAAAAGTGTTGCCCAAAAATCCTATGGCCATAATTAAGCGAATTAAAACCAACATCCTCAAATTTGTAAATGTGTTACCTGAGATCATTCATGTGCTTATAGCAATATTCTGTTTTTATTTTGGTTGTGAATTTTTACGCTTTTTTTAAGACTTGCAACATTCCATATATGGTGTAGTACTGAAAGTCAGAGAAGAAACCGAGGATGATTGGAGTTAATAAGATGGCTTGAAACATATTTAAGAAACCATTTAGAAGAGAATAGCCTAGCCCTAGTTAGAGAAAATAACTGCATTAACCATGAGTTTTGATGTGATAAGAACCCCGCATGTCAGCATCAACAAAATCAAACAGTTCAGCATTGCAGAAGACTGGCAATCTAGGTTGTTTAGCAAAATGAAAAATGTCACAGTTAATAAAATGATGTAATGTACACTGAAATGTTAATTAAAAGCTGTCTGACACGACCTAATCTAGTAAAGCACTCCTTAATTACCAAAGCAATACAAATCTTCCATAAGATTTGAGCAATAAAATCTCCGGCTATGTTTTTGTAGAATTTGGCCTTTCACACCAAGGCAGGCGAGAACATGCGACAACACAGTTAGGTCGAATTAAAATAGTTCCTCTGATAGTTTTGGGGTCACTGTCAAGGAGACGTCACCAAATGATTCGTCTTGTTGCACATATACAAGCCCACCTGTTGTTACTAAATCAATTAAACTGAGTTAGTTGAAAGTACAAAGACTTTACAATATATAATAGGGTTACATTCACATTGATTGGATCGTGTTTGTTGAAAGAAGAAGAAGAAACTAAGACTCGAGCAAATTTATGACGAAAATTTAAACTTGTGACGAAATTTGAACTTGTGACGAAAATCCGAACTTAAGACTCGAACAAAAATGACGATTTTTTTCCGTCGTAATTGGTATCAATTGCGACGATTTCAGTGTTAAATTTCCGTCATAAATGGTCATTTTTCTTGTAGTGCTAGGAAATAAATATAGAAGGAAAAAAAAGTAAAAGAAAAATAAATGAATGAATGTAAAATTGGGATTTTAATTTTAGAAATTATTTTATACTATTATTAACGAACAATGACTACAAAAAGATCATATCACTAGATTTGACGAATGCAACCTCTTTCCTAATCATACAATCCTCTATTGCCCTTCTTCTATTCCCTTCCCGTTCTTTTTCATGACTCTATCCAGTAGCGAAAATATTTGCTGCTCCATGGACAACTGCACCATTATTATGATTCTTTAACAACCATAGTCTGACATGCATAGACATGCATTTTATTTGTCAAAAAGTACAAGACACCCACAACTTCCAAATTGTTAAACTATTACTTAACTATGCTAGCTAGCTGGTAATGTCCTCAGTCATGGCGATCTTGAGGCAGTCCTACCGGTACGATCTTACTGGGCCACTGAACTCAATGGCCCAAATAAAATCTATGCATGCCTTCTCTATGTATGTACTTGCAATCTGTTGGGTTAATCTAAACTTGGAAATTGGTTGCAATTGATTAAGTTTGCTCGTGTCTGATTTCCTGCAAATCTGCAAGTTGTTGGTGGTCTCAATCTTCATAAATAAGGAGATATTGTAGGATCAGTAGTAGGAAAATAAAAGAAATCTTTTCAGTTATTTTAGGAGAGTAAGTTGTGTCAGTTCCTAGTTTATAGGACATTTTCTGTTACTTTCAATCTATATATTGTATTGCATTTTCATTCAATAAGATTAAGTCGTTCAGAGTATCTATTCTTTTCTCCAGTTTTATACAAACACTTTGTATATATACAGTTTGCTTTGTGCCAACATTCTGGTATCAGAGCTTGGCTATCTAGTTGATGCCCAAGTATATGCCTAAGGCACAAACGATGGAGACATCGAAGAAAGATGGAACGATCAGTTTGAACTACCCCATGCTGACAAGGGCGAACTACACAGCTTGGGCCATGAAGATGAAGGTATATATGCAGGCCCATGGTGTTTGGGAGGCTGTATCACCTAAAGATCCTAAAACATCATGATGATAAGAAAGACAAAATCGCTCTGGCTGCGATTTATCAAGCCATTCCCGAAGATGTCCGACTGTCTATTGCTGATAAAGAAAGTGCAAAGGAGGCTTGGGAGGCAGTAAAGACCATGTGCCAGGGTGCAGACAAAGTCAAAACAGCAAGGGTTCAGACCCTTAAGGCAGAGTTCGAGTCTATGAACATGAAGGAGACAGACACTATTGATGATTTCACAATGAAGTTGAATGGATTGGTCACCAACATTCGTGCACTAGGGGAAGAAGTTGCAGAAATCTATGTGGTTAAGAAATTACTACGGGCGGTGCCAACAAAGTTCTTGGAGATTGCATCTACTATCGAACAGTTCGGCAACCTTCAGACAATGACAGTGGATAAGACGGTGGGCTCATTAAAGGCATATGAAGAAAGAATAAAAGGGAAAAATGAGGCAGGGGGAGTCAACTGTTACTCACCAAGGAGGAGTGGATTGAAAGAGAGAAAAACGAAAGAAAATTATTGCTTACGAGGGAGGAGTGGTTGAAGAGGTCATATAAAGGAGGAAATGAGGCAACATCACAAAGGTATAGAGGACCAAGAGACAAGAGTAGTCCGTTGCTACGACTGCAGTGCATTTTGACATTATGCATCAGAATGCAAGAAGCCCAAGCGAGACAAAGAGGTCAAGGAGGAAGCAAATTTTACACAAATACCAGACGATGAACCTGCATTATTAATGGTCAAGTGCGAGAAAGCTGACAAAGCCACCTTGCTGGTCAACGAAGAGCATGTAATGCCTAAACTGCAACAAGCAGACAAGGAAAAGGAGATGGAATCGAATTTGTGGTACCTAGACAATGGTGCAAGTAATCACATGTCTGGGCAACACACTAAGTTTGACAATTTAGATACAAGCGTGACAGGTCATGTGAAGTTTGGTGATGGCTCGGTGGTACAAATCAAGGGTAAAGGTATGATTACCTTGAAATGTAAGAACGGAGAAACGAGAGTTTTAAAGGAAGTGTATTATATTCCATCCCTTCAAAGCAATATAATCAGCCTTGGGCAACTCTCAGAAGATGGCTACAAAATCACTCTCAAGGGCGACAGTCTGTGGATTCATGAAGAGCAAGGTATTCTATTTATGAAGGTTAAACGTTCTATGAATAGACTTTATAAAATTCTTCTTTATAGTGGTGAATCTGAATGCTTATTGGCAAGAAGTAAGAACGAAGACTGGCTATGGCATATTCGCCTAGGTCATGTAAATTTTAAAGCTTTGAAATTGATGTCAACAACCAATATGGTACATGGCATGCCAAAGATAACTCAGCCAGATGAAATATGCACTGGGTGTTTGATGTCAAAGCAAACCAGAAAGGCATTTCCACAACAGTCGAATTTCTCTGCAACAAAACCTCTTGAACTAGTTCATGGAGATCTTTGTGGACCCATCACTCCAAACACACCTGGAGGTAATCAATATATATTTCTGTAGATAGATGATTATAGTCGTGTAATATGGACTTATCTTCTGAAAAAAAAATGAAACATTTGATGCTTTCAAAAGATTTCGTGCCTTGGTAGAGAATGGTCCAGGGAAAAGAATTATGACATTCAGAACGGACAACGGTGGGGAGTTCATATCAAAGGAATTCTAAAAATATTGTGAAGAAGCAGGGATTGTTAGACATTTTACTGCGCCTTACTCGCCTCAACAAAATAGCGTAGTCGAACGGCGTAATAGAACCATGATTGAGATGGCACGGAGTCTCTTAAAGGAAATGAACATGCCAAATTACTTTTGGGGAGAAGCAATCCGAAATTCTACTTATTTGCTCAACAGATTACCTACTCGTGCAGTAACTGGAGTCACTCCGTACGAGGCCTGGTCGAAGGAGAAGCCACATGTGGAACACATTCGTGTGTTTGGGTGCATGGCCTATATGAAACTGCCAAATGTGAACCTAAAGAAACTTGATAGCAGAAGCAAAGCTGTCATTTATCTTGGAAAGGAACCAGGTGCCAAGGCATTCAGATTATATGATCCTGAAACTAAAGCAGTTCGTGTAAGCCGAGATGTGGTGTTCGATGAAATTAAGTCTTGGAACTGGAATGAAGAGGCAGACTCATAGGTGACACAAACTGGAACTTTCAATGTGTTTATAAATACCTCAGAAGTGCCAGAGGTATGGGTCGACAATGATCAAGTAGATGGAGATATGTCAGAGTCTGAAATTGGTACACCTTCAAGGACCTCACAAAGCTCAGAGAGTTCAGACATTGGCACACCTTCAAACAATTCTCAAGGTTCAGTGGCTTCGAGTATTTCTCAAGGGTCAGTAGTTTCAGACACAAGTGCAGAATCAGAAGAACAACCTCGAAGATACAGGAGACTCAGTGAAATTTACAGAACGACTGACCAAATTGAGCTAGAGGACGATGAGTTGTATCTTATGGGAGTGGACGAACCCATGAACTATAATCAAGCTTCAAAACAGAATGAGTGGAAGAAGGCAATGGAGGTTGAGATGGCTGCTGTTGAGAAAAACAGAACCTGGAACCTGACTGAGCTACCTCAGGATCGAAAGGCCATTGATTTAAAGTGGATCTACAAAATAAAGAAGATGCCAGTGGAAACATTGTCAAATATAAGGCAAGAATTGTGGCTAAGGGATATGTGCAGAAACAGGGAGTGGATTTCGATGAAGTTTTCGCACTAGTCACACGCATTGAAACCATACGGTTGCTTTTGGCACTTGCAGCAAAGGGTGGCTGGGAAGTACATCATTTGGACGTAAAAATAGCATTTCTAAACGGAGAAATCAAGGAGGAGGTGTATGTACGACAACCTGAGGGTTTTGTTAAAGTTGGTAAAGAACATTTGGTCTACAAACTCGTGAAGGCATTGTATGGCCTACGACAAGCACCACGAGCATGGTACTCAAAACTGAATCAGTGTTTGGAGAAACTTAGTTTCACAAGGTGTGCATATGAACAGGCTGTCTATACAAAAAATACGGGTGGTGATGTTCTGATCATTGGAGTATATGTAGATGACCTACTAGTGACAGGGTCGAATATTACTATGATTGCAGAGTTCAAGAGACAGATGGCTAGCAAGTTTGACATGAGCGACTTGAGGAAATTAACATACTATCCTGGCATAGAGGTGGTGCAAGGCAATGGTTTTATACAAATAAATCAAACAGGATAAGCAAAGAAAGTCCTTAATAAAGCTGGTATGCTGGATTGTAACTCGACCAAGGTCCCAATGCATCCAAGTGAAGTCATAAACAAAGATGAGAGGGGGTTAGAAGTAGATCCCACAAAGTTCAAAAGTGTGATTGGTGGACTAAGGTACTTGGTTCACACTAGGCCCGACATAGCCTATTCTGTTGGAATTGTGTGCAGGTTTATGGAGAAACCTACGACGATGCACCAGAATGCAGTAAAGCGTATATTGCGCTATATAAAAGGGACATTGGATTACGGATTAGTCCATACAAGGGACAGTGACAACAAGGTGCTGATCGGATACTCAGATAGCGATTTGGCATGTAATGTGGAAGACAGAAAGAGCACGGGAGGCATGGTGTTCTATCTTAACAAAAGTCTGATAACCTGGGCATCGCAGAAGCAAAAATGTGTTGCACTCTCGTCATGTGAAGCCGAGTTCATGGCAGCCACGACGGCTGCCTATCAAGCAGTTTGGCTGAGGAAACTACTATCACAGATCACTGATTGTAACATTGGTCCAGTTCTTTTGTTTATTGATAACAAGTCTGCTATCGACTTGGCAAAAAATCCAGTTTTTCATGGTAGAAGCAAGCATATAGATGTTCGGTTTCATTTCATACGGGAGTGTGTGGAAAACAGAGAAATAATTGTGAAACATGTTAAGTCTGAGGATCAGCGGGCTGACTCTCTTACCAAGGCCCTTAATGCTATCAAGTTTGAACGAATGAGGAATCAACTTGGAGTTCGAAAGTGTGCTCAGCTAAGTTTAGATTAAGGGAGTGTTTGTTGGGTTAATCTAAACTTGGAAATTGGTTGCAATTGATTAAGGTAGCGTTTGGGAGTGCTGTTCCGGAAAGCTATAGCAGCTTTTAGCACAAAAGCAGGTAAAATAGCCTTTGGTAAAATATAAAAGCTGCTTTTGGAGAAAGTGCTTTTTTATAAAAGCTGCTTTTTTTAGAAGCAGGTAAGAGATGCTTTTTGAAAAAGCTGCTTCTAAAAATTAAGCGGACAGTAGCTAATAAAACCTGCCATCAAACCCCAGCTCCTGCATTTTTTTTTATATTTTTAATTATACTAGCTAGTTTGTCCTGTAAAGACATTGTTAAATAACAATTTTTTAAAAATTATTTACCAAACGCTTATTTATCAGCTTTTCACTCAACAGCAGATTAATTATGAATTTTACCAAACAGTCAATAGCTTTTTCTGATAGCAGCTTTTTCTGACAATGCTTTTTCCCACAGCTACAGCAGTTTTTAACAGCAATCCCAAACAGAGCCTTAGTTTGCTCGTGTCTGATTTCTGGCAAATCTGCAAGTTGTTGGTGGTCTCAATCTTCATAAATAAGGAGATATTGTAGGATCAATAGTAGGAAAATAAAAGATATATTTTCAGATATTTTAGGAGAGTAAGTTATGTCAGTTCCTAGTTTTTTTATAGGGCATTTTCTGTTGCTTTCAATCTATATATTGTATTGCATTTTCATTCAATAAGATTAAGTCGTTCAGAATATCTATTCTTATACAGTTTGCTTTGTGCCAACACAATCTGATATTTATTGATCTATTCTCATATACCTCATAATTTGGTTCAAAACTTATCCAAACTTTTTGGTGCACATGTATTTGACGAAAAATTAATTCTGACTGCGCATTAATTAACGTGTTTATTGTAAGATTTTATCAATTTATATGCCCTTATTTAATTGTATTTGATATATTTTCATTTGTCTAACTCAATCCTATATTTGTTCATTTATCTAACTCAATCCTATATTTTTCTTACATAAATAAGATATTTGTTCCTCATTGGTAATTTTAAATTAGAGATGTTAAGTTATACATGGACCTTTCACTCATTTGTTGTACTCGTTTCATCTAACAAGTATCAATGCTTCTTACTCTAAAACATAAAAATTCAAATTTGGTGCTTATGATTCAATTAATTGAGGAACTAGTTTTTAAATTTTTCACTTTGAAGGGACTTTAAATTCTTTTTGGCACCAGGCCTATAAATTCTCGGGATCGTCCTTACAAGGAGTGTAGCCATGTTCTCATGTTGAGGTGTAAGAAAAACATCGGTTGATTGCTTGGAATGGAGTTGCTGTGAAACTATATTTATGGCATAAAACAAAATTATATGGAGAACGGGCAAGTCCAATTAAAAAAACCCGTTTGTTTTTATTGTTCTTAAGGAATGTTTAATTTCCATATCATCAACATCATGATGAGAGTAGAAATTTTTGCAACTAGAGAACAAGCTTCTAGTTGTTTTGTTCAAATAGTCTTTCGTATACAAAGTATTATATTAAGGTCCATATATTTAATCGGTACTTTGGACTTTATGTGTTCAATATATTCAACCTATTATCTCCGACTTACCTCTTTATACGAGTGAGAGTTACTTTTAACTTTTTTATAATTTACTTATAGTATAGTTATATAATCTATACTATTATAAAAGTCGAAATATTAAAAGTTTTGATACCTGTTTTTTGGTACGTAGTGAATTTATTTATTTACCCTTCATTATAAAGAAAAATATATATGATATCTATACTATTAAAATTGCTAAAATAAATAATAACATAATATAAATTAATGGTAAGTAGACAATTGCCTTTTTTTCATATTTACTTTTAATTGAAGATATTACCTTTTATTAACACCTAAAAACATCAATCGTATCATATCTTCCAATCATTAATATTTCCTTTCGAATTAAAACACGTTACCTTTTTAATTTAAAACTAATCTTACAATCATTAATATATATCCGAAAATATAGCATCATATTTTTTAATTATTAATAAAATATATTAAAAAAATATGTATACGTTGTTTATAATAAGGAAACATTAACCGAAACATTAAAAATTTTGACACCTATTTTTTGGTATATGTTTTTTAGTATTTCGTGAATTTACTTATTTAACCTTTATTATAAAGAAAAATATATACAATATTTATACTAGTAAAACATCTAAAATAAATAATAACATAATATAATAATGGTAATTAGTCTATTGTCATTTTCACATTTACTTTTAGTTAAAGATATTAGCTTTTATAAACACCTAAAAATATCAATCATATCATATCTTCCAATCATATCATATCTAGAAATAATTAATATATACCCAAAAATATCACATCATATATTCTAATCATCAAAATCGTTAAATCTAATGATTAAATATATTTTATTCCAAGTTCGAATTCTATCAATGACATATTTATTTTAAAATTTTATAATATAAGTTTTAAACCATTTATATCATTAATTAAATTTATATTAAATTATTAATATTGAAATTAAAATAAAATATTGTAAATATTGATTATATAAAAATATAATTATAACATAAAATAAAATTTGTTACATATAAAAAAAATCCGTGCATCGCACAGGTTATAAGCTAGTATTATAAATATTTCCCCTATATAATAACTTTTAGTATTAAATCAATTAATATGTTGTTAACGGGAATCGAACCGTTAACTTTTATATGTGACATTTTTTAGTATTAATTTTACATTAAAATATTGTTGACGGGATTCAAATTTAAACTTTTGTATATAATAATTTTTATAACAAATTTTAGTATTGTGTCCCACAGTCATAAATAATCCATTGATCTAACGGCCGTTAATGAAAGGGATAACCAAAATCAAACTATAAAATATATCCTTCTTGCTTATTATAGTAGGGTATATGATAGTATAGATTATTATCACAAGCCTATTTATTTTAGAAATTAACCTATTTTCATATTATTATTTTAAAGCAAATTCAAGATAATCTTAATTGGTAGCTAGCTAATATGGATATTAAGCATTTAATATATTTTCTCTATTTAAACTATTATTCACGAGCTTATCCATCTAATATATCTATCTATCTATCTATATTATTATCTAATATTCTATTAAATTTCAAAATTTATTTTTAGCAAATTTAACTATTTTATAACGTTATTTATAAAAAAACGCATTTAATTATTTTTAGAATATTATCCAATGTTGGAAAATTTAAAACATTATTTAAATATAGGAAAATAAATAAAAATACAATTACAAAAACACTTACAAAAAATATCAAATCTTAAAAAAACAAGCAAACATCGTTTTCAAATTTAGAATTGTTTATTTTTTCTAAAAAAAAGTTGGTGCATGTTGATGTCAAGCAACCTTATAAAGATAGGATGATACACACAATGATAATATATATTTGGATTTTTTTTATTTCTAACATATTGTTGTAATACAAACAATTTTATTAGAACAAGTAATTAATGAAAAGATTGTATCATTCATTGATTTGATAAACTAATCACGTGATAAACTAATCACATGATATTCTGCAACAACGCTACCAAGCATCCTGTTACCCGAGATAATCAACTAATGCAAAGCACACACAACAAAATTATATGACACGGAAAACCCGTGTCCTAACTTGTATTATTAATCCAAACAGTAATCAATAATACAGTCAATCTCACCAAACGGTGTTTCACTCACACGATACTTAAGCCAAACAATACTCAAGCATACCTAACAAACATAATAGGACTATGTATATATAGCCATCACAAACTTAGGCACCAAGATATCCTAATCATACTTGGTTTCCAATTACAATCCTTATCATACTTGGTATCTAAATATACCATCTATAATAATTATCTAAACATATAATTATTACCCAATCCATACATGTTTTGGATCACCAAAACCCATACTATTGTATTGGGCTGAAAACCCAACACATCCAGCATATGTTTGCACTTTGCACCCTAGCTAGATCTAAAAACAATGTAAAATTCAAATTAACCATAATGGTGGAGAGACAGGGTGTACAGATTTCCCTTGAAAATGTGGTACTACGGTGCCACTCTCCATATTGTAAACCCCCATATCGTGGCCTCCTCCGTTAGGGAAGTACAGATCCCTTGCGTCATCTGTAAAGTATATGGAATTGGGACTTACGCAGCTAGAAGATGGTAGTGATACAGAGGTATTTCGTCCCACAAAGAATGCCTTGTTGTCCAAATTCATCCTCTGAGTCCAAGTATACTCAGTTCGAAGACCATCTTCTGAGACACTTTCTTCCAGCTTCCAAACTAGGAAACCCGTTGTGCAGTACTTCACTCTCATGTGGTTTGGTGGTTTGAAATGCTTGATTCTACGTAGGCGCACAAGCAACCACAAATCACATCCTGAATCGACCAGATACTTTGCATCAAAAGGTCGATCTCCAGGTTCGATTGATGGATATTCCGCAATTTGTGTTCCCGTAGCATGTCTTCCATTTGTGTAGTCATCATCAAAATGACACAAATGTGAATCCATGACAGTTGACGCTATAAAATCTTCCCTTATGGTAAGCAATATCAATAAAGGTACCGTTCCACGGAACGTCCACCTTGGTCCACACTTTGTCTCCCGGGCTAGCGAATCTCCTGAGTAGCCTCCAACTCAGGAGCTTGTTGTCCGTGACTTGCATGATAACACGTGGACATTTCGCAATATATATCGCGGTAGGGATACTACTAAAAAGCTCTATATTTCATTTCTCTGTATATTACTTTTTTTGATCATATTAGCTGGATAAGTAACAAAGACTATATCCTAGCGGTACGAGTCTTGGTTTAATTTCTGATTTCTATTAAAAAGGGATTTGATTTTCCACAAGGTTATAATAGTGACCGGATCTCACTCTCATGTTACCGTGAGACGGGTTTCAGGAAATTGATCTCTCTAGTAATGCTTAATGTTCAATATTATTTCTCTTAATTTCTGCATTTATAGAGCACTGAAGAGGCTATCAGAGTTGCTGATCAAATTGGTTACCCTGTGATGATCAAGGTAATTTGGGCATAATTATGAATCACATATGCAATGCCTAAACTGTATGCAATTGCAACAATGTACATCATTTTTGTAAAACGTTTGTTAAATTCTTTACAAGCACTACAAGGATTTTTGCTTTAGACAACAGGAAAAACGTGTTGTCTGAATATACCAAAAACTGTTGACTATTGAGAAGTCGTCTGATACACACCTCAGACAACACATAGCAAGCTATTGTGTGAAAGTTAAAAGACAAGTAAAAGTCACCTGAAAAGTGTTGTCTGATACCCAGAAACAACAACACTTCTTTGGAAACCTCTTGTCAAAGCTCCGATAACGCAACACTTTTTAACAAATATATTGTTGTTATTAAGCAGTAAAGACAATGGTTTTTTAAAAGAAAGCCTATTGTTTAAGTGCAAAAGATACAATCTTTTTTTTTTTTGCCCGCAAGGGTTGTCTCAGTTGGTTAAAGAGAGGCCATCTCACCTCTTGGTCACAGGTTCGACTCCCATGGGAGGCGGATTTGTGATTATGCCATCCTGGGGCAGAGCTTGTCGCACTTGTGCGGTTTGCCTTGGATCACGTGGTTTGCAGGCTATTGCGTGAGCCCATGGGTTTACCCAGAGCGTACCCTAAGGGTAGCGGCTGCGGGTTCCCATGTTAAAAAAAAAGAAGATACAATCTTTTACTTGATCAGGGCTGTTGTTGTATGTCACTACAGACAATGGTTTCTTAGGAAAAACCATTTGTTTTATGGTTAGATGTACAACATGTTATCTCATATGGCATGTTGTTGTACAGTAGGAAGGATAACACTTTCTTAGTATATAACTCTTGTTTGAAATTATTTCAAACAATGGTTTTGCAGAGTATAACATGTTATTATTTGTTAAAAGGGACAACAGTTTTGTTGTGTGACAATGATTTCTTTGTTAGACAATGGTTTCTTTGTTAGACAACAGTATAACATGTATTTGATTCAGTTAGACAATGGTTTCTTTGTTATATACCTCAAAATGAGTCTTAGACAATGCAACAAATATACATAAAAAAATCTTATAATCCATTCTGAATCACAAACAAAAATTGTTCTAAAAATATACATAGCAGTATATAATTACAACAATGTTAAAAATATCCAAAGTTGTCAAGCACAGATGCATCTTTTTTGGCCTCCACTTCGACCTTGTTTGATAAATTATCTTCCCCTCCACCTTTGGTAGAAACCTTATCCAGATCTGTGTCCACCATAAGCTCCATTAAGAAATCATCGTTCTCAGTAGCATAACCATCATTGTCTAAAATAGACATTCTGCTTACCAGAACACAACAACAATCATATAACAAGCCCAAGCTAGTATACAAATAAGCACCAATGTTATAACTTGTCTAATCTTAAAAATACTTATGCATTTACACAACACCCCTGGTCAAGAAATGCTTGTCTGGTAAGATTTATCACACAACGGTTTTGGCCCATTGTGTGAATGTCGGATTACACAATACTTTTTCGAGTAGGAAAATAACAGTTGTCTGATCATTTCGGGCAACACTTTTTTCCATGGGTGTTGTCTGATACGTGTCGTCTATTGCCAGATTTCTTGTAGTGAAGGATTACGCAAAATTATTTAGCAGCACAATAATCGGAAACTTAATGCATTACTGTAAAGGTAGTTGAATTAATTGTACCAAACAACTTGACATTTATGTACACTCTATAGGAAAGTAACAACAACATGGAATTTTTGTAGTTTAGTCCAATTTTTTTTTTTTTTAATAAATCGTACTTGCATTACTTAAAAAATATAAAATACATGATTACTAAAAGCAGGAGGAGTGACAAACCACTCTCCATAGCCTGACATAGAATTTATGCAGCATTTGCAAGCAAAAGAACCACATGACTCGCAGACCGATAATCGAACTAGTAGCACTTGATAATTGTGCTTTAGTGATTTTGTCCAAGAAATGGCTTCTTGACAACAGCTCGCTCCAATATGCCCTTCCCTCCAACCCTCGAACAAATTCCGAACCCAGTGTTCAGAAACCTCAGTTGCATAAACTATGGTTAGAGGAACGACACTCCAGCTATCTACATGCCGGATACCAGCTATAGACATGCCGAAAAAGGAAACCCTCAAAGGATGAGCAATACCCCAACTGTCTACATGCCGGATACCGGCTATAGACATGCCGAAAGTGAAGACCCCCCACAGGTAATGAGCAATCTTTAATTGTGAGTTGTGAGCTCTTGCAATAATCGTCAGCATCCCAGCTTCGATGCGGACTTTCCAGATCTCCCAAAACATAAACAAAATCATTCTCAACAGGTTAGATTTATTGCAGACCTTCATCAAACCAAACAAACTCTCACAAGAAGAGACAAAAAAAACTCTCACAAGGAGAGACAAATAAACCCAATTAATGGGTAAACAAGTTAAAAAACTCACAATCCTCATAAAAGGAGGATGATTATTGAAAGAAGTAAAGAAATTAGACAAGAAAAGGACCTCCGGTCGGTGGATAAACCACCGCCGGAGGAGAAGCGACTGACGAAGAAGAAGAAGATGAAAGAAAAAGTTTCTTTCGGTGGAAAAGTAGTTTTAGTTTAGTCCAATTTATTTGTATGCAAAAAGGTATAGAATTGATTTGTAGTACGGAGGCCTAAGCTGGGGAAGTTGTTACTTTATGCGGTCTAGGATAATTCATATATTGTATATATTATTTTTGTGTTTAACCAGATTTGGAAAATTGAATCTGATTAATGGAATGAAATAAGATTTGAAAATTTTGTATTGTAAACGTCTGATAATTTTGTGGAGTGCCTATTTGCTTCGTTATTTTATATAAAAGGACAGCAAGCTATAAAGTTATGATGTACGTCGACTTCCTAATTCTAAGTAGACAGACTTATTTGCTATCACTGTTGGAATAACAGTATATCTAACAAAAACAACCGAGGATGTATATTTGAAATAATTTATGGCCACTATCTATTTTGAAGGCAACAGCAGGTGGCGGTGGACGTGGAATGCGTCTTGCTAAAGAACCTGGGGAGTTTGTAAAGTTATTTCAGGTCTTTTCTATGCTCTATTCCTTTTCATATGTTACTCTTTCTTTCTTTGACATAATTAGTGACTGTAGAAATGCCTGTTGTATGGTCCCATCGATTCGTAAACACTCATTTTCATATAAGCTCTATGACTTGAATATATCTTCCCCCCTCTCTTTTACGTTGATTACTTTCACTTGAAACTTATTTTTTTCTTCATTGATACTTACAGGTTTCTGTGGAGGATTCACCAAACGAAGTATTTGCTCACATGTCAGCCACAAGATGCTGGGAAATGGTGAGAGAGAGAGAGAGAGAGAGAGAGTTAATCAGGAAATCATGAAGCAACACAAGTTGGGGAAACCAAAGCTTCCACCTCTGCAGCCCTCTGAAACCAAACTAGATATGTTTGATATTTAGACCAAAGATGGTCATTTATTTGACTGTTTTTTGCTTAAACTAAGAGTGTTGTGGCTGAAGATGAATTTAAGTTGTAAAAATAAGCAGGCGGCAACAGAAGAACAGCTAATAACAATTGAGCATTTTTTAACACCTTATATGGACGATTTTGGTTGTGTTGCTAACATTAGATGAAGATTGTGATTTGTATGATGATTGTGTAATGATTGTACTAAATCTACAATGTTGACATTTTTTTTAGTTAAGTAATCACTACTAAAAAAACAGGATTAGACATCGCACTTAAGACATCGGTTCCAAATGCCACCGATGTTAAAAGTCTTTCTTACATCGGTAACTTTTAAACCGATGTCTTATATACATCAGACATCAGTTTTACTACAACAACGATGTCTTAAACTTTTAAAAAAATTCTAAAAACAACTTAGACATCGGTTGAAATTTAAAGTGATGTTTTTTTTTTGACAAAAAAATTTAAAGTGATGTTAAAAGTCTTTTAAAATTTTTTTTTTAAAGTGATGTTAAAAGTCTTTTAAAAAAATTCAACTATATGACTTTCTCCAATATTCTCCCTACCTTAGACAATTTTCTACATTTTAGTTTTCCCCCCTAAACAAATTTCCCCCCATTAAAACATAATTTTTTCTCCCGCCCAGTTACAACCCTTCCAGCTGTCTCCAAAACATTAAAATGTTAAAACAAAATAAATCAAAATCAGACATAAAAAATTAAAACATACGCGAGCTTCATTATTCCCAAATCAAACCACTGCTATTTCCTTTCTTCCCCAAATGTAAACCCTAGCTTTCCTTTCAATTTAAACTCCGATTAAACTTCGTTTTCATTCAATTAACTTTCTTTTCTTTTAATGTTCTTTCAATTATTACTCATATTAACCCTAGATTTTCATTTTCTTTGTTTCTTCAACAGATCTGGAGATTTGGAGCTTTGGGTTGCGAGTTTGGAGCTTTGGGTTGCGATTTTGGAGCTTTGGACCTTTGGGTTTGTGAGTTTGTAAGGTATTTTGTTACACCGAGCTTTGGATTCTTTGTTTTTTTTTTCCAAATCAACCGAGGTTTGGGTTGCATGTATGAACGCATAGTGTATTTCTCTATGTATTTTTGTTCAAATCAACTGAGATTTGGAGATTTGGAGCTTTGGGTTGTATTTTCTTACAACTGAGCTTTGATTTTTTTTTTTTTGTATTTTGTAAATATATGGTTCTTTGTTTTATGTTCTTTGTTCATGTATATGGGTTGCATGTATAAATTTTTTGTGTTATATGGTTCAAATATTTATGTGTTTGAAGTGTTTGTTTATAATCCCCTAAGAACATTTGTAATTTACTGCTAAAGCTTAGTATAAAATATGTATTTTAGTATTTAATTGTATTATTAGGATAATTTTAGTATTTAATCATAAAAAAATTCTATCTTAACCACCATATAATTTTTGGTATAGGGCATACGAATATATGGATATGGATAAGTCGTGGATATTTAAGGATAGAGATTCTTTAGAGTACGAAATTGGGGTTGAAAGTTTCTTGATACATGCTGAAGAAAATTGTAAAGATCCTAAGAGAATTCCTTGCCCATGTGGGCGATGTGTTAATTTTAAAAAATTCTTTGTAAATATAATAAGGGGGCATATCTATGAAAATGGTTTTAGTTTGGGGTATGTTGATTGGATTTGGCATGAAGAAAAGTCAGCTAAGAGTACTAAGTCATCTGTAGGTAGTTCACGCCCTTCTTCGGAACAAGCACCCGAGCACTTTGTTGCTTCAGAAACTGTTAATGTTTGTGAAACAGCATTTAATTCTGAAGATTACGGTAAAGATTCGTACGAGTTTAAGAGGTTTGTGGTTGATGCTGAACAACCATTGTACAAGGACAGTGAGTGTACTAAGTTAGAGTCGATGTTAAAATTACACAATTGGAAATCTAGGTTTGGTATTAGCGGTAGTGCTTTCACTGATCTGTTGTCTACAGTTGGTTCCCTACTTCCTAAAGATAACGTGTTGCCTGCTAATGCCAAAAAAACTCTATCCGATTTAGGCCTTGAGTACATAAAATTCCATTCGTGTCCGAACGATTGTGTACTGTACAGTGAAGCTGAATAAGAATGTGCCCAGTGATTATAAGTTTTTGTACAATTTTGTGGTAACAACAATGAAAGACAGTGGAGGATCAGTACCGATTCCATGTAATTCCGACGTGTTTGGAGTTGAGAAGACAATTTATATATTGCATGAGAATTTGAAAGCCTTGTTAGAGTTTGACATGATCGGACAAGCTGCCATATCTGCTTATATGGCGTAAGTAATTTTTTTTCGTTCTTTTAATTTTTCATATTCCACAAGGATGCTGTGAGCAACATAATTTTCTCCCATGTAGGCACTTGCAAATAGAGATTCAGAAGAATCGAAAGAAAAATGATGCAGTCCTGTATGGCTTTTTCGATCCTGGATCAACATATCATTTGAACGATGAATTTAAAAGTTATGTTGTAGTCATTTGAGAGAGGGTAATGACTGTCGTTTATACTTCTTGCCGGATAATCATAAGTAAGTCTTTGTAGTTAAGTTTATTTTAGTAATTATTATATTTATGTAAAATTTAAACATTCTGACTTGTAATAAAATTCTTACTTGTAATGCAGCTACCACTGGATTTTGGTTATAATATGGGATGGTGATATTTACCTTCTGAATCCTTTGTCTCATCCTGTGCATTTTAACGAATTGGAAAAAGCTTTATCAGAGTAATATATTCCCACCCCGATTGCTTGTACAATTTTATAGAAGTATATTAATTATTTTCCTACTTGTCATTCTTTTATGCAGGGCGATTAAATCTTACAATTCTGAAACTGGAAGGGGAAATAAACCTTCTAAAATAAAGAATCTTTTAGTAAGTATTTTGCATTTTAAGTTTTACTATTACTGTCTAATTAGTTTCAATTTTTTTGGGGTTGTGACTTATATTATTATTGTTGGAATAGGGATCTCCGAAACAACCTGGTGGGGTTGAATGTGGTTATGTCGTCATGCGGTACATGAAAGATATCATTTTGGATGAGGACTTTTCTTTTACTACTAAGGTATGCCTATTAATTTATGAATTGTCCAAGTCTAATTGGGGGCATGGTATAGGACTGTTTAGCATGGTATAGGACTGTTTAGGATCAGTGTTGCATTTGTTAATTTTTATTCTTGTGTTTTACTTCTTAGTGGGAAACCAAGAGTCGGAAGACTTACACAGCGCAGGAGTTGGATGAGGTGCGCATGGAGACTGTCCGGTTCATCCAGGATAAAATGTGAAACATTTGGCAATATTGATCAGTTGTTTTAGGTTTGGTTTTGATCAGTTGGCAATATTGTTACCTTTTATTTCGTAGTTTTGTTTTGATCTGTTGGAATATATGTTTTGATCAGTCGGATGTTTTAGGCTTGGAATATATATTTTGGTAATTGGTTATCGATGGTAACCTTGAATTGTAGCCGTATGAGCTATTTTGTGAATTCATTGTGAACTTTGAATTTGGTAATGATGAATATTAGTTATCATGTGGCATTTTTGGTTGAGATTTCTGGAAATGTCTATATATATTGTAGCCCTGCACAGACAATTAACATTCACATTAACATCACAGACAACTAAAAGCGATGTCTTAAAACCGATGTGGACAATTCAAAAAACCGATGTTAATAAGGGCATCCAACATTGCTTAATTTGAAAAATCGATGTTAATACATGCATTCAACAACAGGTATTGCTAATAAACTGATGTGAAAGGTATCATTCGTAAAAAAAATAGCTAGTTAAACCGATGTCTTTGAAGTATCTTACATCGGATACATAAAATATGTGATGTCTAAAAGTATCTTTAACATCGGTTCTAAAAAATGAACTGATGATACGTAATCTATTATACATCGTTTCTGTTTTAGTTATCGATGTCAATGTCTATTTCTAGCTTGTGTGTTACATGCTTAATTGATTCTAACCTTGATAATATAACAATATTGAAGTTGCCAATATATCAGATTATCATAAATTAGTAAAAGATTCAGGTCAAAGACATCAGAAATGCACTGAAAAACGATGTGTAAACTCGTATTAGACATCGGTGAAAAACCGATGTCTAAACTTCAAACTTTTAACATCACACGCGAAGATATCGGTTTGGTTTCATAATAGACATCGGTTTTTACCCGATGTCTATTGACATATTTCTAGTAGTGAATGTATAATTTATAGTAATTTTGGTGTGTTGATTGTATTGTCTAGCATTGTCTTTTGCGTAAATAAACCATTGTCTAGTCTATTTTTAGCCAATGAAGGTATCTTTAATAACAGTTGTTATAAATCATATAAGATAACAACCATGCTTCAGAATAAACCATTGTAGAACTCCTTTCACATAACTCTTTCTTATATAAAACGGTTGTATTTAGAGACTCTTCATCATGGGAAACAAGGGTATCCGACAACGGGCAAATCTGATAGCATATATGTTATAGTGTTAGAGTTCTAACAACTCTTTCTATTTAAGGAACCATTGTCTTAACTCTCGAACAATAACAGATGTTATTTTTAAAACACTTGTCTGACTTCATTTTAGACAAGGGTTTTAAACATAGCGTTGTTGTTTCTAGGTGTTATACAACGGCGTCCAAATAATGGGGCGTTGTCTTGCAATCTGTTGGACAACGGCTGTAGAATGGTTGTGTTACTTTCTTCTAGCAACGGGTATAAAACCATTGTCTGATTTAAATTAGATCACTGCCCGATAGACCACGAAAAATTTCGATGTTAGACAACGGTGAAAAACTGTTACATGAAATGATTTTTCTTGTAGTGCGAACAGGAAAACCTAGCCTGCTAGCTAGGGCTCAATCAATTTCTTACCATCTTTCCCTTAGTTTGTTCTACAGAGTAGATCGATGCAACATTTATCCCACATGTTTAATTGACTGCCTGACTATGATGCTACGGTTATCAACATGAAAAGCTACTATAAGATCAAAGTCATTATAAAAATTTACATTCAATTAATAGCTGTTTAAATACACTAATATTGACATGACCCAATCTTGCAAGCCATATGTTACTAGAAGCATTCCTAATTACCAAAGCATTACAAATTTCTTCCATAAGATATATGAGCAAAAAAACTCTCCAGCCATTTTTTTAAAGAATTTGGATGCGAGAACTTGCAACACACAGTTATGTCGAAAAAAGTTCCTCTGAAAGTTTTGGGGTCACTGTCACAGTGACGTCACCAAATGATTCTTCTTATTGCACATCTGCAAGCCCATTATTCTTTAAAACCTGAGGTAAACAATATATCTGATGTAACCTTTTTTAGATGTAAAAAAATACTTGAAACATACAATTCCCAAATCAAATAAACTGAGTAGTAGTACAAAGACTTACAAGTCTCTCAAAGACCATTCGAGCACAAACTTTTCTTCTTTTCCCTTCCAAAATTGCATTCAAGCTAACAATATTTGTCGATTGGCTTTCTAGAACGGGTGTGGTTGACGATCTACTTTTAAGAAATTTAGCCACAGCCCTGCATACATTACATGAAAACTGTTGAGAATAATTCAAAATTATTTGAATTGTTTTTGAACTATTGTTAATTAGTTTGTTAGGTGTTTTTTAAATAACTAATAGATAAGATAGATGCTATGTTTTAGGAGTTTAGTTTGTTTTTTGTGTTTAGAACCACATGTTGGTTATTTGGAATATTACATCAAGTATGCATTTTATTTTTATTCTCCACTCTCTTCTTTAGTAGTCTAAAAACTCTAACAGTGGTATTAAGAGCTTTAATGATCTTAATGGGCCTGTATTAAATCTGAGAGAAAATATAGCCATGACCTCAAACAACACATCAAACCTTTCTCCTCCAATTTTTAATGGTGTAAATTACCAAGTATGGGCTGTTAATATGAAAGCTCATTTGAGATGTTTGGGCTTATGGAAGTGGGTTGAAAGTGAGACGAAGATACAATCGCTTGCCAATAATCCAACACTAAATCAAATCAGGGCTCACGAAGATGAATTAACCAAGGCTCCAAGAGCTTTATCAATAATTCATGCAGCTGTGTCGGAATCTATGTTCACAAGAATCATGACTTGTGAAACCGGAAAAGAGGCTTGGGATAAACTAAAAGATTTGTATGAAGGTAATGCAAGAGCAAAGAAGATGCAAGTCTTAAATCTCAAAAGGGATTTTGAGATTTTAACCATGAAAGAAAGAGACAATATACAAGATTATTATGATAAATTGATGGCTGTGGTGAATAAAATACGGCTAATGGGAGATGATCTACCTGATAACAAAGTTGTAGAGAAGCTATTCGTGAGTTTTCCTGAAAGATTTGAGGCAAAACGTTTACCTCTTGAAGATTCAAATGATATAAGTGAGTTAGGTTTATCCGAGCTGATTATTTTTTTGCAAGCCCAAGAACAAAGAAGAGCAATGAGAAATAAGGAAACTGAACGTGCGGTTGAAGGAGCATTTTTTGCCAAAACTTCAAAAGAGAAAATTAGATTTACTACGTGTGATCATTGCAAGAAGAATGGGCATGAAGAAAATGATTGTTGGCATAAGGGGAAGCCTCAATGCTTTAAATGCAAAAGTATTGTAGAAACAAAACGGAAGAAAGTGTCAACAAGATACAAGAAGTTGACGAAGAATATTTGTTTTGATTTTGGAGAGATGTGCTCCAAATGTGTAAGTTGGTGAGAAGTGCATCAACATGGAATTGGTGAGAAGTGCATCAGGACATGGAATTGTTGAGAAGTGCACCTAGAAGAAATTGTGGAAAGGCGATGATGGAAGTACATCAATGGTTCAACAAATTTTAGAATTTTGAATTAAGAGGAAATGTTGAGAAAATTCAAAATTATTTAAATTGTTTTTGAAATATTGTTAA
The DNA here is from genome assembly GCA_036435485.1 of Saposhnikovia divaricata. NCBI lineage: Eukaryota > Viridiplantae > Streptophyta > Magnoliopsida > Apiales > Apiaceae > Saposhnikovia > Saposhnikovia divaricata. The sequence goes on along the minus strand of CM071594.1, from coordinate 245,778,860 downwards.
TTAGTTTGTTAGGTGTTTTTTTAAATAATTAATAGATAAGATAGATGCTAGGTTTAGGTTTTAGGAGTTTAGTTTGTTTTTTGTGTTTAAAACCAGGTTATTGGGAATCAATAAATCTTGACCTACATACTAAAACACTACAAACTCACGACCAGTTTTTAGGATGACACGTCACCCACTTCTTGTTTCACAATTCTCCTTTATCTATTTAACTTTTTTATGAACTAGGTTTGTATACTAGAATAAAACTCAATAACTCACAATACCTATTTCAAAAAAAAAAAATAACTCACAATATCTTTGTTCCTTTTTTATCATATTTTTATAATTCTTCTTACTATAATTTATTATTTAATTTGTCATCCTATACTAATTGAATTTAGTTACTATGGATGAGTTATAATTTTTAGAGAATATTATTATATTTTTTATTTCAATCGATCATAACATATGTTTAAACTTTTAATTAGATATAACTATTTTAATTTCTTATTTGGAAGCATTTTTTTTTGCTGGATTTTTCAATAATAAAAATATAACCATGGGTTAGGTTTAATGTTATAAATATAACAAGAACTTTTAGAGTAAAGTTTAGTGTAATTATACCATATTTATAAAAACATAAGTTATAGAGTTATAAAGATACATCAAAGAAAAATATGAGAGTGGATAAAATACTTTCATATTTGAAATATATTTTCATTTATAAACATTTAATTAATTTCAATATCAAGGAAATATGTTTTTTATTTTAACTATATGTGAAATTACAAGATTTTGATTAAATTTAACAATTTATTTAATTAAAATATTTTATTTTAATTATGATATGAAAATTCTTTGATCAGTACAAAACAATTTAATGAACTTTCAAATGAAAAGTAGTTGATTATGAATTTCAAAGTGATAAAGACTAGAAATCAGTTAGTAAACTTAGAAGTCAAAATGAATATCAGTATCCAACTATTAAGTAGGTAGTGTATTTGTAGTCGGTCCTATTTGTATGTACGCATTTACTGTATTTGGAATATTACATCAAGTATGCATCTTATTTTTATTCTCCCGGTTCTCTATGTTTTCCTCTCTTCTTTAGTAGTCTAAAAACTCTAACAAAAACAACTGACTAAGTTGAAAGGCAGGAAAGTCTAAATAAAAATAAATTGAAATTTTGTCAATGGAGAAAGGGTTACCTTGTCCTTGCAGATAAGGGTTCAGCTTCTGATTTTCCCGATTTATCCCGCAAGAAACAGTCAGGAGTAGTTTCCTCCAGCCCTGTTTAATTATGCACACAGTTTAAGTATCAACTCGATTTGTTCATTACCCATACGAGAGCATAAACCAAAAGAATAATCAGCCTACCCGATGAACCATTATTGTCTTCCGCCAGAAAAGATAAATCCTACAAAAAAAGAGAGAAAAAAAGATCTTCTGAAAATGCATGTGGCAAAACTCAAAGTAGCCAATTTACATTTCACGTCTAAATATTAATAGTGGATCACATGTAATTACTGATACCTGCATTTCTATAGAAAGCCTATTATTTTAGTTGTGTAACCTATATTACCAATTTTGAAATTTACAGATTTCAACTCCGAATTTAAGATAAAAAAACACTAAAGCTGCAGTAGGAAAAAATTAATAACAGTACTAAACATACTCCATCATCAGAATTCCTCAGCTCTGGAGCATCAGGACCAAAAGTGTCTTCAACACCTGGTCCGCCCTTAAAAAATATCACCGGTGTTAGTTTGTCAGACCTGGGTGTAACAGTGGATGCTTCCAGGTTCGATGTACAGCCGCAGGTTGCCTCCACCTGATCCGACAAAGAGCTGGTATCACTGCCAAAGGCAGGAGTAAAGTCAAGTTCTCCAGTTGGAGAAGGCATGATATGGCAGGAAGAAGACAAAGCGATATTTGGAGAGTGAGAAAAGTCTTTCCCAAAGCCTCAGAAAGATCACTTCCCATCCCTGAAGATAAAAAAAGACATTCATTTAGAGATCTAATTTAAAAGATGGCCAGAAAATCTAAAAAAAGAAACAAAAAAAAAAAAATGAAAGGCACCAGTCAACAAAGGTTCAAAAAATATTGCATCTCTTTTAATTCTTTTATTAAACTTCCCGAAGCCCAGAGCATCTCGTGGGCATTTCTTTCTAGTAGTACGCAGGATGCCACTACTATCATTGATCCTCTTCGTCATAATCCTGAAAACACAACCCATATACTCAGCCTCTAGCACAAAAACAAAACCAGAAAAAGAATTAAAAGAACTCTTTTTTACTTTATTGAAAGTAACATTACAAGAAAAGCGGGCATTTGTGACCGCACATTTTCGACCGGTACATTGTGGTCGGAAATGAGAAACTATAACCGATTGCAGACACCGACCACGTTATAACGGTCGGAATTACCATAAAACCGACCACAATCGGTCGGTTTTATCTATAGTGGGTCCCAGCTGGGTTGTTGATTGCCATCGTTGACTACACACGTCACACGGTAAGGGTCCCAGTAAACACATCACCGCCATTTCTGACCGATGTATAACCAACTACATGCGGTCGGTTTTGTTCGTAGTAGGTCCGGGCTTGTTTGCTGGTTGCACACGTCACCTACACATGTCACACTGTAAGGGGGCCAGTAAACACGTCATAAGCATTTCCGACCGATGTATAACCGACCACAATACGTAAATCCAACCGCTTTTGCTTCATTAAATTCGGCCAACTACATTTTGGTAGGTGGCACATTCTGGTTGGTTGATAGGAATGTTTTAATTGGCCCGTGACCACATAACCGACCGATGTTAACTCTTTAACCGACCAACGGCGGTCGGTTATGATTCTGCTGCTTTTTAAAATATCATACTATCACCTTATCTTTTTATGTTTTTGAATGATATCACATTTTAAGAAACACATAGAGAAATAGAGGAAGAAAAAATTAGAAGATAAAGGTAAGTATATTTATATATATATGGATTTGTAATGAAATGTTGAATCATTTATTTCATTTTTGTATGTATATATTTACTTCATGTTTGGTTTTTGTATGTAGAAAGGAAGTGAAGGTGAGAAGATAGAGTTGAAGAAGAAGAAGCAAGAGGTAATTTTCTTGATATTATCTTAAAGTTTTGAATATATTTTGATTTATAAAATGACTTATGAAAAAATATGTGCTTGTATATTCAAAATGAGTTATGAGTATATGTGCTTGTATATTTAAAATGAGTTATGAGTATATGTGGTTGTATATACACAAAATGAGTTATGAAATAAATGTGTTTGTATATATAAAATGGGTTAAGAAATACATACATGTTTTTATGTAGATGTCAAGCAAAGATCGTAGTTGATGAATCGTTTGTTAGAAAGTAATCGAATAACACTTACTCCAGAGTATAAATTATGTGTTGAGGAATTCTTAAAATTTGAAATCGAAAATAATGGAGTGGTTGAAGGTTTGATGAAATGCCCTTGCGTTAATTGTAAGAATGGAAATTGGGAGACTATTGAGAATGTTAAATATCATTTGATAGCTAATGGCATCTGTGTGGGTTATAAAGTTTGGACATATCATGGAGAGTCATTACCAAAACAACAAAATCGAACCCCACGTCGTGTAGAAAAAGAGGCTGAAAAACCGGTAGATATAGAGGCAATGTTAAGAGATGTTGGAGCCCAAATTATTAGTGATGCCTTTGATGCCAATAATAGTACTAGTAATGCTAGTGCTAGTAGAGTAGAAGAGGCTCCTAATGCGAATGCTTTCGAGTTTTATAAAGAAGTTAATAGATGTGGAACGCCCATCTATCCGGGAAACACAAATTACATAAAATTGTCTTTTTCTACGAGATTGTTGCATTTTAAAAATGCGTCACATTGTAGTGAGAAGTCCTTTAATTTGTTACTTGAGATTATTGGGGATGTTCTTCCACAAAATCACGTGTTACCATCTACTTACTATGAGGTGAAGAAAATGGTGAAGGAATTGAAGTTGTCATACGACAAAATTGATGCACGTGAAAATAATTGTATGTTGTATTTCGGGGATGACAAAGACAAATTGATTTGTGATAATTGCAAAAAGGATCGGTGCAAAGAAGCAAATGGGAAAAAGAGTACCACCATTCCAAACAAGATCTTAAGACATTTTCCTCTTATAAGTCATCTACAACGACTATTTATGTCGGAACATACGGCTAAATACATGACATGGCACAATGATAGAGAGGTAAAAGAGGGAGAAATTAGTCACCCCGCGGATGGAGATGATTGGAAAAATTTTGACATTCGACACCCATCATTTGCTAAGGAGTTTCGCAATGTACGACCTGGACTTTCAACGGATGGTTTCAACCCCTTTGAAAATTCCGGGAACAAAGTATACTCGGTATGGCCGGTGATAATTGTTGTGTATAATCTTCCACCTTCAATGTGTATGAAAAGACCGTACATGTTTTTAACTCTCTTGATTCCCGATCCCGATAATACAAAAAAAGATCTTAATGTATATCTTCAATCACTCATCGAGGAGTTAAAAATTTTATGGCATAGCGGAGTTGAGACATTTGATCAATCACGAAAAAATAATTTTCACATGAAGGCGGCACTTATGTGGACTATTAGTGATTTTCCGGCTTTAGCCCAATTTAAAGGATGGTCAACAAAAGGTAAGGTGGGATGTCCGGTTTGTCTTGGAAGTGTAAATGGTTTTCATCTCAAAAATTGTGGAAAGGCATGTTGGTATGGTACTAATCGAGTTTTTTGAATGAAAATGATTCTTTACGAAAGAAAGGGTCTAAATTTGCGAGTACGGAGCGATCCGTATTTAGAGGTCGAATGAGCGGCGAGTATGAGATATCAACATTTGATCATTTAGAATTTCCTCCACCCGGAAATTTGACCCAAACTCGAGCTTTGGGTTATGGAAAAGAACACAATTGGACAAGCAAACCAATTTTCTTTGAGCTTGAATATTGGGCAACACTTGGTATGCATCACTGTATTGATGTCATGCATACCAAAAAAAATGTTTTTGAAAATGTATTTTTCACAATTATGGGTGATCGTTTCAAGTCAAAAGATCACAACAAATCTAGGGCGGATTATAAGGAACTTGGTGTGATGCCTAGTTTATGGATGCAAGGTGGGGTGAAGCCCAAAGCACATTTTACACTTACTAGACCCCAACTTCGACTTTTGTGTGAATGGGTATCATCTCTAGATCTTCCCGATGGGTGTTGCTCAAATTTATCTCGATGCGTAAAATTGGATATTCTTAAATTTCATGGTTTAAAATCGCACGATTGTCACATTTTCATGCAAAAGTTGATGAGTATTGCATTTCGTGAGTTCTTGCCTCGTGATATTTTGGAAGCCCCAGCGGCACTTTCAAATTATTTTGTTGATATTTGTTCAACAATCTTAGTACGTAGTGATCTAGAACTTTTGGAGAAATCTATAGTAAAGACATTATGTGTACTAGAAACTATTTTCCCCCAAAATTTTTTTGATATTATGGAACACTTGATTTTACACTTGGCCGAAGAATGTCGACTCGGGGGACCCGTTCACTATCGATGGATGTATCCTTTTGAACGATTAATGAAATTCATGAAAGATAAAGTCAAGAATAAGGCACGGTGGAAGGTTCGATTGCGGAACAATATGTTGAGGAAGAAACCGTCAACTTTTGTTCATTCTACTTTAAATCAAATGTTAATACGGTTCATAATACCGTGCGATGGAATGAAGTTGTGGTTGAAGAACAAGATAATAGTATTTTAGAAATTTTTAGATATCCAATTTAGTGTAAGGGAAAACATGGTGTTCGATACTTAAGTGATGATGAACACTTCATTGCGGAATATTATATCCTCTTGAACACTTCATTTATAGAGGAGGAAATCATTTGTATTTGTTTAAATGTTGTTGGTTTGATTCCGCAGGAAATGGGGTACGCGTTGACAAAAATCGAATTGTTACCGTTGACATCAAATCAAGATTGAGGTCGAATGAGGTATTTGTTTTAGCAAGTCAAGCGAGTCAAGTGTATTATGCACCTAGTGTATCGAACCCCCGTAGTAATATATATACGGTTGTTTCAATTAAGAAAAATCATCTTGATGAATCAACTACACTTTCCACCAAAAATCCGTACCAAGAAGATATTTCAAATGCAACGAGAGCATTTTCGTTGTTTGTTGACTTTGCACAATATGAACCAATTCCGAGAATTCGAACGGAAGATCATGAAAATGGTGAGGAAGATGATGACAATGGCCATGAGTACGATGAAGAGTTGGATGTGGAGGACCAAGAAAATGAAGATGAAGACGAAGAGGAAGATGATGATGAAGGTTATTACCATATTTATGTTGGTACAATCAGATCGTGGCCCTGCGATTTATGATACAATAAATTAACGAGTACGAACAGAAAATTAACCTTATTAACGGTTGATTCCACGCTCTTCTATTGTATTCCCAAATTCCCTTGAGCGAAGTGTGGCCTTCGTCTTCTCAAGTTAACCTCTCTTCTTGCTCCTGGGTGGCTACAAAATTTCTTTTTTTTTACAACCCTAGCAAGAAGAGAATAAGAATATATATAGGGCTACAATAGGGATCATGGATAATTAGGTTAGGCCTCCCAATGACATTCCGAGCCCAGCCCAATGTCATCTAATATTAATTCAATCCACTGAAGAATTAATATTTGCACTACCTTTCCTAATACCGTAATTTAATTAATTAATTCAGTTCCAATATTATTTGCTTATTAAATTCCCCACGTTTAAAATATCGCATGTCCATTAATTAAATAAATTACTGATAATTCATTTAATTAATATCTTTTATCCTTGATCATCCACTCAACCTTTATTTAATTATGCCGGAATAAATCCACCTGCAGGGTTTCACATAATTAAATCTTTTTGAGCTTTCAAGGGGACATCATTAACCTGAATATTATTAGGACATTGATTCCTTCAATAAATAATATTCACCATGTATATAATTCCATCACCCAAAATATAATGATATAATTCAAAAGAATTATCTCATATATAAATCAAAGCATGTAAATAATATACACGTGTCAATTACTATATCTGGATTAAGAACCTAAGCATTAATAATAACATAAAATCTTAGTTCACCTTCTTAATCATTATAAGGGAACAATTCTAAATTTGATCCTGTTCAATATACACAAAGTATACTAGTATTATTTAATAGTCAATATAAACTATTCTAAATAATACTACAGCCATACCATTGGATTGTCCAATACCACCTGTGCTGTGAACCTTATTATATTATATAAACAGTATTTAAGAATCTAATATTCTGTATCCCATTTGATACTAGATTGTCCACAACATATAATAGTAGACAGCATGTAAATATTTAAATGATTCTCAATAAAACTGGGCTAGAAATAAATGTATATACTTTAAATAAATATTTTCAGTATACACCAACAATCTCCCACTTATACTCAAAATATTCTATGAGTATATTAGTGTTTATTTAATCCACAATTACACAGAAAACTATGTGTCCATCCATCTGACTCCTATCGCTTCCACATGCCTGTCAAAAACCTTTGCTGGCAAGCTTTTTGTGAAAGGATCTGCCCGGTTGTCTTCTGATGATATGTGAGCCACAACTATATCTCCTCGCTTTATGATTCCTCTTATGAGATGATACTTACGTTCAATATGTTTAGCTGCTTTGTGATCTCACGGTTCCTTCGAATTTGCCACAGCACCAGTGTTATCACAATACACTGTCAAACTCCTAGGCAAATTAGGTACCACATCCAAGTTCAAAAGAAAGTTCCTGAACCATACAGCCTCCTTTGCAGCCTCAGAGGCCGCCACATACTCGGCTTCCATGGTGGAGTCTGCAATGCATTTCTGCTTTAGACTCCTCCATATAGCGGCTCCACCTCCCAAAGTAAAAACATATCCCGAGGTTGATTTCCTCTTATCCCTATCTGATTGGAAATCTGAATCAGTATATCCCAAAGGAAATAGACCTGAGGCCTTGTAAATTAACATATACTCCTTAGTCCTTCTCAGGTACTTGAGTATAGTTTTTACTGCACTCCAATGTTCCTGACCTGGGTTTGACTGATATCTACTAACCATGCCTACAGCAAAGCAGATGTCAGGCCTCGTACATAACATAGCATACATTAAGCTTCCACATGCCGATGCATAAGGAACTGCTTTCATGCTCTCTATATCCTTAGGTGTCGAAGGACACTGCTCCTTGGATAGAGCCACTCCATGCTTAAAAGGTAGAAAACCTTTCTTAGAGTTCTGCATGTTAAAACGAGCTAATACTTCATCAATGTAGGGCTCTTGAGATAAAGCCAACATCATTTTCTTGAGATCCCTTATTACTTTGATCCCAAGGATGTATGCCGCTTCACCTAAGTCCTTCATTTCAAATTGTTTGAACAAGCATGCCTTTACTGATGAGAACATCTTAACATTGTTTCCAATGAGTAAAATGTCATCTACATACAGTACTAGAAAAACCACTGCATTACCCTCACTTCTTTTATACACACATGATTCGCTTGGACTTTGATCAAATCCATATGACTGGACTGCCTGATCAAAACGAATATTCCAGTCCCTAGAAGCTTGTTTTAGTCCATAAATAGACCTCTTAAGCTTACAAACAAGATGCTCTTGGCCTTCCTTAATGAATCCTTTTGGTTGTTGCATATAGATGGTTTCCTCAAGACTTCCATTAAGGAAAGATGTCTTGACATCCATTTGGCAAATCTCATAATCGAGATGAGCTGCTATAGATAAAAGAATCCGGATCGACTTAAGCATAACAACCGGTGAAAAGGTTTCCTCATAATCGATCCCTTCTTTCTGAGTATACCCTTTCGCAACAAGTCGTGCTTTCCAGGCTTTCACCTTTTTGTCAGATCCTCTTTTCTTCTTGTAGATCCACATACATCCAATGGGTTTTACACCTTTTGCTGGTTCCACGAGCTCCCAAACTTGATTGGAATACATAGATTCCATCTCAGATTCCATTACCTTTTGCATAGATGTGCATCTTTATCTAGAATTGCCTCTTCGTATGTCCTGGGATCCTCATCATGTTCACTAGAGACCAAGTCCGAGGACTCTCCCAAAAACATGAATCTATCTGGTTGTTGAACAACCCTCCCACTACGACGAGGCACTGGTGCAGTATTAGTGTTAAGTTGTGCATTTTCTTGTGGTTGTTCTACTTGTACTATTGGCACTTGGGGATTATCTGTTCCTCTAAAACGATACTACTCATGGGTTTATGATTCATAATATAGTCTTCCTCTAAGAATCTAGCATTGGTGCTAACAATGACATCTCGATCCCTAGGACTATAAAATGAATAACCTTTCGTTCCCATGGGATAGCCTACAAACAGCCTTACTTCTGTATGAGATTCTAATTTGGTCGCGTTCTTGTTCAGCACATGTGCTGGACAACCCCAAATCTGAATATGTCTTAGACTTGGTTTGCTACCAGTCCACAATTCTATTGGAGTCTTGGGAACCGACTTAGAAGGTACCAAGTTCAGAAGGTAAGCCGCTGTTTTTATAGCATATCCCCAGAACGACTTGGGTAAATCCGAATAACTCATCATCGATCTAACACTCTCTAAAAGAGTTCGATTCCTTCTCTCTGCTACACCATTCTGATGACTTGTGCCAGGTGCAGACAACTGGGATGTAATCCCATTTTCTGATAAATATTCCCTAAATTCTCCAAGCAACTATTCGCCACCACGATCTGATCGTAGTGACTTGATACATTTTCCAAGATGTCGTTTCTCCGCACTTTCTTTGTACTCTTTTAATTTTTCAAAGCACTCAGACTTATGGCACAACAAATAAATGTACCCATATCTAGAATAATCGTCAATGAAAGTGACAAAATACTCAGAACCTCCTCTTGCTTGGATAGTCATAGGTCCACATAAATCAGTATGAACCAATTCTAACACTTCTTTGGCTCTACTCCTCTTTGCTTTAAAAGGCCTATTAGTCATCTTACCTTCCAAGCAGGATTCACAAACTGGAAATGGCTCCACTGCCAACGAGCCTAATGGCCCATCTACTACCAGTCTTTGAATCCTCCTCAAGTTAATATGACCTAATCTTAAGTGCCAAAGATATGTTTGGTTCAATTCAGAAGGTTTCTTTCTTTTATTTGAGCTAGAAAGAATGTTATTAGTTTCCTTATGTTGCAATGTTGGTTGACTAGGATTAATTATATATAAATTGTCTTGTAATGTACCAGAACATATAACTCGTTTATTCATCATAATAGAAACATTACGATCCACACAAACATTATAACCATCCATAGCAAGTTTAGAAACCGAAATCAAATTTCTTCTAAACAAAGGTACATAAAGACAATTGTTCAAAACCAAAATCCTATCATCTCCAAAAGATAAAGTAATTATTCCAACTGCAACTACTGCTACTTTTGTAGCATCTCCCATAAACACATATATCTCGCCATCTCTAAGCATTCTGGATTGCTGGAACCCCTGCATAGAGTTACAAACATGGTCAGTGGCTTCTGTATCTACACACCAAATGCTCGTAGATATAGCCGCTATATATGTTTCTGTAACTAGAGAAAGAGACATACCAGTATTGTTTGTCTTCTTAGGAAGAGGACAATCCTGTTTAGTGACATGACTGCTTGCACTTGAAGCACTTGCCCGTAGGCTTTTTCACACCACCTTGAACTCCCACTGCATTAGCAACCTTTCCAGCTTTCTGTGTCTGAGTCTTTTTCTTCTTCTTATCTTTCGGCTTAGATGAAGAAGCTTTCTCAGCCACATTCACTTGAACATTCTGTTTAAAGAGTCCTTTAGCTGCCTGAAGTTCTGTCAGAAGTTCCGTGAGACTATACATCCTTTTATTCATGGAGTAATTCAAGCGGAACTGCTCAAAACTTTTGGGCAACCTCATAAGGATGATATCGATCTGGGTTTCCCCATCAATATCAGCACCAAGGATCTCCATCTCATTCAGATGAGATATCATTCTGAGAACATGATCCCTTACAGGTGTTCCTTCAACCATCTGAGTGTTCATTAAAGCCTTCATTGCTACTTGCCTAGCAGCTCTATTCTGTTCCCCAAAAAGTTCCTTGAGATTAAAGAGCATATCTGAAGCAGTGGCCATAGCCTGATGATGATGCTGCAAAACACCCGACATTGCTGCCAGAATGTAACATCGGGACATCTCATCAGCCTTAACCCACCGCTTATAATACTCCTTCTCACTTTCAGGAGCATCTTCAGCGGGCTGATCTGGCTTGGGTTCATAAGTACAAAATTTGTACTCCTCAGCAGTCAACACTATGTCCAAATTACGTTTCCATTCAATATAGTTCGGTCCAGTAAGTTTGTTATCCTTAAGTATGGTGAATAGTGGATTAAAGCCCATAATGATCTAATCTTGAGAATCATACATGTAACACATAATAAGAGAGTTGCACAAATCTTAAAACCTATTGGTTTCCTCTAACAATTAATTAAAATTAATGCACTAATATTTAAACACCATAAGTATCTGGTATGCCACGATGGGTGACATATATACCACTTAAATTCGTTTAAATATTACTTCGGTCCTATCATTAAATAATACGCCACGTTAGGCTGGACTATATATTATTTTTCATAGCTAAGTGTATACCATTATTAAATTTTAAATTACTTAAACCGAATACATCCGTTTGATATATTAATGGATAATTCCCAGGTCTCGGAGGAGTCACAACGGCCTCGATTAATACCCGATTCCTAGACAGAATTTTCCATAGTCAAAATCAAAAGAGTATTCAATTTTCGTTACGAATTCTATGAAACTTGGTACGTCACGTTAGGGTGATCTATATACCTTTCAATATTCGTAATTTAATTTAAGAATTTTGTTCTAGTAATTTCTAAAACCTTTTAAAATACCATAAATAGTACGCCACGTTAGGTGATCATATATACCATCTACATTATTTAAAAGGTTATATTACATACAAAATAATGGAGACCGTGGGATTTAATTCCTAATTAATTCCCTCACCCACATAGAATTTTTATTTAAAAAATGAGGAATTTTAAAAATTAAATGGGGCCTATGTCGTTACAATTATGTCTAACATGCATTCCAAATACACACATAATTTAACAACATAAAAACATTTAATTATAGCAATAAATAAAAAATCTATGTCCATGTCGTCCTAATTATGTTAAGCATGCAATTAAAATTACACACATAATTCACAACACACATAAATAATTACGGAATAAAATATTCCACTATTATGGCCCCGAATTAATTAGTGCAGCACTCGCCCATTTACTTCGAACAAAACAGCAACACAAACAAATCTTGTTGATTGCGCATCCTGTGTCTGCGATGCTAGCTTCGGAATTTCTTCGAGAGTTGAGCATTTAGCACTGGCGTTACACAACACCTTAGGTCTGTTGCGCAGCCCTAACATGCGCAACACCAGTTACAACTGGTAACACAATTCACACCTGCGTTACAGCCTCTGGACAAAAATTTCCACACGTGCTTGCTCTTCTGACGCCTGTTTCTTCTTCCATTCTTCGAACTTGATCGAAAAATAAACAAAACCAGCAGCCACAATCAACTACGCAGTGGACAATTTTGTTTCTCCGATTTGATTTCCGATCGCACGTAATTGTTACAAAATACCCGAATTTATATAAAATCCATCAAACAATTACATAAAGAATAGACCTAATACAAAATTAATTTTGTAAAATCTATTAACACGATCAACCCTCGTGTTTTACAACCACGATAAACCACGTGGAAACCAAACAAATTAACCACGATTAAACCACGTGGGATCCAAACACATAATTAAAATATACATGGCCATAATAGTGGATAACAACCTGCAGAACAAAATATACAAGCCTACCACTATATACATGCATATATAATTACGACATGGACATCGTATCAAAAATCACAGAACCATTGAACATAGCTCTTGATGCCAATTGTTGGGACAATCAGATCGTGGCCCTGCGATTTGTGATACAATAAATTAACGAGTACAAACAGAAAATTAACCTTATTAACGGTTGATTCCATGCTCTTCTATTGTATTCCCAAATTCCCTTGAGCGAAGTGTGGCCTTCGTCTTCTCAAGTTAACCTCTCTTCTTGCTCTTGGGGGGCTACAAAATTTCTTTTTTTTTTACAACCCTAGCAAGAAGAGAATAAGAATATATATAGGGCTACAATAGGGATCATGGATAATTAGGTTAGGCCTCCCAATGACATTCCGAGCCCAGCCCAATGTCATTTAATATTAATTCAATCCACTAAAGAATTAATATTTGCACTACCTTTCCTAATACCGTAATTTAATTAATTAATTCGGTTCTAATATTATTTGCTTATTAAATTCCCCATGTTTAAAATATCGCATGTCCATTAATTAAATAAATTACTGATAATTCATTTAATTAATATCTTTTATCCTTGATCATCCACTCAACCTTTATTTAATTATGCCGGAATAAATCCACCTGCAGGGTTTCACATAATTAAATCTTTTTGAGCTTTCAAGGGGACATCATTAACCTGAATATTATCAGGACATGGATTCCTTCAATAAATAATATTCACCATGTATATAATTCCATCACCCAAAATATAATAATATAATTCAAAAGAATTATTTCATATATAAATCAAAGGATGTAAATAATATACACGTGTCAATTACTATATCTGGATTAAGAACCTAAGCCTTAATAATAACATAGAATCTTTGTTCACCTTCTTAATCAGTATAAGGGAACAATTCTAAATTTGATCCTGTTCAATATACACAAAATATACTAGTATTATTTAATAGTCAATATAAACTATTCTAAATAATACTACAGCCATACCAGTGGATTGTCCAATACCACCTGTGCTGTGAACCTTATTATATTATATAAACCGTATTTAACAATCTAATATTCTGTATCCCATTTGATACTAGATTGTCCACAATATATAATATAAGACAGCATGTAAACATTTAAATGATTCTCAATAAAACTGGGTCAGAAATTAATGTATATACTTTAATTAAATATTTTCAGTATACACCAACAATTTACTAGTACCTACTAGCTAGTAAGGCATTTGTAATTTTTAAATTATGATTTTGTAATGATTGCAATTGTTATCACTAAGGAACGAGATTGTAGTTAGTTTACTAGAACATTATTATGATATTTCTATGAGCTTGTTTAAACATTGTTAAGAAATTCTATATAATCGTCATAAGTTTGTTATGAGATTTGAATGTGATTGCATTACTAGCCAAGTGTCAATTATTAAAATTTTTGAGCATAAAATTTGAAGAAAACCGACCAAAAACGTCATTTACGACCAATTTTGACCATAAATTTCCAGAAAACCAACCAAAATCAAGCTAACACCGACCACATTCAACCGAAAACCGACCAACATAAAACTGACCGAGTGTAGTCGCTTATATATTGGTCGGACCACATCCCAACCCCCAACCCCCAACCCACGAGCTACTGATATAAAACCGACCAATTGGTAAAAGCGACCGCCTTCTGTCGGTTTCTGTTCTTGCATTTTTACTTTTTCTTGAATTAATATATATACAACAAAATAAATTAATTGCATATGTTATGTAGTAAAAACCTATTACTATATTATAAGAAAATACGATTAGTGATTTTTTTTATTTTAAGTGAATGTTTATCATCATTTAAAATAAGTTAAAAATTAAGTAAAATTAAAAAAATTGAAACTTATATCTAGATCCTTACCATGAATCAAAGAAATTGGTCATGTAATGCTCTTTTAGTAGAGAGTAAAGATAGTGATCCAATTATAAATATAAAATTTAAAAAAATAAAAAAATGGTAACATTGATTGTATACAATGAAGAATGTCAATGTTTAGGGGTTAGGGATTAATTTGAAAGTTTAGGGGTTGGAGATTAGGGTTGATTAGTATCTAAATTTTAAAACTTAATTTAGCCGATCCAACCGTACGGATTTGAAAAGTACTTATTTAATTATGTATACTAAAAAAATTAGAATATTTAAATATTATTTGATCGCTTTTTATAATAAAAATAACATTTTTACATGACATAACCGACCGCCAGGGTTTCATATCGGTTGGTTATGTTGTCAAACTTTTCTTTTTTTACCCTTTTATATTTAAAATATTATTATTTAAGAGAAAAAGGACCCTGAGATATATCTCAGGGAACTTTTCCTAAGATACATATAAAATATTCTTTAAATCTTGCTGGGCCCGCAGGGCTAATTAAAAATATGTGAAATTACTAAAATACCCACCCCATTTTTATGTATAAAAAACAGTTATCTCAGGGAACTTACCTGAGATATATCTCAGACTCCCTACTCTCATTATTCAAATAAATTATGAAAAAAAAATACTATGTAATATAAATAATGAATATATTAATTGTTAAATTAATTTTGAATATTATACGTTTATTATAAATAAATAATGGAATATTAATTTTTTAACAATTAATAATGGGTTAGTAATGTTGTATATATTAATAAGTTTTTTAGTCCAATTGTTCCAGCTGGTCTGGCTATTTTTTTGGTGAAAAGTTAAATCCCCCGCTTCATGTATTGTACGACCGCTTTATGTATAATACGTCAGCGTTTTACACAAATACGACACCGTTTCATTCCTTTTTTTTGTTCACTTATCAATTTCCACTTAATTTTACTTATCATTTCACTTGTCAATTATTGCTCTGCTATGGTTTTATCCACTTGCTGCGCAACCGACATCGATTTGCTCAGTATCTTCATAATCCCTTCTCCCCTAACAATTTACAAAACCCTACTGATTTCCCCTTTCCCCTTTTGTGTTCGATTTGTTCGAACACAAAACCCTTTCCCCTTTTGTTCTACATACGATTTGTTCAATCGATTTGTTAAACCCTTTCCTGTTTGTTTAATCGATTTATGTATATCAGTTTGTGTGTATATCGCTTTGTATTTGATTTGTTTAAACCCTTTCCCTTTTGTTTAATCGATTTATGTCTCTTGTTTTTTAATTTTCTATTTGTTTTTGTTAGTTTTTGATTTGATCTTTATGGACTTGTATACCCAGTTGTTGATTGTAGGTTGTATTTTTATGGCTTGTATACCCTGTATTTTCTGTAAAATATGATGATTTATGTGTAAAATATGATGATTTTTGTATTAAAATATGGTTTAGCGAATGGTTTTGTGTCTCTGCATGCATTTTATAGTTTTGTCTTTCTCCCTCTCTCTCTCTCTCTCTCTCTCTCTCTCTCTCAGATCTCTCTGACTATAAGATTACTTTATTTATTTTTAAGAAATCTAATCAGTTTGTAAGACTAATTAATAAGGCTTTCAGATTTTTAAGAAAATGATCGGGATTTGCGCTATATTCAACTTTACTTAAATTTGTACGCATAGAATTAGTAATATAGTAATTATTTGATGTAGTTTCGAATTACTTATAATTGTTGGTTTAGTAATTATATATGGTCAATTTAAAGTTTAATAGTGCATATTATCCTAAAAATGAATAATATATCTATGTGCTATAACTGCTTCTATTTATATAACTAATTCACATTTATCAAACTGCACATGTATTTTATATGTTGTTTATTGTATAATGATATAGCATTTGCATGATGAGCTTATGTATCTATTGACTATGTTATCCTGCAGACTATATGGCTACAAGAAAACAAAAAGGAAAGGGTAAGGGTAGTAAGGGTAAGGCGACCATGTCCAGAGAGAGTAACAATGGAGGGGCTGGAAGTTCTACCAGAGCTAGGCTGCGAACACCAAGTCCTACTCATCCCAACAGTCCAGCAAGTCCACCTAGTGCTCCGCCTAGTCCGTCAAGTCCACGCAATCCAACTACACATCAAATGACTGCAGCGGAGGAGCGTGCTTGGATGGAACGCAAGCCTAGATCAAATTCAATGGGGAAGTTTGGTGAGAAGAAGCCCAATAAACCAACCCGTATTGACATTCATGGGGGGCGGTGAGTTAAGCGATCAATTCATTTTTATTTCAAAATATGCATATGCAACGTTGCCATGATCAATTTTCTTGGACTTCAAATTAATTTAGTTTCTATTATTTGTATGTCTGTGTAGTATCTTTGATGACACTGCCAAGAAAACCCTGCTTGCTATAATTCGTGATCAATGGCCAGTCGGGTTGTTCACCTATACTGATATTGCTACAAAAAAACCAGGATGGATGGATGATGTTGTAACTGATTTTTGGGTATATTCAGTTATACTATTTATGTACTATTTAATTTGTAGTTAGCCTAGGTTTGATAGCTAAAAATTGTCTTTAATGTTTTACCTAACTTAGGTTCTTATCTTTTGTTTTTCAGTACTTCTATAAGCATCTGAGGGGGCAGAGTCGGTTTGAGGCCACCTATAGCAATGAAGAGCACGTGAAGAGAACCTGCAAAAGAATGATGAATGAGGAGAAGGATCGCTTGAAGAAAAAAATGAAGGAAATAGGACTACCAGCCAATGATCTCAGGCCCTCGTATTTCCATCCGATATTGTGGGATCAGATGGTGAAATATTGGAACAGTGAGGTTCACAAGCACAAGTCGGAGGTTGGATCAAACAATCGGAAAAAGGTTTCTACTCTGCACAGTGCTGGTGCAAAATCATTCGATGCTATTGAAATGGTAAAATAATTTTTTTATTGTTTTACTCGTCATGTTGTAAAGTTATTATTAGTATTTCTGCTTCTTTTGTTGGAATATTTGTAGTAACTAGTATCATGGATTAAAAGTTGTAAGAATTTTGTAGGAAATGACAAAGGAAAACAAGGGAAAGAGGCCAAGACGTCTCGAGCTGTAGGATCGGACACATACCACGGCAGCGTCCAGGAAGGCTAAAAAGGGGAAGAAGGGGGGCAATGTGGTGTACACTTCGCCGGGGGCCTTGGCCATAGCGGTTAGTAAACACTACTGATTTTTATAAATTTGTGATCTGCCAATACTATAATAATTTTAAAAGATTAGCAATTGTTCTTTATAAAAATAGCCAATAATATATTGATTAGCCAATACTATAACTATATATATATATATATAGATATATATATGTTTGACCGGATTAGCTAATTATGTTCTTTATTGTACATGTGAGGCAAGTATATACTTTTGCATTACTTTTGTTTCTTCTTTTTTTGATATATTGCTAACTTGCTTTAATTGATGATTGCAGTCTCGTTATAGTGCCATTTTGGAGCGTGAAGGAATTGACTTAAGTCTCGAATTAGAGTTTGTTGAGCCTCTAGACTGGTGGTTGCAGGAAACAACCAATGGAGATGATAGGCCTAAAAAAATTGACTCATCGGCTATCCTTGTGTTTCGGCGTCAGCGTTGCTTCCAAATTTGGCTCATCGTTACAGGGAAAGGACCAGAGGAGGTGCTGGCTCTTCATCCTCAGGCCCTAACCAATCCTCGAGTATCCCGGATCCTATATTTGTCCAAGTTGTCCGTACTAGTGTCGCTGCTGCCCAAGCTGACCCTGGTCACTTTCAACGAGAGCTTAATACTGTGGAACTGGAGAGTCTAGCTAGGAATCTGCTTGAGGATTCTGATCCTGAGAGTCGAGGCAAATTTAACATTGTGTTCTTTCGAGAGGTGGCCAGCATTGTCTCTACAATCATGAGCGATATTTGTAACAAATATGAGGCGGGGACACGAGCGGTAAGCCTATGTACCACTCTAATTTTATCAACATATATAGTGTAATTTTTTTTATGTTAGTTATATATATATTAGCTAGGTTTGTTGTTAAATAAATTTGATGATATGATTTCTTCAATTAATCAGGTATATAATTTTGGTACATTATAGAATAATTAATGTAGGTCTATGAAGCTCACTCAAACAGTAGTTATATTAAAACATTAAGGAAATGTAAAGACTCACCTAGTGGCTTTTTGTGTTTTACACTGTTTATTTTTATCAATTAAAAATAGCAGTAAATAGATTTTAAAATGTTCCTTATTATTTCAGTGTTGAATTCATATTAGTTAGATAACGAGTTAAATCGATTTTAAAATGTTCCTTATTATTACAGTGTTGAATTCATATTAATTAGATAACGAGTAATGCAATTGATGTTGAATTCTGTGTAACAAACATTCTAAACCTGCAATATTAGTTAGACTCGGCTAGAATTTTTCTATCGATGTGATATTCATATTTATTGTTTGACTCAGGCGATTGAGGAGGCGAATAGGGAATTCACGGACGGGGAAAGCGCAGAAAATGATGTGTCGGGGGCGAGGATGATGCACATGATGCGGAAGATCGTGGACTTGGCAGCGATGACCATGGTGATGCTGGTGGACTTGGCGACGAAGACCATGGTGATGCTGAGATGTAATATGGCTGTGGCATGTGTGAAATGTGTTTTTAAGTACTGTATAAGGTTAATATTGTTGGTTAGACTTCTTTTGTGAACTGTTATGTGTTTAAACTGCATGTAAGGCATCTAATGCTTATAACTACTGGTATCATGTAATTTTTGTTAACGTTGGTGGCAACGTTAGTTAATTAAGACTGATTTCCTGTTGGAACTTTGGTTTGTAATGGATGGATGGTTTAAGAATGGTAGATGTTTTTGATGAATGGTTTGTGATGCTTTTATCTTTTGTTTTGTAATAAAAAGTAGCAGGTTTTCAGTTTCAAAAAAATCAGGTTTTCAGTTAAAATTATGGCCCAGTAAATCGACCATGTGCATCATAAAACTGACTAGCTTCAAATTAACCTGACCAATATCATACTACATTGGTTGGTTGTAAATTGTCGGAGAACAAAAATAGTCTGTTATAATTAAACAAAACGCTGCGTTTTTATATTTCTGACCAGCATTTTCCGAACCAATATGGTCAGTTATAATATGACGTGGCTCAATACACGTGGATGCCATGTCATCATGTGGGGTCAAGTAAGTCTGATTTGGAAAAAATGATCTGACCAACATGACGGTCAGTTATAGTATGACGTGGTTCATTACACGTGGATGTCGTGTCAGCATGTGGGGTCAAGTAAGACTGCTTTGGGAAGTAGCCTTTCGACCAACATGACGGTCGGGCATCGGTCGGTTATATGCTCTAAATCCGACCGAGCTGTTATTTGTGACCAGTTTTTTACCGACCATATAATGCCCTAGAAAATCAAGTATTTATAAATGTTTATTTAATATTAAATATGAATTATATGATGCAAATATTTTTGAAAAGGTCAATATATGTGATATCGTGTTTATATGTTTATATGATGATATATGTGTGTCGTGTAAGCTCGTGGATTTTTATTTGCATTTTTGATGATTTAAATCTACATTATTGATCTTTTGAGATTTTTATAAAATCATCGGAGTTGTTAAAAATCATGAAATTTTCATGCTGTCATCATTATGATATTTTTTAGTTTTTGAAATTATTGGGTGAAGTATTTTGGGTGTTTAAGTATTTTAAAATGATTTTAAGGTTTATGTTGCTTTTAAAGGATCAAAATTGTAAAATCCATATTTAATTCATTTTTGATCCTAAAATTAATTTGAAAATATGTGATCGTTCGTAATTTTGTACTCTATATTTTAAAAATGTAAAGTTTAATTTTTTCACAAATTGTCCATTTAATTTCGAATTATTAAGAGCTATTTAATTGGTTTAAATTAGTTTAGAGCATTTTGAAAATTGCCAAACTTCCCTTATTTTCAGTCCTTAAACTGAGTTTTCCCCAAATTGATTGCTATGTTTTTCTCACGGTTTGTCCAGAAGTTTCTTGAGCTCTCTCTCAATTAATCCTATTTCTCTCTCTCACCATATCTCTCTACTCAATCTCTCTCTCTCTCTCTCTCTCTCTCTCTCTCTCTCTCGTCTCTCTGCTATCTCCCTCTCTCCCCCGAATTTTCTTCTCCTCCTCTCTTGTTCGTCAAACGAATCGTGTGTGTTTGTGTAAAACGCCTGTGTGTGTGGGTTATATCGATTGTACTGCTATGAGTATGAGATGGGATGCGTGCGTGTGTGTAGACTGGCGTTGGGCTTCAATTAGTTGATGTTGAGAGATGTGGGTGAGTATAAATCGTGTGTGTGGGTGTTGATATATATACGAGTGTTGTGTGTGATCAGGGGTAAACACTCGTGAGAGTTTGTGTATGTTTTGAGGCTGGAATGACCAAGAAAAATAGATGGGGAAGCTATGGGGTGATGCAAGTGTTGTAGGGTGATGATTCGAGTGTAAGCTAGGAGGGAACCGAGAGCTTAGTGGGTGCCTACGGCTGTGCGAGAGTGTGGGTGTATGGTTGTGAGCTGATGGTGTATGTAAGTGCAGTTGTGAGTGTGTGTAGCCAGTGTGTGTGCGTGTTGTGTAGAGGTGCATCTTGTGTGCGTATAACTACTACTCTGTGTGTGTGTTACTGTGTGCTCGTGTTATTTCCGTGTATTGCTTAATTAGACTACAATATATGGCTGAGTGTTTGTGGCCGGTATGTACAGTCAAGTGTGAGGGAGTAAGTGGTGAGGTGTTTATGTTGTTAACAGCCGTGGGTGTGTGAGTGGTCGGAATGGGGAGTCAAATTTGGGGCTTTGCATTGATTCGGGTCTGGTTCGACGGACTTATACATGTTATGATGAAGGTCATACTGTGTGTGTGTGGTTATAAGTGACTGCTGCGTGTATTTATGTATTCCATTGCTCGGAGTTTGGGGTCAATTAAGTGGGGTGTGACGAGTTCTGGAGGGTAACAGCTGGTATGCGTATAGCTGAAATGGTGTTGTTAAAATTTGGGGTTTCAATTGTTTGATGTATTAGAGTGTTTCGGTTTGGGGACTTGATAAACTGCTATTGATATATGATATGGATCGTATGTATGTAAGTGGTGCTGTACGTGGGAGTGTTGTAGGGCCAGAGTAAGGAAATCGGAAGAGAAGAAGTGGGTGATGTAGGTGTGTTTTGGTATAAGTAGTTGTGTCCGTGTGTGTGGCTATGTACTAGTGTGTGCAAGTTGGAATGTGCAGGCTTGATGGGAATATTTTGTGAGTATTAATTAGGTGGGTTTGAGTATGTGTTTAAGAGGTATGTATTTACATGTACGAGTTGAAGTATACAAATGAGAATATGTATTGAAAGTTTGATTGTGAACTGATTTGGTTAAGGTTGGAATCGTGTTTATGAAACGAAAAGGAGGGAGTTTGTATTGGAAATTATTGTCCTTAATTGATAAAATTATAATTTGTGAATTCGTAAAGTGTTGTTAGATACTGTGATCGGGTTATTATGTTAACTGTTAAGGTTATAGTCGAGAATATGTACTGGAGAAATTATGTTGCTCGTTGGAGTCAGTTGCATTCCGACATGTGGTGTGATATTAGAAAGGAGGTGTTGTCCAACTTTTGTTAGAGTTATTTTGTTTGTATAGTAAGTTTACAAGAATTATTTGTAAGTCGATATAATATACATGTTAAATGCTTATGTGATCAATACATGATATATGCTATATGTGTTGTATGTGTAAAGCGCAATAGGAAACGTATGGGTAGATTAGAATGATTAGTAAGTTTTGGTTGGTTCGTACTGAAATAGTATTATACCTTGATACAGGTACGAGTAGGCGGCCCGACCAAGAGCAGTGCAACATAGATGGGATTTTGAGAAGGAAGTTATCACCGGAATAGACGGATGTACGATCGAGTAGGGGACATAGTATAGAAAAGTAGAGACGAACGCAAAGTTGAATAACGAGTTGAGATGTTGGAATCGGGAAAGTTGTATATTGAAGCAAGTGTTATCGTTCCTCACTTATTGTTCAAGTGATGCAATTCTGTTCTATTTATTTATCAAATGTGTCGGTCAAATTATGTTTACAAAGTGACGTAATGTTTATATTTCTACCTATAGCTCAAGTGTAAATTTTCAAATGATCTTACAAATACCCCTTTCCTTCAATAATATTTTAAAACGTGGTGTTATTGGATTCCTCAGGAGAGTACCTGTAAGAGCCCCAAATTTTGGATATAATTAAAACCTTTTATTATGTACTGAGATAATGAATGAAAGGAATAGATTTGGATTCAAATGTTTATATGCCATGAAGAATACTATTGGTTCACGCTTTAGATAAGAATTATCTATCTCCTAGGGAATTGAGATTTGATAACTCGAAAGGAGAAGATTATTCTTATGTCATCCAGATCGATATCTGTTATTGGTCCAGTGGGTCCGTAAAAAGGTTAAGGAATGATCGAAAGAGATCAGGGACAATTATACAACCCTAAGAGGATGAGTAAAGAAAAATGGATGAATAGTGATTTTGGTGGATTTAGAAATATTATTAAACGATGCTATATAGAAGTACCCGGAACGAAATTCTGAGTTCGTATTAGTGATCCAGGGGGAAAAGGAGTGTATGTAAAAGCTGTCGGATTCTGAAAAATAGCACTTTTATTTTCTCCGAGAATTCCCTGGACACTGAAAGACTTAAAGAATTATTGAAGGGATTTAAGGAATATGGATTCGAGAATTATTATGAATGATGGAGAATATTATTATAAATGTTAAAAAGGTTTCCGGTAAAACCCTAACTAAAAATCCTTGAGATATTCTTTCGAACGATCAATGAATTAAGCAATAACCGGACAAAAGAGCAAGCAGAGAGCAAGGTGCATGCATGTGCAAGTAAGAAATATCTAGTAACCAAACTAGTACCAAGGAACTAGAACACTTAGAGATTAAACCAAGTACTTAGCACTCTTTACCATCCTACCACACAAAAATCAACACATGTCTCTTCAATTTCATCATCCATTACATCACACCTTTAATAAAGGTGCTTTATACAAGATATTATCCATACAAACAAAATAATGCAAGGATGAGATCAAAAGCAAGCCAACAACTCCATTTCTCTCATTTTCTCTAAACTGCCCAACAGAAACAAAAGCTAAATAAAAATTCATATCTCCCAATATAGAGAGTCTAAAATCACCAAATTTTAACCATTGCTTCTCCACTCCATGGGCAAGGTTCGTTCAAAATTTCATTGCAATCCAAGTAGTATAGCCTAGTCAAATCCATGCTCAAAGTTGGCAAACCAAATCTGACCAGTTTCTGTCCAGTAGGAAAAACGGGTTCAAAACCATAGCTTCCAAGCTTCAAATTTCATGATCTATAGCTCAAAACAAAGCTTATGAAGAACCCAAGATGTGGTAAAAATTTGAGAGCTAAACTCTTGTTTTTCGATTTTTTATCATTTTTACAAGTTGAGTGATGAATAGTGTTCTTCAAGAACTAGTCTTGTTTTCTTTGATTCTTATGGTTGATTTAGCTAGATTAATACCACTCAAGGATCATAAAAAGCTTATTGAGGCTAGAACATACTCCAAGGAAGGTAGACCTCTTGAAACCCTAGCATTTGATTTGAGATTTATATATGTTTTTTATGGTTTTAGCTTTGTATGATTATAGTGGTCATTATAAGCATGATTATGTGGTTAGTTATGTGATTTAAGAAGCATGATGAAATTGAGGTTAAGATCAGTGGTTCTAGGGTTTGTTGAGATGAGAATCATGTTTATAAATTGTATTGATGCCCGGTGTGGTTTGGTTGGATGATTACGATTTTTGGAACTGCCATATATATCCAGTCGTTATTCTCCTTTGATCCGTCCTTATCTTCTAGTCCTTATGATTTATCTCCGTATATACATGCATGTATACATATCCTGCGTATATATATGATGCTTATCCTCGATGAGCATTGCTTCTGGGTTGTTCCTATTGTTTAGGAGTTATCTACAAGGTCGTTAGAGCATGCCCTACCCGATTTCCTATAATCTAGGCGATTCTGGGCCCGCTGGTGTATTTTCTGGGACTGTCAGGGTTCATGCGCGTACCCCTAGCCTGGTAGCCTTCCACTCAGCTGAACCCCTTCCAAGCCTCAACACAGCACTACCCCTATCCGAGGTTCACCTGCTCGTACCTCCACATGAACACACCCCTCATTGGATGCCAGAGTTCTGTCTTCCAGCTCGCCTCTATGGCTTATTGGGTTATCATATCCAACCCCGGATTCTCCCATACTCAACTGATTCAAACCCATTACCCTATTGGGCCTTAAATCAAGCCCAAGGCGGATTTTGGGCACAATACCTAGCATAAAACTCATCATTTTCACAAAACCCCTAAAATCAAAACTCATCAAAATACAAATTAAAGACCATAGTACAATAGAAAAATCATCATATACTAGTTTTTAGGACTTAAACTCACATAACAATCACCATAGAACATGAATTGAAAGAAAACAATGAAAGAGGTCAGAGATTTACAGAGAGGTCTCGAACAGAGAGAGATGAAATGAAATTGGGTTGGGGTTGGGGTGCGGGTGCGGGTGCGGGTGGGGGTGGGTATTTAGAATAGATATTTAGGAGTTTAGGAATTTAATAGGTAGATTACTAAAATGTCCCCCCTCTATATTTGTAAGAAATGATTTGGTTGTCCTTGATAGTAATTTTCTAGTCTAATAAAATGATTCTTAGAAAAATTGAATATTTATAAGAAAATGAAATGCATTAATTTTAAAATAGAGTTTCTTGACTACCAAAAAAAGCGTAAATTCCCCAAATATTATAAAATAAATTTTTAAGAATAAATCTTGCATAAAGATAATGTTTATAAAATATTTCTATGCAAATTATAATTTGTAAAATACTAATTGAGACTTTTGGGACATAAAAATCTAATTACAAAAAGCATATCCGTAAATAAATGCATGATGCCACATAATACCATTAAAATATTAATAAATATAAAAACACTCATTTTAGCAATTAATTACATTTTCACAATTTGCTAAATAATCAAATTAGTACCGAAAGAATTTAATCACATAATTCACATATTCAAAAAAAATTACGCACACACTTGACTAATATAATTCCAGGATATATTACATATTCACATATTTAACAATGGAACACAAACATATATTAATCAAAATTTTGAAATATATATATATTCCACAAAAATTTATACGAGTGAAATTTCAAGTCGTTACATCCTCCCCCCTTAAAAGGATTCTGTCCCCAGAATCTATTACGTAAACAGCTGAGGATACTTTTCTAACATTTCGCTTTCTAACTCCGAAGTTAATTCTTCGATCTTGGGGTTTCTTCGCAAAACTTTAACTAATACAATTGTTTTATTTCTAAGTACCTTCTCCCTACGATCTAATATCTCAACTGGTTGTTCCACATACGACAAATCTGACTGAATTTTTATTGGTTCAAATTCAATCACATGAGCAGAATCTGGATGATACTTCTTCAACATCGGGGCGTGGAAAACGTTGTGGACATGGTACATATATGGCGGTAGAGCTAACTCATACGCAACCTTTCATACTCGCTTGAGAACTTCAAAAGGTCCGATAAATCTAGGGCTAAGTTTTCCCTTCTTTCCAAATCTGGTCAAACCGTTCCAGGGTGAAACTTTCAGTAGTGCTGGTTCTCCCATTTCAAAGTCTACATTCTTCCTGGCTGGATCTGCATATTTCCTTTGTCTACTTTGAGCAGTTAACAATCTCTTCATGATGAGTTCCACATTTGCTTGGTCTGCTGAATCAACTCTGGCCCTAATATTTTGCGTTCTCCGAGTTCTTGGCAACGTACAGGCGATCGACATTTTCTACCATAAAGAGCTACGTAGGGAGGCATTCCGATACTGGCATGATAACTATTATTATAAGAAAACTCTACCAGGGGTAAATGTTCATTCCAACTACCTTCAAAATATAAAGCACAAACCCTTAACATATCCTCAATGGTCTGGATGGTTCTTTCCCTTTGATCATTAATCTGCGGATGATACGCGGTGCTCATTCTAAGTTGAGTTCCTAAACACTCTTGAAATTGTCTCCAAAATCGTGACGAACCACTATTTCCTTTAAATACAAATGGACTAACTTGTCCATCGAGAACCTTTCATTGATCGGGAGGAAATGTGCTGACTTTGTCAATCTATCAATAATAACCCAAATAGCATCGTGATTTGCCTTTGTCCTCGGTAATCTTAAAATTAAATCAATCACAATAAGTTCCCACTTCCACTCGGAAATCTCTAGGGGTTGTAACAATCCACTCTATCTCTGATGTTCCGCCTTAACTTTTTGGCATGTATAATACTTACTAACCCACTCAACCACTTCTCTTTTCATGTCTGGCCACCAGAAGTTTTTATTTATATCATAGTACATCTTGGTACTACCGGGGTGAATCGAATACTTCGAGTTGTGTGCCTCGTGCAAAATCTCATTATTTAGCTCTAACACATTAGGTATCCAAATTCTCGAGGAAAACCTTAAGATTCACTTATCATCCTTTTGGGTGCATATCCATCCTCCAGTCAAATTGTTATCTTTTGATTCATTACCTCTTCTTGATAATTTTTAATCCTTTTCGACAATTCCTGTTCAAACAACATGGTGTAAATCATCTTCTCAATAGATCCTGGTACACAGACCTCTATTCCCAACTTCTCAAATTCCTTGAACAATTCCTTGGTCATGGTTAACATGTTTAATCTCTCTTTTCCACTGAGTGCATTTACCACTACATTCGCTTTGCCTGGATAGTAGCTAATGGTACAATTATAATCCTTAATCAACTCTAACCATTTTCTCTATCTTAGCTTTAACTCCTTCTGGGTGAATATATACTTCAAACTCTTATGATCTGTATAAATTTCACATTTCCCTTTGTATAAATAATTTATCTAACTCTATAGCGTAAACATACTAGTTGCTAACTCCAAATCATGGGTCGGGTACTTCTGTTCGTGCAGTTTGAGTTGTCTTAAGGCGTACGCGATCGCTTTCCCGTGTTGCATTAAAACACATCCTATTCTTCTATGCGAAATATCACTATAAATGACAAAATCCCTTTGATCATCTGGTATAACTAACACTGATTCTGAAACTAACTTTTCTTCAACTCCTGGAAACTTTTCTCACATTCTCATTCCAAACAAACTTCTCGTTCTTACGAGTAAACCTAGTCAATGGTGTTGCTATGTTCGAGAAATGTTGATCAAATCTTCGGTAATATCCTGCTAATTCAAGAAAACTTCTTATTTCAATAGGTGTTATAGGTCTATCCCAACTTACTATAGCTTTTATCTTTGTAGGATTCATCCTGTTTCCTTTTTGATTGATAACATGACCTAAGAACTGAACTTCCTCCAACCAATACTCACAATTCAAAAACTGGGTATATAACTTCTCTTTTCTTAAGATTTCTAATGAAATTCTCAAATGCTTAGCGTGTTATTCTGGAGACTTGGAATATCAAGATGTCATTAATAAATGTAATCACAAACTTATCAAGATACTTCCGAAAAACTTGATTCATCAAATCCATGAATACGGCTGGAGCGTTAGTCAATTCCAAAAGGCATAACCAAAAACTCGTAATGGCCGAGAAATCGGAAGTCGGAGACTTACCGATCTGTTTTCGTAAAATCACCGAAAAAATCATTTTCCGATCAATGGGGTCAAAATTGGGTCAATATCGGCAAAAATCGGAGAAAACAGAATGAATTGGGGGAGAATGTTGAGGGGATTTATTGGTTTAGTGATGGGAATGGCGGGTTTGTGTTGTGTTGGTTGCAGAGGGTGTGTGTAATCTTGATGAGTGAATTGGGGGTTTTGTGACATGGTTTCGTAATGATCAGAAAGTTAGATGAATATGCTTTGTGATTGTGGTACATGCTCTTCATTTCATAAGATTAATATGACTACAGGTAGCAGCTTATGTAAACTTGTAAGTTGTATTAGTTTTCCTGGTTGGCATGGTTGTTGAAATTTCTGGCGCTGCTTAAGCACCTGTCTTTTGTGTCTGAGATAATTGAGCAAAAAATTGGTGCAACAAGTTGTTAATTCCTACATAAGTGAGCAAGATGAACAAAAAGATCAAAAAAAAGAGAAAGTAGAGCAAGAAGATGAGGTTGAAGATGAGAAACAAGAGGTTGAAGAGAAGGAAGAGCGACGCGAAAGCGCGAAAGAGTATGATGATAATGACAGGTTGGAATGTTGATTAAGGTGGTGATAAGTTTGGATTTTGAGGTTTGGTGGTGAATGGTGATTGTTGGGAGGATTGGTTAGTGTACTGATGGGAATGATGGGTTTGTGTTGTGTTATTAACTCATCTTTTGCTATACTATCACCGTTGCAAAAACCAAAAGATAGTGTAGTGTAGTGAGTGAATTTGCAGAAAGTTTTACTAGTATAATTTTGTGTTGTGGTCCATATATATTTATGTGAGTCCAAAATAAATATCTAGGTACCATATAGTAGCAGTATTAAAATAATAATGATATAATTTAATATATATTATAGAAAAAATAATATTAAAGTACGTCTGATTTTATTCCGATTTAACATTCCGATAAATCCCCCGATTTGCGATTCGCAAATCGGTAGCTCAACCGATTTAGTCCGATTAGCGATTTCTGTAACATTGGTTATAGTACATCGATAAGTAGCTAAGTACATTACATTGTAGAATACAACCTTACAAAAACTATACACATGAAATTACAAAATTCGATAAGACCAAACACTAAATCACACCGAGAACCCAACAATATTAAAACATGAAAAATAGATACCAATGCACATACCCCCATGTGAAGGGCTAGCTCTCTGAGCACCGTCACTAGTCCCCTAGGAAGAGCTTTCTATTCTTTCGGTTTTCATCAGTAAATAATCAAAACGCAAAATCGCAAAACCCAAATTGTATTCTCCGATAATTATCTTCCAAATGTCTTCCCCCAATCATTATAATCTATCATATCATATATCAGTAGCCAGCTCCTTACCTACAAAAATCTTAAACAAAAGGTAAAAATTAGATAAAGATCACAACTTTCGCAAATTTAATCACTGATACGAAATTTAACATAAAACACATTTTAAATTAGGCCAAAATAAACATAGAAACAAATCAAAAATCCAATTCAATGCCTACTAAAACACACACACATCACTAACACAAACTATTATATAAACACACACAAACACAAATAAATTAAATTCAAGCAATGTAGCAGTATAAACAAGTGAAAAGATACATTACCCTAAAAATTGAAATTACCAGCTTAAAGAATTGAAATTTGAAGGGTGAGGAGATCCGTAAAGATCAGAACTTTGGAGAGATTATCCGGCGAGGGCAGTTATAGAGGGAGAGAGTGTGTGTGTGTGGATTTCGAGGAGAGAGAGGGAGGGAGAGAGAGAGAGAGAGAGAGAGAGAGAGAGAGAGAGAGAGAGATGACTGTGCATGTGAGGGAAGATAGCACGGAGTTGATAGAGTGCAGATGGGCGTGGAGTCGAGGGAGAAGAGGGAGAGAGTCGATTGTTAGAGAGAGAGAGAGAGAGTAGAGTTCGAGAGAAATTGAGAGAGACAACATAGCCCAATAAATGAATTGAGGAAACTGGCGATTTAGGGTTAAAAGAAAACTAGGATAGTTTATTAATTTTATGATTCAATTTTTCACTTAAAAACAAATCATTTGACTTTTTTAAATTGCAAAATAAATATATAAAGTTGAGGAAAAATCTCGATATTATTTTTAAAATGTAGAGATTTAAATTAGCCATCTCTCCATATTTTTAAAATGATTTTAGGATAAAAAAATGAATTAATTATGAATTTTACAAGTTTTGATCTTTTAAATGCAATATAACTTATAAAATCATTTTAAAATCCTTAAATACAAAAAATAATTCTCCCAATAATTTTAAAAACTAAGTAAATATATAAAAGTAATATTACAAAAGATTTCATGATTTTTAATAACTCCAATGATTTTATAAAATTAAAGCACTATTTGTATTTCCTTAAATTAAGAATTTTTCATTTAAAAATATTTTTTATTTCATCTTCGATCAAAATATTAAAATATTATTTTTACATAACTTAGTTGCACAATATTATATATTTTAACATTTTTTAAAAGGAAATTTTATTTATATAATTATATAATATAAAATATTATAATATTTGTCAAATATTAAGAAATTTATTATTTTTGAGTTGTACCTATAGCGTCGGCATTTTAATGGGTGACGATATAAGCTATACCTATAGCGTCGGCATTTTAAGGGGCGACGCTATAAGCTATACCTATAGCGTCGGTTCTTTGCTAACCGACGCAAAGCTACACCTATAGCGTCGGTTTTGGAATGGTGACACTATAAGTTATACCTATATCGTCGGCATTTTAAGGGGCGACGCTATAAACTATACCTATAGCGTAGGTTCAAAGATGACCAACGCTATAAGCTATACTTATAGCATCGGTTCTTTGCTGACCGACGCAAAAATCCTTTTTAGCGTCGGTTAATGCAAACAACCATCGCCAAAGCTTTTGGCAGAAGTCAATAAGCGTCGGTTAATGCAAACAATCGCTGCAATAGGTACAACCGATGCCTATAGCGTCGGTTAATGCAACAACCGACGCTATAGGTGCGATGCTATAGGTCATTTCTGTACTAGTGAGTTTATCTGGGCTATATAAGGACGTAGAAACAAATCATAATCTAATTTGTTAACCATGTGTGTGTGAATAGGGAATGAAGAAGGTGATCTATTGTAAACTTGTGACGGAATGACCTTAAAAAGTTGTAACACAAGCACATGCATGTTCAGTTGTTCACACCACAGCCTACTATTATTGTCGAGACTCTATACCACAGCCTACTACTTACATGCCCTGACAATTAAGCTAATTCCTACGGGTACCACTTAACTGAGGCAAAAATATCTTCCTTAGCAGATATGATTTGGACAAACAGAAAGCAGAAGGCACGATCACCCTGAAAATCCCACGAGATATAACTAATAAAAAATTAAAACAGATCTTGACAATCATAGGATAAAGACGATTTATATAACACAAATTGTTAAAGGTGAAATCGTAAAAAAGAGTTCTTTTTAACAGAAAATAAAACTGTAAAGCAGTCAATATACTAGATTAAAATATCACATCTTAAGAGAGAGTTAAGACATATATAGGATCATTGATCCAATTACAAGAAAGTCTATGGG
This sequence comes from Saposhnikovia divaricata, assembly GCA_036435485.1. Lineage (NCBI taxonomy): Eukaryota > Viridiplantae > Streptophyta > Magnoliopsida > Apiales > Apiaceae > Saposhnikovia > Saposhnikovia divaricata. Next base: position 245,746,617 of record CM071594.1, on the reverse strand, counting down.
ACATGGCCTCGTTAGCAATCGAGTACGCTACTGATAACGCTTCTTACTCCACTTTATCATATTTTTCCGTCTTCCGATAAAACTTGGACGGAAATATGTTGTTACTATTGGAAGGGAACTTGCAAAATAATGTCTGACCGGGGTTTGGTAGCCTCAAGCACCTCCGACATGAGAGTAAGTAACTTGTGGTGGTGAATACAAGAAACAATTTCGGAAAATGTAAATACTTGGTGACTGAGATCTTAGCGAGCAAATGTGAAATGTGAAAGTGTGAGAGTGATTGTGAGAATTTTCAACCTCTTACATGTGTGAGTTTACCTTGGTATTTATAGTATTTGGTGTTATCTCCTCTTGTCTCCTGGTCCGGAAGATTGTTCCCTTCCTTGTGACAGGTGTGAGTTGATGGCTTGTCCCCTTTTACTTGTTGTCAAGGTGATTACTTTCGTGGACAATTCTCATTGTCTAGGAGAATATGGAGAGGGGAGTAGTCTTAAATCTTAATTCACGAGATAAGATGTGGTGGAGGGAACACCCTTTGCCCAAAAGGTGGAAGATGTTGGATGAGGGAGGTGCCTTTAGTCCGGAAGGTAGAGTATTACCTTCACTTATATTTATTAGTTAACTTTAGAGGGTGGCAAGTCGTTCGTTCGATGTTCTCGGGACATGTTTGACTTGGAGGATAAAGCAGCTTCCTCCATGCGGGCATTAACATTGCCCCCCAACTCTGTCAACTTACTTTAGTAGATTGGAGGTCATGAGAAATTCTTTATGGAGGGAAGGACCACTACTTGCTACTGTGACATGGCTATGATTGTGAAAACCATATGGGGTAGGAACAATGCTGGACGGAGGTTTGAGCGTTGTGCCACTAGATAGTGTCATTACGACATTTGGATAGATGAGCGTCTAGGTGCTCGAGCTTGTGAGGCAATTGGAGAGCTGGTTTTGAAGTCTTGTTCGATTAATCAAATTGCTTTAAAGTCATTCATTTTTTCCCTACTGCATGCAAGTTGTAGTTGCAATACGCTTGTTGATGGCCAATACAAAGGCATTTAGACTATTTAGGGAAAAAAAAGCAAAAAAGAGTTCTACTTGCAACCATAGAATAGAGATGGAGACGTACAAGAAATGATTTTCAAAAAGGAATTACTAATGGTTTTACCAGCTTCTTTGACCACCGCTTGTTGATGACCAATACAGAAGCATTTAGACTTTTTAAAACCCAGTCCACACAGGTGTTCTCCAATCTAAGAGAATTTCTGTACATAATAGCTTCTTAAAAGGTCTCCAATTAGTGGAGGGTGGCAATTTTTGCAAGTATTAACAAAGCAGTTGCGTAACTTGTTTAAGAAAACAGAACCACCAAGATGATACCATGGTTAGACAAAACACAAAAGTTCGTAAACAAACAGAGAAGAAATATATAACATGGAAGAAATATATTTAAAGTTCTTAAACAAACAGAGAAGAAATATATTTAAAAAAACAATTTTCATGTTATTTCTCAAGGTTCCTAGACAATAACAAGTTCTCAAGGTTCCTAGACAAATGACGACACATCACTGTGGCCAGTTCATGTCCAAAATCCTGGGTAACGACAAAGTGTTATAACCTGTTTTAAATACAATCATGATCAAAATAGTACCACAATTTAATGGTCTCAGAAATAGCTATAATATCTTCTGAACTTGGTCTGCACGTCTGGTTTTACTGTTTGTTGCCCTGGCCAAATAAAAGAGATGCCAGACCTGTTTTCCATCCGAACACAGTAGAGGATCCATCGTTTCTTCTGGATATCAGAGAAGGTAGCCCTGCACTAAAACTGGGAACAAGTGATGTTTCCTGCTTGACACTTGTTTCCGCGGATGATACCCTATATTATATCAGTAAACAGATTAATAAACCATATAAAAGATTTATCTGCTTCACTTTGACAATCTATCTATACTAATAACTAAACTATAATAAGCAAAACATATGATAATTTGTAATTCGGTTAACACCTTCCATTTTGGTTAACACATTCCTTTTTGGATATCCTTTAATATTAACTAATCTTAAATATTAAAAAATAATAAACAATAGTATTTTAACTTAGTTATAATAAAATAAATGAGATAGAATTTGTTATTTGGTTTACACCACATTTTGGTTATCCCTTTTAACCACTACTAGTTCTTTCAAGTCAAATTAATTAGAACGGTTAGATATAATACTAAAATTTAATTTATACAGAAGGTCTTAAAATTAATATTTATTAAATTAGTTCTAAAAATATAAATAAAATTAAAATTAAGCAAAATGGGTACTAATCTATACTAATATATAATAAGCAACCTTAAAATATTTTGTAGTTTGTAGTCTTGGTTAACCAACAAAAGAACAACTAGATCTTTTAAAGCAAATAATTGAGAATCGTTGGATCTAATATTAAAAAATATTCAACTTGGGTTTCAATAATTAGTTTTAGTATTTCAACCCAAAATATAATATAAATTCATTGGGTCCACAATTTGAATGGAAATGGTCCAAAATATCACAGCTCAAAAACTTGGCCCCAAATATCACTCCAAAACACAGTTGCGTGTAGCGTTTTGTTTTTTTTTAGTAAAGCTGCGCATTTCTACACTAGAAACAAAATTGCGTCTAGCGTTTTGGTTTACAACCGAAACACAACTTTAAACTTTGTTTTGATGTATAAAACGGTCATTTATCTTTAGTTTTGACCAGAACGCTAATATTAGTACCGTTTTGGATTCAAAAACGCTACTTAAAATTGAAATTTAAAAATTGAATCCGGCGGCTTGATTTTTAAACGCTAACGCGTTTAAAAATCAGGATAAGTTAGGGTTTAGGGTTTAGGGTTGTAAACAACCCTAAACCTCAAACCCTAAACCCTAAGTTCATATACGGTTTTTCGTCATTCCGAATATTTCCAAAACCCAAATGGAAACATTGAACCCCAAAAGTTAATTGTTGAACCACTAAATTTAATTAAAATTGGTTTTTTTAATTTTTAAAATTTAATTAAAAATTTGAATCTGGCGGCCTAATTTTTAAACGCTAACGCGTTTAAAAATCAGGATTAGTTAGGGTTTAGGGTCTAGGGTTGTAAACAACCCTAAACCCCAAACCCTAAACCCTAAGTTCGTATACGATTTGTTTATCGTTCCGAATATTTTTAAAACCAAAATGGAAATATTGAACCCCAAAAGTTAATTGATGAACCCCTAAATTTAATTAAAATAATATTTTTTAAATTTAAAAATTTTAATACCAAAAGAAAATATTGATAAATTTTAAAATATTCAATTTAAAAACAATATATAAAATTTTAAAATTTTAATAAAACGTAACTTTAAGTTTTGTTTAGATTTACAAAACGCTACTTTAATGCATGTTTACAGTCTGGTTTGCATTTTGAATGAGACAGAAACGTGACATTAATTGGTGTTTCTTGGAGCAAAACGTGAGATCCTGTTTTGTTAAACGCTACACGCTTCAACGTGTTTTAGAAAGGGATAAAAAAAATTTGAAACGCTAAATGATAATATGTTTTAGAATGATATTTGGGGCTAATTTTTTGAGTTTGTGATATTTTGGACCAATTACTCTAAAATTGTGATATTGAGGGCCTTTTTTCAAATTCATTTTAGGAAATTATTTAAAGCATAATATAACCCGGCCTAACTATTTACAAACCCATTCTAATTAAAATACTTAAAACACATAACTAATTAATTTAAATTCCAGATATAATATATTATAAACAATACTAGCCAAATTAAAGTGTTTATCACTCTCAGCATTGGTATTAGACTATTATTTATTACTATAATCAAGAAATGAAAATTTTTATCTTAAACCTTACCATTCATGTGATGTGCGGAACAAATAATCATATGAGGTAGAATTAACTATGTTCAATTTTTTTTTGCTTGAAAGATGCTATATTTGGGCCAAGAATGAAATATGTCAAAATCCATTTTAGACAACCATGCATATGAATATACTTCTAAAATACTAAGTACACAGAGATCAAAAGAATGTCTGGAAACTTTGATAGAGTAAATAACACAACACGTACACTCTTACTGGACTAATCATTGGCTGGTCGTGCACAACTTCTAAAGTCGGTTATCTTCGCCATACACTCTTACTGGACTAATCATTTCATCCTTCCGGCATCGGTTCATAGTCGTTTACAAACAATCTTTACCAGGTTCCTATGGAAGGGAGATGTTAACACAAAGGGGGGGCAAAAATTAGCTGGGAAGCGATTTGTTTGCCTTACGCAGAAGGGGGCCTAGGTTTCAAACAACTGAAAGAGTGGAATCAAGCGCAGATTATCAATCACCTGTGCAGAGTTGTGTCCAAGAGTTCAGCTCTATGGCCTCAATGGGTCAATAAAACGATGTTAAAGAAACAACACTTTTGGATTATGAAAATGCCAAACGACTGCTCTTGGATATTTAGAAATATTCTCAGACTCCGCATGCTGACTAGACAGTTCCTTTCTTACCAAATTGGGAATGGTTTAGACACTTCTTTGTGGTTCGACCCCTGGTGGCACGGTACTTGCTTTGCTGAAAATACTCATGACCGTATTATTACTCAAGCAGGTCTTTCGAGTGCAGCTTCTGTGCACTCTCTTCTAACATCTGGTTCCTGGATTCTTCCAAGACCGTCGCCCAGGCTGCATCATATTCATCCTCAACTGGCGCACTAGACTCAGCATTTCGACTATCCTAGCTTTGATCTCACCACTCCAGACGTCCTTTTATGGGATGGCATTCCTCTTCGGAAAATCAAGGCTCGCAATGTCTGGACTTCCATTCGAACTCATGCCCCGCAGGTTCCTTGGTCGAATTTAGTTTGGAATAGGCTCAGGATTCAGAGGTATGCCCATCTGGAGTGGATTCTCTGCCATGGCCGTCTTCCAACTTTTACTAGACTTGCTTCGTTTGGCCTAGAAGTGTTAAATTTTTGTACCCTTTGTGCGGGTGGAATAGAAACAGAAGCGCACCTTTTCCTCTCGTGCCCTTACAGCAGCTACATCCTTGCAAAGCTAGCGGGCCTTATTACCTTCAATATTGTGGGCTCGACTTGGAAGGAATTCCTTCTCTCCTTGGGAAGTATTTCGGACCAAGTTCATAGAAGCATTGCTCTCCTTACGGCTCAGATTTTTACTTACCACCTTTGGAGGGAAAGAAATGGAAGATTACACGACAGGGGTGTTTCAGGTCCTAAGGGAATTATTCAAACCATCATGGTGGATCTTAAGGCAAAGCTTATCAAAACGGAATGGTTCATCAAACATGCAAACTTAGATTCTTACGGGTGCCTTTTTATTTGACGTTTTTGTTTTATTTCTCTCCTTTCTTTAGTTAGTTTGGAGTAGGTAGTTTCTCTCTTTGCTTGGCCAAAGAGCAAGGGTTAATCCCTGTTTTTTTTTCTTCTTTCTTTTAATATAATACTAGCTTATAACCCGTGCGAAGCACGGGTTTCTTTTGATAGGTTATAAAATTTATTTAACATTATAATTATGTATTTATATAATCCTTATTTTTAATATTTTTTTAATTTTAATTTAATATAAATTTATATAATGAAATGCATGGTTTAAAATTTATTTTGTAAAATTCTAAATTAAAAATGTCGTTGACGGGTTCGAACTTTGAATTTTTAGTAAATTAATTTAATCATATAATATATCTTATTATTAGATCTAACGATTGTTATTTATTAATAAAAATAATGATTTGTATATATGGTGAGATATTTTTGGGTGTATATTAGTGATCTCAAGATTAATTTTAAATTAAAAAGTACTCCATGTTTTAATTACAAAAATTACTGCTAAAAATAATTACGGAAAGATATGGTGTGATATTTTGGATATATATTAATTATTGTAATATTAGTTTTAAATTAAATGGTAAAGTGTTTTAATTAGAAATAAATCTTTAGAAAAAATGAATAATTGAGTTGTTGGAGCAGAAAAAAGAGTCCAAGTAGAAGTGGATGAAGGAATTTTAATCAGAATATAACTACGTTAACATTAGTAATTAGCTTTTTGAGTTGTTTTTGTAATTTAGTTATTTATTTTAATAATTAGGATAACCAAACCTAAAACCAAAACTTAGGATAACCAAACCGAAAACCAAAACTTTCAATGTTTCGGCTTTAATATAATAGTATAGATAAATTTAGCAAAAAAAAACACAACACGTACACTGGAGGTAGTGGTCCCTCGTATGCAAACGTAGACATGCCCTGGCGTTGTTTGTGCTTGGGATTTGCAGTGCATAACACATACACCCGACCCTGACGTCTGACTGTTCTGCAGAACTCACACATCTTCTTAACAGATGACCTTACCTACATGGTTACTGCAGAATGAAACAGAAGAAACCGCTTAGGTGTTGTGTAGGAAACAGATATATACATAAACAATGTGGTAGGTGGGGTGAGAGATGAATGAGCAACAGATGGTGGTCATAACCATAAAGAATGTGGTGACATGAACTAGAAACGGCAACAATATCCGGGGGTTGCGTTCGTTTAGCATGAACAGTATATAAATGCAGAGGAGTTTTAGCAATTCTGTAGACATAAGACACTTATAATGTCATTTTCCCATTTTGTTCCATTCAGATAGTTAATTGCTTTCCTCCAAATGAAACAAAACAATTATTGCTTTCTCCGACACATATAACTCCACATCTTATCCATAAGAAAATACAATCTTATCGCTCTAACCTCCTCCACCTCCAATTCTGATTGTAGTCGGGGACATCTCAGCCTAACTTGAGAATTAGAATAAATTTTAATAATAGGCACATTGATTAATGTATTTTCAAAATCGGTGTGAACTATCAATGTTAGACAACGTATTATTGTCTCACTTAAAATTTGCTTTTCGGAAGCAAAAACACTAATTAACTTTTTTAAACACTAACCCTTTCAAGATAATATAGGAACATCCCCTGAATTTTCGATTCTTTTTTTAACTTTTTTGTACATTTACTTCTAATTTTTTTGGCTAAAGAGAAACAAATGTTTAGGGACCTAAGATATGTAGAATTATATTTATATGCATGTGGACAGCAATATTTGGGCATATTGACAAATTTAAAGCCAAAGAGTAGAGTTAAGAAGAAAAAGGGAAGAAAACTGAGAGGACACGATCCTTATATGCTGAGATAGTGAGATTCTGAAAAAATAGAAGACAAGTATCAACTTTCCCTAGGCCCACTTTACTGACAGTTGATACTTGTCTTCTATTTTTTCAAATTCTAACTATCTTAGCATATAAGGATTGTAACCTCTCAATTTTCTTCCCTTTTTCCTCTTAACTCTACTCTTTCACCTTAAATCTGTCAATATGCCCAAATATTGGTATGTCCACATGCATATAAATATTATTCTACATATCTTAAGTCCATAAACATTTATTTCTCTTTAGCCAAAAAAATTAGAAGTAAATGTACAAAAAAGTTTTAAAAAATCAAAAATTAGGGGATGTCTGTTTGCACAATATCACGCAAGCGTACGTGGTCACAAGTAATATAGAATAAAGTTGAGTTCGTTCCCACAGAGATCTGGTTATGGTTTTAATTCTGTTTTGTACCTATGTAACAATGTATGGTTATTATGCACTGCTAAGACAATTAACAATATTGGGGTTTGATTATCTAAATTAAACTAAGATGCAAACTATTAAACTAAAAATTACTTAACTAATGATAATTAAAATCGAATTACTTACGCAAGATGAACCATGGAATCCTAACTTCATTAAATACTTCGCTTAGATCTGACGCCTTTAATCACTATATGTAATGGTTATGATATCTGATCGGACAACACGAAACAAGTATCCACCACTTCTCAGTATACGAATACCAAACTAAACATACATCCACAAAAGAGATAGAAGATGAATAGACACCAATTATGCTTAGACCCTATATCTCCATAGAATTTGAAAACATAACGGTTGAAGAACAAGTTATCCATATTGATCACATAGGGCAGCATAATATCTCTATTTACGCTACAAATCATGATGTTAAAACATCAACCTATCCTATGCTAGCATGGCAAGTTCTAAATCTCAAGATTCACTCTCGCTTCACAAGAGATTAACAAATTAGATGTTCGCGACGCATCTATCAATTAAGCATAACCATACGAGGATATCAAATATACATCACACACAGATCTTTAAAGCATCAAGATACTAAGCTCCATAAATAAATCAGTTAGAATCCCATGACAACGATTAGTTCAAAATTGAACCTCTCGTCATCATGGGATCAAGTGAAACCATGATAATAAAACAAGATCTGAATAATAATAATAATAATAATAATAATAATAATAATAATAATAATAATAATGCTAGTGTTTCTAAGTAATTCTAAGTAATGATACAATTTACATGGGTAGGATGTGTTTATATAAGCTCTAGAAGTCTTATCCAACAAGAAACTACCAAAACAGAATTATAATAGAATTTCTGCAAAATACGTTTCCTAAACTGATTCTGTTTTGAAGGAAAATTCGTAACTGACTTTTCTTCAGTATTTCTGGACTGTTCCAGTTGTAATTGGACATCTGGACCACTTTAGAATGAAAGAGAATTCTGTTATCTTTGCGTGGACAGTAAGATCGTCCAAAACGGACTTGTAGAACTTAAGATATGGCCCAAACAGTGAATAAGGATTTTCTGGATAAAAATTCATAATTTCCAGAAGGGTTCCCACGCCGCAGCACCCTTTCCAGGCTGCAGCGCGCCATGCTTTCTGTCCAAGATTGTAGAAAATCTCTCAGGCTTCGCGTGAGTTGTAAGATCGCTGAAAACGGACTTCTAGAACTCCAGATATGGCCAAAACAATGTAGACTGCGCAGCCGACCCGGAAAATCCGATTTTTAATCAAATTAACCTCCAACTCTCTTAGCTCTGCAAAACTCAATGAAAACACATTAAACACACCACATACTTGAGGTCAAGTAATCAATTTAAGCCGATACGAAGCATTCCAAGTGGATATAAAATCCACTTATCAATGTCCCTATATTATCTTGAAAGGGTTAGTGTATAAAAAATTAATTAGTGTTTTGCTTCCGAAAAGCAAATTTTAAGTGAGACAATAATACATTGTCTAACATTGATAGTTTACATAGATTTTGAAAATATATTAATCAATGTGTGCCTATTATTAAAATTTAGTCTAATTCTCAAGTTAGGCTGAGATGTCCATGACTACAATCAGAATTGGAGGTGGAAGAGGTTAAGGCAAGGAAAAACGATAAGATTGTATTTTCTTATGATAAGATGTGGAGATATATGCGTCGGAAAATCAACTACAAAATCATCTATATATAATCAAATATACACCAAAAATATCTTCAAAACTTCTTTATCTCTAAATATTAGAAGTCAATGAAATTTTTTACAAACTTAATTACATCACATACAACCTATACACACACAATTACAGTACAAACATATACGAAGCTAACCTATAAACATAGCAGACAATTCAACCCTTGCATTATTTGGATGCAGTGTTGGCTTCCTTATTTGAACGAAGGGTTGGCTTGGAGGGTTGGCTTCAATATTGTACAATTAAAATTAAAAAATATGGATTTTTCAAAAAGTGAGATCAAATTTTTTACACTAAAATTTTTAAATAATTAAAAAATTAAGAAAATTTTCAATAAATTAAAAAATTTGCACATTTATAAAACTTTTAATAAAAAACTAAAATCCAAAATTTTCAATTCACAAATTTGAATTATCACTACTGCAAACCGCCAAACCACTATTGCAAATTTTGGTTTGACAAAAAATTGGAGCAAATCTGAGGAGCAAAAAAAAACCATAAGACCATACAATTGCCATAATAACTATTCTGGAAACCATACAATTTAAGCGTAGACCATGTAAAACCAAATAATATCCGATTCAAACAGTACGACCACCATTAGGCACAAAGAATATAGAATCAGCATTGCCTGAAGGTTTTATCGAAAGGATTCAAGGAAGACGTGTAGTCAATGGGTTCAGCAGCAACTAATATTTATTTTAATTTATTTTGCCTCATTTTCATTTGATGATAAACACTACAAGAAAAATGGCCATTTACGACGAAAATTTTACACAGAAATCGTCGCAATTGGTCCAATTACGACAAAAAAATTTCGTCATTTTTGCTCGAGTCTTAAGTTCGGATTTTCGTCACAAGTAAAAATTCCGTCACAAGTATAAATTTTCGTCATAAGTTCAAATGCGGGACCCACTTTTTCCAATAAAATAATAATGAACTTACGACGGAATAAACCGTCATAAGTTAGTAACTTATCACGGAAATATCGTCGAAATTTAAACAATGGGACCCACCTCGAATATAATTATAACAGAACTTTCGACGGCACAATCCGTCGTATGTTAATAATTAATGACGATTATTTCTGTCGCAAGTTCACCACAATTAAATTTGGGAAAAAAAGAATAAATAAAAGATGAACAATCGTCATAAATTACCCAGAACATCATCGCAAATTACCAAGAAAATCGTCTTAAGTTACCTATAAAAGCGTCGTAAGTTAACCTAACCAAGAACAGCATTCTGCTGCTTTTTCAGGTTCCAGCCATTTTTGGCTTCCAAATTAAATCCAAAAACATCCCAATGTGCATACAATCCAAAACCACAATCAAACATGAAAGTTTGTAACAAACATCCATGTAATTAAACGAATCCAAATATAAAAAATACCAAATTTACATAAATATTATAATAAATCCATATTCGACCACACAAAAGTTTAAACCATCCAACAAAAGTATAGATCACGTACGTTACATCTACAAACCAACATTAGTTCACAACATAACTTAGATTAACTTGCAAACATTCATAGTCTAAATTAAATTCAGACATAATACCCAACCCCTAATTTTAGGACCGCCATGAGACACGTGAGGCATAGCATTCGTATCATGGTCAGATTCAGTATCCTCATCATCGGGCTCGCCATCGTCAACATGGTGATCATCATCGGCTGGGGCCTTCCCCTACAATATACAGAAATAAGGATGTCACATACATTCATACAAAATCAATTAAATAAAGTTTAATATCTTAAAACTCTATATAAAGTTGTCTCCTATATCTTATTAAGTTATTATTCATAGTTAATTCTCATGCAACTTATTAATACTAATAATAAGCTATAAAAAACGCATGATTGATTTATCTTGGTTAATATGGACCCTGCCAGTTCATATTAAATATTTTGTGGAAGATTTAGCTTATGTGTGTGATATTGTGTGTGTGATCTTTTTTAATCCATTGTGTGTCACAGCCACTTACAGATGCCTGGTACTATTCAGCCTCCACAAGTTGTCAAGGTATGATTATTATATTATTGTACATCATATCTGCAAAACTGAATGGAGACTAATTAAGACATTGTACTTTTGTCGCAGGCTTATCAGTCAGTTCAATTGGAGCCAACTTATCCAGCAGGACAAGATTTGGCACTTCCGCCTACAACACCTATTTTCGGTTTGTCTGATTCTTTAAACTATAGATTCAGGTTAAAAATTCCAAGTAGAAATTGTTATAGCAAGGTCTACTCTGATGGCCTCAATCAAGATAAATATTTTTTATTTAAAAGTTCTCAAAGAAAGGAAATTCAAGGTGTGGAGAAGTAATAGGCACAGATTTGTGATTACAAGATACATCAGATAGATGCCAAGTTAAGAGAAACATGGATTTAAGATAATTAACATTTTTAGACAACACAAGCTAAATTTTTCTCTTTTAAGTAATTTTTACGATTGTTGAATTTTATTGTATTATTAGGGTACTTATTACTACTGCCTTTGTTTTTTATAGTTCAGGACTCATTTTTTTTTATTTTATTTCATGTTTATTTAAGTGTATGTTCATATAGTAACTTTTGTTACGTAATAATTGCAGCCAATTACGGGACAAATTATCAACCTAACAAAAATATCCTAACAAAAAAAGTAAATGGGACAAATTCTCAACCTAACAAAAAAAATAGTAAAAATAAGTAATTTTACCTTCACTACACCAGGTCCATCCTTCTTATATGCGTTGTTCAGTACCTAAACCGCGACCCGAACAATGGCATGTCGCGTCTCTCTAGCAATCGGATGGTCTGAAGGTACCGAAGAGTCTCCTTCCACCATATTGCGTACTAAGAGACGAACCTCCTCGGCTGTCAATGTGTACTCATCCGGATTGGCTCGGGCCTGGGCCAAGGTCTCATCCACAACCATTATAAACATATCATCTTGTAAGCGAGCCAAGGCAGATCTACCGGAGCTACCTTCCCCTTTTCGAGGTGGTGGAGGACGTGCATCAGACCCTACGCAAATATACAAATATCATTAGCGATATATATAGTTGTCATGATACCATATAAACTAACTGATATATCATCACAAACTAAACAGAGGAATTATAGAGAGGATGAGTTAACATAAGAGAAACAGGTGAGAATCAAGAATCTAGAGTTTATATAATATAGCTGCAATTACAGGTCAAGACGTTATTTTCTGTACCCAGCTGACTCCAACAGCTTATAACTACTGTTACTGCCTAAAGTAGATTTAATCGAATTCTGAATTTTGCCAATTGTTTCAATTAAAATTTACATATATGAACTTCTATGAGCTGTTGAGTAATAGCTATAGAATGTGTAGCGTTTATTGGATGGATCCATAACAACCAACTGAATTTGGTAGCCCAAACCCCAACATGGGAGGTTCTACGACGACAAAAAATGTGGGACCAGTTATTTAGCCGTTCAATTACTGATTTTACTTTGAGGAGTGGAGCACTAGATGATGGTTGTTAATGGTGGAGTATCGGATTCTTATTCTTCTGCAAATGGCAATGAATTTTCTTTTCTAAACAAAAAATATAAAGATACAAGATTATACGAGACAGTATAAGACTAGTAAGAGGAGAACTAGCAAGGCAAAACCGGTCCTTGCACTAACTTCATGAGTTTCTTTGAATACATCTTAATATTTAGATGGAATATAAATTCCATTTTGCAAAAAACTGAGGCAGATGATATCATCAGAATTTTTTCTTGTTAAATCACAATCAAATTAATATTTAGGATTCATTACCTTATTTTAAAAAGTCTGGTTTGTGAATTTCTTTTTATTAAAGTAGTTTTCAATTACTATATTATTCTTATGCCTCCAATGCAAATTTGCAAGAACAAAGTGTAGACTGTAGGTGGTCTTTTACTGTCTTATAAATATTTTACGCATAAAATTGTGATATCTAGACAACTCTCACAACTAAAGTGTAGGCGCATTAAAGAAAATGAGTAGACATAGAAGCTTTTGATTCAACATTTAGTTCTCTTTCATCTATTTAGTTCTCAAGAAAGTCAATTATTTAGCTCTCTTTTATCTATTGTTTGTAAAGATTGTTAACTTATAAGTTTCCAGAGATGCGAACAACTATCGGGCTCTCAGGGTATGAACTGAATCCACCAGGAGAATAGCCATGTGTCCTGTGGCTGTGAAGATCAGCAGCTTCTCAAAGTGGAAGAATACACCTCCCCGCATTGTCCCAAAGAACACACTCAGAGTTTTCATCTTCGTCCCTAAGCCTACGTCGGATTCCTCCATTAGCACCTCGACTACTTCCTCCCCTAGAACCAGCACCACTACTCTCTCCGCTACCACTAGCACCGCAACCGTACCCCCTAACACCACTTCCACGGGTGTTCCCCTGGCCACCATTGTTACCACTACCCTGATCATTGGTTCCCCGACCACCACTGCCATCATTGGCCCCTGGGCCACCATTATCATTGCCCTCCGAGCCACCATTGCCACTGCCCCGACCACCGCTTCCTTGATTAGCATCTACTCCATATTGTAGAATCTGCCTCCACTCATCATCCGAAAGATTACACTCAGAGTTTTCATCTTCGTCCCTAAGCCTACGTTGACCTCCTCCACTAGCACCTCGACTACTTCCTCCCCTAGCACCAGCAGCACTACTCTCTCCACTACCATTAGCACTGCCACCGTGCCCCCCAACACCACTTCTATGGGTGTCCCCCCGACCCCCGCTGCCAACATTATCCCCTCGGCCACCATTGTTACCACTGCCCCGACCACCACTTCCTCGGCCACTACCAAAACCCCTTCTACTCGCAACTCTCCTCCCTGTCATCATCCCAACAACACTGAAAAGAAAAGACATATACCATGGTAATAAAATATATATAATAACAAGAAAAATTTAATTCAAGTTGTCCTACTCCCAAAATAGAACCCAGAAAAACTACACACAACTAGCACACTGCACTGGTTACGAGTATAACTATTTCTAAGAAAATAAGTGTACATATTAGCTTTTAATTACTTCAAGTTGAAACTAATATATAACAAATTATATCCAGAGCAAGGCGTGTGCAGAAAAACTCACAATTAGCAAATAAATAGCTTACGGCTAAAAAGAGTGCAATAATCACATACGAGGATCAAAATATAGATACCTAGTGAAATATATAGATACCCAGTGAAATATATAGATACCCATTAACATATAGAAGGTTTAAAATCTGATTTTTAACCATAACAAGAGATACCCAGTGTTAATTGTGTTAATAATATGACGAATTATATATACATACATGCATGCTATCAATAGAGTAAAAAACAACCATATAGCAACAAAAAATGAATCTTTTACCTTGCAATCACAAAGAAAAACGTGAGAATCATTGTAATAGGTTTGAGATCGGTTTAAATTAGTTGAAATCGGCTTGTAATCGGTTTAATCGCAGCAGCCAGCAGAAGAGAGAGAGAGAGAGACCCAAAAAGTGAAAAGGAGTTAGACTTTACCCAAAAAGTGAAAAGTATAAGGTGTTTATGCTAGGGTTTAGATAATACAGCATCGTTTTGATCTGTTTTGAGATGATACGGCGTCGTTTTGTAGATTGAGCGAATCGAACCATAGTCACACGTGATGGAGGTTGAGTACTAAACCAATTGAGACAACTACATCTTGGATAAATTTTGGGATTAATCTTACATACAACAAACACATCGTATTTTACAATATATTTATTATGATTATATAATTTACTAACATTTAAATCAATAATTATTTTTATTCTTATACATGTATTTCCCAAATTTTATACACACCCAAAAAGTCATACCACCAAATTTTGAATTCAAATTTTGCCATTTTTTGTATTTTTTAATTTTTTAATTAATTTTACAAACTAGTTAAAAATGGGGAAAAAATCAAACAAATGGAAATTTATTGATAGTAGGGTAACATTCATCACACAAGTAGTGGGTAAGAACACTTGGTTGTGTATGAATTTTAGTTCAAAATTTGGTTTTTTCAGATTTTTATTTAATTTTTGATTTATTTTACAAACTAGTTAAAAATGGGGAAAAAAATCAAAAAATTATAAAATTATTTAAAATTAGTGTATAAGTAGGCACTTATACTTCTACTGGTCAAAGTATTAGTTGACCGCTAAATTACTAATCAAAGTAGTAGTTGGAAAAAATCGAAGCACGAATCAAGCACGAAACCCTCTTTAGGGGTAATAATAAAATTACTAGTTGACTATTAAATTATCAAATCAAATAAATTTATTTTTTTCTGAAATTTTGACAATAACATTAAAAATGATGGATCTTAACATCCGTACGGATGGATCATCGAGAATTGTTTTGAAAAAAATCGAAACATGAATCAGGAACAAACCCTATTTAGGGTTACTAGTCAAAATAGTAGTTGACCGTTAAATTATCGAATCAAATAATTTTATTTTTTTTAAAAGTGTTGGCAATAACTTTAAAAGGAATGGATCTTAACATCTATACGATTGGATCGCCGAGGAATGATTTGAAAAAGTTCGAAACACGAATCAGGGACGAAATCCTTTTTAGGGGTGCTACATTTTTATTCGTTATTTTATATTTTTAATGTTGTTAATCACTTTTAAGTAGTCATATAATATAACTTTTACAAGATTTAATATTAATATAAATTAATCTATATGGTTGATGCATACATAATAAGAAATTTTTTTAAAAACACTAACAATATTTACGACGAATTAAGAAGATCGTTATAATTCTGAGTAACTTATGACGGATTTTTCGTGATAAGTTACCCAGAATTATGACGATCTTCATAATCCGTCGTAAGTTACCTAGAATTCTTATGACGATATTCTTAATCCGTCGTAAGTTACCCAGATTTTTTTGGGTAACTTACGACGGATTAAAAATATCGTCGTAAGTTACCCAGAATGCAGCCTGTAGCTTTTTCTCCTTTGTTGCCTTTTACTATCAAAATGGATAACACTAAAATGACCATTTCAACGTAAACCAGAAATTATAATTAACAAATAAATGACAGAAACTATAAAATCTAGACAACCAAAAACATTTATAATCCTTATATAAGAAATTTGATGGAGGCGGATTTGTGATTATGCCATCCTGGGGCAGAGCCTGTCGCACTTGTGCGGTTTGCCTTGGATCACGTGGTTTGCAGGCTATTGCGTGAGCCCATGGGTTTACCCAGAGCGCACCCGAAGGGTAGCGGCTGCGGGTTCCCATGTTAAAAAAAAAAATTTGATGGAATAGCGATAAATCCATTTTCATTCACTTAAAATTAGAAAGTAGTCTAGAATGATAATACCATCCAATTTTTTTTGCACCAATCCATAATATCATATGTTTACAAGATTTCCAAACCTTCAAATTGCTTAAAAAGTTGCGATGGTGAAAAAAGTTAGTTTGAAATAGTGTTAGTGAGCCGAAATCCATTTTAATTCACTTAAAATTAGAAAGTAGCCTAGAATGTTAATACCATCCAATTTTCTTGCACCAATACATCATATCATATATTTAAAAGATTACCATGCCATCAAATTGCTTAAAAAGTTGCGATGGTGAAAAAAGTTAGTTTGAAATCGTGTTAGTGAGCCGAAAATTCATTTTAATTCACTTAAAATTAGAAAGTAGCCTAGAATGACAATACCATCCAATTTTTTGCACCAATACATCATATCATATGTTTAAAAGATTACCATGCCATCAAATTGCTTAAAAAGTTGCGATGGTGAAAAAAGTTAGTTTGAAATAGTGTTAGTGAGCCGAAAACCATTTTAATTCACTTAAAATTAGAAAGTAGCCTTGAATGTTAATAGCATCCAATTTTCTTGCACCAAAACATCATATCATATGTTTAAAAGATTACCATGCCATCAAATTGCTTAAAAAGTTGCGATGGTGAAAAAAGTTAGTTTGAAATAGTGTTAGTGAGCCGAAAATTCATTTTAATTCACTTAAAATTAGAAAGTAGCCTAGAATGACAATACCATCCAATTTTTTTGCACCAATACATCATATCATATGTTTAAAAGATTACCATGCCATCAAATTGCTTAAAAAGTTGCGATGGTGAAAAAAGTTAGTTTGAAATAGTGTTAGTGAGCCGAAAATTCATTTTAATTCACTTAAAATTAGAAAGTAGCCTAGAATGACAATACCATCCAATTTTTTGCACCAATACATCATATCATATGTTTAAAAGATTACCATGCCATCAAATTGCTTAAAAAGATGCGATGGTGAAAAAAGTTAGTTTGAAATAGTGTTAGTGAGCCGAAAATTCATTTTAATTCACTTAAAATTATAAAGTAGCCTAGAATGACAATATCATCCATTTTTTTACACCAATACATCATATCATATGTTTAAAAGATTACCATGCCATCAAATTGCTTAAAAAGTTGCGATGGTGAAAAAAGCTAGTTTGAAATAGTGTTAGTGAGCCGAAAATCCATTTTAATTCACTTAAAATTAGAAAGTAGCCTAGAATGATAATACCATCCAATTTTATTGCACCAATACATCATATTATTTAAAATTAGAAATCCTAGAATGCTATCATAGATTTCTTACTCATCTTCCACTTCAATGCTATCATAACCATCTTCTTCTTCTTCACTTTCGCTTGCATTTTCTTCCTCAACTTCACTTTCTACTTCGTTCTGTTGCTCTTTTTCTTCTTCTAGATCTTCTTCCATGTCGTATTGCGAAAAGTTAACAAATAACGATGTCGAGGTAAAGTCTAATGCAATGGTATTTGAGACTTCTTCTTGAAGAGGTTCTGCGTCAACATCCTTTGTTCCTCCACTCAACAATTGAGGTCTACATGTGATGATCGTGTGAATATTACTATCGGGATTCTTCACACTAGGAGCATAGTACACTTGTGTGGCTTGACTTGCTAGAATGTAAACATCATCTCCTCCTAGTTTTGAACTAAGATAAATTAGGAGCACCCCATTTTTGTCTTTCTTTACTCCCCTAACATGATCATACCAATGATATTTAAATAAAATCACTTGATTTCCGCCACCGTATGTTAGTTTGAGAATATCTTGCAAAGTCCCGTAGAATTGCTTTCACTATCACCATAACAACTGCCCTTCACAAGGACCCTAGAGCTTGATCTTCCTTGGTTGAATAAGTATCCATTGACCTTGCATCTTTTATAAAAAAGCACATAGGAAGCTGGGCCTTGCAACAAATATTGATATCGCTCGTAGTTGTGTTGTACCTGAAATGGAATAATCTCGTCAAACACAAGTACATAAACAAATTTAAAAATTACATAAGTTGTTGTGCATTTAATGAAATACCTTATTTTCCAACCATGTTGCTAAATGAGTTTTTAACATTTTATCCATCTCAGCATCACTCAATATATGTGCACTATGATTCCGAACCTCTTCTTCGAACATTCTGAAAAAGTGATCATTTTATGTTAGTGCAGAATATTTAAAAGTGTTAAAAATGAAAAAAAATACTTGAATGCTTATGTGATATAAGGTGCCAGTTCAGGCATGTTAGTGAGAACATAATGTTCTGCAACATGTAGGGAATCCACATCTAAATGGAAACCAGTACATGCTCCCAAGAGCTGTACCGGATATGTGAATGCTACCAGTTTATTTGGATCCCGTGAGCGATCATCAACCACATTTCGACCTACCAAGTTGTGTGATGTCTCAACTTCATATTCGAAGTACATGGAACAGTTTGTCAACTCATCATGTGCATACTTTTCTGCAATGGAACCTTCAACTTGTGCTTTGTTCCCTACTTTTTGTTTCATTTTGCGTTGTAGCCTTTCAATGTTATACATCCACCGTTGTAGGACAGGGCCACCAAGTCTGCACTCTTCAGGTAAATGAACGGGAAGATGCTCCATTTGATCAAACATGGCTGGGAAGAATTTAGTCTCTAAAGTACAATTGATCCCGGCTATGTTTTTTTCCATTTGCCTCAAATTTGATTCGAGTAGTGTAGTTGAGCACAAGTCTTTGAAAAAATTTGAAAGATCACAAAGCACTTTGTTTATATCATCCGGAAGAAGTTCACGAAATGCAGAAGCAAATAACTTCTGCATAAATACGTTACAGTCATGGGACTTCATGCCTTGGAATTTCAGCTGAGCTATCTTACAACATCTCTTCAAGTTTGATGAACAACCATCGGGGAGTTTTAATCGATGCACCCATTTACATAACAATTTCAGTTGATCTCGGGTGAGTTCGTATCTAGCTCTAGGCCTCTGTTTACCATTCATCCATAGCTACTGCAAGATACCTATTTCTTTCAAATCATCTCTTGATCTTGTGGTATTTTTTGTTTTGGCACTACAGATAATAGTATGAAATATGTTTTCAAATACATTTTTCTCCGTGTGCATGACATCAATGCAGTGACGCAGGCGAAATGAATCCCAATATGGTAAGTCAAAGAAGCTAGTGGCATGCGTCCAGTTGTGTAAATCCCCAAATCCATCTGCCCTTTCTTTGTTGTGTAGCTTCCCGGGTGGTGGAAAAGTGATACTAGCACACATGTTATGAACAATTCGGCCTCTTCTTCGAACTTTTCGACGTTTGAGTAGGAATCCCTTATGTAACCCATAAAAACTGGACTTCCTGCTGCATGGTAGTTGCTTGGCTTTAACATCGCCCATACAAACATGACAGGCCAACTTCCCATGGGTTGACCATCCACTAACCATACCCAACCCGGAAAAGTCAGTGATAGTCCATAACAAAGCTGCCCGCGTCATGAAATTAGTCTTCGTAGAAGTATCAAATGTGTGCACCCCAAGTTGCCACAAATTAAATAGCTCATCAATCAAAGGCCTAAGATAGACATTAAGATTCCTCCCAGGATCATTTGGACCAGGTACCAGTAGTGTCATGTACATATATTGTTCCTTCATGGACATGGTATGTGGAAGGTTGTACACAAGTAGTACAACAGGCCAAACTGAGTATATAGTAGAAGTGACATTGCTGTACGGGGGGAATCCATCGGTTACAAGGCCAAGTCTAACATTATGAATTTCCGCTGCAAAATCCGGATAGTTCTTGTCAAAGTCCTTCCATTGTTCTCCATCTGCAGGATGACTAAGGACCCCTTCAGTCACTATTCTGCTCTTGTGATACTTCATATGCTCGGCTGTGCGGGTAGACATGTACAAATGCTGTAGACGAGGAGTAATTGGGAAATATCTTAAGACCTTTCTCAGAATGGTATCGCTCCCTCCATTAGTTGCAACTTTGTATCGGCTCAACTCGCAGTACTTGCAATTTTCCAAATCTTTATCATCACCGTAGAACAACATGCAATCAATCTCACATGCATGTATTTTCTCGTATCCCATGTTCAGCTTCTTGACTATCTTCTTCACAGCATAATAATTAAAAGGGAGCTTATGCCCCTCGGGAAACACATCTCCAAGTAAAAGGAGTAGCTGATCAAATGCCTTATCACTACATTTATTGTGATTCTTCCAATGTAGTAATTTCGTAACAAACTTCAATTGCGTGTACTTGGTATTGCCCGGATATATAGGTTCCCCGACATTATTCACATTGTCTAAGAATTTAGATGCTTGCTCGTTCGGGTCCTCGTCGTTGCTAATTTCCTCTCCAAAATATTCCCCTCTAAAGGCATCCCTCAACATTTCATATTCATCATACACATCTTGACGATCATTCATTTCTTGAATTTCTTTTTCATGAAAACGCCATATGGTGTAGCTCTCAAGAAAACCGGTAGCATATAAGTGAAACTCAACATCAGGAATGAGTTGAAAGAGTTGATTCATACATGTATTACACGGACATCTAATCAAAAGTTCCGGATTATCCGGTTCCTTACTATTATTTTTTGCAAATGCCAAGAAATAATTAACCCCTTCAATAAATTCTTTCGAAAAACAATAACCACCGGGATTAGTTTGTTTAGAGATCCAACTAGTATCGTAAGACATCTACAAATATAAAAAAATATGCGAATCAATTACACAAGTGCACACATATATATGTTGAACATGTAATGAACTTATAAATAAATCACATATATTTAAATGCAATAAATAAAGTAGCGGAGATTGAATCCTTACATTGATGATTGTTGTAATCGTTGTTGCTATGTCATGTTATGTAGTGAATGATATGAAGATGTGTTTTTATTTAAAAGAAAAAGTAGGAGGAATGTAATGTTAGAGATTAGGCAATAGTTTGGAATTTTACACAGATGAACTTACGACGGAAATTCCATCATAAGTTTTTTAAAAATATTATTACGCACAGCTACAGTAAATGCAAGTAGGTGGCATTCACAGTGGTTGGTGAACTGTGAACTAACTTATGACGGAATTTTCGTCATAAGTTCATTTCTACACGACATCATTTTCTACATTAAAAAAATTAATTCACTTTATAATTAAATTTAATTCCAATATCCAAATTTACGACGGAAAATCTGTCGTAAGGTAACTGCTAAATGGATTTGCGACAAATTTTCCGTCGTAAGTTAATTGCCAAACTACGTCGTTCCCCCTTGAAAAAAGTAATATATTTTGACTAAAGTTTAACGACGGAAATTCCGTCGGAAGTTCACTGTTAACCAATTTACGACGGAATTTCCGTCATAAAGTAAGCTTCGAAACGTCGCTGTTTTTTCTAGCTGGCTTAGTCAGCTAAATTCAATAAATTGTATTAAAATAACAAAATTTACGACGAAAATTCCGTCGTAAGTTAGCTGCTAAAATGAATTTATGATGAAAAATCCGTCGTAAGTTCAATGCAATTATTTTTCGATTAAATTTTAATTGGTTGAAGCTAAATTTTATTAATAAAATATTTATCTTACGAAGAATTTCATTTTCGTCGTAAGTTAGGCGCGAAATTTACGACAGATTTGATATTCCGTCGTAAGTTCGGCGCGAAAATTGTTTCCGTCATAAGTTGGCCGTCATAATTGGCCAAATTTTTTTTGTTGTGAAACAATAATGGTGTTGTAAATGCTGCTAAAACTTAAATTACGCTAATGAGCTAAATTAAATACTCCGTTGACAAAGCACTGCTAATCGATAAAAGCTTAAGTGGTTTGAAATATAACTATCATTTATGCTTAACTGGCAGGGCTGAAAGTAGAGTACAGACTGGCATAGAGCATGCATAATGTTAATATCAATGTATCAAACAATAAATGCAGAAACTGCATACAGATCACACCTTGCATAACTTACAGAAAAATACTTACTAACGTAATACTTGCAATTAGTTTTGTTTGCAAGGCTCTACAATAGTCCCACCAGCTATGTCACTAAGAAATTTGACCTTATTACTGTTGGTTTTTGGTTACTGGTGTACGATTATCTCATTGTCTCATTTGCAAGAACTTTACTAACAGGTCACAGAAATGGCATAAGTCAGTGCTGAACATAGGCACTGGTCTCTCCTGTCTATCTTTGCCAGCAGGTTCTTCATTACCTGGATACTAGACAACTTGATTTATGGTCAGTTTGTTCAGGCTTTATGTATAGAAATGTGATCGTAAGATGATATCATATTATATATCAAGATGGTATTTATACAGATTACAAGTGCAAACAAAGTGATAAACAATGTGTTAAAGTGTGCTAACAGCTATGCCAAACAGCTATGCTAATGTGCTATGCATATGATGTTGTAGATGTGTGATACATGTGATCTAGGCTGTCCATGTGCTAGCCAAGACTGCCCAGGGTGTACAGATCAGATGAAGCTATCCTAACATTCCCCCTCAAGATGGAGATCGGTAATGAACTCCAATCTTGTCTCTGAGATTCTGAAACTTGCTACCTGTAAGAGATTTGGTCATAACATCTGCTAGTTGATCCTGAGAATTAACATGTATAACACGAAGGTAGCCTTTCTGAACAAGATCTCTGACAAAATAATAATCAATAGCTAAGTGTTTCATTCGAGAGTGAAAAACAGGATTAGCACTTAATTGTGTAGCTCCAACATTATCGCAATATATCACTGGTCCTGTTAAGGATTTGACATGAAGTTCACGAAGAAGATTGCTAACCCAAATGATGTCAGTAGCAGTGGCAGCAACTGCTCTATACTCCGCTTCCGTTGATGATCGAGCTGTTGTGCGTTGCTTCTTCGAGCACCATGAAATTGGATTTTTACCAATATATAAAATGAATGCAGTGTTGGAGGACCAATCCTCTTTGTTGCCACCCCAATCAGCATCAGAATAAGAATGTAAGGATAACGGAGAATCCTTATAAATCTGAACACCATAATCAGTAGTTCCTCGAAGATACCTTAACAACCTTTTAACAATGGACCAATGCTCTGTCGTTGGTGATTGCATATATTGAGACAACTTATTAACTGCAAAAGCCATTTCAGGTCGTGTAATCAACAAGTATTGTAAGCTTCCAACAACCATGCGATACTCTTTTGGATCTTGTAATAGTGTGCCAGATGTTTTGGTTATTGAAAAATTAGAAGGCAATGGTGTCGAAACTGGTTTTGCAGTAAGCATGTTAGTATGAGCCAACAAGTCAAGTATGTATCTCTTCTGTGATAAAAGTACACCACGATTATTCTGAATAATTTCAATGCCAAGGAAGTAAGATAGTGGTCCTAGATCCTTAAGTGAAAATCTTTGAGAAAGAGTTTTCACAAAGGAATTTAAATGATCTGAACTGGAACCTGTGAGAATGATGTCATCGACATAGACTAGTAGATAAAGAACAACATCACCTTGTTGGTAGACAAACAATGAGCTATCTGACTTGGAATTTTGAAAACCAACCTGAAGAAGAAATTGTCTAAGTTCATGATACCATGCACGAGACGCCTGTCTTAATCCGTAAATTGCTTTCTTCAATTTACAAACATATGTTGGAAAATCCTTGTCAACAAATCCAGGAGGTTGAGACATATAAACATCTTCATATAAAGTACCTTGTAAAAAAGCATTATTAACATCCAAATGTCGTATCGACCAACCTTTGGTTATGGCAATGCTAAGAACAACTCTCATGGTAGTAGGTTTGAGTACCGGACTGAAGGTATCATGAAAGTCAATACCAGGACGTTGGTTGAACCCTTTTGCAACTAAACGCGCCTTGTACCTGTCAATTGAACCATTAGAATGTCTTTTATTTAAAAACCCATTTGGAGTCAATGACATTCTGATCACAAGCAGGTGGAACAAGAGCCCATGTATTATTACAAACCAAGGCATTAAACTCTTCACTCATTGCTTGACACCATTTCGTATCACGTAACGCTTGTTTCACCGATGTAGGTTCGGTTTCTTTGTGTGTGTCAAGCTGTGCAGTGAGATTTAACTTCTGAACAGGTTTCCTGATGTTGTTTTTCGAACGAGTAGTCATAGAATGAGTGGGAGGTGGTGGTAGCAATGTATCAGATGAAGCTATGTCTGGTGAGACTGGAGGAGAAGGCTGTGAGCCTGCTGAGGAGCCATGATCAGGTGAAGGAGACAAATGCACTGTAGAAGGAGTAGATCGTACCAAAGATGGAGTGTTATTTGCTGCAAGTGGAATAGTGAGCACAGGTGGTATCCAGTCACAAATTGGACTTGAACAGGGGTCATCTGCCGTGGAGGGAGTATGCTGAAATGGTTTAATTGTTTCAACAAATTGGACATGTCTAGAAACATAAATCCTCCCAGTGGAGAGATGATAACATAGATATGCACTTTGAGTGAGTGAATAACCTAGAAAGATACAAGGGACAGACCGATTCTCTAATTTATGAGTAATGTATGGACGAATCCAAGGGTAACATAAACTACCAAAAATTCTGAGTTTAGAATAGTTGGGTTTGTGATGAAAAATTCGTTCATATGGTGAGGCAAGGTCTAAAACTTTGGTTGGCATACGATTTATGAGGTAAACCGCAGTAGAGAATGCATATGACCAGAATTTTATGGGCATGAATGCTTGAGTTAAAAGACTAAGACCAGTTTCAACTATATGTCTGTGCTTTCTTTCAGAAATCCCATTATGTTGAGGAGTGTGAGGTGGTGTGGTGAGATGAGATATGCCGTTGGTAGCTAAGAATGAAGAAAGAGCAATAAATTCTCCTCCATTGTCACTGTATAAAGTTTTGATTTTACAACCGAAGTGATTTTCAACAATTGCTTTAAATGTGATGAACACCTCTTTAACTTCAGACTTAGCCTTTAAAGGATAAAACCAAGTATATCTCGTATAATGATCAACAAACACAACATAATATTTGAAATTATTAATAGATAGCACAGGAGAACTCCAAACATCAGAAAAAATAATGTCAAGCGGTTGATTAGAAGATAGAGTGGATTGAGCAAAAGGGAGTTTATGTGATTTATTACAGGAGCAAGCATTACAAGAACCATCCAACAATGCACTAGACTCCAAATCATTTGAACGAATAATATGCTGTAAAATGGGAAAAGAAGGGTGTCCAAGGCGTTGATGCCAACTGGAGGTACTGGTTTTTGAAGTAGAAAAGACTAAGGGTGGTGATGACAAAAGTTGGTTTTGAGGCCATTCATACACTCCATCCTTGATTGATCCCTGGTGTAAAATAGTTTTAGTGCATAGATCCTTCACCTGAAAGTTTTGAGGAAAAAATTCAACAGACACTTTGTTAGAAGCACATAGTTGTGATACCGAAATCAGATTTTTCTTAATAGACGGAACACATAAAACATCTTGCAATTGAAAAGGCTGTGTAGAGGAAGGTAGAGAAACAGAACCAGTATGAGTGATTGGTAGGCCAGTACCATCACCAATCATGATGTCATCAACTCCTTCATATGGCGAATGCAAAGAGAGATTATTGAGATCAGTCGTAATGTGATGACTAGCACCGCTGTCCAAAAGCCAAGATGGTGGAGTTTTATGTGCGGTTGCAACATTGGCTTGAGGGTTATGGACCTGAGACTGACTTGGAACAAACTTATAAGTTGGACAGCGTTTAGCAGTGTGACCTTGAACTCCATAAATCTGACAGAAACCTTGATAGGGTCGAGGAGCTCGATTATTGTTGCGATAGTTGTTCCGATTATACTGAGAGTTTTGTGGTTTGTTATAGTGAGAGGGTCGAAAGTTGGGTTTGGTAACAACATTTGCAGTGGCTGGAAAATGAAGAGAATCAGTTTTGGTGGAGGTAACTTCAAAAGTCAACAGTTTTTCATGGAGTTCTTCAAATGAGACTGGAGTGTCGCGAGCTTGTAAAGCTCGAGCAAGTTCCTTGTATTCATCTCCTAAACCTGCAAAGATAATGTCAATGATATCTTCGATATCCATAGGAGAACCTAACAAAGAGAGTTCATCAGTTTTGGATTTGATGGTTTGCAAAAATTCTGTGATTGATAAGGAGCCTTTAGAGAGGTCCTTGATTTGTTGTTTAATGTGTTTGATACGTCCCTTGGAAGGTTTGGCATAAATAGAGGTTAAGATGTCCCAAGCGTGTTTAGAGGTTGTGGAAGTATTGATGAAAGGAACAATGTTCGGGGAGAGAGAGCCAACTATGGCATTGAGGATCAGTTGATCCTGACGAACCCAAGCTGAAAAAGCTGGATTAAGGCTGGTAGTTTCACCAGTTTTGACAGTGGTTGATGGACAAGATTTGGTACCATCAATATAACCAAGTATATCATAACCAATAAGCAGTGTTTTGAATTGAAGTTTCCAGGAAAGATAGTTATTATTGGTGAGCTTGATTGGAGTTTGAAAGGTTGTATTAATGGTGATCAAAGATGTAGAATCGGCAGCAGAAGCCATGATGGTGATGAAGAAAGAAAAGAAAAAAAATGTGGATCGAAAAGCTATGGCTTGAATGCTCTTGATACCATATAGAAATGTGATCGTAAGATGATATCATATTATATATCAAGATGGTATTTATACAGATTACAAGTGCAAACAAGGTGATAAACAATGTGTTAAAGTGTGCTAACAGCTATGCCAAACAGCTATGCTAATGTGCTATGCATATGATGTTGTAGATGTGTGATACATGTGATCTAGGCTGTCCATGTGCTAGCCAAGACTGCCCAGGGTGTACAGATCAGATGAAGCGATCCTAACATTATGTTGTGCGCAAATTGCTCTGCACAAATTGACATGACAGTGCTCATTAGCTAGATATAATATAATGTTGTCATACCTAGTTGTAGATTTCCCTATTACAGAACATTATTCAATGTCAAAAACTGTCATGGCCATTTCAATTATGAAAGCAAGTGATGTGGGTTCAGCAGAAAAATAAAGATGGGAGTATAACAAAAGAATGAGTAAACATGAGTTCCCTAGAAATGACAACCCGGCGACAAGTTCCCTAATTAAAAAGGCTTAAAGCTTCTCTAAACCCAACAAAATGTCTGTCATGTTTTGATCAAAAAAAGAACTAAAGACATCTTAATCACATGCACAAAAATATACAAAACAAGATTAAAGGGAGCAAATCATACAGATCTACAAGAACAACAAAAATGTATATTTCATCACATTATACGAAAGATAGGAAGAAAGAAACGAGTGAGAAGTAATGATCCAAGACGGAGTCGAAATCTGGATATGGACAGTGATAGCCATGCATGGGTACATACACAATTAATTCCCTTTCCCACCCATATCCCTATTCCTACCTCTAGCTGCCTATTTCTACTCCCATTCCTTGTTCCTGTTTATGTATATGCGCACCCAGAGGAGTTAACCCAGTTACACATGCCGGAATGTGATGAAATTGTTTTGATTTAAATTGTCGCATTTTAATAGCGTTTAAGAGTAATAGTCTAATATTTGGAGTTTATTTAGAGCATTCCCATCCATTAACGACCATCAATCCGTTAATTCGTCGATTTACTTAAAATAGACTTAAAATGACAAAAACTAAATAGATAATAGTATACAAATTGTCAAATACAGAAAAATTGCCTAAACCATTTCCAGAAACAAGATCATCATTGATCATCCTAATTGCAATCTCGTTTTAATCACAATTAACTCAGCAATTATAGTGTAAATTCAATTTCCGATCACATTCATGCAAACTAAAGCATCAACACAACTACACAAGTTATAAAATTCAGACTTAAATTTACATACAAAAATAAACAGTAATCGGGGCAGCTAAAACAATTACAAGTAAAGCTAATTAGAGCATCTCCACACTACAAGAAAAACGGCCTTTTCCTACCGTTTATTTCCTACCGACGCATTTCCTACCGACCATTTCCTACCGTTTTTCAAGTCAAACGATTATTTCCTACCGGACCCATAGCCGGTAGGAAATGCCTCCACATTTCCTACCAAAGTTAGTAGGAAATGAGTCGAGTGGGACCCGCAAGGCCACGTCAATGTCCGGCCGCAATGAAACGACGTCGTTTCACTCATACCATTTCCTACCGTCTCACTACGGTTGGAAATGAGTGACACATTTCCTACCGACATCGGTAGGAAATGAGTGTTGTGTGCCCCAAGTGCCATGTGGCAGTGTAGCTTTATGTGTAGCATTTCCTACCGTGTGTAGGCGGTAGGAAATGCGTCGCCTATTCACCAGCAAATGTCTACTTGGCGGCTTCTGATTGGTTGACGTGTCGGTGGACATTTCCTACCGATGAGCGGTAGGAAATGAGCTGTGCAAAAAATTAAAATCTTATCTACTAAATAAAAATAAAAATTTGTGAATTACATTAAAAATTTAAATAAAAAATCGGAAAAAAAGATAAAATTCGAATTAAAATACATGAAAACGCAAATATTAATACTCACTATTTTTGTGATGTATGTCACACTAGATTCACTAATTTTATTTTATTTTTTACTTTAACCCATAAACTAGCTTTCGTTTCGGATTCTTGATTCGATTATTTTGAAATAAAATTTCAACGATCGAACCGTACGGGAGTCAAGATCAATCTTTTTCAATGATATTCCAAAATTTTAAAAAAATAATAAATTTATTTGATTAGGTAATTTAACGGTCAACTAGTACTTTGACTTTAACCCCTAAACTAGTTTTCGTTCTCGATTCTTGATTTGATTATTTTGAAATAAAATTTCGACGATCGAACCGTACGGGAGTCAAGATCAATCTTTTTTAATGTTATTCCAAAATTTTAAAAAATAATAAATTTATTTGATTAGCTAATTCAACGGTCAACTAGTAATTTGACTTTAATCCCTAAACTAGTTTTCGTTCCCGATTCTTGATTCGAATATTTTGAAGTAGAATTTCGACGATCGAACCATACTGGAGTCAAGATCAATATTTTTAAATGTTATTCCAAAATTTTAAAAAAAAATAAATTTATTTTATTAGCTAATTTAACGGTCAACAAGTAATTTGACTTTAACCACTAAACTAGTTTTCGTTCACGATTCTTGATTCGATCATTTTGAAATAGAATTTCGACGATCGAACTGTACGGAAGTCAAGATCAATCTTTTTAAATGTTATGCCAAATTTTTTAAAAAATAATAAAAAAATTTGGTTGTGTAATTTAACGGTCAACTAGTAATTCGACTTTAACCACAAAACTAGTTTTCGTTCCCGATTCTTGATTCCATTATTTTGAAATAGAGTTTCGACGATCGAGCCGTACGGGAGTCAATATCAATCTTTTTAAATGTTATTCCAAAATTTTAAAAAAATAATAAATTTATTTGATTAGTTAATTTAAAGGTCAACTAGTTATTTGACTTTAACCTCTAAACTAGTTTTCGTTCCCGATTCTTGATTCCATTATTTTGAAATTGAATTTCGACGATGAACCATACGGGAGTCAAGATCAATCTTTTTAAATCATATACTAAAATTTTAAAATTTTATTTGATTATGTAATTAAACGGTCAACTAGTAATTTGACTTTAATCCCTAAACTAGTTTTCGTTCCAGATTCTTGATTCGATCATTTTGAAATAGAATTTCGATGATCGAACCGTACGGAAGTCAAGATCAATCTTTTTAAATCATATACTAAAATTTTAAAAATTTTAAAAATTTATTTGATTATGTAATTAAACGGTCAACTAGTAATTTGACTTTAATCCGTAAACTAGTTTTCGTTCCCGATCCTTGATTCGATCATTTTGAAATAAAATTTCGACGATGAACCATACGGGAGTCAAGATCAATCTTATTAAATCATATACTAAAATTTTAAAAATTTATTTGATTTTGTAATTAAACGGTCAACTAGTAATTTGACTTTAATCCCTAAACTAGTTTTCGTACCCGATTCTTGATTCGATCATTTTGAAATAGAATTTCGACGATCTAACCGTACGGAAGTCAAGATCAATCTTTTTAAATGTTATTCCAAAATTTTTAAAAAATAATAAATTTTTTTTGGTTGGGTAATTTAACGGTCAACTAGTAATTTGACTTTAACCACTAAACTAGTTCTCGTTCCCGATTCTTGATTCGATTATTTTGAAATAGAATTTCGACGATCTAACCGTACGGAAGTCAAGATCAATCTTTTTAAATGTTATTCCAAAATTTTTAAAAAATAATAAATTTTTTTGGTTGGGTAATTTAACGGTCAACTAGTAATTTGACTTTAACCACTAAACTAGTTCTCGTTCCCGATTCTTGATTCGATTATTTTGAAATAGAATTTCTATGATCGAAGTACGGGAGTCAAGATCAATCTTTTTAAATGTTATTCCAAAATTTTAAAAAAAATAATAAATTTATTTGATTAGTTAATTTAAAGGTCAACTAGTTCTTTGACTTTAACCTCTAAACTAGTTTTCGTTCCCGATTCTTGATTCCATTATTTTGAAATGGAATTTCGACGATGAACCATACGGGAGTCAAGATCAATCTTTTTAAATCATATACTAAAATTTTAAAATTTTATTTTATTATGTAATTAAACGGTCAACTAGTAATTTGACTTTAATCCCTAAACTAGTTTTCGTTCCCGATTCTTGATTCGATCATTTTGAAATAGAATTTCGACGATCGAACCGTACGGAAGTCAAGATCAATCTTTTTAAATCATATACTAAAATTTTAAAAAATTATTTGATTATGTAATTAAACGGTCAACTAGTAATTTGACTTTAATCCCTAAACTAGTTTTCGTTCCCGATTCTTGATTCGATCATTTTGAAATAGAATTTCGACGATGAACCATACGGGAGTCAAGATCAATCTTTTTAAATCATATACTAAAATTTTAAAAAATTTAAAAATTTATTTGATTTTGAAATTAAACGGTCAACTAGTAATTTGACTTTAATCCCTAAACTAGTTTTCGTTCCCGATTCTTGATTCGATCATTTTGAAATAGAATTTCGACGATCTAACCGTACGGAAGTCAAGATCAATCTTTTTAAATGTTATTCCAAAATTTAAAAAAAAAAAAATTTGGTTGGGTAATTTAACTGTCAACTAGTAATTTGACTTTAACCACTAAACTAGTTCTCGTTCCCGATTCTTGATTCGATTATTTTGAAAAGAATTTCGATGATCAAACCGTACGGGAGTCAGGATCAATCTTTTAAAATTTTATTCCAAAATTTTAATAAAAATAATAAATTTATTTGATTAAGTAATTTAAAGGTCACCTAGTAATTTGATTTTAACCCTTAAACTAGTTTTCGTTCCCGATTCTTGATTCTATAATTTTGAAATAGAATTTCGACAATCGAATCGTATGGGAGACAAAATCAATATTTTTAAATCTTATTCCAAAATATTTAAAATTTAATAAATTTATTTGATTAATTAATTTAACGGTCAACTATTAATTTGACTTTAACCCTTATTTATTACAAAATAATTTCAACCTTTTTTATTTATTTTGTTAAACTCGTTGTATATTAGTGCGCGTAGTTCCAAAACAAAATTATGCACTTACAAATTAATTTTTTTTAAAAAAATTATTCACCATCTTTAACAACTTAGCTTCCACAACTTATGGTTGTAGTTTAGGGGTTATATTTAGGGTTACTAGGGTTGGACTTTATTTTTTGAAAAAAAAGTTTTTTGAACGATTTAACCATACGAATCTCATTATCACTGCAAATTAGTCATGTGTGAAAAAAATTGTGATTTTTAAAATTCATTTGACGTGATTTTATAAGGAAAAACCCCTATTTTAACAATAATTTGTACTAATCCATTTTTCTAGTTCTATTTTTTAACGATCCAACCATGAGAATTTCAAGATCACTGTGAATTAGTGACATTTGCAAAAAATTGTGATTTTTAAAGTTCATTTGTAAGGACTTTTTAAAGAAAAAGTGATAAACAAGGTATTGTGGTAATATAATTTTAGAGTAACATTAAAACACAAGAAACACTTTAGCATAATGGTTGGAGGTAGTACAAATTTCGCTGGAGATGTGGGTTCGAATCCCTGCTGTCTCATTTTTCATTTTTTTTCCCATTTCCTACCGGTTTACGGTAGGAAATGGTATCATGCGGTAGCAAATGATAATTCACAAAAAATTCAAAATGAGCGCCTAAACCAAAAATTTGAAATGAGCGCCCAAATCAAAATTCAAAATGGCGCCCAGAGTCATTTCCTACCGCAAGTCGGTAGGAAATGATAATTCACGAAAAATTTAAAATGACCGCCTAAACCAAAAATTCGAAATGAGCGCCCAAATCAAAATTCAAAATGGCGCCCAAAGTCATTTCCTACCGCAAATTGGTAGGAAATATAGAAGTGCGGAAGGAAATGTGTAATTCAAAGTTATAAAACAATAACTTTCTTCATTCCCCTTCACTTCAACTCTCTTCTCCACCTCTCCATCTTTTACCATTCTTATCAACTCTTTTCATTTTTTTCATCTCGATTTTCTTCTTCATCACCATTATTTAGGTACAAATCTTTATCCTCTTTTATATATCCATTTGATTTACATATAATATGTGTGTGTTTGTGTTAGTTCAATTTGAATAATATTTGTATGTTTGAATTACATATAGTATTCTTCAATTTGATTAGTTCAAACTTTCATTTTGTTTGCTATTTGAGTTCATTAACTTTCATTTGTGTATGTATATATGTATAATTTTTTGTTCCATTTTTTATGTAAATTGTTAGGACTTGATACAAATTAGAAGAACTTTTCAGAAGAAGGATAAAGAAAACTATTCAGATGAAGGCGATGTTGAAGGCAATGACAAAGACAATTATAATGACCACTTCAAGAGTGATTAGTTTAGGTTTTTAAATTTTTATTTTGCTTTGTTGTAATGGTTGTATTTTAGTACATTTGTACAAATATTTTGTAGATGTAACTTTAATTTGTTAATTTTATGGTGATGAAGGCGGATTACGATTTATGATAGATGTTTGATTTTTGGTTTTGATTGTATGCTTGTGAATTAGATATTGATTTTGTTATGCAATGTGTATGCTTTTGAATCAATGAAGAACATTTATTTTTAAAAAATTTGCTCAGTATTTCCTACCGCCTTCAAGCCATTTCCCACCGTTATTACAATTCGAAACCTAGTATTTCCTACCGTCTTCAAAACATTTCCTACCGCATTCATAAGAACGGTAGGAAATAATAAATAGCGGTAGGAAATGGCCGGTAGGAAATGGCCGGTAGGAAATGCCATTTTACAAGGTGTCTGGAACAATTCCTACCGAAGTGTGCAAAAGTGGTCGGTAGGAAATGGCTCTGCACTTGCTACAATTTCCACGTTAGCAGCTGACGTGGCTGATGACGTGTGCGGGGCCCGCCCACGTGTCATATGACATGGCATCTGACATGTCGCCACATCATCGTCCAAGTTGGCATGTGGGTCCCCGCCATGTGGCATGCCACATCATCATGTGGGACCAACGTTGACCCGGTCAATATCATTTCCTACCAAAGTCATTTCCCACTTAAGCATTTCCTACCGATTTTGGGCCTTTTCCTACCGATTTGACGGTAGGAAAAGGTCATTTTTCTTGTAGTGCCAACGGCATTAGGTATAATGATTAGCTATAATAGGTGTTAGCTAAAATTTGTTGAAGCTGTAACACATTGTGCTCCAGTGGTATTAGCAATAATGGTTAGTTATAATTCAAAAACATTATTTTATTATTATTTTGGTTCACCTTTATCGTTACTTCACCATGGATATAATTTAAATAAGGTAAAAAAGTGACGTGGATATTTTAGATAATGGCTACAGACTCAACAGATATAGAAGATGAAATAAAGGATATCTATAATTTTTGCTAACAGGTCTTGTGGTTGGAGGGGTATATTTTTTAGCTAATATGTATATCATAGTGCCACCTAGACTTTTTACCTAACAGGTAGTGATGGTTGGAGATGCTCTTACCAATCAAAATGACACATATACAAATAGAGAGGAGGAGAGAGTGAGAGGGGGAGAGAGAGAGAGTGAGTGAGAGAGAGAAAGAGAGAGAGAGAGAGAGAGAGAGAGAGAGAGAGAGAATAAAATTGAGAACAAAATAAGCGCAAGCCGGGGATTAGAAATGCTCAATTATATACTCCCTCCGTCCAATGAATTGTATACATCGGGACGTGGCACACATTTTAAGGTTCCTAGCTATTATAGTTAGATAACTTATTTTTACAATTTTCTTTTTTTTGTATAAAAATAGAACAATTCTATTTTTAAACAAAAAAAATTGTAAAAATAAGTTATGGAGCTATGTGGGTGTTTGGGGTATCTTAAAATGAGTAACTTATTACTTAAAAGCATAAATGTCATATAAGTGATAAGTAGATCAGATCTTATAAGTCAGTAGAGTGTTTGGTAAATCAGAACTTATAAATCAGTAGAGCATTTGGTAAATCAGAACTTATAAGTTTTTTAGTATATATCAATCGATATCAATGGATAGATCTCGATGAGTAGAGAAATTTGATATATACATATCAATTTTCTAATGAACAGATCAAAAGATATATGATTTTGAAGATTTGAAGGATATTATATATTGCGTGTATCGAGCAATAAGTTATAAGCATAAGTTAAATGTTGATATCTAACATTCAACTTATCAACATATAAGTTATAAGTTGAGCTAAAACTTAAATAGACAAACACCCCCCATAAGCTCTTATGGGTTTATAAGCCATAAGCCACCAACTTTATGATAAGCCAAACAGCCTCTATACTAGTTATGCACCATAAAATGCGTGTCAGACACTTTAAAAGAAACGTATATAAATGAATGGGAGAGAGAGAGTAATTATATAAGATAGGAACCCCTTCTCACAAGCACGGATGGCAGAAAAAACCTATCCACGGATATCCGATCCGTTTAGATTCGAATGGATCTTACCGAACCTGATTTTTGGATTTGGATTTAATTTTCAAGCCCGAAAAAGTTTGAATTTGGATTTGGATATTAGCCATTTCGAACCGAAACCCGATCCGAAATCCAAATCCTAATCAAAACCTGAAACCCGAAAAAACCCAAATAATATATATATATATATATATATATATATATATATATATATATATATATATATATATATATATATATAGGCTCATGCTCAAAAGAGAACCCCCTTAAAAAGAGAACTTAGAGAACTCCCCATTTAACCTTTAGATTTATGATCTAATGGCCCCGCCAGGGCCCCCTCATATAATAAACATAGACACTCAAACACATTAACAAACCCAAAAAAAAAATTCAAAAAAAAAATGGAAATTTTATAAAAAATATACAAAAAATGGTATATATAAAAAAATATATTAAAAATATATTTTTTGTATTAAAAAATAAAATAAAATTTATGGACCCCAAAGACAGGTCAGATGAATTCTAAAATGAATTTGAGAATGAATTAATCAACAGTGTAGATGAAGTTCTCTAAGTTTCCTATATAAAAAGTTTTCCCTAGATCCCTACTCTATATATATATATATATATATATATATATGGGGAACCACATATTTAGGTAACTTAGTAACTCCATTAGACACCATAGATTATCATTAAAAATAAACGGATAGGATTGATTAAAAAAATGATACCAGGGGCATAAATGGAAAGAAGACAGTTACACATTAAGATTGTTCTGTAGTTCTGATTGTAAAAGAGACGTGAATGAAGAAAAGGTAGGGAAGCATCACGTGAGATCTCCGTTTGATTAACAGCCGTGGATTCAATTCATCGTCTTCTCCGCCCATTATCACGAACCTCCCTCCTCCTTATATCACTACTGGAAAAGCCCCCTACAACATCGGTTTTTGGCCGATGTTAAAAGTATTTCAGAACCGATGTCTTTGTCAGTGTAGATAAAGGGGGGGGTCTTTAACATCGGTTCCTGACCGATGTCAAAGATGTCTATAAACATCGGTTCCCGCAAAGAAACTGATGTCTTTCCTACTGTTTAACATCGGTTTCTAAATAAGAACTGATGTTTAATACAAGTTTAGACATCAGGTCGATAACTAAACGATGTTTAATAATACCTTTAACATCAATTTTTGTAAAACAATGGATGTCTAATATTTCCTTTAACATTGGTTCTTGTTACAAACTGATGTTTAATACTTGTATATGTACCACCTTTAGCATCGATTAAAAGTTTTAATATGATGTTATTTCTGCTTTTTTACATCAATTTTTACTTATATATGTTATTAATTTTGCTTGATTGCATGCATTATTCCTCCTGTGTATTCAATAGCTAGAACCAAAATAACAACAAAACAATTAAACAAATAGAACTTGGATGGCATTTCTCAGCTATTCATTACCAAATACAAAATTCCTTGCAACAAAACAAGAAAGTTTAGCTCCAATCCAAGATTACCATCTGACATACATAACTAACCGGCAAACTTTTAAACCTAAAAGAATCCAAGTTTTAAATAAATCAAACTATCAAACAACCCACAAAACTAACCACTAACCGACGACTCTAAACATAAACCAAATTAAGTACCAATATTCCAACAATAGCAA
Organism: Saposhnikovia divaricata; assembly: GCA_036435485.1. NCBI lineage: Eukaryota > Viridiplantae > Streptophyta > Magnoliopsida > Apiales > Apiaceae > Saposhnikovia > Saposhnikovia divaricata. The sequence continues at coordinate 245,709,242 of CM071594.1, read as the reverse complement.
CCACCAGATACATTGTCAAAACCAAACTAGTTGAGGTACGTAGCTAGAATCACAAATCACTTTACTCTAATTTGTCTTCGATGAACTTGATGGTCTCCATACGCACCTCATCAAGCTCATCAAGCTCCTCCATCGTGTAAGATTTTCCATACCTTGTACATCTATCAAGTAAAACAAAAAACATTAAGGCCACACGAGACCTGGTCATCACCTTCTTTCACCGATCTGATGTCATACATGTGTGGTATGCCTGCTTGACAACACAACAGAAATCAAAGTAGGAATATTTGATTATATCTTTTTTAAAACTGGGAAATTATATCTTTTCTAGTAAAATCTGTCAGAAAATATTGCTCAAGGAGAAATATCTGAAGTTTTATTTTTGAGAGAGGGGTTTGACATGGCCCCTTCCTCTGATACTCGAACAGATGCATATACTAAGACTCGAACCTTAACCTATTGTTACCAATAAGATAATTATATTCACTATGCTATAACTTCTAATACTTTCATAACTGTGACTTGTACTTTTTATTACATGTAGAGTGATGGTCTTGGGCCTTACAGTTTGCATTTTTCACTTGTATCATATTGTGTGGTTAAATTAGAAGTATTATCGTGCTTAAGAATCCCAATATTTAACAAATTTGCATAGCTACTTAAAAAGGGACGATGAACACTTACACCAATAGAATAGAACCCTCGCACTCTGTAGAGGAATAAAATATGCCTTGCCCATAGTTGCTGTTGTATAATAAGAGTTGCTCCGAAATGAAGATGGTGACGAGGCCAGGAGATTCATAGCACTTTCCCCGGATTTGTTACGTATTTGAGCAAGTCCATGTCCATAGTACTACAAATCAAATATTCTTGTAGTGGTGCCTGCATTTTGAAACCAAAGTCATCATATCAACGGGATAGAGGCAGTAATATCCAAGAATGAGATAAAAAAATAAATTGTTACTGAAAAAGTAAAAATGAAAACTAAACAAAACAAAACAGAAGAAGAAATTAAAAGAAGTAAGACTTACGATAGTATACTCCCATAATAGCAGCATGAAGAACAGTGCAACCATCTTTTTTCTGCGTTGTACAACCTTCTTTGTTACTATTCAGAATTTTAAAGAAAATTTTCCATTTTCCACATGCAGCCACCAAGAATAGTGTCGTTTCTCCTGGAAGCATAGATCCCCTTGAAATAAGCAAAAAAACAAAAAATATATAGAAATTAAAACACCTCAATTGAATGAAATCAAATCTGGTTAGCAGAATGTTATCATTGTCTAATCCATTTCAGTAGCAATTGCAAAAAAAGTTGTTATATACAAAATCACAGATGTAAATGTGCGGCTACTAGTATCTAATGCACTGGATATGAAATCAATTAAATTACTAAATCTGCTGTTCATCTACCTTATAGACAGGCTTATTTCCAGCAGGAGAAATTGGTCCTTCGACTCTCTTTCCAGGTAGCCACAACTGAAGTGCAGCCTCAAAAGCTCCTTCGACACCTCAAAATTAGTTTGTAAGTGCATTTTGACTAATATATGCAACAGCTCTTAGGGGTACAAACTCGTTCATTCTGTGACCATTGTAAGTCATACTCCCGTAAATCTAAAATTACAGAATTACAAACATTAAATTCTCAAGGTGCACTAACCTAACAAGGGATAATCCCAAAAAGATAAACTCAATATTAAAAGAAGCTATCAATTTCATACTTTCAGATTAAAGAACATATCTGCTATCAGAAAATATGATGAAAGTAAAGTTGCTCTAGAGAAGAAACAGATCCATGACATTGTCAAGAAAACATATATTTAATTTCTCTTTTAACTTTCAATGAATAATCACCTTTTAAGTTATACATTTTAGGTCGGGGGCTGAAACTATTTCACATGCTTGAAACTACATTCTACCAAGAAAGCATTAAGTTTCAAACTTTTGCAATAAAATCAAAATCTTGAAGCTCCAACTCGTATAATACAAAAAAGGGGAACCAAATAACATAGAAAAACCAATTAAACACAAGTGTATATATATATGGAGAAACTAACAAATTTATACAAGTGTACACAAAAATCACGAACAAACATCCCAAATAAAGTTAATTTAAAGAAATTTACCAGTGTATACATCTATATATACATACAAAGAAAACTCATTTAAAGAAATCTCAAGGAAAGATGGAGAAGAAAATTAGAGTTATCTTACTAATTTGAAGCAAATTCCAAACTCAAGAAAGGCCCAAATCTTTTCAACAAAGCAAAGTTAAATATCAAAAAAAAAAATTAAAACTTTCTTACTAATTCCAGCTAATTGCAGACCCAATCACACCAAACAAAGTAAAGTTGGGTCCAATCGAACCTAACTCCAAGCCGCGATTTAGATTAATTGAAGATATTCTTCAATTAGGGTTCAAATTTGTAAGTGTGGGTAATATAATAGATAAAATTAGGGCTTGAATAAAGATACAGTTAGGGTTTGGACAGAGATTGTGAAGGAGATGCACTAAAGATAAAGATTGTGAGAGAGAGAGAACAAGAGAAGAGAAAGAGAGATGGGAGTATACTTTGAATAATGGGGGAGAAACGAGAGACAAAATTTTGTGAAGGGGGAAATAAAATTTTCGTTTAAGGGGGAAACTTTTTGTGTAATAAAGGGGGGAAAGTGAGATACGGGTGTTTTTCAATTTTTTTAAAAATATGAATAGAAAACGGTTATTTTATTAAGCGATGTCTAAAATATGTTTTAACATCGTTTAAAATAATGTCGATGATAAAAAATCATTTAACATCGGTGACATTTCTAACCGATGTTAAAGGGCTGATGTTATATCTACCTTTTCTAGTATATAAAGAAAATTGTTTACCAATATATATACATACACCCCCTCACCTATACATACACACAGAACAGTTGATTACCAAAAACAAAACACACGGACAGTTATCAAAAACAAACAATTCAATTGAAAAGATTGTTCTGTAGTTCGGCGAAATTAAGATTAACAGAAATTTTCGAGCTTCGATGCCATGTTTTAGACCCTTGTGCTTCCGTTATGTCCTATTAATCAAAACTCATTTGCCGATTGTCGATGGGTGCGTCCTTTTGGCGGCGTGAAGAACAATGATGAGAATTGTAGTTCAGGCTTCTTCAAATCAAGTGTTTAAACGAGTGTTCTGTATTTTTTTTTAAGATTGTTCTATATTGTCCATTGTTCTATTTCTAGTTTTAATCTAGTTTTTGGGGTTCTGTAATTCGTTTTATCTTTTTCACATGTGTTCTATAAATTCAGAAATGTCCTATGGCTTCTTCAAATCAAGTGTTCTGTATTTTTTTAAGATTGTTCTGTATTGTCATTTGTTCTGTTTATAATGGGTTGATATTTAAAGTGTTTTGTATTGTAGAATGTTCTACAATTATGTGCTGTGGAGAACAATTATGTTCTACAATTATGTTCTGTTCTGTAATTCATTTTATCTTTTTCACATGTGTTCTGTAAATTCAAAAATGTCCTGTATAGGTGCTGTGCTCTCACATGTTGTAACTGCCCCACGTACATAAACATCTGTCAGTGTGAATATATGGGGGTTTGACATTGATTTATAAAAAGACTGTAATACCCCCATAAGTTAAAAACACTTTAAATCTCAGCCATAGATGGAAAAAGTAATCCAACGGTCTACATAAAGTTACCCAGTTACTCAAATAAGAAAGTTCCTAATTGAGCCAAGGCATATATATATATATATATATATATATATATATATATATATATATATATATATATATATATATATATATATATATATATATATATAACTGGTAGGAAGTTAGTTAGGAGCCCCCTGGATATCCCCATGTTTCATTGCGGACGCCCACCATGTTTCGTGGCGGACGCCCGCCATGTTTCAATGCGGACGCCCGCAATGTTTCAATGCGGACATAAATTTGTTAAAATTAATTAAAAAAGAGAAAAATAATATAAAATTTGAATTAAAATTTATAAAAATTCAAATATGATTACTCATAATTAATTCTGTGATTCATGTTACATTTGATTCACAAATTTTCTATTTTTATGATATTTCACCCTCTTTTTAACTGGTTTGTGAATTACATTAAAATTTTAAATAAAAATAGAAAAAAAGATAAAATTCGAATTAAAATACATTAAAACGCAAATATTAATACTCACTATTTTTGTGATGCATGTCACACTAGATTCATTAATTTTATTTTTTTAACTTTAACCCCTAAACTAGTTTCGTTCCCGATTCTTGATTCGATATTTTTGAAATAGAATATTGATGATTGAACCGTATGGGAGTCAAGATAAATCTTTTTAAATGTTATTACAATATTTTAAAAAAATAATAAATTTATTTGATTAGGTAATTTAACGGTCAACTATTACTTTGACTGTAACCCCTAAACTAGTTTTCGTTCCCGATTCTTGATTCGATATTTTGGAAATAGAATTTCGACGATCGAACCGTACGGGAGTCAAGATCAATGTTTATAAATGTTATTCTAAAATTTTAAAAAAATAATGAATTTATTTGATTAGGTAATTTAACGGTTAACTATTACTTTGACTTTCACCCCTAAACTAGTTTTCGTTCCCGATTCTTGATTCGATATTTTCGAAATAGAATTTCGACGATCAAACCATACAGGAGTCAAGATCAATCTTTTTAAATGTTCTTCCAAAATTTAAAAAAAAAAAATTTATTTGATTAGGTAATTTAACGGTCAACTATTACTTTGACTAGAACGCCTAAACTAGTTTTCGTTCCCGATTCTTGATTCGATATTTTTGAAATAGAATTTCGACGATCGAACCGTACGGAAGTCAAGATCAATTTTTTTAAATGTTATTCCACAATTAAAAAAAAATAAAAATTATTTGATTAGGTAATTTAACGGTCAACTATTACTTTGACTTTAACCCCTAAACTAGTTTTCGTTCCGGATTCTTGATTCGATTTTTTTGAAATAGAATTTCGACGATCGAACCGTACGGGAGTCAAGATCAATCTTTTTAAATGTTATTACAAATTTTTTTTAAAAAAATTATAATGATTTGCTAAAATTATTATTAGTTTGTACAATTATTTGAAATTTTAATTAAAAATATAAAAGCAAAATCTGAATTTAAAATATACTTATACTCATCTGAATATTTTTAAAAATATAGTATTTGAATATTATAATTTTTTAAAATTTTCATTAAATTTTAAACAAATAAATAATGGATTTGAGAAAAAAAAAAAAAAAAAAAAGGAAGGTGTCTGCAATGTTTCATTACCCTTACTCTACCCGCATTTCATTGCGGGTGTCTGGCTCAACCCAACCCGGTTATACGTACAACCTAATACAGAGTCCGATTATACACACAAATTATCAATTAGGGTTAAGGCGGTTTCTTGGCAATTTCGCTGATTTCTTGACGATTCGAGGCGATTAGGGTTCTTCATTTTCCTCATCTAGTAATTTTATGTTCTCTTACACACAAATCAATTGCATACTTCAATTATACTTCAATTTATATTCAGTTTTATTCCCTTTGCCTGTTTTGTTTTTTGTTTTCTCTTTATTCTTCTTTGTGTATCATTCAATTAGGGTTTCATGTCTTCAATTCGTGGACTAAAAGTTAGTAGCATTCAAAAACAAGTATTTGTAAAACCTGGGGTAACTTTGATTTCTTGGGTGCTTTTGGTTGAACCAACTCATTGTGTGATCTATGGAGAAATTTTGTGTCTATTACTTGAGTGGAGACTAAATTACCTTTACCGTCTTTTTTTTACTGTATCAATTGTTTTCCATTATTGTAGAGCTGCATTTTTGCGAGGATGCAAGTAACTCTTGAGAAATTTTGAGTTTTTTGCTGTGTGTGAAGACTAGCATTACTTTTAGTGTCTTGGGTTTACTATAATTAGCACTAGTATAGACTATAGAGCTGCAGTTTGTAGAGGATGCAGTGTGTGAACCAATTACATTTACACGGATCTTGAGAATTTCACATTCATCTTTTTATATGGGGCACACAAGCTACATACATGTATTCAATTCAAAATCAAATCAACCAAAATTCTGATAATGAAGTCACTATACATGGCACACACGTAACATATTTATACATATTCATTGTAATTTTCAGCCTAAATAAGTATAAAAAAATTTAAAATTTATAAAAAATAAATATTGATTTTAATTTTAAGCTAATAAATATTTGAGGGTGAAGAAACTTCAAAGTTGTCATAAACAAGATGGTGGGGTTGATTGTGGCGTGTATGTTTGCAAGTACATGGATGCCAACCTTCATGGATTAGACTTGGGGCAAGCAAAGTGGCACACTACCTTGGATGTTACAACCTTCGATATCGCATAGCACATGAGATAAGATGCGGGGAAGCACGTTAGATGCCTGACACGTCAATCAGGTCAGGCAAAGGTTGACACCTGCCATGTTTCATTGCGGATGCCTGCCATGTTTCAATGCGGGCGTAAGGGCTACAGCCAAAAATATTTTCATTATTTATTTTTATTTTAAATAGAGATTTTGCTTTCTTATGATAATTATTATTTCAAATAAATTTACAATCTAATAAATGTCAACTCAATATCACTATTTTTCTATTTTCTTGATTTTTCAATAATTTTTAACTAGTTTATGATATTAAAAAATTAATTAAAAATGAATAAAAGATTAAATTTGAATTAAAAATTCATACACACTCAATTAGTGGTAGTCACTGATTTTGGGATTAATGTTAACTCAATATCACTATTTTCCTATTTTCTTGATTTTTCAATATCTTTTTATAATTAGTTTACGAAATATATTAAAAATTTAATTATAAAAGGAAAAAAATGGTTAAATTCATACACACTGAATTAAAAATTCATACACACTCAATTAGTGGTATTCACTAATTTTGTTCTATTTATTTTTATTTTTTAATTAATTTTAAATTTTAATTTAATTTTCATAATAATACGCCCGCCGTGTTCCATTGCGGATGCCCGTCATGTTTCAATGCGGGTAGGGGGCCCAGGGGGCCCAGGGGGTTATCCACCAGGGGCTGTGGAACGGGACCCTATATAATTTTATATATATATATATATATATATATATATATATATATATATATATATATATATATATATATATATTTTATAATAATTAATAGTTTTTTTTGTTTTGATTTAAGAGTATACTAATTAGTAATTATACTATAGTCTATTGACACGGTCACACGGTCATACTCACTACTCACAGACACAGTCACTCACTCAGCCACTCTCAAACTCTTATAACATGGAAGGCTGATATTAGATCTCTTTTGTCATCAAGTCTAGTTCTTAGCATCCATGCCTTCACTTCTGCTGTACAGTACTTGAGACATATTTATGGTTAATGTTCCTGTAATTGTTAGTGGTGTAACTTTGACTTATTTATTTTCATGTTTCTAGATATTTATTTACAATTGTATTTTAACTTTTATGAAATTTAGCTTAAAAACAAAGATTGCTACTTATTTACAAGAATTTAAAAATTTGGGCTTCGATAAACCCGAACCCGATCCAAACCCGGTGGATTGGGTTTGGATTTTGATTTTTCAAATCCATTTGGATTTGGATCGGGTTTGAGTTTGGTAAAAACATTCGGGTTTGGATATCTCATATATCCAACCCAATCCAACCCATTTCCATCCCTACTCACAAGTCACACCTCAAAAACCTTCAACAACTCAACCCCTATTAAAAAAATATTTACCAAAAGTGATTCTTTATAACCCAGCCCAATCCAATCCCTAGCCCCCAACCAAACAGACTAATGTATTTAACATCTCTTACTCAAGGTTCATTATTTGGATCGAGGAATAGTTCTCGTTCTTTTTTCACCCATAATTGTAAATAATTTTTAATATTTCAATAAATAAAAATATTGAGAATATGATAGACTTAAATTTAAGATCTTTCACAAATTTTCGAATACACATCAATTTTCGAGTCCCACTATTATCAGCTTCATTCAAAAGATTTTGATACCCTTTATTTTACGGGAGATTTTGATGCCGTATTAAGTAATAAACTAATTCAAAATTTTAAGATATTAAATAAACAGATTTATCGGAATCGTATTATGTATTCAACATTTATCCAAATTTTATCATAGAAAAATTAAGTATTAAGTATATGCTCAGTTTTTTCATTACATCCCTCGAACTAAATACAACACCAGTGTTGAACCTTTGTAAACGGTTCTGTCAAATGATTTCAATATATGTAACATGAAATATATCTATGAATTTTTTTTACTTATATATGACGTGTCCCCCACACCCATAAGGATATAAATCTTAAGTACATGTCATGATAAAAAAAAAAACTTGGTTGATAATGATAACAATATTTTGACTTTATTATTATTATTGCATTGCATTGTTTGTCTATAAGAATAGTATCTCAAAATATGTTTTCTTTTACCACTTGTATCCTTTTAACTCCGTGACTCCTCCTAAGTCCTAAACAGCTCATCCAAATTGACATTATCATTATTTGGTAGTTAGTAATAAGTGGGAAAGAAGAAGAAGAAGATATGGAGGTAGTAAATATGGAATCATAGGTGTGGGAATGATGGGAAGAGAAGTAGAGAACCCATGTTGAATCTTCATCATCACTAGGTGTTTGTAAATCTTCATCATCTAAGATCACTAGGTGTTTGTGAATCTTCTGTTGGAAAATGTGGGTTTTAGCCGCACATTGACAAGTCATTTTGAGCCTAGTTTTGAGTAGTCGTTTGTTTCGTGCGTGCAACTGGTGATGCTTGGATTATCTTATCCTCCGAGAGAGCTTTTCGAGGCATGTTTAATTACACAAAATGGTTAAGGGATAAATGAGATATGATTGCTCAAAGTTGATCCCTAATAAGTGGAAATTAGCAAGCCTTTGGGCTTCCCGCGTGTGCGACTTGCGGATACGAATGCAGCAGAAAATTGGGCCGATTGAACCCGAACTAGTTTTGCTAATTATTATTTCCATTGGGTTAGGCTTAAAATAAATTAATATGTTTAAATCAAATTGATTCGGTGTAATATGATTTGATTTGATTTCAGATATTGTGTAATCTGATTTGATTTGATTACAGATATTGTGTAGTGCACAAGTTTTATCCTAGACTTTTTTGATACCGCCTTGTTTAATTAAAGCGTTAATTAATTTAGGAAATTGTGTTACGAACAAGTCTTATCTGTCCTATAAATACCCCCTTAGGGTCTAGGATTATTCACTCGAAAACACACATCCTCCTCTCATATACACCCTCTTCTCTTCTTCCGGTGATAGTTCTTGCTCGTCTCAAGCTGGCTGAGAGTGACGCTCTTCTGTAGTCTCACTGCAATCCGTTTTATCCTGGGAGGTGATTCGCTCACACATATGGTGAGGGCTATTACTTTAAGGAGATAGTCACGCACTGGACTCGAGTTATTCGTTCCTTGTCTCCTCTTTTGTCTGTTTTAATTATACACATAACTGTTACTCACACACGCACAAATATTATACTGTTTGTATTTATCGCAGATTGTATAACAATTTTAAAGTGTATTAATTATATCTGTGATCTGTACTTACGTATTTACTTGTTTGTCTAAGTGACAGATTTAATGGAGAATCAAACTGTGAACAACATGAACATGGTGGTTGATCCCAACGCACAGCTTGTAATACCTGATGGGGGTCACCAGCCGCTATCTAACCATAACGCACAGGTTACTCCACCCGATGTGGGTTTATCGACGGCTGGACATGTGCCTACAGGATATGTGCCTTTGGGAAATACTGTCGTTGGACAGATTAATGTTCTGTTTGGATCGACTACGACAGGTTTCGTTTCCACGAATGGACATGCGATGCCTACTGGTGTTGTACAGATGCCTGTTATGCCTGTGGTTGCACCTGTTGTGCTTAATGTTCCTGCTGTGCCTGCTGCACATGCTGAGAAACCTGAGAAGTTCAATGGAACGAACTTCAAACGTTGGCAGTAAAAGATGCTGTTCTATCTAACCACGATGCATCTGGATCGCTACCTCAAAGAGGATCCACTATTGTTCACTACTGAAAGTAACACGCAAACAGTTTACGCTGTTGATGCTTGAAAGCACGCCAACTATATCTGTCAGAATTATGTGTGAATTGTTTGGTTGACTCATTGTATAACGTGTACAGTACGAAGCCAACAGCTAAGGTCTTATGGGAGTCACTTGACCATAAGTACAAAACCGAGGATGCAAGGGCTAAGAAGTGGATTGCAGGCCGTTTTATTGATTATAAGATGGTGGATTCTATAACTGTGGTCAGTCAGGTGCAAGAGCTGCAAGTGATCATCCATGATATTCATGCTGAAGGGATGATCATAAGTGAGTCTTTCTATGTTGCTACTGTAATTGAAAAGCTGCCATCTAGATGGAAAGATTTCAAGAACTACCTTAAGCACAAGCGCAAAGAGATGTCTATGGAGGATCTGATCGTTAGACTTCGCATTGAAGAACACAACGGGGATCCGAGAAGAAGATGAATGTTGCCACTGAAAAGGCAAACATGGTGGAACATAAGCCCAAGAAGAACAATTCTGGTAAAGGGGCAAAGCTTGCATCCAAGGGAGGAATTTCGAAGACGAAGTTTCAAGGGAGTGCTACAACTGCGACAAAGTGGGTCCTAGATCTTCTGATTGTAGGAAGCCCAAGAAACCCAACAAGAAGAAGGAAGAAAAAATGGTCGATGATATCTCTAAGGAGATGGATGACATAGACCTCTGTGCTACGGTCTCTGAGGTAAACCTGGTTGGCTCTAATCCGAGGGAATGGTGGATTGATACGGGAGCTACAAGGCATGTTTGTTCAGACAAGGCAATTTTCTCTAGCCTCAAAGCTTCTAATGCTGGTGAGAAGCTCTACATGGGGAATTTTACAACTTCAACCATTGAAGGGGAAGGCACAGTGAATCTGAAGATGACCTCTGGGAAGAATCTGACTTTGAAGAATGTACTTTATGTGCCTGATATTCGTAAGAACCTTGTGTCTGGTTCCTTGTTGAATAAACATGGTTTTCGTATTGTAATTGAGTCGGATAAATTTATTTTGTCTAAGAGTGGTATGTTTGTAGGCAAGGGCTATGTAATCGATGGGCTTTTTAATCTCAATGTGATGTCCGTTAAGGACGATAGTGAAATAAAAAATTCTTCTGCTTACTTGCTTGAGTCTCCTAATTTATGGCATGCTAGATTAGGACAAGTTAATTATGATTTACGAAGAATATTAAGTGTAAAGGATTACATAACAAAATTAAATATCGATTCAAAACATAAGTGTGAAACTTGTGTTGAGACAAAATTAACAAGATCATCTTTTAAAAATGTGCAAAGAAATACCAAGGTGCTAGACCTTATACATAGCGACATATGTGATTTAAAATTCGCTCCAACTAGAGGTGGAAATAAGTATTTTATTACATTCATAGATGATTGTACAAAATACTGCTATGTATATCTGCTTAAAAGCAAAGACGAAACTATAAATAAATTTAAAATCTATAAGGAAGAAGTTGAGACACAACAGAATGATAAAATCAAAACGATACGAAGTGATCGTGGAGGTGAATATGTTGAACCTTTTGGGGAATTCTATTCACAACATGGGATAATCCATGAGGTCACTACACCATACATCCTTCAGTTTAATGGAATGGCTGAAAGGAAGAATCGCACTCTTAAGGAGATGATGAATGCGATGTTGTTAAGCTCCGGACTTCCGCAGTCGATGTGGGGGGAAGCCATCTTAAGTGCGACACATATTTTAAATATGATGATACACAAGAATAAGTATGAAAGTCCCTATAAATTGTGGAAGAAAAAAGAAACCAAGTTATCAAAATCTGAAAGTGTGAGGGTGCCTTGCAAAGGTACTATCCCTGCACTTAAGAAGGTAAAGATTGGTCCAAAGACTGTGGATTGTATCTTCATCGAATATCCACCACATAGTATTGCATATTGGTTTCTTGTACATGAACCAAAGAATCTTGAGATTCAAAAGAATACGATTATGGAGTCAATGAATGCATCCTTCTTTGGGAATGTATTTCCTTGTAATCTTGGTGTCGAACGCCCTATAATGTCTAAACGACCTCATTAGTCTATAGAAGATGACAATGAGAGTGATGAAAGTCAAGACAAAAATGTGGGGGCAGTGAGAAGGAGCAAAAGACAAAGAAATGAGAAATCCTATGGGTCAGAGTGTTAACATAAAATCACGCAAGTGTACGTGGTCACAAGTAATATAGATAAAAATCAAGTTCGTTCCAGAGATATCTGGTTTAGGTTTCAATTCAGTAGATGTACCTATGCAACAATGTATGGTTTTAAATAACTGCTAAGACAAATAACAATTAGGGGTTTTGATTAACTAATTAACTAAGATGCAAATTATTAAACTAAGAATTAACTAATTATTGAGAATTAAATTCGAATTACTTATATGAGAATAAACATGGGATCCTAACTTCATTAACTACTTCGCTTAGAGACGATGCCTTTAATCAATGCATGTGATGATTTTGATATCTAACCAGACAACACTAAATAAGTATAGTTTACCTCTCGGTATATGAACACCAAACTACTCATACATCCACAAAAGAGATAGAAGATGGGTAGACACCAATTATGTTTAGACCCTATATCTCTATAAGATTTGAAAACATAAAGGTTGAAGGACAAGTTGTCTATTTAGATCACATAGGGTAGCATAATATCTATATTTACGCTACAAATCATGATGTTAAAACATCAACCTATCCTATGCTAGCATGGCAAGTTCTAAATCTCAAGATCCACTCTCGTTTCGAAAGAGATTAACAAATTAGATGTTAGCTACGCATCTAAACACATGAATCACAACCATACGAGGATATCAAGAATACACCACACATAAATCTTCAAAGCAATCAAACTACTAAGTTACATAGATAAATCCGTTAGAATCCCATGACAACAATTAGTTCATAATTGAACCATTCGTCACCATGGGATTTGATGAAAACATGATATTAAACAAAGGATGAATGAAAGTAATAATATTAATAGAACGAAAAGTTGAGGAAACAAATCTAGAATCCAGAATAACGCCTAAGAAAAGAATACAAAAGATGAAGTAGATCCAGATCCGTTGCTTGTCACGTGCGTTGAACCTTTCTCCCCTTTTCTCCCTTGCAATTCTAAGTTATGCTATGTAATGATCCAAATTACAATGATACAAGGTGTTTAAATAGGCCCTAGAAGTCTTGCCCAGCAATAAAATACCCTATAATACAATTAGAATTCGAAGAAACTACCTAAAATACAATTTCAGATCGAATTAGGGCAAAACAGTAATTTTTCAGGATTTCTGGCCGGCCAGGGCGCAGTCTGCCTAGCAAGGGCACAGACTGCGCACCTTTAATCTGTTTGCTGCGCAGACTGCCTAGCAGGGGCGCAGTCTGCCTAGTCCAATTCTGCCAACTTCCTGATTTCGCTCTTATTTCTTCGTTTTCGCGCCGTTTACTCCCTTTTCTTTTGCATTTACATCCGTCCTCAATCCTTTAGCCTTTTAATCTTCATGGAAGCTTAAACAAGTTCCCATTCTTAATTCCAATGCTAACTTTCAACTCCAAAATTGACGGAAAATGCCAACCCTAATCAATATTTCTACAAACCTGCACACTTAAACAAAACACATCAAAACTACAACAAACTTGAGGCCAAGTGAATCAATTTAAGATGAAATGAAGCGATCCAAGTGGATATGAAATCCACTTATCACAGAGTTTCTGAGTTATTTTCTCGAAGAAGGTGATCCGAAACCCTATAAGGAAGCGGTAACGTCACCTGATGGACCTATGTGGAAAGAGGCCATCAAAAGTGAAGTTGATTCTATTTTACAGAATCATACTTAAGAGTTAGTGGACTTACCAACCGGTAGTAAAACACTAGGTAGCAAGTGGGTTTTCAAAAAGAAATTGAAACCTGATGGCACCATAGATAAGTACAAGGCCAGACTTGTAATCAAAGGATACAAGCAACAACATGGTCTTGATTACTTTGATACATATTCTCCAGTATCGAGAATAACATCTATAAGGATGATGTTTGCTATCGCTGCAATGCGAAATTTGACTGTACATCAAATGGATGTGAAAACAGCTTTTATAAATTGGGATATAGACGAGGAAATCTATATGGAACAACCTGAAGGTTTGTTGTCCCTGGACAAGAATTTGGTGAAATCATTGTATGGCTTGAAGCAAGCGCCTATGAAATGGCATGAGAAATTTGATGAGGTTGTGTTAGCCAATGGCTTCAAGAGCAATGAATGTGATAGTTGCGCCTACTACAAGGATAACGAAAATGGATATATCATGATGACATTATATGTAGATGATCTACTTATTGCCGGTAGCAATGATAAAATGATAAAAGCTACAAAGGACATGTTAAAGGCAAGGTTTGACATGAAAGACATGGGTCTAGCAAATGTAATTCTAGGAATTCAAATTTCTAGAACATCAGAGGGTCTTGCATTAAGTCAACCACGCATTATGTTGACAAGATTCTTCAGAAATTTCTCAAGGATGATGTTGAGACAGCGAGAACACTTGTGGATTTGACTTTGCATCTATCCAAGAATAAAGGTGTAGGAGTCTCCCAGCTGGAATACTCACGAATAATTGGAAGTCTGATGTACCTAATGAGTTGTACAAGACCAAACATTGCATATTCAATTAAAAAGTTGAGTAGATTTATGAGTAATCCGGGAGCTGATCACTGCAAAGTGATCATACGAGTACTAAAGTACTTGAGGGGAACTCGAGACTATGGTTTGCATTATGGAAGTTATCCAGTAGTACTAGAAGGCTATACTAACGCAAACTGGATATCTAACAAGAAGGCACTAAAGTCTACGAGTGATTATGTGTTTACATTAGCTGGAGCAACAGTGTCATGGAAATCCTCCAAACAAACGATGATAACTCAGTCCACAATGGAAGCTGAGTTTGTGGCATTAGATAAATGCGCACAAGAGGCTGAATACTTACGCCAATTTCTGGAGGATATTCCGAAATGGCCAAAGCTTGTGACTGCAATAGACTGCACTGTGACAGCCAGTCTGCTATTGGCAGAGCACAAAGCACAATGTATAATGAAAAGTCTCATCATATAAGATGATGACATAGTTCCATTAGATAGCTAATGTCAACCAGAATTATCACTATTGACTTTATACCGTCACAGGATAATATTGTGGATCCGCTAACCAAAGAGTTATCAAGAGAGCTGGTTGACAGATCATCGAGAGGGATGGGCCTTAAGCCTATTGCTTAACGGCATCATGGTGGACACCCAACCATTGCTGACTGGAGATCCCAAGAACTTGGTTCAACGGGCCAACTAAATCATGATGACCAAATCACTGTGGGGGTAACTCCTGGCCTGATCCTATGATGAGGAAACAGTGAGACCCGTAAGGTACGAGGGTAAGCTATCAAGCTTTTAATGATCTTTTGGTGAATACATGGAGTTCAAGATTTGAACGCATGGAATTCAGTTGAGTAAACGCGGGTTACTCTATAAGATAATGATCACCTATGTGGGAGAGAAGTGGGATCTCTTCAAAGGATAATTGCGAGGCACAATTCTTTAGAAACTCCGACAGAACCAGGGCAATGTTTCATGGCCAAAATGGACATAATCATGAGAGCTGATCGAGTCAGAAAGGATATAGTGATAAGTATATCATCGTTTACACAAACGGTCGAATAGTTCAAAGATAATCACGTCTATTGTCTACTAGTAAAGTCGGTATGCTTACTCAAGCGAAGGTTCAAGGAGCATTCTCTACCTATCGTATGCTATATCTGATCGAAGAATCTATCACCAAATCAAATTCTGTGTCTATCTGTCTGGTGTGTGCTACTACAATATCAATCTCATCCATGTGGGGGATTGCTGGAAAATGTGGGTTTTAGCCCCACATTGACAAGTCATTTTGAGCCTAGTTTTGAGTAGTCGTTTGTTGCGTATGCGCAACGGGTGATGCTTGATTATGTTATCCTCCGAGAGAGCTTTTCGAGGCATGTTTAATTACTCAAAATGGATAAGGGATGAATGAGATATGATTGCTCAAAGTTGATCCCTTAGAAGTGGAAATTAGCAAACCTTTGGGCTTTCCGCGTGTGCGACTTGCGGATACGAATGTAGCAGAAAATTGGGCCGATTGAACCCGAACTAGTTTTGCTAATTATTATTTCCAGTAGGCTTGGGCTTAAAAAAAATTAATCAGTTTAAATCAAATTGATTCGGTGTAATCTGATTTGATTTGATTTCAGATATTGTGTAATCTGATTTGATTACAGATATTGTGTAGTGCACAAGTTTTATCCTAGACTTTTTCAATACCGCCTTATTTAATTAAAGTGTTTAATTAATTTAGGAAATTGTGTAGCGAACAAGTCTTTTCTGTCCTATAAATACCCCCTTAGGGTCTAGGGTTATTCACTCGAAAACACACATCCTCCTCTCATATACAGCCTCTTCTCTTCTTCCGGTGATAGTTCTTGCTCGTCTCAAACTCGTTGAGAGTGACGTTCTTCTGTAGCCTCACTGCAATCCACTTTATCCTAGGAGTCGATTCGCTCGCACATACGGTGAGGGCTAATATGCTTTAAGGAGACAGTCACGCACTGGACTCGGGTTATTCATTCCTTGTCTCCTCTTTTGTCTATTTTAATTATACACATAACTATTACTCACACACGCACAAATATTATAATGTTTGTATTTATCGATGATTGTATAACATCTTCATCATCTAAGATCCATTGGTGTTTGTGTTGTTTGTATTGCACTACTGCTGATCCGCCGCCAGAAAAAGAAAAAGGCAAAGAAAAACTTACAGTGAAAAAAGGGCTAAAAAGTGGCAAGAGCGTTAAGAACCATCAGAAAAAGCTTGAGGATCGCCCCAGAGCAAAGAAGTAGTTGAAAGCGAGGCACTTTGATATAATTTGGTAAGCGTAAAAAATGAGAGCAAGTGTAAATGGCGTTTTATATAGGCAAAGTGGAAGAAAAAGAAAAGACACATGTCACAACTTCATTCGCCCCTAACCCCGATTAAAGAGCCATCATCATTACATCTGGCTAATCATGGATATAAATACGGTGCACGCTCAACGAGGCTGATGTCATAAAGACGGGTGTAACATTGCACGGTCAACGAAGCGTCTCTGCCGTGTTGCGTACGAAGGCCAAAAATTACACGAAATGAACCGTCAAAATTTAAATTTCAAAAAAGTATGCCAACCTACAACCAAAAATTCAAACCTAGAAATTTTATCTCAATAATTCACCGAGCTATAAACTGGGGGGCAACAAACAACCAAAAATTCAAACCTAGGATTTTTAGCTCAATAATTCACCGAGCTATAAACCGGGGGGCAACCAACAACCAGAAATTCAAACGCATAATTTTTAGCTCGGTAATTCACCAAGCTATAAACTGGGGGGCAACCAACAACCAAAATTCAAAGCCAAGATTTTTAGCTCAGTAATTCGCCGAGCTATAAAGTGGGGGGGGGGGGGCAACCAACAACCAAAATTCAAACCCAAGATTTTAGCTCAGTAATTCACCGAGCTATAAACTAGGAGGCAACCAACAACAAAAAATTCAAACCCAGATTTTTTAGCTCAGTAATTCGTCGAGCTATAAACTGGGGGGCAACCAACAACCAAAAATTCAAACCCAGGATTTTTAACTCAGTAATTCACCGAGCTATAAACTGGGGGCAATCAACAACCAAAAATTCAAACCATAATTTTTAGCTCAGTAATTCACCAAGCTTATAAACTGGGGGGCAACCAACAACCAAAAACTCAAACCAACAACGAAGTCAGGTACTCCCCCGCCTCCCTTACAGGGAGGGAGGCAAGGGAATGGGGGGCAAATTATAGTATACACTTTGCACAAGCCTATTTAACTCAAGCCCAACCCATCTAGCAAACCCAATACACAACAACCAAGCCCAAAGCAAGGTGGAAACCAACAAATAAGACAAGGCACATGAGACAAAGCGGATGAGACGAGCAAAGGAGACAAACGAATGGGACAAAAGGAATGTGCAGAAGCCCTACCACACGATGGCAACCAGGGCTAACGGCAGAATGACGAGCCCGTCGACCTGTTCCCGTCCAAGCGTAGAGCCAACCAAGGCACACCGCATGGCAGGTACCATCCCCTCCTTTCTACCCCACTTATCCCCCTATAAATACCGGAAGAGAAGAAGTAGAAAAGAGGACATTTTTAGACACATACACTGAATTTCTTTGGTTCTAGGTTGAGCTTTCTCTCCAAAAAGGCAGACACTTATTCTTACGCCGGAGGTGCCGCACGGCAACCCCCGTCGGCATTATTTTGCAGGAGCCCAAAACCGAAACACTAACCCAATCCAGCGTAGCCCAGGAAAGAGAAGCCTAGCCCGGAAATCGGAGTTATCACAATGTCATACCAAGAATCAAATACCACTATATATAGTATAACCAAGTGAAAGAGCAATATACAGTAATTGGCTATTGGAAGCAACATTTCTTTTATTTTGCTAACTGAGGCAAAGCATTCTTACCTAACGAAGGCTACAACCGAAGGTAATGAGCCACTATAATTTTAAGGCAGCACACTCTTACGGAGACTTTATTCGAAAGTAATTAGCGGTTGACGGAGATGCTGAAAGGAGTTACATGTGATTGTGCAATCACAGGAGAAAGACACAGCCGCATATCCATGTGTGTAAACACGTATAAGAGGATATATGCAGAGGGTTTATTTAGCATGATGTGGCTATCTACATGGAATGTGAATGTGATGAGCCTATCTACATGAAATAAAATGGCTCAAAGAACCTATATGCTGCACTATTATGTTAAAATAGATGGTAGTACTGTGAAACGCATATAAGAATCTTTAGGTGGTAATGAGTACAATGTGAGGAGAAAACATGAAACCACAACTATTTCCTAATATATTAATAATATCAAGCAAGCAAAAAAAAAATTCAAACACTTGTAGATATAATTTCAATATAAAATAATACAAAAAATATGTCAGTCTGGAAGAAATTTATATATTTGAAACTGAGATATCCATGATACATGCGTCAAACAGTCTTTCTAGTTGACATCTTCTCGAAGGCATCCGGAATTTATTTATCAACATCTCTCGGAAGCCGGTCTGGCTGATAACTAATAAATTTTGAGGCCACATGGGGATACAAGAGTGTCCACAGCATACAGTTGTTTATCTTCATTGGCATCTCTCAAAGGCAGTCTCGCTAATAAGTATCAGACCAGATGGGGATACAAGGGCGTCAATACGAATGTCATAAGGAGCAACTGGGATTACATGCTCATCCAAGATCTGGACTGAATATGATAGTGCAACTGCGAAGTAGATTAAAGTAAGAACAATAAAATCATGTTCTCCGTCCAAACAAGTGTATGCATAAAACTACAAACAAAATTGTATCATAACGTTACATACCTAGAAGAGGTTGTTTCCACCCACGCTCCTTCACAAGGTTTTGGTAGTTCATCAGCAAGGTATCATAATAACTAGTGGATTACCAACACATGAAAGCAATAGAAAATAAAACTAAAGTAAGACACATTGTAAAACATGGATAAGATGCTTATAAACATCAAAATAAAAGCTTGCTTGAACTTTCTATCAGAAACGGAATATTCAGGTGAAATTAGAGATTAAAATTATAATACAATTCCTCAATCCCAAGTACAATGAATTGGATTTTATAGGGTAAATAGTGACATATTTTCGACATGGCAACTGCCAAGGTATGGCTTCTGTTGTAATCTAAATATATATTATTGACATGCTCAAGAAATTATTATGTAGCAGCTACTTAGGTGACCACTCAGGTCTATCAAGGGCAAGATGTGTAAACTGACCCTCCACCACGTCCCAATCTTCTTCCTGATTTGTCGAATGCTAGTCCTGCAACAGAATGAAAAGAACAGATTACAGCTACAGTTTAGCTATCAACTATGAACCATACTATAACTGTTGAGTGCAAAGAAAGTATACCAGGCAGTATGAACATGTCAACAGGGTCATTTGCCAGCATAACTGCAAAAAGAGACAAGCTAGAGTTTATTCGTAGCACTCACTTGTATATACTTGAAATCTATGTTACTCGGAATCGGCTATAAGTGTCCGATATGGATACGTGTCCAAGTATCAGACTCGGCAACATTTTGAAAAATGTACATGTTTTTGGCTTAAAATAAGTGTCCAAGTCCGGGTGTCCATATCCGAGTGCCGAGTGTCCGACACCGGTACTCCAAGGTAAAATGAAGAGTCCGAGTAACATAGCTTGAAATAACATTCTCAGGGAACATAAAAAATACAACTTACTTCATCTACTAATAGTGGAATAATTCAACCAATCTTAAACTGCACATCGGAAAACAGGAAACCCAAAATCTTAATCACCATTCTCTAAGGAATTACTGCTTAGAGAATTTTCCTCCGAATAAACTTTTGAAATATATGATTGGCTGTTCAATGTCTAATAAGTATTTAGCCACATAAACCCACAAAGTAATAACAATGATTAGATAATTATTATCATCAGCAGCAACTTCTTCTGAACAGAAAATAATAGAATATTCTGAAGCACAAAATAAAGAAAACTAGTAAATTTTAGTGTAACAGTTTAAGAAAGATAGTTTTGAAGAAAAAAATGAAGTACATAATTTCAACTTACAATGAAAAACTAATTCTTACCATTTTCGCGTTCATTCCCATCAGCATCTACTGGATTTGGTTCTAAAATGTTCATTGAATTTGCAACTAGATCATCAACACTTGAAATTTTAAGCATCCTCATGTGTCTATTCTTATCCTCCACCCTTGGAACATAAAGATTTCGTCCCATCTGTGAATGACCATCTTCAGTTGAAAAAGCAAAGAATCATGTTCAATGCAACTAGACTTTGTTGGCTATTCATGTACAGTATGAGAAAATAGTTATTGAGTTTACATTGTATTCATCTCAAGAAACAATACAGGAACACTAAAAGGGTACATCAGTGGCTTAACAAGAGGAAGGAGGGGGTAAGGAATGAAATTTAAAGTAAGATCTCAAGCACCATATTTTATTTACAAACGATGCTAATGTAATCCTGAAAATGCAGAAAAGAATCAAGCGCAAAACTATGAACTTTGTCCTTATCGTCACACCCTCAAACAGAAAGGGAGGTCTAAAAACATTATGTTTGTAGATCATATTTGAATCAAAAAATTGTACAGCCAAAACAAGATTAAAGAAATCAGTCTTGTGACAGATACAAATTCTTTCGAACAATGATGCCTTTTTGAACCTTTAAATATCGTAAGGGAACTAATGCATTGAAGGCAATTCATAGAAACATAGTCTTTTTACATCTACAAAAAAAAAATTACAAATCCAAAATCGCACAATTCATTCGGATCAAAAATTAAGTAGTGATTGCTAGACAAAGCACACACCTTTGTTTGTAGTCTGAAGAACATCGGATAACAAATTAGAAGTATCGACTTCTCGTAAAGAACTACAGCTTATGTAAGCACATAACCCCTTACAAGACTTGTACCAGGGAGCTTCCATAACAATGTTTTGAATAGCAACATCTGTAAAATTAACATCATTTTGTTAACAACTGCCACATAACCAATCACTAATTACCAATTTTCAAAATAATTACAAATGAACAAACAATTTTAAAATTGATTGCAAGGTAATAAGTAAATTAATTATTCAATCTACAAATAATACATTGCAATGAGATAAGAAGATGAAGAGAGACACTACCTTCTTGGGCTCTTTGGGCCGGGTCCATGGACTTAAGATCCGATTTAACTTTGGCCCTGAGGATCCGTTTCTGCTTCAACAAAGCATCGTGATCGAGGACTGTAGCTGCGGAGCTCTGGTTTGCAGCTTGTGTTGACATGGTTTTTGATACGGCGGAGACGAGAGGAGGCGCGTAGGATAGACGCGTAAGAGAGCGAGTAGTAGAGAATAAGAATGGGGTAATAACAGAATTCGGTAAAGTTGTTGGAGAGTGTATCATCGCCACCGCAGTAAGTACTAGTTTAGTAGCCGCTTTTTTTAATGCCCCCATGTGATGTGCCCCCCTCCCTCATCCTCTTCAGCGCTTCAATTTGATTACAGTTTAGTACTGCCCTAAGAGCATCTATAAGAGGCTCTCTGTTGTACTCTTAACTAAAAAATGAGAAGAGGTAATAAAAATTAAGTTCCAAAAGACTTTAGAGGTTCTTTAAAAAGTTAAGAGGTTCTTCTCTTTTCTATTTTAGGAGCAACTAGTAACTCTTAACTTAATATTTTATTAGTAAAATAGTGGTTCTTCTCTTTCATCTATTAATTGTTTGTCCAAGTGGAATTGAAATATGAATAAAATATAAAATAAAGAGCTATAATAGAGAGCATTGTTGGAGTTGACACACAAATCAATGTAATAACTTGCTAAGAGCTTAATTGTTTATAATATATTTAGGAGTGAGCTAAGAGACTCTTGGAGATGCTCTAAGTGTTCATTTTGTCTTTCTGAATCTCAACTATGTTTATTTATACAGTTTTTAATTTTTTATGTATATTGTGATTATCATAAATTTAATTATTACAAAGACACCTATAACATTATATGCTTTTATGGTGAATTTTATTTGATTCTCAAGAAAATGTTGTTCTATTTTTTTGAATATTTTGTGACAACCCGATTCAAATCTTGAGTTTTTTTTTCAAAAATTGGTTCAAGTCCCAATTTCGAATCGGAAATAAATCAATGTAAGTTAGTATAAATGCAATTAATTTGGGTAACGATAACTCACCACAAGCCTCCAAAGGATCATGAATTAGTAGCATTATGTTTACCTTATAAACTAAATTAAGTTCCTAAATCTACTTGACGTGGAACTGGAATGTTACATATTTAATTTTTAAAATTTAGATAAAATTTTACATCAAATGTATTATTTATGATATTTTATAGTTCTAGTTAATTTTAATCATTCATCTTCTCGCTTCAAAATTAGAGCCGGCAATTTCGTACACGACACGAAAACACGACACGAAAACGACACGAAAATTACGGGTTTGGGTTGACCTTTACGGTACACGAACACGAAAGTACACGAACACGAAATTACACGGATGAATTTAGTGTCGGTTTTGGGTTTACCTTTGGATACACGACACGAAACGAAAATACACGAAATAAATAAATATTTAAATAATTTTATATAAATTATATGAATACATATTTTAAAATAATATTTTATATACAATTTTTACATATGATAATTCCAAAATAGTTTCAAACTTTAGTTTCACAAGATTTGAGCAAACTTGAGCACACTTGATTCTTTATGACATATTGACTTAAGACTCGACTAGTAAAAATTTATTATTTAAATATTTTTATTTTTATTCATAAATTACACGAAACACGATAGGAAATGTACACGAAATAAAGGTACACGAACACGAAACGAAACGAATCATTAACGGGTCGGTTTTGGATTTGGCATTACGTACACGAAACACGAAAGTACACGACACGAAAGTATACGAAACGAACGAATTGCCAGCTCTATTCAAAATAAACAATTCAAGTTTTGCTTATCACATAGGAGAGAGTAGAATGTTAAGTTTTACAACAAGTAGTTGTTTTCTTCCGTGAAATCTCTCTCCGGCAATAGAGTTGATATCAAGTTCTGATTGAAATCACCTACGTAGTATTTGGTCTTTAAAATTATTTGTAAGACGCCTGAAATCATTGGATTATGTAATAGTATCATTTTGGTCTTAAATTATTTGTAAATCTAAGAGGGTGCCCTTAAATGCCCTTAAATTATGATAAAACTATCATAAAATTATCATTAAGAACATTATATCATACTAGCTTATAGCCCGTGCGATGCACGGCTTCTTTTTTAATATATATATAATTATATTAATTTTTTTAATTTTATATGTTATTAATTTACATATCAAATTTTGTTAAAAAATCGATATATATGAGATTTTATACATTCGGTTTAATATTTGTACTCTATCTTGAATTCTTAAAATTTAATTTAGACGATTTCACAACCCACGTAAAATTAACAAAATAATCTTCAATTTAGTGATGTTTTAACAATTATTTTCCAATTAAACCTACACAGAAACAAAAGAGAGAAGAAAATCGACGATTTTTTATGTTGAAAATTCTATTCGATTTATGAATTCTACGTATAATTCGTTTTGATTATCAAAATACCCTTATTATTATTTGAAGATAGTTTTACTAACAAACAAAATAATTTTAATAATAAGTGTATGAGAGATTTTGTCCAAAATTTTGATAATCGGTAGTCTGGACCTTTGTAGAACAAAATAAATAAGAAACGTAAGATCTTAAAATAAATAGAAGAAAACCATTTGATCTAGCAAAAAAGAAATATTTTATAATTTAATATGTTATAAACTAAAAAGTGTATTTATATTGAAATACTAAAGGTGTATGTCAATGATTTAAATTATATATAATTAGGTTTTTTACATTGAATAACATTATCAATGTAAGTCTTCTACATTGAGTAGGATTAATGCAAACATTCGTAATTATATTTTCTCATGAGATTCTAAGTGTCTCTATTTGAATAATAATTATTAAATCATCACTAAATTAAAGATACTTTTATGAGTTTCGCTTGAATTGTAAAATCCTCCAAATTAGATATCTAGATCTCAAGATAGAACCAAATAATAAATATGAATTTGTTTAAATACTAATAAATAAATAAAATTCAATTGTGATACAACCTTTTTTAATTATATCTTTTAAAGATTATAATTTTCTTTTTAAAATTCGATTCTAATACAACCTTTTTAATTGTATCTTTTTAAGATTATAACTTTATCTTTAAAATTTACTTCCAAGGCAACCATTTCTAATCATATCCCTTTTAGATTATAATTTCCTCTTTTAATATGATATAATTTGATCGTCTATTTTTAAAGATATTAGATTCGAAGGTTGAGATTATTTTGGTAGTATTATGAGTGGAGTTTCGCTTGAATTGTAAAATCATCCAAATCAGATTTCTAGATCTCAAGATAGAGCCCAAATAATAAACATAAATTTGTTTAACTACTAATAAATAAATAAATAAAATTCAGTTGTAATACAACCTTTTTTAATTATATCCTTTCAAGATTATAATTTCCTTTTTAAAATTCAATTCTAATACAACCTTTTTAATTTTATCCTTTTTAGATTATAATTTTATTTTTAAAATTTACTTCTAAGGCAACCTTTTCTATTCATATCCTTTTTAGATTATAATTTCCTCATTTAATATGATATAATCTTGATCGTTTATTTTTAAAGATATTAGATTCGACGGTTGAGATTATTTTTGTAGTACAGTGACGAAATTTATGGATAAGATCTCTCTTATGCTTATTATATATAAGGATATAATAATTCATAACTCGTGCAACGCATGGCTCCGTTTTTAATATCTATAATTATATTAATTTTTTAAAATTTTAAATGTTATTAATTTACATATCAAATTATTGTTAAAAAAATTGATATATATATATATATATATATGATTTTACACGTTCGATTTAATATTTATACTCTATCTTGAATTATTAAAATTTGATGACGATTATAGCTCACGTGAAATTAACAAAATAATCTTTAATTTAGTGATGGTTCAATAATTGTTTTCTAATTAAATCTACGCAGAAACAAAAAAGAAAAGAAATTGACAATTTTTTACGATGAAAATTCTATTTTATTTATGAATTCTACTTATAATTCATTTTGATTATCAAAATATCCTTATAATTATTTGAAGATAATTCTACTAACAACTAAATACAATTTTAATAATAAGTGTAGGAGGGATTTTGTCCAAATTTTTGATAATCAGTAGTCTGGTCATCCGTAAGACAAAAAACTTAAAATAAATAGATGAAAATCGTTGGATCTAGCATTAAAAAATATTTTATATTTTAATATGTTATAAAATAAAAAGTGTATTTATATTGAAGTACGAAAATGTATATGTCAATTATTTAAATCTTATATAATTAGGTTTTCTACATTGAATAGCATTATCAATGTAGGATTTCTACATTAAATAGGATTAATGTAAAAATTCGTAATTATATTTTCGTTTATTTCTAGCATTAAAAATTAATTTATATTTTAATATGTTATAAAATAAAAAGTGTATTTATATTGAAGTACGAAAATGTATATGTCAATTATTTAAATCATGTATAATACGTTTTCTACATTGAATAGCATTATCAATGTAGGATTTCTACATTAAATAGGATTAATGCAAAAATTCATAATTTTATTCTCGTTTGTTTGAGATTCTGTGTATTTTCATTTAAATAATAATTATTAAATCATTACTAAATTAAAGATAATTTGATGTATTTTGCGTGGATTATAAAATCATCCAAATTTGATTTATAGATCTCAAAATATAGCCCAAATAATAAATATTAATTTTTTAATACTAATAAAATAAATAAAATTCAATTCTAATGCAACCTTTTCTAATAATATCCTTTATATATATATATATATATATATATATATATATATATATATATATATATATATATATATATTTTAATATGATCTAATCTTGATCGTTTATTTTTAATCCAACGGATCATATGATTTTGGTAGTACAACGACCAGACCAAAAATTTGGATAAGATACCTCTTATGCTTATTATATATAAGGATATAATTATTTTTTATTATATCCTATCTATACTATCTATCTATACTATTATATTAAAACCGAAACATTGAAAGTTTTGTTTTTCGGTTTGGTTATCCTATTTATTTTCGTTTTCGGTTAATTTAATTTAATTTTTAATTATTTTTAAATATAAAATAAATCAATTTTAATCCGTTATTGGCTATAGCCCTAAAGACACAATAGTATTTTATATTTACATCATTACTAATACAGCTAAACTTAAAACCTCCGTTGCCTTCACGAACACTGTGCACAGAACTCTATTCATCTAAACCTAATTTACACCATCTTCATCAATTCAATATTATTATATTAAAGCCCAAACATTCAATGTTTTGAAAGTTTTGGTTTTCGGTTTGGTTATCCTAATTATTAAAATAAATAATTAAATTACAAAAACAACTCAAAAAGCTAATTATTAATGTTAACGTAATTATATTCCGATTAAAATTCCTTCATCCACATTGAACTTATTGAAGTTCAACTTATTGAACTTCTACTTGGACTCTTTTTTCTGCTCCAACAACTCAATTACCCATTTTTCTAAAGATTTTACTTCTAATTAAAATACTTTACCAATTAATTTCAAACTAATATTACAATAATTAATATATATCCAAAATATCACACCATATCTTTCCGTAATTATTTTTAGTAGTAATTTTTGTAATTAAAACACGTTACTTTTTAATTTAAAATTAATTATTAAAATAAATAATTAAATTACAAAAATAACTCAAAAAGCTAATTATTAATGTTAACGTAATTATATTCCGATTAAAATTCCTTCATCCACATTGAACTTATTGAAGTTCAACTTATTGAACTTCTACTTGGACTCTTTTTTCTGTTCCAACAACTCAATTACCCATTTTTCTAAAGATTTTACTTCTAATTAAAATACTTTACCATTTAATTTCAAACTAATATTAAAATAATTAATATATATCCAAAATATCACACCATATCTTTCCGTAATTATTTTTAGTAGTAATTTTTGTAATTAAAACACGTTACTTTTTAATTTAAAATTAATCTTGCGATCACTAATATACACCCCAAAATATCTCACCATATATTCAAATCATTATTTTTAGTAATAAATAAGAATCGTTAGATCTAATAATAAGATATATTATATGATTAAATTAATTTACTAAAAATTCAAAGTTCGAACCCGTCAACGACATTTTTAATTTAGAATTTTACAAAATAAATTTTAAACCATGCATATCATTATATAAATTTATATTAAATTAAAATTAAAAAATTATTAAAAAAAGGATTATATAAAAACATAATTATAATGTTAAATAAATTTTATAACCTATCAAAAGAAACCCGTGCTTCGCACGGGTTATAAGCTAGTTGTTGTGGAATAAAAACTAGGTCACGAGTATTGCGGCTAGGGTTTGTGTATTTAATGCCAAGGTGTGTGAGCTTCGTGCTTTAATGGCTGCTCTTGTGCTCGTGGCTGACTCTGCCTTCACAAGATGTCTACGTACTTTGATGAATATCAAAGATCAAGCCAAAAAACGTAGTTCTAGGTAGAGGGGTCTGGCCCTTTATATAGGCTGAGAAGCCTTAGAATTATGGTAGGAGTCTGAGACTTGGTGGACAAGTCTTTGAGGAAGGTTCTAGATCTATTCCTTGTAGGAATCAGTTTCCATATTGAATTGGATGCCTTGGCGGCTAAGTCTAATGGAGATAATATCCTTATGCAACTCTTATTGCTGAGTTGTTTATTTCCCCCAATATTAATTACGAAATTAATATTATAATTGGGGTTTTGGGTCCATCTGGTGGACCCCACGTTTGGACCATTTTTGGTCTAATTAATGCCACATTAAATGTGTCTTTAGGGCTTATTTTCAGCCCAAATCATTTGCCCCCCAACTTCTAGGAAAACTGATCAGGTTTTCCTTGAAGTTTTAATGGTCTTTTCCGAGACTTGGGGCAGAGTTCATAATTGTACACTAGTGTTTCACAAGTATCGTCTTAATGTAAAGAGTGGAGCGACCTACACATTTACGACGATTTGCCTTATTCGAGGCTAAACAATTATTTTCAAGTAACTTCTGTTACTGGATTTTTGTCTATTCAATATGAAGGAATCATCCATAGTACTTCTCGTATCGTAAATATATCTTAGAGTTATATAGTACCCACAGGTATTTCTCTCTTAGAAATTCCATGTCCACAAAGATTCGATGTCCAAAAATCAATTTTTCATAGCCATTTTCGAACAAAACTGAAGTTTTTCGACCAGGAATTCGACCAAAATTCTGGTCGAAATAAGGGCTTCAACAAATCCTGATTGAAGGGATTTTCGACCAGGATTCCTGGTCGTTTCGACCAGGATTCTGGTCGAAGTAAGCATTCCATTCTTCTCTGCTCGAACACATTTTCGACCAGGGTTCCTAGTCATTTCGACCAGGATTCTGGTCGAATTAAGCATTCAATCTTTTCTTGGTCGACAGCCTTTTCGACCAGGATTCCTGATCGTTTCGACCAGGATTCTGGTCGAATTAAGCATTCAATCTTTTCTTGGTCGACAGCTTTTTCGACCAAGATTCCTAGTCCTTTCGACCAGGATTCTGGTCGAATTAAGCATCTAAATTTCCTCTTGTCGAACACTTTTTCGACCAAGATTCCTCGTCATTTCGACCAGGATTCTGGTCGAATTAAGCGTTTAAATTTCTCCTTGTCGAACATTTTTTCGACCAAGATTCCTGGTCGTTTCGACCAGAATCATGATCGAAATAAAGTCCCTAAAATTTTCGGGCTTTTTCTTGATAGGCCTCTCTACTTTTGGGCCTTCGAGGCTTTACATGCTTAAAGTGTGTATTTTTATAAAAATACCTTCTTTCTTTGGGCCTGACCCTATGGCCATAATGGGTCTGTTCAAATTCTGAACCTTTTGTTTGGGTTTGAGTTTGATATTTCTTCAAAATATCTTAGATATTTTTTCAAAATATCTTAAACATTTCTTCAAAAATATCTTAGATATTTTTTCAAGATATTTTTCTAGGAACGTTCCAGAATTGGGCTTCAATTTGGGCCGGTTTCATGGGCCTTTAGTAGGTCAATTTTGGAATTCTGACCTGTCACTGTAGGTTTTCTGACCGTTTGAGAGTATTTCAACCGGTTGTTCACTCCTATATAAGAGTGAGAGTTCATTTTTCACACTCTCACTTTTCACTTCACATTTTCATCTTTGAGCTCTCAACTTTTAGCTAAGAAGTTTCTCTCTCAAATTCCGTTCGGAGTTTTTCTCGGCTAATTCCGGCCTTCGTCTCCGGTCATCTTCTTCATGTTTCAAGACCTCAAGCTGTCATCAATGGCGGACAAAGCTCAAGCTCGCCTTCTGAAAATGAACTCAGCCTCTTCTAAAGGTACCATCCAAATTCGATCTCCTTACACCTCTCTTTTAGATATTTTAAATGAAAGAGCAGATGAATATCCTTCTTTAGCCGAGTTAGATGCGTATGATTGCTGTAATACATATCACGATACAGATGAAATTGGTAGATATAACAAGTTGTATAAAATTAAAAAACCTTATAAACTCGTTCCAGCTGGGCCAGGTGACAGGCCTTGTCATTGGAGGCCCAATGCCTTGTGTATCTATAGGGAATGTTTAGTAGCGGGCCTCCGTTTCCCTTTTCATGAATTTATCCCCCGCCTTTTAGCTAACATTCAGTGTAACCCTTGCCAATTGCCCCCAAATGCGTGGAGAACAATTCTTTGTTTTATGGTTTTGTGTCTAAGGCAAAACCTTCCTTTATCTGTTGCCCTTTTCGCAAAATTTTCCAAGTTTACAACAGCCCCGCTTCGTATTCTGGCTGGGTATATATCAAACATCGCCCCAAGGTCCCTCCTATCTTCAATATTAAATCAGTACCAGACAACAATCCTGGTTGGAAGAAAGAATTTGCCTATCTCGAATGGGAGGGTGGTGATTGGGGCACCCTCTTTAGGAAAACCTTTTCGAGAGTTTCAGATGAAATGTTAAGGGAATCACCCTTAGCACAGAGGATCAGGCTGCTTTTGACACTTTGACCAGAGGTGATGGTATGTCTATAACCTGGCAAAGCCTCATAAATGAAGAATCTATGAGGGTTGTAGGCCTCTCACAAGTTTCGGAACGGGGTAACTTCCTTTCTTGCCTTTGTTTTTCTTTATTTTCATACTTGACTTATTCATTTGTGTTTCCATTCATGTCATTTCAGTTGCTAGGATGCTTGTGGAAGCTTCCCCGGATCCCGATAACGAAACCTTGAGGATGGCCCGGGCAAAGCGGAATGCTGATCCTCGAGAGAAAGGAACTGAGCCTGCTTTCTTTCGTGCCCATAAGGTCCAAAAGGTGGACCTTAAATTTGGTGATATAGCAGACTTGGAGGGGAGCTCTCAGGTGAACGTCCAATCTTCTGTTTTTAGGCCATCCTGGGGCTTTAGGAAGCGGGACTCCGTTGTGGGTTCGACTAAGCACGCCATGGATTGGTCTATTAACTCGATCACCCCTCCTGACTACAAAGACTTGGTTGTCAATGGAGGCATCGGGGAATCAGAGGCACTTGGTTCTCAGGCCTTAGCTGTGGTAAGACTCAAACCTCGCATTCTTTAAATTTCGTACTGACTTACTTTATTCCAACATAATTATTGTTTCTGTGAACAGGCCAACGTTCACTTCCAGAGTTCTCTCTACCAGGCCAAAGCTTGGAAGGAGAAGGCCAAAGGGTATGAGTCCGAATCCCAAAAGAAAACCCTCACTATCAACCATCTAGAGGAGAAGCTCAAGGGTAAGGATGAGGAGCTGGTCAGTGCTCGGGCAGAGTTGGTAGCTTTGAAGGATGACAAGGAGAAGATCATCGATGACTATCTGGATTCTGATGAGTACAAGTCCCTCATGGATCAGCATGATGAGCTGTTATTTCCTGGCCAGTTTTCTGAGGGTTGGAACAAGGCCATTGAGGTAGTTCTGAGGAGCCATCCTGGCTTATTCCAGCCTTCGGACTTCGTGAGCCCTCACCTTCCTGCCCCGTTATTAGTTAACAAGCCTGGATCTAGTGAAGAGCTATTCGGGGAGGGTGATGCTTTGGTCAAAGAGCATGCTACCGCTACCACTTCAGCCTTGGATCCTAAGCTTCCTCTAGTTCGGTCTGGTGCTGCTAATTCTGCTGAGGATGGATCCACTACTGACACTAGCTCTGAGGATGATTCTCCTGCTAAGGAGGCCCCTAAGGCCCCTTAAGCTTTATTTATTTATCTTTCGTTTATCTGAACTCTTAGTTTCTGCCATTTGACTTGATAGCCTTCGGGCCTTTATTTTTTTAACTTAACTATTTATGCAGTTAGTTTCTGTTGTTCATTCTTCTTGCCTTTGCTCATAGTTCGTTAAACTTTAGAATTTTTCGAGTACTTGGCCCCCTGGCTGGTACTAAACTCACAAACTAGTTCAACATTTTTCTTTCGTATTTATTTTAACAAGGAGGAATAACTCATAGAGAAAACAGAATAAATTCCATTATGCTGTCAAAGGACATCAATAAGATGGGTTCAACCCTTACATAGATACTCTATCTCCTACTGGGAGCAACATGCTCTATAATGGTTTCATTCGAACCTTATTCCTAATAAATAGATAAAAGTCCAAGCCTTTTTCAAAAGAACTTAAACATAATAAACTTTGAGGTTCACAGCATGCCAAGTTCGGGGCACCTCAACCCCATCCAAGGTTTCTAACTTGTAGGATCCTCGTCCTAACACCTTTCTGACTAGATACGGTCCTTCCCAGTTTGGTGTTAACTTTCCTTTCTGGCCAACTCCCGAGGCTTCAATCTTCCATAGAACCATGTCGCCTTGTCGAAAGAATCTTTCCTTAACTCTCTGGTTGTAGTGAAAAGAGGCTCTCTTCTGATATTCAGCATTCCTAGCATTAGCTTCATCTCTAACCTCGTCAATTAAGTCAAGGGCAAGTCTCATCCCTTCTTCATTAGTTTCTGGCTCATATGCCTCGACTCGAGGTGATGCTTGCATGATCTCCAAAGGCACAACTGCCTCTGCTCCATAAGCCAGCAAAAATGGGGTTGCTCCAGTTGTCACCTTACAAGTGGTACGATATGCCCAAAGTATGGGCAGTAACTCATCTACCCAAGTGTTCCTAGAGCGTTCGACCCTTTTTTTCAGTCCATCAAGGATAATTCGATTAGCTACCTCAGCTTGCCCATTGGCTTGTGGATGTGCCACTGAGGTGAAACGGAGCTCAATCGCATTCTCTTCACAATACTTCTTGAACTCTTTATTATTGAACCATGTCCCATTGTCTGTTACGAGGATTCGTGGGATTCCATACCTGCAGATTATGTTCTCCCAAAAAGAACTGGGAAACTTGTTTGGTGGTTATCTTGGCCAGAGGTTTAGCCTCAATCCACTTAGTGAAGTAATCAATGGCCACTATCAGGAATTTCCTTTGTGCTGAAGCCATGGGAAAAGGTCCAAGTATATCCATCCCCCACATCGCGAATGGGAGAGTTAACTGAAGTTAACATCTCAGGCGGTTGCCTTACAATTGGAGCATGTTTCTGGCATCTCTCACATCTCTTGACATAGTCCTGTGCATCAGCCAACATCTCCGGCCAATAGAACCCTAAACGAATGATCTTGTGAGCTAAGGCTCTGCCCCCCAAGTGTTGCCCACAGATCCCTTCATGAACTTCCTCCAATGCTTCTCTTGCCTCTTGAGGCCTTAAACACTTCAAGTATGGGATGACGAACGACCTTTTGTACAGAATGCCCTCAATCAAAGTGTATCTCAATGCTCTTACTGAAAGTTTTCGTGCCTCCAAGGCATTTTCTGGGAGCCACCCGGTCTCAAGGTGTGCCTTGATAGGATCTATCCAAGAGCCCCCTATATAAATTGGTGCCACTAATTTTGAGTTAACGGTTGGGGCCTTCAAGACCTGAAAGTAGACACTCCCAGCATAATTTTCTATCTCGGAAGAAGCGAACTTAGACAGGGCATCGGCCTTAATGTTTTCTTCTCTCGGAATATGCTCAACATAGCACTCCTTAAACTGAGCCATAACAGCCTTTACGACTCTCAGGTATTTCGCCATAGTCTCGTCCTTAGCTTCGAATTCACCATTTACTTATGATACCACAAGCCTTGAATCTCCACAAACTTTGAGATTTTTGACCCTCATGATTCTAGCCAAACCCAAACCAGCTATTAATGCTTCATACTCCGCCTCATTGTTAGTAGTAGGAAAATCCAACTTTAAAGCATACTCTACTGTGAACCCATCGGGGCTTTGCAGAACCAAACCTGCACCACTAGATTTTGTTTTTGATCCTCCATCAAAATAGAGCACCTAATATTCCTTCAAATCAGATGTAACTTTCTCTTGCCCAGGGGTAGTCACTATCTCTTGCCCCCCGACTTCTTGGTTGTTAATAGTGCATTCAACCACGAAGTCAGCCAATGCCTGGCCTTAATGGCTGTCCGAGGCTTATATGTGATATCAAACTCTCCTAACTCAATCGCCCACTTGATTAGCCTTCCATTGGCCTTAGGGCTATGCAATATGTTTCTCAACCGCTGGTTTGTCAGAACTTCAATCTTATGTGCCTGGAAGTAAGGCCGCAACTTCCTTGATGCAGTTACTAATGCCAAAGCAAACTTTTGTATGGGTGAGTAATTCAACTCAGCCCCATGCAATACTTTGCTCACATAGTAGATAGGTTTCTGGACTTTCTCCTCTTCCCGAATGAGGAAAGCACTCAGGGCTTGTTCACATACCGCCAGGTATAGACAAAGAGTCTCCCCAGGGCTTGGTTTGGTCAACAACGGGGCTTCAACCATGTACTTATTTAGTTGCTCAAAGGCCTCTTGGCTCTCAGGTGTCCACTCAAAATTTTTCACCTTCTTCAATGCTTGAAAGAAAGGCAAGCATTTGTCACCAGACTTGGAGATGAATCTTCCTAAAGCCGCTACCCGGCCTGTCAACTTCTGCACATCTCTTATAGAGCGTGGGGGTTCCATATCTAAGATCGCCTTGATTTTATCAGGGTTGGCCTCTATGCCTCTCTTGGAAACCATCAGACCCAAAAATTTTCCTGATCCAATGCCAAAGGCACACTTGGCTGGATTCAACATCATTTTGTGGTGCCTCAGCACTTCGAATGCCTCTCTGAGGTGTTTAATATGGTCCGCCTTGACCAAGATTTTAACCAGCATATCATCGACATAGACCTCCATGGTTTTTCCAATCAGATGGACGAATATCTTATTCACCAATCATTGGTAAGTAGCTCCTGCATTCTTTAGACAAAACGCCATAACAAGATAGCAGAAAACACCAAAGTCAGTTATGAAAGATACCTTTGGGATGTCATCCTTGTGCATTTTAATTTGATTGTAGCCGCTGAACCCATCCATGAAGCTCAACATCTCATGTCCTGCTGTGGCATCTATTAACATGTCTATCCTTGGTAAAGGGAAGCAATCCTTAGGGCATGCGTCATTCAAGTCGGTGAAGTCTATACACATCCTCCACTTACCGTTGGCTTTCTTGACCATCACAGGGTTAGCCAACCATTCTGGAAACTGAATCTCTTCAATGAACCCAGCTTCCAAGAGTTCGTCCACCTCTTGCCTTTCTGGAGCAAAATTCCTCTTCTTCTGCTGTATTATCTTCCGATTAGGATCGACATTCAATCTATGAGTTATGAGTTGGGGATCAATCCCTGGCATATCAGCTACTGTCCAGGCAAACACATCACTATTTTCTTGTAAGAATGCTATCAACTTGCCCTTCAGGGGTTCTTTCAAAGAGGCTCCTATATAAGTCACCTTCTCAGGGTCGCCTAGCTCCAGAGGGATAGGTATTAAGTCCTCTGCTGGCTTTCCTCGGTGTTCATCATCACCACGGACATCCATGTCTTCAATCGGGAGTACCAGCCCCCCGGTTCCATCAGCTCTCAAAGCAGCCACATAGCAACTCCTGGCCATTTTCTGATCTCCTTTCTGTTCCCCAACACCATTTCTGGTTGGAAATTGACTTTCATGTGATAGGTAGAGGCAACAGCCTTGAACGCATGAAGTCCGGTCCTCCCTAAGATTGCATTGTACGTCGAGGTAGCCTTAATCACTAGAAAGTTCAACATCTGGGTGGCTTCCTTAGGTTCTTGCCCTATTGTCACGGGCAGCTTAATGGTCCCTTCAACCTTGGACTCAACTCCGTTAAACCCGTAGATAGGCATGTTAGTCGGGGTCAATTGAGAGTCAGTGTACCCCATTTTTACAAAGGCGTCATGAAACAAGATATTAACAGAAGCTCCATTGTCTATTAGGACCCGCTTCACTTCTGAGTTTCCAATTACAGGAGTTATGACCAACGGGTCGTCATGGGGGAATTTCACCCCTTCAAGGTCCGAATCATCAAAACCAACTACTATCTCAGTCTTAGCACGCTTCGGGGCTTCTCCTACGATGTGCATCACTTCTCTGGCATAGGCCTTTCGAGAGTTTCGGGTAGTGCCGGCCGCTGTTGGTCCTCCCCAAATCATATTGATTACTGGCCCTCGAGGCTGTGGGTTACGATCACGATCGTTATCCCTCCTATCATTGTCTCTTCTATCATAATCCCTTTTCTGGGTTCCACGATCTTCACCCTTGGTGAACTTGTTTAACTTTCCTTTCCGGATTAAAAATTCAATTTCATCCTTCAACTGTCTGCAGTCATCTGTATCATGTCCCACATCCCTTTGGAATCTACAATACAGATCTTTGTTTCTCTTTTCGGGATCACCCCTGAGTGGCTTAGGCCACCGAAAGTCTTTATCCTTCTCAATATCCAGCAAAATTTGACTCCTAGGAGCGTTCAGCCTTGCATAATCAGAAAATCTCGGTCCAAAACTCTTCTTTGGTGATGACTCTGAATCCTTGCCAGCTCGGGGATATTTGTCCCTAGCGTCGTACTCTTGATCTGGCTTTCGTTTCTTTGAGTCATTAGAACCCTTGCCATTGCCTCCCGTGGTTTCCTTCTTCATGCTGTCCTCAACCTTGATATATTTATCGGCTCTTCTCTGGAGCTCGGCCATGTTTTCAGGAGGGTGTTTTGCCAAGGACCTTTCAAAGAAGAGGTCAGTGGTTCCGTGTTCCAGGGCTACCATGGCCACCTTATTTTCCAGATCGGTGATATTCAACGTCTCTTTGGTGAATCGCTTGAGATAATCCCTCAAGTTCTCATTCTTTCCTTGCACCACATACATAAGGGATGCAGAACTTTTCTCATGAATTCTCCCACTAATGAATTGGCTGATAAAGGCAGCGCTCAACTCCTTAAAAGAGCCAATTGAGTTTGCAGGTAGGCGGCTATACCATCTTTGAGCCATGCCCGACAGAGTTTGAGGGAACGCCCTACACTTTAAGGCGTCACTGGCAGGCTGCAGCAGCAGTGCGTTTGAGAATGTCCTGACATGGTTTGCGGGATCGCCCGTTCCATCATAGGCCTTAATAGTCGGCATCTTAAATTTCCTTGAGATATGGGCATTCATCACCTCCTCAGTAAACGAAGGTGTGGGGTCGTCAGGGTCCCCAAGTGGCATTAGATCTTTGGGGTTGCTTCTGGGGGTCTCCACCCTTGTCGATTTTTCAGTTCGGGTATCAGCCCTCCTTTGCCTTCTTGAAGGCCTCTCCAAATTTATAATCGGAATCCTCTCTGCAGTTGGAGGAGGCTGAGTTTGATTCAATCTATCTTGTTCTCTTGCAATATCGTCCTTCAATTTTAAGATCTCTGCCTCATAAGCCTTGATTTTCTCAGCAGTTGTCAAGGGGTGTCCATCATGGATTCTTCGTGTCCTTCTTAGAGGTTCTTTGCTAGCACGTCGCCTCCTCGGGGCTTCATCTCGATCATCATCCTTAGATGACAATGAATCATCAGTATAGGGACCAGAGTAGTCATCATATTCTCGATACCGGATCTGTAAGGCGTGACCGCTTGGTCCAGGTTCCCTTCTTCGGGGGGGGGGGGGGGGTAATTAGGCAGCCCATACATCGGGTTGGTATTCAAAGGGAGATCCGTAGTATGGATCTGTACCCCCGGGGGTAACGTGCGATCAACGTTATCAAGAGCAGAAACCACCATCTGGAGAGGGTTAGTTTCTTGGCTTTGATGGACAATCATTGGGTGGGTCCCATCTACATGGGGAGTCGTCCCTGGGGGCTGAGTGGGCAGAGGTCGAATGACCGCCCCTATTGATGGGAGTATTTGTCCTTCCTCAGTGACGATAAGCGGATCAGAAGTGGCTGGTGGAGCAGAGTTAAGGGGTACGGCCTCGGTTGATGTTGTTCTTCGTGTTTGAACCATGGTTGATGTTGTCTTCCCACAGACGGCGCCAAATGTTGTGGAATAAAAACTACACGAGTATTGCGGCTAGGGTTTGTGTATTTAATGCCAAGGTGTGTGAGCTTCGTGCTTTAATGGCTGCTCTTGTGCTCGTGGCTGACTCTGCCTTCACAAGATGCCTACGTACTTTGATGAATATCAAAGATCAAGCCAAAAAACGTAGTTCTAGGTTGAGGGGTCTGGCCCTTTATATAGGCTGAGAAGCCTTAGAATTATGGTAGGAGTCTGAGACTTGGTGGACAAGTCTTTGAGGAAGGTTCTAGATCTATTCCTTGTAGGAATCAGTTTCCATATTGAATTGGATGCCTTGGCGGCTAAGTCTGATGGAGATAATATCCTTATCCAACTCTTATTGCTGAGCTGTTTATTTCCCCCGATATTAATTACGAAATTAATATTATAATTGGGGTTTTGGATCCATCTGGTGGACCCCACGTTTGGACCATTTTTGGTCTAATTAATGCCACATTAAATGTGTCTTTAGGGCTTATTTTCAGCCCATATCACTAGTACTATTATATTAAAGCCGAAACATTGAAAGTTTTAAAAGTTTTGGTTTTCGGTTTGGTTATCCTATTTATTAAATAAATAATAACATAATATAATTAATGGTAATAAGGTGATTGGTTTTTCCATGTTAACTTTTAGTTTAAAATATTACCCTTTATAAACAACTAAAAACATAAATCATACCATATTTTTATCTTTTAATCATTAATATTTCTATCTAATTAAAACATGTTACCTTCTATCTAATTAAAACACGTTACCTTTTACTTTAAAAATAATCTTGCAATCATTAATATATACAACTAAATACATAAATCATACCATATTTTTAATCATTAATATTTCTATATAATTAAAACACGTTACCTTCTATTTAATTAAAACATGTTACATTTTTACAATCATTAATATATATATATATATTCAAAAATATTGCACCATATCTTTCAACCATTAATAAACACCTAAAAACATGAATCATACATATCTTTCAATCATTAATATTTTTTTCTAATTAAACACGTTACCTTTTAATTTAAAACTAATCTTGCAACCATTAATATATATCCAAAAATATCACACCATATCTTTCAATTATTAATAAAATATATTAAAAATCATTATACATTGTTAATAATAAGAAAACATAAGTATAATTCTTAAACATGAATATATCAAATTATGTTAAAATAAAATTAAACAATTATTGAAAATAATGTTTATATAAAACCTTTACTTTCATTCTCTTCTGCAAATATGCTCTCTAGCTCATTCCCTTTCCGGCCACCTTTTGTTTCCTCACTCTGTTAGGTTAATCTTTTTACGCGCCTCACGCCCTCCATTTTTGGATTCTTCTCCTCCTCCTCTTTCTCTGCTTGGTTTTCTTTCTTTCGATCTGTTTCCTACTCAATGGGATCTAAAAATTCTGAGCATTCAGGGTCGATGGCCTCCGATGAGTTTGCTAACTTTATAGGTCATAATTATGCTCCTTTACCTGCTCTTAATATCCAGCCTTACCCTCTCCCTGGTGATGTTATGGGAGAACCTCTCTCTCCCCGGACCCAGATTAGGATGCAAGAACAGATCCAACTTATTCTTAATGATGGAACGATTCTTCAAGATAGTGGCCCAACTGATGCAGCATCTTCGAAAGTTCACTCTCCGCCAACCACTGCTCAATCTCCTGAGGAGATTAACTCTACAGCTCATGGGGAAAATAGCAAAAGTAAGTCAGTTACTTGGAGCTCTCTTGTCACTCAAGTGCCTCCTAAGCAAAGTGACACCAATGTGCCAGAAATTGAGGTAACC
The DNA here is from genome assembly GCA_036435485.1 of Saposhnikovia divaricata. Taxonomy (NCBI): domain Eukaryota; kingdom Viridiplantae; phylum Streptophyta; class Magnoliopsida; order Apiales; family Apiaceae; genus Saposhnikovia; species Saposhnikovia divaricata. Next base: position 245,669,065 of record CM071594.1, on the reverse strand, counting down.
TATAATGAGGATGGCTCTGCCAATATATCCCTCCAAGGGAATTTCTTTTAAAAGCTCAAAAGCGATGGGAATCTAGTCTCATAGGACATTTTATTGGGGGGAGTCATTCATTTAAATTTGTTAGAGAACAAGCTATGAAGTTATGGAGTAATCTAGGCCTTTCTCGAGTTTACTACAGCTCTAAGGGTTACTTTACATTTTGTTTCAACTCGGTTCTTGAGAAGAATGTTATCCTAGATCTTCATTCAGTTCAAATAGGGGGCAAAACTATGTATCTTATGCCATGGATGGAAGGTTCAACCTTCAAAAGGAATGTCATTGATAGAGTTCCTGTCTGGATACGGCTTGTTGATGTGCCACATTCTTATTTGTTTAGGGAAGGTCTTCGTGCTATAGCAAATGCTGTGGGAAAGCCTTTGAAGTTTGATTTCGCTACTGCGAAACTGGAGCCTCTAAAGTATGCTAACATACAGGTGGAATTAAAGTACAGTAGCCCAAGACCAGATCATGTCTGGGTTAAGGTTATTAATAGTATGGGCATTGAGGAGAAAGAAAGAGTTGAGATCCAATATTCCCAGGTGCCTTATTCTTGTAGCATTTGTAAGGCTTTTGGCCATTCCCTATCTCGGTGCTACAATAATCCAGAGGCAGTGAAAAAGCAAAGGACTCACAATAGTGAGAATCAACATCCTCATAAAAATGAACAAGTTCCCACTGACACTTGCACTGCCAATGCTGAAAATATGGCCTCTTCACCAAATGAAAGCGAGAACTATGTTTCAAATCGGGAAATGGTTCCATATACCATTGGACGATTTTGTGGCTGTCCGGTTGTAATGGATGATGTTCAAATCCTGGAAAATGCTCAACACCTAAGCTGTGTTCCTAATCACGAAAACGACCAAACAGATTTAGAAATAGTGGAACCTCAACCTCTTTTACTGATGAATGCCTTCCAATCCATATCAGGTTCTGAGGAAGATGTAGTTCAACTCACTACTTCTAATGGACAAGCACTTGAGGAAGGAGAAATTGGTCATCAAGAAATACTTCATGAGATACAAGGAAGCAAACGGAAAAATAAAACTATAATGCCTACCTATGAAGAAAGGAGCCCTGTACCTAAATCTATGGAACAGAAATCAAGCACTGATGACAATGATGGATTCATAACAGTTTCTCGCAAGAAAAGTGCAAGGCTGGAAGGCAGGCCAACTATTCTCAAGCGTTTACCATGAATTTCGCCTCTTGGAATGTTAGAGGTCTCAATAAAAGTTCTCATCAAAAGGAACTCAAACATTTTATTTCTACAAATAAATTATCTCTAATGTGCTGCATTAAAACTAGAGTTCAGGCAACTAACTCTAGTCGTGTTTCTAAGCGTATAAATTCTTCCTAGTCCTGGGTTTACAATTATGAGCACCATAACAATGGCAAAATCTGGATTGGTTGGGATCATAATATATGGCATCTCTCAGTTCATTCGAAATCCACTCAGGCTATCACCTGTTTTGTTACTCATATTGAAAATCAGGTCCATCTTTGCATTACCTTTGTCTATGCTTTAAATCAACCGCTCCAAAGATTGTCTCTCTGGGATGAGCTAATTTAACTTAGCAAATTCATTACTAATCCTTGGTGTGTTCTTGGAGACTTTAACAGTATTACAAGTCTCTCAGAGGTCAATGGTGGGCGAGAGCAATGGACAACTGATATGCAGAACTTCAAAGACTGTTTATTCAATGCTGCTTTGGGCCCAACTAAAACAGTTGGCCCTCTTTTTACTTGGGCTAACAACAGGTCAGATCATTTCATTCAAAAACGCTTGGATCGAGCGCTGGCTAACCAAGCTTGGTTCAATACTTTTGATGATAGCACAACTATTGTTCACCAAAAAGGCATCATGGACCACTGTCCTCTGCTAATTTCGATTCCTATGCAAATTACAAAATACAAAAAACCTTTCCAGTTCTATTCTTTTATGTGTAATCTAGAGGGATACCTAGATATTATTCAACAAACTTGGCAGGAAAGGTGGTTTGGCGACCCCATGGCCATACTGTCTAGGAAGCTTAGACAAGTCAAGTATGCCCTTGTTAATCTTAATAGAAAAAATGGTAATGTCCATTCTAATGTTGCTAATGCGAGGCAGGAACTTCAGAGCTTGCAGGAACAGGCTCAGTGTAATCCTAGGGACCGAGTCCTAAGAGATAGAGAATCATGTGCGAAAAAGAACTTGGAAGATTGTTTGTCTCAGGAGGAATCTCTTATGCACCAAAAATCTCGGGTAAAATGGCTAACCCTTGGAGATGGAAATAACAGTTTCTTCTTCAACCAGTTTAGAGCAAACTGGAATCATCAAAAAATTTTGGCCATTGAAAATGAGGAGGGTTCTGTTGTCTTTGGGCACTCCAAAGTGGCAAATGTCGCAGTGAATTATTTCAAAAATTCAATTGGAACTTCTGATCGGCTTCATGGTCACAATATCAAGGACATTAACTTAAACCTTCCTCAAATTTCTCCACATCAAGCATCCCATCTTGAAGACAGGGTTACTCCAGAGCTAATCTATGACACTTTGAAGTCGATGAAGGGCAATAAGGCTCCAGGCCCAAATGGCTTCACAGTTCATTTCTTCTTACATTCATGGGAAGTTGTGGGCAAAACCTTCTGTGAAGCCATAATATACTTCTTTGAGACTGCCAACATGCATTCGTCGATCAATTCAACAAGTATAGCTTTAGTCCCCAAAGTTATTACTCCAACAAAAATGAAAGATTTCAGGCCTATTTCTTTATGCTCAGTCGCCTACAAGTGCATTGCAAAGATTATTGCCAATCGCTTGTAAGGGGTCCTTCCGGGGATAATTGATATTTCTCAATCGGCTTTTGTCAAAGGTAGGAACATCTCGGACAACATTTTGACTGCACAAGAATTATTTCGGGGTTATAGTAGAAACTCAGGAGTACCTAAATGTGCTCTAAAAATTGATTTGCAAAAGGCATTCGACTCTTTAAGCTGGGAGTTTTTGCTCGACGTTCTTCATAAGATGGGGTTTCCTTGTCAATTTGTTCGATGGATCACAACATGTATCACCACTCCAATGTATTCTGTTAAAGTTAATGGTGAGCTAAAAGGTTACTTTAAGGGAGCCAAAGGGCTGCGGCAAGGGGACCCCATGTCCCCATACCTATTTGCAATTGCAATGAACGTTCTCTCGCACATTCTTGCTGCTGCTCCTTCAACTTTTAATTACCACTGGCGGTGCAAAGATATGAAACTCACCCACCTTCTTTTTGCTGATGATGTCCTGCTATTCCCCCGTGGTGACAAGCCATCCTTAGAACACTTGATGAATTCCTTGCAAACATTTAATTCCTTAAGTGGCCTAAGACCAAATGTTGACAAGAGTACTTTCTTTTACTGCAACTGTGAAGCTTCCCTAATTCGCTGGTTCGCTGAAGAGTATCACATTCCGCACGGGGAGCTTCCTGTTAGGTTTCTTGGAGTCCCTCTCATTTCAACAAAACTTACAAGTAACGATTGTATTCCATTGATTGATAGAATCACAGCTCGGATTTATGTCTGGACAAACTATCTCCTATCCCTAGCTGGGCGTGCTCAATTGATCAAATCTGTCTTATTCTCCATCCAGTCATATTGGTCGAAACATTTCATCTTACCGGGGGCTGTTCATAAGCAGTTGCAATCCATATTTACAAGGTTCCTGTGGCAAGGTAACATCATGAATAAGGGAGGGGCTAAAGTTAAATGGGCTCATGTGTGCCTTCCAAAAGAAGAAGGAGGTCTTGGCTTCAAGAATCCTAGGGAGTGGAATAAGGCTCAAATATTACTTCACTTATGTAAGGTGGTGAATAGAGGGAGTTCTTTATGGTCTAAGTGGGTTAATAGCACGGTTATTAAACAGAAGTGTTTCTGGACTATGGCTATCCCTTCCGACTGCTCTTGGATTTGGAGTCGTGTGCTCAAACTTCATCCTCTAGCTAAGCAGTTCATTTCTTTCACGCTTGGAAATGGTCAAGATACCTCTCTATGGTTTTCTCCTTGGTGGAATGCAGAGTGCTTAGCGTCTTCGAGGCATGATCCTATTATTTGTCAATCTGGCCTTTCTCCAGACGCAACGGTGCATGACCTTATTAGTACTGGTGTTTGGACCCTCCCAACTCCAAACCACAGGCTCAGGCACATTCATGACTCTCTTACGAGATGGCTGTCAACATTCTCCTATCCAACATTCAACCTTAACGTTAGGGATAAGATCGACTGGAATGGCACTCATCTTTCTAAAGTAAAAACGTGGCACATTTGGGATGCAATTCGCTACAAAATCCAAGCAGTTTCCTGGTATAAGCATGTTTGGCATAGGCTCCATGTTCCTAGATATGCACACTTTGAATGGCTTCTTTGTTTGGATAGGCTGCCAACTCTTCAGCGCTTATATAACATGGGAATTAATACTCACACACAATGTTTTCTCTGTGTGAATGGTGTTGAAGACTCCAAACATTTATTCTTGCTTTGCTCCTACAGTGTCTGGGTTCTGGAACGGCTGGCTTCCATGCTCATGTTAACGCCCGAAGCGGCCTCGTGGACTCACCTTCTTAGCAACTGGTCTGATCATCCTAGTGTGGTCGGTAGCTCTATTGCTCTCCTTTCGGCACAAGTCTTTGTTTACCACATTTGGCGGGAGAGGAATGCCCGAGCTCACGATAAGGGTTGTTGCAGTCCTCCTAATCTTTTACATGCCGTCCTTCTGAATGTAAAGTGTAGGTTAAGTAATTCCACTTGGTTTAATAACCATAATGATGAGTTCAGTGGTTGGACAGTTTTTTAGGTTTTCTTATGTATGTTTTTCGATCTGTTAGGTTGATCATTTATTTCCTCCTCTATGGCTTGTCATAGAGCAAGGGTGAATCCCTCTCCTTTTTTTCTCTTCTAATATATAACCAATTTAGCAAAAAAAAATGTTTATATAAAAATCTATACTATACTATAATAAGTTAAAGGGAGTATAATTTGTAGTTTCGTTATCCCCTCATTTTTGGTTATCCCCTCATTCACAACCGTTATATCTTCAACTCAAATAGATCATGACCGTTAGATATAACAATACTAAAAGTTGCTACATATAAAGATATTCGTGCCACCTACATACTAATTTATATTTAATACTAAAAATTATTATATACAAAGATGTAATGTTCAAATTTTTTCAATAACATATTAAAACTAATATTTATAATATTATATTATACTATAAACAAATTTTAAAAATTAAAAGTAACCCGTGCTTTGCACGGGCTATAAGCTAGTTATATAATAAGCAAATAGAGGTCTATATAATTTGGTTGTTTGGTTCAACTTGGTTCAACCATCTAAAAGAATAGTGATCGTCAGATATTTAATAAATAGATGATAGCCGTTAGATCTAATAATAAGGAATATTCTATATTTAAATCCCTTTTCTAAAGATCCAAGGTTCGAATCCCGTCAACAACAAATTTACATTAAGATTTTATATTATTAGTTATAATCAATACATATCATTTATTAAATAACTATTATTATTAATATTAATTTTATTAATTAATATTACAAAGTTAAATTATATCCATAATAAATTATTATACTCTATTCTATTTAATCATATAATTTTAAAAGTAACTCGCGCAAAGCACGGGCTATAAGCTAGTCAATACCATTATATAAAAGCCGAAACATTAAAAGTTAGCCGAAATATTCTACTAAACATATTACCTTTTTCATTTTTCAATACTAAGTAATTTCCTTTTTAGGTAAAATATAATATCTTCTATATTTTACATAACAAAAAAAAATATTATAATTACTATTAACTAATCAATTAACTTTGCTAGCCAAAACACGCTACATTTTCTCATTCCTCTAACTAAAATATTTCTTTTTCCAATTATATCACGGGTTACCTTTTTCGGCCAAAATACTGTTTCCTCTAACTAAAACCTCTCTTTTTCCAATTATATCAGGGACGATTCTATTTAATAAAAATTAAATAATAATATTATAGTGTTAACAATTAACCGATTACCTTTTCTGCTAAAATGTATCATCTTTTTATTTTTTCAAAATAATTTTTTTTCCTAAAAAAATCACAGGTAACATTAATTTCTTATTTTCTAAAAACACTACAAGCAATTTTATTAACAATTAAATTATAATTATTATAAACTAACCAATTACCATTTTATTTTCACGTTACCTTTTATATTTTTTTAAAACTAAAACTTTTCTATTTTTTCAAACTAAATTATCTCTTTTTCCAATTATATTACGGACGGTAAAATTTAATAAAATAAAATAATAATTTATAATACTAATAATTAACGAATTACCTTTTTCAGTTATAACGTATCATCTTTTCAATATTTTCTAACTAAAATCCCTTTTTTTCTATAAATATCACGAGCAAAATTAATTTTTCCTTTTCTAAAAACATTACGAGCAATTTTATTAAGTAACATAATATAATTAAATTATAATTACTATAAACTAATCAATTACTATTTTCACTTAAAACATTTTACCTTTTTGATTGTCGGATCTCTAACTAAGTCATCTCTTTTTTCAATTATATCACGAGCATTCTATTTAATAAAAATAAAATAACAATTTTATAATTACTAATAGTTAACAGATTAACTTTTTCAACTAAAATTTATCACATTTTCTATATTTTCTAACTAAAATCCCTAATTTTATCAAAATATCACGGAAAACATTTAAATAATTATGATCATCTTCTCATTTAAAATTTAAGCTTACAAAATAAATGGTTTAAAAATATTAATTCAAATTAATGAAAAAATTCATATAATATTAAAAAAATTCGTGCATCGCACGGGTTTTAAAAGTCAAAACATTAAAAGTTTGGTTGGTCGATACCTGTTGATTTTACTTATTTACCCTTACATAATTATAGATAAAATCCATTCTACTAACTAATTAATTTCCTTTTTATGATTAAACATATTACCTTTCCTTTTTTTCATTAACTAATTAATTTTCCTTTTCAGGTAAAACACAATATCTTTTATATTGTATCTAACTTAAATCACTATTTTTCTAAAAATATCACGGACAACATTAATTTTTCCTAAATTCATATTTAAAAAAAATAATTCTAATTAATAAAAAAATCATATAATGTTAAAAAAAAATCCGTACATCGCACGGGTTTTAAGCTAGTATTATATAATAAGAGTATGAGAGATAATATAATAGTACTAACATAGGTCAAGAGTTCGACTCTCGGTAACAACATATTTAATTTAATATTTATAACTCTAAATATACTAGATTAAAAGCATATTTAAATATAATATTTATAATTTTAAATATATTAACAAAAATTTAAGATTCAATCTCATTAATAATAAAATAAAATTTAATATTTACAAATAGAAAAATATTCCTAACTGAAATAATATTACTATTGTAAAATGAATGTCCTAGAATGTTCTTTTACATGAATGTCCTAGAAAGTTAATGTTCTTGTACATGAATGTCCTAGAAAGTTCATTTGGCCTTTCAATTCTTAATACCTTTGGCTTTTCATTTTTGTAGACTCTTGGCCTTTTGATTCCTTGTAGCCTACAACTTGTAAGCCTATAAATAGGCTCCATATGTAAACTTGTGAAGATACTTGAAGTAATAGAAATTCTCTTCTTGATCTCTCTCTAAATATCTAATATATATTACTAGTTATAATATATTTATAACACGTTATCAGTACGATTTGCTTAAAAAGATTTTTGAAGTTAGTTTACTGGGAGGTTTGAAAGTTCGCACAAAAAGGTCACTAGTTTTCTTATCTTCTAAATCCAACTCTAAGGTACGCGTCTTTATTAATGGATTTGTTTTTGCCTTTTACATATGTTTTGTGCACTAAATGTATAAAATTTTAAGCATGTATGTTAAGCTCCCATATAAAATATTGAAGTCTTATGAATGAAGTGGTTTATGAGATATTGGTTGCATAATATTAAAGATCTACATGACACCATGTACCATCACGTTAATGTATATAATAATCAGTATATATGCAATTCTTAATAATTTGTTTTCATACATATAGACCGAGACATCATTTAAGTTTTCTTTAGAATATAGGAAACAATGAGTTTCTTGTTTGTTTATCTATTTGTCTATCTACATATTTTCGCATTATATCCATGTTTGGAATTTATTATTGTTATGATTTATTGTTTTAACTTTGTGATTATCTTTTCTTAAGAATGTCAAACTTTACCAAACTTGAATTTGAGGCTCTTGATATAACCGGAAAGAACTATTTGTCATGGATATTGGATATCGAAATTCATTTAGCCGTACAAGGTCTTGGAGACACAATCAAAGAGGGAAATAAAGAATCTGAATCAAACCGCGCAAAGGCAATGATTTTTCTTCGTCGCCACCTCCACGAAGGACTCAAAACCGAATATCTTACGGTGAAAGATCCACTTGAACTTTGGAAAAATTTGAAAGATAGATATGATCATCAAAAAACTCGTGATTCTTCATCAAAAGCTTATTATTTTGCTTAGCAACAAGAAGACATGATATTAAATCTGAATATTTTGTAAAACCTTTTTCACGATATTGTTGCTGGAGGAGTATATTTGAGGCATGAAAAGTTGAATAAGTTTTTTCTAACATGTCCGCGTCAGTAATATTTTCTCCACATAATTTTAGTTGAGAAGTTATTTTGAAAAGTGCGGAGTTATATTCACTGACGGTTTTAAAATCTTGAAGCCTCAAATGCATCCAATCATAACGAGCTTTTGGAAGAATCACGAGTCTCGCCCTACTGGATCTAGCCCCTTCCCTGAAGTGAATGTGGCATCTTATAATTTTGGGGGTGGTCGCGGTGGTGGACGCGGTGGAGGAAATTTTGTGAAAAACAACCGTTTTCTCAAACATAGAAAACCAAATTCCAACCCGAAGTTGGAGATAGTAGAGAAAGATAAAAGAGTACAAAAGAATGTTGAGAATGTTTGTTTTCGATGTGGAATGAAGGGTCATTGGTCGCGTACCTGTCGTGCGCCCAAACACTTGGTTGACCTATACCAAGCATCCCAGAAGGAGAAAAAAAAATCTGTTGAAGCAAATTTTGCTTTTCAAGGTGATGGACCCGAGTACAACCCCTCTGATATGACACATTTGGAAGTGTCTGATTTTTATGAAATCCCTGAAGGAAGCGGCAATGAATGATACATATATTATTATACTTAGTTGGTTGAAAGACTGTTTATCTTAATTTAATTATTATGTGTAAGACTTTATGTGCTTAATTATTATGAAATTTCTAATTATGTGTGCTTTTATTTGAAGTGATATGAATATCTCTCATTCTCGCACTGCTCATAAAATATATGAAGATATTTTTCTCGTTGATAGCGCAACTACGCACACTATCCTTAGAAATGAAATATATTTTACTTCTTTACACAAGTACGAAGACAATGTTAACACTATATCCGGAAGTATTAATTTGATTAAAGGCTCTGGAAGAGCTAACTTGTTATTACCTGGAGGAACAAAATTTGTTATAACTGATGCATTGTCCTCTCCAAAATCACAAAGAAACTTGTTGAGTTTCAAAGATATTCGCAGAAATGGATATCATATTGAAACAATCAGTAAAGAAAATAAAGAATTTCTTTGTATAACATGCATCACTTCGGGTAAGAAATATATGAAGGAACAACTACCCGCTTTTTCTTCCGGATTATATTATACAAATATACGTGAAATTGAGGCAAATGCAATCGTAAACCAGAAGTTTACTGATACAAGCAATTTTATTGTTTGGCATGACCGGTTGGGACATCCGGGATCAACTATGATGCGGAGAATTATTGAAAACTCACATGGGCATCCATTGAAAAACCAGAAGATTTTTCAATTGAATGAATTCTCTTGTGCTGCTTGTTCTCAAGGAAAATTAATAATCAGGCCTTCTTTGGCAAAAGTTGGTACAGAATCTCCTAGATTTTTAAAACGGATACAGAGTGATATATGTGGGCCCATTCACCCATCATGTGGACCATTTCAATACTTTATGGTATTAATTGATGCATCAACTCGATGGTCACATGTGTGCTTATTATCGTCTCGTAACCTGGCGTTTGCAAGACTACTTGCGCAAATAATTTGATTAAGAGCACAATTTCCTGATTATAATATCAGTACAATCCGTTTAGACAATGCAGGAGAATTCACATCTAGAGCCTTCAATGAGTACTGTGTGTTAATTGGAATCAATATTGAACATCCTGTTGCTCATGTTCATACACAGAATGGTCTCGCAGAATCATTCATCAAACGACTCCAATTGATTGCCAGACCTTTGATTATGAGAACAAATCTCCCCACTTCAGTTTGGGGGCATGCTATTTTGTATGCTGCAGCACTTGTACGCATCAGACCTACAAGTTATCATAAATTTTCTCCCCTACAATTGGCTTCCGGAAGAGAGCCTAATATTTTCCCATCTGAGAACTTTTGGATGTGCGATATATGTCCCAATTGCTCCACCGCAACGAACAAAGATGGGTCCCCAAAGAAGATTGGGAATATATATCGGTTATGAATCTCCCTCTATAATAAAATATCTTGAACCATTGACAGGGGATATGTTTACTGCAAGATTTACAAACTGTCATTTTGATGAAACTATTTTTCCAAGATTATGGGGAGAGAACAAGATTATCCTTAAATCAGGGGGAGAAAATAAATAGCTGGAAAAATAAATTACATGGAATGCATCAACATTGAATACTTATGATCCTCGAACAAATAAGTGTGAACTGGAAGTTCAGAAAATTATTCATTTACAAGGCATTGCAAATCAATTACCTGATGCATTCACTGATTTAAATAGAGTAACAAAGTCACACGTTCCAGCTGAAAATGCTCCTGCAAAAATAGAAGTCCCTGAAGGACAATTAATTATAGCAAGTGAATCAAAACCTTGCACGAAGCATGGTAGACCGATCGGTTCCAAAGATAAAAATCCTCGAAAAAGAAAAGGAGCAAAGAGTGAGGATGCCCAAATAGAGGAAATAAAATCTCCAGAAGAGACACTAGAAGAGTCCTGTGACATGAAAGATGAAACCCCAGAAGAGGATCAGGTACCTGAAAAGGAAAATGAAGAGATCTCAATCAATTATTTTGTCACGGGAAAAAGATGGAACCGAAATGATATCATCGTCGACGAAAATTTTGCATATAATGTAGCGCTTGATATAATGATTGAAAATGAGGATCTTGAACCAAAATTCATCGATGAATGTCGACGTAAAGATGATTGGCCAAAATGGAAAGAAGCAATTGAAAAAGAATTGAGCTCACTTAATAAACATAAGGTTTTTGGACCTGTAGTCCGAACCCCTGAAGGGATGAAACCCATTGGTTATAAATGGGTATTTGTACGAAAGAGAAATGACAAAAATGAAATTATGAGATACAAAGCACGTCTAGTTGCTCAAGGATTTACACAAAGGCTAGGCATTGATTATGAGGAAACATATTCCCCTGTAATGGATGCTACTACTTTTCGTTACCTTATTAGCCTGGCCGTTATTGAAAAATTAAATATGCGCTTAATGGATGTTGTGACAGCATACTTGTATGGTTCCCTCGAAAAAGATATTTATATGAGGATCCCTGAAGGATTTCGAATGCCTAAAGTATCTATATCACATTCACGTGACCTTTATTCGATTAAGTTACAAAGATCCATATACGAATTGAAACAGTCTGGTCGAATGTGGTATAAAAGATTAAGTGATTATTTATTAAGGGAACAATACAAGAATGATCCTATTTGTCCATGTGTTTTTATAAAGAAGACAAAATCTTCATTTGCTATAGTTGCTTTATATGTTGATGATATAAATATTATCGGAACTCCTGAAGAGCTCCAAAAGACAGTCGATTATTTAAAGGCAGAATTTGAAATGAAAGACCTTGGAAAAACAAAACTCTGCCTTGGATTGCAGATTGAGCATCTATCTGGTGGAATATTTTTGCACCAGTCAGCATATACAGAAAAAATCTTAAAACGTTTTTACATGGACAAATCACATCCATTTAGTTCTCCAATGGTCGTGCGATCACTTGATAAGAAAAAGGATGTGTTTCAGCCAAGAGAGGAACATGAAGAAGTACTTGGTCCTGAAGTGCCATATCTTAGTGCTATCGGTGCATTTATGTATCTGGCTAATAACACACGGCCCGACATAGCATTTTCTGTAAATTTGTTAGCAAGGCATAGTTGTGCTCCAACACGGAGACATTGGTATGAAATTAAACATATTTTTCGATATCTCCGGGGCACAACTGATATGGGATTATTTTATTCTAATAAATCCAAACAGTACTAACGGGTTATGTAGATGCAGGATATTTATCAGATCCAGCTAAAGCTCTATCACAAACAGGTTATTTGTTTACTTATGGCGATACAGCCATCTCATGGCGTTCCGTGAAACAGTCTTTGGCTGCTACATCTTCTAACCATGCAGAATTTCTTGCCATCCATGAAGCCAGCCGAAAATGTGTTTGGCTAAGGTCAATATGTCAACATATTCGTGAATCATGCGGCATGCATCATGATAGGACAACCCCGACAGTAATGTTTGAGGACAACACAACATGTATTGAACAGTTAAAAGGAGGTTACATTAAAGGCGACAAAACTAAGCATATTTCCCCCAAGTTTTTCTTCACACGACCTACAAGAAAATGGAGAAATTGAAGTTCAACAGATTCTTTCAAGTGAAAATCTTGCAGATCTATTTACCAAGTCATTACCACCAACAATTTATGAAAAATTAGTACACAAGATTGGGATGCGTCGGCTTAAAGATCTCAAATAAATTTTCAATAATTGATGTACTCTTTTTCCTTTACTAGGATTTTTTTCCCAATGGGTTTTTTCCTAGAAAGGTTTTAACGAGGCACAATTATTGGAAATAGGACATTCAAGGGGGAGTATTGTAAAATGAATGTCCTAGAATGTTCTTGTACATGAATGTCCTAGAAAGTTAATGTTCTTGTACATGAATGTCCTAGAAAGTTCATTTGGCCTTTCAATTCTTAATACCTTGGCTTTTCATTTTTGTAGACTCTTTCCTTGTAGCCTACAACTTGTAAGCCTATAAATAGGCTCCATATGTAAACTTGTGAAGATACTTGAAGTAATAGAAATTCTCTTCTTGATCTCTCTCTAAATATCTAATATATATTACTAGTTATAATATATTTATAACAATTACATAATTATACGTGCATAAATAGGAACTGATTGCATATATAGCTCTGACCAATTTGTACACAAGTTTATACTACAATAGTCTGGGTAATTATGCATAAAGAAATCGAACTGATCATATGTAAAATCTGAGACTGAACCAATAATGGAAGATGAAAGTAAAGGATTGGTTTCTCATACGTAGATTAACAATTTATAGACTCACTGGTCAATACTAACCCTATTTGCTATACTTTGTGGAGCAAGAGAGTATGCATATAACGTATAACGTAGATTAACTATTCAATTAAGACTTTTACATATAATTATCACTATTTCTAGACATGACCTTCAAAAGCTTGCCAATGTTGCTTCAGTTATATAGTAGAACACTACAACTAAATTTGTTAATCAGCGCGGGTATCAGCTGGTTAAATTGTCGAGTATGCTTGTATTTATGATACTAGAACGTGAATACAATCACAAAGAAATAAGTTATACAATTAATTAATTACTAGCTTATAGCCCGTGCAAAGCACAAGTTACTTTTAAATACTTTTAAAATTATATGATTAAATAAAATAGAGTATAATAACTTATTATGGATATAATTTAACTTTGTAATTAATTAATAAAATTATTAGTAATAATAATAGTTATTTAATAAATGATATGTATTGAATTTAAAACTAATAATATAAAATCTTAATGTAAATTTGTTGTTGACGGGATTCGAACCTTGGATATTTAGAAGAGGGATTTAAATATAGAATATTCCTTATTATTAGATCTAACGGCTATTATCTATTTACTAAATATTTAACGATAACTATTCTTTTAGATGGTTGAACCAAGTTGAACCAAACAACCAAATTATACCCTTGTTTTCTTATTATATAATAGTACCAGCTTATAACCCGTGCGAAGCACGGTTTCTTTTGATAGGTTATAAAATTTATTTAACATTATAATTATGTTTTTATATAATCCTTATTTTTACTAATTTTTTAATTTTAATTTAATATAAATTTATATAATGAAATGCATGGTTTAAATTTTATTTTGTAAAATTCTAAATTAAAAATGTCGTTGACGGGTTCGAACTTTGAATTTTTAGTAAATTAATTTAATCATATAATATATCTTATTATTAGATCTAACGATTGTTATTTATTAATAAAAATAATGATTTGTATATATGGTTAGATATTTTTGGGTGTCTATTATTGATCGCAAGATTAATTTTAAATTAAAAAGTATTCCATGTTTTAATTACAAAAATTACTACTAAAAATAATTACGGAAAGATATGGTGTGATATTTTGGATATATATTAATTATTGTAATATTAGTTTTAAATTAAATGGTAAAGTGTTTTAATTAGAAGTAAAATCTTTAGAAAAAATGAATAATTGAGTTGTTGGAGCAGAAAAAAGAGTCCAAGTAGAAGTGGATGAACGAATTTTAATCAGAATATAATTACGTTAACATTAGTAATTAGCTTTTTGAGTTGTTTTTGTAATTTAATTATTTATTTTAATAATTAGGATAACCAAACCGAAAACCAAAACTTAGGATAACCAAACCGAAAACCAAAACTTTCAATGTTTCGGCTTTAATATAATAGTATAGATAGATTTATGTTTTTATATAATCCTTATTTTTAATAATTTTTTAATTTTAATTTAATATAAATTTATATAATGAAATGCATGGTTTAAATTTTATTTTGTAAAATTATAAATTAAAAATGTCGTTGACGGGTTCGAACTTTGAATTTTTAGTAAATTAATTTAATCATATAATATATCTTATTATTAGATCTAACGATTGTTATTTACTAATAAAAATAATGATTTGTATATATGTTGAGATATTTTTGAGTGTATATTAGTGATCTCAAGATTAATTTTAAATTAAAAAGTACTCCATGTTTTAATTACAAAAATTACTACTAAAAATAATTACGGAAAGATGTGGTGTGAAATTTTGGATATATATTAATTATTGTAATATTAGTTTTAAATTAAATGGTAGAGTGTTTTAATTAGAAGTAAAATCTTTAGAAAAAATGAATAATTGAGTTGTTGGAGCAGAAAAAAGAGTCCAAGTAGAAGTGGATGAAGGAATTTTATTCAGAATATAACTACGTTAACATTAGTAATTAGCTTTTTGAGTTGTTTTTGTAATTTAATTATTTATTTTAATAATTAGGATAACGAAACCGAAAACCAAAACTTAGTATAACCAAATCGAAAACCAAAATTTTCAATGTTTCGGCTTTAATATAATAGTATAGATAGAAGAGGTTATTTGAATTCAATGCAATGAAACTTCATAATAAACATGTTAAATTATCACGTACTAACTCTTACAGTTGAATGAAACTTCTGACATTTATATAAGGAAATCATAAATCTTATAGCTACTAGTGTTTTACTGTTACGTACCGAACGGTAAAATTAATTAATTAATTTATATAAGCATTATTTTAATCATTATTTAAAAAAAAAAACTAATTTCATTGGAATATAATTAATAAGTATAAAATTACATATTCGTCAATTTAAATTAGTTGCATTAATATTAAACTTATCAAACAATATCAGAATATTCACACATCTTTCGCTGAAACGTTCTAAATCCCTCTTTATTATTTTTTCTTAATTTTATTTTTCATTTAATTTCTCTCTTTCTAACTCTCTTGTCGACGAGAACCTTCCTAAAACTTGACTAGGTACTGAAAATATACTTCTTCAAAACGTATCCAAAACTTCCTTCTCGGAGCATAGTCAGAAAAATGTGTTCGTATGTTTTTAACACACCAGTTGAATTTATACTAACTAGCTTATAATTCGTGTAATGTATGATTTTTTTTAATATATATAATTACATAAATAATATTTTTGACAAAACTTTATTTATATTTATTACGATTTATTTATATTGAATTTAATTTTTATTAGATAAATTTTATTCATTGAAAAAAATATGAACTCTTAAATTTGAAAGATTTAGAAAAAATAACCAAATTTGAGTATAAAATATATGAAATATTATTATTTATTAGACATCACATGGTCAATTTACTATTTTTGCTCTATTTTGAGTTCTAAAAATCAGATTTGGACGATTTTACGTGCTACACAAAACTCAAGAATTCATCTTTAATTTAGTGATGGTTTAACAATTATTATCCAATTGAAACTACTCGAAAATTGAAGAAAAAAGAAAATTAGGAATTTTTATAATGGGAATTCTGTTCAATTTAGAAAATCTACTTATATTTGATTTAAATTATTAAAATTTACATTTTTTTATTTTAATATAATCCTATTATCAATCAAATAAATTTACTTTCTAAAATTAGATCTAATTCTATTCAATTCAGAAGACCTCCCTATATTTGTTTTAGAATATTAACTTTACTTTTGATATTTGAATATAATTATACTATCAACCAAATAAATTTTTCAATATTAGATCTGACGAATCACATTTATCTATTTTAAGATCCAATAATCGATAATCTTTTGGTCGACGATCATACCATAAAAAAACTTGATAAGATTCCTGTATGCTTATTATAAATAAAGATATAATTTATATTAATTTTCAAAAGAAGTTTTTAATGCAATAATAAAGTGTAACAAAAAAGATCAAAAAACTGATTTGTTAGCAATTTGCCAATTACACACAATTATATCATATATGAAATAAAGTACAATACATTATATCTTAGTGTATGTTTGGGGTATCTTAAAATGAGTAGCTTATGACTTATAAGCACTTATGTCATATAAGTGATAAGTAGAGTAGAGATTATAGTGTTTGGTAAATCAGAACTTATAATCAGTAGACTGTTTGGGTAAAATCAGAACTTATAAGTTAACTTTTTTTATAATTTTCAAAATATTTGTTTTTTTATATATAACAATGGATATCAATGGATAGATCTCGATGAATAGGAAAATTTGATATATACATATCAATTTTCTAATGAATGGATCGGGAGATATATGATTTTGAAGATTTGAAGGATATTATATATTACGTATATCGAGAATAAGTTATAAGTTGAAAGTTAAGAATTCCTAACATTCAACTTATGAACTTATAAGAGCAACTCCAATGGAGTTACTTATATTGGATCCCTAAAATAATGATTATTTAAAATATATGGAATGAAAAAACTCTTTCACTCCAATGGTGTTTCCTATTTCAGTTACTTATATTTTAAAAATAATATTTAATTAATAAGTATAATGAAGTATGGAGGATGATTGGGATAATATATTATATTTAATTAGTACGAATGGAGGATGAAGGTACCAGAAGCTGAGGTGGCAAATATAGGGGAGCAAAATTGGTTCCCCACATATAGGGATAGAGTTTCTCTCCCCTAAAAATTATTGGTAAGGGGGAGGATGGTTGGAGGAACAATTTTGAAGACAAATCCCTAAATCAGTCCAGGTGGAGGCAATATAGGTAAGGGCTCACTAGCTTTGGAGATGCTCCAAGTCATAAGTTTAGCTAAAACTTATTTTGCCAAACACCCCCCATAAGGACTTATGGCCTTATAAGCCATAAGTTGGGTATGAAATGAAAAGCCAAACAGGCCCTTATTATATATTTCAATACTCTTTATATCTTATTATATCTCCCAACGATCAGTTTACATACCATATGTGCTATATTCCGACGCGATTTAGAAAATTTTATATTTAGTTTCTAATTTCTAGTCTAAGAGTGGTTTCTATAATCAAAAATGGATGAGTACTTGGAGATTTTGTTTTTTTTATAAAAGTCCGATTTTGAAAGGCATCATATTCACCTCTTCACCCATGTTTGACATATGCATAAAACGATATGTCCTGTAAATCGGCCTCCCAACTCGCGTATCTCCGACATGAAATCGAAATTTAAATCAAGGGACAATTGAGCTGGATAAATGTACAATGGAAGAGGAGGAGATTGTTGGGTGGAAGAGGTGGAATGTTGAGATGGTGATGGTGATGTCATAATAATAGTCATAAATTATTTGTAAATCTTTTTGGTGATGGTGATGGTGCTTATCAATCTGAATTGTGGATAGGTAGTTCTTTTTTTTACCGATCTAGTTGTTAGAGCATTTCCAAGTGACTATTAAATTGATCTTAAATATAATATAAAATATTAGTTATTAGCAATTAAATATACCTCCATCTCCGACGGTATTCTTTGTACTCACTATTTATTCAATTTTATATTACTAAAAACAAGTTAAATTCATAAAAATACAAAATAGAGGTGGAGTAAAGAAAGGTGGAAGAGAGATAGTTTATATTTTATGAATTTATTATTAAATATTTGTGAGGAGTGGGAAGGAGCTCTTAGAATTGATGAGAGATATTACATTAATTTTTAGTGAATTCAGGAGTGATTAAGAGTCTGTTAGAGCACACATTATTCTCCTCTCTCCTCAAATCTCAACTTAAGAACCAAAATGAAGAGTCTCTTTGAGATACTCTTGTTCAGGTACATTCTTTTTCTCTTTTTTATATATATTAATTTAGCACAAAAAATTCTATTTCTTTTACATTTCTAATTGTTATGATTTAGTTTAATAATCCTTCATAAAAAATAATATAACGTGTTGGATGTAGGATTGTAAATGAGCAAAATCGAACCGAATTCCTAATTGTTCATGTATCAGCGCGTTATAAATATGTCGAATTCGAACTCAAGCTCGAATCTTGATCGAACCAATTTTTTTATTTATGTATCGACTCATTTAGAAAATGTAATTCATAGACATGTTCGTGTTCGTGCATTTCACGAACATGTCTCATGAATACTAACTCATGAATATTAGCTCATGAACATCTCATTGATACTGTTCATTCTCTAATGCTCAAGAACAACTCAGCCTTTTTTTTGCTAAAAAAATTTTTGTGACGCCCCCGACCCCGGTTTGAATTCCTCTGAAATATCACTGCATCTCTCCCAATATCAAGTAATCTCTCCAGCCTTTTCTCTCCTGTGTTTCTCTCTCTCTCTCTCTCTCTCTCTCTCTCTCTCTCTCTCATGCACAACACCACCAGCTGCACAAATCACCCGCTGCACAAACCACCACCACCGCCACGGTGGTGGTTTCCTCCGGCGAGCACACACACACAAAAACGCGCACACAACACACAACTATACATACACACACCCTCGCACACACACGCACGCCCTCCAAAACACATAAACACAGTCTCCTTCCCATCTTCTTCTTCCTCTCCTCTCTACCTTCAACTGCCACCACCACCACCACCGTCGATGGTGGTCTTTTCCGGCCGTCCAACACCCACGCTGCACACACCAGTACACACATACACACACACACACACACACAAATATACGGATTAATCAATCGATTTAACCATCAAAACCCCAAATCGAAAACCCCCATTTCTCAATTTCCAAATCCCTAACTTTCTTCACTCTTTTTTTTTGTTGTTCTCTAATCTCTCTCCCCAATAGTTTCTTATGTCTGCTGTGTTTCTCTTTAATTGGGCTTGGCCCAATTTCCTTTTATTTACCACTAACAATTAATTTTGGGCCCAATTAAAACACTACTTGTTCATTTATATCTCCTTTTCATTCCACTTGTAATTGTTTTAATAAAACAATTATCTCCCAAATTTCCAAAATAATTTAATCCTTAACTTAATAAAGTAAAATCATCAAATATCCAAAATCTTGTATTTTAAAATAATTACGAGTCCACTTGCAAATTTCCTGAAAATAAATCCTAAAAATCATCTATTGTCAAATAATTAATATTTGACATAATAATTTAATCCTTAACCAATAAAATAAAATATTCCTCAAAATCCATAATTTATCGTCTCGGTCTCTAAATTCTTTATTATCTCCAAATCGGTTCAAAATTTAACCGCAATAAATCTTATTCCCATTAAAATAATCAGAATTAATATTTTCGGACTCGGGATGTTACATCCTTCCCCCCTTAGAAAAATTTCGTCCTCGAAATTGAGCGCACCTAGTCTCATCAAAACAAAGTAGGATACTTCCTCCTCATACTGTCTTCTGGTCTCCAAGTTCTTCTTTAACATCATGACTTTGTCACATAATATTCATTACAGGTATTACCTTCATTCTTAACATCTGCTCCTGTCAATCATAGTCTCTACGGGGTTTTCTCAAATTTTAAATTCTCTTGAACATCTATCGGTTCATATTCCAATTCTTGGTTGACTCTCCAACTTAAAAGTTGCTCTGCAGTATTTCTCACGAATACAATCTCTTCACATGATTTCAGCAATAGATCTTAATCTTCTTCTAAAATAATTATAAGAATCTTCAAAAGAACATCATCAATAATTTATCACAGTCATCACACAAGGATTAAGAAAGTGAGTATTCAGACATGATAGGTTCACAAGTTCTACTAGTGGGGTTTACTACCAGCTAACCAACCGGTTAAGCTTTACTTCCAACAAGGAAGCATCAATAATTCACAATATCAATGTAAGAATACTCACTTCTCATCCAAAAATCATCAATCAAAAATCAAGATATCCCTCACGGTCGGAAATCAACAGTAATTCAGTACACACATATACTTACTCATCATCATTTGTATGTATCTCCCATTTGAGAATACGCACCTACTTTATCATCATAATCATCATCTTTCCTTTACAATTCAAAATCATCTCAAGTTCTCGTAATATGACCTTTCATCAGTCATCAATACTGTAACAACCCAGATTTTTAGGATTTATTATTATTCTTATTTAAATATTTTATTGGTTTTCCATAAAGGAATAATAAGATTGTGAATATTTAATTTTAATTTGAATGCAGTTACGTGTTTAATTGTTAATAGGTTATTCGGATAGACTGTATTTGGTACTGTCTGTGTTAGTAAAAATTTATTTTATTAAAAAATTTTATTTTTATCAAAAGTGATTAATTGAGTTTGTTTTAAAATTTTATGGATCAAGTGGTATTTTATTGGTACAAAAATTATACCCGGTA
Source organism: Saposhnikovia divaricata (assembly GCA_036435485.1). Lineage (NCBI taxonomy): Eukaryota > Viridiplantae > Streptophyta > Magnoliopsida > Apiales > Apiaceae > Saposhnikovia > Saposhnikovia divaricata. Next base: position 245,647,719 of record CM071594.1, on the reverse strand, counting down.
TCTTATCCGTGCCCCATTAATATTTGGGTGCATTATGAAAATATTTGAAATTTTTGTATTTTATATTTTCGATCAATCAAGGAAAATTGCGTGTAATTTATTATATCAAAATATATTTTTAGTTGATTTTACTGTGTGTTAGTTTATTTTTAATGCATTTAAACGCGTTATGATTTTTATAAAATAGGAAAATTATCCCATACGTGTTATGTGACTTCCGTGTATCATAGAATATTTTATTCTATTTTTCTGTAATTTTTATATTTTTAGAATACAGTTATTTCGCATTTTAATTTCCGGACCCAACCCCTTTATTGGATTCGAGGCCCTGTTTTTCATAATATTATTTTTATATAATAATGGGATGTTCAAAAATGTATTATTTTGTAATTTTTGTAATATTCGTAATTTTTGGAGAATTTTGGCATTTATATCATATTTGTTTAAAAATAAAATTTTTTACATTTTTATCCCATAAAAATTATTTGTTAAGGCTTAATAATTTTAATTAGGGGTTAAAAATAATTTTGGGGTATTAATTTTGAGTTATATAAATAGAAATCAGATTTATTTATTTTTATTAATAAATCATAAAAATCAGTTTTTATATATAAATAAATAAATAAATAAATAAATATTTTCTCTCTCCTGTTCTTGAGGATCAAAGCTGAATTTGAAGGTGTTATAGACATCTGATTTTGGCGATCTTGTAGTCGAATCGAAGCTCTTGACATCTAGTTTCAGAATCTTCAATCGGTTTTCGTGTTGGGTAAATTTCTGATTTTATATTAAATTTCTTTTGAATCTGGAAAATTAGGGTTCTTCATTAAATTGGGGCTTTTTGATTCTTTGATTTTCTGGTTGCATTGATTGTTTGTATAGCTTCATATTGATTCCAGGAGTTCAATTCAATGTTAAATTTCATCGTTATATTGCCAATTTGTTCAATTCGAAAATTAGGGTTCTTGAGCCTAATTTGGGGCTTTTTGATTGAGTGATTTTCCGGTTGTTTTGTTGATTCCAATAGCTTTATATGATCATTTGGAGTCGATTTATGTGGTCAATTGCATCATTATACTGCCGGATTGTGATATACGAGTTTTAAGTTTATTTAGTTTCTTTAATCAATTCGTTGGTAATATCTGTTAATTGTTCGTGTTAGAGGTGTTAGGGGTTATATTATACGTGTTCGTAGCTTCATTTTGGGATATAGAACACTCGATTTGGTGTCCGATTTGTTGAAAAACGAATATTGGCCGGAAAAGTTCTTGAGCTCGCCGGAATTTGTGATTTATGGGTTGTTTTGGTCGAATTTTGTGATGCTATTGTTGTGTGGTTATTGCCCGGTTGATGGGCAACGATTTTGTGTTGTTTTGGTGTCCAAAGGAGGCTCACCGGAGCGTTTTTGGGCTTCGCCGGAAAAGTTTCCGTTCGCCGGATTCTGGTAAACCTCCATTGTTGGAGGTGGTGTTCTTCGAAGCATTCTTGGTGATGAATGTGTGGAGATGGTGATGAATAGTGCAGTTTGATTCAAAATTTTTCAAAACTTTTCAGAAAAATGTTTTTGGGTCAAAATTTTATAAATTTTTTTCTAAAATTCAGAATTCTTTTATGTATTATTATTTTAATTTATAAAAATTAAATTTAATTAGTTAATTATTTTGAAATAATAATTTAATTGATTTAATTAATTGATTAATTCATTTTAATTGATTAATTACATTAATTAATTATTATTTAAATATATAATTGACTTCATTGAATTTAAATCTTTTTATTATAAAAGATTTATTATTTTTATGAGTTGATTAATAAATAATTATTTTGAATATTCAATTAATTTAATTATTAATTGAATTATTCTAATTAATTGCGTATTAATTAAACCGTTTGTCCGTTTTCAACGAGAAAAGTATTTCTGGAATCAGAAAAATGACCCGGTTCTTATAAAAATAGTTTTAAGTTAAAATTCAACTTTTAAATTTGGGTCGACTTTTTACCAAACCTTTTTGTTGAGTCGGTTATATCCGGTAATCAGGGTTTTGACCCGTTTTCTGTTTTAAATATTGGATAAAATCTTTTCATGATCTGATCAACATGCTATGTGATTATGTGATTTACTTATTGAGTCTCTTTACGTGCAATGTGAATTATTAAGGTATTAAGTATCGAGGGTTATGATATAATTCGAGTTTTGCCCGATATATATATAATTGGTGATTAATTGTTTATATGATTTATGTTATAAGATGTCGCTAAGAGTAGACGATGTTTTCTTTGAAATACTGACTATGATTGTCAGATTTATATTTATTTTTGAGGATGAAGTGTTTGTTTCGAGGGTTAAGTGTTATATTTATATTTCTATTTCTTTATCGAGAATTAGAATAAATCTTTCAAGGATTAATTGTTCAATATTGACTTAGGTTTGTCAGCAGAGATAAGTAGATGTTTAATAAAAGAAGGTTGGAGATGAAAGTATTGTTTATCGAATTGCTGGTTTACTTGTGAGGTGTTTTAACACCGGGAAAACGTCTATGTTCAAAGGGGATATTTCCAATTATTTTCTCCCGACAGAGATTTTGGTAAGCATGGTTAATATGTTCGAGTTGAGTTTATAAACGTTTATAGAAAGTAGAAATTGACGTTTGAAGACTGAAGTACCAGCTTATGTTTGACTATAGAAGTAGACGTGGGGGCTCGATGTCGACAGATCAGACTCGTGGTAATCGCAAGAGCGTCAAGCCAACGAATGATTAAAACAGAGGACATGATGACGTGAGATAGAAGAAAAAGATAGTTGTATTACTTTGGCGCTACGTAATAGCTAAGGACCAGAGGCAAGTATTTTCTTGATCATCTTAAACACTTTTATTTTATGTTTCATTGATTCATATCATGACAAATAGTTATTGTTCAGAGCTATTTGTGATTCTTAAACATTTTTGTGCGAACAAAGTTACTTGATATTGGTACCCTTGATGTGGGGAATTGTTTAAGATAAACTCTTCATATCCTTATTATCGTAGTAAATAATAGGGATGTGAACTGTATGTGAAACTAAGCATTTCCTGTTGAATTCGGAAATTGCTCTATTGGATTGGAAAATGGTAAAGCGTAGGAGGCCATGATAGCTGTCATGGTCCAGCAATATTTAAGGAGGATATGGTAACCATTCCATCTTCCTATAGGCTAACATTACTTGCCTATTTTGGTACCCTCATGAAATCCGGATTATACACACGGGTATAGCTGTACCAGTGGAGTATAAAGGGTCCCATTGCTTTTGAACCTGATCAGGGGGCAATGGTGTTTCAGTAAAGTGTATCCAATCCATATCGCCCGAATGGCTATTATATATTATGAATTGGCAGATGATTCATTTTTATGACATGCCAAATGATTTCAGTTACAGTTGAATTATATCACAGTTGTTGATTCAGTTTCTCTATAAACTGTTTTACATTTCAGTTAATTTTTATGCCCCACTAATCCTGGTTTTATATCAAAATTTTTATACGCTTGCTGAGCATTTCTTTCGCTCATACTTGCTGTTGTAAATTATAACATTTCAGTAAGGTAGTTTGGCGAGACGTATCCGCACAGTTCAGAAAAAGAAGAAGCGTGATGTTATTTCGAAGATGACTCGGCCCAGGATGTCTACATTTAGTGTAAGATCTATTTTATATAATTGAGTTCTAATATTTATTATTATTATGTAATTTGTCTAGTTATCCTGGCGTACTTCTTATCGAAGTTACACCAGTGGTTTAAGATTTGATCAAAGAGAAGTTGTAAAGAATGAATGCTTTTATCTAAGGGAATTTGGATTCTTGTTTCTAGCCCTATAACCTTAAAAGATCTTGGTATGTTTGGGGTCACATATGTTATATTTCCAGTGTGGGACAATCATAGGTGAATGATTATTATTAAAAAGATGTTTGATTTTGAGGATTTTCGCGTGACAACCAAATCTACTGACCCCGGATTTGGGGGGCGTCACAAATACGTAACTCTACCATCATCCACATGTCGCGTTCTACATGATCTCTTTGCACAATACCCAAAGGTAATGATCTATAGGCTAGCATACCCAAAGTATCTAACAATAACTGTAACCAATAATTTATCATCACGGTCATTAGCATCCTCCTCTCGTAGTTCTTGAAATTATCAACAAAATTGCATCATCAAATTTTTTTAAACATCAGTCCTATCCATCTGGAATCCTGGCATCAGTTTCCATCGTTCTTAATCTCTAAGCTGAACCATCTCTTCCTAACATAAGGAGTGTACTCATGATGCTACCTATCGTATATCTCAACTTTTGATACTGGCTTTCAATATGTCGAAATCTCTCGAGGCAGCGAAATTTTCGAATGGTGCCGCAGTCACTATCTGAGGTGGAACCGCAGTCTCTGTGAAAATTTAAACTAGCGGACAAGGCAACGTCAATAGCTATCTAAATAATTGATCAACATCAATGGCGAAAAGAAGTCTAAACGACTCGGACGCACATACACTATCACATCCTCGAATAACAAAATGCTAAATCCTCAAATACTTGAATTCTCAAGAATCCCAAGATTTCCTTAATTCTACTAACATCATCTTCGATCAACAACCTATATCATCAAATCCTCGTATCAGTAACTAGTACAGTAAAACCTCAAGCAACAATTTATCTCTCCAGTTGCTAACATCATTCTCATTATAATATATCCAGATTTAATACTATATATATATTCCTAAAAATTTATCAATCACTGTTATTCTCAATAAGTATCTTTAGAATCTAATCACAAGATCCCAATTTAATCCACCAATTCTCAAATGTCATCATATTCCAAGTTCATCATATAACATCCTAAAAATTTCTCATACGTCCATTTGGTTTTTCTAAACTTTTTGTCATCTCTCCTTCTCCTTTTCTTCTTTCCAAACTATGTCACACCAGTGACGCCTCCAATCCAAACTTTATAGTCTTTCTTCTTCTTATACATTGATAATAAATGAACTTAATCTAATAACATATTCTCAATTTCATATACATCCCAAGATCCTACTACCACTTCAATCCATGTCACAATTTCATCCTCAAAGAAATCTATACGCCGTTCACCTGAAGTACTTAATTTCGAATCCATCATATTCTTAACACTTCTGAACGATTCTTTCCAAAATTTTCTTGTATCAATGAAATTAATCAAATTCTTATTACCAATAACAATTAAAGCCTCATATTCTGGAAATCTTAAATCCCAATATCGTCTAAAACCTCAAAAGAAGGTTTTTAAAACTTAATAACCACATAATCCTCAAATATTAAAGTAAATGTTAGTCTTTGTCCACAGTAACGAAACTCGTTTCCTTGAACACAAATATCCATTTGAAGCTACTAAAATCACGTCGTCAAACAACATTCTAATTCCCAAAATTTCTTACATTCAGGGTTACACGTTTATCCCCGAACAAAAATTAAATCCCAAAAGATATCCTCAGAGTCGTGTCAAAAATCTAGAAAATAATTATTGCTTCCCAAAGCAATCACATCAAACTATTATCATGCACTTCACATTAAAACTCTTCTAATTCCCACACATTCATGAATTCATTATATATATCCAATAATATTCTATCTAAAATCTTATTAGCATAAAATTCCAAAACTCATGATTTTCCTCACTTCTAATCCTTGAAACAAATATCTTCTCGAATAACGAGGTCACATGTCAAAAATTACATCTCTCAATAATAATCCAGCTATCAAATCATATGTTCAACTCTACGAGTTTATCTCATCAAAACAACTAAATCCTCAAACAAGAAATGAGCACTATCATAGAATTATATATCCTTAAACAATTTCGCACTTCTCAAAAATCACATGAATCGCTAAAACGATCTCCATCACTTCTCAAAGGTTTTTTCAATACATATATCCTCAAAATTGATTTATGTTATAAAATCCTCAATTTCTTGACCAATATCCTTGATAAGTATACTTACTGTCTTACTCCTTGGTACTATATCCTGCAACCCACCACAAACTCCACACGATCCCTCAAGCTCTTCAACATTTACTAAGGATCTTACCAACTCAAGACCCTAAAACTTAACCTCTATTCCCATGCGAGAAACCTTTGCTCTGATAATCTTATTCCTCGAAAACTATAAACTCTACACATCCCTTTTTCAAATCCTTATTTCCTTGACAATTTCAGTCATACAACACTTTATCTTTGTAAATATCTCACTCTTCTACTCCATAGCTCTGATACCACCTGTGACGCCCCCGACCCCGGTTTGAATTCCTCTGAAATATCACTGCATCTCTCCCAATATCAAGTAATGTCTCCAGGCTTTTCTCTCCTGTGTTTCTATCCCTCCATCTCTCCATCTCTTTCTTTCTCTCTATCTCTCTCCCTCTCTCCCTCTCTCTTCTCTCCTGCACAAAATCACCCGCTGCACAAACCACCACCACCGCCACGGTGGTGGTCTCCTCCGGCAAGCACACACACACAAAAACGCGTACACAACACATAACTATACATACACACACCCTCGAACACACACCCACGCCCTCCAAAACACACAAACACATTCTCCTTCCCATCTTCTTCTTCCTCTCCTCTCTACCTTCAACTGCCACCACCACCACCACCACCGCCGATGGTGGTCTTCTCCGGCCGTCCAACACCAACACTGCACACACCAGCACACACATACATATATACACACTCGTATAACACATACACACACACATATATACAAATTAATCAATCGATTAAACCATCAAAACCCCAAATCGAAAACCCCCATTTCTCAATTTCCAAATCCCTAACTTTCTTCACTCTTTTTTTTTGTTGTTCACTAATCTCTCTCCCCGATAGTTTCATATGTCTGCTGTGTTTCTCTCTAATTGGGCTTAGCCCAATTTCCTTTTATTAACCACTAACAATTAATTTTGGGCCCAGTTAAAACGCTACTTGTTCATTTATATCTCCTTTTTATTCCACTTGTAATTGTTTTGCTTAAACAATTATCTCCCAAATTTCAAAAATAATTTAATCCTTAATTTAATAAAGTAAAAATATCAAATATCCAAAATCTCGTATTTTAAAATAATTACGAGTCCACTTGCAAATTTCCTGAAAATAAATCCTAAAAATCATCTATCGTCAAATAATTAATATTTGACATAATAATTTAATCCTTAACCAATAAAATAAAATATTCCTCAAAATCCATACTTTATCGTCTCGGTCTCTAAATTCTTTATTATCTCCAAATCGGTTCAAAATTTAACCGCAATAAATCTTATTCCCATTAAAATAATCAGAATTAATATTTTCGGACTCGGGATGTTACAATTTTAATGAGTTAAAATAAAAGAAAGCAAGGGGATAAAATCTCGAAAATTCGAGATATACTTCTAATTTAGACTTATCAATGAATCGAATTTGGATCAAATTTAATTAATACATAACCAAATAATGTTATAATTTAATTATTTATAATAAAAATGATGTATAAATTGAACAACAGAAAACAATGAATAGATAAAAGAAACAATTATTTATTAATTATCATAAATTTTAGAACTCCTGTTAAATGTTTATGAAATATTTTCACGAGTATGTTTTTTCATAAATTTGGTTCGTAATTATATTAACGAACTTGTTCACGAATTATATAATTGAACTTATTCAATAATTTTCAAGTCAAATTATATTGTGTTTAAGTTCAGCCCAATTAAAAGATTTCAAAACTGGGGATCTGTATAGAGAGAATCCTATGAGAGTCGACTCTCTCCTCTTCCTCTAACCTATCTGCCGCCGCCCTCCCCCCCTCTCCTCCCCTTCTTCATATCTTCCCCGCCCTCTCTTCATCCCACCCCCTCCCTTCTTCCTCATCTTTTCATCCGCCCCCTCTTCGTCCTCACATTTCCTTCCCCTCTTCCAGATCTACCCAATCTTCTCTCTTTTTTCTTGTTAATATGTTCATTAATTTTTATCTCTGGGTGAGATTTTGATTATTTTCGTCCATCTTTTTGGGTGGTTTTATGTCTCTCCTATGTGAGAATTTTGTTTTTCGCTTCTTAATTGTGAGCGGGGTTTTGTTGAAAATGATTTTGTTGATGTTTTGGAGAATCTGGAAAACCCGCATTGAAACTGGATTGGTGGTGATTATTGCAAGAGCTCACCTTTCATAATTAAAGATTGTTCATTCGTTATCGATTTTCACTTTCGGCATGTTTATAGCTGGTATCCGGCATGTTGATAGCTGAGGTGAAAAATCCATTTTCGGCATGTCTATAGCTGGTATCCGGCATGTAGATAGCTGGGGTGTCGCTCCTACACATGGGGTTTTTGAACACTCGGCTAACAATTGTTTTTATGTGATATGGTCATTTGTGATGCTGCTGCTTTCCGGGATGTTGGTGCAATATAAATTGCTCGGGATGTGTTCGACTTCGTTTTTAATTTCAAGATTTTTTAAATTCTATGTGTTAAACAATCAGCTATCCGTCCTGCGATGTTATATGGTTCTGAGTGTTGGGCGGAGAAAAAGGCTCTCGTAAGCAAGTTGGAAGGGGCTGAAATGAGGATGTTGCGGTGGTCTTGTGGGCGCACGTTGTTGGACAGAATCCCGAACTCGGTGTTTAGGAGCGAGCTCGAAGTGGCGCCTTTTTTTGCGAAAGTTAGGGAAGGAAGGTTGAGATGGTTCGGTCACGTTCGAAGGAGGTTGGCTGAAGCCCCAGTTAGGAGGGTCGAGAGTTTGGCGGTCGTTGGGGCGAGGAGGAGAGGCAGGCCGAGGAGGTCGTGGGAAGAGCAGATCAGGATGGATTTGAAGGCCTTAGACTTATATGAGACCATGCTTGCGGATAGGTGTTCTTGGAGGCGGCGTATCAGAGTGGTGGATTCCCTTTTAGGTTGTGGCTCTATTGTCGAGAGCCTCAAAGCTGCTTTGTCTCGGTTAGCGATTTTTTAGTAGTTCGGCTTTAGCGTTCTCACTTCTAGTTTTCAGTGTCTTCTGTTTTTCTGGTTTTGCAGTTGCAGGGAGCTTGGCGCGGTGCTATCTTTGTGTGGGACTTGCCGTGTAGTTGGAGCGCATCATGCTAGGAGTCTCATCAATCCCCGCAGGTAGGTAAGCCCCATGTGGTGAACGCCATGGGCCACAGGTATATCTTTGTCCATTTTCGTATCATTTCCGTTGTATTTACCACACTCTATATATGTTATGCACCCAGCCGAGGGTCTTCACGGAAACAGCCTCCCCGCTCTAAAAGTGGGGGTATGGTCTGCGTACAATCTACCCTCCCCAGACCCTGCTCTGAGCGGGATATACTGGGTATGTTTGGTTTGGTTTGGTTTGGTGTTAAACAATCAGAAAACAAATCAGCTAATTATGTTTAGTTTGTTATTTGTTTCTCAATCTGGTTGTAATGGCAGTTGGAGAGTTGTTCTGACTGTATTATGTTATTTTTAATGAATTAATGCATTTCATCAAAAAAAAATATTTCAAAATTGTGTTCATATTGAACTTGTTTACAAATTAAATCAAACTCGAATTGTTTTTCTTTTTAAAAAATATCAAACTGTTCATGAACGTATGTATCTAGACAATTATGGGTATGGCCCTAGTTAGATGAGAAAGCGCAGGAGAGTGATACTTCATCATAATATGTCAGACCTATTTGTCCTTTTGTCAAAATATAGTGTGAATTATAGTAGTAGTCTTTAAATCACACACTCTGTAAAAGTAACGCCACTATAAACAAAAAGTAGCTCCAACTTGTGTTCTAGGGTTCAATTCAGAGTGGCCGTTCATGCACACACACACACTAGCTCACTCCGAGGTGAACAAGAGCTCTGTACTTGCCACCACCACGCTAAACTTATCATTTCTTACATCTCCTCGTATCTATCTATCGGTAATCTTATCTCCTCACACACACACACACAACCTTTTTGCTCCTTCACTTATATAATTTTCCACCTTTATATATTTATTGATATCAGTGTTGGGCATATTTAATTTTTATGTAATCAGCTGATATACAACACAAATTTGTGAATTAGTAGAAACTTTAGCTTACTAGAGGAAGTGTTTAAGAGTTTATTTAGCTATGCATCACCTTGTTTGTCCAAATGCCTCATCCAGGCTAAGCTCGTCAGCTTCTTTTGTTACTCCGTTTAGCCTTAATTTGTCGAAACCCAATTCGTTTCGGTTATTTTTCTATTCAACAAATCTGTCAAGAAAGAATGTTTGTGCTCCTTTTAGTTTTAATAGGTCTTTGGTTGTTTGTTCTGCGAAGTCCCAGATCAGAATTAATTCTGTTCCGGTGAAGAATAATGAGGTGGAGAGTGGGATTGTGTTTGATAAAGCGGTGGGGAAGAGGACGGATATAAAGAAGATTATGATTCTTGGTGCTGGTCCGATAGTTATTGGACAAGCGTGTGAGTTTGATTACTCTGGGACTCAAGCGTGTAAGGCGCTTAGAGAGGAGGGTTATGAGGTTATTCTGATTAATTCTAATCCAGCTACTATTATGACTGATCCTGAGACAGCGAATAGAACGTATATTGAGCCAATGACGCCTGAATTAGTTGAGCAAGTGTTGGAGAAGGAGAGGCCTGATGCTTTGTTGCCGACAATGGGTGGGCAGACAGCACTTAATCTTGCAGTGGCATTGGCGGAAAGTGGTGCACTTGAGAAGTACGGAGTGGAGTTGATTGGTGCAAAGCTTGATGCAATTAAGAAGGCTGAAGATAGGGATTTGTTTAAGCAAGCTATGAAAAATATTGGGCTCAAGACTCCTCCTTCTGGGATTGGGACAACTCTGGAGGAGTGTATCAAAATTGCAAGTACAATTGGAGATTTTCCTTTGATCATACGGCCTGCTTTTACATTGGGTGGAAGTGGAGGTGGGATTGCTTATAACAAGGAGGAGTTTGAGGCAATTTGTAAGTCCGGCCTTGCAGCAAGTGTAACATCGCAGGTTTTGGTTGAGAAGTCCCTGTTAGGATGGAAAGAGTACGAGCTAGAGGTCATGAGAGACTTGGCAGACAATGTGGTTATAATATGCTCAATTGAGAATATTGATGCAATGGGGGTTCACACTGGGGACTCGATTACTGTAGCTCCTGCGCAGACCTTGACGGATAAGGAGTATCAGCGCCTTCGAGATTACTCAATTGCGATCATAAGGGAGATTGGTGTTGAGTGTGGTGGTTCAAATGTTCAGTTTGCTGTCAGTCCAGTCGATGGGGAAGTTATGGTTATTGAAATGAACCCTAGAGTTTCAAGGTCTTCGGCTCTAGCCTCAAAAGCTACTGGTTTCCCAATAGCAAAAATGGCTGCAAAGTTGTCGGTTGGTTACTCACTGGATCAGATTCCTAATGACATCACAAAGAAAACACCAGCTAGTTTTGAGCCATCTATAGATTACGTGGTCACTAAGGCAAGATCTCTGTAATACTTACAATTCATTAACTCGTGTTGTACTGGGAAGACTTTTAAGTTCTCAGCGCTTCAAACTGAGTTAATGACATTTAGTTTTTAATTTTCACCTGCCTAAGCTTTAACTGTTTACATGCAGATTCCCAGGTTTGCATTCGAGAAGTTCCCAGGTTCACAGCCTATACTAACAACTCAGATGAAGTCTGTTGGTGAATCCATGGCAGTAGGTCGCACATTCCAGGAGTCTTTTCAGAAAGCAGTTCGGTCATTGGAATGTGGCTACTCTGGATGGGGTTGTGCTCAGATCAAAGAAATGAACTGGGACTTGGACCAGTTGAAGTACAACCTACGGGTTCCAAACCCAGAACGAATTCATGCCATATATGCGGCAATGAAAAAGGGGGTGAAGGTTGATGACATTCATGAGCTGACTTACATAGACAAATGGTTTCTCACTCAGCTTAAGGAGTTGGTGGATGTGGAACAATACCTCTTGGCTCAATCTTTGTCTCAGTTAACCAAGGATGAGCTCTATGAACTGAAAAAAAGAGGTTTCAGTGATAAGCAGATAGCTTTCGCAACAAAATCCTCTGAACAAGAAGTGCGCTCAAAACGGTTGTCCTTTGGTGTAAAGCCAACTTATAAGCGAGTTGATACCTGTGCAGCAGAATTTGAGGCTGACACTCCTTACATGTATTCATCTTATGACTATGAATGTGAGTCGGCTCCCACCAATAAGAAAAAGGTATTGATATTAGGTGGAGGACCAAATCGAATTGGCCAGGGAATCGAGTTTGACTATTGCTGCTGTCACGCATCCTTTGCCCTTCAGGTTTGTTCTTGTTAACCTCTTTAGATGAGATAATTATTTTCCACACAAGGCCTGTTTACCAATATGTTTATACACCTTCATCTGCGGAATTATACAAGCGACTAAGAGCATTTCCAAGAGCCTCTTTATTTTGGCTCTTAGGTAAAAAATGTGAGGAAGGAAGACAAAAATGTCACTCCAAGAAACTCTTAGTGACTCTTCAAATCACTAAGAGCCTTCCTCCACTCTTTATTTTTAAGTGCATTCTACACTCCTAACTTATATTTTCTCTCTCCATTTCTATTGTACTCTTACTTAAAAGGTACTTTTAATGATAAAAAATTCATCTAAAGAGTGAATGTAAAGAGTGTTGTTGGAGATAGACACACACTAAGTTATTAGGAGCCAAATTTTTATATTATATTTAAAGAGTGAACTAAGAGACTCTTGGAGATGCTCGGAAATGATTATTATTATTATTAATAAATGTGGAGAATGAAGATATAATTCATATAATTCTACTATCAACTTTGCATGAGAAAAAAACATGAGGTTTTGTTTATTTTGGTACTTATCAAGTTGCGATTATTGTGTATTAAGGAAGAACCTTGAATATGAAGGAGAGTAAAGTAATATATCTTACTCAGGGCTTGCATGGGAAAGACCTAATAGAATATCACACTGTTTAGTAGCCTAACATCAACACCTTGGACGACGTCTGTTTTCAGTTAAATTCTGTTTTATTGGCAGGCTGCAGGCTATGAAACAATTATGATGAATTCAAATCCTGAAACAGTCTCTACAGATTATGATACCAGCGATCGACTTTATTTTGAACCTCTTACAGTTGAAGACGTTCTTAATGTAATTGACTTGGAACGTCCAGATGGCATCATTGTGCAGTTTGGAGGTCAAACCCCCCTAAAGCTTGCTCTTCCCGTTCAACGGTACTTGGATGAGTGCAAGCCTGAATGTGCTAGTGGTGGTTATGTTCGAATTTGGGGTACATCTCCTGATTCAATTGATGCCGCGGAGGACAGGGAGAGATTCAATGCTATGCTTGATGAACTAGAGATTAAGCAGCCAAAAGGTGGCATTGCCAAAAGTGAAGCTGATGCCATTGCCATTGCATCAGACATAGGGTACCCAGTTGTTGTTAGGCCTTCTTATGTTTTGGGTGGCCGGGGAATGGAAATTGTTTATAGTGACGAGAAGCTGGTGATCTATCTTGCAAATGCTGTTGAAGTGGACCCTGAAAATCCTGTCCTCATTGACAAATATTTAATTGATGCCATTGAGATTGATGTTGATGCACTTGCAGATGCCCAAGGTAATGTGGTGATTGGCGGGGTAATGGAGCACATTGAACAGGCTGGGATTCATTCAGGTGATTCAGCTTGTGTGTTGCCAACGAAAACTATTTCGCCTTCGTGCTTAGAAACCATTAGATCTTGGACTAGGAAATTGGCAAATAAGCTAAATGTATGTGGGCTCATGAATTGTCAATATGCAATCACATCTTCTGGAGAGGTGTTTTTGCTTGAGGCGAACCCCCGTGCATCCCGTACTGTCCCTTTTGTATCCAAGGCTATTGGGCATCCATTGGCAAAATATGCTTCTCTTGTTATGTCAGGAAAGTCTCTTCATGACATCGGTTTCACCACAGAAGTTATACCAAGGCATATATCAGTTAAGGAAGCTGTTCTTCCCTTTGAGAAGTTTCAGGGCTGTGATGTTTTTCTAGGTCCTGAGATGCGTAGTACTGGTGAAGTAATGGGTATCTCCTATGAGTTTTCAATTGCATTTGCCAAAGCCCAGCTAGCTGCTGGGCAGAAGCTACCACTTTCAGGGACAGTGTTCCTCAGCTTGAACGACTTGACAAAGCCCCATCTTCCCGTGATCGCTCGTGCCTTTCTTGCAATTGGATTTGAAATTGTTTCTACTTCTGGAACAGCGGATGTTCTCGAATTAGATGGCATTCCAGTGGAGCGAGTGTTAAAACTGCATGAAGGTCGGCCTCATGCTGGCGACATGCTTGCTAATGGTAACATTCAGTTGATGGTGGTCACCAGTTCAGGTGACAAGCTTGATCAAATTGATGGGCTGCAGTTGAGAAGGATGGCTCTTGCTTACAAGATTCCTGTAATAACTACTGTTGCTGGAGCTTTGGCCACTGCTGAGGCAATCAAAAGTTTGAAATGCAGCAAGATTAAGATGATTGCTTTGCAGGACTACTTCAATATTGAGACTGACGACAGGAAGACAAAAGAGTTTCAGCCCATCTCTTCCTCTGTTCAACTCAAATAGGATTTCCAGGTCTGAATCTTCAAATTTTTTGTGTGCCCTCTTGTTTTTATCAATTTTCCTATGTTACATTTTACTCCCTCATTTGTCAAACAATGATGCACCAATACCAACTGATTATGCCTATTACTGTGATAGATGCGGATCTGGGGCACAACTCTGGACAACATATATTATACCTTTTGACAACACTGGTAGAAACACAGTTACCGAGAACTGGTGTTTTGAAAACTGCTTGGACTTGAATCTTAATTGAGGGGAGCGGAAAAAAAATCCTAAGCTTCCACACTTTAAACAACACTAGTGTTGAGGCATCATTAGCTATTGTAGTTTTGATAGTTCAAGTTTTCTTCAACAGATTGTAGTAGTTACTAGGTGTGCTTGCCATTCCCCTTTATCCAGGCTTGGGCCGGCTGAGTCGATGTAGTTACAGTGGAAGAGTTTTCCCTACCTTCCCAAGTTAGCTTGAAGTCTGTTTTTGTTTTCTTATATTCAAAATACCCTTGTTGAACTTCCAAGTCGAGTACATTCACCTGAGATTTTATGTATAGAATTTTGAGTAATTTCTGAAGGCAGTAAGTGGATCTGTTGCAGTTTTTATGGTAGCTGTTTCTCTAGCATAATTTGATGGTTGAGGAGATTCAGTTGGGCAGCGTTTAGGGTCAGAGCTTTTTCTTTGTATTTGTTTGTTTTTCATATACAGGATTTAGCATCAAGTAGGCCACATACATAGATGAACTCGGAAAAATGCATCTTTTCTGCGGTCAGCCCTTGGGAAAAGAAGTAAATATGATTTTAGGTAATTTTAACTCCTGCAAAACATACTAATCTTACCTGGTTCCGAAAATGCTCTTTAAGCTTACAACCTCGAGAGATAATTATTACTAAACATAACAGCTTAATCAACTTTTTGACGGAAAATGTATCTAACTTTTGTAATTACCTTTAAAAAAATATTAACGTTGAATTTTAATAAAAGATTAAGATTGAATTTAATTAAAAAAAATTACCAAAAAATTGAACGCAACAAATAAGAAATTAGAAACATTACGGACGTAAAAGTTGCTTTTAATATGTGGGAGTCTTTCTGTTATATTTACGCACACTATTATATATTGATGTAATTCTTCCACATTTTACCATACAACAGGCATGATAAAATTGCCTTTGGTTTTATTTTTACAAAAAACATGATTTTAAATATGTTACTCAAAAGTTGTATGAATATATATATATAGATAGTATCTCATATATTTTTTGACTAATTATGTACTAATATAGTTAGACAAGTAAGATATAGGAGCAAACTAAAATTTAAAAAATATAAAACGTTTACCAAGTCGATATTTGTAATAAAATTAGGGGGAATGTACACCCCTCCAAGAACAATACATGAAGTTATATTTTAATTAGCCAACTGAAAGATAATTTGAATGAATTTTAATAAACAGTAACATTTCTGATGTAAAAAAGATGGACAGTACCCTCACTATTGTATTTTCCGAGCAAAATTAAAAATTAAATTTTATATACATGGTCCCCTCAAATTTGTTATCAATTATATATTCATACAAACAATTATATTATTAAATAATCAATTTAAACAAATTTTAATTTCAAAAGGCAAGTTTTCGAAGCTGAATATAATATTTTATGTACATCATCCACTCAAATTCTTTAGTAATTATATTATCATGCAAACAATTTATTAAACAAATATTAATTTCTTAAGTTAAGTGTTCGAATATTTTCGGTCTTCAAAACCCGAATTCAAATAGATAAAAATGGTGAGTAGCTCATTACTCAGTCGAGTTGAGCTAAATACCAGTGTGTTTTTCTATTTAATACAGATAAATACGAGAGAGAGTCTAGAAATTTAAGTGGAAAATGAACCAAAAAAAAAAAAATCTTAACAAGTAATTTTGAATCTCAAATTGCATCTTACCATACAAGTCGTACGGCAATTCGTAGATAACCAACTCGGTTTCAGCCTACCTATACCGTTGTGAATTCTTGTATCCAGTTATTTATACTTTTCAAGGGGTGTCCGACAAAGAACATGCTTGTAGAATCATCCCCACAAACGCTTTGACCGTAAAACACTTCACTAGTGTTCCAAAACTTGCAAGAATATGATAGAAAAAGCTGGACACAAACACTTTTATAAACTCAAAGGAGGATTTATTGAAATAATTCATTGCTAACTCTATCAAAATCATAATACAAAAAGCTATACAAAACATTTCTATCTGATTAATGTATGCAGAGAGCAAAGGGAACACATTTAAATTTATTTCCATAGCATATCTAACAACGCACTTGAACTAGTATAGATGTCACTCTTAATTTGCAACAAATTGTTGAAGTTTATTCCTACTACTTGCCTCGAACAATCTTTTTTTTTTTTTTTTGAATAAATCGTAATTGCATTACTTAAAAATTATAAAATACATGATTACTAAAAATAGGAGGAGTGACAGACCACTCTCCATAGCCCTGACATAGAATTTATGCAGCATTTGCAAGCAAAATACCAAGTCTTCCATGCAAAACCTCAGTCGGCTTGCATATAATGACAGAAAATTATTATAAAATCTATTGAAATAAAGACTCTGAGAAGGGAGAACTATATGATGAAAAAAAAACCAAACTTAATTTTATGAAAGATAAGTTTCACTCATTTTACCAACACTAGTCAAAAGCTCAGAAATTGCATCTTTTACTTCAACATAACTGACCAGATCATAATGCAAAAGATAAGTTTCACTCATTTCACCAACACTTGTCCAAAGCTCAGAAATTGCATCTTTACTTCAACATAACTGACCAGATTCTATTAGTGTTCCAAAACATGCAAGTATATGCTACAAGCAAGCTGGACTCAGATTCTATTAGCAACTCAGAGGAGGATTTATTAAAATTATTAGTCGACACCTCTATCAAAATCAGAACACAACAAGCTATATAACATTTCTAGCTGATTAAACATATTCGAACATGTATGCAGACAGTAAAGAGAAGACAATTAAATTTCTTTCCATAGCATATTTAATAATGCACTTAAATTGGTATAAATATCACTCTTAATTTGCAACAAATATCTGAAGTTTATTCCTACTATTTGTCTAATCATCTAGCTTACCAAGTCTTCTGTGCAAAACCCTGAATCGGCTTGTATATAATTTTGACAGAAACTTATTATAAAAGCTATTGACGTAAAAACTTTGAGAAGGGAGAACAATATGACAAAAAAATCCAACTTTATTAAGAAAATACAACCTTTCCTAATTTTTTGAGAGATAAGTTTCACTCATTTTACCAACACTGGTCCAAAGGTCAGAAATTACATCTTCACTTTACCATAACTGATCAGATCATAATGCAAAACTCAGACACTCTACGGAAGTACAGAGCTAACCCTCCCCTCTTCTACCTAGACATGGTTGACCCTGCTTGTATCGACATTACAAAAAACTTCAGGAGTGCGCAGATACTGGAATCATCCCCACAAACGCTTGGACCATCAACAAAGACTTCATAGTGTTCCGAAACTTGCAAGTAAGGCTAGAAGGAAGCTGGACTGAAATTCTTTTACCAACTTAGCAACTCAGAGAAAGAATGATTACAATGATTTATCAACAACTCTACCAAAATCAGAATACAAAAGGCTATATAAAATGTCTAGCTGATTAACAATATTCAAACATCTATGCAGACAATGAAGAGAAAAGACATTTAATTTTATCTCCATGGCAAATCCAAAATGCACTTAAATTGGTAAAAATATCACTCTTAATTTGCAACAAATATTTGAAGTTCATTCCTACTATTTGCCTAGAATCATCTATCTCACCAAGTCTTCTGTGCAGAGCTCTGAGTCTGATTGTATCTAATTTTGACAGAAAATTATTACTATAAAATCTATTGACCTAATTACATTGAGAAGGGAGAACAATATGCAAAAAATAAATCCAATTCAATTTTTTTTAAAGAAAATCCAACATTTCTTAAGTTTTCAAAAGATCTGTTTCACTCATTTGCTCTAGCGCAACTGACCAGATCATATTTCAAAACTCAGTCTGCAAAAGTACAGAGCTACCACCCCCCCCCCCCCCCCCCCCGAACCAGTCATTGTGTTCCAAGCAACTAAGTGGTCAGTAGGCTAATAGCATATCAATACAACATTCAACTCAGAAATTCATGACTCTGCAGCACTTTAAATAAAATATTATAGGCCATCATTTTCAAATTAAACTTAACAGGAGAGAATGTTCGGAAGGCGAATGATGCTGTTGTTCATAGGCAGTAAAGATCAGACAAAAAAACACCAATGGCTATTTGTTCTAACGGTATCTTCCTCACTCCCTTCACGCCTTGTTAAAGGCAAAAATGAGTGTGAAAAAACAAAAAATATTTTGTCCTGTGTACTTGTAGCTAAAACTAGAAAATATATTGAATTTTGTTTATGTTATGGCTAAAGTAGCTCCAGGACCCTGACGATTAATCAATTGTATCTCTAGCACCTTGATGTTTAATTTTTATAAATCTAGCACCCCAAATGTGTAAGTCTCGCATGTGCATTGCATGTTACCAGGGTCATCTTATTCCATGTGAATGTATACATTCAGTACTCTCTACTCTTTGATGCACAACACACACACATAAGTATTTATTCCAATATATAGATACTTGGAAAAGGTACTCGAGGTTTTTAGTCTTTTGTTTCTAATCCTAAAATTATTCTGAATAAAGAATGACATGCTTTTATAACTTTGAGACTTCATTGCTTAAGTTGGATATATGTGAGAATCTTGTATATTTCCAAGTTGCAGACATA
The DNA here is from genome assembly GCA_036435485.1 of Saposhnikovia divaricata. NCBI lineage: Eukaryota > Viridiplantae > Streptophyta > Magnoliopsida > Apiales > Apiaceae > Saposhnikovia > Saposhnikovia divaricata. Next base: position 245,628,301 of record CM071594.1, on the reverse strand, counting down.
ATGCTAACAGAACATAGGATACACTACTGCGACAGTATCAAAATCATAACTTTATAATTACACTGCTTCTGATAAAGAATAATGCTTAAGGTCAGAAAGATTGCAGACTCATACCTGGACTCATCATTTTTTGCTCTTCTAGTTTGTTGCGTCTCTCACAGATTTTAACAATCTCATATGACAGTTATCCAGATAAAATACTTTGTACCTACACTCTACAGTTAGCCTAGAATAATTAAGCATAGATTGTGGCAATGTTACCTACCAAATGAAAGGCCTACTAGGCTCCAGAAAATCACTAAATCATATTCCTCGAATATTACCATAACTTGCAGAAAATTGTTTTCCTCGGAGGACTAGCTACAGTTCAACCACCAAACAACAGTAGAAAAAAGGTGTGAGTGTATGACATAAAGTATATCGATATCAGTCTATTAAAGACCTTTCATAAATAAACTCTCCAAATAGATCAAATTCATTAAAAAATTTAACCTTATTGTGTCACAGAAAATGGTTAAATATAAAACATGTCAATCTTAAGGACAAAAAAAGAAGAAGAAATCACATGCCAATTTATCTCAATTTATTCAATTCATATATCACTTTTGTCTATTCACATTATAATAAGTTCTCTACAATAACACATGCACCTTTGAAAATAAGGATCAAACTCAAACGGGAGCCAACTTTATTTTCTAATTTTACCAATCCCACCCCTGTAAACAAATACAGCTATCAGTGTCTATATATGGAAGAAAACTCAGGAGACACAAAAGTTGCTCCGACACACATATTCAATGGAGATAAAGATTTCCTAGGACCTCGTAATCACGCTATAGGAACGAATCAAACGAAATGACGAGCTGCCATCAACAAAAACCCCATTTTCTTCACCTCCTAAACCATCACGTTGATACTGCTTCCTGCATCCTGGGCACCGGCCATCTTCTTCGAGAATCCTCTTGTGGCAGAAAAGGCAAAGTCGAAACCCACAGGAACAAGGGAGAAAACTAGTATCCGTGAGATCCAGATCCTCACAGCATATTGGACATGATGATGGGGCGGATATACCATTGGTACAAGCCCATGCCACGCCTCCAGGACTACCATGCCTATCCAACCTCGTAGGAAAACTATGCTGTTTAAACAAATTAGGAAGACTTTGAGGGCGAAATGCATCATCGGGTCTCCATGCCCTGCTACTATCTGCATCGGGCTTGGAAATATCTACAACCAATGCCTGAGAATTTCCTGATTCAAAAGGACAATCCAAATTGGTTTTTTCATTCTCCAAAGGTGACTCCTGACTAGGTTTAAGTTGCTCCTGCTGCTGCTTAATGTCAGAAGCCGCCAACGCATCAGCAACAGCCTCCCAGTCAGACAAGCAACCACCATCATCATCTTCTTCGCTTATATCACCCGAATGCGACCGACCACTGCTACTACTGTTGCTGCTCCTGCTGCTACTGCCACTCATAGTAAAATTAGTACCAGAACAATTACTTCCAACAACACTGCTACTCTGACTAGTGGGACTATGAGAGGACGAATCAGAATCACTGTAATGATTCATTGATCCATCATTCTCATCATTTCCCGGATTAACCTCCAAAAGCTTAATAACTCGATTCTTCTCATTACGCCCATGAGTTGGACAATCACGAATCTCTCCACCAACTCTCAATTCATCCTTGCTCTCCTTACTCTTCACTACACAAATCAATAAACATACTATTAAAAACCAATAAAAAACAATGCATAACCCTTATCAAAATCCTTCCTGCATCATACAAACCTTAAAAGCACAACCCTTTATTTCAAGCATGAGAAAAAGCAAAAAACTTTACCCTTAAAAAACAATCTTTTAATTGCCTAAATTCATTTTACCACTTTATGAGATAATTATGAATCACAATCAGACATTCACATATATACAGGCCTTTATGCAAGTAAAAAGAACTAAAATAACATCAAAAGAAGGATCTCTCTCTCTCCCTCCCTCCCTCCCTCCCTCCCTCCCTCCCCCCCCCCCTCTCTCTCTCTCTCTCTCTCTCTCTCCCTCCCTCTCTCACACAGACACACACAAACACAAACCTTGTGAAAGCCACTGGTGACGACGAGCATCAAGCTTGCACTGCTTCAATTTAGCCGACCGACTAGCCTGCAATTCAAATCAATCAAAATCAATCAACACACATACATACACAAACAAAAATACATATAACTCCAAACATTTCGAAAAAAGATTGAATTTTTACCTTCTTTTTCTTAGCAATAGAAGTAGAGTTGCTAATTGAATCAAAAGCCATCGAATTATCAATTAATTTCAAAGATCCGATTAAAAAAGCCCTAATTTAATTGAATCAAAATCAAGGAGCGAGAGAGATGAGATGATAAAATGGATAACGGAAACGCTGCCCACCTACTTATTTCCCGACTTTTATTTTTTTAATATTTTACTTAAAAAATTTAAAAGGCCTTTTTTCTGTTGAAACGCCAAAAAAAGAAAATAAAAAATAATAAACTTCGCTTACTGATCACTATTCATAATATGATAAATAATTGTCATTTTCATTTTCTCAAAGTATGCCTTATTATTGCCAAAAAACAGTAAACCTGGTTATAATAATTTGATAAATTCTTGAAATATCGGCAAAATTTTAAGAATTTCACTCCTAATTATTTTACTTAATTTTTTTTGGGTGATGACCCTAAATAATCATTTTTGAGTTTGAAATGCCCAAAATTCAGAAAGTTGGCCCTTTTTACCGATGGGATGCGGAGTTGCGTCCTCCGTATTAGCTTGATACGTTTCACGAAGCTCCGTATTAACTGGATACGCTATACACTCTTCCGTAACACGACATGATACGGAAGAGCGTGTACCGTGATTATGCTGCGCACCCGATTAATACGGAACACAGTACACCGTATTGCACAAACACGCTACCCGCATCATGTCGTGTTACGGAAGACGAAATAGTGTGTTATCCCCTATATCACGTTACACGGTTTAACGTGTCCCGTCGGTAAATCGGGCCAAACAAGCTCAAATATGATTATTTTGATAATTTTCTCTATTTTTTTGGAGGTTACGGAAAATGTCGTAATAATATTGTTTATTACTTTCATATACTTTCTTTTCTTTTGAAGAATTCGAAAGCACAAATAAAAGTATACTAATTTTGTATACTCTTTTTTTTTGTTAAATCTATTATATATATAATAGGCCAACACAAGATAAAAATAGTGAGATTTTTTAATGTATTGTAATTACCAATTTATCCCTCTATTCTCAAATTTTTTAAAAAATTGTGGTTGTTGGGGATTGAACTTGGGTCTTAAAGTTATTTAGCAAATCCTTCTACCACTACACCATTCAATCACATATGTTTTAAAACATACACATTATAGATATATGTGTGTGTTGTGCGACTTTTTATGTAGTATGATTATTAATTTATCCATCTATTCTCAATTTTTTTTTGAAAAAGTTATGGTTGGTGGGAATTGAACTTGGGCCCCCGAGTTAATTAACAAATCTTTTTATCACTACACCACTCAATCACATGTGTTTTAAAGCATACACATAAAAGATGTATGTATGTTGTTTTAGTAAATTTTTTTTCTAATATTATAATATTGCGACATATTAATAATTTTTTGTCATGTTGCGTTTACATTTATTGATTTGAACTATAACATATTAAATTAAAATATAAATTATTGATACATAATATATGGTTTGATAATATTATAAAATTGTAATAACAATAATAATCAACATAATAATAAAAAATTACTATATAATTATTCTCTTAAACAACCTAAGCACTCATCTATACGTATTTTCAATAATACACATAATATCTCTATGTATATCGCTTAAGCGGGGCAAGATTTGGTTTTATATAAAGAAACAATATGAAATGCATAATGTATTTTTTATGAAAAATATTACATATATGATTAAGTCAATAACTAAAGTACTTTATTACTGATTTGAAAGCACCAATTTACTCCTAAGTTCATATTGTATAGAAGTACTATTTTTAGTGATAATCGAACGTGGATCACCGAGTTAAATTCTGCATCTTCATACCATTAGATCACATATTCACATGTATTTTAAATTATACACACAATATGTATTATCGATAAAATAATTATGTAAAATACACAATTGGATTATAAACCGATATTATAATTAATATGATGGATATTATCTAACAATATATTAGAGTAAAAAATATTGAGGTGTTAACGTAAAATGAAATTATTATATTACTAAATAAGATACAATAATTTATTAGTCAAACTATTTGGGTCATAAAAATTTTTGGCTTCAAAAAGACGAATTCTACAAATAACACATTACCTTTTATATACAATTTAGTTAATGTTCAATTTAAAATATGACATTTTACGGGAAAAAAGGACCATATATTATATATTATTTATGGAGGTAACTCAATGAAAGTCAGACGGAAATTGGAAGAGAAATAAAGGCAAAGAATTCTTAAAATGAAGAAATTAGAAGAAAACAAATAAAAGAATTAAAAATGTAGTTTTAAGAAGTAAAAGCGCAAGACCTAAGAAGTTTTAGAAAATTTACGAAGGTTTTGATTGGAATCAGTACTGAAACCTACATTCTCAGAATGCATCATCTTGAAGACTATTAAGTTTCTACCTTGAATATTATTGGAGATCCAGCTAAATGGATGCATCATTTTTTAAGAAAATTTAGGAATGTAGGTGCTATGAAAAATCGTCTTAATTAATAATTAGACAACACCCATAAAACACTCAAATTATATTCTATGACCCACAACAAAATTAAAATCTGACATGATTGCTATCAATATTACTCATATTAGTTTTCAAAATACAATTTTGAACAGATTTAAGTATGTACACAATGACCACATAGTCCAGTAACAAGATGAAATCTTTGAAAATCAATCACATGTTTCAAACGATACTGATCACGAATAGTTTAATTAAAAAAATACAATTTAAGCTAGTGACCCGTGCCTCGCACGGGTTTTTATGCTAGTTTAATTAATATTGGAGAGCATGATGAAATAATTGATGTAAAAACAAAATTAAAATTCAAAGCATAAATTTGCATCCAATCTTTTAAAAAACATAATGCTAGCCTTTTAGTACAATCCCATCTTTCAAGAAACAAAACATAATGCTGGAACATTTTAGCTGATCATTAAAAGTCCGACTCCAACTGTGAGTCTGCAACATTTACCATTCCAAAGCATTCAAGTACAAATCGAGCAACTCTAGGAAGGGAAGAAACATGGGTTTCATTTCCTCCGTCGTGATGATTCGCCTCTAGTTGTATTGTTAAATGCATGTTCGAGACTCGCTTCAAGTGGAGCAGGCAAGTAGTTAACAAATTCTTGTAGCAAGTCCTGTCTATTCTGAAGTAGCTCGCAGACCTACAGAAGATGGAATTATAAAATATCAATAATAGTGGAGGAGAGGACAATATTCTCAACTTTCGAACCAACGGACAGTAATACTTGCATTATATGTCTACCATCCAATGCAACACATTTTTATTTTCCTCCATATGTTTTTTGATTCTAATATTTATAAACACAGAGTGTCGCTTGTACATGTGTGCGAGAAATACACAGAAAGAAGAGATGAGGCCAATAGCAACAAAAACCTTTCGACTCAGCTCTAGTATGTTGACTGTAGCTCGGCGATATGCATTGACAATATGTAAAAAGGAGGAATAGCGCTCTTTGTCTACTGCAGCCTGCACGCGGTTACATTGATGAACTGTGTGAGAAACTTAAAGATTCATAAATCAATTACTAAATCTTTACTACGTCGGTATGTACCTTAATTCTCTTAATCAAACCAGTAGCCCCTTCAAGATTAACAGTAGTCCTCCCTGAAAGTGGAAGGGAGATATTGTATTTTGGAGGCACGAGCTCGTTGAATTTTCTGATAAGTTCCTGCTTGTCAGAAAACAATAGCTTGACCATAGCTGCCACCACTGGTGTGGTAATTCTGCACGATGTGAAATTATCTGGATAAAAGCTCTTAAGTATTTAAATTACATGAAAAATAAATTGATGATGCCAACAAGTTAATAGTTAGAGCATGCAAATAAATCATTTTAGGTCATACTCTAAAAAAGATGTAAATAAGTATTATCTACAGACTGCATTCTTGAGCGTAAAATTCACATGCAACACAAATATCATTTTTTTGCACAACCCCGTGCATAACATGCAATAACCACATGTAAATTGGTAAGATACATAATATATACGAGAGATTTCTTGTATCACATAGGAGGCAACTCTGGAATCCACTAAACCTCTCTTGATTTCATTACCAGAAGATTATTCTATATACAGAATTTATAAATTAATAAGAATGGTGAAATAATAAGAGACAGCTTGCCTTGCTCCAACTAGTAACCCACTAAAATATCGTATCATAAAATTCCCTCCCCTTTAAATATGTGCATGCCCTCGTGGAGGAAAAAGGCCAAGCAAACCTTAATCCCCTCTCATCAATGCTGATTATACCTCCTCCATGAACTTCCCGTCTCATAGATCTTAAAAGCTCCATGTCAAAAGTCCCATTTATCGGTAACCAATGAAAGACCAAGACTAAGTTCTTACTGCTGGCTTTGCCCTTTTTGCATCATTTGTTTATAGTTGTTTATAAAGTAATGAACCCGAATAAGCTTATGCGTAATGGTTCATACATTATGATTGTTTTGTTAATTTACTCTTTACGCTGAATGAAGGAATAACTGTCATAGTCAGATCCAAAAGATCTAAATAATGGTTCTCCCAAGAATTTGGGTTGATTCCAAAAACTTACTCATTCAAATTTGATAAAAATGACCCCTTGATTGTGATATATAAAAGTTAAGCAGACCTTATCTAGAAGGCACATCCAACCTACAAATCACAAGTTCAATATTTTCCTAAAACCTTGTAAGCACCATAAACACTAACGTATATTGTTATAACGGAAGCAAAAAAGATTATATGCAGAAGAGAAATAAGTCTATAGATCTGAGAGGATAAACTGATTACAGAGGTTTTTTTCAAATGACTCAGATGATTTCAAATGCTTACATGCATTTCTTATTTATAGACACAATCTAAGGGGTTAGGTGTGTTAGGTGGGTTAGGTGTGGTAGGTGGGGGTAGGTGGTGGTAGGTGGTGCCGCCGGAGGAACAGTAGTCAAGGTATTCTAACAAATCTCCACCTTGACTTGAATACTCACAAATAACAGATAACAGATGTACCAAACGCATCATAATAATGCCAGATGTACCAGATAACAGATCTCCACCTTGACTTGAATCCTCTCACAAAAACAGATAACAAATGTACCAGATGCATCATAATAATGCCAGATGTATCATATAACAGATCTCCACCTTGACTTGAATCCTCTCTCAAAAACAGATAACAGATGTACCAGATGCAAACTCTTCTGCCTCAGATTTTCCCCTCAAAAGGGCAGTCAACAACTCCGAACATTTAGCAAGTTCAAACAATGTTGAAACTTGCTATGTGGAACCGGCTTGGTAAGCATATCAGCTGGGTTATCAGCAGTACCCACTTTTCTCACCTTAATTCTCGTTTCACTTCTTAGAAAATGATATCTCACATCTATGTGCTTAGTCCGCTCATGATGGACTTGATCCTTGGCTAAACAGATTGCACTGAGACTGTCACAAAATACTGTAACCTGATCATGATGTAGACCTAGATCACTGATCAATCCTTTCAACCAGATTCCTTCTTTTGCGGCTTCTGTCAATGCCATGTACTCTGCTTCTATCAATGCCATGTACTCTGCTTCTGTAGTAGACAAAGTCACTGTAGGTTGCAGAGTAGCTTTCCAACTGACAATCGAACCACCCAGAGTGAAAGCATAACCAGTCATAGATCTTCTACTATCAACATCTCCAGCATAATCAGAGTCTGAAAACCCTGTCACCAAACACTCAGTATCACCTCCATAAATGAGACCAACATCAGACGTACCTTTTAAGTACCGAAATACCCTCTTCACAGCTTGCCAGTGCTCCTTGTCTGGATCACCCATGAACCTACTAACAACACTGACAGACTGTGCAAGATCAGGTCTAGTGCAGACCATTGCATACATCAAGCTTCCTACTGCACTAGCATAGGGAACTCGAGACATGTACTCCTTTTCCTCAGCAGACTTAGGTGCAAAAGCGACGGACAGATGTACATTTACAGTACTAGGAGTATCTATGGACTTTGTTATAGACATGCCAAACCTTGACAAAATCTTCTGAATATATCCCTGCTTCACCTGTTTCTCAACACCACCACTTTCTGTATGAGGTCCACGATTTATCAGATAACATGCTGTACTAACTGCTTCTGCCAAGAATCTTCTAGTTAGTCCAGCATTAGAAAGCATACACCTAGCTCTCTCCAGAAGTGTCTGATTCATACGCTCTGCTACACCATTCTGCTGTGGTGTATCCCTGAATGTACGATGCCTAGCAATCCCCTCATTCTTGCAGAAATCTGCAAACTCGGACGAGCAAAATTCCAGGTCATTATCTGTTCGCAGCTTCTTAATCTTCTTCCCTGTTTGATTCTCCACTAGCACCTTCCACTGCTTGAAAACCTTGAAGGCTTCACTTTTGTGCTTTATGATGAACAGCAAAGTCATTCTTGAGAAATCATCGATCATTGACACAAAATATCTGTGACCCCCTAAAGACTCCACCCGGGAAGATCCCCAACAATCAGAATGGATGTAATCAAGTAATCCTTTTGTTCTGTGTGTTGCTTTAGGAAACTTGCTGCGATTTAACTTTCCAAAAACACAATGTTCACAGAACTCAAGACCTGTGACCTTATGACCACAAAGAAGATCAGCTTTTGACAGAATTTGCATCCCCCTTTCACTCATATGACCGAGCCTCATGTGCCACAACCTGGTCATGTTTTCTTTTTCAATTTCCGAAGACGCAACAGCAACAGAACCTGTTAACGTAGAACCTTGAAGAAGATACAAGGTACCGCGTTTAACACCTTTCAGAATCACATCAGAACCTTTGCAGACATGTAAAACTCCACCTTCACCTTGAAAACTGAAACCCTTGCTGTCTAACATACTCAAAGATATCAGATTCTTCGTCATAAGTGGAACATGCCTAACATCATTCAATGTGCAGAATTTACCATCATGTGTCCGAATTTTAATCGAGCCTATTCCAACAGTCTCACAAACAAAACTGTTAGCTATATAAATTTTTCCACCGTCTACTTTTTCGTAGGTTGTGAACCACTCCCTGCGCGGACATATATGGTGAGACGCTCCAGAATCAAGAATCCAAACATCAGAGTGATGCATGTGATCAGCAGCAACAAGAGCAATATCTTCTTCAGAAGTAGCATCAGCTACAGCAGCAGTATCTGTCAATTTATCCTGTTGCTTCTTTTTCTTGGGACAGTCGGATTTCCAGTGTCCCTTCTCTTTACAGTAATTACAGATATCATTAGGTTTTGGACCCTTAGGAACTGATTTCTTCCCCAACTTTCCATGTCCATTACTTCCGCTAGCTACCAACCCAGCAGCATGATTATCTGCACCTGTACCAGCCGTCTTATGGCGCAGCTCTCTAGTATGGAGAGCAGATCTAACCTCCTCTAGAGAAATAGTATCTTTACCAACAATAAACGATTGCACAAAGTTCTCATACGATAATGGTAAAGAAACTAACAGAATCAAAGCAGCATCCTCATCTTCAACTTTAACATCAATATTACGCAATTCTAATAAAATTGTGTTTAATTGATCTAAGTGATCTCGAAGAGGCATACCTTCCTGCATTCGCAGACTGAACAGACGTTGCTTCAGAAGCAACTTATTTGTTAAAGACTTTGTCATGTAGAGCCTTTCAAGCTTTAACCATAAACCAGATGCTGTATCCTCCTCCGCAACTTCAGTAATAATATCATCTGCAAGACACAACAGAATTGTTGAATGTGCCTTTTCTTCCAGAATGGCCATCTCAGCGCTTGTAGAAGCAGTCGTTTTTGTGTTCGATCAACGGCGCCCAGAGCCCCTGTTGTTTTAACAGGGCACGCATCTTAATTTGCCATAGACTGAAACTATTTCTCCCAGTAAATTTTTCGACCTTAACGTTAATACCACCAGACATCTTTCTCCCAGAAACGTATACGTGAACAGTACCGTATTTGTGAACAGTGCCTGATGAAAAGTATCGTATGAACAGTACCGCATGAACAGTGTCATCTTCTCCGATGATGAACAGTGTCGTCTCCTCCGGCGATGAATAGCAACTCCGCCTGAACAGTGTCGTCTTCTCCGGCGATGAACAGTAACTCCGGCGAGCTTAAAAAAATTCCGGCGAAAAATTTTACAGCAGTTTCAACCAAAGCTCTGATACCAATTTGTTATAACGGAAGCAAGAAAGATTATAGATCTGAGAGGATAAACTGATTACAGAGGTTTTTTTCAGATCCCTCAGATGATTTCAAATGCTTACATGCATTTCTTATTTATAGACACAATCTAACGGGTTAGGTGTGGTAGGTGGGTTAGGTGTGGTAGGTGGGGGTAGGTGGTGCCGCCGGAGGAACAGTAGTCAAGGCATTCTAACATATATATTATTCCCTTTTTGTTTGTCAGATAAATCAACATATTCTACTACCCAAGTGTGAAGTGGGAAGATATATTACATATTCAGTAAATTTATTTAAGAGTAAAGTGCACGGTGGTGACTCAACTTTATACACTGTAGCACTTTGGTGGCCGGAGTTTAAAATTTGTAATATGGTTGCCAAATAGTATATTTTTTGGCATTAAAAAAATTGGCTAATCACAAAGAAATAGTGCTTTATTTCCCAGAAAGTGGCCCTAAGGCCTTAACCACTTTTATGAAGAATAAAAGCGATGTATGGCAAGACATCATGTACATATCAATCTACCTTCCAGTTAACATGTGACATCATGTACATTTACTTTTTCTTTGTAGAACAATATTATGTACATACAGAGCAAGACACAAGAATCTAATGTGAATTAATACAATAAATCTAACAAGTGATAAGATTACCAACATATGTTCATGCTATCCAATAATTGTAAGGCCACAAGAAATCTATACAAACAGGAATTTATCAATTTAAGATAAATTAATTAGAGTTACCTTTTTTGCTCCCACTCTTTAAAGAGATGCAGAACAAATTTGTATTCATGACTTTCGCGTCCCAAAGCAACTCTAACTGAGGAGAGATAATCAGCCATCTGTGGTGTTTTCCTTTCTCTAGATGAAATCTTTGCATACATTCTGTACATAATCAAAAATCATATAAAATGCAAATTCTGCGGAATTCAATCGCGGAACCAGGATTTCAAGGGTATCGGTGCTAAAGACTTTTGATGTTCGCATAGACCAAATCTTGAAATATTTTACTATTTAACTTCTTAAGATCTGCCACGGCTGAAATATATTTTATAAACTAACATCTGGATGCTTCAGCTTCCCTAACCCATCCCCCTAGTTCCGCCTTGTGCACCTACACACACACACACACACTCACACACACATTTAATCTCAAGATTTTGAAAACGAATTGTTCCTCCCGAAAGAAAAAGAAATGATTAGCTTAATCCATAAACACAAAGATAAGAAAGAAAAAAAATAATAAACTCACGAATCATCGCCAAAGGATTGGGATCTTGTTTTCCGTTGAGCAGCCATTATTAACTTAGAATGAATTAAATATCGGGCTCGGGGTTATTGGAATAATTTTCTACGACTGGCACCGAAAATGTATCAGGGCTCAAGTGATTCACCGAAGCGACAAGTCCTTTAAAGCTGATTTTTCAATTGTTGGTAGCGGCAAAAAGACAAAAATAAGAGGGAATCTAAAAATTCAAGAATTACATGTGTATTTTGTTTTTTACTAAAAAAAATTGGCGCATTGCTTGGAATACAAACATATTTGAAAAATATCAGGTTGCGCATGCGAAAAATGGGACACTACAAAAATATCATGTTGCACTTTACATGTATAAATATTTAAGGCCCGTTTGGCTTACCTTAAATATAAAAAGTTAATTCAAGCAGCTAATTACCAAACATTTTCATGCGAAACAGCTAATTCAATCCGCTAGTCAAAACAGCCAACTCAAATTCACTAGTCAAAACAGCTAACTCAATCCGCTCCAGCTAACAGCTAACCGCTAATTGCCAAACACGCCCAATAAAATAAACTGCTTAAATATTTTTAGACCGATATTCTATCACGTTTTCAGTCCGATACCCGTTGTAGTAAATATATATAGATAAGAAATACTAACAAATTGCAATAACAAAAATTTAAGCACTAACAACCACCTCAAACTTCAGCCATTTATATTATTATACAAAGTACAAATTTCTTGAATATTCTCAAGGGTAAATATCTATACTATTATATAATATCCGAAACATTAAAAGTTTGGTTGGTCGATCGATCGGTCGGTAGGTATGGTACATGTTGATTTTACTTATTTACCCTTACTTAACGGTACATGTTATTTTTACTTAATTATTCTTAATTACTTATAGTTACTAATAATTAATGAATTTCCTTTTTCAAGTAAAACATGTTACCTTTTCTATTTTTCGATAACTAATCAATATCCCTTTTCACGTAAAATACATTATCTTTTATACTTTATCTAGCTAAAATTTTTCTTTTTCTAAAAACTCTATGAGCAATTCTATTTAATAAAATAAAATATTATAATTATAATTACTAATAATTAACCAATTAGCTTTTCCAACTAAAATACGTTACCTTTTTTATTTTTTATTTTTCTAGTAAAACCTATTCGGGTAGCTTTATTTAAGTAAAATAAAACAATAATATTATAATAACTAATAACTAACCGATTACGTTTTTCAGTTAAATATGTCATCTTTTATATATTTTCAAACTAAAATCCATCATTTTCAAAAAATACACGGATAACATATATATAATTATTATTAGATCACATCATTTAAAATTTTAAGAAAACAAAATTCATGTCTTCAAAATTTTAATTTAAATTAAAATAAGTTTCCATTATATTAAAGAACATCCGTGCATCGCACGGGTTTTAAGCTAGTATAAATTTAAACAAGTATACGTAAATCATGATAACATAAAAGTTTCGTATTGGAAATTTTGTGAAGTGGTAATTATAATTTTGGATACTTCTTCTACTTCAAATATGTTAAAAGAAGTTTTAATTATGTGTCTTTTTCCATAAATTTAAATTATCCTACTATATAAATTCGAATTCTATTCTACATCAAATATGTTAAAGAAAATTTTTAATTACATGTATTCCCTATAAATTCAAATTCTCCTTCTAATGAATTTGAGTGTCTTTTTTACTTCGAATATGTAGAGGAAGTGTCAATTATTGATATTCTTTTTCAATTTAGAATATTAAAAAAATTAAATATATGTCTTCGCTATAAATTCGAATTTTTCTTCCTTACAAATCTAATGTCTTTTCTATTTTGAACATGTAATTTGATTTGAAAAAAAATAAAATAAAAGAAAATTAAGATTGTTTTTTGACTTTTGAATAAAGCTTAAGAGAATATAAGGTAAGATTTATTCTATTTTTTGATACTTAAAATTCAAAAATTTAAAAATTAGAAAAATAAATTGGAGGATCCTGATCAGCTGATTACATAGAACATATATAATCAAAGAAAAGAGAAGCAAACACAAAAACTATTTACGTAGGCAACAAGTCATTATAATGCAATCAATATGTATTATAGCCATGCTGAAAAGAAAAAATATGTCAAGTATTGATTAGTAATCAATACCTTCGTGATATTTTGAGGGTTTAGTGACATAGATAATCCAATTTTTTGGAGTTGATTTGGATTTTTAACAGTAGGAGATTGAGGGCACCTGAATAAAAAATAAACATGTATTAGCATAATCACAAATTTGATAATCTTTATATTATATAAATGAGGATCCGAGGCGCTCTGAAATCATTTGAAACAATTTTTTTAATTTTCCTAAAGCTTCTCAATTTCAAAAATTAAGAATTAAAATTTCCTAATTTATCTTCGAGACAAAATCGAACTGAAATCATTAATACCATAACTATATAATAATCGAAATTAAAATCGAATCGAAATCATAAATAATGCATTATTATACAAAAAGTAAGTGTCGAAAATACCATAATCATATAAGAATTGAAATAAAAAATTCATAAATCGAATCATCTTCGAAATCCAAAAACCTATGTAAAGCAATTTTCACCCCACAAAAATCATACATGCATGCCTCTGTTTTGTAATTTTATTTTTTAGTTTAATGTTCAGTCTTAAAGTTATATTATCAAATTCTCTTTTATATAATAGATATATATTTCACAAATTCTTCATCACAAGTCAAAGACGTAATTAACCAAATAATGAGAGGGCATGTACTATATACGACGATCGTTGTCAATATGTAAATGTGAAACCTATTTTAGCCTAAAAAATACTAAGATTATAAGACATCCGCATCTTCAAAGCAACCAAAAACAAGATAAATGTATATCATATCATGGTGGGAAAATTTAAGGCAAGTTATACTTGTTTTGGAACCAGTTGGCGCAACATTTGTATTTGAAACCAATTACATTTACAACAAATTATATAAATTATAAAATATAAACCATGTGCTGTTAATAAAACTCGTTCCATTGACAGCCATGGTGTTTGATTAAAACGACTAAGACAATATTAATGTATATCATGTCATGGTGGAAAAATTTACAGGAAAATCATACCTGTTGTGAAACCAGTTGACACAACATGCGTACTTAAAACCAATTACATTTACAACAAAAATTATATAGATTATAGAATATAAATGTGATGTACAAAAACCTATTTTGCTGAAAGCAATGGGGTTTGATCAGGGTTGAATTTAATTTTTCACAAAGAGCTTCGAGAAATGTAACTTTTTAAAAAAATATATGGCAAAGAAGTTCTTTGGTCACAAATTTAACTCCAAATTATCTATTCTTAAAGCAAGTTAGTGAGTTTGGAATTTAAACACACAAGGACCATCAAAAAAGTAAAGAATACAAGACTTAAATATAACTAATGTTAGTGATTTCATCTAAAAGGAATACAAGTACTCTTTGTTGCAAGAGCAAATATAATTAACATCCTATGTGCAGAAAGAGATTGATTAAAGTTTTGTGTTTCCATCAGTCTTTTACAATGAACATTTACCTTGTCTACTAGTTCACTCCCTCAAAGACTACCAGTGACTACCAGTCACAGCTTGCTTCAAATGCATTCCTTATACAAAAGCTCGCTACTCCTCCATTACACAATGCGTGCTACATTGACCAAGTAAAAATACATTGAAGTTCAGCTTTGTTGTAAATTCATGATAAAATTCACATATGAGAAACTCACCAATGAAATTGATTATGTTAGGTCCAAAATAGTTTGTAGAAGGGGGGGTTGAATACAAACTATACCGTTTTATCGAATTTGCTATTTTCTTAAAAATATTAAAATATTGAATCAAGAACAAATTGATGCGGAATAAAACGAATACCGATATTTCAAGTTGAATATAAAATTTATATTAACTTGATGGGGTGTGTCTAAATACACGGGTACAAATTACAAGGTTTGATGACCAAACAAATTATTACAAATTCTATAGAAAATTCGACATGAATTTTTCTATATTTGTAAATAAAAAGATCGAAACTAATTATTACAAATTCTATAGAAAATTCGACATGAACTTTTCTATATTTGTAATAAAAAGATCGAGATAGGTTCTAGGGAACTTAATCCGCTAGATAGTTTCAATAATACAAGAATCAAACTCTAGTGGTAAGATATTACAATATGTTCTAGAGATGAATTTATAAGTTATTAAAACTTCATTGATGATCAAGAGGGGAGGAGAAAATATAACTTTGGTGCTCTCTTTTTCTCCCCTCAATTCTCTCTTGGTCTCTCTTTTTTTCTTCTGTGAAGTGTTTCAGGAAGAGGCTGTGAAGAAAAACTGTCCGTATGTATGTCTGTTGCTTTTATAGCAAAGTATTGATATTTTGCTACCACCATGACATAAACTGCTCCATGACATAATCCCATAATCTCGGTATGACATAATCTGTGTCATGACATAATTCCTTAAGCTCGGTATGACATAATCTGTGTCATGACATAAATCTATAAGCTCGGTATGACATAATCTGGATATGACATAATATTGATCAAGACATAATTGGTTTCTGTCGGAATGACATAAACGTTGCCTTCTGTTCAATATGACATAATTCAGCTGTTCTCATTCAATATGACATAACTCAGCTGTTCTCTTTCAATATGACATAATTCAGCTGTTCTCTTTCAATATGACATAATTCAGCTGTTCTCTTTCAATATGACATAACTCAGCTGTTCTCTTTGTTACATCATTCTTTTAAGTCATATAAACCATATAAACTATCCAGTGATTAATTAATTAATTCAGACTTAATTGATACAATAAGTAATTTAATAAATAAATTAATTCTTTTAGAATTAATTTATTAATTAAATAAACTACAATGATTTATATCAATTAAAGGTGAATTAACTAACATCAATAAATAATCAATTTACCTCAATGAACCACTGTAAATGGTGAATAACTTCCACTGGACAATTGTTGACGTTCGATGTACTGTCTGGTTCATGAACGATTAACTCCAATCTATGTTCTTCACTTTAACTCTTATTTGTGATCCACTTGATTGTAAAATCCTTGTGGTTAATTAATTTAGCACTTCTGCTGCTTGCACAATGATTTTCCCTCATACCAGTCTTGATAGCTTGAACCACTGAAGTTAATGACGAACAACCACTGTTTAATGTTGACACTCGATGCACGGTCTGGTTCATGAGTGACTAACCGCAATGACTGTTCTTCATGTATTGACTTTAAAGCTGTGGTTCCTGTCTTCCTTTTCTTCACTCTTCATTCAAACCTTTCTAATCTGTATTCTGCCACTGTAGGAACCTCTTGTCACCATAAATAGAACTCACTGTCTTGATTACTCCACTGATGCTTGATCAACTGAATGAACTTCTTCAAGTGTAGTATAACTCAAAACGGTAGATTGACTTTGTCTTCTTTCTTTTGACAATTATACATTTGAGATCCCTGTGACAATACATATACTATTTACTATTACATTCTTGTTTAAGTTGAGTTGAATCCTCGAAATAAAAATAGGCTATGTCATATGCCTTTCAATCTCCCCCTATTTGTTTGTTAAACATTAACATACAAATTCCTAGAGGATAACTCAACTACAAACAAGAAGAAGATAAAGCTTTAAAGAGCTATAGTAAATAATACATAAAAAAAATTTCTGGTTTAGATATTATAATTCCAGAATCTCAGTAGATGAAATGATAGATGATTGTTCCTCTGACAATGAATTAAGTAACTCATCTTCATTTCTTGACATATCTGCCTGATAACCCTTTACATCTAATATTGAACATTATCAGCAGATACTTGGGAATTCTTCAGTGGTAAAGAATATGACTTGTCAACCACATACTGAAGAATTCTTCTTTGTCGTTTCATACTTCTCTCCTTCCTTATGTCTCCCCACCTAAGGTGATATGTCTCTTCCTTATAACGGTGAATACTCCTCATCTCCCCTGACAAGGCGAATATTTCTATCTCCCCCTGACAAGTTGAATACTCCCCCTTTCTAAGGTATATCCTTTTTCATATCTCTCCTCCTTAGATAGAAAATCTCCCCCTCACTAAGGTAAGCTTATACTCCCCCCCTTAGTTAAGTATCTAAGGCAATCTTTGAGTATATCTATATCTTCTTCAATTATATCTCTTATATCTCTCCCCCTTAGTTGAGTAATCCTCCAAGCATTCAATTATAGCAAACATCCAAATGTAAATTAGATGATACCATTTTTTCAATTATAACTCACTTCTTACCTTTAGTACAGCAGATTCTTCATACATATAACATTGTCTGTTGCAATAAAGAAAAGAAGCTTTTCTTGTGTTGAAGGATTTTCATGAAGACTTCCAGAATAGAAGTATGTAGACTGATCAACTTTGCCCTTTAGATATGATAGAATGGCCTCACTATTGATAATCCTTACAACCAAATCTCCCGACAATTTCCTTATATCTCCAAAATCTTGTAAGTAAACTTTGTTTGGAGAATAGTGAATGGGATTTGGTGTTTATCTTTCTTCCTCACTATGAGTGTGTGATTCTGTTTCGTGTACCTCACAAGTGTTTAGCTCATCTCTCCACTCATATCACTTAAAATGAGTGATCTCATCTCTCAACTCTCAAGTGTTTACACTCATGCTGACTAGTGTATCACTCTTATCTCTCATAGCTCCAACATCCATGTGTACCTGCAAGGAAAATTCACCATAGCCCCTTCTAGAGAGGTCACTGGTGGTGCGATGGGGTTTCGCAAATCCCCGATCCTCGTTAGACTCGTCAGACGAATCTGAGTCATAATCTACAAGTTGATAAAAATTTTCCCTTTTCGTGGGTTTCAGATTTGAATTATGAGAAGGTAAACAATGAAATCAAAACTTAGAATTAAAATCATGTTTCGATCTAAGGTCTATGAAGACATCACCTTGTTAAACTCATCAGGTAAATCTGAATCATAGTTAACAAGTTACCGATCCGTACCTATGTCAGATCCGATACCCGCAGGATCCAGAGATGTTCCCTCTGGGGAGTTAGATAATGATCTTGTTGAATTTTGCATTGAGATCAATATCTTCTCTCGAGGTCTGTGAAGACTCTTGGTTCTTTGAGGAACCTTCAACTTATAATCCTAACCGTAAAATGGTCGGAGTATGAGTTGTTTCCGTCAATTCATCCTTAGTGTGTACAATCTCACTTTATGCATAGGAAGTATTTTAGTATTGTGTATGAGGTAGTGACTTACCAACAGATGCCCTGACCGACAAGCAAATTTCAATAAACTCATCATTTTAAGATAATGAATCTAGAGACTGTTTTAGTGCCATTTTCAGCTCTGCATCCCTTTGGGAGAATGCAGGCGAGCTTACAGATACCTCAAGTTATATACACCTATTCTTCTTGAGAGGTAGAGCTGTGGGTTTACTATCCCTCACATCCTTATTTGCTGCATCAAGTGCAGTTACTCCCTTAATGACCTCTAGTCAAATAAATTACTTCCACTTCAGGCGTAAGTTAGGATGTGTTTAGATTTGGATTTATAGTCCGGGATAGAAGTTGTTGGTTTTACAACCTCATGACTTACAATGTGAGAAAACTTCCACTAGGAGTTGAACCTGCATCACATAGTAATAGAGCAATATAGAGATAGAATGCATTTACATCATACCATAACATTGTGTGAAAACATATGCAGTATATCTTGTAAGAGAATTGATGTACATTTATGATTTCAAAAAGTTTTACAATTATAAACAATCACAAATGTTGAATGATTTGAGTTTTCTTTTAAAAACTGTTAATGTGCAAGAGTCTGTATTTATGCATAAAATAATGTATTATAATGTCTTTTAATGAAAACTAGGTCGTTTTAATTTTAAAAGACACAAACTCGTGACTTCGCAGTAATTTTGAAAGAAAGATTTTCTTTAAGTGCTTATTATGTATAGAGAACTTTAACACAAAAGTTAGTGAAAAGACTCATACAAGCACTGAATGTAGTTTAGGTAACAAAGATTACCAAGTACATAAGTACAGATAACCAATGTCTCTCCTTTGGCACTTCATTACTTAGCACAACATAAACTAAGTAATTGACTGATGGATGTAAAATATTCTAAGAACTATCATATGTATAAAGTGGTGTATAACCAGAATTAGATAATTTAATTTTGAAAAATCTTCACCACTTCAAAATATGATAGGAGACCGAATGTATTTTTAAGTCTCACTTACTTAGAAAGTTGAACACCTTAATTTATACTAACCCTAATGATTTATAGATAATACACATTTACTCAGAATAAATCCTAAGTAATATCATCAGAGATAATATATACATCACAATTAGTTTGCAATAAAATATCAGAACAACTAGCAATTGTTAGTAAACAAATATTTTACTATTTGATACCAATTGCTAGTATTTATCAAATACTTTAAAATGCAAATAATTGTGTTTATGATTACTTTACCAAAATTAAATTATGAGCAAATAAACCATTGAATTGCTTCACGTCATAATTTAACTAGGATATAAATAATCACTGCTAAATACTAAATATTCAATGATACCAATTGTTTGATAAATTCAATCTATTGTAAGATATATTCAATTTAATGAAGATTGAATTGTTACATTGAGTACCAATTGACAGAATGAATATTAGTATCTAACTACTTAAGAACATCATTCACTGATATTCATAAGTACGAGGAACTAGTTGAAAAGAAATACACAAGCTCTTAAGATATAACATTTCAAACTTATGACTTCAAGGCAACTCCTCGATAATAACAATTGTTAACTCCTAACAACTGTTTACTGGTTGACAACCTTGGTTCTATAAATAAGACTTGATTACCAAAGCTGTATTGTCTGCAATCTTAGAAATGATATTCTAATTCCTATACACCTTGATCCATAGTATATAACATTTATTATCAAAGTGATTAGAAGCTTGCAAATAAGCATAAAAATTATTCCAAGTAACTGAACAATGGTCACTTTAGATATTTCAATATCCATAGTTCTACTTAGAGAATTTTCATACTATGCATAGTGTTATGGAATAAAAACTAGGTTGAAATTATTGCGGCTAGGGTTTGTATATTTAATGCTAGGGTTCGTGAGCTTCGTGCTTTAATGGCTGCTTCTGCGTTCGAGACTTAAACGGTCCTCACAGAATGCCTACGTATCTCTGTAAATTAGAGAATCAAGCCAATAAAATGTAGTTCTGAGATGAGGGGTCAGGCCCTTTATATAGGCTGAGAAGCCTTAGAATTATGGTAGGATTTGGAGACTTGGTGGGTAAGTCTTTGAGGAATGTTCTAGATCTATTCCTTGTAGGAATCAGTTTCCATATTGAATTGGATGCCTTATTGGATAAGTATGAAGGGGATATTATCCTTATCCAACTCTTATTTGCTGAGCTGTTTATTACCCTTAATATTAATTACGAAATTAATACTATAATCAGGGTTTTGGGCCCAGCTGGTGGGCCCCACGTTTGGACTATTTTCGGCCTAGTTAATTCCACATTAAATGTGTCTTTAGGGCTTATTTTCAGCCCATATCATTTGCCCCCCAACTTCTAAGGAAAACTGATCAGGTTTTCATAGAAGTTATATTTGCCTTAATCGAGACTCGGGGTCGTTTTTATCCCTTACCTGGGACTTCTTAATTACCCTTATATGGGAATTTTGGTTTACACTAGTGTTTCACAAGTATCGTCCTGGTTGTAAAGTGTGGAGCGACCTACACATTTACGACGATTTGCCTTATTCGAGGCTTTAATTTGTGCTTGCTTTTAGCAATTTCGGCACTTTCATGGAGTTTTCATGCTTTATTAGCATAAATTATTGCTCAATTTGTCAAGAAAATATTTCTATAATTTTCCTCGTATTTTTCTGTACTTTTCCTAATATTTTAGGAATTTTTATGTACCAACAGGTATTTTTTATAATTTTTCCTAATAATTTAGGAATTTATATGTACCAACAGGTATTTTTATTATTTTTCCTAATAATTTAGGAATTTATATGTACCAACAGGTATTTTTATTATTTTTTTTGGAAATTATTTTTCAATTTCCCAACATTATTTTCAAAATTTTTAAATGATTAACTTTAAAAAAGTCATCCTGGCAAAAGATGCTTCCTGGGCGTGGGTACCCCCGCCAAGGAGACACCCTCCTTAGGCACGCCTAGGGGGTTTGGTCTCCTGGGCGTGGGTGTATCTTTGCCCTTTGAAATGCTTCATGGGCGTGGGTACCCCCGCCAAGGAGACACCCTCCTTAGGCACGCCTAGGGGGTTTGGTCTCCTGGGCGTGGGTGTATCTTTGCCCTTTGAAATGCTTTCTGGGCGTGGGTACCCCCGCCAAGGAGACACTTTCCTTAGGCACGCCTAGGAAGTTTGGTCTCCTGGGCGTGGGTGCACCTTCGTTCCTTGAAATGCTTTCTGGGCGTGGGTACCCCCGCCAAGGAGACACTTTCCTTAGGCATGCCTAGGAAGTTTGGTCTCCTGGGCGTGGGTATGCCCTTCTCTAAGAAAAGTCAAGTTAGGCGTGGGTACCCCCGCCAAGGAGACACCTTCCCTAGGCACGCCTAGGAGGTTTGGTCTCCTGGGCGTGGGTATAACCTTCTTTAAAGAAAATCAAGTTGGGCGTGGGTACCCCCGCCAAGGAGACACCTTCCTTAGGCACGCCTAGGAGGTTTGGTCTCCTGGGCGTGGGTATAACCTTCTTTGAGGAAAGTCGAGTTAGGCGTGGGTACCCCCGCCAAGGAGACACCTTCCCTAGGCACGCCTAGGAGGTTTGGTCTCCTGGGCGTGGGTATGCTCTTTTAATTGGGCCTCCTGCCTTTAAATTCTGATGGGCTTTTATCCTATTTCCTAAAAATGTCGTAGAACATTCTAGAATTATTTTTAAAATTCGAATTTCATTGGCTTCCCGCCTATTCAAAGGCCCAGTCACCTGTTGATAGCCCATTTACTGGATATAACCGGTTGAGTGACCAACCGTGAACTCTATAAAAGAGTAGTGTGCATCCCTCATTTCTCATCTCACTGTTCAGCAAAAATTATCTCTCCCTTATCACAAATACTTTTCAAAAAAGCTCTGCTAGGGTTCTGTCGTGAGGCGATTTCCGGCGTCTTTCCTTCGCCTTGTTTTCCAGTTTCTGTTTGAAGATTGTTGAATCTTCATCTTCTTCACCCTCTTTTTTCAACATTTCTGGGTTTCAAGCCTTCAAGGGAAGCATATCAATGGAAGACTCTAGCTCTTCAGGCCAGTCTCAACTTGCTAACACTTCTACCACCGCTCCACGGCTTTCAAGGGGTAAGAACCCTAAAACATCTCTTGTCCATGCCAGTGTTTTTTCCCTTAGAGATCTTTTAAATGAGTTTGGTCAAGCTTTTCCAAATATGCTTCATTTAGATGCTTATGAGTATAAATCGAAATACAAACAACATAGGGTAGACATTCTAGCCCAACTTTTTCATATTAATGGGCCTTATAGGGCCGTTGTTCCGGCCTCAAACGAAAGGGCTTGTCACCCAAAGCCTGGGGCCATTAGGATTTATAAAGAGACTTTTTATGCTGGTTTTCGCCTTCCTCCTCCTCCTTTTGTTTATCGTCTTTTGGCCGAAGCCAGGGTTTGTCCAACCCAACTTATGCCAAATGCGTGGCGTTTTATTTATTGTTTCTTGGTCCAATGTAAGAAACATGGGCTTGAGCCCAGTATTTCTGTTTTTCGATATTTATTCAAATTTGTCAATTCTTCTGACAATTCGGGCTGGGTCAAAATCCAACACCGTTTCCTTAGCCCGTTCTTGTTTTGTTTCAGATTCCGCTCCTGATTCCCTTCCTAATTGGAAGAGGGAATGGTTTTATATCTTTTTGGATGGGGATGACTGGGACAACTATTTTCAGCCCAACTTCTGCAGAGCCGTTGATGGGCCTGTCAGGAGTTTAAAATTGGGCGTGGAAGAAGAGGCCGCCATAACTTTGTTAACATCCGATAATTTGCATCAATGTGCAAATTTGATTTCTGAAGATTCGTTGCAGGCCCATGGGCTAAGCGATTTGGGCCCTGAGGGTAATTCTCACCTCTTGCTTTGTTAACATTTTATGCTAGATATAATTTTCTAACTTTCTTGTAATCATTTTGCAGCCAAAACTGCTCTGGGAGCAATTTTTAGGCAGAGGGAGACTGCTGCCACTGCTAGGGTGGTAACAGAGAACCCTAGGGCCAAAAGGGTCAGGACAGATGAGGCTTCTCCCGCGGTGGAGCGTGTTCCTGCTTTTCTTCAAGAAAAGCCAGTTCCTATTGAGGAAGACCTCACTCCCTTTACAGTGGGATGGGGTTTATGCAATAGGGACACAGCTGTAGGTGATTCTAGGGCTGCAGCTGAGTGGTCCAGGAGCGTGGTTACTCCACGAGATAGGATTCACATTGTGGAGTCCTCTGATGACTTGCAGATTGAGCTTCTCGGGGCTCAAGCTGTTGCTTCAGTAATTTCTAATTCAACTTCTTTAATTTAATTGCATTTACTTTTCCCTTATTTACTTGTTTCCTTTGCAGATGAACGCCTACCTTCAGGCCGCTGTTCATAACCTGAAGGAGGTGCGTGCTGATAAGACCATTGCTGAGAGGGACAGAGACAGATACTTTGATGCCTCCGAGGCAAACTTTTCTCGTTTTAGGGAGGTGGAGAAGGAGCTGGCTGCTGAGAAGGAGAAGAACAGGAAGTTACAGCTGGAGGTGCAGCAGAACAGGGAACACATCATTGCTGATTACAAAGCTTCTAAGGACTTTCAAGATGTCCTGAATGCCGAGTATGATGCAAACTTTCCTGGCACCTTCAAGGAGTGTTGGGAGGGGATCATCGAGGAGCTGAGTGGAAAGATTGAGGGGGTATCCCTGGAGAAGTTCCCGGTACCTGCTATCCCTGGATTGACAGATACTCTGGAGGTTGCTACAGAGACAGCAGTGGATGGGGACTCTCAACCCACTCAGGATCCACCTTCTTCTCCTGGGGTAGAGACAGCAGACCCTTCTTCTACCCAGGGAGATGTTGTTATTGAGGACTTAGATGCATAGATGGCCCTGCGTGGCTTATTTCTGTTTGTCTTTATTTATTCTGAACTTTTGCCCTTCGGGGCTTATGACTTAACTTATCTATGTAGTAGTTTCTTTTGTTTCCATGTTCTCATTTTTTTTTCTTTTGCTTATAGTTCGTTAAACTTTAGAATTTCTCAAGTACTTGGCCTCCTGGCTGGTACTAAACTCACAAGCTAGTTCAACGTTTGCCTTTCGTGTTTGTTTTAACAAAGAGAAATAACTCATAGAGAAAACAGTATAAATTCCATTATGCTGTCAAAAGATATCAATAGAATGGGTTCAACCCTTACATAAATATTCTATCTTCTACTGGGAGCAACATGCTCTGAAATGGTTTCATTCGAACCTTATTCCTAATAAATAGGTAAAAGTCCAAGCCTTTGTCAAAAGGACTTAGATATAATAAACTTTGAGGTTCACAGCATGCCAAGTTCGGGGCACCTCAACCCCGTCCAAGGTTTCTAACTTGTAGGATCCTTGCCCTAACACCTTTCTGACTAGATATGGTCCTTCCCAATTTGGTGCTAACTTTCCTTTCTGGCCAACTCCTGAGGCTTCAATCTTCCTTAAAACCATGTCACCTTGTCGAAAGAATCTTTCCTTAACTCTCTGGTTGTAGTGAAAAGAGGCTCTCTTCTGATATTCAGCATTCTTTGCATTAGCTTCATCTCTAACTTCATCAATTAAGTCAAGGGCAAGTCTCATTCCTTCGTCATTAGTTTCTGGCTCATATGCCTCAACTCGAGGTGATGCTTGCATGATCTCTAAAGGCACAACTGCCTCGGCTCCATAAGCCAGCAAAAATGGGGTTGCTCCAGTCGTTACCTTACAAGTGGTATGATATGCCCAAAGTATGGGCAACAATTCATCTACCCAAGTGTTCCTAGGGCGTTCGACCCTCTTTTTCAGTCCATCAAGGATAATTCGATTAGCTACCTCAGCTTGCCCATTGGCTTGAGGGTGTGCCACCGAGGTAAAACGGAGCTCAATCGCATTCTCTTCACAATACTTCTTGAACTCTTCATTATTGAACTGTGTCCCATTGTCTGTTACAAGGATTCGTGGGATTCCGTATCTGCAAATTATGTTCTCCCAAAAGAACTGGGAAACTTGCTTGGTGGTTATCTTAGCCATAGGTTTAGCCTCAATCCACTTAGTGAAGTAATCGATGGCCACTATTAGGAATTTCCTTTGCGCAGAAGCCATGGGAAAAGGCCCAAGTATATCCATTCCCCACATTGCAAATGGAATGGGAGAGTTAATTGAAGTTAAGATCTCAGGAGGTTGCCTCACAATTGGGGCATGCTTCTGGCATCTCTCGCATCTCTTGACATAGTTTTGTGCATCAGCCAACATCTCCGGCCAATAGAACCCTAAACGAATTATCTTGTGAGCTAGGGCTCTGCCCCCCAAGTGTTGGCCACAGATTCCTTCATGAACTTCTTCCAATGCTTCTCTTGCCTCTTGAGGCCTTAAACATTTCAAGTATGGGATGACAAACGACCTCTTATACAAAATGCCTTCAATCAAAGTGTATCTCAATGCTCTTACTGAAAGTTTTCGTGCCTCCAAGGCATTGTCTGGGAGCCATCCGGTCTCAAGGTGTGCCTTGATAGGGTCTATCCAAGAGCCTCCTATATCGATTGGTGCCAATAACTTTGAGTTAACGGTCGGGGCCTTCAAGACCTGAAAATAGACACTCCCAGCATAATTTTCTATCTCGGAAGAAGCAAATTTTGATAGGGCATCGGCCTTAATGTTTTCCTCTCTTGGAATGTGCTCAACATAGCACTCCTCAAACTGGGACATAACAGCCTTTACTACTCTCAAGTATTTTGCCATAGTCTCATCCTTAGCCTCGAATTCACCATTTACTTGTGATACCACAAGCCTTGAATCTCCACAAACTTTGAGATTTTTGACCCTCATGATTCTGGCCAAGCCCAAACCAGCTATTAATGCCTAATACTCCGCCTCGTTGTTGGTAGTAGGGAAATCCAACTTTAAAGCGTACTCAACTGTGAACCCATCGGGGCTTTTCAAAACCAAACCTGCACCACTAGATTTTGTTTTTGATGCTCCATCAAAATAGAGCACCCAATATTCCTTCAGATCGGGTGTAAGTTTTTCTTCTTTTTCCTCTTGCCCAGGGGTAGTCATTATCTCTTGCCCCCCGACTTCTTGGTTGTTAATAGTGCATTCAACCACGAAGTCAGCTAATGCCTGAGCTTTGATAGCTGTCCGAGGCTTGTATGTGATGTCAAACTCTCCTAACTCAATCGCCCATTTGATTAGCCTTCCACTGGCCTTAGGGCTATGCAATATGTTCCTCAACTGCTGGTTTGTCAGAACTTGAATCTTATGTGCCTGAAAGTAAGGCCGCAGCTTTCTTGAGGCAGTTACTAATGCCAAAGCAAACTTTTCTATGGGTGAGTAATTCAACTCAGCCCCATGCAACACTTTGCTCACATAGTAGATAGGTTTCTGGATCTTCTCCTCTTCCCGAATAAGGACAGCACTCAGGGCTTGTTCGGATACCGCCAGGTATAAACTAAGAATCTCCCCAGGACTTGGTTTGGTCAACAACGGGGCTTCAACCATGTACTTCTTCAGTTGCTCAAAAGCCTCTTGGCTCTCAGGTGTCCACTCAAAATTTTTCACCTTTTTTAACGCTTGGAAGAAAGGCAAGCATTTGTCTCCAGACTTGGAGATGAATCTTCCTAAAGCTGCAACTCGACCTGTCAACCTCTGCACATCTCTTATAGAGCGTGGTGGCTCCATGTCTAAAATCGCCTTGATCTTGTCAGGATTGGCCTCAATGCCTCTCTTTGAAACCATCAGCCCTAAAAACTTTCCAGATCCAACGCCAAAGGCACACTTGGCGGGATTCAACATCATCTTATGGTGCCTCAGCACTTCAAATGCCTCTCCGAGGTGCTTGATATGATCAGCCTTAAGTAGGCTCTTGACTAACATGTCATCAACATATACCTCCATGGTTTTTCCAATCAGATGGGCGAATATCTTATTCACCAATCGTTGGTAAGTAGCTCCTGCATTCTTTAGACCAAAAGCCATGACAAGATAACAGAAGACACCAAAGTCAGTTATGAAAGATACCTTAGGTATGTCATCCTTGTGCATCTTAATCTGATTATAGCCGCTGAATCCATCCATGAAGCTTAACATCTCATGTCCAGTTGTGGCATCTATCAACATATCAATCCTCGGCAGGGGAAAACAATCTTTTGGGCATGCATCATTCAGGTCAGTGAAGTCTATACACATTCTCCACTTCCCATTTGCTTTCTTGACCATGACTGGGTTCGCTAACCATTCAGGAAACTGAATCTCTTCAATAAAACCAGCTTCCAAGAGCTTATCCACTTCTTGCCTAATGGCCTCCTGCCTTTTCGGAGCAAAGTTTCTCTTCTTCTGCTTTATTGCCTTCCTTTTGGGATCAACATTTAACTTATGAGTTATGAGTTGGGGGTCAATCCCTGGCATATCAGCTGCTGTCCAAGCGAACACATCGCTATTATTCTGTAAGAATTTTATTAACTTGCCCTTCAGGGGTTCTTTCAGAGATGCTCCAACATAAGTAACTTTTTCAGGATCATTAGGTTCTAGAGGTACGGGAATCAAATCCTCTGCTGGCTTCCCTCTATGTTCTTCATCATCGCGGACATCCATGTCTTCAATCGGAAGGACCTGCCCCCCGACTCCATCGGCCCTCAGTGCGGCCACATAGCAACTTCTTGTCATCTTCTGATCACCCTTTTGTTCTCTGACACCATTCCGTGTCGGAAACTTAATTTTCATATGATAGGAAGAGGCCACAGCCTTAAACGCATGAAGTCCAGTCCTTCCAAGGATTGCGTTGTATGTTGATGCTGCCTTGATCACCAAGAAATTCAACATCTGAGTCGCCTCTTTAGGCTCCTGCCCAATAGTCACGGGTAGTTGAATAGTCCCTTCAACGTTGGACTCCACTCCGTTAAACCCGTATATAGGCATGTTTGTAGGGGTCAGTTGAGAGTCGTTGTAACCCATCTTTACAAATGCATCATGAAATAAAATATCCACAGAAGCCCCATTGTCTATCAAGACTCGTTTCACTTCTGAGTTTCCAATCACGGGAGTTATGACCAGCGGGTCGTCATGGGGGAATTTCACCCCTTCCAAGTCTGAATCATCGAAACCAATTACCATCTCGGTTTTAGCACGCTTCGGGGCTTCCCCCACAATGTGCATTACTTCTCTAGCATAAGCCTTTCGAGAATTCTTAGTCGTGCCAGCTGCTGTCGGACCTCCCCAGATCATATTGATAACTGCCCTTCTGGGCTGTGGATTGTGATCATGGTTGTCATCCCTCCTGTTATTATCTCTCCTTTCATTGTCCCTTCTGTCATTGTCCCTTCTCTGGTTCCCACGGTCATCACCCTTGGTGAACTGACTTAGTTTTCCTCTTCGTATTAAGAATTCAATCTCATCCTTGAGTTGCCTACAATCATCGGTGTCATGTCCCACATCTTTGTGGAACCTGCAGTATTGCTCCTTATTCCGCTTGGCTGGGTCTCCCCTAAGTGGCTTCGGCCATTGGAAGTCCTTTTCCTTTTCAATGTCCAACAAGATCTGGCTTCTTGGAGCATTAAGTCTGGCGTATTCGGAAAACCTTGGACCCGAGTTCTTTTTTGGAGCAGATTCAGAGTCTCTGCTAGCTCGGGGATACTTGTCCCTAGCATCGTACTCTTGTTCTTGCTTCCGCTTGTTCCCTCCATTGCCCAACGCGGCTTCTTTCTTGATGCTGTCCTCAGCTTTTATATACTTGTCCGCCCTTCGTTGAAGTTCATCCATGCTTTCAGGGGGGTGTTTTTCCAACGACCTCTTAAAAAAGAGATCCGTGGTTCCATGCTGCAAGGCTACCATGGCCACCTTATTTTCCAAATCGGTGATATTCAGGGTTTCCTTAGTGAATCGCTTGATGTAATCTCTTAAGTTCTCATTCTTTCCCTGTGTTACATACATAAGGGATGCGGAGCTTTTCTCATGAATTCTTCCGCTAATGAATTGACTGACAAAAGCGGTACTCAACTCCTTGAAAGAGCTAATCGAGTTTGGAGGTAAACGACTATACCAACGTTGCGCCATGCCCGACAGGGTTTGGGGGAACGCCCTACACTTAAGGGCATCGTTAGCAGGCTGCAGTAACAATGCGCTTGTAAACGTTCTCACATGAGTTGCGGGATCCCCCGTTCCATCGTAAGCTTTGATCGTGGGCATCTTAAACTTTCGGGAGATATGTGCATTCATCACCTCCTCCGTGAATGGAGGGGTCGGATCATCCAGATCTCCTTGTAGCATCAAATCTCTAGGATTATTCTTGGGGAGTTCCACCCTGGTAGTTCCTCTGGTTGGGGCTTCAGCCCTTCGGTGTCTCCTTGAAGACCTCTCCAGATCTATGAAGGGAATCCCTCCTGAAGTCGGAGGAGGTCGAGTCTGATTAGGGTTCTGTCTCTCTAGCTCCCTTGCTTGGTCGTCCTTCAGCTTCTGAATCTCGGCTTCATAAGCCTTAATTTTCTCTGCAATTGTTAAAGGACCATCTCGGTTTGATGGATTCCTTCTCAGAGGTTCCTTACTAGCGCGTCGCCTCCTTGGGGCTTCGTCTCGATCATCGTCTTCAGATGACGAGTCTCCGGTATAAGGACCAGAGTAATCATAGTATCCTGGTTCAGGAGGGGCCGGGCCTCTAAGATAAGGGGATTGTTGTTGCCCATGGATCAACCGAGCATGACCGCTTGGTCCTGGATCCCTTGGATCTTGGGGGTAATTAGGCAGCCCATACATTGGGTTGGTGTTGATAGGGAGCGAAGAAGTGGAGAGACTGTGAAGCGGCGGGCGGCTACTCAGAGGGAGAGGAGAGACCACCATCTGGAGCGGGTTAGTCTCCTGTCCTAGAGGGACGATTACAGGTTGAGATCTTTCAGCGGGGGGATCCGTCCCTTGTGGTTGAGAGGCCTGACTACGAGGGTTTGTTTCCGTCAATGGGGGTACAGACCCTGGCCCTGTACCAACAGGAGGAGCAGCGATTGGTGGAACGATGGTTCCAGAGGTAGCCTCGGTTGAGACCGGTGTTGTTCTTCGAGTGGTAACCATGGTTGATGTCTTTGTCCCAAAGACGGCGCCAAATGTTATGGAATAAAAACTAGGTTGAAATTATTGCGGCTAGGGTTTGTATATTTAATGCTAGGGTTCGTGAGCTTCGTGCTTTAATGGCTGCTTCTGCGTTCGAGACTTAAACGGTCCTCACAGAATGCCTACGTATCTCTGTAAATTAGAGAATCAAGCCAATAAAACGTAGTTCTGAGATGAGGGGTCAGGCCCTTTATATAGGCTGAGAAGCCTTAGAATTATGGTAGGATTTGGAGACTTGGTGGGCAAGTCTTTGAGGAATGTTCTAGATCTATTCCTTGTAGGAATCAGTTTCCATATTGAATTGGATGCCTTATTGGATAAGTATGAAGGGGATATTATCCTTATCCAACTCTTATTTGCTGAGCTATTTATTACCCTTAATATTAATTACGAAATTAATACTATAATCAGGGTTTTGGGCCCAGCTGGTGGGCCCCACGTTTGGACTATTTTCGGCCTAGTTAATGCCACATTAAATGTGTCTTTAGGGCTTATTTTCAGCCCATATCACATAGTAATATGAGTGAATTGTAAATGATATAACAATGATTACTTAGAGGAGTTCTAAGTAATTTCACACATACCAATATATCTCACAATTAGTTACTAAATAGAATTCTAACTAAATATCATTAACTGGTATAAGTCAAAACTTCAATACAACCCATTGTTAGAGCCATGATATTAATTATAGTGAATTTCTGAAAATGGGATATTAAAGTTCACTAGAATTAACATCTAATAACTGATTGAAGACCAATACAGATTAGGTCCAAATTAGTTATGTTGTTTATTTATTTTAATAAATATGAGGTACAGAGTAAATACTAAATTGAATTGCTTTAGATTCTATAACTCATATTAATCAAAGTAAATAATTAAATAAATAAATACTAAATCTCTATGAGTTAGATTTTAGCATTTAAGTATTCAAATTATCCTTAAATAACCACCATTGAAATATCTTACAATTATACACATGGCAATCATTCAACAGATAATTCTCAGCGTGAGGTCTGGATGTAAATAAGTTCACAAGTCCTTTCGATACAGACAATTGAATACTTGTGAGCTTACTTAAGAATTACTTAACAGATGGGATTTACAAATCATATAGCATTAATAAAATCCCAAGTTTACAAACCAATCTTGAAAAATTAATTTCATCAAGTGATTTAGCAAACATGTCTGTAAGTTAATTTTAATGAAAGACAAGCTCTCGAAAAAGAATTGATACCTTATACAAGTTGCTTAGTCCTTGAGTGTTCCACAGAGTTGTTGGAGATAAATTTGTTTCCTTGTGTTCTCCTACTTTCGTACAACTCATTTGATCTGTCTCTATGCTGCAAAACATGTCAGAACTGATGTCTCTAGGGTACCAACTCTGCAGATTTGGGTCCAACTTAAGACATCTGAAAATCAAGTGTAATAACTACAAGAATAGATTCTCTAGGTTCCACTAGGGGCCTTGCACATTTGCATATTGAGAACATAATATGTGTGTAAGTGATCTATTAGCAATTGCATAAGATAATGAGCTGATGATTACTCTATAGCCCGATTAGGTCCTAATTAGTAGATCCTGAACTTGTTGGGTCAAATATCTCTAGGGTACCATTTCCGCAGATCCGGGTCCATCTTAAGATTTTTGATTACCAACTTGTTAGGTCCAAGCTAATAGGTCAAAAGCCAGCTATAGTGGTGTGTTGGCATGTAGTCTTGACAGGTCTAGAATCTTCTGAATAGAAACAAAAGATCTTGGACTTACTTTTATTATCATCATTCTTTTGGCTTACTTGTTCTCCAAATAGAATTATTCTTTTGGCTTGCCTGAGCTCCTAAAAGGATTCTTCTATTGGCTTGCATGAAGTAATTCAGAAGAATTGCAACTTTACCAACATCAAAACAGCAAATATCTTGATCCCCATTTATAGTTAGTAGACCAACATATAATATAATCAAGATATCATTGCACATATATATCATTTATGTTTATGCCTAAAGATGTAGAGAGTTCTATAAATGTGACACCAATTGTTAAAAGATACCAACTGTTAAAGATTGATACCAAATATTAAATTATAGGTAGGGTGTCATACTGTTATTCCCAGATTACACACTTGTATAATTGTAGAAGGGGGGGTTGAATACAATTCTTGATATTTATAAATTTCTGATAAGAACTTCAGAAACTTATGAAGAGATAATTGCAATGTAATATTTAAACATAAACACATATAAAATCAGGTGGTTAATATGCACCACCTGAAGCTTTTATTTGAAGAAAACTCTGTGATACAAAATGTACACAGCTGCCGTTTTACAACTCTTTGCTTCTAAGGATATTCAAGAAACCCTAGGCAAAATATGTCTATTTTCTTAACCTACAAAGAGTTGCTACACTTGGTTATATATCCCAAGTTTTACAAGTACTACTGGAATAAGATAATACTAATCTAATTCTAGTTGACTTGCTACTACACTCCAAATACACATGTAGCCGAAAGGTTGTCCTTGTGTTCAGACATGTCTCCTGCACCTTTCTTGTTTTCATAGTGTAAATGGAATGCTTCTTTCTTCTGTGTTTCCAAAGTATGGCTGCCATACTGCTTTTTGTATCTACTATAAACTCATGTGATCTGTCAGTCAAACATGTCCTTATCAACTGCTAATCTCCAGCTAATCATAGAAAACAGTGTCAATGATTATCCGTTGATGATGTATACTGACATCCGTTGATGATGTATAGCGACATCCGTTGATGATGTAAAGAGCAGTATCCGTTGATATTGGGACTTGAGCTGTATCCGTTGATAGAGTGGATTTGAGTTGTATCCGTTGATAGAGTTTAGTCTTCATCCGTTGATACACTTTCACTTAGACAGAATTACATAGCATAGCTTATTTACAATTGGCTACCCTATTCTGCCTATCCGTTGATAGTCAACATGACTGTGGATAAAAACACTATCAACTGATAACATAGAGATACTGCAGTGTGCTACAAAACCTCATCCGTTGATGAGCTACCTGTCAACAGATAGAGTTATAAATCCTCATCCGTTGACAGTTACAAAACCTTAAACAATTTGATTGATTGTGAAGTTATCATCAAGTACAACATATTCCTAACAATCTCCCCCAATTTATACTTGATGGCAATAAAGCATAAATTCAGGACCTTGATGATAACAAAACATTCCTAAAGATATATAAAGAACAATACATAAATTGTATTAAGCTACAATAATTAAAAACTGAAAGTTTGAGAAATTTACAGAGAAGTGCTCCTCTAGACTGAGCAAATTCGGACTGTTTCTTTCCTCTTGTTGGCATCACCCTTGATTTTCCTTCCTTGGCAGAGTTGGACTCAATCTGTATTTGGAGTTGCCTATATAAGGCATCTTCTTCATCTACCTTTGGATTTAGCTTCTGTTGTAGCCATCTCAGGTATTGAGAACTAGCCTTTGGTAGTTGGTCTTCTAACCTGAAGAATCTCCTGTTACCATCTTCATCCCTGAACTCCATCATCCAGAAAGGTTGGAGGTGGATTTTCTGTCCATTGTATGGGATCTTCATTTTCCTTGGTAGACTTGATGGTGAGTTCCAATCCCTCCTTATTTGTTCTATTCTGTCCAGTATCTCCCCTTTTGCTATCTTGGAGAACCCTGTGTATCTCTTGATTGCAGAGAACACTTTGGTTAAGGTATGATAATTTTCTCTAAGAACCCTTTGTAGTGGCCATGTCCTTTCCATTCCTCCCTTGTATACAAAGACCAATCTTTCAGGAAAATGTCTATATTTGTCAATTCCTCTTACTTCTGACAATTCATCCAGATAAAGATTCATGTCAGAGTATTCTTCAATATCTGCCTGATAGATAAAATCATCCTTGTTTTCCAAGATTGGCTGCCTAAAAATTGCAGGTACCCTAGCAACTTGAATTGGTTCCTTTGAAGGTTGCTTCCTTGGTTTCCTTTTCTTCTGTGTAGGCTTCTGTTGAGGCTTCAGCAAGAATGAAGGAACCTCAATGGAGTCAAGATTCATTGGTTCCTCTTTAGGTACTATAGGCTCACCATGGAAATTTACATCTGGGTTGAATACTTTTACATCAATAGGTTGTGATGTACCAACTTTCTCTTTGTTTTCAGTTTCTGGAGAGACAGGCCTCCTTGCATTTGATTTTAATCTCTTGGATTTGGGGACTGATTTCCCTTTCTTTTTGAATTTGGGGACTTCCTCAGGTTCCCTCAATTCATCCTCTAC
The DNA here is from genome assembly GCA_036435485.1 of Saposhnikovia divaricata. Lineage (NCBI taxonomy): Eukaryota > Viridiplantae > Streptophyta > Magnoliopsida > Apiales > Apiaceae > Saposhnikovia > Saposhnikovia divaricata. The sequence continues at coordinate 245,592,922 of CM071594.1, read as the reverse complement.
CTCATCCAATAACTCTTGAGCCAGCCTTGCTTGCTTCTCATCTGAGTTTTCATATTGATATTCAGTGCTTGGTTGAGATTCTCTTAGCAGCCTTGAAGTCTCTTCTCTCTTGGCTTCAACAAATCTAGGATGGTTGTTGGATATGTTTAGAACTTTTCCATTCCTTATGATTACAGCCATCCATTCTCTTACACAACTGTTAGTCTTCTCCTTGAATTCCTTGATTGCCTTACCCATCAACTTCTCTTCATCATCCTTGGGAAATGGAAAGTCCAGTTGTAACTTGTTCTTCCCATTTGCTTTTGGTGGTGAAAAGGGTCTTGATTTGATGTAGGGTTCAAATTCCTTAACATGAGAAGGCTCAGCATCATAGAATGTAGGAGCCACAATTGCTGGAGTGAGCACCTTCAGAATTGTTGTAGATATTGTTGGAGCTGAGGTTTGGCTAGAGAACAGAGTTGATGCAATAGATTGATTGATCAATCTTTCTGTCCTCATTATCCTTTCATAGTTTTCCTCTTTCATCTTTTGGAGAGCTTCAATTTTGGCTAGCTTTTCTTCTTCTGTCAAGTTTGAAAGATCAAACTCTTCAGATAGAGGTTTGGATTTGCTGGGGGAAGCTGTGACAATGAATTCTTGTGGATTAACCACTATGGTAGGCTGCTGCTCCCCCTCACTTGCTGCTTCCCTTCTTTCAGAAATTAAGATTTGACTTGTAGTTGCCACAGCCTCTTCCACTTTCTCCCCCTTTTTGTTAGCATCAAGGGTTTGACTAGAAGTTGGGGCTGCAACTAACTTTTCTAGCAGTTGGGTTTGCAGTTTCTGATGTTGAAGAAATTGCTCCATCTGAGATTCCATCTTTTCCACTCTTGAATTGAGAAGTTGCACAGATTTAGCCAGGTTGTCTTCTTTGAGAAACCTTTGTTGCTACACCCTCTGAGTGGCTGTAGGAGCTAGTTGCTCTAGCTTGGAATCCACAGAGATCTTCACATCCTTGATTTCTTGTTTGACCTCCTCTAAATTGGATCTCTGAATCACCATTTGCATCTTTTGTAACTTTAGGGAGTCAATTGCCTGTTGAAGAACAACCTTTCTCTGTGGATCTGCTTCTGGGTGCTCAGCCAGGGCAGATTTATATTGCCTTATGATTTCCATATCAAGTTGATGATAGGTGTAGTTTTGAGCAAATGCAAAATCATGAATACTGCTACCACCTTCATCTTCAGAGCTCTGGCTGTCTTCATCTTCAGAATTGTCAAATTCATCACTCTCAGCAGTGGTTGGCAGAGCTGCTATAGATTCCTTAGCTCTAAGTAGAGACTGTGAGGTGTGCACTAGGTGCATTGCCTCCTCTGCTTCCATATTGCCCTGTTGTGCCAGAATTTGATAGGCAGGAACAGGGTGAGTAAAGGTTTCAGCATCCAAAGAAATGGAGTCAATCATGGACTGATATTCTCTTTGAAATTCCATTTCCTTGGATGCATCCTCAACCCTCATTGACTCACTAGCAATTGCTGCTTCTTCCATCCTTATCTCTCCTGTAGTCCCTTCTCTCCCCTCATCTCTCTTTTCTTGCATCAAGGGCTCCCCTTGGCTCACACCTCTCACACCCTCACCTTCACCTACTAAGGTGGAACTCTCAAACTCTCCTTTTGCCTGATCGGAAGAAATGGCCAGCCTCTCATTATTTATCTCTCCTTTTGCCTGCTCACAAGGCAGCCTCTCACTCCCTTCCCTCAAACCTAAAAGTGTTTTAACTACTGAGAACTCCTCTACACTTGACACTGGAATGTCAGATATAGCATTGGTAGAGTGAGTTATCAACGGATAAGGAATATCCGTTGATGGAGTAGTTATAGCTGTCAACGGATGGCTAGATAGAGGCGCATCCGTTGATGGAGAAACACTTGTCAACGGATGAAGGATATCCATTGAGGAAGGAATAATTATATCCGTTGAAGAGAAAACCAACACTGAATCTGTGGAGATTGATTTTAAGTTCGAGGCCACAGTCTGTGTTGAGAATTCTGGAAGGGAAGATTGATGGTCCAACAAATCATCTAAAAGATGATTACCACCAATTACAGAGTGGGGCTTCTCCAAGAATCTTAAAGATGGAGAATCAGGAATTGATGTAGATATCATATCCACATCCAGAGATGGAGTTGGTGATGGTGGATTGTAATGTGTGTCGATTTGAAGATTAAGATCAAGGGGCTGTGACTCCACATTTATTGAAGCCACATCAAACTGAGTTTGAGAAGGTACAGTTTCCTGTACAGTGTGTGCACCCTGTGATTCCCCTGTGGTTTTAGATTTCACTCTTCTTCCATAGGTTTTTGAGATTGGGCTATATGTGTCCCTAACCCTCTTGTGCAGTGTTCCTTGTGGGGAACTTGATTCAGTAGTCACACTCTTTTGGGAGAGTGTAACTAGAATTTGGCCTGTAGTTACATTAGCAGTCTTTTGAGAGACTGAAATGGTGGTTGCACTCATCTCTCCTTCCTTATCCTTAGGGCTTCTTTGATGTTCACCCTGTCCCTCACCACTCACTACCACCTTCACACTCCCCTCAAGAGGTTTGGTAGATTTTACAACAGGTGTCTTTTGAGAGACACTTGAGGTTTGCTTTTTAGAATGTGGTTTTGGAACTCTGGATTTGGTCACTTTGGTAGGAGCCTCTTTGGTCACAACTACAGACTCCATTGTGACACTAGAAGGCAAAGAAATTTGGGGGTTGGAGATAGGGGTTTCAGAGTTAGAGATAGTTACCTTAACAATTGGTAGATATACCAACTGTACTCCTGCATTGAGGTTCATTCGAATCAGGTCACTTAAGACTCTCTTCTCCTGAACAAAACATTGGAACTTGCTATCCGGGTTAGCAATGGATAGCTTATTCTCAGACACATGCAGTGCTAAGAGCATTAAAAATCTAGCAAAGTAGATATTCTTGCTCCTAGTTTCCTTTTTACCCAACTTTGCAGCTATCTCATACATAACTAATGTGCCAAAATTATAGAATTTATCATTTAAAAGCATACACATCATTGTTAGCATGGACTGGGTAACAGCATCAAAATTACTAATTTTTCCTGAAAAAGTTTTAATGAAGGCATCACAGAAGTAGCTCCATTCTTTAACCATTCCTTTTCTAGCAATTTTCCCTAAGTTTTCAGTACTAAGGGCATAATTAATAGAATTAAGCATGGCAACAATTTCAGCATCAGTAGGTACTTTCAGACAGTTATTCTCAGGCAATTTTAAACAAGCAGTTATTACATCAGAATTAACCACATAGTTTTTACCCTTTAAAGAAAAAGCAATTGTACCGTCTGTGCCATTGTACTCAGCAGATGTCCACATCTCTTCAATTACCTCGTGGATTAAGGGAGTGGTGGCCGTCATAGCATATGACAGTTTGCATTTCTTCACGAAACTCATCAAAGTGTGGTAAGCTTCTGGAGCATTCACTGTGTCAACAAAGGCCGCGAAATTGTTCTTCTCATAGGTAAACCCAGTGGAGGACATCATCTTAACAATAGGCGCCATTGAAGTGATTGAACTTTGGTTACAGAGAGTTTTAGGGAAGAAGATGCAGTTAACTTTTGATATGCTTGAAAATGAATAAAAGTGAGATGTGAGAGTACAAGTCCGCCTTTTATATTTTTCAAGAATTAAAAATGAAATAATTAAAAGTAATTACTCCATTGGTCAAAAGTAACTGTCAGATAATAAATAAAAAGAGAATAAGTACAGCCATGATTAGATATACACGGTTACCAACGGTTAAAAAGAAATGTATATCAACGGATATAGAATGAACGGTTGAGATACAGTTTATCCGTTGATGACGTGGATAGCCTGTTACCCGTTGACATGCAAAAATCTAGAAATGTGTTTATACTATCAACGGATAAAAGGATATCCGTTGATAAGCTAATTTTGCCTTAGGCAAAATTTCTGCAGAAAATTTTTCTGAAAGTTTTAACTTTCAAGTAAAGCGAAACACATTTCCAGCTTCAATTCATTGAAATCAAATATCACTAGAAATTATGACAAGTTAAGCATACCTAGCTCACCTACCAATCTTGTGAATGTGGATTCATCAAGAGGCTTGGTGAAGATATCTGCAAGCTGCATTTCACTTGGCACAAAGTGCATTTCTACTGTACCATTCATCACATGTTCTCTAATGAAGTGGTATTTGATGTCAATGTGCTTGGTTCTCGAATGTTGCACTGGATTCCCTGTGATGGCAATAGCACTTGTGTTGTCACAGAAAATTTGAATCTTCTCAACTTTTAGACCATAGTCAATGAGTTGGTTTCTCATCCATAGAATCTGTGCACAACAGCTTCCAGCCGCAATGTACTCAGCTTTAGCTGTAGAAGTGGAGACTGAGTTTTGTTTCTTACTGAACCATGACACAAGCATGTTTCCTAGAAATTGACAGGAACCTGTAGTACTTTTCCTATCAACTCTGCAACCTGCATAATCTGCATCTGAATAGCCAGTTAGATCAAAACCAGATTCTCTTGGGTACCAAATGCCAAGGTTTGGTGTTCCCTTGAGATACCTGAAAATTCTTTTAATAGCTATTAAGTGAGACTCTCTAGGATCAGCTTGAAATCTAGCACAAAGACAAGTAGAAAACATTATATCAGGTCTACTAGCTGTTAGGTATAAAAGTGAACCTACCATGCCTCTATAACTTGCGATGTCAACAGACTTTTCCTTAGTATTCAACTCAAGCTTAGTTGTAGTGGCCATAGGTGTTTTAGCAGATGTACAATCCATTAAGTCAAATTTCTTTAAGAGATCATAAATATATTTTGTTTGACTTATGAAAATGCCCTCATTAACTTGCTTTACTTGTAGGCCAAGAAAGTAAGTTAATTCACCCATCATACTCATTTCATACCTACTTTGCATAAGTTTGGCAAACTTTTTGCAAAGCTTCTCATCTGTAGACCCAAAAATAATATCATCTACATAGATTTGAACAAGTATTGAAGAGCCATTAATATCCCTATGAAATAAGGTTTTATCTACTGTACCTCTAGTGAAGTGGTTCTCCAAAAGAAATTGAGATAAAGTGTCATACCAGGCTCTTGGTGCTTGCTTCAAACCATAAAGTGCTTTCATGAGAAGATATACATATTCTGGAAATTCTGGATCCTCAAAACCAGGAGGTTGATGGACATAGACCTCTTCTTCCAGTTCCCCATTTAGAAAGGCACTTTTGACATCCATCTGATAGACTTTGAAATTGGTATGTGCTGCATAGGCTAGAAAGATTCTTATTGCCTCAAGTCTTGCTACTGGAGCAAAAGTTTCATCAAAATCTATTCCTTCTTCTTGAGAATAGCCCTTTGCCACTAATCTAGCTTTATTCCTCACAATTATGCCATTTTCATCTATCTTATTCTTGAGAACCCATTTAGTACCTATGACACTTCGATCATCAGGTTTGGGCACAAGTTTCCATACTTTATTTCTTTCAAATTGGTTTAGCTCTTCTTGCATTGCTAACACCCAATCTGGATCTAGAAGGGCATCTTCCACTTTCTTAGGTTCCTCTTGAGACAGGAAGCTACTGTATAGACATTCTGCTTGAGTGGCCCTTCTAGTTTGGACTCTTGAATTTGATTCACCAATGATTAACTCAAATGGATGATTTCTAGTCCATTTTCTTGCAGGTGGAAGATTTGATCTTGATGAGGTTGCTTCATTTCCATGATCATGTTGATTTAGCATTGAATTTTGACCTTGAGAAACTCCCCCTGAGTTTGTTGTCCTTGCTGAGTTATGAAGTTGACTGTCAATGGATGCATCATTTTGCCTGTCGACGGATGCTTGAGAATTTCTGTCAACGGATGCATCTCTAATAGTGTCAACGGATGTTGCAGAATGACTGTCAACGGATGTTCCAGAATGACTATCAACGGATGCTTCATTTTAAGTGTAAGCATCACTTCTAGTTGGTATAACAGCTCTAGGTGGATCTCTGTGGTCATGATCTTCATTCTCCTCATCATCATCATAGTACATTCTTCCTTCACCTTCATTCTCAAATTCCAACTTTTCATGGTAACCTTCATCATTTAGGCCTAGAATCTTTTGATCATCAAACACAACATGTACAGATTCCATAACAATGTTGGTTCTTAGATTGTAGACCTTGTAGGCTTTCCCTGCTGCATATCCAACGAAAATAGCTTCATCTGCCTTTGCTTCAAATTTGCCTAAATTATCTCCATGATTCCTTAGCACAAAACACTTACATCCAAAGACATGTAGAAAAGCTAAAGTTGGTTTCTTGTTGGTTAATAACTGATAAGGAGTCATTCCTCTAGCTTGATTGACCAAGGAAATATTCTGAGTAAAGCATGCAGTGTTGACAGCTTCAGCCCAGAAATATGTTGGTAATCTTGATTCACTTAACATTGTTCTAGCTGCTTCAATGAGAGTTCTGTTTTTCCTTTCAACAACCCCATTTTGTTGAGGTGTTCTGGCAGCAGAAAACTCATGGACAATTCCATTCTCTTCACAGAAAATCTTCATTGTGGAATTCTTGAATTCAGTACCATTGTCACTCCTGATCCTTTGTACTCTGTCTTCAGAACCATTGTTTAGCATTCTGAGGTGATTGATAATGATTTCACTTGCACAATCCTTGGAGTGCAGGAAGAAAGTCCATGTGAACTTAGAAAAATCATCTACAATCACCAGACAGTATTTCTTCTTTGAAATAGACATGACATTTACTGGACCAAATAAATCCATATGCAGCAATTGAAGAGGCTTAAGAATGGATGACTCTGTCTTGCTTTTGAAAGATGATTTCTTTTGTTTCCCTAATTGGCAGGCATCACATAGCCCATCTTTGACAAACTCCAAATGAGGGATTCCTCTAGAAAGATCCTTTCTTACCAAATCATTCATAACTTTAAAATTCAAATGTGACAGCTTCTTATGCCATAGCCAACTCTCATCCTTACTTGCTTTGCTGAAGAGACAAGTAATGGATTCTGAGCATGCTGAATTGAAGTCAGCTATGTAAACATTTCCTTTTCTAAAGCCTGTCAATACCACATTGTTGTCTTCCTTGGCAGAAACAACACAGGCTTCTTTTGTGAACTTTACTTCATAGTCTTTGTCACAAATCTGACTGATACTCAGCAAATTGTGCTTTAAACCTTCAACTAAAGCCACTTCTTTAATGATGACATTGTCTTTTGAGATCAGGCCATATCCCTTAGTATATCCTTTGCTGTCATCTCCAAAGGTAATTCTAGGGCCAGCTCCTTCCTTGAATTCTGTGAGCAGGGTTGAATCTTCTGTCATGTGCCTAGAGCATCCACTGTCTAGGTACCATAGATTCCTTCTGTTTCCCTGCACACATTTCAAAAGCAAATCAAGTTGATTTTGGTACCCAAGCTTCCTTGGGTCCTTTCTTGTTAGCCTTTGACTTTGCACTCTTAGCATTCTTCAACTTAGGTGTAGATGCTTGAGTAATGGGGTTTGACCAATGCTCATTTGCATGAATATTGGATGCATGCATGTGTGGAAAATTGGCATACATATTATTCATGCTAGGTAGGTTCCATGACATTTGTGGCACATTCATAGATTGAAAGTACGGATTAGACACATATGGCATGTTCACATATGGATTTGAAAAACTAGCATTTTGATACAAACCAGGCATAACAGGCATTGCAGACATACATGGCATTGGTTGAGGAACATGAACTGGGGCCTTGTTGACAATCTTGCAATTAGAAGATAAATGACTGACACTATTACAATTACTACAAGTTTTCCTAGGAGCAAACTTGTCAGGAGAGTAATTGTTTTTCTTGTTGATGCCTATCTTACCATTTCTGTTCTTTTTCTTTTTGCCCTCAATTTCTACCTTTTCATTGTCTGATTTACCAACAGCCTTTTTGTTGTGTAAATCACCTGTCTTAGCCTTCCCACTGGATTTGGTTTTGCTGCACTCACCATTAACAAAATTCTTGTTTACCGGACCATACTTGATATCCAGTTTCCTAAGTTCCTTCTTACTAACAGACTTTTTGTTAGTCGACGGATACCTCTCATCCGTTGACGGTTCATCTGTCAACGGATGATCACTATCCGTTGATTCACAAATAGTCTCTAGATCCTCAAGGCCAGGTTCTAGCTGCTTTTTCCTTTGAGTCCAGGTATCCTTCACAAATGATTCTATTCCCTGAACTTCTATTATGTTTTGAGAAATATTCCTACAACTTTGAAATTTAGCAATTATCCCTTGTTCTTTTTCAAGCTGGTCTTTTAAAATCAGTTCCCTTTTTAACACAGCTTCAAGTTCACTTTTAGCATTATTGCAATCAACTCTCATTTTCTCAAATTCTAGAAATTTAAATTCTAGAGCAGCATTTCTATCACTTAAAAACAGATTAGACTCTTTAATTCTATTGTTCTCTTTAGTAAGTGATTTAAGAGTAACACTTAAGTGATATAGTTCAGTAGACATTTCATCTATAACACTATTGCATTCTTCTTTAGTGAGCTCAGAGAGATTAGTAGAAAATACCTGATTGCTAGCTGAACTTTCTTCCTGCTCTCCAGAATCAGCCATTAAAGCAAGGTTGACTAACTCAGCATCATCATCAGAATGATTGTCATCAACAGCCCAGTCATACTCTTGGGTCAAGAATGCCTTTCCTTTCTGCCTGAGAAGATCAAAATATTTCTTCTTATAGTCAACAACCTCAGTTGGCTTTCCCTTGTTCTCAGATCTAGGTTTCCTGCATTCACTTATCATATGACCAGCAATTCCACAATTGTAGCATTTAATTTTGGATTTATCCACATAGTTGTTTGTGGAAAAATCCTTGTTAAATGGCTTGGCCATCCCAGAGTTTCTCTTGAATTTCAGCTTAGAGAATCTCCTAGATAGAAAAGCTAAATGCTCATCTATCTCATCCAATTCATCCTGCTGAAGGGCATTCAATTCCTCAGACACCTTTTCCTTGCTCCTGCTTGATTCTGCTCTACCTTTACAAACCTCCCTGTTTGGTGTAGAACTAGCAGTTTCTGTCCTTTCCTCCTTTTGCTCCAAGTTGGCAACGAGTGCAACTGACCCACTTTTCTTTTGAGACTTCTCAATCTCTTCATCCTGCTCCATTTCCAGCTCATAGGTCTTTAAAGTTCCATAGAGCCTTTCAAGAGTAAATGTCTTGTACTCTTGAGTGTTTCTTAGAGAAACAGTCATTGGCTTCCATTCCTTGGGCAGTGATCTCAGAAATTTGAGATTAGAGTCTTTAACTTGATAGACTCTTCCATACAGTTTCAAACCATTTAGTAGCTTTTGAAATCTACTAAATGTATCATTCAATGTTTCTCCACTCTTAAAGTGAAAATGTTCATACTGTTGGATTAATAGTTGCATCTTGTTTTCCCTTACCTGTTCTGTTCCTTCACACAGGGTTTGAACAATGTCCCATACTTCCTTAGCGGTAGTGCAGTTAATAACATTGTCAACCATGTCTGTTTCTAGACCATTGAACAGAATATTCATGGCCTTTTTGTCTTTGTGGACTTCTGCAATATCTTCAAGACTCCACTCAGAAACAGGTTTGGGAATGAAAGTGTCAGGCACATCATCAGCCAGGCCAACTCTTGTTGCTGTCTTCATTGGAACGTGAGGACCCTTGTGAATGCAATCCACAAAACCCTCATCAATAGACGAGAGATGTGGACGCATTTTTACTTTCCAGTGAAAGTAATTTTCTCTATCAAGAACTGGAATCTTCACTCCATAATCCTTCTTAGACATGTTGGAAGTATGTTGATCTTTAAACTTCAAATATGTTAGAAGCTTGCTCTGATACAAATTGTTATTCCCAGATTACACACTTGTATAATTGTAGAAGGGGGGGTTGAATACAATTCTTGATATTTATAAATTTCTGATAAGAACTTCAGAAACTTATGAAGAGATAATTGCAATGTAAGATTTAAACACAAACACATATAAAATCAGGTGGTTAATATGCACCACCTGAAGCTTTTATTTGAAGAAAACTCTGTGATACAAAATGTACACAGCTGCCGTTTTACAACTCTTTGCTTCTAAGGATATTCAAGAAACCCTAAGCAAAATATGTCTGTTTTCTTAACCTACAAAGAGTTGCTACACTTGGTTATATATCCCAAGTTTTACAAGTACTACTGGAATAAGATAATACTAATCTAATTCTAGTTGACTTGCTACTACACTCCAAATACACATGTAGCCGAAAGGTTGTCCTTGTGTTCAGACATGTCTCCTGCACCTTTCTTGTATTCATAGTGTAAATGGAATGCTTCTTTCTTCTGTGTTTCCAAAGTATGGCTGCCATACTGCTTTTTGTATCTACTATAAACTCATGTGATCTGTCAGTCAAACATGTCCTTATCAACTGCTAATCTCCAGCTAATCATAGAAAACAGTGTCAATGATTATCCGTTGATGATGTATACTGACATCCGTTGATGATGTATAGCGACATCCGTTGATGATGTAAAGAGCAGTATCCGTTGATATTGGGACTTGAGCTGTATCCGTTGATAGAGTGGATTTGAGTTGTATCCGTTGATAGAGTTTAGTCTTCATCCGTTGATACACTTTCACTTAGACAGAATTACATAGCATAGTTTATTTACAATTGGCTACCCTATTCTGCCTATCCGTTGATAGTCAACATGACTGTGGATAAAAACACTATCAACTGATAACATAGAGATACTGCAGTGTGCTACAAAACCTCATCCGTTGATGAGCTACCTGTCAACGGATAGAGTTATAAATCCTCATCCGTTGACAGTTACAAAACCTTAAACAATTTGATTGATTGTGAAGTTATCATCAAGTACAACATATTCCTAACACATACCATGTCTTCCATGCTTGCTTGAGTGATGATACCAGTTCATACTAACCTGTAGAGATTTTTAATTATCTCACCAACCAGGAGTGCACTTGTTCACATTCCTCTAGCATCCAGATTCAGTAGGTCCAGATGTCCATTATGATCATGAATGTACAACAGGTGCCTGATATCCTCAAGTCTTGTCACTGGTGCTTATTGTTAGATATACTGTCTTATCAGCTTGTAACCTTGCACCCAGTTTGGCTTTGTCCCTCATAACAATGCCTTGACATCATCCAGGTAGACTTCTGGTTATCCTTGTACCAAATACAGCCTTGTTGTTTGGTCTAGATACCAGCTTCCCTTCAATCTGCCTTTTGTACTGATTGAGATCATCTTGCATTGCAATCACTCAACCTGGATCTTTCAGAGCTTTTGTAGCTTTCTTAGTTTCTTCTAAAAGAAGACTAAAGAAATAATCATTAGTACTTGAAGCTCTGCTAGTCTTTTACTTCCATCATTAGAAACACTAAGAACTAGGACAAAGAATTAATTGAGTCAACATTCTTTATCTTGGCAGACATGTTCTCATAGTGTCCTTTGCCTTTCAATGTGGTGTTGAGTTGACTAGTTGATCCTTTAGTTTCTCCCCCTAAGCTGTTGCTGGGTTTACATGAAGATTCTCCATGTTGACATTGCTTGGATCTGAATCATCATTACCATTGACAGCTGGGAGCTAGAAGTTATTGAACATCACTAAAACTTTCAATCACCTTCTGTTGATTAATAACAATCACCTTGTAGGCTGTTGACTCCATTGAGTAACAAAGGAAATTATCCTCTAGAGCATTAGCTGATTGCTAGGATGCTCACTTCCATTTAAAATTCCAAAACAATTTCCTTCATACTTATGGGGTCTTCCTAAAATTCTTACATATCAGGGTTTAAGATGTGATCAATCACCATCAGTGGTGTCTTGTCTTCAGATTGTCTGAACAACAACTTGTTTGTTGAGAGAAGTCATCAGTCATCACCACTAAAATATATTTTACTTTGATGTATAACTTCTGTGTGATGCTTCTTTGACTTCCCTTTATGACATGCCTCATAGTTTTATTTTAATTTAATTCCAGATGAGGTAGTCTCCTTTACTGATTCGATTTACAGGAAAGAATCTCTTGATTTGACATTCAGGTGAGATAGCTCCTTATGTCATAGCTGAACTCTTGTCCGATGAAGCTTTAGATTTGACCTTGTTGACTTCACCTTTGACTGAGATTCCATGTCAGCTACAGATAAGTTCTCTTTCCTTAATCCTCGAATAGCTGGCTCTTCATCTTGTAAAAGATGCTTTATTACTGACAACATTCCTTGGCTATTGAATAGCCTTGACCCTAGGTCATACCCTTGCTGTTGTCTCCAAGGAATAACCACTTGGCCTGTCTTCACATTCACATTTGATAGCAGGGTTCTTTCTTCGATGATATGCATTGAATAAATCAATAATAATGCATAATCGATTAACCTGTTAAGCCCTACATTCACAAATGGATAAAAAGTTCTTGGTACCCAAATTGTTTAATTGGGTCCAGATGGATTAGAGATTTCTCTTTTATTAGAGTTAACAACAGTTTTAACCTTAACATGCTCATTCTTATCTTTGATTGACCATTTCTCCTTTTTAATGTCATTGACAAAATATTCACTGAGCAAGGAGAATAATGGTTCCTTGAGGACTAGAAGTCTGTACCTTATTGTTATTCTTAAACATGCCTTTTCTATGATCAATGCAAATACTAGGAAATGCATTTATGACATTTAAAATAAGCAGGCATGATAATAAGAATACATTGCATACATTCAGCATTAAAACATTGCAGATAAGAATTATGCAAATTAGGCATGTTATTTTAGAAAATTCAGTACTATCTACTTTAACCTATGTACACTTGTGTAACAGGTAGCAAGTAGATTTACAGATATTCAATAATTTTCTAAACATGCATGGAATAGAAGAATTAACAATTAATCACTAATTCTATCCAATCCATTCCTAATGTTATATTATATTATATAATCTCTATTACCTAAGTCAGTTTTACAACTGACTTGATGTTCTACTGACACCCTAGGTAATTATTCCATCTTTTAAACTTTTTAAACCTTAACAAACAATTCAGAATGAATAAGCAAATCTTGTTCTACTGGGGATCCTGAAGCTAGCTTAAGCAAAGGTCATATATGCTTGACATATATCATTTAAGAATTGAGAGATATTGTCTAAGGAACACTTCTAACTCACTATTGCAATTAATTAAATTCAAAAAATATTCATACACATAATAAGATCTTCTAACCAAAGATATAATAATTAAAAACTAAGATCTTAACATGCTTTGAATTTCTGAGAATTACATATTACACTAGTTCGAAGAATTGATACCTGAGACATGTGATGTGAATCATCTTCAGAGATTGCTATGAATGCAAGATATTAATTATGCTCTTCTCATCATCACCTGATCCATCCCAACTCTTTTCTTCAGCAAGATAAGTTCTGCACTGATGCTTCTGTTTCATCTCATTTAATGAATCCCTATTCATCCTTGTCTGTCAGAATTCTGTACCATGTTGCACACCTTGATAGTTACTTATCACATAAAACTTTTCATAACTGCAACTATCATGTTTTGTTCTTTCCACCAACTCAGTCTTGTAGCCACCTCTTGAACTGTATCCTGAAGAGTTTCTGCTTCGGAATAGATAGGCCTAATTCCTGGATTAAACATTTGTACTCTTTCTAAATTAGTAACTCTTCATGTATGTTCTGAGGTTCCATCATTAATTCCTGACTGAGATGTCTAACTGTTCAGTTCATTCTCAAACCTCCTTGATTCCACTTTTCTAAAATCTCTGTTGATTCCTTGAAAGATATTTCTTGGTACAATCCACTAAGTGTAGTAGATGTTACATTGGAGCAATCCACTTAGTGTTTGTATATCACAGAATCAAAAGACTTAATTCAAATTTTCGAGAAAAATTCTATCCACTAAAACCTCTTCCATTCCTGCTTCTGAAAAACCAGTGAATTCTATGGATATAATTTTGAGGAGCTTCCACAAATTTTTCTTCAGTAGGTAGAAATTAATTTCATTGAAAAATGCATTTTCTTCAAAAGATTCAAATCATCTTTGACAATTCGGAGGAATCTTCAACTAACAATCTTCTTAGAACTATTGGCTTAGAATAAATTCAAAATATTTAAAATTCAAAAACTTCAAGGACTCGAAAATTTTTGAGAAATAAAAAAATCTGAAAGTAAGTTCAAATTAATTAAAATTCGAAATTAGAGTCAAATTCATTAAGAATCAAAAAATCTCAAGAAATGATAATTTTTGAGAGTTAAAGAATCCGAAAATAAATTCAAGTTAATTAAAATTCGAAATTATCAAGAATTAAAAATTTTGAAAATTAAACAATTTGAAAATAAACTCAAGTTGTTTAGAAATCAAAATTTCCAAGAATTAATCATTTCAAGAATTAAAAAATTCGAATATAAGTTAAGATTACTTAACAATCAAAAATATTATAAAATGAAAATTTTTGAAGATTAAACAATTTGAGAATAAATTCAATTTAATTAACAATTGAAAATAAACTCATATTGTTTAAAAATCAAAAATATCATAAATTGAGAATTTTTAAAGGTTAAAGAATCCGAAAATAAATTTAGATTATTTAAAATTCAAAAATCTCAAAATTGAAAATTTTGAAAGTTAAAGAATCCAAAAATAAGTTCAAATTATTTAAAGTTCAAAAATCTCAAGTATTGAATTTTTTAAGGTTAAAAAATCGAAAATAGAGGAGTTGACTTTTTGGTCTAATACCGGGTTTAATTTCTGTAGGGGTCAACAAACTCGAAATCCAATTGGAGGACCACCAAAATAAGGATCTTGATTTGTGCGTCAATCAAAAGGCTCTGATACTAATTGTTAGGTCCAAAATAGTTTGTAGAAGGGGGGGTTGAATACAAACTATACCGTTTTATCGAATTTGCTCTTTTCTTAAAAATATTAAAATATTGAATCAAGAACAAATTGATGCGGAATAAAACGAATACCGATATTTCAAGTTGAATATAAAATTTATATTAACTTGATGGGGTGTGTCTAAATACACGGGTACAAATTACAAGGTTTGATGACCAAACTAATTATTACAAATTCTATAGAAAATTCGACATGAATTTTTCTATATTTGTAAATAAAAAGATCGAAACTAATTATTACAAATTCTATAGAAAATTCGACATGAACTTTTCTATATTTGTAATAAAAAGATCGAGATAGGTTCTAGGGAACTTAATCCGCTAGATAGTTTCAATAATACAAGAATCAAACTCTAGTGGTAAGATATTACAATATGTTCTAGAGATGAATTTATAAGTTATTAAAACTTCATTGATGATCAAGAGGGGAGGAGAAAATATAACTTTGGTGCTCTCTTTTTCTCCCCTCAATTCTCTCTTGGTCTCTCTTTTTTTCTTCTGTGAAGTGTTTCAGGAAGAGGCTGTGAAGAAAAACTGTCCGTGTGTATGTCTGTTGCTTTTATAGCAAAGTATTGATATTTTGCTACCACCATGACATAAACCGCTCCATGACATAATCCCATAATCTCGGTATGACATAATCTGTGTCATGACATAATTCCTTAAGCTCGGTATGACATAATCTGTGTCATGACATAAATCTATAAGCTCGGTATGACATAATCTGGATATGACATAATATTGATCAAGACATAATTGGTTTTTGTCGGAATGACATAAACGTTGCCTTCTGTTCAATATGACATAATTCAGCTGTTCTCATTCAATATGACATAACTCAGCTGTTCTCTTTCAATATGACATAATTCAGCTGTTCTCTTTCAATATGACATAACTCAGCTGTTCTCTTTGTTACATCATTCTTTTAAGTCATATAAACCATATAAACTATCTAGTGATTAATTAATTAATTCAGACTTAATTGATGCAATAAGTAATTTAATAAATAAATTAATTCTTTTAGAATTAATTTATTAATTAAATAAACTATAATGATTTATATCAATTAAAGGTGAATTAACTAACATCAATAAATAATCAATTTACCTCAATGAACCACTGTAAATGGTGAATAACTTCCACTGGATAATTGTTGACGTTCGATGTACTGTCTGGTTCATGAACGTGCTGTTTCTCATAACTTTCTCTTTGTGTAATTTTTAATTCAAAACATGTGTTGATGTAGCTTTGCTTAATGAAAAAAGAAAAAAGCTTAATGATCCTATAGTTAACTATAGGTAATATCCTAAAGTTAAGTCATATTTCAATACAAAATTAATGTTATTTTTGTAAATATAGGGGGTGAATTCTATTATTACAAAAATGCCATCTAACTTTTGTATATAAAATGCAAATGACTTTAGGTAATTTTTCTATCGTTAACTGTAGGAACATTTTTCTCAAAGAAAAATACATGATGTGATTGTGTGTCAGAAACCCAGTACCACCTAAATCCTGTCCAACACTCCCACTTGTGCAGGTGCAGGTTGAGATATAAGAATATGTTGTGATACGCAATTATCAATTGCATATTTCGTTTTGATTTTACTAATTACTCTATTACAATTTGCGTATCCACTGAATACTTCAATGTCTTTTGCGTCCATATAAAATAATAATAATAAATTAGGAATACTCCACCCATGAATTGAGTAATCAATATTACCCCGTTGTAAGTTGCATATTCTGCCGATTAAAATTGGCCAACAATTCAAAACCGGTTACTTTTGTTTATTTTGTTCATAAAATGGGTTAAACTTGACATTCATCCTCGGTTAAAAATCCATTTGCTAGGTGAAAATTAGTAAAATGTATTAAAAAGACAATTAAAAATTTAAAAAAAAAAAAGGAAAAATTTTTGAATAAAAAAATAAAAAAAAGATTATAATTCGATGTATATTACTAAGGGTTTTTTCATAAATACCCCAACATATGAATATTTTTGCAAAAATACTGTTATTTTAAAGTTCTTTTGCAAAAATACCATCTTTTGAAAAAAATTTGCAAAAATACGGGATGCAACTACATTCAACAAGATGCAGCTATTTTGATAATTTAGTAAAAATACTATCTTATTTGTAATGGCTGCGCAGTAGGTTGCATTCAATTGCATATGCAACTGAATGCAACTAAAAATTGTAATTTGAATTTTCATTTTTTTTTACCAACTTCCAGATCTATATAAGGGCTGAGCATCATCAAAAAATGGAAATTTAACTTTTAGTTTTTAGTTGCATTCAGTTTCATATGTAGTTGCGTTCAGTTCAGTTGCATGTGGTTGCGTTCAGATATAATCAATTAAAAAAACAAACTCTTATAAATGATGTGATCTATTTAAGCAGTTATCAAAATCATAAGTATCTTTGTGTTTTAAAACAAGTTGTTGTATTATATATTTTTAAATTATTTGCATTATTTGATTTGTGAACTAACGAATCAAAGAAAGAAGACCATTTTAATTAATATGTGATATGTGAAGAACCATAGAATAGTGGGGATTAATATCTTTTAAAAGTGTCTTGAAATGAAGAGTCTAGCTTGAGTGTACGTGTAATAAGAGTTTTTCTATCTTTTTTTATGTGCTAATCTAAGGTTGGTGATAGAGCATATAATGTATATTCATTGAAATGTTTGAGAGAGTTGATAGCGAACGCTATATAGCCAAATACAGTAAGAAACTATTTAGTAAAGTAGTCTTGTTGTATTTTAGTTTATATCAAACATAAAAATTTTGTATTACTTTTCTATTTTAAGTCACATGTTCAAACCTTATTGAGGATAAAAGGGTTTTCTTGTACATTATTCCCTCCGTCCTAATTTCCAATATGTCCCATTTTACATGTCTCTCTTTTATTTCAATACAAATTTAAGGATAATTTTCCAAAATTATCCCTACATTTATTGTCTTTAAAACTTGAATTTTTACAAACTTAAAATTGTTCTCATTTACCAATGTATTTATTAAGGATATTAGTTGGAAAGTTTATCCGACTAACATTTTTTTTAGTATGTATGATTTTTATAAAAAGAACATGTAAAATGGGACGGAGGGAGTATAAAAGAAGAAAATCATTTAGACTGTCAACTTTAAAAAGTTAAAATTGTTCTATGTTTTCTGAATGTAAGGCCTATATTTTAGAGATAATTACCAAAATGGACCATTCACAGATCTTTGGCCCTCAACTGCCCCATAGATACTGAATTTCGTGTAGCGTATTAGCTGAAAAAATTAACAAAGGATACGACGTTTCATGTAGCACATATGCAAAGGATGTGCTACACCAAACAGCACATCTCCCCTGTTATGCTACACCAAACAGCACATCTGCAATGGATGTGGCGTTTCGTGTAGCACATCTGCCAAGGATGTGCGACACCAAACAGCACATCTCCCCTGTTATGCTACACGAAACGCCGTATCACCCTGTTATGCTACACGGAATAACGTATCTACGGGACATTTAGGGCCTTCTTTTCTGAATTTGGGGCATTCTGGGCCTTCAGCCTATATTTTATTGGTGATAATTTAGTATCTAACATATCAAAGTAGTTAATATCCTCTATGTTGATAAAATGAACCTATAATTAGACATAATCAATTTTATAAAAAATCAAACTCTTATAAATGATTTAAGATCTTGATAACATTTGTTATATTTTCAAGTAGTTATCAAAATCACAAGTGTCTTTGTGTTTTGGAATTAGTTTGATATATATTGTATTATATTTTTTAAATCATTTGCATTATAATAGTTAAGATTCAATTATCTTTGTGTTTTAGAATAAGTCAGATATTATTGTATTATATTTTTTAAATTATTTGCATTATAAAAATAAGATTTTTATAAGAAAAAAATTCGAATTTGTGAAATTCACTTTTCATGATAATATGAAAGTTTAAAATCTAATGGGTGGACGAAAGTTCAATTCCCACAAACAATATAAATTTTCTGTTCATACACATTTTGTTAAACATGTCTCTACTTTATTATTTACATGATTTGATGATTTGATTTACTCAAAGCTAGGATGAGCAGTAAAAATAGATGTTTCGTAACACATAAATTTCTTGTATGAGGATTAACACATTTAGACTAATATGTTGAATGTGTACGAATTTATGTCACTTTATAAAGTATTTAGTACTCATTGTCTCTTTCAATTCTTTACATTTGTGAAAAGGGGTTGACATGCATTTCTCATATATAGTTCCATAACTTTTTTTTAAAATTTTTGTTATGGAATAAAATGTAGGATATATTTATTGTGTATTGAATGCTAAGGTTAAGGGGAGCTTCGAGCTTTAATGGCTGATCAAGTGATTCGTGACTTAACTCGAGTCCTCACAAGAT
This sequence comes from Saposhnikovia divaricata, assembly GCA_036435485.1. Taxonomy (NCBI): domain Eukaryota; kingdom Viridiplantae; phylum Streptophyta; class Magnoliopsida; order Apiales; family Apiaceae; genus Saposhnikovia; species Saposhnikovia divaricata. Next base: position 245,573,558 of record CM071594.1, on the reverse strand, counting down.
GCCTACGTATCTTGCAATATATCAAGAATCAAGCCAAAAAATGTAGTTCTATATGTGAAAGAGCATGTCCTTATATAGGTGATGAAAACCCTAGAGTTAGAGTTGAATTAGGAGACTTGGTGGGCAAGTCACAGCCTTGGCCAAATTCTAGATCCTTCCAAAGGATAGATGGATAAGTATTGGAATTATATGCCTTGAAGACCACTCCTGATATGATTTGGTTTCCTTGTTGACTCAAATACGGGGTCTTTTATTTGGCTGATTTTACAGCTACGAATTTATTATCATTATTAAGGTTTTGGGCTTCGTAATTGGGCTTTGACCTTGGACCAACTTAGGTTCATTTAATGCAACATTAAATGTGTTTTTAGGGCTTACTTTAAGCCCATATCAGTTGCCCCCCAACTTCTAGGAAAACTGATCAGGTTTTCGTGGAAGTTATAATTGTCTTTTTCGAGACTCGGAGATTCGGGGGCTTACTATTTTTCGTACCCTCATATGGGGATTTTGATTTACACAAGTGTTTCACATATACCGCCTTACTGTAAAGTGTGGAGCGACCTACACTTTTACGACGATTTGCCTTATTCGAGGTTTTAACTTGTGTCTTGTGCTTGCTTTTAGCAACTTTTGGCACTTTTATAGAGCTTTTATGCATTATTAGCATAAATTATTGCTCAATTTATCAAGAAAATATTTCTATAATTTTCCTCGTATTTTTCTGTACTTTTCCTAATATTTGAGGAATTTTCGTGTACTCACAGATATTTTTTTATTTATTCCTAATAATTTAGGCATACGAGGGGTATATCTTAATTTTTCCTAATAATTTAGGAATTTTTGAGTACCCACAGGTATTTTTCTTAATTTTTCCTAATAATTTAGGAATTTTCAAGTACCCACAGGTATTTTTCTTAATTTTTCCTAATAATTTAGGAATTTTCGAGTACCCACAGGTATTTTTCTTAATTTTTCCTAATAATTTAGGAATTTTCGGGTACCCACAGGTATTTTTCTTAATTTTTCCTAATAATTTAGGAATTTTCGGGTACCCACAGGTATTTTTCTTAATTTTTCCTAATAATTTAGGAATTTCCGAGTAGCTACAGGTATTTTTCCTAATTTTTCCTAATAATTTAGGAATTTTCGGGTACCCATAGGTATTTTTCTTAATTTTTCCTAATAATTTAGGAATTAACTTGTAACCAATGTAAAACTTCAAGGGTCAAATTGTAATTTGACCATTCATTCTCATTCGTCCACCTTCAGTCGGCAATTTTTTTTTTTTTTACATTTTCCGATTGAAAACTTGAAGTGGGGACCACCCCATTTTTCCTTCCTGCTCGGTTTTTCCTTTTTTTTTTACATTTTCCGATTGAAACTTCAAGTGGGGCCACCCTATTTTTTGCTCCTGCTCGGCAATTCCGTTCGGAATCTCCTTTTTTTTTTTAACATTTTCCAATTGGAAAATTTCAAGTGGGGCCACCCCATTTTTATCCTCCTGCTCGGCAATTTCATCCGGCAATTTTTTTTTTTTTTTACATTTTCCGATTGGAAAATTTCAAGTGGGGCCACCCCATTTTTATCCTCCTGCTCGGCAATTTCATCCGGCATTTTTTTTAACAACCCAATTTTCGAATGAGAATTGATAGGTGGGACCAGTCCATTTTTGGTCTTCATTCGATAAGTAGCAATTGAAAATTATTGTTTCGAATCTTTTAATTTTCGAGCGAGATTTTCTGAATGGGGCTCTTGCCCTACTTGGATTTTTCAATTTTTCCTTCCTTTTCGAAAAATTTGAATCGAAAAATATTTCTTATTTATATTTGTACCGGACTAACCCTCCGGGGTTTTATTTATGCATTTTTCCGATTTTTCTTTTACTTAATTATTTTGTCATTTGTACTTGGCCTTTCTTGGCTAGCAATTCAAATATGCTTTGATACATAACAGACATAGAACCTGAGTAAAGAAAACCAAATTGCATTAATAAATTCTGAAATGGGTTCAACCCTTACATAATACTCTACTTCTTACTCGAAGTTTGCAAACTCTGATATGGTTTCGTCGACCTTATTTCTACTTTCCTATTAGATATAAGCTATATCCTACTTAGGATAATCAAACATAATAGACTTTGAGGTTCGATGCATGCCAAGTGCGAGGCACCTCGTTTCCTTCCAAAGTCTCCAACTTGTATGATCCTCGTCCCAATGTGCCTTTGACCTGATATGGGCCTTCCCAATTTGGAGCTAGCTTCCCCTTCTGTCCAACTCCGGATGCTTCAATCTTTCTAAGTACTAGGTCCCCCTGACGGAAGAACCTTTCTTTCACCCTTAGGTTATAGTAGAAGGAGGCTTTCTTCTGATGTTCAACATTTCTAGCATGAGCTTCATCCCTTACCTCATCTATCAGGTCGAGGGCCAGCTTCATTCCTTCTTCATTGGTGTCAGGTTCGAAGGCTTCCACCCGTGGAGATGTATGCATGATTTTTACGGGTACTACAACCTCAGCTCCGTAAGCTAACATGAATGGGGTTGCCCCAGTGGTCACCTTACAGGTGGTGCGGTACGCCCAGAGTATGGGTAGCAATTCATCCACCCAGGTGTTCCTAGAGCGTTCTACCCTTTTCTTAAGTCCATCAAGGATGATTCGATTAGCAACCTCAGCTTGCCCATTGGCTTGAGGGTGGGCAACCGAGGTAAACCGAAGCTCAATTCCATTATCATCACAGTAGTCCCTAAATTCTTTGTTGTTGAATTGTAACCCATTATCCGTAACCAGGATTCGTGGTATTCCATACCTACACATGACGTTCTCCCACAGGAACTGCGCGACTTGCTTGGTCGTGATCTTGGCCAACGGTTTGGCTTCAATCCATTTGGTAAAGTAATCGATAGCAACTATCAAGAACTTCTTTTGTGCATTGGCCATGGGAAATGGCCCAAGTATATCCATCCCCCACATAGCAAAGGGAATGGGGGAGCTGATGGATGTCAACATCTCTGGCGGTTGCCTAACCACTGGTGCATGTTTCTGGCACCGGTCACACTTTTTCACGTAATCCTTAGCATCGGCCATCATCTCAGGCCAATAGAACCCGAGTCTAACTATCTTGTGGGCTAGGGCCCTGCCCCCCAAGTGCTGTCCACAAATCCCCTCATGGACCTCCTCAATAGCTGATTTGGCCTCCTCGGGTCTTAAGCACTTTAAATATGGAATCACAAAAGACTTCTTGTATAGTATCCCTTCAATTAGTGCTTACCTTAAAGCCCTCACAGACAATTTTCGTGCCTCCATGGCATTAGTCGGGAGCCAACCGGTCTCGAGGTGTGCTTTTATGGGATCTATCCAACATTCCCTGACATCAATAGGCGCGACCAACTTTGAATCGATGGTAGGGGCTCTCAGAACTTGGAAGTAGACACTTCCAGAGTAATTCTATATATCAGAGGAGGCGAACTTGGATAAGGCATCGGCCTTGATGTTCTCCTCCCTCGGAATGTGCTCTATGTAACACTCATCAAATTGAGTCATTCTGCCTTCACAAGCCTTAAGTACTTGGCCATGGTTTCATCCCTTGCCTTAAACTCTCCATTGACTTGGGCCACAACTAGCCTTGAATCTCCACAAACTTTAAGATTCTTAACCCTTAACGCCCCTGCCAGACCAAGCCCGGCTATCAAAGCTTTATACTCTGCCTCATTGTTGGTTGTTGGGAAGTCCAACTTCAGGGCGTATTCAATCGCGAATCCATCGGGACTTTGCAGAACAAGACCTGCACCACTTGTTTTTGTTTTTGATGCCCCATCAAAATAGAGCATCCAGTATTCCTTCTCCTCGAGCACGGGTTCCTTATCCTCCTTATGCGGTTCATTGCCTTCTTGAGGTACTATCTCTTGCCCCCCGACTTCTTGGTTGTCGATGGTACATTCAACCACGAAGTCAGCCAATGCCTGGGCTTTGATGGCCGTCCTTGGCTTGAACTTAACATCAAATTCTCCCAACTCAATTGCCCACTTGATGAGCCTACCACTAACTTTAGGGCTGTGCAAAATATTCCTTAACGGTTGTTCTGTAAGGACCTCTATCATATATGCCTGAAAATAAGGCCGTAACTTCCTAGAAGCGGTCACCAACGCTAAGGCAAACTTCTCAATGGTGGAGTAATTCAACTCTGCTCCGTGTAAAACCTTACTCACATAGTATATGGGTTTCTGAACCTTGTCTTCTTCCTTCACAAGCACATCACTCACTGCTTGATCTGAAATTGCCAAGTAGAGATAGAGGATTTCTCCCGTACTTGGTTTAGCTAGCAATGGGGCCTCAGCCATATACTTTTTCACTTGCTCAAAGGCCTCTTGGCTTTCCTCTGTCCATTCAAAGTTTTTACCTTCTTCGGGGTTTTAAAGAATGGCAAACACTTGTCCACGGATTTGGAGACGAATCTCCCCAATGCAGCAATCCTCCCGGTTAATTTCTGTACGTCCCTTATAGAACGTGGTGGTTCCATGTCCAAGATAGCCTTGATTTTGTCGGGGTTAGCCTCGATTCCCCGTTTTGAGACCATGAGACCCAAGAACTTTCCTGACCCAACACCGAAAGCACATTTGGTTGGGTTCAACATCATCTAATGGTGCCTTAGCACTTCAAATTCCTCACGTAGGTGCTCGATGTGATCTACCTTGTGTAGGCTTTTCACCAACATATCATCCACATAAACTTCCATAGTCTTTCCAATGAGATGGGCAAAAATCTTGTTTACCAACCTCTGATAGGTAGCTCCTGCGTTCTTCAGTCCAAAGGCCATGACCAGGTAACAATACACACCAAAGTCGGTGATGAATGATACCTTAGGGATGTCGTCCTTGTGCATCTTAATTTGGTTGTAGCCACTGAAGCCATCCATGAAACTCAGCATGTCGTGCCCAGCCGTGGCATCTATCAACATATCGATCCTTGGCAAAGGGAAACAGTCCTTTGGGCATGCATCATTCAGATCAGTAAAGTCTATGCACATCCTCCACTTTCCATTGGCCTTCTTGACCATTACCGGATTGGCCAACCATTCTGGGAACTGAATTTCCTCAATGAAACCCGCTTCTAGGAGTTTATCAACCTCCTGTTTTATGGCTTCTTGCCTCTCAGGTGCAAAATTTCTTTTCTTTTGTTTCACCGTCTTCCGTTCCGGATCCACATTCAAGTTGTGTGTCATCAGTTGGGGATCTATCCCTGGCATATCGGCTGCTGTCCATGCAAAGACGTCATTATTGTCTTGTAGGAAGGCAATCAGCTTGCTTCTCAAGGGGTCTTTCAGAGATGCTCCGATGTAAGTAACCTTCTCAGGATCTCCCAACTCCAAAGGTATGGGAATCAAGTCCTCTGCTGGCTTTCCTCTTCGTTCTTCATCCTCACGGACATCCATATCCTCAATCGGGAGGACCTGCCCCCCCAGTTCTATCAGGCCTCAAAGCGGCCACATAACAACTCCTTGCCTTTTTTTGATCTCCTTTTTCTTCTCCCACACCATTTCTGGTTGGGAACTTAATTTTCAAATGATAGGTAGAGGCAACCGCCTTGAATGCATGGAGTCCCGTCCTGCTTAGGATAGCATTGTAGGTGGATGTGGCTTTGATAATCAAGAAGTTTAACATCTGAGTGGCCTCCCGTGGCTCCTGCCCTATAGTCATAGGTAGATGAATTGTCCCCTCAACTTTCGACTCTACTCCATTGAACCCGTATATGGGCAAATTCGATGGTGTCAACTGAGACTCGGTATATCCCATCTTCAAAAAGGCATCATGGAACAGAATGTCCACTGAGGCTCCATTGTCTATCAAGACTCTCTTCACTTGGGAGTTGCCTATCACAGGTGAGATCACCAGCGGGTCATCATGGGGGAACTTCACCCCTTCAAGGTCTGAGTCATCGAATCCAATCGAGGCTTCCGTCTTCGCACGCTTCGGTGTTTCACCAACAATGTGCATTACCTCTCGTGCATATGCTTTTCTAGAATTTCTGCTAGTTCCGGCCGTTGTTGGGCCACCAAAAATCATGTTTATCACAGGCCCCCGGGGCTGTGGATTACGGTTACGATCTTCATCCTTCCTATCATAATCCCATCTCGGGTTTCCTCGATCCCCATCTTTGCAGAATTTATTTAACTTTCCTCTACAGATCAAGAACTCAATCTCATCTTTCAATTGCCTACAATCGTCGGTATCGTGCCCCACGTCTTTGTGGAATCGGTAGTATTGGTTCTTATTTCTCTTCTCAGGATCTGTCCTTAGTGGCTTTTGCCATCTTACGTCCCTATCCTTCTCTATGTCCATCAGGATTTGGCTTCTTGGGGTGTTCAACCTTGCATAATCCGTAAACCTTTGTCCTGGACTACCCTTTTTAGGGGTTGAATCAGAATCTCTGCCCGTGCGCGGGTACTTATCTCTTCCATCATATTCTTCTTCTGTCTTTCTCTTCCTAGAATTGTCACCATTCCCGGTGTTTCCAGTTACTGACTTGATCTTTAGACTATCCTCAGCTTTGATATACTTACTCGCCCTTTGTTGAAGCTCAGTCATGTTCTCAGGGGGATGCTTGGCCAATGACATCTTGAAATAAACATTTGAAGTTCCATTCTGCAAAGCTACCATAGCCACTTTGTTTTCCAAATCAGTAATGTTGAGAGTCTCCTTGGTGAACCGTTTGAGATAATCCCTCAAATTTTCATTCTTCCCTTGTATCACAGTCATGAGGGATGCAGAATCTTTCTCATGAATCCGTCCACCAATGAACTGGCTAATAAAAGCGGTGCTCAGCTCTTTGAAAGAGGCGATAGAGTTTGGTGGTAGGCGACTGTACCAATGTTGCGCCATGCTCGCTAGGGTTTGGGAAAATGCCCTACACTTCAAAGCATCGCTAGCAGGTTGTAGTAGTAGTGCATTAGAGAACGTCCTTACATGATTGGCGGGGTCTCCCGTTCCATCGTAAGCCTTAATGGTAGGCATCTTGAACTTTCGTGATATGCGTGCATTCATCACCTCCTCAGTGAATGGAGGAGTTGGATCATCAGGATCTCCAAGTTGCATCAAGTCTTCGGGGTTGCCTCTGGGGGTTTCGACCCTCGTGTTTCCACCTCTAGGGACTTCGGTCCTTCTCTCTCTCCTTGGGGTTCTTTCCAAATCAACAAAAGGAATGTCTCCTCCCGTCACTGGTGGGAGATGATTCTGATTCTGTCTTCGCTGTTCCCTTTCTATGTCCTCCTTTAGTTTTTGGATCTTGGCCTCATGAGCCTTGATTTTTTCAGCAGCCGTTAAGGGAGGTCGATCATGGGTTCTTCGACGTCCAATAGGTTCCTTACTTGGACGACGTCTCCTCGGGGCTTCATCCCTATCTTCTTCCGAGGATGAGTCATCAGAATACGGGCCTGAGTAGTCATAGTATTGCTAGCCTTGATTGGGTCCTAAACCTCTGATGTAAGGTGGATTGTATGGCTCGTGTATTTGGAGGGCGTGACCACTTGGTCCGGCCTGATACAGGGGATAATTGGGCAACCCATATATCGGGTTCGTGCTCGCGGGGATCACTGTAGTAGAGATCTGAGCGGTGGGTGGAGTGGATTGCCCTCCGAGAGGGGCGACCACCATCTGAAAAGGATTTGTCCCTTGGGTGGTGGGATTCGTCACTAAGGGTAACGACTCATGAGGTTGCGCTTCAGTTCCTTGTGGCTGAGTGACCAGCGGTTGAGAATTCGCCCCTAGGGGCACTTGTTCCCCGATCGGGGGTGCGGTGGTGTTAGTGATGGTTTCAGAATGTGTTGGTGTTCTCCGGGTGGTAACCATGGTTGATATCCGGTTCCCACAGACGGCGCCAAATGTTATGGAATAAAATGTAGGGTATATTTATTGTGTATTGAATGCTACGGTTAAGGGGAGCTTCGAGCTTTAATGGCTGATCAAGTATTTCGTGACTTAACTCGGGTCCTCACAAGATGTCTACGTATCTTGCAATATATCAAGAATCAAGCCAAAAAACGTAGTTCTAGATGTGAAGGAGCAGGTCCTTATATAGGTGATGAAAACCCTAGAGTTAGAGTTGAATTAGGAGACTTGGTGGGCAAGTCACAGCCTTGGCCCAATTCTAGATCCTTCCAAAGGATAGATGGATAAGTATTGGAATTATATGCCTTGAAGACCACTCCTGATATGATTTGGTTTCCTTGTTGACTCAAATACGGGGTCTTTTATTTGGCTGATTTTACAGCTACGAATTTATTATCATTATTAAGGTTTTGGGCCTCGTAATTGGGCTTTGACCTTGGACCAACTTAGGTTCATTTAATGCAACATTAAATGTGTTTTTAGGGCTTATTTTCAGCCCATATCAATTTTCTTTTTCTGAATAAAAAATAAAACATTAAATTTTTTGTAATTTTTATTCCAAAGAAAAAAAATTAAAATTATTTATGGAAATACACTTTATATGACTTTAAAATGCGTGTTAACCCCTTTGTCCCAAATGTAAAGAATTGAGAGGGACAGAAGAACTAATTTGCTATAATAGTAAATTTGGGTATTGTGGTTTTTTAATCCTTTCTTTTTAAAGGTATACTCGACAACATCATGTAAGTGTCACTTGGCTAGGGTGACATATTTATTCGTATATCAATTATATTCATTAAATTTTTAAAAGAAACGTAATATTATCCACACCACCATAATGATAAACGATAGAGATGATGTCCAATCAAAATGCAAAAGATTAATTTTATATTTTAAAATTTAATCTTTTTTGATTATATAATTTTAAATGATCCAAAGTGTATAAAATTATTGAATGATCATAATATTCCGTGTACTTGCATATTGTTTAATATCCAATTTCATAAAATTTTGACCTTTGTTAACTTGACTATACATTTTCTTCCAATCATTTTTTTGTATACAATTTAATATTAAATTTCTAATAGTCATTCCAACGCAAGTTTCCGTATATATATTATACGACCATTTAGCCGATCTAGAAATGGACCATATTCGACCTTTCAACCGATCTAGATATGAACTGATCCTTTTATTTGTTAGTGTTATATAATATTCGTAATGCTTTTTATATTTTAAAATAAGTTCTTTTTTCAACTTGACTGTGTGATTCATTTAATATTTTTTTTGTAATATCTATTTTTTTTTAAATTCAAAACAAATAATTTTTCGCATGTGCTATTTATGATTTTCATCTATTTTTCAAATGTAGCTATATATATATATATTTATTATTTTGATGCTGGCTAACCAAATTTTTCTTAAATAGCATCAATACAAATTTCATGTTAATGTTATCTTAAAATATATTTTATTATTTTTCATCCAATACAATTTAAAATCTAGTCACTGTTATCTGTTTGTAGTAAGAATTTTAATACAAATACATAATCTCAATAATTACCATACATATCGTATAAACATGTTTATAATATACTAGCTTATAACCCGTGCGAAGCACGGGTTTCTTTTGATAGGTTATAAAATTTATTTAACATTATAATTATGTTTTTATATAATCCTTATTTTTAATAATTTTTTAATTTTAATTTAATATAAATTTATATAATGAAATGCATGGTTTAAAATTTATTTTGTAAAATTCTAAATTAAAAATGTCGTTGACGGGTTCGAACTTTGAATTTTTAGTAAATTAATTTAATCATTATAAAATATCTTATTATTAGATCTAACGATTGTTATTTATTAATAAAAATAATGATTTGTATATATGGTGAGATATTTTTGGGTGTATATTAGTGATCTCAAGATTAATTTTAAATTAAAAAGTACTCCATGTTTTAATTACAAAAATTACTACTAAAAATAATTACGGAAAGATATGGTGTGATATTTTGGATATATATTAATTATTGTAATATTAGTTTAAAATTAAATGGTAAAGTGTTTTAATTAGAAGTAAAATCTTTAGAAAAAATGAATAATTGAGTTGTTGGAGCAGAAAAAAGAGTCCAAGTAGAAGTGGATGAAGGAATTTTAATCAGAATATAACTACGTTAACATTAGTAATTAGCTTTTTGAGTTGTTTTTGTAATTTAATTATTTATTTTAATAATTAGGATAACCAAACCCAAAACCAAAACTTAGGATAACCAAATCGAAAAACAAAACTTTCAATGTTTCGGTTTTAATATAATAGTATAGATGTTATGCATCAGTTATTGTATAATTTTATATTTATTTTAACACTAATTTTATTGATTCAAAAATATAGATAAAATAATTATATAAATAAACTACTTATAATTAGAGATGCACAAAAAATTGGGATCCAAAGATCTCGTCGGATCCGATTTGGAGGGTGTTTGGGATTGCTTAAAATAAGTTACTTTTGACTTAATGGAGGTATTTTTAACTTAAAGGAGAAAGTAAAGTTGTTTACTTTAAGTTGAATGAAAGTGTTTGGGTAATTTTACTTAAAGTGAAATGGGGGTTTAATAATTTTGACTTAAAGTGGAATTTGACTTAAAAAAAAATTAAATTCATGATATTTAAGCTTTACAAGAATTGTGAAAAAAAAATAAAAAAAAATCCATAAATCATAAGTCATAAGTCAAAAGTAAGTAAATGGAACTTATGGTTTAAAGCAGTATTTTAACTTAAAGCGGGCTTAAAGCCCATAATGCTAAACGCTTCATTTTCTGCTTAAAGCTTTTTATAAGCCATAAGCAAGTTGCCCAAACGGGCTCTTGGTCAAAATCAGGACAAATTTAAGACTTTTAACATGCCCTATATTTTTAGGCAAAGCCCCGCTCAATCGGACCCCAAATAAGTCCGTGCTAAGCCCAATCTTTCGAAAAATATGGGCTTTGACCCTGCCTAGATAAAAACCTGATTAAAATTATATTTAAATCCAATGGAAATCGAACAGGGCTTTCACTATGAAACTTCAAAATATTTTTCAAAATATTTTTCTTAATTTTTCACATTTTTGATTTTTTTATTAAATAATTTCCTTGCATTTAATAGGATTATAATTAGCCATTAATTGTACCTATTAAACTTATATTAAACACAATTTATTTTATACTTAAAACAAAATTTTAGCCAATTATTATTATAATTATTTATATAAAATATTTCAATTATTATTATTTCTTTATTAGAACATTTTAATTATTATATTAACATAAAATATTAATTATTCATATAAAAGTACAATTATTTCAAGTTAAAATGATAAAATAAAATTATTTATATAGTTCATTTCTAATCCTTATTCAAAATCACTACAATTTTTTTCGGCAATAATAAATAAACAATTTTGACTTTTCGATAAATTCGTAATCACTGACCGTGAGAATCATGATAAGTTACGGAAGCATATAAATTTTCCAATTAACATCTACATTTTAAAATACAAGTAATATTATATAATTTGCTTTTACACATAAACAAATTACACATGTAGTGTGATCAACACGATTAAATTGAACCAATCCAACCTTTTTTTTAACGATTAAATCAATGAAAAAGTTATACATTGTTTGTTTTATTATATTGTATTGGAATAAATTAATATTATAACTAAACACATTCTTATACTATTACTAGTGCTTTAAAAATCGTGACTCGGATCGACTCGGTGAACCTACCGAGTCACGAGTACTCGAATTAATCGTGGAGTACTCGAAATGAGTACTCGGATCAAAAATCAGATGTATTAAAAATATAATTTTATAAATTAAAATTATTAATATAAATATATATCATAGAATAAATCAAATATTATAGCAACAAAACTGAAATTAACTGAAATAATGCATATTACTCCTATACTTGTCAATATATATTTTCATAAATAACAAAAAATATATTAATTTCAATTCATACTCGATGATTTAAACTTGAAAATAAGATGTACACAAATTGGTTATAAATATATTATGTAGTGAGATGAATAAGGGAATTTTGGAAGATTTTTGATTAAATAATTAGGTTATTATGTTATTTAATTTTTATGTTTTTTTTTCAAATTTATAAATTTTTTAATGTTCAATCCGAGTTGGACCGAATTTGATCCGAGTTGGACCGAGTTGATCCGAGTTATGTCGAGTTGATCCGAGTTAGGCTCAAAATCGAGTTACCATCCGAGTAATGCAAAATCAGCTCGAAAATTAGTATGAGTCCGAGTACTCGGCTGAGTTGGCCGATTTTTAGAACACTAACTATTACTAATCATTTAATCGTGCATATATGTTATGAGATGAGTGCCGGCTTTATATAACATTTTATTTAATATTTATAAATTTTTATTACAAAAATTACGTTGACATTGTAATTTGGTAGGGAAAAAAACAGAGGCCTTTATGAAGTTGATAATATGTTAGAGGATCTTCATTTTGCTTAAATAATTAATTTCAAATGACTTAGTGTTTATTCTGAATCCAATAATTTTTAAATTCATTTTTATTGGAGATAGAATATAATTACATGTACATATTTATTATAAAATTTAATATAAAAGTATTAAAATATGTGAGTATCATTTTGAACATGTGTCCGTGAATTTAAATTTATTATTACATTCAAAAAATGTTCTTACAAATGCTAAAAAAAATTAATCAAATGAATAGATACATGTGTCGGATCATTCCAAAAATATGAAGCATGACTTACAAAATGCATTTGAATTCTATATTGATTATTATACAACCAAATTTATCGACAAGTTAAGTTAATCACACTTCTTATCACATTTACATTCTACTTTTTTTTTCCGTCATACACAAATTTATCAACAAACTAAGCAATCACGTCTTTCATAATGGCATCGACAACAAAAATATTTCAAAAATGTTACTTTTACTTATCCATTGTCAAACTTTACAAATGTTTATCAATATTGAATTTCAAAAGCATTTTTTATGCAACAAAATAGATGTCACCAATATTTTCGAAAATATTATTATTAACACTTAAGAGTTTAACTAGAACATGTTTTCTTTCTGCTAATTCTTTTCACTATAATTCTTAAATATTCAAATTTAATTACATTTTACACAATTTTCAATTTATCATATCAACTTTTAAATATTAAAACTTAACAAACAATAATGTTATACATATATAATTTTTAAAAATATTTTCGTGTTGCGCGTAGCGCATTTTTTTTAACCTAGTTTTCATTAATATATAGAGATAATTTTTATGGAAACCGCTATTTCGTTGGAGCCATATACGGTCTCCAACGTCTCTAATAAAATGATGGTTTGATAGAACTTTTCTCGTAAGATATAATTCCTTTAAATGAAATGTTTTAAAGAAAAATTAGTTATAACATTTAATGGAGTCTTAACGAAGAACACAACATATTGGGAAAAAAAAATAATCCTAATTTGATCTTTGTATAACACTTCAAAAATCATTTGAGTCTTGTCAAAATCATGATTTAATGAGTTTATAAACCCCAAGATAATGAAAAGAAAGATTTTCTAAAATTGCTGCGAGTCTAATACTGATTCCTCTAACACAAGGCTGCTAACTACTCATGCATTTGCAGATTAATTTTTTAAATTGAACTAGGTGCTGTGTATCCCCAAGTATAAAAACACATCCGAAACATAGCCCATGATTAATTAATCAAGTTTATGTTGTAACATTTGCTGGAATGCCTCTCTCTTCCATTCTTCATTTATACATAAGACATTTTAATGCAATATCTGCTTTCATAAACTTTCAACTGTCGTGCTATAGGTGACAGTATTAGGTTGAATACCTTTACAATACATAGAATAAGAAGTCTGTTCTTCCATACATAACCGTTCATGTTACTGCTATAGGTAGCTAATAACATTAAGTTCACAAATTTACTCTTTCCATAGCAATGTGGCTGTTAGCCTGCTATGGAAGACATCCCTCGCAGATTCCATTTATGTGTCATACATAACTACATCCAGTGCTGCTGCGTTCAATACGATCAGCTTCGTCTACTACTGCTCTGCCTCCCCAATGCTTAGTGTTCGCACTCACCGACAATATTGAATTTGTAGCATTTCTTAATCACATAATGCTTAGTGTTCGCACTGTGTCAACAGTTTTATGATATTGACTAGTTCCCTGATCAGGACAAATCAATATGGTTTACAGAAACAACTCTGCCGACAGTTATGTGTCATGTAACCAAACATAGAATCTAAATCTAAATCTCCTAATATATCTGGACCCTAAATACTATGCCATACAACTATTAATCACACCAAACTTAATGGAGTATAATTAAACGAAGGAACAGAGATTAAAAGAGATGAAGCCAAAAACTACAACTCATTGCTGCTGCTTTTTCTCTTTTGACAGCAACTCAGCTAGTTGATTGCATGTGCTACTAATTGACTACTAATCATTAATTAGGGCTACTAATTATGCAAAAATGATTAGGAAATATTGCTAAATTTACTATTCGTGACAAAAAAAATGTTATCATGATTTTAGAATGGTTTAAATTGTCATATAGTAATAAGTTGTAGGCAAGATTAGAAACATTATCTTTGACTTGAATAAGCATTTTGCACATGCCATCCGCGTTAAGATTCCCACAATAATTCCCCTCCTTTCTTCGCTTATATTGTAATCCACTTCAGTCCAAAAATTAATAACACGATTTTAAAGTATAATAAAAATAAACTTATCGTCTTGCAATATTTTACTATTCAGATTCGCAGGACATACTTTTCTCTTCACACAGATTATGGAAGCAAACGCTTTATGTTGGAAAGGACATTAGTGCAAGGTAAATTTATGTGTCATCCATTTTTTCCCCTTAAGTTTAACTATAAGTTATTAAGTAGGGTCTGTTTTTAGATAAATTTCGGGATGAACGATAATCAAATTCATAATTCGGAAGATAAAAAATAAACACTTATTACTACTTGATTATTTCATGGCACTCATGTGTCAAGATTTTAATAATATATTTTCCGAAATATCTCTTCCAAGATCTCTAAGAAAATATACGGAGTGGTTAGGATTTAAGAACAAAAGGAGAAGAACGTATCAATCTTGTCGATAACTATAAGTGTGTTATGGACCTTAAGATTAATAAAACTTGGAATGAAAGTGCAGAAGATATCCCATCACTGATCACACTATCACAGGGTCCATGCATGATGCATGTTGTTTAACCAAAACCAAGAATGCTTGGTTCACGAACATCAAATTTATTTGGTTGTCTGTATATGTAAACCCGGAATCTATAAAAATGTTTGCAAGTAGATCTGGAAAGTGAAACACCACAAGTCATTGAGTTTTGGTAGTACAGTAGTCTTATTTTGACATCTGGTTGTGTTATCAACTCCAGGAGATGTATCTAGCACAAATAATGGTAAACTTGGTCTAGTACAAGTTTGTGCTGATTACGAGACTTCACCTGTTTAGAAACAGATATGTTCCTTTCCATTCCTATCTTTTACATTCCAAGAATTGAAGAGCACATGGGAGGATGGTATGGTCGTCTCAAATCTGAACCAGGAGTGGTAAAATTCTGTTAAGCAATCGGTCAAATATTATTTATTAATGAAGTTATGTAAATGTTGAATTCTAAATCATTCCTGACAAAAAAAAAATATTATGAAAATGTCTACATACAACATCATAAAACATGAATATCAATTATTTTTGTATTATCTTACTCAGATATCTCATTCGTTTCTTTTATGAAATATTCAGAATTCGGAATTTATCAAAGAGAAGTTAACTGTGTGAGTGTGTTTAGTTATAAATTAAAAATATTCGGTACGAATTACAAGTAGATTATCATGGTAGACTTATCCGAAAATTATTAAAATCATATATATATATATATATATATATATATATATATATAATTTATATATATATAGATAAATTTTTTATTTTATAAATTTTTATATATATATAAAATTATTTTTATTAAATTTTTTTTATAAAATTATTTTTGTGTTTATATATATATAAACACAAAAATAATCTTATATAATTTTTTATAAAATTATTTTTATATATAATTATTTTATAAAATTATTTTATATAATTATATATAATTATTTTATAAAATTATTTTATAATTATATATAATTTTATATAATTATTTTATAAAATTATTTTTTATAAAATTATTTTTATAAAATTATTTTTTATAAAGTTATATATATATATAATTTTTTATAAAATTATTTTTGTGTTTAGTTATAAATTTTTTTTATTTTTTTATTTTTTTGTTGAATAGAGCCAAGAATTTTAGACGTTTTTTGTGAAGGTGCCCCTAGCGGGGCCCTTAAAATAAATGAAATATATTTTATTTAATGTAGGTTTCTAGTTTCTATTCTAAGGTTGGTTTCTATTTGATCACTAGCCTATATATATATATATATATATATATATATATATATATATATATATATATATATATATATATATATATATATATATATATAAAGGAGGATATGCGGGAGCTTAGGTGGCGGCTCTAAAATCGTCTCAATCTATTTTTCTAAATTTTCAGAATTTTAGAATTTAAAAAAAATATTATTTTAAAATATTAGAAGTAGAATAAGTGTTTGTATTTATATAGGTTAAGCTTAGGTGGCGGTTCTAAAATCGTCTCAATCTATTTTTCTAATTTTTCAGAATTTTAGAATTAAATTTTTTTTTAAATATTAGAAGTAGAATAAGTGTTTGTATTTATATAGGTTAAAATTTCTTTTAACCTATTTGATGTACAAATAATATTTGAATTTATAGGAAATCAGTTTTAAATATATTATGAATAGAAGAGACATTCGAATTTATAATAAACATATATCACTAAAATTTCGTTTAACGTGTATAATTATATAAACAACTCTAAATTTAAAATTGTTTATTTTTTTTCACGTGTTTGTCTTTGTTGTCCAAATGTATCTTACTTGCTGTTGTGGAACAAAATTAGGTTACGAATATTTTGGTTAGGGTTTGTGTGTAAATGCTAAGGGATGGTGAGCTTCGAGCTTTAATGGCTGTTTCCGTGTTCGATACTAATCGGTCCTCACAGAGTGCCTACGTATCTCGTTATTGAGAATCAAGCCAAAAACGTAGTTCTGAGATGAGGGGTCTGGCCCTTTAAATAGGCTGCAGGAGCCTTAGAATCGTAGTAGGATTCGGATACTTGGTGGGCAAGCCACCGCCTTGAGGAAGGTTCTAGACTCCTTCCTTGTGGGAGTCTGTTTCCATCTTGAACTGAGTGTCTTGGAGGCTAAGTCTTATAGGAATAATATTCTTATCTGATGCTTATTGCTGAGCTGTTAATATCCCTTAATATTAATTACGAAATTAATGTTAAAAATAGGGTTTTTGGGCCATCTGGTGGGCCCCATGCTTGGACCATACTGGGTCTAATCAATGCCACATTTAATGTGTCTTTAGAGCTAACTTTTAGCCCATATCATTTGCCCCCCAACTTCTAGAAAAACTGATCAGGTTTTCCTTGAAGTTTTAACGACATTTTTGCGAGACTCGGGTCGGGGTTCCTTGTTGTACACTAGTGTTTCACGAATACCGTCTTAATGTAAAGTGTGGAGCGACCTACAAATTTACGACGTTTGGCTTTATTCGAAGCTAATGGTATTTACGTCTTACAGGAAATTATAGATAATTTCCTTGCGTTCTTTATGTACCCACAGGTATTTTACTATTTTTGGATATTTTACTAAAAATACTTAATGGTGCTTTCAAGCATAAAATAATTTTTAGAAATAATTTTTCTTTTATCCGGGATTTTTTGGAAATTATTGTCTAATTTCCTAATTTTTTAAATCATTGTTGGCCTGTTTTCAGAATTTTTAAAGGACTTTTTTCCATTAATAATTCCAGAAAAATGGCCTGCCAAGAATGAATCATCCTGGGCGGGGGTATCCCCGCCAAGGAGACCATTTTGCTTAGCCACGCCAAGAAAGTCGGTCTCCTGGGCGTGGGTATCCCCTCGTTTGTCAGAAACCAGCCTGGGCGTGGGCACCCCCTAGGAGACATCTTCCATAGGAACGCCTAGGAGGTTTGGTCTCCTCGGCGTGGGTGTACCTTTGTTCGTCAAGAATTACCTTAGGCGTGGGTACCCCCGCCAAGGAGACACCTTCCTTAGGCACGCCTAGGAGGTTTGGTCTCCTGGGCGTGGGTATACCCTTGTTTGTAAAAAACGAACCTGGGCGTGGGTGCCCCCGCCAAGGAGACACCTTCCTTAGGCACGCCTGGGAGGTTTGGTCTCCTGGGCGTGGGTATAC
This sequence comes from Saposhnikovia divaricata, assembly GCA_036435485.1. Lineage (NCBI taxonomy): Eukaryota > Viridiplantae > Streptophyta > Magnoliopsida > Apiales > Apiaceae > Saposhnikovia > Saposhnikovia divaricata. Next base: position 245,555,272 of record CM071594.1, on the reverse strand, counting down.
CCTTGTTTGTAAAAAATGAACCTGGGCGTGGGTGCCCCCGCCAAGGAGACACCTTCCTTAGGCACGCCTGGGAGGTTTGGTTTCCTGGGCGTGGGTATACCCTTGTTTGTAAAAAACGAACCTGGGCGTGGGTATCCCCACCTAGAAGGTACTTTGCGAACCAACGCCTAGGAGTTTTATCCTCCTGGGCGTGGCCTTTTTAATTGGGCTTCCAGCCTTTCAACTCTGACATATCCTTATCCTATTTTCTAAAAATGTCATAGAACTTTCTAGAATTTGGTAAAATCAATTCAAAATTTGAATTACATGGGCTTCCCGCTTATTCAAAGGCCCAGTCACTTGTTGACAGCCCATTTACCTACGACAAACGGTTGAGTGACCGACCGTGAACTCTATAAAAGAGTGGTGTGCATTCCTCATTTCACATCTCACTTTTCTGCAAGAATTTTCTCTTAATATCCCCCAAATACTTTCCAAAAAGCTCTACTAGGGTTCTGTCGTGAGGCGATTTCCGGCACCTTTCCACCGCCCTATTCCCCAGTTTTCGTTTGAAGATCGTTGAATCTTCATCTTCTTCAACTTCTACTTTCAATTTTCCTGGGTTCAAGCTTACAAAGGAAGCGCTTCAATGGAAGATTCCAATTCTTCAGGCCAATCTCAACTCGCTCATACCTCTACCGCTGCTCCAAGGGTTTCAAGGGGTAAGAACCCTAAAACATCTCTTGTTCATGCCAGCATTTTTTCCCTTAGAGATCTTTTAAACGAATTTGGCCAAGCTTTTCCCAATATGCTTCACTTAGATGTTTACGAGTATAAATCAAAATATAAACAGCATAGGGTAGATATTTTAGCCCAACTTTTTCGTATTAATGGCGGTTGTTCCGGCCCCAAATGAAAGGGCTTGTCACCCAAAGCCTGGGGCAATTAGGGTTTACAAAGAAACTTTTTATGCTGGTTTCCGCCTTCCACCTCCTCCTTTTGTTTGCCGTCTTTTAGCTGAAGCCAGGGTTTGTCCAACCAAAGTTTTTCGAAATACATGGCGTTTTATTTATTGTTTCATGGTCCAGTGTAGGAAACATGGGCTTGAGCCCAGTATTTTTGTCTTTCCTTATTTATTCAAGTTTGTCAATTCTTCTGACAACTCGGGTTGGGTCAAAATCCAACACCGTTCTCTAGCCCGTTGTTGTTTCATTTCGGATTCCGCTCCCGATTCCCTTCCTGATTGGAAGAGGGAGTGGTTTTACGTCTTTTTGGATGGGGATGATTGGGACAACTACTTTCGGCCCAATTTCTGCAGAGCCGTTGATGGGCCTGTCAGGAGTATAAAATTGGGCGTGGAAGAAGAGGCTGCCATAGTTTTGTTAACATTCTGATAATTTGTATCAATGTGCAAATTTGATTTCTGAAGATTCGCTGCAGGCCCATGGGCTAAGCGATTTGGGCCCTGAGGGTAATTAACTTGAAATCCTCACTTCTTGCCTTATTAAATAATTTTTATGCTAGATATAATTTTCTGACATTTTGTACTCATTTTGCAGCCAAAGCTGCTCTGGGAGCAATTTTCAAGCAGAGGGAGGCTGCTGCTGCTAGGGTAGTAACAGAAAATCCTCGGGCCAAAAGGGCCAGGACTGAGGATGCCTCTCCTGCAGTGGAGCATGTTCCTGCCTTTCTTCAAGAAAGGCCAGTTCCAATTGATGAAGACCTCACTCCATTCACAATGGGCTGTGGGCGACTCTAGGGCCGCAGCTGAGTGGTCTAGCAGCGTGGTTACTCCACGAGATAGGGCCCACATTGTGGAGTCTTCTGATGATCTACAGATTGAGCTTCTTTGGGCCCAAGCTGTTGCTTCGGTAATTTTTTCTTCAACTTCTTAATTTAATTGTATTTCCATTTCCATTATTCACTTGTTTTCTTTACAGATGAACGCCTACCTTCAGGCCGCCGTTCATAATCTTAAAACGGTGCGTGCTGAAAAGACTATAGCCGAGAGGGACAGAGATAGATACTTTGCCTCCTCTGAGGCAAATTTTGCTCATTTTAGGGAGGTGGAGAAGGAGCTGGCAGCGGAGAAGGAGAGGAACAGGAAGCTGCAGCTGGAGGTGCAGCAGAACAGGGAACACATCATAGCTGACTACAAGGCTTCTAAGGACTTTCAAGATGTCCTGAATGCCGAGTATGATGCGAATTTTCCTGGTACCTTTAAGGAGTGCTGGGAGGAGATCATCGAGGAGCTGAGCGGGAAGATCGAGGGGGTGTCCCTGGAGAGATTCCCGGTTCCTGCTATCCCTGGAATAACAGATGCTTTGGAGGTTGCTACAGAGGCAGCTGTAGATGGGGACTCTCAGCCCACTCAGGATCCACCTTCTTCTCCTGGGGTAGAGGAGTTAGATAGTTCTGCTAAAGGAGCAGATCCTCCTCTTACCCAAGGAGATGTTGCAGTTGATGACTTAGATGTGTAGATGGCCCTGCGTGGCTTATTTCTGTTTTTTTATCTTTATTTATTCCGAACTTTTGCCCTTCGGGGTTTATTATGTAGAACTTAAATTTAACTTATCTATGCAGTTAGTTTCTTTTGTTTCCATATTCTTGTTTTTGCTTATAGTTTGTTGCGCTCTTGTACTTGGCCCCTTGGCTTATACTATACTCACAAATTTATACGTCGTTTGTCTTTTAAAATAACAAAACGAAAGGAGTAATTTGATGGAAGCAAAAACAAACTTTATTGATAAGCTGACATAATGTCAATGGAATGGGTTCAACCCTTACATAGATAGTTTACTTCCTACTCTAAGCTTAATAGCTCTGGAATGGTTTCATCGAACCTTATTTCTATTTCTCCTAATAAATAGATAGAAAGCTGAATCCGTACAAGGATAGCTCACACATAATAAATCTTCAGGTTCAAAGCATGCCAAGTTCGCGGCACTTCGTTCCCATCTAATGTCTCTAACTTGTAGGATCCTCGTCCTAGTGTCTTCTTGACTCGATATGGCCCTTACCAGTTAGGGGCTAGCTTTCTTTTCTGTCCAACTCCTGAAGCTTCTACTTTCCTTAGAACCAAGTCGCCTTGTCGAAAGAACCTCTCCTTAACCCTTAAATTGTAGTACAAAGACGCTCTCTTCTGATGCTCTGCATTCCTGGCATTTGCTTCATCCTTAACCTCATCAATTAGGTCAAGGGCGAGTCTCATGCCCTCTTCATTAACTTCTGGTTCATATGCTTCAACTCGAGGTGATGCATGCATGATCTCGAGGGGCACAACTGCCTCGGCCCCGTAAGCCAACAAGAACGGGGTTGCTCTAGTTGATACTTTACAGGTGGTACGACACGCCCATAGTATAGGCAATAGCTCGTCCACCCAAGTGTTCCTAGAACGTTTCGACCCTCTTCTTCAGTCCATCAAGGATGATTCGATTGGCGACCTATGCCTGTCCATTTGCTTGCCGATGTGCTACTGAAGTAAAACGAAGCTCAATGGCATTTTCCTCGCAGTACTTCTTAAATTCTTCATTGGTAAACTGTGTCCCATTATCCGTCACAAGGACTCGAGGGATCCCATATCTGCAAATGATGTTCTCCCAAAAGAACTGGGAAACTTGCTTGGTGGTTATTTTGGCCAAAAGCCTAGCCTCAATCCATTTAGTGAAGTAGTCGATGGCAACTATCAGAAACTTCCTTTGTGCTGAAGCTACGGGGAAAGGACCAAGTATATCCATTCCCCACATTGCGAATGGAATAGGGGAGCTAATCAACGTTAACATCTCAGGCGACTGCCTTACTATCGGAGCGTGCTTTTGGCATCTATCGCACCGCTTGACATAGCTCTGTGCATCGGCCAACATCTCTGGCCAGTAGAATCCCAAACGGGTTATTTCGTGAGCTAGGACTCTGCCCCCAAGTGCTGCCCACAGATACCTTCATGAACTTCTTCCAAAGCTTCCCTTGCCTCTTGGGGCCTCAGACACTTCAAGTATGGGATGACAAAAGACCTTTTGTAAAGGTTGCCTTCAATCAAGGCATATCTCAATGCTCTTACTGACAGCTTTCGCGCCTCCGAGGATTGTCAGGGAGCCATCCGGTTTCGAGGTGAGCTTTGATAGGATCTATCCAACAGCTTCCTACATCAATCGGTGCCACCAATTTTGAGTTGATGGTCGGGGCCTTCAAGACCTGGAAGTAAACACTTCCTGCATAATTTTCTATCTCAGAAGAAGCGAACTTGGACAAGGCATCGGCCTTAACGTTCTCCTCTCTCGGAATATGTTCCACATAACACTCATCAAACTGAGTCATCACTGCCTTCACAACTCTCAAATACTTCGCCATAGTTTCATCCTTGGCCTCAAATTCACCATTTACTTGTGATACCACTAGTCCTGAATCCCCACATACTTTGAGATTTTTGACCCTCATGATCCTGGCCAAGCCTAAACCGGCTATCAAGGCTTCATACTCAGCTTCGTTGTTGGTTATCGGAAAGTCCAACTTCAAAGCATACTCCACCATGAACCCATCGGGGCTTTGTAAAACCACACCTGCACCACTAGATTTTGTTTTTGATGCTCCATCAAAATAGAGCACCCAATACTCCTTCAGATCAGGCCTAAGCTCTTCATCTTTATCCTCTTCCCCAGGGGTAGCTATCATCTCCTGCCCCCCGACTTCTTGGTTGTTAATGGTGCATTCAACCACGAAGTCAGCCAATGCCTGAGCCTTAATGGCCGTTCGAGGCTTATATGTGATATCAAACTCTCCTAACTCAATTGCCCACTTTATTAACCTTCCACTGGCCTTAGGACTATGCAATATATTTCTCAACTGCTACTTTGTCAGAACTTGAACCTTATGTGCCTGGAAGTAAGGTCGCAACTTCCTCGAGGCAGTCACTAATGCCAAAGCAAACTTTTCAATGGGTGAGTAATTCAACTCGGCCCCATGCAACACTTTGCTCACGTAGTAGATAGGTTTCTGGATTTTCTCCTCTTCTCGAATGAGGACAGCACTCAATGCTTGTTCAGATACCGCCAAATATAGGTAAAGAGTCTCCCCAAGACTTGGTTTGGCCAACAACGGGGCTTCAGCCATGTATTTCTTCAATTAATCAAAGGCCTCTTGGCTCTCAGAGGTCCACTCAAAATTTTTCACCTTCTTCAATGCTTGAAAGAAAGGCAAGCATTTATCACCAAACTTGGAGATGAATCTTCCTAAAGCCGCTACCCGGCCTGTCAACTTTTACACATCTCTTACGGAGCGTGGCGGTTCCATATCTAAGATCGCCTTGATCTTGTCAGGGTTGGCCTCTATGCCTCTCTTTGAAACCATCAAACCTAAGAATTTTCCAGACCCAACACCAAAAGCACACTTAGCTGGATTCAACATCATTTTGTGGTGCCTCAGCACTTCGAATGCCTCTCTGAGGTGCTTAATGTAGTCTGCCTTGAACAGGCTCTTGACCAGCATGTCGTCAACATAGACCTCCATGGTTTTTCCAATCAGATGGGCGAATATTTTATTCACCAGTCGTTGGTATGTAGCTCCTGCATTCTTTAGACCAAAGGCCATAAAAAGGTAGCAGAAAACACCAAAGTCAGTTATGAAAGATACCTTTGGGATGTCATCCTTGTGCATCTTAATCTGATTGTAGCCACTGAACCCATCCATAAAGCTCAACATCCCATGTCCGGCTGTGGCATCTATCAACATATCTATCCTTGGAAGGGGAAAACAATCCTTCGGGCATGCATCATTCAAATCAGTGAAGTCTATACACATTCTCCACTTCCCGTTTGCCTTCTTGACCATCACAGGGTTAGCCAACCATTCGGGGAACTGTATCTCTTCGATAAACCCAGCCTCTAAGAGCTTGTCAACTTCTTGCTTAATGGCCTCTTGCCTTTCAGGAGAAAAATTTCTCTTCTTTGAGTCGTTGGAACCCTTGCCATTGCCTCCTGCGGCTTCCTTCTTCATGCTGTCCTCAGCCTTGATATACTTGTCGGCCCTTCGTTGGAGCTCGGCCATGTTTTCAGGAGGATGTTTTGCCAAAGACCTTTTAAAGAAGAGATCAGTGGTTCCATGTTCCAGGGCTACCATGGCCACCTTATTTTCCAGATCAGTGATATTCAACGTCTCCTTAGTGAATCGCTTGAGATAATCCCTCAAATTCTCATTCTTCCCCTGCACCACATACATGAGAGATACAGAACTTTTTTCATGAACTCTTCCACTAATGAACTGGCTGACAAAGGCAGCGCTCAACTCCTTAAAAGAGTTGAGGGGGATAATTAGGCAACCCATACATCGGGTTGGTATTCAAGGGGTGATCCGTAGTGTGGATCTGTATTCCCAGGGGTAGTGTACGATCAACGTTATCAAGAGGAGAAACCACCATCTGAAGAGGGTTAGTTTCTTGGTTTTGAGAGATAATCACGGGTAAAGTTCCCTCAACATGGGGAATCGTCCCTGGGGGTTGAGAGGCTAGAGGTTGAATGACCGTCCCTGTTGATGGGGGTAATTGTCTTTCTTCAGCAGTGATAAGCGGATCAGAGGTGGCAAGCGGAGCAGAGCTAAGGGGTATGGCCTCAGTCGAGGTTGACGTTGTCCTTCGTGTTTGAACCATGGTTGATTTTTTCGTCCCACAGACGGTGCCAAATGTTGTGGAACAAAATTAGGTTACGAATATTGTGGCTAGGGTTTGTGTGTATTTAATGCTAAGGGATGGTGAGCTTCGAGCTTTAATGGCTGTTTCCGTGTTCGAGACTAATCGGCCCTCAAAGAGTGCCTACGTATCTCGTTATTGAGAATCAAGTCAAAAACGTAGTTCTGAGATGAGGGGTCTGGCCCTTTAAATAGGTTGCAGGAGCCTTAAAATCGTAGTAGGATTCGGATACTTGGTGGGCAAGCCACCACATTGAGGAAGGTTCTAGACTCCTTCCTTGTGGGAGTCTGTTTCCATCTTGAATTGGGTGTCTTGGAGGCTAAGTCTTATAGGAATAGTATCCTTATCTGATGCTTATTGCTGAGCTGTTAATATCCCTTAATATTAATTACGAAATTAATATTAAAAATAGGGTTTTTGGGCCATCTGGTGGGCCCCATGCTTGGACCATACTGGGGCTAATTAATGCCACATTTAATGTGTCTTTAGGGCTTACTTTTAGCCCATATCACTTGCTCTCTCTTTTTGTTATGAATTTCAAATGTACATCTTTGATTATTGCTCTATGTTTGTTGTACATCTTTGAATATTGTTCTATGTTAATTTGTTTGTGTTACTGGTTCTATGTTTCTATTCTACTTTATTTTTACTTTTACTTCTACTAACTTAGAAAGGTGACTATGTGTTCGAGTGGATTAGAATTTGCAAAAATGGGGTGAAGATGTGAACATAACTAAAATTTTGGTAATATATCTCAACACTTAATTATAAGCTCAACCACTATTTGGTGAGAATTTTTTTCCCTCTTTTGTATGTGACAATAGCAGAACCATCAAAGAAATTTTCGTGGCACAATGACATGCGGAAAGGAATAAACTTGCTCTACCAATATATATTATCATACCAATATATATTATCATGAATCATGATCACTGTTACACGTATATAATGAAGGGTACACACGAGATAGGTGAGTAGCCTTAAATTATTTTATTACTTTTTATAATTTTAAACATCAAGCTTTCCATCTATTTTTCTAATTTTTTAGAATTTTAAAATTTTAATTACTATTAAAAAGATTTTCTTTTAACATATGAGAAGTAGAATAGGTGTTCGAGTTTATAGAGGAGAATAGTTCGAATTTATAAGAAATACATATAATTAAAAATTCTATCAAAAATAAAATAGATGTTCGAAATTATAGAGGAGAATAGTTCAAATTTATGAGAAAGACAAATAATTAAAAGTTATATTGAAAATAGAATAGGTATTTGTAATCCATATAGTTAAAAGGTCTATTAAAAGTAGAATAAGAGTTCGAATTTATAAAGAAGAAGTGTTAGAATTTATAAAAAAACACATAATTAAAAGTTCTATTTGTAGTAGAAGGTGTTCGAATATATATATAGATGAAGAGTTCGAATTTAGAGGAGAAGACATATAATTAAAAGTTCTATTAGAAATAGAATAGGTGTTCGAATTTATAGAGGAGAAAAGTTCAACTTTATAGTAATTAAAGATATATAATTAAAAGTCTCGGAGAAAAAATAGGTGTTTGTAAGCCATATAGTTAAGAGTTCTATTGAAAGTAGAATATGAGTTCGAATTTATATAGAAGAAAAGTTCGAATTTATAAAAAAGACATATAATTAAAAGTTCTATTAGAAGTAGAATATGTGTTTAAATATATAGAGGAGACGTATTATAATTAAATGTTTTATTAGAAGTAGAATACGAGCACGGTGGTGACATCTTTGACGATCTTCTAAATTTATATATATTTTTTCTTAAAATTCCTTTATTTTAAATTTTTTATACAAGTTAATTATATTTGCACTAGGAAAATATATTCATAAATTTAATAATATTTCCATAACAAAAAGTCTTTGTATTTAAAAAAAATTGATGTATTATCATTATATAATGACATTCCCCAATGGGAACCATAAATAAGTATAAGAATATCTATAATATATAGAGAAATAAGATGTATTTTCATTTTTTAAAATTCCATGAATATTAAAAAGTTTAGAGAAAATAAAAATTGAAATTCACTCTGTTTATAAGTTTTAATTTTAAGGAAACACTTATTTTATATGACAAGGATCATCAATAATATGTAATGAAGTTGAAATTTCAATCCTAAACGAGAGCCATTCAAAACGTATTTAAAGGGAAGACAGCTCACTAGGAAAGATCTTATTAACTATTAGAATTTGATATTGATGTTTTTAATTTAATTTTATTTTAAGGGTTCAATTTTTATGGATAAAAAATATTATACAAGTAGTTATAATATATGAAAAATTTGGGGTTTCGATTTTAATGAGAGATCGGCTCAGTAGGAATAACCGTTTTTAACGAGAAAATGTTCATTAGAAAAGACAGTATAAAGGAGGATATGAGGGAGCTAAGGTGGGGCTCTAAGATCGTCTCAATATATTTTTCTAATTTTTTAGAATTTTAGATTGTCTCAATATATTTTTCTAATTTTCTAGAATGTTAGAATTTTAAACACTAATAAGTACAAAAATATCATTTAACATATTAGAAGTTGAATAGGTGTTCGAATTTATAGAGGAAAATAGTTCGAATTTGTAGGGAAAACATATGATTAGAAGTTCCATTGAAGGTAGAATAAGTATTTATAAGACATATGGTTAAAAGTTCTATTGGAAGTATGTAGAATAGGAATTGGAATTTGTAAAGTATAAGAGTTCGAATTTATAGAAAAAATATATAAATTAAAGTTCTATTAGAAGTAGAATATGTGTTTGAATATACAGAGGAAACATATAACTAAATATCAATATATATATATATATAAAGGAGGATATGCGGGAGCTTAGGTGGCGCTCTAATATCGTATCAATATATTTTTCTATTTTTCTAGAATTTTAGAATTATAAACATTAATAAATGTAAAAATATCATTTAACATATTAGAGATAGAAAAGAGGTTCGAATTTAGAGAGGAGAATAGTTCGAATTTATAGGTAAGATATATGATTAGAAGTTCTATTGCAAGTAGAATAAGTATTTATAATGCATATGATTAAAAGTTCTACTGGAAGTAGAATAGGAGTTCAAATTTATAGAGAATAGGAGTTCGAATTTATAGAAAAAACATATAAATAAAAGTTCTATTAGAAGTAGAAAAATATCATTAAACATATTAGAAGTAGAATAAGTGTTCGAATTTATAGAGGAGGAAAGTTCAAATTTATAGAGACATATGATTAGAAGTTCTACTGGAAGTAGAATAAATATTTATAACGCATATGATTAAAAGTTCTATTGGAAATAGAATAAGAGTTCGAATTTATAGTGAATAAAAGTTCGAATTTATAGAATAAACATATAAATAAAATTTCTATTAGAAGTAGAATAGGTGTTTTTCACATATTAGAAGTAGAATAGGTGTTCGAATTTATAGAGAAGAGTTCGAATTTACAGGGAATACATATGATTAGAAGTTCTATTAGAAGTTGAATAAGTATTTATAACACATATGATTAAAAGTTCTATTGGAAGTTGAATAGAAATTCGAATTTATAGAGAATAAGAGTTCGAATTTATAGAAAAAATATATAAATAAAAGTTCTATCAGAAGTAGAATAGGTGTTTGAATATATAGAGCAGACATATAATTAAATATTTTATATAAATAAAAGTTCTTACAGTATGTAAGATAAGTATCATCAATAATATGTAATGAAGTTGGAATATCGATCCCAAATTAGAGCGGCTCGAAACGTGTTTAACAGGAAGACGACTCTATAAAGGATTGTATTAGCTATTAAAATATCATATTGGTGTTATAAATTTTATTTTATTTTTAGGATTTGATTTTTTATGAATAAACATTACTCACTCTGTTCCAAAATTCTTTTCTTATTTTGACTTTTTGCATTGTTCATTGTAAGCGATTGACTACTAATTTATGCATAATTTATAAGATAAAATATAGTCATGAGTGATTTTGTTTGATTCGTACTTATGAGTACTTTAATACAGTGAAGTTTTTATATTTAGTACTAAAATGAAATTGAAGATATTATCGATTAAAAGTGTGCATTGGCAAGCGTGATACTGATTAACAGGAAAAGAAATATGGAACGGAGGAACGGAGGGAGTATCATACAAGTGATGTATGTAAAACTTAGGTTTTTGATTTTAATGAGAGAGCGGATCAATAGTAATAACCGTGTTTAACGAAAAAGCGGTTCATTAGAGAAGACCGTAAAAAAATGTTTTAATATATAAGGAATACATATAATAAAATGTTTTATTTGAAATAGAATACGGGTACGGTGGAGACATCTTATACAATTTTTTGAAACTATATATATTTTTTCTTAGAAATTCTTTATTTTAATTTTTTTATACAACTTAGTTATACTTGCATTAGAAAAATATATCCATAAATTTAATATTATTCCCGTAACAAATAGACTTCGTATTAATTTTTTTTTTTGATATGTTAACATAAAAATTGGGATTTACTCTCTTTATATAATGAAGTTAGAACTTCGATCCCAAACGAGAGCGGCTCGAAACATGTTTAACGGGAAGACGACTCACTATAAAAGATTGTACTAGCTATTAAAATACCATATTGTTGTTATAAATTTTATTTTATTTTTAGAATTTGATTTTTATGGATAAACATTATCATACAAGTAATATATGTAAAAATTAGGTTTTTGGTCTTAACGAGAGAGCTGATCAATAGTAATAACCGTGTTTAACAAGAAAGTGGTTCATTAAATAAGACCGTATAAAAAGTGTTTAAATATATAATACATAAAATAAAATGTTTTATTGGAAGTAGAATACGAGGACGGTGGAGACGGCATATACGATTTTTTTTTAAAACTATACATCTTTTTTCCTAAAAATCCTTTATTTTAATTTTTTTATACAAGTTTATCTATAATATACAGAAAATATAAGATGTATTTTCATCTTTTAAAACTCCATAAATATTAGAAAGTTTAAAGAATATAAAAATTGGAATTTACTCTCTTTATATAGTGAAGTTAGAATTTCGGTTTCAAATAAGAGCGGCTCGAACGTATTTAACGGGAAGACGGCTCGATAGAAAAGATTGTATTAGCTATTAGAATTTGATACCGTAGTCATAATTTTTTTTATATTTACGACTCGATTTTATGGATTAAAAAATATTATATAAGTCTTTATAATATATGTTAAAAAGTTGGGATTTCGGTTTTAACGAGAGAGCGGCTCAATCGAAAGAATCGTATTTAACAAGAAATTGATTCATTAGAGAAGATTATTTAATTATTACAATTTAATATTAATATTATAATATAACATAAATGTATTGAATGTTTTTAAAAATAAAAATTGTAACGTTGCCGCGAAGCGCGGCTTTATCAACTAGTTTTATAGAAAGTAGAATACAACGACGGTGGTGACATTTTTTACGATCTTCTAAAAGTATATATTTTTTATATAAGTTAATTACACATCTATTAGAAAAATTTATTCATAAATCCAGTACTATTCTCGTAAAAAAGTCATCTTACTTAAAAAAAAAGAATTGATGTTTTAACATAATAAAAAAATATTCTCATGCGGGAATCCTAAATAAATACAAGAGTATCTATAATATAAAGAGAAAATAAGATGTGTTTTCATTTTTAAACTCCATAAATTTTAGAAAGTCTAGAGAAAGTATAAATTGGAATTCACTCTATTTTAAGGAAAAAAGTTATGGTATACAACGACGGTGGTGACATTTTTTACGATCTTCTAAAAGTATATATTTTTTATATAAGTTAATTACACATCTATTAGAAAAATTTATTCATAAATCCAGTACTATTCTCGTAAAAAAGTCATCTTACTTAAAAAAAAAGAATTGATGTTTTAACATAATAAAAAAATATTCTCATGCGGGAATCCTAAATAAATACAAGAGTATCTATAATATAAAGAGAAAATAAGATGTGTTTTCATTTTTAAACTCCATAAATTTTAGAAAATCTAGAGAAAGTATAAATTGGAATTCACTCTATTTTAAGGAAAAAAGTTATGGTATCATCAATAATGTGTCATTAAGTTAGAATTTCGATCTCAAACGAGAGCGGCTCGAAACGTGTCTAACGGGAAGACGGATATCATATTGATGTTGTAAATTTTATTTTATGGATAAACATTATTATACAAGTGATACATGTAAAAGTTAGATTTTTGATCTTAAAGAGAGAGAGGATCAATAGTAATAATCGTGTTTAACGAGAAAGCGGTTAATTAAAGAAGACGGTATTGAATATTTTATTTTTTGAAATTAGACCGTATTGAATATTAAAATTTAATATTAATGATATAATATAAGAAAAATATATTTTGAATTTTTTAGAATTTTAGGATTTTAAATATTAATAACTAAAAAACTATCCTTTAACTTATTAGAAGCATAAAGGTGTTCAAATTTATAGAGTATAAGAGTTCGAATTTATAGGGTAGACATATAATTAAAAGTTCTATTGGAAGTATAATAGGTGTTTGTAAGACATATAATTAAGAGTTTTATTGTAAATAAAATAGGAGTTCTAATTTATAGAGAACAAGAGTTTGAATTCATAGAAAATACATATAATTAAAAAAATTATGGGAGGTAGAAAAAATGTTTGAATATATAAAGAATACATAAAATAAATGTTTTATTGGAAGTAAAATACGAGGACGTGGATTCGTCTTATACGATTTTTTAAAACTATATATTTTTTTCTAGAAATTCTTTATTTTAATTTTTTCTATACAAGTTAATTACACTTGAATTAGAAAAATATAACGAAAAGACTTCATATTTAATTTTTTTTATATGTTAACATAACAGAAAGACATTCACATGCGGAAGCTATAAATAAATACATGAATATCTATAATATACAGAAAATATAAGATGTATTTTCATCTATTAAAACTCCATAAATATTAGAAAGTTTAAAGAATATAAAAATTGGAATTTACTCTCTTTATGTAATGAAGTTATAATTTCGGTTCCAAATAAGACCGGATCGAAACGTATTTAACGGGAAGAAGGTTCACTAGAAAAGATTATAGTAACTATTATAATTTGATACTGATGTCATAATTTTTTTTTACGGTTCGATTTTTGTGGATAAAAATTATTATATAAGTCTTTATAATATATGTTAAAGTTGGGATTTCGGTTATAATGAGAGAACGGCTCAATCGAAAGTCGTGTTTAACAAGAAATCAATTCATTAAAATTTAATATTAACATTATAATATAACGTAAATATGTATTGATTTTTTTTTAAAATATTGTAACGCCGTCGCGAAACGCGGCTTTATCAACTAGTTGATAATAATACATAAAAGAATTTAATAGAATATAATCAAAAAATGATAAAATATATGAATCTTGAATTTATTGCAACCTTGTTATTACCTTTTTCATGATAAATAAGTATAGGGAAATTCTCGATGGTACGCCTGTAGATTTGGCTTTTCTAAATGGTACACCATATAAAATTGTCTTCTCGTTGGTACCCTTATACTAATGTACTTCTCTTCACTATACCCCTCCCGTCACTCAACGTTAATCAAACGTTTGGTTATCCTTAATTAACCTGGAAAATTCTCAATGGTACACCTATAGATTTGGATTTTCTAAATGGTACACCAAATAAATTTGTCTTCTCGTTGGTACCCTTGTACTAATGTACTTCTTTTCACTATACTCATCCCGTCACTTTGGTTATCTTTAATTAACCTTAAAATAAAAATAAAAAATACTAAAAAAATGTAAAAACCCGAATTAAGGGAGTCATTTAAGACAAAAGGGAGTCCTTTAAGACAAATAAACATTAGGGGACTTTTCAAGTACTCTAACTCTAGTCGTGTAATAATGAGGTAAACTAAAAGCCAGTCAAACAGCTCTCCTAAAATCATCTCATCTTCTTTCTCACACACTCAAAACACACACAAAATGGAGAAAACATCCGTTGCTCACTAAAAGGTACTGACCCTAATTCAGTTCTTTACTCCTTTCCTTCTTTTAATCTTCTGAATTTATTTATTAAATATGCATACACATATATGTACACATACACATATATATATGTGTATGTATATAGAGTACTTATATATGTGTATACACATATATATGTGTGTATGTAGACATATATATATATATATATATATATATATATATATATATATATATATATATATATATATATATTTCAAATAGAAACAAATTAGAATAGAAACTAGAAACTAAACCCAAATTAAATATTTCAAGCTAATCTAATGACCAAACCAGGGGTACCCATTACAAAAAACGTTTAGAATTTTTGGCTCTATTCAACAAAAAAAAAACTACTGTTCAGAAGATTAAAAACTACTGTAAAGGTGCCCATAGCGGGGCCCTTATAATTAACGAAATATAATTTATTTAGTGTAGGTTTCTAGGTTTCTATTATATGGTGGTTTCTATTTGACCACTAGCCTATATATATGTGTGTGTATATATATGTAATAAATAAATTCAGAAGATTAAAAGAAGGAAAATAGTAAAGAGCTGAATTAGGGTTAGTACCTTTTAGTGAGCTGCAGATGTTTTTTCCATTTTGTGCGTGTTTTGAGTGTGTGAGATAGAAGATGAGATGATGTTAACAGAGCTGTTTGGCTGCCTTTTAGTTTACCTGATTATTACGTGTCTAGAATTAGAGTACTTGAAAAGTCCCCTAATGTTTGTTTATCTTAAAGGACTCACTTTTGTCTTAAATGACTCCCTTACTTAATTCAGGTTTTTACATTTTTTTTGTATTTTGTATTTTTATTTTAAGGTTAATTAAAGATAACCAAAGTGACGGGATGGGTATAGTGAAGAGAAGTACATTAGTACAAGGGTACGAACGAGAAGACAATTTTATTTGGTGTACCATTTAGAAAAGCCAAATCTGTAGGTGTACCATTGAGAATTTCCCTTTTTATTTTAAGGTTAATTAACGTTTGATTAACGTTGAGTGACGGGAGGGCTATAGTGAAGAGAAGTACATTAGTACAAGGATACCATCGAGAAGACAATTTTATTTGATGTACCGTTTAGAAAAGCCAAATCTATAGGCATAACACTAAGAATTTCCCATAAGTATATCTACCACCTGGGACATTGTTCAAAACTGTTTCACCAAGATATGCTAATGCCACCAATAAAGTAGTTGGTCGCTAGGTACACAAAAGTTAAGTTAGTAGGATTTTTTACAATAATTTAATAACACACACTTTTTAATTTATTTATTATTTTAAACTCATTATTCACCCTTATTTTAATATAATATCCATTATTAAAACCGCTTTCTCCTCGCTCCTTTAAAAAAGCAAACATCACAGACACACACACACTAGATGCAACAACCTCACACACATCACCGTCACAGTTACATCCTCTATTTCTCCGGCGATAATGCCGCCGGAAATCCCAGCTCCACCGCCGTTTAACAAGATCTAATTTAGAACACATACATTACCAATACATATAAATATCTTATATCTACCTCTCTCTTAACACTAGTTCCGTACAACAATGGCGGCAGTAACGAAACACTCAACAAATCAAGCCACAATGACTCGTGAGTTCAAGCACCGAGTTCTCACCTGCCTGAACAAACTCTCCGACCGGGACACTTACTCGGCGGCGTCAACTGAACTCGAATCTATCGCGAAAACACTGAGTCACGACTCGTTATCGCCGTTTATATCGTCAATTACCACTACTGACTCGTCGGATAAGTCGCCGGTGAGGAAACAATGCGTGAAACTAGTCTCTCTACTCTCCGAGTCTCACGGCAATCTCCTCTCTCCGCATCTCTCTAAACTCATCTCCTCCGTGATTCGTCGTCTCCGTGATAACGACTCAGCGGTCCGATCCGCTTGCGTCACTGCGATTAGTTCGATATCGTGTCACATTACGAAACCGCCGTTTACTTCTATTGTTAAACCTCTAATTGATGCGTTGGTTACGGAACAGGATTTGAATTCGCAGATCGGAGCTGCGTTATGTGTTGCTGCTGCAATTGATGGAGCTCCGGATCCGGATCCAGTGTTTCTGAAGCGGTTGCTACCGAGATTGGAGAAGTTGTTGCGGTCCGAGAGTTTTAAAGCGAAGGCGGCGTTGTTGACTGTTTTTGGGAGTGTGATTGGGACTAATGGAAGTTTGAGCCAGCAAATTGTGAGGAACTTTGTCAAGTGTTTTGTTGAGTTTGTTAGTAGTGAGGATTGGGCGGCGAGGAAGGCTGCTGCGGAGGCGTTGGTTAAGCTGGCGGTTGTCGAGAGGGATGTGTTACCGGAGTATAAGGCTTCTTGTTTGAAGACGTTTGAGGCGAAACGACATGATAAGGTTTGTTTCGGTTTTATTGAATTTTGAGCTGATTTGATTGTTTGATCAGTTGTTACGCAATACACACACGAAAAATACTAGTATATATGCAGTGAATAGAATCTGCATTTGTGAATAAAATGTCTACTCAGTTATTACTCATTTTGACTCCTCTACGGACAGTTAATGCGATTAGGTGAATATTTTGATTACTTTCTCGTAGGAAGTACTAATATGGCAACAGAATTACTAATTATGAAAGTAGAGATGAAATACTAAAGTTAGGGTTTCTTGATATTTTGTAGGTGAAAGTAGTGAGAGAGGCTATGACTCTGATGGTGGAAGCTTGGAGGGAAATTCCAGACGAGGTTTCACCACTTTCGGAATCTCAATCCTCTTTGAAAGGTATTGCCTTTATGTGTGCATAAAGCATTATTTGTACAAATTTATTTATATCAAATTTATGTTAATTGATGTTATCCTTTACCAATATAGAAGCCTGATTCATATTAGTATACTACATAAGTGCAAATGGAGATGAACCAGATCCAGATGCATTGATAATTTCATGTGGTAGATTTTGCTATTATCTTTCAAAAACGAAATTGATATATTTGGATTAACAGTAATCTTCCATCTTATTATCTTCTGCCCTTTCTACTTTCATATCTTAAAATGTTTTAAATGTAATCTGTATTTTGTTGTGACAGAAGTTCCTAGCAATGGACGCTATTCTTCTGGCCCCAAATCTACTCGCTCTATTAATTCTGGACCTCCTCAGATGAGCAAGATTTCACCTTTAACTGATTATTCCTCCCCAACAATTGCCAGTAAAAGAAATCCTCCAGAGTCAAGTGACAGGAAAACAGGACCAGCTATGTTCAGAAAGCTTGATCGTAAAAAGCCTCCTAACCGGAAAATTGAAACTGCAACCCCATTGTCTGTAGTTTCAGAGGATATTAAATTTAGGAATGAGAAATTATGCAACAAAGACGGTGAGGGGATCAATAGATTTACAAAGCTTGAAACAAGACGGGAACTTTTCAGTATGAACTCTGAGGGAAATACGCACAACTTTGATGGTTCTAAAGCTTGCTCGAGTGTGCTTTCTTGTGATGAAGTGTCAGAATCTGTGGCAAAACTTAACATTGCCGTCGAAAATCATCGTGAGAATAATAAAGAGAGTGAGGATCTAGTATTGATTCGCAAGCAGCTTCTTCAGATTGAAAACCAGCAATCCAGTTTGTTTGATTTACTTCAGGTAAAATGCTTACCCTTGGAAATATACTTCTCATGAAAGTATATTTTCCCGGGTATATCATTGTAGCAACATGGAAGTCACAATATACCTTTCTGCTAATTTGCTGTCTACATAGTAATGTTCGACACATCACACATGAATCTGGTTTTTAGATTTCTTCAAATAGTCTAATATTATAAATCTTTTTTAATTTGGAAAATCTTAATTATAGGGATTTATTGGGACATCACAAAATAGTATGCGTTCTTTGGAATCCCGTGTCCATGGTCTAGAGCTGACCTTGGATGAGATCTCGCTCGATTTGGCAGTGTCAGCTGGAAGGATATCAGGTACTCGCTCTGCAGGAACCACGTGCTGCAAGCTGCCTGGTGCAGAGTTTTTATATTCCAAGCTCTGGAGGAGAACAGAAGGTCAGACTTCAGCGTCAACGGAGGCTATTAGGCACAACATGGCAATTAAGAACGGAATCAAACTGGAGAATAAAAGAGTGCGTCTCCAGAATGGTAGTGGGTTTATTGTGAATCCATTGGCAGAGGTCCATAATAATTCCCAGGGGATTTCAGAGATTGTCCAAAATGCCGCATGACGTAGATCAGCACATCAAATGCCTTAAATATCACCAGGTGATGTGGTTATATGGGTAAACTTCATTCTAGTTATTTTGTTATCATCTAAGTTTGTACAGTATCTAATTGATTTTCAGCGAAACTCTAATTTTATTGATGTATTGTACGCAATTTCATGTGTGATTGATTGTGTTAGTGCGTTGCAGTTCATGGGGTAATTTCGTTTGGATTTAATTCTCTATATATCATCACTCAGTATCAAAATTTTATCTAGTGCCTCTGTAGACAATATTAGTTTGGTACTACCGTTGCTTCCTTCCTTTCTCCAATCAGTAACAGGCACAATTCGTAAATGTGGACAACTACTGCAGGCATCCATGTAGGATACATGTCCATAATTCTTCTTGTCACCTTCCTTTGTTGATGCAAACAACTGGATTGGTTATTGATACAAAGGACTGCTAGCCTGATTTTAAAGTTTAGTACTATCTTCAATACACAAAACAAGTCCTGATTAATGAAGTCAATTTGCAAATTTCAAAATTCAGAACTGACATGGATCTTAGATAGCTTACATGCATATCAATGTGACCACGTAAAAGAAGTTGCAAAAGGAAAGATTTTTTGCATGCAATTTCGGATTTTAGGAAATCATTACTTGAGTGCTGAAAATATACTTCCACAACTCTTTTCATGTAGTGTGAATCATAGATTTTAGAACATTTTAGAGGAATAAGTAGTTTGGGATTTTATATTTCACAGTAAATGCCCCTTTCACACTGCAGATAATCTTTCATCGAAGTTGCTTCTGCTCATAGATTCCAACCTAAAGCCTCTAAATCAAATTGGCAGAACTTTTTGATATTTCTGGTTCAGCTTCTTACCTCAGCTCCTTTTTATTAGTATCATGACTTTGGCAAATACTGTACCTGCAGGCCGTATTTTTCCAAAGTTGAAGTGGAGGGAGGTGTCTTTACTCTCTGTATGAGCAGTATCTGGATTAGCTTGCTCTGCACCGGATAGAAGCAGTATTATAAATATCTATCATTCTATGTCTATCATTCATATTAATTAAGATTCGGAAAGTATTGTTGGCTATTTGCATATGCTTTCACGTTTTAATACCCGTATGTCAAGTATCAGTTTGCTATTTGTCTCAAATAAGGAACTACTTGGACAACTAATCTCAAGTCTTACAAGACGAACATGTACAGAGAAAATATTTTTCGGGAAAGAGACTCTTGGTTGTTTACATTTAAACATTATGGTATGTTCAATATATTTGGTACAATGAAATCATTCCTAATGAATAGTTTCAGTCAACCTGTTTGATCAAAGGAACGGAGGTGTTGTGAAATGTCGGGGGAGAGCATGCATGACCTGAGGGTAGTACAACAGGGAGACTGCAAACGAGCACGTGTTATGTGAATTTGTAAAACATATCTAACAATCATAGATTGCAAGCAGTCAGCCTTAGATATGTAATGTAAAAATGTCAAACTACAAGACACCGAAGATGTCGTCTTACTTGGTAGAAAGGAGATGCCTCGTGTTCTATTAATTTGTTTCTAGTTCCATAACCGCTATATAAGAAAAATACAGATAAAAATGGAAGCATTGATGAATTCTAAATACAGGGGTTACCAGGTCTCAAAACATATGTTTTTTTTCCTTTTCAAATGTAACCAACCAAAGAAATACAAGAACTTGTCCAAATACGTTTACTATATACGTTTTAGCAAGAAACTTGCATAAATACAAGAAATGAGAAACCCAGTTAGTGATCCTATCTTAAAAGCCTAACTTGATCTCTAATTGGAATTCAGTAATCCTGTATTAAAGC
This sequence comes from Saposhnikovia divaricata, assembly GCA_036435485.1. Classification (NCBI taxonomy): domain Eukaryota; kingdom Viridiplantae; phylum Streptophyta; class Magnoliopsida; order Apiales; family Apiaceae; genus Saposhnikovia; species Saposhnikovia divaricata. The sequence goes on along the minus strand of CM071594.1, from coordinate 245,534,563 downwards.
ATTGCGAATTTATATTCTTGGATACAACCATTGTTTTTTTTTTTTTTTTTTGAAAGAAATCAAATTTTATTAGATAAAACCAAAATCATACAAAAGAGTCTCCAACATATGAGTAGGAGGAGACATGATTTCATTGTAGCTATCTAGCAAACATGGAATTCTAACCATCAAATGGGTAAATTTGTTTGCTTGCTTTCTGATATGCTTAACAGAAATATCCTGACTTTGTGTGAGCTTGAGTCTGCAGCAATCAACAATATATATATCCACTTCCAGATAGTTTGGTTTTTCCTTCTCTGTAGCTAGAATCGAGAGCAACGAATCACTTTCAACGATGATATTCTGAATTTGCAGTCATAATCCAAGACAGAGCTTCATTAATACCTATAGCTTCAGGCCTTCAGCTTTATATATAGACTGAGACCATTCTTCCAAATCTCATGGTCTTTTGCCCCTTAAAAATGTACCTGCATGAACCATCCCCACAGAGAAAGAAGAAGAATCCGTTCCTACTGAAGCATCAACATTCACTTTGAACGTACCTGCCGGAGTGCTGTCCACTTGTAATCACTTACATTTGTTGAATGGTTATTGCCAGGAACAGTGCTAGTCTTCTTAGCCTTAACAACTTGCCAGTCTGCCATCATCCTCTTACTCCACTCCATCGCAGTATCAGCGGTAGCAGCAGCTTTTACCACCCACACTTTCTTATTTCTGAAAAACCATATACCCCACAAAATTGTGAAGGATGCAAGCATTGTTAAAATTTACATATACGAACGATCGAGAAAGACGTAATAATAAATAGGAGTAGTATAGTATAGATACATGCCTCAATCAATTCAAAAAATTGATTGCATCTATATATTGTTACCCTAAAAAACTATAATCTTCCCGAAATGTCCAGATATCACGAGTAAATTTGAATGATATAATTCAAGAGGACTTGTGCACATCTAGATGCATGATGCGTATAAAAAAAGATCATGTTTTGCAAGATCAACTTGTTCTTTCGTGGCACAATGCGAAACATCATGTAATAAGTAGGCAATGCTAAGTGGTCGCGTCTGTATAGGATGTTCACCAATATTTTAGATCATTTAGATTTGGGGTGGTACACATTGATTTAGTGCACGATCAAAAGAAAAAACTAAGATTGAACCACAATTTATACTACCAAATGTCGTTTAGACTATATGACTCTTTCGAGCTGAGAAAATGTACATAGACTCATGGAGCTCCATAGGCTCAAGAGAGTTCATCCATTTGTAATTAACTGAGCTTTGCTTGTCACTGGTCAAGAACAAACATAAGGGAACAAAGGTTCTGCCTCTACATATACATCACCTATATCCAGAGCTCCAAAACGTAAGTCAGAACTCGCTACTAGGTTCACCAGCAAGAATGAAATTTTCCAACATGCCAGATGTAGAGAGAAGCACATTCTCTCAGTTTCATTCAGAATTTGAGCAAATCAACTATTAAAATTTTCTGCAGGCCGAACACCATTCTGTGACAGATTGCGGATCTTTCATGGTTGCTATTTAACCAACTACTAAGAAACGAAAAGAATTATCCAACTATACATATATATAATTTTACTAAATGTTGCCCAACAATTAAAAGTAACTCTAAAAGCTTAATTGTGAACTTGAAAACACCTGCCATTTCAGTAAACGACAAGGTAACATCCTACAGTAAAGTCACCATGTGAGAGACATACATCGAGATGGTTACAGGGAGAGAAATATAAAGGGTACAACAAAGTTAAACATTGAACAACTTGTAAAATGACATTCCTATAAGGTATCAACCTCTGGGATCTTAATATTGCTCTCTCGAATAAGCCGCATGTTGGCAGTTCACATGGAAAGCACCATCTTTGCCTTGACACTGTAGAAAAGCTAATCCGCATTCTCTTCACCTTTACAAACTCTTTCTTTTTTAATCAAAAAACACTATGATTTTATACAATTAGCGTCATCTTTCCGAAGAAGAATAAGCCTGAAAATAGAGAAAGGGGGGAGGGGAATGTATTAACATATAGCAATGAGGGAAGACAGAAGAATGCTACCACATGATACCATAAGACTGAAACACTGAAACACATATTGATTTACTGATCAGAAATTCAGATATAATGCAACAAAAATATAATAAGTAACACTAAACAACCCTGTCAAAAATGATCATTCCTAATACTAGTATCCGAATTCAGAATCCTAGTGTGTAGCCACACACGGTCTCCGCTATTTTCAAAAGTCAAGGAAAAGATCTGCAAGAGGATGTTAGAGATAAAATGATACTACCAAGTCAATACAATCACTTCTCATAACATCACTTCAGTTGACCTGTTATAACTATTCTAGGACAAAAGATAAAGTGAACAAACACATATCATCCTAGAAGTAAGCAGAATCATATATAATATGGAAACAAAACCCTATCAAACAACATTTTAATGGATGCTTAATATATGAAAGAAGCAAACAGTAACTGTATGTGCAAAAAATGTTCAAACATTCAATTTTAGAAACTGTGAAGAGCCATAGATCTGGCTAGGGGTGAGCATGGTTTTCCAAAAACCGACCAACCCGACCAAACCAAACCGACCAAACCGAAAATTTAGGTTTTTTTTCGGTTTGGTTTGGTTATGGTTTTATATTTTTAAAAACCGAAAATTTTGGTTTGGGTTTGGTTTCACTAGTTTACCCATCCGATTAAACCAACCCGACCATCAAGTCGTATAAAAATATTATATATATATGTTGTATTTTTCGTGTGGTTATTTCTTCAACACACCTATCTTCAACACACTTATAGACTATAATATTATATGCCTTAACCATGCTTACGTGTGTGCACGTGTGTTTTGTATTTAGTTAGATTTATAGTGGTTAACTTGTTTTATTTCATGTCAAAAACCAGTTAAAAGAAGAAAGTACCAGAAAGTTATATATAAGAAAGTAAATAACATCAAGTATAAATATATATTTAATAACGGTTTTAAACCGAAACCGACCAAACCAAACCGTTATAATTTGGTTGGTTTTTTTAGAATGATATGGTTTTTGGTTTGGTTATGGTTTGAAAAATTAAAAACCCGATATTTATGGTTTGGTTGGTTTAACCGTCCCAAACCGCCCAAACCAACCGATGCACACCCCTAGATCTGGCATTGTTTATATATATAGGATTCCAACCGTATCAAAAGATTATATCTATTCTTAGTAAGAAAATTCGCACAGTTTTTAAGGGCGCAAAAAGGAGGAAAAGGTTTGATCGGAGAATTTAGAAACTTCAGTGCATAAAAGGTATAAGAACGATATATAGGATGACCAAAGATGGAACTGGCAGAAACAGCTTCTTGCTGTAATTAAAACCACAAAAATAAGTGCAGATCATAAGTTATTAATATCTTGTCTGAAAGAAAGTCTTACGGTTTATCATGTAATAAATGTGATTGTCCAAGGAGGCATAAGGCAAGTGGAGTGGCCTTGCCGTCTATCAAAGCCCCTTACTTGCCACATCTAAACATCCTACGGAACTAATTGTAGGTTATCTACCAAGCGTCATTAATTACACTCTAAATCATCTATATGAGACACATATAATGTTACAAATATGTGTGTGCACAGACGAGCATGGAAACAAAATTTCCGAAATTTTAGGGCCTCACTTGACATGTTTTAACACAACCTAAAGCTTTCCAACATCTTTCAATTACTATATAATACAGGAACTTCATCAGAAGCAAGCAACCTGTGCTCACTGCCTGCTTTTGAAAGATGATTTAGCTACCAAGCTAGACTTCTCTGGCTCTTCAGATGCAGTTTGTGTTCCCTTCCTTCTCTCTGGAGTGTGGTTATCAGCAGAGACATGTCCATCAGAGATGCTCACAGATTCTCTCTTCCGCTTCCTTTGGAATGTGTATTTAAAATATTGCAGAGGATAACCTTTACATGGTGCATCAGTTGTTTCATCAACTTTCTTTAGGTTTGTATTAGAAATCTGAATATCTGAGCTTTCTGTAGAAGGGCCTTCCTGAACAGAAGGCACCAATGTATTAAAAGGAGGCTCACCCTTAGATATCAACTTTTCAGTGTCACCTTCTTTTTCATTGCTATTTGTTTCAGTAGTTTTTGCACACTCTGGTTGTGTCTCCATGCCTGCTATATCCAAGGATAACTTTTGCATTGTGAGTGTAGGATCTTCATTAGGCTGTGGATTGTTCTGGACTGATTTGGGACTAGGGTCTGAGTGAGGAACACCAGGAGTTTCACGTCCCTTCATGAAAAGTTTAGTAGGAGTCTTCTTGCCTGAAGCGCTTTTACTTTTACTATGCTTGGTCGCAAATTTCACCGGAGGGTCACCCTTAGAGATCAACTTTTCAGTGCTGCCTTCTCTATCATTGAAATTTGTTCTAGTAGTTTTATTCTTCCTATGCTTAGCCTTAGGAGCTGTTTTAACTTCTTCTGGAATCAATTTTGTAGGCTGAACTTCATACCAGCAGCTAATACTGCCATTCTTACCCACCACTTCTTTGCTCTTGATATTGAACATCTTGTGAACCTCATTGAAGGTAACCTTGCATGTAATATTATCCTTTTTTGCTCCTTCAACATTTCCCTGGCTACTTGCGTCATCTGGCTGTCTTGATAGAGACAACTCATTAACCAAGGTGTTCCTTTCACATGCCTGAATTCTCTGGGTGCAGGCATTCCTGGAAAGATTATGCTTCTTGCTTCTACGTATAATAGAAGGTAATTCATGCATGGCGCCAGATAAATCCCGCATCTGAGGTTCACTAGAGCACTTAGGGGATTCGGTCATTTGATTCAGATATGGCTTGTAGGAAGCTACTAGAGAATCATGTTGGTCCAGGTGCTGCATGTCCCTCCTGGTCAACCCATCAGATTTGGCTTCCTCATATCTCAGCTTTTCTCTGAGCTCGGTCACTATGTCCTCCGCTTCCTGAAGCTGTGCTTCAAGTAGGTCAATCTTCTGTTGACGATTTTGAGATGACACATTTGCTTCACTAATCTGCAATTATGCTTGCGTCAGAAATGTAAGATTGGACCCACTAAAGAGATGTCTAAACAGAAAGAAAACACCAACACATGGAGCCGAAGAAACTCGAATATTAAATGCAAATTACTGTATTCCAGTGTTGTTAGTTTAACCTTTCAATTGCACTTGAGTGGGAATATAAAAAGCAGATGTTTTTCGCATAGCAGACATATGTTCTGAACCACAAGAAACATGTTAGATACGTAATTTAACATTTAGAGCTATAAATACTAACACAGATCTGTTTCAAAATAGTAGGTTTCTCCAAAAATAAAATGTGTTTGTCTCATAATATCTTTCCTAAGCTCAAGGCATCTACTACATAATCAATCAATTCAATACAAACTACTCCATAGTCTACCATTAACTAAAATTTAAAACCCTGCCACTGTAAAGGAAAGAATATATCAACAATTTAGAAACATGAACATGTAAACTGACATCTAGAAACAAGATTAAAATTTAGGCCATGATATCCATAAATTAGAAGAATGTGAATACATTAACACAAGCTCCCACCAAAACCTAGTTCAAATTCAATCAATTCCTTAAAAGAGCACAAAATTCAGCATAATCAAAGCAACCTCATAGAACACGTAGTCCACAGAATTACCAAAAAAAAAATATTAAGTGCAAAGATTGTTTTTGTGTGATTGAAAAAGACTGGCCTTGATTGCAGATCAATAATGCAAGCAAACTATAAAGACTGATTACATAGTCAACCATTAAATTAATCACGAAACAACATAGATGTTAGAAATATCCATAACACACAAACCCGAACAAGACGATATATAGGTCTATGAAAAAATAATTCAACATATAATTCTTGTAAAGACTGTATAAAGTGGCTTTGATTGTAGATCAAAATGCATCACTGTCCGAAATAATTCAACCAAACTAATAAAGATTGAATTTTACATGCTTGACAATTAACTAAATCACGAAACAACACAGATGTTGAATAATCCAAAACACACAAACCCGAACACGAAGATATATATGTCTATGAAAAACGAATTCAACATATAGTTCATGTAAAGACTATATAGAGTGGCCTTGATTGTAGATCAAAATACATCACTCTCTGAAAAAATTCAACCAAACTAATAAAGACTGAATTTTTTTTGCTCAACCATTACTATATCACGAAACAACAAAGATGTTAAAAAATCCAAATACATAACCCGAACATGCCAAAGCATATATCTAGAAAATAAACAATTCAACCTATACATACATTAAAAACAATTATACGAAAAGATCAGAATTATACCTCATCATCCATCTTCTTTTTGAGCCTATCCATTGTCTGAACCGCCTCCTCTATCGTCCTTTGTTTTTCATGTTCAAATCGTTGAGCTCTCATCTCTGCAACCACTACTCTGGCAGCTGCTTCTCTTGATATATTCAAGATTGAATCAGCATAAGCTCTTTGCAATGCCTGTAATCTCTGCAAAAACAAGACAAAAATAAAATAAAAAATCAACCCACTGGAAAAAATAATCAAACACACATATACAATCGCATAAACACCAATGGAGCATTCAAACACAAGATCAAAAGCAACCCCACTTAAAAAGATTCATTTTTTTTGTAAAAAAGTCCAAAAAATCAAAGAAACAGTGAAAAATTCAGGTGGGGTGGTTGTGATGGTGGCTCCGGCGATTGCGCCGCCGTGAAATGAGGGTGATCTAGGGTTGAATTATGGAAATGGGGTTGAAAGATTTTCTTTACCTGGTCGGGGTTGTCCATTTGTTTAGATTCTTGTTCCTTAAAATGTTCGAATGATGTTTTTTTCAGTTTGGGAAGAAAAAGTGAAGGTGGTTTTCTAGGAGAGCTGCTCTGTCTTTGTGTCTGTTATATGTACTCATAAACCCATACCCTTACTGCAAAAGTACCCTTCATATCAAGTCCTAATTACTAATTTGCCATTCTCTCTACGAACAATTTTAGATGTATTTTGGAAAATATTGTAAATTTTAGAATGATATTGTAAAATATAATATCCAGATGTTTGAAAGTCTATAGAATATTTAATCTAAATGAATATTAATAAAATTTCGATATCTTTTATTTGTTAAATTTCTAAAGAGATTAGAGAGCTGAGATATATATTAGTAAGTTCCTGAGATACCTATATTTTATATGTAAAATTGAGTTGAGCGTTTTAGTAAATTCAGAATTTTTTAATTAGTCTTGCGGATCCAATAAAATTTAAAATCAGGAAAAGTTCTCTGGTCCAGTAAAATTTAAAGTCAGGAAAAATTCCCTGAAATCTATCTCTGACTCCTTTTTCTGATCTCCAAAAACGGTGTCATGGCAAAATAGGATACACAGTACCTGCTCACAACGTGGCTTGCTGCATGTACAGCAATTGATGAGGAAATGTACACATCCCGGGGGTAGAAAAGGAAAATAAAATTTCGTTGCAGATGACTAGATGCTAACAAGTCAAGTTCAGTAAAAGAAAGTCAAACAATTTAATTAGTAACATCCAAATAAAATCGTCTGCAATATGCTTTGTAGATTTACCTGGATCACGAATTCACGATTAAAATTTAAAAGGGGTTTAATTGCATTGTTAAGTTGATGGGGGTTGGAAATAAATATTCAATTTATTTATTACTTTGTAGATTTATTACTAGTAAATCTTCTTTTTCTGGTTTCTGTTAGCATTTGAGATTTTCGTTGCTATAGTACTGATAATTAGAGGTGGCCAAACGGCCGTGCCGTGCGGGCCGTGCCGGTTTGGCCACATGCCGAGCTGAAGGAAATGGGGCACGGGCACGCACGCGCGGATTAGACGTACCGTGCCTGCCGTGCCGTTCATTCGAAAATTTAACCCGTGAACGGCACGCGAGCTTCGCGTGCATAACGGTTTTTTTTTTTTTTTTTTATAAGGAAAATTCGAATGTTTACTGAATAATTTTGTACATAAAATTTGATTTTTTTTGTTAATTTAATATTTGCTTTTAATATTCTTAAAATATGAAATTTTTCGAATTAAAATGTTTCGAATTAAAATGTTTCGGTTTCGAATTAAAAAAGGAGTAAAAGAGGACGGTACCTCTACTGAATTTTATTAATTAAAAAAATATTTTACAAATTCTGTGAGAGGACTCCTCTCTAAAAAAACGGAACAAACCGCATTAAACATGTTTACAAAATTACAAACAAATAAATTCTAAAATCTAAAATAAATCTAAAAATACAACATAATACAAATTCTACACTCTATTCTTCTACTTGTTCGGCCCCCGAATCCGAAGAACTATCCATTATCATCCACGGATCGTCTTCTCCATCCGAATCATCCGCTTTTCTTCCTTGTTGTCTTTTTTCGGCTTGATCCCAATCTTTTTTGCAAACACATATTTTTATTGAATCCGGTGCAAGACTTGATCTTTTTTCGTCTAACACTCTTCTACCCGCACTAAAAGCGGATTCAGATGCAATTGTAGAAGCGGGGACTACTAAAATATCTTTTGCAATTTTTGCTAAAACCGGAAATTGTAACTCATGATTTTTCCACCATGTTAATATATCGAACTCATCATTTAACTCATAATGATATGAAAAAAATTCATGCAACATACTAAAAGCAGTAGTGGGAGTAGTATTACTAGATTCGGAAATCATGAATTTTGGTTTTTTGTTAGTTAATATCGATGCAATTGTTTTATTAAATCTACTACCACCACTACTACTACTTTTAGGTGGCATAGAAATTTGAGTTTTAGCATTGTATATATCAACAAGACGATACAAATAATCTAAACAATTTTGAACATATAATTCGAAATTATATTTAACATTTAACGTTGTGTAATAATGTTTTAACAAGACTTCTAAACCATCCTTTCTAACACCCGGATCAAGAAGACATGCAATACCATAAATAAAAGGAAATTCACTTAAATATTCGATCCACTTAACCTTCATTTCCTCTATAATAAAACTAAAATGAGGATTTTTTTCATAATTAGCTAAAGTGTTAACAATATTAATACATTCAATAATAACTTGATGTGCATTTGGTTCATAAACATAAGAAAAAACCTTAGTAGCCGTGCCGTGCTTTTTCAATTTTTTTTTTTTTTGCTAAAATTTATTTTCTTCTTTGTTTCTTTCTTCCCCTGTTTTCTTTTTTTTTATTTATTATTATTTATTTATATATATCACTGATTTTTTTTATTTTAGATACTAAACATGTTGGTATAAATTGTATTTTTGTAAACTAATAGTTCACGGTTGAGAATTCAAAAAAAAAAAAAAATAGTTCACGGTTGACGAACGTGCCGGACGTGCCGAACGGGTCGGCCTTTTAATTTCTTCCCGTGCTTCCACGTGCCGGGCTGAACGGGCCGCGGTTCACGTATTTACGGCTCGCGCACGGCTCGTTTAATTACACGTGCCGAACGAGCTGATCCGTTAACCGTACTGTAACGGGCCGAACGGTTTTTTGGACGAATAATTCGCGTGCGTGCCGGCTCAAACCGCCCGTTTGGCCGGCTCTACTGATAATGATCAACTTTCAAATCATGCATTTATTGATGAATTTGGTGAATACTACAAACTTGTTATCATGGAGATGATTATATTCAATTTTATTAGATCGTGTAAATTTGTTATTGTCCAGACTCGAGATGGCTACAATCTTAACAAAATTTACATACTATATGTAATCGAAAAATGTTAATTATCGAAAATTAATTAAGAGATAGATTAGATTATTTTTGTTGGTATGCATTAAATTTCTAATTTCCTACCTAAAACTAAAATTTGAACTTGACAGAATCATGTTATATTGATCATAATGATTTGTTGGCTTGGTTACTAAGATAAAACTTTCACATTTTTTAAATTTATTTATATATACAAGTTTCACTTTGTTGATTATCAAAAGTGGATTAAAATTTGATTTTGGTTTACTATAGTTTTACTTTATAAATTTTGATAAGAAATAGGAGTACATCAAGGTTACAACTTGTTCTCTAAAATATGCAGCAGGTTGGCATTTCATCTGAAAACAAATAGTCTTTGCATTGACACTTCAGAAGTGCTAAACTGTTCAAAAACTTAAAAAAAAACTCTTGTTCTTAATCCCAGAACACTCAGATTTACAACCACCATTTTGTTTTCGATGAAGAAATAAGCTGCAAAGGAAGGGGGGAAATGTATTAACATATAGGCTACAACAATGAGATTAGACTGATGATTTGCAGGCCCGATCCTTATTTTTTTGGGGCCCTGGGCAAAATAATAAATTGGGCCCTATTCAAAAAAAAATTAACCCATATATGAACAAACTAATGCATAAACATTAAACATTGAGAAGTCATAATATTAGTTATCATTATCAGAAATCATACACATTGTTTTACCTTACTGTTTGTGGACTAACAAAATGAAATACCTCTCAACTTTAAACTTCAGTAGCCTATAGAATGTTAGGTTAAGGGACTTACACAATCCGAGATTCAAAATCACCAAAATAGAGCACACACATAACCAATCGATAAGTTGACAAGATCTACCAAAGCACAAAATAAGAACACACAAATACTTGACGTGGAAACACCCACGTCCCAAACTTGTATTATTAATCCAAACAATAATCAATAATACATCAAAACAATAACACCTTAACGGTGTCCCAATCCCGATACTTGAGCCAACAATGCTCAAGCATCCCCAAACAATAATTAAGACTACATCTCTTAAGCTTTCACCTCCCCACAGACAAATATGATATGACTATGTATATATAGCCATCACAAACTTAGCCACCAAGATATCCTTTTCATACTTGGTTTCCAATTACAATCCTTATCATACTTGGTATCTAAATATACCATCTATAATAATTATCTAAACATATAATTATTACCCAATCCATATATGTTTTGGATCACCAAAACCCATACTATTCGTATTGGGTTTAAACCCAACAATCCTCCCCTTCAACCCAATACCCACATCGGATTGAACGGTAACCATCAAAGCCATTGACGTCCATCTGCCAACGCCTCCCCCCGAACAAGAATCTCCTCATCTTGCTCCTCCAATCTTGAGTGTCGCCAAAACCCGTATAGTGACCCTCCAAACCATCCAAACCATCGTTCTTCACCATAACGATGTATCCATCTACAAAATCACGTGCATCAACCACCACGAGTGCTCTTCCACATGTTGAGTCACCCGATCCTTGCTTTCACAATCCTTCGGTCTCCTGAAGAAAATCACTAGTATCATCCAAATAGTTCACCTGGTTGATCAAGCCATTGAAATAGTTGCGATGACCTCTTCCATCTTCTTCCATCTCGAGTCCGCACAGGATTGATCCACGGTGCAAGGCCAACCGAATAATCCATACCGCACGTAACTTTGTCTCTACCCGCTTTAGTAGCAATCTTCTTATCAGCAAATCATTCATCATGCTCTGCCATACCAATTGAACCTCGAACTTTCCCTCAACCTCATCCATCACGAACCCGAACCTGGCTCTGATACCACTTGTTAGGTTAAGGGACTTACACAATCCGAGATTCACAATCACCAAAACAGAGCACACACATAACCAATCGATAAGTTGACAAGATCTACCAAAGCACAAAATAAGAACACACAAATACTTGAAGTGGAAACGCCCACGTCCCAAACTTTTATTATTAATCCAAACAATAATCAATAATACATCAAAACAATAACACCTTAACGGTGTCCCAATCCCGATACTTGAGCCAACAATGCTCAAGCATCCCCAAACAATACTTAAGACTACATCTCTTAAGCTTTCACCTCCCCACAGACAAATATGATATGACTATGTATATATAGCCATCACAAACTTAGCCACCAAGATATCCTTTTCATACTTGGTTTCCAATTACAATCCTTATCATACTTGGTATCTAAATATACCATCTATAATAATTATCTAAACATATAATTATTACCCAATCCATATATGTTTTGGATCACCAAAACCCATACTATTCGTATTGGGTTTAAACCCAACATAGAAGGGTAGATGCAAAATGGGTTCTATGAGCTTTTCGAGATGCAATATCATTAATGATAACATCGGCATCAATATTTTCCAGAAGTCCCTTCTCGATTGATAAAATTGCAAGACCATTCAACCGTTCTTGTGACATTGATGACCTCAAGTAGGTTTTCATCAACTTTAACTTTACAAAGCTTCTTTCAGCTAATGCCACGGTCACCGGAACTGTTAAAAAAAAAAATTCTATAATCGGTTGAAGCATTGGATAGCAATTTGAAGATTTAACAAATTCAAGAATGTTAGTGGCAGACATTAGTTTATTTGGCAAAGTAGATTGTAATACTTTAAAATCAGAATAAAAATCATTTAAATTAACATTGATGAATCACCATGAGAAAAAGTAGAGTGAAAAGTAGCACAACTTTCTCTCAATTCCATTTCATCCCGTGACTTTAACTTGTTTGAGTCAAATAAAAATCCAAAAATATTTTCAAAAATTTTTAGTTGCTCAAATCTACTTTTCAGATAAGTAATTGCTATATCAACAACAACCAAAAAATACTCAAGTCTAAATAATTCTTCAGACGATTGACATTGTTCATCCCCTTGATTATTTTCATCAACATGTTTTTTTCTAATAACCCGGCATTTTGTAGGAAGGATAGGTTATACATCCATTTCAAGTGCAGTACTTTTTGCAATATTTACGCTAGAAGCAAAGCCTTCATCTCTAAACTTTTCAAAATATGACACCATGCCTAACTTGTTCTATGGTGGTGTCCATACACATGGACTTAGATTGTAATTTCTTACTTACCTTATTTATAATAAATAGAATTGCATACCAAATAACCATACCAATCAAAAACTCAAAACTCCCAAGTGCATTATACAAAGATCCCGCTTCACTTTTTGACTTTACGTCATTACCAGAAGAATCATATAACATTGCCAAAGCATCTTAATTGGGGAGCCTGAAATCTAATAGGTTTAACACTTTTAATTCGACTCTCCCAACGAGTATTAGAGAAACATTTCGAAGTAATTTGTTTGTATTTAAATTGATGGAAAAAAATCCAGTTGTCATAGTTAAGGGAAGGTGAAGGTTCCAAGGAGGGTTTAATGAAAGGGGGAAGCCCAATAATATGATATAGGTAGTTGGGGTAAATATATAAGATATTATTGGAGTGGAAAGTTTTTTTTTAATTTTCCTTATATTAATATTTTTTCCTATTAGGTACTATTCTAAAACCTAAAAAAATTGGGCCCCTTTTAAAATTGGGCCCTAGGCCACTGTACCAATAAACTACCCTCAGAACCGGGGTCTGATGATTTGCCATCATGTACCTTAAGACTGAAGCTCTGCAATACACATGGATTAAGTAGACAAAGTATTTAAATCTTACTGCAACTAGAATTAAGCGACTAACATTAAACAGCCTTGTCGAGAATGATAAATTTTAAGTTGCTGGAATCGGAAACATATTTTATACCTTCAAGCCTTCCCCTATTTTCACAAGTCAAATTAAGATTCTAGTGAAGAGACAACCATATATAGCAAAACCCATAATGGGATATACATCTGAGTAGTCGATGCAATCAAATGCCACAAAGTGGCTAGTACATTCATAATAGAAATTACTTCAATGTCAATTTGATGACCAGCTAGCATGTCATACAAGGCTTGGTTCGTTCATTCACTTTCGTCACAGTTCATATGGTAATATCACTGGATGTACTTGGAAATTAAGGAAATTAAGCAACTTATTATCACTGTAACATAAAACAAGATTGTAGAGATTATTACTCTACAACCTTAATTCTTCAACTAGTATCATTTAAAACTTCTGTGACTATAGTTAAAGAAAGTAGCAATGGCATACGGAAGAAAGAGGACTGCTGTCACTCTAATATAGAAACAGTAAAAATAATTATGAAGCAATTAGATCGCTCTGAGGGACGTCAGATTACCAGCACTGTAAAATAAACTTTTTTTTTACAAAGACTGGTCTTATGGAATACACAGACTCAGATTGCTTCTGTCATTTGAGCTTCCATAAATCAGAACATTTTCCGTTTGCAGAGTTATAAATTTAGAACGAACAAATCTAGTCCCCATTATATGGTTGGCTCTAAGCAGACGGACAGATTACAGAAAGGAACTTGAGAAACTTGGGCATAAAGAAACGAGCCTAACAGAAAGGAAAATAGAACAGATTAGAAACAACAAACAGTACAAAAATGATTTAATAATAGCATTCGATGATAATTACAAAATACATTAAGAGGCGACTTGCAAGAGTTAATTAGAGATATACCGACACTTTGAAATAAGTACTAACAAAATTTATATACTCACTTTAGTCTAAAATATCTAAAACAAACACATTATCATCCCAGAAGAGTGTTACTCAAGCAAAGCAGAATCATATAGACGGAAAAACACCCTATCAAAAATCTTTAAATGGGATGATCAACCTGTAGGAAAAAAAATCACTGTACATGCAAGAAAGGAAGTTTAAACAGTCAATTGAGAACACTGTGAAGAGTGAGAGACCTGGAATTATTTACTAAACAATTTAGAACATAGACTCTGAACAAATTAATAAAATTCTATGAGATTCGAAAAGAAATTTTCCCACAGTTCTTTAGTGCGCAAAAGGGGATAATTGAGGTGAGATTTGAGAAACCTCAGTGCATAAAGAGTACGATAACTAAGAACGAAAATGCAGAAACAACTTTTGTGTTTCTGACTAGAACTGCAGGAATAACTACAGAGCATTTACTGTTGATACTATATCTGAAAGAGAGTCTTACAGAGTTACAGTGTAATAGAGCTGGACATGAGGCAAGGCCGCAAGGGGATAGTTGCTGCATCTGGACTTCCAATAACACTCTACCTACGGAGCCACATTCATTACATTAAAAAAACATTAAATAAGACACTAAAAGCATCAACACCCTTCCCAACAATATCATGAAGAGAAGGAAAAAAGAAAAGTTTCAGAGTCTACTCAACCATCATAAATACGATCCAACAGGCATAGCCTAGCTGATAACCACTCCAATTGGTAATAAGATGTCACAAGTTCAAGCCTCAGTACTTGCATGTGCACTCAATATACGGAGAACTCAATATTGACCACCTTTAATACCCATACCCGAAAAAATCATATATACGGAGAACTCAATATTGACCACCTTTAATAAACAGTACGCATATATTATACTAGAGATACACGGAGAGGAAATAAAGCTTTCAGCTGAATAAGAAAATGCATAAAGAATTTTCATTAACATAAGCAACACCAAACTCAACCTTAAAAATCCAGTGATCCGTGAACATGGAACAGAATACGGCAGAGGATTGGTAAATACATGTGCAACAATCCAACGCTTAACAAGCCTTTTCAAACATACAACACAAGTGTAGGGTCAGGAACAGCACGAGAGAGGGAGGGAGAGGGGTAAATAATTTCTTACCGTACAACAGACTCATATATTGGATACCGACCCCGTAAACCATTAATCATGCTAGAGTGCTGGCTGAGAAGAAAAAGCTTCCTATCCGTGGAGGAGACCCTTTTGGTTTGATCAATTTTGGCTGCAATGGAAGATCCAAACAACTTGAATACTTAAATGGTAAAAACATAACATATAGAAATTTTGTAGAAAAGTCTTACGCCGTCTGTCACCAAGTTCAGACCTTTTTGATGCAAAATTTTTAGACGGAATGCATATCCAGAAAAGAGAACATCCACGTCATCCTCAGTAGCAGTAACTCTCATATCACAATTCTTTTCGAGACTGTTACAAAATAAGTCAGAAAGTACTGCAAAAAGCTACCCACTCGAAGCGAAAATAACCCACCCACCTCTCTCCGATTTCAGAATAAAAAGCAGATTTGGTCTTTTTAATGGCAACATCGTCTACTGGCCAATTCCCAGAGCCTTCCAACTTCACCATATCAAAAAATTACTAATGAAAAAATTACCGGTACCTGTATCAGATTAAGAATATTGTTAGGTTACCTGGATAAGAACTTCCACTGGTTGTATACAAGTAGAACTGAACTTTATCTTTTTTCTATTAACTGTTAGAAAATGGAGTTTTTGGAGCATAATTATTTTATGTTCGTGATGTTAATTCCGCATTTTAACGAATTGTTCCTTGTTACGAGGACTTAAATTTTTATATATGAATCTAAGTAATTTTCTTAGTGAAATCCATAGAAAAATAGAGTTGAAGTTAGTAGCTTGAAAGAGCTTGAGAATGTGTATTTGTCCCACATTGAAATAAATAAAGGGGGTTGTTGGTTTTATATAGAATCACACACATGGTTAGTGTACAACTACTAAGGTGTATGATGATGCATGGTGTTACTATGTGCTTCGCACGCTGCCGCCCGCCACGTGGGTCGGCTCGGTCGAAGGGTGATTTGGGAGAATATCTTGGCATCTACGCGACCTGGGCGAGGGATCAAATTAAATCTGATGGATAATATAATCGACTGACAATTTTAGTGGGATCGATTATCTCTTCAAGAGCAATCAGAACTTCGAGTAAGGCCTGACGACTCAGCTGGTTCTTATATTTGTTCGATTAATTGTTTGCTTGACCTTGACTTGTTAAATACGATATATAACTGAATAGCAAATATAAATAAATGGAAACAAGGAAAGAAGACGTATTTGTATGCAAGCAGTCCGCCACCCTCATGTCCCAGTACCAAAGAAAAATCAAGTTGATCCACAATGTAAGTAATATTCTCTCTTAACAAGAATAGATGCTTCACCAAAATATGCTCCGCAATCCATTTCATAACGAGATGTAATTCGGATGGCTTGCATTCCCAAGCTAAACAAACAAAAATATAATAAATTAATCATATGATATTACAGATTTAGCAGCAACAACGACAGCCTTTTAATGACTCACCAGCACATGTTCTGACTCCGCTATCTTTAAAACTTCGAAGTTCTGCTTTTCCCCCCCAAAAACTATCAAACTTTAGAACCTAAGGTGGTGCTAATTATATCAATACATCAATCTTGGCCTATAATTCTTAATTTGAGCAATTTATTCATTGGAGACAATACCTCATCTTTGTTTTCATAATTGGGACCCTTGACAACCATATTAAAAGCTTCATCTTTATTGAGTAAAATTTCAATTCTCAGTAACTCCCTATCACACAGTGATAAACCCTATAACGAAAGATAATTAGACAGATATAAATGAGAGCAACGCTATAAACTGAAAGGTCAGGCTTCACTACTTATTCACATACATCTTCAAAATTGCACTCTGATGCCGTATTTCTCCAGATAACTCGCACCAACTTCACTCTTTCTCCTAATGCTTCTTGCATCAATGAATATACCTTAGGCTTATAAGCTCTCCAACACTCGTTGTCCAAAGCAAATCCAGACGCATAAGCTTGCACATTTCCTTTCAAGTTCACTCTAAAGAACATGAATGTCGAAGGAAAAAATACAAAAATGATGGGGAAAGAGCCCCATATATTGTAAAGATTGTCCACAAAATAATTTTTCTTTAATTATATCATCTGTGCAATCTAATTATATCATCTGTGCAATCTACATAGAATAGAGGCTTTTCTTCAGAAGAGTTAAATCCATGATCACCCTCATCATATGATCCTCGGAGCTACATATTAAGCATTACTAGCTAGCGGAATGAGTTCATTTCAGAGTTGTCAACTTATACCCACGTGATTATAAAATTTACAAGATCAGAGAATAATTTGAAGTAAGATGTTGAATAAAACTTTTGAGTTAACGAACCTACCTAGAATTTTTTAGTAAATTATCAAAAAGGGTCAAAACTGAAAAGAAAATTGATTTAGCTTCATATCTTATATCCAGAATAATACACTAGTTATGTTTAAAAGAGGTACTCTCCTACACTAACATTCTCACAATTAAATATGGGCCCCTTTCTTGTCACTTTCAGGGGATTTGTTATTGCAATCCACACTGTACACATAACAGGCATCCGAGTTGGGAGAGGTCCTTTAAGTGGCTTTCAACAACACCTTAAGTTTGGAAAAGTTGGTCATCTCACAATTGTTCAGATAAGACAAGCACAACTCTATTACATACCTAATGCAGTGATCAAACTTAACAGCAAGGTCAATTCTGGTAATAAACAATTCATCAAATCCACCATCCCTGCACTTGTCAATGCAATTTCTTGCCAGAGAAGCCTCATCCTGAAGCTGCAATATTGAAATTATTGATACTACACCCAAAAAAACAAGGTAGCAAGCGAAGTCTGTAATATAAAAGAAAGGAATTGAGTAGAAGAAGATAACAGAAACTAAAGTGTTGGAAATTTTGTAATGCAAGTACCTCTTGCAGTCCACTTTTTGACAATCTGAATGCAACGTTAAATTGAGAGAAATGGCATATAACTGCGGGAAATGACAGCAAATATATCTCCCTTTACTGTATAGCAATGATGATTAGGAGTTCTGATACATGCTACAAAGTCAAACTATGCTTAAACAAAATTTAATATTCAAAAAGGGTAAACTGTATGTAAATGGTTCCTTTTTAGGGTAACTGTATGTAACAATAGGTAAACACTCACTCGTATATAGAAGCATAGTCTTAGGTTAATTTGCAATAATGCTGCCTATTATACAATCTTTAACCTGACTTCTATTATATAAATCAAGCTTAGGCATTATCGAACAAGTAATAGCCTTTAGGAACCGTAGTTGCCTGCCTTCGTCAAGGTGGATTTTTTGTATTTTTGGTGCCTTTGTTTTCTAACTTATTCTTACAAGAAAGCAGCCTTGATGGAGACAGGCAATGATTCATAAAGGCTATTACTCGTTAAACAATGCCTAATTTTGATTTTATGCAATAGAACTCAAGTTTTTAAGACTCCAAAAGATGGTTATAAATATGCAGCATTGGTAAAATTATTAACC
The DNA here is from genome assembly GCA_036435485.1 of Saposhnikovia divaricata. Classification (NCBI taxonomy): domain Eukaryota; kingdom Viridiplantae; phylum Streptophyta; class Magnoliopsida; order Apiales; family Apiaceae; genus Saposhnikovia; species Saposhnikovia divaricata. Next base: position 245,515,520 of record CM071594.1, on the reverse strand, counting down.
TAAGACTAAGCTCTGTGAACCCCAGTATATGTATACTTAATCTACTCATTACAATTTGTATTGACTATGCTCTACAAACAAGAAACTCTTAACAATTAATATAATCTTAAACTTGTGCCCAGGTTTGACTGTTTGATATGGCTTTCTCTCCAATTTTACTACATTTATCATATCAAAATTCATAATGGTGATTAACAGGCACTACAAAATTAAGGTCAACACTCACCTATCAAAAAGAAAGGGTATAAGATATTAATAAATGTATGATTTGCATACTGAAGATATAAGTTGTATTGGAACAAACCTCCTCCGTTGAAATATATTTTTTTTGCTAAATTCTCCCCCGTTGAAATATTGTTTTCTCCCTTGTGTTTGAAAAATATACCCTTTTTCCATACACCTGAATTGGCTGCATGAAAATTTCACACACATGATTCGGACTTGCACTACACCAAATCTGCTATCAGACAACACTGATCAGACAACACTTTGCAAAAAAAGTGTTGCCCGAAAAGATCAGACAACGGTTCCCGTGTTCAAGAAAAAAAAGTATTGTCTGATCCCAGTTTTTACAACACGCAAAAAACCATTGTCTATTAGATGAAGTCAGACAACGGTATTTAAAATGTAGTGTTGCACAGATTTCATATTTAGACAACAGTTTTCCGGAACCATTGTCTGAAAATGTTTCAGACAAGAGCACACAAAACTGTTGTTAGAAAGAGACAACAGTTTTTCTGATCCGTTGTTTGAGTTTAATTCAAACAACACACAGAAAATACAGTTGTCTAACTCTCGCCATTCATACGACGGTTTTTGGGACTGTTGTTGGAATCAGACAACAGTTTTTCTGTTACTGTTGTGTAACATTTGTTCAAACAACAATTTTTTATAGTGTTGTCTGAGTTAAAGTTATCAGACAACTCTTTTAGGCTAATTGTCTATTGTTGATTCAGACAACGGTTTCTTGTTTAAAACCGTTGTCTGATTTACAGGATACAAAAAAAAAAAAAAATGGAGCTAACCTGCTCACAGTACAAATGCAAATAAATAGTACCACGTATTAAATAACAAATTTATTCGAGACTGGTTGATATTTCATTTATATAAATAACAAATTTATTCGATATATGAACGATAATTTCCTTTGCAAATAAATAGTACCACGTATTAATAGAGTGCGATATATATATATATATATATATATATATATATATATATATATATATATATATATATATATATATAATATAATATAATTCTTGTTATCGATCGATTTATAAACCACGATATAATCACACTCACAATATTGAACAAATTAACATATTAATTACTAATTAATAATATAAGATGGATAGGAACGGGAGTGAAAAATTTATAAATTAAAAGCGTCAATTTGGGCGAAAACGAAATAGTATTCAGACAATGGTTTCTGTTAAAAAAATGCTTGTGCAAACGGCAATCCCACAACAGAAATTTAAAAAAAACCGTTGTATGATCCATACGACGGTTTTTTAAATATGGAAAGGGTTGTTGGAAAGCATATTGCACAACAGAATTTCAAATATTTCCGTTGTCTGAATTACACAACGGTATTTTGGAAAAAAGACTTGTCTGAGGTGCTTTGGCACAACAGTTTTGGCGGCAAAACCGTTGTCTTTATTTTCCAGCTATTTAAATCAATTTGTACCGTTTATACGGCTTCGAATGTGTTATTAAGTTGAAACATAATAGCGTAAGACATTTTTGACCGTATTTACTTATACTTATTCGAATAATACATGGGTAATGTAAAATCCGTATCACGTGTTAGGGTTTAGGGTTTCGATAACTTTATTTTATCAAGAATCGCGAACACGAGACTGGTTGATATTTCATTTATATAAATAACAAATTTATTCGATATATGAACGATAATTTCCTTTGCAAATAAATAGTACCACGTATTAATAGAAAGTATTTAAAACCATTGTGAGAAAGTATTTAAAACCATTTCGTCTAACTAACGAAACAACAATGGTTTCTTTCTATAAAACCATTGTGAGAAAGTATTTAACACAACATCACAGATATAGAAGACCATTGTCTATAAAACTATACTGCAACCCAACCAATTAATGTTGTGTTGGATGCAAACGAAATAGACAACACAACCAAAACAAACCCTTGTCTAAACATGCCTAGAACAACGGTTTCTGAGTTAAGGACCATTGTTGTAATGTAGTTTGTACAATACTTTTTAAACGCAAACTGTTGTTGTTTCTAGTATTCACACAACGTTTCAGTAAATACGGACTGTTGTTGAAGAAGGCTCACACAACAGTTTTGGTACCGTTGTCTGATATAGGCATCAGACGGCGCCTCAATAGACAACAGGAAAACAGGGCGTTAGACAACGGGCAAAAACCGTTGTCTGAGCCTGTTTTCCTTGTAGTGTTGAAAGGCAGCATTTTTTTTTTTACATTTGATGTACATGGTATAATAAGGAATTATAACGAAGCTTAGCATAGAATATTAAATGATATAAGGAAATCACACTAAACATTTGTGCAACTACAACAAAGTCTCAACTCCTCATACTATTTAATTATTGCATATTACCGGTAATAGAATACATATATCAACAACTTTAAAAACATATGAAAGATTCAGCCTAACTTTTGGTAGAGTTTACAGCCACTAGTAGAATCACAAAGGTGAGAAGGAGTGCTTCCACTGGGTGCATATGTGTCTGCTAATTTTCAGAAAATCGGTGACTAAATACATGTTAGCATCAATTGACAGATGTACTTGATATGTACCATTAAAGAGAATTCTAAACTTTAAAGTTACGAATATAACCCGAAAGTCTTATATTTTGGACAGAAGAATCTAAATCCTTGTTCCTTAATTCACTTGAATATGAAATTGAAGTACCTCATTTTAATCCAGTAAGTATACTTAACTGTTATTGCTTTCACAATATATTACAACGTGATGCAATAAACTCATGACTAGAAGTAAATATTTGCATAGGTATATAAGGGGCGAAAAAGCCCCTGTGATTTAGGCCTAGGACCGGATACACCCTTGTGCTTAATAATGGATCAAATAAGCCCCTAGCGTCATATGAATGGATTAAATAAGCCCTTAGTACCAGTGTGTAGTTAACGGACGTTAGGTATCAGCACCATACAAACATAACACCACCAATATGTCTGTCAGCTACTTGCACCTACTACTCATCTTGGCAGCAGTGGTTCTCACTGCTCCCTTCCTTGCTCTATGTGATAACTCCAAGACCCGATCTAGTGCCTCCTCCGCCGTTCCCGCGCCCGGTAAGAGGTAAAGCTGGTGGTTGGGCGTCTGCAAAACAACACCGGAGGGGGGTTTGAGCCCCGCGGCGCCTCCGGCGTGAGAATAAGTGATGGCTTTGGAGAGTAAAAGATAAGGACTAGAGTATCTAATTATGGAGGGTGTGTGTATATGAGTGTGTGTAAAAGAGAATGTAACCCCTTCACCTTTTTCTCCTTGTCTTATTTATAGGCCAAGGATTAGGGTTTAGGGGTTGGTACCTGCAATCATGAGCGTCGGATCCTAGGTAGGTGGGACACTTGTCCTTCTCTGATAATTCCCACCTGTCCAGGTAATATCTGTGGCGGCGTGTGCCCTGGGCGTGTCAGCATGTGGTCTGATGGGGACATGTTTGTGCCAATACTAGGATTCCCTTATCCGTCGCTGTCACGTAGGACCCTGGTCATGACTCATGTCTCCCGTGCTCTTATGCTCCCTGTGGCTGGGTTGCCCACTAGACCGGTTCGGGCCCAGTCCGGGCTTCCTATGGGCCGGATTCCGGGTACCCTGGGCCGAGTCCAGTTGGGATTGGTTATGGCCCATCATTTGCCCCCCACTCCCTTATACGGATTTTCCGTATGGGGGAGTGAGAGTTCGGGAGTGGCTGTGGAGATGTTTTCTTAGTTGACCGCTTGTGATAGAGAAAAAGTTTTTGGTTGAATGTTGCCTCCTAATCCGAATTGTTTTTAGGTTGAGACAATTCGGATTGAAGTAACTGGAAGAAAAAGTTTTTTGGTTGGATGTTGCCTCCTAATCCGAATTGTTTCTAGGTTGAGACAATTCGGATTGAAGTAGCTTAAAGAAAAAGTTTTTTGGTTGGATGTTGCCTCCTAATCCGAATTGTTTCTAGGTTGAGACAATTCGGATTGAAGTAGCTTAAAGAAAAAGTTTTTTTGGTTGGATGTTGCCTCCTAATCCGAATTGTTTCTAGGTTGAGACAATTCGGATTGAAGTAGCTTGTATGAAGAGGCAGTTCGGATTGGAGTGTACCGCGGTAATTCAAGCGAATTTGGGGGTTTTTTGATTTGTCAATTTCGAAGTCACCTTACTCCATTTTTCCTAAAAAGGCGTGCGACAGCTGCGTGTCATTAAAGCGGTTGTCTTTTCACTCTTTTTAATTGTTCCCCAGCATATCAGAACGTGCCGCGTGGGCCACTCTGCCGTTTGCTTTCAGAAATTATATATAACTCCTTTTGAGTTGCAATTGTACTTCCATTCTTATAAACCAAAAAAGGCGAAAACCCCCTTTCTTCTCTGACATATCTTGTGTTCTCTTCACCGGAATCCATCGCCCCTGGTCCGCGTTCTCTATTATCTCTGAACTCCGTTTCATCCCCTTGGGAAAGCTTTTATTTGTAAGTGTTCTTCTCTCTTCCTTTGTCTTTGCTATTTTCCTTTCTTTTGCATGTATTCATGACCCGTCTCTTTTTCGCTTGCAACTGTTCATCTTCTTGATTTTGTGTTCTTCATGTATTCCTTAGCTTCTTGTTGTTGAGTGCGAGTTCACAATGTCTTTTGCTGTCTAGTTGATTTTGCTTGTCCCCCTTTTCGTAATTGAGGTTTTTTGTGTTTATGTTAGATCTGGGTTAGAGGTTTTTTACTTGTTATTCTCTGCGTTCTTGGTTTTTGTACCTGTATGTGGGCGTGTATGTTTGTGTTTAGATCTTGGTAAGATGTGTTTTCCCTTTGTATCGCGTTTTTAGGTTTCATGTATGTGTCTAGTCCGGACTGTGATTTCTGTTTGCTGCGGGACGGTTCACTAGACCCGGACTAGGAGTATAATGTGCTTTGGGCTATATATAGGTAAAGAATCACGCTAACCCGGACTAGATTGACTTGTTAGAGTAAATCCTTGCCCGGATTAGGTGTAATAAAATATTGTAGAACGGAAATTTGTAGATGAATTTGTAATAGGGTTAAAAGGAAAAGACTTAACTTTGGTAATTTCCTCAGGTTTTATGGTTCGTTACAAAAGCCGGGCAAGGAAATCGAAGCCTCCTTCGGATATTTTGGTTATTAGCTCTGACAGTAGCACCGGTAGCACTAGCTCTGTAAATCAACCTTCTCCACTATTAGATTTAGAGTGGTGTCTGATGGCCAGGAAGAGGAAGAGTGGCAAACCAGTACTCTCCCAACTCTGCATTAAAGATCGGGGTCCCGGGCAAGCTTGCATGACTCCCGATGGATTTTGGGTAGACAACAAGTACTTCTTTGTTCGGAAGTATGAGGTGGAAGAGGCTCTTTTTTACAAAGACCTTAGCTTCCAATATAAACATAGGCAACCAAGTGGGGTGCCCGGCCCCTACGACAAAGCCCTCTTAGATGCTACTTTTTCTGGGACTGTGGTAAGTGAGGCCCCTTATCCTCTATTTCCAATCTATGCTGAATACTCTAAGTCCGATATGGACGATGCAATCCGGTCCGTGTTCCATCTTGGGCCTAAAATTGAGTGGAGGTGGCCCCGTCATGGCGAGAGGATTTACCACAGACCGGGGGATGGGTATGTAGGAGTCTGGCTAGAGCATCTCCGATCTGGTTGGAATCCGGAGTGCCATATCTTTATTAAACACCTCTGTAAATATGAATACAAGATACCATTGATGCAATTGACTCCCAACGCCGTGAAATGGATATCATGGTTTTTGGCCGCTTGTAATCAGAGTGGGTTCTTTCCTAGCTTCAAGCTGTTCCACAACATTTTCACCCTTATCCATTCGAGCAAGAACCCCTTCTATGAGTTTAGGTTCCGGGGTGATGAGTGCGGCTATTCATCCGGGTCCGCCAAACCGGTCATCCACCAATCTTCTTTGAAGGGTTGGAACCGGGAATGGATCTTTTTAAAGGGTGTGGACCTTGAGTTTATGCCCCTCTTTGTTGAACGTGTGAAAACCATTCCCGCGAAAGAGACGTTCGAATTCGAGGGAGCCGCTTTCGATAAAATGCACCGGTTCTGTGAGTGTATCGGGTATCAGATGACCCGGGACACTTTCATGGATCACGAGAAAATGTACCATCTTGGATGTAAGTTGCTCCCTTTCATTATTTCATACTATTTTTGTGTTGTGTATTGACTCTATTTCTTTTTCTTCCTTCAGGTTTACCTTTTTACGATCCCAGACTAACCGAGAGAATGTCTAAGAACGATGCTACAAAGGCTCTTGCCTCTAAGCTGAAGAAGATAGCTGGTATTCACCAAACCAAAGTCCCCAGCAACCGAGTCCCCGCCGATTCTGAGACCGGTACTGGTGGTTCTAATATTCCCAAGGAAGTGGGTGGCGAGTCTCTGGTCCAGGGTACGGTGGGCGGTCAATCTCCACCCGACCAAGCCCAAACTCATTCACCTCCTGCCAAAAGAGCGAAGTTATTCCAAGCAGATGAGGATTTCGAACCTGGATCTCTTCAAGGTGTGAATGTTGGGGCTGTTCCTTCTGCAGGCACTGATGCCACCCCCCCAGAAGAGGCTGGGACTAGTAAGAAAAAGGGGTTCCAAGTTGGTAACTTTAGCATAAGGCAGATAGCTGAAATGGCTGGTTCTATTGCTGAGGAAAAAGACTGGAGAGTCATGGAGCGTCTTTCCAAGACCGAAATTTTGAAGAGGAACTTTGTCACTTGGGCTCAGGTAACTTGTTTTGCCCCTTGAATCACTTCTGCTTCCTGCTGTAAATTTTTACTAACCTTTGATATGTTACTCAGTCCGGGATCATGCTTGCCGGAGCTGCGGCCAATGCCCATGTTGAGGAGGAAAAAATTAAAGAGTTGTCTGAGAAGCTGGATGCCGCAAAGAAAGAGTGCACCGAAAAGGATTCAAAGATTACTGATCTAGAGCGGTCTTTGACTGAAAGTTCCAAGAAAGATTTGAGGATCAGCGAGTTGGAGGGCAAGGTTTCTGATTTGGAGGGTGGGTTTAAGTCTGCTACAGATCGGGCTAACAAAGCTGAGATGGAGTCCGGGGAGTTGAGGAAGCGAGTGACCGAATTGGAGGCCGAACTGAGTGTTCGTAAGCCGGCGGAGGAAGTTATCACCGAATACAAGAACTCTGAAAGCTATACTGAGTCCGTTGCTGAATCTTTCGCGGAGAAACTCTACCGGTGTTGGCTTGTTTCGGAGAGGCTAATAAAAACTGATCCCGAGTCTTCTTGGGACAAGTTTACTGATCTCTACGTCGCCGCCGAAGAGGCTCATGACCGGGACGGCGCCGAACCCGAACCTTATGCTGGTCCTAATCCGATCATTCCTGCCATCCCTCCTACGGATCCAACTCCTGCAAATCCTTCTCTTGCCCTCGAGAATCCGGATGGTCGCACCGCTTGAACTTTCAATCTTTTGAACTCTTGCTCTGTAATTTTATCATTTGCTATTCCAAACTTATGTGTTGTAACTTTGAATTTTGCGCCTTATGTGCGCTCTGAATATGTCCGCTTTCCTTTCTAATTGCTCTTGTTTGCTTATTTCCCTCTGTGTATTTGTTTGTTATTGTTGTTACCCTCAGTCCGGATCATTATGCTCATGCGATGATCCGGATTAGAGCAACTGCCATCAGCTAAGTCCAAAGATTGAGGCTTTGGGTTACTTAGGAAATTTTGTAATGCGTCCCTTAAGTTCAAAGCCGAACCTCTTGAATTACTTAGGGAAATTTGCATGTGGCTCTTCTGCAGTCCGAAGTACTTCGAAGTGAGTAGATCCGGATTGTGATGAAAATTTTGAAACTTCTCTGAGTTGCTTAGAGAAGTTTGAATATAGTTGGGCCCTCAGTCCGGGTCTTCTCCAATTGGTTGGATTCGAACTGTGGTGCGAAATTTGTACCTTCCTTAACTGATTCTTGACAGAATTTATCATGACGCTTCGTTACGCGTATTTTCAATGGTCAAACTTCTTGGTTCTCGCGTCGTCAACTGATATTAACTCCGCTCCAATTCCCAAGTATGACAGGGGATTTGAATCGCTTGAGCTCCCCTCATTCCCATTTCTATAAATACCGGCCCTTGTAGCTTTATTTTTCCCTATTCTCCTCAGAAATATTTGCAATCTTCCTTTGTTCTTTCTTTCTGCATAATGGATCCCAAAAGGCTGGTCTACGACTATGAGAACAACAAGGTCATTATGGATGGTATGGTCTTCGACGGGCCAACCACCATGGCTGAAATTGGGGTTGTGATGAAAAGGATCGAAGAGGCGCTCGCACTACGAAAGATGGTCACCGACGATACTAAGGGGAAGGTTGGCAAGGGTGGGGAGGGTTCTGGCGGTCCTGGTCCTGCTTCTGGAGGGACGGCCGTTTAATTGTAACGATATTGTATCCCCCCCTATTATAAATAAAAATGGCTTGAAACATAGCCATAAATATTTTATTGTGACTCCATTGTCGTACTTTTTGCCGCTGTTCTTGTATTGTTTCTCTTTTTCCGTTGCTTGTATTTCGATTGTTCTTCTTTCCGAAACTCCTAGGTTTTGGGGGATTTATCATGTTTGCCCCCAGTCCGGATACTTTTCATAGAAAATGGTCCGGACTAGAGTGACTGTTTTTAGCTAAGTCCAAAGTTTACAAACTTTGGGTTACTTAGAAAATTTTTCATGTTTGCCTCTAGTCCGGATACTTTTCATAGAAATGGTCCGGACTAGAGTGATCGTTTTTAGCTAAGTCCAAAGTTTACAAACTTTGGGTTACTTAGAAAATTTTTCATGTTTGCCTCTAGTCCGGATACTTTTCCTAGAAATGGTCCGGACTAGAGTGATCGTTTTTAGCTAAGTCCAAAGTTTACAAACTTTGGGTTACTTAGAAAATTTTTCATGTTTGCCTCTAGTCCGGATACATTTCATAGAAATGGTCCGGACTAGAGTGATCGTTTTTAGCTAAGTCCAAAGTTTACAAACTTTGGGTTACTTAGAAAATTTTTCATGTTTGCCTCTCGTCCGGATACTTTTCATAGAAATGGTCCGGACTAGAGTGATCGTTTTTAACTAAGTCCAAAGTTTACAAACTTTGGGTTACTTAGAAAATTTTTCATGTTTACCCCCAGTCCGGATACTTTTCATAGAAAATGGTCCGGACTAGAGTGACTGTTTTTAGCTAAGTCCAAAGTTTACAAACTTTGGGTTACTTAGAAAATTTTTCATGTTTGCCTCTAGTCCGGATACTTTTCATAGAAATGGTCCGGACTAGAGTGATCGTTTTTAGCTAAGTCCAAAGTTTACAAACTTTGGGTTACTTAGAAAATTTTTCATGTTTGCCTCTAGTCCGGATACTTTTCATAGAAATGGTCCGGACTAGAGTGATCGTTTTTAGCTAAGTCCAAAGTTTAGAAACTTTGGGTTACTTAGAAATTTTTTCATGTTTGCCCCCAGTCCGGATACTTTTCATAGAAAATGGTCCGGACTAGAGTGATCGTTTTTAGCTAAGTCCAAAGTTTACAAACTTTGGGTTACTTAGAAAATTTTTCATGTTTGCCTCTAGTCCGGATACTTTTCATAGAAATGGTCCGGACTAGAGTGATCGTTTTTAGCTAAGTCCAAAGTTTACAAACTTTGGGTTACTTAGAAAATTTTTCATGTTTGCCCCCAGTCCGGATACTTTTCATAGAAAATGGTCCGGACTAGAGTGATCGTTTTTAGCTAAGTCCAAAGTTTACAAACTTTGGGTTACTTAGAAAATTTTTCATGTTTGCCCCCAGTCCGGATACTTTTCATAGAAAATGGTCCGGACTAGAGTGACTGTTTTTAGCTAAGTCCAAAGTTTACAAACTTTGGGTTACTTAGAAAATTTTTCATGTTTGCCTCTAGTCCGGATACTTTTCATAGAAATGGTCCGGACTAGAGTGATCGTTTTTAGCTAAGTCCAAAGTTTACAAACTTTGGGTTACTTAGAAAATTTTTCATGTTTGCCTCTAGTCCGGATACTTTTCATAGAAAATGGTCCGGACTAGAGTGATTGCTTTTGCCCCGGCTCCGACTTTGCCTATGGCTTTCGGTCGGGGACTTGTGTGTGTTGGTGATATACTAATTTGACAGTAGCAGATGGAAATTGCGAGGCTAGGTCCGATTTCATTAGTCTTGATATTCAAATTACAAAGTATTTATTCTTGCTTCATTACAGAGACTAATCTATCTGTTGAAGACTTTTTGGGCTCAGAAGCAGCTCTTTGATTGGTTTTCCGGTCCTAGGCCTTTCGTTTACTGGTAGAATTTCCAAAGTCGGATGCCGTGCCAGGTGTTGGGAACCTCCGAATCATCCATGTTGCATAGCTTATAAGTTCCAGGACGAAGAATTTCCTTGACCCTATAGGGTCCTTCCCATTTAGGCATTAGCTTTCCAGTGTTTGTTGGTTCGGAGGCTTCGGTGTCTCGAAGGACTAGATCTCCCACTTGAAAGTGTTTGACCCTAGCCTTCTTTCCAAAGTATTCTCTGGTCTTCTCTTTGTATTTTTCCATTCTTGCCACCGCTTCATCCCGAACCTCATCTATCAAATCCAAGTTTATTCGAAGCCCTTCTTCATTTGCAATTTCTTCAAAGTTAATTACCCTGTGAGAAGGTGATCCTACTTCAACTGGTAACATTGCTTCAGACCCATAAGCTAGCTTGAAAGGTGTCTCTCCCGTGCTTGTCCGCGGGCTAGTCCGGTAAGCCCATAGCACGTTTGGTAACTCTTCGGGCCACTTGTTTTTGCTTTCCTGAAGCCTTTTTTCTATTCCCCTCAGTAAGATTCGATTTGTTACCTCAACCTGACCATTACCTTGTGGGTATGCCACCGAGGATCTCTTGTGTTTGATGCCCCTCTCCTTCAAGTAATTTTCAAAGTCTGAACCAACAAATTGAGGTCCATTGTCCGAGACTAACACTTGGGGAATCCCGAATCTCATCAGTATGTTATCCATGAATCGGATACAATCTTGCTGATTTATTGTTCTCATAGCTTTGGCTTCTGCCCACTTTGTCATATAATCAATTGCCACCAACAAGTACCTCAAATCCCCTTTAGCCCGGGGAAAAGGACCCATGATGTCGATTCCCCAGACTGCGAACGGTATGGGAGAGAGGACCGAAGAGGGTAGAACCGGGCTCTGCCTTTGGACGTTGCCGAATGTCTGACAATTCTTACACTTTCTGACAAACTCTACCGCATCTTTGTGAATCATTGGCCAATAGTATCCCTGCCTTATTATTTTGTATGCTAAAGCTTTTGCTGATAGGTGGTCCCCACAAATCCCTTCATGCACTTCTTGCAAACAGTATGCCGCTTCGGCAGGTCCCACACATTTCAAGATCGGACTAGAGAACGTTCTACGATAAAGTTGTCCTTCTTCAACAAAGAATTTTGCAGCCTTGGCCTTGAGTCTCTGGGCTTTGTTTTTATCTTCTGGCAACTCTCCTTTTTCTAGATATGACATTATAGGGGTCATCCAGCCGGGCTGATTATCTATCTCCATTAATTCACTATTTTCAATGGTAGGCCTCTCTATTTCTTCAAAGTAGACCGAGCTGTCTAGCTCTGCATCATTTCGGATTAGTTTGGATAGTAGATCGGCCTCCGTGTTTTCTTCTCTATTAATCTGCATCATCTCAAAATTAGGAATTGTAGATAAGTAACTTTTTACCAAAGCTTGGTATTGAGCCAGCCTTGGATCCTTAGCGATATATTCTCCTTTCGTTTGCTTGACCACAATTTGAGAATCACTATAAACCTTCAAGTCTTGGACTTTCAATGATCTGGCCAATCGGAGTCCGGCCAAAAGCGCCTCATATTCTGCTTGGTTGTTAGTAGCCAAAAACTTGAAGGTTATCGCTTGTTGTAGCTGGAAGCCGCAGGGGCTTTTCAGAACCAAGCCTGCTCCAGCCCTTTCACTTGTTGCAGATCCGTCGACATATAAAGTCCAAACCTCCGGATTAGATTCACCTTCTACCCTCGTATCTATTACCATGGGACCAGATCGAGGTTCAGGAAAAGAGCATTCCACGACAAAATCGGCCAACACCTGAGCCTTTATTGCTGTCCGGGGTACAAATGTGAGTTGGAACTGACTGAGCTCCACAGCCCAATTAACGAGTCTACCAGATACATCTGGCTTGTGAATTATTCTTCTCAAGGGCTGGTCAGTAATAACTTTAATTTCTCTCCCTTGAAAATAATGCTTTAGCTTTTCTGGAGGCAGTTACCAGGGCGAAAGCAAATTTTTCCAAGTTGGGATATTTGGTTTCTGCATCTTTTAGAACCTGGCTAACATAGTAGACCGGCTTTTGCTGCCCGTCATGTTCCCGGATTAGTGCCGCCCCCACAGCCGAAGGACTTGCGGCCAGATAAAGGGATAGCGCTTCTCCGGGTTCAGCTTTGGATAAGATTGGCGGGGACGATAGGTATGCCTTTATAGAATCGAAAGACCTTTGACAATCCGGGCTCCAGTTTATCTCTTTTTTATTCTTCGCCCCTCTTAGCAGCTCGAAGAATGGTAAACATCGCTCGGCTAGCTTAGGAATAAATCTCCTCAGAGCCGCTAGCGAGCCAGCCAATTTTTGTATCTCCTTCTGAGTCCGGGGTGGTTCCATTTCTATTATTGCTTTGATCTTTTCAGGATTCGCTTCGATTCCTCTCTGACTAACCATGAAGCCTAGAAATTTTCCTGCTTCCACCCCGAATGTGCACTTCTCCGGATTTAGCTTCATCTCGTGCTTCCTCAGATTGTCAAAACATTCTTGCAAATCCAGGATGTGCTCTTGCACTGTTTGTGATTTAGCTATCATATCATCTGCGTAGGATTCCAGGTTTCGACCCAACTGATCTTTAAACACTTCGACCATTGCTCTTTGGTAGGTTGATCCGGCGTTCATCAATCCGAAAGGCATGTATTTGTACGCATAGACAGCTCTATGAGTTATGAAAGCAGTTTTTGCAATGTCTGCCGGGTTCATTTTAATCTGGTTGTAGCCAGAGAATGCGTCCATGAAACTGAACATCTCGTGACCTGCCGTGGCATCAATGAGTTGATCGATGCTTGGGAGAGGATAGGGGTCCTTAGGACACGCTGCGTTGAGGTCTGTGTAGTCCACACACATTCTCCACTTCCCATTAGGTTTCTTGACCAAGACGACATTGGCCAGCCATTCTGGATACTTTATCTCACAAATTATTCCTGCTTTGAGAAGTTTTTCAACCTCCTCATCGATTGCTTTTTGTCTATCTGGAGCAAAATTCCTCCTTTTTTGTTTCACTGGTCTTTTGTCAGGATTAACATCAAGGCTATGCATGGCTACAGATCCTTTGAGTCCAGGCATGTCCTCCGGGCTCCACGCAAAAACGTCCGCATAATCTCTAAGCAGCTGTATAAGTTTCTGCCTAAATTCCGGATCTAGTCCAGATCCTATTTTTATTCTTCTGTCCGGACTACCTTCCTCCAGCTCGATCATCTCGGTTTCAACTGCGGGTTCTACCTTTCCGAGATCTTTCTTTGAGATGTACTGCTGAACCCGGGCTTGTGTATTGGACTCTAGATAACTTTGGGCTTTCGCAATTAGTTCTTCCTTGGTTTGAGCTTCGATACTTTCAATATTTTGAACTTCATGTCCGGGTTCCTTCTTGAAGTGGGCTCTGTGCTTCTTTCGGCTCAAGTTCTTTTGGTATAAAGCTGCTTTTCTTTTATTTTCTGGGTCTGTTTCAGCCATGATCAAAGCTTGACCGTAGCAACGACCGGCAGTTTCCGAATCGCCCTTGACTTCCCCAATTCCAGATGGAGTGGGGAACTTAAACTTCAAATGTGGGGTAGAGGTTATCGCTCGGAGCTTGGTTAACGCTGGACGGCCAAGTATCATGTTGTACGAGGATGGGGTGTTGATCACGTAAAATTTTACCATGTGAGTGACCTGCTTTGGGTAGGTTCCGAACTGAACAGGTAGGTATAAAGTTCCTTGGATCGGTACTAAATTGTTTCCAAACCCGAAGAGCGGGTCCTCTCTGCATTCGTTCATCCTTATACTGCCCAGTTGCATTCTGTCGAGTGTGTGTTTGAAGATGATGTTGACCGAGGATCCGTTATCGATCAGAATTCTCTTGACCTCATTTTCGGCGACATCTAGGCTGACCACCAAAGCCTCATTATGGTTTGGATCAATTCCTTCGAAATCTGCGTTGCTGAAAGTTATTATTTGCTCGGGGAAAGATTGAATCATCATTACCTCATCACCTGAGTCCGGACTAGGGGGAGGAGAATTGGAACCTCCCATGACCACGTTGACAACATGCTTTTTTCCTGCTCCGGATGCTTATCCTTTTTCCATGGTCTTCCGAGCTATGTATTGCCCCATGTTTCCTTTTTTGATTTGTTCCTCAATAAAGTATTTGAGGGAGAGGCAGTTTTCTGTGGTATGACCGTGTGTGCCGTGGTAATCACATTGTTTGTGAGTAGGTCGATTTTCCGGGGCAGTTATCATTGGTTTAGGTGGGTAGAAGTATGGCTTGTCCCGAACCTCTTTCAGTATATCAGAGCGAGTTCGGCTGAGTGGAGTCCACTGAGGTTCAGGTTTTGTATCGGGTTTGGGCGGTTTTTGAGGCTTCGAGTCTGATTTGATCGTCACCGTTACCGGATCGGTAGCTCTTCCCGAGGCGGGTGGTTGGGAAGTTTGGATGTAATTAGCCTGTCTGTTCGGTTTGAACCTTTTTTCGGACTGGTACCCGCCCCGAGAGCGGTCATCTTGAGTAATCCGGGAAAAAACATTCCCTTGTCGAGTCATCCTCATGGCTTGGAGAACATCGCTTTCTTTGATGAATCGAGCAGCCATGGAGTATGCTGCAGCCAAACTTTCGGGCTCTTTGTTGATTAGCTCATAAACATATCT
The DNA here is from genome assembly GCA_036435485.1 of Saposhnikovia divaricata. Lineage (NCBI taxonomy): Eukaryota > Viridiplantae > Streptophyta > Magnoliopsida > Apiales > Apiaceae > Saposhnikovia > Saposhnikovia divaricata. Next base: position 245,500,369 of record CM071594.1, on the reverse strand, counting down.
TTCATTCTGGTCGGGGTCTAGGTTTCTCCGGAAAATACTGAGAGCTTCGCGCTCATCCAATCGTGAGATTTTGTTGATTACCTCCTGAAAGCGTTTCATGAAATCCGAAAGGGATTCATTATCATACTGTCGAATGGTTTCCAAATGACACATGTGTAACTCGTGTGTCCTGTTTACTCTGAACCTTTTCAGAAAAGATTCTCGAAACTGCTTCCAGGAGTGAATGCTTCGGGAGGGGATGCGGCTGAACCATCTCTGTGCTCCTCCCTTCAGGGTTGATGCAAAGAATCTGCACTTGGTGATGTCATTATAGTAGTAGATCAGGGCAATCTGCTCGAAGTAATTAATGTGTTCCTCCGGGTCTCCCAGTCCGTCAAATGAATCAAAATTGTAGTGTTTCAAGTTTTTCTGCCTCGGAATAGCTTCCAAGGAACGGCTGAAGGGCGTCAAAGTTCCCTCGATTTCAAGTCCAGAGTCTTGGCCTACTTTTTTCTGTAACTCGTGAATCATTTGCATGAGATTGTCTTCAGGCTCTTCTTCATCTGAGATAAGTTCAGGACTGATTTCTCTCATTGCCCTCTTAGATCCGGACCGCCTCAATACCCGGTCCTCCTCCTCCTGGATCCTTTTCTGGATTTTGAGTTCGAGCTTTGCTTCTTCCTCTTGTCTGATCTTTTCTTTGAGTTCGGCCAGCTTTTTGAGTTTTTCTGCTTCATGATTTTTGTTTTGGGCTTTGTTGGCGGTTTGTTTTCCTTGGTTGCCAATTCGGTCAAAGACTGATCTTCTTGATCGGTGAGAGTGTTCAGAGCCTTGTGAATTTTCAACTTGTTCTGGTTCGGGAGGAGGTGCTATCCGGCTTGCTCGATATGCTCGGATTGCATCCGCCAACTCGTCCCGAGTAAGATCTTGCATGTGTGCTGCGGCTAGAGGTACATCTGTATATTTGTATTGGTTGAGCTCGATGTCAATTCGGGCATCTCCAGGACCGATCCCTACCCTTCCCAAAGCTGGAGCTGTTTCCACCGGAACCAAGGGCAGGTCGGGGACGGGATTCGGATCCTGGTCTCGATTATTGTTTCTTTGAGTAGATTTGCTCCCTCTCGGCATGATTTCAAACTCACAAAATATTTCACAAAATATTGATTGTAACAGAATGGGGCTAAGTTTCGAGTAAAGCAGTGTGTGTATGAGCTAAATGTTCAGATATAAACACAGGTAAACAGGTATAGACAGACAAGCAGGTGACTATGAGCACAGATCTGTATGTCAGCTATACTCATAGGCCAAAGGTCGCAACTTTTACCAATATCTAGGCTATCAAAGCTAAATAATGCTGAACACGCATACACACGGCAAAGAAACGTGCAAAGGTGACATCTTTGGTGAAGGTTTTAGGGTTGTATTAGATCTTACTGATTTTAACTAGGACTCTTTTTCAAGAGCTTGTTGATGTAGTCGAGTCCAGTGGCACCGAGACCAAAGGACAGAGCCACCCCCTCCTTCTAGCGCCAATGATAACTCCAAGACCCGATCTAGTGCCTCCTCCGCCGTTCCCGCGCCCGGTAAGAGGTAAAGCTGGTGGTTGGGCGTCTGCAAAACAACACCGGAGGGGGGTTTGAGCCCCGCGGCGCCTCCGGCGTGAGAATAAGTGATGGCTTTGGAGAGTAAAAGATAAGGACTAGAGTATCTAATTATGGAGGGTGTGTGTATATGAGTGTGTGTAAAAGAGAATGTAACCCCTTCACCTTTTTCTCCTTGTCTTATTTATAGGCCAAGGATTAGGGTTTAGGGGTTGGTACCTGCAATCATGAGCGTCGGATCCTAGGTAGGTGGGACACTTGTCCTTCTCTGATAATTCCCACCTGTCCAGGTAATATCTGTGGCGGCGTGTGCCCTGGGCGTGTCAGCATGTGGTCTGATGGGGACATGTTTGTGCCAATACTAGGATTCCCTTATCTGTCGCTGTCACGTAGGACCCTGGTCATGACTCATGTCTCCCGTGCTCTTCTGCTCCCTGTGGCTGGGTTGCCCACTAGACCGGTTCGGGCCCAGTCCGGGCTTCCTATGGGCCGGATTCCGGGTACCCTGGGCCGAGTCCAGCTGGGATTGGTTATGGCCCATCACTATGCTATCCAAATTATAAGCCCCAACCAAAGTACAAGCCAATATCACCAGAGTACAGACCGTCAGTTAATAAGCCCCCACCAGAACACAAACTATTGTTTCAGAAACCACCAGTCCCATTCATTCTTGAACATCCAGAAACATCAAAGAAGAAACCATTACTGGGAATTATCAGTGGCCGTATCCTGCCTCCGCGTGTATCCAAGTGAGGCGCCACCAACACACCACCACCTTTTTTGCCATCTAACCACACGTATGTTCACCACCTTTGACACACACTAGCAGGAAAAAACTCTACTAGGGGGCCTCCTTGTTAGAATTTCAAACTCTAAATTCAACAAAAGCTGCAAGCATGTGAATCAAATAAGTCATATAATGTAGGCAAGTTTGAACTTTGAAATCAAATATGGTAGGCAATGTGATGTAAGCAATGATGTAAACTTATGTTTGTTCAAGCCTATAAAAGGGCTGCTTGTATTTTTAACAAAACACACCAAGAAAAATACACCGAAGTGTAAGAGAGAAAGAAAGAGCTGAAGCTCTTGGGTGAGAGAAAGAAAAGAAATTGTAATTTCTTCTTATATATACATACACGTTTCCAACAAGTGGTATCAGAGCTTGGTTGTTAAATTCTGAAAATTCTGCAAATTTTCCGGCAAGTTACTATTCCGGCAGTACTGTTCACGCCGTAGAAGACGAAGTACTTTTCACACATACGGTACTGTTCACACAAAGCTCTGTTCATACGGAACTATTCAGACATATGATACTGTTCATATAAAGTACTGTTCATACGGTACTGTTCATACATACGGTACTGTTCAATTATACTATGAAAGGATAGTTTTTTGAAAAAAAAAATGGCGAATATGCTGCAAAAAAATATTCCAAAGTTGACGGCTACAAATTATGGAAACTGGAGTATCCAAGTGAAGGTGTTACTTGGTTCATACGATAATTGGGATATCGTTGAAAGCGACTATAGCGAGCCCGAAGATGCTACCGCTGAAGCAGCACTTTCTAATGCCGAGAAGACGACGTTATAAGAATTTCGAAAAAAAGACAACAAGGCGTTATACACAATTTTTCAAGGTGTCGACGAATCCACCTTTGAAAAGATTTCAAATGCAAAGACAACAAAAGAGGCGTGGGAGATTTTACAAAAATCATTCCAAGGTGTCGAGAAAGTGAAAAAGGTACGCCTCAAGTTCTTCGTGGTGAATTTGAAAATATCAAAATGAAAACTTCAGAGAATATCGGTGAATATGTTACGCATTTGAGAACGGTGTCAAACGAAATGAAAAGAAATGGCGAAAGTCTCGATGATGTTAAAGCTCCTCCGCTCGCTAACAAGAAAATTTGATTATGTTGTTACTGCTATCGAGGAGTCGAAAGATTTGTCCATGATTTCTATTGATGAGCTAGTTGGTTCACTTCAAGTGCATGAGCAGCGGATGAACCAATATGATGATGCAAGCCATTTGGAAAAGGTGTTGCAAAGTAAAGTATCCATCGGTGACAGTTCTGGCAGTAGCAGTTCTTCACATGGCAGAGGTGGCTATAGAGGTGGCTACCGAGGTGGACAAGGACGTGGAAGACAATCTTTCAACAGAGGCCAGAATTCTCAAGGTTATCAACCATCTGGTCGTGGTCAAAATTTCAGAGGTCGAGGAAGAGGCGGATTCCAACAACGAGGTGATAAGTCTCAATTACAATGTTATAATTGTAACAAATATGGTCACTTCAGTTATGAGTGTAGATCTCCAAAAGTGGAAGAAAGAAGTCACTTTGCCGCAGCAAAAGAAGACAAAGATGCTGGTTCTGTAATGTTCCTTACTTGCAAAGGAGATGAAGAAGGCAAGAAGAATATTTGGTATCTTGATTCCGGTGCCAGCAACCATATATGCGGTCACAAGGAATTATTTACGGAGATAAAGGACACCATCAGCGGAGAAGTTACTTTTGGTGACTCGTCAAAAATTCCAGTCAAGGGGAAAGGTACTGTTACGATTGTGACAAAGAAAGGTAATAAAAAGTATATAAATGATGTTTATTATATATCTGCTTTGAAAAGTAATATCATCAGTCTTGGCCAACTTGTGGAGAAAGGATATAATATACAGATGCCGGATAATTCTCTTATCATCAGAAATTAGGTTCGAGAATTGATTGCTAATGTGAAGATGTCAAAGAATCGTTTGTTCACTCTTGATATGCAAACGAAGGTGCAGAAGTGCTTGAAGTCAGTCATTAAAAATGACTCGTGCTTGTGGCATTTGAGGTTCGGTCATCTTGGATTTTTTGGCTTGAAACTATTATCAAAGACAAAGATGGTAGACGGCTTGCCAGAAATCAAGGAACCAGATAATTTGTGTGAAGCGTGTGCCAAAGGGAAACAACACAGACAAAGTTTTCCTGTTGGAAAATCATGGAGAGCCAGAAGGCCATTGGAGATTGTTTACACCGATATTGCTGGTCCATTTGATATTCCATCACTTGGCGGAAATAGGTATTACCTAACTTTTATTGATGATTTAGCAGGAAAAGTTGGGTATATATCTTGAAAGAAAAAGCGGAGGCTCTTGATAAATTCAAGGAGTTCAAAGCTATAGTAGAAAAGCAAAGTGGCCATTATTTGAAGGTACTTCGATCAGACAGAGGAGGCGAGTACACTTCAAACTTGTTCAGAAGTTTTTGCAGAGCACATGGAATAAATCATCAATTGACAACGACATATACTCCACAGCAAAATGGTGTTGCAGAGAGGAAGAATCACACCATTCTAGACATGGAAATGAGCATGGTGAAAGCAAAGCATATGCCGAGGACTTTCTGGGCTGAAACCGTTCTATGTGCAGTTTATTTATTGAATCGCTGTCCAACAAAAAGTATCAGAAACAAAACTCCAAATGAAGCGTGGAGTGGAAGCAAACCATCAGTTGAACATCTCAAAATTTTTGGGTGCATTGCATATGGACATGTTCCTGATCAGAAAAGAAAGAAGCTGGATGATAAAGGCAAGAAGTGCATCTTTACAGGATATGATAAAAGGAGCAAGGCGTACAGACTCTATAATCCCCTCACGAAGAAATTAATCATTTCTTGAGATGTTGAGTTTGATGAATCTGATTACTGGAGATGGAACGAGGAAGAAAGAAAAGTTGCGGGTTTATTTTTCAATGATGATGATGATGATGGTGATGACTCTAACATAGAAGATGGTGGAGATGATGATCCAACTCCTCCCCAAAGTCCAAATCAGCAAACTCCTGCCTCGACGCCATCGAGTTCAGGAAGCAGAAGTAGCAGCAGTACAGGGGGAGCACCCAGAAAAATGCGGAGTCTGGATAGTATTTATGAGGCAACAAGTCCGGTACAAACATCTTTTGATTATTCTTTATTTTGTTTGATGGCTGAATGTGATCCAGTTACATTTGAGTAAGCTTCTGAAGAAAGCAAATGGAACAAAGCCATGGATGAAGAAATTGGCGCAATCAAGAAGAATGATACTTGGGAGCTTTCAAGTCTTCCAGAAGGACACAAAGCAATTGGTGTTAAATGGGTCTATAAGACCAAGACAAATCAAGATGGAGAAGTGGAAAAATACAAGGCGAGGTTGGTGGCTAAAGGCTACAAGCAGAGACATGGCATTGATTATGATGAGGTATTCGCTCCAGTTGCAAGAGTTGATACCATCAGACTTCTTACAGTAATTGCAGTTCAGAACCAGTGGAAGATTTATCAGATGGATGTGAAGTCAGCATTCCTGAATGGTTATCTTGAAGAAGAAGTCTACATCGAGCAACCACCTGGATATGTTCAGAAAGGCGCGGAAAATAAAGTCTATAGGCTAAAGAAAGTACTGTACGGGTTGAAACAAGCCCCGCGAGCATGGAACACAAGGGTTGATGAATAATTTCAGAAAAATGGTTTTGTGAAGAGTCCGTACGAACATGCACTCTGCACAAAAACAAATCAAGGGGGAGATATTATGATCGTGTGCTTGTACGTGGATGACATGATCTTTACCGAAAACAACCCCGGTATGTTCGATGATTTTAAGAAGGTTATGACTAATGAATTAGAGATGTCAGATATTGGTCAAATGTCATACTTTCTTGGAGTCGAGGTGAAGCAAAGCAAAGATGGGATTTTTATGTCTCAGAAAAAATATGCCGAGCAGATTTTAAACAAGTTCAGAATGGAAGAATGCAAGCCGGTGAGCACTCCAGCAGAAATGAGCATAAAGCTCAAAATTGATTCAACGAGAGAGTCGGTAAATCCGACATTGTTCAAAAGTTTGGTCGGAAGTCTGAGGTACCTAACTTTCACTCGTCCAGATATCATGTATGTAGTTGGACTGGTTAGTAGGTATATGGAGAAGCCGAAGTAAGATCACTTCATGGCAGCTAAAAGAATTTTGAGGTACATAAAAGGTACACTTGATCATGGTTTGTTTTACACGCATTCTCAAGATTCAAAATTAGTTGGCTATTCAGATAGTAATTATGGTGGAGATTTGGATGACGGGAAAAGCACTTCAGGATATGCTTTTCATATCGGTTCGGCGATATTTTCGTGGTCATTAAAGAAGCAACCGACAGTTGCTCTCTCAACATGTGAGGCAGAATACATCGCAGTAGCAGCGTGCGCGTGTCAAGCTATGTGGTTAAGCTACATATTGAGCGAGTTAAATCTCACAAAGGAGGATCCGATTTCTATATACGTGGATAACAAATCTGCTATCTCACTTGCAAAGAATCCGGTGTCACACAGTCGAAGCAAGCACATCAACATCAAATATCATTTCATACGAGAGCAGGTGAATGACAAAATTGTGGAGTTGGTGCACTGCAGAACTGAAGAAAATTTAGCGGATATATTTACGAAGCCATTGAAGCCGGACGTGTTTCATAAAATGAAAGAAAAGCTCGGAATGCAGAGTCGAGTTTGAGGGGGAGTGTTAGAATTTCAAACTCTAAATTCAACAAAAGCTGCAAGCATGTGAATCAAATAAGTCATATAATGTAGGCAAGTTTGAACTTTGAAATCAAATATGGTAGGCTATGTGATGTAAGCAATGATGTAAACTTTTGTTTGTTCAAGCCTATAAAAGGGCTGCTTGTATTGTAAACTGTTAGGAATATGTTGTACTTGATGATAACTTCACAATCAATCAAATTGTTTAAGGTTTTGTAGCTGTCAACGGATGAGGATTTATAACTCTATCCGTTGACAGGTAGCTCATCAACGGATGAGGTTTTGTAGCACACTGCAGTATCTCTATATTATCAGTTGATAGTGTTTTTATCCACAGTCATGTTGACTATCAACGGATAGGCAGAATAGGGTAGCCAATTGTAAATAAGCTATGCTATGTAATTCTGTCTAAGTGAAAGTGTATCAACGGATGAAGACTAAACTCTATCAACGGATACAACTCAAATCCACTCTATCAACGGATACAGCTCAAGTCCCAATATCAACGGATACTGCTCTATACATCATCAACGGATGTCAGTGTACATCATCAACGGATAATCATTGACACTGATTTCTATGATTAGCTGGAGATTAGCAGTTGATAAGGACATGTTTGACTGACAGATCACATGAGTTGAAAGTAGATACAAAAAGCAGTATGGCAGCCATACTTTGGAAACACAGAAGAAAGAAGCATTCCATTTACACTATGAATACAAGAAAGGTGCAGGAGACATGTCTGAACACAAGGACAACCTTTCGGCTACATGTGTATTTGGAGTGTAGTAGCAAGTCAACTAGAATTAGATTAGTATTATCTTATTCCAGTAGTACTTGTAAAACTTGGGATATATAAACAAGTGTAGCAACTCCTTGTAGGTTAAGAAAACAGACATATTTGCTTAGGGTTTCTTGAATATCTTTAGAAGCAAAGAGTTGTAAAACGGCAGCTGTGTACATTTTGTATCACAGAGTTTTCTTCAAATAAAAGCTTCAGGTGGTGCATTTTAACCACCTGATTTTATATGTGTTTGTGTTTAAATCTTACATTGCAATTATCTCTTCATAAGTTTCTGAAGTTCTTATCAGAAATTTATAAATATCAAGAATTGTATTCAACCCCCCCTTCTACAATTATACAAGTGTGTAATCTGGGAATAACAATTGGTATCAGAGCAAGCTTCTAACATACTTGAAGTTTAAAGATCAACACACTTCCAACATGTCTAAGAAGGATTATGGAGTGAAGATTCCAGTTCTTGATAGAGAAAATTACTTTCACTGGAAAGTAAAAATGCGTCTACATCTCTCGTCTATTGATGAGGGTTTTGTGGATTGCATTGACAAGGGTCCTCACGTTCCAATGAAGACAGCAACAAGAGTTGGCCTGGCTGATGATGTGCCTGACACTTTCATTCCCAAACCTGTTTCTGAGTGGAGTCTTGAAGATATTGCAGAAGTCCACAAAGACAAAAAGGCCATGAATATTCTGTTCAATGGTCTAGAAACAGACATGGTTGACAATGTTATTAACTGCACTACCGCCAAGGAAGTATGGGACATTGTTCAAACCCTGTGTGAAGGAACAGAACAGGTAAGGGAAAACAAGATGCAACTACTAATCCAACAGTATGAACATTTTCACTTTAAGAGTGAAGAAACATTGAATGATACATTTAGTAGATTTCAAAAGATACTAAATGGTTTGAAACTGTATGGAAGAGTCTATCAGGTTAAAGACTCTAATCTCAAATTTCTGAGATCACTGCCCAAGGAATGGAAGCCAATGACTGTTTCTCTAAGAAACACTCAAGAGTACAAGACATTTACTCTTGAAAGGCTCTATGGAACTTTAAAGACCTATGAGCTGGAAATGGAGCAGGATGAAGAGATTGAGAAGTCTCAAAAGAAAAGTGGGTCAGTTGCACTCGTTGCCAATTTGGAGCAAAAGGAGGAAAGGACAGAAACTGCTAGTTCTACACCAAACAGGGAGGTTTGTAAAGGTAGAGCAGAATCAAGCAGGAGCAAGGAAAAGGTGTCTGAGGAATTGAATGCCCTTCAGCAGGATGAATTGGATGAGATAGATGAGCACTTAGCTTTTCTATCTAGGAGATTCTCTAAGCTGAAATTCAAGAGAAACTCTGGGATGGCCAAGCCATTTAACAAGGATTTTTCCACAAACAACTATGTGGATAAATCCAAAATTAAATGCTACAATTGTGGGATTGCTGGTCATATGATAAGTGAATGCAGGAAACCTAGATCTGAGAACAAGGGAAAGCCAACTGAGGCTGTTGACTATAAGAAGAAATATTTTGGTCTTCTCAGGCAGAAAGGAAAGGCATTCTTGACCCAAGAGTATGACTGGGCTGTTGATGACAATCATTCTGATGATGATGCTGAGTTAGTCAACCTTGCTTTAATGGCTGATTCTGGAGAGCAGGAAGCAAGTTCAGCTAGCAATCAGGTATTTTCTACTAATCTCTCTGAGCTCACTAAAGAGGAATGCAATAGTGTTATAGATGAAATGTCTACTGAACTATATCACTTAAGTGTTACTCTTAAATCACTTTCTAAAGAGAACAATAGAATTAAAGAGTCTAATCTGTTTTTAAGTGATAGAAATGCTGCTCTAGAATCTCAATTTCTAGAATTTGAGAAAATGAGAGTTGATTGCAATAATGCTAAAAGTGAACTTGAAGCTGTGTTAAAAAGAGAACTGATTTTAAAAGACCAGCTTGAAAAAGAACAAGGGATAATTGCTAAATTTCAAAGTTGTAGGAATGTTTCTCAAAACATAATAGAAGTTCAGGGAATAGAATCATTTGTGAAGGATACCTGGACTCAAAAGAAAAAGGAGCTAGAACCTGGCCTTGAGGATCTAGAGACTATTTGTGAATCAACGGATAGTGATCATCCGTTGACAGATGAACCGTCAACGGATGAGAGGTATCCGTCGACTAACAAAAAGTCTGTTAGTAAGAAGGAACTTAGGAAACTGGACATCAAGTATGGTCCAGTAAACAAGAATTTTGTTAGTGGTGAGTGCAGCAAAACCAAATCCAGTGGGAAGGCTAAGACAGGTGATTTACACAACAAAAAGGCTGTTGGTAAATCAGTCAATGAAAAGGTAGAAATTGAGGGCAAAAAGAAAAAGAACAGAAATGGTAAGATAGGCATCAACAAGAAAAACAATTACTCTCCTGACAAGTTTGCTCCTAGGAAAACTTGTAGTAATTGTAATAGTGTCAATCATTTATCTTCTAATTGCAAGATTGTCAACAAGGCTCCTGTTCATGTACCTCAACCAATGCCATGTATGCCTGCAATGCCTGTTATGCCTGGTTTGTATCAAAATGCTAGTTTTTCAAATCCATATGTGAACATGCCATATGTGTCTAATCCATACTTTCAATCTATGAATGTGCCACAAATGTCATGGAACCTACCTAACATGAATAATATGTATGCCAATTTTCCACACATGCATGCATCCAATATTCATGCAAATGAGCATTTGTCAAACCCCATTACTCAAGCATCTACACCTAAGATGAAGAATGCTAAGAGTGCAAAGTCAAAGGCTAACAAGAAAGGACCCAAGGAAGCTTGGGTACCAAAATAAACTTGATTTGTTTTTGAAATGTGTGCAGGGAAACAGAAGGAATCTATGGTACCTAGACAGTGGATGTTCTAGGCACATGACAGGAGATTCAACCCTGCTCACAAAGTTCAAGGAAGGAGCTGGCCCTAGAATTACCTTTGGAGATGACAGCAAAGGATATACTAAGGGATATGGCCTGATTTCAAAAGACAATGTCATCATTGAAGAAGTGGCTTTAGTTGAAGGTTTAAAGCACAATTTGCTGAGTATCAGTCAGATTTGTGACAAAGACTATGAAGTAAAGTTCACAAAAGAAGCCTGTGTTGTTTCTGCCAAGGAAGACAACAATGTGGTATTGACAGGCTTTAGAAAAGGAAATGTTTACATAGCTGACTTCAATTCAGCAAGCTCAGAATCCATTACTTGTCTCTTCAGCAAAGCAAGTAAGGATGAGAGTTGGCTATGGCATAAGAAGCTGTCACATTTGAATTTTAAAGTTATGAATGATTTGGTAAGAAAGGATCTTGCTAGAGGAATCCCTCATTTGGAGTTTGTCAAAGATGGGCTATGTGATGCCTGCCAATTAGGGAAACAAAAGAAATCATCTTTCAAAAGCAAGACAAAGTCATCCATTGTTAAGCCTCTTCAATTGCTGCATATGGATTTATTTGGTCCAATAAATGTCATGTCTATTTCAAAGAAGAAATATTGTCTGGTGATTGTAGATGATTTTTCTAAGTTCACATGGACTTTCTTCCTGCACTCCAAGGATTGTGCAAGTGAAATCATTATCAATCACCTCAGAATGCTAAACAATAGTTCTGAAGACAGAGTACAAAGGATCAGGAGTGACAATGGTACTGAATTCAAGAATTCCACAATGAAGATTTTCTGTGAAGAGAATGGAATTGTCCATGAGTTTTCTGCTGCCAGAACACCTCAACAAAATGGGGTTGTTGAAAGGAAAAACAGAACTCTCATTGAAGCAGCTAGAACAATGTTAAGTGAATCAAGATTACCAACATATTTCTGGGCTGAAGCTGTCAACACTGCATGCTTTACTCAGAATATTTCCTTGGTCAATCAAGCTAGAGGAATGACTCCTTATCAGTTATTAACCAACAAGAAACCAACTTTAGTTTTTCTACATGTCTTTGGATGTAAGTGTTTTGTGCTAAGGAATCATGGAGATAATTTAGGCAAATTTGAAGCAAAGGCATATGAAGCTATTTTCGTTGGATATGCAGCAGGGAAAGCCTACAAGGTCTACAATCTAAGAACCAACATTGTTATGGAATCTGTACATGTTGTGTTTGATGATCAAAAGATTCTAGGCCTAAATGATGAAGGCTACCATGAAAAGTTGGAATTTGAGAATGGAGGTGAAAGAAGAATGTACTATGATGATGATGAGGAGAATGAAGATCCTGACCACAGAAATCCACCTGGAGCTGTTATACCAACTAGAAGTGATGCTTACACTGAAAATGAAGCATCCGTTGACAGTCATTCTGCAACATCCGTTGACACTATTAGAGATGCATCCGTTAACAGAAATTCTCAAGCATCCGTCGACAGGCAAAATGATGCATCCATTGACAGTCAACTTCATAACTCAGCAAGGACAACAAACTCAGGGGGAGTTTCTCATGGTCAAAGTTCAATGCTAAATCAACATGATCATGGAAATGAAGCAACCTCATCAAGATCAAATCTTCCACCTGCAAGAAAATGGACTAGAAATCATCCATTTGAGTTAATCATTGGTGAATCAAATTCAAGAGTCCAAACGAGAAGGGCCACTCAAGCAGAATGTCTATACAGTAGCTTCCTGTCTCAAGAGGAACCTAAGAAAGTGGAAGATGCCCTTCTAGATCCAGATTGGGTGTTAGCAATGCAAGAAGAGCTAAACCAATTTGAAAGAAATAAAGTATGGAAACTTGTGCCCAAACCTGATGATAGAAGTGTCATAGGTACTAAATGGGTTCTCAAGAATAAGACAGATGAAAATGGCATAATTGTGAGGAATAAAGCTAGACTAGTGGCAAAGGGCTATTCTCAAGAAGAAGGAATAGATTTTGATGAAACTTTTGCTCCAGTAGCAAGACTTGAGGCAATAAGAATCTTTCTAGCCTATGCAGCACATGCCAATTTCAAAGTCTATCAGATGGATGTCAAAAGTGCCTTTCTAAATGGGGAACTGGAAGAAGAGGTCTATGTCCATCAACCTCCTGGTTTTGAGGATCCAGAATTTCCAGAATATGTATATCTTCTCATGAAAGCACTTTATGGTTTGAAGCAAGCACCAAGAGCCTGGTATGACACTTTATCTCAAATTTTTTTGGAGAACCACTTCACTAGAGGTACAGTAGATAAAACCTTATTTCATAGGGATATTAATGGCTCTTCAATACTTGTTCAAATCTATGTAGATGATATTATTTTTGGGTCTACAGATGAGAAGCTTTGCAAGAAGTTTGCCAAACTTATGCAAAGTAGGTATGAAATGAGTATGATGGGTGAATTAACTTACTTTCTTGGCCTACAAGTAAAGCAAGTTAATGAGGGCATTTTCATAAGTCAAACAAAATATATTTATGATCTCTTAAAGAAATTTGACTTAATGGATTGTAAATCTGCTAAAACACCTATGGCCACTGCAACTAAGCTTGAGTTGAATACTAAGGAAAAGTCTGTGGACATCTCAAGTTATAGAGGCATGGTAGGTTCACTTTTATACCTAACAGCTAGTAGACCTGATATAATGTTTTCCACTTGTCTTTGTGCTAGATTTCAAGCTGATCCTAGAGAGTCTCACTTAATAGCTATTAAAAGAATTTTCAGGTATCTCAAGGGAACACCAAACCTTGGCATTTGGTACCCAAGAGAATCTGGTTTTGATCTAACTGGCTATTCAGATGCAGATTATGCAGGTTGCAGAGTTGATAGGAAAAGTACTACAGGTTCCTGTCAATTTCTAGGAAACAGGCTTGTGTCATGGTTCAGTAAGAAACAAAACTCAGTCTCCACTTCTACAGCTGAAGCTGAGTACATTGCGGCTGGAAGCTGTTGTGCACAGATTCTATGGATGAGAAACCAACTCATTGACTATGGTCTAAAAGTTGAGAAGATTCCAATTTTCTGTGACAACACAAGTGCTATTGCCATCACAGGGAATCCAGTGCAACATTCGAGAACCAAGCACATTGACATCAAATACCACTTCATTAGAGAACATGTGATGAATGGTACAGTAGAAATGCACTTTGTGCCAAGTGAAATGCAGCTTGCAGATATCTTCACCAAGCCTCTTGATGAATCCACATTCACAAGATTGGTAGGTGAGCTAGGTATGCTTAACTTGTCATAATTTATAGTGATATTTGATTTCAATGAATTGTAGCTGGAAATGTGTTTTGATTTACTTGAAAGTTAAAACTTTCAGAAAAATTTTCTGCAGAAATTTTGCCGAAGGCAAAATTAGCTTATCAACGGATATCCTTTTATCCGTTGATAGTATAAACACATTACTAGATTTTTGCATGTCAATGGGTAACAGGCTATCCACGTCATCAACGGATAAACTGTATCTCAACCGTTCATTCTATATCCGTTGATATACATTTTTTTTAACCGTTGGTAACCGTGTATATCTAATCATGGCTGTACTTATTCTCTGCTTATTTATTACCTGACAGTTACTTTTGACCAATGGAGTAATTACTTTTAATTATTTCAATTTTAATTCTTGAAAAATATAAAAGGCGGACTTGTACTCTCACATCTCACTTTTATTCATTTTCAAGCATATCAAAAGTTAACTGCATCTTCTTCCCTAAAACTCTCTGTAACCAAAGTTCAATCACTTCAATGGCGCCTATTGTTAAGATGATGTCCTCCACTGGGTTTACCTATGAGAAGAACAATTTCGCGGCCTTTGTTGACACAGTGAATGCTCCAGAAGCTTACCACACTTTGATGAGTTTCGTGAAGAAATGCAAACTGTCATATGCTATGACGGCTACCACTCCCTTAATCCACGAGGTAATTGAAGAAATGTGGACATCTGCTGAGTACAATGGCACAGACGGTACAATTGCTTTTTCTTTAAAGGGTAAAAACTATGTGGTTAATTCTGATGTAATAACTGCTTGTTTAAAATTGCCTGAGAATAACTGTCTGAAAGTACCTACTGATGCTGAAATTGTTGCCATGCTTAATTCTATTAATTATGCCCTTAGTACTGAAAACTTAGGGAAAATTGCTAGAAAAGGAATGGTTAAAGAATGGAGCTACTTCTGTGATGCCTTCATTAAAACTTTTTCAGGAAAAATTATTAATTTTGATGCTGTTACCCAGTCCATGCTAACAATGATGTGTATGCTTTTAAATGATAAATTCTATAATTTTGGCACATTAGTTATGTATGAGATAGCTGCAAAGTTGGGTAAAAAGGAAACTAGGAGCAAGAATATCTACTTTGCTAGATTTTTAATGCTCTTAGCACTGCATGTGTCTGAGAATAAGCTATCCATTGCTAACCCGGATAGCAAGTTCCAATGTTTTGTTCAGGAGAAGAGAGTCTTAAGTGACCTGATTCGAATGAACCTCAATGCAGGAGTACAGTTGGTATATCTACCAATTGTTCAGGTAACTATCTCTAACTCTGAAACCCCTATCTCCAACCCCCAAATTTCTTTGCCTTCTAGTGTCACAATGGAGTCTGTAGTTGTGACCAAACAGGCTCCTACCAAAGTGACCAAATCCAGAGTTCCAAAACCACATTCTAAAAGGCAAACCTCAAGTGTCTCTCAAAAGACACCTGTTGTAAAAACTACCAAACCTCTTGAGGGGAGTGTGAAGGTGGTAGTGAGTGGTGAGGGACAGGGTGAACATCAAAGAAGCCCTAAGGATAAGGAAGGAGAGATGAGTGCAACCACCATTTCAGTCTCTCAAAAGACTGCTAATGTAACTACAGGCCAAATTCTAGTTACCCTCTCCCAAAAGAGTGTGACTACTGAATCAAGTTCCCCACAAGGAACACTGCACAAGAGGGTTAGGGACACATATACCCCAATCTCAAAAACCTATGGAAGAAGAGTGAAATCTAAAACCACAGGGGAATCACAGGGTGCACACACTGTACAGGAAACTGTACCTTCTCAAACTCAGTTTGATGTGGCTTCAATAAATGTGGAGTCACAACCCCTTGATCTTAATCTTCAAATCGACACACATTACAATCCACCATCACCAACTCCTTCTCTGGATGTGGATATAATATCTACATCAGTTCCTGATTCTCCATCTTTAAGATTCTTGGAGAAGCCCCACTCTGTAATTGGTGGTCATCATCTTTTAGATGATTTGTTGGACCATCAATCTTCCCTTCCAGAATTCTCAACACAGACTGTGGCCTCGAACTTAAAATCAATCTCCACAGATTCAGTGTTGGTTTTCTCTTCAACGGATATAATTATTCCTTCCTCAACGGATATTCTTCATCCGTTGACAAGTGTTTCTCCATCAACGGATGCGCCTCTATCTAGCCATCCGTTGACAGCTATAACTACTCCATCAACGGATATTCCTTATCCGTTGATAACTCACTCTACCACTGCTATATCTGACATTCCAGTGTCAAGTGTAGAGGAGTTCTCAGTAGTTGAAACACTTTTAGGTTTGAGGGAAGGGAGTGAGAGGCTGCCTTGTGAGCAGGCAAAAGGAGAGATAAATAATGAGAGGCTGGCCATTTCTTCCGGTCAGGCAAAAGGAGAGTTTGAGAGTTCCACCTTAGTAGGTGAAGGTGAGGGTGTGAGAGGTGTGAGCCAAGGGGAGCCCTTGATGCAAGAAAAGAGAGATGAGGGGAGAGAAGGGACTACAGGAGAGATAAGGATGGAAGAAGCAGCCATTGCTAGTGAGTCAATGGGGGTTGAGGATGCATCCAAGGAAATGGAATTTCAAAGAGAATATCAGTCCATGATTGACTCCATTTCTTTGGATGCTGAAACCTTTACTCACCCTGTTCCTGCCTATCAAATTCTGGCACAACAGGGCAATGTGGAAGCAGAGGAGGCAATGCACCTAGTGCACACCTCACAATCTCTACTTAGAGCTAAGGAATCTATAGCAGCTCTGCCAACCACTGCTGAGAGTGATGAATTTGACAATTCTGAAGATGAAGACAGCCAGAGCTCTGAAGATGAAGGTGGTAGCAGTATTCATGATTTTGCATTTGCTCAAAACTACACCTATTATCAACTTGATATGGAAATCATAAGGCAATATAAATCTGCCCTGGCTGAGCACCCAGAAGCAGATCCACAGAGAAAGGTTGTTCTTCAACAGGCAATTGACTCCCTAAAGTTACAAAAGATGCAAATGGTGATTCAGAGATCCAATTTAGAGGAGGTCAAACAAGAAATCAAGGATGTGAAGATCTCTGTGGATTCCAAGCTAGAGCAACTAGCTCCTACAGCCACTCAGAGGGTGTTGCAACAAAGGTTTCTCAAAGAAGACAACCTGGCTAAATCTGTGCAACTTCTCACTTCAAGAGTGGAAAAGATGGAATCCCAGATGGAGCAATTTCTTCAACATCAGAAACTGCAAACCCAACTGCTAGAAAGGTTAGTTGCAGCCCCAACTTCTAGTCAAACCCTTGATGCTAACAAAAAGGGGGAGAAAGTGGAAGAGGCTGTGGCAACTACAAGTCAAATCTTAATTTCTGAAAGAAGGGAAGCAGCAAGTGAGGGGGAGCAGCAGCGTACCATAGTGGTCAATCCACAAGAATTCATTGTCACAGCTTCCCCCAGCAAATCCAAACCTCTATCTGAAGAGTTTGATCTTTCAAACTTGACAGAAGAAGAAAAGCTAGCCAAAATTGAAGCTCTCCAAAAGATGAAAGAAGAAAACTATGAAAGGATAATGAGGACAGAAAGATTGATCAATCAATCTATTGCATCAAATCTGTTCTCTAGCCAAACCTCAGCTCCAACAATATCTACAACAATTCTGAAGGTGCTCACTCCAGCAATTGTGGCTCCTACATTCTATGATGCTGAGCCTTCTCATGTTAAGGAATTTGAACCCTACATCAAATCAAGACCCTTCTCACCACCAAAAGCAAATGGGAAGAACAAGTTACAACTGGACTTTCCATTTCCCAAGGATGATGAAGAGAAGTTGATGGGTAAGGCAATCAAGGAATTCAAGGAGAAGACTAACAGTTGTGTAAGAGAATGGATGGCTGTAATCATAAGGAATGGAAAAGTTCTAAACATATCCAACAGCCATCCTAGATTTGTTGAAGCCAAGAGAGAAGAGACTTCAAGGCTGTTAAGAGAATCTCAACCAAGAACTGAATATCTATATGAAAACTCAGATGAGAAGCAAGCAAGGCTGGCTCAAGAGTTATTGGATGAGGTAGAGGATGAATTGAGGGAACCTGAGGAAGTCCCCAAATTCAAAAAGAAAGGGAAATCAGTCCCCAAATCCAAGAGATTAAAATCACATGCAAGGAGGCCTGTCTCTCCAGAAACTGAAAACAAAGAGACAGTTGGTTCATCACAACCTATTGATGTGAAAGTATTCAACCCAGATATAAATTTCCATGGTGAGCCTATAGTACCTAAAGAGGAACCAATGAATCTTGACTCCATTGAGGTTCCTTCATTCTTGCTGAAGCCTCAACAGAAGCCTACACAGAAGAAAAGGAAACCAAGGAAGCAACCTTCAAAGGAACCAATTCAAGTTGCTAGGGTACCTGCAATTGTCAGGCAGCCAATCTTGGAAAACAAGGATGATTTTATCTATCAGGCAGATATTGAAGAATACTCTGACATGAATCTTTATCTGGATGAATTGTCAGAAGTAAGAGGAATTGACAAATATAAACATTTGCCTGAAAGATTGGTCTTTGTATACAAGGGAGGAACGGAAAGGACATGGCCACTACAAAGGGTTCTTGGAGAAAATTATCATACCTTAACCAAAGTATTCTCTGCAATCAAGAGATATACAGGGTTCTCCAAGATAGCAAAAGGGGAGATACTGGACAAAATAGAACAAATAAGGAGGGATTGGAACTCACCATCAAGTCTACCAAGGAAAATGAAGATCCCATACAATGGACAGAAAATCCACCTCCAACCTTTCTGGATGATGGAGTTCAGGGATGAAGATGGTAACAGGAGATTCTTCAGGTTAGAAGACCAACTACCAAAGGCTAGTTCTCAATACCTGAGATGGCTACAACAGAAGCTAAATCCAAAGGTAGATGAAGAAGATGCCTTCTATAGGCAACTCCAAATACAGATTGAGTCCAACTCTGCCAAGGAAGGAAAATCAAGGGTGATGCCAACAAGAGGAAAGAAACAGTCCTAATCTGCTCAGTCTAGAGGAGCACTTCTCTGTAAATTTCTCAAACTTTCAGTTTTTAATTATTGTAGCTTAATACAATTTATGTATTGTTCTTTATATATCTTTAGGAATGTTTTGTTATCATCAAGGTCCTGAATTTATGCTTTATTGCCATCAAGTATAAATTGGGGGAGATTGTTAGGAATATGTTGTACTTGATGATAACTTCACAATCAATCAAATTGTTTAAGGTTTTGTAGCTGTCAACGGATGAGGATTTATAACTCTATCCGTTGATAGGTAGCTCATCAACGGATGAGGTTTTGTAGCACACTGCAGTATCTCTATGTTATCAGTTGATAGTGTTTTTATCCACAGTCATGTTGACTATCAACGGATAGGCAGAATAGGGTAGCCAATTGTAAATAAGCTATGCTATGTAATTCTGTCTAAGTGAAAGTGTATCAACGGATGAAGACTAAACTCTATCAACGGATACAACTCAAATCCACTCTATCAACGGATACAGCTCAAGTCCCAATATCAACGGATACTGCTCTATACATCATCAACGGATGTTAGTGTACATCATCAACGGATAATCATTGACACTGATTTCTATGATTAGCTGGAGATTAGCAGTTGATAAGGACATGTTTGACTGACAGATCACATGAGTTGAAAGTAGATACAAAAAGCAGTATGGCAGCCATACTTTGGAAACACAGAAGAAAGAAGCATTCCATTTACACTATGAATACAAGAAAGGTGCAGGAGACATGTCTGAACACAAGGACAACCTTTCGGCTACATGTGTATTTGGAGTGTAGTAGCAAGTCAACTAGAATTAGATTAGTATTATCTTATTCCAGTAGTACTTGTAAAACTTGGGATATATAACCAAGTGTAGCAACTCCTTGTAGGTTAAGAAAACAGACATATTTGCTTAGGGTTTCTTGAATATCTTTAGAAGCAAAGAGTTCTAAAACGGCAGCTGTGTACATTTTGTATCACAGAGTTTTCTTCAAATAAAAGCTTCAGGTGGTGCATTTTAACCACCTTTATTTTATATGTGTTTGTGTTTAAATCTTACATTGCAATTATCTCTTCATAAGTTTCTGAAGTTCTTATCAGAAATTTATAAATATCAAGAATTGTATTCAACCCCCCCTTCTACAATTATACAAGTGTGTAATCTGGGAATAACATAAACAAAACACACCAAGAAAAATACTCTGAAGTGTACGTAAGAGAGAAAGAAAGAGCTGAAGCTCTTGGGTGAGAGAAAGAAAAGAAATTGTAATTTCTTCTTATATATACATACACGTTTCCAACACTCCTCGGGTAGTGCCAGAGCGACGACAAAAGATCCAAAATATGTTAGATCTTTTTCGATTTGAATCTGTTGCCTGTAAACTTTTTAAATAAAATTTTTTGATTCAATGTTATGAAGTCATCTTCTTAATTGAGTAACGATTTTTTTTTCTTTTTTTTCAATCATCAAATGTATATATTCATTACAGAATACATATTCTTCGATTTTTATAATGATATATAATGATTAATAATAAAAAATGACGACATATGGCCATGGATATCTCATATCTACTCCCTGCCCCTGCACTTCTCCTTATATACCAATGCAAGTTGCAACTACTTTACTATAAAAACTACTATAGGCATGAAAAATACACATTGGTGCTACATTATTAGCAGCCAAATATTCTCATTAGCCAAATATTATCATCTTGACAACATGTCTATCACATGAGGGTGTTACTCCCCACATACAATGAATTAATACCTATTAATTCTTTACTTCATTTGATCTGGAGGAGAAGAGATTGAAGTTGTAAGTCTCATTCTTTTCTTTTCACATGTACGTGTGTTATATCTTTAAACTACCGGGGCATATATTAACCAGTGTTCTAAAAATCGGTTGAGGCGGCGCCTAGGAGGCTGCCTAGGCGCTAGGTGCCATCAAAACGCCCCGAGGCGGGGTTAGGCGGAGATTTAGGCGGTTTTTCGTATAAATCGGCCAAAAAACGGATAAAATCGGTTTAGGCGGTCAAAAAGCGGCGTAGACGGTCAAAAATCGGTTGAAAGGCGGTCAAAAAGCGGTCTAGGCGGTCAAAAATCGATAAAAAATGTTGAAAACTTTAAAAATCGGCAAAAATATTTGGCAAAAATATTTAATAAATATAATATTAAAAATAATATTTAAATACAACCAATTAATGCTCCAATTAATCCATCCGATTAATCCCCGCCTACCCGATTAGGCGCTAGGCAGTACCCCGACCCCCCTGGACCGCCTAGCGATTTCTGGAACAATATATTAACGTCAGTTAAAAACTCTAACGGAGAGGGGCTCCTTTGATCCATTCATAGAGCTGTAAACGAACCGAGCTGAGCTCGGGATCGACTCGACTCGACTCGGTAAAAACCCGACTCGGTTCGGATCGGTTCGTTAACGAACTCGAGTTCGGCAAGGGAAAAAAACTCGTTAAGCTTAACGAGTCGAGTCGAGTTTTTTGGTTGTTCGACTCGACTCGACTCGGTAATCGATTCGACTCGGTACTCGACTCGACTCGACTCGGTAATCGGTAAGAAATACAAAAAAAAATACAAAAATATATATATTTTTATTGTTTTAGTTTTTAGTTTTTAATGTTTTAGGTTTAGTTTTTATTTATAAAATTAATATTAACAATAATATATATATCTAGTTTAGTTTTTAATGTTTTAATTAAGTTTTTATTTATAAAATTAATATTAACAATAATATATATATATATATATATCTAGTTTTGTGAGGTTCTTGTGTTTAGAAAATTAATCTAAAATTTTAAATTATTATATTGGTATTCCTTGTTTTAAGATTTTCTGTTTGTTTATTAGGCTATAACTAGCTTGTATCTTTTCCTAACTAGCTTGTGTTCCTACAACTGCTGCCAAATTCTTTTAAAAAATAAGCCCAAAAGAAATAAATAAATAAGCCTAAAAAAAATAAAAAAATCGAAAAACTCGGACTCGACTCGAACTCGGGATCGACTCGGTAGGCTCGTTACCGACTCGACTCGACTCGGTCATTAACGAACCCGAGTTCGGCAAGAAAAAAAAGCTCGTTAAGATAATCGAGCTCGACTCGACTCGGTTAGAAAAAGCTCGGGGTCGACTCGAACTCGGTAGAAACTCGGTCTGACTCGGTTCGTTTGCAGCTCTATCCATTCATATGACAAAGTGGGCTTACTAGATCCATTATTAAGCACAGGGGTGTATCTGATCCAACGGCTAAACCACACAGGGGCATTTTTACCCCTTAACCCTATTTGCATATGATGGACGAATAATAGATGGTAGGGAAAAAAGAGTATAATTCATTTCGGTGGCCAAAGTTGTCACCTGGTTTCATTTTGGGGACTATACTTCATTTTTTGCAAATCAGTGGCCACATTTTATGTTTTAAATTTGATACAGTGGCTCCTTGTGAAAAACATAAAACTAACAAAAAGTTCTCATTTATTCTTTTTTTTTTGTTAATGTGTTAGTTGTGATGTGTATATTATTTTTATTTCTTGATGTAAGGTGTTTTATAATATTCAAATAAAAAATTTATTTTATTTAATTTTATAAAATTGTTATAATTTAAAAGAACATCACCGATTTATTAATATAGTTACTATTACTTTTTATTTTCAAAAATCTATTTTTTAATACATCAAATAAAGTGCATCAATTTTTTTTTAATAAATATACTTACAAAAATAGGTATATTGCTATTTTTTATTGTTGAATATAACTTACATTATTTATACTTTAAATTAGAATAAATGTTAATATAAAAATAGTATTTACTAGTACACTCGCTAAGTTTATTTTTATTTACTTTTATTTTAGGGTTTTTTTCTAATATATCCCATTTGAAAAACTAATTTAGGAATATATCCCATTTATAATTGTATTTATAAATATATCCTATATTTAGTTTTGTTTACAATTTTGAATTAACCATGATTAATATTACTATTTTCACATTTTAACATGACAGAAATAACCTTTCTTTGCAACTTTTGAATTTACTACCTTGCTGCCTATTTAAGCTTACATATTTTTTTTTGAGGAAAAATTGCACTTGCATTCCATTAGAACATATTCAAAGATAATACAAAGATAATACATGACTAAGGAAAGTAGGAGGAGTGGTATACCACTCTCCTATTTCTGACATAGAACATGCAGGCTTTGCTAGAACATGAGCTCGCTATTCGCAGAACGAACGATAGATAAAAACAACTAGCACATGATTTACGTACTTAATCAACTGAATACAATTCTTCATAATAGTATCAAAGAATAACGCTTCACCTGGTTTACCATCACACACAGCTGCTAAGTTATACGAGTCCTTCTCAATTATACACTTTGAATAGCCTCTTGCAATGATCCAAGACAATGCTTCTTTAAGCCCAGCCGAGTATATAAATCTTTATTTAATCTTACATATTTGATCAATAAACCAGCCGAGTATATAAATCTACTGTATTGGTGCTTTCGGCTAACAAACCAGTAAATTGCATATGCATGTAATGTTGTATTTCTGAAGCAGGCCAATCTTAATGTCCCAACAGCACTGTACTATACACATTCTTATATGTTGAACATTGATGATATATATAGTTGTGTGGAATATAAAAGCTACGTTATAAATAAATTTGAATAATAAATATTTTCGTTTGGAGGAACACAGATACATGAGAAAATGACCAATATAATCTTTTTTAGTGAAACCCTGGCCTGATATACCCATTGGCGGGTTTTTGGCCCCATTTACCGACCCTATACGCTATTATGTGTAGCGTGATTCCAAAATACAGTAATACACACAAACTGATCATGTCTTTGTAATATGTATAACCACTTCACAAGCACAAGTTCTGCCTCTTTGCTTGCTACCCTCTCCGAAACTTCCATCTGCCAATCTTAGCTCTCCTACTCTTTTATCAATCATGGGCATGGATTGCACCAGTACAGAATTGACCCTAATTTCCACATCAATAAGAATATTTCAAAAGAAATGGTCATATCCATCCAAGCATCTCGGTAATAAGATTGCTGGATTCTTAAGTGACTCGATAAACATATTCAGAAAGGTTGTATTGATGGACGAAGATGGACGATACGGAAGTAATAGAAGCGTACCCCATCCTAATACTCCAACTATATCAACGTGTCCATTAGATACGTACATATATTCAGGCGTATCTTGTGTAAAACAAATCCTCGATTAGAAGTCACGTGTCCTGAAATACGTGGGTGACATAAGTGGATCTAGATAATACTTGAATCGTATCTTCTTCCCCAAAAAGAATGCTCAATTGATACTCCTTATGCCTTAGCTTTTCTCTGACATACGTGAGTGGTGCTAACGTCTTTGCAGAATATGCTATTATTAATAACGTGTTGGGTGGGCATTTTGGGCCGCAACATCCGAGAATAGGTATTTTGGTAACTACTTTCTGAATATGAGTTATTTCGGGCCTTTACCCCAGATACATCCTACTAGTGCTTCAAATTCAAATTACCCATTCTTGTATTCTATCTTATCACAATTTTACCAAGGGCATTCTAGTCATAATTATTAAAGAAGTATTATATTTACTAGCATTTTGCATTTTGTCCGTACTTCGTACACGGCATTTATTTAATTTAAAATGTCATTTTAAATAATTTTAGGAGTTTGATTGATCACCTACAAACATGTTCTATTCAATTAGACAATTATATAATTTTTTAATGAAATAGTGTTATGATAAAATTTATTATATAAAGAGTAGCATACAATTCTATTTTGACAATGATAAAAATTTATTCTATCCATCAAAATTTGCAATCTAAGTAATAAATATTTTTGAAATTTTGTTCTCTAACTGAAAACAAATAATAAATTGTCTTCATTATTCAAATGCGAAAATGATTTCCTTCATCGCCAACAGTTCCAAAGCATTAAACCTGAAACACATTTTTAAAAAATTACTTGTAAAAGAAATAAAATAATAATAGTCTAAATTGTCAAAATGAAAAATTAAGATATTAAACTTTTTTTTTTGTTTTTTGCTCTGATTGTCAATTGATGATGTGTTAGAAGATTTCTCTGTTCCCTGTGTTTCAGTAAACATTTTACCAGAATATTTTGAATTTGATGGAGTAGCATTACCCTCTTCTGAATTCAATCCCTGTTAATAAAATAATAATGCGTGATTAAGATAAATAAATAAAAATATTCTAAATTATATTTTATTTTTTGTTTATATATGAGTAACATCATTTAGATTGATTGTGACATAAGATTAAGATTCTGAATCAAGGTTAGATACTTGTTGATGAAGATTAGATGCATAAAAAATGTTAGAATTATTCAAAATATTTTCTTTATTGAGAATTATAGTGAAGCTAAATTTTTTCCCAACAATATCTTTGAGCTCTTCCGGAAATGTATCAGCTGCTTTTTTGTACAAAATATGAAGACAAATATAGTTAAGTTTAAAAAGTTATTTGATGACATTAATAGAGTCTGTATTA
The DNA here is from genome assembly GCA_036435485.1 of Saposhnikovia divaricata. Lineage (NCBI taxonomy): Eukaryota > Viridiplantae > Streptophyta > Magnoliopsida > Apiales > Apiaceae > Saposhnikovia > Saposhnikovia divaricata. Next base: position 245,474,718 of record CM071594.1, on the reverse strand, counting down.
AAACAACAGAATTCATTTGTAAATTATACCTTTTTCAAGGCTCGACTTAAATTCGTTGCAGTGGTATGCGGGCTTCCAGGCAGGGGTTCACGCACGTGCCCCGATGGACTGCGGAAATTAGGTCAGCAACCTCATAAATCGTAGGAGAATGGATAACTATATATATATATATTCCATGTATATATTGTTATTATCCATGTAAGTGAAGTTGTTAGACCGATTAATTAGATCAGCTTTGTTGGATGAGATATGATTATCAAAACGTGGCTGAGCTATCAAACAAGGAATCCAAAACCCCAGAACTACATGGGACTTGATTCTTATAAATATAGGATATGTAGGCATTTGCAAAGGTGGAATCTCACTTATCTCTATAAAAACCATGTAGAAAACTTGAGTGTTAAATCGAATATACTTGTAGAATGGGGGTTGAATAAAAGTATAAGTAATCGTGTCTGATAATTGCTCAACTAAAAACAAACGAATGAATCAAACTATTTGTATTAAAAAGATCAAATACAAACTCTACCAAAGGTGTACAAATACCTTTAGTAGCTGCTCTCAATACAAATATCTCTCTCTCTCTCTGTAAAAACCTTAACACTCAAGTTAATACAGACTTTTGCTCGCACACCTATTACAATAATAACGAGAGAGTACTTATAATGCTACCTATCAACTAATAACAAAAAGATTAATGAATACATGGTAATATTCTGCCGTCCAGTTGATAGTTTAATTCCACCAATAGTTTGATTCTTTTCTTCATGCACGCTTCTTGCCATCTTCTGAAAATCAGATCCTATAGAATGGCACTTTCCATTCTGTAGCATCGATACAGTCAGGGTCTATCATAGTCCCTGAAATCCTGTAGTCCGTGATTCACAGTATCTGCTCGAATACTTACAGCTTCTGAATATTTAACAGATGCTAAATCTGAGTTGTTGATGTCAAAACATCTAACAATATAACCAGAATAGAATATATAAAAAATCAATATTTACATGAAGATAATTCACACAAGTACCTCCATTACTCAATCATCAACGATCCTTCTGAACTGTCGGTTGTCTCTGAGAAATTCTTCAAGAAAAGCATCTTCAGTTTTAGCTAAGACTTCACCAACACTCTACTTTAGATCTAACATGTCACCATTATCAGTAATAATCTGATAATGCAGAGCTCTTAGTTTATCTGGCCTATATCTGAAGCGTTTAAGATTTTCAATAGAAACAGAATTATACTCCCCTTCCATAGCTTAATAGAAGACAAATGATCCCCCATCATCAGACTTTATTTCCAATGATTTCTATTTAATCTCTTTGTCTTTTCCCTCAGAATCAACATAATGTATCTTGAAAGGTGGTACACTTTATGTCTTTGCTCCATACAATCGTCTTAGTAACTTATCAATCTCACCAGTCCAATGCATAAGTGATGCATTATAATTCTGAGTAACTTCAGCATTTTTGTGTAACAAGAATCGAACATAAGCTAACTCCTCCTCCTTTTTATGATACATGAATGTAGATAAGTCCATCCATCTCACTCTACCATCAGACAAGAAGTATATTAGAAAAACTTCTTTTTCTTCATTGTCAACCATTCCTCTTCTAGAATCATATTCTTGATATGTCTTCACTTTATGAACAAGCTGTGCAAAAATCAATCTGTTAAGATGTCTTTGAGTCATCTTCTCACCAAACTTATCCAAAAGTGAATGAGGATCAGCCTTCAACTTTGCAACATCTGTGGTTTGCATCTCATTATGACCAAGTCCACTTCTTCCTCTAAGAATTAGAGACTGTAAATTTGGACTCATAGTCCAGTAAGATGGTTCTGAAACTTTTGAATGAACTTGCTCCTTTACCTCAGAAGTAGTAGATTGAACATTTTGTGATTTCACTACCTCCTTCTGTGTAAATCCCACATTCTTCCAATCAATAGTAGTCCCTGACACCACATCTTTCACAACTTGTTCTTGTAGAAGAATTGATGCAGTATCTGGTGCTTGAAGTGTTTTAGCTTTCTTTTACACAGACCCTGAGTGGTTAGTAATTTGCTTTTCCTTAGATCCAGATCGAATAGATCTACCAGCTACAGTGCCTATACCAAGTTTTCATATTCCTTTCCCAACATTCGAACCACCACCACTACCATCACCCTTATCTCTCCTATCGTTACTGTATTTAACAACATCAGTTTTACAAGTATCTCTGATAACTATTCCAGATTGCTTCCTCTTAATTGTTTTTATCTCCCCCTTTTTGACACCAGCAACATTAACTCCAAGAGTCTCAGTGAGAGAACAAATAAGATTCATCAAAACAACCTGATTCTCCATGATAGTGACCTGATTATCTTCTAAAGTTTGAAGTCGAAGATTAACATCAGTCTGAGATTGTCAAATGGCCTCAATATCTTTTAGTTGAGTGGAGTAGTGATCATGAACATATTGGAAGAAACAAAATTCATAGCATCAGTAGTGAGCTGAATTGCAGTATCAATACCAGTAACTTGAGTAGCTAGATCCTGAACAGACTGATTCACTAAAGAAAGACCAGCATCCGAGATTTTATGAATATCAACAAGAAGCTCACTTTGAAAGTTAAATTCAGCATTCTCTCTAGCATGAGCTACTGCTGTAGGATCTGAAACTTCATCAGGATTAATACCATATTTATTAAAGAATTCCAGTTTGTTCTTGGATCTGAAAGATTCAGCTTTGCCAATTTGCATTATCAAGTTAAAAGACTCAAGATCATTAGCGAATTTATCAGCATTTCGATACATACCATCCTTTGGAAAGTACTGATCCTAATTAGTAAAAATCATCCTTTCTTCAGACTCATTTTCAGATAACTCAAAAACATAATCATCAACCAGATTAAGATAATTGAGATGCAAAGGAGTAGCCTTCTCAACAGCATGATCTCTATAATTAGCTTGAATCTTTTGAATAAGTATGAAATTTAGAGAATCAATACTCAACTCATGAGCTTCAACCGAAGTAGATGGCCACTTTTGATCAAAATAACCAAAAGTAGGTTCTCTAACCTTTGCAGATGATGTTGCATGTGAATCAGAAACGATGTAGCATGAAATTCAAGTAAAGGTACTTGAGTAGTATGACTTACAATTGCAACAGGAATATCTGAAACTGAAGAATAAGGAATTATTGCCAAATTTCCAACTTCACTAATATCTTGACCTTCACCAGTATCCTGTATGCTAACAGTCACATACTTGGACTTCTCCACAGAGTGATCAGCTTCTGTAGATGTCTCAATTCTAGCTGAAATTGGAACCACATATAAAGGAACACTAGGATCATTAGGAATATCTTCTGGTACATGTTGAAAAATAGACTGTCTTAGCCTTTCACCCCGTCTGTTGATAATATTTGCAAGCCTTTCCTTTTGTTGCTGAGGTTTTACTTCTGGCTTCGCATTGTGCTTTGCTAAGTCCTGTTTCTCATACATCTTGATAAAAGAATAAGTACCAGCATCCATACCAAGATTCTCAGACCAAGATTCAGGAAAAACCTGATCCCAAAAATCAAATGATGGTTTCCTAATCTCTCTCTCACTATGGGATTGATCACCCATACACTCATTCTCACTTTGGCTTACTAAAGCCAACTCTCTTTTTACCTCTCCTTTTGCCTGGTCCGGAGCTAGCCTCTCAATTTGTGGATCTATGTCCATCTTTTCAAGTGTTTCACTCAAATTTGAAAAAGTGCTCTCATGACCTACAGAAAAATAGGATTTAGGAGAAGTTGTTATACCTAAACTCACATGGAGAGAGGGTTCCTCATATGGCGTGAGCTACAGGAGTGAGCTACTACAGAAAAATAGGATTTCGGAGAAGTTGTTATACCTTTTCTCCATGGAGTGAGCTACTATAGTCCCTGAACCCTCACAAACATCTACTGTCTTCTTAGAGACTACAGGCTCCAGTATACCACTTTTAGGGTCTACACTAGACTCTGTTGCCTTCAGTAAAACTTCACTAGGCACCACAGTTTATGTGTCACCGTCTTTAAGTATTGTTTGCTGAGACACACCCTCAAGGTGGATAGACTCTGACTGAACATTAGTTATTTGATCTTCAAAAAAATCAATCAAAGTCATTCCTCCCATATCATTAGGTATCTCACTTGCAGTTTCAATCATCACAGAAGACCTTTCAGCATCAGCCATCACAGTTCCTGTATCATCCAACCTCTGACTAGATGGTTCTTGTGTTGCAGTGACTGTGACCTGATCTATTCTATTATCCACCACTGGTGCAATAGTATCTCCTGTTGACTGGATTAGTATCTCCTGTTGACTGTATTCCACTATCTACTACCTCTATTTGTTCACCTTGTCCTGGAGCATCTTCAACGATGTAATCTTTATGAAACAAATATGTGGTGTGATTGAACATGATTTGGATAGTACATTATAGGTATCTCATTTAAATTCTTCTCACTGTCCTTCTTTGTAATGTCAGAGAAAATTCTCTTTCTGTAAATAAGAAGGAACACAATGCTGCCTACCAAATCTTGTTAGGACCAAGTTTGATACACATCTGATTTAAAATAATGTGACAATGTTAATTACTCTATTATAAAGCAAACTATATCCAATATGTGAAGTAACAACAGTAATGTGTTCAACAGAGCTACACTTACCAGTAAAGCATTTAGCAAGTTGGTCAAAGAAGAAAGACCATTCTTTTCTAAGAAAAGGTCTTCTTAACTGGCTCATGTTATCTAAAGATCCATTATAACCTAATTCTGATAACATAGCTCTAACATCATCATCAGATGGTTCATTAGAAAAATTCATACTTACAGGTAAGTGAAGTACTGAATTGACAACAGATTCAGTAATATCATAAGTATCTTGCCTTAAGTGTAGAACAATCTTACCTGGTCGACCATGAACAGGATCAACTACCTCAGCATTCTCCCAAACTTGTAAAATAGCAGCTTGATTAATCTGTGGAGATGCTGTCAATGCATAATGCAATGGTCCAATAGCCATAAAATCCATAACTGGGTGAAAATCAGTTGACACCCCTTTCTTGTGGGTGATTGCAACAACATGATTGTTTGTCATAAAATCAAAGTCACCAAACTTGAAAGCTACTGACTTGGGTAGTCTCCTTTGAGCAGCCATTGATTTTTGATCTCAAAAGAACTTAAGAAATCTTGAAAAATATTAGTTAATTTGAGAACTTGAGGGAAAGTTTTTCGCCTTAGAGAATTTGAATGTATAGAAAGCAATAAACAATCAAAGTCTCAAAATAAAGAAATATTCAAAAGTTATTCAGACCCACGAACCCACGTTCACACGTAGATTGACAGTTGGCAACCCCTAAAAAGTGTAATTAACCACGATTTTTTGAAATTTTGGCAATAACATTAGAAAGGATGGATCTCGACCTCCGTACGGTTGGGTCATCGAGAAATAAGTTTTAAAAAATCGAAACAGGAAACCCAAACGAAATCCTGTTTAGGGGTTCGAGACAAACTACTAGTTGACCGTTAAATTACCAAATCAAATAATTTTTTTATTTTCTAAAATTTTAGCAATAAAATTAGAAAGGATGGTTCTTGACCTCCGTATGGTTGGGTCCTCGAGAAATAAATTTTAAAAAATTGAACACGAAACCTGGACGAAACCTTGTTTAGGGGTTCGAGTCAAACTACTGGTTGACCGTTAAATTACAATATCAAATAATTTTTTTATTTTTTCAAATTTTGGCAATAACATTAGAAAGGATGGATCTTGACCTCCGTACGATTGGGTCCTCGAGAAGTACATATTTTTTTAATTCAAAATGTCTAACCCTAAACTATCCCTAAATCATAAGTAAAAATCCTAACTCAAGCTTCGATTAGTGACACTCTTTCGTTTTCTAAATGATATCGATTTTTTACAAATTATTTTTTACCCAATTTTTTTTCTATGCTTCCTCACACTAAAAAAAATATTTCATTAAAAACTTATAATTTATTCATATATCTCGATATTATTTATTTATTTTTTGTTATAATTATATTTTTACAAAATAAAAAAAAATATGAATGTAAGTCTCAATCAACTATTTTTTGCTCTACACTTCTAATATGAATAGATTGTTATGCCCGTAGAGTTTGATAAACAAAAAGCGCGATAATCAATCAACAAAAAGCAAAACAAATTTTTTAATTTCTTTTTTTCTATGTTTTCCTACCATTATTGGTAGGACATGTGTAACTATTTTTTATTATTTTATTAACTGATCAAAACCTACCAATTTTGGTAGGTTTTGATGTGAGCGGGAAATTCAACTTTTTCACGAAATTTTTGGCTGAAACTTACTGATCAAAACCTACCAATATTGGTAGGTTTTGATGTGAGCAGGAAATTCAACTTTTTCACGAAATTTTTGGCGGAAACTTACTGATTAAAACCTACCAATATTTTTAGGTTTTGATGTGCGCGAGAAATATATTAATAAGGACTTTTATATTTTTCCTAATTAATACCAATAATTATAAATATATTAAAAAAATGTCATTTTACACAAAACAAAGAGCTGTATGTAATTAATATATAAGAAAAAAATTGGACATTTTTCATTTTAAATCAAGAAATAAACAAATTAATTTGAAAATGAAGAAAATTATTATTTTCGTCATAATGCTATTTCCCACCAATATTGGTAGGAAATAGCCCCAGATGAAAAAAAAAGTTGGTCGCTAGGATTCAAACCTTCGACCACTTCCACAATGTACTAGCATCTTACCATTGAGCTGGGATCCAATCCGGTTTTATGCATACAAATTATATATAAGGGTATTCCCACAACATATATTATTTTTCGTGATAAGGCTATTTCCTACCATTATTGGTGGGAAATGACCCTGGGAAAGTGACTTTATTTTTATTTTTAAGAAATTGTTTATTAATTTGAAAAATGTGAAGGCTGATGATGTGGAATGTGGGGTCCTAATTGGTCCAAAATGCTGCCAAAACCTACAAATATTGGTAGGTTTTGATGTGCGAGGGAAATTCAAATTTTTCAAAAAAAATTGGCGGAAACTTACTGATCAAAACCTACCAATATTGGTAGGTTTTGATGTGCGCGGGAAATTCAAATTTTTCACGAAATTTTTGGTGGAAACTTACGTGGCTACTTACGTGGATGGTGGGGTATCATCATAGTCAAAACCTACCAGTGTTGGTAGGTTTTGATTTCCTACCAAAAATTGGTAGGAAATGGCTCTCGTAAAATTACATTATTATTTATTTTTTGAAATTGTTTATTAATTTAAAATATGTGAGGGATGATGATGTGGAAGGTGGGGCCATTTTTCAGTTAAATTGTGACCAAAACCTACCAAAGTTGGTAGGTTTTGTTTTCCTACCAAAATTTGGTAGTAATTGCTGCTTGCGTGTACAAAATTTGGGTTCCACGGGTACGATTTCCTACCAACTCGAACGTTGGTAGGAAATACTCACTCATTTCCTACCAATTTTTTTGGTATGTTTTATGTGGTAGGTTTTGGCCGTTTTTGTTGTAGTGAGACGACGATGATGTAGAGGACAAGGAGGATGAGGAGGAAGATGAAGAAGAAAGCGGAGGTGACGACGGTGATGATGAAGACGATGATGGTTTTGACGAAATTGAATAATGTTTGTAAACTTAGTTTTGATGCTTTTCACAAAGTTGAGTATTAATGTTGTTTGTGAACATTTAAATTCGTAGCATTTATGTTTGTATGTTTAATTATGTTTTTATGAAGTTGAATGGTGTGGTGAATATGTTGTTTTTTAATGTTGAATGGCTTGGTGGTGATTGCAATATTGAAATGTAATGAAATGGAATGGCTTAACCAGCAATTTTTTTCTTTAAAAACCCAGAAAACCAACTGAAATAATACATAACTGACCGCTTTTTACCTTTCTATTCCCAGAAAATCGACCGAAATAATACATAATCGACAGTTTTTTACCATTCCTTTCCCATAAAACCGACCAAAATAATACATAACCGACTGTTTTTTACCATTCTATTTCCAGAAAATCGACCGTCTGCCTTTATAAATGGACGGTTTTAAATAAAAAAATGAATAAAGGCTAAAAAATTAAATAAAATAGAAAAAAACCAAATTTTTTTTCAGAATTTATACATACCCACGTAGTCATACCAAGTTATATTCCTAATGTTAATTAATTTTTTAATTTATTTTACAAATTAGTTAAAAATGGGGAAAATATCATAAAAAATGGAAAATTAGTGAAAAATATTTTTCCCCCTGAAATTTTGGAAATAACATTATAAAAGATGGATATTGACTTCCGTAAGGTTAGGTCATCGAGAAATATTTTTAAAAAAATTGAAACCCTAAACCTTGACGAAACCCTATTTAGGGTTCTAGTCAATGTACTAGTTGACCGTTAAATTAGCAAACCACATAAATTTTTTTTTTCCTTAAAATTTTTCCAGTGACATTAAAAAGGATGGATCTTGACTTCCGTAAGGTTGGGTCGTCGATAAATATCTTTTAAAAAAGCGAAACACGAAACCCTAAACATCGTCATTGTTTAAAATTTTAATTTGAGTTATTCGACCCGTTTCTTTTTCCATTGCTGCTGCTACTACTACTACTACTACTACTAATATTTTTAGTTGTTTTTTAGTGTTCATAGTGAGTATGCTAATCTTTTATCCAAAGATTGACATTTTTACGAACTACTTAAAATGAGGGAAAATTCAAATTATTAGAAAATTATGTAATATTAATCACAAAAATAATTAGCATGAATAGTTGGATGTGTATAAATTTTAAATTAAATATAGGATTTTTTTTTTCCTATTTTTATTCTATTTTTTCCCTATATTTATTCTATTTTTTTCTTTTCACGGTAAAACCGACCGAATTGACGTATAACTGACCGATTTTTTTTTGGTGGAAAAATTTTCGCGAAAAGTCAAAAAACACGCCCTTGTCCAAATTTTTGTGCCACACTAACCAATGATATAACCGACCGACAGATCAGTCCCAACTAAAATCCTTTTTAGTTTATGTATCAGTATAAATAAAAAAGAAACCCTCCCCCTTCACTTTATCTCTCTCTCTTCTTCTCTTCATCTCTTCCTTTTAATACAAACCTTTTAATACAAACTAAAATACATTCAAACTCAGTCCGTTCAAGTGAAAATGGCGCTTACCCGTGCAAACTCAGTCCGCTCCCAACTAAAATCGGTCCGTTCAAGTCGACCCCAAACTTCCTCTTCTCCATTTTGTGTTGATGTAAGCTTCTTGTAACTCTTCCTCTTCTTCAAAGTATTGTTATATTCCATTTTGTGCCTTTAATCAGTCCGTTTTATTCTCTTGTTTGTATTGTTTGCTTTTAATTATGTGTTTTTTGTTTGTTTGTTTATTTTTTCATAGTTTAATTTATTTGCTCCCATTTGAAATTCATGCATATATCTTCTCCCATTTGTTTATATATTTGTTTATTTGAAATTGGATTTATGGGTTTATGGGTTCAATTTATAGGTTTGGTTAATGGGTTTAATTGGAAAGCTTCGATTTATGTCATATAAAGATAGAAAAAAATTTGATTGTGGTATATGCAGGTATGTATATGTGATATTTTCCTGTTTTTGCATGCACGTATCGGTCGGTTATCACATGAACTTATATTTTGCTCAATTTAAGGTCAATATCGATTTTCCCCTAAGTTCTTATAATTAATTAATTGTATACGATATTGACTTGTATTTGGATTGAAGGTCATGTATTTGTAATTACTTCGATTTTGTATACGAAATTGTATTTGAATTTAGAGTTAAATATGGATTGTTTACTTATATGTTCAATTTGCTTATGTTTGTGTACTTATCGTTAAATAAATAAGATATTATGTTTGTGTACTTATGTTCGATTTTCTTTCCACGTTTATGTTCGATTGGTTTGTGTACTTATGTTTTTTTTAATTTTAGGTGCTCGGTTGGCTAGTGATTATCATAATGGTTTCAATGATCGTGTGTATGATGGCACGTAAGGGAAGGGAAAGCAAGTTGAAAAAGATAAGGGCATGGGCAAGGGTAAACAAGATGCAAGCAAGGGAAAGGGAAAGGGCAAGGTGAAAGGTAAAGGGAAGAGCAGCACGTTGGCATTGAGAGATGAGCCAACGGATACGGATACGGGCGATGAAGGAAGGGCAACGGACCCGACGATTGGAATAATGACAGCTATAGAGGCACGCCAGTGGCGAGGAAGGAGGGCTCGATCACATTCAAGTGGAATTTATGGAGCTAATCAGCCTCTTGAACCAACACGTATCAATATCTCTGATGGACAGTAAGCCTCATTATCCAGTGTTATGTTTCTTTCACTTTGTCATTGTAGTGCAATTAATCTTAATATATATGCTCAATATATGCTAAATGCGCAAGTACTTATTCTTACTTATTTAATATGCTACATGTAGTATTGAAGATGATACCGCAAAGAAGACTTTGCTCGGGATGATTCGTGAGAGGTGGCCAATGGGTCATTACACCTTCAGTGAGATCGATGCGGCTATCCAACACTACACCATAAAACACCTTTTGCAACCAACTCTGAAAAAAAAACTCAAAAATCGTTGCTATTGCCTCAAAAAAGTTTGAAATTTCAAAGCTATTGTAACGATTTTAAACGCGTTGCAATTGAATTAAGAAATTTTTGCGTTAGACAAAACTTGATATCAATCGCAATGATATTAGAAACCATTGCTGTAGAGCCATAAATTTGGGCCAAAAGTATTGGCGGGCTAAGGCGGGATATGTGAAATATTTTGCTCGGGCTCATAAAACAAGTCGGACTACTAAAAAAAAAGAAAAATAAAAAGAAAAACACTTAGATAAAAACACATATACAAAAACACAAACGCACATTCAGACAATAAACCTAAGAGCGAAAGAGGGGAAATAGATGAACTAGGGGATTAGGGAAAGAGCGGAATTAGGGTTCAAGCTTGAAGGTTCAAGCTCGACAAACACTCAAGCTCGAACAAGCTAGGTGTGTTATCTCTCTAATCGATTATTAATGCATTGATTAATTGGGGATTAATTGGGTTTATGTTTTGTGTTATAATTGGGGCTTAATTGGGTTCTTGTTTTATGTTATCACTCTGCATCTTTATCTCTCTCACTCTATCATTTCTGTGTATCTTTATCTCTCTCACTCTATCTCTCTGCGTATCTACGGGTTATAATCAGATTTTAATTTTTATTTAATAATTTTGATTTTATTTTAATTTCTTGTTTATAGAAATTTTAGATTTTACTTGTTTGGGCTACTGCGTTCTTTTGTTTTGAATTTACATTTATAATATTTTTTGTTTTTTGTGTTGATTTTATGCTCTGTCATATTGGCTTTGTTTTTATACTCTGGGGATGTTATTTATTTGTTTTTATTTGTTTAGCAAAGGAGTTACTAAATTACTTTGTTTATTATGATTTAATACTGTCTTTGTTGAAACTTCATTGACATTGGCTCAGATAAATAGGTTGTTCCAATGTTTGGATCAGATTAGTAGATGATGCAAAGCTCATTTGTCTTGCTGATTGTTTTTGTTGGAAGATAAAATTTATATGAATGTCTCTAGTTCTTGCATATTTAATATATTTCCTCTTCATTTCTGTCCTACGTTGAAGGTATATGTTTTTCTGGTTTATTGTCCCCGGAGGCAAGTTCACATTTGCTTATTTCCTTCAGGTAATGTTCTGTCATTTCTGTCAGTGAAAGGAGTTGATTTCATATGAAAGTCTTATCACATTCTTTTTAATGTTGTCCACATAAGACCCCTTGTCAAACCAACAAGAATAATATTGGATATCACTGACTTAAGGTATTCGTGGCATGACTTTGTATCCAAAAGTAAGTTCACTGTTCTAGTCCTTTCCATTTATTGTACATACTGCAAACATTAATATTTCTTTACTTGTGAATGGTAGGTGTTGGGTGTTGGTTTTGTAGTATAATTAGATAAGGAAGCCCAATCTTTGTTTCTGTGAAGTTATCAAATGTATGGTGCATACTCTATATTTGTTTAGGTTAACCTATAGCTCACTTTCTTTCATGATAGAGCTTTTGGAACTATAGGTGAAATGGGGAGCATGTTTTATTTTCTTAACAGATTGCATTTATAGCTTCTCGACTAATCTTGTGCCTGGCGGAACTGGCATGGTTGGCAAATGATTATGCACATGTCAGAATCAGATTATGTATTTTTTTTATGCATTGCAACGAACCTATACTAGCTTAGACATCCATGTTGGGCAGTCTTACTCCTTCTTGGTTACTATGAACCAGAATGCTAAAAATGATTATTACATTGTAGCAAGTGCAAGGCTTGTTAATCAATCACTTTGGCAGAGGGTTACAGGTGTTGCTATATTGCACTACTCAGAATCTAGACAGAAGGCAGCTGGTCCTCTTCCTGATCCTCCACATGATGCTTTTGACAAATCATTTTTGGTGAACCAAGCATTATCGATCAGGTTTGCTACATGTCGTTTAGCTTACTATTGATTACTGAACCTATGTAATTCAGATTATTATCTTAGTTTTGAGCATCCTATTCTTACGCAACTAATTTTTTGAGGATCAAATTGAAATTATATCTTAGTAACTACAGGTGGTCATATTTTGAGCATAAAAGAAACAAACGGTTAGTTACTGGCTCTGAATATCATTCTTTTCCAACTAAAATTGAGACACTCACTTTAATTCTGATACAAAGCAGACTAACATTCTTGGAATTGGACATTCTTCTGGAAAATTAGGAGTTGGTGGATCTGCAATTGAAGAATCCAGATTGAAAGCACCAGCAGCTGTCTCAGCTGAAGATTTCAAGTCTCCCAACCCCTTTTTTGTCCTTGCTATGAAACAATCATACCTAGATGGTAAAGGGCGTTGCATCGTAAAATAAACAACCTATACAAATCTCTAATTACTAATATTGCCTATGTTCTATGTATGAACTTAGTCGTATTGACTTGGATAAAATTATATGGGAATCGCGATATGATCTAAACAAAGAGTTATGGGGAGCTAGGAGATTTAAATTTTATTTCTTGTTGATAAAAGAAGGAGACTGTTAGTTACTGGCTCTAAGCATCTCTTCTTTCAAATTAAAATAGCTTCTCATTTTAATTTGAAGCAACTTGCATTCCTTTGTTTTATTTTCTCGATTTTTCAGATATCATTGTATTTTGGTGAATTTACTGCTCTATATGTTGTTTGGCTGATGCATTCTGTAAACCTAATGTTTTTAGGCAAAGAAAATAAGGTACTGCCAAGGGTTAAAACTGAAGCGAAGGAAGCTAGAGAGCTTACGTCACTTAACACTTTCACATCCAAATACCCTTTTTTCAGAGTAAAAGCATACACCCATCTTCCTTGTGTGGTCCAAACTTGGTAACATTCTCCATCCTTGGTAAGTTTTACAGTTGATTTGAGCTAGCTTTTGGATCATGTAGCCAGTATACATGAAGGGCTTTTATTATTCTACTACTCATCCAAATTGTATTCTCAACAAAAAGAGGAAAGAGGAGAAATTTTAAAGAAATATATATAAAAGAAGAGTGTGGTTTATTCAAAGTCTCACAAATTCATGTTATTCTTCAATATTTTCCTTGCAGAGTTTGCCGCAAAAATTTATAAAGAGATATATAACTCGGACAGTTGCACTGTTACCCTCCAAATTTCGGATAGAAGAACGTGGTTGGTTAAGTGAAAATTTCATAATTCCTGTTCCAAATTCAGTGTTGACGATGGAGATGAGACTGATGCAGATGATCATCATGAAGAGGAAGAAGAAGAGGAAGCGGAAGAAGAAGAGGAGAAAGCGCTAGAGGAAGATGAAGAGGAGGAAGCGCTAGCACCATGATGACTCAATTTATGCAATGTTTAACCGGCCACTAAATTGGTCTATTAATTATGTATTACAAAGTCAGATTGTGTCACTTGAACTTGATCATTTTATGTATTGATGTTGGAACTGCAGTATTACTTGCTGCTTGGTTGGTTGGTTATGAAATACCAATTAAAATTGGTGGATATTTATAAAATCTAAAGGCCATGCCAGATTTTTTTTCCAGTGTTGCAATAGTTACATAAATGTTGCCATATATGTCATATTCTTTAAAATATTTCATTGCATTTGATTCAAAATACGTTGCAATTGGGCATGTATTGCAACAATTAACACAAAACAAATCGTTACAAAAAGTAAGCCATAGCTCCTCCAAGCTATTGCAATGGTGTTAAACTTGTTGCTATAGCCCTTAAATCGTTGCCATATACCGTAATTGCAACAATAATTCAACGTTGCTATATGGTTCTAAATTCGTTACCATAAGGTACCTATGGCAACCAGAGCAAACCTTACGCCTGATTTTTCAATAATCGTTACCATAGACCCTATTGTAAAGAATATAGGGCATATTGCAACGTATTTCAGTGGTTGCAAAAGGTGTTTTATGGTGTAGTGCAAAGTGGTTGGACGATAGGGTTGATGTGTTTTTTGTATTTAAAATGATATTAATTTTTTTATTATGTTTTGTTTCGTGATTTGATTATGAAGTTAATTTGATCATGAATCTGACCTTATCATTTGTTCCTATTTTGTAGAATTTTTATAAGCATCAAAGGGGACAAAGTCGTAGGAAATCAAGAAAGATTGTTGAAGATCACATCAAGAAAACAATAAAAAGGACTATGAATGAGCTTAATAGGAGAGTTGAGATAATGGCAAGGGAAAAGGGGGTTTATAAATTGTCCTTAAAGCTCCGTATTGGTCCGAGACGTTTTGGAAGGATCTTGTTAAATATTGGGAGGCAAATGAAGGGTACTTGCATAGGGCAAAGGTTGGAGCCGACAATCGCCAACGTGTTGAAAGGTTGCATAGCGTCGGTGCTCGATCATTCAACTCGGTGAAAGCGGTAATAAAATTTAAATATGCACAAACACATACACACACATAAGGTTATTTCATATTATAAAGAACTATGTATACTAATATAAGATATTTTATTATTTGGAAGGAAATGACGAGAAAAAACAAAAAGCCTCCAACTAAACTTGAGGCATGGGACAAATGCCACCAGAAAGTTGGTTCCGATCCGAATAACCCTGCCTACACTACTCCGGCCGCCATGCGCATCACGGTAATCTTATTTTATGTACAGTATAAGCATATTTTTGTCTACACTACCCGGTCTACACATACAATGCATGTTTGTATTAATTATAAGCATTAAAAAGTTTAATGTTCTAATTAAACTTGAATTAATGTGTAGGAATGATATGCCTCTATTCTTGAGCGTATGCTGGTGGAGGTGACTCAAACGGGTGAGAGGGATGAGCCATGGGATTGGTGGATGGAAGCAACGGGGGTCCCCGAAGGGGAAAAACCCAAAAAAAATTATGTTATTGGATTCCCCAATGTTCGAGCTAGTGATCTACTGCCTACCCTAGCTACACGCTATAGGGATTCCACCCGAGGCGAAGCCGGCTCATCCTCATCCGATCTGACACAACATGGCACCATCCCTGACAATGTTTATCTCTCGATCGTGAGAAATGTTCTTACGGAGATCTGTGCCAACCCTGATCGATTTGCTCGTCAACTATCCGATCAAGAGATCTACACATTTGCATGCACCGCCCTCGAGGCCTCCGATCCATCTGCCGATCCAAGTCAAAGGCTGCAATGGAATAATCTCATTGGCGGTGAGATTGTACACATTGTCGGGACCTTAATTGAGGATATTGTCCAAAAAATCGAAGCTCAAGTTCAAGCGGTAATGGTCTTTCCTTTTGGTTTTATTTTTATCCATTAATGATATTTATATGTTCTTACTTTTTAATTGGTTGGTTATATGTGTGCATAGGCAAAGGATCGGCTTGCATTGGAAGAAGAAAAGGATTATACCTCCGAGGATGAGGATATGGGTGGCGGTGAAGACGGTGGTGAAGACGGTGGTGATGGCGCTGGTGATGATGGTGGGGAAAAGGGTGAAAAGATGGTCATCAATCATCCGATGTTTCTTTGTCGGATCATTAGGTTTTTAATTGTCATCGGTTTTTAAGAACTTGTTTTTTATCTAATCCGTTTGTAAGTTTGAATGACTAGAAAATTTGGAATGTTTGTATGAACGTGGTTTTTATAATTGTTGGAATGATCGAACTTATAAAATTGGTTTTTATGTTTAATTATGTTATTATGAAGTTGAATGATGTGGTGAATGATCTGAGTCCTGGCAAAACCTGCAATTTTTTTTTTAAAAAAGCCCAGCAAAACCGACCGACATATCTTATAACCGACCACTTTTTACCATCTAATTACTAGAAAATCGGCCACAACAATACATAACCGACCAGTTTTTACAATTCCATTTCCAGAAAACCGACCATGTTCTTCATGGATGGTCGGTTATAAGTGGTCGGTTATGATAATTAACAGACCTTCTAGGATTAAACCGACCGATTGTGCACATTTGACTATGGTCGGTTATATATGACAGTCAAATTTTTTTTTATTTTCTATTAAGTCATAACCGACCATTTGTTCAATTTTGACTATGATCGGTTATATGTACCAGTCAAATTTATTTTTCCTTTTTAATAAGTCATAACCGACCAAACTTGGTCGATTATATTTGCTGACGTTTGCAGACACGTGGTGACACGTGTCGAGAACTGACCCCACATTATGGAATTTGTAAAGATACATAACCGTCCGATTTGTTGGTCGGTTATGTCTGTTAAACCCGACAAAGTGACATAACCGACCAGTCTTAAACCGACCATCCATTTTGGATGATTTTAGTTGATAAACCTACCGATATCGTTTATAACCGACCATTTATGACGGTCGGTTTAAATCTGTTTTCTTGTAGTGAATACAAGCCTAAATAAATATATACACGTACAGTAGAGGATTGTTGTGATGCCTAGTCTATAATAACATCTTGCATCATCATTTCATTACTTGAAAGATCTTTAAATACTCTTGCTACAAAACACTCTCTAAACAGCTCCCTCTGCCTCGGCTGCGGAGCAAGGGTTAAACCCAGGTTTTTTTAATATATATATATATATAAATTTAGAAAAAAAAAACAAGTCTTGTGATATATTCAACAAGAATTTTAGAATATTTATTAACTTTTATGGTTTACTGATATCCAATTAGCATTTATAAAATCGTTTAGCAACGGGGTTGAATTTAAATTATTAATTTTGAATTTAAAATACAAATTTTGATAAACTGGATGTCCCAATTAAATTGATATTATTGGATAGTATCAACTACAAATGTCATATCTTTTAAACCATATATTTTTTAAAACTGAAAAATATTTTTTTTTAAAACAAATGTAATTTTCTAAATTTTTTTCATTTTTTCAGAAAAACAATTTTCTAGAATACCAAAAATATCCCTATCAAATTTTGAAAAAAAATTCAAACTTAAAGGAGTTAAAAATTGCTAACGGAAAAAGTGCAAATTGAAGCGAAACGAGATGCAAAGTGCCGAAGTTCATAATGTAAGATCAAATCGAAAAAACATTCAAGAAGTGCAAAGTACAATTTACTCTAAAAGAAAGAGAATACATTAAAACAAACTTCCACAAAAAACCACTTTCAAATTCATTTACACTGATAAAATAAACACAAGATGACAAAAATTAAACAAAATCAAAGAGCCTTATAAAACACCTAGCTATTTTTAAAAATCACAAGGACCTAACCAAAACACGAAAATGGTCTGTAATCTCATATTAATAATTAAAAAGTGAGCTTAATTGTAAAGAAATAGACATCACCCTCCTAATTTGTCAACCAAGATGATAAAATTATTGCCTTCCTACTTTTTCTCTTGAATTTTGTTCTCAGCGGAGAAATTTTCATTAGATATTCTTACAGTTTCTCTCTTCCGCTTCCTTTGGAAGGTGTATTTGAAAAGTTGCAAAGAAGAACAACTTTTACTTGTAGTGTCAATGGTTTTGGGCTCAGGCGATGGAATAGGCCTATTATAGTCACTAGTTTTAGTACTAGTTTCTGCACACTTTTGGGGAGTAGGGTCTTCACTAGGCTGATGTACAAATTTAGGATCAACCGGAGTCTCAAGCAGCTTCCGGAACAATCTTTCAGGAATTTTCTTGCTTTAGGCAAACTTTTTCTTCCTGTACTTTGTATTCATAGCAGATTTAGCTGCTTTAAGTATCAACTCAAAAGTCTGAACTGTCGGTTGTCTCTGAGAAATTCTTCAAGAAAAGCATCTTTAGTTTTAGCTAAGACTTCACCAACACTCTGCTTTAGATCTAACATGTCACCATTATCAGTAATAATCTGATAATGCAGAGCTCTTAGTTTATCTGGCCTATATCTGAAGCGTTTTAGATTTTCAATAGAAACAGAATTATACTCCCCTTCCATAGCTTGATCCCCCATCATCAGACTTTATTTCCAATGATTTGTATTTAATCTCTTTGCCTTTTCCATCAGAATCAACATAATGTAGCTTGAAAGGTGGTACATTTTCTCTCTTTGCTCCATACAATCTTCTCAGTAACTTATCAATCTCACCAGTCCAATGCATAGGCGATGCATTATAATTCTGAGTAACTTCAGCATTTTTGTGTAACAAGAATCGAACATAATCTAACTCCTCCTCCTTTTTATGATACAAGAATGTAGATAAGTCCATCCATCTCACTCTGCCATCAGACAAGAAGTATATTAGAAAAACTTCTTTTTCTTCATTGTCAACCATTCCTCTTCTAGAATCATATTCTTGATATGTCTTCACTTTATGAACAAGCTGTGCAGAAATCAGTTTGTTAAGATGTCTTTGAGTCATCGTCTCACCAAACTTATCCAAAGTGAATGAGGATCAGCCTTCAACTTTGCAACATCTGTGGTTTGCATCTCACTATGACCAAGTCCACTTCTTCCTCTAGGAATTAGAGACTGTAAATTTTGACTCATAGTCCAGTAAGATGGTTCTGAAACTTATGAATGAACTTGCTCCTTTACTTCAGAAGTAGTAGATTGAACATTTTGTGATTTCTCCACCTCCTTCTTTGTAAATCCCACATTCTTCCAATCAATAGTAGTCCCTAACACCACATCTTTCACAACTTGTTCCTGTAGAAGAATTGATGCAGTATCTGGTGCTTGAAGAGTTTTAGCTTTCTTTGACACAGACCCTAAGTGGTAATTAGTAATTTGCTTTTCCTTAGATCCAGATTGAACAGATCTACTAGCTACAGTGCCTATACCAAGTTTTCCTATTCCTTTCCCAACATTCGAACCACAACCACTACCATCACCCTTATTTCTCCTATCGAACTGTCTTTAACAGCATCAGCTTTACAAGTATCTCTTATGACTATTCGAGATTGCTTCCTCTTAATTATTTTTATCTCCTATCGTTACTGTCTTGAACAGCATCAGCTTTACAAGTATCTCTGATGACTGTCTTTAAAAGCACGAAGCTCACGAACCCTAACCACAATTCGATAACCCTACTTTTTATTCCACAACACCGACCATTTATGACAGTCGGTTTAAGTCTGTTGTCTTGTAGTGAATACATGCTTAAATAAATATATACACATACAGTAGAGGATTGTTGTGATGCCTAGTCTATAATAACATCTTGCAACATCATTTCATTACTTGAAAGATCTTTAAGATACTCTTGCTACAAAACACTCTCTAAATCAGACTTCAATAATATATTCAAGAAGGATTGATTGACTGAATATGGATATTAAGAATAAATGTGGGATTATTAAGTTATGATTTCATAAAATCCAACAAGTCTTGTGATATATTCAACAAGAATTTTAGAATATTTATTAACTTTTATGGTTTACACTACTGGAAATAAGTCAATAGACATCAGTTCTAGGCCGATGTAAAAAAGTTCAAAACCGATGTCTAGGTGGGTGTTGTTAAAAGTCCATGTTTTTTACATCGGTTCTGGGCCGATGTTAAAAAGGACTTATTACAGCGGTTTTTAACCGATGTGAATAGTTGTCAACAACATCAATTTTTAAATCAGAACCGATGTCTCAACCCCAGTACTACATCGGTTCTGCTTAGAACCGATGTTGTAAAGTGTATACTACATCATTTTTTAACCGATGTAAACTAGAGCCATGAAATTGCAAAATTAGACATCAGTTTTTAGGTGATGTGTTAAAGGATCAAATTGATGTCTGTTTATACCTAAATTATGTGCCCAAAAATTTACCAAAATCAACATTGCATTCAAATGGAGTTATATACCACCAAAGTTAGCAATACACAAACATTCACCCAAAAGCATAATTCATACAATCTACTACTACACCAACTACTAATAACAAACAAACAAACAAACAAACTCCTCAACTACTAATAATTTGAAACTTAACATTACTATATAAACTTCACACAGCTAAAGCTAAAGAAAGGAGACACTTTGACCACCAAAAAGGTTCATCTTCTTCCGCCAGTTCCCACTCGTGGTTTGGCCTTTCCAATTTTCTAGAACTCAATACAGCAACCCACCCCAGAACTTGCAAGGATCATCCATGAAGTGTCGTTGTCAAGCAAGTAGAGGAAGACAACTAACTAGCAAAAGAAGCTTAGAATAACTGATTTTATCGAGAGTCCTTCCATGGATTTGTTTTTGTTCCAAAATTGAATATCTGCGCAGAAGAGAATTTAAGGTCATAAGTTATAAGGAGTAAAAGATGCTAAGCACGGTGGCTGCTCCTAATGTAGCGTTGTCTTTCAGGCGGAGTATAATGACAAAGGGATACTACAGCTACTAGTGGGACTTGCTACGAAATATGGGCTTTTTGTACTTGCTATTATGGGACTTGGGTTGCATTACTGATTGCGGAGTTTGTTCCAGGAAAATGTATGCAGATTCTGTTTGTTAGGAAAAATTGAAAAATGGATTGGTAGCATTTTTTTGTATTTTCTCTATTTTTTTCCTTTCTTTTGTTAAGTACAACGCTCTTAGCTGGTAATTCCGGATTTTATTTCCTTCATGTTGCTTGTCAGTTTTCATTAGATTTTAAGTATCATTTACCTCGAAGGCCAAAATTTATCTTTTTCAACCTTCAATGCAATTGGCCCCATCCAAAATATACCTATCAAAACTGCGTATGCTAGTAAAGAAGTCATTTCTGAAAAAGCAATCCAGTCACTGGACATTATTATATTCCAGAGGCAGCTTTAAGGGTTAAAGATGGTTAAGCTAAATTTCCAACAAATAAAAAATATTAAGAATTAATATATGAACACAATTATGCAAGTGATTGTTTGTCACAAACAGATATAATAATTTAAAACTATTTTTTCATGTTAAGAAAGTGGCAATAGATGTTACAATTAATCACAAAAAGTTACCTGAAAATTAGATAGTTGCTCTTTGGTCAATTTTTTAGTTAAAGTGGTAGCCACAACAGCATTGTTAAGCTCCTGCAGCTTCTGAACGGAAGCAAGTGCTCTGTTTACCAATGTCATTATCACTAAAATTGAAGTTGCAAGACGAATCCCACAATTCAACATTACCTTCTGGCATACACTATATATATGCCAACCTAAATATGGAAACAAGACAAAAAATTAATATCGACGTTAAAGGAATTAAAGCAGGATGATATGCCTTCGGACAAGCCCTAACAACACCACAGCACATAATTAGCAAACAAATCAATCACAAAGTATCCCAATTAGTAAAAGCTTAATTATTCCAAATCGAATCGCAAAGCATCTAATCAGATCAAACAACACTAAATCAAAAGCTAATGATGAGAACTTACAGAAGAACATCGATTATGTATGTGGACTGAGAATAGATTGTAAACCTATTCAAGAAGGTGGCACATGCTTCTTTCCTGATACTGTTCGAGCTCATGCTGCCTACGCCTTGAATGCATACTACCAGGCTACATGAAGGAATGGTTACGACTATGATTTTGCTCAAACTGCAGTCACCACCAATAACAACACCACCCAATTAAAGAACCAAGAAACCAAAAACAAGAAACGCACACAACCTGTTCGACAAAATGCCTTACCTAAAAAACATAAAAAAATGAATTACCTTAGTACCGGGAGCATACTGATGAATCTCCAAGAACCAATCAAGCTCCAAATCCAAATCTATGAAAATAAGAGATAATTAAAATCTCTTATTGTGAGATTTTCTCTTATTGTCAAAAGAAACTTGACATTCACTGAAGTGAATGTCCTTGTCCTTGCAGCGAGTCGTGCTGTTTCCCTTCTTGACGCCATTGAACACCAGTTTCTTAACTCCCCGCAATCACTTTCTCACAAAAAAGTAGCTATCGATTAAACAACAAATTACACAACAGTGAGTGTGTGTTAGTGTGTATATATCTTATATTGCTATCGATTTTGAGTATGAATCGATTAATCTATTAACGAGATTATCAATCTTGAAACTCATATAAATATTGAGATTAGAAAAGGGGGTTTTGAAATCAAGGGTTTGAATTTGGGGGCTTGTAAGCTAGGGTTTGAATTTGGGGCTTGTAAACTAGGGTTCTTTAAATTAGCTAGTTTGTGAGTGAATTAGTTTGAGGGATAGATGAAATGTAATTAGTTTGAGTTTGAGGAACGGGAGATAGGAAAGTCTTAAGAGGGAAATGAAAAATAGAAACGGGGAAATGTTTCTAAGTAATTAGAGGAAAAGTGGGCTGAGAGAAAAGATTCGTATGTTTTTTATTTTTTTAAAAAGTAGTTAAGACAACGGTTTAAAGTGCAACTGATGTCTAAAACCTACTTTAACATCGTTTATAGTAAAACCGATGTAAAACATACCTTTAACATCGGTCAGAAACGCAACCGATGTTAAAGGAGTGATGTCTATTAACAGTTTTGACGTAGTGTTACTCATATCCAATTAGCATTTATAAAATGGTTTAGCAACGGGGTTCAATTTAAATTATTAATTTTGAATTTAAAATACAAATTTTGATAAACTGGATGTCCCAATTAAATTGATATTATTGGATAGTATCAACTACAAATGTCATATCTTTTAAACCATATATTTTTTAAAACTGAAAATTTTTTTTTTTTAAAACAAATGTAATTTTCTAAATTTTTTTCATTTTTTCAGAAAAACAATTTTCTAGAATACCGAAAATATTCCTATCAAATTTTGAAAAAAAATTCAAACTTAAAGGAGTTAAAAATTGTTAATGGAAAAAGTGCAAATTGAAGCGAAACGAGATGCAAAGTGCCGCAGTTCATAATGTAAGATCAAATCGAAAAAACATTCAAGGAGTGCAATATGCAATTTACTCTAAAAGAAAGAGAATACGTTAAAACAAACTTCCACCAAAAACCACTTTCAAATTCATTTACATTGATAAAATAAACACAAGATGACAAAAATTAAACAAAATCAAAGAGCCTTCTAAAACACCTAGTTATTTTTAAAAATCACAGGGACCTAACCAAAACACGAAAATGGTCTGTAATCTCATATTAATAATTAAAAAGTGAGCTTAATTGTAAACAAATAGACATCACCCTCCTAATTTGTCAACCAAGATGATAAAATTATTGCCTTCCTACTTTTTCTCTTGAATTTTGTTCTCAGCGGAGAAATTTTCATTAGATATTCTTATAGTTTCTCTCTTCCGCTTCCTTTGGAAGGTGTATTTGAAAAGTTGCAAAGAAGAACAACTTTTACTTGTAGAGTCAATGGTTTTGGGCTCAGGCGATGGAATAGGCCTATTATAGTCACTAGTTTTAGTACTAGTTTCTGCACACTTTTGGGGAGTAGGGTCTTCACTAGGCTGATGTACAAATTTAGGATCAACCGGAGTCTCAAGCAGCTTCCTGAACAATCTTTCAGGAATTTTCTTGCTTGAGGCAAACTTTTTCTTCCTGTACTTTGTATTCATAGCAGATTTATTAGCTGCTTTAAGTATCAACTCAAAAGTGTGGACTTCACGGGAGCAGCTAATACAGCCATCTTTATTGCTCGCTGTATCTCCTTCGACCTTTGTTTTTGCACTTGCATCATTTGGCCGTCTTGATAGAGACAACTCGCTGTCCAAGATACACGAGTGAATTCCATGCGTGCATCCAGTTCTGTAGGCGTTGTATTCCTTGCTTATCAGTAGTATAGAAGGTACTTCGGGAACTGGGCCGTACAAATTCCTTATCCGAATTGCTTCGAGGCACTCGGGGTACTCAGCCCTCGGATTTAGATCCAAATTTTTCTTGGCAGCGGCTACAAGAGAATCATTCTCTAATTCTAAATGATTCGGAGATATAATGTTTGCTTCACTGATCTGTAGATATGCTACATTGTGTCAGTACTACAACAATATTGCATCAAAGAGAGATCTCCAAACAGAAAGTTAATTTTTTTGCAAAAACTCTACTCCGTTTGTTGTAAATATATATAACCTAGTTCCAAATTCAATAACTTTTGAACAAGAAACGCAAGGGGCACAAAGTTCTCAGGATAATGAAATCAAATTTATAGAACACTTTCTATTTTTTGAAGATGAACACCCTCATTCTTAAAATCATACGAACCCAACAAAACATGCAAAATATAGATATTTTTTAAAAAGAGTGACCTTGATTCTTTTACCAATACATATCACCCTCCTAAATTTTTCAACCATGACAACAAAATTGCATTTTTTTACAAAAAGTTGAAGTATGTATATCATAAAACAATCTAGATACACATAACTAAACACTTAAACAAGAAGCTATATCTCTGCAAAAAAAAAAAAAAGTTCACTTCACCTACATTATAACTATATGTACCTTATCATCCAACATCTTCTTCTGCCCGACCATCATCTGAACCGACTCATCTTTCGTAACTTGCAGTTCATGCTCCAATGGTTGGGCTTTCGTCTCCGCAGCCATTACTATTGCGTCTGCTTCTTTTGATGCATCCAGCATCATTTCAGGATAAGCATTATGCAAGTCATGTGATCTCTGACAGTAATAAAAAGAACAGTCATTTAAACGCATATAAAAAGTTTCATTTTTTTCAATAATTAAAAGTCACAAAAAACAAGAATTATAAACAGTTGATAAAATCAAGGTCGTTAAGGATGGCAATTCCGGCGGCTAGGCCGCTGTGGAATGTGTTTGGATACCTGGTTGGAGTCCATTTGTTGATGAAGATCCTTACTTGAAATGTATGATATTCTTTTAGCTAATGTGAGGAAGAGGGAATAGTGAAGTTGGATTAAGGAGATTGTAGATGTCTGTTATATAGCTGTATTTAAGGTACTCTTTCTGGAAAATACCCCTCAAATTCATAACTTAATGTAGCCGTTGAAATTATTTTCTTTTTGCGTGTGTTTTTCCTTCCATGCTAGTTCATATCCCATGCAGCAAGATATAAAAATATATAGTAAATAAGATACCATGTAAAAATGGAAATAAATTTAGTATTATTTCGGTAAATGTGTAAATGAAGAAATATTAATAGATTGTCAAAATTCTATAATTTTTAATTTGATGTTTTTTATAAGAAAAAGTATAAGTTAAATTTTAATTTTCCTTTTAATTCACATACACAATTACTCTTGTATTAAGTATTCTTAATTTTCTTTTCATATATGTCAATATGGTGAATTGTATTCCATTTATAGACTTTATTTTTTGTGACCGTTTTGTATTTTCATTAATTTCCTAATATTATAATTTTCAAATATGGTCATACTTATTACACAAATTATTATATCATTTTTACTTGATGTTGCGACCTAAAACAGATATAGTATATGTTGAAATACAAGTTAATATAACTAAAAGTGTTAACGGAGGAATTTGGTGATAACAGATTTTGGAGGTTGCTGAAATAACGAAATTATGAAAATAGTGGGATTTGGGATTTTGGATGTTTGAGGCTGAACTTGAGAGGTGTCTCGACTTGTTAGATGTGTCGGATCCGTTTTCAAGATGCCTGCGTACCTTATATTTATAAGGATTAAGCCAATACAGTTCTGTGAAATTGATTTGTGTCTATCCCTTAGAGACTTTAGGGATAAACTTCGTTAATCTGGGTAATCACTGATTTTATCTGATTTAATCTTATCGTTGTGATATCTTCCTGATTTGAAGAATATCGTTTGGAGATATTTTCTATCATTAATTAATTAGTATTGATTCTTTACTCGTTTCAGAGAGAGGAAATAATTAACTTGGAGGTTAAGTTAATTATTATTAGATTCATATTTGGAAATTTGGGAGATATTAGAGGCAACCGAAAATATGGCGTAACAAAAAGCATTAAAAATATGACGGAGATTAATTTGAAAAAAATTAAAATAAGACACTTATTTGTGAAAATACCATTTTTCAGACTAATTCCCAACCTAATGGCCATAACTATTAGTGACTTCCGATTTTAAAATGGGTATGGTCACAAATTCTCGAAATGGTATTCATTTTATTTTAAATTAAATATAAAATATAAAAAAATATGTGCATTTAAATAGTGACAACATAAATTCATAAATTAATATGAAATTTTAAAAAAAAATTGCATTATAACCATACCTTCGAAGAGCTTTTCTCTCCCTATCCATGTATTAACCATTACATTTGCAAGAAAAGAACAGTTATTCCACCAAACACGTATAGGATCAGTTAAACATCAAAGGGGAATTGAGTGCCAATGAGATAGCAAGTGATAAGGTCTAATCCTACCGATTATTCAAAAAAAAAAAAATCACAGGGCATACAGACATAAGACCAAAAGTAATCCTATTTCAAAATTTTTGATTTTTTTAATAAAAGTCTCAAAAACACAGTAAACAACTAAAAAAAGTTAAATCATGGGGGATTGTTAGAAATATCACTACAAGAAATTCGGGTAAATTCGACCAACTCAAAATGGTCGAATTTAGCTAATTTCGACCGCAGCGAAGATTATCGTTTTTAGCTTGGTCGAAAATAATCAAAACGGTCGAAAATAGATAAATTCGACCAACTAAATTCGATCGTCTAAATTCGACCAACTAAATTTGACCAACTAAATTCGACCGAATTTGACCGAAATTATAAATTTGGCAAAAAATTTGAATTTTGGAAATTTCGAATTTTTAGCGCCTAAAGTGTACTAAATTCGACCAAATATTGTTGAATTTAATATGCTAAATTCGACCAAATATGGTTGAGTTTAATATGCTAAATTCGACCATTTTGGTCGAATTTAAGGAACAACGATTTTAAAAAAAAATGGCAGCAGAATCTGCTGTTCTTTGAATCTAACGTTGATTTTGTGTAGAATAGCATATAGGATTCAGTTTGGTTACTCAAACTCATGATTTGGAGGTCAATAACATCTCCAAAACAGCTTCGATCCTCAAGAACACGAAGAACACGACAATCAAACTTCGATTTCTATACGATATTGAACTCGAAATTCAACATATAATATATGAAATTGACTAGAAAAACATACTCTACACGATGGAAACATCAACATCAACAACCAATTAAGTTTACAAAAATTCAAATTTTAATAAGTAAATTCGAATATAATAAAAAAATAGGAGAAATTCATAAATTATACCCCTACAAAGTCTGATGATGTTTTTGGATAGAGTATGATGAGGGCTTCGATTCGACTATGAGAGCGTTCAATAGAAACATGACATGCGGCAACAAATAATTTTTTCATCTGAAATTTACTTTTTTCAACCATATTTGGTCGAAAATAATAGCACGGCTAAGTTCAACCGAATTTGGTCGAAATTAGCTAAATTCGACCAAATTCGGTTGAATGTAATTTTTCAATTGGCGGGAACTTTCCCTCCTAATTTTGGTAGCTACTAAATTCGACCATATTTGGTCGAAATTAGCCGGCCCCATTAAATTCAATCATATTTGGTCGAAATTAAGAGCTTGGCTAAATTCCACCAAATAGGAAAAAGAAGTCAAAAAATTAAATAAAATAGGAAAAAAATCCAAAATTTAATTTAAAATTTATACACATCCAAGTATTCATGCCAATTATTTTTGTTATGAATATTACATAATTTTTAAATAATTTTACTTTCCACTCTTTTTTAATTAGTTTGTAGAATTACTTGATACATTTAATAAAATTAGGAGAAAAGTCAAAATTTGATTTAAAATTCATACACAACCAAGTAGTCATAATAACTAATTTTGTGATGAATTTTACCTTACTTCCACTAATTTGCCTAATAATTTTATTTTCCATCCATTTTTAAGTAGTTTATAAAAGAAATCAAAAAAATTAAATAAAAATAGGACACAAATATCTAAATTTTGGATAAATATTATACGCACCCAAGTAGTCATACTCACTGTGAACACTACAAAACAATTAAAAATAGTAATAGTAGCAATGGAAGAATTGATTTGGGCAAGAGAAGAAGAAACCCCTAAACAAGGTTTCCTCAGGGTTTAGTGTTTAGATTTTTTAAAAACTATTTCTCGATGACTCAATCATACGGTGGTCAAGATCCATGATTTTTAATGTTATTGACAAAATTTTCGAAAAAAATAAATTAATTTGGTTTTGTAATTTAACGGTCAACTAGTACGTTGACTATAATCCCTAAACGGGGTTTCGTCAGGGTTTAGTGTTTCGATTTTTTAAAAAATATTTCTCGATGACCCAATCATACGGTGGTCAAGATCCATCCTTTTTAATGTTATTGCAAAATTTTCAGAAAAAAATAAATTATTTTGGTTTGCTAATTTAACAGTCAATTAGTTCTTTGACTATAACCCCTAAACGGAGTTTCGTCAAGGTTTAGTCTTTCAATTTTTTAAAAAATATTTCTCGATGACCTAACCATACGGTGGTTAAGATCCATCCTTTTTAATGTTATTGCCAAAATTTCAGAAAAAAATAAATGAATTTGGTTTATTAATTTAACGGTCAACCAGTACTTTGACTATAACAACTAAACGGGGTTTCGTCAGGGTTTTCAATTTTTTTAAAAACACTTCTCGATGACCCAACCATACGGTGGTCAAGATCCATCCTTTTTAATGTTATTGCAAAAATTTCAGAAAAAAATAAATTAATTTCGTTTGGAATTTAACGGTCAACTAGTACTTTGACTATAACCCCTAAACGGGATTTTGTCAGGGTTTAGTCTTTCGATTTTTAAAAAAATATTTCTCGATGACCCAACCATACGGTGGTCAAGATCCATCCTTTTTAATGTTATTGCCAAAATTTCAGAAAAAAATAAATTAATTTGGTTTAGTAATTTAACGGTCAACTAGTACATTGACTATAACACCTAAACGGGGTTTCGTCAGGGTTCAGTGTTTCAATTTTTTTAATAACATTTCTCGATGACCACCGATGACCCAACCATACGGTGGTCAAGATCCATCCTTTTAATGTTATTGCCAAAATTTCAAAAAAAAATAAATTAATTTGGTTTGGTAATTTAATGGTCAACTAGTTTGTAAAATAAATTAAATAAAAATAGAAAAAAGCCAATTTTTTAACGTTAATTCATATAGACCAGATTAGTAATACTCAATATTTGTGTGATGAATCTTACACTAGTTTCACTAATTTTCCATTTTTTTTTATTTTTTCCCCCATTTTTAAGTAATTATTAAAATAAATTAAATTAGCTAATTTCGACAAAATATGATCGAAATTAGCTAAATTCGACCAATTCTGGTCGAAATTAAATTTGAACGTTTTGAATTTTTTTGGGCGGCAAGTTTCCCGCTTTTTACAAATTTTGAATTAAATTTCCACGATCACCCCAATTGCTAAATTCGACCAAAAATGGTCGAATTTAATTTTTCCATTGGCGGGAACTTTCCCTCCTACTTTTGGCGGGATCTAAATTGATAAATTCGACAGTATTTAGTCGAAAAATTGCTAAATTCGACTGATTATTTTCGACCGCTCCTAAATTCGACCATATTTGGTCGAAATTAGTCGGCCTCATTAAATTCATCCATATTCAGTCGAAATTAGCAGCAGTCGAAAATATTTGGTCGAAAATAACCTAACTTTCATGTAGTGAATAGTGGTTTAGGGTTAGGTTATGATAATGGCTTGTTTACAAAATTTAATCCTCCATTTATCCCTAGTCCATGTTGATAGCCTACTACTTCACTTCCTATGTATGTGATATCAAATCCTGGTAAACTAATTAATGATGGTTAAAAAAGAACATGGTCAATACATAAACCAATATATAAGCCAATACATCATGTTGATGTATATACACAAACATATATCTAATTTTTGTTTACAACAGTTTTAGCAGCTTTCAGTATCAAGTCAAAGTCTGAACTTCATGCAAGCAATTAATATAACCATATTCAATATTGCTCGCTATATTGAACATCTTTGCAGCCTCGTCAGTGATAGCTTTGTTGGAAATAATCTGAACTCGTGTTTTATTTATGGCCTTATTTCTTGTTTATTTGTCTGAATAAGTTGCTGTAATTTGAACTTGTTTTAAGTTCAGCAAGACTAGGTCAATAGTTGTTAGTTGTTAGCGTTTGTTAGAGTCTTTATAGGAGGATATGCAGTGATGGAGTGAGAGTAGGTGTTATCCAGTTTTATCTCTATCTTCTGTTTTAGTTTGATTTAAATAAAGTCAATCCACGTCTCTTGAGAATGCTCAGAACGTGAAGTTCCAGTGTAAGCCTGAGTTTGTGTTATTAAAGAAAATGAGCTTTGTCTCACAAACTGTGTTGGTAGTTTCTGCAAGTATACATACATATACCTATTGTTTTCTATAAATTGGTATCAGACCTTAAAGGGTGTGTGAGTGCGAGTCTGGTGTTTATCAAAGGGACACACAATGGACGTGAATAAACTTAAGAATGGTTCAGTTGGGTTGAGTTATCCAAAGTTAACAAGGGAGAATTACACTGCTTGATCCATGAAAATGCATGTGTTCATGCAAGCACATATTGTGTGGGAGGCAGTCGAGCCCAGTGATCCGAAAACAGCAACAGAGGGAAAGGTATACAAAGTGGCTCTAGCTATGATCTAAAAAGGAATACCCGAAGACGTTTTGTTGTCTATAGCTGACAAAAAGACTGCAAAAGAGGCCTGGGATGCAATTAAGATCATGAGTCCGGGTGCAGACAAAGTAAAGGCGGCGAAAGTTCAGACACTGAAAGCAGAGTTCGAGGTGATGACCATGAGAGATACTGATAAACTGGATGACTTTTATATGAAGTTGAATGGAGTTGTATCAAATATTTGTGCTTTAGGAGAAGAAGTGAAAGAAAGCTACATTGTGAAAAAATTGCTTCGAGCGGTTCCAGCAAAATTCTTGCAAATTGCTTCAACAATAGAACAATTTGGCAACTTGGAGACGATGTCTGTCGAAGAGACGATTGGTTCTCTTAAAGCCCACGAATAAAGGATGAAGGGACAAACTGGGAATAGGACTAAAAGAGATCAATTGTTATTGACAGAGGAGGAATGGGTGAAAAGGGAAAGAGCTGAGAAGAAACTATTGTTCACACGAGAGGAGTGGCAAAAATGAGTCAACAAAGGTGGAACAGAGGGGTCATTAACTGCAAGAAATCTTTGGACTCGAGATAAGAGTCAAGTTAGATGTTATAACTACCAAGGATATGGTCATTACGCAGGTGAATGCAACAAACCCAAACGAGAAAGAGATCGTAGATCAGAGGTACACTTGACACAGGCTGGTGCAGATGGTGATGAACCTGCAATATTGCTCGCTGAATGTGGTGAAGGGAAAATGAAGGACATGATAATGTTGAATGAGACAAGGGCTGCACATAAACTCAATTAGAACAGAAGTAAGATGGCAGACTCGAGTACCTGGTACCTAAACAATGGCTCCAACAATCATATGATTGTCCAAATAAGCAAATTTCATGAGCTTGATGAGGGTATGACTGGAGAGGTAAGGTTTAGAGATGGTTCTACTGTGACAATTAAGGGAAAAGGTACAATTGTGTTTAAGTGCAAAAATGGTGAAGAGCGTCGATAACAAGAGGTATATTATATTCTTCACTTTGTAATAATATCATTAGCCTAGGACAATTGTCTGAAGAAGGGAATAAGGTTGTGTTGCAAGGAGAATATCTGTGGGTGCATGATAAACAAGGAAAATTGTTGATGAAGGTAAAACGTACGGTTAATCGACTGTATAAAATTGACATTGAAGAAAGTAGGGCAGAATTTTTGTTAACAAAGGTAGAAGAAAACTCGTGGCTTTGGCATGCACGCCTTGGTGATGTAAACTTCTCTGCTTTAGTACTTATGTAAAATGAAAATATGGCTTATGGGTTACCGAAAATTATACATCCCAAGAAGATTTGTGAATGTTGTCTAATGTCAAAACAGTCTAGGAAATCTTTTCCGTCTCAGTCTAAGTTTTGTGCTAAGTCAGCCCTCGAGTTGGTTCATGGTGACATTTGTGGTCCATTTACACCACAAACACCTGCAGGAAACAAGTACTTTTTCTTATTAGTGGATGACTTTAGTCGATACATGTGGGTTTACTTGCTGAAAACCAAAGATGAAGCATTTGAAGCCTTCACGAAGTTCAGAAAATTAGTTGAGAAGAGTCCTGATCTAACGGTGCAAGTGTTTAGAACAGATCGAGGGGGAGAATTTTGTTCTAATGGGTTCAAGAACTACTGTGAGGAAAACAGAATACGTAGGAATTACACAGCCCCTTATTCACCATAACAGAATGGAGTGGTGGAGAGACGAAATAGAACTGTGGTTGCTATGACAAGAAGTTTTCTGAAAGGTATGAATATGCCATCAACATTTTGGGGTGAAGTAGTAAGGCACTCGATTTATGTTTTGAACAGACTGCCTACAAGGGTGCTTACAGGGAGAATGCCTTATGAAGCATAGAAAACCAAGAAGCCGAGTTTGGAACACATTAAAGTGTTTGGCTGCATTGCCCACATGAAAATTCCAGGAGTACACCTAAGCAAGCTAGATGATCGAAGTAAAATTGATGTGTACTTGGGAAGAGAACAAGGAACAAAAGCTCATCATCTTTATGACCCAAAGAAGGAAGCTGTCCTAATTAGTAGGGATGTTGTGTTCAATGAAACTGCAGGTTGACCATGGGAAGCACAGTCTCAAGGTAGTACACATCTTCATAATTTCAGCACATTTAGCTTGCTTGAAGTAGAGGACGAAAGAGAAGCAGAAGTCGAAGACACGGGAAATGATTCTGAGGGAGATGAGTTGCACACACCATTGTCACGATCGACTGGGAGCTCTACAGGTAGGTTTCATAGCGTTACTGAAAGTTCAGGAGGGTCTACAGAGGTACAATCAAGCTCTCAATTGTCTTTGGAAAGTGGGTCTGGGTCAGAGTCATCAGCAAGTAGTGGGCCAAATAAGATGAGACTTCTTAGTGATATATATATATATATAACGAAACACCCATGGCAGAGCTATTGGACGATGAACTCATGATGATCACAGTTGAAGAACCAAACACGTACAAGCAGGCTGCAGAAAAGGAAGAGTGGAGAAAGGCAATGAAGTTAGAAATGGAAGCTATTGAAGAAAATAAAACGTGGGAGTTAACTGAACTACCTGCTAGCCACAAAACAATTGGATTGAAATGGGTGTTTAAATTGAAGAAAGATGAAGATGGTAATATCGTGAAGTATAAAGCACGTTTGGTCGCGAAAGTTTATGTCCAACAACAAGGTGTAGACTATGATGAAGTATTTGATCTGGTTACGAGGCTCGAGTCTGTGAGATTTTTGCTTGCATTAGCAGCTAAGAATGCTTGGGATGTGCACCATCTAGACGTTAAGTCTGCATTTTTAAATGGTGAACCCCAGGAGGAGGTCTATTCAGTGCAACCAGAAGGCTATCAGAAAAAGGGAAAA
This sequence comes from Saposhnikovia divaricata, assembly GCA_036435485.1. Classification (NCBI taxonomy): domain Eukaryota; kingdom Viridiplantae; phylum Streptophyta; class Magnoliopsida; order Apiales; family Apiaceae; genus Saposhnikovia; species Saposhnikovia divaricata. The sequence continues at coordinate 245,440,778 of CM071594.1, read as the reverse complement.
GAATTCAAGGTGTATAAGTTAATAAAGGCATTGTACGCTCAAATGCAACGCCATGTTTAATGTTGCTTTAGGCCAAAAAAGCGTTTCATTAGACCAAATGCAACACCAGGGGCCGTTGCATTCGAGACCGTCTCATTAGACCCCATAATCCAACGCTTTTTGGCATCTAAAGTAACAGCAATAAGCGTTGCATCTGACATGTAATGCAACACCATAGCAAGCAAATGCAACACCAAAGAGGCGTTGCAAATGCCATTAGACATAGTTCCAATTCCACGTCACGAATGTGGGCCCAACAAGCATGCCACATCAGCAATGGGTCCAGCTAGCATGCCACGTCAGCAACAGTCCAGCTGGCATGCCATGTCAGCATGTGGGGTCCACGTGCCATGTCAGCATGTGGGTCCCACTTGCCATGTCAAAAGTGGGGCCTGTCATGCCACGTCAGCACTGGGTCCCACATGCCACATCAGCACTAGGTCCCATATGCCACGTATGCAATGGTCTCATGTGCCACGTCAACACTAGGGCCCACAGCCATGTAATGCAACACTTTTTTTGCTTTTTAAAACACCAGTATCTTACCAAATGCAACACTAAAATATCTAATGCAACGCTAGAAATATCAAATGCAACGCTTTAAGTAAAATTTATGCAATATCTTCTTTAATACATAAGAAAACCCATCCAAAACATCAAAATACATTCAAGGCATTCAACCAGCCATCCAAAACCATTATTAATACATCCAAAAGGAATCCAACATCATACTAAATTAACAAGCACATACGATTAAGTCAAAATTTTAAAAGTACAAAATCACCCTATTTAGGTATCAGGGCCAATCAACTTCTCTTTGCTTTGCTTCTCAAGTACATTCGCTTCAACAAGTGGCTGTGACTCGGTGGTATTCAGAGGCAAACCTGAAACTTGGTAGTGGAAAGATCGGAAGGATTAACTTTTAAGAATTATGTTGAATGACATGTAAAATTTCAACCTGTTCATCTGCAATAAATAATTAGGAATTCTTCAGTTACGATTAACATATTAATAAAACAAGACTTGCACTCGCATTAAATTTTTAAAACATTAACAAAACCTACCAGTGTTCTGGCGTTTTTTGCTTAAAAGTGGAAGCAGTACATCAACAAATGTCCCTGCTGTTGAAGGATCTTTTATGTATTTTGATAATAACCAGAATACATTGAGCTCTTGTTCCCCAGGTAATCTGACAGATTTCCTAGCATAGGTAAATTTAGTTAGAAAACTAGGCATTATCCAACTTTTAATTTTGCATCCTAATATAAACACACAAAAGCAAAAAAAAATGGTGCACATTTTAAATTTATTTACAACCAGCTCAACAATAGAACATACATACAAAAACATGTCAGATTTAATATAACAGAGACCAAATTAGATATAGGAAAATTGTAGTGCCATCCAGACTACTCTGTTAATCGAAAGACGGAACACAGCACACTCTTCATTAACATATAGATGGTCACAATGTTGCAGTAGAAAATCCATGATAAACCACTTAACCTACATTAAGAAGATAACCACTTGACTTGTAATACAAAGACAGAGATCAAAGTTTGCAGAGCAAAAGCTAAAACACTTGCCACGAAAATATGATCACATAATTCATAACCAAGTGAGATCATATATCTTCAAATGTGTTGTTTACTTATGAAAAAATAAGGAGATATCAGGGTGACTTTTCAGCTAAAATTACAAAGGTCACAAACTCTAGCATGAAGTATCATGTTTCATAAATTAAAGGACTGTGCCAATTTTAACAACTTAATAGTTATACAAGAGAATTCCAAAGGGAAAAAAAATAGGAGGTAAACATATAGGCCTTGAGTATGCACCAGATATACAGCGTGGATAGGTTGCAAGAACCAACATGATGTATATGCTCACCTTATTTTGAATAATTTAACTATAATTCCTGAAGAATTTTTGTTTCTTCTTTCCCTGAGTATGCACCAGATATGCTTTTAGTTCAAACTGCTGAGTACTTTATTCTGTCAAGTCCGAATCAAGAAACAATGGGAAAGATCAGTTCCATATTATGATAATTGATAAGTAACAGAAATGAAAGAAGTAGTTTTGGATCTCAGAAAGCCATGATTATGCACAATAACTACCAACATTTTCTTTCTTAAGTTTGTTTTTCTGAAATCTTTCTTTTACCCAAGTACTACTTGTATTTCTGGTTAAACTAGTCAGATTTCATGTCAAATGAACTATAAACTAAATGCGGAAACCTCATTTATTCACCTCTAATTTCTTTGGGCGCATCTGGCTGTTTTTCCGGCATAGCATCTTGGAAAGCAGGCACTTCATCATATGCCTTGTATACCCTCAAAAGAAGTGGGTACGTGGACTGCAGACACCAGTAAAAAATGTAAAGAAATGTAGTACAGGTGGACGGAGAGAACAGAAAGACATTAGTTACTAAACACTGAATATACAAAAGGAACTGGTCAAGATCAGCTAAACTTGAAATTAAAACCAAAAAGAACTATAGTTCTGTACACAATCAGAAAAATTTATGTCAACATAAGCAACTAAAGAGATCAGCAGCATCAACATTAATGACAACAGAAAAGAACCTCAACTTCGTCCTGTATCTTTTAACAAACACATTATCCACATTTTATGTTTACAAATTTGTAGAATCATAATAAAGGAAACAATCTTGAAGTGCAACACTGCAAAATTACAAATATGGAAATAAAAAGATAGGAGTGCCTTATGCAATTTAGTATTATAAAGATTCCAGTCAAGTATACAAATGGGAATGAGAATCTAACAGAAGGTTCCTTATGCAATTTCCAAACTTTTTACGTGTTATCAATGATATGAAAATTGTTTCAGGTCTTAAGCTGACCTAGATGTCTTATTATATATACATACCTTTAAGGTTACATTGCGTTTAACTTTAGTTTTTTTTATATAATATGTAATTCTTAGTTAATTTATTCTGTATATTTCTGATCGTCTATGGCTGAACTAGGCAGGCTTGAAGGTGGGAGCTAGACGGGAACTAAGGGCTCGTGCCTTGTAATGCTAGGTGTAGCTTGACAAGTGCACGTTTGTATGCTGTGTTCAGTTATAGAAGATATGGGTTCTCTCTGCAGTAAACAGCGACATAATCAAGCTGATTCTGAAGAAAATGCACAGGTAGAGTCTGTGTGATTTATTTCCCTTAAAGTATCCTTACTAAAGGACAGCTATAAAAACTAGAAAAGTGTTTAGCTTATAGGATGCATTCTATATGCAACTGAAAACCTTCACTTTTAATATTGATTTGGCTAAACTAACTTCTTCTTTGTTTTTATACAGACTGCAGAAATAGAAAGGCGAATTGAGCTAGAAACAAAGGCACAGGTAATTGAAAGGGAAGTAGGACGTGCTCAGTAGTTGTTTAGCACATTTATAATATCTGAGGTTTAAAACCTTTTCATTATTATGTGTACACCCTAAATCTTACTCTGTGTAGGTTCTGTAAGACCATTTGAAGCCATATTCGTGTCCTCCAGTGTTCAAAAACATACATATTGTATGCCCTTTAACACCAGTTTGATAAGCAAATTTCTGTGCTTCTTCATGAATCTGCAATTGAAATCAGACATCGGGTCACAATTGTTCCATTACACACATAAGTAAAGTAACAGAAAAATTTTCAACCAATACAAATATACTTACTTGGATTGACAACTCTCTTGTCGGGGACAAAATTAGAGCCAGTGGACACGCTGTCCGTGACATATGTGGCGCTCTCGATGGAAACTGACTTGTCATAATTCCGCTGAACAGGGGTAGGCTTGACATACTTGCATCTCCGTATATGCTAGTGTTTGCTCGATGAAGACTCCACTTGCTCTCTCTCTTCACCTCCAATCGCCCTCTCTTCAATCTTCACCTCCGATTAGATGAATTTACTGGGTGTTAATTGAAGACCCAATTGCCCTCTCTGTAGTGCTTAGAAGACCCACTCCTACTGAATGTCAATTACGTGCAATTTCAAAAGAAAACTCAAATAAGTGAAAATACTAATTAATCGAAAAGGATAAATGTGTATTCAATTACCAATTGGAGGTGTAGAGATTATAAATTGAATTTGTGGAGAGAGTTTGAGGAGAGAATTGACAGAGAGATTTGTCGAGAGAGAGAAGTGAGGCCTCTGGAAGGGGAAAGGGGAGTGTTGTGGGGGGAGTAATATTTGGTTGTGTCTAAATTATTTCGTTTCGGGGGGAAAGTATCCGCCTAAAATTTTCACAAGGGATTACCTCAAGCTGTCTGATGCGTATGCGTTTGTGATGTTTCTTAAATTTTCTTTTTTTAATTCTAAATTTTTAATAATTTAGAAAAATTACCAAATAGTCAAATAGATACTAGTTAAAAAGAAAATTACAACATGAATCGTCGAAAAAATAAATTAAAAAAGTGTAATCATCATTCGGGATAAGACTGGTTAGATTTATTATTCGGGACAATATTAGTTAAAAAGAAGATCTACTTTGACCCGTTTGACCATTACAAAAGCAAACCAAATGAGTAGAGAGGGAGGCTAGGAGTAGTGTATTTGGTAGTGTTTTGGGGGGAAGTTAGAATTTTTTAGGGAAAATTGAGGGCGCCCAATTTTAACCTAGTTTCCGCCCAAATTTTCATTACGCGCTGGTTGTGTGTGTCACGTGTGTTGTACTTTTATTGCATTTTTTTATTGTAAAATACAATTTTTTTCCATAATTAAAATATTTTATTTATTAAATTTTAAACTGAAAAATAAAATTAAAATGTATTGTCATTTTATATATCTTGATAATACATCTATTTTCCATAATTTTAAAAATAATTTAATGTTAAAAGAAATGTCTACTTTGACCGGTTTAACCGTTATAAAATCAATCAAAATACATCTAGCAAATTTCTTAAAAAATTTACCACATCCCTAAAATCGTCATATCTTGCCATCCGTACGTTTGGAACGTCGAAAAAATAATTTAAAAAAATAGATTCATCATTCGGGACACGACTGGTTAGAAGGAATGGCTACTTTGACCGGTTTGACCGTTATAAAACCAAACCAAATACATCTAGCAAATTTTTTAAAAAATCACCACATCCCTAAAATAATCATATCTTGACATCTGTAAGATTGGAACGTCGAAAAAGTAATTTAAAAAAATAGATTTATCATTCGGGAAAAGACTAGTTAGAAGGAAAGGCTACTTTGACCAGTTTGAACGTTATAAAACCAAACCAAATAAATCTAGCAAATTTTTTAAAAAATTACCACATCCCTAAAATAGTATTTCTTGACATCCGTCAGATTAGAACGTCAAAAAAATAATTTAAAAAAATAGATTCATCATTCGGGACAAGACTAGTTAGAAGGAAAGGCTATTTTGACCGGTTTGACCGTTATAAAACTAAACCAAATACATCTAGCAAATTTTTTAAAAAATTACCACATCCCTAAAATAGTCATTTCTTGACATCCGTCAGATTGGAACGTCGAAAAAATAATTTAAAAAAATAGATTCATCATTCGGGACAAGACTAGTTAGAAGGAAAGGCTACTTTGACCGGTTTGACCGTTATAAAACCAAACCAAATACATCTAGAAATTTTTTTAAAAAATTACCACATCCCTAAAACAATCATATCTTGACATCCGTAAGATTGGAACGTCGAAAAAATAATTAAAAAAAAATAGATTCATCATTCGGGACAAGACTAGTTAGAAGGAAAGACTACTTTGACCGGTTTGACCATTTAAAAACAAAACCCAATACATTTAGCAAATTTTTTAAAAAATTACCACATCACTAAAATAGTCATATCTTGACATCCGTACGATTGTAACGTCGAAAAAAAGATTTTAAAAAATAGTTTCATCATTCGGGACAAGACTATTTAAAAGGGAAGTCTACATTGACCGGTTTGACCGTTATAAATCCAAACCAAATACATCTAGCAAATTTTTTAAAAAATTACCACTTCGCTAAAATAGTCATATCTTGACATCTGTACGATTGGAACATCGAAAAAAAGATTTTAAAAAATAGTTTCATCATTCGGGACAAGACTATTTAAAAGGGAAGTCTACATTGACCGGTTTGACCGTTATAAAACCAAACCAAATACATCTAGCAAATTTTTTAAAAATTTACCACTTCACTAAAACCGTTTTATCTTGACATCCGTACGATTGGAACGTCGAAAAAAAGATTTTAAAAAATAGTTTCATCATTCGGGACAAGACTATTTAAAAGGGAAGTCTACATTGACCGGTTTGACCGTTATAAAACCAAACCAAATACATCTAGCAAATTTTTTAAAAATTTACCACTTCACTAAAACCGTTATATCTTGACATTCGTACGATTGGAACATCGAAAAAAAAAAATTTTAAAAATAGTTTCGTCATTCGGGACAAGACTATTTAAAAGGAAAGTCTACATTGACCGGTTTGACCGTTATAAAACCAAACCAAATACATCTAGAATTTTTTTTTAAAATTTATCACTTCACTAAAACCGTTAGATCTTGACATCCGTACGATTGGAATGTCGAAAAAAAGAATTTTAAAAATAGTTTCATCATTCCGGTAAGAGCAGTATTTAGCGCAACACTTCAAAACAGCAAATGCAACGCTTTTTTCTCCTAATGCAACGCTTCTGCCACGTCAGCGAATGCCACGTCAGTAAATGTGGGCCCCGCACCTGCCACGTCAGCAATTGTGGGCCTCACACCTGCCACGTCAGCATTTGTGGACCTCCTGCCACGTCACCCTTGTGGGCCCCACACTGCCACGTCACCCTTAGTGGGCCCCACAGCTGCCACGTCAGACTTTATTAATATTAAAAATACCTAATGCAACGCTTTATATAGCAAATGCAACGCTTTTGCCACGTCAGCGAATGCCACGTCAGCAATGTGGACCCCACACCTGCCACGTCAGCAATTATGGGTCCCACACCTGCCACGTCAGCATCTGTGGGCATCCTCTCACGTCACCCTTGTGGGCCCCACACTGCCACGTCACCCTTAGTGGGCCCCACAGCTGCCACGACAGACTTTATTAATATTAAAAAATAGCTAATGCAACGGTTTTATATAGCAAATGCAACGCTTTTTTCACCTAATGCAACGCTTCTGCCACGTCAGCGAATGCCACGTCAGCAAATGTGGGCCCCACACCTACCACATCAGCAATTGAGGTCCCACACCTGCCACGTCAGCATCTCTGGCCTTCTGCCACGTCATCCTTGTGGGCCCCACACTGCCACGTCACCCAGGTGGGTCCCACAACAGCCACGTCAGCGTTTATTAAAATTTAAAAATAACTAATGCAACGCTTTTATATAGAGAATGCAACGCCTTTTTCACCTAATGCAACGCTTCTGCCACGTCAGCAAATGCCATGTCAGCAAATGTGGGCCCCACATCTGCCACATCAACAATTGTGGGCCCCACACTTGCCACGTCAGCAAATGCCACATCAGCAAATGTGGCCCCCACTGCTGCCACATCAGCATTTTTTAAAATTAAAAAATATCTAATGCAACGCCAGCTGTTAGTGTTGCATTATGTGAAACACCGTGGATCAAATGCAACGCTAATTATGTGTAATGCAACACCAGTTCAAGTTCTGTTTCATTAGAGCCAAAATTTCATACCTAACAGAACACTTTCAGTGAAACACTAGATAAAAGCATTGCATATGAGCATTTATGGCGTAGTGGACGAAATAGAACTGTGGTTGCTATGACAAGAAGTTTTCTGAAAGGTATGAATATGCCATCAACATTTTGGGGTGAAGTAGTAAGGCACTCGATTTATGTTTTGAACAGACTGCCTACAAGGGTGCTTACAGGGAGAACGCCTTATGAAGCATAGAAAACCAAGAGACCGAGTTTGGAACACATTAAAGTGTTTGGCTGCATTGCCCACATGAAAATTCTAGGAGTACACCTAAGCAAGCTAGATGATCGAAGTAAAATTGATGTGTACTTGGGAAGAGAACAAGGAACAAAAGCTCATCATCTTTATGACCCAAAGAAGGAAGCTGTCCTAATTAGTAGGGATGTTGTGTTCAATGAAACTGCAGGTTGACCATGGGAAGCACAGTCTCAAGGTAGTACACATCTTCATAATTTCAGCACATTTAGCTTGCTTGAAGTAGAGGACGAAAGAGAAGCAGAAGTCGAAGACACGGGAAATGATTCTGAGGGAGATGAGTTGCACACACCATTGTCACGATCGACTGGGAGCTCTACAGGTAGGTTTCATAGCGTTACTGAAAGTTCAGGAGGGTCTACAGAGGTACAATCAAGCTCTCAATTGTCTTTGGAAAGTGGGTCTGGGTCAGAGTCATCAGCAAGTAGTGGGCCAAATAAGATGAGACTTCTTAGTGATATATATATATAACGAAACACCCATGGCAGAGCTATTGGACGATGAACTCATGATGATCACAGTTGAAGAACCAAACACGTACAAGCAGGCTGCAGAAAAGGAAGAGTGGAGAAAGGCAATGAAGTTAGAAATGGAAGCTATTGAAGAAAATAAAACGTGGGAGTTAACTGAACTACCTGCTAGCCACAAAACAATTGGATTGAAATGGGTGTTTAAATTGAAGAAAGATGAAGATGGTAATATCGTGAAGTATAAAGCACGTTTGGTCGCGAAAGTTTATGTCCAACAACAAGGTGTAGACTATGATGAAGTATTTGATCTGGTTACGAGGCTCGAGTCTGTGAGATTTTTGCTTGCATTAGCAGCTAAGAATGCTTGGGATGTGCACCATCTAGACGTTAAGTCTGCATTTTTAAATGGTGAACCCCAGGAGGAGGTCTATTCAGTGCAACCAGAAGGCTATCAGAAAAAGGGAAAAGAATTCAAGGTGTATAAGTTAATAAAGGCATTGTACGGACTTCGTTAGGCCCCGAGATCCTGGTATGCACGTTTAAGCAGGTGCTTGGAGGAGTTGGGATTCGTTAGGTGTCCCTACGAACATGCATGTTGTTTATACAAGACGAGAGGGAGCAGAAGTGTTGGTAGTAGTAGTCTACGTAGACGACTTGTTGGTTACTCGAACAAATGTCAGGAATATAAATAAATTTTAAATAGAGATGAGGAGCAATTTCGACATGAGTGATCTGGGCAATTTGGCTTATTACTTGGGGATGGAAGTTGGTCAAAAGGATGGGTATATTGAGCTCAAACAGACGGCCTATGCAAAGAAGGTTATTGAGAAAGCTGGGATGACAGGGTGTAATGTTGTAAAATATCCTATGGACCCTATGGTAAAGCTGGATAAGGATGAACAAGGAAGGGCTGTCAGTCCAACTCACTACAAGAGTATGGTGGGAGGACTCAGGTACCTCGTGTTCACAAGGCCTGATATAGCTTATTCTGTAGGCATTATTAGTAGGTTTATGGAAAGGTCCACTGAAATTCATTTGGCTGCTGCAAAGAGGATATTACGTTATGTGAATTGAACACTCGAATATGGGTTGATCTATTCTAAAGGAGATGGAAACTATTTAATGTCAGGCTACTCAGACAGCGACTTAGCAGGTAACGTGGAGGATAAGAGGTCTGTTAGAGGTATGGAGTTTTACTTGAATGAAAATCTTATCACCTGGGTGTCACAAAAGCAAAAATGTGATGCTTTATCATCCTGTGAGTCCGAATTTATGGCAGCAACAGCTACTGCGTGACAGGGCAGTTGGTTGTGTAAGTTGCTGAGACAGATTACTAATATCAAGGCTGGTTCAGTTGTGCTTTATATTGATAATAAATCAGCAATAGATTTGGCGAAGAATACGGTGTTTCACGGGAGGTGTAAACATATTGACATTCGCTATCATTTTATACGCGAGTGTGTGGAGCGAGGTGAAATAGTTCTCAGGCATATCAACAGAAATGAATAGCGAGGTGATGTTCTTACCAAAGTTTTGTCCAGAGCTAAGTTCGAAGGGATGCGTGAGCTGTTAGGTGTGAAGAATCTGCAAACAAGTTCAAATTAGGGGGAGCTTGTTGGAAATAATCTGAACTCGTGTTTTATTTATTGCCTTATTTCTTATTTATTTATCTGAATAAGTTGCTGTAATATGAACTTGTTTTAAGTTTAGAAAGACTAGGTCAATAGTTGTTAGTTGTTAGCGTTTGTTAGAGTCATTATATGAGGATATGCAGTGATGGAGTGAGAGTAGGTGTTATCCAGTCTTATCTCTATCTTCTGTTTTAGTTTGATTTAAATAAAGTCAATCCACGTCTCTTGAGAATGCTCAGAACGTGAAGTTCCAGTGTAAGCCTGAGTTTGTGTTATTAAAAAAATGAGCCTTGTCTCCCAAACTGTGTTGGTTGTTTCTGCAAGTATACATACATATACCTGTTGTTTTCTACACGCTTTGCATGTGCTTAAATCTCCTTCAACCTTCGTTGTTCCACTTACATCATTAGGCTGTCTTGATGTTCCTTTCACTGAGTGAAGTCTATTTGCCCAAGTATAGAAGGTAATCCAGACACGGGGTCGTACAAATTCTTTATCCGAATTGCTACGAGGCACTCGGAGTATTCAACCCTCTGATTTAGATTTAAATTCTCCTTGTCAGTAGCTACAAGAGAATCATTCTATAGCCCTGACAATTTTCAGGACCCAAGCAAATCTTTTTTAAGAAGAGCAAAAATTTGGAAATTATATATTATAGATTTATAATAATTTAAATAATTTAAAGATTAATAAAATATAAAATTATTTTTATGTTCGTTTTTGTTTATATATTACTCAAGGGACATTCAAAATCTAGTTATGAGGTGCAGAAAACGGGTTGAATTCGGAGATCATAAAATGGGTTCGGAGAGCATAAAATGGTTTGAATATTTGAATTCATAAAGCAGTAGAATCTGTTGCTTTTTTATAATGTTGTTCGTTAAATTCGCCAGAATTTGGTCGAATTCAGCATATTAAATTCAACTAGATTCGGTCAAATTTAATGCACATCAGGCGCCAAATTTAAAATTTTCAAAATTTTATATTTGACTGAATATGGTCGAATTTACTTGTCAAAATTGTAGGTCGAAAATATAAGGTTGAAATTAGTTAATTTCGACTGAAGGATCAAATTCGACAAAGCTAAAAACTACATTTTTTTGTTTAGTCAAAATTAGCAAATTTCGACCTAATCTACTTGAAAAGCTAATTTCGATCATTTCTATTCTTATCAAATTTATCCAAATTTCATGTAATGACACAATTTTAATTAAATATTAAATAAAAAAAATCTTTGCATCAAAACGTCCCTTCTATGATACTTTAGGTTTTTTCCAAGCCGTGCATTAACCATTAACTTTTGCATTACCTTTGTCCTGTAATTGCCAACATATATAACAATCATCTCACCAAAGGGGTACATAATTATTTAAACACCAAATGGACATATAGATAAAAGATCAAAAGTAATCCTATTTTTAAATTTTAAATTTTTTATAAATAACACACAAAAAAAAAACAATTCAAAAAATTGTGGGGTAATTAGTAATATGGTTTAGGGTTAGGTTATGTCAATGGCCTGGGTTGTAAGATTTTATTCCCCCCATATATAGAGTCTATATTTTTAGACATGTAAACCCCCATTAATTCACATCCTCTGTATGTAATATCAAATAAATTTCATTAAATTAATGAAAGATGGTTAAAAATGAACAAGGTCATAATAGAGTTATGATTGTGAACGCAGAACCAAAATCCTTAACAGTCACTCATATGCAGCAAGAATCTTCCATGTTGACTAAGAACTCTCTGTCTACAGAATGACAGAAAGCCTTTAACCAAGCACTTCTAGCAGGTTCAGCATGGTGGGGGAGCCATGCAATGGTTTCTCCCTCGTTGAGACCGAGTCCCTGAGGTGGTAGGAAATTTTTGCGGCGTTGAATGTCTGGAAATTTTATGGTTTATGTCACGACCATAAACTCTGGTATGACTCATACTGTCCTTTTTAACCATGTTTGATTAATTGAGACCTAAATATATATATACACGTACACTAGAGGATAGTTGTGATGCATTGTCTATAATAACATCTTACAACATCATTTCGCATTACTTCAAAGGTCTTTAACACTACAAGAAAAACGTGCTTTTCATACTGATCATTTCCCACCGCTATCATTTCCTACCGCTTATCAAGTCAAAGGGTCATTTCCTACCGGCAAGGGGTCTGGAGGAAATGAGTCTTCATTTCCTACTGACGTTGGTAGGAAATGACTGTTACAGGACCCACTTCGCCACGTCAAATTCTGGCCAGAATGAAACGATGTCATTTCAGCCAGACTATTTCCTAACGCGTTTATACCGTGGGAAATGAGTGACTCATTTCCTACCAATGTCGGTAGGAAATGAGTGTGGTGGGTCCCAAATGCCATGTGGCAGAGCCGCTTTATGTTTACCATTTCCTACCGCGTTCGGACGGTAGGAAATGGGTCGCCTAGTCAGCAGCTAACGACAGCTTGGCGTCTCCTGATTGGTTGATGTGCCACCAGCTCATTTCCTACCGGTAAGCGGTAGGAAATGAGCTGTGCCAAAAAAAAAAATTTACAAGAATTGAATAAAATAAGGAAAAAGGCCAAGTTTTGAAAATAAATTCATACACACCAAAGCATGCATACTCACTATTTGTGTGATGAATGTTACCATACTTTCACTAATTTAGCATCTGTTTTGATTTTTTTCCTCTTATTTAAAAATTTGTAAAATAAATTAAATAAATTAAATAAAAATAGGAAAAAGGCCAAGTTTTGAACATAAATTCATACACACCAATCATAGTCGATATTTGGGTGATAAATGTTACCCTACTTTCAGCAATTTACCATTTTTTTATTTTCCCCCGTTTTTAACTAGTTTGTAAAATAAATTAAAAAATTAAATAAAAATAGGAAAAATGCCAAATTTTGAACATAAATTTATACACACCAAAGTAGTCATAAATTCAAAAATTTAAAAAAATTATTAATTTATTTGATTAGGTAATTTAACGATGAACTAGTAATTTGACTTTAACCCCTAACCTAGTTTCTTTTCCTGATTCTTGATTCGATTATTTTGAATTAGAATTTCGACGTTCGAACCGTACGGGAGTCAAGATCAATCTTTTTCAATATTACCCCAAAATTTTAAAAAAATAATAAATTTATTTGATTAGGTAATTTAACGGTCAACTAGTACTTTGACTTTAACCCCTAAACTAGTTTTCGTTCCCGATTCTTGATTCAATTATTTTTAAATAGAATATCGACGATTGAACCGTACGGGAGTCAAGATCAATCTTTTTAAATGTTATTCCAAAATTTTAAAAAAATAATAAATTTGTTTGATTAGGTAATTTAACGGTCAACTAGTAATTTGACTTTCAACCCCTAAACTAGTTTTCTTTCCCGATTCTTGATTCGATTATTTTTAAATAGAATTTCGACGATCGAACCGTGCGGGAGTCAAGATCAATCTTTTAAAATGTTATTCCAAAATTTTAAAAAAATAATAAATTTATTTGATTAGGTAATTTAACAGTCAACTAGTACTTTGACTTTAACCCCCCAAGTAGTTTTCGTTCCCGATTCTTGATTCGATTATTTTGAAATAGAATTTCAACGATCGAACCGTACGGGAGTCAAGATCAATCTTTTTAAATGTTATTCCAAAATTTTAAAAAATTAATAAATTTATTTGATTAGGTAATTTAACGGTCAACTAGTACTTTGACTTCCCTAAACTAGTTTTCGTTCCCGATTCTTGATTCTATTATTTTTAAATAGAATTTCGACAATTGAACCGTACGGGAGTCAAGATCTATCTTTTTAAATGTTATTCCAAAATTTTAAAAAAATAATAAATTTATTTGATTAGGTAATTTAACGTTCAACTAGTACTTTGACTTTAACCCCTAAACTAGTTTTCGTTCCCGATTCTTGATTCGATTATTTTGAAATAGAATTTCGACGATCGAACTGTTCGAGAGTCAAGATCAATCTTTTTAAATGTTATTCCAAAATTTTAAAAAAATAATAAATTTATTTGATTAGGTAATTTAACGGTCAACTAGTACTTTGACTTTAACCCGTAAACTAGTTTTCGTTCCCGATTTTTGATTCAATTATTTTTAAATAGAATTTCGACGATTGAACCGTACGGGAGTCAAGATCAATCTTTTTAAATGTTATTCTAAAATTTTAAAAAATAATAAATTTATTTGATTAGGTAATTTAACGATCAACTAGTACTTTGAGTTTAACCCCTAAACTAGTTTCCATTCCCGATTCTTGATTCGATTATTTTTAAATACAATTTTGACGATCGAACCGTACGGGAGTCAAGATCAATCTTCTAAAATGTTATTCCAAAATTTTAAAAAAATAATAAATTTATTTCATTATGTAATTTAACGGTCAACTAGTACTTTGACTTTAACCCCCAAAGTAGTTTTCGTTCCCGATTCTTGATTCGATTATTTTGAAATAGAATTTCGACGATCGAACCGTACGGGAGTCAAGATCAATCTTTTTAAATGTTATTCCAAAATTTAAAAAAAATAAAAATTTATTTGATTAGGTAATTTAACGGTCAACTAGTAATTTGACTTTAAACCCTAAACTAGTTTTCGTTCCAGATTCTTAATTCGATTATTTTGAATTAGAATTTCGACGTTCGAACTGTACTGGAGTCAAGATCAATCTTTTTAAATGTTATTCCAAAATTTTAAAAAAAATAATAAATTTATTTTGGTTAGGTAATTTTCAAAATTGGTGACAAAACTTATAACCTACAGCAAGTCAATAGGAAATGATAATTAAAGAAAAATTCAAAATGAGTGCATATACGAAAATTTTGAAATGAACGCCAAAATCAAAATTCAAAATGGCGCCCAAAGTTATTTCCTACCGCAAATTGGTAGGAAATGTAAAAGATATTGGTGGGAATTCAAAATTTCACGAAAATTTAAAAATGGCGCCTAAACCCAAATTTTCAAAATTGGAGCCAAAACTTATAACCTACCGCAAGTCGGTAGGAAATGGTAATTCACGAAAAATTCAAAATGAACGCCTAAACCAAAAAATTTGAAATGACCGCCCAAATCAAAATTCAAAATGCCGCCCAAAGTCATTTCCTACCGCAGATTGGTAGGAAATATAGAAAGTGCGGTAGGAAATTTGAAATTCAGATTTATAAAACAAACACTTTCTTCATTCCATTTAACTTCAACTCTCTTCTCCTCCTCTCATCTTATACCACTGAAAATTTATAGTTTCAATACACTAGTACAAAAATGATCTTTTACGTCGCCTATTATACGTCGGTTCCGCTTAAAGGCGACGTATAAAACACTTTTATACATCGGTTCTGCCTAAGGGCGACGTATATTTACATTTTTAAACCTTTTTTACGTCGGTTCGATAAAAAGCCGACGTATATAATAATATTATACGTCGGTTGAGGAAAAGGCGACGTATATAATGCTACTATATACGTCGGTTGAGCAAAAGGCGACGTATATAATGATATTATATACGTCGGTTGTGAAAAACGCGACATATATAATGATATTGTACATCGGTTAAGAAAAAGGCGACGTATATATGATGACATTATACGTCATTCTTAATATAACTGACGTATAAAGTTTTATTTTTTGCGTCACCCTTTATATGACCGACGTATAAAATCTTTAATTTAATTATAAACGTAGTCTTTAGTTCTTGCCCTCAATTATTACACTCTTATTCCCCGATTAAACTCTGTTCTTCCCCAATTCAAACACTACCCGATCTCCAATCTCTAATTCAAACAATACCCGATCTCCAATCTCCAACAGTACTCATTAATCAATCCCCAATCTCAAGCAGTACTCACTAAACAATCCCCAATCTCTCTCTCTTCAACAGCCGTACTCACTCTATTCTTCCCCAATTCAAAAACCACTCTTCAGCTCCTAGTAGTCTCTCTCTCTCTCTCTCTCTCTCTCTCTCTCTCTCTCTCTCTCTCTCTCTCTCTCTCTCTCTCTCTCTCTCTCTCTCGCTCTCTCGCTCTCTCCCTCCCCGTAATCGATGAGTGTTTACAAGTGCGTGTTTCAATTACGAAACAATTTGGCGATTTGCTTATCAAAGTTGTCCAAGTTTGAATCAGCAACTGCCAAACTGTACGGAACTACAGCTGCTGCTTCTTCTTCTAATTCCAGTGGTAATCAGTTGACCTATGTTTCTATGTGCTTTGGTCCCCGAAGCTAATCTATCCAAGTTCAAAGCTGAGATACAGAGCTTAGCTGTGAATTAGCTAGTTAATTATGTAATTATATAGTGTTTTGAATTGTGGATTGACTGATTAATTATGAATGTGATGAGTTTATTCTATGGCTCAACTGATAAATTAAGAATTTGATGAGTTTTTGAGTCCGGATTAGCTAATTTGAACATATATGAGTTCTGTTTATGATTATATGCTTTATCGTGAATTGGATTAGGAACTTCATTGCTTAGATGTTTACGCTTTTGTGTTTTCTTATATTTGTGTGAATTTTATTATTTGTTTACGCATTATTAAGGTAATGAGTCAAAGGAATGTAGATTATATGCGAGCTTTGTTCTAAAGTACTTCTTTATTTTACATCTGCTTTCAGCTTAAGTTCGAAGTTATTTCAGATATATATTCAAGTTTGCTCTTTCCTTGTGTGGACTTTGAACTTTTTGATGGATGTTTTTTAGATTCTTAATTCAACTTTGACATTGCTAGTTTTTTGAGGGCCTTAGATGTTAAGAAAGGCAGATACGTATAACTTTAGAGATAATAATTATATCATTACTGAAGTAGTATTGATGGTCAATTTAGCTCTTGTTTTCGTTTGATTGGTGTTGCACCCTGGACGAAATGGGGGCTATACGGACAACACTTTTGATGAGAGGTCATGAAATGTGGCGCCTTTTCACAAGCATTTTTTCAACGGTATTTTGATAATTAAAACAAATTATAAGTAGAATTCATAAATCGAATAGATTTTCAACGTAAAAAATCGTCAACTTCTTATCTCTTTTGTTTATGCGTAGGTTTAATTGGAAAATAATTATTAAATCATCACTAAATTAAAGATTATTTTGTTAATTGTTTTTGTATGAGCAACGCTGTGTGCATCTATTTTAATAAAATGGTTTTTTTAGTGCTTTGCTGTGAGATGCTCTGCGTCCAAAATTTAATAATGTTTATTTTGCAGAAATTCTTTCTACAAGGGAGGTTAATATTTGGACCAGATGCGAGGTCAGTTCTTGCCACCATATTGATGATCACTGTTCCAGTAATCCTCTTTTGCGCATTGGTGTATGTTGTCCATTCGGTCTACTTCTTTTCCAGTGACCTCTATGGCAGTTGAGTCAAAATCTAATGTTGCGCCAATTGACAAGGTTGATCTATCCGCCATAGATGAAGGTCTGTTACTTGTGCACTGTTAGTATTTTTTGAATACTACAAGTATATTTAATTATATTAGATATCGAATACTCTTTTGTGGTTAGCAGTTTTAGATTTGTTTTGCTGACAATTTTTTGGATATTAGTTGTACTCGGCAGCAAACTAGTTAACTTTGTTAGTATTTTTTATTTTTGGATTGCAGATGGAATCAGTAAATCTAGATATAAAAAACAAACAACCCAGGAATCAGAACGTCTAGATCTTGGAAATGCACGTGTTGTGATAACCGGGGGTAGAGCACTGAAAAGTGCTGAAAACTTCAAAATGGTAGAACAGCTTGCTGAGAAACTTGGTGCTGCAGGTTCTTCTTTTGAAAACACTTCTTTATAAATATTACATTCTATTAAATAGTTGTTCCCTTGAAGAGTATTTTGCTTACATTCTGATCCTGGACACATTATTATTTGTTGTTTCTAGGATACATGTTTTTCTAGCACCTTGCTGCTGCTGTCTTTATGTTTTTAAAGTTTGGTTGGGTTTTCACACTGGTGACTGTAACTATGTGGATCATATTTGATTATTCCCGTGATTATGATTTTACTAATTCCATAGTATTTTGGATGTTAGTAACTAGTTTTTTGGCATGTGTGCTAGTTATTTTGGTACCCCTGTTTAATAGTTTGCTTTTATGTCAGGTTGGCCAAACCGGAAAGATTGTAGCCCCAGAACTATACATGGCTTTTGGTGTTTCTGGAGCCATTTAGCACTTGGCAGGAATGAGAGATTCCAAAGTCATTTTCGCCATAAACAAAGATGCAGATGCACCAATATTCTAGGTTAAGATCTATCTCAGACTTCTAACATTACTGTAACGCCCCGACTTCCCAATACTAAAAATATACTTTTATAATAAATTATTGGATTTAATTAAATAAAATAGAATTTGATACAGGGGAATTTTTAAAAATTTCGGCATGTAGTATTCGTAATACGGACTATCCACCTGTAAATTTGAATCCAACCCAATTCTTTCCAACATCACAACAAATTCAACTACTAAAGAAATAATACCGCACATGTTCAACCTGTCCTAACTGATCAGGTGAACCATACCAAAATACTCTCCCGATCAGAGCAAAGATCGGGGCATCATAAAACCAACTAAAACATAAACCATGATAACAACATAATAATAAATACAACCCCACTACTAACCCGGATCTCTACCAGGTAGTGGTATGAAACAAGCAACTATTAACTAAGATATTACATGACAACACTAAATCCTTAATTAAAAGATACATACACTCCACAAATATAACTACAATTAACTAGAACTATTACACAAATTGATACTGATACACAAAAGTTCAACCTTCTAGTAGAGTGCAATTAGGCTGCTTATGGTCCACAACAGGTTCTTCTCGGATGTAGCTCCTACTTCGTATCTTTTTCTTCTTTAACTGAAAAAAAAGGGTTAGAAACAGTAGCAAGGAGTGAGCCAAATGCTCAGCAAGTGATAAAAGTAGAAATAAAGGATTCACAACTGTATACTGGCTACATCAAATTAAAGTTACCAAAGAATATTCAGAATGTTCAAATTTTAATTCACAATCTCAAGGTAAAACTGTCTGGTAATACTGTACTCTGTTTATGACTTTTCAAAATCATCAAATAAACTTTTATTTAAAACATTTAAATTGATTGGAGGTTTTTCCCGACTCTGGACAATACGGGTGATCAGCCACGTAAAGTCCCCAGCACGGACACTCGATCCGTCTGGACATAAAAATTGGGTTCCCAATTAGGCAACACATTGGCCTATAAGATGCTGGACTGGTCCCACCAGAACTACAACATAAAATAAAACATGCTGGACCGGCGTCACCCGGCCTCTTACGCTCTCCAATCTGAAGGAAACCGTAGAAAACATTTTTGACGGAATCCCTCATAATAAATCTTCAAATTTTTAAAACCATTCATTTTCAAGTCCTTTATACTCACTGATAACAGATCAGCCCAGTATAAGGAAATTTTAAAACATTTATAAAGAAATAAGCCATTTTGATTTGCATTTGAAATAGATTAAGGGTCAAGGAACCGCTCAGCAGTAGTTGCATAAAGTTTTCAAGATCAGAATTCAAGCGTGGTTAAAAGGTATTAAGAATATGGTTTTGTCGAGCACATAATAGTATTAGGAGGTGATGTAAAACAAATATTTATTCAACTCGGGTAGGTTTCAGAAAACTGGAATAAAACAAATGGAAAGGTTCATGAGTTAGTAAAGAGTCAAGTAATGATTAAGGTTTCAGAATTACGGTTTCAAGGATTATAAGTAGGATTTTATTTGTTTGTTTTAGGGAAAAATAGACATAAGGAAAGGTTAAAGTTGGAGCAAGGTATCAATTATAAAATTAGGGTTTATAGTTCAATTTGACTTGGAGCAACAATAGAGTATAGTAGTTTAATTAATTGTTCAGAGGTACAAGGGTTTAAACGTCAAGTCATAAGAGCAAGGACTAGGAAAATCAAGGTACATGAGTTTCTGGGATAAATTATAAAGAATAATTAACAAGGTGCACAAGATCCAACAATAATTTAAAAGGAATAGCAGGAGATTATAAGAATATAAACACAATTCATAAGCAGTTGAAAGAATCTAAACGTAATGGCGAGGTTTATATCACTTGCCTTAATAAGGTGCTTTCACGCTAGTCACCTAGCTCAAAAACCATCAGCCTTTGCCTTTCCTTTATCCCTTGATTCTACGTCCTTCAAATCTACACATATAAAAACACTATTTTAGAATGCTATATTCCTTATTCGCTTAATCCTAATCTACCCAACGATCTATATATCGATGATAATACTTAATACCTATTACTTACCAAATAATTGACCACAATAAGCTAAGCACATAAACACATAGCTTCTATAACATGAAATAACATAAGTCACTTAACACATGATACCAGCTTATTTGAAATCAGTTTATAACCAAATATTATAGACTTAATAACTTATTATTCTAACGAAAATCGGGCAGCATCTCCTTTATAAAATAGACTATCCCGTCGAAAACATTCGACTCAAATCACAATTAAAACCATCCGATGGATTTCAAATCCACCTACAAGCCCAATCATACTAATCTATTCTAAATCATATAATTTCTATTTATCAATGACAATTCCAGTTTAATACGCATCGATCACCACTATCAATAAACAACTAACTTAATTCATATCCCACAATTCACTACATACTATTAAAATATCATTAACATCTCTAATATCTCAAATTACAAAAATTTAAGCATGTAATAATTTATTTAAATCATGTACTTTAATTCAAAGAATTCCAATTACCTCATATAAATTCAATTTAATTCCTACAAAAACTCATGTATACCATCATATATTCGAAATAAAAATCAAAGAGAGATATAATTATATACCAAGAATTTAAGCAACTAAATTTCTAATTAACGAACCAAAATATTCATATAATCCCAAAATTCGAAATTTAAAACACACACACCCTTCAAGAAACGCACGCACACACACTGTAATCACAATACACACACCCACATATAACACGCACGGCAACACAAGCACAAACCAAGTTCACACCACAACACACTATAATTATATATATATATACACTCGTTAGTTGATACACACGCAGGAGGAAAACACAGGGAAATAAACACAGTAGCACACACAGACATTTCGAAGGTAAGAACAGGGGAGAAGACACACACTACTCGCACCAACACAGCTTGCCGTGGAGAACAGAAGAGGGGAGAGGGGCTTTACCCGCAAAAATCAAACAGACAACAGAGCCGAGAGAGATTTTTGTGCAAGAAAACGAGAGAGGGAGTGGTCGAGTGGAGAAAGGACGAGAGGATTCGAGAGAATTCGCCAGGAACCCAGCTGAACAAAATGAATTGGGGGAAATAACTGTTAATTTAGGGATTTTAAAAGGAATTGGGTATTTTGTAGAGTATTAATAAATTTTCTAATTAAAAACAATTTAAAATTTCCTGGTAAAATGAAAAATAAATAAGCAATTATTGAGAAAAATCTCAATATCATTTTTAAAATGTAGAAAATAAAATTATCTATCTCCCCATATTTTTAAAATATTTTTAGGATCAATAATGGATTATATATGAATTTTACAAAATTAAATCAATAAAATGCAAAACAATTCATAAAATCATTTTAAAATCCTTAAAAATTCAAAATAAATCCATCTGCTATTTTTAAAACTCAAATAAACTAATAAAGTTAATAATGCAAAAGATTTCGTGATTTTTACTAATCCCGATAATTTTATAAAAATCTCGGAAGATAAATGACACATGATTTAAATAGAATTTATTCACCAAAACAAAAATAAAATAAAATACGTAGATTTATCCGACACATATAAATCATCAAATAATCCCACAAAACGAAATCACACAATCTCACTTCCTCAAAAATAATCAAATCACATAATTCACATTTAATATTAAATAATTAGTTATAAATATTACAGAAATTTCTAAGGCGTTATATCCTTCCCCCCTTAAAAGGATTCTGTCCCCAGAATCTCACCTAAGCAAATAAATGAGGATAGTTTTCTAGCATCTCGCTCTCAAGTTCCCAAGTTGATTCTTCAACTCTTGGGTTCCTCCACAAAACCTTTACCAACTTAACTGTCTTATTTCTCAATCTCTTATCCATTCTGTCCTGAATTGCTACAGGCTGTTCTATATACGACAGATCTGGCTGTAACTCAATAGGCTCATACTCGATCACATGACTTAAATCTGGATGATATCTCTTGAGCATTGACACGTGGAAGACATTGTGAATATGACTCATATGTGGAGGTAGGGCTAACTCATACGCGACTTTTCCAACCCGTCTTAAGATCTCAAAAGGTCCTACGTATCTCGTACTGAGCTTTCCTTTCTTGCCAAACCTCGTAACTCCTTTCCAAGGTGACACTTTCAACAACACTTTCTCTCCTTCTTCAAAATTCATATCCTTCCTGGCTTGATCAGCATACTTCTTTTGTCTGTTCTGGGCAGCAATTAGCCGTTTCTGAATGATTTCGATCTTTTCCTTCGTTTGTTGTACTAGTTCCGATCCTAACACCTTACGCTCACCAACCTCATCCCAATATACAGGAGATCTACATTTCCTTCCATATAAAGCTTCGTATGGCGGCATCCCAATACTCGCATGATAACTGTTGTTGTAAGAGAATTCCACCAAAGGTAGGTCCTCGTCCCAACTTCCTTTAAAATCCAATGCACACGTTCGTAGCATATCTTCAATAGTTTGAATGGTTCGTTCACTCTGTCCGTCCGTCTGCGGATGATAGGCTGTACTCATCCTAAGCTCAGTTCCCAAGCATTCTTGAAATTGTTTCCAAAATCTGGAGTTGAAACGTGGATCTCGATCAGAAACAATAGTTACTGGCACCCCGTGACGCATCACTACTTCCTTCAAATACAACTGTACTAACTTATCAAGCGAGAACCTTTCGTTGATCGGAAGAAAATGTGCAGACTTAGTCAGACGGTCTATGATTACCCAAATCGCATCATGATTAGCTTTCGTTCTTGGTAGTCCAACTATGAAGTCCATAGCTAGGTGCTCCCATTTCCACTCAGGAATATCTAATGGCTGTAATAGTCCACTAGGCTTTTGATGTTCAGCTTTGACTCTTTGACATGTGTAACACTTACTAACCCATTCTGCAATCTCTCTTTTCATATCAGGCCACCAGAAATGTTCCTTCAGGTCTTGGTACATCTTCGTACTCCCCGGATGAATTGAATATCTTGAACTGTGAGCATCCCGCAAAATCTCATTCTTTAATTCTGGCACGTTGGGAATCCAAATCCTCGAAGAAAATCTTAAGATACCCTTATCATCCTTCTGAGTGCAAATCTCTTCACCTGTCAATGTGTTCATATCTTGATTCATGATTTCCTCCTGACATCTTCGTATCTTTTCAAGTAACTCGGGTTGAAAGGTCATGGTATAACACTTACCACTGGTAGACTCCGAGGTCTGGACTTCTAATCTCAACTTTTCAAACTCCTTGAACAATTCCTTTGAGATGGTAAACATGTTCAGTCTCTCCTTTCTACTTAATGCGTCAGCCACTACATTCGCTCTCCCTGGGTGATAATTAATTGTGCAGTCATAATCCTTAATCAACTCTAACCATCGCCTTTGTCTCATGTTAAGCTCTCGTTGAGTGAAGATATACTTCAGACTTTTGTGGTCGGTGTAAATCTCACATTTTTCACCATATAGGTAGTGTCTCCAAATCTTCAGTGCAAAGACGATTGCTGCTAACTCCAAATCATGAGTTGGGTACTTTTGTTCGTGAGGCTTTAATTGTCGAGAAGCATACGCGATCACTTTTCCATGCTGCATCAATACACACCCTAATCCCTTGTATGAAGCATCACTATAGATCACAAAGTTCCCTTGACTGTCGGGTAAGACCAACACTGGTGCTGTTACTAATCTTTTCTTTAATTCTTGGAAACTTTCCTCGCACTTTTCATTCCATATGAACTTCTCATTTTTCCTAGTCAGCTTGGTCAATGGTGAGGCGATCTTAGAAAAATCTTGTACAAATCTTCTGTAATAACCAGCCAATCCTAAGAAACTTCTCACTTCGGTAGGCGTCCTTGGTCTGCTCCAATTCACCACAGCTTCTATCTTTGCAGGGTCTACTCTAATTCCTTCACTACTGATTATATGGCCCAGAAACTGCACCTCTTCTAACCAGAACTCACATTTTGAAATCTTGGCATACAACTTTTCCGCTCTCAAAATTTCCAACGCAATCCTTAAATGTTCCGCATGTTCTTCCCGAGTCTTAGAATATATCAAAATATCATCGATGAAGACGATCACAAATTTATCCAACTGCTTCCGGAATACTCTATTCATGAGATCCATAAACGCTGCTGGGGCATTTGTTAACCCAAATGGCATCACTAAGAATTCATAATGTCCATACCTCGTACGAAATGCCATCTTTGGAATGTCTGCTGGTTTGATTTTCAACTGATGGTAGCCCGATCTTAAGTCGATCTTCGAAAAGTAGGCTGCTCCCTTAAGTTGATCGAACAAATCATCGATTCGAGGTAAGGGATATCTATTCTTGATGGTCAACTTATTAAGCTCGCGATAGTCAATACACAACCTCATACTACCATCCTTTTTCTTGACAAACAGCACAGGCGCTCCCCATGGTGATACGCTAGGCCTTATGACCCCTTTATCCAAAAGTTCTTGCAATTGTGTTGCTAACTCTTTCATCTCCACAGGTGCCATCCTGTATGGTGCTTTAGACACGGGTTCTGCTCCAGGCACTAGGTCTATAGCGAACTCCACTTCTCGATCTGGAGGTAAACCGGGTAATTCTTCAGGAAAAACATCAGGAAACTCATTAACTATGGGTATGTCTTCTATCTTCGGTGCTGGTTTCTCTACATCCACCACATGTGCTAAATACGCTTCGCAACCTTGTCTAAGTAACTTCTTAGCTTGCATAATGCTCAGGAATTTCTTTACTTGTCTTTGTCCTTGAAATACCACTTCCTTATCATCTTCAGTCCTTAATCTTACCTGCTTCTTTCTACACTCAATATGTGCATCATAATCGGCCAACCAATCCATTCCTAATATTACATCAAATTCTCCCATTTCGAAAGGTATCAAATTGACATAGAAAAGGTAACCACCTATCTCTATATTACACTGAGGACACACCTGATTAACAGGGACTCTATCTTGATTTGCCACTTCTATCATTAAAACTTGCTCTAGAGGTCGAATTTCACATTTCAATTTATTAACAAACTTGTTGGAAATGAAAGACTTGGTAGCTCCAGAATCAATTAAAACTTTAGCCTCTATTGAATTCACAGGAAGCGTACCTGCGACAACATCCATTTCCTGAATGGCATCCTGCATAGTCATATTGAAAGTTCTGGCTCGAGGTTGAGAGGTCTGGGTCTGAGATGGAGGTCCGGTTATCCTCAAAGCATTCGCCGCTGGGGGTCCGGCTATCCTTAAAACATTCGCTGGCTCTTTGCAATCCTTAGCAATATGACCAAGTTTCCCACATTTGTAGCACGTTACTGTTGGTTTCGGAGTCAGGCACTCTGCCGCGTAATGTCCCTTTTTGTTGCACTTAAAACAGGTAACATTTGGTTTGTTGCAAACTCCTGAGTGCTTTCTCCCACAAATTTTGCATTCAGGTAGAGCTGGTCTGATTGCAAGTTGTTGATTGGTATTCTGAAAACGTTTTACTTGACCACCATTTCCATTCTTCGATTTCTGAAAACCTCGGTTCCTGTCAAACCGACCCTCATTCCTTGGCTTGAACTTATTATTATTATTGCCTTTTGGGTTCTGACTTCCCTCAGTACTTTCTATCTTCCTTTTCTTCCCTGCTTTCTCTTTCTGATACAATTCACTTTCACCTTCAACAATCATAGCCTTCTCCACTACCATTGCATAGTTCTCTAACTGAAACACCGCCACCTTACTACGTATCCATGGCTTTAGACCCTGTTGAAATCTTTTAGCTTTCTTTGCCTCAGTATTGACATACTCAGGAACAAACCTTGCTAACTCTGTGAATTTTGCCTCGTATTCTGCCACGCTCATGTTTTCTTGTTTTAATTCTAAAAACTGAATCTCCAGCTGATCTTGCATATACCTTGGAAGATACTTCTCGAGAAATAACTCGGTGAATCTCTGCCATGTGATCACTCCATCACCTTGCAACAGTTTTGTTGACTCCCACCAATAATTTGCTTCAGCTTTCAAGAAGTAACTAGCATATTCCGTCTTCTGATCTTCTCCTACCCTAACCAACGCAAAAGCTTTTTCCATTTCATTAAGCCAATCCCTAGCTTCTATAGGGTTGACAGTACCTTTGAACTCTGGAGGGTGTACAGCTTGAAAAGCTTTGAAAGTCACAATTGGTTGGGCGGGTCGTTGCTGAGCTAGTGCGGCTGTCTGTTGTTGAAGAAGTTGGAGAATTTGAGTCATAGTCGGGTCAACTGGATTTTGGTTGCCAGTGTTCTGGTTTTCAGAATTTGTAGCAGTTGTTTTCTTCTTTGGAGGCATGATTCTGATAAGAAAGCAAGAAACTTATTAAGCAACAGGCTAATATATACAAAATAAGGTTTTTCGAATCCTGGATTTGAGTTACCTATGTTCACAAGAATTATAACGGGGTAAAGAACCAAGGAAGCATAGGTATTATCTTGAACAAGTAATGCTAACAAGAGATATTTAGGCAACTCAGAAATGTAATAAAAGATGTGCAGATAACAAGAAAGTAAAGGTCATGGTACCAACAAAGTTAATATAATACAACAGTTTCAGAGTTCAAGGTACACTGTTAACCATCCTACTACAAAAATAAATACCGAGGATAATCTCAATCATCCACCATCTGCGATAACGATATAGCGAGTAAAGAAATTATTAAAGCGATAAAAGAATATCCTAAACCTACAACCTACTATCCTAGTGATAACCTACACCTATCACTATTATCCTATGTCTGTAAGGGTTCCTATCCTACACCTATCCTATACCTAATCCTGGCTTGTTTCAGTGACCAAAACCTGATAGCTCTGATACCAACCTGTAACGCCCCGACTTCCCAATACTAAAAATATACTTTTATAATAAATTATTGGATTTAATTAAATAAAATAGAATTTGATACAGGGGAATTTTTAAAAATTTCGGCATGTAGTATTCGTAATACGGACTATCCACCTGTAAATTTGAATCCAACCCAATTCTTTCCAACATCACAACAAATTCAACTACTAAAGAAATAATACCGCACATGTTCAACCTGTCCTAACTGATCAGGTGAACCATACCAAAATACTCTCCCGATCAGAGCAAAGATCGGGGCATCATAAAACCAACTAAAACATAAACCATGATAACAACATAATAATAAATACAACCCCACTACTAACCCGGATCTCTACCAGGTAGTGGTATGAAACAAGCAACTATTAACTAAGTTATTACATGACAACACTAAATCCTTAATTAAAAGATACATACACTCCACAAATATAACTACAATTAACTAGAACTATTACACAAATTGATACTGATACACAAAAGTTCAACCTTCTAGTAGAGTGCAATTAGGCTGCTTATGGTCCACAACAGGTTCTTCTCGGATGTAGCTCCTACTTCGTATCTTTTTCTTCTTTAACTGAAAAAAAAGGGTTAGAAACAGTAGCAAGGAGTGAGCCAAATGCTCAGCAAGTGATAAAAGTAGAAATAAAGGATTCACAACTGTATACTGGCTACATCAAATTAAAGTTACCAAAGAATATTCAGAATGTTCAAATTTTAATTCACAATCTCAAGGTAAAACTGTCTGGTAATACTGTACTCTGTTTATGACTTTTCAAAATCATCAAATAAACTTTTATTTAAAACATTTAAATTGATTGGAGGTTTTTCCCGACTCTGGACAATACGGGTGATCAGCCACGTAAAGTCCCCAGCACGGACACTCGATCCGTCTGGACATAAAAATTGGGTTCCCAATTAGGCAACACATTGGCCTATAAGATGCTGGACTGGTCCCACCAGAACTACAGCATAAAATAAAACATGCTGGACCGGCGTCACCCGGCCTCTTACGCTCTCCAATCTGAAGGAAACCGTAGAAAACATTTTTGACGGAATCCCTCATAATAAATCTTCAAATTTTTAAAACCATTCATTTTCAAGTCCTTTATACTCACTGATAACAGATCAGCCCAGTATAAGGAAATTTTAAAACATTTATAAAGAAATAAGCCATTTTGATTTGCATTTGAAATAGATTAAGGGTCAAGGAACCGCTCAGCAGTAGTTGCATAAAGTTTTCAAGATCAGAATTCAAGCGTGGTTAAAAGGTATTAAGAATATGGTTTTGTCGAGCACATAATAGTATTAGGAGGTGATGTAAAACAAATATTTATTCAACTCGGGTAGGTTTCAGAAAACTGGAATAAAACAAATGGAAAGGTTCATGAGTTAGTAAAGAGTCAAGTAATGATTAAGGTTTCAGAATTACGGTTTCAAGGATTATAAGTAGGATTTTATTTGTTTGTTTTAGGGAAAAATAGACATAAGGAAAGGTTAAAGTTGGAGCAAGGTATCAATTATAAAATTAGGGTTTATAGTTCAATTTGACTTGGAGCAACAATAGAGTATAGTAGTTTAATTAATTGTTCAGAGGTACAAGGGTTTAAACGTCAAGTCATAAGAGCAAGGACTAGGAAAATCAAGGTACATGAGTTTCTGGGATAAATTATAAAGAATAATTAACAAGGTGCACAAGATCCAACAATAATTTAAAAGGAATAGCAGGAGATTATAAGAATATAAACACAATTCATAAGCAGTTGAAAGAATCTAAACGTAATGGCGAGGTTTATATCACTTGCCTTAATAAGGTGCTTTCACGCTAGTCACCTAGCTCAAAAACCATCAGCCTTTGCCTTTCCTTTATCCCTTGATTCTACGTCCTTCAAATCTACACATATAAAAACACTATTTTAGAATGCTATATTCCTTATTCGCTTAATCCTAATCTACCCAACGATCTATATATCGATGATAATACTTAATACCTATTACTTACCAAATAATTGACCACAATAAGCTAAGCACATAAACACATAGCTTCTATAACATGAAATAACATAAGTCACTTAACACATGATACCAGCTTATTTGAAATCAGTTTATAACCAAATATTATAGACTTAGTAACTTATTATTCTAACGAAAATCGGGCAGCATCTCCTTTATAAAATAGACTATCCCGTCGAAAACATTCGACTCAAATCACAATTAAAACCATCCGATGGATTTCAAATCCACCTACAAGCCCAATCATACTAATCTATTCTAAATCATATAA
Source organism: Saposhnikovia divaricata (assembly GCA_036435485.1). Classification (NCBI taxonomy): domain Eukaryota; kingdom Viridiplantae; phylum Streptophyta; class Magnoliopsida; order Apiales; family Apiaceae; genus Saposhnikovia; species Saposhnikovia divaricata. The sequence goes on along the minus strand of CM071594.1, from coordinate 245,411,305 downwards.
TTTCTATTTATCAATGCCAATTCCAGTTTAATACGCATCGATCACCACTATCAATAAACAACTAACTTAATTCATATCCCACAATTCACTACATACTATTAAAATATCATTAACATCTCTAATATCTCAAATTACAAAAATTTAAGCATGTAATAATTTATTTAAATCATGTACTTTAATTCAAAGAATTCCAATTACCTCATATAAATTCAATTTAATTCCTACAAAAACTCATGTATACCATCATATATTCGAAATAAAAATCAAAGAGAGATATAATTATATACCAAGAATTTAAGCAACTAAATTTCTAATTAACGAACCAAAATATTCATATAATCCCAAAATTCGAAATTTAAAACACACACACCCTTCAAGAAACGCACGCACACACACTGTAATCACAATACACACACCCACATATAACACGCACGGCAACACAAGCACAAACCAAGCTCACACCACAACACACTATAATTATATATATATATACACTCGTTAGTTGATACACACGCAGGAGGAAAACACAGGGAAATAAACACAGTAGCACACACAGACATTTCGAAGGTAAGAACAGGGGAGAAGACACACACTACTCGCACCAACACAGCTTGCCGTGGAGAACAGAAGAGGGGAGAGGGGCTTTACCCGCAAAAATCAAACAGACAACAGAGCCGAGAGAGATTTTTGTGCAAGAAAACGAGAGAGGGAGTGGTCGAGTGGAGAGAGGACGAGAGGATTCGAGAGAATTCGCCAGGAACCCAGCTGAACAAAATGAATTGGGGGAAATAACTGTTAATTTAGGGATTTTAAAAGGAATTGGGTATTTTGTAGAGTATTAATAAATTTTCTAATTAAAAACAATTTAAAATTTCCTGGTAAAATGAAAAATAAATAAGCAATTATTGAGAAAAATCTCAATATCATTTTTAAAATGTAGAAAATAAAATTATCTATCTCCCCATATTTTTAAAATATTTTTAGGATCAATAATGGATTATATATGAATTTTACAAAATTAAATCAATAAAATGCAAAACAATTCATAAAATCATTTTAAAATCCTTAAAAAATCAAAATAAATCCATCTGCTATTTTTAAAACTCAAATAAACTAATAAAGTTAATAATGCAAAAGATTTCGTGATTTTTACTAATCCCGATAATTTTATAAAAATCTCGGAAGATAAATGACACATGATTTAAATAGAATTTATTCACCAAAACAAAAATAAAATAAAATACGTAGATTTATCCGACACATATAAATCATCAAATAATCCCACAAAACGAAATCACACAATCTCACTTCCTCAAAAATAATCAAATCACATAATTCACATTTAATATTAAATAATTAGTTATAAATATTACAGAAATTTCTAAGACGTTATAATTACAGTCTCGGAGTTCTATCAACTGCATGTACTAATCTGTATTATATGTCCACTATGAGAACTGTGGCTCCTTTAAGAGTGTTCCAATATAATTATGATTGTTTATCTGTATACTGTATATATAGCATATGGTTTATCAAGCTCTTCTTACTACAGGTTGCTGATTATAGGACTGGTGGGAGATTTATTTGAAGTGATACCAGAGTTGCTAGAGAAGATGCCTGAGAAAAAATAGCCTAAAAATAGAGTATTTGATGTTCAGTTGTTGAATATAAAATAGTTGCTATAGTTTCTGTATTATCCAGAAAGGGGTACTGATATGGTTGTTGGGCTAAAGGGTTACTTGGATCAATAATTTATGAATATCGTGGATGTATTTTCAAGTATGTAATAATTATTTTAATTTAATTAGTCACTTTGTTGTGAAATTTGGATTGCAAGTTTTTTTTTTTGGTTTGTAATAACAGGAATTTTGGTGTATATATAAATATAAACAGAGGAAAAATCATCATTTTTCAATAGACAATATATGTCGGTTATAAAAAGTGGCTGCATATAAAAGAATCATATACGTCGCCTTTTTTGGTCTTATACGTCGGCCTTTTTATGATAATATACGTCGCCTTTTTGATCTTATACATCGGCCTTTTTTATGACATTATACGTCGTCTCTTTTGGTCTTATACGTCGGTTTTTTAGTGACGTATATTTAGACTTTATACGTCGCCTTTTTAACCGACGTAAAAGACTCGTGACTTTATATGTCGCCCCTCTATACGTCACCATTTAACCGACGTATAAGACCTATTTAACCGACGTAAAAAGCCAGTTTTGTACTAGTGATATCATATCTTTCATTTTTCACATCTTTATTATTAGGTAAAAATTATCTCTTTCATTTATATTTTGTTGTTTAATTTTTTCACATCCTTGTACTACTTACTTATTATTGCTTGTTATGTTAATTGTAGGTACTTGATGAGGATAACAAGGCTATTATAACTTCATGGATGAAGGCAAAGACAAAGTGGAAGAAGGCAAAGAAAAAGTGGCCAAGGAAATTGGTATAAAGACAATGATGGTGGACGAAGATAAATGTTGCTAGAATGATGAAGATAAGGACAATGATGTTGAAGGCCATGGTTAATTAAGTTTGTATAAAATGTTCTTGATTTCTTCTAGTTATTTTAGAACAATTTTTACGTTGTGAATATTATTATTTTGATAAGAAAGAATGATTGTTTATGGTTATATGATAAATGTTTGAATTTCTTTGTATGATGAATGCGTTTTTGCTGTGGTACTTACGATCTAGATATTGGTTTGTAGTTTTCATTATGATTTAAGCATTTTGTTGTAAAAGAAAATCAACAAGACCAATTTTTTTTATAAAAAAAACCCAGTAATTCCTACCGCCCTAACTCATTTCCTACCGACCTTACCATTCAAAACCCAGTATTTCCTACCGTTTTCATGTTTTTTCCTACCGCATTCAAAAGGCACGGTAGGAAATGATAAACGGCGGTAGGAATTGAGCGTTTCGAAATGAGCGGTAGGAAATGCTATTTTACAATGTTCCTGGAACAATTCCTACCGATGCGTGCAAAAGGAGTCGGTAGGAAATGGCTGTTCATTTTCCACAATTTCCACGTCGACAGCTGACGTGGTTGGTGACGTGTGCGGGGCCCGCCCACGTGTCATATGACATGGCATCTAACGTGTTGCCACGTCATCGTCCAAGTTGGCATGTGGGTCCTCGCCATGTGGCATGCCACGTCATCATGTGAGCCCGACGTTGACCAGGTCAGTATCATTTCCTACCAAAGTCATTTCCTACTTAAGCATTTCCTACCGAAGGGGGCCGGTAGAAAATGCCACATTTCCTACCGATTTTGGGCAAATCGGTAGGAAAAGCCGTTTTTCTTGTAGTAAGTAGGTACTCTTGCTAAAAAACACTCTCTAAATCTAAACTTCACTAATATATTCAAGAAGGATTGAATATGGATTTTAAGAATATAGGATTATTTAGTTTTTAATTCATAAATCCAGCAAAAATATTCTTGTGATACATTCAACAAGAATTTTAAAATATTCATTAAATAACTTTTACGAATTATTGATATCCAATTAACATTTATAAAATCTTTTAGCAACCGGGTTGAAAATAAATTATTAATTTAAAATTTAAAATACAAATTTTGATAAACTAGAGGTCCAAATTAAATTGATATTATTGGATAGTACCAACCACACAAATGTCATATCTATACATAAATTTAAAAAAAAAAAAAGAAAAAAAAAGAGAGAGAGAGAGAATACATTCAAACAAACTTCCAGGAAAACCCGCTTTCAAATTCATTTACATTCATAAAACAAACACAAGATTACAAAATTATGCCCTTCCTACTTTTTCTCTTGTATTTTGTTCTCAGTGGAGAAATTTTCATCAGATATTCTCACGGTTTCTCTCCTCCGCTTCCTTTGGAATGTGTGTTTGAAAAGTTGCAGAGAACAACTTTTACTTGTTGCGTCAATGGTTTTGGGCTCACGCGATGGAATAGGCCTATTATAGCCACTAGTTTCAGTACTAGTTTTTGCACACTTCTGGGGAGTAGGGTCTTCACTAGGCTGATGTACAAATTTAGGATCAACCGGAGTCTCAAGCAGCTTCCGGAACAATCTTTCTGGAATTTTCTTGCTTGAGGCAAACTTTTTCTTCCTGTACTTTGTATTCATAGCAGATTTATTAGCTGCTTTAAGTATCAACTCAAAAGTGTGGACTTCACGGGAGCAGCTAATACAGCCATCTTTATTGCTCGCTGTATCTCCTTCGACCTTTGCTTTTGCACTTGCATCATTCGGCTGTCTTGATAGAGACAACTCGCTGTCCAAGATACACGAGTGAATTCCATGCGTGCATCCAGTTCTGTAGGCGTTGTATTCCTTGCTTATCAGTAGTATAGAAGGTACTTCGGGAACTGGGCCGTACAAATTCCTTATCCGAATTGCTTCCAGGCACTCGGGGTACTCAGCCCTCGTATTTAGATCTAAATTTTTCTTGGCAGCGGCTACAAGAGAATCATTCTCTAATTCTAAATGATTCGGAGATATAATCTCTGCTTCACTGATCTGTAGATATGCTACATTGTGTCAGTACTTTGCATCCTAACAGAAAGTTAATTTTTTTGCAAAAACTCTACTCCGTTTGTTGTAAATATATATAACCTTTCCACTGTCTAAAGTTTGAACGACAACTACTAACATTCTAAAAATGTAATAGAACAATAGGGCCTAAAACCTAGTTCCAAATTCAATAACTTTTGAACAAGAAACGCAAGGGGCACAAAGTTCTCAGGATAATGAAATCAGGTTTATAGAACACTTTCTATTTTTCGAAGATGAACACCCTCATTCTTAAAATCACACGAACCCAACAAAACATGCAAAATATAGATATTTTTTTAAAAAGACTGACCTTGATTCTTTTACCAATACATATCACCCTCCTAAATTTTTCAACCATGACAACAAAATTACATCTTTTTACAAAAAGTTGAAGTATGTATATCATAAAATAATCTGGATACACATAACTAAACACTTAAACAAGAAGCTATATCTCTGCAAAAAAAAATTCACTTCACCTACATTATAACTATATGTACCTTATCATCCAACATCTTCTTCTGCCCGACCATCATCTGAACCGACTCATCTTTCGTAACTTGCAGTTCATGCTCCAATCGTTGGGCTTTCGTCTCCGCAGCCATTACTATTGCGTCTGCTTCTTTTGATGCATCCAGCATCATTTCAGGATAAGAATTATGCAAGTCATGTGATCTCTGAAAGTAATAAAAAGAACAGTCATTTAAACGCATATAAAAAGTTTCATTTTTTTCAATAATTAAAAGTCACAAAAAACAAGAATTAGAAACAGTTGATAAAATCAAGGTTGTTAAGGATGGCAATTCCGGCGGCTAGGCCGCTGTGGAATGTGTTTGGATACCTGGTTGGAGTCCATTTGTTGATGAAGACCCTTACTTGAAATGTATGATATTCTTTTAGCTAATGTGAGGAAGAGGGAATAGTGAAGTTGGATTAAGGAGATTGTAGATGTCTGTTATATAGCTGTATTTAATGTACTCTTTCTGGAAAATACCCCTCCAATTCATAACTTAATGTAGCCGTTGAAATTATTTTCTTTTTTTGTGTGTTTTCCTTCCATGCTAGTTCATATCCCATGCAGCAAGATATAGAAATATATAGTAAATAAGATACCATGTAAAAATGGAAATAAATTTAGTATTCTTTCCGTAAATATGAAAATGAGGAAATATTAATACATTGTCAAAATTCTTTAACTTTTTATTTGATGTTTTTGTATAAGAAAAAGTATAAGAAGAGTGTATTCATTTGAGAATTTGGTGGATTTTAATGGATTTTAAAAATCAACATATATTCATTTGGGATTTTAAACAATCTTTCAAAATATTCAATTCGGATTTCAAATAATCTTTCTAAATCTGTGGGTATTCAATTGAGATTTTAAAAAAATTTCTAAAATCTGTAGGTATTCAATCCAGATTTTAAACAATCAATCAAAATCTTAAGGTATTCAACTTTCCACTGATTTGCTAAAGTCATGGATTTTGAAATATTTGTGGGAGATTTTATATGTAAAACTATCAACGTCAATTTGTAGTTACTAGGCAATATTTTGATGGATTTGTAAATTATAACATTTGTAATCAATAAAAATAAAAAAATAAAGTAAAAGATATTTAAAGATACATGATGCAACTATTTATACCTACGTACGTCTTTTTGTCTTTCACTACTTCTGCTTCTTCTTGGCTGGTCGATTAAGTAATACAACCTGTTAGCAGCCAATAGCTAGATTAAGTACAACCCCAGGCATGTCTATTGTTACCTACCAATAAAAGGAAGAATTGTGACGATAAGAGCCTTTTGTTCTATATATCTATCTCCCATATTTTTATCTGATTCAAACAAAAGACCGTTGATTTTAAAATCTTCTTTGAGGAAACTAGACTTGTATTACCGTCAATTATCAAGATCAGTATTTTACTGATAAGTTACAGATACTCCTTGAGGTTTAAATAAAAAATCTCGTCCAAATTTTTAAATTTAAGTTTGGATTCGGTTGTCATTGTACTGTGCCTTGACCACCTGAATACATAATTTACTTTTTACTTGAAACTGCTACCCCAAGTGCACAGCTCTTATCTTCATGGTGATATGTGTTTTTTTGGTGTCACATTAAACTGCTACCCCAAGTGCACAGCTCTTATCTTCATGGTGATATGTGTTTTTTTGGTGTCACATTGCAGAACGTTTCTTTGTTTGCAATATAGTTTGTCTGAGCAAATAGTATTACTATGAATTTGTGAAATACGATCACTCAATATTTTAAAATTTTCGGACTATATTTATTTTGGACTATTTATTTATATATAGTTATCTTTAATTGATATATAGATATTATAAAATAAAAAAATGAAAGAAATCAATCTCGTAGAATCTGTGGGATTTTGTAATTCTACAAAAATCTATCAAAATCTATCAAAATCTGCAGGAATTAAAATAATCTATGTAGAGATTTTAAAGAATCCATGGATTTACACATTTCATTAAAATTCATGGATTATTAACAATCCACCAGATTCTCAAATGAATACACCCCTCTAAGTTAAATTTTAATTTTCCTTTTCACATATACAATTACTTTTGTATTAAATATTTTTAATTATCTTTTCATATATGTCAATATGGTGAATTGTATTCCATTTTTAGACTTTACATTTTATGACCGGTTGTATTTTCTTTAATTTCCTAATATTATAATTTTCAAATAAGGTCATACTTATTACATAAATTATTATATCATTTTTACTTGATGTCATCACCTAAAATATATATATTATATGTTGAAAAATATATTTGTCCAAATTAATATAACTAAGCATTAAATATGTTGTTATTATGTGTATAGGGTTTATGTATATATTTCAGTATGTGAGGTGTGGTATAGAAATAAGGAAACAAGAGGCTTAAATTTCTGTTATCTTATTGATCAATCTTTACCTCCTTATATAATAGGAGAATACAAACCAAATACATGAATGATAATAATAGATACATAATCAGATACATCTCCTTGATTCTATGAACCATATTTTATGCACTCTTTAAACTTCTATGAGATTAGTTTATCCAACATATTCCTCCCTTAAACTAATTCCTTTCGATCCTTCATTCCCATCATCCTTTTGTAAGTATCTAGCAAAGTTTTTGACATTGGTTTAGTGAGCACATCTGCAACCTGGTCACGACTAGCAACATGACTTAAATTCACATTATTCTCCTTTACATGCTCCCGGATAAAATGAAAACGAACATCTATGTGTTTGCTCCTTTCATGATGTACTGGATTCTTGGCAAGCTCAATTGCAGACTTGTTGTCAATGCAAACTTCAGTTGATCTCTGTTGTGGGATTCTCAATTCACTAAGTAACCTTCTTAACCAAATAGCATGACAAACACAGTGAGAGGCTGCCACATATTCTGCCTCACAGGTTGATAATGCCACTATCGACTGCTTCTTAGAATACCATGTAAATGCAGTGTCTCCCATAAAAAACAAGTAACCAGATGTGCTTTTTCGTTCATCCAAGTCTACACACCAATCACTATCAGAATATCCCAGCAATTTGTAGTTCTCAGTTCTGGAATAAAATAATCCCAGAGATTTTGTTCCTTGGATATATCGCAGAATTCTTTTTATTGCCTTCCAATGTGACTGTTTTGGATCCTCCATGAATCTATTTACAATCCCAACACTATAAGCAATGTCAGGTCTTGTGCAAGTAAGATACCGCAAGCTTCCAACCAAACTCTGATATAAATTTGCTTCTACTGATTTTCCTCCCTCAAATTTAGAGAGTTTGACGCCCTGTTCCATCGGAGTTGCTACTGGATTGCAGTGCTCCATCCTGAATTTCTTCAAAACATTGATTGCATATGCTTCTTGAGAAATAAAAATGCCTGACTTTTCTTGCTTCACCTCAATGCCAAGAAAATATCTCATCAAACCCAAATCTGTCATCTCGAACTCTTGAGTCATCTCCTTCTTAAATTCCTTAATCATCTCTTCATTGTTGCCAATAAAAATAAGATCATCAACATAAAGTGCAACAAATAGTAATTTACCATGTTTTTCTTTGACATAGAGAGCAGCCTCATAAGGACATTGAACAAATCCATTCTTCTTAAAGTAGGCATCAATTCGAGTGTTCCAAGCTCGTGGCGCCTGTTTTAAACCATATAGTGCTTTAAACAATCTCAACACCATTCCTTCTTTACCTGGTTTTGCATATCCAGGTGGCTGGTTCACGTATACTTCTTCTTCGAGCATTCCATTTAAGAAAGCTGATTTTACGTCCATCTGGTAAATAGGCCATTTGTTTTGAGCTGCTTGAGAGATTAACAACCTTATTGTCTCCATCCTTGCTACAGGTGCGAAAACCTCATCATAGTCAATTCCAGCCTTCTGTCGATAGCCCTTTGCTACCAACCTCGCCTTATATCTTTCTACTTCTCCTTGAGCATTTAGTTTCTTCTTATAAACCCATTTAACATCGATGGGTTTACATCCTTCTGGAGGTTCCACCAGTTCCCAAGTTTTGTTCTTTACAATAGCTTTGATTTCATCATCCATTGCATCTTTCAACATCTTATCTTTTACTGCTTCTCCAAAGTCTATGCTTTCTGCATCAGCCACCAAACATACTAGGTGTACTTCACCATGTTCATATATATCTTGTAAACTTCGAGTTCTAGGATTCCTAGGCTCATCCTCATCTGATTCTTCATTTTCAGCATCAGAGTTTGTTGCTGAAATCTTAGAAATCTGAATATTATCTTCTGTTTTTTCTTTTTCATGTGCTTTACTCCAACTCCATGCATCATCTTCTTGTATCTTTACATCTCGACTCACAACAACCTTCATAGCAACTGGATCAAGTAGTCTGTAGGCTTTTGTTTTCTCATCATAGCCAATAAAAATATATTTCTTGCTCTTATCATCCAACTTTGTTCTCCTTTGATCAGGAACATGTGAATATGCCACACTCCCAAAAACTTTCAAGTGTGAAACAGTAGGCTTCTTTCCACTCCATAATTCTTGAGGATTTTTATCCCCCAAGTTTGAATGTGGACATCGATTCTGAATATAAACTGCACATTGCACTGCTTCCGCCCAGAATTCTTTTGGTAATTCCTTGCTCTTTAACATTGATCGAACCATGTCTAAGATTGTTCGATTTTTCCGTTCAGCCACGCCATTCTGCTGTGGTGAATAGGGGGCTGTTAAGAACCTTCTAATGCCATGTTCTTCACAGTATTCCGTAAAAGCCTTTGATGTATATTCTCCACCTCTATCAGAACGCAATCCCTTGATATGCATTCCTGTCTTCTTTTCTACCAGCACTTTGAACTTCTTGAAAACTTTTAATGCCTCAGATTTTTCATTTAAGAAATAAACCCATGTTCTTCGAGAATAATCATCAATGAAAGTGATGAAATACCTCTTGGAACCATATGATCCAGGTGTGATAGGACCACATATATCTGTATGCACCAACTCAAGAGGCTTTGAAGCACGATAAGTTGCCTTTTTCTGGAATGAACTCCTTGTTTGTTTTGCCAGCACACATTCTTCACAAAAACTGCCTGTATGATTCATGCTTGGTATTCCATGAACCATCCCTTTGTTTGCCAACTCCTTCAGACCACCATAGTGTAAGTGTCCAAGTCTTTTGTGCCATAAAGTTGCTTTATCCTCTGACTTTGCTTGTAAGCATTTCTCCTGTATGTTCTTCAGATTCAACTTGAACATTTGATTTTGAGACATTTCAGTTTTAGCAATTGTCCTGTCATTTTTGTCCTTTAATATCATGACTTTGTCACCCATAAAGATTGAGTAACCTTTTTCGAGTAGATGTCCAAGACTCAGAATATTATTCTTCATGTCAGGAACATAGTACACATCTTCAATTCTTCCTTGTTTGCCATCTTTTTTAGTAAAACATATTTCACCCTTTCCTTTCACTTCTATCTTCGATGAATCTCCGAATGACACAACTCCATTATTTATTTCCTTTAAATCAGTAAAGAGATGCTTGAGACCAGACATATGGTTGCTGGCCCCACTATCAAGATACCACAAAACTTCATCTTCAGGAATCATACCTTTGCAGGCCATTAGTAGAACACCTTCATTTTGTTGTTCCTTTGTTTCGACTAGATTTGCATTTTCCTCAACCTTCTTGTTAAACCAGCAATCTTTGGCAAAGTGTCCAAATTTTCCACAATTGTAACATTCTACAGATCTGCTTCTTCTTCCAGAATATGATCTTCCACCTCTGCCACGGCCATGTCCTTGACCACGCCAATTTTGTTGATTTGTTTGCACCTTCTCTTCAAATCTGTTGCTTAAAGGACCACGTCCTCTGCCTCGAGTGAAATTCTGTCTTGCACGTCCACGTCCTCTTCCTCTATTGTATTGTGTATACAATACTTTATCTTTGTCTTCAACTGAGACATCAGTTTTCAATACTTGAGATTCTGTCTCCTCCTTTAATAATCTTTCTGAATATGCTTGCAGAGATCCCATCAGTTGATCAACAGTCATGGTCTCTACATCATTTGACTCTTCAATAGTAATTCCAACAAGTTGCAGTTTTGTATTTAAAGATCTTAATATCTTCTCATTTATCCGTGCATCTTCAATTTTTTCTCCATAATTCTTCATTTGATTCACAACAGAGGAAACCCTCGTGAAGTAATCCGGGACTGATTCCTTATCTTTCATATGTAAAGACTCAAATTCACCACGTAGAGTTTGTAATCGTACCTTTTTTACTTTGTCAACACCTTTAAAATTGTTCTGCAAAATCTCCCAGGCCTCCTTTGCTTTTGTTGCAGATGCAACCTTCTCAAAGATGCCTTCATCAAGGCCCATATGTATGATAGACAAGGCTTGTTGATCTTGTTTTCGTAACTTGGCAAGAGCGTTTTTCTGACCCTGATTTAAAGCTCCTTCATTCTCTGGTTCATCGTATCCTTTGTCAATGATTTCCCATGCCTCCTGTGAACCAAGCAACGCTTTCATTCGTAGACACCAGTGGCCATAGTTTTCTTTGGTAAGTTTTGGAACAGCAAAAGAATTATTCATGTTTGTAAACTCTGATATGACCTAAACTCTGATGGTTGTAAACTCTGATGGTTGTTTTATATAAACTCTGATTGTAAACTCTGATTGTAGGCTCGGGTTTGGTTAAGGCTCTGATACCAATCTGTTGTTATTATGTGTATAGGGTTTATGTATATATTTCAGTATGTGAGGTGTGGTACAGAAATAAGGAAACAAGAGGCTTAAATTTCTGTTATCTTATTGATCAATCTTTACCTCCTTATATAATAGGAGAATACAAACCAAATACATGAATGATAATAATAGATACATAATCAGATACATCTCCTTGATTCTATGAACCATATTTAATGCACTCTTTAAACTTCTATGAGATTAGTTTATCCAACAAAATATACGGCCAAGATTAATTTGAAAAAATTGAAAATATTATACTTATTAAAAAATGTTAAAATACCATTTTTTTATACTTACCAACTTATAATTGTAATGTGGATAGGAAGGATAGGCTGGAATAGATATGAATGTTTTAACCCAATATGACTTAGAAATATACTGAATTTGGTTCGGGGTTCATTCATGCGGGGGTTTAGGTGTCTGAACCCAGGCAGGGGTTCACGCACGTGCCCCGATGGACTGCGGGAATTAGGTCAGCAACCTCATAAATCGTAGGAGAATGGATAACTATCGTCTGGATGAGTCCTAAATATCAGGAACGGTCTAACAACTTCACTTACCTGGATAATAACAATATATACATGGAATATATATATATATATATATATATATATATATATATATATATATATATATATATATATTCCATGTATATATTGTTATTATCCATGTAAGTGAAGTTGTTAGACCGATTAATTAGATCAGCTTTGTTGGATAAGATATGATTATCAAAACGTGGCTGAGCTATCAAACAAGGAATCCAAAACCCCAGAACTACATGGGACTTGATTCTTATAAATATAGGATATGTAGGCATTTGCAAAGGTGGAATCTCACTTATCTCTATAAAAACCATGTAAAAAACTTGAGTGTTAAATCGAATATACTTATAGAATGGGGGTTGAATAAAAGTATAAGTAATCGTGTCTGATAATTGCTCAACTAAAAACAAACGAATGAATCAAACTATTTGTATTAAAAAGATCAAATACAAACTCTACCAAAGGTGTACAAATACCTTTAGTAGCTGCTCTCAATACAAATATCTCTCTCTCTCTCTGTAAAAACCTTAAAACTAAAGTTAATACAGACTTTTGCTCGCACACCTATTACAATAATAACGAGAGAGTATTTATAATTCTACCTATCAACTAATAACAAAAAGATTAATGAATACATGGTAATATTCTGCCGTCCAGTTGATAGTTTAATTCCACCAATAGTTTGATTCTTTTCTTCATGCACGCTTCTTGCCATCTTCTGAAACTCAGATCATATAGAATGGCACTTTCCATTCTGTAGCATCGATACAGTCAGGGTCTATCATAGTCCGTGAAATCCTGTAGTCCGTGATTCACAGTATCTGATCGAATACTTACAGCTTCTGAATATTTAACAGATGCTAAATCTGAGTTGTTGATGTCAAAATATCTAACAATATAACCAGAATAGAATATATAAAAAATCAATATTTACATGAAGATAATTCACACAAGTACCTCCATTACTCAATCATCAACGATCTTTCTGAACTTTCGGTTGTCTCTGAGAGATTCTTCAAGAAAAGCATCTTCAGTTTTAGCTAAGACTTCACCAACACTCTACTTTAGATCTAACATGTCACCATTATCAGTAATAATCTGATAATGCAGAGCTCTTAGTTTATCTGGCCTATATCTGAAGCGTTTAAGATTTTCAATAGAAACAGAATTATACTCCCCTTCCATAGCTTGATAGAAGACAAATGATCCCCCATCATCAGACTTTATTTCCAATGATTTCTATTTAATCTCTTTGTCTTTTCCCTCAGAATCAACATAATGTAGCTTGAAAGGTGGTACACTTTATTTCTTTGCTCCATACAATCTTCTCAGTAACTTATCAATCTCACCAGTCCAATGCATAAGCGATGCATTATAATTCTGAGTAACTTCAGCATTTTTGTGTAACAAGAATCGAACATAAGCTAACTCCTCCTCCTTTTTATGATACATGAATGTAGATAAGTCCATCCATCTCACTCTACCATCAGACAAGAAGTATATTAGAAAAACTTCTTTTTCTTCATTGTCAACCATTCCTATTCTAGAATCATATTCTTGATATGTCTTCACTCTATGAACAAGCTGTGCAAAAATCAATCTGTTAAGATGTCTTTAAGTCATCTTCTCACCAAATTTATCCAAAAGTGAATGAGGATCAGCCTTCAACTTTGCAACATCTGTGGTTTGCATCTCATTATGACCAAGTCCACTTCTTCCTCTAGGAATTAGAGACTGTAAATTTTGACTCATAGTCCGGTAAGATGGTTCTGAAACTTTTTAATGAACTTTCTCCTTTACCTCAGAAGTAGTAGATTGAACATTTTGTGATTTCACTACCTCCTTCTGTGTAAATCCCACATTCTTCCAATCAATAGTAGTCCCTGACACCACATCTTTCACAACTTGTTCTTGTAGAAGAATTGATGCAGTATCTGGTGCTTGAAGTGTTTTAGCTTTCTTTGACACAGACCCTGAGTGGTTAGTAATTTGCTTTTCCCTAGATCCGGATCGAACAGATCTACCAGCTAGAGTGCCTATACCAAGTTTTCATATTCCTTTCCCAACATTCGAACCACCACCACTACCATCACCCTTATCTCTCCTATCGTTACTGTCTTTAACAGCATCAGCTTTACATGTGTCTCTGATGACTATTCCAGATTGGTTCCTCTTAATTGTTTTTATCTCCCCCTTTTTGACACCAGCAACATTAACTCCAAGAGTCTCAGTGAGAGAACAAATAAGATTCATCAAAACAACCTGATTCTCCATGATAGTGACCTGATTATCTTCTAAAGTTTGAAGTCGAAGATTAACATCAGTCTGAGATTGTCGAATGGCCTCAATATCTTTTAGTTGAGTGGAGTAGTGATCATGAACATTGGAAGAAACAAAATTCATAGCATCAGTAGTAAGCTGAATTGCAGCATAAATACCAGTAACTTGAGTAGCTAGATCCTGAACAGACTAATTCACTGAAGAAAGACCAGCATCTGAGATTTTATGAATATCAACAAGAAGCTCACTTTGAAAGTTAAATTCAGCATTCTCTCTGGCATGAGCTACTGCTGTAGGATCTGAAACTTCATCAGGATAAATACCATATTTATTAAAGAATTTCAGTTTGTTATTGGATCTGAAAGATTCAGCTTTGCCAATTTGCATTATCAAGTTAAAAGACTCAAGATCATTAGCGAATTTATCAGCATTTCGATCCATACCATCCTTTGGAAAGTACTGATCCTAATAAGTAAAAATCATCCTTTCTTCAGACTCATTTTCAAATAACTCAAAAACATAATCATCAACCAGATTAAGATAATTGAGATGCAAAGGAGTAGCCTTCTCAACAGCATGATCTCTATAATTACCTTGAATCTTTTGAATAAGTATGAAATTTAGAGAATCAATACTCAACTCATGAGCTTCAACCGAAGTAGATGGCCACTTTTGATCAAAATAACCAAAAGTAGGTTCTCTAACCTTTGCAGATGATGTTGCATGTGAATCAGAAACGATGTAGAATGAAATTCAAGTAAAGGTACTTGAGTAGTATGACTTACAATTGCAACAGGAATATCTGAAACTGAAGAGTAAAGAATTATCGCCAAATTTCCAACTTCACTAATATCTTGACCTTCACCGGTATCCTGTATGCTAACAGTCACAGACTTGGACTCCTCCACAGAGTGATCAGCTTCTGTAGATGTCTCAATTTTAGCTGAAATTGGAACCACATATAAAGGAACACTAGGATCATTAGGAATATCTTCTGGTACATGTTGAGAAATAGACTGTCTTAGCCTTTCACCCCGTCTGTTGATAATATTTGCAAGCCTTTCCTTTGTTGCTGTGCTTTTACTTCTGGCTTCGCATTGTGCTTTGCTAAGTCCTGTTTCTCATACATCTTGATAAAAGACTAAGTACCAGCATCCATACCAAGATTCTCAGACCAAGATTCAGGAAAAACCTGATCCCAAAAATCAAATGATGGTTTCCTAATCTCTCTCTCACTATAGGATTGATCACCCATACACTCATTCTCACTTTGGCTTACTAACGCCAACTCTCTTTTTACCTCTCCTTTTGCCTGGTCAGGAGCCAGCCTCTCAATTTGTGGATCTATGTCCATCTTTTCAAGTGTTTCACTCAAATTTGAAAAAGTGCTCTCATGACCTACAGAAAAATAGGATTTAGGAGAAGTTGTTATACCTTGACTCACATGGAGAGAGGGTTCCTCATATGGCAAGGGGCTTGAGGTTTTCTCCATGGAGTGAGCTACTATAGTCCCTGAACCCTCACAAACATCTACTGTCTTCTCAGAGACTACAGGCTCCAGTATACTACTTTTAGGGTCTACACTAGACTCTGTTGCCTTCAGTAAAACTTCACTAGGCACCACAGTTTATGTGTCACCGTCTTTAAGTGTTGTTTGCTGAGACACACCCTCAAGGTGGATAGACTCTAACTGAACATTAGTTATTTGATCTTCAGGAAAATCAATCAAAGTCATTCCTCCCATATCATTAGGTATCTCACTTGCAGTTTCAGTCATCAGAGAAGACCTTTCAGCATCAGCCATCACAGTTCCTGTATCATCCAACCTCTGACTAGATGGTTCTTGTGTTGCAGTAACTGTGACCTGATCTATTCTATTATCCACCACTGGTGCAATAGTATCTTCTGTTGACTACATTCCACTATCTACTACCTCTATTTGTTCACATTGTGCTGGAGCATCTTCAACGATGTAATCTTTACGAAACAAAAATGTGTGGTGTGATTGAAGTGCACCATGCTTTGTAAGTCTAAATTTCTTGAGTAACTCATTTCTGATTAATACATAAAAGGGCATCTTCATAAGATTAAGTCTTTGATACAGAAGCCCATATTCTTCAGGAAATGAGAGTTGTGGAACTCTTTCAATCAGAAAATCTTGAACAGGCCTGGAAAGTTTTACTTTAATAGAAATAACCTTCATGGCCAATCTGTATGTCAATGTGGTTTCCCAAGCAGAATCAATATCAAGACCTTTATCTTGCACAGATCTCTTGTCACTTGACTTGGATATAGCCACATTTTTAGAGACCTGTAAAATGTTAGATGGACTAGACTCTATGTGTATAGGTGACAAATGAATCTTTCTCCTTGTTCTCCTGGTATAGTGAGCAACAGATTTAACTTGAGAAGATTCAAGAGGTGCAGACTCAGTGATGATCTTGGGTGAAGATCGTTTTTCAATAGACATAGCCTTTTGGGAGACTGTACCTAGTAACTGTTTTCCCTTTTTAAGAGCTACAATCTTTTGTGAGACTGCAGCCTGGCTGTGACTAGGTCCTTCACCTCTTTCTCCGAGATTAGAAAGTTAAATTGCATCCTTCAATTCTTCTCTCTCAGCAAGAGGTATATCATCATCTTCACTAGAGCTACTAGAACTACTAGTAGTAACTACAAATCTTCTCTTCCTTACAACTGGTTCTTTTTGAGAAACACCAGAGGTTGGTTTCTTTGAAACAATAGGCTATGGTTCAAAATTTTGTTCCAGACTTGTTTCAAAATTTTTGGTAGTTTGGGTTACTTGGGTAGACACAGGGGGGTCCTCCACCAAATGAGCTTCCTGAGTCACTTCACCACTAAAGAAATAAGAATTGTAGAGAGTAGGAAGATGAGTTCTAAGAATTACTTGAACATGATTTGGATAGTACATTGCAGGTATCTCATTTAAATTCTTCTCACTGTCCTTCTTTGTAATGTCAGAGAAAATTCTCTTTCTGTAAATAAGAAAGAACACAATGCTGCCTACCAAATCTTGTTAGGACCAAGTTTGATACACATCTGATTTAAAATAATGTGATAATGTTAATTACTCTATTATAAAGCAAACTATATCCAATATGTGAAGTAACAACAGTAATGTGTTCAAAAGAGCTACACTTACCAGTAAAGCATTTAGCAAGTTGGTCAAAGAAGAAAGACCATTCTTTTCTGAGAAAAGGTCTTCTTAACTGTCTCATGTTATCTAAAGATCCATTATAACCTAATTCTGATAACAACGCTCTAACATCATCATCAGATGGTTCATTAGCAAAATTCATACTTACAGGTAAGTGAAGTACTGAATTGACAACAGATTCAGTAATATCATAAGTACCTTTCCTTAAGTGTAGAACAATCTTACCTGGTTGACCCTGAACAGGATCAACTACCTCAGCATTCTCCCAAGCTTGTGAAATAGCAGCTTGATTAATCTGTGGAGATGCTGTCAATGCATAATGCAATGGTCCAATAGCCATAAAATCCATAACTGGGTGAAAATCAGTTGACACCCCTTTCTTGTGGGTGATTGCAGCAACATGATTGTTTGTCATAAAATCAAAGTCACCAAACTTGAAAGCTACTGACTTGGGTAGTCTCCTTTGAGCAGCCATTGATTTTTGATCTGAAAAGAACTTAAGAAATCTTGAAAAAGATTAGTTAATTTGAGAACTCGAGGGAAAGTTTTTCGCCTTAGAGAATTTGAATGTATAGAAAGCAATAAATAATCAGAGTCTCAAAATAAAGATATATTCAAAAGTTATTCAGACCCACGAACCCACGTTCACACGTAGATTGACAGTTGGCAACCCCTGGAAAGTGTAATTACCCACGATTTTTTGAAATTTTGGCAATAACATAAGAAATGATGGATCTCGACCTCCGTACGGTTGGGTCATCGAGAAATAAGTTTTAAAAAATCGAAACAAGAAACCCCAAACGAAATCCTGTTTAGGGGTTCGAGACAAACTACTAGTTGACCGTTAAATTACCAAATCAAATAATTTTTTTTATTTTTTGAAATTTTAGCAATAACATTAGAAAGGATGGTTCTTGACCTCCGTATGGTTGGGTCATCGAGAAATAAATTTTAAAAAATTGAAACAAGAAACCTGGACGAAACCTTGTTTAGGGGTTCGAGTCAAACTACTGGTTGACAGTTAAATTACAATATCAAATAATTTTTTTATTTTTTCAAATTTTGGCAATAACATTAGAAAGGATGGATCTTGACCTCCGTACGATTGGGTCGTCGAGAAGTACTTTTTTTTTTAATTCAAAATGTCTAACCCTAAACTATCCCTAAATCATAAGTAAAAATCCTAACTCAAACTTCGATTAGTGACACTCTTTCGTTTTCTAAATGATATCGATTTTTTACAAATTATTTTTTACCCAATTTTTTTTCTATGCTTCCTCACACTAAAAAAAATATTTCATTAAAAACTTATAATTTATTCATATATCTCGATATTATTTATTTATTTTTTGTTATAATTATATTTTTACAAAATAAAATAAAAAAAATATGAATGTAAGTCTCAATCAACTATTTTTTGCTCTACACTTCTAATATGAATAGATTGTTATGCCCGCAGAGTTTGATCAACAAAAAGCGCGATAATCAATCAACAAAAAGCAAAACAAATTTTTTAATTTCTTTTTTACTATGTTTTCCTACCATTATTGGTAGGAAATGTGTAACTATTTTTTATTATTTTATTAATGTGAGCGGGAAATTCAACTTTTTTCACAAAATTTTTGGCGGAAACTTACTGATCAAAACCTACCAATATTGGTAGGTTTTGATGTGAGCAGGAAATTCAACTTTTTCACGAAATTTTTGGCGAAAACTTACTGATTAAAACCTACCAATATTTTTAGGTTTTGATGTGCGTGAGAAATATATTAATAAGGACTTTTATATTTTTCCTAATTAATACTAATAATTATAAATATATTAAAAAACTATCATTTTACATAAAACAATGAGCTGTATGTAATTAATATATAAGAAAAAAAATTGGACATTTTTCATTTTAAATCAGGAAATAAACAAATAAATTTGAAAATGAAGAAAATTATAATTTTCGTCATAATGCTATTTCCCACCAATATGGGTAGGAAATAGCCCCAGATGAAAAAAAAAAGTTGGTCGCTAGGATTCGAAGTTTCGACCACTCCCACAATGTACTAGCATCTTACCATTGAGCTGGGATCCAATCCGGTTTTATGCATACAAATTATATATAAGGGTATTCCCACAACATATATTATTTTTCGTGATAAGGCTATTTCCTACCATTATTGGTGGGAAAGGACCCGGGGAAAGTGACTTTATTTTTATTTTAAGAAATTGTTTATTAATTTGAAAAATGTGAAGGATGATGATGTGGAATGTGGGGTCCTAATTGGTCCAAAATGCTGCCAAAACCTACAAATATTGGTATGTTTTGATGTGTGAGGGAAATTCAAATTTTTCAAAAAATTTTGGCGTAAACTTACTGATCAAAACCTACCAATATTGGTAGGTTTTGATGTGCGCGGGAAATTCAAATTTTTCACGAAATTTTTGGCGGAAACTTACGTGGCTACTTACGTGGATGGTGGGGTACCATCATAGTCAAAACCTACCAATGTTGGTAGGTTTTAATTTCTTACCAAAAATTGGTAGGAAATGGCTCTCGTAAAATTACATTATTATCTATTTTTTGATATTGTTTATTAATTTAAAATATGTGAGGGATGATGATGTGGAAGGTGGGGCCATTTTTCAGTTAAATTGTGACCAAAACCTACCAAAGTTGGTAGATTTTGTTTTCCTACCAAAATTTGGTAGGAATTGCTGCTTGCGTGTACAAAATTTGGGTCCCACGGGTACCATTTCCTACCAACTCGAACGTTGGTATGAAATACTCACTCATTTCCTACCAATTTTTTTTGGTATGTTTTATGTGGTAGGTTTTGGCCGTTTTTGTTGTAGTGAGATGACGATGATGTAGAGGACAAGGAGGAGGATTAGGATGAGGAAGATGAAGAAGAAAGCGGAGGTGATGACGGTGATGATGAAGACGATGATGGTTTTGACGAAATTGAATAATGTTTGTAACTTAGTTTTGATGCTTTTCACAAAGTTGAGTATTAATGTTGTTTGTGAACATTTAAATTCGTAGCATTTATGTTTGTATGTTTAATTATGTTTTTATGAAGTTGAATGGTGTGGTGAATCTGTAGTTTGTTAATGTTGAATGGCTTGGTGGTGATTGCAATATTGAAATGTAATGAAATGGAATGGCTTAACCTGCAATTTTTTTCTTAAAAAACCCAGAAAACCGACTGAAATAATACATAACTAACCGCTTTTTACCATTCTATTCCCAGAAAATCGACCGAAATAATACATAATCGACCGTTTTTTACCATTCCATTCCCAGAAAACCGACCGAAATAATACATAACCGACTGTTTTTTACCATTCTATTTCCAGAAAACCGACCGTCTGCCTTTATAAATGGACGGTTTTAAATAAATAAAAAAAATGAATAAAGACTAAAAAATTAAATAAAATAGAAAAAAACCAATTTTTTTTTCAGAATTTATTCATAACCACGTAGTCATACCAAGTTATTTTTTTTTGCTAAATAGTAATACCAAGTTATTATTCCTTATGTTATTTAATTTTTTATTTTATTTTATAAATTAGTTAAAAATGGGGAAAATATCATAAAAAATGGAAAATTAGTGAAAAATATTTTTTCCCCTGAAATTTTGGAAATAACATTATAAAGGATGGATATTGACTTCCGTAAGGTTGGGTCATCGAGAAATATTTTTAAAAAAATCGAAACCCTAAACCTTGACGAAACCCTATTTAAAGAGTTTAGTCAACGTACTAGTTGACCATTAAATTGCAAAACCAAATAAATTTTTTTTCACTAAAATTTTGGAAATAACATTATAAAGGATGGATATTGACTTCCAAAAGGTTGGGTCATCGAGAAATATTTTTAAAAAAATCGAAACCCTAAACCCTGACGAAACCCTATTTAAGGGTTCTAGTCAACGTAATAGTTGACCGTTAAATTGCCAAACCAAATAAATTTTTTTTCACTAAAATTTTGCCAATAACATAAAAAATAATGTATATTGACTTCCGTAAGGTTGGGTCGTCGAGAAATATTTTTAAAAAAATTGAAACCCTAAACCCTGACGAAACCCTATTTAAGGTTCTAGTCAACGTACTAATTGACCGTTAAATTAGCAAACCATATAAATTTTTTTTTTCCTTAAAATTTTGCCAGTAACATTAAAAAGGATGGATCTTGACTTCCGTAAGGTTGGGTCGTCGATAAATATTTTTAAAAAAGCGAAACACGAAACCCTAAACATCGTCATTTGAGTTATTGGACCCGTTTCTTTTTCCATTGCTGCTGCTGCTACTACTACTACTACTAATATTTTTAGTTGTTTTTTAGTGTTCATAGTGAGTATGCTAATCTTTTATCCAAAGATTGACATTTTTACGAACTACTTAAAAATGAGGGAAAATTCAAATTATTAGAAAATTAGGTAATATTAATCACAAAAATAATTAGCATGAATAGTTGGATGTGTATAAATTTTAAATTAAATATAGGATTTTTTTTTATTTTTTTCTATTTTTTTCCCTATATTTATTCTATTTTTTTCTTTTCACGGTAAAACCGACCGAATTGACGTATAACCGACCGATTTTTTTTGGGTGGAAAATTTTCGCGAAAAGTCAAAAAACACGCCCTTGTCCAAATTTTTTTGCCACACTAACCAATGATATAACCGTCCGATCGATCGGTCCCAACTAAAATCCATTTTAGTTTATCTATCAGTATAAATAAAAAAGAAACCCTCCCCCTTCACTTTATCTATCAGTACTCTTACTCTCTCATATCTCTCTCTTCCTCTCTTCATCTCTTCCTTTTATTACAAACTAAAATCCATTCAAACTCAGTCCGTTCAAGTGAAAATGGCGCTTACCCGTGCAAACTCAGTCCGTTCCCAACTAAAATCGGTCCGTTCAAGTCGACCCCAAACTTCCTCTTCTCCATTTTGTGTTGATGTAAGCTTCTTGTAGCTCTTCCTCTTCTTCAAAGTATTGTTATCTTCCATTTTGTGCCTTTAATCAGTCCGTTTTATTCTCTTGTTTGTATTGTTTGCTTTTAATTATGTGTTTTTTGTTTGTTTGTTTATATTTTCATTGTTTAATTTATTTTCTCCCATTTGAAATTCATGCATATATCTTCTCCCATTTGTTTATATATTTGTTTATTTGAAATTGGATTTATGGGTTTATGGGTTCAATTTATAGGTTTGGTTAATGGGTTTAATTGGAAAGCTTCGATTTATGTCATATAAAGATAGAAAAAAATTCGATTGTGGTATATGCACGTATGTATATGTGATATTTTCCTGTTTTTGCATGCACGTATCGGTCGGTTATCACATGAACTTATATTTTTCTCAATTTAAGGTCAATATCGATTTTCCCCTAAGTGCTTGTAATTAATTAATTGTATACGATATTGACTTGTATTTGAATTGAAGGTAATGTATTTGTAATTACTTCGATTTTGTATACGAAATTGTATTTGAATTTAGAGTTACATATGGATTGTGTACTTATATGTTCAATTTGCTTATGTTTGTGTACTTATCGTTAAATAAATAAGATATTTATGTTTGTGTACTTATGTTCGATTTTCTTTCCATGTTTATGTTCGATTTGTTTGTGTACTTATGTTTTTTTTTTAATTTTAGGTGCTCGATTGGCTAGGGATGATCATAATGGTTTCAATGATCGTGTGTATGATGGCACGTAAAGGGAAGGGCAAGCAAGTTGAAAAAGATAAGGGCAAGGGCAAGGGTAAACAAGTTGCAAGCAAGGGAAAGGGCAATGGCAAGGTGAAAGGTAAAGGGAAGAGCAGCACGTTGGCATTGAGAGATGAGCCAACGAATACGGATACGGGCGATGAAGGAAGGGCAACGGACCCGACGATTGGAAACATGACAGCTACAGAGGCACGCCAGTGGCGAGGAAGGAGGGCTCGATCACATTCAAGTGGAATTTATGGAGCTAATCAGCCTCTTGAACCAACATTTATCAATATCTCTGATGGACAGTAAGCCTCATTATCCAGTGTTATGTTTCTTTCACTTTGTCATTGTAGTGCAATTAATCTTAATATATATATGCTCAATATATGCTAAATGCGCAAGTACTTATTCTTACTTATTTAATATGCTACATGTAGTATTGAAGATGATACCGCAAAGAAGACTTTGCCCGGGATGATTCGTGAGAGGTGGCCCATGGGTCATTACACCTTCAGTGACATCGATGCGGCTTATCCAAAGTGGTTGGACGATAGGATTGATGAGTTTTTTGTATGTAAAATGATATTAATTTTTTTATTATGTTTTGTTTCGTGATTTGATTATGAAGTTAATTTGATCATGAATCTGACCTTATCATTTGTTCCTATTTTGTAGAATTTTTATAAGCATCAAAGGGGACAAAGTCGTAGGAAATCAATAAAGATTGTTGAAGATAAAAACAATAAAAAAGGACTATGAATGAGCTTAATAGGAGAGTTGAGATAATGGCAAGGGAAAAGGGGGTTTATAAATTGTCCTTAAAGCCCCGTATTGGTCCGAGACGTTTTGGAAGAATCTTGTTAAATATTGGGAGACGAATGAAGGGTACTTGCATAGGGTAAAGGTTGGAGCCGACAATCGCCAACGTGTTGAATGGTTGCATAGCGTCGGTGCTCGATCATTCAACTCGGTGAAAGCGGTAATAAAATTTAAATATGCACAAACACATACACACACGTAAGGTTATTTCATATTATAAAGCAAACTATGTATACTAATATAAGATATTTTATTATTTGGAAGGAAATGATGAGAAAAAACAAAAAGCCTCCAACTAAAATTGAGGCATGGGACAAATGCCACCAGAAAGTTGGTTCCGATCCGAATAACCCTGCCTACACTACTCCGGCCGCCATGCGCATCACGGTAATCTTATTTTATGTACAGTATAAGCATATTTTTGTCTACACTACCCGGTCTACACATACAATGCATGTTTGTATTAATTATAAGCATTAAAAAGTTTAATGTTCTAATTAAACTTGAATTAATGTGTAGGAACGATATGCCTCTATTCTTGAGCGTATGCTGGTGGAGGTGACTCAAATGGGTGAGAGGGATGAGCCATGGGATTGGTTTGATGGAAGAAACGGGGGTCCCCGAAGGGGAAAAACCCAAAAAAAATTATGTTATTGGATTTCCCAATGTTCGAGCTAGTGATCTACTGCCTACCCTAGCTACACGCTATAGGGATTCCACCCGAGGCGAAGCCGGCTCATCCTTATCCGATCTGCAACGTGGCTCCATCCCTGACAATGTTTATCTCTCGATCGTGAGAAATGTTCTTACGAAGATCCGTGCCAACCCTGATCGATTTGCTCGTCAACTATCCGATCAAGAGATCTCCACATTTGCACGCACCGCCCTCGAGGCCTCCGATCCATCTGCCAATCCAAGTCAAAGGCTGCAATGGAATAATCTCATTGGTGATGAGATTGTACACATTGTCGGGACCTTAATTGAGGATATTGTCCAAAAAACCGAAGCTCAAGTTCAAGCGGTAATGGTCTTTCCTTTTGGTTTTATTTGTATCCATTAATGATATTTATATGTTCTTACTTTTTAATTGGTTGGTTATATATGTGCATAGGCAAAGGATCGGCTTGCATTGGAAGAAAAAAAGGATTATACCTCCGAGGATGAGGATATGGGTGGCGGAGAAGATGGTGGTGAAGACGGTGGTGAAGACGGTGGTGATGGCGCTGGTGATGATGGTGGGGAAGAGGGTGAAAAAGATGGTCATCAATCATCCGATGTTTCTTTGTCGGATCATTAGGTTTTTAATTGTCATCGGTTTTTAAGAACTTGTTTTTTATCTAAGCTGTTTGTAAGTTGGAATGACTAGAAAACTTGGAATGTTTGTATGAACGTGGTTTTTATAATTGTTGGAATGATCGAACTTATGAAATTGGTTTTTATGTTTTAATTATGTTATTATGAAGTTGAATGATGTGGTGAATGATCTGTAGTTTGTTAATATTGAAATGGAATGGTAGGCTGCAGTCCTGGCAAAACCTGCAATTTTTTTTTAAAAAAAGCCCAGAAAATCGACCGACATATCTTATAACCGACCACTTTTTACCATTCAATTACCAAAAAATCGGCCACAACAATACATAACTGACCATTTTTTACCATTCCATTTCCAGAAAACCGACCATGTTCTTCATGGATGGTCGGTTATAAGTGGTCGGTTATGATAATTAACAGACCTTCTAGGATTAAACCGACCGATTGTGCATATTTGACTATGATCGATTATATATGACAGTCAAATTTTTTTTATTTTCTATAAGTCATAACCGACCATTTGTTCAATTTTGACTATGGTCGGTTATATGTACCAGTCAAATTTATTTTTCCTTTTTAATAAGTCATAACCGACCGAACTTGGTCGATTAAAGTTTTTGACGTTTGCAGACACCTGTCGCCACGTGGTGACACGTGTCGAGAACTGACCCCACATTATGGAATTTGTAAACATACATAACCATCCGATTTGTTGGTCAGTTATGTCTGTTAAACCCGACAAAGTGACATAACCGACCAGTCTTAAACCGACCGTCCTTTTTGGACGATTTTAGTTGTTAAACCTACCGATATCGTTTATAACCGACCATTTATGACGGTCGGTTTAAATCTGTTTTCTTGTAGTGAATACAGACCTAAATAAATATATACACGTATAGTAGAGGATTGTTGTGATGCCTAGTCTATAATAACATCTTGCAACATCATTTCATTACTTGAAAGATCTTTAAATACTCTTGCTACAAAACACTCTCTAAACAGTTCTCTCTGCCTCCGCTGCGGAGCAAGGGTTAAACCCTGGTTTTTTTAATATATATATAAATTTAGAAAAAAAAAAACAAGTCTTGTGATATATTCAACAAGAATTTTAGAATATTTATTAACTTTTATGGTTTACTGATATCCAATTAGCATTTATAAAATCGTTTAGCAACGGGGTTGAATTTAAATTATTAATTTTGAATTTAAAATACAAATTTTGATAAACTGGATGTCCCAATTAAATTGATATTATTGGATAGTATCAACTACAAATGTCATATCTTTTAAACCATATATTTTTTAAAATTGAAAAAATATTTTTTTTAAAACAAATGTAATTTTCTAATTTTTTTTCATTTTTTCAGAAAAACAATTTTCTAGAATACCGAAAATATCCCTGTCAAATTTTGAAAAAAATTCAAACTTAAAGGAGTTAAAAATTGTTAACGGAAAAAGTGCAAATTGAAGCGAAACGAGATGCAAAGTGCCGAAATTCATAATGTAAGATCAAATCGAAAAAACATTCAAGGAGTGCAAAGTACAATTTACTCTAAAAGAAAGAGAATACATTAAAACAAACTTCCACCAAAAACCACTTTCAAATTCATTTACATTGATAAAATAAACACAAGATGACAAAAATTAAACAAAATCAAAGAGCCTTATAAAACACCTAGCTATTTTTAAAAATCACAGGGACCTAACCAAAACACGAAAATGGTCTGTAATCTCATATTAATAATTAAAAAGTGAGCTTAATTGTAAACAAATAGACATCACCCTCCTAATTTGTCAACCAAGATGATAAAATTATTGCCTTCCTACTTTTTCTCTTGAATTTTGTTCTCAGCGGAGAAATTTTCATTAGATATTCTTACAGTTTCTCTCTTCCGCTTCCTTTGGAAGGTGTATTTGAAAAGTTGCAAAGAAGAACAACTTTTACTTGTAGAGTCAATGGTTTTGGGCTCAGGCGATGGAATAGGCCTATTATAGTTGTTGACGGAGGAATTTGGGAACAACAAAATTCGAGGTACTTCGCCGGAAACAAGATCTGATGTGGTGGTTCTTTGTCGGAGAAAACGGTGGTGTGTGGTTGTTGAGCGTGATTGGTGGCTGAGATTGATAGGGTTAGTGGCGGCTATTCAGAGCTCTCGACTTCCAACCCCTCAATCGGCCTACGTACCCCGGTATTTATAGGGGATCAAGCCAGACGTAGTTCTTGGAGAACAAGAAACCCAAATAGGCTTGGATAACGGACCAGCTTCCGGAATGTTCTACTATGAGGCCTAACCACAAAGGCCCAAGGCTCATCCAAGATCTCAAGACTTCACGGATAAGGAAACTTCCCCCGTCGAGGACTAGTCCCATCCGTTACCAGCTATTTCTTGATTTCAAGGATGCAGGTATAGCCGTGGTTTACCCCAAGTGCAGAACGCATCCCTGTCCCCCGAATGAGAAGCACCCACCAGATAGCAGGACAGGTGATCCAGAGCTTTTGGGTGCAAAGTGCAGGATTACTCCAAAGATCCCCAATGAGAGCGCGCCCATTGGCTACAGGAACAGAGCTCCCAAAGCACACACCAGAAAGTCCCCATCTTTCCACCTTAGGGCGCACGGATGCCTCCCTTAGCGTCTAAGAAGGGTCCTTATATCCAGGCAAACCCCTGGAGGCCTTCTGCGACGGACATCCCCCTCCTGAGATACGACAGGAGGGAATTCTTCAACTTATGGAATTCCAGCTTGAATGGAATCCAAGATTGAGTGGAATCCACGCTTAAGTGGAATCCTAGGAGAGATTTCTTCAATGCCTTCTTCAGAAAATTAACTTGAATAGATTTGTCACCATATTTTTGTATTTAGGGCGCGCCCTCTTCGTAAAAGAAGAGAGGGCGCATCCTGACTTCTGTATTTACTGCCAAAACCCTAATTAATCCTAGAATTCCCTATTTTGAACCCATAATCTGACCCGAATCCATCTTGAAAAACCCGAACCGAATTTTGGCTATAACAACTACCCCCCAATTCCGTATGAAATCAAAGATGATGTACGGAATTTCTCCTGAAAAACTCAAAATTCACTCAAGATTTCCTTTAGGGCGCGCCCTAAACTAAGCCGCGTCCTGGGGAATTCTAAACGTTTTTACAGCTGTCATCCACCATTTTTTCAAATCCCTATAAATACCCCCTTCTCTCTTACTTTACTCTTTTTCTATTTTTCTCCCTAAAAAACCGAACTCCGGCGACTTCCCCTTTTCCGAGCAATTATCCGGCTAACCCCTACGGTTTTCTTCAATTCTTTTCCACAAATCTCGTCCCAGAACTTCCAAGGTATGTTTTTATGCCCTCAATTTATATTTTCACCGTGTATTTTGTCCATTCCGATGTTGCAACTGCTCTCATACCCTATGTTCTTCGTTTTCCGTTGTATGTATATATGTATGTATGTGTGTTTGATCTTATTTTGCCATCATAACTCTTACAAAACATGTTTCTGTATATTGAATTAATCCGTTGGGCGCGCCTTACATATAGGGCGCGTCCTTAGCTTTACTTTGCTAATACACAAGGCTGTCCCTAGTTGCGTATTAGTACCCTCTCTATCGACCAACCTATTAGTTGACTTGTAGAAAAAATTCTCATTATATTCCTCTCATGGGCGCGCCCTCAGTTTCTTTATTATTTTCTTTTAATTGTGCAGCTGGAGGGCGCGCCGTCTCCATTTCACCCTTTTAAGGAACTTAACAAACACATTGGGGCTTACTCTCCTTTGCCAGCACCTCTTTCTCCCAATCCTCCTAGACCTCTCTTCTCATTTGTATCTTCAGAAGATAGGGCGCGCCTCATTCAGGATTTTAACGAAGACAGAATGAGTTTTTCCAGTGAAGATTCCTTGGATAATGTCCCCCTTAGCACTCGCATGAAGAACAACATTGAAACTTCAAAACCAATACCCGAAAAAATTCCAGACCCTTTACATACAGATCCCTCAGATAGTGACTATACTCCAAATTTCAATTCCTCCAACGACACACATTCTTCTGATACTTACTCCACTGAGGGCGCGCCTTCAGCTTCTTCTATTTCACCCACAGCCGACTCCGAACCTACATCCCCATTACCTTCTCCAATTCCGTTTAGACATTGGGAAGTCCTTGATGCAGAAATTGATGTTGACTTTGGTAGATATGATACCATGTCTGAAAAGGACAAAAATATTCTTAGAAAGAAACGAGGCAAATTGGCTTGCGTGAATATGTCTTCGACAGCTACAAGCGACGAAGTAGGATGGGCTATGCAATATTATGGCCAAGAAGGAATCTGGGCAATTCCATATGCTCATCATCGCCCACACATCTTCAATTATGGTAAAAATTTCAAAATTCCAAGGATGGTCTTAACTCCAAAACTGATTGCCCTTGGTGTGGGCG
Source organism: Saposhnikovia divaricata (assembly GCA_036435485.1). Lineage (NCBI taxonomy): Eukaryota > Viridiplantae > Streptophyta > Magnoliopsida > Apiales > Apiaceae > Saposhnikovia > Saposhnikovia divaricata. The sequence continues at coordinate 245,381,230 of CM071594.1, read as the reverse complement.
CGCCCTTACACCCATATCTAAGGCAAGTACTCGAATGGTACAATCTTGCACCCATCCAACTAAGTCCCAATAGCTATAAACTTCTACTTGGTTTATTCATTCTCTACCATGATCTCGAATTTGGAGCTCCTTCCATGCACGAAGTCAGTTTCTTCTACAGCATTCGTCAATCCAGCATAGGTTATTACTATTTAGTAATAAATAAGCCTCACAACAATAAAGGATTTTCTGAGGGTAGGATCAGCCACACCAAACACTGGAAGGAACCATTCTTCTTCGTTTGGGATGTCCCTCGAGTTCGTGTACAGTTCAACACCGATCCCTGTAAGTTAGGGCGCGCCTTAAATCCTTTTCTCTTAACAACTTTTCACTTGAACTTTCATTAACTTTGAATTAACACAGATAGAAGAGTTCAGAAAACTCTCCAAGGCGCGGCTTCTCTCAGGGCTTAGGCTGTCCTTAAGATTGCCGAAGAAAAATTCAATCTTCAAACCCTTATCACAGAAGAAAACCTAAAAAGAGTTGGGATTCTTTCTGAGAGGGTTGGTTCCTTCTGTAAATTTAAGAAATTTAGAAATGGCATTGCCGTTCCCTCACCCTCTAGTGATAGCGATGAAAATTACGACTCCAATCAGGATGAAGGTATGAAACCTCAAATTAGGGCGCGCCCTAACCCTCCGATTTTACAGCCTATCCTTGTTATATATCTTGTTAACCCGTTATATGAGTTACTTATTCCTTGACTCAATATTTTTATTATTTTTTCTCTTGCAGATATGGCCCCCCAAATTCCACGCGGCTTTGGATCCAAAAAGAAAAATGACAAGGAAAAAACTGACAAAGTGGGTTCTTCGGAAACTAGGGCGCGCCCTAGTCAAATTCAGCAAGAACCCAACCCAATAATTCCTACTTCCAGATCCTTGAAGAGGACTACCGAAGCCCAAGACCCCCCTGTGGACAAGGGCAAGAAGCCAAGAACTGAGGGCGCGCCTTCGTACGCTGAGACCCTCATTGGTCCAACTGCTGCATCTCTTATTGATGACAAAGAGGTTGATCATTGGCAAAACATGAATGCTGATGATGAAACAAACTCTATGATCAAAGCCTCTGCTCAACTTCTAATTCAATCCCTAGGGCGCGCCCAAAGGATTCACAAAGAGAAGCTTTACATCAACAAACTCGAAGGGGAAAACAGAAAATATGCAAAGTTGATTGTGGAATCTGACAACAAATGGAAGAGCAAGTGCGACTCTAAAGATGCTACTATCCAGGACCTCAAGAATGACTTGCAAGATGCTGCCAATCATCGCCAACTCCTGGCCGACAAGAATGACAGATTGGAGAAAGAAAATGAAGATTTAAAGGTGCAGCGGGACACCCTTGAGATCGAGAAGGCAGATTGCTGGAAAGATGAGAAGCAGGCCATGGAAGATAAAAATTTCCAAGCTGGGTTTGATTTCTATCTCCTTGGTTTTCTGGCTAATGATCCTAACTACAACTGGGAGGAAAAGTTTGGCCGTGAAAGTGCTGAAGATATCGAGGACTTCAAGAGGGTGCACGCAAGTGCAATTAAAGCAAAGAGGATCGAGCTAGGTTTAGACGAGGATCCTCAGGGCGCGCCCTCTCCCACAGATATTCCGGAAGCCCAAAATCAAGATGCTCAAACACTCCCTCCTGCAGCAAATCAAACCCCCCTTCCTGAAGATACAACTCTCTCCGTCATCCAATCTTCAAACAACCAGGACGCGTCCCCTGCTAAGGACGCACCATAAATACTTTTATCGTATCTGAACTTTTGCTAGGTTTTAACATTTAAGGTGCGGGCCCTTTGTAAAACCCTGCAAATTGTATTTTGAATGTTATGAATATTGTCTGTGTTTTTATGACTAAATACTGTGTTTCTGCAAAATTCTGTTCAACTGCTAAATTACTTTTACCACAAAACAGCTATAGGGCGCGCCCTAACATATAGGGGGCGACCTTTGTAAAATTTTCTTTATCACTGTTAACACATCTTCAAACATTTTCAGGTAATTCTTCCATGCAAACATTATATAATGTGAAAAGTTCTTCAACTAAAATGCTTGTAAATTCTTTAGTGTATAAACAGGGCGCGCCCTCTTTTGAGCGCGGCCTCTTGTGTTTTATCAGCCAATACTCTTCCAATTCTTAAAAACGTTGAAACACTCGGAATAAAAAATCTTCATTCATATTGAGGGCGCGTTCTTAGGCATTACCCTTTTCAGTATTCCTTTTACTTGTCAATTATTACTTGGATTTAGACAGAATTTCACAGGGCGCGCCCTAAGACATAGAGCACGACCTCTTGTAATAAAAAGATTCTTCAAAAACTTGAAAGAATGTCTTGATAAACTCTATTAATTCTTCAAATAAACTCAAATCTCAACAGAACAGGGGAAGGTATACATGAACTACCCCCCGAGCTAAGGAGAATAAACTTCGAAAAAGCGTAGAATAAAAACAGCAAGTCTCGACTAGAACTAAAGAAGGCGTACGTGTACTACCCCCCTAGGCTAGGAGAAGATTTATTTATGCTAGTCTATAACTTAAATATAAGCCTTCACACAATAGGGGGTCAAAGCCGCACCCTACTGATAATATTTCCTCAGATGCTCTGCATTCCATGCCCTTGGGATTGTGTTGCCATCCAAGTCTTCTAGATGATAAGTCCCTTCCCAGATGATAGACTTGATCTTGTAAGGTCCTTCCCAGTTAGGACCAAAGACTCCATGCGCTGCTACCCTTGTATTTGGCATAACTTTCCGCAGAACTAGATCACCCACCTTAAAAGGTTGAGCCTTCACCTTCTTGTTATAATACCGTGCAGCCCTCTGCTGATAAGTTGCCAATCTCAACTGCGAATTAGCCCTCATTTCTTCTAGGAGATCAAGATTTAATCTTTGATTAACCATATTTGATTTTTCATCATAAAAATCTCTTCGGAATGACCCTGCTCCAATTTCCACTGGCACCATTGCTTCACATCCATAAGACAATATGAAAGGAGATTCTCCAGTTGTGGTTCTTGGAGTTGTGTTATACGACCATAAGACCATGGGAAGTTCTTCAGGCCAATTCCCTTTGCTTTCTTCCAACTTCGTCTTCAAGGTGTGCTTGATTATTTTGTTGACAGCCTCTGTCTGTCCATTGCTTTGAGGGTGATACACAGCTGCAAATTCCTTCTTTATCCCCAAATCATCACACAATTTTCTCAATTCCTTGCTGTCAAACTGCTTTCCATTATCCGACACAAGTTTATACGGAATTCCAAACCTGCACACAATAGAGTTGAAAACAAAATCTCGAATCTTTCTTGCTGTAATTGTGGCCAGAGGCATTGCCTCCGCCCACTTGGTGAAGTAATCCACAGCAACAACAGCATATTTCACTCCTCCTTTGGCTTTAGGGAGCTCTCCGATAAGATCTATTCCCCACATAGCAAATGGCCACGGACTCATCAAAGAAGTCAAAGTGGTAGCAGGGCTGGTAGAATAATTGGCGAACCTCTGACACTTGTCACATGCCTTGACAAATTCGTAAGCATCCTTCTTCAAGGTAGGCCAATAATATCCTTGCCTTAACACCTTCATTGCCAACGAACCACCCCCCGAGTGATTGCCGCATATACCTTCATGAATTTCCCTAAGAATGTAATTGCATTCATCTCCATCTATGCACTTGAGAAGTGGTTGATTGAAACCCCTCTTATATAAAATCCCATCATACTCCACGAATCTAGCTGCTTGATACTGAAGCCGCCTGGCTTCCAACTTCTCACCGGGAAGTATCCCTTCTCGAATATATTTTTGAATGGGAGTCATCCAAGTAACACTGGGAATAGATTCCACTTCCATGACCTCAACCTCTGGAATGCTAGGAACTTCTTGTATTTGCAAAGGTACAGTCCCCAATAGCATAGCGTCTTTCTGTGACCCCAACTTGGCTAACACATCTGCACTGCAGTTCTCATCTCGTGGAATACACTCTACTCGTACTTCTCGGAACTTTTTGATCAATCGTTGAGCGCACCTCATGTAAAGCTCTGTCCTTGGACCTCTACACTGAAATCCACCTTTTACTTGTCCGACCACCAGTTCTGAATCACTTAACACAATGAGATTCACTACCTTCATCTCCAAAGCCATCTTTAGCCCATTAATCAAGGCTTCATACTCTGCATCATTATTGGTCGCCTGAAATTTGAAGTGAATAGCACTCATGAGTTGATTCCCTTCGGGGGTAAGCAAGATTACTCCTGCTCCAGCCCCTCCATTGTTAACAGCTCCATCTACTTGTAACTTCCACCACGGTTGAGGAACTTCTTCAAATGGGGTTGCACTCTTAAGCAGAACTTCAGGCTCAATCAATACAATTGATTTTTCTTCATTTTCCGACTCGAATTCAAGAATGAAATCAGCTAAAGCTTGACCCTTTATAGCTGTCCTTGGAGTATATTCTAAATCAAATTGTCCCAGCTCAACTGCCCATTTTAACATTCGACCAGAGGTTTCCGGCTTGTGGAGAATTCCTCTCAATGGATATGCCGTACGAACCTCAATCTTATGAGCCTGAAAATAAGGACGAAGCTTCCTTGACGCCAAAACTAAGGCATAAACCAACTTTTCCATGCTAGTATATCTGGTTTCCGCATCGAGCAAACGTTTACTCACATAATAAACCGGAGACTGATGATCAACTTCTTCTCTTACTAATACCGCACTGATAGAATGTTCTGAAACTGCCAAGTATAAAATTAACGTTTCTCCTTCCACGGGTTTAGCTAAGAGAGGAGGATTTCCCAAATGCTCCTTTATTCTCTGAAAAGCTTCCTCACACTCAGATGTCCATGCAAAATCTTTGGCTGCCCCCTTTATCGCCTTGAAGAATTCTCTGCATTTATCCGACGATTTTGAAACGAAACGATTAAGGGCTGCTATCCTTCCCGTGAGACTCTGAACTTGCTTTACACTAGTAGGAGATTTCATGTCAAGAAGAGCTTTTATTTTTGCTGGATTTGCCTCGATTCCACGATGATTAACAATAAATCCTAGAAACTTCCCGGATTCTACCCCAAAGACGCATTTTTGAGGATTCAACTTCATCCTAAACTTCCTCAAAATCTCGAACATCTGTTCCAAATGCTTTACATGGTCTTCTGCTTTTAAGGATTTAACAAGCATATCATCCACGTATACCTCCATGGTTTTCCCTATCAAATCCTTAAACATCATGTTCACCAATCTTTGATAGGTTGCGCCGGCATTGATTAACCCGAAAGGCATTCCAATGTAACAATACAATCCTCGATCTGTAATAAAGGAAGTGTGCTCCTGATCCGGCTCATACATAGGAATCTGGTTGTAACCAGAATAGGCATCCATGAAACTTAAAAGAGCATGTCCTGCCGTGGCATCTACCAACTGATCAATCCTCGGGAGTGGAAAGCTATCCTTCGGGCATGCCTTGTTCAGATCAGTGAAATCCACACAAGTTCGCCATTTTCCATTTGGTTTTTTCACAAGAACCGGATTAGCCAACCAATCTGGATAATACGACTCCTTGATTAACCCAACATCTAGAAGTCTATCCACCTCTTCTTTCAATGCTATGGCTCTCTCTCCACTTACTGGCCGGCGTTTCTGGCGAATTCCCTTCTTGGTGGGATCTATATTCAGACGGTGACACATAACCTTCGGATCAATCCCAACCATATCAGCATGACTCCAAGCAAAAACATCCAGATTGTTTAAAAGGAAATTAGTGAGCATGCCTCTTAACTTGGAGTTCAACTGCGATCCAATCTTCAGAACCTTAGTTGGATCCCTCTCATCCACCAAAATAGAAATTGTATCCTCTGCAGGACCAGTCTTTTCCACTGGTTGCGGTGTCCTTGGGTCAAGGTCGAAATCAAAACTTCGAGGATCTTCAATCGGTGCTACGACCTTGGAGGGCACGTCCTCTTTAAGAGGGAAGTCTTCCTCGACAAGGGTATGCACCAAACCTTCAAGCAACATTCGTCTCCCTTCAACCTGCTCACCCTGGAGATCAAACGAGATTAATTCCTCTGCATCTTCCTCTATTTCCTCCAAAATTCCTTCTTGAAGCTCGTCAAGAATTGAGGTATCATCCTCAGGGCGCGCCCTGTATAGCTGTTCTTCCTCTTCAGGTTCCTGGACAAGATAATGGGCTTTCACTTCTTCTGGGACAACACTCGTGACTCCAGAACCACTCTCACGCAGGGCGCGCCCTCCATCTTGCTGCCTTCTGAACCCTTTAATCGCCTTATGGTAGCAATCTCTGGAGTCGTGCTGAGAACCCCGTACTGTTCCCACACCATTCGGCGTAGGAAACTTCATCGCGAGATGATAGATGGAGGTGACAACTTTCATTTCCTTCAACAGGGGTCGTCCTACTAGAGCATTATGTGAGGAATCCACATTCAAAATCATGAAATCCATCATTTGCGTCACAGAAAGGTTTCCTTCCCCAAGAGTTACCGGTAATTTGATAGCTCCCATAACTTTTACCGATTCTCCTGAAAAACCATAGATCCATCCGTTGTCTTGAATCATGTCTTTGTCTAAGAGTCCCAGCTTCTTATAAGTACTGTAGTAGAGTATGTTCACCGAGCTTCCATTGTCCACGAAAACCCGATGGACATTCTTCGAACCAATCTGAATTGCTACTACCAGAGCATCATTATGAGGATGATGTACCCATCTAGCTTCTTCTTCAGTGAAAGTAATGTCAGCACATTCTCCCTTGAACAATTTAGGTGGCCTCAATTCCAAACTGTTCACATTTGTGAGAGGTCGATATCTCGCTTCCCTGGAATACCTCTCCATAGCGTGATTGCTATCTCCCCCTAAATGTTGTCCTCCGAAGATGGTGTGAATACTTCCTTCTTTGACGAATTTCTTTTCTTCTAGCTTACCTTCTCCGTGGAGGGCGCGCCCTCCGTCTCTCCTGTCGGGATTCTCCCTATGCTTCTTCACCTCCCTAACAATCCATTCCGTCAGGTATCCTTCCTTAATCAAATCTTCAATCTCTTCCCTGAGTTGACGGCATTCATGTGTGTTATGCCCTGAGGATTCATGGAATTCACAATACTTTTTCTTATCCTTACTTTGCCAGGAGGTCAATGGTTCCGGCTTTCTAAAGAACCCTTTGTTCTTATTCACCTCAAAGATATGTTCAATAGAAGCTGCTAAAGGAGTATAGTTACCCGGCCTTTGATCGTAAGCGTATGTATCAGGTGGACCCCAACTCCTTCCAGTTTCAGTTAGATTTATCCGGTTCGCACCAGTTGCTATACGACGGGTAGGACTGGGAGACCTATCCTTCCTTTTACCAATCTTTGCCTTGGAACCATTCTGACTGTCAGTTTTTCGGTTGTCTGCCAAGGATTGTTCCACAATTTTGAAAGACTCAGCTTGTGCAAACACATCAGCCAACGTAGGTGGATCACGTCCTTGAAGATGTTTCCAGAAATCTGTTCCCACCGACAATCCAGCAATTAAGAAACTTTTGAGTGTTTCATCTGTCGCTCCTCTCACCATAGTGGATTCCGAGTTGAATCTCTTGAAATAGGATTGCAAACTCTCTCCTTCCCTTTGTTTGATGTTGGCCAATGTCGTGACCGGAGGAGCATATTTTACCGCAGCCTGGAACTTAGTCAAGAACAAGTTCCTCATCACCTGCCATGATGTAATTATCCCCGGACCAAGCTTCTGAAACCATTGCTGAGCACTCTCCCTGAAAGTTGCCGCCAACAATCGACACCTAGCCAGTTCTGTAACTTGATAGACATCCATCTCAATATCGAAACGTCCAAGGAATTCCACAGGGTCTGCATTTCCATGAAATCGCAAATCATTAGTCATCGATCTATACCCAGCAGGGAGCTGCGCCTCTCTAACCTCAATTGAGAAGGGAGAAGATGTTGGAGCAGTTGCAGATATTCTTCCTCCGTCTAAGTGAGCAAGGAGTTTCTTTAAATCATCCACATTAAATGTTCCCACTCCAGGAATATTCTGGATATTTGGTTGTTCCACAGTCTGAGTACCCCCCGGGGGCGGAGGTGGCGGTGGAGCCGCCGTCTGAATATCTCCTTGAACTTCAACTTGTGGTTGAATCACATCCTCTTGAGTTTGAATTTGATGACCCTCGGGATTTCCGTGAGGTTGTGGATTCCCTTGAGAACCTCTCTGATACTGTTCTCCCGAGCGAGAGCGCGTCCTCGACCGGGAATCACTGGAAGTACTTGAGGGGATTTTATGGATGCGAGGGGATCTCCCACCTGAGGGCGCGCCCTGATTACGGGGGCGCCTATTTCCCTGGTGCCAATCCATTCTTCTGTCACCGTTATCACGGTTTCTTCTTTCAGTATTATCACGATGAGGAGTTCGGTGGAATCCAAGGGGCCGCGACCTGTTTTGAACAGGGGGCACGCGCTGTGGATCATTATTTCGAGCAAGAGTTCTCTCATGTCCAAGGGGCCGCGACCTGTTGTCAGGGGGCACGCGCTGTGAATCATGGCTTTGAGGAAGGGCTCGCTCATGTCCAAGGGGCCGCGACCTGTTATCAGGGGGCACGCGCTGTGAATCATGGGGCCTCGATTCCATATATTTGTCTTTCTTCTGAAGCTCGAGGAGCACCATCCTTAAATCATCGTCATCAAGCCTTATTCCAAGGCGTTCTTTCAAGCTGGCAAAATCTCTCCTTTCTTTGGCGATTTCCTCTTCGTCCCTTTGAATCTCATGAGGAGTGCGCCCTGAACGGTGAGGATGAGGGCGCGCCCTCTCTTGAGGATTCACCAACCTGCGCTCAGAATTATTTTCACTAGGATATTCAATAATAGGATCAGAATAATCTAACCTTCGAGGAGTAACCAGCTGAAATCTCTTTTCATGACTTTCCTCCCCCCTTCGAGAATCTTCCACGGTCTGAGGGGATTTCCCTGATCGGTGATGATTTCGTGGGATACTCCGAGATTTTCTCCTTGATTCTTGCTCTTCCTCCACCGAACCCAATCTTGCCCCAAAACTATTTATGGCATCTTGCATAACATACAGCTGTTCCATTAATGCCGAATTACTGATGAGAACGGGCGGCTGTCCGCCGATGGCGGCCGGAGTTCCTTGATGTCGCGGAGGAGCAGCTATATTTTCCGGGACGTAAGCTTCATGTCGCGCTCGGTTATCTCCCAAGCTATCTTCAGAATCGTAACCATCTCCTTGAGAACCTCTGCCATGATTGTGAGACATCTTTTCCTCCTAAGATGTAGATCTTGATTGGCCGCCCCTCCTTCTAGCGCCAATTTGTTGACGGAGGAATTTGGGAACAACAAAATTCGAGGTACTTCGCCGGAAACAAGATCTGATGTGGTGGTTCTTTGTCGGAGAAAACGGTGGTGTGTGGTTGTTGAGCGTGATTGGTGGCTGAGATTGATAGGGTTAGTGGCGGCTATTCAGAGCTCTCGACTTCCAACCCCTCAATCGGCCTACGTACCCCGGTATTTATAGGGGATCAAGCCAGACGTAGTTCTTGGAGAACAAGAAACCCAAATAGGCTTGGATAACGGACCAGCTTCCGGAATGTTCTACTATGAGGCCTAACCACAAAGGCCCAAGGCTCATCCAAGATCTCAAGACTTCACGGATAAGGAAACTTCCCCCGTCGAGGACTAGTCCCATCCGTTACCAGCTATTTCTTGATTTCAAGGATGCAGGTATAGCCGTGGTTTACCCCAAGTGCAGAACGCATCCCTGTCCCCCGAATGAGAAGCACCCACCAGATAGCAGGACAGGTGATCCAGAGCTTTTGGGTGCAAAGTGCAGGATTACTCCAAAGATCCCCAATGAGAGCGCGCCCATTGGCTACAGGAACAGAGCTCCCAAAGCACACACCAGAAAGTCCCCATCTTTCCACCTTAGGGCGCACGGATGCCTCCCTTAGCGTCTAAGAAGGGTCCTTATATCCAGGCAAACCCCTGGAGGCCTTCTGCGACGGACATCCCCCTCCTGAGATACGACAGGAGGGAATTCTTCAACTTATGGAATTCCAGCTTGAATGGAATCCAAGATTGAGTGGAATCCACGCTTAAGTGGAATCCTAGGAGAGATTTCTTCAATGCCTTCTTCAGAAAATTAACTTGAATAGATTTGTCACCATATTTTTGTATTTAGGGCGCGCCCTCTTCGTAAAAGAAGAGAGGGCGCATCCTGACTTCTGTATTTACTGCCAAAACCCTAATTAATCCTAGAATTCCCTATTTTGAACCCATAATCTGACCCGAATCCATCTTGAAAAACCCGAACCGAATTTTGGCTATAACAATAGTCACTAGTTTTAGTACTAGTTTCTGCACACTTTTGGGGAGTAGGGTCTTCACTAGGCTGATGTACAAATTTAGGATCAACCGGAGTCTCAAGCAGCTTCCGGAACAATCTTTCAGGAATTTTCTTGTTTGAGGCAAACTTTTTCTTCCTGTACTTTGTATTCATAGCAGATTTAGCTGCTTTAAGTATCAACTCAAAAGTGTGGACTTCACGGGAGCAGCTAATACAGCCATCTTTATTGCTCGCTATATCTCCTTCGACCTTTGCTTTTGCACTTGCATCATTTGGCTGTCTTGATAGAGACAACTCGCTGTCCAAGATACACGAGTGAATTCCATGCGTGCATCCAGTTCTGTAGGCGTTGTATTCCTTGCTTATCAGTAGTATAGAAGGTACTTCGGGAACTGGGCCGTACAAATTCCTTATCCGAATTGCTTCCAGGCACTCGGGGTACTCAGCCCTGGGATTTAGATCTAAATTTTTCTTGGCAGGGGCTACAAGAGAATCATTCTCTAATTCTAAATGATTCGGAGATATAATCTTTGCTTCACTGATCTGTAGATATGCTACATTGTGTCAGTACTACAACAATATTGCATCATAAAGAGATCTCCAAACAGAAAGTTAATTTTTTTGCAAAAACTCTACTCCGTTTGTTGTAAATATATATAACCTTTCCACTGTCTAAAGTTTGAACGACAACTACTAACATTCTAAAAATGTAATAGAACAATAGGGCCTAAAACCTAGTTCCAAATTCAATAACTTTTGAACAAGAAACGCAAGGGGCACAAAGTTCTCAGGTTAATGAAATCAGGTTTATAGAACACTTTCTATTTTTTGAAGATGAAGACCCTCATTCTTAAAATCACACGAACCCAACAAAACATGCAAAATATAGATATTTTTTAAAAAGACTGACCTTGATTCTTTTACCAATACATATCACCCTCCTAAATTTTTCAACCATGACAACAAAATTGCATCTTTTTACAAAAAGTTGAAGTATGTATATCATAAAACAATTTAGATACACATAACTAAACACTTAAACAAGAAGCTATATCTCTGCAAAAAGAAAATTCATTTCACCTACATTATAACTATATGTACCTTATCATCCAACATCTTCTTCTGCCCGACCATCATCTGAACCGACTCATCTTTCGTAACTTGCAGCATGCTCCAATGGTTGGGCTTTCGTCTCCGCAGCCATTACTATTGCGTCTGCTTCTTTTGATGCATCCAGCATCATTTCAGGATAAGCATTATGCAAGTCATGTGATCTCTGAAAGTAATAAAAAGAACAGTCATTTAAACGCATATAAAAAGTTTCATTTTTTTCAATAATTAAAAGTCACAAAAAACAAGAATTAGAAACAGTTGATAAAATCAAGGTTGTTAAGGATGGCAATTCCGGCGGCTAGGCCGCTGGGGAATGTGTTTGGATACCTGGTTGGAGTCCATTTGTTGATGAAGACCCTTACTTGAAATGTATGATATTCTTTTAGCTAATGTGAGGAAGAGGGAATAGTGAAGTTGGATTAAGGAGATTGTAGATGTCTGTTATATAGCTGTATTTAAGGTACTCTTTCTGGAAAATACCCCTCCAATTCATAACTTAATGTATCCGTTGAAATTATTTTCTTTTTTTGTGTGTTTTCCTTCCATGCTAGTTCATATCCCATGCAGCAAGATATAGAAATATATAGTAAATAAGATACCATGTAAAAATGGAAATAAATTTAGTATTCTTTTCGTAAATATGAAAATGAGGAAATATTAATAGATTGTCAAAATTCTTTAACTTTTTATTTGATGTTTTTGTATAAGAAAAAGTATAAGTTAAATTTTAATTTTCCTTTTCACATATATAATTACTTTTGTATTAAATATTTTTAATTATCTTTTCATATATGTCAATATGGTGAATTGTATTCCATTTTTAAACTTTACATTTTATGACCGGTTGTATTTTCTTTAATTTCGTAATATTATAATTTTCAAATAAGGTCATACTTATTACATAAATTATTATATCATTTTTACTTGATGTCATCACCTAAAATATATATATTATATGTTGAAAAATATATTTGTCCAAATTAATATAACTAAGCATTAAATATACGGCCAAGATTAATTTGAAAAAAATGAAAATATAATACTTATTAAAAAATGTTAAAATACCATTTTTTTATACTTACCAACTTAATGGCCATGGTGCTTCCTGAAAGAAAAAAAAAATAGATGTCGCCCCCTCTCAAAAGAAACCTTAAATAAGAGTCGACCCCCTCTCTATCTCATCTATCTCCTCACACATCACCTCCTCCCCCTAATTTGAATAAATATAATCATCGTGGGAGACCTATTTTCTCTTTCTCTTGTTTTCTTTTTTGTTTTTTTCTTCAATATTTTTCAATAATCTTCATTTTGGGTGAGATTTTTTATTCTCGCATCCAATTTTTTAGGTGTTTTATATTCTCTTCTTTTAGAGTAGTTTGTGTCTCTCCTTGTTTTTGTTGCGTTTTGGTTTGTTATCTTGTTGCTTTAAGAATGATTTCTATAATGTATTGGGAGATCTAGGAAGCCCGCTTCGAATCTGTAACGGTGGTGATTATCGGGAGAGCTCACCTTGCACAACGAAAGATTGTTCAATATATGGGGGAATATGTGCGCAGGTCAATTGTGATTCTACTATTTTCAGGGATATTGGTGTCGACTGGATTGCTCGGGAAACCTTTGTAATCATTTTTATTGTCAAGAATATTTATATTCTATGTGTTAATCGATCTAAAAACAAAACGGCTATTTGTTTAGCTTGTTTTTCGTTTCACAATCAGGTCGTAGTTGATAGTTCGGGGGTTTATCCCGGCTGGGTTCCAATGTTTTAGTATTAATTAAATCTTCTTGTTCGTAAAAAAATGCTTTATCATCACAAATTCTTGGAATGGTATTCATTTTATTTTGAGTTAAATGTCAAATATAAAAAAAATATGTATATTTAAATAATATTGACACAAATTTTTAATTGAATATAAAATTTAAAAAAACAACTACATCATAATCGTACCTTCTTGAGTTTTCCTCTCCCTATCAGTGCATATATAAACCATTATTTTTGCATGTTCAGAAAACACCAATTTTTCCCCCAAACAGGTATAGGATCATTTAAAAACCAAAGGAGCATAGATATAAGATCAAAAGTAACCACATATTTCAACAAAAGTCAAAAAAACACAATAAACAATTAAAACAATAAATCATGTGGGCAGTTAGTAATAGCGGTTTCCCTCCATTTATCTAGTCTATATTTATAGACATGTAAATCCCGATTAGTTCACGTTCGATGTATTTTATATCAAATCTCACTAAATTAATCAAACATGGTTAAAAAAGATCATGATTGTTATGCCCAAAATCCGCCTTTGGTTTGATTTAAGACCCATTAAAATTACGGATTCGTGTAATGTAGATATGGATTAATCAAACATGGTTAAAAAAGATCATGATTGTTATGCCCAAAATCCGCCTTTGGTTTGATTTAGCACCCATTAAAATTACGGATTCGTGTAATGTGGATATGGAAGGATAGGCTGGAATAGATATGAATGTTTTAACCCAATATGCTTTAGAAATATACTGAATTTGGTTCGGGGTTCATTCATGCGGGGGTTCAGGTGTCTGAACCCAAGGTGGGAGTATTGTTGTGTGGAAGCTGATAGGGATTCATGCGGGCTTCCAGGCAGGGGTTCACGCACGTGCCCCGATGGACTGCGGGAATTAGGTCAGCAACCTCATAAATCGTAGGAGAATGGATAACTATCGTCTGGATAAGTCCTAAATATCAGGAACGGTCTAACAACTTCACTTACATGGATAATAACAATATATACATGAAATATATATATATATATATATATATATATATATATATATATATATATATATATATATATATATATATATATTCCATGTATATATTGTCATTATCCATGTAAGTGAAGTTGTTAGACCGATTAATTAGATCAGCTTTGTTGGATGAGATATGATTATCAAAACGTGGCTGAGCTATCAAACAAGGAATCCAAAACCCCAGAACTACATGGGACTTGATTCTTATAAATATAGGATATGTAGGCATTTGCAAAGGTGGAATCTCACTTATCTCTATAAAAACCATGTAGAAAACTTGAGTGTTAAATCGAATATACTTGTATAATGGGGGTTAAATACAAGTATAAGTAATCGTGTCTGATAATTGCTCAACTAAAAACAAACGAATGAATCAAACTATTTGTATTAAAAAGATCAAATACAAACTCTACCAAAGGTGTACAAATACCTTTAGTAGCTGCTCTCAATACAAATATCTCTCTCTCTGTAAAAACCTTAACACTCAAGTTAATACAGACTTTTGCTCGCACACCTATTACAATAATAACGAGAGAGTATTTATAATGCTACATATCAACTAATAACAAAAATATTAATGAATACATGGTAATGTTCTACCGTCCAGTTGATAGTTTAATTCCACCAATAGTTTGATTCTTTTCTTCATGCACGCTTCTTGCCATCTTCTGAATATCAGATCCTATAGAATAGCACTTTCCATTCTGTAGCATCGATACAGTCAGGGTCTATCATAGTCCCTGAAATCCTGTAGTCCGTGATTCACAGTATCTGATCGAATACTTACAGCTTCTGAATATTTAACAAATGCTAAACCCTTTATAAGATCAGGTTATTACAAGAAGTATAATGTCATTCTATTCTACTCATCACAACTCATGAATTATTCCTAACAATCTCCCCCTATTTATGCAATTCAACGAGTCATCGAACACAGTACGCCCATTCGGAAATTGACAACAATTCACAGCAAAACCACATAACGACTTAAGAATGAAAATTTGACAGCTGGTGATTAACAGTCCAAAAATAGCAAGCCAAACCGAACCACAAACTCAATAGCAAATCGAATAAACTAATCAAACACTATAATCCGATAAGAACTCAAAACCAAGCAAAGTAATAATCTCATCCTACAGATCAGTACACACAACACTCGAGATTCGAATCTCAACGCAAGAAAACAACTCAGCCAACATTTCAGTAATCAAAAGTAACGAACTTAGAAAACAAATTAATTACAATCCCATTCAACAACACGAATTAATTACAACGAAAGAAAAGAAATGGGTGTGTGGTGGTTTCCGGTGTTTACAGAGAACGAAAGTGAGGAAGGAGGCTGGTTATTCGAGAGAAAAAACAAAAGGGAAAAGGGATTTGATGTGCATCATCAACGGGAAGTACAGGGGGGTCTGTGCAAAGAAAAGAAGAAGAAGCAGGGCTTTATGGGGAAAAAAAAGGAGAAGGTAGGACTATGTTGTGATTGCAGTGAATGAAAGGAGTAAGGAGAAAGAAGGAAGAGGGAATTGTGTTTGGGTTTTGACTTGGGTGATCGAAAAGCAAGAAGAAATGGGAAGAAGAAGAAGGAATTGGGTTTTGAAAAGAAGAACAGGGAGAAGCTTGAAGTGGGTTGGTTTTTATTTCTGAAAACTGAAAAGAAAGGAGCAGTTTTATTTCGAATAAAACCAAGACAAGAAACAGAGAATTAATGTTGGAAATAAACTAATATTTTTTTTTAAAAAAACGAAAGATAAAAGATTAACTACGAAATTAAAATTATACTACAATGAAACGATGGTTTAGATTTAAATGGCCCACAATAAAATGGAAATTTAAAGGGGCAAAATTACGAATTAAAACTACGAACAAGAAATTAAATTTCGTTACTTTCAACCCCAAGTGGTTAGCAACGGGATTTACGAAAATAACGAAACAAGGCAACAATAACGAAAGAGCAAGACAGAAGTAAAGAAAATAAAAATTGCATTAATTATAATAGGAGTGTTTACAAGATTTAAAACTAAAGAAAAACAAGAAAATAAAACTACCCTAAAATCTAAGTTACTAAATACAAGGGGGGTGAGGGGGTATTTATAGGATCGGAATTAGGGTTAAGGGGGGTGTAACCATACATTTGTGGTGTGTGGTGGTGAAATCCTAGCCATCTATTTGTTTCCTTCCCCCTTAAGCTTCGAAGAGTTGATCTTGGCCATACACTTATGTAATGTGTTGGGATGATCTCCACCTTTCCACTTGTCTTGAAATATTCATTTTGCTCCAATCTCCTAATTCTTTTCCTTCTTTCATTTTTGGTCCTTTTTCTTCCTCTTTTTCCTTTCCTTGCTCTTTATTTCTTTATTTTGCCATTTCTTTATTTATTTACAAATTTCCAGAAATGCAACAAAATAATTTATTAAAATACGAGTTCAAGCAATAAATGGGTAATAAAAATATGCAAAAATATGCAGTTATCATTGTGGAACTCTTTCAATCAGAAAATCTTGAACAGGCCCTGGAACGTTTTACTTTAATAGAAATAACCTTCATGGCCAATCTGTATGTCAACGTGGTTTCCCAAGCAGAATTATAACGCCCTAGAAAATTTTGAATTTAGAATTATTTATTTAATATAAATTATGAATATTATTATGTGAGTATTGTTGGAAAGTGGAATGTATGCGAATTTGTGCTTATGTGCTTATATGATGATCTGGATAAGTTGTGAAGGCCCATGTTTTTTTTATTTGTATTTTTGAGGATTTGAGTTTATATAAATCATGTATTTTTGATCCTCTACAAATTTTATAAAATTATCGGGGGGATTAAAAATCATGAAATCTTTTGTAATATTATCTTTATATATTTATTGAGTTTTTAAAGTTGTTGGGTGGATTAATTTGGATGCTTGAGTATTTTAAAATGATTTTAAGAGTTTTATTGTATTTAAAGGTTCAAAACTTGAAAAAATCATATTTAATTCATTTTTTATCCGAAAAATATTTCGAAAATATGTGCGTGCTCGTAATTTTATATTCTTTATTTTAAAAGTGAAAAGTTGAATTTTCTGAATATTTTATTAAAATTCGATTTATGAAGTTACGTAGTAGTTTTAAAAGACGAATTAGAAGTATTTTATTTGGGCCCGTAATGAATTGTAGTAGTAATATGATAGAATTGGGCCTAAGCCCAATAACAAAAGCAAACACAAACACGCAGAAGAAATAGCGGGGAGAGAGTTCTAGAAATCGGGGGAGAAAAAAAAAAGAGAAGAAGAAAGAAAGAGGATTGGGAGTTTAATTATATGTATATGTATGTATATATATAAGTGTTTATTGGTGTGTGTGTGGTAATATGTGTGGAGTGTGTGTGTTGTAGGCGCGGTTGGAAGGAAAGGGGCGACCCCACCGCGCGGCGGTGGCGACCGGCAGTGGTGGTGGCCGGAGGTGCGGTGACAGCAGCAGTTGAGGGGAAGAGAGAGAGAGAGTTATTGGGCAGAGAGAGAGAGAGAGAGGTGGCGGGCCGGTGGCTACGTGGTGGTGGCTCACCCGATTTCAGCGGCAGTTCGGAAGTCATACTGGTATCCTAAATTTTTAGTGTTATATTTTTATATTTAATTTTCTTATTTAGATTATTATTGCAAATTATGAATATTGTTGTAATGTAATTAGTTTAAATTGCAATATTATTGTTTTAATCTCCGTGAGTTAATTTGGAGAATTTATGAGTGTCGATTATAATTATTAGAGTTATATTCCCGGGTTTTAAATTTAGGAACTTGTTATGTAGTAAAGTTGTAATTTCGGAAGTATGATTTTGGGAACTCGAAATATCCGGGTTTAATGATTATTGGTTGTTAATTAAATTGGTGGTTAATTATTATGAATCCGACAATGTGTGCGGATTAGTAATTATTAATCTGTTAATTGTTAGTTGTTGCCATATATAATGTGCTAAGAGTTTGTTTGAGTTACTAAGTGATAAATGTCAAAATGTGTGGTGGTGAGCTATTTGTTGGGTTTAATTATGAATATTATTTGAATTTCTATATTTAATTCGAAGGGCATAGTAATGATTAATTGTCATTTGTTAAGTGCTAGTGGTAATTTATAATTTTGGGAACTTGAATAATATTCGAGTTTAATAATTGATGGTTTAATTGTGGATATGTTGGGTTTAGTGATAGTCAAATGTGGTTGTTAATTTCTATTTGTGATTGTCGATTAATATGTGGAGTTTATACGAGTTGACTGTTGATAAATGTTTGTGCTAGATGGTTATTGGTAATATATACACGTGTGCTAAATGTCTATGTGCTAAATGTTATTTATCAAAGATTAATTGTTAGATTCATCTTAGTATGTGTTTATCTGCGAGGAATTGCAATGAGATCACAAGTCTTAAATGTCAATATTTAAAGAATTGTGTAATTCTCTTCAACTAGTTCCTCGGGCTTACGAATATCCATGATTAGCTATCACGAGTATAATTAATATACTTGAGTGATGTTATCATTGATATAGCGTAAGTAATAGTTAGTGCTAGGGGTTGTTCCCTAGGGCTTACGAACATCAATGATTGATTGTCACGTC
This sequence comes from Saposhnikovia divaricata, assembly GCA_036435485.1. Taxonomy (NCBI): domain Eukaryota; kingdom Viridiplantae; phylum Streptophyta; class Magnoliopsida; order Apiales; family Apiaceae; genus Saposhnikovia; species Saposhnikovia divaricata. The sequence goes on along the minus strand of CM071594.1, from coordinate 245,362,365 downwards.
TATCATTAAAATACGTGGGAAATACGATCATTGGTGTAGCGTAAGTAGTAGTTAATGCTAATATAAATTTCTTATGTGCTAGTTGCCACATGTTCGGGCGGGTACTTTTCATTAATTGTTTATTTTTTTATGTTGCTGCAAGTTGAGGCAGCTTTATTTTTGTAAAAGCAGGGTTGAATTGTTTTTGATTGATATTGTGGGGCTGTGTCCATAGTCCAATAAACGAATACTTCATGCCGAAATTTTCTAAAAATCTCCTGCAAATCTATTTTAAATCTATTTAACTTACTTGATTGATGATTTAAAAGTATATTATGAATTTGTTGTGAAGTGGTTGCTAGTTGATATCTAAGTAATAAGTGGTCAGCTGTGTTAAGTGTTAATTTGACTTAGTTGGGTATACTTACGCTATTTTGTGAATATGAGGTATATGTTATTTATGATATATGTATAAGCGTTATAGGACGCGTATGGGTAGAGTAGAGCAAATAAGAGTTTGCTTGATTTGATACTGAAACGGTACCTGAATTTGTAAAGGTACGAGTAAGAGACCAGTCCGAGAGTAGTGCAAGGAGAAGTGGAAATTGGAACAAATGGTAGTTAGCGAAGTCGACGATCATCAACGATCTTTCTGAACTTTCGGTTGTCTCTGAGAAATTCTTCAAGAAAAGCATCTTCAGTTTTAGCTAAGACTTCACCAACACTCTCCTTTAGATCTAACATGTCACCATTATCAGTAATAATCTGATAATGCAGAGCTCGTAGTTTATCTGGCCTATATCTGAAGCGTTTAATATTTTCAATAGAAACAGAATTATACTCCCCTTCCATAGCTTGATAGAAGACAAATGATCCCCCATCATCAGACTTTATTTCCAATGATTTCTATTTAATCTCTTTGTCTTTTCCCTCAGAATCAACATAATGTAGCTTGAAAGGTGGTACATTTTCTCTCTTTGCTCCATACAATCTTCTCAGTAACTTATCAATCTCACTAGTCCAATGCATAAGCGATGCATTATAATTCTGAGTAACTTCAGCATTTTTGTGTAACAAGAATCGAACATAAGCTAACTCCTCCTCCTTTTTATGATACACGAATGTAGATAAGTCCATCCATCTCACTCTACCATCAGACAAGAAGTATATTAGAAAAACTTCTTTTTCTTCATTGTCAACCATTCCTCTTCTAGAATCATATTCTTGATATGTCTTCACTTTATGAACAAGCTGTGCAGAAATCAATCTGTTAAGATGTCTTTGAGTTATCTTCTCACCAAACTTATCCAAAAGTGAATGAGGATCAGCCTTCAACTTTGCAACATCTGTGGTTTGCATCTCATTATGACCAAGTCCACTTCTTCCTCTAGGAATTAGAGACTGTAAATTTTGACTCATAGTCCAGTAAGATGGTTCTGAAACTTTTGAATGAACTTGCTCCTTTACCTCAGAAGTAGTAGATTGAACATTTTCTGATTTCACTACCTCCTTCTGTGTAAATCCCACATTCTTCCAATCAATAGTAGTCCCTGACACCACATCTTTCACAACTTGTTCTTGTAGAAGAATTGATGCAGTATCTGGTGCTTGAAATGTTTTTGCTTTCTTTGACACAGACCCTGAGTGGTTAGTAATTTGCTTTTCCTTAGATCCAGATCGAACAGATCTACCAGCTACAGTGCCTATACCAAGTTTTCATATTCCTTTCCCAACATTCGAACCACCACCACTACCATCACTCTTATCTCTCCTATCGTTACTGTCTTTAATAGCATCAGCTTTACAAGTATCTCTGATGACTATTCCAGATTGTTTCCTCTTAATTGTTTTTATCTCCCCCTTTTTGACACCAGCAACATTAACTCCAAGAGTCTCAGTGAGAGAACAAATAAGATTCATCAAAACAGCCTGATTCTCCATGATAGTGACATGATTATCTTCTAAAGTTTGAAGTCGAAGATTAACATCAGTTTGAGATTGTCGAATGGCCTCAATATCTTTTAGTTGAGTGGAGTAGTGATCATTAACATTGGAAGAAATAAAATTCATAGCATCAGTAGTAAGCTGAATTGTAGTATCAATACCAGTAACTTGAGTAGCGAGATCCTGAACAGACTGATTCACTGAAGAAAGACCAGCATCCAAGATTTTATGAATATCAACAAGAAGCTCACTTTGAAAGTTAAATTCAGCATTCTCTCTAGCATGAGCTACTGCTGTAGGATCTGAAACTTCATCAGGATAAATTCCGTATTTATTAAAGAATTCCAGTTTGTTCTTGGATCTCAGAGATTCAGCTTTGCCAATTTGCATTATCAAGTTAAAAGACTCAAGATCATTAGCGAATTTATCAGCATTTCGATCCATACCATCCTTTGGAAAGTACTGATCCTAATAAGTAAAAATCATCCTTTCTTCAGACTCATTTTCAGATAACTCAAAAACATAATCATCAACCAGATTAAGTTAATTGAGATGCAAAGGAGTAGCCTTCTTAAGAGCATGATCTCTATAATTAGCTTGAATCTTTTGAATAAGTATGAAATTTAGAGAATCAATACTCAACTCATGAGCTTCAACCGAAGTAGATGGCCACTTTTGATCAAAATAACCAAAAGTAAGTTCTCTAACCTTTGCAGATGATGTTGCATGTGAATCAGAAACGATGTAGAATGAAATTCAAGTAAAGGTACTTGAGTAGTATGACTTACAATTGCAACAGGAATATCTGAAACTGAAGAGTAAGGAATTATCGCCAAATTTCCAACTTCACTAATATCTTGACCTTCACCAGTATCCTGTATGCTAACAGTCACAGACTTGGACTCCTCCACAGAGTGATCAGCTTCTGTAGATGTCTCAATTTTAGCTGAAATTGGAACCACATATAAAGGAACACTAGGATCATTAGGAATATCTTCTGGTACATGTTGAGAAATAGACTGTCTTAGCCTTTCACTCCGTCTGTTGATAATATTTGCAAGCCTTTCCTTTGTTGCTGAGCTTTTACTTCTGGCTTCGCATTGTGCTTTGCTAAGTCCTGTTTCTCATACATCTTGATAAAAGACTACGTACCAACATCCATACCAAGATTCTCAGACCAAGATTCAGGAAAAACCTGATCCCAAAAATCAAATGATGGTTTCCTAATCTCTCTCTCACTATAGGATTGATCACCCATACACTCATTCTCACTTTGGCTTACTAAAGCCAACTCTCTTTTTACCTCTCCTTTTGCCTGGTCAGGAGCCAGCCTCTCAATTTGTGGATCTATGTCCATCTTTTCAAGTGTTTCACTCAAATTTGAAAAAGTGCTCTCATGACCTACAGAAAAATAGGATTTAGGAGAAGTTGTTATACCTTAACTCACATGGAGAGAGGGTTCCTCATATGGCAAGGGGCTTGAGGTTTTCTCCATGGAGTGAGCTACTATAGTCCCTGAACCCTCACAAACATCTACTGTCTTCTCAGAGACTACAGGCTCCAGTATACCACTTTTAGGGTCTACACTAGACTCTGTTGCCTTCAGTAAAACTTCACTAGGCACCACAGTTTATGTGTCACCGTCTTTAAGTGTTGTTTGCTGAGACACACCCTCAAGGTGGATAGACTCTAACTGAACATTAGTTATTTGATCTTCAGGAAAATCAATCAAAGTCATTCCTCCCATATCATTAGGTATCTCACTTGCAGTTTCAGTCATCAGAGAAGACCTTTCAGCATCAGCCATCACAGTTCCTGTATCATCCAACCTCTGACTAGATGGTTCTTGTGTTGCAGTAACTGTGACCTGATCTATTCTATTATCCACCACTGGTGCAATAGTATCATCTGTTGACTGTATTCCACTATCTACTACCTCTATTTGTTCACATTGTGATGGAACATCTTCAACGATGTAATCTTTACGAAACAAATATGTGTGGTGTGATTGAAGTGCACCATGCTTTGTAAGTCTAAATTTCTTGAGTAACTCCTTTCTGATTAATACATAAAAGGGCATCTTCATTAGATTAAGTCTTTGATACAGAAGCCCATATTCTTCAGGAAATGAGAGTTGTGGAACCCTTTCAATCAGAAAATCTTGAACAGGCCTGGAAAGTTTTACTTTAATAGAAATAACCTTCATGGCCAATCTGTATGTCAATGTGGTTTCCCAAGCAGAATCAATATCAAGACCTTTATCTTGCACAGAACTCTTGTCACTTGACTTGGATATAGCCACATTTTTAGAGACCTGTAAAATGTTAGATGGACTAGACTCTGTGTGTATAGGTGACAAATGAATCTTTCTCCTTGTTCTCCTGGTATAGTGAGCAACAGATTTAACTTGAGAAGATTCAAGAGGTGCAGACTCAGTAATGATCTTGGGTGAAGATCGTTTTTCAATAGACACATCCTTTTGGGAGACTGTACCTGGTAACTGTTTTCCCTTTCTAATAGCTACAGTCTTTTGTGAGACTGCAGCCTGGCTATGACTAGGACATTCACCTCTTTCTCCTAGCTTAGAAAGTTGAATTTCATCCTTCAATTCTTCTCTCTCAGCAAGAGGTATATCATCATCTTCACTTGAGCTACTAGAACTACTAGTAGTAACTACAAATCTTCTCTTCCTTACAACTAGTGCTTTTTGAGAAACACTAGAGGTTGGTTTCTTTGAAACAATAGGCTATGGTTCAAAATTTTGTTCTAGACTTGTTTCAAAAATTTTGGTAGTTTGGGTTACTTGGGTAGACACAGGGGGGTCCTCCACCAAATGAGCTTCCGGAGTCACTTCACCACTAAAGAAATAAGAATTGTAGAGAGTAGGAAGATGAGTTCTAAGAATTACTTGAACATGATTTGGATAGTACATTGCAGGTATCTCATTTAAATTCTTCTCACTGTCCTTCTTTGTAATGTCAGAGAAAATTCTCTTTCTGTAAATAAAAAAGAACACAATGCTGCCTACCAAATCTTGTTAGGACCAAGTTTGATACACATCTGATTTAAAATAATGTGATAATGTTAATTACTCTATTATAAAGCAAACTATATCCAATATGTGAAGTAACAACAGTAATGTGTTCAAAAGAGCTACACTTACCAGTAAAGCATTTAGCAAGTTGGTCAAAGAAGAAAGACCATTCTTTTCTGAGAAAAGGTCTTCTTAACTGTCTCATGTTATCTAAAGATCCATTATAACCTAATTCTGATAACACAGCTCTAACATCAACATCAGATGGTTCATTAGCAAAATTCATACTTACAGGTAAGTGAAGTACTGAATTGACAACAGATTCAGTAATATCATAAGTACCTTTCCTTAAGTGTAGAACAATCTTACCTGGTTGACCCTGAACAGGATCAACTACCTCACCATTCTCCCAAGCTTGTGAAATAGCAGCTTGATTAATCTGTGGAGATGCTGTCAATGCATAATGCAATGGTCCAATAGCCATAAAATCCATAACTGGGTGAAAATCAGTTGACACCCCTCTCTTGTGGGTGATTGCAGCAACATGATTGTTTGTCATAAAATCAAAGTCACCAAACTTGAAAGCTACTGACTTGGGTAGTCTCCTTTGAGCAGCCATTGATTTTTGATCTGAAAAGAACTTAAGAAATCTTGAAAAAGATTAGTTAATTTGAGAACTCGAGGGAAAGTTTTTCGCCTTAGAGAATTTGAATGTATAGAAAGCAATAAACAATCAGAGTCTCAAAATAAAGATATATTCAAAAGTTATTCTGACCCACGAACCCACGTTCACACGTAGATTGACAGTTGGCAACCCCTGAAAAGTGTAATTACCCACGATTTTTTGAAATTTTGGCAATAACATTAGAAAGGATGGATCTCGACCTCCGTACGGTTAGGTCATCGAGAAATAAGTTTTAAAAAATCGAAACAAGAAACCCCAAACGAAATCCTGTTTAGGGGTTCGAGACAAACTATTAGTTGACCGTTAAATTACCAAATCAAATAATTTTTTTATTTTTTGAAATTTTAGCAATAACATTAGAAAGGATGGTTCTTGACCTCCGTATGGTTGGGTTATCGAGAAATAAATTTTAAAAAATTGAAACAAGAAACCTGGACGAAACCTTGTTTAGGGGTTCGAGTCAAACTACTGGTTGACAGTTAAATTACAATATCAAATAATTTTTTTATTTTTTCAAATTTTGGTAATAACATTAGAAAGGATGGATCTTGACCTCCGTACGATTGGGTCGTCGAGAAGTACTTTTTTTTTTAATTCAAAATGTCTAACCCTAAACTATCCCTAAATCATAAGTAAAAATCCTAACTCAAACTTCGATTAGTGACACTCTTTCGTTTTCTAAATGATATCGATTTTTCACAAATTATTTTTTACCCAATTTTTTTTTATGCTTCCTCACACTAAAAAAAATATTTCATTAAAAACTTATAATTTATTCATATATCTCGATATTATTTATTTATTTTTTGTTATAATTATATTTTTACAAAATAAAATAAAAAAAATATGAATGTAAGTCTCAATCAACTATTTTTTGCTCTACACTTCTAATATGAATAGATTGTTATGCCCGTACAGTTTGATCAACAAAAAGCGCGATAATCAATATTGGTAGGTTTTGATGTGAGCAGGAAATTCAACTTTTTCACGAAATTTTTGGCGGAAACTTACTGATTAAAACCTACCAATATTTTTAGGTTTTGATGTGCGTGAGAAATATATTAATAAGGACTTTTATATTTTTCTTAATTAATACTAATAATTATAAATATATTAAAAAACTATCATTTTACACAAAACAATGAGCTGTATGTAATTAATATATAAGAAAAAAAATTGGACATTTTTCATTTTAAATCAGGAAATAAACAAATAAATTTGAAAATTAAGAAAATTATAATTTTCGTCATAATGCTATTTCCCACCAATATTGGTAGGAAATAGCCCCAGATGAAAAAAAAAAAAGTTGGTCGCTAGGATTCGAAGTTTCGACCACTCCCACAATGTACTAGCATCTTACCATTGAGCTGGGATCCAATCCGGTTTTATGCATACAAATTATATATAAGGGTATTCCCACAACATATATTATTTTTCGTGATAAGGCTATTTCCTACCATTATTGATGGGAAAGGACCCTGGGAAAGTGACTTTATTTTTATTTTAAGAAATTGTTTATTAATTTGAAAAATGTGAAGGATGATGATGTGGAATGTGGGGTCCTAATTGGTCCAAAATGCCGCCAAAACCTACAAATATTGGTAAGTTTTGATGTGTGAGGGAAATTCAAATTTTTCAAAAAATTTTGGCGTAAACTTACTGATCAAAACCTACCAATATTGGTAGGTTTTGATGTGCGCGGGAAATTCAAATTTTTCACGAAATTTTTGGCGGAAACTTATGTGGCTACTTACGTGGATGGTGGGGTACCATCATAGTCAAAACCTACCAGTGTTGGTAGGTTTGATTTCCTACCAAAAATTGGTAGGAAATGGCTCTCGTAAAATTACATTATTATCTATTTTTTGATATTGTTTATTAATTTAAAATATGTGAGGGATGATGATGTGGAAGGTGGGGCCATTTTTCAGTTAAATTGTGACCAAAACCTACCAAAGTTGGTAGATTTTGTTTTCCTACCAAAATTTGGTAGGAATTGCTGCTTACGTGTACAAAATTTGGGTCCCACGGGTACCATTTCCTACCAACTCGAACGTTGGTATGAAATACTCACTCATTTCCTACCAATTTTTTTTGGTATGTTTTATGTGGTAGGTTTTGGCCGTTTTTGTTGTAGTGAGATGACGATGATGTAGAGGACAAGGAGGAGGATGAGGATGAGGAAGATGAAGAAGAAAGCGGAGGTGATGACGGTGATGATGAAGACGATGATGGTTTTGACGAAATTGAATAATGTGTGTAACTTAGTTTTGATGCTTTTCACAAAGTTGAGTATTAATGTTGTTTGTGAACATTTAAATTCGTAGCATTTATGTTTGTATGTTTAATTATGTTTTTATGAAATTGAATGGTGTGGTGAATCTGTAGTTTGTTAATGTTGAATGGCTTGGTGGTAATTGCAATATTGAAATGTAATGAAATGGAATGGCTTAACCTGCAATTTTTTTCTTTAAAAACCCAGAAAACCGACTGAAATAATACATAACTGACCGCTTTTTACCATTCTATTCCCAGAAAATCGACCGAAATAATACATAATCGACCGTTTTTTACCATTCCATTCCAGAAAACCGACCGAAATAATACATAACCGATTGTTTTTTACCATTCTATTTCCAGAAAACCGACCGTCTTCCTTTATAAATGGACGGTTTTAAGTAAATAAAAAAAATGAATAAAGACTAAAAAATTAAATAAAATAGAAAAAAACCAAATTTTTTTTCAGAATTTATACATAACCACGTAGTCATACCAAGTTATTTTTTTTTTTGCCAAATAGTAATACCAAGTTATTATTCCTTATGTTATTTAATTTTTTAATTTATTTTACAAATTAGTTAAAAATGGGGAAAATATCATAAAAAATGGAAAATTAGTGAAAAATATTTTTTCCCCTGAAATTTTGGAAATAACATTATAAAGGATGGATATTGACTTCCGTAAGGTTGGGTCATCGAGAAATATTTTTAAAAAAATCGAAACCCTAAACCTTGACGAAACCCTATTTAAAGATTTTAGTCAACGTACTAGTTGACCATTAAATTGCAAAACCAAATAAATTTTTTTTCACTAAAATTTTGGAAATAACATTATAAAGGATGGATATTGACTTCCAAAAGGTTGGGTCATCGAGAAATATTTTTAAAAAAATCGAAATCCTAAACCCTGACGAAACCCTATTTAAGGGTTCTAGTCAACGTACTAGTTGACCGTTAAATTTCCAAACCAAATAATTTTTTTTTCACTAAAATTTTTCCAATAACATAAAAAATAATGGATATTGACTTCCGTAAGGTTGGGTCGTCGAGAAATATTTTTAAAAAAATTGAAATCCTAAACCCTGACGAAACCCTATTTAAGGTTCTAGTCAACGTACTAATTGACCGTTAAATTAGCAAACCACATAAAAAAAATTTTCCTTAAAATTTTGCCAGTAACATTAAAAAGGATGGATCTTGACTTCCGTAAGGTTGGGTCGTCGATAAATATTTTTTAAAAAAGCGAAACACGAAACCCTAAACATCGTCATTGTTTAAAATTTTAATTTGAGTTATTGGACCCGTTTCTTTTTCCATTGCTGCTGCTGCTACTACTACTACTACTACTAATATTTTTAGTTGTTTTTTATTGTTCATAGTGAGTATGCTAATCTTTTATCCAAAGATTGACATTTTTACGAACTACTTAAAAATGAGGGAAAATTCAAATTATTAGAAAATTAGGTAATATTAATCACAAAGTTAATTAGCATGAATAGTTGTATGTGTATAAATTTTAAATTAAATATAGGATTTTTTTTCCTATTTTTTTTCTATTATATATTTATTCTATTTTTTTCCTTTCACGGTAAAACCGACCGAATTGACGTATAACCGACCGATTTTTTTTGGGTGGAAAAATTTTCGCGAAAAGTCAAAAAACACGCCCTTGTCCAAATTTTTGTGCCACACTAACCAATGATATAACCGACCGATCGATCGGTCCCAACTAAAATCCATTTTAGTTTATCTATCAGTATAAATAAAAAAGAAACCCTCCCCCTTCACTTTATCTATCAGTACTCTTACTCTCTCATATCTCTCTCTTCCTCTCTTCATCTCTTCCTTTTATTACAAACTAAAATCCATTCAAACTCAGTCCGTTCAAGTGAAAATGGCGCTTACCCGTGCAAACTCAGTCCGTTCCCAACTAAAATCGGTCCGTTCAAGTCGACCCCAAACTTCCTCTTCTCCATTTTGTGTTGATGTAAGCTTCTTATAACTCTTCCTCTTCTTCAAAATATTGTTATCTTCCATTTTGTGCCTTTAATCAGTCCGTTTTATTCTCTTGTTTGTATTGTTTGCTTTTAATTATGTGTTTTTTGTTTGTTTGTTTATATTTTCATTGTTTAATTTATTTGCTCCCATTTGAAATTCATGCATATATCTTCTCCCATTTGTTTATATATTTGTTTATTTGAAATTGGATTTATGGGTTTATGGGTTCAATTTATAGGTTTGGTTAATGGGTTTAATTGGAAAGCTTCGATTTATGTCATATAAAGATAGAAAAAAATTCGATTGTGGTATATGCACGTATGTATATGTGATATTTTCCTGTTTTTGCATGCACGTATCGGTCGGTTATCACATGAACTTATATTTTTCTCAATTTAAGGTCAATATCGATTTTCCCCTAAGTGCTTGTAATTAATTAATTGTATACGATATTGACTTGTATTTGAATTGAAGGTCATGTATTTGTAATTACTTCGATTTTGTATACGAAATTGTATTTGAATTTAGAGTTACATATGGATTGTGTACTTATATGTTCAATTTGCTTATGTTTGTGTACTTATCGTTAAATAAATAAGATATTTATGTTTGTGTACTTATGTTCGATTTTCTTTCCACGTTTATGTTCGATTTGTTTTAATTTTAGGTGCTCGGTTGGCTAGGGATGATCATAATGGTTTCAATGATCGTGTGTATGATGGCACGTAAAGGGAAGGGCAAGCAAGTTGAAAAAGATAAGGGCAAGGGCAAGGGTAAACAAGTTGCAAGCAAAGGAAAGGGCAAGGGCAAGGTGACAGGTAAAGGGAAGAGCAGCACGTTGGCATTGAGAGATGAGCCAACGGATACGGATACGGGCGATGAAGGAAGGGCAACGGACCCAACGATTGGAAACATGACAGCTACAGAGGCACGCCAGTGGCGAGGAAGGAGGGCTCGATCACATTCAAGTGGAATTTATGGAGCTAATCAGCCTCTTGAACCAACATGTATCAATATCTCTAATGGACAGTAAGCCTCATTATCCAGTGTTATGTTTCTTTCACTTTGTCATTGTAGTGCAATTAATCTTAATATATATATGCTCAATATATGCTAAATGCGCAAGTACTTATTCTTACTTATTTAATATGCTACATGTAGTATTGAAGATGATACTGCAAAGAAGACTTTGCCCGGGATGATTCGTGAGAGGTGGCCCATGGGTCATTACACCTTCAGTGACATCGATGCGGCTTATCCAAAGTGGTTGGACGATAGGATTGATGATTTTTTTGTATGTAAAATGATATTAATTTTTTTATTATGCTTTGTTTCGTGATTTGATTATGAAGTTAATTTGATCATGAATCTGACCTTATCATTTGTTCCTATTTTGTAGAATTTTTATAAGCATCAAAGGGGACAAAGTCGTATGAAATCAAGAAAGATTGTTGAAGATAAAAACAATAAAAAAGGACTATGAATGAGCTTAATAGGAGAGTTGAGATAATGGCAAGGGAAAAGGGGGTTTATAAATTGTCCTTAAAGCCCCGTATTGGTCCGAGACATTTTGGAAGGATCTTGTTAAATATTGGGAGACGAATGAAGGGTACTTGCATAGGGCAAAGGTTGGAGCCGACAATCGCCAACGTGTTGAAAGGTTGCATAGCGTCGGTGCTCGATCATTCAACTCGGTGAAAGCGGTAATAAAATTTAAATATGCACAAACACATACACACACGTAAGGTTATTTCATATTATAAAGCAAACTATGTATACTAATATAAGATATTTTATTATTTGGAAGGAAATGATGAGAAAAAACAAAAAGCCTCCAACTAAACTTGAGGCATGGGACAAATGCCACCAGAAAGTTGGTTCCGATCCGAATAACCCTGCCTACACTACTCCGACCGCCATGCGCATCACGGTAATCTTATTTTATGTACAGTATAAGCATATTTTTGTCTACACTACCCGGTCTACAAATACAATGCATGTTTGTATTAATTATAAGCATTAAAAAGTTTAATGTTCTAATTAAACTTGAATTAATGTGTAGGAACGATATGCCTCTATTCTTGAGCGTATGCTGGTGGAGGTGACTCAAACGGGTGAGAGGGATGAGCCATGGGATTGGTTTGATGGAAGCAACGGGGGTCCCCGAAGGGGAAAAACCCAAAAAAAATTATGTTATTGGATTTCCCAATGTTCGAGCTAGTGATCTACTGCCTACCCTAGCTACACGCTATAGGGATTCCACCCGAGGCGAAGCCGGCTCATCCTCATCCGATCTGCAACGTGGCTCCATCCCTGACAATGTTTATCTCTCGATCGTGAGAAATGTTCTTACGGAGATCCGTGCCAACCCTGATCGATTTGCTCGTCAACTATCCGATCAAGAGATCTCCACATTTGCACGCACCGCCCTCGAGGCCTCCGATCCATCTGCCAATCCAAGTCAAAGGCTGCAATGGAATAATCTCATTGGTGGTGAGATTGTACACATTGTCGGGACCTTAATTGAGGATATTGTCCAAAAAACCGAAGCTCAAGTTCAAGCGGTAATGGTCTTTGCTCTTGGTTTTATTTGTATCCATTAATGATATATATATGTTCTTACTTTTTAATTGGTTGGTTATATATGTGCATAGGCAAAGGATCGGCTTGCATTGGAAGAAGAAAAGGATTATACCTCCGAGGATGAGGATATGGGTGGCGGTGAAGATGGTGGTGAAGACGGTGGTGAAGACGGTGGTGATGGCACTGGTGATGATGGTGGGGAAGAGGGTGAAAAAGATGGTCATCAATCATCCGATGTTTCTTTGTCGGATCATTAGGTTTTTAATTGTCATCGGTTTTTAAGAACTTGTTTTTTATCTAAGCTGTTTGTAAGTTGGAATGACTAGAAAACTTGGAATGTTTGTATGAACGTGGTTTTTATAATTGTTGGAATGATCGAACTTATGAAATTGGTTTTTATGTTTTAATTATGTTATTATGAAGTTGAATGATGTGTTGAATGATCTGTAGTTTGTTAATATTGAAATGGAATGGTAGGCTGCAGTCCTGGCAAAACCTGCAATTTTTTTTAAAAAAAGCCCAGAAAACCGACCGACATATCTTATAACCGACCACTTTTTACCATTCAATTACCAAAAAATCGGCCACAACAATACATAACCGACCATTTTTTACCATTTCATTTCCAGAAAACCGACCATGTTCTTCATGGATGGTCGGTTATAAGTGGTCGGTTATGATAATTAATAGACCTTCTAGGATTAAACCGACCGATTGTGCATATTTGACTATGATCGGTTATATATGACAGTCAATTTTTTTTTTTTTTCTATAAGTCATAACCGACCATTTGTTCAATTTTGACTATGGTCGGTTATATGTACCAGTCAAATTTTTTTTTCCTTTTTAATAAGTCATAACCGACCGAACTTGGTCGATTAAAGTTGTTGACGTTTGCAGACACCTGTCGCCACGTGGTGACACGTGTCGAGAACTGACCCCACATTATGGAATTTGTAAACATACATAACCATCCGATTTGTTGGTCGGTTATGTCTGTTAAACCCGACAAAGTGACATAACCGACCAGTCTTAAACCGACCGTCCTTTTTGGACGATTTTAGTTGTTAAACCTACCGATATCGTTTATAACCGACCATTTATGACGGTCGGTTTAAATCTGTTTTCTTGTAGTGAATACAGACCTAAATAAATATATACACGTACAGTAGAGGATTGTTGTGATGCCTAGTCTATAATAACATCTTGCAACATCATTTCATTACTTGAAAGATCTTTAAATACTCTTGCTACAAAACACTCTCTAAACAGTTCTCTCTGCCTCCGCTGCGGAGCAAGGGTTAAACCCTGGTTTTTTTAATGTATATATAAATTTAGAAAAAAAAAAACAAGTCTTGTGATATATTCAACAAGAATTTTAGAATATTTATTAACTTTTATGGTTTACTGATATCCAATTAGCATTTATAAAATCGTTTAGCAACGGGGTTGAATTTAAATTATTAATTTTGAATTTAAAATACAAATTTTGATAAACTGGATGTCCCAATTAAATTGATATTATTGGATAGTATCAACTACAAATGTCATATCTTTTAAACCATATATTTTTTAAAATTGAAAAATATTTTTTTTAAAACAAATGTAATTTTCTAAATTTTTTTCATTTTTTCAGAAAACAATTTTCTAGAATACCGAAAATATCCCTGTCAAATTTTGAAAAAAATTCAAACTTAAAGGAGTTAAAAATTGTTAACGGAAAAAGTGCAAATTGAAGCGAAACGAGATGCAAAGTGCCGAAATTCATAATGTAAGATCAAATCGAAAAAACATTCAAGGAGTGCAAAGTACAATTTACTCTAAAAGAAAGAGAATACATTAAAACAAACTTCCACCAAAAACCACTTTCAAATTCATTTACATTGATAAAATAAACACAAGATGACAAAAATTAAACAAAATCAAAGAGCCTTATAAAACACCTAGCTATTTTTAAAAATCACAGGGACCTAACCAAAACACGAAAATGGTCTGTAATCTCATATTAATAATTAAAAAGTGAGCTTAATTGTAAACAAATAGACATCACCCTCCTAATTTGTCAACCAAGATGATAAAATTATTGCCTTCCTACTTTTTCTCTTGAATTTTGTTCTCAGCGGAGAAATTTTCATTAGATATTCTTACAGTTTCTCTCTTCCGCTTCCTTTGGAAGGTGTATTTGAAAAGTTGCAAAGAAGAACAACTTTTACTTGTAGAGTCAATGGTTTTGGGCTCAGGCGATGGAATAGGCCTATTATAGTCACTAGTTTTAGTACTAGTTTCTGCACACTTTTGGGGAGTAGGGTCTTCACTAGGCTGATGTACAAATTTAGGATCAACCGGAGTCTCAAGCAGCTTCCGGAACAATCTTTCAGGAATTTTCTTGTTTGAGGCAAACTTTTTCTTCCTGTACTTTGTATTCATAGCAGATTTAGCTGCTTTAAGTATCAACTCAAAAGTGTGGACTTCACGGGAGCAGCTAATACAGCCATCTTTATTGCTCGCTATATCTCCTTCGACCTTTGCTTTTGCACTTGCATCATTTGGCTGTCTTGATAGAGACAACTCGCTGTCCAAGATACACGAGTGAATTCCATGCGTGCATCCAGTTCTGTAGGCGTTGTATTCCTTGCTTATCAGTAGTATAGAAGGTACTTCGGGAACTGGGCCGTACAAATTCCTTATCCGAATTGCTTCCAGGCACTCGGGGTACTCAGCCCTGGGATTTAGATCTAAATTTTTCTTGGCAGGGGCTACAAGAGAATCATTCTCTAATTCTAAATGATTCGGAGATATAATCTTTGCTTCACTGATCTGTAGATATGCTACATTGTGTCAGTACTACAACAATATTGCATCATAAAGAGATCTCCAAACAGAAAGTTAATTTTTTTGCAAAAACTCTACTCCGTTTGTTGTAAATATATATAACCTTTCCACTGTCTAAAGTTTGAACGACAACTACTAACATTCTAAAAATGTAATAGAACAATAGGGCCTAAAACCTAGTTCCAAATTCAATAACTTTTGAACAAGAAACGCAAGGGGCACAAAGTTCTCAGGTTAATGAAATCAGGTTTATAGAACACTTTCTATTTTTTGAAGATGAAGACCCTCATTCTTAAAATCACACGAACCCAACAAAACATGCAAAATATAGATATTTTTTAAAAAGACTGACCTTGATTCTTTTACCAATACATATCACCCTCCTAAATTTTTCAACCATGACAACAAAATTGCATCTTTTTACAAAAAGTTGAAGTATGTATATCATAAAACAATCTAGATACACATAACTAAACACTTAAACAAGAAGCTATATCTCTGCAAAAAGAAAATTCATTTCACCTACATTATAACTATATGTACCTTATCATCCAACATCTTCTTCTGCCCGACCATCATCTGAACCGACTCATCTTTCGTAACTTGCAGTTCATGCTCCAATGGTTGGGCTTTCGTCTCCGCAGCCATTACTATTGCGTCTGCTTCTTTTGATGCATCCAGCATCATTTCAGGATAAGCATTATGCAAGTCATGTGATCTCTGAAAGTAATAAAAAGAACAGTCATTTAAACGCATATAAAAAGTTTCATTTTTTTCAATAATTAAAAGTCACAAAAAACAAGAATTAGAAACAGTTGATAAAATCAAGGTTGTTAAGGATGGCAATTCCGGCGGCTAGGCCGCTGGGGAATGTGTTTGGATACCTGGTTGGAGTCCATTTGTTGATGAAGACCCTTACTTGAAATGTATGATATTCTTTTAGCTAATGTGAGGAAGAGGGAATAGTGAAGTTGGATTAAGGAGATTGTAGATGTCTGTTATATAGCTGTATTTAAGGTACTCTTTCTGGAAAATACCCCTCCAATTCATAACTTAATGTATCCGTTGAAATTATTTTCTTTTTTTGTGTGTTTTCCTTCCATGCTAGTTCATATCCCATGCAGCAAGATATAGAAATATATAGTAAATAAGATACCATGTAAAAATGGAAATAAATTTAGTATTCTTTTCGTAAATATGAAAATGAGGAAATATTAATAGATTGTCAAAATTCTTTAACTTTTTATTTGATGTTTTTGTATAAGAAAAAGTATAATTTAAATTTTAATTTTCCTTTTCACATATACAATTACTTTTGTATTAAATATTTTTAATTATCTTTTCATATATGTCAATATGGTGAATTGTATTCCATTTTTAAACTTTACATTTTATGACCGGTTGTATTTTCTTTAATTTCGTAATATTATAATTTTCAAATAAGGTCATACTTATTACATAAATTATTATATAATTTTTACTTGATGTCATCACCTAAAATATATATATTATATGTTGAAAAATATATTTGTCCAAATTAATATAACTAAGCATTAAATATACGGCCAAGATTAATTTGAAAAAAATGAAAATATAATACTTATTAAAAAATGTTAAAATACCATTTTTTTATACTTACCAACTTAATGGCCATGGTGCTTCCTGAAAGAAAAAAAAAATAGATGTCGCCCCCTCTCAAAAGAAACCTTAAAAAAGAGTCGACCCCCTCTCTATCTCATCTATCTCCTCACACATCACCTCCTCCCCCCTAATTTGAATAAATATAACCATCGTCGGAGACCTATTTTCTCTTTCTCTTGTTTTCTTTTTTGTTTTTTTCTTCAATATTTTTCAATAATCTTCATTTTGGGTGAGATTTTTTATTCTCGCATCCAATTTTTTAGGTGTTTTATATTCTCTTCTTTTGGAGTAGTTTGTGTCTCTCCTTTTTTTTGTTGCGTTTTGGTTTGTTATCTTGTTGCTTTAAGAATGATTTCTATAATGTATTGGGAGATCTAGGAAGCCCGCTTCGAATCTGTAATGGTGGTGATTATCGGGAGAGCTCACCTTGCACAACGAAAGATTGTTCAATATATGGGGGAATATGTGCGCAGGTCAATTGTGATTCTACTATTTTCAGGGATATTGGTGTCGACTGGATTGCTCGGGAAACCTTTGTAATCATTTTTATTGTCAAGAATATTTATATTCTATGTGTTAATCGATCTGAAAACAAAACGGCTATTCGTTTAGCTTGTTTTTCGTTTCACAATCAGGTCGTAGTTGATAGTTCGGGGGTTTATCCCGGCTGGGTTCCAATATTTTAGTATTAATTAAATCTTCTTGTTCGTAAAAAAATGCTTTATCATCACAAATTCTTGGAATGGTATTCATTTTATTTTGAGTTAAATGTCAAATATAAAAAAAATATGTATATTTAAATAATATTGACACAAATTTTTAATTGAATATGAAATTTAAAAAAACAACTACATCATAATCGTACCTTCTTAGTTTTCCTCTCCCTATCAGTGCATATATAAACCATTATTTTTGCATGTTCAGAAAACACCAATTTTTTCCCCAGGATCATTTAAAAACCAAAGGAGCATAGATATAAGATCAAAAGTAACCACATATTTCAACAAAAGTCAAAAAAACACAATAAACAATTAAAACAATAAATCATGTGGGCAGTTAGTAATAGCGGTTTCCCTCCATTTATCTAGTCTATATTTATAGACATGTAAATCCCGATTAGTTCACGTTCGATGTATTTTATATCAAATCTCACTAAATTAATCAAACATGGTTAAAAAAGATCATGATTGTTATGCCCAAAATCCACCTTTGGTTTGATTTAAGACCCATTAAAATTACGGATTCGTGTAATGTGGATATGGATTAATCAAACATGGTTAAAAAAGATCATGATTGTTATGCCCAAAATCCGCCTTTGGTTTGATTTAGCACCCATTAAAATTACGGATTCGTGTAATGTGGATATGGAAGGATAGGCTGGAATAGATATGAATGTTTTAACCCAATATGCTTTAGAAATATACTGAATTTGGTTCGGGGTTCATTCATGCGGGGGTTCAGGTGTCTGAACCCAAGGTGGGAGTAATGTTGTGTGGAAGCTGATAGGGATTCATGCGGGCTTTCAGGCAGGGGTTCACGCACGTGCCCCGATGGACTGCGGGAATTAGGTCAGCAACCTCATAAATCGTAGGAGAATGGATAACTATCGTCTGGATAAGTCCTAAATATCAGGAACGGTCTAACAACTTCACTTACATGGATAATAACAATATATACATGGAATATATATATATATATATATGGGCTTAATGATCCTATAGTTAACTATAGGTAATTACCTATAGTTAACATATATTATAATACAACTGGAAGGCTATTTTTGTAAATACATGGAGGTGGATTTCATTATTACAAAAATGCCATCAATCTTTTATACTCAAAATGCATATAACTATAGGTAATTACCTATAGTTAACTATAGGAACATTTTACTCTATATATATATATATATATATATATATATTTCATGTATATATTGTTGTTATCCATGTAAGTGAAGTTGTAAGACCGATTAATTAGATCAGCTTTGTTGGATGAGATATGATTATCAAAACGTGGTTGAGCTATCAAACAAGGAATCCAAAACCCCAGAACTACATGGGACTTGATTCTTATAAATATAGGATATGTAGGCATTTGCAAAGGTGGAATCTCACTTATCTCTATAAAAACCATGTAGAAAACTTGAGTGTTAAATCGAATATACTTGTAGAATGGGGGTTGAATACAAGTATAAGTAATCGTGTCTGATAATTGCTCAACTAAAAACAAACGAATGAATCAAACTATTTGTATTAAAAAGATCAAATACAAACTCTACCAAAGGTGTACAAATACCTTTAGTAGCTGCTCTCAATACAAATATCTCTCTCTCTGTAAAAACCTTAACACTCAAGTTAATACAGACTTTTGCTCGCACACCTATTACAATAATAACGAGAGAGTATTTATAATGCTACATATCAACTAATAACAAAAATATTAATGAATACATGGTAATGTTCTGCCGTCCAGTTGATAGTTTAATTCCACCAATAGTTTGATTCTTTTCTTCATGCACGCTTCTTGCCATCTTCTGAATATCAGATCCTATAGAATAGCACTTTCCATTCTGTAGCATCGATACAGTCAGGGTCTATCATAGTCCCTGAAATCCTGTAGTCCGTGATTCACAGTATCTGATCGAATACTTACAGCTTCTGAATATTTAACAAATGCTAAACCCTTTATAAGATCAGGGTATTACAAGAAGTATAATGTCATTCTATTCTACTCATCACAACTCATGAATTATTCCTAACAATGTCCCCCTATTTATGCTTTATAATGTAATGCATAAATCTGAGTTGTTGATGTCAAAACCTCTAACAATATAACCAGAATAGAATATATAAAAAATCAATATTTACATGAAGATAATTCACACAAGTACCTCCATTACTCAATCATCAACGATCTTTCTGAACTGTCGGTTGTCTCTAAGAAATTCTTCAAGAAAAGCATCTTCAGTTTTATCTAAGACTTCACCAACACTCTACTTTAGATCTAACATGTCACCATTATCAGTAATAATCTGATAATGCAGAGCTCTTAGTTTATCTGGCCTATATCTGAAGCGTTTAAGATTTTCAATAGAAACAGAATTATACTCCCCTTCCATAGCTTGATAAAAGACAAATGATCCCCCATCATCAGACTTTATTTCCAATGATTTATTTCCAATGATTTCTATTTAATCTCTTTGTCTTTTCCCTCAGAATCAACATAATGTAGCTTGAAAGGTGGTACATTTTCTCTCTTTGCTCCATACAATCTTCTCAATAACTTATCAATCTCACCAGTCCAATGCATAAGCGATGCATTATAATTCTGAGTAACTTCAACATTTTTGTGTAACAAGAATCGAACATAAGCTAACTCCTCCTCCTTTTCATGATACATGAATGTAGCTAAGTCCATCCATCTCACTCTACCATCAGACAAGAAGTATATTAGAAAAACTTCTTTTTCTTCATTGTCAACCATTCCTCTTCTAGAATCATATTCTTGATATGTCTTCACTTTATGAACAAGCTGTGCAAAAATCAATCTGTTAAGATGTCTTTGAGTCATCTTCTCACCAAACTTATCCAAAAGTGAATGAGGATCAGCCTTCAACTTTGCAACATCTGTGGTTTGCATCTCACTATGACCAAGTCCACTTCTTCCTCTAGGAATTAGAGACTGTAAATTTTGACTCATAGTCCAGTAAGATGGTTCTGAAACTTTTGAATGAACTTGCTCCTTTACTTCAGAAGTAATAGATTGAACATTTTGTGATTTCACCACCTCCTTCTGTGTAAATCCCACATTCTTCCAATCAATAGTAGTCCCTGACACCACATCTTTCATAACTTGTTCCTGTAGAAGAATTGATGCAGTATCTGGTGCTTGAATTGTTTTAGCTTTCTTTGACATAGACCCTGAGTGGTTAGTAATTTTCTTTTCCTTAGATCCAAATTGAACAGATCTACCAGCTAGAGTGCCTATACCAAGTTTTCCTATTCCTTTCCAAACATTCGAACCACCACCACTACCATCACCCTTATCTCTCCTATCGTTACTGTCTTTAACATCATCAGCTTTACAAGTATCTCTGATGACTATTCCAGATTGCTTCCTATTAATTGTTTTTATCTCCCCCTTTTTGACATCAGCAACATTAACTCCAAGAGTCTCAGTGAGAGAACAAATAAGATTCATCAAAACAGCCTGATTCTCCATGATAGTGACCTGATTATCTTCTAAAGTTTGAAGTCGAAGATTAACATCAGTTTGAGATTGTCGAATGGCCTCAATATCTTTCAGTTGAGTGGAGTAGTGATCATGAACATTGGAAGAAACAAAATTCATAGCATCAGTAGTAAGCTGAATTGCAATATCAATACCAGTAACTTGAGTAGCTAGATCCTGAACAGACTGATTCACTGAAGAAAGATCAGCATCCGAGATTTTATGAGTATCAACAATAAGCTCACTTTGAAAGTTAAATTCAGCATTCTCTCTGGCATGAGCTACTGCTGTAGGATCTGAAACTTCATCAGGATAAATACCATATTTATTAAAGAATTCCAGTTTGTTCTTGGATCTGAAAGATTCAGCTTTGCCAATTTGCATTATCAAGTAAAAAGACTCAAGATCATTAGCGAATTGATCAACATTTTGATCCATACCATCCTTTGGAAGGTACTGATCCTAATAAGTAAAAATCATCCTTTCTTCAGACTCATTTTCAGATAACTGAAAAACATAATCATCAACGTGATTAAAATAATTGAGATGCAAAGGAGTAGCCTTCTTAAGAGCATGATCTCTATAATTAGCTTGAATCTTTTGAATAAGTATGAAATTTAGAGAATCAATACTCAACTCATGAGCTTCAACCGAAGTAGATGTCCACTTTTGATCAAAATAACCAAAAGTAGGTTCTCTAACCTTTGCAGATGATGTTGCATGTGAATCAGAAACGATGTAGAATGAAATTCAAGTAAAGGTACTTGAGTAGTATGACTTACGATTGCAACAGGAATATCTGAAACTGAAGAATAAGGAATTATTGCCAAATTTCCAACTTCACTAATATCTTGACCTTTACCAGTATCATGTATGCTAACAGTCCAGACTCGGACTCCTCCACAGAGTGATCAGCTTCTGTAGATGTCTCAATTCTAGCTGAAATTGGAAGCACATATAAAGGAAAACTAGGATCATTAGGAGTATCTTCTGGTACATGTTGAGAAATAAACTGTCTTAGCCTTTCACCCCGTCTGTTGATAATATTTGCAAGCCTTTCCTTTTGTTGCTGAGCTTTTACTTCTGGCTTCGCATTGTGCTTTGCTAAGTCCTGTTTCTCATACATCTTGATAAAAGAGTAAGTACCAGCATCCATACCAAGATTCTCAGACCAAGATTCAGGAAAACCTGATCCCAAAAATCATATGATGGTTTCCTAATCTCTCTCTCACTATGGGATTGATCACCCATACACTCATTCTCACTTTGGTTTACTAAAGCCAACTCTCTTTTTACCTCTCCTTTTGCCTGGTCAGGAGCCAGCCTCTCAATTTGTGGATCTATGTCTATCTTTTCATGTGTTTCACTCAAATTTGAAAAAGTGCTCTCATGACCTACAGAAAAATAGGGGTTAGGAGAAGTTGTTATACTTTAACTCACATGGAGAGAGGGTTCCTCATATGGCAAGGGGCTTGAGGTTTTCTCCATGGAGTGAGCTACTATAGTCCCTGAACCCTCACAAACATCTACTGTCTTCTCAGAGACTACAGGCTCCAGTATACCACTTTCAGGGTCTACACTAGACTCTGTTGCCTTCAGTAAAACTTCGCTAGGCACCACAGTTTATGTGTCACCATCTTTAAGTGTTGTTTGCTGAGACACACCCTCAAGGTGGATAGACTCTGACTGAACATTAGTTATTTGATCTTCAGGAAAATCAATCAAAGTCATTCCTCCCATATCATTGGGTATCTCACTTGCAGTTTCAGTCATCACAGAAGACCTTTCAGCATCAGCCATCACATTTCCTGTATCATCCAACCTCTGACTAGATGGTTCTTGTGTTGTAGTGACTGTGACCTGATCTATTCTACTATCCACCACTGGTGCAATAGTATCTCCTGTTGACTGCATTCCACTATCTACTACCTCTATTTGTTCACCTTGTGCTGGAGCATCTTCAACGATGTAATCTTTATGAAACAAATATGTGTGGTGTGATTGAAGTGCACCATGCTTTGTAAGTCTAAATTTCTTGAGTAACTCCTTTCTGATTAATACATAAAAGGGCATCTTCATAAGATTAAGTCTTTGATACAGAAGCCCATATTCTTCAGGAAATGAGAGTTATGGAACTCTTTCAATCAGAATATCTTGAACAGGCCTGGAAAGTTTTACATTAATAGAAATAACCTTCATGGCCAATCTGCATGTCAATGTGGTTTCCCAAGCAGAATTATAATGCCCTAGAAAATTTCGAATTTAGAATTATTTATTTAATATAAATTATGAATATTATTATGTGAGTATTGTTGGAAAGTAGAATGTATGCGAATTTGTGCTTATGTGCTTATATGATGATCTGGATAAGTTGTGAAGGCCCATGTTTTTTTTTATTTGTATTTTTGAGGATTTGAGTATATTTAAATCATGTATTTTTGATCCTCTATAAATTTTATAAAAATTACCGGGGGGATTAAAAATCATGAAATCTTTTGTAATATTATCTTTATATATTTATTGAGTTTTTAAAATTGTTGGGTGGAATAATTTGGATGCTTGAGTATTTTAAAATGATTTTAAGAGTTTTATTGTATTTAAAGGATCAAAACTTGAAAAATTTCATATTTAATTCATCTTTTATCCGAAAAATATTTCGAAAATATGTGCGTGCTCGTAATTTTATATTCTTTATTTTAAAAGTGAAAAGTTGAATTTTCTGAATATTTATTAAAATTCGATTTATGAAGTTACGTAGTATTCAAAAAAAAAGACGAATAAGAAGTATTTTATTTGGGCCCAGAATGAATTGTAGTAGTAATATAATAGAATTGGGCCTAAGCCCAATAACAAAAGCAAACACAAACACGCAGAAGAAATAGCGGGGAGAGAGTTCTAGAAATCGGGGGAGAAAAAAAAAGAGAAGAAGAAAGAAAGAGGATTGGGAGTTTAATTATATGGTGTGTGTGTGTGTGGTAATATGTGTGGAGTGTGTGTGTTGTAGGCGCGGTTGGAAGGAAGGGGGCGACCCCACCGCGCGGCGGTGGCGACCGGCGGAAGTGGTGGCCGAAGGTGCGGTGACAGCAGCAGTTTAGGGGAAGAGAGAGAGAGAGATTGGGCAGAGAGAGAGTGGTGGCGGGCCGGTGGCTACGTGGTGGCGGCTCACCGGATTTCAGCGGGAGTTCGGAAGTCATACTGGTATCCTAAATTTTTAGTGTTATATTTTTATATTTAATTTTCCTATTTAGATTATTATTGCAAATTATGAATATTGTTGTAATGTAATTAGTTTAAATTGCAATATTATTGTTTTAATCTCCGTGAGTTAATTTGGAGAATTTATGAGTGTCGATTATAATTATTAGAGTTATATTCCCGGGTTTTAAATTTAGGAACTTGTTATGTAGTAAAGTTGTAATTTCGGAAGTATGATTTTGGGAACTCGAAATATCCGGGTTTAATGATTATTGGTTGTTAATTAAATTGGTGGTTAATCATTATGAATCTGATAATGTGTTCGGATTAGTAATTATTAATTTGTTAGTTGTTATTTGTTGCCATATATAATGTGCTAAGAGTTTGTTTGAGTTACTAAGTGATAAATGTCAAAATGTGTGGTGGTGAGCTATTTGTTGGGTTTAATTATGAATATTATTTGAATTTCTATATTTAATTCGAAGAGCATAGTAATGATTAATTATCATTTGTTAAGTGCTAGTGGTAATTTATAATTTTGGGAACTTGAATAATATTCGAGTTTAATAATTGATGGTTTAATTGTGGATTCAATAATATGTTGGGTTTAGTGATAGTCAAATGTGGTTTTTAATTTCTATTTGTGATTGTCAATTAATATGTGGAGTTTATACGAGTTGACTATTGATAAATTTTTGTGCTAAATGGTTATTGGTAATATATACATGTGTGCTAAATGTCTATGTGCTAAATGTTATTTATCAAAGATTAATTGTTAGATTCATCTTAGTATGTGTTTATCTGCGAGGAGTTGCAATGAGATCACAAGTCTTAAATGTCAATATTTAAAGACTTCTGTAATTCTCTTCAACTAGTTCCTCGGGCTTACGAATATCCATGATTAGCTATCACGAATATAATTAATATACTTGAGTGATGTTATCATTGATATAGCGTAAGTAATAGTTAGTGCTAGGGGTTGTTCCCTAGGGCTTACGAACATCAATGATTGATTGTCACGTGTATCATTAAAATACGTGAGAAATACGATCATTGGTGTAGCATAAGTAGTAGTTAATGCTAATATAAATTTCTTATGTGCTAGTTGCCACATGTTCGGGCGGGTACTTTTCATTAATTGTTTATTTTTTTATGTTGCTACAAGTTGAGGCAGCTTTATTTTTGTAAAAGCAGGGTTGAATTGTTATTGATTGATATTGTGGGGCTGTGCCCATGGTCCGATAAACGAATACTTCATGCCGAAATTTTCTAAAAATCCCCTGCAAATCTATTTTAAATCTATTTAACTTACTTGATTGATGATTTAAAAGTATATTATGAATTTGTTGTGAAGTGGTTGCCTAGTTGATATCTAAGTAATAAGTGGTCAGCTGTGTTAAGTGTTTATTTGACTTAGTTGGGTATACTAACGCTATTTTTCGAATATGAGGTATATGTTATTTATGATATATGTATAAGCGTTATAGGACGCGTATGGGTAGAGTAGAGCAAATAAGAGTTTGCTTGATTTGATACTGAAACGGTACTTGAATTTGTAAAGGTACGAGTAAGAGACCAGTCCGAGAGCAGTGCAAGGACAAGTGGAAATTGGAACAAATGGTAGTTAGCGAAGTCAACGAGGGTATGGATGTGAAGTAGCAAATTACAAGTAAGGACTGATGTGAAATTGAGTCGAGGATCCATAGTAGGATCAGGAACTCCGTAATCGAGGCAAGTGTTTTGCTATTCACTTATTGTTCAAGTGATACAATTTAACTTATTTATAGTATGTGATGATTTGGCCAAGTATAGATGACTCATATACTTTTCAGATAAGTGTAATGTTGATTACCTCCCCTACCCGTAATTCAAATAACCCTTTTTGCTCATTTTCCTATCCCTGAAGTGCCATTTCTTCTATTTTCGTTGAATGGAGTTGAGAACTCCATAAATAAAGGAAATCCCAGATTTTAAATTCTTATGAAAGTCTGCTAGCAAAATTTTCAATTCTAGCATATCTCCATCAATAGATTCCCCATTTAGAAAAATGTTTTCTTTTAAATTGACCTGAACTGTTCCATATTGGAATTGTTTTTCAAAAAATGTTAAATCATTTTATCTGTTTATGGAAACTAAAACTTTTTTTAGTATGTCTAGTAATTGACCATATCTTCGCTTTAACTTAGAATTTGATGGTCGAAAAGTCTTATTACATTGTATATCTTTCATGTACTCAAGTGAAATTCTCTTTAAATAAGGTGTTGATGTTATAAGTTCAAATTATTCACATTTATCTTCTTGATATGAACTCATAGTATTGCTCATCATAATCTCCTCCCCAACTGTTATCGAACTTGTCGATACTAACAAATGTTGTTGCCTTCTTTTTAACTCTTAATCATGAGTTATTATTCTGGATATGAGTTTCCAGTTGTTTGGTTGAAACAGGATAGTCGATTGTCCCGACACCTGACCTGAGTGTTAAGGATAGAATTGGAAATGTTTTTATTAAATGGAAATGTTTTCAGGACTATGGACGCCAGTCAGAGTTGAGTATTATGTTTTAGGCCAAAATGGGCCATGGATCCAGTTAAGTATTTGGATATACCAAGAGAGTATATCCGGAGTTTTAGTGTGACTGATCATCCACTTTAACTCGTTGCGTCAAAATGAAAAATCCAATTCTAATCTATATATTGAGTATCCAGTTGGACATCGATTCGTATTGCTTGACCACGAATTTCCAAGTATTATTATCGAATGGTTATCATTTAACCTTGAGTTTTCGAGTATCATTATTGAATCATTAAAGCCTGGTTTCTTTGTAGTTTACAATGCTTATTCTAGTTGAACAAAATCTTTATCTGTTCTAGTTCCTGTTTGTGACGCCCCCAAATCTGAGGTCAGAGATTCAGGTCGTCACGCCACCATTCAACCATATCATACCTGTATTAACTTTACAACTCAACAGTACATCCATTCATACCTCAATCTTACACACCATCAAGTTAGAGTCTCAGAAACGATAATCAAAGGTGCCACTAAATATTACAATTCATTTGTACAAATCAGAGTCTTACGCAATTCCACTTATACAACTACACTTGAAGACAAGTCTTACTATTACAGTTGAAACCTATCAGACTCACTCTGCAGTATTTATCAGGAACTAAATCATCTCTGGGGTAAATCTTCTACTCCTCTTCTGCTGTCGCGGAGTTAACCGACCAAATTCTTCTCTTTCTGAAAAGTTTTTATAAAGCAAGAATGAGCTACATAATGCTCAGCAAGTTCACCATTTTGTAAAATAATAATGTGGTTCATTTCGAAAACGTTCCCAACTATATGGGCATATATCTCAGATTTCAAAACATAATTGGACAATATATATATATGTCCGAGTTTGAATAAAACATCTATACTCACTAGGGAGCTTTAAGAATAACATATGAACCCTTTATAAGGTTTCCATTTCAATATACCTCAAGTTTGAAAATATATATACATATGAGTATATCATTTTCGGCAAAACACTCTACAATCATCATACTGTACAGGGAATATATCATTTCAAACCTCTTTCCTTCCTTTAGCTTAGAAGGCTTCTCATACAAAAACATTTCATTCGTTGAAACAATTGCAAGAGTGCACTATCGCGTGCCAATCTTTATAGAAAATCTTGCAGTTCTAGATACTGCACGATGTCAATATTTTCTCATCAAAACAACACTATCAGCCACTTGGCACTTAGGCCCAAGAAGCAGTGTTTGAGTATTTTTCCAAAGTGGAGGATGGGACTTAAAGAAAACATAAAAACCTGACAAGGATTGACGATGATCAGTCGCCACATCCAAGTCCAATAATCCGCGGGTCTTCTCTACCGGTAGAAGGATAGAAACTACATCCGTAACTATCCCTCGAGTGAAAACTACATCCGTAATCACCCTCGATGAAAACTACATTCGTAATCATCCTTCGGCAACACCTGGGCCGGAATAATAAGTGATGGACCGCCTGGCTCACGGCCGCTTACACATCCCGGGAATCGCTCGTCAACGGTTCCCACACCGCCAGAGTCCATTTTTCTTTTCTTTCAAAACTTGATTTTGATTGAAAACAGAGTAATTGAGGTCCGACATCAGTCGACCGATGATTCTTGAAATCATACAAGAAGCAGAACCTGACCAGGGGTTTTCGAAAATGTTTCGAGTTCGAAAGAGTTCGAGTTTGAAGTATTTTAAAAGTATCTTGGATTAACTTTGTCTTTAGATAATGAACAGTAATTAATAAATAATATTTTAAGATTTAATATTAATAATTAATAAAATAATTATTCGGTAAAATAAACTCTTAATCCAAGATAGGGTTTCGAGTATTTACGAAGATATAACGATAGTTATTTGAATATACGAAACCACCCGAATGACCCTTCGGGTTTTCGCACTATAGATACGATATAATAATATACCGCTCCCCGGTCAATAGCATATACGGACCGCTATGACCTCTATTGCTAGGGTCGTTGTCCGAAGAAGACATTTCAATCTAAGTTCAAGGGGTATAAGCATATATGTACTTGTTCAATCTCAATTGCATCAATACTTCGATAAACATGGCATTTGATATCATTTGAAAACTACAAACACAACAGTAAAAATCCTTGTATATGGATAAGCTTTGAAAAGTAAACTTGCCTTGGTTTGGTTGGGGTGGTCGAGCGTGCGAGTTTGAACGATCTATACATAAACAATAATCGTTCGTTAGTACCTTAACAATTTCTCTCTAATTACGGGGTTTTAAGGGGGTACGAAATTAACTTAACGACTTCGTCTTATGACTCCCTAGCCCCACTATAGGTCCATGACATCACTCGTTTACGCTCGTCACTTACTCGACTTAATTTAGTTACCACGTTCGAACCATAACCACTAACCCTAGAATAATATCCCACTAGTCGACATTTTTCCATTGCGCGAATTTTACTCTAGCATTTTTATAAAATCCAAAAATTCATATTTTAATCCAATTCGTTTTGGGTGGTCTTCACCACTGCATTACTTACATTCTCAAATTTTTCCACGACCCCAAATATATTTTAAGGTGTTTAAACAAGGTTCACAAGGGGGTTACTTAATGCAGTTCATAGTCCAGAAACAAAATTCACTCCTCCGGCCATAACTAAAAATCCACACATCACATGGCTATGAATCTTACTTTTCCAGAAACTACATTCAATTATCTTTCCAAAAATATAAGGTAGGGCATCAGGGGACATCATTTGGGTATTCAAAATCGTGCTACACACAGGTCAAAGTTCCTGGACAGATTCAGCAAGCTCAAATCACTTACATCAACCATTTTTCATATTTCCATAATATAAACACCACTTAAAACACTTAGGTCATGACTCATAACACTCATGGAGATATATATCTTAACCATAATCATAAAAATCATAATCTCAACATCAAACTCAAGATCCATGCTATCCAATACATATACATTCAAGATAAGCCCTAAAATACATGGATCTACTACCATATTATATGAACAACACTTATCCAAGGGTGGTTTGAGATTTCATACCTTCTTGAGCTCCTAGAGACCTGGTACAAACTTTACACAACTTAAAAACACCTTAGATGGCCTCCTACAACACTCACAATGCAAGATCTAAATGATAAAAACTTATGTTAACCACTTCTCTCACTTTCAACAATTCATAACTCAAAAACTAATGGATGGAAAGCTTTGAAATTTTTACCATACCTCTAATATGATCCAAGGAAGGCTTAGGAAGGATGTAAATGAAGAAACTTGGAGAGAAAAATCTCTCCCTCTCTCCCTAGAGCAGTTCGGCAGTTTGGTATTCAAGGGGGGGGAGTGTTTTTCTTGTTTTGTTTTGTTTGAAATGATAAAAAGAAATGCAAGCATGCTAGGTATTGTTGTTAACAAGGAGTAGTCCCATGTGCCAAGCCTATCGCCTAGGTTGCATCCATGCCCTAGTGTCCCCCTAGGTGCATCATCCAATATGCTAGCTCTTGTCTTTTCTAACTAGCTAATTACATGTCATTTGCATTTAATATCTTTCGTTGTAATATTATTCTCCCACCGATACTTGTTATTTAATCCTCATTTCGTATCATAATTTAATCATTCTCTCGTAATAATATTTCGTTACGTAGAGATTTCCCCTAAAATTCCTTAAGTACTTATTACGCAAATTCCTCGAATGTCCATAATTCCTCGTCGTAATTCTTAATAAATCCTTTAATACTCTAACCATTCTCGAATTCCAAATTTATAAATATTACTATCAGTAAGACTCTTGCTTTCGCAATCTCTCTGTATATCTTACATCATAAATGCAACAACGCGGTTTCTCAGACAATCAATTCTATAAATCAACAGGGATGACTAGAAAGGTTCCATAACGACAATGTCACGAGATATTTAAATAAAAGAAAATATTACCAAAAATTAGGGTTCTTACAGCCTCCCCTCCTTAAAAGGATTCCGTCCCGAAATCAGGTTGAAAACAGTTGGGGGTGCTTTTCACGCATTGCGCTCTCTAGTTCCCATGTTGATTCTTCGACATTCTGATTTCTCCACAAGACTCTCACTAATTTAACAACCTTGTTCCTCAGCACCTGTTCTTTTCTATCCATGATCTCTACGGGTTGCTCTACATATGTCAAGTCTGGTTGCAAATCCACTTGATCATGTTCTATCACATGTCGGAAGTCGGTATGGTAGGGTCGTAGCATGGACACGTGGAACACGTTATGTACTTGCTGTAAGCTCGGGGGTAAAGCCAATTCATAGGCTAGCTTCCCAACTCGTTTCAAGATCTCAAAAGGTCCAATAAATCTCGGGCTTAGTTTTCCCTTCTTACCGAATCTCATCAATCCTTTCCACGGTGATACTTTCAACATCACAAACTCTCCTACCTCATATTCTTTGTCCTTGCGGGTCTGATCCGCATACTTCTTCTGTCTATCTTGGGCCGCTATCAGCCGTCCTCTTATGAGCTCAAGAGTTTCTCTTGTCTGTTGGACCAGTTCAGGCCCTAAAATCTTCCGCTCTCCAACCTCTTCCCAACACAAGGGAGACCGACATCTTCGTCCGTATAAAGCTTCGTATGGGGGCATGCCTATACTTGCATGATAACTGTTGTTGTAAGAAAATTCGATCAACGGCAAGTGGTCATCCCAACTTCCCTTAAAATCAATGGCACATACCTTCAACATGTCCTCGATGGTCTGGATGGTTCTCTCACTCTGTCCGTCTGTTTGGGGATGGTATGCAGTACTTATGTTTAACTTAGTCCCCACACAATCCTGAAAACTTCTTCCAGAACCTGGAGTTGAACCTTGGGTCTCTATCAGATACAATGCTCACAGGAACCCCATGCCTTACCACGATCTCCTTATATATCTCATAAAATTTGACCATTCGAAGTAATGGGTCTCGAAGAAAATAGCTAATGACTTTTACATACACTCGTCTGTACCGTAAAGACGCAATATCTATTCGAAATCTTCATTTAATAATTCGTACATATCGTGATTACAAAAATTTCTCCTCCCCTATAAAATTACTATTCGTCCAGGTTTCGAATACTCCCGAAAGTTAGGGTTAATGCAGTCTCCTCTCCTTAAAGGATTCTATCTTAAGAACCTAGGGAAAATAGTTGTGGATACAATTCCAACTTTACCCCTTCCAACTCTCAGGTTGACACTTCAACCCTTTTGTTCTCTCACCTTGGTCTCACCATCGCTTTAATGTTGTTTCTCAACGCATACTCTCCTCGACCTGTATTCCTTATCGGTTGTTCTATGATTAAAAATTTCTATCCCACTACTTACACGTTCCTCTTCTACCTTGCTTATAGTATCCATGTTGAGTCCTTGTATCGTTGGCCCGTGAATGCTTTGTGGTTGTGTTTTGTAATCTGAGACAACGTCAATACGCACGGTATTCCTCATATTCCTTCGCTTGATTAGCAGGCATGTGTTGCCTCCCGTCAGCCGTTACCACTTGCTATGGATACTGTATAGTCTTCGGTATACGTCGAACCAGTTCAGCTACTATGTTCCTCGTTCCTTGACTTCTTCGTAACGCAAGAGAAACGAAACTTCTTCTTCTTGCGCAGTACGCTCCACAGGAGACGTCCTTACGTTCGCATGGCGATGATCGTGATAACAACATTCATTTCATGGATAAGTTTTTTTTTTATTCTGGACTGCCCCGTGAAGCCGAAGGCACGACACTAAATATAAATTCGATCGTCTGGACAATTCTTCTTCCCTGTCCGTCAGCCACAGATCAAATTAGTATATACGCCCAATCTCTTTGTTAGATATACTTGAAAGCACCTTCAATATTCGAAGTTTAACCTTAAGTCTTTATCCGACGTAATCGCTGCAGAAGTTTTATATTGCACCACCATCTCTTGGCTCGGTCTTTGGCGACCTACTTATGAAATTCTTTATAATTCTGTCCACGTTCAAGATTTTCTACAGGCGGAGTTAATCCACTAGATCTCTATCATTCTGCTTTTGGCATGTCGCGTTTGTACTTAATAGTTTTCCAATACCATTCTTCATATCCGTTTGCCAAACATTCTCTTAATTCTCTATACATCTTTGTCCTTCCCCATAATTTAGTCACTTTCCTCTAACACTGTTCTTTATTGCATATACTCTATTTTCTTGGTCAATATTGACTGAATTCCAGTTTCGAATAATCCCTTCTATAGGTACCGGCCACCACACTGGCCTTTCCTGGGAAATAACAAATTTCTATATTATACTCCCGGCTCTTTTTCGTCACCTTCTCTTTCTTATGTTCCGTCCTAATATGAAGATATACTTATGGCACTTGTGGAAAACTTCCACACTTTTCTCATAAGGTTAACGTCTCAGTTTTATGCGTGAACGCTATCATGACAAATCCCCGACTCACGGTTAGTATATCCTATCCCGTAACCTTTATGTTGTTTAGAAGTATAGGCTATCATCCTTTTTCTACTGCATCAGCACACCTCTTAAACTCTTTGATAGACGCATCATCGTGACTCTCAAAGTCCTCTTTTTATCATCAAGTATGGCTAACAACGAGGTTGTTGCTAATATCTCATTTCATCCCAAAACTTTGTTCATTAATCCATAAAGGCTTCTGACTCATTAGTCCATTCAAACGATACTACCACAATTTTTATAACGTTTATATTGGTGTGAAATGCCAACTTTGGCACAGTACAGAGGTCGATCTTGAGTTGGTAAAACCTTCCCTTCAACCTTATCTTTGAAAAACAACTACTCATTTCAACTAGTCAACAATTCCTCCACTTCCGATAAGGGTATCAGTTCTCGATGGTATATGTAAGATGTCATACGCTCGTCATCCTTCACAACTGGCGCCAATCAGCCTGAGGTCTGTATGCGGCTGCGATTCCCCAAAAGCTTGATTAGGTGGTAATCTCGAAGGATCATTGGCATATCTCCATGCATCCATTTGCTATTAGGGGCCTGTTAAACTATATGTCTCTCTATGTGCATCAATCCCTTTAAGCTAAGTAAAGCTTCACATTCTTGCCACGATATTTCTTTCTTTCTCGTCCATCTCACTTCCATGTTAGTTTCCTCCAAGGATATGTTTTACATCGCAATCGATTTGCATTTCTTGGATCAGGAAAGGCTTGATAACTCCAGAATTCATTAATATAACATCCTGACAACGGTTGGTAGGAGCGTGCTCCCCACCACCTCATCATTTCTTATAACTTTCCCCACACCAATATTAAAGGTCTTGTGGTATGCCCTGACATGATATCTCTACTTCAATAATTACTCGGCACAACGCTCTGGCTGCACAATTACAACATTTGGTTTTTTTTTTTTTTTTTGATCTCATATTGGTGTAACGGTTCACAATTGTACCTCCCGTTCACCTTAGAGTAATCACTTCGAAATGAATGGTTTCAAAATAACAAGGTCCAATAGATAATCTCAATAAGAGTTCCACATTGGATGTTCCAAGAATGTTGGTGGTTCCAAATACTAGGAGTCTCGATTTTCGGAAATGTAAGGATGGACAGAAAGAGTACAACAAGGTTTATTCCTTCAGGTCCTGATAATTCTGTAATATGATATCATAGAGAATGTTGCACGAGGGCAATGATTGTTGGATACAAAAGTCATAAAGACTGTCTTTATACAATTCTTACATCGGGTATATACTTTTCCTCCTGAATAATAAGAGGAAATCTAAAGTCGCATTGGTGAAGGTCAGCCAATAGAGAGCAATTCTACTCCATGACAATTAAAGAATGAAGTAGTTTGACATTCATGTAATCAATGGTTTTAATTGAATTCTCATTGTATGAATGAAAGAATAAAATATTAAAGTGATATAAAGTCTGATACGAAGATGAGTAAGAGTTCGAGTCGAGTGGGCGACCTCACTAGGTCTCAATCAAGTTATTCGTCAAAACCTTCATCATCATACTTTACCACATGCAAAAATGCATTGCGGAATGAATTAAATTGGGAGTTGGACCAGTGGAACAATAACTAGTCCTTTTCAAGAAACACTAGCAACTAGCTAGACAAAATTTGCTAGTTCACCTGTTTGAGACATCACCACTAGCTAGGACAATTAGCTAGGTGTTCTTCACAACATTACAATTTTGACTAGTTAAAACAATCAACTAGTCATTCATATTGACATTTCAACTAGCCAGTTTCAATTGGCTAGAACGGAATTTCAACATTGTAGCCATTGAAGAAACTTTAGGCTTCTCGGACAACGAATGAAAATAAGAAGTTATTAAGTTTTAAAAAAAAAGAAAACTATAAAATATGAAGAGAATGTTCTAGGTATCGGAACAATCGATAACCTCTCATCGAATATTACTTATCAGTGAAACGGTCCACCCAAGGGTGCCTCCGTACACATGCTTTATCAGATCCGACAATATAATTAAATTCGGAATACCAATATCAAATTGATATCCTTACTATGATTTCAATGTACGATGTACAATCTCATCTTGGATAGAAGAAAAGAATTCATGAGGGATGTCTGGACATTAGATCATCCCTGTCCTCAGTAATTTATTGAATATTTATGAGCTCAACTGAAGAATGCAAGTATGAAAGAAGCAATCAAATATCGATATTCGTTAAGTAGTATTCGTCAATTAATTAAGGAAATATTTGTGGAACATTCCTTGGATAATTGAAAGAGAGTGTAAATAGTCCTGAGCAGAAATAATTATAAACTTCAAATAGAATGCTCGAGCTCAATTAAGATACCTTGGATGAGTCCCGGTTTAGAGAAAGTATATCACTGGTTGTTATTCCACAAGTTTGAAGTAGAAATCCAGGAGGGTTACCTGATATAAGCTAATCGAGGTAACACGGTTAGTGAACGGCTTAAAATGAAGTAGTGCACCACCCAGTAGTTATCAAAATAAGTTAATAATCATTCGTGCATCTCATTATCACCACTATGAGGGTAACTCCCTCTCTTCGTCTTCGTAATACAAGACACCAACTAGTGCGTCTCTCAATCATCATCTTAAAGTCATTTATCGAGTTAGGGTTTCACCAATATATTTGTCATTTCCGTGCTTTATCTTAAAGACCAAGCTTCACATCATTCGTGGGACACCTGCTAAGTTTATGGGGTCCTACTTCATGCCTTCCGTTATGAATCACAAGTGGCCAGTTCCCCCTGGGAACAGATCAAGGAGATCTCTCAGGGATCTCAGTGCAGTCCATAGGTTCAGTGGCGGGTGTGTGTATGTGAACATATACCAAAACTATTGAGGTCTACAATACGTATATACATAGTCCATGCTAACATCTCTATCAAAGGATCCCACTCTAGACCCGCTGGTCTTTCTTTTGGTAGGCTCTGAGATCACTGTATCGCTCGTTGCGACCATGCTCAACTTCTCTCGAGTCCCTTTGTTAATTCCACTTGTTTGTTCTCTAAGTTGAACTACCATGTTCTAGCGTCTGAATCATGCGTGGCATTATCTAGCACGCTCGTCTTATGATAACATCCTCGTATAACACATGTAAAATTCGCCATCAAGGGTAAAGGAATCCACAACGACATAGTGACCAACCTTCAGGTAAACCCGTTACTTATCGAAAATCGGGTCTTATAACCAAAGTAAAAGACTTTCATTACTCCAAGTACTAAGTACCCTGAATTATGTAGGGAAGTCCAAACTTCTTGATTCTTAAAATGCCGCCGCCTAACTCTGGAGGACTATGGGCCATAGAATTTATGCCAGTCTAGCCATCCGATCATATTGGCAATATCGCCTCTACATCAGCTGCTCTTGAGATTTCGCTCTGCTTCCTATATCATTACCAATGATAGGTCATGTACGACTCTCAAACCTCTATTCATCATTCTGAAGGTCTCTACGGATTCTATCGACCCTAGTATAATACCTCCAGTAACACTCCAGTCCATTCTACTCACCGGTACCTCTTCCGGTAGTCCAATCATAAGTTTACTACGATCTCTTATGTCATTCTCCTACTTAGACTTAACTCTCAACACTCTCGTTTCTGAGTACTGTAACTTATTGCTCTGATACCATTTCTGTGACGCCCCCAAATCTGAGGTCAGAGATTCAGGTCGTCACGCCACCATTCAACCATATCATACCTGTATTAACTTTACAACTCAACAGTACATCCATTCATACCTCAATCTTACACACCATCAAGTTAGAGTCTCAGAAACGATAATCAAAGGTGCCACTAAATATTACAATTCATTTGTACAAATCAGAGTCTTACGCATTTCCACTTATACAACTACACTTGAAGACAGTCTTACTATTACAGTTGAAACCTATCAGACTCACTCTGCAGTATTTATCAGGAACTAAATCATCTCTGGGGTAAATCTTCTACTCCTCTTCTGCTGTCGCGGAGTTAACCGACCAAATTCTTCTCTTTCTGAAAAGTTTTTATAAAGCAAGAATGAGCTACATAATGCTCAGCAAGTTCACCATTTTGTAAAATAATAATGTGGTTCATTTCGAAAACGTTCCCAACTATATGGGCATATATCTCAGATTTCAAAACATAATTGGACAATATATATATGTCTGAGTTTGAATAAAACATCTATACTCACTAGGGAGCTTTAAGAATAACATATGAACCCTTTATAAGGTTTCCATTTCAATATACCTCAAGTTTGAAAATATATATACATATGAGTATATCATTTTCGGCAAAACACTCTACAATCATCATACTGTACAGGGAATATATCATTTCAAACCTCTTTCCTTCCTTTAGCTTAGAAGGCTTCTCATACAAAAACATTTCATTCGTTGAAACAATTGCAAGAGTGCACTATCGCGTGCCAATCTTTATAGAAAATCTTGCAGTTCTAGATACTGCACGATGTCAATATTTTCTCATCAAAACAACACTATCAGCCACTTGGCACTTAGGCCCAAGAAGCAGTGTTTGAGTATTTTTCCAAAGTGGAGGATGGGACTTAAAGAAAACATAAAAACCTGACAAGGATTGACGATGATCAGTCGCCACATCCAAGTCCAATAATCCGCGGGTCTTCTCTACCGGTAGAAGGATAGAAACTACATCCGTAACTATCCCTCGAGTGAAAACTACATCCGTAATCACCCTCGATGAAAACTACATTCGTAATCATCCTTCGGCAACACCTGGGCCGGAATAATAAGTGATGGACCGCCTGGCTCACGGCCGCTTACACATCCCGGGAATCGCTCGTCAACGGTTCCCACACCGCCAGAGTCCATTTTTCTTTTCTTTCAAAACTTGATTTTGATTGAAAACAGAGTAATTGAGGTCCGACATCAGTCGACCGATGATTCTTGAAATCATACAAGAAGCAGAACCTGACCAGGGGTTTTCGAAAATGTTTCGAGTTCGAAAGAGTTCGAGTTTGAAGTATTTTAAAAGTATCTTGGATTAACTTTGTCTTTAGATAATGAACAGTAATTAATAAATAATATTTTAAGATTTAATATTAATAATTAATAAAATAATTATTCGGTAAAATAAACTCTTAATCCAAGATAGGGTTTCGAGTATTTACGAAGATATAACGATAGTTATTTGAATATACGAAACCACCCGAATGACCCTTCGGGTTTTCGCACTATAGATACGATATAATAATATACCGCTCCCCGGTCAATAGCATATACGGACCGCTACGACCTCTATTGCTAGGGTCGTTGTCCGAAGAAAACATTTCAATCTAAGTTCAAGGGGTATAAGCATATATGTACTTGTTTAATCTCAATTGCATCAATACTTCGATAAACATGGCATTTGATATCATTTGAAAACTACAAACACAACAGTAAAAATCCTTGTATATGGATAAGCTTTGAAAAGTAAACTTGTCTTGGTTTGGTTGGGGTGGTCGAGCGTGCGAGTTTGAACGATCTATACATAAACAATAATCGTTCGTTAGTACCTTAACAATTTCTCTCTAATTACGGGGTTTTAAGGGGGTACGAAATTAACTTAACGACTTCGTCTTATGACTCCCTAGCCCCACTATAGGTCCATGACATCACTCGTTTACGCTCGTCACTTACTCGACTTAATTTAGTTACCACGTTCGAACCATAACCACTAACCCGAGAATAATATCCCACTAGTCGACATTTTTCCATTGCGCGAATTTTACTCTAGCATTTTTATAAAATCCAAAAATTCATATTTTAATCCAATTCCTTTTGGGTGGTCTTCACCACTGCATTACTTACATTCTCAAATTTTTCCATGACCCCAAATATATTTTAAGGTGTTTAAACAAGGTTCACAAGGGGGTTACTTAATGCAGTTCATAGTCCAGAAACAAAATTCACTCCTCCGGCCATAACTAAAAATCCACACATCACATGGCTATGAATCTTACTTTTCCAGAAACTAAATTCAATTATCTTTCCAACAATATAAGGTAGGGCATCAGGGGACATCATTTGGGTATTCAAAATCGTGCTACACACAGGTCAAAGTTCCTGGACAGATTCAGCAAGCTCAAATCACTTACATCAACCATTTTTCATATTTCCATAACATAAACACCACTTAAAACACTTAGGTCATGACTCATAACACTCATGGAGATATATATCTTAACCATAATCATAAAAATCATAATCTCAACATCAAACTCAAGATCCATGCTATCCAATACATATACATTCAAGATAAGCCCTAAAATACATGGATCTACTACCATATTATATGAACAACACTTATCCAAGGGTGGTTTGAGATTTCATACCTTCTTGAGCTCCTAGAGACCTGGTACAAACTTTACACAACTTAAAAACACCTTAGATGGCCTCCTACAACACTCACAATGCAAGATCTAAAAGATAAAAACTTATGTTAACCACTTCTCTCACTTTCAACAATTCATAACTCAAAAACTAATGGATGGAAAGCTTTGAAATTTTTACCATACCTCTAATATGATCCAAGGAAGCCTTAGGAAGGATGTAAATGAAGAAACTTGGAGAGAAAAATCTCTCCCTCTCTCCCTAGAGCAGTTCGGCAGTTTGGTATTCAAGGGGGGGGGGGAGTGTTTTTCTTGTTTTGTTTTGTTTGAAATGATAAAAAGAAATGCAAGCATGCTAGGTATTATTGTTAACAAGGAGTAGTCCCATGTGCCAAGCCTATAGCCTAGGTTGCATCCATGCCCTAGTGTCCCCCTAGGTGCATCATCCAATATGCTAGCTCTTGTCTTTTCTAACTAGCTAATTACATGTCATTTGCATTTAATTTCTTTCGTTGTAATATTATTCTCCCACCGATACTTGTTATTTAATCCTCATTTCGTATCGTAATTTAATCATTCTCTCGTAATAATATTTCGTTACGTAGAGATTTCCCCTAAAATTCCTTAAGTACTTATTACGCAAATTCCTCGAATGTCCATAATTCCTCGTCGTAATTCTTAATAAATCCTTTAATACTCTAACCATTCTCGAATTCCAAATTTATAAATATTACTATCAGTAAGACTCTTGCCTTCGCAATCTCTCTGTATATCTTACATCATAAATGCAACAACGCGGTTTCTCAGACAATCAATTCTATAAATCAACAGGGATGACTAGAAAGGTTCCATAACGACAATGTCACGAGATATTTAAATAAAAGAAAATATTACCAAAAATTAGGGTTCTTACACTGTTGCACCTCATTAATGGTAAAGTATTGGCCCTCGTGGCAACTTAAAAGTTAATATCACAGATTCTTTCATAGAATGAGTTGAAATTCTTTTGTTATCAGAATTGTTTCGATATTAAAAATTGTTATCACGTTATGCACTTGCTGAGCATTGTTGGCTCACTCTTGCTTTTGTTGGTTTTCTCCAGTTAATAGAGAAGTTTAGTAAACCTAGTAAGTGGACAGTTGGTATTAATCTCCGGGCAGCGAGAAGAGACGTTCGAGTTGTGGACTTCGTCAAATAGTGGTTTGGGAATTGCCAAGGTTGGATACGTAGTTATATAGTGGTTTTGTATATTCATAGAATTGTATAGTATTTTTATCCTGAGATTGAGTTGTAATAAAGTAATTCGATAGTTTATTTCATATACCATAATCTGTATGCGATCTTGGTTAAGGGGTTTTAATGTTTTATCAGTTTATTTAATGTTTATATCCAAGTTAGTAATATGTTGATTGTGGTTGGTGTCCCCAAATCTGTACCCCGGATTTTGGGACCGTTACAAGAATCAATATCAAGACATTTATCTTGCACAGATCTCTTGTCACTTGACTTGGATATAGCCACATTTTTAGAGACCTGTAAAATGTTAGATGGACTAGACTCTGTGTGTATAGGTGACAAATGAATCTTTTTCCTTGTTCTCCTGGTATAGTGAGCAACAGATTTAACTTGAGAAGATTCAAGAGGTGCAGACTCAGTGATGATCTTGGGTGAAGATCGTTTTTCAATAGACACATCCTTTTGGGAGACTGTACCTGGTAACCGTTTTCCCTTTCTAATAGCTACAGTCTTTTATGAGACTGCAGCCTGGCTATGACTAGGACATTCACCTCTTTCTCCTAGCTTAGAAAGTTGAATTTCATCCTTCAATTCTTCTCTCTCAGCAAGAGGTATATCATCATCTTCACTTGAGCTACTAGAACTACTAGTAGTAACTACAAATCTTCTCTTCCTTACAACTAGTGCTTTTTGAGAAACACTAGAGGTTGGTTTCTTTGAAACAATAGGCTATGGTTCAAAATTTTGTTCCAGACTTGTTTCAAAAATTTTGGTAGTTTGGGCTACTTGGGTAGACACAGGGGGGTCCTCCACCAAATGAGCTTCCGGAGTCACTTCACCACTAAAGAAATAAGAATTGTAGAGAGTAGGAAGATGAGTTCTAAGAATTACTTGAACATGATTTGGATAGTACATTGCAGGTATCTCATTTAAATTCTTCTCACTGTCCTTCTTTGTAATGTCAGAGAAAATTCTCTTTCTATAAATAAGAAGGAACACAATGCTGCCTACCAAATCTTGTATTAACATTAGGAATAAAATGGTTAATAATCAATTGCATAAATCTGTGATAATAAACCATATTCCTACCTTGTTTATTAGGACAAAGTTTGATACACATCTGATTTAAAATTATGTGACAATGTTAATTACACTATTATAAAGCAAACTATATCCAATATGTGAAGTAACAACAGTAATTTGTTCAAAAGAGCTACACTTACCAGTAAAGCATTTAGCAAGTTGGTCAAAGAAGAAAGACCACTCTTTTCTGAGAAAAGGTCTTCTTAACTGGCTCATGTTATCTAAAGATCCATTTTAACCTAATTCTGACAACATAGCTCTAACATCATCATCAGATGGTTCATTAGCAAAATTCATACTTACAGGTAAGTGAAGTACTGAATTGACAACAGATTCAGTAATATCATAAGTATCTTGCCTTAAGTGTTGAACAATCTTACCTGGTTGACCCTGAACAGGATCAACTACCTCAGTATTCTCCCAAGCTTGTGAAATAGCAGCTTGATTAATCTATGGAGATGCTGTCAATGCATAACGCAATGGTCCAATAGCCATAAAATCCATAACTAGGTGAAAATCAGTTGACACCCTTTTCTTGTTGGTGATTGCAGCAACATGATTGTTTGTCATAAAATCAAAGTCACCAAACTTGAAAGCTACTGACTTGGGTAGTCTCCTTTGAGCAGCCATTAATTTTTGATCTGAAAAGAACTTAAGAAATCTTGAAAAAGATTAGTTAATTTGAGAACTCGAGAGAAAGTTTTTCGCCTTAGAGAATTTGATTGTATAGAAAGCAATAAACAATCAGAATCTCAAAATAAAGATATATTCAAAAGTTATTCAGACCCACGAACCCACGTTCACAAGTAGATTGACAGTTGGCAGCCCCTGAAAACTGTAATTACCCACGATTTTTGGAAAATAAATCCAAAATTGATTTTAATTAAATCAAGTTCTAAAAATAATTTGAACCATTTTTAGAGACTAGAATGGAGTTGTATACGTGGCATGTCAGATATTTTCCTGAAAATAAACACCAATAATCCAAGCAAAATATTTTGATTAGATTGTCAAAATATTCCTGGAAATATGAGAAGTTTAGTCACGCGCAGTAATGAAACACTTCAAAAGACTGTCCAGCTTCTCACACTTCTCTATATAGTCACCTGGTGTTGTTTTCCCTTCTCCATTCTAAAAACCACTCAAAAACTTTCTGTAAACACAAAGAATTCTCTAAACACTATGGCTTTCAACCTAGATATTCATATGAACCCTAACTTCCGATTCCTTTCTCCTGAAGAGTATGATGCCCTTGACGAACAGGAGCGAATGGACTATCTTTTTGAGGAGTTAAACTTCCTCCTTGAACTAGATATGGCTGGAATCGATCCAAATAACGTAGAAAATCCTCCCATTGAACATAACCCACCTCCAGTCATAGAGTTTGAAGAGATTGATGAAGGAGCGAAGGATGATTTTTATGGAGATGCAA
Organism: Saposhnikovia divaricata; assembly: GCA_036435485.1. Lineage (NCBI taxonomy): Eukaryota > Viridiplantae > Streptophyta > Magnoliopsida > Apiales > Apiaceae > Saposhnikovia > Saposhnikovia divaricata. The sequence goes on along the minus strand of CM071594.1, from coordinate 245,318,881 downwards.
TGTCTACTGCTCCAACATGCAAAGTACAGGCGAGAAAGAGAAGGAGAGATGATGATTTCGACCCTTCTTGCGGAGGATGTCGAATTTTCAGTCCTCTTCCTGTTATCCTTGCTCAATAAACGTGGGGCTAGGCCTAGAGTTGCATCTGCTCCGTTTAAAATTGCGCAGAGAAGGAATTCAAGAGCAGATGGGCTCAAAGCATCCCCCTAAGGGATTTTGGCATGCTCTTCTTCCTCTAGTTGATCGTAGAAAAGGCAAGAGTCAAGCAACCACAACATTAGACAAGAATAGGATTAGTAGCAACTGTTAGACAAAAAGAAGATTGTATTTCATTTCCATGTATGTAATTGCTTTTGATTAATGAAAATACAAGTTTTTCTTTTTATCTATCTTGTCTATATATTGTTTATTGGCAAAGATTGTTAGTATGAATGTGTTAAATTAAGAAAAACATGCAACAATCATTAGAACTAAACAACTGAGTAAGATCAAAATTCATAGCCTAAAATCCTAAGTCAGAGACTAAGAATGTTTAGGGTCTAGATCTTAATGAATGTTAATTCATACTAAAATTTATCAAGGTAACTGTTAACAGCTAAAGATAGAAATTAAGATAAAATTATCAGTTCTATAAGCTGTAGAACATTAATAATTGGAAATTTAATAATAATAATTTAAAACAAACAGATTGTAGATCTAGAATATTAATAATTTAACATTCCTAACTCACTTACCAACCTAATGAAGGTAGTCTCATCAAGTGGCTTAGTTAGTATATCTACAATCTATTTGTCAGTGGGAACAAAGTGAAGTTCCACAATACCATTTTCAATATGTTCTCGAATAAAATGATACCTGACATCAATGTGCTTAGTCCTTGAATGTTGAACTGGCTTTTATGCAATTTTGATAGCACTAGTATTATCACAAAACATAGGAATATTACTAAGTGTCATACCATAATCCATCAACTTATTTCTTATCCAAAGGAGCTGTGCAAAACAACTACCTGCTGCTATGTACTCAGCTTTTGTAGTTGAGGTTGAGACAGATTGTTGCTTCTTGCTTGCCCAAGAAATCAATTTTTTCCTAAAAATTGACATGTACCTGTAATGCTTTTCCTATCTATTTTGCACCCTGCATAATCAGAGTCTGAATAGCCAATTAGTGAGAAATCAGATTCTCTACGATACCACAAACCTAAATTTGGAGTTCCCTTGAGATATCTAAAAATTCTCTTCACAACAATTAAATGAGATTCCTTAGGATCACTTTGGAATCTAACACATAAACAGATAGAAAATATTATATCTGGTCTACTTGCAGTTAAGTACAATAATGAGCCTATCATGCCTCTATAGCTAGTATTCTCTATATTCTTACCCTTAGGATCAGAGTCTAGCTTAGTGCTGTTGCCATGGGTGTTTTTGTAATTGAACAATCTTGAAAGTCAAACCTTTTTAAAAGATCTTTGATATACTTAAACTGATTAATGAAAATACCAGTCTCATTTTGTTTGACCTGCAAGCCTAAAAAGAAGTTAATTCACCCATCATGCTCATTTGATACTTAGACTACATAAGCTTGCTAAACTTAGCACATAGCATTTCATTGGTAGAACCAAATATTATGTCATCAACATAAAGTTGAACTAAAAGCAAATCACCTTTAACCTTTCTAAAGAAGAGAGTTTTATCAACTGTACCTCTTGTGAAGCCATTTTTAAGAAGAAATTTAGATAAGGTTACATACCATGCTCTCGGTGCCTGTTTCAGTCCATAGAGTGCCTTGTCATGTTTATAGACATGATTTGGAAATTTTGGATCAACAAAACCAGGTGGTTGCTCCACATAGACTTCCTCATCAAGCTTGCCATTTAGAAAAGCACTCTTTACATCCGTCTGGTATATTTTAAATTTTGAATAAGCTGCAAATGCAAGAAACATTCTGATTGCCTCCAATCTTGCAACAGGAGCAAAGGTTTCATCATAGTCAATTCCTTCTTCCTGAGAGTATCCTTTTGCCACCAGTCTTTTTTTGTTTCTTACAATCATACCAGATTCATCTAGCTTAATTCTGAAAACCAATTTTGCACCAACAATAGATCTATCCTTAGGTCTTGGTACCAATTTCCAGACTTTGTTTCTCTCAAACACATTTAATTCATCCAGTATTGCTATTACCCAATCAGGATCCTGTAAGGCTTCTTCAACCTTCTTAGGTTCAATCTTTGAGAGAAAACAACTATACAAGCATTTATTTTGAGCTGATCTTCTAGTTCGAACACCACTATTTAGATCACAAATTATTAAATCTTTAGTATGATCCCTTTTCCATTTTCTAACAAGTGGTAGAATTCTCCTGCTAGACTCTCCCCCTAAGCTAGTGGTATCTCTAGTAGAAGAATGATCATTACCTTCAAATGCTCCCCCTTGATCAGTAGAATCTGTAGATTCCATACTACTACTAGTACTGGAACCTTCTTCATTAGTCCCTGAAGAATTAGTCCCTGATGGAGTAGACTCTGAATGGTTGGTCTGCTCCTGACTAGTACTGTGTTCTTCTTCATTGTTTTGCTCCCCCTCAATAATAGCATTCCTATGAGGAGCAATTGAATATTCTTTTGAAGAAGTTTCATCATCACTGGGAGGAATCTCAGAATCCTTCAGATTTTCAAACTCCAATTTGTCATGACTCTTATCAGTTTGCAAAGTTCCAAATTTCTTATCATCAAATGCAATATGAATTGATTCCATGACAATGTGAGTTCTGAGATTATAAATTTTGAAGGCCTTTGATGCAGAATATCCTAGAAAGATTGCTTCATCCGATTTAGCTGCAAATTTTCCAAGTTGTTCTGGATAAACTTTCATGACATAACATTTGCATCAAAAGATGTGAAAGTGTTTCACACTTGTCTTCTTTTCTTTAATCATCTCATAGGGAGTCTTCTCATGGATGTTCACCAAAGTACAATTTTGAATGAAACATGCAGTATTGACAGCTTCTGCCCAAAATTAGGTTGGAAGCTTTACATCTGCTAGCATGGTTCTTGCTGCCTCTATGAGAGTTCTGTTCTTTCTTTCCACTACACCATTTTGCTGAGGTGTACCAGGTGCAGAAAACTGTTGAATAATTCCATTATCTACACAATACTCCTTCATGATAGAATTCTTGAATTCAGTTACATTGTCACTCCTTAGTACTTTGACTTCGTACTTAGAGCTATTTTGAATATAATTGACAAGTTCAATGATCTGTTGAGGAGCTTCATCCTTTTTGTGGAGAAAGAACACCCATGTGAACCTTGTGTAATCATCTACTATCACCATAGCATATTTTTTCTTACTGATAGACATAATGTTTACTGGACCAAATAGATCAAGATGCAGCATTTGAAATGGTTCAGTAATTGAATTTTCTATCTTGCTCTTGAAAGTAGTTCTTTTCTATTTTCCAAGCTGACAAGCATCACAAAGTCCATCTTACACAAAGTTTACCTGTAGTAATCCTCTCAATAAATTATGCTTAACAAGATGATTAAGCTTCTTGAAATTGAGATGTGAGAGTTTCTTGTGCCATTTCCAGCTTTCTTCATTTGATGCCTTACTGTAAGGACATCTGACAACTCATAGAGTTGTATCATACAAGCTGGTTTCATATATGTTACCATGTCTCTGACCAGTTAGAACAATGTCTCCATTCTTCATATTCATGATTTTGTATCCTTCTCTGTCAAAGATTGATTGGTAACCTTTATCACCTAGTTGACTTATGCTTAACAATGTATGTTTCAAGCCTTCAACCAGTGCTACATTTTCAATGATGACATTTCCAAGGATTATTGAGCCATATCCCAGAGTTTCTCCTTTGTTGCCATCTCCAAAAGATATTACTGGGCCAGCTTTCCTTTCAAAAATTTGTAAGCAGGGACTTCTTTCCAATCATATGTCCAGAGCATCCACTATCCAAGACAATTGAATGCATCTTTCATGTGCCCTACAAACAAAAAGTAACTAGTTAGAATTTTTTAGGACCCAACTTTGATTTGATCCTTTCTTACTAGATTTAAAAACAACAAGCTTTGATGATTTTGCTTTTAAGTTACCTGTTTCAAAGTCTACCTTAGACTCTGATTTCACAAACTGTTTTTGACTAGGATTTTCAGATTTCAAAGAGTAATAGTCATAATACAATTCATGATATTCTCTACACATATAAATAGAATGAAGTAAACTACCACAATGATAATAGGCTTTTGTGGTTGGTACTGAATTTTGTGAGTCTTGGGAAATCTGGACTCAGTTTTCCAAGAAGGTCTCTGATTGCAGTCTAGGGCCAAATGATTATGATTACCGCATTTATACCATTTCTTCCGAGGTGCATCAGGTAAATTCTTGTAATTATTCTCTTTATTAATAACTTCTTTTCCATTCCTATTTCTCTTAACCTTGTTAGACTCTGAAAGACCTTCAAGTCTCTGTTTCAACTGAGACTTAGACAGAAAGCCTATGTTGACATTCTTAGGTTTCTCTAACATTTTAGCATCTGAATTGTTATTGTTAATCCTTTTGTGCACTACAGGGGTACCATTAGAATCAACAAACTTAACATGTCTAGGTTCAGAATCTATCTTTTTACCTTCAGATTTAGAAGTGCTAGCTTCTACTTTTCTATCCTCGATGACAATAGCTAAATCATTTTCATTTTTAGCCTTATCAAAACCTAAGCCATTAACTTTACCAAGAATTTGATTGTCAATGATTTCTTGAGTCTTTTTACCAGAATTGTTCATGATTTTAATCATTTATTTCTCTTCCTCTAGTTCTTTTCTGACATAGTAATAAGCCTCAAGAATAACACTATAATCATGCTTAGCCTAATCAGAACTTAACCTGTAATGTTCCATTTGAATTAAATTAGATTCTAGAAGATTATTTCTACCAACTAATTCACCATTCTTAATCTTAGGATCATCTCTTTCACTAGTAAGAATTCTAAAATTAGTAATAAGATTCTTAAATGCAGCATGGTTAGTCTTAATATCATCAGAATCTAAGCTATCAAATGAATCAAGAGAGTGAAGTGATACCTTTACAGAAGATGATGAAGGTTTCTTTGGAGAGCCAGGTTTGTCTGAAGCATTTGCCATCAAAGCAATATTTTCATAATCCAACACATCTTCAAAATCACTGGAATCTGCCAAATCCTTCTGTGTGACCATGAGTGTATTGCCTTTTCCAGAATTCCTAGGCTTCTTACACTCACCAGCAAAATGTCCAAGCTCGCTGCAGTTGAAGCACTTGATCTTCGCCTTATCAAGCTTGATGATTGTGCTTTTGCTCTTGTCACTCTTCTTCACTTCTTTTTTTGAAAAGGTCTTTTGCTAAATTATCTCCTGTTGAATTTTCCCTTTCTGAAAGCTTTAACAAACATAGCAAAGAGTTCCTGCATATCTGATTCAGAATCATTATCTTCAGAGTCTATATCAGTAGTCTCTGACTAAGAATCTTCCTTGCTTTTCTTCTTCCTTGTGATCTTCACAGCAGACTCAATCAACTGTTCTTCAGGAAGGTTCTCTTGTTCAGTTTGAGCAGTAAGTGCAACAGTCTTCATCTTTCCTTCACTTCTGCTCTTCTTCTGCTGTCTGTCAAGTTCATAAGCCCTTAATTTTCCATAAACTGCCTCTAATGATATTTCATCCAAATCATTAGCTTCTTCAATGGCAGAGATCTTCTCATTGTAGAAATCAGGCAAGGCTTTCATGAACTTTGCATTCATATCCTCCAAGTCATAATACTTGCCATGCATGGCCATCTCATTGATGAGTTTTGTAAACCTATTAAAGGTATCAGTTAGTGACTTACCAGACTTGGATTCAAAGTACTCATACTGTTGTATGAGAAGTACCCTCATATTCTTCCTGATAGGTTTAGTTCCTTCACAATGAACCTTCAGATTGTCCCATATATCCTTAGCATTCTTACAAGAGAGAACATAATTTGTGAGAATAGAATAAAGACTACTAAATAGTATGTTTCTCACTTTATCATCCTTAAGAACATTCTCCTTGTCCTTATCTGTCCATTCAGATTTAGGCTTTTCTGTTGTATGCTCTGGAACAACTTTTCCTTCAACAGTTTGTTGACCAACGATCTTTGTTGGAACAAAAGGTCCATCTCTTATTTTGTCAAGATAATCAGGGTCTGTTGCCTCAAGATGATGCAACATCTTCACTTCCCAATGAGTATACTCATTTCTCTTGGGCATTAGAATCTTCGTATTACCATCCTTGTAACCAGACATGATTGCAGATCTTTTTGATTATTTGAAATCAACCTGCTCTGATACCAATTTTTAAATCGAATATACTTGTAAAAGGGGGGTTGAATACAAGTATAAGTAATCATGTCTGATAATTGCTCTAACTAAAAAAAATGAATGAATCAAACTATTTGTATTAAAAAGATAAAATATAAACTCTACCAAAGGTGTACAAATACCTTTAGCAGCTGCTCTCAATACAAATATCTCTCTTTCTCTCTCTGTAAAAACCTTAACACTCAAGTTAATACAGACTTTTGCTCGCACGCCTATTACAATAATAGCGAGAGAGTATTTATAATGCTACCTATCAACTAATAACAGAAAGATTAATGAATACACGGCAATGTTCTGCCGTCCAGTTGATATTTTCCACCAATAGTTTGATTCTTTTCTTCATGCACACTTCTTACCATCTTCTGAATATCAGATCCTATAGAATATCACTTTTCATTCTGCAGCATCGATACAGTTAGGGTCTATCTTAGTCCCTGAAATCTTGTAGTCCGTGATTCACAGCCTCTGATCGAATACTTACAGCTTCTGAATGTTTAACTAATGCTAAACCCTTTAAAAATCAGGGTATTACAAGAAGTATAATGTCATTATATTCTGTTTATCACAACTTATGAATTATTCCTAACATTGAGCAATACACATCTCCAATAGTTGGGATCGATTGAGTAGGTATTACTCCGTCCTTGTTGTCTGGTGACCTTGCAAATTCAGTCCCAAAATCATTCCGCAACCACCCACTCCGGTAGTTGAATGCCAGGTTGTAAAGACTTGAACACCGATTTTGTAACCGAAAATCAAGCGATTCATCCGTTATTCCAGCAACAACCTCCATAAATGTTGCACCAAATTGCTCTCACAACAATGATCATGTTATGATTAATCAAAATCATTAATAGCATGAAGAATCTTCCAACTAACTCAAGAACTTGGTCTCGACTAGAAAAAGCCCGAGCCCAAGCCCGAACGGGTCAAAACCTAGTCAATTTTGACCCATCCGTGCGGGGCTTAGGACCTTCAACGGCCCCTATATTTTTAGCCATAGATAGGCTTTGCCCCCGGAAATAGCCCGGGCTTAACCCTGTCTCTTTGTAAAGCGCGTGCTTAGGCTCGAGCCGGATAAAAGCCCTACTAAAGTCCAATTTAAGCCCGCGTAAAGTAGGATTTTTAATATATATATATATATATATATATATTAACACTTGTTACAAATAAAAATATTTTAAACACAAATATATTAACATGTTTATGACTAAAAATAATATTTATACAGTTATGTTTATCATAAATGAATCAAATATTTATCAAGTTAGTATATGGATAATCGATTGATTATCACTGAATCAATAAAACAAGAATGAACAATAATTAATATTTACGTTGTTGGACCATAAAATATATAGATGTACTCCCTCCACCCCTTTTGATTGTTAACATTTGAAAAGGGGGTGTTCGGCACACATTTTAAGATGTATTTTAAGGAGAGTTCCACATTTGCATGGGTTGATTTTATTTGTTTTTCGTTTGGTTTTTTTTTTTGGATTCTTTTACATATATATGTATATATAAATTTGTAAACATATCTTCCAAAAACAAAAAAATTATGTGAACTTATAATAATAATTATTGAAATTTTTTTGGTTTTTTGTTAGTTTTTATTTTTTTTCTCGGTTTTGGAATTTAATGTTTTAGTAATTTTTAAGTTATTAAATTATTTTAAGGATTTTTGTTGAGATATTATTTTTAGTTAATAACTATGTCATTTTTTTTGTTTGGCTTTTTTTGTTGATTTTTTGTATTTGTTTTCATGTAGTACAGAATCTATAATCTTTGCAAATTAAATGTTTGGTTTTCTATTTTTTTGTGTTCCCTATTTTTAGTGTGGTTTTTAGAATTTTGTTTGATATTAAATTTTTAATTATTTTTTTCATTTTTTTGAAATATTTATTTCCTTAAAAGGTGTTCATTGGTTTTAATGTAAATTACATTTTAAAATTTTAGTTTTTTTTTGTTTATTTCATTTATTTTTTGTTTTTTCTTGTTAGGTTAGATGTGATATAGTTAAAACATTATGTAATTAAATTTTTAAATCTTTTTTCCATGTTTTTTTATGTTAGTTTAGATTTCTTTATGTGTATTATATTGGAAATTTGTGGTCTTCAATTTTGTTTTAAATTAGAGTCTGTAGAATATATTTTGTTAAGGTTTGGTGTCATTTCCAATTATTTTATGTTTTTTTTTACACTTTAATGTTTTTTTTAATATTTTCTTCATAGAATTTTTTGTTAATTCTGTGGTTAGTTGCATTTTTGTTTTTATTTTTTATATTTTTATTTAACAAATTTCTTACAAATTATATATATTTGAACATGGGTGAAAGCCCTCAATAACCAAAATTTAAATAACATTGCCCAAAATGACCACCGACGGAAATAGTGCCCAAAATAACCAGGCAAATACGTATTCTACACATGTGTAGAGCTGATTACGCATTTTACATATGCGGTGCTTCAGTTTTTTATTTTTTTTAATCTACCCACACATTTCCTACATGCGTCATCTTTTTTAATTTTTTTTTGAAAGCTCGCCAACGCATTTCCAACATGTGTGGTGGTTCCTTTTTTTACTTTTATTTTTTTCAAAAAATTATACCTACGTACTGTACACATGCGTGGTTCGTTTTTTCTTATTTTTAAAAAATTCAAACTTTGCATTGTCCACTTGCGTGGATCTTTATTATTATCATTTTTTTAATTTCAAAAAGGCTAGCTCTCTTTTTTTCAAACTTCTTTAAATTAAAATAAAAATCTACAGATCTACAACCCAAAATAGAAGTGTTGAACCCCAAAGGTTAAATGTTGAATCTCCAAGAGAATACAGATAAAATTTAAAAAATTTAATTTCAAAATTGAATTCGGCGGCCTGTTTTCTGAACGCTAACGCGTTTAAAAATCAGGATAAGTTAGGGTTTAGGGCCTACCTGAATCCTAAGTTCGTGTACAGTTTATTCTTCATTTCGAATATTTCTAAAACCCAAAAAAGAACTGTTGAACCCCAAAGGTTAAATGTTAAACCCCCAAGAGAATACATATAAAATTTAAAAATTTTAATTTAAAAATTGAAACCGGCGACATGATTTTTAAACGGCAGGATAAGTTAGGGTTTAGGGTTGTTTACAACCCTAAACCCTACAATCCTAAACCCTAAGTTCGTATACGGTTTATTCCTCGTTCTGAATATTTCTAAAACTCGAAATGGAACTGTTGAATCCCAAAAATTAACTATTGAATCCTGAAGAGAATATTTTTAAATACCAAATGGAACTCTTTGAACCCCAAATAAAAATTATTTAATCCCAAAAGAAATATCGATAAATTTTAAAATATTAAATTAAAAAAATAATATATAATTTTAGAATTTTAAAAATTAAAGATTGATAGTATTGTGAGCATTACATTTATTCAGCCAGACATGATGTAACCATCGGTAACTTGAAGTCATAGTGCTTCAACACATACCATAACTCAAATGCGAAGGTCAGAATGGACACCGATCCCAACAAGTGGTATTTCGGGCGGTACAGATTCCATAATTGTTATTTCGCTCATTTTTTCTTTTAACATTTAGCCTAATATATATTTTAATATTTCAAATTTTTGGAGTGTTTTTTTCCTATTTAATTAGATTATATATATTATACTTGAAAAATGTTGTAACTTATTGGTATAACTATTTTATTTTTTTATTTAGTAATTTAAGTGGTTACTAAGAATTCTTTAGAACTTTTTGTTATAAGTGTTATAAATTTTGGTCTTATTTGTTTATATGTTTGTTTTGTTTGTTTATCATTTTGTTTGTTTGTTTACTTTGTTTATTTTTAAAATGATATGTTATTTGTTAATAGTGCTGTAGGGTTTGTGCTACAACAACTCTTTCTCTCCTATGTATTTTACTTATACTAGCTTTATACCCGTGCCACGCACGGGTAACTTTATTAAAATTTTGTAGTATAATTTTGATTATAATTTTTTTTTCTTTGTAAAATAAATTTTATAACATTTTGAATTGTTTATTTTTACTTTTAATGATTGTAATGCATATGTGTTATATGATTTGTAGTACACATATGGTTTGTAGTATAAATTTATTTTTTTTGTAAATGATTTTTTTATAATTTATATTTTAAAATTTAGGCTAACATATATTTTAGTATATCATAATTTTTTTATTTTTTTTATTTTATTAGATCACAAATTATATGCTTAAAACATATGGGTACTACATTCGTGTAATAATCTATTCCTTTTTATATTTTTGATTATGTAATCTAATAATTATTTAAAAAATTAGATATTTTGTTATAGTGTTTTATTGTTTTTAAAGACATTTTTTAAACTTGATTGGAAATATGTGTGGTATAAAAGTTATTATTTGTTTGAATATTGATTATATTTACATGTTAATTTTATGTTTTTGACATGTGTGGTATTTATTATGTGTTTTTGTTTAGAGTAATCTTACGGATTTTTTGTATTATATTTAGATATTAAAATAAATTTATTTTGTGAGTGTTTGGATTGCTTTCTAATTTAAAATATGTTCATTTATTGATTTGTGTTCACTTTTTTTAATTTCAAATTTTTCTTTGCAAAGTAAGAATTTGTTTATATATTGATTTATGCTCATATTTTTTAATTTAAATTTCAGCAACATATTTGTTGTCAAACCTAAAAATAGAATATTTAATGATTTTTATGAAAATAATTTTTTCAAAGCACTTTTATTTAGTAAACAATTGTTTTTTTTAATTATATTTTAAGGTTTAGCCTAACATATATTTTAATATTTTATATTTTTTGCGGTTTTTTCAATTTTATTAGAATATATATAACATATTTAGACACGTAGGAAATTATTGGTTTAACTTGTTGTGAACACAAATACATTTGTACTTTTTTTAATTAAATTTTGTACTATCTTATTTTTGTATTGTTTTAAATTTGTTTTAAATGCATTATATTAAGGTTTATTGTTGATTTTAATTTTCTAAAATTAGATTTTTTTTTTTTGAATTGGCATTTGTTTTGTGGAATATATTTTGCTGAATTTTGGTGTCATTTCCAATTATGACATGTTTTATTGCCTTTTTATTATCTTGTTTTACCATATATTTTATTAAAGACTTTTTTTTGATTTGTAAATAATTTTAAATTCTTTTTTTTAAAAGTTATTTTTTGAATTGAAATTCTGATGGTATGCTTTATTTACTTGTTTATTATATATAAAGAATGAATTTGTGACTCATTTTTAATTATGCTTTTTTGCTATTTTATTCTTGTTTGTTATTTTAGAAATATATTTGTGTAAAACCTAAAATTAGAATCTTTAATGATTTTTATAAAAATAATGTTTTTCTTAAAACATTTTATTTGGTAAACAATTTTTTTTGAAAATTTTATTTTAAGGTTTAAACTAACATATGTTTTAATATGGGTGATGACCCTTTCTACCCCAAAATGGGGGGAGGGGTTACCAAAATACCCCGATCCAGAAAACCAAACCAAACCAAACATACCCAGTATATCCCGCTCAGAGCAGGATCTGAGGAGGGTAGGTTGTACGCAGACCATGCCCCCACTTTTTAGGGTAGGGAGGCTGTTTCCGTGAAGACCCTCGGCTAGGTGCACGACATATACGGTGTGTGCTATATACTAAGGAATCTAAAGGATATGCGACAAAGTACACAGCAATACCTGAGCCCATGGTTTTCTCCACGTGGGACTTACCTACCATGCCCCTAGATACCACCAAGCGAAGCTCCCTGTACCTGCACAATCGGGAAACATATGATAATAAAAAATAAATGAGACTGGAAAAAGATAGCGAAAAAAGCCAAACTCCTAAGATAAGGTCATCCGAGACAACCCAACTCTGAGGTTCTCCACTACAGAGCCGTCCCCTAGAAGAGAGTCCACCACTATGATTTGCCGCCTCCACGAACACCTGTCAGCGGTCATGGTCTCACTTAGGTTCAAAGCCTTCAAATCCAACCTAAGCTGCTCTTCCCATGACCTCCTCGGTCTACCTCTCCTCCTCACCCCAACGACCGAAAGACTCTCGACCCTTCGCACTGGGGCTTCCGGCCGCCTCCTACGGACGTGGCCGAACCATCTCAACCTCCCTTCCCTAACTTTCGCAGAAAGAGGCGCCACTTCGAGGTCGGTCCTGAACACCCTATTAGGGATTCTATCTAGCATCGTGCGGCCACACGACCACCGCAACATCCTCATTTCAGCTGCTTCCAACGTGCTTTTGTGGGTCTTCTTCGCTGCCCAGCACTCAGAAGCATATAAGAACGCAGGCCGGATAGCCGCTCTATAGAATCTCCCTTTCAACTTTAAAGGAACTTTCTTGTCGCACATGACCCCTGAAGCTGCCCTCCACCTTAGCCACCCAGCATTGATACGATGCTTGACATCGTCTTCAACCTCACCTTCCTTCTGGATGATCGACCCCAGATACTTGAAGTTATCCGTACGCGGGACGATCTGATCTTCGATCTTAACCTCCACCCCTTCGTCGATGGCCTCGCCACTGAAGTTGCACCAGAGATACTCGGTTTTAGTTCTACTCACCCGCAAGCCTTGTGGCTCCAAAGTAGATCTCCATAGTTCCAACTTCTCGTTGACCTCCCCCCTTGACTCCGCCAGATGGCCCTAAATACCCACGGGATACGCTATTGACAGAGTAGTAGTATCCTCATGTCACGTCACTGGGAGAGTAGTATCCTCATGTCACGCCACTGGGAGAGTAGTATTCTAGTATCCACTAGGTACTGTAGCATCAGATACGCATTTGTGTACGTAATGCGGATCATGAGACACGCATTCCTGAGAAGTGCATCTTAAGTCGTCATCGTCTTCTCAGGCGACTCGTCGGGATGACTGGCCGGGTGATTTTTCGCATTTTTTCATCTCCTTCGTTCTCCCACATCAATCATTTTCCCGTTGAGTTCTATATATCAAAATGAATCGCCTCAGCGTCCTCTACAACCCTATGCCATTAATTTTTCGATTATATTGCCTGAATTTAAACACCCAAATCGCACCTAATTTCCGACTTGTTCTCCGATCTGGTTCAAACACGCCCATACGGGGCCAGATTGCAACAACCCGATACCTTAAAATGATGAGCAAAGTATGGCCATCAATTTTATGTGGTCGTATGGATCGGATATGGACGGAACGAAGGTAGGGGAGGGGGGGTACGATTCGCCGGCGGAGGGGAGGGGGAGAGCAGTCCAGCACTTAGAGAAAATTTGGGAAAAAATGAACTTGGGACACGCAGTTTCCAGTGGCGTGTCCCGTGGGTACTCAGGGCCACGACTTTGAAAACGGGTATTTCAGTCAGTTGACTCCCAAAATGTGGCATTTTGGGCAATTTCTCTTTTAATATTTCATAGCATAATTTTAGCTTTTAAATCAATATTCTGGCCCATAATATTTCATAGCATAATTTTAGCTTTTAATTCAATATTCTGACCCAACTCTTTCTCTAATTCAACTCTTTCTCTGGCCCAATTCTAATTTCTAATAAAATTACCTTTTAATCCCTGACGACGCCAATTATATATAGGATATAATGTCTTTGAATTAACTATTATAATAGCCATGACGACCAAATCATACCATCAAAACCTTCTTAGACTAATTATATATAAAATAAGATATAATATTCACGGATTGTTTTATTAATCTTTTATAATAAATTTTTCATTATGATTTTTTTTGTTAAAAGTAGTGTTTATAACATTTTGAATTATTTTTTAATTTTTAATGATAATAAATTAATAATTTGCATGTATTTTGTACTTATATATATACTAAAACTATTAAGGAAAATATGTTAACTTATAATAATAGTTAATTAAGTTGATAATGAATATTTTATTAGTTTATTCTTTATTAATTTACTTTAAATTTTATTGTTGATAAAATTTAATATTTTTGTAATTTTTAAATTATTATAGGATCTTTGTGGTATTTAGAATCTCTATAAATTATTTTATTTTGGACTTTCTGATTGTTTTTTATTTATTTACAACTTTAGTACCGAACCTAAAACCTTTGCAAAATAATAAAATATTAATATATTAATTTGTGTTGACTTTCTTAGTATAAATTTTAAAAAAATGTTTGTTGTAAAATCTAAAATCAAAATTTTTTTATGACATTTTTTTAAAATTAGGTTTTCTTGAAACACTATTTTGTGGTAAGGTTTTTTTAAAATTATATTTTAAACTTTAATCTAAATTATCTTTGTATTAATTTTAAGTTAACAATAATTTTCTCAACTTTAATTTTTACTGTTTTATAATGTGTTATTTTAGTGCATTCTATTATATTTAGATCCTCTATAAATTATTTTTTTTTGGATTTTCGGATTGTTTTTCATTTATTTACAATTTTAGTACCGAAACTAGAATCTTTGTAAAATAATAAATTTTTAATTTATTAATTTTTATTGACTTTGTTAGTATAAATTTTAAAAACATGTTTGTTGTAAAATTTAAAATAAAATTGTTTTATGACTTTTTTTAATAATTAGGTTTTCTTAAAAGAAAGAATGCCCGAAATACCCATTTTTTTGCCCCCCACTGTCCAAAATACCCACGGATCACGCCCATGGGTAAGGCGTAACCCACGTACACTATAGCAGCACCGGCGACAAATCTCGATTTAGGGGTTTCCAATCTCGCGAATAAAACGCTATAAAACTGGTATAGATATGTAGAGGATGAAGAGACGATTCCAATGATGTGTATAACATGACTGGAAAAACACGGGAGGGGGATGAATGGAGGGAGAGAAAAATGAATCACCGGAATCGCGATTTTGAATGTAAGTAGCGAGATCTCGAAATCCTGCAAATGAAATGGTATGAAACTTGTATAAGATTGTAGAGGAGACGAAGGCGGTTCAATTGGTGTGTACTTTGTGACCGAACGACCACGAGAGAGGGGTGAACGAAGAAGACCAGTGAAGTCACCGACGAGTGCTTCTCTCACTTTTCTCTAGAGACGAAGAAGATAACGGATGCGCATTCGGAAGATGCATATTGTAAGATGCGCCTTCCTGAATGGCGCATCTAAGCCCACCTGCGCCTACGTGATTGGCGTATCCATGCATTACTCTCCCCCCATAGGCGTAACTCAATCAATACTACTATCCCAGAGGCATATCCCAACTCACGTACCTGTCAGACGCGTATCAAATTGGCATTTTAGGTGCACAACGCGAGTTTTGGGTATTTTGGTAAGTGGATACTAAAAAGTGGGTATTTTGGACACTCACCCTTCTTAAAACACTATTTTGTGGTAAAGTTTTTTTATTTATATTTTAAACTTTAGTCTAAAATATCTTTATATGAATTTTAGTTAACAATAATTTTCTCAACTTTAATTTTTTTTCCGTTTTATCATGTGTTATTTTAGTGTATTCTTTTTTGATCTAGTTATTTGTTAAATTAAAAATACCATTAATTAATTAGTTGGTAGCAAAGTTTTAGCTGGTTTTTAAAACTCGTACTCTGACCCATTTCTAATTACTAATGAACTTACTTCCTGATACCTACTTACGCCAATTATATATTGAATATATTTCATATTGTTGGACCATAAAGTATATAAAATAAATGTTTTTATATTTAGTTTGTATTAGTAATAATTTACAAACATTATTGAGTTTGAAAACGTTTGAGTCCCATCCAGATCGGGCCCGAATAATGCCGTCCGGTTCGGACCTGATTGAAAGCCCTACATTTCCCGTCTCGAATGCCTAAAAAGAACCAAGATATTTTCCAAAAATCCGGCCTAACCACGCTTTAATCGAAAATCCTGGCCTTTTTAAGGCCCGATCAAAGCAGGATCTGATAGGCTTTTTATGCATCTCTACTCTCTAGTCTTGTCAATGATAGAGAAACCATATATGTACATGGTGTTGAATAATATTATAGTACAAGAGTATAAGATTTTATGGGATCTTCCTCTGATACTTTAAACTTTTAGATGAGCTAGATGATATTAGAGCTCGGTTTTGGACCGTCCACCCCCATTTATTTAATTACTTTCTGAATCAAGACTTCTAATACATTCAAGAAGAAATAAACCCCCATTTATTTAATTACTCTTTAAATCAAGACTTCACTAAAACATTCAGAAGAAATGATTTAAGAATATGGGATTGTTTAGTTATGATTTCATAAAATCCAACAAACCTTGTGATATATTCAACAAGGATATTAAAAGATTTATTAGCTTTTATGATTTACTGATATTTAACTAACTAAACTCTTTATATAGAGTTAATACTAGATAAACATGCATGATTAGTGCCCCATATAAATCCTAATCAATAACATACCTTTTACAATTAAGCAACATTAAAATTACAATCAAAAAATTAGTATCATGGTTACAATTTTGAATCAATATTCCAACACTAACATTTTATAAAATCCTTTAAAATATAGTGCATGGAATTTAAATTATTTTTTTAAATTTTATATACAAATTTTTATAAATTGGATGTCCGTATTAAATTGATATTATTGGATAGTAAGAACCACATGTCACATGTACATTAAGAGAAAGAGAATACATCCAAACAAATTTCCACCAAAACCTACTTTCAAATTCATTTACATTGATAAAATGATAAACAATTAAGAGAAAGAGAATACATCCAAACAAATTTCCACCAAAACCTACTTTCAAATTCATTTACATTGATAAAATGATAAACATAATACCGTCGAAAATTGAGGAATATTAAAGAGTCACCAAGCTATTTTTAAAAATCTCAGGGACCCAACAAAAACATGAAAATAATGTTTAATCTGATATTAAAAATAAAAAAGTGAGTTTAGTTGTACACCAAATAGACATCACCCTCCTAATTTCTCAACCAAGATAATTAATAAAATTATGCCTTTCATACTTTTCCTATGGAATGCGATTCTCAGTAGAGACATTTTCATCAGATATTCTCACGGTTTCTCTCTTCCGCTTCCTTTGGAATGTGTATTAAAAAACTGCAGAGAAGAACAACCTTTACTTGTTGCATCAATGATTTTGAGCTCGGGCTGTAGAATAGGCTTATTATAATCACTAGTTTTACTGGTTTTTCCCCACTTTGGAGCCACAGAAGTAGGATCTTCACTAGGCTGATCAGTACCGTTCTGTACGGATTTAGGAGTAGGCTCTGACTGAGTTAAAACCGGAGTCTCATGTAGCTTCCGGAACAATCTTTCTGGAATTTTCTTGCTTGAGACGAACTTTTTCTTCCTGTACTTTGTGTTGATAGCAGTTTTAGCTGCTTTTAGTAAACCAAACCAAACCAAACATACCCAGTATATCCCGCTCAGAGCAGGGTCTGGGGAGGGTAGGATGCACGCAGACCATACCCCCACTTTTAGAGCGGGGAGGCTGTTTCCGTGTAGACCCTCGGCTAAGTGCACGACATACAAAGAGTGTGATAATTACAAAGGAAACCAACTGACACGGAAATGATCAATGCCATACCTGAGCCCATGGCGTTCTCCACATGGGGCATACCTTTCTGCGAGGATTTATGATATTCATAACTTGATGCGCTCCAACCACACGAAACTCCTGCACGGAGACAGCACCGAGCCAGGATCCCTGTACCTGCAAAACAAGAAAACAGAAGACACTAAAAACGCAGAGTGAGAACGCTAAAGCTGACCTACTACAAAATCGCTAACCGAGACAACCAAATTCTGAGACTCTCTACAACCGATCCGCACCCTAAAAGAGAATCCACCACTCTGATACGCCGCCTCCAAGCAGACCTATCTGCACACAAGGTCTCATTTAAGTTTAATGCCTTCAAATCCAGCCTGAGCTGCTCTTCCCACGTCCTCCTCGGCCTGCCTCTCCTCCTTGCCCCACCAACCGAGAGACTCTCGACCCTCCTCACTGGGGCTTCAACCAGCCTCCTACAGACGTGGCCGAACCATCTCAACCTTCCTTCCCTATGTTTCGCAGAAAACGGCGCCACTTCAAGCTCGCTCCTAAACACCGAATTTGGGATTCTGTCCAACATCGTGCGCCCATAAGACCACCGCAACATCCTCATTTCAGCCGCTTCCAACTTGCTTACGAGGGCCTTCTTCTCCGCCCAACACTCCGAACCATATAACATTGCAGGCCGGATAGCCGCTCTATAGAATTTCCCTTTCAACTTTAAAGGGACTTTCTTATCGCACATCACCCCTGACGCTGCCCTCCACCTTAACCACCCTGCCTTGATACGATGCGTGACATCGGCTTCAATCTCACCTTCCTTCTGGATGATCGAACCTAAATACTTGAAGTTGTCCGTCCGCGGGACGATCTGGTCTTCAATCCTAACCTCCACCCCTTCTTCACTGGCCTCACCACTGAAGTTACACCAGAGATACTCGGTTTTAGAACGGCTCATACGTAACCCTTGGGACTCCAAAGTAGATCTCCAAAGCTCCAATTTCTCGTTCACCTCCCCCCTCGATTCCGCCACTAGCACGATATCATCCGCAAAGAGCATGCACCAAGGGACAGCATCTTGAATCCCTCGCGACATGCCATCAAGGATAAGGGTGAAAAGAAAAGGACTTAGGGCCGACCCCTGATGTAGCCCCATCTCAACAGGGAAGAAACTGGAGTCCCCCACTGGGGTCCGAACGCAAGAGCTAGCTTGGGAGTACATGTCTTGAATCACCCTAACGAACGCCGACGACACTCCCCTCTCCTCAAGGCTCTTCCAGATAGCTTCACGGGGTACGCTATCATAAGCTTTCTCAAGATCAATGAACACCATATGAAGGTCTTTGCGACGATCCCTGAACTTCTCTATAAGGCGTCTAACGAGATGAATAGCCTCGGTCGTCGATCTCCCAGGCATAAATCCAAATTGATTCTCTGAGATTTCAACTACTCTTCTAATCCGACTATCAGCCACTCTCTCCCAAAGTTTCATAGTATGACTGAGTAATTTAATACCCCTGTAGTTAATACAACTCTGAGCATCGCCTTTATTCTTGAAAAAAGGGACCACAACACTACGCCTCCAATCAGTTGGCATCTTAGCACCCAAGAGAAGAACATTGAACAGATCTGCTAGCCATTGGACGCCAACCTCTCCAAGACAAAGCCAAACCTCGATCGGGATAAGATCCGGGCCAACCGCCTTCCCTTTAGCCATCTTCTGCAGGGCACCCTTGACTTCATCCTTGCTGATGCGCTCACAGGGATTCGATAGAAAACACAGGCGAAAGAGAGACCTCTCGCTCCACCCCGGCACCACTCCTCCTAGCCTCGTTGAAAAGATTATGAAAATACGAACTCCACCTCTTTCGCCTGTGTTTCAAGTCAAAAGTCTGAACTTCATGCAAGCAGTTAACACAACCATATTCAATATTGCTCGCTATGTTGAACATCTTTGCAGCCTCATCAATGGTAGCTTTGCATGTGATTAAATCTTCTTCAACCTTTGTTGTTCCACTTGCATCATTTGGGTGTCTTGATAGACACAGCTCGATGTCCAAGATGTTCCTTTCACTCGAGTGAAGTCTATGTGTGCATCCATTTCTGTAGAATTTGTATTTCTTACTTTTCAGAAGTATAGAAGGTAATTCAGGCACGGGGCCGTACAAATTCCTTATCCGAATTGCTTCGAGGCACTCGGGGTAATCATCCCTCTGATTTAGATTTAAATTCTCCTTGTCAACAGCTACAGGAGAATCTTTCACAAATTGTAAGAGATTCGGAGATGTCATCTTTGCTTCACTGATCTGTAGATATGCTAACATTGTGTCAGTACTACAACATTGCATCATAAAGAGATCTCTATACATAAATTGAAAGCCGACATCACAGATAAATAGAAGAAGCTTAAAGTTAATTTAACCTTTCCACGGTACTTGAGCATGTCCTAAAGTTATGTTGAATGACAACTAAACATTCTAAAAATGTGATGTAGCCCAGTTAGGGCCTAAAACCTAGTTTCAAATTCAATCACTTTTGGAAAAGAAACACAAGGGGCACAAAGTTCACGTCAGAATAATGCATGAAAGCAGGCTCACAGAACACTTAATTATTTTTCTTGGCCTTTTTTTTGAAAATGAAAACACTAAATTCTTAAAATTCAGAAGAACCCAACAAAGAACATGCAACATATAGATATTTTTTAAAAAGAGTGACCCTGATTGCATTACCAATATATATCACCCTCCTAAATTTTTTAACCAAGTAAACAAAATTGTAACTTTTTGCACAAAGTTTAATTATATATCGTCTATCGTAAAACGATCCTAAACACTTAGAAAAGAAGCTATATATATATCTGCAAAAAAACTATTCATGAGTTCACAAACATTATAACTTGCAGTTCATCCTCCAATCGTTGAGCTTTCGTGTCTGCAGCCAGTACTTTTGCATCTGCTTCTTTTGAAGCATCCAGCATCATATCAGTATAAGCCTTACGCAAGTCCTGTGACCTCTGCAAGTACAAAAAGAACAGTCACTTAAATAGTAAATAAACTTACGTAAAAAGTTTAACTAATTTTTTTCAATGAAAAGTCACAATTATAAAAACAAGAATTAGAAACAGTTGATAAAATCAGGGTAGTTAATGATGGTAATTCTGGCTGCTACGCTGTGGAATGTCCATTTGTTGACCAAGACCCTTACTTGAAATGTATGATATTCTTTTAGCTAGTGTGAGGAAGAGGGAATAGTGAAGTTGGATTAAAGAGATTGTAAATGTCTGTTATAAAGCTGTATTTAAGGTACTCTTGTACTCTTTCTGAAAAAACCCCTCAAATTCATAACTTAATATAGCCGTTGAAATTGTTTTCTTTTTGTGTGTCTTTTTCCTTCATAATATCCCATGCAGCCAGATATAGAAGGGTGAAAAACCAAAATACCCACCACTTAATTCCAGGTGCCCAAAATACCCACCGGGGAAACAGCCGTCCTTTTTACCCACGGACCACGCATGTGTTACATGCGTACACAATACACTGGTCTTCATAAAATGTAAAGGAGGTGCCACATGCGTATTTGAGATACGCATATTCAGGATGCGCATCCACTAATACGCATCAACCAGATGCGTATTCAAATCAGTGTTCATCGTCTTCGTCGATGGCGAGAGAGACGACTGGTAGCGATTCCGGCGATCGATTCGTTCACTATCATCCAAGCATCTTTCAGTCATGTAGCATACGCCAAAATCATCACCATCTCACCTTCTACAAGCCTATACAGTTCGAATCTTGTTTGTTTTTCCGGATTCGAAAACCCCAAAATATAGAACTCGCTTCCGATTCACTTTCCGATTGGTCTATTGTACGCCCCTGCTGGGCCAAAATCAATAACGGAACAAGGGAAAAGAGAGAGGGGGTTTGGTCTTCATTTGATGTTCCCAGTTGTTGTGTATGATGCCTGAAAGTGCTGGACGGGGGAGATGCGATTGGAGAGGCGATTAGAGCTCACCGGAACGCCGACTGTGTTTTGTGAAAAATGACGCATGATGACGTCATCACGCATCTCTGTGTTGCGTGTTACAGGATACGCAATTGCGTAATGCGTATATTCGGCTACGCATGCCCAGCATGCGTGGTTCGTGGTCAAAAAGGGCGTACAGCAGCGCCTACAGGTATTTTGAGCAGGAGAATACAAAAGTGGTGTATTTTGGGCATTTTTTCGATATAGAATAGAAATATTATATAGTAAATAATATACCATGTAAAAATGGAAACAAATTTAGTATTCTTTGGGTATATGTGTAAATGAGGAAATATTAATAGAATGTCAAAATTCTTTAACTTTTAAGTTGATGTTTTTGAACAAGAAAAAGTATAAGTTAAATTTTAATTTTCCTTTTCACATATACAATTAATCTTGTGTTGAATATTATTAATTATCTTTTCATATATGTCAATATGGTGAATTGTATTCCATTTTTGGACTTTACTTTTTGTGACCAGTTTGTATTTTCTTTAATTTTCTAATATTATAATTTTCAAAAAAGCTCATACTTATTACATAAATTATTATATCATTTTTACTTGATGTCCGAGATTATTTTGAAATAATTGAAAATATTATACTCATTAAAAAATGTCAAAATACCATATTTTTTTAGGCTCACCAACCTAATGGCCATGTTGCTTCCCATATATATATATAAAAATGCGTTCCATCACAAATTCTTGGAATGGTATTCATTTTATTTTGAGTTAAATATAAAATATAAAAAAATATGCACATTTAAATAGTGTGGACACAAATATATTTTTAATTGAATATGAAATTTCAAAAAACAATACTTGAAATAAATCACATTTATTCCAAAAACCAATAATACTTGAGTTTTCCTCATCTTATCAGTGCATTGACCATTATTTTTGCATGTTCACGAAACACCAATTATTCCACCAAACAGGTATAGATAGCATCATTTAAACACGAAAGTAATAGGCAGATATAAGATCAAAAGTAACCACATTTTAAAAGTTTTATTTCCTTTTAACAAAAGTCACAAGAACGCAATACACAATTAAAAAAAAAAAATCATGTGGGGTAGTTAGTAAATAGTGGTTTAGGGTCGTTAGGTTATGGTAATGGCCTGGTTGCAAGATTTTATCCTCCATTTATCTTTTTTTTTAGGGCATCCTCTATTTATCTAATCTATATTTATAGACATGTAAATGATCCCCCGTAATTTAGGTTATATTTATTTAATATCAAATCTCACTAAATTAATCAAAGATGGTTAAAAATGAACATGATCATATATGATTTATCAAAATCTTTAACAGCAGCAAGAATGATCGACTCAAGAACTTGGACTAGACTAGAAATGTAGAAAAAGCCCTGGCCCAAGCGTGGTCAAAGACCCGTCCAGGGCGGGATTAGGGCTAGGGCTATAAATTGGCTATAAATTGATCACGATTATTCGATATCTCGATTTATATCCGATTTGAAAATATGATACACGCTTAGATTTAATTCTTAAATAATCCAAATCTGAAGGCCGAAAATTAAATTCGGATAAAATATGATCCCGTATATGAGCACCCATATACCCGCTCAGATTAAGTCTCATATGATTCTCAATAAAATGATCTTACGCGAATATGATTCATGATCCATATTCAGTTTAAACCGAAATATGAAACATATTTTTAATTAATTACATTTCTAGTTAAATAGCATATTAAAATTCCTTAATATCTACTCAGCTCCACGACCTGATTTTGTAAGAGTTCCAATTCCAAACTCAACTGAAGAAGTGAAAATTGAAATTCAATATGGTGAGTTACCATACTCTTGTAGTCTTTGTCAAGCCTTTGGTCACTCTTTGGCCAGGTGTAATAATAATCCTGAAAGAGTCAGTAAGAAACCTAGAAGGGATCAACGTAGGGATGGGGCTGCTGGTTCGACTAGTTCCCCTGTTTCACCTACTAAGAATGATTATCTAAATAACATGGAGATGGTTCCTTATACCATTGGCAAATTCTGCGGTTGTGATGTAGTAATGGATGAAGATGCCATATTAAAGGAGCTGGATAAAGAGAATGGAATGTTAGAAAAAGATTTCGGAAATGAATTGAATAAAGGTGATGACAGTTTGGAGGAATTTGATAAAATTCCAGGGAGCTCAGATCATATGTATGAGGGTCGTCAGGCTAATGATATGTTGCCTATCGCTACTGATAATGGTCCTGGTTTTCTCAGAAATCTTGTTGTCGATTTTACTGACCCAAGTTACAAGTCTCCTGGACAAAGGAAACGTAGTCAATCTCCAACCAAATCATTGGTTATTATCCAGTCATCTAAAGTTAATAGCAGAAAAAAACACGTTTATGAAGATGGTTTTACTCACGTTCCAACAAAGAGAAGCAGCAGGTTGGCTGGTACGCCAACAACACTTCATCGTCTTGAATGAATTTTGCAGTTTGGAATGTTAGAGGCCTCAATAAGAGTACTCACCAGGATGAGGTAGTTCATTTTATTTCCACTAATAAAATTACTTTTATGTGTTTAGTTGAAACTAAAGTTAGAGTTCAGAATTCGCTTGCTATCTCCAATCGAATTAACAAGAAATGGAATTGGATTTTTAATTATGATGAGCATGAGTATGGTCGTGTTTGGGTTGGTTGGGACCCATCAGTCTGGTCAGTTAAAGCAATGTCTAAGTCTTCCCAACAAGTTACTTGTTCTGTTAACTTTCTGGAGAAACAAATTTCCTTCAGTGTAACGTTTGTATATGCTTTGAATAAACCTCACGAAAGAGAACCTCTGTGGGCAGACATCGAGCGTCTTCGTCAGTCTATTTCTGGGCCGTGGTGTGTAAATGGTGATTTTAATTGCATCCTTTCTCTGAATGAAGTAAAAGGGGGATGTGAGCATTGGACGCCTGGAATGCAATCCTTTCTCGATTGTGTTTCTAATTCTGCTCTTGGTCATATTAAAACTGTCGGTCCATTGTTCACTTGGACTAACAAAAGGTTTGCTCTTATTCAAAAATGATTGGATCGAATGCTTGGTAACAAGGATTGGTTTAATGTTTTTAGTGAAGCTTCAGTCATGGTGAAAAATAGAGGTATTATGGATCACTGTCCGCTTATTTGTTCAATTCCAATGCAACTAGAGAGAATCTCCAAACCTTTTCAGTTTTTCAACTTCATGATTGACATTGACGGTTTTCAGGAAGCAGTTTCCAAAGCATGGGAGAGTAGTTGGTACGGAGATCCAATGGCAATCTTATTTCGTAGGCTTAAAGAAGTTAAAAAATCTTTATCTTCCCTTAACAAGAAGCATGGTGATGTTCACAGTAATGTCGTTTTGGCTCGTGCTACTCTGTCGGATTTACAGGACCATTTAATCTCTGATTGTGATAATCAAGATCTTTTAATGCTCGAGTCTCAGGCATGTGGTAATCTAGAAAAGGCTCTGCTCGAGGAGGAGCGGTTTTTACTTCAAAAATCGAGGGTGAACTGGCTTACTATTGGTGACGGTAACAACAGATTTTTCTTCAATAAAATCAAGGCTAATTGGAATGTTAATAAGATGCTTGTTATTGAAAACAAGGATGGGGATATGGTTACAGGTCATGAAAATGTTTCGAAAGTTGCAGTTGACAACTTTTCTAACACCCTGGGTACCTCTACTGATCTGCACTCCTGTGATTTTGCTACTCTAGACTGCGCATCGATTTCCCCTGCTCAGGCTCTATTACTTGAAGCACCTGTCAATAATGAGTTAATTTTAGCAACTTTAAAGGCTATGAAAAGGAATAAAGCTCCAGGTCCGGACGGGTTTACGGTGGAATTTTTCTTGGCAGCTTGGGACATAGTTGGTGCCACCTTTTGTGATGCAGTCAAGAGTTTTTTTGTAGATGTCTCCTTATATAAGCCGATAAATGCTACCAGTACTGCTTTAATTCCGAAGGTATCCACCCCCTCCACTATGCTTGACTACAGGCCTATTTCCCTATGCTCTATTCCTTACAAATGTATTGCAAAAATTCTTGCATCTCGCCTCAAAGTAGTCATGCCCAGTATCATTGACATCTCTCAATCTGCTTTCATTCCGGGACGTAATATTTCTGATAATATTCTAATGGCACAAAAGATTTTTCGAGGTTATCATAGAGATAGTGGTGTTCCAAAATGTGCTTTGAAGCTTGATCTTCACAAGGCTTTCGATTCATTGAATTGGAACTTCATCTTAGGCGCATTGCGTAAGTTGAATTTTCCAACTAAATTCATAAATTAGATCCAGTTATGCATCTCTACCACTACATTCTCTGTTAAGGTGAATGGATCACTGTGTGGGTTTTTTGAAGGAAAAAAGGGAATTCGGTAGGGGGATCCTATTTCTCCCTATATCTTCTCCATTGCTATGACTTTTTTGTCATCAATGCTTGCCAACTCATCTCCTAATTTTAAATACCATTGGAAGTGTAAATACTTGAAGCTTACGCACCTTCTTTATGCTGATGATGTGCTTCTGTTTTCCAACGGTGATAAGGACTCTGTTACTCACCTCATGAATTGTATTTCTCGGTTTTCCTCTACTAGTGGGTTGAATCCAAGCATTGCGAAGAGCACGGTTTTTTTTAGAAATTGTGATGTTGATTTGATCAGATGGTTCGATTCCTCGTATGGTATACCACATGGAAATCTTCCTGTGCGTTTTCTAGGGGTTCCTTTAATTTCATCGCGATTGAGTCATAATGACTGCCTTCCGCTTCTAGATAGGATTACTTCAAGGATTTCTTGCTGGACTACTATGTTGCTTTCACTTGCTGGTCGTGTTCAACTCATAAGGTCTGTTCTCACAACTGTTCAATCTTTTTGGACTAATCACTTCGTTCTTCCTACATCTGTTCATGGCAGGCTCCAAACAATTTTCACTCGTTTCTTATGGAAAGGTGATGCTATTTCTAAAGGAGGAGCCAAGGTTAGTTGGGACACCATTTGCTTGCCTGTTACTGAAGGTGGCTTGGGTCTCAAGTCTCAAGCAATCTAAGCAATGGAATCAAGCACAGATACTACATCATTTATGTAGAATTGTTTATAAGAGTAAGGCCTTGTGGCCTACATGGGTTAATACTACTCTGCTGAAAAAGAATCATTTCTGGAATATGCAGATGCCAAATGACTGCTCTTGGATTTTTCGTAACGTTCTTAAGTTACGTTCTACGACGCTTCAATTCATCTCTTTCAAACTTGGGAATGGCATGGACACCTTACTTTGGTTCGATCCTTGGTGGGCTGCTAAGTGCCTGGCAAAAAGCAAACATGATCCTATTATTTCTCAAGCTAATGCAGCTCCTGACGCCTTTGTGCATTCTCTAATTCATTCAGGAGCTTGGGTGTTACCTCAACCATCGAATAGAATCCATCACCTCAATCCAGGACTGGTTCATTGGATTCAGCAATTTAGTTACCCTCCTTTTGATCTCAATGCTTCGGATTCTATTCTTTGGAACAGTTTGCCTCTCCGAAAATTAAAGACCTGGAATATTTGGGACTCCATTAGAGTATCTTCTCCTGCAGTTACTTGGAGTAAGTGTATTTGGCATAGGCTTAGAGTGCTTCGATACGCTCATCATGAGTGGATCTTATGCCATGGACGTCTTCCCACTATGCATAGACTATCTTCTTTTGGTCTTGAAGTTTCTCAGTTTTGTATTTTGTGTATAGGGGGTACCGAAACTGACTCCCAGCTATTCGTAGAGTGCCCTTATAGTAGCTTTATTCTTTCCAAATTGGCTGGTCTGCTTAAGGTTGATTTCGATGGTGTAACGTGGCCAGAAGTATTGATATCTCTGGGAGGGATATCTGATCACATTCATCGGAACATGGCTTTCCTTGTGGCTCAGATTTTCTCATACCATGTTTGGAGAGAAAGAAACGCAAGGTTACATGATTCAGGCGTCTTGGGTCCAAACATGTTGATTCAGGGTATTATGATGGATCTTAAGGCTAGGCTTCTTGGTTTGGACTGGTTTCTCAAATATGCTAATTTAGATTTGTATAGGTGGTTATATATTTGATTTGTTAGGGCTCTTTGTCTTGAGGTTTTTTCTATCTCCAATCTAGCTATGTTTAGATTGGTTGTAGCTTGTTCTCTCTTTGCCATGGCTTAGAGCAAGGGTTTATCCCTTTTTTCTTATATAAAAATTAATTTAGAAAAAAAAAACTTTAAATTTTCATAAAATACGAGCCATTGAACTAATTAATTATCATCATATACTTAATAAATCATTTATTTAAGTTTTCAATTCGTGATTATAATATGTTTTATAATATTATATTTATTTTTGGAATAAATGATTATTTATATAGTTCAAATAAAAACCAAACACTATTTTTAGTTGATCATTTTTGGCTCGTATTCGATGGATCACAAAATATCCTGTTAGAACAAGGAATATACGATACAACTGGCTCATATTTGGTTCAAATTCGAACCTCAATATCCGGAAACGGTTTAAATCCGAATATAATGATCTCAGGCCCAAATTTGGTCATGATAAAAGTAATTAAAATGATCGGATACTTGAGTAAAAGAGTGTCCTGTTTTACCCATATCATTTTACACCCCTACTAATTAGGGCCTTCAACCGGACCTATATTTTTAGCCAAAGCTAGGCCGTTCCCGGCCTGGCAAAAACCCGAACTTGACCCTTTCTTTTGAAAAGACCGGGCTTAGGCCTGGCCTGAATATATGCCCTACTAAAGTCCAATTTAAACCCGGGTAGAGTAGGACTTTTATTATATATTTGCATATATATTTATGTATTTTCACTTGTTACAAATAAAAATACTTTAAACACAAATATATTTACATGTTTATGAATAAAAATAATTTTATACACTTAGGTTTATCGTACATGAATCAAATATATATCTAGTTAGTATATGGATAATCGATTGATTTATCATTGAATCAATAAAACAAATGAACAATTATTAATATTCACGTTATTGGACCATAAAGTATATAAAATAAATGTTTTTATATTTAGTTTGTATTAGTAATAATTTACAAACATTATTGAGTTTGAAAAATTTTTGTCCGATCCAGATCGGGCCTGATTAATGCCCTGCCGGGCCGATTCGGTCCCGATTAAAAGCCTATACAGCCCGTCTCGAATGCCTAAAAAGGCCAAGGTATTTTCCAAAAATCTGGTCGGGCCCTGACTAGGCTTTGACCAAAAAGCCCGGCCTTTTTAAGGCCCGGTCCGATGAGCTTTTTATCCATCTCTACTCTCTAGTCATGACAATGATAGAGAAACCATATAAGTACGTGGGTCTTCGGTGAAGTTGCACCTGCTATTAAAAGTTAGACAGGCACTGTTATCAGTTAGCGGGGAGCCATGCAATGGTTTCTCCCTTATTGAGACAGAGTCCTTAAGTCGGTAGGAAAATTCGACAATGAGTTTGGAACTTCTGAATCTACATTCACGATCATAAACTCTGGTTTGACTGTCCTTTTCAACCATCTTTAACCATCTTTGTTTAACTAGATGGAGGAATACAAGCCTCATATGTGCACACGTACAGTGGAGGATAGTTGTGATACATAATCAGTTATAACAGCTTACAACATCATTTCACATTACTTGAAATATTTTTAAGGTACTCTTTCTACAAACACTCTTTGAATCAAGACTTCACAATAATACATTCAAGAAGAAATGATTTTGAATTTTAATAATATGGGATTATTAAGTTATGATTTTATTGAGGGTTGAACCCTCTAGGAACAGGAATTTAAACGAGACTCCAAGAAGCTGAAAAAGAAAGATTTTTAGGGGACGGATCCCCAATCATACGCACGATTTTGCACATAATCGCTAACAGACTAGCATGATCTCTACCACGGTGTTTTCACCATTAAAAATTCAAAAACCAAGTAATGGACTCCCACCCCCAACAAGGGTATGATTCTTCCCATATTTGAGGCTTGGAACCTCCATATGTATCAAGGGGAAGAAGTCTTGATTGTGCGCTAAGACGATGAACGAGTAAACAGAATGATGATCCATTCCCCTTGACTTCCATTTATGGAATGACTCCCTCAGATACGCATCTCCAAGGGAAGATCCCGAAGGGGTTATGCAAAATGCACTAATCCAATGAATGAATCTTTGAGGGATTAACTAAATCGAATCTCCGAGGAAGCTTTAAAGGTTCCAAACTTGAATGGTAGAATGACTATGATAGCCCTATAACAAGGAGCCACGAAGGTCTTTTTCAAGAAGTTATTGGCTAAACAACCTCTGAAGAGCATGGCTGAACTCCAAAAGAGGGCTGGAAAGTACATAAAAGCTGGAGAAAGCATGAAGTAAGGAGAAGCCACGGTTGGTGGTAGTAGAAACAACGGGAATAGCAATAACGTTAGAAAGAAAAAGACAGAGCAGGAGTATGACTTCTAAGAACAATCAGTGGCCGAGGTTCACCGAGTATGCAAGATTGAACAATCCGAAGAGGCAAATCCTCCTAGACATTGAGAAATACAAGGATTTCCGACGGCCGAAGCCACTAAGGACTGATCTTGAAAAGAGAAACAAGAATCAGTATTATAGATTCCATAAAAATGTTGCTATTGACATTGACGATTATAGGCTGCTTATAGATAAAATTGAGCACCTGATCTGAAGAGAGAAACTGATCAAGTTCTATAAAGATGGAAATCGAAATAATCCTTGACGAAATTATAATAAAAGGGATGATGATCGTGATCGCAACCCATAGCCCCGAGGACCTGTAATCAACATGATCCCCGAAGGCCCGACGGTGGCTGAGATGACAAGGAACTCTCAGAAAGCATATGCCCGAGAGCTGATGCATATTGTTGGAGAGGTACCCAAGCGTGCAAGAACTGAGGTAGCAATCACGTTTGATGATACAGACCTCAAATGGGTGAAGTTCCCCAATGACGACTCGTTGGTCGTTACTCCCGTGATAGGAAATTCTGATGTGAAGTGAGTCTTGATAGACAATGGAGCTTCTATTGATATCCTCTTCCATGATATGTTTTTGAAGATGGGATACACTGAGTCCCAACCGATCCCTTCTAACATGCCCATATACGGGTTCAATGAAGTGGAGCCTAAGGTTGAAGAAATAATCCAGTTACTCATGACTAATGGTCAAGAGTCAAGAGAGGCCATACAGATGTTGAATTTCCAAGTCATCAGGGCTTCTTCCACCTATAATGTCATCCTAGGGAGGATAGGGCCTAAAATATTCTAAAAATGTGATACAACCCAGTTAGGGCCTAAAACCTAGTTTCAAATTGAATCACTTTTGGAAAGAAACGCAAGGGGCACATAGTTCTCATCAGGATAATGCATGAAAGTAGGCTTACATAACACTTAATTATTTTTCTTGGGTTTTTTTTAAATGAAAACATTTAATTCTTAAAACTTTGAAGAACCCAACAAAGAACATGCAACATATAGATATTTTTTAAAAAGAGTGACCCTGATTGCATTACCAATATATATCACCCTCCTAAATTTTTCAACCAAGTAAAGAAATTGTAACTTTTTGCACAAAGTTTAGGTATGTATAAATCAAGATACACTTATATATCTGCAAAAATTATATATGCAGTTCACATACATTAATACTACACCCATTTCTTTTCCTTCTATTTTTACAGAAGAATTGTTACTTGTTGCACCAATAGTTCTTAGCTCAGGTAGTGGAATAGACTCATCAACTTTGTTGAGGTTTGATTTAGATGCTTGAATGTGTAAACATTCTGTAGAAGTGCCTTCTTGTACAGTAGGCACTAACAGATCAACTGGAGTCGGTGCACTTTCCTCTACTGACTTAGCAGTATGGTCTGATTAAGGTACACTAGGAGTCTCGTATAGTTTCCTGAAAAATTCATCAGGAATCTTCTTGTGTAAGGCAAGTTTCTTCTTCCTATATTTGGAATTGGTAGCATTTATAGCTGTTTTTAGTGTCAAGTCAATAGCCTCAACTTCATACCAGCAGCTAATACAGCCATCTTTACTTACTATGTTGAACATGTTCTGAGACTCATCAGTGGTAAATTTGCATCTACTTGTATCCATTTTTGGCCCTTCGACGTCTACTCCGCCACTTGCATCCTTTGTGTTGGTTTTTTTGATAGGAGAGGGAGATATATATAATATTGGATGGAAACTTATTGTTTTATTCATCACAATGCTCTTTATATAGAGCTCATACAAATCACATAAGCACTATTAGTGCCACATAAGTAACCTACGAAGTTACAAATCTCCTCTAGTAAAATAGACACAAACACAATAAAATACGTTTATTTCTTGAGTTACAATTTTGAATCATAACTCCAACACTTCCTCTTGATTCGAAATTGTAAAATTTATTGAGAAATTTTAAACGACAATGTACATCCCATCATCATCCAAACATGGAGCACTTCTCTCCACAACCATGGACAACCATGGAGCACTTCTCTCTCACTCTCTCTCTCTCTCTCTCTATATATATATATATATATATATATATATATATATATATATATATATATATATATATATATATATATATATATATATATATATATATGCCTACTCCAATACAAACCTTCTTAGAATACAAACTACAAACCTTCACTAATATCTACAACAATAATCACTAATTTTATTTTTGATTGAAAATATTAAAATATCAACCCCACCCCACCCCAAACCTTCTTGTTTGTTTGTTTACTTTGTTTATTTTTAAAATGATATGTTATTTGTTAATAGTGCTGTAGGGTTTGTGCTACAACAACTCTTTCTCTCCTATGTATTTTACTTATACTAGCTTTATACCCGTGCCACGCACGGGTAACTTTATTAAAATTTTGTAGTATAATTTTGATTATAATTTTTTTTTCTTTGTAAAATAAATTTTATAACTTTTGAATTGTTTATTTTTACTTTTAATTATTGTAATGCATATGTGTTATATGATTTGTAGTACACATATGGTTTGTAGTATAAATTTATTTTTTTGTAAATGATTTTTCTATAATTTATATTTTAAAATTTAGGCTAACATATATTTTAGTATATCATAATTTTTTTTATTTTTTTATTTTATTAGATCACAAATTATATGCTTAAAACATATGGGTACTACATTCGTGTAATAATCTATTCCTTTTTATATTTTTGATTATGTAATCTAATAATTATTTAAAAAAATTAGATATTTTGTTATAGTGTTTTATTGTTTTTAAAGACATTTTTTAAACTTGATTGGAAATATGTGTGGTATAAAAGTTTTTATTTGTTTGAATATTGATTATATTTACATGTTAATTTTATATTTTTGACATGTGTGGTATTTATTATGTGTTTTTGTTTAGAGTAATCTTACGGATTTTTTGTATTATATTTAGATATTAATATAAATTTATTTTGTGAGTGTTTGGATTGCTTTCTAATTTAAAATATGTTCATTTATTGATTTGTGTTCATTTTTTTTAATTTCAAATTTTTCTTTGCAAAGTAAGAATTTGTTTATATATTGATTTATGCTCATATTTTTTAATTTAAATGTCAGCAACATATTTGTTGTCAAACCTAAAAATAGAATATTTAATGATTTTTATGAAAATAATTTTTTCAAAGCACTTTTATTTAGTAAACAATTGTTTTTTTTAATTATATTTTAAGGTTTAGCCTAACATATATTTTAATATTTTATATTTTTTGCGGTTTTTTCAATTTTATTAGAATATATATAACATATTTAGACACGTAGGAAATTATTGGTTTAACTTGTTGTGAACACAAATACATTTGTACTTTTTTTAATTAAATTTTGTACTATCTTATTTTTGTATTGTTTTAAATTTGTTTTAAATGCATTATATTAAGGTTTATTGTTGATTTTAATTTTCTAAAATTAGATTATTTTTTTTTGAATTGGCATTTGTTTTGTGGAATATATTTTGCTGAATTTTGGTGTCATTTCCAATTATGACATGTTTTATTGCCTTTTTATTATCTTGTTTTACCATATATTTTATTAAAGACTTTTTTTTTATTTGTAAATAATTTTAAATTCTTTTTTTTAAAAGTTATTTTTTGAATTGAAATTCTGATGGTATGCTTTATTTACTTGTTTATTATATATAAAGAATGAATTTGTGACTCATTTTTAATTATGCTTTTTTGCTATTTTATTCTTGTTTGTTATTTTAGAAATATATTTGTGTAAAACCTAAAATTAGAATCTTTAATGATTTTTATAAAAATAATGTTTTTCTTAAAACATTTTATTTGGTAAACAATTTTTTTTGAAAATTTTATTTTAAGGTTTAAACTAACATATGTTTTAATATGGGTGATGACCCTTTCTACCCCAAAATGGGGGGAGGGGTTACCAAAATACCCAGATCCAGAAAACCAAACCAAACCAAACATACCCAGTATATCCCGCTCAGAGCAGGATCTGGGGAGGGTAGGTTGTACGCAGACCATGCCCCCACTTTTTAGGGTAGGGAGGCTGTTTCCGTGAAGACCCTCGGCTAGGTGCACGACATATACGGTGTGTGCTATATACTAAGGAATCTAAAGGATATGCGACAAAGTACACAGCAATACCTGAGCCCATGGCTTTCTCCACGTGGGACTTACCTACCATGCCCCTAGATACCACCAAGCGAAGCTCCCTGTACCTGCACAATCGGGAAACATATGATAATAAAAAATAAATGAGACTGGAAAAAGATAGCGAAAAAAGCCAAACTCCTAAGATAAGGTCATCCGAGACAACCCAACTCTGAGGTTCTCCACTACAGAGCCGTCCCCTAGAAGAGAGTCCACCACTCTGATTTGCCGCCTCCACGAACACCTGTCAGCGGTCATGGTCTCACTTAGGTTCAAAGCCTTCAAATCCAACCTAAGTTGCTCTTCCCATGACCTCCTCGGTCTACCTCTCCTCCTCACCCCAACGACCGAAAGACTCTCGACCCTTCGCATTGGGGCTTCCGGCCGCCTCCTACGGACGTGGCCGAACCATCTCAACCTCCCTTCCCTAACTTTCGCAGAAAGAGGCGCCACTTCGAGGTCGGTCCTGAACACCCTATTAGGGATTCTATCTAGCATCGTGCGGCCACACGACCACCGCAACATCCTCATTTCAGCTGCTTCCAACGTGCTTTCGTGGGTCTTCTTCGCTGCCCAGCACTCAAAAGCATATAAGAACGCAGGCCGGATAGCCGCTCTATAGAATCTCCCTTTCAACTTTAAAGTAACTTTCTTGTCGCACATGACCCCTGAAGCTGCCCTCCACCTTAGCCACCCAGCATTGATACGATGCTTGACATCGTCTTCAACCTCACCTTCCTTCTGGATGATCGACCCCAGATACTTGAAGTTATCCGTACGCGGGACGATCTGATCTTCGATCTTAACCTCCACCCCATCGTCGATGGCCTCGCCACTGAAGTTGCACCAGAGATACTCGGTTTTAGTTCTACTCACCCGCAAGCCTTGTGGCTCCAAAGTAGATCTCCATAGTTCCAACTTCTCGTTGACCTCCCCCCTTGACTCCGCCAGATGGCCCTAAATACCCACGGGATACGCTATTGACAGAGTAGTAGTATCCTCATGTCACGTCACTGGGAGAGTAGTATCCTCATGTCACGCCACTGGGAGAGTAGTATTCTAGTATCCACCAGGTACTGTAGCATCAGATACGCATTTGTGTATGTAATGCGGATCATGAGACACGCATTCCTGAGAAGTGCATCTTAAGTCGTCATCGTCTTCTCAGGCGACTCGTCGGGATGACTGGCCGGGTGATTTTTTGCATTTTTTCATCTCCTTCGTTCTCCCACATCAATCATTTTCCCGTTGAGTTCTATATATCAAAATGAATCGCCTCAGCGTCCTCTATAACCCTATGCCATTAATTTTTCGATTATATTGCCTGAATTTAAACACCCAAATCGCACCTAATTTCCGACTTGTTCTCCGATCTGGTTCAAACACGCCCATACGGGGCCAGATTGCAACAACCCGATACATTAAAATGATGAGCAAAGTATGGCCATCAATTTTATGTGGTCGTATGGATCGGATATGGACGGAACGAAGGTAGGGGAGGGGGGGTACGATTCGCCGGCGGAGGGGAGGGGGAGAGCAGTCCAGCACTTAGAGAAAATTTTGGAAAAAATGAACTTGGGACACGCAGTTGCCAGTGGCGTGTCCCGTGGGTACTCAGGGCCACGACTTTGAAAACGGGTATTTCAGTCAGTTGACTCCCAAAATGTGGCATTTTGGGCAATTTCTCTTTTAATATTTCATAGCATAATTTTAGCTTTTAAATCAATATTCTGGCCCATAATATTTCATAGCAGAATTTTAGCTTTTAATTCAATATTCTGACCCAACTCTTTCTCTAATTCAACTCTTTCTCTGGCCCAATTCTAATTTCTAATAAAATTACCTTTTAATCCCTAACGACGCCAATTATATATAGGATATAATGTCTTTGAATTAACTATTATAATAGCCATGACGACCAAATCATACCATCAAAACCTTCTTAGACTAATTATATATAAAATAAGATATAATATTCACGGATTGTTTTATTAATCTTTTATAATAAATTTTTCATTATGATTTTTTTTGTTAAAAGTAGTGTTTATAACATTTTGAATTATTTTTTAATTTTTAATGATAATAAATTAATAATTTGCATGTATTTTGTACTTATATATATACTAAAACTATTAAGGAAAATATGTTAACTTATAATAATAGTTAATTAAGTTGATAATGAATATTTTATTAGTTTATTCTTTATTAATTTACTTTAAATTTTATTGTTGATAAAATTTAATATTTTTGTAATTTTTAAATTATTAAATTATTATAGGATCTTTGTGGTATTTAGAATCTCTATAAATTATTTTATTTTGGACTTTCTGATTGTTTTTTATTTATTTACAACTTTAGTACCGAACCTAAAACCTTTGCAAAATAATAAAATGTTAATTTATTGATTTGTGTTGACTTTCTTAGTATAAATTTTAAAAACATGTTTGTTGTAAAATCTAAAATCAAAATTTTTTTATGACATTTTTTTAAAATTAGGTTTTCTTGAAACACTATTTTGTGGTAAGGTTTTTTTAAAATTATATTTTAAACTTTAATCTAAATTATCTTTGTATTAATTTTTAGTTAACAATAATTTTCTCAACTTTAATTTTTACTGTTTTATAATGTGTTATTTTAGTGCATTCTATTATATTTAGATCCTCTATAAATTATTTTTTTTTGGATTTTCGGATTGTTTTTCATTTATTTACAATTTTAGTACCGAAACTAGAATCTTTGTAAAATAATAAATTTTTAATTTATTAATTTGTATTGACTTTGTTAGTATAAATTTTAAAAACATGTTTGTTGTAAAATTTAAAATAAAATTGTTTTATGACTTTTTTTAATAATTAGGTTTTCTTAAAAGAAAGAATGCCCGAAATACCCATTTTTTTGCCCCCCACTGTCCAAAATACCCACGGATCACGCCCATGGGTAAGGCGTAACCCACGTACACTATAGCAGCGCCGGCGACAAATCTCGATTTAGGGGTTTCCAATCTCGCGAATAAAACGGTATAAAACTGGTATAGATATGTAGAGGATGAAGAGACGATTCCAATTATGTGCATAACATGACTGGAAAAACACGGGAGGGAGGGGGATGAATGGAGGGAGAGAAAAATGAATCACCGGAATCGCGATTTTGAATGTAAGTAGCGAGATCTCGAAATCCTGCAAATGAAATGGTATGAAACTTGTATAAGATTGTAGAGGAGACGAAGGCGGTTCAATTGGTGTGTACTTTGTGACCGGACGACCACGAGAGAGGGGTGAACGAAGAGGACCAGTGAAGTCGCCGACGAGTGCTTCTCTCGCTTTTCTCTAGAGACGAAGAAGATAACGGATGCGCATTCGGAAGATGCATATTGTAAGATGCGCCTTCCTGAATGGCGCATCTAAGCCCACCTGCGCCTACGTGATTGGCGTATCCATGCATTACTCTCCCCCCATAGGTGTAACTCAATCAATACTACTATCCCAGAGGCATATCCCAACTCACGTACCTGTCAGACGCGTATCAAATTGGCATTTTGGATGCGCAACGCGAGTTTTGGGTATTTTGGTAAGTGGATACTAAAAAGTGGGTATTTTGGGCACTCACCCTTCTTAAAACACTATTTTGTAGTAAAGTTTTTTTATTTATATTTTAAACTTTAGTCTAAAATATCTTTATATGAATTTTAGTTAACAATAATTTTCTCAACTTTAATTTTTTTCCCGTTTTATCATGTGTTATTTTAGTGTATTCTTTTTTGATCTAGTTATTTGTTAAATTAAAAATACCATTAATTAATTAGTTGGTAGCAAAGTTTTAGCTGGTTTTTAAAACTCGTACTCTGACCCATTTCTAATTACTAATGAACTTACTTCCTGATACCTACTTACGCCAATTATATATTGAATATATTTCATATTGTTGGACCATAAAGTATATAAAATAAATGTTTTTATATTTAGTTTGTATTAGTAATAATTTACAAACATTATTGAGTTTGAAAACGTTTGAGTCCCATCCAGATCGGGCCCGAATAATGCCGTCCGGTTCGGACCTGATTGAAAGCCCTACATTTCCCGTCTCGAATGCCTAAAAAGAACCAAGATATTTTCCAAAAATCCGGCCTAACCACGCTTTAATCGAAAAGCCTGGCCTTTTTAAGGCCCGATCAAAGCAGGATCTGATAGGCTTTTTATGCATCTCTACTCTCTAGTCTTGTCAATGATAGAGAAACCATATATGTACATGGTATTGAATAATATTATAGTACAAGAGTATAAGATTTTATGGGATCTTCCTCTGATACTTTAAACTTTTAGATGAGCTAGATGATATTAGAGCTCGGTTTTGGACCGTCCACCCCCATTTATTTAATTACTTTCTGAATCAAGATTTCTAATACATTCAAGAAGAAATAAACCCCCATTTATTTAATTACTCTTTAAATCAAGACTTCACTAAAACATTCAGAAGAAATGATTTAAGAATATGGGATTGTTTAGTTATGATTTCATAAAATCCAACAAACCTTGTGATATATTCAACAAGGATATTAAAAGATTTATTAGCTTTTATGATTTACTGATATTTAACTAACTAAACTCTTTATATAGAGTTAATACTAGATAAACATGCATGATTAGTGCCCCATATAAATCCTAATCAATAACATACCTTTTACAATTAAGCAACATTAAAATTACAATCAAAAAATTAGTATCATTGTTACAATTTTGAATCAATATTCCAACACTAACATTTTATAAAATCCTTTAAAATATAGTGCATGGAATTTAAATTATTTTTTTAAATTTTATATACAAATTTTGATAAATTGGATGTCCCTATTAAATTGATATTATTGGATAGTAAGAACCACATGTCACATGTACATTAAGAGAAAGAGAATACATCCAAACAAATTTCCACCAAAACCTACTTTCAAATTCATTTACATTGATAAAATGATAAACATAATACCGTCGAAAATTGAGGAATATTAAAGAGTCACCAAGCTATTTTTAAAAATCTCAGGGACCCAACAAAAACATGAAAATAATGTTTAATCTGATATTAAAAATAAAAAAGTGAGTTTAGTTGTACACCAAATAGACATCACCCTCCTAATTTCTCAACCAAGATAATTAATAAAATTATGCCTTTCATACTTTTCCTATGGAATGCGATTCTCAGTAGAGACATTTTCATCAGATATTCTCACAGTTTCTCTCTTCCGCTTCCTTTGGAATGTGTATTAAAAAACTGCAGAGAAGAACAACCTTTACTTGTTGCATCAATGATTTTGAGCTCGGGCGGTAGAATAGGCTTATTATAATCACTAGTTTTACTGGTTTTTCCCCACTTTGGAGCCACAGAAGTAGGATCTTCACTAGGCTGATCAGTACCGTTCTGTACGGATTTAGGAGTAGGCTCTGACTGAGTTAAAACCGGAGTCTCATGTAGCTTCCGGAACAATCTTTCTGGAATTTTCTTGCTTGAGACGAACTTTTTCTTCCTGTACTTTGTGTTGATAGCAGTTTTAGCTGCTTTTAGTATCAAGTCAAAAGTCTGAACTTCATGCAAGCAGTTAACACAACCATATTCAATATTGCTCGCTATGTTGAACATCTTTGCAGCCTCATCAATGGTAGCTTTGCATGTGATTAAATCTTCTTCAACCTTTGTTGTTCCACTTGCATCATTTGGGTGTCTTGATAGACACAGCTCGATGTCCAAGATGTTCCTTTCACTCGAGTGAAGTCTATGTGTGCATCCATTTCTGTAGAATTTGTATTTCTTACTTTTCAGAAGTATAGAAGGTAATTCAGGCACGGGGCCGTACAAATTCCTTATCCGAATTGCTTCGAGGCACTCGGGGTAATCATCCCTCTGATTTAGATTTAAATTCTCCTTGTCAACAGCTACAGGAGAATCTTTCACAAATTGTAAGAGATTCGGAGATGTCATCTTTGCTTCACTGATCTGTAGATATGCTAACATTGTGTCAGTACTACAACATTGCATCATAAAGAGATCTCTATACATAAATTGAAAGCCGACATCACAGATAAATAGAAGAAGCTTAAAGTTAATTTAACCTTTCCACGGTACTTGAGCATGTCCTAAAGTTATGTTGAATGACAACTAAACATTCTAAAAATGTGATACAGCCCAGTTAGGGCCTAAAACCTAGTTTCAAATTCAATCACTTTTGGAAAAGAAACACAAGGGGCACAAAGTTCACGTCAGAATAATGCATGAAAGCAGGCTCACAGAACACTTAATTATTTTTCTTGGCCTTTTTTTTGAAAATGAAAACACTAAATTCTTAAAATTCAGGAGAACCCAACAAAGAACATGCAACATATAGATATTTTTTAAAAAGAGTGACCCTGATTGCATTACCAATATATATCACCCTCCTAAATTTTTTAACCAAGTAAACAAAATTGTAACTTTTTGCACAAAGTTTAATTATATATCGTCTATCGTAAAACGATCCTAAACACTTAGAAAAGAAGCTATATATATATATCTGCAAAAAAAACTATTCATGAGTTCACAAACATTATAACTTGCAGTTCATCCTCCAATCGTTGAGCTTTCGTGTCTGCAGCCAGTACTTTTGCATCTGCTTCTTTTGAAGCATCCAGCATCATATCAGTATAAGCCTTACGCAAGTCCTGTGACCTCTGCAAGTACAAAAAGAACAGTCACTTAAATAGTAAATAAACTTACGTAAAAAGTTTAACTAATTTTTTTCAATGAAAAGTCACAATTATAAAAACAAGAATTAGAAACAGTTGATAAAATCAGGGTAGTTAATGATGGTAATTCTGGCTGCTACGCTGTGGAATGTCCATTTGTTGACCAAGACCCTTACTTGAAATGTATGATATTCTTTTAGCTAGTGTGAGGAAGAGGGAATAGTGAAGTTGGATTAAGGAGATTGTAAATGTCTGTTATAAAGCTGTATTTAAGGTACTCTTGTACTCTTTCTGAAAAAACCCCTCAAATTCATAACTTAATATAGCCGTTGAAATTGTTTTCTTTTTGTGTGTCTTTTTCCTTCATAATATCCCATGCAGCCAGATATAGAAGGGTGAAAAACCAAAATACCCACCACTCCCAAAATACCCACCGGGGAAATAGCCGTCCTTTTTACCCACGGACCACGCATGTGTTACATGCGTACACAGTACACTGGTCTTCATAAAATGTAAAGGAGGTGCCACATGCGTATTTGAAATACGCATATTCAGGATGCGCATCCACTAATACGCATCAACCAGATGCGTATTCAAATCAGTGTTCATCGTCTTCGTCGATGGCGAGAGAGAGACGACTGGTAGAGATTCCGGCGATCGATTCGTTCACTATCATCCAAGCATCTTTCAGTCATGTAGCATACACCAAAATCATCACCATCTCACCTTCTACAAGCCTATACAGTTCGAATCTTGTTTGTTTTTCCGGATTCGAAAACCCTAGAACTCGCTTCCGATTCACTTTCCGATTGGTCTATTGTACGCCCCTGCTGGGCCAAAATCAATAACGGAACAAGGGAAAAGAGAGAGGGGGTTTGGTCTTCATTTGATGTTCCCAGTTGTTGTGTATGATGCCTGAAAGTGCTGGACGGGGGAGATGCGATTGGAGAGGCGATTAGAGCTCACCGGAACGCCGACTGTGTTTTGTGAAAAATGACGCATGATGACGTCATCACGCATCTCTTTGTTGCGTGTTACAGGATACGCAATTGCGTAATGCGTATATTCGGCTACGCATGCCCAGCATGCGTGGTTCGTGGTCAAAAAGGGCGTACAGTGAGAATACAAGTGGTGTATTTTGGGCATTTTTTCGATATAGAATAAAAATATTATATAGTAAATAATATACCATGTAAAAATGGAAACAAATTTAGTATTCTTTGGGTATATGTGTAAATGAGGAAATATTAATAGAATGTCAAAATTCTTTAACTTTTAAGTTGATGTTTTTGAACAAGAAAAAGTATAAGTTAAATTTTAATTTTCCTTTTCACATATACAATTAATCTTGTGTTGAATATTATTAATTATCTTTTCATATATGTCAATATGGTGAATTGTATTCCATTTTTGGACTTTACTTTTTGTGACCAGTTTGTATTTTCTTTAATTTTCTAATATTATAATTTTCAAAAAAGCTCATACTTATTACATAAATTATTATATCATTTTTACTTGATGTCCGAGATTATTTTGAAATAATTGAAAATATTATACTCATTAAAAAATGTCAAAATACCATATTTTTTTAGGCTCACCAACCTAATGGCCATGTTGCTTCCCATATATATATAAAAATGCGTTCCATCACAAATTCTTGGAATGGTATTCATTTTATTTTGAGTTAAATATAAAATATAAAAAAATATGCACATTTAAATAGTGTGGACACAAATATATTTTTAATTGAATATGAAATTTCAAAAAACAATACTTGAAATAAATCACATTTATTCCAAAAAACCAATAATACTTGAGTTTTCCTCATCTTATCAGTGCATTGACCATTATTTTTGCATGTTCACGAAACACCAATTATTCCACCAAACAGGTATAGATAGCATCATTTAAACACGAAAGTAATAGGCAGATATAAGATCAAAAGTAACCACATTTTAAAAGTTTTATTTCCTTTTAACAAAAGTCACAAGAACGCAATACACAATTAAAAAAAAAAAAAAATCATGTGGGGTAGTTAGTAAATAGTGGTTAAGGGTCGTTAGGTTATGGTAATGGCCTGGTTGCAGGATTTTATCCTCCATTTATCTTT
Organism: Saposhnikovia divaricata; assembly: GCA_036435485.1. Taxonomy (NCBI): domain Eukaryota; kingdom Viridiplantae; phylum Streptophyta; class Magnoliopsida; order Apiales; family Apiaceae; genus Saposhnikovia; species Saposhnikovia divaricata. The sequence goes on along the minus strand of CM071594.1, from coordinate 245,275,517 downwards.
TTTTTTAGGGCATCCTCTATTTATCTAGTCTATATTTATAGACATGTAAATGATCCCCCGTAATTTAGGTTATATTTATTTAATATCAAATCTCACTAAATTAATCAAAGATGGTTAAAAATGAACATGATCATATATGATTTATCAAAATCTTTAACAGCAGCAAGAATGATCGACTCAAGAACTTGGACTAGACTAGAAATGTAGAAAAAGCCCTGGCCCAAGCGTGGTCAAAGACCCGTCCAGGGCGGGATTAGGGCTAGGGCTATAAATTGGCTATAAATTGATCACGATTATTCGGTATCTCGATTTATATCCGATTTGAAAATATGATACACGCTTAGATTTAATTCTTAAATAATCCAAATTTGAAGGCCGAAAATTAAATTCGGATAAAATATGATCCCGTATATGAGCACCCATATACCCGCTCAGATTAAGTCTCATATGATTCTCAATAAAATGATCTTACGCGAATATGATTCATGATCCATATTCAGTTTAAACCGAAATATGAAACATATTTTTAATTAATTACATTTCTAGTTAAATAGCATATTAAAATTCCTTAATATCTACTCAGCTCCACGACCTGATTTTGTAAGAGTTCCAATTCCAAACTCAACTGAAGAAGTGAAAATTGAAATTCAATATGGTGAGTTACCATACTCTTGTAGTCTTTGTCAAGCCTTTGGTCACTCTTTGGCCAGGTGTAATAATAATCCTGAAAGAGTCAGTAAGAAACCTAGAAGGGATCAACGTAGGGATGGGGCTGCTGGTTCGACTAGTTCCCCTGTTTCACCTACTAAGAATGATTATCTAAATAACATGGAGATGGTTCCTTATACCATTGGCAAATTATGCGGTTGTGATGTAGTAATGGATGAAGATGCCATATTAAAGGAGCTGGATAAAGAGAATGGAATGTTAGAAAAAGATTTCGGAAATGAATTGAATAAAGGTGATGACAGTTTGGAGGAATTTGATAAAATTCCAGGGAGCTCAGATCATATGTATGAGGGTCGTCAGGCTAATGATATGTTGCCTATCGCTACTGATAATGGTCCTGGGTTTCTCAGAAATCTTGTTGTCGATTTTACTGACCCAAGTTACAAGTCTCCTGGACAAAGGAAACGTAGTCAATCTCCAACCAAATCATTGGTTATTAGCCAGTCATCTAAAGTTAATAGCAGAAAAAAACACGTTGATGAAGATGGTTTTACTCACGTTCCAACAAAGAGAAGCAGCAGGTTGGCTGGTACGCCAACAACACTTCATCGTCTTGAATGAATTTTGCAGTTTGGAATGTTAGAGGCCTCAATAAGAGTACTCACCAAGATGAGGTAGTTCATTTTATTTCCACTAATAAAATTACTTTTATGTGTTTAGTTGAAACTAAAGTTAGAGTTCAGAATTCGCTTGCTATCTCCAATCGAATTAACAAGAAATGGAATTGGATTTTTAATTATGATGAGCATGAGTATGGTCGTGTTTGGGTTGGTTGGGACCCATCAGTCTGGTCAGTTAAAGCAATGTCTAAGTCTTCCCAACAAGTTACTTGTTCTGTTAACTTTCTGGAGAAACAAATTTCCTTCAGTGTAACGTTTGTATATGCTTTGAATAAACCTCAAGAAAGAGAACCTCTGTGGGCAGACATCGAGCGCCTTCGTCAGTCTATTTCTGGGCCGTGGTGTGTAAATGGTGATTTTAATTGCATACTTTCTCTGAATGAAGTAAAAGGGGGATGTGAGCATTGGACGCCTGGAATGCAATCCTTTCTCGATTGTGTTTCTAATTCTGCTCTTGGTCATATTAAAACTGTCGGTCCATTGTTCACTTGGACTAACAAAAGGTTTGCTCTTATTCAAAAATGATTGGATCGAATGCTTGGTAACAAGGATTGGTTTAATGTTTTTAGTGAAGCTTCAGTCATGGTGAAAAATAGAGGTATTATGGATCACTGTCCGCTTATTTGTTCAATTCCAATGCAACTAGAGAGAATCTCCAAACCTTTTCAATTTTTCAACTTCATGATTGACATTGACGGTTTTCAGGAAGCAGTTTCCAAAGCATGGGAGAGTAGTTGGTACGGAGATCCAATGGCAATCTTATTTCGTAGGCTTAAAGAAGTTAAAAAATCTTTATCTTCCCTTAACAAGAAGCATGGTGATGTTCACAGTAATGTCGTTTTGGCTCGTGCTACTCTGTCGAATTTGCAGGACCATTTAATCTCTGATTGTGATAATCAAGATCTTTTAATGCTCGAGTCTCAGGCATGTGGTAATCTAGAAAAGGCTCTGCTCGAGGAGGAGCGGTATTTACTTCAAAAATCGAGGGTGAACTGGCTTACTATTGGTGACGGTAACAACAGATTTTTCTTCAATAAAATCAAGGCTAATTGGAATGTTAATAAGATGCTTGTTATTGAAAACAAGGATGGGGATATGGTTACAGGTCATAAAAATGTTTCGAAAGTTGCAGTTGACTACTTTTCTAACACCCTGGGTACCTCTGCTGATCTGCACTTCTGTGATTTTGCTACTCTAGACTGCGCATCGATTTCCCCTGCTCAGGCTCTATTACTTGAAGCACCTGTCAATAATGAGTTAATTTTAGCAACTTTAAAGGCTATGAAAAGGAATAAAGCTCCAGGTCCGGACGGGTTTACGGTGGAATTTTTCTTGGCAGCTTGGGACATAGTTGGTGCCACCTTTTGTGATGCAGTCAAGAGTTTTTTTGTAGATGTCTCCTTATATAAGCCGATAAATGCTACTAGTACTGCTTTAATTCCGAAGGTATCCACCCCCTCCACTATGCTTGACTACAGGCCTATTTCCCTATGCTCTATTCCTTACAAATGTATTGCAAAAATTCTTGCATCTCGCCTCAAAGTAGTCATGCCCAGTATCATTGACATCTCTCAATCTGCTTTCATTCCGGGACGTAATATTTCTGATAATATTCTAATGGCACAAAAGATTTTTATAGGTTATCATAGAGATAGTGGTGTTCCAAAATGTGCTTTGAAGCTTGATCTTCACAAGGCTTTCGATTCATTGAATTGGAACTTCATCTTAGGCGCATTGCGTAAGTTGAATTTTCCAACTAAATTCATAAATTAGATCCAGTTATGCATCTCTACCACTACATTCTCTGTTAAGGTGAATGGATCACTGTGTGGGTTTTTCGAAGGAAAAAAGGGAATTCGGCAGGGGGATCCTATTTCTCCCTATATCTTCTCCATTGCTATGACTGTTTTGTCATCAATGCTTGCCAACTCATCTCCTAATTTTAAATACCATTGGAAGTGTAAATACTTGAAGCTTACGCACCTTCTTTATGCTGATGATGTGCTTCTGTTTTCCAACGGTGATAAGGACTCTGTTACTCACCTCATGAATTGTATTTCTCGGTTTTCCTCTACTAGTGGGTTGAATCCAAGCATTGCGAAGAGCACAGTTGTTTTTGGAAATTGTGATGTTGATTTGATCAGATGGTTCGATTCCTCGTATGGTATACCACATGGAAATCTTCCTGTGCGTTTTCTAGGGGTTCCTTTAATTTCATCGCGATTGAGTCATAATGACTGCCTTCCGCTTCTAGATAGGATTACTTCAAGGATTTCTTGCTGGACTACTATGTTGCTTTCACTTGCTGGTCGTGTTCAATTCATAAGGTCTGTTCTCACAGCTGTTCAATCTTTTTGGACTAATCACTTCGTTCTTCCTACATCTGTTCATGGCAGGCTCCAAACAATTTTCACTCGTTTCTTATGGAAAGGTGATGCTATTTCTAAAGGAGGAGCCAAGGTTAGTTAGGACACCATTTGCTTGCCCGTTACTGAAGGTGGCTTGGGTCTCAAGTCTCAAGCAATCTAAGCAATGGAATCAAGCACAGATACTACATCATTTATGTAGAATTGTTTATAAGAGTAAGGCCTTGTGGCCTACATGGGTTAATACTACTCTGCTGAAAAAGAATCATTTCTGGAATATGCAGATGCCAAATGACTGCTCTTGGATTTTTCGTAACGTTCTTAAGTTACGTTCTACGGCGCTTCAATTCATCTCTTTCAAACTTGGGAATGGCATGGACACCTTACTTTGGTTCGATCCTTGGTGGGCTGCTAAGTGCCTGGCAAAAAGCAAACATGATCCTATTATTTCTCAAGCTAATGCAGCTCCTGACGCCTTTTTGCATTCTCTAATTCATTCAGGAGCTTGGGTGTTACCTCAACCATCGAACAGAATCCATCACCTCAATCCAGGATTGGTTCATTGGATTCAGCAATTTAGTTACCCTCCTTTTGATCTCAATGCTTCGGATTCTATTCTTTGGAACAGTTTGCCTCTCCGAAAATTAAAGACCTGGAATATTTGGGACTCCATTAGAGTATCTTCTTCTGCAGTTGCTTGGAGTAAGTGTATTTGTCATAGGCTTAGAGTGCTTCGATACGCTCATCATGAGTGGATTTTATGCCATGGACGTCCTCCCACTATGCATAGACTATCTTCTTTTGGTCTTGAAGTTTCTCAGTTTTGTATTTTGTGTATAGGGGGTACCGAAACTGACTCCCAGCTATTCGTAGAGTGCCCTTATAGTAGCTTTATTCTTTCCAAATTGGCTGGTTTGCTTAAGGTTGATTTCGATGGTGTAACTTGGCCAGAAGTATTGATATCACTGGGAGGGATATCTGATCACATTCATCGGAACATGGCTTTCCTTGTGGCTCAGATTTTCTCATACCATGTTTGGAGAGAAAGAAACGCAAGGTTACATGATTCAGGCGTCTTGGGTCCAAACATGTTGATTCAGGGTATTATGATGGATCTTAAGGCTAGGCTTCTTGGTTCGGACTAGTTTCTCAAATATGCTAATTTAGATTTGTATAGGTGGTTATATATTTGATTTGTTAGGGCTCTTTGTCTTGAGGTTTTTTCTATCTCCAATCTAGCTATGTTTAGATTGGTTGTAGTTTGTTCTCTCTTTGCCATGGCTTAGAGCAAGGGTTTATCCCTTTTTTCTTATATAAAAATTAATTTAGAAAAAAAAAACTTTAAATTTTCATAAAATACGAGTCATTGAACTAATTAATTATCATCATATACTTAATAAATCATTTATTTAAGTTTTCAATTCGTGATTATAATATGTTTTATAATATTATATTTATTTTTGGAATAAATGATTATTTATATAGTTCAAATAAAAACCAAACACTATTTTTAGTGGATCATTTTTGGCTCGTATTCGATGGATCACAAAATATCCTGTTAGAACAAGGAATATACGATACAACTGGCTCATATTTGGTTCAAATTCGAACCTCAATATCCGGAAACGGTTTAAATCCGAATATAATGATCTCAGGCCCAAATTTGGTCATGATAAAAGTAATTAAAATGATCGGATACTTGAGTAAAAGAGTGTCCTGTTTTACCCATATCATTTTACACCCCTACTAATTAGGGCCTTCAACCGGACCTATATTTTTAGCCAAAGCTAGGCCGTTCCCGGCCTGGCAAAAACCCGAACTTGACCCTTTCTTTTGAAAAGACCGGGCTTAGGCCTGGCCTGAATATATGCCCTACTAAAGTCCAATTTAAACCCGGGTAGAGTAGGACTTTTATTATATATTTGCATATATATTTATGTATTTTCACTTGTTACAAATAAAAATACTTTAAACACAAATATATTTACATGTTTATGAATAAAAATAATTTTATACACTTAGGTTTATCGTACATGAATCAAATATATATCTAGTTAGTATATGGATAATCGATTGATTTATCATTGAATCAATAAAACAAATGAACAATTATTAATATTCACGTTGTTGGACCATAAAGTATATAAAATAAATGTTTTTATATTTAGTTTGTATTAGTAATAATTTACAAACATTATTGAGTTTGAAAAATTTTTCGTCCGATCCAGATCGGTCCTGATTAATGCCCTGCCGGGCCGATTCGGTCCCGATTAAAAGCCTATAAAGCCCGTCTCGAATGCCTAAAAAGGCCAAGGTATTTTCCAAAAATCTGGTCGGGCCCTGACTAGGCTTTGACCAAAAAGCCCGGCCTTTTTAAGGCCCGGTCCGATGAGCTTTTTATCCATCTCTACTCTCTAGTCTTGACAATGATAGAGAAACCATATAAGTACGTGGGTCTTCGGTGAAGTTGCACCTGCTATTAAAAGTTAGACAGGCACTGTTATCAGTTAGCGGGGAGCCATGCAATGGTTTCTCCCTTATTGAGACAGAGTCCTTAAGTCGGTAGGAAAATTCGACAATGAGTTTGGAACTTCTGAATCTACATTCACGATCATAAACTCTGGTTTGACTGTCCTTTTCAACCATCTTTGTTTAACTAGATGGAGGAATACAAGCCTCATATGTGCACACGTACAGTGGAGGATAGTTGTGATACATAATCAATTATAACAGCTTGCAACATCATTTCACATTACTTGAAATATTTTTAAGGTACTCTTTCTACAAACACTCTTTGAATCAAGACTTCACTATAATACATTCAAGAAGAAATGATTTTAAATTTTAATAATATGGGATTATTAAGTTATGATTTTATTGAGGGTTGAACCCTCTAGGAACAGGAATTTAAACGAGACTCCAAGAAGCTGAAAAAGAAAGATTTTTAGGGGACGGATCCCCAATCATACGCACGATTTTGCACATAATCGCTAACAGACTAGCATGATCTCTACCACGGTGTTTTCACCATTAAAAATTCAAAAACCAAGTAATGGACTCCCACCCCCAACAAGGGTATGATTCTTCCCATATTTGAGGCTTGGAACCTCCATATGTATCAAGGGGAAGAAGTCTTGATTGTGCACTAAGACGATGAACGAGTAAACGGAATGATGATCCATTCCCCTTGACTTCCATTTATGGAATGACTCCCTCAGATACGCATCTCCAAGGGAAGATCCCGAAGGGGTTATCCAAAATGCACTAATCCAATGAATGAATCTTTCAGGGATTAACTAAATCGAATCTCCGAGGAAGCTTTAAAGGTTCCAAACTTGAATGGTAGAATGACTATGATAGCCCTATAACAAGGAGCCACGAAGGTCTTTTTCAAGAAGTTATTGGCTAAACAACCTCTGAAGAGCATGGCTGAACTCCAAAAGAGGGCTGGAAAGTACATAAAAGCTGGAGAAAGCATGAAGTAAGGAGAAGCCACGGTTGGTGGTAGTAGAAACAACGGGAATAGCAATAACGTTAGAAAGCAAAAGACAGAGCAGGAGTATGACTTCTAAGAACAATCAGTGGCCGAGGTTCACCGAGTATGCAAGATTGAACAATCCGAAGAGGCAAATCCTCCTAGACATTGAGAAATACAAGGATTTCCGATGGCCGAAGCCACTAAGGACTGATCTTGAAAAGAGAAACAAGAATCAGTATTATAGATTCCATTAAAATGTGGCTATTGACATTGACGATTATAGGCTGCTTATAGATAAAATTGAGCACCTGATCTGAAGAGAGAAACTGATCAAGTTCTGCAAAGATGGAAATCGAAATAATCCTTGACGAAATTATAATAAAAGGGATGATGATCGTGATCGCAACCCATAGCCCCGAGGACCTGTAAATCAACATGATCCCCGAAGGCCCGACGGTGGCTGAGATGACAAGGAACTCTCAGAAAGCATATGCCCGAGAGCTGATGCATATTGTTGGAGAGGTACCCAAGCGTGCAAGAACTGAGGTAGCAATCACGTTTGATGATACAGACCTCAAATGGGTGAAGTTCCCCAATGACAACTCGTTGGTCGTTACTCCCGTGATAGGAAATTCTGATGTGAAGTGAGTCTTGATAGACAATGGAGCTTCTATTGATATCCTCTTCCATGATATGTTTTTGAAGATGGGATACACTGAGTCCCAACCGATCCCTTCTAACATGCCCATATACGGGTTCAATGAAGTGGAGCCTAAGGTTGAAGAAATAATCCAGTTACTCATGACTAATGGTCAAGAGTCAAGAGAGGCCATACAGATGTTGAATTTCCAAGTCATCAGGGCTTCTTCCACCTATAATGTCATCCTAGGGAGGATAGGGCCTAAAATATTCTAAAAATGTGATACAACCCAGTTAGGGCCTAAAACCTAGTTTCAAATTGAATCACTTTTGGAAAGAAACGCAAGGGGCACATAGTTCTCATCAGGATAATGCATGAAAGTAGGCTTACATAACACTTAATTATTTTTCTTGGGTTTTTTTTAAATGAAAACATTTAATTCTTAAAACTTTGAAGAACCCAACAAAGAACATGCAACATATAGATATTTTTTAAAAAGAGTGACCCTGATTGCATTACCAATATATATCACCCTCCTAAATTTTTCAACCAAGTAAAGAAATTGTAACTTTTTGCACAAAGTTTAGGTATGTATAAATCAAGATACACTTATATATCTGCAAAAATTATATATGCAGTTCACATACATTAATACTACACCAATTTCTTTTCCTTCTATTTTTACAGAAGAATTGTTACTTGTTGCACCAATAGTTCTTAGCTCAGGTAGTGGAATAGACTCATCAACTTTGTTGAGGTTTGATTTAGATGCTTGAATGTGTAAACATTCTGTAGAAGTGCCTTCTTGTACAGTAGGCACTAACAGATCAACTGGAGTCGGTGCACTTTCCTCTACTGACTTAGCAGTATGGTCTGATTAAGGTACACTAGGAGTCTCGTATAGTTTCCTGAAAAATTCATCAGGAATCTTCATGTGTAAGGCAAGTTTCTTCTTCCTATATTTGGAATTGGTAGCATTTATAGCTGTTTTTAGTGTCAAGTCAATAGCCTCAACTTCATACCAGCAGCTAATACAGCCATCTTTGCTTACTATGTTGAACATGTTCTGAGACTCATCAGTGGTAAATTTGCATCTACTTGTATCCATTTTTGGCCCTTCGACGTCTACTCCGCCACTTGCATCCTTTGTGTTGGTTTTTTTGATAGGAGAGGGAGATATATATAATATTGGATGGAAACTTATTGTTTTATTCATCACAATGCTCTTTATATAGAGCTCATACAAATCACATAAGCACTATTAGTGCCACATAAGTAACCTATGAAGTTACAAATCTCCTCTAGTAAAATAGACACAAACACAATAAAATACGTTTATTTCTTGAGTTACAATTTTGAATCATAACTCCAACACTTCCTCTTGATTCGAAATTGTAAAATTTATTGAGAAATTTTAAATGACAATGTACATCCCATCATCATCCAAACATGGAGCACTTCTCTCCACAACCATGGACAACCATGGAGCACTTCTCTCTCACTCTCTCTCTCTCTCTCTCTCTCTCTATATATATATATATATATATATATATATATATATATGGCTACTCCAATACAAACCTTCTTAGAATACAAACTACAAACCTTCACTAATATCTACAACAATAATCACTAATTTTATTTTTGATTGAAAATATTAAAATATCAACCCCACCCCACCCCAAATCACTAAAATACATTCTCGAAACCATTAATTTTAACAACCCCACCACCACCCCCCACCATCGCCACCAACACCACCAGATCTACAAACACAAAGCGTCACACACACAAATCACAAATCATCAAACACAAACTCAAATCGTCACAAATCATCGATCAAATTGCCACCGGTTAACGGTGCTTCACACCTTCTTGTACGGCGCTTCGCTCCTTTATCATTCTAAAACTGTAAGGAATGCCAATCAATGGTAAAGGCAATAGACGATTGACAGGTGTGTCCAGGGCCTTCGGCCCTCATGACTACCAATCGATGCCGCCTGCAGTGCCATTTGCAGAATTAGGGTTCTTGATAAAAATTAGGGCTTTTTGATTTTGTAATCGTACAGTTGTTTTGATGCTTTGTATAGCTTTATATGATTGTCTAGAGTCGAATTACATGTTTAATTGCAAGGTCTGTATTCAAAATTGGGTAAATCGATTAAAGGTTTTATGTCGTTTTTAAGTTCAATTGTTTTGGATTATTGTGTAAATGTTCAGTTAATTGGTTATGGGGAACAGATTTGTGGTGATTTAAGCTTTGTTTTGCCATCAAAATCATCGAATTTGGTTTCGATTTTGTGAAAATTGATTATATGCCGGAAAAACCGACGATTCTGGCGAGTTTTGGTCGTGTTTTTGTTGTTACTGATGGCATGGTTGAGTTTGTCGTGAAATTTTACTCAATATCCATATATCACACGCTTAATTTGGTTAAGTTATGTGAAAGTTATGGTTGTCGGAAAATTTCCAGATTCCGGCGAATCTCCATTAAAGCTGGCATGAAGCATTCAAGCTCAAGAACACCCTTCGTTTTCCGGTGGTGGGGGTAGGTGGTGGGGACAGGTGGTGGGGTGGTGATGTTGGCGGCGTGGTGATGGTGGCGGCGAGGTGGTGATGGTGGCGGGGTGGGGGTGGAAAGGGGCTGGAGGGTTTTAATTTTATTAATTTTAGTTTTTTTTAATTGAAGATAAAAATAGTGATTTTAATTGTACAAATTAGTGATGGTTTGTAGTTCTCATTTTAAGAGTGGTTTGTATTTGATCATTTGCCTATATATATATATATATATAGGGATAGGCTCACAAGAAAACCTTCATCTCTAAGAAAACTTAGGTTACTAATCTAAGCCATTGATCGGCCAATGAATATATGGTCAAGATTAAATGTGTATGAATTTCAAACCAATGCATATTTGGCAGGTAATTACAACATTTTCTTTAATTAATACATTCAAACAATTTTGGTAGGTAACCAATTCCACAATTTTATTAAGTAATCAATACCTAATTTGTAATTATTGTCTTGGTTTCCTTTTAAATAATTGATTCTACCGTTTTATAATTGAACAAAATGTTTAATCATAACATAAGTAAAACTAACAATTGCGTTTTGTAGAACGATTAGTATAAATTTATTATTATTATTATTATTATTATTATTATTATTATTATTATTATTATTATTATTATATAAAATAAACTACACTGAATCTTACCTTAAAAGTTTATAGAACACTTATAAGAACACTTAACAGAACACTTATGAGAAGTTAACTAATTTTATATAATATCATCAATATTTTATTATGATATGATAAATAAATTACATTGAATCTTATTTTAAAATAATTCATAGAACACGAGAACACTTATAAGATCTTATTAAGTGTTTCCATAAATAAAATAAAATTATTTAAGATTTTATTAAGTGTTCTTTAGTACACCTACTAGATTTAAGTTAAAGATAAAGAACACCTAGTAGAACACTTATGAGATTCTTACTAATTTTATATAATTTTATTAATATTTTATTATAAATGATAAAATAAATTACATTGATTCTTATTTTAAAATAATTCATAGAACACTTATGAGAACACTTATAAGATCTTATTAAGTGTTTCCAACAGAAAATAAAATTATTTTAAATTTAATTAAGTGTTCTTTAGTAAAATTATATAGAACACCTACTAGATTTAAGTTAAAGATAGAGAACACCTAGTAGAATTAGTAGAACACCTAGTAGAACACTTATTGTAATTAGCAGAATACTTAATAGAATTGTAATTTTATTATTTTAAAAAATTATTATATTAAATCTTGTTAAAAAAATAATTAAATGATAAATTTTATTCAAAAAGTACTAGTGACATAATAGAACATCTAATCGAACACCTACTACTAGCGTATATATAGAATCTTTTTCTAATCAATGAAATATTTAATGAAATATTTATTTAATTTAAGCTAAAGATAGAGAATACCTAATCGAACACCTAATTTATTAGTAGAATACTTAATTGAATTGTAAATTTATTTTATTAAAATTAAATATATTAATCCTACCACAAAATAATTAAAGAATTATTTACATTATAAAAGTATCCGTGAAACATTTTTTATATTTTTAATTGAATATGTAGAACAGTAGAACACCTACAAGAATATATCTATAAATTGAATATTTTTCTAATCAATGAAGTATTTAATGAAATAATTAATGTGATTTTAGCTAAAGATCGACAACACCTAATAGAATTCTAATTTTATTATTTAACAAATTTAATTATATTAAATATTGTTAAAAATAATTACAAAAATATCTACAAAAATATGTAATATAATATATTATTATATTATTTAAACTTAAACTAATTTTATAAAAATTAATGAAATATTTGATAGAATCTTTGTACATTTTATAAATTCAAAATAATAAACAAGATCTCATTAGATATTAGAGTATATCTTGAATTAAATGCCATTATACAATTTCCATTATTGAATATTGACTTAAATGAATTAAATGATTTGAATTAGATAATTACCTTATTTATATTTGTATTTATCATTATAATCAAATTCTATATTATAGTAATGAATGGTATAGATTTAGTTCTCCAAGTTTTTCATCAAACAAGGTTTTCTTTAGATCCTTACTCATATATATATATATATATATATATATATATATATATATGCCATTGGTACATGAAGAACACTCTTATATAAAGAACAATAAAAAACATCATAGAATCTTACATAAAATCGCATTTATATTCTAATTTTCATATCAAAAATGATGTTTTATGAATAAAAATAGAATCTAACAAAAAATTAGGATCAAATATAACATGATTACACATATTTTTATTGTTACAAAAATATATATAAGATTCTATACTGGATTCCATGTAACATTTGATTTTTAAATTTAGATGAGATTCTATGTTAGATTCGATATGTTAGGTTTAATTGTCGTTAAAATTTGTGATTCTAATCATAACAAATCAATTTTTTATGAAAAATAAAGTTTGATAATGGTGTTCCTTATTATTCTTTATATAAGGTGTTCTTTCTAGAATGCAATATATATATATATATATATATATATATATATAAGATTTTACACGTTCGATTTAATAATTGTACTCTATCTTGAATTCTTAAAATTTGATTTGGACGATTACAACCCACGTGAAACTAATAAAATAATTTTTAATTTAGTGATAGTTTAATGAAAAAATTTCTAATTAAATCTACGCAGAAACAAAAAGAGAAGAAATTGACGATTTGTTACGTTGAAAATTCTATTTGATTTATGAATTGGGTTAAATATCTTGTTGGTCACTGAAGTCGGCCAAATGTATCAAGATGGTCACTGAACTGAAATTCGACTCAAACAGGTCACTGAAGTCAGCCTAATGTATCAAGTCAGCCTAAGTCTTTGTTTTTTTGACGGAAACAGACTGCAGATTGACATAAACGCTTATAACTGCAGATTCACTTAACATTTAAAAAATCCGAGACCATATTTGTGTTACCCAGATTATTCTCTTCAAAATAGATACAATATTGATAAGTTTTATTTCAGTTTTTGAAGAAGAACAATTCTAGTTCTTGAATTTTCTTTTTCGATTCATATAAATCTAGAGCTCATAATGAAAATCTAAACAAGTTTTATGAGACCCATAGCATCTAGATTAACACACTTTAATTTCACAAAATTTGGTGGAGATTTTTCGGACAAAATTTTGTGGACAGTAATTTCCGTCAAAGAAATGATCAACTTGATAATCCTGGCTGACTTCAGTGACCTGATTGATACCGTTTTGAATTTAGTGACCAACTTGATACATTAGGCTGACTTCAGTGACCAACAAGATACTTAACCCTTTATGAATTCAACTTATAATTTGTTGTGATTAACAAAATACCCTTGTAATTATTTGAAGATAGTTCTACTAACAACCAAATACAATTTTAATTATAAGTGTAAGAGGAATTTTGTCCAAAACTTTGATAATCGGTAGTCTGGTCGTCCGTACGACAAAGATCTTAAAATAAATCGATGAAAACCGTTGGATCTAGCATAAAAAATATTTAATATTTTAGTATGTTATAAGCTAAAAAGTGTATTTATATTGAAATACGAAAATGTATATGTCAATGATTTAAATCATATATAATTACGTTTTCTACAATGAATAACATTATCAATGTAGGACTTCTACATTGAATAGGATTAATGTAAAAATTCGTAATTATATTTTCTCTTGAGATTCTGAGTGTTTCCATTTAAATAAAATTATTAAATCATCACTAAATTGAATATAATTTTATGAGGTTCGCGTGGATTGTAAAATCATCCAAATCCGATTTCTATATCTCAAGATAGAACCCAAATAGTAAATATGAATTTTTTAATACTAATAAAAAAATAAATGTAATTCAATTATAAGACAACTTTTTTTAATTATATCTTTTTTGGATTATAATTTTCTTTTTAAAATTCAATTATAATACAACCTTTTTTAATTATTTCCTTTTTAGATTATAATTTTTTTAAAAAATTCACTTCTATTGCAACCTTTTCTAATTATATCCTTTTTAGATTATAATTCTCTTTTTAATGTGATCAAATCTTAATCGTCTATTTTTAATCCAACGGATCATATGCTTTTGGTGGTACAGAGATCAGACCAAAAATTTGGATAAGATCCCTCTTATGCTTATTATATATAAGGATATAATTATATGGGTAATATGTTCCTATAGTTAACTTTAGGAAATTTTCCTAAAGTTAACCATTAAGATTGTGACACATATGCACAATCAATAATGCCCCTGCGGGGCCCTTCTAAATAAATAAAAAAAATTCATCAAAACTACGTAGTTTTGATAACTTAACTTTAGGAAATTCCCTACAGTTAACTGTAGGACCATTTTTCTCTAATTATATATAAGGATATTATATATATATATATATATATATATATATATATATATATATATATATATATATATATATATATATATATATATATATATATATATATATATATATATATAGGCTTTTGCTCAAATACAAACCAATCCTTAAATACAAACTACAAACTAACAATAGATTAATTATATTTCATTTATTCTAAGGTTCCCGCCAAGGGTAACTTCACAAAAAATGCTTAAAATAATTGGCTCTATCCAACAAAAAAAAAAAAAAAACTTGTCGTGGAAATGCGAAGCATTTAAGACAGTAAACGGATGAGTTAGGTAGTCATGAGGGCCGCAGGCCCTCGACACACCCGTCAATCGTCTATTCCCTTTACCATTGATTGTCATTCCTTACAACTTTAGAATGATAAAGGCGCGAAGCGCCGTACAAGAAGGTGCGAAACACCGTTAACCAGTGAAATCCACTGCCACGTCATCACGTGAACAATGATTTTTTTTTTTGCTGAATGGAGCCAATTATTTTAAACACTTTTTGTATTGGGGTACCCTAGTTTGATCATTAGATTAGCATGAAATATTAAATTAGTGTTTAGTTTGTAGTTTGTAGTTAATTTTAGTTTGTATTAGAGTAGGACCCTATATATATATATAATATTGGATGTAAGCTTATTATTTTATTCATCACAATGCTCTTTATATAGAGCTCCTACAAATCACATAAACACTATTAGTGCCACCTAAATAGCCTAGGAAGTTACATTTATTTCTTGAGTTACAATTTTGAATCATAACTCCAACACTTTGGTGCTAGAGAAATTTCACTCTCCAAGATTTTCCTTTTTATGTGTGTAAATTCTCTGTGTAGATCCATTTCTGTAAAATTTGTCTTTCTTACTTGTATGGAGTATAGAAGGTAATTCAGGTGTGGCGCCTACAAATTCCTCATTTGAATCGCTTCGTCAGAGCAGTTTAGATATCCGGTCCCCTGATTAAGATATAAATTCTCCTTTTTAGAGCATTCACGTCCCATCCCCATCCCCAACCCCAAAAACTTACTAAAAATAGTAAATCCCCAAATAAAAATAGTAAATCCCCAAAATTATCAAAAAGTTTCTACATTCCATTCCCCATTTTCCATTCCCCTATCCCTATATTCTTTTTTATATTACTTCTTTCTCTCTCTTTCACTTACAATTTTAACTACCAAAACTCACCCACTACAATTAAATATATTTAAAAGAGGAGAGAGGTGATTTGGGGTTCAAAATAGTAGTCCCCAAATATGGGGATTCAAAACTTGTCCCCAAAATTAATCCCTAAAATGGGGAATGGGATGGAAGCCTTTTTTTGCATAAAACCTAAATATTTCCCTAAATATTTGGGGATAGGGTCTTGGACGTGGATGCTCTTAAAAGCTACAAGAGAATCTTTCTCTAATTCAAAAAAATGGCATGGAAGTGACTGAGACTGTCTATTATCCTCAAATGCTTGTTCAAGAGTAGCATTATCATCTTTGTCCAAGTGCTGCACGTCATTCCTACTCTCCCTCTCACATTTAGCTTGCACTGTTGCACATGTCTCAGCTCTTCTCTGAGCTCAATCACTATATCCTCCGCTTCAAGTTCGTTAATCTTTTGTTGCTGATTCCAAGATGTCATCTTTGCTTCACTAATCTGTAAGTATGATACAGTGTGTCAGTAGTTAGGAGGCAACCTTTATAATACAAGTTACTTCATGGTCTACCTTCAACTGCAAGTTAAGAGGCAATTAACATTCATATCAAGGTTCTACTGTTTAAGGAAAAGAAAATTATGACAGAATTCAGATGGTGATTTTGATTATTTTCATATACATGAATTCCGAATTTCTCATTTTTGTTTAGGATGCATGGTTTAGTATTTTAAAGATACATATCCTGATCTAGATAAAAATTCTCCTTGTTAGAAGCTACGAGAGAATCTCTCTAATTCTTAGGATGGCATGGAAGTGACTGAGACTGTCTATTATCCTCAAATGCTTCTTCTAGAGTAGCATTATCATATTTGTCCAAGTGCCGCACGCCACTCCTACTCTCCCACTCACATTAAGCTTGCACATGTCTCGGCTCTTCTTTGAGCACGATCACTATATGCTCCGCTTCATGAAGTTGTGCTTCAACTTCAAGTTAGTTAATCTCTTGTTGTTACTCCAAGATGCCATCTTTGCTTCCCTAATTTGTAAGTACTATAAAGTGTCAGTACTGTAAAATTGCATCACTAAAGAAATCTCTAGATAGAAACTGAACACGAACACAAAGAGCAGAAGACTCTTGCATTATAAATGCAACAACTATACTCCAATTGTTGTTAATTTCACCTTTCCACAGTACTCGAGTATGTTTTATAGTTTGAATGACAAGAAACATGCCAGATGATGATTTGCTTATTTTATATATATATATATATATATATATAAGAAAGAAAAATTGACTACGCTGGTTAAATGTCGAAGACACACATACACTTTCTCGCTTTGAAAAATGGTTTAATGACCTGTGAAATCGAGATGGACAAGATAGCAACAAGCAAGACATTTACCAATTCTAATATCGAAAAGCTGAGGAAACATTAAACTCGGAAGATCTACCATGGCATGTGATATCCATTCACTAAGAGAAAGTGAACAAATTCACACAAACTCCACAAAAACCTAGTTTCAATTTCAATCATTTCCATAAAAGAAGCAGGAGGGGCGCAAAATTCAGCATAATCAATGCAGCCACGTAGAAAACTTAGTTAAAAGAATCATAAGAACCCAACAAAAAAACACGCATACAATGTATAATTTTATATTAGAAAAAATGACCTTTACCAAAATGTTTCACCCTTCTAAATTTCTCAACCAAATAAAAAAAATTGGAATTCCTACACAGTTTAGCCGTATCACAAAACAATCTAGATACAGATATCCAAACACTTAAACAAGAAGCTGTTTGTCTGCAAAAAAAACAATTCTTGTGCACATACATTATACCCGTACATAAATATAAAAATCAAAAATAAAACCAATTGTACCTTGCTATCGATTATGTTCTTCAGCCTAACTATCATCTGAACCGCCTTATATTTCATAACTTGTAGTTCATGCTCCAATCGTGGAGCTGTTGTCTCCGAAGTCATTACTTTTGCATCTGCTTCACTTGATGCATCCAACATCATATCAGCATAAGCCATATGCAAGTCCTGTAATCTCTGCACAAACATAAACAAACAAAAAACCCTCCAAAAACTTAACTAAACAATCATTTAAACACCAATGGAGCACTCAGATAGAAGATCAAAAGTAACCCCATATTAAAAGTTTTAATTTTTTTAGTACATAACAAAAAACAAGATTCCGATGAAAAAATCAGGTGGAGTAGTTGGTGATGGTGGCTCTGGCGGCTACACCGCCGTGAAATGAGGGTGATTTAGGGTAGATTATGGTGATGGGGCAGCAAGACTTTATTACCAGCTGGTCGGAGTCCATTTGTTGAACAAGCTTACTTAAAATGTGTTGTGATGTTCTTGTACTTTGGGGAGGAGAGAAAAGTGAAGTATGTTTTCCGGTAAGTAGCTATCTGTTGTGAAGGCTCCATTTAAGGTGCTCTTGCTACAGATTACCCTCTAAATCAAGATTTAATTACTGCATTACCATTGTAATTATTTTCTTTTTCTGACTCTTTTTTCCATAAGCGCAACATGGCTAAGAAAGCGGGCGATTTAAAAGAAAATATTAGATAGATACCTTGTTAAAAAGGAAACAAATTTTATTTTGTTGTTTTTAAATGTATAAATTGGAATAGGAAAGAATTATCGAAATTCTCCTGATTTCTAAAGTTAGAGTTTATGGATGTTGATAACTTGTTTTAGTACATTCTTTTATTAATTTTAAAAAATAAGAGATTATTGTTAAAACAAAATTTGTTTAAATGTACGAATCAGAAAAAAGTAATAAATTATTGCAATCCTCTTTAATTTCTTGACTTAAAGTTGCTGGATGCATATTAGAAAAAATTTGCTGTTTTTAGAATACGAGATTATTATAGTGCTCTTTTTACAAAATTATTTGGTGAATTGCATTTCCTATTCTACAAGTCAACTTGTTTAAGCGGAACAAAATATATTTGCACTCATAATATACAAACAAAATGAGAACACAAATGAAAATCACCAACCTGATCGCCTGCTTAATGAAGATGATGAGCTACCAAGCTAGACCTCTCTTGATCTGCAGATTTATTTTGCTTCTCCTTCTTTCTCTCCGGATTGTGGTTCTCAGCCATCAGAGATTCTCACAGTTTCTCTCTTCCGCTTCTTTTGGAATGTGTATCTGAAAAGTTGCAGAGAAGAACCTTTACATGTAGCATAAATGGATTTTTGCTATGGCAGTATCAGAGACTCGTTAACTTTGTTAAGGTTTGATATATATTATTGAATGTCCTGGTTGCAAGATTTTATCCTCCATTTATCTTTTTTTTTAGGGCATCCTCTATTTATCTAATCTATATTTATAGACATGTAAATGATCCCCCGTAATTTAGGTTATATTTATTTAATATCAAATCTCACTAAATTAATCAAAGATGGTTAAAAATGAACATGATCATATATGATTTATCAAAATCTTTAACAGCAGCAAGAATGATCGACTCAAGAACTTGGACTAGACTAGAAATGTAGAAAAAGCCCTGGCCCAAGCGTGGTCAAAGACCCGTCCAGGGCGGGATTAGGGCTAGGGCTATAAATTGGCTATAAATTGATCACGATTATTCGATATCTCGATTTATATCCGATTTGAAAATATGATACACGCTTAGATTTAATTCTTAAATAATCCAAATCTGAAGGCCGAAAATTAAATTCGGATAAAATATGATCCCGTATATGAGCACCCATATACCCGCTCAGATTAAGTCTCATATGATTCTCAATAAAATGATCTTACGCGAATATGATTCATGATCCATATTCAGTTTAAACCGAAATATGAAACATATTTTTAATTAATTACATTTCTAGTTAAATAGCATATTAAAATTCCTTAATATCTACTCAGCTCCACGACCTGATTTTGTAAGAGTTCCAATTCCAAACTCAACTGAAGAAGTGAAAATTGAAATTCAATATGGTGAGTTACCATACTCTTGTAGTCTTTGTCAAGCCTTTGGTCACTCTTTGGCCAGGTGTAATAATAATCCTGAAAGAGTCAGTAAGAAACCTAGAAGGGATCAACGTAGGGATGGGGCTGCTGGTTCGACTAGTTCCCCTGTTTCACCTACTAAGAATGATTATCTAAATAACATGGAGATGGTTCCTTATACCATTGGCAAATTCTGCGGTTGTGATGTAGTAATGGATGAAGATGCCATATTAAAGGAGCTGGATAAAGAGAATGGAATGTTAGAAAAAGATTTCGGAAATGAATTGAATAAAGGTGATGACAGTTTGGAGGAATTTGATAAAATTCCAGGGAGCTCAGATCATATGTATGAGGGTCGTCAGGCTAATGATATGTTGCCTATCGCTACTGATAATGGTCCTGGTTTTCTCAGAAATCTTGTTGTCGATTTTACTGACCCAAGTTACAAGTCTCCTGGACAAAGGAAACGTAGTCAATCTCCAACCAAATCATTGGTTATTATCCAGTCATCTAAAGTTAATAGCAGAAAAAAACACGTTTATGAAGATGGTTTTACTCACGTTCCAACAAAGAGAAGCAGCAGGTTGGCTGGTACGCCAACAACACTTCATCGTCTTGAATGAATTTTGCAGTTTGGAATGTTAGAGGCCTCAATAAGAGTACTCACCAGGATGAGGTAGTTCATTTTATTTCCACTAATAAAATTACTTTTATGTGTTTAGTTGAAACTAAAGTTAGAGTTCAGAATTCGCTTGCTATCTCCAATCGAATTAACAAGAAATGGAATTGGATTTTTAATTATGATGAGCATGAGTATGGTCGTGTTTGGGTTGGTTGGGACCCATCAGTCTGGTCAGTTAAAGCAATGTCTAAGTCTTCCCAACAAGTTACTTGTTCTGTTAACTTTCTGGAGAAACAAATTTCCTTCAGTGTAACGTTTGTATATGCTTTGAATAAACCTCACGAAAGAGAACCTCTGTGGGCAGACATCGAGCGTCTTCGTCAGTCTATTTCTGGGCCGTGGTGTGTAAATGGTGATTTTAATTGCATCCTTTCTCTGAATGAAGTAAAAGGGGGATGTGAGCATTGGACGCCTGGAATGCAATCCTTTCTCGATTGTGTTTCTAATTCTGCTCTTGGTCATATTAAAACTGTCGGTCCATTGTTCACTTGGACTAACAAAAGGTTTGCTCTTATTCAAAAATGATTGGATCGAATGCTTGGTAACAAGGATTGGTTTAATGTTTTTAGTGAAGCTTCAGTCATGGTGAAAAATAGAGGTATTATGGATCACTGTCCGCTTATTTGTTCAATTCCAATGCAACTAGAGAGAATCTCCAAACCTTTTCAGTTTTTCAACTTCATGATTGACATTGACGGTTTTCAGGAAGCAGTTTCCAAAGCATGGGAGAGTAGTTGGTACGGAGATCCAATGGCAATCTTATTTCGTAGGCTTAAAGAAGTTAAAAAATCTTTATCTTCCCTTAACAAGAAGCATGGTGATGTTCACAGTAATGTCGTTTTGGCTCGTGCTACTCTGTCGGATTTACAGGACCATTTAATCTCTGATTGTGATAATCAAGATCTTTTAATGCTCGAGTCTCAGGCATGTGGTAATCTAGAAAAGGCTCTGCTCGAGGAGGAGCGGTTTTTACTTCAAAAATCGAGGGTGAACTGGCTTACTATTGGTGACGGTAACAACAGATTTTTCTTCAATAAAATCAAGGCTAATTGGAATGTTAATAAGATGCTTGTTATTGAAAACAAGGATGGGGATATGGTTACAGGTCATGAAAATGTTTCGAAAGTTGCAGTTGACAACTTTTCTAACACCCTGGGTACCTCTACTGATCTGCACTCCTGTGATTTTGCTACTCTAGACTGCGCATCGATTTCCCCTGCTCAGGCTCTATTACTTGAAGCACCTGTCAATAATGAGTTAATTTTAGCAACTTTAAAGGCTATGAAAAGGAATAAAGCTCCAGGTCCGGACGGGTTTACGGTGGAATTTTTCTTGGCAGCTTGGGACATAGTTGGTGCCACCTTTTGTGATGCAGTCAAGAGTTTTTTTGTAGATGTCTCCTTATATAAGCCGATAAATGCTACCAGTACTGCTTTAATTCCGAAGGTATCCACCCCCTCCACTATGCTTGACTACAGGCCTATTTCCCTATGCTCTATTCCTTACAAATGTATTGCAAAAATTCTTGCATCTCGCCTCAAAGTAGTCATGCCCAGTATCATTGACATCTCTCAATCTGCTTTCATTCCGGGACGTAATATTTCTGATAATATTCTAATGGCACAAAAGATTTTTCGAGGTTATCATAGAGATAGTGGTGTTCCAAAATGTGCTTTGAAGCTTGATCTTCACAAGGCTTTCGATTCATTGAATTGGAACTTCATCTTAGGCGCATTGCGTAAGTTGAATTTTCCAACTAAATTCATAAATTAGATCCAGTTATGCATCTCTACCACTACATTCTCTGTTAAGGTGAATGGATCACTGTGTGGGTTTTTTGAAGGAAAAAAGGGAATTCGGTAGGGGGATCCTATTTCTCCCTATATCTTCTCCATTGCTATGACTTTTTTGTCATCAATGCTTGCCAACTCATCTCCTAATTTTAAATACCATTGGAAGTGTAAATACTTGAAGCTTACGCACCTTCTTTATGCTGATGATGTGCTTCTGTTTTCCAACGGTGATAAGGACTCTGTTACTCACCTCATGAATTGTATTTCTCGGTTTTCCTCTACTAGTGGGTTGAATCCAAGCATTGCGAAGAGCACGGTTTTTTTTAGAAATTGTGATGTTGATTTGATCAGATGGTTCGATTCCTCGTATGGTATACCACATGGAAATCTTCCTGTGCGTTTTCTAGGGGTTCCTTTAATTTCATCGCGATTGAGTCATAATGACTGCCTTCCGCTTCTAGATAGGATTACTTCAAGGATTTCTTGCTGGACTACTATGTTGCTTTCACTTGCTGGTCGTGTTCAACTCATAAGGTCTGTTCTCACAACTGTTCAATCTTTTTGGACTAATCACTTCGTTCTTCCTACATCTGTTCATGGCAGGCTCCAAACAATTTTCACTCGTTTCTTATGGAAAGGTGATGCTATTTCTAAAGGAGGAGCCAAGGTTAGTTGGGACACCATTTGCTTGCCTGTTACTGAAGGTGGCTTGGGTCTCAAGTCTCAAGCAATCTAAGCAATGGAATCAAGCACAGATACTACATCATTTATGTAGAATTGTTTATAAGAGTAAGGCCTTGTGGCCTACATGGGTTAATACTACTCTGCTGAAAAAGAATCATTTCTGGAATATGCAGATGCCAAATGACTGCTCTTGGATTTTTCGTAACGTTCTTAAGTTACGTTCTACGACGCTTCAATTCATCTCTTTCAAACTTGGGAATGGCATGGACACCTTACTTTGGTTCGATCCTTGGTGGGCTGCTAAGTGCCTGGCAAAAAGCAAACATGATCCTATTATTTCTCAAGCTAATGCAGCTCCTGACGCCTTTGTGCATTCTCTAATTCATTCAGGAGCTTGGGTGTTACCTCAACCATCGAATAGAATCCATCACCTCAATCCAGGACTGGTTCATTGGATTCAGCAATTTAGTTACCCTCCTTTTGATCTCAATGCTTCGGATTCTATTCTTTGGAACAGTTTGCCTCTCCGAAAATTAAAGACCTGGAATATTTGGGACTCCATTAGAGTATCTTCTCCTGCAGTTACTTGGAGTAAGTGTATTTGGCATAGGCTTAGAGTGCTTCGATACGCTCATCATGAGTGGATCTTATGCCATGGACGTCTTCCCACTATGCATAGACTATCTTCTTTTGGTCTTGAAGTTTCTCAGTTTTGTATTTTGTGTATAGGGGGTACCGAAACTGACTCCCAGCTATTCGTAGAGTGCCCTTATAGTAGCTTTATTCTTTCCAAATTGGCTGGTCTGCTTAAGGTTGATTTCGATGGTGTAACGTGGCCAGAAGTATTGATATCTCTGGGAGGGATATCTGATCACATTCATCGGAACATGGCTTTCCTTGTGGCTCAGATTTTCTCATACCATGTTTGGAGAGAAAGAAACGCAAGGTTACATGATTCAGGCGTCTTGGGTCCAAACATGTTGATTCAGGGTATTATGATGGATCTTAAGGCTAGGCTTCTTGGTTTGGACTGGTTTCTCAAATATGCTAATTTAGATTTGTATAGGTGGTTATATATTTGATTTGTTAGGGCTCTTTGTCTTGAGGTTTTTTCTATCTCCAATCTAGCTATGTTTAGATTGGTTGTAGCTTGTTCTCTCTTTGCCATGGCTTAGAGCAAGGGTTTATCCCTTTTTTCTTATATAAAAATTAATTTAGAAAAAAAAAACTTTAAATTTTCATAAAATACGAGCCATTGAACTAATTAATTATCATCATATACTTAATAAATCATTTATTTAAGTTTTCAATTCGTGATTATAATATGTTTTATAATATTATATTTATTTTTGGAATAAATGATTATTTATATAGTTCAAATAAAAACCAAACACTATTTTTAGTTGATCATTTTTGGCTCGTATTCGATGGATCACAAAATATCCTGTTAGAACAAGGAATATACGATACAACTGGCTCATATTTGGTTCAAATTCGAACCTCAATATCCGGAAACGGTTTAAATCCGAATATAATGATCTCAGGCCCAAATTTGGTCATGATAAAAGTAATTAAAATGATCGGATACTTGAGTAAAAGAGTGTCCTGTTTTACCCATATCATTTTACACCCCTACTAATTAGGGCCTTCAACCGGACCTATATTTTTAGCCAAAGCTAGGCCGTTCCCGGCCTGGCAAAAACCCGAACTTGACCCTTTCTTTTGAAAAGACCGGGCTTAGGCCTGGCCTGAATATATGCCCTACTAAAGTCCAATTTAAACCCGGGTAGAGTAGGACTTTTATTATATATTTGCATATATATTTATGTATTTTCACTTGTTACAAATAAAAATACTTTAAACACAAATATATTTACATGTTTATGAATAAAAATAATTTTATACACTTAGGTTTATCGTACATGAATCAAATATATATCTAGTTAGTATATGGATAATCGATTGATTTATCATTGAATCAATAAAACAAATGAACAATTATTAATATTCACGTTATTGGACCATAAAGTATATAAAATAAATGTTTTTATATTTAGTTTGTATTAGTAATAATTTACAAACATTATTGAGTTTGAAAAATTTTTGTCCGATCCAGATCGGGCCTGATTAATGCCCTGCCGGGCCGATTCGGTCCCGATTAAAAGCCTATACAGCCCGTCTCGAATGCCTAAAAAGGCCAAGGTATTTTCCAAAAATCTGGTCGGGCCTTGACTAGGCTTTGACCAAAAAGCCCGGCCTTTTTAAGGCCCGGTCCGATGAGCTTTTTATCCATCTCTACTCTCTAGTCATGACAATGATAGAGAAACCATATAAGTACGTGGGTCTTCGGTGAAGTTGCACCTGCTATTAAAAGTTAGACAGGCACTGTTATCAGTTAGCGGGGAGCCATGCAATGGTTTCTCCCTTATTGAGACAGAGTCCTTAAGTCGGTAGGAAAATTCGACAATGAGTTTGGAACTTCTGAATCTACATTCACGATCATAAACTCTGGTTTGACTGTCCTTTTCAACCATCTTTAACCATCTTTGTTTAACTAGATGGAGGAATACAAGCCTCATATGTGCACACGTACAGTGGAGGATAGTTGTGATACATAATCAGTTATAACAGCTTACAACATCATTTCACATTACTTGAAATATTTTTAAGGTACTCTTTCTACAAACACTCTTTGAATCAAGACTTCACAATAATACATTCAAGAAGAAATGATTTTGAATTTTAATAATATGGGATTATTAAGTTATGATTTTATTGAGGGTTGAACCCTCTAGGAACAGGAATTTAAACGAGACTCCAAGAAGCTGAAAAAGAAAGATTTTTAGGGGACGGATCCCCAATCATACGCACGATTTTGCACATAATCGCTAACAGACTAGCATGATCTCTACCACGGTGTTTTCACCATTAAAAATTCAAAAACCAAGTAATGGACTCCCACCCCCAACAAGGGTATGATTCTTCCCATATTTGAGGCTTGGAACCTCCATATGTATCAAGGGGAAGAAGTCTTGATTGTGCGCTAAGACGATGAACGAGTAAACAGAATGATGATCCATTCCCCTTGACTTCCATTTATGGAATGACTCCCTCAGATACGCATCTCCAAGGGAAGATCCCGAAGGGGTTATGCAAAATGCACTAATCCAATGAATGAATCTTTGAGGGATTAACTAAATCGAATCTCCGAGGAAGCTTTAAAGGTTCCAAACTTGAATGGTAGAATGACTATGATAGCCCTATAACAAGGAGCCACGAAGGTCTTTTTCAAGAAGTTATTGGCTAAACAACCTCTGAAGAGCATGGCTGAACTCCAAAAGAGGGCTGGAAAGTACATAAAAGCTGGAGAAAGCATGAAGTAAGGAGAAGCCACGGTTGGTGGTAGTAGAAACAACGGGAATAGCAATAACGTTAGAAAGAAAAAGACAGAGCAGGAGTATGACTTCTAAGAACAATCAGTGGCCGTGGTTCACCGAGTATGCAAGATTGAACAATCCGAAGAGGCAAATCCTCCTAGACATTGAGAAATACAAGGATTTCCGACGGCCGAAGCCACTAAGGACTGATCTTGAAAAGAGAAACAAGAATCAGTATTATAGATTCCATAAAAATGTTGCTATTGACATTGACGATTATAGGCTGCTTATAGATAAAATTGAGCACCTGATCTGAAGAGAGAAACTGATCAAGTTCTATAAAGATGGAAATCGAAATAATCCTTGACGAAATTATAATAAAAGGGATGATGATCGTGATCGCAACCCATAGCCCCGAGGACCTGTAATCAACATGATCCCCGAAGGCCCGACGGTGGCTGAGATGACAAGGAACTCTCAGAAAGCATATGCCCGAGAGCTGATGCATATTGTTGGAGAGGTACCCAAGCGTGCAAGAACTGAGGTAGCAATCACGTTTGATGATACAGACCTCAAATGGGTGAAGTTCCCCAATGACGACTCGTTGGTCGTTACTCCCGTGATAGGAAATTCTGATGTGAAGTGAGTCTTGATAGACAATGGAGCTTCTATTGATATCCTCTTCCATGATATGTTTTTGAAGATGGGATACACTGAGTCCCAACCGATCCCTTCTAACATGCCCATATACGGGTTCAATGAAGTGGAGCCTAAGGTTGAAGAAATAATCCAGTTACTCATGACTAATGGTCAAGAGTCAAGAGAGGCCATACAGATGTTGAATTTCCAAGTCATCAGGGCTTCTTCCACCTATAATGTCATCCTAGGGAGGATAGGGCCTAAAATATTCTAAAAATGTGATACAACCCAGTTAGGGCCTAAAACCTAGTTTCAAATTGAATCACTTTTGGAAAGAAACGCAAGGGGCACATAGTTCTCATCAGGATAATGCATGAAAGTAGGCTTACATAACACTTAATTATTTTTCTTGGGTTTTTTTTAAATGAAAACATTTAATTCTTAAAACTTTGAAGAACCCAACAAAGAACATGCAACATATAGATATTTTTTAAAAAGAGTGACCCTGATTGCATTACCAATATATATCACCCTCCTAAATTTTTCAACCAAGTAAAGAAATTGTAACTTTTTGCACAAAGTTTAGGTATGTATAAATCAAGATACACTTATATATCTGCAAAAATTATATATGCAGTTCACATACATTAATACTACACCCATTTCTTTTCCTTCTATTTTTACAGAAGAATTGTTACTTGTTGCACCAATAGTTCTTAGCTCAGGTAGTGGAATAGACTCATCAACTTTGTTGAGGTTTGATTTAGATGCTTGAATGTGTAAACATTCTGTAGAAGTGCCTTCTTGTACAGTAGGCACTAACAGATCAACTGGAGTCGGTGCACTTTCCTCTACTGACTTAGCAGTATGGTCTGATTAAGGTACACTAGGAGTCTCGTATAGTTTCCTGAAAAATTCATCAGGAATCTTCTTGTGTAAGGCAAGTTTCTTCTTCCTATATTTGGAATTGGTAGCATTTATAGCTGTTTTTAGTGTCAAGTCAATAGCCTCAACTTCATACCAGCAGCTAATACAGCCATCTTTACTTACTATGTTGAACATGTTCTGAGACTCATCAGTGGTAAATTTGCATCTACTTGTATCCATTTTTGGCCCTTCGACGTCTACTCCGCCACTTGCATCCTTTGTGTTGGTTTTTTTGATAGGAGAGGGAGATATATATAATATTGGATGGAAACTTATTGTTTTATTCATCACAATGCTCTTTATATAGAGCTCATACAAATCACATAAGCACTATTAGTGCCACATAAGTAACCTACGAAGTTACAAATCTCCTCTAGTAAAATAGACACAAACACAATAAAATACGTTTATTTCTTGAGTTACAATTTTGAATCATAACTCCAACACTTCCTCTTGATTCGAAATTGTAAAATTTATTGAGAAATTTTAAACGACAATGTACATCCCATCATCATCCAAACATGGAGCACTTCTCTCCACAACCATGGACAACCATGGAGCACTTCTCTCTCACTCTCTCTCTCTCTCTCTCTCTCTCTCTATATATATATATATATATATATATATATATATATATATATATATATATATATATATATATATATATATATGGCTACTCCAATACAAACCTTCTTAGAATACAAACTACAAACCTTCACTAATATCTACAACAATAATCACTAATTTTATTTTTGATTGAAAATATTAAAATATCAACCCCACCCCACCCCAAACCTTCTTGTTTGTTTGTTTACTTTGTTTATTTTTAAAATGATATGTTATTTGTTAATAGTGCTGTAGGGTTTGTGCTACAACAACTCTTTCTCTCCTATGTATTTTACTTATACTAGCTTTATACCCGTGCCACGCACGGGTAACTTTATTAAAATTTTGTAGTATAATTTTGATTATAATTTTTTTTTCTTTGTAAAATAAATTTTATAACTTTTGAATTGTTTATTTTTACTTTTAATTATTGTAATGCATATGTGTTATATGATTTGTAGTACACATATGGTTTGTAGTATAAATTTATTTTTTTGTAAATGATTTTTCTATAATTTATATTTTAAAATTTAGGCTAACATATATTTTAGTATATCATAATTTTTTTTATTTTTTTATTTTATTAGATCACAAATTATATGCTTAAAACATATGGGTACTACATTCGTGTAATAATCTATTCCTTTTTATATTTTTGATTATGTAATCTAATAATTATTTAAAAAAATTAGATATTTTGTTATAGTGTTTTATTGTTTTTAAAGACATTTTTTAAACTTGATTGGAAATATGTGTGGTATAAAAGTTTTTATTTGTTTGAATATTGATTATATTTACATGTTAATTTTATATTTTTGACATGTGTGGTATTTATTATGTGTTTTTGTTTAGAGTAATCTTACGGATTTTTTGTATTATATTTAGATATTAATATAAATTTATTTTGTGAGTGTTGGGATTGCTTTCTAATTTAAAATATGTTCATTTATTGATTTGTGTTCACTTTTTTTAATTTCAAATTTTTCTTTGCAAAGTAAGAATTTGTTTATATATTGATTTATGCTCATATTTTTTAATTTAAATGTCAGCAACATATTTGTTGTCAAACCTAAAAATAGAATATTTAATGATTTTTATGAAAATAATTTTTTCAAAGCACTTTTATTTAGTAAACAATTGTTTTTTTTAATTATATTTTAAGGTTTAGCCTAACATATATTTTAATATTTTATATTTTTTGCGGTTTTTTCAATTTTATTAGAATATATATAACATATTTAGACACGTAGGAAATTATTGGTTTAACTTGTTGTGAACACAAATACATTTGTACTTTTTTTAATTAAATTTTGTACTATCTTATTTTTGTATTGTTTTAAATTTGTTTTAAATGCATTATATTAAGGTTTATTGTTGATTTTAATTTTCTAAAATTAGATTATTTTTTTTTTGAATTGGCATTTGTTTTGTGGAATATATTTTGCTGAATTTTGGTGTCATTTCCAATTATGACATGTTTTATTGCCTTTTTATTATCTTGTTTTACCATATATTTTATTAAAGACTTTTTTTTGATTTGTAAATAATTTTAAATTCTTTTTTTTAAAAGTTATTTTTTGAATTGAAATTCTGATGGTATGCTTTATTTACTTGTTTATTATATATAAAGAATGAATTTGTGACTCATTTTTAATTATGCTTTTTTGCTATTTTATTCTTGTTTGTTATTTTAGAAATATATTTGTGTAAAACCTAAAATTAGAATCTTTAATGATTTTTATAAAAATAATGTTTTTCTTAAAACATTTTATTTGGTAAACAATTTTTTTTGAAAATTTAATTTTAAGGTTTAAACTAACATATGTTTTAATATGGGTGATGACCCTTTCTACCCCAAAATGGGGGGAGGGGTTACCAAAATACCCAGATCCAGAAAACCAAACCAAACCAAACATACCCAGTATATCCCGCTCAGAGCAGGATCTGGGGAGGGTAGGTTGTACGCAGACCATGCCCCCACTTTTTAGGGTAGGGAGGCTGTTTCCGTGAAGACCCTCGGCTAGGTGCACGACATATACGGTGTGTGCTATATACTAAGGAATCTAAAGGATATGCGACAAAGTACACAGCAATACCTGAGCCCATGGCTTTCTCCACGTGGGACTTACCTACCATGCCCCTAGATACCACCAAGCGAAGCTCCCTGTACCTGCACAATCGGGAAACATATGATAATAAAAAATAAATGAGATTGGAAAAAGATAGCGAAAAAAGCCAAACTCCTAAGATAAGGTCATCCGAGACAACCCAACTCTGAGGTTCTCCACTACAGAGCCGTCCCCTAGAAGAGAGTCCACCACTCTGATTTGCCGCCTCCACGAACACCTGTCAGCGGTCATGGTCTCACTTAGGTTCAAAGCCTTCAAATCCAACCTAAGTTGCTCTTCCCATGACCTCCTCGGTCTACCTCTCCTCCTCACCCCAACGACCGAAAGACTCTCGACCCTTCGCATTGGGGCTTCCGGCCGCCTCCTACGGACGTGGCCGAACCATCTCAACCTCCCTTCCCTAACTTTCGCAGAAAGAGGCGCCACTTCGAGGTCGGTCCTGAACACCCTATTAGGGATTCTATCTAGCATCGTGCGGCCACACGACCACCGCAACATCCTCATTTCAGCTGCTTCCAACGTGCTTTCGTGGGTCTTCTTCGCTGCCCAGCACTCAAAAGCATATAAGAACGCAGGCCGGATAGCCGCTCTATAGAATCTCCCTTTCAACTTTAAAGGAACTTTCTTGTCGCACATGACCCCTGAAGCTGCCCTCCACCTTAGCCACCCAGCATTGATACGATGCTTGACATCGTCTTCAACCTCACCTTCCTTCTGGATGATCGACCCCAGATACTTGAAGTTATCCGTACGCGGGATGATCTGATCTTCGATCTTAACCTCCACCCCATCGTCGATGGCCTCGCCACTGAAGTTGCACCAGAGATACTCGGTTTTAGTTCTACTCACCCGCAAGCCTTGTGGCTCCAAAGTAGATCTCCATAGTTCCAACTTCTCGTTGACCTCCCCCCTTGACTCCGCCAGATGGCCCTAAATACCCACGGGATACGCTATTGACAGAGTAGTAGTATCCTCATGTCACGTCACTGGGAGAGTAGTATCCTCATGTCACGCCACTGGGAGAGTAGTATTCTAGTATCCACCAGGTACTGTAGCATCAGATACGCATTTGTGTATGTAATGCGGATCATGAGACACGCATTCCTGAGAAGTGCATCTTAAGTCGTCATCGTCTTCTCAGGCGACTCGTCGGGATGACTGGCCGGGTGATTTTTTGCATTTTTTCATCTCCTTCGTTCTCCCACATCAATCATTTTCCCGTTGAGTTCTATATATCAAAATGAATCGCCTCAGCGTCCTCTATAACCCTATGCCATTAATTTTTCGATTATATTGCCTGAATTTAAACACCCAAATCGCACCTAATTTCCGACTTGTTCTCCGATCTGGTTCAAACACGCCCATACGGGGCCAGATTGCAACAACCCGATACATTAAAATGATGAGCAAAGTATGGCCATCAATTTTATGTGGTCGTATGGATCGGATATGGACGGAACGAAGGTAGGGGAGGGGGGGTACGATTCGCCGGCGGAGGGGAGGGGGAGAGCAGTCCAGCACTTAGAGAAAATTTTGGAAAAAATGAACTTGGGACACGCAGTTGCCAGTGGCGTGTCCCGTGGGTACTCAGGGCCACGACTTTGAAAACGGGTATTTCAGTCAGTTTACTCCCAAAATGTGGCATTTTGGGCAATTTCTCTTTTAATATTTCATAGCATAATTTTAGCTTTTAAATCAATATTCTGGCCCATAATATTTCATAGCAGAATTTTAGCTTTTAATTCAATATTCTGACCCAACTCTTTCTCTAATTCAACTCTTTCTCTGGCCCAATTCTAATTTCTAATAAAATTACCTTTTAATCCCTAACGACGCCAATTATATATAGGATATAATGTCTTTGAATTAACTATTATAATAGCCATGACGACCAAATCATACCATCAAAACCTTCTTAGACTAATTATATATAAAATAAGATATAATATTCACGGATTGTTTTATTAATCTTTTATAATAAATTTTTCATTATGATTTTTTTTGTTAAAAGTAGTGTTTATAACATTTTGAATTATTTTTTAATTTTTAATGATAATAAATTAATAATTTGCATGTATTTTGTACTTATATATATACTAAAACTATTAAGGAAAATATGTTAACTTATAATAATAGTTAATTAAGTTGATAATGAATATTTTATTAGTTTATTCTTTATTAATTTACTTTAAATTTTATTGTTGATAAAATTTAATATTTTTGTAATTTTTAAATTATTAAATTATTATAGGATCTTTGTGGTATTTAGAATCTCTATAAATTATTTTATTTTGGACTTTCTGATTGTTTTTTATTTATTTACAACTTTAGTACCGAACCTAAAACCTTTGCAAAATAATAAAATGTTAATTTATTGATTTGTGTTGACTTTCTTAGTATAAATTTTAAAAACATGTTTGTTGTAAAATCTAAAATCAAAATTTTTTTATGACATTTTTTTAAAATTAGGTTTTCTTGAAACACTATTTTGTGGTAAGGTTTTTTTAAAATTATATTTTAAACTTTAATCTAAATTATCTTTGTATTAATTTTTAGTTAACAATAATTTTCTCAACTTTAATTTTTACTGTTTTATAATGTGTTATTTTAGTGCATTCTATTATATTTAGATCCTCTATAAATTATTTTTTTTTGGATTTTCAGATTGTTTTTCATTTATTTACAATTTTAGTACCGAAACTAGAATCTTTGTAAAATAATAAATTTTTAATTTATTAATTTGTATTGACTTTGTTAGTATAAATTTTAAAAACATGTTTGTTGTAAAATTTAAAATAAAATTGTTTTATGACTTTTTTTAATAATTAGGTTTTCTTAAAAGAAAGAATGCCCGAAATACCCATTTTTTTGCCCCCCACTGTCCAAAATACCCACGGATCACGCCCATGGGTAAGGCGTAACCCACGTACACTATAGCAGCGCCGGCGACAAATCTCGATTTAGGGGTTTCCAATCTCGCGAATAAAACGCTATAAAACTGGTATAGATATGTAGAGGATGAAGAGACGATTCCAATTATGTGTATAACATGACTGGAAAAACACGGGAGGGAGGGGGATGAATGGAGGGAGAGAAAAATGAATCACCGGAATCGCGATTTTGAATGTAAGTAGCGAGATCTCGAAATCCTGCAAATGAAATGGTATGAAACTTGTATAAGATTGTAGAGGAGACGAAGGCGGTTCAATTGGTGTGTACTTTGTGACCGGACGACCACGAGAGAGGGGTGAACGAAGAGGACCAGTGAAGTCGCCGACGAGTGCTTCTCTCGCTTTTCTCTAGAGACGAAGAAGATAACGGATGCGCATTCGGAAGATGCATATTGTAAGATGCGCCTTCCTGAATGGCGCATCTAAGCCCACCTGCGCCTACGTGATTGGCGTATCCATGCATTACTCTCCCCCCATAGGTGTAACTCAATCAATACTACTATCCCAGAGGCATATCCCAACTCACGTACCTGTCAGACGCGTATCAAATTGGCATTTTGGATGCGCAACGCGAGTTTTGGGTATTTTGGTAAGTGGATACTAAAAAGTGGGTATTTTGGGCACTCACCCTTCTTAAAACACTATTTTGTAGTAAAGTTTTTTTATTTATATTTTAAACTTTAGTCTAAAATATCTTTATATGAATTTTAGTTAACAATAATTTTCTCAACTTTAATTTTTTTCCCGTTTTATCATGTGTTATTTTAGTGTATTCTTTTTTGATCTAGTTATTTGTTAAATTAAAAATACCATTAATTAATTAGTTGGTAGCAAAGTTTTAGCTGGTTTTTAAAACTCGTACTCTGACCCATTTCTAATTACTAATGAACTTACTTCCTGATACCTACTTACGCCAATTATATATTGAATATATTTCATATTGTTGGACCATAAAGTATATAAAATAAATGTTTTTATATTTAGTTTGTATTAGTAATAATTTACAAACATTATTGAGTTTGAAAACGTTTGAGTCCCATCCAGATCGGGCCCGAATAATGCCGTCCGGTTCGGACCTGATTGAAAGCCCTACATTTCCCGTCTCGAATGCCTAAAAAGAACCAAGATATTTTCCAAAAATCCGGCCTAACCACGCTTTAATCGAAAAGCCTGGCCTTTTTAAGGCCCGATCAAAGCAGGATCTGATAGGCTTTTTATGCATCTCTACTCTCTAGTCTTGTCAATGATAGAGAAACCATATATGTACATGGTATTGAATAATATTATAGTACAAGAGTATAAGATTTTATGGGATCTTCCTCTGATACTTTAAACTTTTAGATGAGCTAGATGATATTAGAGCTCGGTTTTGGACCGTCCACCCCCATTTATTTAATTACTTTCTGAATCAAGATTTCTAATACATTCAAGAAGAAATAAACCCCCATTTATTTAATTACTCTTTAAATCAAGACTTCACTAAAACATTCAGAAGAAATGATTTAAGAATATGGGATTGTTTAGTTATGATTTCATAAAATCCAACAAACCTTGTGATATATTCAACAAGGATATTAAAAGATTTATTAGCTTTTATGATTTACTGATATTTAACTAACTAAACTCTTTATATAGAGTTAATACTAGATAAACATGCATGATTAGTGCCCCATATAAATCCTAATCAATAACATACCTTTTACAATTAAGCAACATTAAA
Source organism: Saposhnikovia divaricata (assembly GCA_036435485.1). Classification (NCBI taxonomy): domain Eukaryota; kingdom Viridiplantae; phylum Streptophyta; class Magnoliopsida; order Apiales; family Apiaceae; genus Saposhnikovia; species Saposhnikovia divaricata. The sequence goes on along the minus strand of CM071594.1, from coordinate 245,240,060 downwards.
ATTACAATCAAAAAATTAGTATCATTGTTACAATTTTGAATCAATATTCCAACACTAACATTTTATAAAATCCTTTAAAATATAGTGCATGGAATTTAAATTATTTTTTTAAATTTTATATACAAATTTTGATAAATTGGATGTCCCTATTAAATTGATATTATTGGATAGTAAGAACCACATGTCACATGTACATTAAGAGAAAGAGAATACATCCAAACAAATTTCCACCAAAACCTACTTTCAAATTCATTTACATTGATAAAATGATAAACATAATACCGTCGAAAATTGAGGAATATTAAAGAGTCACCAAGCTATTTTTAAAAATCTCAGGGACCCAACAAAAACATGAAAATAATGTTTAATCTGATATTAAAAATAAAAAAGTGAGTTTAGTTGTACACCAAATAGACATCACCCTCCTAATTTCTCAACCAAGATAATTAATAAAATTATGCCTTTCATACTTTTCCTATGGAATGCGATTCTCAGTAGAGACATTTTCATCAGATATTCTCACAGTTTCTCTCTTCCGCTTCCTTTGGAATGTGTATTAAAAAACTGCAGAGAAGAACAACCTTTACTTGTTGCATCAATGATTTTGAGCTCGGGCGGTAGAATAGGCTTATTATAATCACTAGTTTTACTGGTTTTTCCCCACTTTGGAGCCACAGAAGTAGGATCTTCACTAGGCTGATCAGTACCGTTCTGTACGGATTTAGGAGTAGGCTCTGACTGAGTTAAAACCGGAGTCTCATGTAGCTTCCGGAACAATCTTTCTGGAATTTTCTTGCTTGAGACGAACTTTTTCTTCCTGTACTTTGTGTTGATAGCAGTTTTAGCTGCTTTTAGTATCAAGTCAAAAGTCTGAACTTCATGCAAGCAGTTAACACAACCATATTCAATATTGCTCGCTATGTTGAACATCTTTGCAGCCTCATCAATGGTAGCTTTGCATGTGATTAAATCTTCTTCAACCTTTGTTGTTCCACTTGCATCATTTGGGTGTCTTGATAGACACAGCTCGATGTCCAAGATGTTCCTTTCACTCGAGTGAAGTCTATGTGTGCATCCATTTCTGTAGAATTTGTATTTCTTACTTTTCAGAAGTATAGAAGGTAATTCAGGCACGGGGCCGTACAAATTCCTTATCCGAATTGCTTCGAGGCACTCGGGGTAATCATCCCTCTGATTTAGATTTAAATTCTCCTTGTCAACAGCTACAGGAGAATCTTTCACAAATTGTAAGAGATTCGGAGATGTCATCTTTGCTTCACTGATCTGTAGATATGCTAACATTGTGTCAGTACTACAACATTGCATCATAAAGAGATCTCTATACATAAATTGAAAGCCGACATCACAGATAAATAGAAGAAGCTTAAAGTTAATTTAACCTTTCCACGGTACTTGAGCATGTCCTAAAGTTATGTTGAATGACAACTAAACATTCTAAAAATGTGATACAGCCCAGTTAGGGCCTAAAACCTAGTTTCAAATTCAATCACTTTTGGAAAAGAAACACAAGGGGCACAAAGTTCACGTCAGAATAATGCATGAAAGCAGGCTCACAGAACACTTAATTATTTTTCTTGGCCTTTTTTTTGAAAATGAAAACACTAAATTCTTAAAATTCAGGAGAACCCAACAAAGAACATGCAACATATAGATATTTTTTAAAAAGAGTGACCCTGATTGCATTACCAATATATATCACCCTCCTAAATTTTTTAACCAAGTAAACAAAATTGTAACTTTTTGCACAAAGTTTAATTATATATCGTCTATCGTAAAACGATCCTAAACACTTAGAAAAGAAGCTATATATATATATCTGCAAAAAAAAACTATTCATGAGTTCACAAACATTATAACTTGCAGTTCATCCTCCAATCGTTGAGCTTTCGTGTCTGCAGCCAGTACTTTTGCATCTGCTTCTTTTGAAGCATCCAGCATCATATCAGTATAAGCCTTACGCAAGTCCTGTGACCTCTGCAAGTACAAAAAGAACAGTCACTTAAATAGTAAATAAACTTACGTAAAAAGTTTAACTAATTTTTTTCAATGAAAAGTCACAATTATAAAAACAAGAATTAGAAACAGTTGATAAAATCAGGGTAGTTAATGATGGTAATTCTGGCTGCTACGCTGTGGAATGTCCATTTGTTGACCAAGACCCTTACTTGAAATGTATGATATTCTTTTAGCTAGTGTGAGGAAGAGGGAATAGTGAAGTTGGATTAAGGAGATTGTAAATGTCTGTTATAAAGCTGTATTTAAGGTACTCTTGTACTCTTTCTGAAAAAACCCCTCAAATTCATAACTTAATATAGCCGTTGAAATTGTTTTCTTTTTGTGTGTCTTTTTCCTTCATAATATCCCATGCAGCCAGATATAGAAGGGTGAAAAACCAAAATACCCACCACTCCCAAAATACCCACCGGGGAAATAGCCGTCCTTTTTACCCACGGACCACGCATGTGTTACATGCGTACACAGTACACTGGTCTTCATAAAATGTAAAGGAGGTGCCACATGCGTATTTGAAATACGCATATTCAGGATGCGCATCCACTAATACGCATCAACCAGATGCGTATTCAAATCAGTGTTCATCGTCTTCGTCGATGGCGAGAGAGAGACGACTGGTAGCGATTCCGGCGATCGATTCGTTCACTATCATCCAAGCATCTTTCAGTCATGTAGCATACACCAAAATCATCACCATCTCACCTTCTACAAGCCTATACAGTTCGAATCTTGTTTGTTTTTCCGGATTCGAAAACCCCAAAATATAGAACTCGCTTCCGATTCACTTTCCGATTGGTCTATTGTACGCCCCTGCTGGGCCAAAATCAATAACGGAACAAGGGAAAAGAGAGAGGGGGTTTGGTCTTCATTTGATGTTCCCAGTTGTTGTGTATGATGCCTGAAAGTGCTGGACGGGGGAGATGCGATTGGAGAGGCGATTAGAGCTCACCGGAACGCCGACTGTGTTTTGTGAAAAATGACGCATGATGACGTCATCACGCATCTCTTTGTTGCGTGTTACAGGATACGCAATTGCGTAATGCGTATATTCGACTACGCATGCCCAGCATGCGTGGTTCGTGGTCAAAAAGGGCGTACAGTGAGAATACAAGTGGTGTATTTTGGGCATTTTTTCGATATAGAATAAAAATATTATATAGTAAATAATATACCATGTAAAAATGGAAACAAATTTAGTATTCTTTGGGTATATGTGTAAATGAGGAAATATTAATAGAATGTCAAAATTCTTTAACTTTTAAGTTGATGTTTTTGAACAAGAAAAAGTATAAGTTAAATTTTAATTTTCCTTTTCACATATACAATTAATCTTGTGTTGAATATTATTAATTATCTTTTCATATATGTCAATATGGTGAATTGTATTCCATTTTTGGACTTTACTTTTTGTGACCAGTTTGTATTTTCTTTAATTTTCTAATATTATAATTTTCAAAAAAGCTCATACTTATTACATAAATTATTATATCATTTTTACTTGATGTCCGAGATTATTTTGAAATAATTGAAAATATTATACTCATTAAAAAATGTCAAAATACCATATTTTTTTAGGCTCACCAACCTAATGGCCATGTTGCTTCCCATATATATATAAAAATGCGTTCCATCACAAATTCTTGGAATGGTATTCATTTTATTTTGAGTTAAATATAAAATATAAAAAAATATGCACATTTAAATAGTGTGGACACAAATATATTTTTAATTGAATATGAAATTTCAAAAAACAATACTTGAAATAAATCACATTTATTCCAAAAAACCAATAATACTTGAGTTTTCCTCATCTTATCAGTGCATTGACCATTATTTTTGCATGTTCACGAAACACCAATTATTCCACCAAACAGGTATAGATAACATCATTTAAACACGAAAGTAATAGGCAGATATAAGATCAAAAGTAACCACATTTTAAAAGTTTTATTTCCTTTTAACAAAAGTCACAAGAACGCAATACACAATTAAAAAAAAAAAAAAAAATCATGTGGGGTAGTTAGTAAATAGTGGTTAAGGGTCGTTAGGTTATGGTAATGGCCTGGTTGCAGGATTTTATCCTCCATTTATCTTTTTTTTTAGGGCATCCTCTATTTATCTAGTCTATATTTATAGACATGTAAATGATCCCCCGTAATTTAGGTTATATTTATTTAATATCAAATCTCACTAAATTAATCAAAGATGGTTAAAAATGAACATGATCATATATGATTTATCAAAATCTTTAACAGCAGCAAGAATGATCGACTCAAGAACTTGGACTAGACTAGAAATGTAGAAAAAGCCCTGGCCCAAGCGTGGTCAAAGACCCGTCCAGGGCGGGATTAGGGCTAGGGCTATAAATTGGCTATAAATTGATCACGATTATTCGGTATCTCGATTTATATCCGATTTGAAAATATGATACACGCTTAGATTTAATTCTTAAATAATCCAAATTTGAAGGCCGAAAATTAAATTCGGATAAAATATGATCCCGTATATGAGCACCCATATACCCGCTCAGATTAAGTCTCATATGATTCTCAATAAAATGATCTTACGCGAATATGATTCATGATCCATATTCAGTTTAAACCGAAATATGAAACATATTTTTAATTAATTACATTTCTAGTTAAATAGCATATTAAAATTCCTTAATATCTACTCAGCTCCACGACCTGATTTTGTAAGAGTTCCAATTCCAAACTCAACTGAAGAAGTGAAAATTGAAATTCAATATGGTGAGTTACCATACTCTTGTAGTCTTTGTCAAGCCTTTGGTCACTCTTTGGCCAGGTGTAATAATAATCCTGAAAGAGTCAGTAAGAAACCTAGAAGGGATCAACGTAGGGATGGGGCTGCTGGTTCGACTAGTTCCCCTGTTTCACCTACTAAGAATGATTATCTAAATAACATGGAGATGGTTCCTTATACCATTGGCAAATTATGCGGTTGTGATGTAGTAATGGATGAAGATGCCATATTAAAGGAGCTGGATAAAGAGAATGGAATGTTAGAAAAAGATTTCGGAAATGAATTGAATAAAGGTGATGACAGTTTGGAGGAATTTGATAAAATTCCAGGGAGCTCAGATCATATGTATGAGGGTCGTCAGGCTAATGATATGTTGCCTATCGCTACTGATAATGGTCCTGGGTTTCTCAGAAATCTTGTTGTCGATTTTACTGACCCAAGTTACAAGTCTCCTGGACAAAGGAAACGTAGTCAATCTCCAACCAAATCATTGGTTATTAGCCAGTCATCTAAAGTTAATAGCAGAAAAAAACACGTTGATGAAGATGGTTTTACTCACGTTCCAACAAAGAGAAGCAGCAGGTTGGCTGGTACGCCAACAACACTTCATCGTCTTGAATGAATTTTGCAGTTTGGAATGTTAGAGGCCTCAATAAGAGTACTCACCAAGATGAGGTAGTTCATTTTATTTCCACTAATAAAATTACTTTTATGTGTTTAGTTGAAACTAAAGTTAGAGTTCAGAATTCGCTTGCTATCTCCAATCGAATTAACAAGAAATGGAATTGGATTTTTAATTATGATGAGCATGAGTATGGTCGTGTTTGGGTTGGTTGGGACCCATCAGTCTGGTCAGTTAAAGCAATGTCTAAGTCTTCCCAACAAGTTACTTGTTCTGTTAACTTTCTGGAGAAACAAATTTCCTTCAGTGTAACGTTTGTATATGCTTTGAATAAACCTCAAGAAAGAGAACCTCTGTGGGCAGACATCGAGCGCCTTCGTCAGTCTATTTCTGGGCCGTGGTGTGTAAATGGTGATTTTAATTGCATACTTTCTCTGAATGAAGTAAAAGGGGGATGTGAGCATTGGACGCCTGGAATGCAATCCTTTCTCGATTGTGTTTCTAATTCTGCTCTTGGTCATATTAAAACTGTCGGTCCATTGTTCACTTGGACTAACAAAAGGTTTGCTCTTATTCAAAAATGATTGGATCGAATGCTTGGTAACAAGGATTGGTTTAATGTTTTTAGTGAAGCTTCAGTCATGGTGAAAAATAGAGGTATTATGGATCACTGTCCGCTTATTTGTTCAATTCCAATGCAACTAGAGAGAATCTCCAAACCTTTTCAATTTTTCAACTTCATGATTGACATTGACGGTTTTCAGGAAGCAGTTTCCAAAGCATGGGAGAGTAGTTGGTACGGAGATCCAATGGCAATCTTATTTCGTAGGCTTAAAGAAGTTAAAAAATCTTTATCTTCCCTTAACAAGAAGCATGGTGATGTTCACAGTAATGTCGTTTTGGCTCGTGCTACTCTGTCGAATTTGCAGGACCATTTAATCTCTGATTGTGATAATCAAGATCTTTTAATGCTCGAGTCTCAGGCATGTGGTAATCTAGAAAAGGCTCTGCTCGAGGAGGAGCGGTTTTTACTTCAAAAATCGAGGGTGAACTGGCTTACTATTGGTGACGGTAACAACAGATTTTTCTTCAATAAAATCAAGGCTAATTGGAATGTTAATAAGATGCTTGTTATTGAAAACAAGGATGGGGATATGGTTACAGGTCATAAAAATGTTTCGAAAGTTGCAGTTGACTACTTTTCTAACACCCTGGGTACCTCTGCTGATCTGCACTCCTGTGATTTTGCTACTCTAGACTGCGCATCGATTTCCCCTGCTCAGGCTCTATTACTTGAAGCACCTGTCAATAATGAGTTAATTTTAGCAACTTTAAAGGCTATGAAAAGGAATAAAGCTCCAGGTCCGGACGGGTTTACGGTGGAATTTTTCTTGGCAGCTTGGGACATAGTTGGTGCCACCTTTTGTGATGCAGTCAAGAGTTTTTTTGTAGATGTCTCCTTATATAAGCCGATAAATGCTACTAGTACTGCTTTAATTCCGAAGGTATCCACCCCCTCCACTATGCTTGACTACAGGCCTATTTCCCTATGCTCTATTCCTTACAAATGTATTGCAAAAATTCTTGCATCTCGCCTCAAAGTAGTCATGCCCAGTATCATTGACATCTCTCAATCTGCTTTCATTCCGGGACGTAATATTTCTGATAATATTCTAATGGCACAAAAGATTTTTCGAGGTTATCATAGAGATAGTGGTGTTCCAAAATGTGCTTTGAAGCTTGATCTTCACAAGGCTTTCGATTCATTGAATTGGAACTTCATCTTAGGCGCATTGCGTAAGTTGAATTTTCCAACTAAATTCATAAATTAGATCCAGTTATGCATCTCTACCACTACATTCTCTGTTAAGGTGAATGGATCACTGTGTGGGTTTTTCGAAGGAAAAAAGGGAATTCGGCAGGGGGATCCTATTTCTCCCTATATCTTCTCCATTGCTATGACTGTTTTGTCATCAATGCTTGCCAACTCATCTCCTAATTTTAAATACCATTGGAAGTGTAAATACTTGAAGCTTACGCACCTTCTTTATGCTGATGATGTGCTTCTGTTTTCCAACGGTGATAAGGACTCTGTTACTCACCTCATGAATTGTATTTCTCGGTTTTCCTCTACTAGTGGGTTGAATCCAAGCATTGCGAAGAGCACAGTTGTTTTTGGAAATTGTGATGTTGATTTGATCAGATGGTTCGATTCCTCGTATGGTATACCACATGGAAATCTTCCTGTGCGTTTTCTAGGGGTTCCTTTAATTTCATCGCGATTGAGTCATAATGACTGCCTTCCGCTTCTAGATAGGATTACTTCAAGGATTTCTTGCTGGACTACTATGTTGCTTTCACTTGCTGGTCGTGTTCAATTCATAAGGTCTGTTCTCACAGCTGTTCAATCTTTTTGGACTAATCACTTCGTTCTTCCTACATCTGTTCATGGCAGGCTCCAAACAATTTTCACTCGTTTCTTATGGAAAGGTGATGCTATTTCTAAAGGAGGAGCCAAGGTTAGTTAGGACACCATTTGCTTGCCCGTTACTGAAGGTGGCTTGGGTCTCAAGTCTCAAGCAATCTAAGCGATGGAATCAAGCACAGATACTACATCATTTATGTAGAATTGTTTATAAGAGTAAGGCCTTGTGGCCTACATGGGTTAATACTACTCTGCTGAAAAAGAATCATTTCTGGAATATGCAGATGCCAAATGACTGCTCTTGGATTTTTCGTAACGTTCTTAAGTTACGTTCTACGGCGCTTCAATTCATCTCTTTCAAACTTGGGAATGGCATGGACACCTTACTTTGGTTCGATCCTTGGTGGGCTGCTAAGTGCCTGGCAAAAAGCAAACATGATCCTATTATTTCTCAAGCTAATGCAGCTCCTGACGCCTTTTTGCATTCTCTAATTCATTCAGGAGCTTGGGTGTTACCTCAACCATCGAACAGAATCCATCACCTCAATCCAGGATTGGTTCATTGGATTCAGCAATTTAGTTACCCTCCTTTTGATCTCAATGCTTCGGATTCTATTCTTTGGAACAGTTTGCCTCTCCGAAAATTAAAGACCTGGAATATTTGGGACTCCATTAGAGTATCTTCTTCTGCAGTTGCTTGGAGTAAGTGTATTTGTCATAGGCTTAGAGTGCTTCGATACGCTCATCATGAGTGGATTTTATGCCATGGACGTCCTCCCACTATGCATAGACTATCTTCTTTTGGTCTTGAAGTTTCTCAGTTTTGTATTTTGTGTATAGGGGGTACCGAAACTGACTCCCAGCTATTCGTAGAGTGCCCTTATAGTAGCTTTATTCTTTCCAAATTGGCTGGTTTGCTTAAGGTTGATTTCGATGGTGTAACTTGGCCAGAAGTATTGATATCACTGGGAGGGATATCTGATCACATTCATCGGAACATGGCTTTCCTTGTGGCTCAGATTTTCTCATACCATGTTTGGAGAGAAAGAAACGCAAGGTTACATGATTCAGGCGTCTTGGGTCCAAACATGTTGATTCAGGGTATTATGATGGATCTTAAGGCTAGGCTTCTTGGTTCGGACTAGTTTCTCAAATATGCTAATTTAGATTTGTATAGGTGGTTATATATTTGATTTGTTAGGGCTCTTTGTCTTGAGGTTTTTTCTATCTCCAATCTAGCTATGTTTAGATTGGTTGTAGTTTGTTCTCTCTTTGCCATGGCTTAGAGCAAGGGTTTATCCCTTTTTTCTTATATAAAAATTAATTTAGAAAAAAAAAACTTTAAATTTTCATAAAATACGAGTCATTGAACTAATTAATTATCATCATATACTTAATAAATCATTTATTTAAGTTTTCAATTCGTGATTATAATATGTTTTATAATATTATATTTATTTTTGGAATAAATGATTATTTATATAGTTCAAATAAAAACCAAACACTATTTTTAGTGGATCATTTTTGGCTCGTATTCGATGGATCACAAAATATCCTGTTAGAACAAGGAATATACGATACAACTGGCTCATATTTGGTTCAAATTCGAACCTCAATATCCGGAAACGGTTTAAATCCGAATATAATGATCTCAGGCCCAAATTTGGTCATGATAAAAGTAATTAAAATGATCGGATACTTGAGTAAAAGAGTGTCCTGTTTTACCCATATCATTTTACACCCCTACTAATTAGGGCCTTCAACCGGACCTATATTTTTAGCCAAAGCTAGGCCGTTCCCGGCCTGGCAAAAACCCGAACTTGACCCTTTCTTTTGAAAAGACCGGGCTTAGGCCTGGCCTGAATATATGCCCTACTAAAGTCCAATTTAAACCCGGGTAGAGTAGGACTTTTATTATATATTTGCATATATATTTATGTATTTTCACTTGTTACAAATAAAAATACTTTAAACACAAATATATTTACATGTTTATGAATAAAAATAATTTTATACACTTAGGTTTATCGTACATGAATCAAATATATATCTAGTTAGTATATGGATAATCGATTGATTTATCATTGAATCAATAAAACAAATGAACAATTATTAATATTCACGTTGTTGGACCATAAAGTATATAAAATAAATGTTTTTATATTTAGTTTGTATTAGTAATAATTTACAAACATTATTGAGTTTGAAAAATTTTTCGTCCGATCCAGATCGGTCCTGATTAATGCCCTGCCGGGCCGATTCGGTCCCGATTAAAAGCCTATAAAGCCCGTCTCGAATGCCTAAAAAGGCCAAGGTATTTTCCAAAAATCTGGTCGGGCCCTGACTAGGCTTTGACCAAAAAGCCCGGCCTTTTTAAGGCCCGGTCCGATGAGCTTTTTATCCATCTCTACTCTCTAGTCTTGACAATGATAGAGAAACCATATAAGTACGTGGGTCTTCGGTGAAGTTGCACCTGCTATTAAAAGTTAGACAGGCACTGTTATCAGTTAGCGGGGAGCCATGCAATGGTTTCTCCCTTATTGAGACAGAGTCCTTAAGTCGGTAGGAAAATTCGACAATGAGTTTGGAACTTCTGAATCTACATTCACGATCATAAACTCTGGTTTGACTGTCCTTTTCAACCATCTTTGTTTAACTAGATGGAGGAATACAAGCCTCATATGTGCACACGTACAGTGGAGGATAGTTGTGATACATAATCAATTATAACAGCTTGCAACATCATTTCACATTACTTGAAATATTTTTAAGGTACTCTTTCTACAAACACTCTTTGAATCAAGACTTCACTATAATACATTCAAGAAGAAATGATTTTAAATTTTAATAATATGGGATTATTAAGTTATGATTTTATTGAGGGTTGAACCCTCTAGGAACAGGAATTTAAACGAGACTCCAAGAAGCTGAAAAAGAAAGATTTTTAGGGGACGGATCCCCAATCATACGCACGATTTTGCACATAATCGCTAACAGACTAGCATGATCTCTACCACGGTGTTTTCACCATTAAAAATTCAAAAACCAAGTAATGGACTCCCACCCCCAACAAGGGTATGATTCTTCCCATATTTGAGGCTTGGAACCTCCATATGTATCAAGGGGAAGAAGTCTTGATTGTGCACTAAGACGATGAACGAGTAAACGGAATGATGATCCATTCCCCTTGACTTCCATTTATGGAATGACTCCCTCAGATACGCATCTCCAAGGGAAGATCCCGAAGGGGTTATCCAAAATGCACTAATCCAATGAATGAATCTTTCAGGGATTAACTAAATCGAATCTCCGAGGAAGCTTTAAAGGTTCCAAACTTGAATGGTAGAATGACTATGATAGCCCTATAACAAGGAGCCACGAAGGTCTTTTTCAAGAAGTTATTGGCTAAACAACCTCTGAAGAGCATGGCTGAACTCCAAAAGAGGGCTGGAAAGTACATAAAAGCTGGAGAAAGCATGAAGTAAGGAGAAGCCACGGTTGGTGGTAGTAGAAACAACGGGAATAGCAATAACGTTAGAAAGCAAAAGACAGAGCAGGAGTATGACTTCTAAGAACAATCAGTGGCCGAGGTTCACCGAGTATGCAAGATTGAACAATCCGAAGAGGCAAATCCTCCTAGACATTGAGAAATACAAGGATTTCCGATGGCCGAAGCCACTAAGGACTGATCTTGAAAAGAGAAACAAGAATCAGTATTATAGATTCCATTAAAATGTGGCTATTGACATTGACGATTATAGGCTGCTTATAGATAAAATTGAGCACCTGATCTGAAGAGAGAAACTGATCAAGTTCTGCAAAGATGGAAATCGAAATAATCCTTGACGAAATTATAATAAAAGGGATGATGATCGTGATCGCAACCCATAGCCCCGAGGACCTGTAAATCAACATGATCCCCGAAGGCCCGACGGTGGCTGAGATGACAAGGAACTCTCAGAAAGCATATGCCCGAGAGCTGATGCATATTGTTGGAGAGGTACCCAAGCGTGCAAGAACTGAGGTAGCAATCACGTTTGATGATACAGACCTCAAATGGGTGAAGTTCCCCAATGACAACTCGTTGGTCGTTACTCCCGTGATAGGAAATTCTGATGTGAAGTGAGTCTTGATAGACAATGGAGCTTCTATTGATATCCTCTTCCATGATATGTTTTTGAAGATGGGATACACTGAGTCCCAACCGATCCCTTCTAACATGCCCATATACGGGTTCAATGAAGTGGAGCCTAAGGTTGAAGAAATAATCCAGTTACTCATGACTAATGGTCAAGAGTCAAGAGAGGCCATACAGATGTTGAATTTCCAAGTCATCAGGGCTTCTTCCACCTATAATGTCATCCTAGGGAGGATAGGGCCTAAAATATTCTAAAAATGTGATACAACCCAGTTAGGGCCTAAAACCTAGTTTCAAATTGAATCACTTTTGGAAAGAAACGCAAGGGGCACATAGTTCTCATCAGGATAATGCATGAAAGTAGGCTTACATAACACTTAATTATTTTTCTTGGGTTTTTTTTAAATGAAAACATTTAATTCTTAAAACTTTGAAGAACCCAACAAAGAACATGCAACATATAGATATTTTTTAAAAAGAGTGACCCTGATTGCATTACCAATATATATCACCCTCCTAAATTTTTCAACCAAGTAAAGAAATTGTAACTTTTTGCACAAAGTTTAGGTATGTATAAATCAAGATACACTTATATATCTGCAAAAATTATATATGCAGTTCACATACATTAATACTACACCAATTTCTTTTCCTTCTATTTTTACAGAAGAATTGTTACTTGTTGCACCAATAGTTCTTAGCTCAGGTAGTGGAATAGACTCATCAACTTTGTTGAGGTTTGATTTAGATGCTTGAATGTGTAAACATTCTGTAGAAGTGCCTTCTTGTACAGTAGGCACTAACAGATCAACTGGAGTCGGTGCACTTTCCTCTACTGACTTAGCAGTATGGTCTGATTAAGGTACACTAGGAGTCTCGTATAGTTTCCTGAAAAATTCATCAGGAATCTTCTTGTGTAAGGCAAGTTTCTTCTTCCTATATTTGGAATTGGTAGCATTTATAGCTGTTTTTAGTGTCAAGTCAATAGCCTCAACTTCATACCAGCAGCTAATACAGCCATCTTTGCTTACTATGTTGAACATGTTCTGAGACTCATCAGTGGTAAATTTGCATCTACTTGTATCCATTTTTGGCCCTTCGACGTCTACTCCGCCACTTGCATCCTTTGTGTTGGTTTTTTTGATAGCAGAGGGAGATATATATAATATTGGATGGAAACTTATTGTTTTATTCATCACAATGCTCTTTATATAGAGCTCATACAAATCACATAAGCACTATTAGTGCCACATAAGTAACCTATGAAGTTACAAATCTCCTCTAGTAAAATAGACACAAACACAATAAAATACGTTTATTTCTTGAGTTACAATTTTGAATCATAACTCCAACACTTCCTCTTGATTCGAAATTGTAAAATTTATTGAGAAATTTTAAATGACAATGTACATCCCATCATCATCCAAACATGGAGCACTTCTCTCCACAACCATGGACAACCATGGAGCACTTCTCTCTCACTCTCTCTCTCTCTCTCTCTCTCTCTCTCTCTCTCTCTCTCTCTCTATATATATATATATATATATATATATATATATGGCTACTCCAATACAAACCTTCTTAGAATACAAACTACAAACCTTCACTAATATCTACAACAATAATCACTAATTTTATTTTGATTGAAAATATTAAAATATCAACCCCACCCCACCCCAAATCACTAAAATACATTCTCGAAACCATTAATTTTAACAACCCCACCACCACCCCCCACCATCGCCACCAACACCACCAGATCTACAAACACAAAGCGTCACACACACAAATCACAAATCATCAAACACAAACTCAAATCGTCACAAATCATCGATCAAATTGCCACCGGTTAACGGTGCTTCACACCTTCTTGTACGGCGCTTCGCTCCTTTATCATTCTAAAACTGTAAGGAATGCCAATCAATGGTAAAGGCAATAGACGATTGACAGGTGTGTCCAGGGCCTTCGGCCCTCATGACTACCAATCGATGCCGCCTGCAGTGCCATTTGCAGAATTAGGGTTCTTGATAAAAATTAGGGCTTTTTGATTTTGTAATCGTACAGTTGTTTTGATGCTTTGTATAGCTTTATATGATTGTCTAGAGTCGAATTACATGTTTAATTGCAAGGTCTGTATTCAAAATTGGGTAAATCGATTAAAGGTTTTATGTCGTTTTTAAGTTCAATTGTTTTGGATTATTGTGTAAATGTTCAGTTAATTGGTTATGGGGAACAGATTTGTGGTGATTTAAGCTTTGTTTTGCCATCAAAATCATCGAATTTGGTTTCGATTTTGTGAAAATTGATTATATGCCGGAAAAACCGACGATTCTGGCGAGTTTTGGTCGTGTTTTTGTTGTTACTGATGGCATGGTTGAGTTTGTCGTGAAATTTTACTCAATATCCATATATCACACGCTTAATTTGGTTAAGTTATGTGAAAGTTATGGTTGTCGGAAAATTTCCAGATTCCGGCGAATCTCCATTAAAGCTGGCATGAAGCATTCAAGCTCAAGAACACCCTTCGTTTTCCGGTGGTGGGGGTAGGTGGTGGGGACAGGTGGTGGGGTGGTGATGTTGGCGGCGTGGTGATGGTGGCGGCGAGGTGGTGATGGTGGCGGGGTGGGGGTGGAAAGGGGCTGGAGGGTTTTAATTTTATTAATTTTAGTTTTTTTTAATTGAAGATAAAAATAGTGATTTTAATTGTACAAATTAGTGATGGTTTGTAGTTCTCATTTTAAGAGTGGTTTGTATTTGATCATTTGCCTATATATATATATATATATATAGGGATAGGCTCACAAGAAAACCTTCATCTCTAAGAAAACTTAGGTTACTAATCTAAGCCATTGATCGGCCAATGAATATATGGTCAAGATTAAATGTGTATGAATTTCAAACCAATGCATATTTGGCAGGTAATTACAACATTTTCTTTAATTAATACATTCAAACAATTTTGGTAGGTAACCAATTCCACAATTTTATTAAGTAATCAATACCTAATTTGTAATTATTGTCTTGGTTTCCTTTTAAATAATTGATTCTACCGTTTTATATTTGAACAAAATGTTTAATCATAACATAAGTAAAACTAACAATTGCGTTTTGTAGAACGATTAGTATAAATTTATTATTATTATTATTATTATTATTATTATTATTATTATTATTATTATATAAAATAAACTACACTGAATCTTACCTTAAAAGTTTATAGAACACTTATAAGAACACTTAACAGAACACTTATGAGAAGTTAACTAATTTTATATAATATCATCAATATTTTATTATGATATGATAAATAAATTACATTGAATCTTATTTTAAAATAATTCATAGAACACGAGAACACTTATAAGATCTTATTAAGTGTTTCCATAAATAAAATAAAATTATTTAAGATTTTATTAAGTGTTCTTTAGTACACCTACTAGATTTAAGTTAAAGATAAAGAACACCTAGTAGAACACTTATGAGATTCTTACTAATTTTATATAATTTTATTAATATTTTATTATAAATGATAAAATAAATTACATTGATTCTTATTTTAAAATAATTCATAGAACACTTATGAGAACACTTATAAGATCTTATTAAGTGTTTCCAACAGAAAATAAAATTATTTTAAATTTAATTAAGTGTTCTTTAGTAAAATTATATAGAACACCTACTAGATTTAAGTTAAAGATAGAGAACACCTAGTAGAATTAGTAGAACACCTAGTAGAACACTTATTGTAATTAGCAGAATACTTAATAGAATTGTAATTTTATTATTTTAAAAAATTATTATATTAAATCTTGTTAAAAAAATAATTAAATGATAAATTTTATTCAAAAAGTACTAGTGACATAATAGAACATCTAATCGAACACCTACTACTAGCGTATATATAGAATCTTTTTCTAATCAATGAAATATTTAATGAAATATTTATTTAATTTAAGCTAAAGATAGAGAATACCTAATCGAACACCTAATTTATTAGTAGAATACTTAATTGAATTGTAAATTTATTTTATTAAAATTAAATATATTAATCCTACCACAAAATAATTAAAGAATTATTTACATTATAAAAGTATCCGTGAAACATTTTTTATATTTTTAATTGAATATGTAGAACAGTAGAACACCTACAAGAATATATCTATAAATTGAATATTTTTCTAATCAATGAAGTATTTAATGAAATAATTAATGTAATTTTAGCTAAAGATCGACAACACCTAATAGAATTCTAATTTTATTATTTAACAAATTTAATTATATTAAATATTGTTAAAAATAATTACAAAAATATCTACAAAAATATGTAATATAATATATTATTATATTATTTAAACTTAAACTAATTTTATAAAAATTAATGAAATATTTGATAGAATCTTTGTACATTTTATAAATTCAAAATAATAAACAAGATCTCATTAGATATTAGAGTATATCTTGAATTAAATGCCATTATACAATTTCCATTATTGAATATTGACTTAAATGAATTAAATGATTTGAATTAGATAATTACCTTATTTATATTTGTATTTATCATTATAATCAAATTCTATATTATAGTAATGAATGGTATAGATTTAGTTCTCCAAGTTTTTCATCAAACAAGGTTTTCTTTAGATCCTTACTCATATATATATATATATATATATATATATATATATATATATATATATATATATATATATATATATGCCATTGGTACATGAAGAACACTCTTATATAAAGAACAATAAAAAACATCATAGAATCTTACATAAAATCGCATTTATATTCTAATTTTCATATCAAAAATGATGTTTTATGAATAAAAATAGAATCTAACAAAAAATTAGGATCAAATATAACATGATTACACATATTTTTATTGTTACAAAAATATATATAAGATTCTATACTGGATTCCATGTAACATTTGATTTTTAAATTTAGATGAGATTCTATGTTAGATTCGATATGTTAGGTTTAATTGTCGTTAAAATTTGTGATTCTAATCATAACAAATCAATTTTTTATGAAAAATAAAGTTTGATAATGGTGTTCCTTATTATTCTTTATATAAGGTGTTCTTTCTAGAATGCAATATATATATATATATATATATATATATATATATATATATATATATATATATATAAGATTTTACACGTTCGATTTAATAATTGTACTCTATCTTGAATTCTTAAAATTTGATTTGGACGATTACAACCCACGTGAAACTAATAAAATAATTTTTAATTTAGTGATAGTTTAATGAAAAAATTTCTAATTAAATCTACGCAGAAACAAAAAGAGAAGAAATTGACGATTTGTTACGTTGAAAATTCTATTTGATTTATGAATTGGGTTAAATATCTTGTTGGTCACTGAAGTCGGCCAAATGTATCAAGATGGTCACTGAACTGAAATTCGACTCAAACAGGTCACTGAAGTCAGCCTAATGTATCAAGTCAGCCTAAGTCTTTGTTTTTTTGACGGAAACAGACTGCAGATTGACATAAACGCTTATAACTGCAGATTCACTTAACATTTAAAAAATCCGAGACCATATTTGTGTTACCCAGATTATTCTCTTCAAAATAGATACAATATTGATAAGTTTTATTTCAGTTTTTGAAGAAGAACAATTCTAGTTCTTGAATTTTCTTTTTCGATTCATATAAATCTAGAGCTCATAATGAAAATCTAAACAAGTTTTATGAGACCCATAGCATCTAGATTAACACACTTTAATTTCACAAAATTTGGTGGAGATTTTTCGGACAAAATTTTGTGGACAGTAATTTCCGTCAAAGAAATGATCAACTTGATAATCCTGGCTGACTTCAGTGACCTGATTGATACCGTTTTGAATTTAGTGACCAACTTGATACATTAGGCTGACTTCAGTGACCAACAAGATACTTAACCCTTTATGAATTCAACTTATAATTTGTTGTGATTAACAAAATACCCTTGTAATTATTTGAAGATAGTTCTACTAACAACCAAATACAATTTTAATTATAAGTGTAAGAGGAATTTTGTCCAAAACTTTGATAATCGGTAGTCTGGTCGTCCGTACGACAAAGATCTTAAAATAAATCGATGAAAACCGTTGGATCTAGCATAAAAAATATTTAATATTTTAGTATGTTATAAGCTAAAAAGTGTATTTATATTGAAATACGAAAATGTATATGTCAATGATTTAAATCATATATAATTACGTTTTCTACAATGAATAACATTATCAATGTAGGACTTCTACATTGAATAGGATTAATGTAAAAATTCGTAATTATATTTTCTCTTGAGATTCTGAGTGTTTCCATTTAAATAAAATTATTAAATCATCACTAAATTGAATATAATTTTATGAGGTTCGCGTGGATTGTAAAATCATCCAAATCCGATTTCTATATCTCAAGATAGAACCCAAATAGTAAATATGAATTTTTTAATACTAATAAAAAAATAAATGTAATTCAATTATAAGACAACTTTTTTTAATTATATCTTTTTTGGATTATAATTTTCTTTTTAAAATTCAATTATAATACAACCTTTTTTAATTATTTCCTTTTTAGATTATAATTTTTTTAAAAAATTCACTTCTATTGCAACCTTTTCTAATTATATCCTTTTTAGATTATAATTCTCTTTTTAATGTGATCTAATCTTAATCGTCTATTTTTAATCCAACGGATCATATGCTTTTGGTGGTACAGAGATCAGACCAAAAATTTGGATAAGATCCCTCTTATGCTTATTATATATAAGGATATAATTATATGGGTAATATGTTCCTATAGTTAACTTTAGGAAATTTTCCTAAAGTTAACCATTAAGATTGTGACACATATGCACAATCAATAATGCCCCTGCGGGGCCCTTCTAAATAAATAAAAAAAATTCATCAAAACTACGTAGTTTTGATAACTTAACTTTAGGAAATTCCCTACAGTTAACTGTAGGACCATTTTTCTCTAATTATATATAAGGATATTATATATATATATATATATATATATATATATATATATATATATATAGGCTTTTGCTCAAATACAAACCAATCCTTAAATACAAACTACAAACTAACAATAGATTAATTATATTTCATTTATTCTAAGGTTCCCGCCAAGGGTAACTTCACAAAAAATGCTTAAAATAATTGGCTCTATCCAACAAAAAAAAAAAAAAACTTGTCGTGGAAATGCGAAGCATTTAAGACAGTAAACGGATGAGTTAGGTAGTCATGAGGGCCGCAGGCCCTCGACACACCCGTCAATCGTCTATTCCCTTTACCATTGATTGTCATTCCTTACAACTTTAGAATGATAAAGGCGCGAAGCGCCGTACAAGAAGGTGCGAAACACCGTTAACCATTGAAATCCACTGCCACGTCATCACGTGAACAATGATTTTTTTTTTTGCTGAATGGAGCCAATTATTTTAAACACTTTTTGTATTGGGGTACCCTAGTTTGATCATTAGATTAGCATGAAATATTAAATTAGTGTTTAGTTTGTAGTTTGTAGTTAATTTTAGTTTGTATTAGAGTAGGACCCTATATATATATATAATATTGGATGTAAGCTTATTATTTTATTCATCACAATGCTCTTTATATAGAGCTCCTACAAATCACATAAACACTATTAGTGCCACCTAAATAGCCTAGGAAGTTACATTTATTTCTTGAGTTACAATTTTGAATCATAACTCCAACACTTTGGTGCTAGAGAAATTTCACTCTCCAAGATTTTCCTTTTTATGTGTGTAAATTCTCTGTGTAGATCCATTTCTGTAAAATTTGTCTTTCTTACTTGTATGGAGTATAGAAGGTAATTCAGGTGTGGCGCCTACAAATTCCTCATTTGAATCGCTTCGTCAGAGCAGTTTAGATATCCGGTCCCCTGATTAAGATATAAATTCTCCTTTTTAGAGCATTCACGTCCCATCCCCATCCCCAACCCCAAAAACTTACTAAAAATAGTAAATCCCCAAATAAAAATAGTAAATCCCCAAAATTATCAAAAAGTTTCTACATTCCATTCCCCATTTTCCATTCCCCTATCCCTATATTCTTTTTTATATTACTTCTTTCTCTCTCTTTCACTTACAATTTTAACTACCAAAACTCACCCACTACAATTAAATATATTTAAAAGAGGAGAGAGGTGATTTGGGGTTCAAAATAGTAGTCCCCAAATATGGGGATTCAAAACTTGTCCCCAAAATTAATCCCTAAAATGGGGAATGGGATGGAAGCCTTTTTTTGCATAAAACCTAAATATTTCCCTAAATATTTGGGGATAGGGTCTTGGACGTGGATGCTCTTAAAAGCTACAAGAGAATCTTTCTCTAATTCAAAAAAATGGCATGGAAGTGACTGAGACTGTCTATTATCCTCAAATGCTTGTTCAAGAGTAGCATTATCATCTTTGTCCAAGTGCTGCACGTCATTCCTACTCTCCCTCTCACATTTAGCTTGCACTGTTGCACATGTCTCAGCTCTTCTCTGAGCTCAATCACTATATCCTCCGCTTCAAGTTCGTTAATCTTTTGTTGCTGATTCCAAGATGTCATCTTTGCTTCACTAATCTGTAAGTATGATACAGTGTGTCAGTAGTTAGGAGGCAACCTTTATAATACAAGTTACTTCATGGTCTACCTTCAACTGCAAGTTAAGAGGCAATTAACATTCATATCAAGGTTCTACTGTTTAAGGAAAAGAAAATTATGACAGAATTCAGATGGTGATTTTGATTATTTTCATATACATGAATTCCGAATTTCTCATTTTTGTTTAGGATGCATGGTTTAGTATTTTAAAGATACATATCCTGATCTAGATAAAAATTCTCCTTGTTAGAAGCTACGAGAGAATCTCTCTAATTCTTAGGATGGCATGGAAGTGACTGAGACTGTCTATTATCCTCAAATGCTTCTTCTAGAGTAGCATTATCATATTTGTCCAAGTGCCGCACGCCACTCCTACTCTCCCACTCACATTAAGCTTGCACATGTCTCGGCTCTTCTTTGAGCACGATCACTATATGCTCCGCTTCATGAAGTTGTGCTTCAACTTCAAGTTAGTTAATCTCTTGTTGTTACTCCAAGATGCCATCTTTGCTTCCCTAATTTGTAAGTACTATAAAGTGTCAGTACTGTAAAATTGCATCACTAAAGAAATCTCTAGATAGAAACTGAACACGAACACAAAGAGCAGAAGACTCTTGCATTATAAATGCAACAACTATACTCCAATTGTTGTTAATTTCACCTTTCCACAGTACTCGAGTATGTTTTATAGTTTGAATGACAAGAAACATGCCAGATGATGATTTGCTTATTTTATATATATATATATATATATATATATATATATATATATATATATATATATATATATATATATATAAGAAAGAAAAATTGACTACGCTGGTTAAATGTCGAAGACACACATACACTTTCTCGCTTTGAAAAATGGTTTAATGACCTGTGAAATCGAGATGGACAAGATAGCAACAAGCAAGACATTTACCAATTCTAATATCGAAAAGCTGAGGAAACATTAAACTCGGAAGATCTACCATGGCATGTGATATCCATTCACTAAGAGAAAGTGAACAAATTCACACAAACTCCACAAAAACCTAGTTTCAATTTCAATCATTTCCGGAGGGGCGCAAAATTCAGCATAATCAATGCAGCCACGTAGAAAACTTAGTTAAAAGAATCATAAGAACCCAACAAAAAAACACGCATACAATGTATAATTTTATATTAGAAAAAATGACCTTTACCAAAATGTTTCACCCTTCTAAATTTCTCAACCAAATAAAAAAAATTGGAATTCCTACACAGTTTAGCCGTATCACAAAACAATCTAGATACAGATATCCAAACACTTAAACAAGAAGCTGTTTGTCTGCAAAAAAAACAATTCTTGTGCACATACATTATACCCGTACATAAATATAAAAATCAAAAATAAAACCAATTGTACCTTGCTATCGATTATGTTCTTCAGCCTAACTATCATCTGAACCGCCTTATATTTCATAACTTGTAGTTCATGCTCCAATCGTGGAGCTGTTGTCTCCGAAGTCATTACTTTTGCATCTGCTTCACTTGATGCATCCAACATCATATCAGCATAAGCCATATGCAAGTCCTGTAATCTCTGCACAAACATAAACAAACAAAAAACCCTCCAAAAACTTAACTAAACAATCATTTAAACACCAATGGAGCACTCAGATAGAAGATCAAAAGTAACCCCATATTAAAAGTTTTAATTTTTTTAGTACATAACAAAAAACAAGATTCCGATGAAAAAATCAGGTGGAGTAGTTGGTGATGGTGGCTCTGGCGGCTACACCGCCGTGAAATGAGGGTGATTTAGGGTAGATTATGGTGATGGGGCAGCAAGACTTTATTACCAGCTGGTCGGAGTCCATTTGTTGAACAAGCTTACTTAAAATGTGTTGTGATGTTCTTGTACTTTGGGGAGGAGAGAAAAGTGAAGTATGTTTTCCGGTAAGTAGCTATCTGTTGTGAAGGCTCCATTTAAGGTGCTCTTGCTACAGATTACCCTCTAAATCAAGATTTAATTACTGCATTACCATTGTAATTATTTTCTTTTTCTGACTCTTTTTTCCATAAGCGCAACATGGCTAAGAAAGCGGGCGATTTAAAAGAAAATATTAGATAGATACCTTGTTAAAAAGGAAACAAATTTTATTTTGTTGTTTTTAAATGTATAAATTGGAATAGGAAAGAATTATCGAAATTCTCCTGATTTCTAAAGTTAGAGTTTATGGATGTTGATAACTTGTTTTAGTACATTCTTTTATTAATTTTAAAAAATAAGAGATTATTGTTAAAACAAAATTTGTTTAAATGTACGAATCAGAAAAAAGTAATAAATTATTGCAATCCTCTTTAATTTCTTGACTTAAAGTTGCTGGATGCATATTAGAAAAAATTTGCTGTTTTTAGAATACGAGATTATTATAGTGCTCTTTTTACAAAATTATTTGGTGAATTGCATTTCCTATTCTACAAGTCAACTTGTTTAAGCGGAACAAAATATATTTGCACTCATAATATACAAACAAAATGAGAACACAAATGAAAATCACCAACCTGATCGCCTGCTTAATGAAGATGATGAGCTACCAAGCTAGACCTCTCTTGATCTGCAGATTTATTTTGCTTCTCCTTCTTTCTCTCCGGATTGTGGTTCTCAGCCATCAGAGATTCTCACAGTTTCTCTCTTCCGCTTCTTTTGGAATGTGTATCTGAAAAGTTGCAGAGAAGAACCTTTACATGTAGCATAAATGGATTTTTGCTATGGCAGTATCAGAGACTCGTTAACTTTGTTAAGGTTTGATATATATTATTGAATGTCAGAACATTCAATCGATGCACCTTCTTGTACAATAGGCACTAATGAATCAACTGGAGGCTCATCTTCGGAAATCAACTTCTCAAAGTCCACCCTCTTTGTCATTGTCACTAGTTAAAATGGTTTTTGCACAGTCTAGTTGAGTCACCGTGCCTGTCATATCTGAGGGTAATTTTGGGGCCACAACTGTAGGATTTTTGCTAGGCTGAGCAGTTTTCTCTACTAATTTGGGAGTAGGGTGTGGTTGAGGTAAACTCACCAAGAGTTTCATATAGCTTCCTAAACAATCTATCATGAATTTTCTTGCTTGAGGCGATTTTTTTCTCCATGCACTTGGTATTAGTAGAATTTTTAGCTGTTTTTACTATCAAGTCAATAGCCTGAACTTCATACCAGCAGCTAATACAACCATCTTTACACACTGCTTCTTTGCTGATCATCTTTTGAACCTCATCAGTGGTAATTTTGCTTGTATATGTATCTTTTTTTTGCTCCTTCGACCTTTGCTTCGCCACTTGCTTCATTTGGCTCTCTTCATAGAGACAGCTCACTGTCTAAGATGTTCCTTTCACATGCGTGAATTCTCTGTGTGCATCAATTACTGTAAAATTTCTGCTCCTTGCTTATCAGAAGTATAGAAGGCAATTTAGGTATGGTACTGTACGAATTCCTCATCTGAATCGCTTTGCTAAAGCACTTAGGGTATTCGGTCCTCCGATTTTAATTTAAATTCTACTTGTCAGAAGCTAAAATAGAATCTTTCTCTAATTCTAAAGGATGGTACGGAAGAGGCTGAGACTGTCTATTATTCTCGAATTCTTCTTCTGAAGTAGCGTCATCATGTTGTCCAGGTGCTGCATGTCGTTCCTGCTCACCGTCACACAACTAGCTGAACAAATCTCAGCTCTTCTCTGAGCTTGCTGACTATATCCTCCACTTCCAAAAGCTGTGTTTTCATCAATCTTTTCTTTTGATTTCGAGATATTATCTTTGCTTCACTAATCTGTAAATATGCTACAGTGTGTCAGTACTTTAACATTGCATCACTAAATAAATATCTAGACAGAAAGTGAACACCAACACAAAAAACAGAAGAAACTTGAATTAAAAAATGCAATAACTCCACTATAGTTGTTGCTAAATTTAACCTTTCTAAAGTACTTCACTATGTTCTAATGTTTGAACGACAAGATACATGTGGGATATGTAATACAACAGTTAGGGCCTAAAGTACACCAACATGCATCTGATTCAGAAGAGTAGCTTTCTCCCCCCCAAAAAAAAAGGAAGAAGAAAGGTTGGCGCTTAAGTTTTACAATATCATTCGTAAACTCAAGGCATCTACTTCATGTTCAACCTTCTTAATACAAGTTACTTTAAAGTCTGCCTTCAACAGTTAATTAGTAGGCAATTAACATTTCATTTCAAGGTTCTACTGTTTATGGAACAGAAAAATTATGACAGAATTCAGATGGTGATTTTGATAATGTCATATATATGAAAGACAAATTTCTCATTTTTGTTTAGGATGCATGGTTTAGTATTTTAAAGATACATATCCTCTTTCCCTCTTTTAAATATTTGATTGACATGTGAAATCGCGATGCCCATGAAAAGCAACAGGCAAATTAATATTAACCCTATTCTGAAGTATAATGCCTTGTAAGATTGTTTTACATACTCCTCTTTCAAACAACATGCACATATGACATCCCCATATACTTGTGCTAGCCAAATTAAATCACCACAGTATTCAGTCATGAAAACGATAAAACCGCAGAACATGTTAATATGTTTTGGATGGAACAGAAAGAAAGAAATGTGAAGCACTAAATTAATTTTTTTTAAATTCACCATAAAAACATATCTTATAATATAAATATACAGATTACTTCTCAAAAGCACGACAATAACACAAACGTAAATCGCCAACCTGACGAGCAACCTGTATCTCACTGTCTGCTTACTAAACAAGATTCAGCTAGACTTCTTTTGATCTGCAGATATATTTTTCTTTTCCTCCTTTCTCTCTGGAGTGAAATTCTCAGCTGAGACATTTCCATCAGAGATTCTCACAGTTTCTCTCTTCCGCTTCCTCTGGAATGTGTACTTAAAAAGTTGCAGAGGAGAACCTTTACTTGTTGCACCAATAGTTTTAAGCTCAGGTGGCGGAGTAGATTCATCGGCTTTGTTGAGGTTTGGTTCAGAAACTTGAATGTCCAAACATTCTTTGGAAGCGCCTTCTTGTACAATAGGCACAAATGTTAGGTTAAGGGACTTACACAATCCGAGATTCACAATCACCAAAACAGAGCACACACATAACCAATCGATAAGTTGACAAGATCTACCAAAGCACAAAATAAGAACACACAAATACTTGACGTGGAAACACCCACATCCCAAACTTGTATTATTAATCTTAACAATATCAATAATACATCAAGACAATAACACCTTAAAGGTGTCCCAACCCGATACTTGAGCCAACAATGCTCAAGCATCCCCAAACAATACTTAAGACTACATCTCTTAAGCTTTCACCTCCCCTCAGACAAATACGATATGACTATGTATATATAGCCATCACAAACTTAGCCACCAAGATATCCTTTTCATACTTGGTTTCCAATTACAATCCTTATCATACTTGGTATCTAAATATACCATCTATAATAATTATCTAAACATATAATTATTACCCAATCCATATATGTTTTGGATCACCAAAACCCATACTATTCGTATTGGGTTTAAACCCAACAATCCTCCCCTTCAACCCAATACCCACATCGGATTGAACAGTACTCATCAAGCCATTGACGTCCATCTGCCAACGCCTCCCCTCGAACAAGAACCTCCTCTTGTTCTTCCAATCATTGAGTGTCGCTAAAACCCGTATAGTGACCCTCCAAACCACCGTTCTTGACCATAATGATGTATCCATCAACAAAATCACGTGCATCAACCACCACGAGTGCTCTTCCACATGTTGAGTCACCCGATCCTTGCTTTCACAATCCTTCGGTCTCCTGAAGAAAATCACTAGTATCATCCAAATAGTTCACCTGGTTGATCAAGCCATTGAAATAGTTGCGATGACCTCTTCCATCTTCCATCTTGAGTCCGCACAGGATTGATCCACGGTGCAAGGCCAACCGAATAATCCATACCGCACGTAACTTTGTCTCTACCCGCTTTAGTAGTTTCCTTGTCAGCAAATCCCTCATTGTACTCTGCCAGATCAATTGAACCTCGAACTTTCCCTCAACCTCATCCATCACGAACCCGAACCTTGGCTCTGATACCACTTGTTAGGTTAAGGGACTTACACAATCCGAGATTCACAATCACCAAAACAGAGCACACACATAACCAATCGATAAGTTGACAAGATCTACCAAAGCACAAAATAAGAACACACAAATACTTGACGTGGAAACACCCACATCCCAAACTTGTATTATTAATCTTAACAATATCAATAATACATCAAGACAATAACACCTTAAAGGTGTCCCAACCCGATACTTGAGCCAACAATGCTCAAGCATCCCCAAACAATACTTAAGACTACATCTCTTAAGCTTTCACCTCCCCTCAGACAAATACGATATGACTATGTATATATAGCCATCACAAACTTAGCCACCAAGATATCCTTTTCATACTTGGTTTCCAATTACAATCCTTATCATACTTGGTATCTAAATATACCATCTATAATAATTATCTAAACATATAATTATTACCCAATCCATATATGTTTTGGATCACCAAAACCCATACTATTCGTATTGGGTTTAAACCCAACAACAAATGTATCAACTGGATTCTGAGCACCGTTCTCTACCAACACAGGAGTATGGTCTGAAAGAGCTACACCAGGAGTCTCGTGTAGCTTCCTGAACAATTTATCAGGAATTCTCTTGTTTAAGGCGGGTTCTTTCTTCCTGCACTTGATATCGGTAGCTTTTTTTAGTATCAAGTCGATAGCCTGAGCTTCAGAGTGGCAGCTAACAAATTTGTCTTTCTTGCTTCTCCGGAGTATAGAAGGTACTTCAGGCATGGTGCCGTACAAATTCCCCATCTGAATCACTTCGCCAGAGCACTTAAGGTATCCTGTCTCCTGATTTAGATGTAAATTCTCCTTGTTAGAAGCTACAAGAGAATCTTCCTCTAATTCTAAAGGATAGCATGGAAGTGACTGGGACTGTCTATTATCCTCAAATGCTTCTTCTAGAGTAGCATTATCATGTTTGTCCAAGTGCTGCACGCCATTCCTACTCTCCCTCTCACAGTTAGCTCTTCTCAGCTCTTCTCTGAGAACGGTCACGATATCCTCCGCTTCATTAAGTTGTGCTTCAAGTTCATTAATCTTTTGTTGTTGATTCCAAGATGTCATCTTTGCTTCACTAATCTGTAAGTATGATAAAGTGTGTCAGTACTGTAAAATTGTATCACTAAAGAAATCTCTCGACAGAAACTGAACACAAACACAAAGAGCAGAAGACTCTTGCATCATAAATGCCACAAATATACACCAATTGTTGTTAATTTAACCTTTCCACACTACTCGAGTATATTCTATAGTTTGAATGACAAGAAACATGTCAGATGATGATTTCTTCATTATCTATATACATAAGAAAGAAAAATTGTTTAGGTTGGTTAAATCTCGAAGATACACATACACTTTCTCGATTTGAAAAATGTTTGAATGACCTGTGAAATCGCAATGGAAAAGATAAGCAACAAGCAAGACATTTACCAATTCTAATATCGAAAATCTAGGGAAACATTAAACTCAGAAGATCTACCACGGTTTGTGATATCCATACATTAAGAGAAAGTGAATAAATTTTACACAAGCTCCCACAAAAACCTAGTTTCAAATTCAATCATTTCCGTAAAAGAAGCAGGAGGGGCACAAAATTCAGCATAATCAATGCAGCCTCATAGAAAATTTAGTTCATAGAATCATAAGAACCCAACAAAAAAAACATGCATACAATGTATAATTTAAAATTAGAAAAAGTGACCTTTACCAAATGTTTTACCCTTCTAAATTTCTCAACCAAAATAACAAAATTGGGATTCTTACACAAAGTTTAGCTATATCGCAAAACAATCCAGATACAGATATCCAAACACTTAAACAAGAAGCTATATGTCTGCAAAAAACAATTCTTGTGCACATACATTATACACCTATACATAAATATAAAGATCAAAATAAAACCAATTATACCTTAGCATCCATTATCTTCTTCTGCCTGGCCATTGTCTGAACCACCTCATTTTTCGTATCTTGCAGTTCTTGCTCCAATCGTTGAGCTTTCGTCTCTGCAGCCACTATTTTTGCATCTGCTTCTCTTGATGCAGCCAACATCATTTCAGCATAAGCCTTATGCAAGTCCTGTAATCTCTGCCACAACAAAAAAAAAAAAACCAAAATTTTTACTAAACACACATGTACAATCATTTAAACAACGGAGCATTCAGATACTAAATCAAAAGTAACCCCATTTAAAAAGTTCCAATTTTTTTACTACAGAAGTAACAAAAAACAATAAACAGTTGAAAAAATCAGGTGGGGTGGTTTGTGATGGTGGCTCCGGCGGTTGCGCCGCCGTAAAATGAGGGGTGATTTAGGGTTAGGTTATGGTAATGGGGTTGCAAGATTTTATTACCTTGTCGGAGTCCATTTGTTGAAGAAGCTTACTTGAAATGTCTATGTTTTTTTAGTTTGGGGAGGAGTGAAAATTGATGTTGTTTTCAGGTGAGTTGCTGTCTGGTAAGATTAGAAGGCTCTATTTAAGGTGTTCTTGGTTACTAAATACCCTCTAAATTAAGATTTAATTACTACGTTGCCATTGTAATTATTATTTTTTATTTTTTGGTTTTTTTCCATATAAGTGCGATATGGCTAAAACCATTTAAAGGAGTGCGTGAGTTTCTTAGTTTGTATTAGGTTTCCTTTCTGCATTTGTATTTCTGTATTTGTAATGGCCGGGGTCCTTCGGAAACAGCCTCCCTATTGTATAGGGGCATGGTCTGCGTACATCAACCCTCCTCAGACACCACTTTGAGTGGTATTATAACTGAGTAAAGTTTCGTTTCGTTTTATTTAAAGGAAACTATTAGGTAGATACGTTGTGGAAAAAGGAAATAAATTTTGTATTCTTTTTTTTTAATCTATGAGTCAGCAAAAAAGAGGAATTATTGAAATCCTCCTTATTTCTTACGTTAAAATTATTGAATATTGATAATGTATAAGTACAATTTAACTTTTTAACGAAATGAAACTTTTGTTTTAGTATTATTTATTTATATGTACCAATAAGGAAAAAAGAAATTTATTGTTGGAATTATTCTTAAGGAGGTGTATTCTGTTTGCATTTTAAAGAATTTATTTAGATTTTAAAAATTCATGTGTTTTTAATTTGAATTTAGCAATTCGTTAAAATTTGGGTAAAATTTGGGTGTGGCGTATTCGGTTGAGATTTTTAAATTCGCAAAATTTTGTTGTATTCGATTGAGATTTTTAAAACATCTACTAAACTCTTAAAGGCGTATTTAGTAAAAAAAAAACTCTTAAAGGCGTATTTCGTTCGGATTTTAAAAAATTCTTTTAGATTCTTAAAACTTCGGTATATTTAATATGGATTTCAAAATTTTCTTTAAATTTTGGTAATATTTAATATGAAGATCTAGTGTATTAAAAAATCCATTATAATATGTTGATATTTGTTTGAATTTTAAAAAATACATCAAAATTTTATGATATTCAAAATTTAGTGAATTTTTTTGTATTTGATAAAATAATGAATTTCGATAGATTAGTATGTTTTTAAATCTCATTAAAATTCATTAGATTTTGCAGGATTGTGCAAAACTCCCTTTTTACAAGGTTTGAACTATATTTGATCCACATAAAATTAAAATCAATAACAATTTTTAAAATCTATAAATTTTTATCAATACATTAAAATCTAAATTAAATACATCCTTTATATTGAATTCAATTTTGATTTTTAGAAATTCATTATAATTTCACGATATTCAAAATTTTATGAATTTTGTTAGATATAATGAATGGTAGATTTTAATGAATTTATTAGTATATTTTTATTTTTAAAATTTGTTAAAATAATTTTTTCAAAAACTCTTTATAAAACAGTGAGATTCTATAATATTTAATCCATTACAATCAATAATAATCTTCAGGTTCCATGAATTATTATGAAACCATCAAAATTAAAATATTTGTAAAGTTTTCTTTTCTTTTATTTGAGAATAAAATCTTTGTAAAGTTGTTTGTTGGATATTATATTATGCATATAAGTAAGATTTTAATGAATCTAGCATTTGAGTGGTAGGATTTTTGCATACTTTTTAATATTTCAATAAACATGTAAATAAAATCGGGCCAAGCCCATCACGAAAGACGTCAATCAGGGACCAGCCCAAAGACTTTAAATAGGGACCAGTCCATATATCATCCTTGGCTAATGGGCTTGACAATTCTTAGTTAGGAGTTGGGACTAAACCCACAATATAACCAATTAAACCGCATCAATTGGGACCGAATAATCAACGAAAGACAACCCAATAAAACTTCCACTCGGGCCCATCAATTAGCCCAAGGATCCAAGTAACTAAGAAATAAAACAAACTGCAAAATGTTTGGTTAAAGTCTGAAACCAACCCGTCTAAGAACGCAACATGAACCCGACACCAATTTTACGATTTAGGGTTGTTATTAAATGGATGTAAAAAATAGTTGAATTTGAAATTAACCCGTATAAAAGTAATGGATTATGGATCAATTTTTTTAATCCGAAACCAATCAGCATAATTCATATGATTGTTACTATAGAAAAATATTTATTAATATATTATTATATTAATATGATAGATTATTTAATAATGAATATATAATAGTCTAATTTTTTTAAATTATGTATTTATATTTTGCATGAATTTTAGTAAATACTTTTGCAGTTCATTCGTAAATTATTTTGGATTTGTTACATGAATTTAGTATTTTAAATCTTAAATAAATACTTTGAACATTATATTATGTAGACAAGAATAAAAGGTAAATATAACGATTTAATAAATACGATATAAAATTAAATTTACCAAATAATGTAAGTGTTGTGGATGAAAATCACAAGTATTGAAATTGCAGCTAGGGAGTGTGTATTGAATGCAAAGGGGGGTGAGCTTCGAGCTTTAATGGTGGCTGCTCTTGTTGTCGGGGACTAACTCGGTCCTAACAAGATGCCTACGTACCTTGATGAATATCAAGAATCAAGCCAAAACGTAGTTCTAGAGTTGCCTACGTGGCTTGATGCGCCCTCGCGGCGTAGTGACGTAGTGGCTTGTATATCCTTATTCGAGGATGAAGCCTAAAACGTTGATGACGTATTGAGCTCTGCCCAAAAAACGTTTATCTGAGATGAGGGGTTGCGTTCTTTATATAGGCATGAAAAGCCTAGAGTTAAAATAGGGATAGGTGACTTGGTGGGCAAGTTACCTCCTTGGCCCAATTCTAGAAGTTTCTAACCTCCTTCCATGTAGTAATAGTTATCCAGAATCCTTTTCTGATAAGAGTCAATCCTAATTCCTATTACGTGGAATTAGAATCGTGATATGATTGTATATACTGATTTCTTTCCTTTGTAGGAGTTGTTTCCCATTATATCTCAAATTAATGAGATGTTGATTTATCCCTCTAATCAATTACGAAAATTAGTAATTAATTAGGGTCTTGGGCCTCGTTACAGGGCTTCGTATTTGGGCCAAGCTAAGTCTAATGAATGCAACATTAACTATGCCTTTAGGGCTTACTTTTAGCCAATATCATTTGCCCCCCAACTGCTAGGAAAACTGATCAGATTTTCGTAGAAGTTATAATTGCCTTTTTCGAGACTCGGGGTCATTTTTATCCCTTACCTGGGACTTAATTTTCCTACCCTTATATGGGGATTTTATTTTACACTAGTGTTTCACGGATATCGTCTTGACTGTAAAGTGTGGAGCGACCTACACATTTACGACGATTTGACTTATTCGAGGCTAAACAATGGTTCTGGTGTCTTATAGAAAATCATCACAATTTTCTTGCACTTTTCGGAACCTTCTTTGTACTCACAAGTATTTTTCTTAATTATTCCTAATAATTTAGGAATTTTTATGTACTCACGGGTATTTTTCTTCTTGCTTATTTAAAATGATTCAAAAAACGAATCTTTCAAGAAAAGTGACTCCTGGGCGTGGGTACCCCCGCCTAGGAGACCCTTTCTTAAATCACGCCTAGAGGAAACAGTTCCCTGGGCGTTGGTCATCCTTTACTTGGTCAGATTCCCTTGGGCGTGGGTATCCGCGCCAAGGAGGTCATTTGGTTTTTTACCTTCCTTCACTTGGAGAGGTACCCCCGCCTAGGAGTTTTAGCCTCCTGGGCGTTGGTCATTTTACCTTCCTTCACTTGGAGAAGTACCCCCGGGGCGTGGGTACCCCCGCCAAGGAGGCTCTTTCTCATGTGCGCAGCATGTAAAATTGGCTTTTTTCGGGCTATGCAATATGTTTCTTCAGCGGGTGTTCCATCAGGACTTCAACGTTTGTCTTTATCCAGGGTCCCTCAAGGACTTAAACTCTTATCTGCTGTAACCTAACTCTACCATTCGGGGTATGCATTCGTTTGTTTTCATTCGTGTATTCTTTTATTTTCGGTACTTGGTCTTCTTTGACTCACACATCAGGTGTTTGGCACATAAATAAAATCACAATCAATGAATGGAAAACAAACTTGCATTAATAACTTGGAAATGGGTTCAACCCTTACATAGAGTACTACTGTCCTACTCGGAGCAACATGCTCTGCAATGGTTTTAATGAACCTTATTTCTACTTCTACTATATAAATATGAAGCTAAGTCCTACTAGGATAACTTAAGCCCAATCGAGCCTTTGCAAGACTAGGTCTGCACCACTTGATTTTGTTTTTGGTGCTCCATCAAAATAGGGCACCCACCACTCCTTCTGGTCTCCTCATTCTTATTATGAAGTTCACTTCCTGCTTGGGGTACTACCTCCTGCCCCCCGACTTCTTGGTTGCCAATGGTACGCTCAACCACAAAGTCAGTTAACGCCTTATCCTCAATGGCTATCCGAGGCTTCTGTGTGATGTCCTCTGCTGACCTTTCTTTGTGTTCCTTACCACTGTGGACTTCCATGTCTTCAACCGGAAGGACCTGCCACCCGACTCCATCAGGCCTTAACGAGGCTACATAACAGCTTCGTGCCATCTTCTGATCACCTTTATGTTCTCCAACACCATTCCTGGTAGGGAACTTGATCTTCACATAATAGGTTGAGGCAACAGCCTTGAATGCATGAAGTCCAGTCCTTCCAAGGATAGCGTTGTACATTGAATCCGCCTTGATTACCAGGAAGTTCAACATCTGAGTGGCCTCCTTGGGCTCTTGCCCGATAGTTACAGGCAGCTGAATAGTCCCTTCAACTTTGGATTTTACTCCATTAAATCCGTATATAGGCATGTTATTGGGGGTCAACTGAGAATCAGTGTATCCCATCTTCACAAACGCATCATGAAACAGAATGTCAACGGAAGCTCCATTGTCTATCAAGACTCGCTTCACCTCCGAGTTTCCAATCACAGGAGTTATGACCAACGGGTCGTCATGGGGGAACTTTACCCCTTCCAAGTCTGAGTTATCAAAACTAATCGCTACCTCAGTTTTTGCAAGCTTCGGGGCCTCTCCCACGATGTGCAACACCTCTCGGGCATAAGCCTTTCGAGAGTTCCTAGTTGTCCCGGCCGCAGTTGGGCCTCCTGAGATCATGTTGATTACTGGCCCTCGGGGCTGTGGGTTGCGATCTTGATCGTCATCCCTTCTATTATAGTCTCTTCTCTGATTAGCACGGTCTTCACCCTTAGTGAAGTGCCTCAGCTTCCCTCTACGGATCAAAAACTCAATCTCATCTTTGAGTTGCTTACAATCGTCAGTGTCATGCCCCACGTCTCTATGGAATCTGCAATACTGATTCTGGTTTCTCTTTGCGGGATCACCCCTGAGTGGCTTCGGCCATCTGAAATCCTTATCATTCTCAATGTCCAACAAGATTCGACTCCTAGGAGTATTCAACCTTGCATACTCAATGAACCTTGACCCTTGGTTCTTCTTAGGGGCAGAGTCGGAGTCCTCGCTAGTTCGGGGATACTTGTCCCTAGCATCATACTCTTGATCATCATAGTCCTGGTCTTACTTTCGCTTCTTGGAGTCATTGTTACCTCCTCCTCCACCTACGGTGGTTTCTTTCTTCAAGCTATCCTCAGCTTTAATATACTTATCAGCCCTTCGTTGGAGCTCAGCCATATTTTCTGGGGGATGCTTCGCTAATGACCTTTTAAAGAAGAGGTCAGTGGTTCCGTGCTCCAGGGCTACCATGGCCACCTTATTCTCCAAGTCAGTGATATTTAGAGTCTCCTTAGTGAATCGCTTAAGGTAATCCCTTAGATTTTCATTCTTTCCTTGTACCACATACATAAGAGACGCAGAGCTCTTCTCATGAACTCTTCCACTAATGAATTGGCTGATAAAAGCAGTGCTCAATTCCTTAAAAGATCCAATCGAATTTGCAGGCAAACGGCTGTACCACCTTTGAGCCATACCCGTCAAGGTTTGAGGGAACGCCCTACACTTGAGAGCGTCACTAGCAGGCTGCAACAGCAGTGCGTTCGAGAATGTTCTCACATGGTTTGCGGGATCACCCGTTCCATCATAAGCCTTTATTGTAGGCATCTTAAACTTCCTAGAGATGTGAGCATTCATCACTTCCTCGGTGAACGGGGGTATTGGATCATCAGGATCTCCGAGAGGCATCAGATCTTTGGGGTTTCCCTTGGGAATTTCCATCCTTGTGGTTGTTCTTCCGAATGAGGCATCAGCCCTTCTTTGTCTCCTTGAAGACCTCTCCAAATCAATGATGGGAATCGTTCTTGAGGTTGGAGGAGGTCGAGTTTGATTCTGTCTTGCTTGCTCCATTGCTATGTCATCCTTCAGCCTTTGGATCTCAGCCTCGTGAGCCTTAATCCTCTCCTCAGCCGTTGGTGGAGGTCCATCATGGATCCCTTGAGTCCTTCCTTGAGGCTCTCTTCTAGCACGTTGCCTCCTCGGGGCTTCATCACGATCATCATCCTCAGACGATGTTCTTGCGTTCGAGACTGATCGGTCCTCACAAGATGCCTACGTATCTCTGTATTGCTAGAGAATCAAGCCAAAACGTAGTTCTAGAGTTGCCTACGTGGCTTGATGCGCCCTCGCGGCGTAGTGACGTAGTGGCTTGTATGTCCTTATTCGAGGATGAAGCCTAAAACGTTGATGACGTATTGAGCTCTGCCCAAAAAACGTTTATCTGAGATGAGGGGTTGCGTTCTTTATATAGGCATGAAAAGCCTAGAGTTAAAATAGGGATAGGTGACTTGGTGGGCAAGTCACCTCCTTGGCCCAATTCTAGAAGTTTCTAACCTCCTTCCATGTAGGAATTAGTTTCCATGTAGTAATAGTTATCCAGAATCCTTTTCTGATAAGAGTCAATCCTAATTCCTATTACGTGGAATTAGAATCGTGATATGATTGTATATACTGATTTCTTTCCTTTGTAGGAGTTGTTTCCCATTATATCTCAAATTAATGAGATGTTGATTTATCCCTCTAATCAATTACGAAAATTAGTAATTAATTAGGGTCTTGGGCCTCGTTACAGGGCTTCGTATTTGGGCCAAGCTAAGTCTAATGAATGCAACATTAACTATGCCTTTAGGGCTTACTTTTAGCCCATATCAGTAAGTAATTGAAATAATGCCCAAAATACCTCTTTTTTACTATCCTAATGCCCAAAATACGTTTTTCGAAATAGTGCTCGAAATACCCACGGATCACGCCCATGGGTGAGGCGCAACCTGTGGTTCGATTCAACCCACGATTCCGTCATCTCTCTCATGATTGCCTTTCTCGCGACCGTCTCTCTAGCCATTGCGGCTACACTACATCACTTCCATCTTTCCTTTCACCCCGTCTCTATCTCTCTCAACGTATCTCTTGTTGGTATCTGGCCCCGTAGGCGATGTGCACAAAGCAGCGAACGTAATTGGAAAACTAAGATTAGAATTTGCGATTTGGGGGTTTTAAATCCGCCATTAGTCATGATTAAAAATTGGTATAAGTTGTAATGGAGAGAGAGATGATTCCATTGGTGTGTAGAACTTGATCGTAAAAACACGGGAGAGTGAATAACGGAGCAGGTGGT
Organism: Saposhnikovia divaricata; assembly: GCA_036435485.1. Lineage (NCBI taxonomy): Eukaryota > Viridiplantae > Streptophyta > Magnoliopsida > Apiales > Apiaceae > Saposhnikovia > Saposhnikovia divaricata. Next base: position 245,203,315 of record CM071594.1, on the reverse strand, counting down.
TATTCGTCGGAAATCGCCTCCCAATCACTAGCAAGAGAGTTTTCTGATTGTTTCTGCAGAAATGAGGGAGAAATGAGATACGCTTCTCGGTTCGGCGTATGTTGTGATACGCTTGAGCTGTGGGCGTATCTCGTGGCTTGTGCTCCTTTTGTTGGCGTGACTTGTTGATGATATGGCGATAATATAGGCGTAGTTGGCAGGATGCGTCTCTGCTATGGGCGTGACACATATTACTCCTTTGTTGTGGGCGTAACTGGTGGGTATTTTGGGCTCCCATTTGAGCGCGTGGGTATTTAGGATTTTACATATTACTCATTATTTTTGGTTGGTTATTTGTTTTCCAACATGGTTGTATTAGTAGTCGGGAGTTTGTCCTGACTATGTTTTGTTTTATTGAATGAAAACTGCTTTATTTTCTGGCAAAAAAAAAAATAAAAATTAATTAATTAATTGAATTTGAGTACATTATGTTTGACTCAAAAGTTTAATAATAAGTTCGATTATAATATTTATGAATGAGATCACAACTATAATTCATGAATAGATTTATCGATATAGTTCATAATTATCGTAATTACATATTCGTAAACACGTATATTTACGATGATGTAATTAATGAATAATTGTGTAAATATTAATTTATGAACTAATGAGAAAATGACCAAAATATTCATTTTTGAGGGGTAAGTTGCCCAAAATACTGAAAATCGGATTTAGTGCCCTTTTTACTGACTTATTACGAAATATCGTGCTCCGTATCTTTACTCAACACGGAGCACCGTATAGCGTATCGTGCTCCACTAACCTTACCCACATAAACATAACGGAACCCTAATTACAAAATAATTGATTCTGTGTCCGACTGACTGACGACGGCGACACTGCTGACTGACGGACGGAGACACAGAAGCCGGCGACGGAGCCTCTAATTTACCTTTCTACATAATACATTGTGAGTATTCTTGTTCACACTCGAATTGAAAAAGTTAATACATTGTGAGTATTATTCTTCTTGATTGGTTTTTGCTGCGAGTACAATTGTCGTTGATCCATGATCTTATACTTTATCTCCTATTCTCTCTGAACTGATATATGAAAGTAATAATCACAAATATATCAAGAATCAAGGTTCCCTAGTTGTCAGTGTTATACTTTTCATATTTTCTCTTTGTTCAACAAAACGGTCATGAATTGTCAAAAGTGAATATGAATTGTCAAAAGTGAATATGGGACATCATATTGTGTTCATAACTACAAGTACAATACAGTGAAGTGGAAGAGGAAAGATATAGCAAGGCAATAACTAAGAGATTATTTATGCTTCAATGTAAAGAGATCGTGCTAATGTGCCCAGTATGCCATCAATAGGATTAATACTTTCTTAGAAACAGAATAAGACTTGCTCATCAAAATAAACCAACATTGCCATTTGCCACCATATTCGGTTTTTGGAAGATCTTTGTAGTCACTTCATGTATAGGCTATGCAATAATTGCGAATCATTCTCTTCATGTATCTCAACTTTTGGGGAAAAAATTGAAGGTAGTGCAATAAGTTAAAAGTTATGCAAATACTGAAATACTATAAAAACGTAGGAAGATTTTCAGAGATTTAATTAGACCATTTCTGAGTACTTTATTCCACAACAATGGTTTCAACAGCCAGTAGCATTTTTTAGAACTCTCTTGTACAAAAAGCGAGTTCTCAATATAGAATTGATTGCATTGAGTTATGTAATTGAAAATATGCCATTCTTACAAACAATGACATATCGTTTATTTGGGGAATGAGCATTAAGTTCTGCTCACTGAGTCGATGACCGATAAATCTAAATAATGGACAGTGGCCACTTATTGAAAAAGACAAGACTAATTAGAATGCAAAAGATGAAAAACTGAACATCAAGAATGAGAATAAGTACACTCATTTGATCATATAGCAAAGAACATGTCTAAGTTGACTGCTGGACATCATATTGTGTTCATAACTACAAGTACAATAAAGTGAAGTAGAAGAGGAAAGATATAGCAAGGCAATAACCAAGGCAAGAACTAAGAGATTATTTATGCTCCGCGAGTCATTTACTTGATATCCTTATATGTCAGTTTAATACATACTTACTGTTTCCTGTGAAGACTTATAATAAGTTGTGTTTTTTTTTCATTTTCAGATTATGGCGCAACATAATGATAAATTGTCTATGGACCCTCGCCCTCGGGATCCTTCTGTCTTGCATTTACAGGGTACTCATAGGTCAGAGGCTGTGTGGGAGGCTGGTGGTGGTGACAATATGAAATCCCAAGTTCGCAATCCTAACAATTTCAGCCTCCCTTCTTTACATCCGAGGATGGTTCCCCTTCTTGAGGCTTTGAAATTTGATGGAGTTTCTAGGTTGGCAAGCATACAGATAGATTGGGGTTTGATCACTGCTCTTATAGAGAGATGGAGATCCGAGACCCATACTTTTCACTTTCCAGTCTTGGGTTGTGTATTGATGGGCCTGCAGTTACTGGTTTTACTGCGGTTACAGGTGGATGGGACAGTTATGTTGGAGATGTCTTTGGTGTACGGCCGGGGGAGAAGGGTGAGAAGGGTAAGAAGATTAAGAAGGGTGAGAGTTCTGCATTGGATGATGATAACAGATTCGGATTGATTGGTGGTAGATGAAGTTTACTTGGTTGAATTTTGTTTTTGGTTCCCTTCGAGATGATGCTTCTGATGTTGAGCTTACGCGTTATACACGGTCCTACGTGTTGCAGCTGATTGGCGGGATCTTATTGACCGATCATTCTGGGGGTCAGGTTCATTGTATGTACCTTCCTCTTCTCTTGGATTTTGCTAAATGTGGGAAACTATCTTGGGGTTCTGCTGTTCTTGCATACCTTTACATGGAATTATGCAAGGCGTCTCGTAAAGATACAGAGGAGGCAACCGAATGTCTTTTATTATTGCAGTTGTGGGCTTGGAGTAGATTACCTTCTTTGGCTCCTGTTCCTCGTGATCCAGTTTTAGATCACTCACGTATTTGGGGTGATCGTCCAGGGCCACATGGTTTGAGATAAAAATGTTCAATTTTACCACATTTATTGACATATTGAATGATATTTTCGGCATTCAAACTATATAGTTATTTATTAATTCCTTTGAATCAATTCTAATGCCCTTTTTATGTTTTCATGTATTATATAGGTGGTGTGCTCATCTTTCCTTCCTTGACAGTGGTTCACATTCAGTTTCCACCTACCGAGTTCAGTTAGATGTTCTTGCCGATTCTCACTTTTTATGGCAGCCATACACCGATGAGATTCTTGCCGAACTATCGGAGCAGTGTAAAGAAGGCAAAGAGATTTGGTGTTACAAGGGGCCTCTTATATGTTTTTGTTTCGTGGAGCCACATTAGCCCGACAGATGCCTGCGCCAGTTTGGGATTATACAGGATATACCATCTTCTGCTAGTTATTGTCCTGAACTTCATAAGATTAACTTGAAGGGTAAGGCAGACTTGGACTGGACTTGGATTCATCGTGATCATGTAGCTCTTTGGGATGATAGGAAGAATCATGTTTTTGTTGGAGATGTCGGTGTGGGTGTATTTGAGCATTACCCCAAGTGGTATTCATCTATTACTCATCGGTATCTGACTCACATTGGTGGTGGCCATTCTTTTACGGTAATCACAAATAAGCTCATCCTTACTTGTTTTGCTATATATTTGTACTTGTAATTATAATTATATTTGTTTTGCCATGTATTACTCTATTTGTGCAATGTATTGATACAAATTGTTTTGTTTATGCAGTTGGATTTATTGGATCACCTAGATTTATTACACAAGGAAGCGAGATTTGGAGACTTACCAGCTATTACGACTCATGCTAGACAGGTGCTGCAAGAGAAGTTTGCATCCGGATACTTTCAAGATTTCCCCGTTGAAGACCGGCGTGCCAAGGAAGTTGAGATAAAACAAAAGAGAAAATGAGGTGGTCGCGGGGTCAAAGCTCCACGCTTTTTAGGACCACGGATTGGTGTTGATTTAGATGATGATGCCGAAGGTGGCGAGAGGCCTAGTGATGAACCACCACTGTCATATCCAACATTCCACCTATTCACACAATCTCCAAACACGTTTCCTGATTATGTAGCAAGACAACAACAGCCGCCACAACCGGATCAACAGCAGCCACTAGAGCAGAAAGATCAGCAGCACCAGGTTTGACATACTTCTTTGCAAGTAATTATTGTACGCGATTTAAATTTCCGAAAACAAATTTATAGTTAGAGTAAAATGGTTGTTGGTATGTACCTAGTGAGTTCATACCTAGAGTTGAGTTGAGTTGTGCTGCTTCCTGTTCCCCATAAACTATGTTCATCCATGCTAGACACCAGGGTTGTCTCTGAACTCAGTTCGTTGTATCCAGTTCTGTTATTTTGCTCGGTATATGGCTATAGTTTCCGAAGATCAACACAAAAGCAAACTGAAAATATCAGAATTGGGCAAAAGCTACTTGCAAAGAAAATTTTAATTATTGAAATTATGAGTACTGTTAGAATAGAACTAGGGTAGGTGATGCTTGTTTGTGTTGTGTCAAGATTCGTTTGATATTGGTGCTTGTTTGCGAGTTTGTGTTCAGGATAATACGTTTTGCTAAGAAAAAATTCCGCATTTCTTGTGAATGTGTCCAGTATAGTTCCAATTTGGTACGCAGCTGTAAACACAGCCAAATTGTTTGATATAATACTTTGAGCAACTTCGTTGTCTTAAAATAGCAACACCTGGACTTGTTAGCATTGTGTTGTGATATCTTTCTTAATTTTGACAAAATTTTAGGAAAATTAGATAATTTTTCCATTATCTGACTTCTGATCACGCGTTTAATCGACAAAATAAATAATTCTTGTTAGTTATACGCTCCAGATATATCCGAATCTATCACAATAAAGAAAGCTGAGCTCTGTTCCATAACACTCTATCCTCCATACATGCTCCGATCTAAAAACACATATATGAACTGAGCCTGCAGAACGAAGAATCTTTTCTTTGAGTATTCTCTAAATTATTACAGAATGTGTGTGTGTGTGTGTGTGTGTGTGTTGAAATAATATTATTTAACCAGCATGTGAGAACTATTGACAGTAAATTACTGACTGGTGATTACGTGCTAATATGAATAAAGAAATAAAGGAAGCATTTCTACTTTTATATCATTTTTTGGTGCTAAAAATGAGCAACGAATAACAAGAGTGATTTTCATTTTAAAAGAAAAAAGAGAAAGTAATTTCAGGAAGAACCAGAATTACTTTAATTAACAGGTCCCACCTTATCTTGAATTTCACATCAATAGGTCCCACCTGTAGAGCATGAGCATCCTATGTAGTTACGAGCTCGTAGGAAAGTTACCGATCAGCAGTATACGAGGAAAACTTGGTGAGTTTTTTTAAATCTTTTATTTGCATTATTTCGAGCATCAATTCCTTTATTTGTTTGTGGTTTTGAGTCCTTATTTTGTTTAGGCAGAAGAAATAAATTGATGGCAATCTTATGGGTTTTGCATGACAATTAAATAGGTGAGTTATCTTGCGTTAATAATTTATATGGTTGTAGTAGATAAGTTATTTTCGTATAATACGGCCCCGCCAGGGGCACTAATATCAATGAATTTCTGATATATATGCAGGCACAGGGAGATGTCATTTCTGTAGGCGTCCTTCATTTCAATGCTCAACGTGAAGGGGTCCTTCATTTTGATATTAGTGTTAAGGCGGTTCAATTATGTAAAAGAATTTTTATGTAGAAGAATTTTTATGTAGAAGAATTTGTAATATTAGTTTACAATATTTGAAATTTTTATGGGTCTTTCATTTCAATATTTGTAATTTTTTGTTGTTGTGCATTATGAGAGTTTTTTTCCCTGTGAAATTTTACAGTTGGTGTCATTGAAAACCACACCTAGAGGGGGGTGAATAGGTGTATTATGGCTGATAGTGGTTAAATGTGAACTGTTTTAATTTTACCCAGAAACGGCTTGCTGATATGACCTAACAGTTTAATAACAGCAGGCTGAATTTAAATGCAAATGCAGTGCAGAAAGAAAGATGCAGAAAATGAAAAATAACACACGATCTTTTAGCCAGGTTCGACCCCTAAACCCCTATGGTCTACGTCCTGGTCCCTTACCAAATTGGTAAGAGAATATATTATTGATCACTATAAAAACCGATTACAAGATCCAACAATATATCTCCCTTTACACCCAGCTGCTTACAATTCGGCTTGCTGAATTTCTATGTTGAACTAACTCTCTAAGCAATACTTCCCAAGTATCCTTCTCTAGTCTAGTTCTAACCACCCAATTCCCGAAGCCAAAACTTGTACAGCAACTACTCTTTACAACATGAACAATACAAGGTTTTTTTGAATAAATACAACTCAACCTAATGAACCCTCTGAAATAATATAATCGAAATGTTTATGAGAGGTTGAAAGGTTTTCAAGAGTATAGCAAAGTGGCTCGAAGTTGTGTTTGAATATGTGGTCTTGTTTTTGCACTTGGATTGCTGATTTGAAACTGAACAAGAACACTTATTTATAGGTGAATAAAACTGATTTGGGATATAGTCTTTTTGTAGATTCAAGAGGCTCCTTTTTCAGCTTTTTTTTTACAGAATATGCCCGTTAGTGTTTATGACCGTTTGAAAATGAAGTGGAGAGTAATGAAGGAGGAGCTGTTTGATTCTCTGGAAATAACGTGCAAGCATGAGAGATATAGGAGACAAAGAGAATAAAGATATGGTATGGGTTTGGTTTAGTTAAATAAGGAAAAGGTGACACCTTATTTAATTTTAAGGAAAAGTTGTCTCCTACTTTACTAAAGTCAAGAATATTGAATGATAGGCATGGGTGAATATTTCAGAGGGTCCCTCACAATATTCCTAACAAAATGATATAACAAGTTTCTAAAAGAACCGGATGTCTTCTTGGATTCTGTCCTTTCTGCCGCCCAGAATCAGCACGCTGAATTGTACTGAGTTGTATGATCAGCTTGCTGAAATATCATAAATTCCATAACAGCTTGCTGAAAAAATAACTGTAAGTCTGACAAGTAATACTTAAGATAGCTTGCTGAATTATAAACATAAATGAGCACAGCTTGCTGAATTATAATCATCAAAACATAAGGGTTACAGTCATTTGGGTGTGAGTACAGGTAGTGAGTACAGTTGACAATTTGCCAACTCATTCTGGCTTGTGTCACGGTGATCTATCCACCGTATCAGACCCTATCACGGTTATCCGTGTGCCGTATTAGGCCCTGTCACGGTTATCCATGTTCCGTATTAAGCATAATACGGCATCCCATGAACCGTATTAGAGGTGACACGGAGTACAGTGTTCCGTATTCAAAGGAATCCTGAATTTGCTTACATATGCAGTAATCAATAACAATATAAGCAGGACACATCTCCTGTAGGTGGATAAAAGACTCATATTAATAAGATCCAGAAATTTAATAACAATATGTTTAACAATAACAACAAGCAATAACAATAACAATTTAAGCAATAACAATTTAACTAAGTTTAAGATCCAGAAAACAAATAACAATATGTTTACAACCATCATACTCATTACAAATCTAATGCGTCAATAATGGATTAATACAATAACGGATTAATACATTCAAATAACACTTGAAATCAATCTACGGAGCACTAGAAGAAGGTCCTTTGCCTTTTGATCCTTGATAATCCATTGCGTTTTATGGACTTTCGTCGACCAACTTTTTTTGTAATATCATCAACATCAAAGATCACTGTTGGAAACCCAAGTAATGGAGGCCATTCTTTCTTGCTTGGTATTGGCTCAAAGTGACCCTCATAGACTATTCTTGCTTTCTCTAGCTTATACCACTCACTTACAAGGCTTGTGTGGTGCAATCCTACACTAGCACAAGCAGCAAGAACATGTGAACATGGAATGTGATACGTTTGCCACTTGTTACATGTGCAAATCTGTTCCCGTACACGAACAACATGTTTATTCCCCCCCTTCTGACCATGCTTCTTTGTTATCACCTCAAACACCCAATTGTTGCGGTCAACACTTGTCACTTGATGTCCACTTGCGCGTTCTTTCCATTTGTTCAAAATTTTATTGGCATGCTTGGTAAACTCGTTACCATCAACAACTTGCTTTTTTATCTCTGCACGACGTTGCTCAAAGTAGCTAACCACCTTATAATATAAGGCCTTCACCATTGCTGTGACCGGGAGTTTTCTTGAGCTTTTGATGGCATTGTTCCAACTCTCGGCCATATTTGTTGTCATTATACCAAATCTCTTGCCTCCATCACAAGCTAAAGATGTTTGTTGGGGGTTTATCTCACTAAACCACTCATCTGCTCCAGGAATAGCTCCCAACAAAGCATTCCAATGCAAATTGAATTTGGACTCTGTCAATTGGCTACACATTGCAACCACTCTTTCCTTCGAATTAGCCTTTTTGAATTGACTAGCAAAATTCGCAGCTAGGTGTCTAACACAGACCGGTGATAGCCGTATGGTTCACACCTCCCGATGTCAGGATTTTTCATAGCAGACATGATTCCTGCATGTCTATCAGAAATCACACAAACTCCCATTCGCTGCAAGGCAACCATCTTCCTCAATCTCTCCATGAACCATGTCCAGCTTGCTATATTTTCTGCTTCAACAATTGCAAATGCTACTGGAAGAAGGTGGTTGAAGCCATCAACTGCTGTGGCAGTAAGTAATACTCCTCCGTACTTGCCATACAAATGTGTTCCATCAATCTGAAGTACTGGAATGCAATGTACAAAGGCATCTACGCAAGGCTTGAATGTCCAAAAGACTCGCTTGAATCTTACCACCTATTTTCAAATTACACAATATTAAAACGACATAAGTTACATAATTGAAATCTTTTTTTAGGCCCCGCCAGGGGCACTAATCAATGCATGTCAAAATATATTACAGTTTCAATAAATTGCATACCTGAGGTAAAGGCCCTCCTAGATCATGCTCTTTGAAATACTAGCTGACTGCACCAATGCCCATACTTTGTAGCACATTCATCAATAGTGATAGCTCCTGGTATGATTGCTCCCAAGAACCATAAATCTTCATAGTTGCAATTTTTTTTCCGTCTCTAACCTTTTTCCTTGTTGGTACATACCCAACTTCCTTGGTAATTGCAGCAACTAACACCTTCTCTGAGACATTAGGATCCGCAGCTAATAGGTCAATGATGATATCTGCAATGTGTGAAGCATCCAAATTGGGATGATCTTGTGTGATAGAATGATTGATACATGTATGCGGACCCTTAATCTCCATGATTTCAAAAAAGTTATGTGACTTTCTCTTTCTGGCCCTCAATTTCCACTCACAACCTTCACTATTTTGTTGGCAAACCACATCCCAAGTCAATGGATCAGATTTCAACACCTTTATCATTTGATGATTGGAAATATGAACCTTCTTTACTAAATTTATCAACTGCTCTTTTGACTCAAACAACATTCCTTTAGCTAGCTCTGCCGGATTATGAAGTTCAGTAGCTTTTTACATACCATACTCTAAATCTGAAGCAATCATTGAAGAGTCGTCGAAAGACCTATAGTAAGGTATATCATCATCCGTTAACTCGGTGTTTCCTCTTGACCCCCTTGAACTAGTGCTAGAAACACAATCAACACCCCATTGAACACTTTTTGTTCCTCTCGACCCTTCACTACTAGCACCACCCATGAACCAAGTACTACTTGAACTACCACTCGAAATACAATCAATACCGCCTTGGACACTTTTTGAACCATGATTGCTTGAGGTATTTTCAACAACATTCGAGTACCTAAACATATCACCTGAACTTATGCTCATACCAATTAGGACTTTTTCAATGTAAAGTTCCACACGAGGTTTACTTTCGGAATCATCCACCGATTCAAACATATACTCTACATCATCATCATCAACAATCAAAACAACACCATACTTATTTGTACTAGGATTCTTAAACCTACGAAAAATCTTTAACTTAAACGAATCCGGATTTATAGCTGGCTTTCGATACAAAACATTCAGAATTTCTACATATTTCAAATTAAAGTGCAATTTGACAAAAGCAATCATATCTCTATCATATGTACTTCAAATTGCAGCATCATATATAATGTTCCCATTAATATATAACCATCCCCAAACATAATCTGAAGCCATTAAACTAGGGTTTCAAATAGAGAACATTACCTTGATATTTGGGAGAGACTTGATTGGCAATTGGCAGTGGCTGCTCGGGTCTGTGGGTTCGTATACATATACCATACACGCTAGACGTAACACCGTGTCTATTCCTATTACGGAGCACGGTTTACCGTATTAGATGTAATCCGCTACCCAATACTCCGTGTCTATTCCTATTACGGAGCACGGTTTACCGTATTACCTTATCACGGATTTCCAAGATCCGTGTCACGTCCTATTACGGATTACAGTGTTCCGTATTACGCTCAATACGTAGAGAAGCTGTTAACTTTTGAAATTGCATTACAAAACACTAGTTCAATATAATACACATAAATTCAATAAAGGGCAAATTGTATTGATTCTCTTTGATCAATTTGAACAATATGATTTTCATACTTATTACAAAAATATTGAACTGCCCTAATTACATTGTTAACTGAAATTACACCCAATTGCTCTAGATAATTCATTACATGAAATTTAAATCTGCACATAAAACCTTCTGTTGATGGCGTCAAAGTCGTCCAGATTGTGAATGTTATCCAACATTTATGTATTGAAAGTTGTCTTCTAAGGTTATTGTTGAAACGTATTTGGATTTTAATAATATCCAAATTCTGAAGATATGGCCGCTGTAGATGTTCCAACACGACAAAGTATAGGGGGTTTGGAACCGTCTCTACATAAGTTCCAGTGATGCACTGTATATACGTCAATTCCTCCCCAGTTCTTTCATCCATTTTGAGCACTTGAAGCCAACTGTTTTGAATGATTGGACTAAAGATAGAACTTTGAAGACAAATACAAACAATAAAGATGGCCTGGATATAAAACTAAGTGTATCACGGTGGACAGTCTTCCGTATCTAGTGTTGTCACGGTTGACGGTCCTCCGTGTTACCCTAATACGGTGGACGGTACTCCGTATTAGCGTAATACGGTGGACGATACTCCGTATTACTTTAATACGCTACACGAAACTCCGTGACCAGTCTGTATTTAGGGCCATGTTGGAGATAATCTCAAACAATCTTTTAAATAAGTTAACGTTTGATTTGATTATGATTTGTAGTATGTGATTTGATTTGGTCGAATGTCTGTTTCCTTGATTTTAGGAAAGTCATGGGTTGTTAGAGCTTGTTTAGGAAAGTAGTGTGTGTCATGTTCAGTTTTCTAGCTTGCAATTTCCTTGTATTGCACTATATATTATGAAGTGTTTGCAGTAATAAAATGAGAAGAAGAGAATACAATGTAGTCTTTTAATTTTTGTTTCTTCACATGTACATACACATATAGATATAGGTGTCTTATACAAGTTTTTTTTTTCTACATACCCATAACTTGAAGTCATGGGAAGTTGTTTAATCTTTCATTTTTTCTGTTTTGGTTTTTAAGTCATTCATCTATTTCAATTTCCAATAGGCCAAATATTTGGAAATCAGTATTTTGGTCAAACAGTATTTAATTTTGATTATTTTGGGCCTTCACCCAATCATAAATAACACATAAAGATTGCAATTTATGTGAATATTTCTTGTATGCTCAAATATATATCATAAAATACATGTGTGATAATTTAGAAAAATACATTTTATTTGTATGAATGAACATGATAAATCGAATACAAAAAACAGTAATAATAAACATCCAATATATTGAGAACTTAACATCAATATATATATATATAAAGGAGGATAGCAAAAGTTTAGGTGGCGCTCTAATATCGTCTCAATCGATTTTTTTAATTTTCTAGAATTTTAAACACTAATAAATATAAAAATATCAATTAGCATATTAGAAGTAGAATAGGTGTTCGAATTTATAAAGGAGAAGATTTCGAATTTATAGGAAAGACATATGATTAGAAGTTTTATTGGAAATATAATAAGTATTTATAAGGCATACAATTAAAAGTTCTATTGGAAGTAGAATAAGAATTCAAATTTATAGAGAATAAGAGTTCGAATTTATAGAAAAAATATATAAATAAAAGTTCTACTAGAACTAGAATAGGTGTTTGAATATATAGAGCAGACATATAATTAAATATTTTATAGAAAGTAAATTATATATTTTTTATATAAGTTAATCATCAATATATATATATATATATATAAAAGGAGGATAGCAAAAGTTTAGGTGGCGCTCTAATATCGTCTCAATCGATTTTTCTAATTTTCTAGAATTTTAAACACTAATAAATATAAAAATATCAATTAGCATATTAGAAGTAGAATAGGTATTCGAATTTATAAAGGAGAAGATTTCGAATTTATAGGAAAGACATATGATTAGAAGTTTTATTGGAAATATAATAAGTATTTATAAGGCATACAATTAAAAGTTCTATTGGAAGTAGAATAGGAATTCGAATTTATAGAGAATAAGAGTTCGAATTTATAGAAAAAATATATAAATAAAAGTTCTACTAGAACTAGAATAGGTGTTTGAATATATAGAGCAGACATATAATTAAATATTTTATAGAAAGTACGATCTTCTTAAATTATATATTTTTTATATAAGTTAATTATACTAATATTAGGAAAATTTATTCATAAATCCAATAATATTGTCATGAAAAAAGTCACTGTATTTAAAAAGAAAAGAATTGATGCGTTAACATAATAAAAGAACAATGAGTTAAAGAACAATCTCATGCAAGAATCCTAAATAAATACAGGAGTATCTATAATATAAAGAGAAAATAAGATTTGTTTTCATTTTCTAAAACTCCAAAAATTTTAGAAAATCTAAAGAAAGTATAAATTGGAATTCACTCTATTTTTAGGTTTTGATTTTAAGGAAAAAAATTGTTGTGTAAGATAAATATTATCAATAATATGTAATGTAGTTAGAATTTCAATCCCAAACGAGAGCGGCTCGAAACGTATTTAACGGGAAGACGACTTACTATAAAAGATCGTACTAGCTATTAAAATATCATATGATGTTATAAATTTTATTTTATTTTTAGGATTTAATTTTTATGGATAAACATTATCATACAAGTAATATATGTAAAAGTTAGGTTTTTGGTCTTAACGAGAGAGCGAATCAATAGTAATAACTGTGTTTAACAAGAAATCGGTACTTTACATAAAACCGTATAAAAGATGTTTAAATATATAATTAATACATAAAATAAAATGTTTTATTGGAAGTATAATACGAGGACGGTGGAGGCATCTTATACGATTTTTTAAAACTATACATCTTTTTTCCTACAAATCTTTTATTTTAACTTTTTTGTACAAGTTAATTATACTTGCATTACAAAAATATATCCATAAATGTAATATTATTCCCGTAACGAAAAGTCTTCGTATTTTAATTTTTTTTGATATGTTAACATAACAGAAAGACATTCCCATGCAGAAACTGTAAATAAATACAAGAATATCTATAATATACAGAAAATAAAAGATGTATTTTCATCTTTTAAAACTCCATAAATATTAGAAAGTTTAAAGAATATAAAAATTGGAATTTACTCTCTTTATATAGTGAAGTTAGAATTTCGGTTTCAAATAAGAGCGGCTCGAAACGTATTTAACGAGAAGACGGCTCGCTAGAAAAGATTGTATTAGCTATTAGAATTTGATACTGTAGTCATAATTTTTTTTTAATTTTACAGTTCGATTTTATGAATAAAAAATATTATATAAGTCTTTATAATATATGTTAAAAAGTTGGGATTTCGATTTTAACGAGAGAGCGGCTCAATCGAAAGAATCGTATTTAACAAGAAAATGATTCATTAGAGAAGATTATTTAATTATTTAATATTAATATTATAATATAACGTAAATGTATTGAATTTTTTTAAAAAATAAAAATTGTAACGTCGCCGCGAATCGCGGCTTTATCAACTAGTTTAATATTAACTAGTGAATAATTTATTAAGTGAAGACTCAGAAACAAAGACTATTTTATTAATTTTATTTTTCCTTGATAACTTAATACACAAACAAAGATCTTGGATTAATTAACGTGTAAGTTCTTCCATCATTCCCATTACCGATACCGTTTTCTTATTTTACAAGTTTGCCAAAGTTTTAACAAGTAAAGGATAATGAAGAATTTAATTTTATTATTCTATTTATTATCATTGTTATGACTGGATTTCTCCCGAACCACTCCGGTCAGACCTACAATAAAGAAGAATGCGAGGGATTGCTCCCCCGATTCACCTCCGGTGTGAGAATAAATTAGTCGGTTTTGGTAAGATATTTTGAACGTAGAGAGTTTGCGTATTGTGTGTAAGTTGTGAATGAATGAATATCTCCAACCTGGATAACCTTATTCTCCTTTATTCTCATGACTTCTGTCCGTTACCGAAGAGTGGGGCGAGTGGAAAGAGGTGGTCCATGTTCTCAGGATCGTGCAACTGAATGGACCGGATGAACCTTGGGCTGTTTTCGATATTCAACATCGGACCTTCGGTTTGGCCCATAAAGGAGATGGGCCTCCAACAATCATAATAATTCTAGATATAGAAATATAAAATTAATATGAACAATGCAAATTACTTAAAATCATAATAAGTTAAGGGGTAGTTTAGAAACCTAAAATTTATGTGAAAGTTTGAATATGATCAAATGAATGATCATATAAATTTGGATTTCTAAGAATTTGAAGAGAATTTTCATTCAAAATAAAAAACATTCAAATATTAGTATAAATATGAAAATTTAAAAGGATAACTCAAATTATTTAATTTATCATTAAGTACATGTTTGCAAATACAATTCTAAAGAATTTCACCATCTCGAGCATTCCTCTAATTAATTATTTATTTTCATTTTTATTACAAAATTAGTTAACACTTTGTATTTTGCTTTTACATAACAAATGAACATGCGAAGAAAATGACTGATATGAAACAGAAAATAATTCAAGAAATTGATTTATTTCATATTTTATAGTATTGTAAATTAGATTTGACCATTAAAAAAATTATTAATAAAATTATTTTATAATATATAAATAGTATTATTTGATAGTATAAATTTGTAAGAAGTCAAGAAAACAATTTTTGATTTGTAGTTAGCTCTTGATAAATTTAAGAAAAAATATAAATGAAACAACTTCAATAAAAACGAAAAAATGTACACAAAAATTTGGAGGCCATTTTCGTGGGTTGTAAGTAATAAACTTAAAATGACTTCTCTTATAATTTAAAAATTATGCATTAACACTCATCAATTAGCATAAAGTACTTATTACAATATTTTATTTTATTATATTAATTTGTTTATAAAATTTAATATTATAATTCATAATTCATATATAAATAATTACTGCATTTTATGTTCGTATTAATAAAAAATCATAATATTCAATTAGCAAAAAAAAAATCATAATATTCTGTTTACCTTCTGTAATCAACACATCAGTTAATTATTGAGAATTTGAGACAGTTAAGTGTACTTTGAAGCGCCAAATGTTAAGTTTGTTATCCACAACTCTCAAGCAACTGTACTTTCCATCTTCAACATCTCTCTCTCAAATCTCTCTCAATCTCTCTCTGGCTCTCTGCACATATATATTTTCTACTGCCACTACAAAACACACACACTCTCTCTTATCTTCTTCACCTTTCAAAACCCTAAATCTAAAACCCCCGCACACAATTCTACTCACATGCTCACCAAAATTCTATACATATGACCAAAATGACCCTCACACACCACTCTCTCCCCCCTATCTTCTTCTTCCCTACTAAAACCCTGATTCACACGCCTCTTTTCCCTATCAATAAACCATCTTTCTCCCATAATCGAAGACTTTTACTCATCTCCTCAGCTCCAGTTAGAGCAAAAGGCCGTGGTGAACTCATTCTTGGAAACCCCTCAGTCACTGTCGAAAAGGGTAAGTATACTTACGATGTCGAAACTCTCATTGATAAGCTTTCTAGTTTGCCTCCACGCGGTAGCATTGCTCGTTGTCTCGATGCGTTTAAGAATAAGCTTAGTCTTAATGATTTTGCTCAGGTTTTTAAGGAATTTGCCCATCGTGGCGATTGGCAAAGGTCTTTAAGGTTGTTTAAGTATATGCAGAGGCAAATTTGGTGTAAGCCTAATGAACATATTTATACGATTATAATTGGGGTTCTGGGAAGGGAGGGTCTTTTAGATAAGTGTTCTGAGGTGTTTGATGAAATGCCTGGTCAAGGTGTGGCGAGGAGCGTTTTCTCATACACGTCGATTATTAATGCTTATGGGCGGAATGGCAAGTATGAGGCTTCTATAGAGCTTTTGAATAGGATGAAGAAAGAAAAAGTGTTGCCGAATATTTTGACTTATAATACTGTGATTAATTCTTGTGCTAGAGGTGGGTATCATTGGGAAGGGTTATTGAGTTTGTTTGCGGAAATGAGGCATGATGGTATTCAACCGGATCTTGTGACGTATAACACTTTGCTTAGTGCTTGTGCTAGTAGGGGTTTAGACGATGAGGCAGAAATGGTGTTTAGGACTATGAATGATGGCGGTATAGTGCCTGATATTACTACTTATAGTTATTTGGTGGAGACTTTTGGTAAATTGGGTAAGCTTGAAAAGGTTTCTGAGCTTCTTAGGGATATGGAGTCTAGTGGGAACTTGCCTGATATAACTTCTTATAATGTGTTATTAGAGGCGTATGCAGATTTGGGTTCAATTAATGGAGCTATTGGTGTGTTTAAGCAAATGCAGGCAGCTGGGTGCATGCCTAATGCTGCGACTTATAGTATTTTGTTGAATTTATATGGGAAGAACGGAAGGTATGATGAGGTCCGTGAATTGTTTCTTGACATGAAAGTGAGCAATACGGAGCCGGATGCGACCACTTATAATATACTCATTCAGGTCTTCGGAGAAGGTGGGTATTTTAAGGAGGTAGTGACTTTGTTCCATGATATGTTGGAAGAAAACGTTGAGCCAAACATGGAAACTTATGAAGGGTTAATTTTCGCTTGTGGAAAAGGAGGGCTTTATGAAGACGCCAATAAGGTATTACTTGATATGAATGAGAAAGGATTGGTCCCTAGTTCGAAAGCTTATACTGGGGTTATTGAAGCTTATGGACAAGCTGCATTGTACGAGGAAACTATTGTTGCTTTCAATACAATGAATGAAGTAGGGGGAAAGGCTACCATTGAGACTTACAATTCTTTAATACATGTGTTTTCAAGGGGGGGACTGTACAAAGAGTCCGAAGCAATCTTTTCTAGGATGGTTGAGAACGGTGTTAAAAAATGTACTGAGTCATTTAATGGTGTAATTGAAGGATTTAGACAGGGAGGGCAATATGAAGCGGCTATAAAAGCATATGTTGACATGGAAAAGGCAAGATGCGAACCTGACGAACGAACCCTTGAGGCAGTTTTGAGCGTTTACTGTTACGCGGGTTTGGTTGATGAGAGTGAGGAGCAGTTCCGTGAAATCAAAGAATCCGGAATATTGCCCACTGTTATGTGCTACTGCATGATGATGGCCATATACGCTAGGAATGACAGGTTGGTTTCATCTGTCTACATAATATATGTTTATTTGAAAATTTGTCTGGTAGTGTTCTTATTGTCAACTACACATGTCAGCTTTAGGCCATTTAATTACCGTTTCACTTACTCTATCTTAATGCAATAGTGATGCACAGAATTCATCTGTAATGTTTGCTTTTTCATAAAAACTTAAGTCTAATTATTTATCGTAGGAATTAAAGCAAAATTAACCGTTAACAACTCTAACATGTAAAACCTCACGTTTGTTACAGAGAAACTTTCCCAGAAAAAATATACAAGTGCAAAATAAAGTTGGTCTGTATGTAAAACATGCTGGGCTGTTGGTGGAAAACTGGGTTTCCGGGTCGTGGTGCCTCTTGGTCCGTGAACCTTACTACTTGCTCTAGCTCGTTACTTTATCTCCAGTTATGAATAATGTTAATTATTCTTTTTGAGGACATTAGGTATAGTGAGTTTAATCCTTCTTTAATCCTTGCTATATTGAACAACCTTGATAATTCTTATTGAGTTATTTCTAAAAGACAAATCCTTCTCTTTATTAATTGGGGAAAAAAACCGAGTAATGTTTGAACATAGAAACCTGTCTAAATAAGTAGTAAACAACCTGTCTATATTAAGCTACTGAAACTCTAAGTAGTAAACAACTAAAGATATGCTAACATTAGGTAGTCTCGGCAAGATTAGACATCTCTGGTTGCTAGCATTCGGTCTAGTGGCTATTTCTATCATGGAGAGTGACCAATCTTGTTCTTAGTGTTCAAACTCGTCTGAGTATATTTGGAAGATGCAGAGAGTGTTGTTCTAGTTTAGTTGGAAAATACAGAGGATTTAGTTTTCAAGCCACAGTTCGACTTTCAATAAATTTGTGTTTCCTAATCCAGTAACCACTACACCAGGAAGCAATATAGTAAGTAAATACGAGTTAGCTGTAGATTAAGATCATTAACTGCAATGATAATTGTTAAAGTTTGACTTGGGTACTTAATAGCTTCAATTTGTTTTTTGCAACTTTGGAGACTATGCATGTTTTTGCTGGAAGTTTGTTTTCATGTTTGCTCTTTTCTTGTGAATTAATGTCAAGTATCAGAAATATATTGGAAATCATTTTTTTATAAAAAAAATTAATTGCTCAAATCTGTACAACTAGCAAAAGCACATGTGAATTTTGACGTAAAGATCTTTAACCCAATGTACTCTCCGAAACTTTCTACATTGGGTTTTAGTAGGAAATTAAATTATTAAAATCTATTTTGGTCATTAGTCACACATGAAATACTGCAATAGTCTTGAGTTCCCCAGGAGTGTTTTTAGAGAATTAAAATTTTAAATTTTGAATTTTAAATTGCTTTCTGAAAACCACTCTAATTCCCTCTCGGTACCTGTACCTGGCTCACCTTGACTGCTCTCTCTCACCCCCTCATTTATGTAAGATCAATTGAGATTGAGACATTCTATTACTATTTCCCTGTGCTGTCAAATCTTGAAGAAATTAACTATGACGTTCTTACTATTTAGAAAGTCAAGGATCAGGTTATTAGTATTGGCCTATTCTCAGAATGTTTTTGTAACTAGTAGATCGTTCTGAATTGTGATTGGATGATTATTGTTAAATATTCTGGATTTCTGGGTGAGTGGGGGTTCTTCAGAACTTTTTATATTTTAGTTTACCTCTCTCTTTTAAATATATGTTACTATTGTACTGACCAGGCACAGAATTAAATTACATCAAGTTAGGTCTTAATCCAGAGTCCATCATTCCAACTGCTATAATATTAGGACGACATAAATGTTGATGCATTGAGCAATGAAGTTGGTCGGTCGGTCCATTTACATTTGTAGATCCAGTCATTACAAGTTGGATAATTTATATCTACATTATTTCTGCTTGCTGACAATTTAGTAGTTGTTCAGTCCCTATCAACCAATAAACCTAGATTACGCAACCCTGCTATCATTTACTGGGTGCGAAAAGTCAAAGTCGTTATTATGAAAAAACTAACTGGTTAAGTGTCTCTATTAGAATTAAATTTTGATTTATTGAATCATTGTTCTAAAGAGAATGTTAGATCATCATCTAAGTGCTTTGAATATACTCACAGAGTTATCCTTGTTTTCAGGTGGGACAACGTATCAGAGTTGTTGGATGAGATGCTAACACACAAGGTATCAAATGTCCACCAAGTGATTGGTCAGATGATAAAAGGAGATTATGATGATGATTCGAACTGGCAAATGGTAGAGTATGTGTTTGACAAACTCAAAACTGAGGGGTGTGGTTTGGGGTTGAGGTTTTACAACACACTTTTGGAGGCACTTTGGTGGCTAGGCCAGAAGGAACGAGCTTCAAGAGTGTTAATTGAAGCAACCAAGCGAGGGCTATTTCCTGAACTCTTTCGTAGCAACAAGCTTGTATGGTCTGTGGATGTACATAGGTAATGCTGGATCTATTTGTTAAACAATCTTCTCTGTATATGAAAGAAAATTGACTCTGAGTATGCTACAATGATACAGCCTCTTATATCTAGTGTTTTGACCATCGCAGGATGTCACCTGGTGGTGCTTGCACAGCAATATCAGTTTGGATGAACAACATGGCCAAAATGTTATCGAGTGGGGAGGATCTTCCTCAACTGGCAACCGTTGTGGTGGTGTAAGTTCTACAAATTTTTTTATCTGTAGCTTCATTTCGATATAATTTTTATTCTTTTTCTTGTGTTACCTGGTGTGGAAAGAGAGGCCGTCCCTTGATTTTCTTAGTACTGGTATTGTGCATGGAACTTTTTATTTACTTGCAGCAACAGTTGAGTCCGTAAGAGTGGCATCTAATAACACATCAGGTTCAGAGCTACTATGATGTCAAATAAGCTTTGACTTAGGTAACCATATTGAGTAAAAATACAGATTAGATGTACCGAAAAAAATTCAAGGCACGGTTAAGTGCGTTAAAAGGGATTGATGCTAACAAAACTCAATTAGTGATTATACTTGTATAAAAGAAGAGCATTTTTTAAGCAAGATACTAATATTTTACTTTATATTATTATTTTACATGAATCTTTATAGTATTTTTTGGGCGGGGTCTACTTTCAAATGTAGTTTAATGCTTCAAGTTTGGTTGAGACTGCTTAGCTAGGGTTGGATGTTCTAGTTATCTTTTTCACCTTTCTTGCTGTTTCCAATAATTCATGAAGTAGATCCCCTAGTTGAAGGTGGTTTTTTTTTTTTTTTGCTCTAGGCGTGGTTCTATGCCCTGTTTGTCACCAGTCACCAGGCATAGGCCATTTGCCTATGTAATCTACTCTGTTTTGCTCAAGTTAAGTAGTGAAAAACTAGTAAAAGTTTCACTTACATTAGAATATTTAGATATGGGTTTAATGCTGTTGTTGGACTGGGCAAAGGCAGCTTATTTTACCTTATATATTTACTTTTTGTTGTGAAGCAGAAGGGGCCAGATGGAAAAAAGTTCGATCACACGAGATTTTCCAGTTGCGAAGACTGCCTATACTTTTCTGAGGGATAACATTTCATCTTCCTTTGTTTATCCTGGGTGGAACAAGGGGCGTATTATCTGTCAGCGGCCTCAGCTTAAGCGTATTTTATCTGGTAAGGACTCACCTCAAGGAGCTATTAAAGGTGAAGATATGATAACCCTAAGCAACACCCCTTTTCCTCCGGAAAGAAGAGAACCCCTAGGTAACAGCAACCAAAGTCAAAATGGGAGTGTAGAGTCGGAAACAAATAACAGAAATAAATCAGAGCTTATTACTAGTGGAGTTTAGGTCAACCAACAAATGGGAATTTAGCAATCAGTGGCTATGTTTGATACTGGAGTGTTTACCCCAGTCAGTTGAATGGAGCCAAATTGTGATACTCAATTCTGTCACTGGATAAGTGCATAATGAGTTCATGATATCTGTCAGAGCTGAAAAATAATCACACTGGCTTTCATTGTTTTAACCCTGGTGAAGTCTAGTTGGGGTTGTGACCTACTGGTAATTCAAGCCAATTTTGATCTCTGGCTCCATCTCAGGTTAAGAATACAGAGGTGATAAAGATTTTGTGTGTAGAGTCCAACAAGAACGATGTCATGTATAAATCTACCTTGTTCTGTACAAGATTTTAGTAGAATAAGAGCAGTTAGGGCTGATATTGACAGTTTGGCACATCCAATTCAAAATAGAAAAAGACCAAAAAAAAAAAAAAAAAAATTGATCCTTAACTACAAAATATTTGTAGAGTTATCCGCCAAAAACTAATAAAACTAGCGATTTTTTTGCAGTTTAACATGTAGTATCTTATAGTATTGAATAAAACTTTTTAAATTGTAATGAATATTAGAAAATGCATATTATAACTCATTAATTTTAAATATTTACCAACGTTAGGTATGTATCATTTAATGAGTAATGTTATTTGTCAGGACTCAGGAACATTTATTTAGTAACTTATTTTTGTGATGATTATGCACTCTATTAAACAAATAGATAAGAGTAGTTTTACTTGATTACATAGCATAACAATCTGGTTGTAAATAAATCTAAGATTTTAAATGTCGTCCTCGTCCCTATGTTTGGAATGAGGATTGTGCCGCGTGCGTTGACATATCTACGCTAGGATTACAAAACTGTTTTAGCTTTAATTCTACGCTAATGGTTACTGTGGTCCTATGTTACTATCGGATTATGAATTAGTAGGAAGAAGCCGTGTAAAAATGTTATAGCTTTAATTTTAAGCTAATGATCATAGACTACTATGGGATTTTGGATTTGTAGTAAGACCTGTTTACCTATAAATACAGACAGCGTATAACATTGGTCCATAATGCAAGACAGATCAGGAGACATGTTAAGGCCAAGGATTTCGCCAGAGTTCGTGCGTTCGCTTCCTGCAGGGTTTGTTAATGCTGCTATAGAAGATTGTTGTAGTGTTTGTCTCGAAAGATATTGTGTCAGGGAGGGTGTAACTTTCTTTACTCCCATGCAATCATGTCTTCCACACACACTGTATTCATGCAGCCTTCAATCATGACTACAGGTGCCCTTTATGTAGACTTAAGTTTCCTACACTGCAACCTCCGCCCCCGAGAACCACGGTTTTTCCGGACTTCAATATGCAGGTCTCACAGTTGATGACCCGCCTCTCCTTGCGTCAAGTACCCACCAACAATGCCCCGCAGTATGATACGGTATCTACTAATAATGCCCTGCAGTATGATCCGATATACCTATGTTAGGCGTTTTAAGTGCTAATCAGGATAGTTATCTTTAAGGTGTAATTTCTTTATTCTTTGTTACATGTAATGGAGTTGGACTTGATGTAATCAAGTGAATGTTCAGCAGAACTGCTATTTTTTATATGAGAAGAAAAAGAATTGACTTAATTTCGAGAGGAGAGATAGATGGGGGGGGTGTTCTGAGGGTAACTCCGCATACGTTACCAGTAGAATGACAGAGCCGGTCCCAAGCCCGGAGAAAGGAGAAGGGTGGACTCGTGGTAGTAAATAGGTGATACAGTTACTTGCTCTGTTGATTTAGCAGGGACAACTTTGCTGCAAAAATCTAGTTGTCTGTAATACAACTAAATTTTTTAAGGATCAATGGCTTCAAATTTAAATTGATATGTTACAATCCTGTTCTGAATTTCTTAGGCTTATAATTGAAGTTGGAATCCTTTTTTCCTACATCAGAACGAAATCAAGTAACACAGTTAGTTGTTCTGGTTGATCCGGGAAAGGGATAACTTTGCAAAGCTGAATCACACAACCTTCGATACATAACCAGTGTATGTGACTACCAGTCATGTTTTCTGTAGTGCATAAAAATTAAAATCATTACTCTTATGGTATCTTTTTTTTGCCTATAGAGCGGCTATCCGGCCTGCGATGTTTTATGGTTCTGAGTGCTGGGCAACGAAGAAGACCCACGAAAGCACGTTGGAAGCAGCTGAAATGAGGATGTTGCGGTGGTCGTGTGGCCGCACGATGCTAGATAGAATCCCTAATAGGGTGTTCAGGACCGAGCTCGAAGTGGCGTCTCTTTCTGCGAAAGTTAGGGAATGGAGGTTGAGATGGTTCGGCCACGTCCGTAGGAGGCGGCCGGAAGCCCCAGTGCGTAGGATCGAGAGTTTGTCGGTTGCTGGGGTGAGGAGGAGAGGCAGACCGAGGAGGTCATGGGAAGAACAGCTTAAGTTGGATATGAAGGCTATGAACCTAAGTGAGACCATGACCGCTGACAGGTGTTCGTGGAGGCGTCAAATCAGAGTGGTGGACTTTCTTCTAGGGGACGGCTCTGTAGTGGAGTACCTCAGAGTTGGGTTGTCCCGGATGACCTTTTCATAGGAGTTTGGCTTTGTCCGATATCTTTTCCATTTTCATTTATTATTTTCATTATCATATGTTTCCCGGTTGTACAGGTGCAGGTGCAGGGAGCTTCGCTTGGTGGTATCTAGGGGCATGGTAGGTAAGTCCCGTGTGGAGAAATCCATGGGCTCAGGTATTGCTATGAACGTTATCGCATGTCCTTTAGATTCCTTTGTATATTTCACACACCGTATATGCCGTGCACATAGCCGAGGGTCTTCACGGAAACAGCCTCCCTACCCTAAAAAGTGGGGGCATGGTCTGCGTACAACCTACCCTCCCCAGACCATGCTCTGAGCGGGATATACTGGGTATGTTTGGTTTGGTTTGGTTTGGTTTACTCTTATAATATCTTTAAAAAATCGTTATGGTATCTTTAAATTTGATTTAACTTAATTTTCTGTAATAAAATTACAAAGTCTGAAAGAGCAAGTATGAGACTTGAAAAATCTTAAATTGCTTGCTTCTCACATGCTAACTCGATATTTCCCTGTGGGACGAGGCACCGGAGTTGTTGCACCACTACTGAAATGCTAATACGCTAGTTATTAGATGCACACCTGGTGATTGAAGGATATACATGTGATTATTCACTACAGGCAGATGGTAGTCGGTAGAGTATGTGATTCACATGCTCAACACTGAGTCAGAGTGCTTGCTGTAGTTTGAGGCTGAGTTTATACTACAGAATTTCTGGAAACTTTTCTGGCTTAGACACAAGGCATGGGCTTAAGGGTGTCTCACTGAAGCAACCAATTGAAGGCTTTTCTTGCCTAGTGCGAAACAGTACTGGATGCTTGTGCAATTTTGAAACTTCCCATTGAGCTCCTTCAATCCGAAAAATAGAGGTATGGATAATTTAATGTCAGGTCGTAATAGGTGCTGATGTTCTTGGTTGTTGCCTCTTGTGATGCATTTTTGGGAGGGGGATTGTGTTACAATATACCATGCACCATACAGCCAACTACAAGATATAATTACTCTATCCAGCATGTCAATGATTAGTCTATAAATACAGTTAAACACATTCAGTTGTACCTACCTTTCATATTCACAATGTAGTCTATTATACTTACCTTCTCTCTGTAACAAACTTTATATTCAGTTATGTAAATATACAGTTTATATCTTCATCTTCTTCATTGTTACACTCCATGATTATGGAGCTTCATTACTGCATATTATAAAACTGACATGGTATCAGAGCCAGCGATCTTCGAGGCGTCTTAATTTCGCTGCTACGTTCGTTAATAATACACGATTTGTTCGTGTTCTTCAAGCCTTCTTCAGCCTTGTTCATGGCGGTCACTACTGCAATTACTTGTCTCTGTTCGTTGTTTTTCTACATCATTCGGCGCTGTGTTCGTCGCTATACTCAAGCTTTATCTGTGTTTTGTTACGTGTTTGTCATCATCTCTGAGTCATCATCATCGATTCGATTGATCGTGTTCTAAGGTGTATTCATCCAATCTCTATCTTCTTCTGTTTTTCGTTACAATTTGTTGCAATTGCAAATAAATCTCATGCTTGAGAATTTAGATGTTGTTTGTGTCTGTGTTCATATGTGTACTGTTCATCAAACTAAACCTTTCTTCCTATACTCACAACGTGTTTGATAATTTGTCTCAAAGAGCTCATCGATTTATCTAGCTTCGTTGTGCTTCTCTGTGTGCTTGTTTACAAGGCTACTTTCTCGTGTCATCCTGTTCGTTTCATCAATCAGTCTAAATGTTATTTGTGATTTCGTCGTGATCATCATTCATCACGCACATGACTCAGTTTGAGATTGTTCTTATTGTTCTTATTGTTCTTATCAGTGCAGTTGTGTTGTTCATCTATCTTTATTGTGTGATCAATTTTGCTCATCAAAAACACAAAATACACAAATTATCTTTTATGCTTGCTTCGATCATCGTTTCGATCACTGTACCGTATTGTGCTTGTTGTTGTTCTTGCTTCGTATACACACAAATTTCTGTATCTCCATCTCTAATCGAATCTATTAGAGATCATGGAGAGGATGAAGATGACGTGGCAATGTCCAGTTTTCACCTTACGCTCAAACTTATAATTGACTCTGATTGTTCTTACTCTGTACACAAGCAACACTCTTAGACTCTGGTTGTTACTCTGCAATTTCTACACTCCGATTACTAGAATTATCACATGTGGTTGTTACTGTCAAGAAGATTATCATCAAATGCATTCTTATCATACCATTGATTACCTCCGACCATTGAAAGTTTGTTCCCTGCTACATTACTCCAAACTTGTGAGATTGTTATTGCTTGTTGCTGCTTTCTTCCAGGAAATGGAAGAGATTTCCCTACCTTACCAATTACACATGATGTGATCATAAGAATCACACATGATGTGTTGACTTTCCAGTAAATGGAAATCACTTTATCTACCATTGCTATCCAGAAAATGGAAGCCAAAATTACCAT
Organism: Saposhnikovia divaricata; assembly: GCA_036435485.1. NCBI lineage: Eukaryota > Viridiplantae > Streptophyta > Magnoliopsida > Apiales > Apiaceae > Saposhnikovia > Saposhnikovia divaricata. Next base: position 245,176,738 of record CM071594.1, on the reverse strand, counting down.
TGTTGTGCTCGAAATACTGAGTTTCAGTTTTCTACCTTTGTGTCCACTTACGGCAAGTTTATAGTTATTATTGGCAAGTAGATAGCTGGATTTCGGCAAGTCTATAGCTGTTGGCAAGTAAATAGCTGGGGTGGTACACCATAACCATTGATATCTTGCTACCATTGATACCTTGATGCACCTTGGTCCTGCAAAACAACAGGTCTTGGTTCACCATTTACAAGTCTGCTTCTGATTGCCAAAGAAAGGCTGTTAGTTGCCATTGCGGTTTGTGCTACAAAAATGAAAGATGAAAATCTGCCTTGTCATTGTGGCTTGTGCATGATTAATACTGTCCACATGTTACCCCTACCACAAATTTACCAGTGCTGTCAAGAGAAATTTTCAGTTGCTTGTTTAACCGGAGTCGTACACAACTACAACTGGAGTCTATCAAAGAGTCTACTACCTACAACCAACCAGGATTTCATGCTGTTTTGCAAATATACAGTTTATATCTTCATCTTTTTCATTGTTACACTCCATGATTATGGAGCTTCATTACTGCATATTATAAAACTGATAGATTTGGCTTTGATCAGCCCCAGTGGACCACAGAGGTCTTAGGTTTGATCAGATTTCATAAGATTGTCAACATTTTCCTTGAGAGGATCTTCATTTTCACTCTTCTTTTCATGTGGGATTATTTTGGTGGTTCTCTACTTTAACCTGACTTTTTGCAGGACAGGAAAGTTTAACTCTGCCTCCCGCCTCGGAACACCTCAACTTGTCATCCCTCCATCCAGTGTCCAGACGTCCAATATATCCTGTTCTGGTGTGGAGTCTGCAGACTGCAGCTGACCGCATCACATAGCACTGGCTTCCCTTCCGCTATGCTTTACACAGGTGGCCAACAATATTAAAATATTGGCACGTTGCAGCATGTTCTCCTTCACTGCAACAACAATACCATTAGCCCCTGCCGACAGAGCAAGTAACCCTGGTTCCTGCCCGTAAATTAACTTGAAATATCTCTCTAAACTCCAGGCAGACTGCACACTTTAGTTTACAAGTTATAGCATCTGTAGAAGAATAACCAGTAACACTACCAGATGTACAAAAAAGCTATCACAATCCTTCCAACTACAACAACCATACACCTGTGTAGCCAATCTTATAGCAGTTGCTAAATCAGGTAACAACTCTTATTGAATCCCTCCAAAATCCGAATATATTCCACTCTTGGTACAACAAAAGTAACTGTCGAAATATGAGCAATGCGGAAGTAATAAACGGAACTAGTAGAGAGGAGAGAAAAACATATAGTAGTAATATTAGAACTACATTGTATTGATCTTGTTGTTGCTACATGAGAGCATAAGCTCTTAAATAGGAAGTAAAACTTGGTTGGTGGCTGATGACCTAAGCGCTTATGTCATAGTATCTTGATGACCTAAGCGCTTATGTCACAGTTATTGTTGATATTTAACACCCCCCCTCACTCGAAATCCCATCTTCGGATGAAAGACCTATTTTGGGATTGAAGAGTGGACACTAGTAGCCCTTAAGCTTAATCTAAGCGTCCAACTATACCCATTTTTAGGATCGACCGATCTTGAGTTTATTGCGTCTTTTGGGATACCGGTTATCGAATTTGCGATCACACGGAATATTTTAGGCCATGTCAAATAATAAAAAGTGCTGCTTTTCAGCACAACGGTGGATGACCACCAATCAGTCCTTGAACTGATTATTTTGAAGAAACTGAGACTCGACTTTGTGATCACTCAGTATTAACAAGCCTATGTCTGAACACAGGAGGAATCTGCATCTGTCATCCCTTGAACTATAAGCAACTGGAACCGTATTTGGTAGACTGCATCCCTTAAGATCGTCCATGAACTGGTCCTTCTGCGTCTTTTACAAGAATGAAATGCAAGATATAGCAGTGAACTGTGTGTATGTATTTGTATACATACTACTACTTCTGCTGCTTTGTCATTTGTGGCAGTGAACTGTGTGTACATCTGTATATACACTACTTCTGCTGCTTCGTCGGAATAACGCCCCCTGAACTATTTAATTTGCAGCATCGTAAAAAATTGGAGAGATACCGTAATATCAACAACCACTTGAATACTACACAATTAAATCTATAACCGGGGCAAACTCCTAAACTAAAATGATATGCTTGTACAAACGATCCTAACAGAATTTTCTCTTGAGAAAATAACTATTAAATATTTTTAACGGATCTAAATACATATAATCATTTTATTTAGGAAAAATAATAACTCGGGTCAAATAAACTAACCCACCAATTTAAAGAGGTTGTCCTCCTTTGTTTATGGCCCAACAATAAAAAGGCCCAATAACAAAACAAATAACTGGCCTGTAAGTCATAACCCTTTTTTTTATTACAACCGTTACCCTTTTGTTTCTGTCAAAACTCAGTCGATATATACATACGTGCATATATACACGCACATATCTCCTCTTCAAAAAAACAATAATCCCAACCACCGATCTAAACACCAATCCAACGATATAAACACCAATGAAAAACAGTAGAAGTAACTTGACTTGGTCGGAGAAAAGTCAGACTTGTTTGATGGTATTTCGCCGGCAGCAGCCTAGAAACAACCTGCTGGACTTGATAACAACCTGTTGGAATTTTACCAGTGAGTCTCTCCTTAGAAAGCTCAGCACTGGTATGAATGGTTTCTGATTTTGATTCTGTGTTTAGGCTGAAATATTATGAACCAGGTATGGGCAGCTTGTGTTTCCCTTAAGAAACAACAAAGCTTCAACTGAAAAACTCCTCCTCTCTACTCCCGCTTTGATACCATGTCAAAATATGAGCAATGCGGATGTAATAAACGGAACTAGTAGAGAGGAGCGAAAAACATATAGTAGTAATATTAGAACTACATTGTATTGATCTTGTTGTTGTTACATGAGAGCATAAGCTCTTATATAGGAAGTAAAACTTGGTTGATGGCTGATGACCTAAACGTTTATGTCACAATCTTGATGACCTAAGCGCTTATGTCACAGTTATTGTTGATATTTAACAGTAACACCGCAAATTGCTCATCCCTATAAAGCACCTGCAACTATGCAAGCGATTATGGAGTTGACGGTACAAACCACAAGCCAGTCTTGCAGATGCACACTTGGATCTCCCTGGTGTCTGTCAGCTTCGAAACGTATCTTACGTGTTCATGCCAGAAGTAAAATGAGCCGCCCTTTTTCCGATTTTTCGACCCTTACACCTCGTGATTTATCCGATAATTGTTAAAGACTTCTAAATTTTAAGTCATACTACGAAAAATCACAAAGCTCGCATAGGAATCCATGTAATAATGAAAGCTAAAAACACTTCTATAGAGACAGAGATTCTATGATTTGGATTTGAGAATCAAGTTAATTTCAAAGGAATCAGATTAAAAGGTTTGGTCGAGAACACCTACAAAATATGAAATATAATTAATCAATTTTATGATTCATTTGAAATTACGTAAACTCCCCAATCCAACAGTCCAACACAAATCTTCTTCAATCAACCGTCAAACAGAAGTTCCCTAGTTCCAAGGTGAAGACAACATGTTACCTCAACACCAAAGATTCCTCAGACACCCAAAACTTCTCAACCCCCATTTCTCCCACGCGCCACCCTCCCACCATTTCACCACCACATCACCACCCCCTCCACCACCACCACCACCACCACAAGACATAACCATCACCATCACCAATCTCATCCTCACCACAGACTCAAAAGCCCTACCCCAAACCCTCCAAGCCCACAACATAAACTGGACCCAAGACCTGGTCCACAAAACCCTCAAACGCCTCTGGAACCACGGCCCAAAAGCCCTTCAATTCTTCAACATCTTGGACCGCCACAATTCTTACACACACTCATCCACTGCATTTGATCATGCTATTGACATTGCTGCTAGGCTACGTGAGTACAAGACTCTTTGGACCCTAATGACCCGAATGAAGACCCGGCAGCTTGGCCCCAACCCGAAAACATTTGCAATTGTTATTGAAAGATTGGTGACTGCAGGTAAGCCTGATAGAGCTGTTAAAGTGTTTTTGTCAATGCATCAACATGGTGTTATTCAGAATTTGCATTGTTTTAATATGTTTCTTGATGTTTTGTGTAAGTCGAGACGGGTTGAAATGGCGTATAATTTGTTTAAGGTTTTTAGAGGGAGGTTTAGAGTTGATACTATTACTTATAATGTGCTTGTTAATGGGTTTTGTTTGATTAAGCGAACGCCTAGGGGGTTAGAGATTATGAGGGAGATGGTTGAGAGAGGGTTAGAACCGAGTCTTTGTACGTATAATACGATGCTTAAGGGGTTTTTTAGAGCGGGGCAAGTGAAGGAAGCTTGGGAGTTTTTTTTGGAGATGAAGAAGAGGAAATGTGAGATTGATGTTGTTACGTATACTACTGTGGTTCATGGATTGGGAGTGGTGGGTGAGGTTAAAAGAGCGCGGAAGGTTTTTGATGAGATGATTGATGCGGGGGTGCTTCCGTCTGTTGCAACTTATAATGCCTTTATTCAGATTTTGTGTAAGAAAGATTGTGTTGAGAATGCTACGTTGGTGTTTGATGAGATGGTGAAGAAGGGGTATGTGCCGAATTCGACGACTTATGGTGTGTTGATTAGAGGGTGGTGCCATGTAGGGAAGATGGATCGGGCGATGGAATATATGGATAGAATGAAGAGTGACGAGTGTGAACCAAATGTACAGACATATAATGTTGTTATTCGGTATTATAGTGATGATGGTGAAATTGAGAAGGCATTGGAAGTGTTTGAGAAAATGGGTAGAGGCGAATGCTTGCCTAATTTGGACACTTATAATGTACTAATAAGTGCAATGTTTGTCAGGAAGACGGCAGATGATTTATTGGTGGCTGGGAAGTTGTTGATTGAAATGGTCGATCGAGGATTCTTGCCTCGAAAATTTACATACAACAGGGTGTTGAATGGCCTTCTGTTAACAGGTCATCAAGAGTTTGCCAAAGAGATTCTTAGATTGCATAGTAGTTCAGGTCGTCTGCCTCGGCACTTCAGACTGTAAAGCCTATCGATGCTCTTAGTTCCTGAAAATTGTGAACTGGCTTGCATCAATTGCACAGCTATGTGTCCTTTAATCAACAAGGTGTGACACTGGTATAAACAGTCCTCTACATTAGTGGCTTAATTTGTTGCTGTTGTTGTCAGTGATATTTTTGGACAAGTAACAACTCCCGAGACAGTAAGTTGGCAGCTTTATTGACTTGAGATGACTAAATTGAGAGTAGAACTGCAGAAAAAATATAAATTTTTACCTCTCAGACAGGTTTGCCATGAGATTACACAGTGTACAAGTTTTTCCAAACTTGTAAAGCTCCGATATGGGGGAAGAGACATCTAAACAAATTGAAGCTATATGCATGTTTATTTTTCGCAATGCTGTTGATTTTATCGTGTTTAGCTAATTTGCATTCTACTTATGTTTTTGATTTTTCGAATTGTGCATTGAATTCAGTTTAGTGTTCGATTATTATTAATTTAGGGGATGCTTGTGTAGTTTTGTTTATTAATATTTTAGGTAGATAGTAGAAGGCTAGAAGCATTGTTATGTATTTACAGATTTAGATTGCCCGCTACGAAATCGAAATCTCTGCTTTAGTGAATCATTATGGAATGAGTAAGTTAATTTAGACTGTTGGTGAAGTTTCTTTGACATCTTCGAGAAGAGACTCGGAACTTTTTAACATTCTCCTTTATGATCTCCATATTACCAATTTGTACCTTTTTACAATCTTTTATGAAACTAATTGAATAATTATACAGGTTCCTAAACCCTAGTAGATGATTATTACCATATATTCGAATTCTAGAATATTCTTACACTTACATCTAAATAATAATATAAATAATTACATCTATATACACTTACGTTTAAATAATTATTTTATGTAATTATTTTATGTGCTGCATAAGGCCTTGCAGTAGAAACTGTAGCCTTAGGTAAGTTAGGCCTTTCGATCTCACATGTAACGGTGTAAGATGTGTTTGATGAACTGTAATTCTTATCTAACTGTGATGTAGAATGGTCCATGAATATTTACTTATATTAATGTCACATTCTATGGTGCTGTACTTCCATTGGAGTAATCTTAAGTAATAAGTTTATAAGAAGGTGGTAAGATTTTCAATTTTCAGTATTAAGTTCAATGTGTATACTCAATGTCTGATAATCTGAAACAGTGAGAATTGGGGAACATACCAATGACCTGTATACGGGATTGACTAGTTTGTGCTATTTGTAGTTTTAGCTTGTAACATGGATAAAACTATGATGAATAATTGGTGCACATGCCATCTTTTTCTCAAGATTTGGGATCTTAAATTTATTGTTTTCCTTTTTTGCAATTTCTTTTTGACACAAGGCACTTTATCTACTGTAGATATCAACTACGTGGAAACTTAGCCATAAAGGTGGTCAGTGGAGGCCATGTTTAAGCAAGTCTTCTGGAGGTATGAGCACGTACTGTTATATCATCGAAATAAGGAGGCTACTATGTTTTTATTTTAACAAAATCTGTTGGTCAATATTATTAAAGATGTTTTGTATCACTCTGTATGCTCATTACTTCCAAAACAGCATACTGTTAAACGACTACACCCACTCACTGATTATATCTTGTGCCATGGATTGGAACCACAAATACCAGGTGGGTAAAGTTGTTACTACTGCGATCATATTACTTCTTTGTTGACCAGCTAACAAAAGGAGGTCTGTGACCACCCAAGTACAATATTAACACATTTACATTGCAATTGATGCCATGCTGTTCATTGAGGCTTCTCTTCATCAATGGCAATTCATTATGTTCTTTTTTTTTTGTGATGTAAAAACTGGCTAAGTAGACTCATGATCTTCTGGTCACAATTTTTTGTTTGCATAGACATATGCACTGGTCATGCTATATAATTCAGGTCACGAACTTCCTACAATACTTTGAGTTCTGGACATTTTGAGAATTATATACTTCAGTTTTGATCTTTCGGAAAGATGTTTACATTTCAAAATTCAAACATATATGTATTTAATTTAAGGTCATTGATGCATATTGATTTAAGGTAGTCTATCACTGTAGGATTACCCGAATCAAATGGTTATATTTACGTCGAGGCAAATGGTGGCTTGAATCAACAGAGAACGTCGGTAATTTAAGTGCTTTCTGTGCTACTGACTTGATTATTTCTAACACTGCCTAAAAATTTTATACATAAGTGCTCACATATTGCATTTCTTCATGGTTTATAACTGTGTTACATAGATATGCAATGCAGTTGCTGTGGCCGCGTATCTTAATGTGACGCTTGTTATTCCCGAGCTTCGTTATCATAGCATTTGGAATGACTCTAGGTGTGTGTACATATGTTTGTAGTTTTTTTTTTGGCAATTTGCAACGATAGGTTGTCTGATGGTGCAATATTTTTGTAATTTTAATTTGTTTTGGTAAATGAAGTGTGTTGCCAGCAAAGCTACTGAAAATGATTATGCATTAATTTCATTAGAGTAGTGCTCTTTTTACTTAACTATGAAATGATATATGTTTATGATTTACTATACAATATTTGCACACACACATATACACAGTAAATTATGGATGTGTTTTAAATTTTAACTTAAATGTTATTGTAAGTTTACTCAAATATAATATACTTTGCACTAATATCGCACTGTTGTTATATTCAAATTTTTTAGTCCTCACATGTCTTCAGCTTTAAGATCTGCTTTGGCTGATAGGAATTTTAGGTGTTGCTTGTTTATGTAATCCGTGGTTCTCTGATTTTTGAACATGTAGATGTTCATCTTAACATAGTACTATATAATCTTGCTAAGCCACCCTCTCAAAATTGTACAGTATGGTATTAGGAGGAGGGATTAACACGATCATATAGTAAGAGTATATGCTAACATCCCCTTCCCCCTCACAGGAAAGCCCATTGTGGATCACTAAGTGCTCATCTCTAGAGCAATACTTTTCCATAGTATATGTGTAACGATCGGGAAAATTTCGTGTAATTGATTATATTGAAATATATTTTCAGTTGATTTTACTGTGTTTTAATTTATTTTTAATGTATTTAAACGCGTTATGATTTTTATTAAATAGGAAAATTATCCCATACGTGTTATGTGACTTCTGTGTAGCATAGATTATTTTATTCTATTTTTCTGTAATTTTTATATTTCTAGAATACAGTTATTTCGCTTTTTAATTTTCGGACCCAGTCCCTATACTGAATCTGAGGCCTTGTTTTTGACAAAATTATTTTTATATAATGACAGGATATTTAAAAATGCATTATTTTGTAATTTTTGTAATATTCATAATTTTTGGGAAATTTTGGCATTTATGTTATATTTGTTTAAAAATAAAAATTTTACATTTTTATCCCATAAAAATTATTTTTAAGGCTTAATGATTTTAACTAAGGGTTAAAAATATTTTGGGTATTAATTTTTGATTAATATAAATAGAAATCAGACTTTTTTTATTTATTAAAAATCAGAAAATGAGTTTTTATTTTATTTTATTAAAAATTCTCTATCTCTCTCCCCTTCCCTTCGAATTCCTCCTGCCCCCTGCCTGTATATATTCATTTTTGTGTGGGTTGATGTTCATCAATTAGAGAAGCCGTGAAATTAGTTGTAAAGTTACTGACTCGCCTAAAACTAGGGGTGAGCAATGGTCGGGTTGGTCGGGTTGAAAAGACTAAACCACCCAACCCATATTTTACGGTTTTGGAATTTGACAACCCGTTACCATAACCGTTACCGTTAGTACTAAAAAATACCGTCCAAATTATAACGGGTTGGTTTGGGCGGGTTGGGTTTTAAACCACTTAAAAAAATTTAAACTTGTAAAAAATTAATCGACACAATTGTACAATGCATCAATGGACTGACATCACAAAATATCATCAAAATATGGTAATTAAGTTACAAAGTCTTACGGACTAGCAAAATAAAGTAGTTTAGGTAAAATGATAGTTGAGAAAAGTAGGGTTACAAACTTACCGATTTAGTCTTTTTACATATGTGATATTGTAACTAATTGTAAGCACATTTTTTTCTTTTTATATAATTATATATTAATTATTAATTTGAATTATATTTCTTAAATAATAATAAAAATTAATTATATATTATTATATATTCGGGTGGAATGGGTTATATTGGTCGGGTTGACAAGGCAAACCGAACCCAACCATTATTTTTTGGTTTTTAAAAAATCGAAACCGTTACCAACCCGAACCGTTACAAAACCGTAAATTCTGGTTTGGGCGGTTTGGATTGGACGGTTTGGGCGGGTTTGGAAAATTTTGCTCACCCCTACCTAAAACCTCAAATCACATGGGTAGGGTTGATAAGTACTATTGTTAAACATAGTATACATATCTTGTAAATATCTTTGTAAGTTGATAAGCGTAGAATTAGTCTTAGCGTAGAATTAGTTTTCATATTCTATGCCTAAAATCTCTCTTTGTGTATAGTTAGTTTCCTGTAAAATAACCCAGGATGAGGCTACTATCTGTTGTATATATTTGAAGATTTTGGGAATGAGAAAGGCAAGGAAGATATTCTTTTATGGTATCAGAGCGGGTTTCTCAATCTCTTTCCGCTGAACCCTAGCTGTGATCTCCGCCCCTCTTCCTTTCTTCTTTCTTTCTCTGTCTTTTCTCTTCTTCAACAATAATGTCTCAATCTAAAACTTTTCATCCTGCTCTTGCTGTCTCTAACATCAAGAATCATATTCCTATAATTCTTGAGATGGAAACCGTGCAATACTCAACTTGGGTGGAGTTGTTCAAAGTTCATGCACGTTCAAACAAGGTTCTCCATCATATCCTCCCTTCTACGACCAAGGAGAAGACTCCCAGTGCCTCTCCTGTGACCAAGGAACAGCCTGCGACTCAGGCGGTCGAAGATGAAGACATGTGGGCTATTCTTGATGCCACAGTCTTATCGTGGATCTATTCACAATTTCCAATGATCTTTTACACACCATCATTGAGCCAGATGCTACGGCCATGGAAGCTTGGAACCGTTTGCGTGACATATTTCAGGACAATAAACATTCTCGTGCGGTGACACTTGAACATGATTTCTCTACCATCAGGATGGAAAATTTTTCCAATGCTTCTGCATACTGTCAACGGCTCAAATCTTTGGCTGATCAACTGAAGAATGTTGGGGCTCCGGTCTCTGAAAGTCGATTGGTACTGCAGCTTGTCTCGGGTCTTACTGCTCCTTACCGTGGTGTGGGTACTATGATCCGACAAAGTAATCCCCTACCTCCTTTCTATCAAGCAAGGTCCATGCTCACCCTGGAGGAATTAGGCTTGGCTAAGGAGGCAACTATGAATTCTGAATCTGTCATGGTTGCTGCTGTGAACCACGGTGAGAATCCCTCTTTTATTACGTCTCATTCTGGACAAGGGAAGGGTCAGCAGCCTACCGGTCGCAAACAGTCTTCGCAAGGCCGGAGAAATTCAGGAGGTCGTAATGCTGGCAAGCAAAATAGAGGCGGCAACAATGGACGTTCAAACAGACCTGGCACGCAAGGATATCAGAAGCAACAGATGCCGTATTGGGGTTGGGGTCCATCTGTAAATTGGGGTTGGCCTCAATGGGCAGCTCCACCGTGTCCTATGCCTACCCAGGGATGGGCTCGTCCTCCTACTGCCAACAATAGACCTGGTGTGCTTGGTTCACGTCCACAGCATCAGGCGTACCAAGCTGACACTGCGTTTATGTCTCCCTCTGTTCATGGTCAGACAAGTTCGTATGTAGCTACAGACATTGAGTCAGCCATCCATACAATGACTCTAAATCAACCGGATTCTACTTGGTATATGGACACTGGCGCAACATCCCATATGACTTCATCAAATGGTACTCTTTCGCCTTATTTTAATTTGAGTAGTCATAATTCTGGTATTATTGTTGGAAATGGTCATTCAATTCCTATAAGTGGCTATGGTCATACTGTTTTACCTTCTCCGAATACCCATTTATCCTTACAGAATGTTTTACATGCTCCCAACATTATCAAAAATCTGATTTCTGTTAGGAAATTCACTACTGATAATTCTGTTTCGGTTGAATTTGATCCTTATGGTTTTTTGTGAAGGATTTTCAAACGGGGATACCTCTAATGAGGTGTGATCGTCAGGGTGACCTATATCCATTTCATTCTATCAACAATCAAGCTATTCCATCAGCCTTTGCAGCTATCTTTTCCTCGCTTTGGCATGATCGTTTGGGTCATCCAGGTGCTCCGGTTCTTCAAGCTCTTAAGGTCAATAAAAGCATTGATTGTAATAATTTTTCTACATCTCCAGTTTGTCGTTCTTGTGTGTTTGGGAAACATGTTAAATTGCCATTTGTTTCATCTGTTTCAAGTACCTCTTTACCTTTTGATATTATTCATAGTGATCTTTGGACTTCACCTATTTTGAGTTCTGCAGGGCATAAGTATTATGTTTTATTATTGGATGATTTTTCTAACTTCTTGTGGACCTTTCCTTTGGGTCAAAAATCTGACGTCTATGAGAAGTTTGAGATTTTTAAAAATCATGTTGTCACCCAATTTGAACGTAATATTAAAAACATGCACTGTGATAATGGGAGGGAATATGACAATAAATCTTTTTGGGGTTTTTGTAAAAAGAGTGGAATGTCTTTTCGTCTGTTGTGTCCTCACACTTCTCCTCAAAATGGGAAGGCCGAACGAAAAATTCGATCTATTAATAATATCATACGTACTCTTCTCACTCATGCATCTATTCCACCTTCTTTTTGGCATCATGCATTACAGATGGCAACATATCTCCTAAATATTCTTCCAAGCAAACTTTTGGATAATAAGTCTCCATTAGAAATTCTATATCGTAGGGTCCCTTCCTACTCTCATCTACGAGTTTTCGGGTGTCTTTGTTATCCTCTTATTCCTTCCACTAAAATCCATAAATTACAAGCGCGATCTACTCCTTGTGTATTTTTGGGTTTTCCACCTAATCATCGGGGTTATAAATGCTATGATTTGTCTTCCCGTCAAATTATTATAAGTCGTCATGTCATATTTGATGAGACCGTATTTCCATTTGCCTCACTACATACTCTTTCATCACATGCATATGAATTTTTAGATGACGGTTTTTCTCCTTATGTGGTGGATCATCTCCACCAGTCTGCTACTCCACCGGCTCTTCATAGCACAATTTATACACCACCTACTTCCCCATCACACATCACCCACACTCCTCATACCTCACCCACGGCCCAATCACCTCCAGTAACAGCCATGGCACCCTCACCTGATCCTCCACTTCCTAAACCTAGTATGGTTACTCGTAGTCAGCGTGGTATTTTTAAACCCAACCCAAAATACCATGCACTACACACTCAGATTTCCATGTCACCGTTACCTCGTAACCCAGTTGATGCGCTTCATGATTCAAACTGGAAATTGGCCATGGATGACGAATACCATGCACTTATGAAAAATAAAACATGGGATTTAGTGCCCAGACCTCCTGGTGTGAATGTAATTCGTTCAATGTGGATTTTTTCTCATAAATTTAACTCTAATGGTGGTTTTGAGAGGCATAAAGCCCGCCTTGTTGGTGACGGTAAAACACAACGGATAAGTATCGATTGTGGTGAAACTTTTAGCCCAGTTGTTAAACCGGCTACTATTCGGACAGTTCTCAGTATTTCTCTCTCTAAGGCGTGGCCTATCCATCAGTTAGATGTCAAGAATGCCTTTCTTCATGGCGAGCTTCAAGAAACTGTGTACATGCATCAACCACTGGGGTATAGAGATCGTACCCATCCAGATTATGTTTGCCTCTTGCGTAAATCAATATATGGGCTTAAACAAGCTTCCCGAACTTGGAATAAGCGTTTTGGTGATTATGTTTTGTCTCTCGGTTTCACTCAGAGTCGTTGTGACAACTCTTTATTCATTTACAAACAGGGGGCAGATATGGCGTATATTTTGATATATGTTGACGACATTATTCTGACAACTTCTTCACATGCTCTACGGCGTTCTATTATGGATCTTCTTAATTCTGAATTTGCAATGAAAGATCTTGGACCGTTGAATTATTTTTTGGGTATTGCAGTCACTCGACATAAGGGTGGTATGTTCCTATCTCAACGCAGCTATGCCCGTGAAATAATTGAACGTGCCGGAATGACATCTTGTAAACCCTCAGCCACTCCAGTTGATACCAAATCAAAGGTTAGTGCAACATCAGGTACTCCTGTTGATGATCCTACTCTATATCGCAGTCTTGCAGGGGCTCTCCAGTATCTTACTATCACAAGGCCGGATATTTCTTATGCCGTGCAACAAATTTGTCTTCATATGCATGATCCGAGGACGGATCATATGTCTGCTCTCAAACGGATTCTTCGGTATGTCCAAGGTACTATAGACCAGGGCTTACATTTGTACTCATCGTCTATTTCTTCGTTGGTCTCGTACACTGATGCAGATTGGGGTGGGTGCCCTGATACACGGAGATCTACATCTGGTTACTGTGTGTTTTTAGGGGACAACTTACTCTCTTGGTCCTCAAAACGACAGCCCACATTGTCTTTATCTAGTGCCGAGGCCGAATATCGTGGGGTGGCCAAGGCAGTGTCAGAAACATGCTGGTTAAGAAATCTTCTACTCGAGTTGCATTGTCCATTACAGAAAGCTACGTTGGTCTATTGTGACAATGTAAGTGCCATTTATTTGTCGGGTAATCCAGTTCAACATCAACGTACGAAACACATAGAGATGGATATCCATTTTGTTAGAGAGAAGGTTGCAAGGGGACAGGTTCGCGTTTTGCATGTTCCATCTCGGTATCAAATAGCCGATATTTTCGCAAAGGGGTTGCCTCGAGTACTATTTGAAGAATTTCGGGACAGCCTCAGCGTTGGTAAACCTCCCGTTTCGACTGCGGGGGAGTGTTAAACATAGTATACATATCTTGTAAATATCTTTGTAAGTTGATAAGCGTAGAATTAGTCTTAGCGTAGAATTAGTTTCCATATTCTATGCCTAAAATCTCTCTTTGTGTATAGTTAGTTTCCTGTAAAATAGCCCAGGATGAGGCTACTATCTGTTGTATATATTTGAAGATTGAAGATATTCTTTTAACTATATTATACTCCCTCCGTCTCTTAAAACTTTGCCCATTTGACTAAAAATACGGATTTTAAGATAGTGGGTAATGAATATAGTTTTTTTATGGAGTGGTGGCTATTGAATATTGTTTTTAAGAAGTAGTGGGTATTGAATATTATTTTTAAGAAGTAGTGGGTGGAATAGTTGGTATTGAATATTATTTTTAAAGAGTAGTGGGTGGAATAGTATGTATTAAATATTATTTTTAAGAAGTAGTAGGTGGAGTAGTGGGTATTGAATATTGTTTTTAAGGAGTAGTGGGTGGAGTAGTAGGTATTTAATATTGTTATTTTATGGCTTGAAATCGAAAGGGAAAAAGTATTTTGAATGACCCAAAATAGTAAACAGGAAATGTTTTAAGAAACAGAGGGAGTACTTATTTGTTAATAGGGGCCCGAAAATCTGTCTTTTCTATTGAAGGGTGGATTATTAGGTGCTCATCTTTTGAGAATACTGAAGGTCGATATCATTCAAGTTACAACTGAAAAGATGATTGATTTCATTTTGATTAAGGTAGTTTTTACAAGAAATTGTGACAGGAGTTGCTGAAAATTTGTAAGTTGTAAAGCTATTAAAAAATAATGAAAACAACCGTATCATCTTTGCCGCTATGATTTAAGGAGTGGCAGACGAAAGAATTTCAATTTTTTTTTTTTCTAATTGAAAGGATTTCAATTTTTTTAACTGAAATGATGTAAGGTGCTGTTTGGAAACTTGCATTTCATTTCAAATCAAGAATTTCAATTCCAGAATTTGAATTCCCGGATTTCAAATCCAAATCCACTGTTTGGTAACATGATAATTTGAATTCCTGGAATTGAAATTCTAGCTTTCTATTTGAAAATTTATGATATTTTAAATGCTGAATTTAACTAGACAAGAGACAAAACATTATTTTTCTAATGCATCATGTTACATCAAATAAATTATATCCAAAATATATCATTGCACTTAAAAATAAAAACTAGTTTGGAAGTACACAATGATTTAATGTTCGCCAATACAACACAAACTGAAAATAAAAGAGCTCTAATCAGTCAATAATATTCAACAAAACCCAATCTAATTTATCACTCTCCGGTAAACTCTTGAGCATCTCGAATAACATCATATATCTCTTTGCTTGAAGGTTTTGGAGGGCCTTGTGCTCTACTCACGTACTCGGTGAAGGACTCGACAAATTTAGAAACAGCATCAGCAAGACGATCTCGCTTTATCCTCTTGTTCGACTCCCCAGAAATAGTATCTGAACCACTGCCAACCTCATTCTCCATCTCCATGGCAAAGGCTGACTCTTCATGTTGCTCAGCACCATCACCAGTGGCTCTATCCGAGGCAAAAAGAGTGCAAATATCATCCCAATTATCAATGCATTTGTTCTGATATGCAGAAGCACTAGAATTGTCCTGTACATATAACCAAATAAAGTTAATAATAGTAGGTGTAACAGCAGAGCAAAACAGACCTTTCAAATATATAAACAGACCTGCAGGACCATCATATTTGAGCCTGAAGTAACTTTCTTGATATATAGGAATATATCTTTGAAAGAACATAGAGGAATCTTTCAAATAAAAACTCTTACATTGAATCAAAAATGGACAAGAAACAGGTGAAAAACAACTACTGTACCACTCAAGTCAATAACCTGATCTAGCTAACTCATCATCAAGTAATTTATTTTTATTCTTTTTTACAGTGGAGGGAAATGAAAAAAGCTGTTCTGATATTAAGTGTTCACTCATCCATCTCACTTTTACAAATACAGTGAAATAAATGGTTGTGAGTAGTGAGAAGCATAAATGAGTCCAAAAAACAGGTCTTCTTCAACAGTCTAAAATAAAAATCAGGTCCTTTTCTGATCTGGGCATAAAACAAACTGCAACCTGAAACCAGAATCAATAGTCTATCGAAATTAGATTAATTTTCTCATTTCTAAAGTCAGGTTGTTTGTGTCAGAAAGTGAAAAGATCTAACGAATGCCTTTAATCTGAAAACAAGATACGTACTCGTGTCTTTCTTTCAGACCAGGAGGTCCAGAACCTGAGGACCAGATCGTTTAGATTTCTGAACACATGCCTCCATGTGATGAGCAGTTAGAGGATATATATCTTACGAATAATACACAACAGAACAGAGTCATTATATAAATTAAATTCAGCTCATTATTATGTTATATCCTTTTGATCAGATATATCAATAGAGTCATGATTTCATACAGAACAGAACAGAGTGCCTCAATACGCTGAAAAGCGCTAGTTGATATGAAGTTCTTGTTAGTTTGTAGCGGTAAGATCACTATATATATTTGGGGAAGATATTGCCAGTTCCACTTGAAATTTTAAGTCGGCCTTACAAATGGACAACAACCTGATAGTTTCTGGGCCAGGACAATGTATGAACATAAGTCGGCATTGCCTCGATTAGGATTGTAGGTTTGTAACTAATCCCAGATTAACATGCTGGGCTGGTTTACAAATACAAGTTATTGGACAGTGGACACCCTTCTGACTTCTGAGTAAGAGGAAAATTTTGCAGTAGGATGTCATGAGCTGTATTAAGTATTCTGTCAAGAACTTCTTGTAAACCAAGAAATAACCTTTATAGACCTCTGGAAGCAGGACAAAAACAAGCAAAAAAACTAGACTAACTTGTTTATCAGCTGTGCCACTATTGATAAATATTACTCTATAAAGATAGCCGGATACAGAGGGCCTAAGCATGTCCGAAACATAACCAGAAGCTTTCAATCCTATGTAAAATTGCTCTAGGATTTCATATGAGGCCACTTTATCTTGCGTACTTCTTACCCATCATACAGGAAATCCTATTCTCCTAGAAGTGCCATATCTCCTACATTTTTATTTTCATTGCACCTAGTAGTATTGCCATGACTGCAAAAGAAAAAGAAAAATACTAGTTTACTGAAATGTCTAATCAAATTACTCACCAAAATCTCCCGTCAGGTTTACGAGTAAATCCTAACTATCCCTAAATCTAAAATGTAAAATATTTAGGATTACAGTTCCATAGCATTTACAAGTACATGGGTAATTGGCAAACATATCGAAACACAAGGTGACAAGGGTGATGAATCAACTCTTACTGATTGAGTGATTTCTGTAGACGGATGATAATAATGTTTGAAGAAACAGAGTAGAGACGTATGTCAAGACGTAGTTGGTCTCGACATTTCGTATCATTTTTAAGAGTGTTCATCCAAGTAGCCCTAATTTGAGAGCGTTCACACTCATTCCATGTCACCTCCTTCACCCTATACATTTGACCATATGATGCAGCCCCTACTACTACAATAAAACTTGCAACTATCATAACCAACTCCATATCTTCTTCACTATCCCTCAAACGTTTTCGTAAATCTCGAGTACTCACTTCATCGGACATTGTACTACAACACAAATCATATCCCTTTAATATTCGATCAACTAACAATTACAACACAAACGCATACACACATCTATAACAAGTACAGCTAAGGCAGCCACAAACAAAAAAATATTCAACCTAAATTAGATATGGCAGCGATAAACAAATATTCAAAACAAATTAGATATGGCAGCAACATACTACTCTCGATTATAATTTATAATGCCCATAGCTCGATTTCGAAAAATCAAATAGAAAAAAGTAGTGTTCTTATCTTGAATTCAAAAAAATCACACCAAAAATTACAATATTTATATTTCAAACAAAAACAAAAACAAACCTCTAAACATATATTATACACATATACACGCATAATTGAAACCCAAAACCCAACAACGACGGTGAAAACAACTAGAATTAAGCAAATAAACTCTACAATTATATAAGATCTGAGCTAATTGTTACTTACAGTGGAGATGAAAGGCTTTTTGGAGAGACTGGTGTAGAGAGAGAGTTAGAGATAGAGAGAGATGAGAGAGACGAGAGAGATAGAGAGAGCTGAGAGAGACGAGAGAGATGAGAGAGAGATGA
The DNA here is from genome assembly GCA_036435485.1 of Saposhnikovia divaricata. Taxonomy (NCBI): domain Eukaryota; kingdom Viridiplantae; phylum Streptophyta; class Magnoliopsida; order Apiales; family Apiaceae; genus Saposhnikovia; species Saposhnikovia divaricata. The sequence continues at coordinate 245,158,503 of CM071594.1, read as the reverse complement.
GAGAGACGAGAGAGAGATGAGAGAGACGACTAAGTGTATTTGGCCCCGGAAGAGAGGCATGCCCGACCTAATTTTTTTTTTTTTAATCATTTGAAATGACACGTGAATGGTTATAATTTGAAATATTCATTTTTGGGCCTGTTCATAATTTACATGGATTTGGACAATTCCAATTCCAAATTTTTTTAATCTTGCCAAACACTAAATTTGGTCAATTTCAGGAATTCAAATGAATTCCAAGTTACCAAACAGGCCAAAGAAATGTGAAGATGGGACTGGTCTTGCGTATAAAAATAATGTATATAGACCAACTATGCTAGACACAGAGCTACAACACATATACGTATACTTAAAACTGAGAATTCCAGGGTAGGCCGGGGACCCCTTTGGGTCCGTCCCCGAGTACTTGTAAAAGATTGCACTTGAATTACTTGACCAGAATTTAAATTTTATTGAAACAGAATAAACGGGAGAAATTGTGGCGGATTTGTGGATTTTTAAAAGGGAATTTGTATAATATGTCCCAAATTAATAGAGGGTGATGGCCCAAAATATTCATATGGGAGCCATGCTGGCCCTTTTTACTGACTGAAAACGCTACACCGTCTACCGTGATATGAGGGGTGTTGCGGAACACCGTGTTCCGTATCATGGGGTGTTGCGGAACACCGTGTTCCGTATCATGGGGTGTTGCGGAACACCATGTTCCGTATCATGCACGGATACGGAACACCGTGTTCCGTATCATGCTAACACGGAAGATGGTGTTCCGTATCATGCATAATACGGAACACGGTGTTCCGTATTATGCTAACACGGAGGACGATTTTCCGTATCCCGTCGGTATTTCGGGCCATTTTTTTCAAAATCAGTATTTTGGACAAAAACTTGTGAAAAATAGGCATTTTGGTAATTCTCTCATTAATAGATCATTTTACGAATATGTCCCATCATATTGATTTATTAATTATATGTCCCATTATTAGTTTTTAAGTTTTAGAGAGACCAATATACCCTTTTTTATTAATTAATTACTATTATAAGTATACTACAATTTTAAAATTTTAATAAGTAAAAAAAATATTTTTTTATATTTTTTAATACAGGACCCGTTAAGGGCGTTTTTTTTAATTTTAACCATAAAATAAATATTTTTTTTCTTACATAGGCCCCGCCAGGGGCACCCTTAACCAAATAAAATATTAAAATTTATAATTTAAATTAATCAAATCATGTTTTTATGAGACATTATATTTTAAAATAAATTTGATTAAAAAGGGTACAATGGTCCTTTTCTGTTAAAATTTGAATGAAAAACTGATTTTAGGATAGATTTGAAATTTCAAATAAATATAGGACATATTTACAAACCATGTTTTAAATTGGGATATATTATTAAAAAACCCTTTTTAAAAAGGGGAAATAGTGGTTCCTTCTTACTGCCTGTTTGGCTCACCTTATATTAACGATTTATGTACTTATTTTTGGGTAAAAAATTTATATTTTGATAATTTTTTTTATAAAAGTATTTAATGTATGTTTGATATTCAATAAGTTGCAAAAATAAGTTGAAAAATAAGTTGGAAAGTTAGGACCCTTAACTTTCAACTTAAAATAATTTGACTCATTCTGAAAAATAAGTTTACTAAAACACCCGCGAGAATAGTGTTCCCTTTCAGTTAAAGCCCTTTCTACTACAAAATGATATTTCTGAGACCAAAATATCACAATTTAAATTGTTGACCGAAATACACAAGACTGCATACTGGGACTTGTGTATCATCACTAGAATGAGGTGATACACGCGTTTTAATTTGGGAGATCCAAATCCCTGTGCAATGGTTTTTTTTACCCTGTGCCAGGTATGCATTTACTGTTTTTCGTTTGATCGTTTGATTGTGTTATATGTATAGCGAACCTCTGACTCTAACTCTGACAGTTGATTTGAGCAACTATAATTCAGTGTCTTCTGATCACTTAAATTATAATTACCGAGTATAAACTTATCTATTACCTTTTTCACGTAGAATATATTACCTTTTTAATTTTCTCTAACTAAATTTTCTATTTTTCTAATCATATCACGGGCATTCTATTTAATAAAATGAAGTAATAATTTTATAATTACAAATAATTAATCGATTATGCTTTTTAACAAAAACCTACCATCTTTTCTATATTTTTCTAACTAAAATCCCTCCTTTTCTAGAAATATCACGGATAACATTTATATATTATTATCAAATCATCTCATATAAAAATGTAAGCCTCCAAAATTCTTGTTTTAAAAAAATTAATTTAAATTAATGAATTTTTTTTATTTAATATTAAAAATCCGTGCATCGCATGGATTTTAGGCTAGTATAATATTAAATAGGACAATCCTATTTTTATACAAAAAAAGAAAATTTAAAAAATAAGTTATGGAATTATCCTTAAAATCTACTTTAAAATGTGTGCCAGAAAGTGACAAAAAAAATGTAAATAAATGGATGGAACAGAGGAAGTATAAAATATGTAGGTAATTGCAATGCCCGCATGTTGGTTTGTTATCCGATCATTACAAAAAAAAAATATGTGACATTTTTTATTTTTTTATTTTTTGATGAAAGGGGATAATTCAATATATAAAAGTCATACGGCATCTACAAGAATGATCGAATTGATCAAACATAGAACAGGATGACACGCTCGTCTTCATAAAATGAGAAAAATAAGCAGTGTGAAAAAAAAATGATATATCTATAGATACTTGCTTTACGCTCAATATCTTCGCCAAAATCCGTTTTAGCTATGACCACAAATTCAATTCGTAACAAGCTCTTATTGTTGAATCCGAACCAACTCTCACAAAAGAAGGAGAAAAATCCGTTTATTAAAAAAAATGATATATCTATAGATACTTGCTCTACGCTCAATATCTTCGTCAAAATCCGTTTGAGCTATCGACCACAAATGCAATTCGTAACAAGCTCTTATTATTGAATCTGAACCAACTCTCACAAAAGAAGGAGAGAAATCCGTTTATTCGAAACAAGCTCTTATTCGTTTGATCAAATATGTGACATTTTTATTAAAAAATATAAAATATGATTAGAAATAAAATTTGTCCGCTGAACAAAAATTTGTACTAAAAAAAAATTGTTCCAAAAAAACTGCTATAACCTTACGCAAAATGTCAACTCTTTGTGGTGGCACCTTTTGAACAAAGAGGGTAATGACCAAAAATGTCATTTTTTCATAATTTTATTACATAAATATCAATTTTAAATTTTTTTGCCAAAAATAACAGTCTATTACGAATTTTCAAAATGAATAATACCATTACGCATTTGAGGAATGAGTATAATGTAAATTTTTTTCAAAATAACGAAAAAACATAAATAAATAATTGTGATACGCATTTTGAAAATGCGTAACACATCAAAGCTGAAGGTGTTACGCATTTCTGAAATGCGTAATACAATTAAAAAAAAAATTCCAATTTTTTTTAAATTTATATGTATTATCCATTTGACAAATGCGTAACACTATTACCCATTTTTGAAATGCGTAATTAGGGATGGGCATCGGGGCACTTCGGGGCCGGGGAGTGCTATCCCCGCCCCCATACCCGAATTCAAACCCGATCCCTGTCCCCGGCCCGATCCCCGTCGGGGATTATTTTTTATTCCCCGTCCCCGGCCCAAACGGGTAACGGGGATCCCCGCGGGAAATCGGGGAATTTCATTTTAAACAAGAATCAACATTTTAAACAATTTTAAACACTAACTAGTGAGTTTGAAACAATTTTTTAAGCACTAAATTAAGATAAAAAAAATATTATTTAAATAAATAATTATAAATAACATGGAAATGAAGTTATTTGACTACTAGAAAGACAAACATATAAGATTAAAATATCATTTTATTTCCAATATAAAGTATTTGAAATTTGTATATATTAATATATATGTATATATATATATATAGGCTCATGCTCAAAAGAGAACCCCCTTAAAAAGAGAACTTAGAGAACTCCCCATTTAACCTTTAGATTTATGATCTAATGGCCCCGCCAGGGGCCCCCTCATAGAATAAACATAGACACTCACACACATTAACAAACCCAAAAAAAAAACTTCAAAAAAAAAACTATGGAAATTGTATAAAAAATATATAAAAAATGGTATATATAAAAAAAATATTAAAAAAATATTTTTTGTATTAAAAAATAAAATAAAATTTGTGGACCCCAAAGACAAGTCAGATGAATTCTAAAATGAATTTGAGAATGTATTAATCAACCGTGTAGATGAGGTTCTCTAAGTTTCCTATATAAAAAGTTTTCCCTAGATCCCTACTTATATATATATATATATATAATAATGTGGTCGAATCGAGTCGGGGATTGAGAATCGGGGCGGGGGCGGGGATCGGGCCGGGGAGACATAAAATCCCGGCCCCGGCCCGCTCCCCGGTTTTTTTTGAAAATTGTCCCCGCCTCCCGGCCCGTACCCAAAAAAGTCCCCGATTCCCCGCCCCGTTCGGTGCGGGGATCGGATCGGGATCGGGCGGGCCGGGATGAATGCCCATCCCTATGCGTAATAGAATTGTATTTTTGACCAAAAAATTCAAAAATGATATTTTCGTCAAAAACTTTAAAAAAATGGTATAAATATCATTATTTCGAACGAAGATTTGTGATACGAAAACGGCACCACAAGATAGTTTGATGTGATTTACTGAAAAACTTAGCTTACTCAGTTATAATACCACTTAAAGTGGTGTCTGAGGAGGGTAGCTGTATGCAGACCATGCCCCTATACAATAGGCTGTTTCCGAAGGATCCCCGACCATTACAAATACAGAAAGAAAACCTAATACTCCCTTAGTCCCATGTGATTGTTTACGTTTCAAAATGATGTTTTTGGCACGCATTTTAAGGTGCATTTTAAAGGTAGTTCCATAACATATTTTTAAAATTTTCTTTTCTTGTATAAAAATATAATGCATATATTTTTATACAAAAAATGAAAATTTTAAAAATAAGTTATGGAACTATCCTTAAAATATACCTTAAAATGCGTGCCAGAAAGTGTAAAAAGAAATGTAAAGAATTGGTTGGGACGGAGGGAGTACAAACTAAGAAACTCACGCACATGAATCGAACCCCTAACCTCCTTCAAAGGAGATCAGTGACTCAACCACAGCACCAACATGTACCACAAGATAGTTTGATGTGATTTACTGACCCATGTATTCTTGGTGTATCTCTTATTTTGTACTACATCCCCAATAAAGACATCAGGCACACGTACACACAAACGCTACACGATTACACACAAGATTTATAAAGCCTATATATATATATATTATTATAACCCCTGTAGTCTCCACCGTCCGTGCACCAACTACCAATACTCGCCGCAATTCAATCTCCTTCTCTCATCAATCCCCTCCAAATATGTCAGGTTCATCTCTCCTCTCTCTCTCTCTCTCTCTACATGTATGTGTTGCTATGACTATATGTGTGTTTTTATCTATGTACACGTTGATGGAGTACTTACTTACAAATGCCATGTGAACCATAAAATAGAGGTTTACAAGTTTGTCAATACTGTATTGTGTAGTGTCCTTTTGTTTTTTGATAGTAGTAATTATGATTCGCTAATTAATTTTGTTTTGTTGTGTTAAGAAACATGACAAGGTAGATTATATGATAAAACTTATTAACACTTTTGCTTAGTGGTGGAGCTTGGAAGTCCATGCCTTCGAAACTGTCCCGTTTTCTTCTACCTAGTGAGAATTAAGTCAAAAATTAGTTATATATTCCTCGGAATTTCTTTGTAAATGGTTTTTCATTTCTTGTTTAATGTATGAGGAACTACACATTCTAATTGACATAGAAGTTTCATTTAGGACTGCAGCCTTCAGGTGGTTTGTAGCTCAACACAATGTTGTATTTGTATTGTGTAGTTCCTGTAGAAGATGTAACATGAGACAGACGCTTAAAATCTAAGAATGACTACTCGACATGGTATCTTAACGGATGTCTCGAGTTTAAGCCCTGGAGCCCCAATATTTCCAAATATATAATTTATTAGGATCAAGGGAGACTCAATGTTCTCAAATTTTGTATATTTCAATTATGATGGACAAATATTATCATTTAGTATATGAACGGAACTTTATATAATCAAATCAAACAAATTTGCTATGTTGTTTATTTTTATGCTTATAGTTATAACCTAGACTGCCCCCAAAATTTTGGACCTGTTGGGATTTAAGTTAAGAAATGAGGTTAGTGTGGATTTTACAGGGAGTTTACGGCATAGACTTTGTTATTTATTTTGAATTTTCAGGTTTATCAGGTGTCTTTTTAATAGATGTAACATGAATTATAACACAATAAAAACACTTGGTAATTGAAGTACAAGCTTGATCCAGGTCTATTGTAGCTCAACTTAATGGAGCATTGTATTGTATTGTTATATTACTCTGGCACTTCGACTAATTTATAAAACTGACCTATGTCTGGATCTAATACTTAACTAGCTTGACAAACTAACAAGAAAATAGATAATTTAGTAAATAAGTTATCTTGTTGAAACAATGTGCTTTCCAGGTTTGTAGGGTGTTATCTTGTTCAAACATTTTGATTTTTATCCACATTTCACTTCGTAGAAGCCTAGATTAGGAATTATTATCTCTAAAGCTAAAAATTATGATGAATTATTAGCATGGGATTAAGTGTTATAATTTAAATGAATAAAACAAACAATATAAGTGATCGTTTCTTTTGTAGCAAACATTCTTGCATCACATGGGTAATAATCTAGGTGCCGTTTGGATTATGGGATTCCATCCCGTATAACTCGGTTAATTGGAATGAGACTGAGATTTCAATATATAATTTACAACTGGTGGTTGTTGCTTTGGTGATTTGTTGATCACATATTCTTGAGAGAGCTAGCTACTTTTCAATATTCAGAGGCTTAGTAAAGAAGTGAGCTATTCCAGCTTCTATAAACCTTTCCTTGACAATAGTTTCATCTCGGGCAGTCACTACAAGTATCTTACAGTTTACTCCTCTGTCTCTCAGTGTTCTATAAACCTTTCCTTGACAATATGTTCAACAGCTTGTTTTCCGTTTCAGCTTTGAAAGTTTTGAACCCGAACTGACTTGAAACAGCTGAATGATACATCCTGATAAATGAGTCATCATCAACAATAAGTGCATATGCTTCTTTTCCTGCAGTCATTCATTGTCCTGGTAACAACCTCCTTTGAATCCGAGCTTCCAACTTCAGAAGCCAATTCTTTTATGATCAAAAGAAAATGGATTAAACAAATAAGTATTAAAGGGAATTACAATTTATAGCAAACCACAAAGAGCAGATTTTTTTTATTGGCAAAATGATTAATTAAAATTTGAATGGGACCATATATAATCAAATTGAACAAATCTGTTATAAGGTGGAATTCATTGCTTATAGCCAGGAGTTTTTTTTTTACACCTGTTAGGAATTAATTTAAATTAGACTTATGTGGCTTTTACTTTAAGTTATCAGTTATGGCATTGATTTCAATTGATTCATTTTTTTCTTCGTTTGGATTTTTGGGTGTATCAGGTGTGTCATTTCTAGTTATATGTAACAGATTTTATAACACAATAAAAATGCATGGTAGTTACAGAAGTTCAACTTAACGGCATATATTACTCTAACACTTCCACCAATTTATTGAACTTACCAATATCTGGATCTGTACTTAACTAGCATGACAAACTAAGAGCGAGAATGTACGTAAATTTAGTGAATACATTGTCATGTTGAAACAATGTGCTTTCGTGGTCCTTTTAAATAACTGTGGTTACCTTTACGTTTTAGTTTTTCTTAAATTTCTAATTCTTGAACTTTGTTACCTTTTCTTCCTTAACGTGTTCCTCGCCGATTTAAAGTTGCAACTGATTGTTATTTGTTGGGTTGGTTACGTTCTCCCATTCTTTAAAATTCCGAGAAAAATTAAGAAACCTTGATTGCATGGTTCCTGAATATTTCAATGTGGTACTAAAACTAGGAGGGTTTGACTGTTGTAACGCGCTACTGGTGCATTTTTCTCTTAATTTTAACTGGATTTACTGCAACTGTTTGAATTAAAAACCTCTCTTCTCTGTTGTAAACTGAGGTACAACCTAGATGATTATAGGCTTACAGCCTGCTTTTCCAGTTTTTTTCTTTAAGTTTATGAGGAATACAGAATACTTGATGGTGGACACAAGTTAAAATGAAAAAGAATATAAATAGTTTCCAGTATCTAGTGTAAAGTAATTAATGTATGTATCTATATGTTTTATATGTGGGACTAAGTATTTATTAAAAGTTTATTTAGGTTATTCATAACGAGCCCACATGTTTCTGGGCTTATGTTTTTACGTTTTGTTCTCGGCATAGGTAATGTAATCCCCCACATAGTGATATTTAGATTTGGAATTATTGTATCGAGTCTATCCTTTTACAGGTAGTGGTCTATCATTTTTTCTCCGTTTTTCAATTGAGAAACTCTAGGGGTAGTGGTTCTTTTACAATGAAAATGGTGGAGTCACTCTATTTTAGGTTTTAATTGTTCATATTCGATGAATCTTTCTTTACAATTATTCTCCTACATGCATCAATACTTGATGTAGCCTTGAAGAAGCTTTAAAAGAGGTTGCAACTGTAACTAGTAGCTAGGCCGCTTCTCGTACACCTATAATCATCTAAAAAGAAGCCTTTTAGTATTTGAATAGAAGCTTCATGGTTTTCTCAGCAGCCTGCATGTAAGTGTAAGTTTGTAGCTATAAGAAGAGCCATTCCCCCATTTCAAATTTCTTCTCAATCTCATTTGAATGTCATTTAATTTTGTTTAAGCTCTGACATAATCATCAGTCATCACTTGAAGAACACTATTGTTGCTTCATATAGTATATAAATGCAGCTGCCTTCGTTGCTTATGAAGAGGTATAATTATATAAAGAAGACATTGGGTGCATAATCATTTAAAGATACAATGAATCATGTTAATAAATCTATTCTTGGTCACCATTCAGCTGATAAGAGTCATTGGCACTGTAAAGTATAAAGTATGCCTTACACTGATCGCACATTCAAGTAGGTTTCGAGGAATATTTTAGTTCTCTCCATATGTCCATCAGCGTGACATGGCATGATCTAGTCATGATGATACAGTACCCATAGTTGCCAATAGTTCCTTCCAAAATGTGAGGTGCTCCATATACCCAACAGCATAATGACTGAACAATCTAGAAACATCTCTAGCCACATATGAATGATTTAGAGTGTGATAAAACATCCATGCTAACTCAACCTGTCAACCACCATCCATATAATTGTGATTTTACCCCTTGATGTGCGTGACCTTTGAAATCTTTTGATACATTAATTCAAACTTGTCATGTAGTTTCCAGTGGCTCCAAGAGTCCAATTACGAGAATAGTTTCCCTTTGTTACTTTGACAGGTCTCAGTCTCACATACTTTTAAAATGCAGTTAATTGATCAAATTTTTCTCCAATGGTCTGAGATAGACATTTCCGTCACATATCACTATATCAGTATGTCTCGCTGATATTAAATCTATATGGGGCCTGCAGTTTTCCCTTTGCCTTACCCACCAACTCCATGGCATAATATCTGCATAAGCTGTCCTACAGTTCTTCCATCCACTAAGCTGATGCTTGATATGTGACTATTATCTTCCTTAACTTTGTGAGAGAAAAATCCTGAAAAAGCCACTGGAAGGGCATTTCTCTTTATACTTTTTACTGTCTAAGGTGATTACTTTTAGAGAGAAAATTCTATATGCTTGATGGTTTGTTTGAATAACCAAATGTGATGATTCCTGGTGGTTCCACTAGTTCCATAATACATACGGATAGATGATAGTACTGCTACCGCCATTATATTCTTCTTGGCATACGTTGCAGCAATTATGGACCTAACAGTGTACTTAAGAAGGCTAATGCTTGATCTTTATGTAACTTTGAAAAATATATAGTAAATAAATGTCTGCTATATCTGGATATGAAATGAATAGCACTACTTTAGGATGAGCTGGTTGTCTATGGATATGGTTAAACCTTCTGTATCTTTTGGTATAAATTTCCTTGCAAAGAAGTTTTTGTTTTTGAGTCTGCGTAACAATTATCATAGGGCAGATATCTACTTCTTGATTGGTAGTGCTTAGTGCAAGTAAAAGGGACATTGTGGTCCATGTACTTGAGTTTCTATAAAATGCTGAAAGTATTTTTATCTTTTCTTCTAAAAATTTAGTCAGTCAAGGGCGCTGGCCATCTTGAAAATATGGGATTTGTTTTTGTTACTTGGGTCGTAAACTTCTCAGCAGGGTAAAATTTAATAGATTTTTTTAGGGATGATAACTGTATGTTGCATTAACCACATGCAGTACTGTTCTTACAGCTGCTTTTGCTTATAAGATTCAGTCACGTGTCTATAAATCCTAACAGGAAAGTGTATGATTTGGCAAGTATTTGGTAAACATGTAGTATTACAGAACTTGCTAAACCAATTGATTCTGACATGGTTTTCTCGAAGAATTGTGGCTTCTTTTAATCTAGTACTGTTTTTATATATCTGTCCTTCAATTTTCTTGCACCATCTTTAATGGCAGGTAATGAAGCTCCAATTCTGGGGCACCGTGGAACATCATCAGATCAATTACCTCTAAGCAAATTTAAGCATTGGCACTGGTGGCTTTTGGTATCAACCAACATATTCTTTCTTCTGGCTGGTCAATGTGCTGCTGTTCTTCTGGGGAGATACTACTATGATAAAGGGGGAAATAGTAAATGGTTGGCTACACTTGTTCAGACTGTCGCCTTTCCTTTACTTCTCGTCCCGTTACTTTTTATCCCTTCCTCTCAGAAGCCTTCAACTGAATCCACATCATCTTCTATTGCTGTTATATCATTTATATATGTCATCCTTGGTGTAATGATTGCGGGAGACAACATGCTGTATTCTGTTGGACTGTTATACTTGTCTGCTTCTACTTACTCATTGATTTGCGCTACCCAATTAGCCTTCAATGCGATCTTCTCTTACTTCATTAATTCTCAGAAATTTACTGCCCTAATCTTTAATTCCGTCGTGGTTCTTTCCTTATCTGCTTCTCTAATTGCTATCAATGACGATTCTAGTGGACCGTCAGGCCTCTCTAAATGGAAGTATGCCCTTGGATTTATTACTACTTTATCTGCCTCAGCACTTTACTCTCTTTTGCTATCCCTTATGCAGCTTACATTTCAGAGGGTTCTAAAGAAAGAAACATTTGCTGTAGTTTTGGAAATGCAAATTTATACATCAGTTGTTGCAACATGTGTTGCAATTATCGGCCTTTTTGCAAGTGGTGAATGGAGGACTTTGCATGGAGAAATGAATGGTTTTACTGCAGGAAGTACGTCTTATATTATGACTTTGATTGGTACAGCGGTTTCATGGCAGATTTGCTCTGTTGGTGTCGTGGGTTTGATTTTTGTGGTCTCGTCATTGTTCTCCAACGTTATCAGTACACTTTCCTTAGCACTTACACCTATTGCTTCCGTGATAGTCTTCCATGATAAAATGAATGGTGTAAAGATAATTGCGATGCTAATGGCTATCTGGGGATTTGCAACTTATATCTATCAGAACTACCTCGATGATCTCAAGGCCAGGAAACTTCACGCTGAGCACACTGATAGCCATAATCAATCTTCATGCTGCTAATACAAAGGCAATTAATACGTAAGAATACCCATATACTTGTTTTAAGTTATTGTTTCTGGCTCCCTTTTTTGGTAAACAAAAATTATCAGTTGTACGTCGTAAAACTATAATGGCTGGCGTTCTGTGAATGATCTGGAAATGACGTTTCAGCCTGTTGTTTATTCCTTCGTAAAATTTGATTTTGTTGCTAAATAGTCTAATTACTCGTAGGTCCTTTGATGCTGTTGTTAACGTTGAACTGGGTTGCCTGCCTGCCTGGTTTAATAAAATTAGGGATATTCCAAACGGTACCACAGTATAATTGGCTTTTCCATTTGGTACCATCCAACATTTTTGATTGTACCACTATACTTTTGGCTTCATCCGGTTTATACCATTCTATCAAGTAAACGTTAGTCAAACGTTAGATTATTCTTAATGTTACCAACATACAATTGGTTTTTCCATATGGTAGTACCATTCAATATTTTTTGCTTCTACATGGTACCATTTTTCTCTTAGAAAAGTGATACACATATCATATCTGTATAGGGTTGTTCACGAATCGAGCCGAGCCGAGTTTTGACCGAAACGAGCCGAGCTTTGACCTTAACGAACCGAGCCGAGCTTTGATCTTAACGAACCTAGCCGAGCTTTGACCGAACCGAGCCGAATTCGAGTTGTTCACGAACAGTCTCGAGCCGGGCCGAGCTCGATCCGAGCTCGAGCTGTTCGCGAACAATTAATTTGGTTGGAGATCTTAATGAACATTTAAATTGCAAGTGCACAATTTCATTGTTTTAATATTTGAGATATCGATCCACATAGACTATATATTTTTCCAATTATATCATGGGTCGTTCTATTTAATAAAATAAAATAATAATATTGTAATACTAATAATTAATCGATTACCTTTTTCAGTTAAAACGGATGTCAAGATATATCTAATTTAGTGATATTCCCAAATTTTCAAAAAATAAAAAATTAATTTGGTTGGAGATCTTAGTAGATCACTACTATTCTAACTAGTACTAGTAACTAGTGTTTTGTCACGAATTGTTGTTTATATTTTTTTAAAAATATTTCTCGACTATCCAACCGTACGGATATCAAGATATTATCTAATTTAGTGATATTCCCAAATTTCAAAAAAGAAAAAATTAATTTGATTGGAGATAAAAATTAAATTTTTATCCGAAAATAAGTGCATGAAAATTAAAAAAAAAAGTGAACCAAACAAACTCATTATAGCTTCCATAAGTTAGGTACATACCCTTCACCGAAAGCATTGTTTTTATATTAATTTCACCTGGTGCTGATGAACATAGAAGTTGAGTTGTAATGATGATTTAATTTTTAAAGAAATATGGTAGTAATAGAGCAGTAGTGTTCTACTACTTATGTTGGAGTTGGGTTTATATATATATATATATATCTTTGCACTAATGTATTAAGTACATATTAATTTGATTCATATATCTGTTAAAATAAAAAATTAATTTGGTTCTCATATATATATCTGTTAAAATCTATATATCTGTTAAAATCTAATTTAGTGATATTCCCAAATTTTCAAAAAATAAAAAATTAATTTGGTTCATGATCTTAGTAGATCACTACTATTCTAACTAGTACTAGTAACTAGTGCTTTATCACGAATTGTTGTTTCTATTTTTTTAAAAATATTTCTCGACGATCCAACCGTACGAATGTCAAGATATATCTAATTTAATGATATTCCCAAATTTTCAAAAAATAAAAAATTAATTTGGTTCGAGATCTTTGTAGATCACTACTATTCTAACTAGAACTAGTAACTAGTGCTTTGTCACGAATTGTTGTTTCTATTTTTTTAAAAATATTTCTAGACGATCCAACCGTACGAATGTCAAGATATATCTAATTTAGTGATATTCCCAAATTTTCAAAAAATAAAAAATTAATTTGGTTCGAGATCTTTGTAGATCACTACTATTCTAACTAGAACTAGTAACTAGTGCTTTGTCACGAATTGTTGTTTCTATTTTTTTTAAAAATATTTCTCGACGATCCAACCATACGAATGTCAAGATATATCTAATTTAGTGATATTCCCAAATTTTCAAAAAATAAAAAATTAATTTGGTTCGAGATCTTTGTAGATTACTACTATTCTAACTAGAATTAGTAACTAGTGCTTTGTCACGAATTGTTGTTTCTATTTTTTTAAAAAATATTTCTCGACGATCCAACCGTACGGATGTCAAGATATATCTAATTTAGTGATATTCCCAAATTTTCAGAAAATAAAAAATAAATTTGGTTGGAGATCTTACTAGATCACTACTATTCTAACTAGTACTAGTAACTAGTGTTTTGTCACCGGTGCCAGTTTTGCAACCTTTGCAACCAAAAAATCTTATTTTTGTAAATAGTTTCAAATAGGTAATTTTGGAAATATCCCTGTATTTTTTTATGTGATAAATACATATTACTTAATAAATAACTAATAAAATCATAATAATATACTAAATAATATTATAATATTAATTACTGCTATCAATTACATATGGATCCACGTGGAACTTATTGCTGTCAGGAGTAAAGTCCTGTAGGTTTTGCTGCTTTGTTGACTTTTTGTTACAAATTGTGTACAAAGAAACTTAAATTTTTAAAATGTTAATATTTAAAATGTGACAAAAACTCGAACTTTTTTGATGAATGCTACCTAGATTTAAACTGTATACTACACTGAAAGTATTAACAAAGGATGCAATTGACTATACATGAGATATATAAATCAAGAAAATAAACAGATGCCTAAAACAACATTATATAAGTTACTATATATTTTGCAAAACTGAGGAACCAAAATCAACCAATTTCTTCAATACCACCTCCTCCACCGTATTTCCTCCAACCACCGACCAAAAAAAATCACCCATTTTCTTCTCCTTTCCTCTATCTTCACCACCAGCACCTACCAGCCCCTTCTCCCTTCAACCCATTTCAACTTCGACATCCGACCACCTCCCCTTCGTCATTACCGCCCCCGCCACTGCAAAACATCGCCTGCGACACCCCCAATTCGCATCACCAGCCTTCGCGCCTGCACACCAGCCCTCATCTCCTTCTCCCCTTCCCCTCAATTCCGGCTACCTGTAACACCCCCAGATCCGGGGTCCGGGATCCGGTCGTTACTGTCTCCAATTCTGTCCACAATACTTGAACTTACCTCAACATAAAATAAATTACATCTTTATGACCCAACACATCAATATAAAACACACCCGTTATAGTCCCAGAGATGAAATCAGAGTAACAACCAAATTTTATTAAACACATTATGAGTTCTTACAATCCAAAAGAGTTACAATATGAATACATACTCTTTGCCATCCATTTACATAAGTCATACTAGTCCATATATTTGGTACTGAAAGAATGAATCTATCCTACCAATAGCTTTCTCTTCGGCTCTGGTAGTCTCATCGTCCTCGCCAACGTCGAGTGCACCTTGTGCGAGTCATCTGGTCTAGCTGTTGTTGTGATATAACAATAATATTTAACTAAACGATAATATATTACAGTTCAAAAGTATCTTTTAAACCATATGCCATGCATTTACGGAAATGATGCCAGAATAATATGAACGATGAAGTTACGAGGTAACTCAGAATGCATATATAGGTGGGAATATCTGCTATGTCAAAGATAAGCCAGATATTATCATTTATCATATAAAGAGGAACTTGCAAGGAAAATATTGCAATTCCAGTTATTAACATTTTTCGAAGTCCTACAACCTGAAAGAAGTCTCTTCGATACGTGTTGCGGAAGACACCGTCAACCTGAAAGGAGTCTCTTCGATACGTGTTGCAGGGAATTCCCAATTTGGGAGATGAACCAATGCTGGAGTTATCACGCGCCAGCTATCCCACTCCCTGATGATCAGTCGGGGATGGTAAAGCCCAATATAGTTTACTACCGGTAGAAGGAAGAACTGACGGCTCCACTTGTCGATGGCCTTTAATAGTAACTCCCTGGCCAATGGTTAGGCCTTGTGATGGACCGCGCGACTCGGCCTCTTACACACGACTCCTAGTTCGAATAAATCCACAGCATTGAAACGTAGAGTTTGTCCTCCCTTCCCCAAGTGAAATACTTGTTGATAAGACTCCACAAAGTAGTCGTATCTAGTTGGAAAGGAAAATTCACCAACATTTCCCAAGCTTTTGCTTGTTAAGGGATATCAACTTGTTCCAACAATCTTACCCCTCGAATGATGAGAAGGTACACACAGACTTAATGAGTCCATAGCAACCAAGTTGCGAGTGAAAAGGATAAATTATGACCGGGAAGTCAACAAGATAAATAACCTTTCTCAAGTAGGTTCCCCTATAATATGGCAGTTTGAGCGAGCATTTAAATCCTTTTAAGATAGATTTAAATGAAATAAAAAGAGTTGGGAACCTTTCCTTGATAAAATAGTCGTAAACATACTCCGAAATATTTTACATAATATTTGGAGGTGAAAGATAATCTCCAAATAATATAAATCATTTTAAAAAAAAATAAAAGAATTAAATAGATATTCCAAGAACATTTATTAACTCGATAATAATTACGGAATATTATTAAATCATAATATTGCTCGTAAGTAATCCTCGAATGAATATATAGAATTATTTACTAAATAAATCACTCCTTAAATGAATATTCAAAATAATATTCATTAATAATTAGACTCCAATAAGTATTTAAAATAATATTCAATAAATGAGTCAAACTTTAAATGAATATTTGAAAATAATATTCATTTAATAAATAATCTTTAAATGAATATCCCAATAATATTCATTTAGTAATCAAAACTTTAAAGGAATAATCGAAATAATATTCCTTAAGCAAATAAAATTTCCAATGAATATTTTAAAATAATATTCATCAAGTACATAAAACCTTAAATGAATATTTGAAAGTAATATTCACTTAATAAATAACATTCTAATGAATATCAAAATAATATTCATTAAATAATCAACTCTAAATGAATATTCGAAACTAACATTCATTTAATATCTCTCGACTGAGATAATACTCGAATAACATTCCTCGAAATATTTTAAAGTAATTGATACTTTATGGAATATAAATAACGTTTAACAATAACATTCCTCAGATAAATAATAATCTGTCGTTGGAATCCCTCCGGGTTTCCACGACTATCTATATCTCAAAATACCGACTCCTGGTCTATATTTAGAATGAATATCATATGCCCTTCGCTAAGGGTCTTACCAAAACAATCCGGCTTATCACTGATAATTCGTATCTAGTCTATAAGCCAATATCAATTCAGGGAACATGTATCATAATATAATTTGACAATAGGCATGCATGCTATGGCATATGTAAAATGGCAATCACATATATATATTATCACAACAACAGGTTCAAAGTTTTGAACATTTGCCTAGTAATCGGGTGTGGGTGGAGCTAGCGTGTCCTGGATCTGCTCGATGATCTATAAACAATCAGAACATTCGAGATTAACCACTTAACACGTTTTAAAAGTCTAAGTATAGCTTCACTTAAATCGAAACACGTTTTCGAATTAACTCGTTATACACCTTTTAGTGTAACTCTTTTTATTACTGATACGATCCGACATTTGTTCGTTATTATGACATGTCATCGTACCCACACTCGGTATATACTTAATTCGTATAAGTTCTAAAGTCGATCGATTACGAACCGAGATTATACTTCGAGTTTTATCGTTCGTTTTCTAAGTGTTTTACCAAAGTTATACCCAAGCGGGTTTTTAGGGGTTCGTTCGCGTTTAACTTCGATTCAAACATTTTTATAAAATCGGAAAACGATCCGTTTGATATGTGGTTTTCTTTCATACCTTCCTCATGACCCCTAGTATTTATTTACCAAGATTCGCCACTGAGTAACATGCTTTACGAGGGTTCAATTGAAGTTACGAACTTTTACTTACGGTTTCGAACCGATTTTAGTAATTTGACCATAACTCCTAAATCGTAAGTTGGAATGTTTCGATTCTTTCGCCAAAACAATCTATGATTCAAGACCTACAAGCATGGGTCGAGTGTTCAACTTGGTCAGAAACTTTTTGGTTCAAACATGCTCCATTTTTAAGGGTTAATGAAATTTCGCCATTACGACGGCTATATCTCGGATATTTCCAAAATCAAAACCCTCCAAATAATCATCCAATCCACCATCAACACTCATGGACACTATTCATTATCTCCCTCACTGTCTAAACAGGTCTTGGAGCCACACAACATATTTTAACATCTAACAAAACTCTTACATAGCTCTAGTGCTCTAAACATGCGTTTAACTCAAAAACTCATCCAAAAATCCATTAAAACTCATGATTCAACAAAGGGGGTTCAAAGATTATACCTTAGTTTGAAGTTCAAGGATGATAATAAGGCCTCACAACTCTTGATCCTTGCTTAGAACATCATTTGGAAGTCATAGAATCAAGAAAGCAAAACATGAAAATCAAAAAGTTACTATTCATCAAGAACATAGAATGTTTGTAAAATCAATTTGAAAATCTTCCACTTACTTGCTTGCTCTCACACTTGGTGGATCTTCCTAACTTCCTTCAAGATTTATTTTGAGCTATAGATCTTGAATTATGAGTGAGTAGAACTCAAGAAAGAAAATTAATATTCATTTTCTTCAAAGAAGCCGAATGGAGCTTGCCTCCTTTGGTGGGTTTGTTTCTTGCTTTTTCTCTTGCCTTGGTTATTATATCTACCTTGTTTAGTCTAGCTTTGGTTAGCACTAACAAATATCTCTACATCTTTATCCTTGTTTTAATGTGTTGGCATATTCTTATTGGATAGCAAAACATGATACTCCACTTTGTAATTGCACACAAGTCCCTAGCTTTATGCATTTTGCTCCTTCATCCTTCAAGTTATAAAATCTTTAACCAATTGTTTTTCCTCTTTAATCCACTAATATCTGCCCCTTGAATGTAATTGGTCCAAATGTAAAGCCCACCTCATGGTAGTGGTTTTATACCTGGGCATTGTCCAAGATTTTCTAGTTGTTGGATTTATCGAATAATTCATGTGATCGTCTCAGTGGTTTGTCTCTTGTAAATCCCTTGGATATAATTCTCTTAATGATCATGTAGGATAATTAATCTTGATATGAACTCAATCCATAATCCATGATTCATTCGCTTTATCGCTTAATCCTGTTATAACGTTTCAGCGGTTTCTAGAACGTTCGCTTCGCTGCCTCGGTGCTTTTCGTTCTAAATTCTCAAATCCAATATAATAAAATTCTAAAATATTAAATCCTCAATTTCCCCAAATTTAATATCTCATTTCTTGAATATAATAATATATAATTCACTGCTCGGTCAAATATTACACCAAAATTAAAATAGGAATTTCTGAATTCCGATCGTCTTTACATACACTTATTTACTCCGTGGATTACTAATATGACTTCGAAACATCCATACCACGTCTCGTACATAGGGTGGCATGAAAAGTTTTCCAACTTACAAAATTACTATTCACGTATGAAAAAAACACTATTCATCAAAAGGTGAAATATTCTCTCAAATCCAGAAATTTAAGGTTATTACACTAACTCACTCCTCATTTCCCCTCTAGGGGGCCATCAGCTCATTCCCTGGACGATAGATTATTCTTATCTATGTCCTCAACCATTGAATTACTCTATTCTAAAAATTACACCTATGTATCGGGATCATTATCCAAAGAATATCCATTTATTACAACCACTATTCTTTGGAATCACCATTCACTCATGCACTTAATCATAATAAGAAAAGTTTTAATTCTACTGAAAATTTGGGTTCTTACAGTCTCCCCTCCTTAAAAGGATTCCGTCCCGGAATCAGGTAGAAAACAAGAATCGCTTAACTGTCGTTTCACCTTTCAGCTTCCCGGTCAATTCTTAGTCGTTCTTCCCTTTCTCAGCACCTCTACTGGTGCTACAACACGTACTTTATCCTTTTTCCATCAACTTTGCTACTTTTCGTACAACACATTATCCGGGTTATGCGCTTACTCATTCCTATACTATTATCCTTATTGATATCCGCAGTGGCTTTGGTATCACTATCGTGCTGCGAATTCGGAGATAACCTCGCTCGTACCGTGCATTCCTGATCGCTTTACTCTTCGCAATCTCGATCAATATAGAGAAGTGGAAAGATTTATTGAGAGATCACTATGATCAATTGAACATTTGTTATATTGCATCGTTATTACAGAAGGGGGCCAGCCTTTAGTATTTGACAAGCAATTAAACAAGTTATGATATTCCAATTAGACTTCTATCACATAGACAGATAGTCATGTAGCAGTACCTCCCCTCCTTAAAGGGTTGTTCTTCTCAATCCATAAAGAAGATGAATAAGAGAGAAGAAAAGAAAAGAGTTCTAAAGGATTATAGAAAGCTTTCTTGATTGTAAAATATCATACTCAGAATTTACCTCTGAACTATAGAGGTTCATCAAAGAAGAAATTAATCATAATTATATCCAATACTATTTGATCACAATCTCATGAGTTAACATATCTTGCTGTTTTGTCCATTATTCTATGGACTTATACTCTGGTTCAACCTTAGCAACACTTACTTTTGGAAAATCCTTCCAACCTCTCAGGTTAAATCTTAATTTCTCGCTTGACACCATTGTTACTGACATTCTTTGTCACGCTACTAGCTTTTTCATATCTATAATATTAACACTATCAGGTTGTCATCTTTAGAATTCATCAGAAAACCCATTTATTAATCTATTCATAACATTCCTTGCTACACATTCTATAGTTGCTTTCCCAGCCTTTTCTTTATCAATCACATCCTTCTTATTATCTGATTCTTATTCACTTCTATTATTTACCTCCACCGTCATCTCTTTATTGAGGCATCTTTTGCACTTGGCACCTCCTTATTGGTATCCCGTCACATTTACTCTATAATCATCACATTATTCCAATTTAAAACCTCCGAAATGAATCTGACCGATTTCTTTAACTTAGATCCAATATAATCTTCTTCTGCCACAGGTTTCTTTAACTTAGTTCTTTAACTTGTGTATCATCTCTTGTTCTTTTCTATCCGTGATTTTCCACAGGGTGTTCGTCGTAAGTCAGACCAGGTCGTATATCTACCTGCTCGTACTCTTATCATCTATCGAGCATCTGCATTTTACTGGCGTAGCCTTGCCACATGAAACACATTACGATCATGCTATAAGTTTTGGGGGTAGAGCTGGCTCGAATGCCACCTTCTGAACACTTTTAAACTGTCAGATGGCCCAACAAATCTCGGGCTCAACTGCCCTTATTTCTTTCTGCGGGAATACATTTAGCATCAAGAATCGTCCACCTCATATTCTCTATCTTGTTTGCGCAGAAGTACACTAACACAACTTGCTTGTCATTCATCAACATGCCATTTAGCTTATCGATAGCATCACTTTCTTTATTTTTACGTTATTATTTACTTTCTTAGAAGAATCGCCATCGTTTGTTGTTTACGTAGTGCGTTAATAGCTAACCATACGGGTTTTAATCCTTTAGGGAGACAAAGTAATCACTATTCCTTATCCATAAGGAACACTTCCTGAACTTGATGTAGCTATTACATGAAGTAGATAAAATTGCAGAAGAGTTTTAAGCATCGCATCTATGTCAGGTTGATGAAACTATCACTCATGCATCTTCCATAAAAGACTGGAAACTTAATGGTTTACTTCATCGATTTTGCATCATGGTCCTGGTTTGCCTCAAAACGGGACCTTCTAAGGTATGTAATATGCTTAAGACGCCATCAGGAACCGAATCTTTACTTAAACTATTATTACCTTCAATTCTCGCACAATCATCAGAAGGAATGTAAATTCCTCCACTCCGATATGACCTTCAAGGTCTTTCCAAATATCATTCTGTTTCTTCGGTATGAACATTTGTAATTATTCATTTATACTTAGACTGTCGGCCACCTCATTGGCCTTTCCTGATAATAATAATTCCTTGTAATCCATGTTTTCTGGATACATTCCAATTCAAATTTTTCTACCTCATTCCCATCACTGTTGGGTGAAAGCATTCTCCCTTAAGCTCTGCTGAAGGAGAAAAATATATCTATCAGTCTTTTTCCATTAAGTCATTGCTTCCACCTACCCGTGGGAACTTTATCACGTTTATTCCCAATCCTACTTAGGATACTTATTTTCTTAGTTCTTTCCTTATCTTAGGATAATCTCAACCTTTATAGGTTCAATCCATACTTCCTCAGGGTTTCATACATGCCTCATCTGGCATTATTGTTACTATGTCATACATTCCTTACCAAACTTCCATTTTGAAGTTCGGAATATTACCTTTTTCCTTGTAAGGTTTCTTAGGTCATCCTTATCATTCCTCCTATATTTTCTGGGTACAGGGTATATCAAAATGTCATTGATCAATACTCTAATAATTCTATCTATGTTCTTTCCAGAACTCTTTTTAATAATCCTTACCGGTCATTGTTGCCTTAGCAAGTCCAACTCATATCATCTGAATTCATAATGTCATTATTAGGGTTAATGGCATCCCTTGTGCATTCCCCAGGGTTTGTCTTAATTTATGGATATCCTATCCTTAATTCAACTGCCAAGGAATTCTTGCATCCTATAATTGGCAATCAGATCAGGTATCCTTAATAAGGATCTCTTTTCAACTGTTCTCATTTGATAATCGATTGGTAACTTAATGCCACCCTCTTCTTTTAGATAGTTGTCAGCCTATTTGGCCTTCCAAAAGGCAACGTATGCCTATCTGCTCTCTTACAGAACTTGGTAATGGTAGCAAGGATGTTTTGGAAGATATTGGTCAAGTTCAACGTGAATCTCTTGGTACTTATCGTTCTTCTCAAAGGTTCTTGCCTTAGACAAAATTTCTACAGCATACTGATCCATCTCCGACCATTTCTATACTCTCTTCATAACCTTCATTGCTTACTTTCCTTAGTCATAATATATTCATGGTATTTATAATACCCTAACATCATACATCTCAAGTCATTATACTTCCATTTTTTTACTCGTAATCTTGGACAACCATATACACATGAGTCACTTTAGTACGGGTGACCCCATCCCAAAAAGGTCTAGTAAATTCCCCATCAAAACATGGTTTGCAAAGGGTTTAGTAGAAGATTCCTACGATCTCATTAATGTTTCTTTTATGCCAGAAGCCCTTGTAGTCGGTGCTTACTTAGAAGCAACCCTGCTTTGTCCTTTCATTGCTGGTCTAGTCACTTGATAATCCTTGGTGACTTGGCCTCAACTGGCCACACTAAAATAAAATATATGATTTTAGGGGTTGGCTGATTAGCATTACTTTTCTAGCAATTGCCTGCATAGTGCCTTCTACTTTGATACCTTTCTACCTTTCCAAAACTTTACTTCATATAAGTCTTAATCGACTACTCGGCCCGTCTCCGGCCACCTTTCCTCTACTTTTATCTTTTCAACTATTCTTATCAATCCCACGTGCCACGCAAGCTTACCATTCCTGTCATAACAGCCTTTTCACTTAAGTCAATCCCGGAGTTTCTTAGTCTGGCTGGATTCTTACTTACATTTCCTGTTTCCGTCCAATCTTACTTCATCATTTTATCTCTACCATTGATTGTAATACTCAGGGCCCGTCTATTAACCCATATAACGGCAACCTTACCCAATTCACGGGGTTCGCCCCAGTTTCTACTCTCTTCCATAACGTTCTCTGATAATCAGAAAGACAAGGTTTGCCACAATTTGTTGAAGTTCTTTCCAGAATCAGGGAAATTTTGGTCAATCTATCCATCTACTGGTAACATTAAGGAGACCAGTTTTGAAACCTGAAGAATGGTTCTATGAACCTCCAAGCAGGTAGAACCATAAGCAGTCATAATTTACGAAATAATCGTCATTAGATTGGAAGTTTAACCACTGGAGAGGAACCAATTATATACATCCCTTAGAAAGGAATCAACAGTTTCACACTGAAACCTGACACAACGTCCTGATACCTATACGTCCTGAGATTCAATATTACCAAATGTCAGTCTACCTGACCACTAGTCTCAGAAGGAACGTTACCGTAGGAGTTGGTTGTTCCACAAAAATTGGCACTACTAAGGCCATCCGAACCTGGTGAACCATGTTGTCCGAATGCATCCGCTAGTACTTTGTCGTGCTGCGCAAGCACACATCCTAATCCTTTATGCGAAGCGTCGTTGGAAGCACAAAGTCTTCTTTTTCCATTAAGCAATGCCAACTCTTGGTCATTACCAATTTCATCTTTTAGCTCCAGGAAGATTTTCTCTTTAACTGTTGATCGTATTACTTGATCCATTATAATTCCACGTCGGAGTAAACTTAAGGTAATTACTATAATTCATTCAAAGAAAAGTAGGAATTTAATATTCCTTTGAATCACATGTATCTAACGTTTCTGGTTCATCATCTAACTGAGTTGAAATAACCCTGTAATCAGTCTCTGACAGTAGTCTCATTACGAATTCATCTTGACTCACTGGTTTTATCTTCCGGTAGGTTCTGAGATCATTGTATTGCCTACTACTTCCTTATATAACTTTATTCAATCATGCTGTGACTTCCCAATGTCTTCACTTTCTAACTGATTCATTCATAAAATGGACATTTTCCTGAATAAAACAACTTCATCAACCTCAATTTGGTTCTATAAATTACAACCTATGACATCTGCCTTCTCATGGCGAATTATTACTGATAATATTCATACTAATTCATTTTTCAAATGATATGACACTTACTGCCTCCTTCTTAACTATTCCTAGGGACTCTGCTCCTCGTCCTATATCGATGTCTTTGATAATCATACATCCCTCTAGCTCTTTCTTCGTTAATATGAAAGTCTCTAGGGATTCTCATTTATTCTCGTATAAGATCTCAAGTAATTCTTCCAATTCGTCTTATTTACTGGTACTACATCCAGTAGTCCGGCTAAGAATCCAACATGAATCTTCAGTTCTCTTGCTAATAGCTTAGTTCTTTATGCTCACTTTTCTGAGCACCATACCTTAATCATCACAGTCTTTCTGGCTGCAGCCCTCATTCCTCAAGGGTAAGCTTCTTATCCTAACAGGATTTTCCTTATCTGCTGGAACCTCTTCCGGGTCTCCAGTAGGGTACTCCATCGAATTTACCCGCTGATCTTCAGCATATAAAGCATTATCGTGCTGCTGCTCGTATGCCTCAAGGTCTGTCGTCTTACTCGTCGATACGATATCGAGCTAGGTTACTATTATGATACTTAATAGTTCCCATAAGGGTTTTATACGTCATCACTACCTTAAGTAGTCTGACTATGAACTTGGTAAGAGTTCTTATTATCTTAGTGAATTTATTGCTTTAACGTCACCTCATCTCTGGGGTTTATAATGTACGGTCTGATACCATTTTTGTAACACCCCCAGATCCGGGGTCTGGGATCCGGTCATTACGGTCTCCAATTCTGTCCACAATACTTGAACTTACCTCAACATAAAATAAATTACATCTTTATGACCCAACACATCAATATAAAACACACCCGTTATAGTCCCAGAGATGAAATCAGAGTAACAACCAAATTTTATTAAACACATTATGAGTTCTTACAATCCAAAAGAGTTACAATATGAATACATACTCTTTGCCATCCATTTACATAAGTCATACTAGTCCATATATTTGGTACTGAAAGAATGAATCTATCCTACCAATAGCTTTCTCTTCGGCTCTGGTAGTCTCATCGTCCTCGCCAGCGTCGAGTGCGCCTTGTGCGAGTCATCTGGTCTAGCTGTGAAAGGCATATGACTCAGCCTATTTGTAGTTAGAGGATCCTAATCAACTTAAACCAAATTGTAATAAGTAAATATACATATGAACTGTCACAGGAATCTCAAGAAGTATTATCTGTCAGAAGAAAGAAGAAAAGTCAATCTATAGTTTTGATGTCGTACACTGGAAGACGATTCAGTAATCTGATCAAGCCCCAGTATAGCATTGAAGTGAATGGATTCATTTGAACAGTGACAGAGATTTTTCGAGTGATAGTTTGAATGTCAGTTACAGTACAAGAGAATTGAGAGAAGAAACAAACCACAACCTAAAGTCAAAAGTGAAGAAGCATCATTGAAGTTAGTCGTTCATGAACCAGACAGTACATCGAACGTCAACACAAGTCAGTGGTAATTCTTTATTACCTTCAGTGGTTTGTAAGAATTAGATTAATTATTTATTGATTTAATTAAATTCATTTATAATTGATATAAATCATTTAGTTGATTTAATGAAATGAATTAATTCTAGAAGAATTAATTAATTTATTAAATTAATTATTGTATCAATTAAATATGAATTAGTTAATCATTAATTAATTAAATAGATCAATATGACTTAAAGAAAGAAGGTTGAATTATGTCTTGGAGAAGAAAAATTCGGTATGACCTAAATTAAGTCATACCGACAGTATTCAGGATTATGTCTTACCGAGCCATTCAAGATTATGTCTTACCGACCTGATTAAGTCATACCGACTTCCTGCCAGCTGTTTTAAGTCTTACCGAATTTTTATTAAGTCATACCGACCAGGTTTATGTCTTAATGGAGGTTTGTGTAAGTCTTAATGAAGAAAAACTAAGTCTTGGAAGCAGTTTAAGTCATGCTGGAGCAGTTAAATATCCTACAGAAAGCTAGCAAGACTTATGACTGATACAAAAGAACGGAACACAGCAGATTAAGTCATAACCAAGAAACAGAGCAGAAAATATCAAATTCAGCAGAAAAGAATTATCTCTCAAGAACACCAAAGCTTAAACAATTCCCAGAAATTCAAGTTCTTTATCTTTGTAATATTCTATCCGCTAGAACTTGTCTATTTGTGATTCTTGTACTACTAGCGAATTAAGTTTCCTAGTTCTTATCTTGATTATTATTAATTAAATTAGAAAAGTTCATGTCGAATTTTCTAATTAGTTATTAACATCTTGATAAGTTGTTATACCGATTTTGTAACACCACATCAAGTTAATATACAGTTATATTCAACTTGAAAAATTGTGTTAAATAATTCCGCACAAATTTGTCTTTGCTAAAATATTATCTAACGGACAAATTTCGATAAAAAGGTAAAGATTGTATTCAACCCCCCCTTCTACAATCTTATCGGACCTAACAATTGGTATCAAAGCCGATTGATTGATACACAAATCAAAGATCCCATTTTACTCGATTAAAAATCACCCCCGAATTTTTTAACTCTCTTAAAAAATTCATCATGACTTCTAAAGTTGGAACTGTGAAAATTCCCATATATGACAAAAACAGTTATGATATGTGGAAGAACAAAATGTTAATGTTCCTCGAGGTTGCAAATCCTAAATACATGAAAGTCTTATCAGAAGGACCAATAATACCTTTTGGATTAATTCCTGAAGTTGTTACTGATGGAAAAGTTGTTGCCCCTGCAAGGTTTGTACACAAAGATTCTTCTGAATACACTCTTGTTGAAAGAGAGGAAGCTGGACTTGACATTAATTTAAGACTGATCTTAATAGATTCTCTAGACTCTGTAATGTACAGTCATGTGATAAACTGCAAGACTGCAAAGCAAATGTGGGAAACCATTGAAACTCTGAATGAAGGAACAGAGGAAGTTAGGGAGAATCGACTAGAAATTCTGACATCTGAGTATGAACACTTTCGATCAGCATCCAATGAAAGTATTCAAGATGTGTTTGAAAGATATAACAAACTTGTCAACAATTTACAAATGCATGACAATTACTACACTCAGAAAGAGATCAACAGAAAATTTCTACTGTCAATGCCTGTTCATCTGGAACATAGGATTACAGCTATCAGAGAGTCGAGGAATCTAAGTGAAATTACTGTAGAAAGACTCTTTGGTGTTTTAAAAACCTATGAACTGGAACAATCTCAACAAAAGGAGATTTATGGAAAAGGAAGAGTTGCTAATACTTCTACAGCTCTTATTGTTGAAAACAAACAGGAAGTGGAAGATAAGGTTATTCAATCTTGTAGTGTTGACAGTGGCAAGCTTGAAGTTGAAGTTGGTCAAACGAATGCTAGTCCAGATGAAGGAGACTTCTATTCGTTAGAAGAGCTAGATCAGTTGGAAGATGAGTCCATGGCTTTGTTGGTAAGGAAATTCAGTAATTCAGATTCAGGAAGAATCCCAAGTTCGGGTACAAATCTAACTATAACAGGTTCCAAAGAGGAGATTCTTCATCCTCAAGTAACATAGGAGGTTACAAAACTGGAACGGTTGAAAGAAGTAAAATTAGATGCTACAACTGTAATGAACTTGGACATTTCGCTACTGAATGTCAGAAGCCAAAACAAAACCAAAGAAAAGACTTTGGATCTGAGAAGAAGAAGACAGGTAAAGCCTATGTGGCTGCTGGAAAGAGCTGGGATGATACAGACTCTGAAGAAGAAGAAGAGTATGGCAATCTTGCCCTGATGGCAAAATCTGATAACTCCAGTGGTACTTCATCTGAGGTATCATGTACTGAAAGTCAATATATTTATCAACTTAGTGATTCACTAGGTTGTGCTAATAGAGAGATTGAAAGGATCAATTTATTAAATACAGATCTTAGTAATCAATTATCAGAATTACACGATGTACAAAATTGCCATGATAAACAAAAATCAGAAATAAGAATTCTAAAAGAACTTGAGAGGTCTCTAGCGTTGATAGTGGTTCAACAACGTGAAACAATAGCTGAGCTAGAAATAAGGGTTAGTGCTACTTCTAATTCATGTAAATTGGCTAAAGAGTTGTTTAACCAACAAGCTATTAATCAAACCGTAGGAATTGGGTTTGATTATAATGAAGCTATTGGACGAAAAAGCATTATTACCCCTAATCGTGTCAGTGCTGTAGAAAGGGGTATACCAATAGTGCTTAAGGGTGTTAGTAACCCACTCTTTAAGACATCCATAGCAGAACCTTTGGATACAACATCTTTAATCATTAAGGAAGAGATGTGCATTGAGGATTTAGCTAATGGCGTAATCTTAGAAAGTAATCAAGTTGTTAAAAATGATGAAGATAGAAAGTCTGTGTTTAAGAAAACAGAAAGAGTTGGTGAGTCTACTAGTTCCTTGAAAACTAGTAGTAGAAGTAACAATATGAATAAATGCAACAACATATCTACCATGCATGCTATTCCTGTTATTGATACTGCTCATAAGAAATGCAATGCTGTTAATTGCATGTCTTGTGCTTTTAATATAATGTCTGCTTACTTTAATGGTAATCATGCATGTGTTGATAAGAATGTTCCTAGACAGCATATAAGCAGAAATAAACATGTTAGATCCAGGACTGTAACACCACCTAATTCTAAGACTAGGACTTCAAGTCCTTCTCAGGATATGGTGAAGACATGGTTACCTAAGCTGAAACCAAAACAAGTTAAAGCTGTTTACAGGGTTAAATGTCCAGTACCTGAAGAAAATGTTGTTGAAATAAAAAGTGTTGCTTTGCCTGATAAAGGCCAATTCTTTAAGTACTCCGGACCCAATCAAATTTGGGTTCCGAAGAAAGTCTAACCAATTTGTCATTGCAGGGTTTAAAACAGGTTGAACGAGTCATGTGGATTCTGGACAGTGGATGTTCAAGGCATATGACCGGAGATAAAGCCCTGCTGACAAATGTGGTGGAGAAGGCCGGCCCAGTCGTTACCTTTGGAGATAACAGCAAAGGTAAAACTGTTGGATATGGCAGATTAGAAGCTGGAAATGTTATCATTGAAGATGTCTCTTTTGTGAACGGCCTTAAGCACAATTTGCTCAGTATTAGTCAATTCTGTGACAAAGGTTATGAAGTTCATTTCAACAAGAAGAATTGTCTAATATCACACAAGAGAAATGAAAGGCCGCAGTTGATTGGAGTAAGAAAAAGAAACTTGTACATAGCCAATATGAACTCTGGAAGCACAGAAGAAATTAGATGTTTTTATTCAAAGGCATCCACTGATGAAAGTTGGTTATGGCACAAGAAACTTTCTCACCTAAACTTCAAAACAATGAATTCTCTAGTTAAAATAGAGTTGGTGAGAGGTTTACCTTCGATTGAATTTACTCAGGAAGGTCTATGTGATGCTTGTCAAAAAGGGAAGTTAAAAAGGGCAACTCACAGGAGCACTAACATATCATCAATAGTTGAACCATTACAACTTCTCCATATGGATTTGTTTGGTCCAGTTAGTGTAATGTCCATGTCAAGAAAAAGATATGCTCTAGTGATTGTTGATGATTTCTCAAAATTCACATGGGTACTATTTCTGAACTCAAAAGATGAAACTCCACAACTGGTAGTTGATCACATTAAGTTAATTGAGCTGGACTCTAATCGTCCAGTAAGAGCTATAAGGTCAGACAACGGAACTGAATTCAAAAATGCAGTTCTGAATGACTTTTGCACTGAAAAGGGTATAACTAGACAGTACTCGGCTCCAAAAACTCCTCAGCAAAATGGGGTAGTTGAAAGAAAGAATAGAACCTTGATTGAAGCTGCACGTACTATGCTAAGTGAATCAAGGCTTCCATTGAGCTTTTGGGCTGAAGCTGTCAACACTGCATGCTATACCCAGAATCGAACACTTATCAATAAAGACTTAATGAAGACACCATATGAAGCTCTACATGACAAGAAACCAACTCTCCAGTACTTCCATGTATTTGGGACAAAATGCTTTGTGCTGAAAGAAGGAGATGATCAAGGTAGTAAATTTGAAGAAAAAGCATATGAAGCAATATTTATTGGTTATACTAGAAGAGCCTACAAGGTGTATCTTATTGATCAACGGAAAACTATGGA
Source organism: Saposhnikovia divaricata (assembly GCA_036435485.1). NCBI lineage: Eukaryota > Viridiplantae > Streptophyta > Magnoliopsida > Apiales > Apiaceae > Saposhnikovia > Saposhnikovia divaricata. The sequence goes on along the minus strand of CM071594.1, from coordinate 245,127,823 downwards.
AAGTGTCAATGTTACATTTGATGACACAAAACTCCCAAGTATCCAAAATGAAGATCCATCTGAAAAGCTTAAGTTTGATGATATGTCAGACTCAGATTCAGATGATGACAATCAACCTGACGTTGTTGCTGATAATAATAATCCAAATGTTGGTGGTAATGATCAAGGTGATGCTGGTGAAAACAATGATAATTTTCAAGACACCACTGATACTCTTGGACCATCAACAAGTCAAACTGGCAACAACTCAGGGGGAGATAATGAAGGGTCAACAAGTCATACTCAACATCATACTGAAGATCAAGGTGAATCATCAAGATCAATTCTTCCCAGACAAACTGTTTGGAATAGAGCTCATCCTTTTGAGCTGATTCTTGGTGATCCAGATGTTGGTGTGAAAACAAGAAGAGCTTATCAGAATCAATGTAACTATTCTGGGTTCTTGTCTGTCATGGAACCTAAGAAAGTAGAAGAAGCTCTATCTGATCCTGATTGGGTGATTGCTATGCAAGATGAACTCAATCAATTTAAGCAACTAGAAGTATGGAAGCTGGTACCCAGACCTAAAGATAGAAAAGTGGTGGACACAAGATGGGTATTCAGAAACAAACTAGATGAAGATGGCACTGTGATAAGAAACAAAGCAAGACTGGTAGCTAAAGGTTATTCTCAAGCTGAAGGCATTGATTATGACGAGACCTATGCTCCAGTGGCAAGACTTGAGGCCATCAGAATATTTTTGGCATTTGCATCCTATTCAAGATTCAAAGTTTATCAAATGGATGTCAAGAGTGCCTTTCTGAATGGTAAGCTAGATGAAGAAGTGTATGTAGAACAGCCCCCTGGTTTTGAAGATCAAGATCATCTGGACTATGTCTACTTTCTTTACAAAGCTATCTATGGTCTTAAGCAAGCCCCAAGAAAATGGTATGACACTCTCTCTGAATTTCTATTAGAAAATGGTTTTATAAGAGGTGTCATAGACAAAACGCTCTTCACTAAAAGACATAAGAATGATATAATACTAGTCCAAGTCTATGTGGACGATATTATATTTGGGTCTACTAATGAGCTTCTATGCAAGAAGTTTTCTAAGTTAATGCAGGGTAGGTTTGAAATGAGCATGATGGGAGAACTGAAATTCTTTCTTGGATTACAAATAAGTCAGAGACAAGATGGAATATTTATTTGTCAATCCAAGTACATCAAGGAGCTCCTCAAGAAATATCACATGGAGGAGTGCTCATCAGCAAAGACACCATCAACTATAGCTGTCAAAATTGGTTTATGTGAAAGTTCTGCCAAGGTAGATATCACAGGCTATAGAGGTATGATTGGCTCATTGCTTTACCTAACTGCTAGTAGACCAGATATAATGTTTGCCACATGCTTGTGTGCAAGGTTCTAAGCGAACCCTAAAGAAATCCATCTCACTGCTGTCAAAAGAATCTTAAGATATCTAAAGGGTACGCCTAATTTAGGCATCTGGTACCCTAATGAATCTGGTTTTACTTTAATTGGATATACAGATTCTGACTATGCAGGAAGTGTTGTAGACAGGAAAAGTACATCTGGGAGTTGTCAATACCTAGGTGGAAGATTGGTATCCTGGTTCAGTAAGAAACAACAAACAGTTTCCAACTCTACAGCCGAAGCTGAATATATTGCTACTGGAAGCTGTTGTGCTCAGATCTTATGGATTAGGAATCAATTAATGGACTATGGCATTGTATTGGAAAATATTCCTATTTTATGTGATAATACAAGTGCCATAGCAATCGCCAGCAATCCTGTGCAGCACTCAAGGACAAAGCACATTGACATAAGGTATCATTTTATAAGAGAGCATGTAATGAATGGTACAGTGCAACTACTATTTGTAGGCTCTGGAGATCAAACTGCAGATATTTTTACTAAGTCGCTTAATGAATCCTCATTCACTAAAATTGTTAGTGAATTGGGTATGTTAAACAGTCCTAGTAATTAATACTGTTAATATCTGAAATTTGATCTTTAATAATTTTGCAAGTGATTATTCTGTGAATATTTGTTGTTTGAAATCACTTGTATAATTATTTTACCATCTGATTTTCTTGCTTGTTTAGTTATTTTTCACTCTGTTTATTCATATTATTTGATACTTCATATTTCTGTATTTTTAGAATATTTGTAGATATTTATTTCTATTTTAGTAATTAATTTATCATATATTTTGTAATGTTTGTCCTGTTAATATTGCTTTGTTTTCGTTAATAGGATAGCATATGGTATTTATAATTATTTTTATTATTTGTTTAATTTTCTATAATATTTTTATTATTTTTATAAGTTAATTGTATATTTTATTGTGTTTTTTATTGTTTGTTTAAAGTAAATATGACTTAAAATTAGGAAAAACAATCAATATGACTTAACTTAAAATCGGTATGACTTAAACAGGTTAAGTCTTACCGAGTTTTTGTTAGATTAAGTCATATTCTCGAGTTTATTATTATTAAGTCTTATTCGGAGTTTTAAGTCATGTTAAGTTTAAGTCTTATTTTAATTTTAAGTCTTAATCAGTTAGTATATATATAGCAGGTAACAGTTTTAAGTCTTTTTAGTTAAGTCTTGTTAGTTATTTTTTTTAAGTCTTATTCGTCTAACTAGTATATATATAGTAGTTAGTAGAGTTAAGTCATGTTAGTTTAAGTCTTTCTCTCAAGTTAAGTCTTAGAGAACTAAATAGATACATACATATATACACGAACATACCAATCATTCATGTCCGATTTTTGTCTCAAATCTTGCTGATAATCACGAACTAATCACATAACTCGACTCCTTGTCTGATTATCTACGTTTTGAGTGTTTAAAATCGTGTTTTGGTTCGGTTTTTGAAGAATTTTTTGTTCGAAAATCGTTAATTACGATCTGATTTTCAGAGCAACTGGTTTCGATTCTTGAAAAACTAAAAATATACCGTTGTTTGTGTGTATACAAGGATCATTGTGTGAATTTTTCAGAATTTTTGGAGAAAAGTTAATTATTTCGAATTTTTAATTAATTATTAATTCGAAAAATTAATTTTTAAATCATAATTTTGTAAAATCTGAAATTTTCAAAGAAATTAAATCTTGATTAAAATGGCTGATCGATTTGAAATTATTAAACATAATTTAATCGGTTATTTTGATCCAGAAAAATGTTCAGTTGAACGTTTTCGACCGTGGATTCGATTTTTAAATGAAAATTCACTGGTTCGCACTGCTTTGAGCTTGGATGCTCCATTTAAAATTGAACCTTTGCAAATCATGTGTACTACTGTTGTCATTTCTAATGATAACAGATCATTTGTCTTCTCTGTAGGAGACAATCAGTACAGAGTGAATGAAAATACAATAAATACGGTCTTAAATTTTCCAACTGACAATTTCGAAGAGTTACCATCAGATCAAGAATTGATAAATTTTTTGAATGGTGTATTCTATCAAGACAGTCCTGATCAAACTGTCTGGAATAAAAAGAACTTCGTTCAGGAATGGGACTATCTGTTTGACACATTAGGTAGAGTCTTTGCCAATTCTACTAAAGGGAACTTCGGGGTATTACCATCCTTCTTGCAGCATATTGGATATGCAGTTGCACACAACCGAAGAATTAATATTGGTATACTACTGTGTGTTCCGATGGTTAGAAGAATCATTAATGCAAAGAGGAATTTTGATAATGGACAAAAAGTATCATGCTATTATCCAAGATTCTTGTCATTGATTTTTAATCATCTTGTGGAACTAGAAAACCAAGCCCAATTCCTGAATGGAGAATCACTGGCGTCAGGTAAACCTACTACCAGATTGTTCACTGAGTACAACAACAAGCGTAAATTCACAAACATACCTGTAGTTGTCACCCAATACATGTCAAACTATATACAACTACCTGTCATTGAACCTGTACCAGAACCTGAACAACCTGAACAAAACCCTGAACCACCAGTGGAAAACATAATTGTTGATAATGAAGATCAAGACAATCAACAAGTCGATCCTGCTCAGCAAATTGTTCCTCAGCCACCTGCACTTGCTGTTGAACATCCAGTGGAAGAAACTGCGTCTGTTCCTGAACCTGAAGTAAATCAACCTATCTTATCAGAAACTATCGCAGAATCAGCTGACCAGGTATTGACTTTTGTTCCTCAAACTATTTCTACTTCTCAATCTATTTCTGGAACCCGAGTGGTTGATAGGGCTGACCAAGGGATTGTAAGACCGCAATCTCTAACCCCGGTCATAGAGCCAAACACTGAATCAACATCACTTAAAACATTTCACTCCAGAAAGAAAATTCCATTTCAAAGATCAAAGAAAAGAAGAAATATAATGAGTGAACCCACAGCGCTGCCTCTACAAAAGAAAAGTAGAACTGATTCAGAGGCAACTGTAAGCCCATCCGTATCTTCTCAACAAGATATGGACGTTGATATGGCCATGCAACAGTTACTAGGATCATCCTCTCAACAGGATGATACTATTGAAATTCGCCATAGGGCCATGGCATCCTGTAATGTGTCAAGCACAACCCCTTTGTTATTACTAACAATGGGAGAACAAATAGATTATGATGCAAATAGGGACACATTGACAGGAGAGCACATAGAGTCTGAAACAGTGCCTACCATAGTTACGGTAGAAGAGTCTTCACAGACTTCTGAGGGAAATCTTGGTTCCCTGCCAACTTTAATGGAACCATCATCTCCCCTCCTAGGAGAAACATTCCTAGATCCCTCAAGGGAGTTTCCACTCACAGTTTCGACTGAAGAAAGTGGAAGGCAACTTGATCAATCTACTACTGAAGCAATTCAGATTACAAATCAAAATGTACAAGTGGAATTGATTGAGGACAGGGATTTGCGAACTCCCATTGCACCACCACTGACCTTCCCAGAGGAGGCTAAGGTGATTTTAACTGCAGGTACAAATCTGGAAGCAGCTCAGGAAACTGAGAGGAGTGATGTGAGGAATACCATAAAATTGAGTGAAACACATGCACTTCAGGTGAGTGGATCTCAAAGTGAACGTCAGGTGAGCGCACACACTGACACATACACTCTCTCACTATTAGAAAAGATAGCTGCTTTAGAGAAAGAACTTGCAGTCAGCAAGGCTGAAACAGAATTCCTTAGAGCACAAGTGGGTGAACGATCTTCTTCATCCACCTCTGTCAACAGTCAGCTTGCTGGAATCAAGAAGGAGATAAACTACTTAAAGACATCTTTCACCAAGAAGATAGATTCTCTCGAACTCTCTCATGAAAAGGCACTTGATGACTCTGGAGATATTACTGTTGCTCAAGACATGTTAATTTCTGAGATTTCCATGAAAGTTGACACTCTACAGTCAGAGGTACAGCACAATCAGAAATCTACCGATTCTCGTCTGGACCAGATTGAAAAGCAAAATGCACACCAGGCTAAAGGGTTAAGATATCTGTTTAATCTTGTAAGTCAAACTCGCAAACCTACAAATGAAGAAATTGAATTCTTTACAAGTAAGGGTGGTGATGATGATGAACAAGATCCTGAAGCTGGGGCAACTGATAAATCTGTAGAGGATTCCTCAACTAAGGGGGAGAAATCAAAGGGGTCACAAGATAAAACTAAAGAAAGAGAGGGAGAGGGAAGTGAAGATAGGAGAGAGAAGAGGAAGAAAGTAGTTGAAGAAACTGAAGAAGAAATTCAAGACAAGAACACAGGTTATTATTACACGGGTGAACTGGATAACTTCGATGATTTTGCTGATCTTGAATTCCCTGATCAAGGTGAAGAACTTCCTGAACCTGATCTTAGTCACTGGGAAGATGAAGGACCAGTGACATCTGAATATGAAGCTCAACAAGCAGAGAAAGAATCTGAAGAATTATTTGCTCAGAGGGAAGCTAATTTGCTAATGAGAGAAGAAAAGCTTCAAAAGTCATTAGAGCAAATTGAACGAAATGAAGAACTTCAGAAAGCTGAACAGCAAGCATTACAACGATTACATGCTATAAATGTTGAGAAGAGAAAGACATATATCAGACTAAAGAGCGGTGACAAATGGGAACGTGCTCAAAAAGCAATTGATTCACCTCAGAGTTCTGATTATGAAGATCGTCGTCTTGGAGAAATTCTCGAGGAATTCAAACTGGCAAATCCAATTCATGATATGTATATAAATGCCTTAAAGGTAGAAGTCATCAGGATAACTACTGCATTTGAACCCAAATCTGATGAGCTGGTAATATTTGTGGATTGTCATAAAGTTGGAACTTTCAGAGTATCTATTCAGTTCTTTTATGACAGATCGCTGACAGAGATTTGGGTACTTAGGCCTAAGGTGAGAACATCTTCTGAGCTAGGTGTGTTGTTACATGAGAAGTTCAAAGAATTTGCTGAAAGAGCTGGACCAGAAGTGATTAAGGATCCTCCACAAGTAAAATTTCTTAAGGGAGAGGTACTTCATTCAATCAATCTTCAGACAGATGAGTTATATGAACATCATACAAAACACTTGGTATATGCTGAATATGCTCTCAGAAATCATGGATTCTTGACTGAAGAAAAGGTAATAGCTGCAGATCACATTCGATCCTATGCACAAACGAATATAAAAGATTACAAGAAATTTCAAGGTGAACTGAGAAAGAAGCTTGGAATTCCTTTAGTCTTACCTCAAGGATTGTCATCAAGAAGAGAACGTCTTGTTGATTCTGATTTACACATGAAACTTCAGGTCACAGATGAGCCAGAAGAAGGAGAATTCAGAAGGGAAGACAACTGAAGAAAAAGAATTGCTCTACATGTTATATCTTTAGAGCTTAGATAAATCTTGATAGGAATTTGTATCATATGATCAGTCTAGAGGATCATCTATCTTGTATTTATCTTTCATGTTTGAATCTGGCAAATGTTAAATATAAACCAGAACTTTTTTTTTCATATTTACTTAGTATTTAAAGTTTTATCTTTTATTTGGTTAAGTTGGATTAGTTGAGGTATCCTCTAGGAATTTGCTTGTTATTGTCTAACAAACAAATATGGGGAGATTGAAAGGCATATGACTCAGCCTATTTGTAGTTAGAGGATCCTAATCAACTTAAACCAAATTGTAATAAGTAAATATACATATGAACTGTCACAGGAATCTCAAGAAGTATTATCTGTCAGAAGAAAGAAGAAAAGTCAATCTATAGTTTTGATGTCGTACACTGGAAGACGATTCAGTAATCTGATCAAGCCCCAGTATAGCATTGAAGTGAATGGATTCATTTGAACAGTGACAGAGATTTTTCGAGTGATAGTTTGAATGTCAGTTACAGTACAAGAGAATTGAGAGAAGAAACAAACCACAACCTAAAGTCAAAAGTGAAGAAGCATCATTGAAGTTAGTCGTTCATGAACCAGACAGTACATCGAACGTCAACACAAGTCAGTGGTAATTCTTTATTACCTTCAGTGGTTTGTAAGAATTAGATTAATTATTTATTGATTTAATTAAATTCATTTATAATTGATATAAATCATTTAGTTGATTTAATGAAATGAATTAATTCTAGAAGAATTAATTAATTTATTAAATTAATTATTGTATCAATTAAATATGAATTAGTTAATCATTAATTAATTAAATAGATCAATATGACTTAAAGAAAGAAGGTTGAATTATGTCTTGGAGAAGAAAAATTCGGTATGACCTAAATTAAGTCATACCGACAGTATTCAGGATTATGTCTTACCGAGCCATTCAAGATTATGTCTTACCGACCTGATTAAGTCATACTGACTTCCTGCCAGCTGTTTTAAGTCTTACCGAATTTTTATTAAGTTATACCGACCAGGTTTATGTCTTAATGGAGGTTTGTGTAAGTCTTAATGAAGAAAAACTAAGTCTTGGAAGCAGTTTAAGTCATGCTGGAGCAGTTAAATATCCTACAGAAAGCTAGCAAGACTTATGACTGATACAAAAGAACGGAACACAGCAGATTAAGTCATAACCAAGAAACAGAGCAGAAAATATCAAATTCAGCAGAAAAGAATTATCTCTCAAGAACACCAAGAACACCAAAGCTTAAACAATTCCCAGAAATTCAAGTTCTTCATCTTTGTAATATTCTATCCGCTAGAACTTGTCTATTTGTGATTCTTGTACTACTAGCGAATTAAGTTTCCTAGTTCTTATCTTGATTATTATTAACTAAATTAGAAAAGTTCATGTCGAATTTTCTAATTAGTTATTAACATCTTGATAAGTTGTTATACCGATTTTGTAACACCACATCAAGTTAATATACAGTTATATTCAACTTGAAAAATTGTGTTAAATAATTCCGCACAAATTTGTCTTTGCTAAAATATTATCTAACGGACAAATTTCGATAAAAAGGTAAAGATTGTATTCAACCCCCCCTTCTACAATCTTATCGGACCTAACACTGTTGTTGTGATATAATGATAAAGCAAGGGTGAGCAATAGCCCACCAACAATAATATTTAACTAAACGATAATATATAACAGTTCAAAAGTATCTTTTAAACCATATGCCATGCATTTACGGAAATGATGCCAGAATAATATGAACGATGAAGTTACGAGGTAACTCAGAATGCATATATAGGTGGGAATATCTGCTATGTCAAAGATAAGCCAGATATTATCATTTATCATAGGCTTAATGACCTTTTAGCCCTCGAAGTTTTATACGAAATACCTATCAGCCCTCAATGTTTCAAAACGTTCCTTTTAGCCCCTGAAGTATCCGTAAAGGTCCAATTAACCCTTGTACCGGTACGAAAAATTGTAACGGTACGTATCGGATGGGCAAAATAGACATTACATGTGTCCGTTACAATTTTTTTTAATTTGTACCGGTATAAGGGTTAATAGGACCTTTCCGGATACTTCAGGGGCTAAAAGGTACAACATATTAAACTTGAGGGTTTGATGGGTACAAAAGGTCATTACTATTTATTCTAGTTTAATTCAGCCACCACTAATTTTCTATACGTGCTTTGTTTTTCCGGAAATATAACATTTTTCACAAAAAATTAATAATAATCCTAATTATAATATTTCTTCATCCAAATTCTTTTGAGGATACCCTGTTTATGATACAAAAATAATTTTATTCTTATATTTTTAATTTTTACACTCACATAACAATCTCTCCGAAGAACCCTTCAAATCATCCCATTTTTTAAGTATTATTATGAGAACTCTCGAATAAAAAATCTCATTTTTTAAAATATTACTCATCATCGTATATGTATATGGACAATGTTACAAATAAAAAATCTAATTTACAAAATTTAATACAAATATAAACCTATAAATAATTAAATATATTCAATATATTTTATCATGCGTAGCACGGGCAATTTAGTTTTGGGAAACAATGTTCACACGCACCTGATTCTTATCAAAAATCATTTTGTTTCCTTATTTTTTTTGCTCAATTTTATTGTAAAACATTTTGTTTGATGTTTTTTGTCCAAAAAAAGAGAAGAATCCATTAAAATAAAATTGAAACTCTTTTTTTTTCATTAAAAGCATTCTTTTTCCCTCTAAAGTCATATGTAACTGTACCCTTGCTTTTAAGTCGAGCCTTTAATTTTGTAAAATAATTATTTCTTTTATTGTCTTGTAGACAACGTAATCTCGGATTTTCTTTTACTTTATTAGGTGTGATAATTTAGAGATTCTAAGATTTTTAGTGTAAATTTGAAGAGAATACTAGATTATAATTCGTGTTACACAACATTTTTAAAAAATTATTTAATGATAATAATAATAATAGTAATGATAATAGTAATAGTTATAATTACTTATAATAAGGAAAATGATATTATATTTAAAATCAAATAATTGCAACACTTAATTGCAACACTTAAAATATCATTAATGTAATTTATAGTATTTATTGAAATTATATTTATAGATGTAGCACGGGTTATAATTTAGTTAATTTTAAAGTTTGTATAAAAAATTTCTATTATAAAAAAAAGAATCAAATATTAATATGGATCTTATGCGAACCATATACGAATCTAATATGAAAAATAATTTCCAAACATAAATATGGATCCCGAAACTGAGATAAGGGTTATCCACTAATTTATTATATATTGATAGATATGGATTTATTTGATTACAAAAATATCCTTGTACAAAAGTAGTCAATTAAGTTCATATGGTGATTTCGTAGTTAAACAGCTACGTTACTGAATTTAATATTCTTAATTTATTCGTTTTGTCATGAAATAGAATTTGATCTTCTATTACAAAAAAAGAATTTTTTTTTTTTTTTTTCATTTTAAGATTTGCTAGTGGTAAACAAAGAGAGAAGAGTGTATGTAAGTCTTACTCGAGGGATATGGAGATAGTGGTGGCTGAATTAAACTAGAAGATATAGTAATGACCTTTTGTACCCATCAAACCCTCAAGTTTAATACGTTGTACCTTTTAGCCCCTGAAGTATCCGGAAAGGTCCTATTAACCCTTATACCGGTACAAATTAAAAAAAATTGTAACGGACACATGTAATGTCTATTTTACCCATCCGATACGTACCGTTACAATTTTTCGTACCGGTACAAGGATTAATTGGACCTTTACGGATACTTCAGGGGCTAAAAGGAACGTTTTGAAACATTGAGGGCTGATAGGTATTTCGTATAAAACTTCGAGGGCTAAAAGGTCATTAAGCCTTTATCATATAAAGAGGAACTTGCAAGGAAAATATTGCAATTCCAGTTATTAACATTTTTCGAAGTCCTACAACCAGAAAGAAGTCTCTTCGATACGCGTTGCGGAAGACACCGTCAACCTGAAAGGAGTCTCTTCGATACGTGTTGCAGGGAATTCCCAATTTGGGAGATGGACCAATGCTGGAGTTATCACGCGCCAACTATCCCACTCCCTGATGATCAGTCGGGGATGGTACAGCCCAATATAGTTTACTACCGGTAGAAGGAATAACTGACGGCTCCACTTGTCGATGGCCTTTAATAGTAACTCTCTGGCCAATGGTTAGGCCTTGTGATGGTCCGCGCGACTCGGCCTCTTACACACGACTCCTAGTTCGAATAAATCCACAGCATTGAAACGTAGAGTTTGTCCTCCCTTCCCCAAGTGAAATACTTGTTGATAAGACTCCACAAAGTAGTCGTATCTAGTTGGAAAGGAAAATTCACCAACATTTCCCAAGCTTTTGCTTGTTAACGGATATCAACTTGTTCCAACAATCTTACCCCTCGAATGATGAGAAGGTACACACAGACTTAATGAGTCCATAGCAACCAAGTTGCGAGTGAAAAGTATAAATTATGACCGGAAAGTCAACAAGATAAATAACCTTGCTCAAGTAGGTTCCCTTATAATATGGCAGTTTGAGCGAGCATTTAAATCCTTTTAAGATAGATTTAAATGAAATAAAAAGAGTTGGGAACCTTTCCTTGATAAAATAGTCGTAAACATACTCCGAAATATTTTACATAATATTTGGAGGTGAAAGATAATCTCCAAATAATATAAATCATTTTAAAAAAAAAGAATTAAATAGATATTCCAAGAACATTTATTAACTCGATAATAATTACGGAATATTATTAAATCATAATATTGCTCGTAAGTAATCCTCGAATGAATATATAGAATTATTTACTAAATAAATCACTCCTTAAATGAATATTCAAAATAATATTCATTAATAATTAGACTCCAATAAGTATTTAAAATAATATTCAATAAATGAGTCAAACTTTAAATGAATATTTGAAAATAATATTCATTTAATAAATAATCTTTAAATGAATATCCCAATAATATTCATTTAGTAATTAAAACTTTAAAGGAATAATCGAAATAATATTCCTTAAGCAAATAGAACTTCCAATGAATATTTTAAAATAATATTCATCAAGTACATAAAACCTTAAATGAATATTTGAAAGTAATATTCACTTAATAAATAACATTCTAATGAATATCAAAATAATATTCATTAAATAATCAACTCTAAATGAATATTCGAAACTAACATTCATTTAATATCTCTCGACTGAGATAATACTCGAATAACATTCCTCGAAATATTTCAAAGTAATTGATACTTTATGGAATATAAATAACGTTTAACAATAACATTCCTCAGATAAATAATAATCTGTCGTTGGAATCCCTCCGGGTTTCCACGACTATCTATATCTCAAAATACCGACTCCTGGTCTATATTTAGAATGAATATCATATGCCCTTCGCTAAGGGTCTTACCAAAACAATCTGGCTTATCACTGATAATTCGTATCTAGTCTATAAGCCAATATCAATTCAGGGAACATGTATCATAATATAATTTGACAATAGGCATGCATGCTATGGCATATGTAAAATGGCAATCACATATATATATTATCACAACAACAGGTTCAAAGTTTTGAACACTTGCCTAGTAATCGGGTGTGGGTGGAGCTAGCGTGTCCTGGGTCTGCTCGATGATCTATAAACAATCAGAACATTCGAGATTAACCACTTAACACGTTTTAAAAGTCTAAGTATAGCTTCACTTAAATCGAAACACGTTTTCGAATTAACTCGTTATACACCTTTTAGTGTAACTCTTTTTATTACTGATACGATCCGACATTTGTTCGTTATTATGACATGTCATCGTACCCACACTCGGTATATACTTAATTCGTATAAGTTCTAAAGTCGATCGATTACGAACCGAGATTATACTTCGAGTTTTATCGTTCGTTTTCTAAGTGTTTTACCAAAGTTATACCCAAGCGGGTTTTTAGGGGTTCGTTCGCGTTTAACTTCGATTCAAACATTTTTATAAAATCGGAAAACGATCCGTTTGATATGTGGTTTTCTTTCATACCTTCCTCATGACCCCTAGTATTTATTTACCAAGATTCGCCACTGAGTAACATGCTTTACGAGGGTTCAATTGAAGTTACGAACTTTTACTTACGGTTTCGAACCGATTTTAGTAATTTGACCATAACTCCTAAACCGTAAGTCAGAATGTTTCGATTCTTTCGCCAAAACAATCTATGATTCAAGACCTACAAGCATGGGTCGAGTGTTCAACTTGGTCAGAAACTTTTTGGTTCAAACATGCTCCATTTTTAAGGGTTAATGAAATTTCGCCATTACGACGGCTATATCTCGGATATTTCCAAAATCAAAACCCTCCAAATAATCATCCAATCCACCATCAACACTCATGGACACTATTCATTATCTCCCTCACTGTCTAAACAGGTCTTGGAGCCACGCAACATATTTTAACATCTAACAAAACTCTTACATAGCTCTAGTGCTCTAAACATGCGTTTAACTCAAAAACTCATCCAAAAATCCATTAAAACTCATGATTCAACAAAGGGGGTTCAAAGATTATACCTTGGTTTGAAGTTCAAGGATGATAATAAGGCCTCACAACTCTTGATCCTTGCTTAGAACATCATTTGGAAGTCATAGAATCAAGAAAGCAAAACATGAAAATCAAAAAGTTACTATTCATCAAGAACATAGAATGTTTGTAAAATCAATTTGAAAATCATTAATTTAAATTATTTTTTTTAAAATAAGAATTTTGGAGGCTTACATTTTTATATGAGATGATTTGATAATAATATATAAATGTTATCCGTGATATTTCAAGAAAATGAGGGATTTTAGTTAGAAAAATATAGAAAAGATGATACGTTTTTGTTAAAAAGAGTAATCGATTAATTATTAGTAATTATAAAATTATTACTTCGTTTTATTAAATAAAATGCCCGTGATATGATTAGAAAAATGGAGAATTTAGTTAGAGAAAATTAAAAAGGTAATATGTTCTAGGTGAAATAGGTAATAGATTAGTTTATAGTAATTATAATTTAATTACATTATTTTACTAAATACAATTGCTCGTAATATTTTTAGAAAAGGAGAAATTAATATTGTTCGTGATATTTTTATTTAAAGAGGGATTTTAGTTAGAAATATAGAAAAGATGAAACGTTTTAGCTGAAAAAGGTAATCGGTTAATTAATAATATTATAATATTATTAATTTATTTTATTAAATAGAACAGTCCGTGATATAATTGGAAAAAGAGATATTTTAGTTAGAGAAAAAAGAAAGGTAACGTGAAGATGACATGATTTATGTGAAAAAGGTAATTGATTAGTTTATTTAATTATGTTATTCTACTAGATAAAATTGTTCATAGTTTTTAGAAAATGAGAAATTAATGTTACCCGTTATATTTCTAAAAAAAGGAAATTTAACTAGAAAAAATAGAAAAGATGATATATTTTAGCTAAAAAGGTAATCGGCTAATTATTAGTATTATAATATTATTATTTTATTTTTATTAAATAGAAACGCCCGTGATATAATTGGAAAAAAAAAAGAGATTTTAGTAAGAGAAAAGAAAAAAGGTAACGTGTTTTGACTGAAAAAGGTAACCGTCCATGATATAATTGGAAAAAGAGATATTTTAGTTAGAGAAAAGAGAAAAGGTAACGTGTTTTGACTGAAAAAGGTAATTGATTAGTTAATAATAATTATAATATAATTATGTTATTTTATTAAACAAAATTGCTCGTAGTGTTTTTAAAAAAGAAGAAATTTTAGTTAGATAAAATGTAAAAGATATTCTATTTTACCTGAAAAAGTAAATTATTTAGTTATTGAAAAATAGAGAAAATAAAAAAGGTAACGTGTTTTGGCTGAAAAGGGTAACTGTCCATTATGTAATTGGAAAAAAAGAGATTTTAGTTAGAGAAAAGATTAAAGGTAACGTGTTTTGACTGAAAAAGATAATTGATTAGTTAATATTAATTATAATATAATTATGTTATTTTATTAAACAAAATTGCTCGTAGTGTTTTTAAAAATGAAAAATTTTAGTTAGATAAAATGTAAAAGATATTCTATTTTACATGAAAAGGGAAATTATTTAGTTATTGAAAAATAGAAAAAGTAATATGTTTAACCTGAAAAAGGAAATTGATTAATAAATGAGAAATTTTAGTTAGATAAAATATAAAAGAAAATTATTTAGTTCTTAAAAAATAGAAAAGATAATATGTGTAACCTGAAAAAGGAAATTGATTAGTTAGTAGATATGTAATTGAGTAAAGGTAAATAAGTAAAATCAACAGGTACCGAACGACCGACCGACCAAACTTTTAATGTTTCGGTTTTTATATGATTTTAAAATATATCTTGAGTTCAGTTAGTTATTAAAGTGAGTTATCTGATCTGTTTTGGGAAAGTTACTTGCTTAAGTGTTATTCGTGCCATGCGTTGATTGGTTACGTGACAAGTATATATGTATTTAATTCGAGGATTAGTGATTTATCTCTAGGATTAATTATTGTCTTGAGGATTAATGACTTGTTTCGAGGATTAATTGTTGTCTCGAGGATTAATTTTGTCTTGAGGATTAATTGGTTATTTACGTTCTCTTTCGGGGAATAAGGTATCTGTTTTAAGGATTATTTATTTCACTCGAGGATTTATTTGTTTAATTCAAGGATTAATTGGTGAATATTGACTTAGGAATATCAGCGGGGTTAAGTTGGTATGAGACGAAGAAGGTTGGAGATGGATGCAGGATTGTTTTTGGTTGTTGGATTTATTGTGAGGTGTCTTAACACCGGGAAAATGTCTATGTTCAATGGGGACATTTCCAATTATTTTCTTCTTACAGAGATATTGGTAAGAATGGTTAATAGGTTTAACTTGAGTTTGTAGGCGTTTATGGAATGTCAGAGGTGACGTCTAAAGACTGAAGTATCATCTTATGTTTGACTATGAAAGTAGACGCGCATATCCGATTTCGGTGAATCAGATTCGTGGCAACCGGTGAATCGTTAAACCAACGAATGATTACAACAGAGGATGTGATGACGTGAGATAGAAGAAAAAGATAGTTGTATTACTTCGACGTTACGTAATAGCTAAGGATCAGAGGCAAGTATTTTCTTGATCATCCTAAACACTTTTTATTTTCTGTTTCATTTATTCATATCATGACAAATAGTTATTGTTCGAAGCTATTTGTGATTCTTAAATATTTTTGTGCGAACACAGTTGCTTGATATTGGTACCCTTGATGTGGGGAATTGTTTCAGATAAACTCATCATATCCTTATTATCGTAGTAAATAGTAAGTATGTGACCTGTATTTAAAACTAAGCATTTCCTGTTGAATTCGGAAATTGCCCTATTGGATTGGAAAATGGTAAAGCGTAGGAGGCCACGTTGAGTAGTTGATCCAACTATATTTAAGGAGGATATGGTAACCATACCATCTTCCAATAGGCTAACATTACTTGCCTATTTTGGTGCCCTCATGAAATCCGGGTTATACACACGGGTATAGAAATGTACAAGTGGTAGTATAAAGGGTCCCATTGCTTTTGAACCTGATCATGGGGCAATGGTGGTTTGTTTTTCTTTTTATATATCCAATCCATATCACCAGAATGGCTATTATATATTGTGAGTTAGCAGATGATTCATTTTTATGACATGCTAAATGATTTCATTTATGGTTTGAAAGATTGTGAGCAATTCGGAAATTACTCTATTGGATTGGAAAATGGTAAAGCGTGGGAGGCCACGTTGAGTAGTTGGTCCAGCTATATTTAAGGAGGATATGGTAACCATACCATCTTCCCATAGGCTAACATTATTTGCCTATTTTGGTGCCCTCATGAAATTCGGGTTATACACACGGGTATAGAATGTACCGGTGGTAGTATAAAGGGTCCCATTGCTTTTAAACCTGATTAGGGGGTAATGGTGGTTTGTTTTTCTTTTTATATATCCAATCCATATCGCCAGAATGGCTATTATATATTGTGAGTTGGCAGATGATTCATTTTTATGACATGCCAAATGATTTCAGTTATGGTTTGAATTATATCACAGTTGTTGATTCAGTTCCTCTATAAACTGTTTTACATTTCAGTTGATTTTATGTCCCACTTATCCTGGTTTTATATCAAAACTTTTATACGTTTGCTGAGCATTTTTCTTGCTCATACTTGCTGTTGTAAATTCTAACATTTCAGTAAGGTAGTTTGACAAGACTTATCCGCGCAGTTCAGAAAGAGAAGAAGCGTGATGCTATTTCGAAGATGACTTGGCTCAGAATGTCTGGATTAAGTGTAAGACCTATCTTATATAATTGAGTTCTAATATTTATTATTATTATGTAATGGTCTAGTTAGCTTGGCGTTCTTCTTATCGAATTTACACCAAGATTTGATCAAAGAGAATGTTGTAAAGAAGGAATACTTTTTATTTACTGGAATTTGGATTCTTGTTTCTAGCCCTATAACCTTAAAGATCTTGGTATGTTTGGGGTCACAGATGTTATATTTTCAGTGTTGGACAATAACAAGTAAATGATTATAATTAAACAGACATTTTATTTTGAGGATTTTCGCGTGACGACCAAATCTTCTGATCCCGGATTTGGGGGCGTTACAATATGTTAAGAGTTCACTCATTGACTACCGAAAATTGGAGCAGCAGACTTTTTAACCTGCCGAAAGGAGATCCAGTGTAGTTGGTACTCTTATTCATTTTAATACAAGCTAAACAAATGGTTGATGCAGTTTACGTTATATTAGATGATTGTTGATTTTTCTGGTTCCTGGAAAATTTCATTATTTATCTCCTTCACCCATGCTCACTGGAATTTCGATTGATAGTAAGAGGAGCTTTGAAACATTGGCCTGTAGGCATCATTATTGTATACAGTTATACAGCTGTTTCATTTACTTATCTTGTTAGCAAATTAACTAAGAGCCTCTTCAAGGTGAATTTTGTTTTCAAATATGGTCATTGTACTAAATATTTGAATGTGTTTGGCTCACTTTTCCATGGACAGTGAATTCAAAGACATCTGTCATGAAGAATTTTTCTTAAAATGTTGAAACATGATGTAAGAGTAGCCGATAAAGTTTCTGGTTACTTGATGGAACGGTACGATAGCAATACAAGTAATATATTCAATTTCAGAGTAAAAGCCTGGGCCCCCATTCAGTACTACAAGGATGAAATACTTCGCATCAAGATAAGGGGGTTGAATGGCCTTCTGTTAACAGGTCATCAAGAGTTTGCCAAAGAGATTCTTAGATTGCATAGTAGTTCAGGCCGTCTGCCTCGGCACTTCAGACGGTAAAGCCTATCGATGCTCTTAGTTCCTGAAACTTGTGAACTGGCTTGCATCAATTGCACAGCTATGCGTCCTTTAATCAACAAGGTGTAACGCTGGTATAAACAGTCCTCCACATTAATGGCTTAATTTTTTGCTGTTGTCAGTGATATTTTTGTACGAGTAACAAAGTTGGCAGCTTCGCTGACTTGAGATGACTAAATTGTGAGTAGAACTGCAGAAAAAATATAAATTTTTACCTCTCAGACAGGTTTGCCATGGGATTAGACATTGTACAAGTTTTTCCAAACTTATAAAGCTCCGATAAGGGGGAAGAGACATCTAAACAAATTGAAGCTATATGTATGTTTATTTGATCATATGGTATTTAGTAAGAATGGCTCAATACAATATCTCGAATACATGGCCCAATATCGCAAATTTGCAGTGCTGGATCTGTGTAAAAGTCATGCATCTTACATCTTAATGCATTTAGTTTTGCAATGTAAGAGATGCTATTTCCAGGTTGTTTGAATGTCACATGGCATTGGATGTGGTCAGCCATCCTCAATTCAAATATCAAAATTACTCAAAGTTTTGAGCTTTATGAACACAACACAATTACAAAGCGGAGCTTCAAACAGCTGAAGGAATTACGAATTACTGCACAGAGTGTAGGTCATCATACAAAGGTTAGTAAAAATAATCGAAATTTGCCTTATATTGAACTTCAAAGTCTATTTCGGCAAATAATAAAATATCATGTCTTTTGTATGATAAGTTTGTAAAGCAAGCATATTACTACAGATAGGGACGGGCAGGAGCAAGAGTCAAGAGACTCAAAACTCCTATATAATTGTTAATTCAAAGAGTATGCTTTGTGGTACTAAAGATGAACATAAAGACAAACTAGTCACATTGTTGTGGAATTCTTTCTTTACTACCTGTTTTCTACTTGAAAAAGAAAGATTAGGACTGCTGATGTTGAAGTAAATTTATTATAGTTTTTAATAATATAAATAAATAAGATAGACGAAGAGTTCTTAAATTAGGTATAAAATTATGCAATTGATTTGTTTGAACGAACTAACTGAAGTTAATATGTGTGATCGTGTAGATATAAATACTTGTAGCTTTTGGGACTTCTATATAGAAATAGTGTTGATTTTGTGAAATTACTGTAGTAATAGATATTTTGATTGTTGTGAAAGAGTTAGTAGAACATCAATTCTGGAACAAAACAACAAGAAAAGATAACTGTCTTAATGATGGCCTGTTCATTAGACATAGCAACAGGTAACTTCTCTGATTGTCAACAATTTGGCTTATTCACTTTCATTGTTCTAAGAAGCGGGAACATATCTATTGATGGTTATTTGCATTATGTTGCCAGGATGATATTTGTCTAGCGAAGGGAATCCGACCTTATTTGTTAGGTTTCGGCAAGGAGTTACGTACCTTGTTGCCAGAACCTGAAATTTTTTCCTCCTGTGTTTGTTTAAACTCTCAAGCAAATGGCAGATTTAACATCGGTGGAGGTTTACATGTAAGAGCATTTTTAATTTAGATTCTGAAAAAGAAGAGCAGATGTGGACCTGGGAGTAAGAGGTGAGGGCATTGCTGTCCTTATTCCTTGAGCCAAATGCCAAATGTATGGTTTTGCTTATGTAATGAATGCGACCATTTGTGCAAAGGAACAAAGGGTAAAAAATAAAATGAAATATTATTTTTAAACTCTATTCCGCATGAACAGAGTAGTAGATAAGTGAGTGACTTTGTAAATGGGTTAAATGGCTTAATCATAATCAAACTCACCCCTAACTTGCAACTAGGTCATTGTACTCAAAAATCTTGCAGTCGACTAAGTAAACTAATTATAACTTGCAATCGGGTCATTACACTGAAAAAAATCTGCACAGCCGTTAAGTCAGGTTGACTTTTAACGGAAAGACGTTAAAAACTGACACAAAGACTGCCACGTTGTTTTTTTACCCGATAACCCAACAAGAATTGATTTAAAAATATTATTTGCTAAAATAGAAAAATTGATTTAAAAATTTTGTTTTTAAAAAGAATTTTGAGCAATTATTTGCAAAAATAGAAAAATTGATTTAAATTTTTTTTTTTTGCATATTTGAAAAAGTTGGAATTTTTAAATATATTAGGAAATAAATAATAGCTTTTTATTTTTGAATAGCTTTTTATTTTATAATTGGGGCCAGGATTTTGTAAAATATAAATAATTTCCCTTGTAGAAAACAGGGCAAGTTTCAGTCGGGGTATGCAGAGAAGAGGGGGATAGGGTTGTGAATTTCGAGAAAGAAGAAAGATTGGGGGATCGAAATCCAGAGGTAATAATAGAATTGCGTAATCCAGAGGTAATAATAGAATTGTGTGTGTATGCTTCGATTATTACATATATGCGTGTATCATGATTGTGTGTGCATCTCTGTGTGCTGGGTTAGTTGAGTGGTTATGGCGCCATGACGGAGCAGTGGTACAGAGTGGAGGGAGAGATGTTGAAAAATCGAAGGTGGTGATTGAATTGGGGGATGCAGGCGGCGTCGGGGCGATCCACGAAAAAACTCATATCCCCAATTCCCAAATCGAATCCCCCTTTCTGATTGTAAGTGTTATGATTATGTATATATATATACGCATTTGTATATAATTATAGCTGTTGGTGGGTTTGTTTCACCGGCCGCACTCAATTGGCCAAGTCAGCAGCCAGCTTGTCATTTTTTAAACACATTAGCGCGCCAAGTTAACATTCCGGCAATTCCATTAAAAAAGTTAACGGCAGTCACTCGATTGCAAGTTTTAAATAGTAGAGTTAGTTGACTCCAAGCTTTTCCAGTTCAGTGACCCACTTGCAAGTTAGGTACGAGTTAAATTATGTTTAAGCCATTTAACCCCTTTGTAAATACTGTAAGGGGCATGTTCAGTCAGGATATTTAATTTTTTTTCAAAATTTTAAATATCAAATATATTTAACTCAGGTAAAGCTTCAAAACATCTAATTTTTAACAAAACTAACTTATAGCCCGTGCAAAGCACAGGTTATTTTTATTTTTTTTAAATTTGTTTATAGTTTAGTATACATAATATTTTAAACATTATTTTTAGTTTAGTATTAAATCTAAATTAATATGTTGTTGGTGGGAATCGAATCTTCAACCTTTCTATATAACATAATCTAGTATTAATTTTATATTAAAATGTTGTTGGCGGGATTTGAACCTTAGACCTTCAACTTTTAGTATTGTTGTATCTAACGGTCATGATCTATTTGAATTGAAGATCTAACGGTTGTGAATGAGGATAACCAAAAATAAGGGGATAACCATAAATAAGGGGGTAACAAACTACAAATTATACCCCATTTCGCTTATTATAATATAGTATAGATATGTCCAAAATACCTATATTCAGTAAACATAGTTGATATGGGTGAAAAATAATTCCTAAGACATAATTAATGGCTCATTAATAAAGCTTGAAATCCTAGTTGGACATTAAATTCGTAATTAATGATTGAACCCAAGAAACAACCAAAATCGGGGACGCCTGGTATAAGCTTGTCTCTAACATGGGCCTGGTCCACAAACCAGGAATGTTCTAGAAACAAGGGACAAGGAGTAGCCTCCAAGGTACCTAAATTCGACAAGAAAACAGACTCCTACAAGGTAGGAGTCTAGAACTTTCCTCAAGGCGGTGACTTGTCCACCGAGTCACCTAACCCTACTACGATTCTAAGGCTCCCACAGCCTATATAAGGGCCAGACCCCTCAACCTCAGAACTACGTCTTGGTTTGATTCTCAACTCTGAGATACGTAGGCATCTTGTGAGGACCCGAATTAGGTCACGAAACGCAAGCGCAGCCATTAAAGCACGAAGCTCACGAACCCTAGCCGCAATTTAATAATCCTATTTTTTATTCCACAACATTTGGCATCGTCTGTGGGAAGGCAACATCAACCATGGTTAACACACGAAGAACAACAACCGAGGCTGCTCCCGTCCCTCTGTTCCACCAGTTGTTACCTCCACTCCGCCCGTTGTTACGGAACAAGGGCATGTGCCCCCATCGCGATCACTCAAACTCAAGTCTCTCAACCTACAGGGACGACTCCCCATGATGTGAGAACCCAACCGGTGGTTGTCCACCCAGGACAGGAGACTAGCCAACTTCAGATGGTGGTCTCTCCTCTTACTAGCCGTCCACCACTTCCAGGAGTTCAGATCTCCACCACTACGCTCCCCGTAAGCACCAACCCGGCATACGGGTTGCCTAACTATCCCCCAAATCGAAGGGAACCTGGACCAAGTGGTCATGCCCTGCAGATACATGAGCCATATCAACCACCTTACATTAGGGGTTTAGCCCCTCCTGAGCAAGGATATTACGATTACTCTGGGACTTACACTGATGATTCGTCGTTTGAGGATGACGACCGCGATGAAGCCTCAAGGAGGCGACGTGTAAGCAAAGAGCCTGTGAGAAGGACCCAAAGAATCCATGATGGACCCCCTTTAACAGCTGCTGAGAAGATCAAGGTTCATGAGGCCGAGATCCAAAAGCTAAAGGACGACATAGCCAGAGAGCAAGCAAGGTAGAATCAGAATCGACCTCCTCCAACTTCATGAGAGATTTCCTTCATTGATTTGGAGAGGTCTTCAAGGAGACAGAAAAGGGCTGATACCCCAACCGGAGGAGCAACGAGGGTGGAAACCCCAGGGGTGATCCCAAGGACCTGATGCCACTTGGAGACCCTGACGATCCCACACCCCCATTCACTGAGGAGGTGATGAATGCTCATGTCTCCGGGAAGTTTAAGATGCCTACAATAAAGGCACACGATGGAACGGGTGATCCCTCAAACCATGTGTGGACATTCTCAAACGCACTGTTGTTGCAGCCCGCTAGCGATGCTCTCAAGTGTAGGGCATTCCCTCAAACACTTGTAGGCATGGCTCAACGATGGAATAGCCGATTGCTCGCAAACTCGATTGGCTCTTTCAAGGAATTGAGCACGACTTTCATTAACCAATTTATTAGTGGAAAAGTTCATGAAAAGAGCTCTGCATATCTCATGCAAGTGAAACAAGGAAAGAATGAGAACCTAAGGGATTATCTCAAGCGCTTCACCAAGGAGACTTTGAATGTTCCTGATCTGGAAAATAAGGTAGCTATGATAGCCTTGGAGAATGGAATAACGAACACCTTTTTTCAGATGTCGTTGGTAAAGCATCCCCCCGAAAGCATGACTGAGCTCCAAAGGAGAGCAAGCAAGTACATAAAGGCTGAAGAAAGCATCAGGAAGGCTGAAGCTCCCACCGTGGGTGGAGGAAATGGGAACTCCCGGAAGCGAAAGCAAGAGCAAGAGTATGATGCTAGGGACAAGTATCCCCGAACTAGCAAGGACTCCGACTCTGCCCCTAAGAAAAATCTGGGGCCAAGGTTCTCTGAATACGCGAGGTTGAATGCTCCTAGGAGTCTGATCCTGATGGATTTTGAGAAAGACAAGGATTTCCGATGGCCGAAGCCACTCAGGGGTGATCCCGCAAAGAGAAACAAGGTACAGTACTAGGTTCCATATGGACGTGGGACATGACATTGATGATTGTAGACAACTCAAGGACGAGATCGAATTCTTGATCCGAAAAGGGAAACTAAGCAAGTTCACGAAGGGAAAAGATCGTGGAAATCAAAGAAAAGACTATGATAGAAGGGATAATGATAGGAGGGATAACGATCGTGATCGTAACCCGCAGCCCCGAGGGCCAGTTATCAACATGATTTGGGGAGGCCCGACAGCGGTCGGCACAACAAAGAACTCTTGAAAGGCATACGCCAGAGAGGTAATGCACATCGTGGGAGAGGCCCCGAAACGTACAAAGACTGAAGTAGTGATTGGTTTCAATGATTCAGACTTGGAAGGGGTGAAGTTCTCTCTTGACGACCCGTTGGTCATAACTTCTGTAATTGGAAACTCAGAGGTGAAGCGGGTCTTGATAGACAATATGGCTTCCGTTGATATTCTATTTCATGATGCGTTTGTGAAGATGGGGTACAATGACTCTCAGCTGACCCCAAACAATATGCCTATATATGGATTCAACGGAGTCGAATATAATGTTGAAGGGACTATCCAGTTGCCAGTAACAATTGGACAGGAGCCCAAGGAGGCTACTCAGATGTTGAATATTTTGGTAATCAGGGCGGCTTCCACATATAATGCGATAAGGCTGTTGCCTCAAGCTATCATATGAAAGTCAAGTTTCCGACCCGGAACGGTGTTGGAGAACAGAATGGTAATCAAAAGATGGCCAGAAGTTGTTATGTGACCGCATTAAGAGCTGACGGAGTCGGGGAGCAGGTCCTTCCGATTGAAGACATGGATGTCCGTGGTGATGATGAACACCATACCTCTGGACCTGGGAGACCCTGAAAAGGTTACGTATGTTGGAGCTTCTCTGAAAGAACCCTTGAAGGGCAAATTGATAGGGTTCCTACAAGGGAACAAGGATGTGTTTGCTTGGACAGTAGCTGATATGCCAGAGATTGACCCCCAACTCATTACTCACAAGTTGAATATCGATCCCAAGCGGAAGGCAATAAAATAGAAGAAGAGGAATTTTGCTCCTGAAAGGCAGGAGGCCATTAAGCAAGAGATGGACAAGCTCTTAGAAGCTGGTTTTATTGAGGAGATTCAGTTCCCTGAATGGCTGGCTAACCCTGTGATGGTCAAGAAGGCCAATGGAAAGTGGAGGATGTGCATAGACTTCAGTGATTTGAATGACGCATGTCCTAAGGATTGTTTCCCCCTACCGAGAATTGACACACTGATAGATGCCACAGCTGGGCATGAAATGTTGAGCTTCATGGATGGTTTCAGTGGCTACAACCGGATTAAGATGCATAAGGATGACATCCCAAAGGTATCTTTCATAAATGACTTTGATGTTTTCTGTTATCTTGTCATGGCTTTCGGACTAAAGAATGTAGGAGCTACTTATCAATGACTGGTAAATAAGATATTCGCCCATCTAATTGGGAAAACCATGAAGTGCTGAGGCACCATAAGATGATGTTGAATCCATCCAAGTATGCCTTTGGTGTTGGATCGGGAAAGTTTTTAGGTCTGATGGTTTCAAAACGAGGCATTGAAGCTAACCCGGATAAGATCAAGGCGATTCTAGACATGGAGCCACCCCGTTCTATTAGGGATGTGCAAAAGTTAACTGGCAGAGTGGCTGCCTTGGGAAGATTCATCTCAAAGTCTGGGGACAAGTGTTTGCCTTTCTTTCAGGCTTTGAAGAAGGTGAAAAATTTTGAGTGGACTTCAGAAATCCAAGAGGCCTTTGAACAGTTGAAAAATTACATGGCTGAAGCCCCGTTGTTGGCCAAACCTAGTCCCGGAGAGACCCTGTATCTGTATCTGGCAATATCTGAACAAGCATTGAGTGCCGTTCTCATTCAAGAGGAAAACAAGGTTCAGAAGCCTATCTACTACATGAGAAAGGTGTTGCATGGAGCTGAGTTAAATTACTCTCCCATAGAAAAATTTTCTTTGCCATTGGTAATAGCCTCAAGGAAGCTACGGTCATACTTCCAGGCACACAAGATTGAAGTCCTAACGGACCTGCAGCTGAGGAACATATTACATAGCCCGAAGGCCAGTGGAAGGCTAATTAAGTGGGCGATCGAACTCGGGGAGTTTGATATCACGTACAAGCCTCGAACAGCCATTAAGGCTCAGACATTGGCCGACTTCGTGGTTGAATGTACCATCGATAACCAAGAAGTCGGGGGGCAGGAGATAGTACCCAACCAGGAAGGTGAGGATAAAGATGGGGAACTTGTACCTGATCAGAAGGAGTATTGGGTGCTCTATTTTGATGGAGCATCAAAAACAAAGTCCAGTGGTGCAGGTTTAGTCTTGCAAAGCACCGATGGGTTCACAATTGAGTATGCTTTGAAGTTGGATTTTCCAAAAACTAACAACGAAGTTGAATATGAAGCCTTGATAGCCGGATTAGGCTTGGCCAGAATACTGAGGGTCAAGAACCTCAAAGTCTGTGGAGATTCAAGACTGGTAGTTTCGTAAGTGAATGGTGAGTTTGAATCCAAGGATGAAACCATGGCAAAGTACTTAAGGGTTGTGAAAGCTGTTATGACTCAGTTTGATGAGTGCTACGTGGAGCACATTCCAAGGGAGGAGAACGTTAAGGCCGATGTCCTATCAAAGTTCGCCTCTTCTGAGATAGAGAATTATGCAGGAAGTGTTTACTTCCAGGTCCTGAAGGCCCCAACCATCAATTCAAAATTGGTGGCACCTATTGACATATGGAGCTGTTGGATAGATCCTATCAAAGCTCACCTGGAAACCAGATTGCTCCCTGACAATGCCTTGGAGGAACAGAAACTGTCAGTGAGAGCATTGAGATATGCCTTGATTGAAGGCATCCTTTATAAGAGGTCTTTTGTTATCCGGTACTTGAAGTGCTTGAGGCCCCAAGAGGCAGAAGAAACGCTAAAGGAAGTTCATGAAGGGATATGTGGGAAGCACTTGGGGGGCAGATGTATGATACCAGATTATTTTTAGAATTTATTATTATTATTTTATTAATTATTATGTTAATTAGTATTTAAAGGATGGAATTGGATTTGAGAATATCGTTGTGGAATTCAACGTTATTTAGTATTGAGTTTATATGAGTATATATTGAGTTATGTGTGCCCAAGTATTTTATTGGTATTTTTAGTGATTTAAAAATATTTAAATCAAGTATTATTGAGCTTCAAAAATTTTTATTTAATTATCGGAGGGCTTAAAAATCATGAAATCATTTGTAAAATTTTCTTTATATATTTATTTAGTTTTTAAAAATTGTTGGGTGGATTAATTTGGGAGCTTAAGTATTTTAAAATGATTTTAAGAGTTTTATTGTATTTAAAGGATTAAAACTTTGAAAATCCATATTTAATTCATTTTTGATCCGAAAAATATTTCGAAAATATGTGGGTGTTCGTAATTTTATATTCTTTATTTTAAAAGTGAAAAGTTTAATTTTTTCGAATATTTTATTTGACTTCGATTTATAAGAGTCTTTTATTAGTTTTAAAAGCGAATAAGTAGTGTTTTGGGCCGGAATGAATTATAGTAGTTATTTGTTAGTATTGGCCCAAGCCCAATAAGAATAGCAGCTGAGCATTCCAGAGAACTCTCGACAGATTGAAAAAAAAACGGGAAGAGGGAAAGAAATAAAAGAGGAAAGAAGAGAGGAAATGGGGGAAAAATGAGAATTAGGGATTTGGAGAAGAATTGGAGGTTTAAATTAGGGAGAAGAGTGTGTGTATATGCGTTATACGCGTGTGTGTATGTATATGAGTGTTGTGTATGTGCGAGAAGCAGACAGCTCCGCGAATCACCTTGTTCTTCCTTCGATTTGGACTTGTATTACTGCTGCGGTGTGTGTGTTCGAATTGGAGTGCAGAGGTCTGTGGGTTTGTTGTGCTGCTCCGATTGTTGAAACTAGCAGAGGTGGTTCGACTGGGTATGTAAGATTATGTGTGAGTGTGTGTGTTTATGTGTAATTCATGTATATGTGTTGGATATATAAGTTATTAATATTCTGCTCTGTATATCCATTCGTTTTGTTAGCTGCTAATGTCATATTTGAAAACAAATTACATATTCAGAATCCTTACGGAAAAATACATGGAATATACTCTTGAATCATGTAAATCGGATTAAAAATGAGTGAGTTATAGCCGGTCAAAGTTAGGCCATTAGAGTTGACTTCGAGAATTTATAGTTAAATCTTCATTTTCGAAGTTGGATTCGAGTTTTTGGAAAATGTTAGTTATTATTTTTTTTCGGGAGTCCAAATTGGGATTTTTGGAGAATATTAGAGTATTAATAATTTGGATTATTGTTGGTTTAAATACTTTAATTTCTGGAGTTATTCGGAAATTGAGAATTTATAAATAGTAGAGTCATAATGTGAGTAGTTTAAATTCGGAACTTGTTAATTAGTAGGTTATAATTTCGGAAGTCTAAATTTGGTAATATATATATATATATATATATATATATGATAAATGTTGTAAGTTGAGTTAGAGTATTTGTTGAAATTCGTAATTGTCAAGTACTTGGTATTGTTGAGTAAGTGGTTACTAATTTACCTTGATAATTGTTAGTGATTATCGGATATGTTATATGATTAGTAAATTGTGTGTTGAATTTGGAGTGACAATTATACTTGTTAAATCACTATTTGTGGATATGGGTTTTAGGATAAAAGAAGTTACATGTATATTTTGATTGGAGTGTGTTATATGTCCGTAATATGAAACTGTCTCCTGATTGTATAGTTTTCAAATGTAATCTATAGTAAAGTTAAACTGTTATTTAATTTTCTTTATATGTTTATCTGCGAGGAGTTGTAATGAGATCACGAGTCCTAAATGTCAATATTTAAGGACTTGTGAAATTCTCTTCGACTAGATCCTCGGGCTTACGAATATCCATGATTAGCTATCACGGGTATAATTAATATGCTTGAGTGATGTGATCATCGATATAACGTAAGTAATAGTTAGTGCTAGGGGTTGTTCCCTAGGGCTTACGAACATCAATGATTGATTGTCACGTGTATCATTAAAATGCGTGAGAAATACGATCATTGGTGTAGCGTAAGTAGTAGTGTAATGTAAATTATTATGTGCTAGGTGCCGCATGTCTGGGCGAGTACTTTTCTTACTTGTTTACTTTTATGTTGCTTCAAGTTGAGGCAGCTTTATTTTTGCAAAAACAGGGTTGAATTGTATTTGAGGGGCTGTGCCCATAGTCCGATAAACGAATATTTCATGCCAAAATTTTCTAAAAATCCCCTGTATTTAAAGTTATTTAAATTATTTGATTTGAAGATTTAAAGACATGTATGTGTATGAGTGATTAAGTACATATGTATTGATTAGTGAGGTGTGGGTATATATTTATGTATGTATTTCTTTGCGAGTTATAAGTAATTAGTTATTAATTGGGTTGTTTATGTACTAAATAGTACTTTACTATTATTTCGAGTATAATTAGGGATTCGATATGGACCCAGCGAGCGTGTTGACGAGACGATTGAAGGAAATGAATGCGTGATCCAGTACAGACCGAAGAATAGTAAGTAGCGAATCGGCACATTGGAATCGAGGCAAGTGCACTAACCCTCGCGTATCGTTCAAGTGAGATAAATATGTTTCTATTCAATATAAGTATTCCCTTCAAATCCGTATTGCTAGTATTCTCTCCTTCAAATTATTGATAAAGATGTATTTTATTCATATATCATGTGGAAAGTAGAATTTCAGTTTTATTGCCAGTATTATTCTTTCTTAAGTACTGTCAGTAATATTCTGTTAAAGTTTTTGCTGGTATTGCAATCTTATTCCTTGTTTTAGTATAATGTTCTTAATGTATATGGTTTCCCTGAGATTAATTGATAGTAAAGTAGTTTAATAGAATTGGAAGAATTTTATAAAAATGTGGACCAGCTTCGTGGTCAGAGTAGTAAAGGCCAATGTCAATAAGTGCGTAGTGAGGGATCCCAGCGTATTGTTTTTAGCTGGACTTTACGTGGCTGATCACCCGTAATGTCCAGAGTATGATTAAAACTCCAATTCTATTAAATGTTGTTTTTCTATGCAAATATATTCTTATGATAGAATGTTTAAGTTAAAGTACATTTCATTTCCAAGTATGTTGGATATAGAGTTATGATTTGAGTTAAAAGTTATGATTTAAGTTAAAAGTTATGATTTGAGTTAATAAATACTGTCAGTATAAAAATGGAAAGTTATTATACTAGTGTTTTGAACGGTGAAAACTAATTCCCGGTTATTATGGTCGTTGTGGCATTTGTTGCGCAGTGATAGTAAGGACCGAGAATGAATTGGGATCTTCTTATTTATTCAAACTCATGATTGTCAAGCCGGTTAGGCAGCTAGGTGTGCAAACGCTTAGTGACATGAATGAAATTTGAGTAACTGAGAATTTCTTGGAGATTTTGTTAAAGCGATAGTTAAAGTATTTTGCAAGTATTTAAAGTATTGAATCTAGTATTACAAACCTTCTCAGTTATTAAATTATGATTTTGAGTTATAAATGTTTTAAATGATATTAATCTTCTGTTAAAGTTAAGAATCCAGATTTCAATTATAGTATTGATTATAAATTGGTGAGCATTCCTTCGCTCATATTTATTGTTCCTATTTCTTGATTGCAATTATTGCATTCTTATTGCATCCAGTTCAGTTCTATATATAACTTGCTGAGCATTCTTTGGCTCACACTTGTTGTTTTTAAAATCTAACTTTTCAGTAAACTAGTTGGCGAGGCTTAGCTTGTGCAGTTTAGAAAGTGGAAACAAGAAGCAGGATGCTGTTGTGAAGCTGACGTGGATTAGGGTATTTAGATTTAAAGTTTGATTTGTTGTATGTAAATATAGTTTTAGTAGTTATAGTATGTATTTGATTAGTTGGCCTGGTATACTTCTATTCGAAGTGATACCAGTGATTTTAAGTCTGTATAAAGTTTTGTGTATAGAGTTGTATTTAAGTTGGTTTTGGGTTTTCTTGTTTTTAGAACTGTAACCTAAGATCCTTAGTTGGGAGTTGGGGTCAAAGAGCTTTTGATTGAGTTTTTATTATTATTTCAGTTTTATTTTGATTTCAAATTTTTAGTTTAGTATTCAGCAGGTTTATGTTGTATTTACGAATACATCATGGCCAATTTTTGTTAGAATTATTGAGTTTGTTAGCGTGACGCCCAAATCTACTGACCCCGGATTTGGGGGCGTTACAAGTTGGTATCAGAGCGTAAGTTATAGTAAACTAGAAACGAGAGTGTGTAGGAATGTGTATAGTTAAGTAAGGAACGTCAGAGTTCATATAGGACTCGTGTTGGACTATTGGATATAGTACCAGTTAGTGAGTTAAGATGTGAGTGGTGACAGATAGTTGAGCGGAGTTGGGTAGAAACCCTTGAGGCTGTAGGTAGTGGAATCTTCAGAGTCTAGTGCGAGTGACGACGACGTATAGAATAGATAACTTTAGGACGTGTAGCAGAAGAGTCTAGATCGAATGACGAGTCAGCGAAGGAGTCGACAAAGAAGATGTACGTGGAGACCCTGGCAATACCTTCTTTTTTTTTAAATCAATATTCCTTTGATGAGTTATTTTGACAATTGTCCTTCCCTGAAGTTGGATTTCCAGTTATGATGGAGGCTGTAATGCCTATTTCTTTTATTTCCAAACCCTGTCAAGTTTGATATATGAGTTTCAAAATTTCTTCATTAGTGAATAATCCTATTGTTGATAGATCATCATTTCTTAGTATTGTGCCAGTCATATCTTTTCTGATTATCCTTTTCTTCTGAATTAGTACCCATGGAATCCGTTTAGTTGTAATCCATGGGTATTTCTGAGAATTTCTCATCAATTGATTGTTAATTCGATGTTCGAATCTTTTTATGTTTCTTCACTCCAACTGAGGTGAACAACCCTATTTATAGGGGACACAAGGACTGTTTGTCTGTGTGATAGCAGTCTGATGGGACGCCATCACTTGTGTGTTTTGAAGTACAAGAAGGTTAATTACCTTTAGTCATGTCTTGAATAAGGCACGCGACAAGGTTCATTTGATCATATTGATCACTCAGTAATCTTTCATTTCCAAGAATATTTGTTTGAAAACTCTTAAATTAATTCTACAATTGTGGAACCTTTGCTACGATGTGAAATCGTTCTTTTCAATTATCATGAATCATAATATCTCGAGTAGTCTTGAACGTATGCCAATCGAGTTTAGAATACTAGTAACGCGTGACGTATAGTATTACGATTAGAGTTGTTCTATATAGAGAGATCAGTAGAGCTCCCAGTATAGTAAATAAGTATCCAGAGTACAGATTATTAGAGTTGCGGATGCAACCCGAGTTGGTAGAGTAAACCCCAGTAACCCTTCTTTACCTGATTCCGAGGTCGGAATCCTCTTCAGATGGGTAGAATGTAAGATACCAGATTATTTTTAGAATTCATTATTATTATTTTATTAATTATTATGTTAATTAGTATTTAAAGGATGGAATTGGATTTGAGAATATCGTTGTGGAATTCAACGTTATTTAGTATTGAGTTTATATGAGTATATATTGAGTTATGTGTGCCAATGTGTGCCCCAGTATTTTATTGGTATTTTTAGTGATTTAAAAATATTTAAATCAAGTATTATTGAGCTTCAAAAATTTTTATTTAATTATCGGAGGGCTTAAAAATCATGAAATCTTTTGTAAAATTTTCTTTATATATTTATTGAGTTTTTAAAAATTGTTGGGTGGATTAATTTGGGAGCTTAAGTATTTTAAAATGATTTTAAGAGTTTTATTGTATTTAAAAGATCAAAACTTTGAAAATCCATATTTAATTCATTTTTATCCGAAAAATATTTCGAAAATATGTGGGTGTTCGTAATTTTATATTCTTTATTTTAAAAGTGAAAAGTTTAATTTTTTCGAATATTTTATTTGACTTCGATTTATAAGAGTCTTTTATTAGTTTTAAAAGCGAATAAGTAGTGTTTTGGGCCGGAATGAATTATAGTAGTTATTTGTTAATATTGGGCCAAGCCCAATAAGAATAGTAGCTGAGCATTCCAGAGAACTCTCGACATATTGAAAAAAAAAACGGGAAGAGGGAAAGAAATAAAAGAGGAAAGAAGAGAGGAATTGGGGGAAGCACATGAACAAGAAACCAATGAGGAAGGCATGAGACTTGCCCTTGATCTAATTGATGAGGTCAGAGATGAAGCAAATGCCCGCAATGCTGAGCATTAGAAGAGAGCATCCTTTCATTACAACCAGAGGGTTAAAGAAATGTTTTTTAGACAAGGCGACTTGGTTTTAAGGAATATAGAAGCATATAGAGTTGGACAAAGAGGAAAGTTGGCCCCTAACTGGGAAGGGCCGTATAGGGTTAGCAAGATGTTGGGAAGAGGTTCCTACAAGATGGAAACCTTGAACGGAAACGAGGTGCCCCGCACTTGGCACGCCTCGAATCTCAAGATTTATTATGTTTAAGCTCTCCTAATAAGGACTTAGCTTTTTGCCTATCTAGTAGAAGTAGAAATAAGGTTCATATGAAACCATTACAGAGCACGTTGCTCCCAGTAGGACGTAGTATTCTATGTAAGGGCTGAGCCCGCTTCAAATTATTAATGCAAACTTGTTTTCCATTCTACGATTCTGTGATTTCAGTTATGTACCAAGCACCTGATGTGTGTAAGTCTAATATGGACAAGTACCGTAAATAAAAGAACATACGAATTAAAGGAAACAAGCACGTAAATAAAACACCCCTAAGGGGCAGGGTTCAAGTCATGATTACAAACACATCGAATAAAAATATGAGTCCACGAAGGACCACAACCAAAGTCGAGATATAATAAAAACTAAATAAAAGCCACGTAAGGCTAATAGAGGCCATGCAAGGCTCAAGCATGAATCAGTTCTTAACAGAAGCCTTCTTCACCAAACGTCTCTTAGGAGGAACAACTTGAACGGGAGCTTCTTCTCCACTAGACGACTCGTCTTCACCCTCTTCCCCGCTCTTGGAAGTCGATGAACTGCTTGCATTCACTGATCTGGGTTGGCGAATTTGACCAGCTAAAGGGCAATCCGAGCTACCACTCTGACCCTTCCCATGGGATTTTGAAGGTTGTCACCCAGAACTAGATCCTGAATGCTGGGGAGTGGCCTTAGTCCCTGAACCAGAAGCACCCTTGTTTCCTTGAGAGGTAGTGCCGACACCCTCAACGAGATCATCTATGTTGTTTACCTTCCAGGGACTTGGGTAAAAAGAAGGAAAAATGACCCCTTTGTGGTCACGGCTTATTGCATTCATGGCCTTCTCCAAACGAATAGTCATGCTATCTGGTTGAACCTCTCTATCGTGCTCATTAATAAAAGAAAGGAATGTATCCGAACCCAAGTAGTTCTGGATTATCGAGTCCTCATTCTTTTGAGCCCTGTTCTCCATAGCCAGATACTTCCCCTTTAGGGAGGAAAGCCGATCTTCAGTAAAGAAATATTTGGCCTCCCACTCTTCAGATTCTTTCTTATGTTTCTCTGAAGCCTTGAGGGCAGCCCTCTCTTTATTCTTGTACGAGTTTCCAAGTTGAATATCGTTCTGGAAATGAGCGTTCAGCTACAAGAAGCAAACACCATAAAGAGATGTGTTAAGCCATGACGGTCAATATATAACAAGAGTAACAAAAAAAGGAAAGGGGAGATGAGCTTACATTATAGGCATGGTATGCTCCCCATCTTTCCCTTTCTTCAAGGTCCATAGTTGTTGCAAAATGGACCTGGTCGGCCGGGGCAATGGCATTTCGGGACCAGTCTTGGGTAAGAAGGTGGTTGTCTCTAATAGCATCTTGCTCACATATCCCCCATTCAGGCATGAATGTTGTTTTCATGCTTCCATCTGAACACCTGACTCTCTTTCTAGCCTTTGAACAATGCTGGTGGAAATCCGGAGCAGGGACGTCATCAAGATTGGCCTCCTTTTCAGCCTTCCTGATCATTCTTTTAGTGATTTGAGGAGCGTGGCTCAGCTGGCTATCAATCTCTTCAGCAACTGCAAACATAAACAAAGAAACAATGTTGGAATAAGAACGAGTATAATGAAAATAAAGAAGTTGAAGTAAGGATTACCCTCAAGGGGGATTTGACTAGGGTTTTATATCAAACGGACCACTGATCTCACTAAAAAGTATCAAGTAGCTCCCCAGTCTCCACGGAGACTCATTTAAGCCACTAAATTAAGAAATATATCATTTGCCCCCCTGCATTCATAAAATAAAACAATTTATGGTGGCCTAAGTGAGAATAATACAATCTATCCAAGATTGAACTTTTTTTTGCCACCATAAATTTTATCCAAAACACTTAGGCCACCATAAATTGTATTATTTTTGTGAATGCAGGGGGGTAGATGATATATTTCTTAGTTTAGTGGCTTAAATGAGTCCCCGTGGAGACTGGGGAGCTACTTGATACTTTTTAATGAGATCAGTGGCCCGTTTGATATAAAACCCGATTTGACTAAGGTCGGCCTCTATCAAGGCGCATTCAGTCACGACTTCACGAAAGTGGGCATTTTGGAAGGTTGAAACGAGCCAATCCCGGTGGGCTATTTCTTCACTATAAGTTGAATCTTACTAACACCATCATCTATCACGAGATTGAACTCAGATCTGAAAAAGTCACCCCAATCTCCCCCTTTCCATCTAAGGATAAAGAATTCGTGCCTCCAATTGTGGTATGAATCAGGCAAGGAGGCAGCGTTGATAATCATTCTAGATTTTGTACGATGTTGGATGCTTACCCATCCTTTTCTCGTAATGGGGCTATTCTTGAAAGCGAATAAGTGTCTAAACGATGGAATGCTAAGGCGGATGCCTCCTTTGATACATTTGATCATAAAAATGAAAATAAATTTCCAGGCGTTGGGATATAGTTAGCAAGGGTTGATTTTAACCTCGGCTAGCAACCTAACTATCCAGGGGTGAACTGGAAACCTAAGACCGGCTGTAATGGCATCCTTGTATACAAATAGGTTCTCGGGATGCCAGTTGCATGTTCTGTCCCCTGGTGTTGGAACTCTAAGTTTCAAACCAGGAGGGAATTCAAATTTAAGTAACTTTTCAAGATCTCCTACATCTAAAGTACTAGGGAATATGAAAGAGTCGAATTCTGCGTTGTTTGGAAACACGTCCCCGGGCTCGTCTAAGAGCTGGGGCAAAGATAATTGGTAACGAGGAGGAAAGACCTTCTTACCTTTCTTATTGTTGTCCTTAGTCCTCTTGGTGAGCAACCAAAGAAGACCCTTGGAAGGAACCACAGTGCTGTCACCACCTTCACTTGCCATTGAACTTCTTGTTTGAAATCGAGAGAAGTGCTTGAAGCTTAAAAGCTCTTGAGAGAGAAATTTTCTTTGGGAAAAGAAGGAAGTGTGAAGAATGACTTCCACCCTCACTCTTTTATAAGAAAAAGGATGACCCTTCATAGCAGGTCATTTTTGTGACGACATGCGTTTACAGGTCAAATAGCCGAAAATAGCAAGAAAAGGCCTGATAAACTCAAAACTAAGTCGAATAAATGATCTAATTCGTAAGAAGAAGCGAAAGAAATTAATAGAAGTGCATGCAGGAGCAGCAATATAGTTGGCAACCCAAGAGGTTATGCTAACTCATGCTTATTAAGCCTAAACTGAGGATTATGCCAAAAACTCACGGTTAAGGCACTAAATAGAGAGATTAGCTAAAAAGCTAATACTTTAAGAGATTTTGGAAGATATATTCTAAAACATAGAGCTGGGGCTTTAAATTTTAGATATCAACACAAGATATAAGCCTTGATGGCCAACAAGGCCGTTTGCCTCAAATCAAGTTGGTTGTTTGAATTCAAGGCCTGAAAATTAGGAACCATTGAATAAATTCAAACCAATGAAAGGTTCTACAAACAAGATAGGAGATTTAGAGTTCTTGAGTTTAAAATCAAGGATAAAAACCGACCAAGGTATCCTAGACTTGAAGTCAGGTGTTGAAAAATAAGGGAATTCCCGATATAGACAACTAAAAAGCAAAGACCTCTTTGGTAAGGGGGAAAGGTCAAAGAAACTTCATCACAAATTCTACATCCTATTATGAGGATGAAAGGGAGTTTGAAAACCAAAGTCCATAGTTGAATCCAAGGTTGTTTGAAACCAAGAACTCAAGAACAAGTTAAGACCCAGAAGGTCCCGAAAACTAAGAAGTAGGTTGTTAGAGATCAAGGATCACAAACCAACCAAGGTGTGGCAAATCCACTCTAGAAACAAAGAGGTAAGCCAAAGACAAGATTTGGTTTTGGTCAAAGTCAAGGTCGAAAGTCAAAATCAAGCAGTCAAAATTTTGGCCAAAATTCAAAAAAAAAATGGAGGGGCCCAGCCGACCAGGGGTTCCCGACCAGGCATCCTTGGCCAAATGGCCGACCAGGGTAGGTCGACCAGAGGCTCCTGGAGGAAACACGGTTCAGGTGTTTTGAACACCTGAACCCCTGACTGACTTCGTTTGGCTCCAGAACGCTAAAAAATGCTTCGATTGCTCTCAAATTTGAGATTCAAGGACCTTATAAGATCCTCTACAAGCCTATGTAGGTGTCCTAGTGATCCTTTGAAGTTTTGAAAAAACCTTGTTTGAAAACAAGGTATGGTTTGAAAACCAGCTTAAAATGTGGTATTTCGCCTCCAAAACGTTTAAAAATGCATGTTTTCATGTGATTCTTTTTCATACCAGGATATTATAAGAATCCCCATCATATGAGCTTAACTTCAAAATTTGAGTTTAGGGGTGTCAGGGGTGTTGAAAAACCAAGAGGGTGTTGAAAAACCAGGAGGGTGTTCGAAACACCTAATCCAGGGACCGTATTTCTTGTCTAGACAACTCAAAAATGAGAATATTCACGTGATTCTTTCTCCAACCAGGAGGTTATAAGAATCTCTACTGGATTGACTTGACTTCAAAATTTGAGGTTAGGATTTCACTAATCGCAGTTAGGGGGTGATTAACCTTAATTAGCGACGTTTAAGGACTTCCACTCTAAAATTAACCTATCTTAAGGTTAAGAATGGATATCCTAGTAAAAATTACATTAAGGATGAGTTAGTTAGCCTTGATTAAGGCTTTTATAGCCCCGTTTAGGGTTGTTAACGTCTTTTGCTAAAAAATTAGCCTTTATTAAGTCTTATGAGCAACGACCACCTGATATTAACCCCAACTTAGATAAGTTGAGGGTAATAAATCAATAATGAATTTACGATAAAGGATCGTATGCACGAATTGCACTTGGATTAGTGTCTACGAGCTCGAAACGACACTAATCTTATTTCCGAAAGGCCCAGAAATCCTAACAAAAGGTTTAAGAGGCCAAGGAACGTTTAACTTTCTTAAGTATTAAACTTGGGAGAGAATTTTAGTCGTTGTGAATGTGTAGGTCGCTCCACACTTTACTGTAAGACGATACCCTGGTAGGGCCGACGTAACCTTAAACTTCTACAAAATCGAGTTTTCACAAAAGTTGGGGGGCAAATGATATGGGTGAAAAATAATCCCTAAAGACATAATTAAAGGCTCATTAATAAGGCCCGAAACCCTAGTTGGGCATTAAATTCGTAATTAATGATCGAACCCAAGAAACAACCCAAACCGGGGACACCTGGTATAAGCTTGTTTCTAACATGGGCCTAGTCCATAAACCAGGAACGTTCTAGAATCAAGGGACAAGGAGTAGCCTCCAAGGCACCTAAATTCGACAAGGAAACAGACTTCTACAAGGTAGGAGTCTAGAACTTTCCTCAAGGCGGTGACTTGTCCACCGAGTCACCTAACCCTACTACGATTCTAAGGCTCCCACAGCCTATATATAAGGGCCAGACCCCTCAATCTCAGAACTACGTCTTGGCTTGATTCTCAATTCTGAGATACGTAGGCATCTTGTGAGGACCCGAATTAGGTCATGAAACGCAAGCGCAACCATTAAAGCACGAAGCTCACGAACCCTAGCCGCAATTTAATAACCCTAGTTTTTATTCCACAACAATAGTCATAAATACCCACTAAATACTCCATTTGTATTTGGTAGTGGAGTATTAGGATGACATGCCACTTCCAAATATGTATCAAGAACATACTCCACTACCAAGTCGGATACTCCACTAACTAGGGGTGAACAAAATTTACCTAAAACGCCCAACCGGCTCCTTATTTTGCCCGACCAACCCGGACCGTCCAAACCAGTGGGTTGAAAGGGTTGATTTTTAAAAAACTCGTACTAATTGTGTTGGGTTATGGTTTAACAAATTTTAACCCTAACCCAATCCGTTTACATACAATGCATATTGATTAAATATTTTCTACAGTTTTTTGCATTCATTTTTTGCATTTTTTACATTTTCTACATTCTGCAACACATTTTGCAACATATTCAGCAACACACTCTACAACATTCTGCAACACATTTTCCACATTCTGCAACACTTTCTACATTCTGTAAAATTCTGCAACACATTTCTGCATTTTCTGCAAAGTTCTTTCGATTTGCCACCCGCCCTAATCCAACCCTGACCGTTCAAAACCCGACCAACCCGCCCCGGCCAAAACCGTGGGTTGAAGGGTTAATTTTTAAAAAACCTATACTAATTGGGTTGGGTTGTTTTTTCCCCTAACCCGCCCCGTGTTCACCCGTACCACTGACAATGGAGTATCTGAACGTCCGATACTTCACTGATAGTGGAGTATTATTTCCGATGCTCCATTGGTTGAGAAGTATCATCTTTGATACTCCACTGTAAAAGTAGTATCTGATCGAAATGTATATTTTGGTTAGTGTTCTGAAAATGGGTATATTGTGCAAATAAACATAAAAACTGAGGTATTTTGATAATTTTCTCATTTAACTCAGATATATTTAATTTAGATTTGGAAAGTTAATAAAATATATTGATATCGATAAGAATTTTAAAGTTTTCAGAGTCTTATTATATTCAATCAAGATTTTTAACTTTTCTTAAAAAATCTGAAAATATTCCCTTAAGATTTTATAAAATTTAATAATAATTTTTTGGATTTTATAGAATGATAAAGTTACTAGTTTTTTTATACTTTTTAAAATCCGGCCAAGATTATATAAATTTAGAAAATTTATGAAGATAATGTAAAGGAGCTAGAGCTAGATATATAGATAAACTTGAATTTAAAACATTAATATTTTCGTAAAACAAAACCCTAAAAAGCTTTGGGGGAAAAAGTATTTTGGCTTTGGGGGAGATGGGTTTTTTTTAAAAAAAAAAAAAAAAAGATAGTAGAATCTTGGCACGTGGTCAGGTGCATGCAGCAAGGCAGATAGTAACTACTCCCTCTGTCTCTTAAAACATTTCCTGTTTTCCTTTTTGGGTCATTCAAAATACTTTTCCCCTTTCTATTTTAAGCCATATAAAACAATATTCAATACCCACTATTCCACCCACTACTCCTTAAAAACAATATTCAATACCTACTACTCCACCCACTATTCTTAAAAACAATATTCAATACCCACTATTCCACCCACTACTCTTTAAAAACAATATTCAATACCCACTATTCCACCCACTACTCCTTAAAAACAATATTCAATACCCACTACTTCATAAAAACAATATTCAATACTCATTACTCCATAAAAAAATAATATTCATTATCCACTATCTTAAAACCCGTGTTTTTAGTCAAACGGGCAATGTTTTAAGAGACGGAGGGAGTAGTAATTTCAAACACACGAGAGCGCGGATATGAAGTCCCCTAAATTTTTTTTTTTAAAAAGAAAAGGGAGTAAAAACCCAAGACAGGTAAAATAGTATGAGACAGGAAAGGGGGAATCAATGGCGGTAGAAAATTAGAATTCAAAATTTCAAAGAGGCGGAAACACTCGCATTATTATCCCTCCCTAACTCCATCACCGCGGCAACCTCAACAACCCCATTCTCTCTCTTTCTTAACGCCACGCCCAATCTCTCTCCCCCATCTCTCTCTCTCTCTCTCTCTCTCTCTCTCTCTCTCTCTCTCTCTCTCTCTCTCTCTCTCTCTCTCTCTCTCTCTCTCTCTCTCTCTCTCTCTCTCTCTCTCAACGCCACCCCAATCTCTCTCCCCCATCTCTCTCTCTCTCTCTCTCTCTCTCTCTCTCTCTCTCTCTCTCTCTCTCTCTCCCTCATATATCTGTAGGGGAGAGAAATGACGCTGGTTTCATCCAATTCAAAAGATTCTTCATCTCTTCCTCCTGTATCCAGAGATTCCAACTATTGCCGCAAACAGAAATCTCTTGGCCTCTTATGCTCCAAGTAAACTCCCCTTTCTCTATTTACACTACATCTCAATGTTTTCATTTACATGTGAATTTTAGTTACAAAGTTTTATTAATTTTTTTCCCTTTATTGCTATCTTCTTAATTACAGTTTCTTGAGCTTGTATGACCGAGAAGGTATCGATACTATTGGACTCGATGATGCTGCTGCCCGTCTAGGTCTGCTTTTCTCCTCCCCCTCTTTCTCCATTTCTCGATTTTATAATTATAATTATTATTCAAAATCAAGTCTCGATTTTTATTTTCATTGGGTAGGTTGTATCTGTTGAATTGCCTTCTTTTCTTGAATTCTTGTGTGTATGTGAATTGTTATGAATTGTGTTGATTTTATATGTAATTGGGGATTTTTTAGGTGTGGAGAGGCGAAGGATCTATGATATCGTAAATGTTCTTGAAAGCATCGGTGTAAGATCTATTGTTCCTGGCCTTTTATATCCTTTATTTTATTAATTTTAGGGGAATTTTCTGATTTTGTTACTGGTTTGCAGCTTCTTACGAAGAAGGCCAAGAATCGTTATTCTTGGAAAGGGTTTGGAGTAATTCCGAAAACTCTACAGCTGCTTAAGGTGTTTACTTTATCCAACTTGTGTTTTATAGAGGACTAAATTATTGAAATGGTGCAATTTAGCGATTGACTGATTGTTAAATTCCGATAATTTACCAGCAAGAAGGTCTTAAAGAAAGCTATACCTCCTTTGAAGATCCTTTACCCTTCAAGGTGTGTTGATTTTTCTGTCTTGGAGCTTCAGAGAACTCCTTTATGTCTATATTTATGTAAAACTTTCAATTTCAATTTTGTGATTCGAGCAATAATTTGTAGCATTGTTGATGGTGGTTTTATGTATGCCATAGATTGTTGAAGACGAAGTAGATGAGAAGTTACAAACTTCCAATAATTCAAGTCAGAATGATAAATCAAATGCAAGTTCTGCCCCTAAAAATTCAGGATTAGGGGCATCTAAATCTGGTATGTCTTTGCATTTTTTATCCTTCTTACTATTATACTATAAGCATATTTTTTTTGCTAAACTATTATAAGCACGTTGTCATTTAGAAAGTCAATTATTATAGATCTGCTGGGTAAATATATGTTTCACAGAGTTCTTGGCTTACATTTCGGTTTTAATCCCTGCAGAGCGGAAGGAGAAATCTTTGGGATTGCTGACACAGAATTTTGTCAAGCTCTTCCTGTGTTCAGATGTATGCCATCTTTTCCAAATTCATTTAAGCACTTTGTTTTGTGGGAATTTGTGTGGCTGATGAGCTCGATTATTTTCCCTTTTTGTTTTAGGTGGAGATGATCTCCCTTGATGAGGCTGCAAAGATATTGCTTGGTGATGCTCAAGATCAGTCAATGATGAGAAGTAATGATTTTTCTCTGTGTTTCCTCAAATATAATGAGTTGTTACTAAGAACCCTTTAACTAATGTTCTCTTCTTAAGTTAATTCTACAGCTAAGGTTAGACGACTCTACGATATTGCAAATGTTTTGTCTTCCATGAACTTTATTGAGAAGGTAAGACTTTAGTTTACTGTTATCCCGAAGAAGTCAAAAACTACTTTTTGTTTAAATTCTAACTTTTAAAATAATGCAGACTCAGCACCCTGAGACAAGGAAACCTGCCTTCAGGTGGCTGGGAATGAAAGGAAGATCTCAAATGGCATTAACTAACGATCTAATTCATGAGAGTAAGAAACGGAAATTTGGAACTGAGCTCACAAACACCAGTCTCAAAAGATGCAGGGCGGCTCTATCAGTCAATGCAACTACTGATCAGGCAATGATAACACCGTTACAAACACGAGCTGAATGCATGACTGTCAAAAAGGTTGATGCAAGTGACTTGGAAAAAGGATCAATACAGAATGTCCAAAACTATCACTTTGGTCCATTTGCTCCTATAAGTGTGCCTAAAACGAAACCTTCTAGCAATAACAGGAAGCAGATCCACGATTGGGAAAGTCTTGCTAAAACTCACAGTCCTCAGTATCATAACC
Source organism: Saposhnikovia divaricata (assembly GCA_036435485.1). Taxonomy (NCBI): domain Eukaryota; kingdom Viridiplantae; phylum Streptophyta; class Magnoliopsida; order Apiales; family Apiaceae; genus Saposhnikovia; species Saposhnikovia divaricata. The sequence goes on along the minus strand of CM071594.1, from coordinate 245,084,640 downwards.
AAGGTATTGCTTCATTCTCTGATACATCATTTTAATGTCTTTGAATTAAAGTGTACTCCAATGGGTGATACAGACGATTGGCAAGCCTCATGTAGTTTGACTCTGCCCACAAAATAATAGGTTATCCAGTTCATGCCTTCAAGTGTCACCCTCACTTTAACATTTATTGCTTTTATCTACACATTGTTATTCACTTTGGCTGTTGACTATATACACTCTTGGTGAAAGTTTGTGGTGTGTTCATTCAGGAATATAGAATAATTAGCCAATGCAGTGATACCTATTAATAAGTTCATCTTCTAATGCAGCAACTAATGTTTTTATTTCTATAAAAATGTACTGTGTTCCATTTGTATGCCACTGGCCTGAATCAGAGCAATTATACTGATAGGAGACCACTATCTTTTGATGTTTGTTTCAGCTTTGAGAGATCTATTTGGTCATTACATGGAAGCGTGGAATTCTTGGTATTCTGAAGTAGCTGGTGGGAAGAATCCACTACATTTATAGTCCTAATTGCTGTATGTGCTGCTAGAAACCCAAGTCCATATTATAGTTAGAACATAGTTGCCTCCAGTATTCTTTCCGTTCAAGATGACAAAGAAGAGATGGGAAGATGTTGAATGCATATGCTCTATGTATAAGCTTCGAATGGCCATCCTCTAGATACTGTGAATTTTAATATCTTACATCATTCATCTGCTTCCATTCACTGTCAAAATACACCCTATGTAGGATTTTTCAGCTTTCTTTCTACTTTCAAAAACTAGTTGTGATTTTAGAAAGTATACATGCTTGGAAGTTCAGGCAGTCGGGATTTACATGAATAATTGAATATCTCTAACGTGTTTGCTGCATCCCATATATGGTATTTTTAGTTTTACTTTGTGAACAACATAAACATAGAGTGTCAAGATCTAGTCCTTGTGTTGCTAATGCCTAGACTAAATTCTTGTTTCAGCCTTCACAAGGTCATCCAAGGTGTCAATTATATAAAGTTGAAACATTCAAAACATTAGACTATTTGCCAAAAAATGAATTTAGAATTTATTCGATTCATCACTGGTGCAGAAGCCACCATTTTTCACCAGAGATACTTTTAAAGGTAATCAAATCAGTACAGTGTTTGGTCACTAGTGAATCTCTAGTCTTGCATAATACTCACTAGTGAATAGTGATTCTCTAGTCTTGCATAATACTCACTAGAGCAATTCGTTTCGTGTCGTGTATTTTCGTGTTTCGTGTACCAAGAGCCCAAAACGGAAACGAAACGAAATAAATTCGTGTACTCAAATTTTAAAACGAACACGAAACGAAACATTTCGTGTAAACACGAAACGAAACGAAAAGTACACGAAATATTTTGTGTACTTTTCGTTTACATGAAAATGAACCAAAAACCGTGTACTTTCGTGTACTTTTCGTGTATTTTCTATTTATTTTGTAAAAAGGTTAAATATGTAATATTTATTTATAATATATATTTATATAATTTAAAATATTTATTTAAATATTTATTTATTCGTGTATTTTCGTTTCGTGTCGTGTACCCAAGGGTAAACCCAAAACCGACACTAAATTCATCCGTGTACTTTCGTGTTCGTGTACCGCAAAGGTCAACCCAAACCCGTAATTTTTTTGTCGTTTTCGTGTTGTGTTTTCGTGTCGTGTACGAAATTGCCGGCTCTAATACTCACTAGTGATTCTCTAGTCTTGCATAATACTCACTAGTGATTCTGTTAAAATTGTGTCTGCTGTATTTTACTGGAAGTGCCTATTGCTTGATATAAATGAAATTTGGGTAATTATGTTAATAAATATTTGTATAATTCATTTTCCCTGCAACTTTTAACTAGATCACATGATTGCCTATTCTAAGATTGCTCAAATTTTCCATTCTACTGATTTCTAAAGAAATCTCATAACATAATTTTGCCACTGTTTTTTTCTTAAACCATCTGCAAATATACTTCTCTTCTGCATTTTAATTTATTTTCGTTATGTTCATCTCTTATTCCAACAAGAAGGAGCAGCATACCCAATTACCCATGACTGGTAATCTCCAAAAAGTTGAAAACTGTGCTACCTGAAATGCTGCACATGGTAGCGCAGATTGTCTTATTAGCCAACTGATTAATTAATTCTGGCGTAACCTAAGTGATAAGGATCCACATTGGTTGGGAAGTGCACTGTTGTCAGATCCAAGTAAAGGATTCTGGTAAAAAAGAAACTCTAAGGCGTGTTTTCAAGTTTATATAACTTTCCCTCTTCATCGCTTTTAAAAACTGAAACGAACGCTCTTGCATTAATCTGACAAGGGTTTTCAGAATCACTTCTTTAGAGATGCTAAAAGCTAGAAAATAAAATAAATTCGTCACACGCTTTCCTGTCCAATTTACAAGAAAAGATTGAATAGCTATTGAGTATGGATCTCCTTGTCGTCTGGCAAACAGAAAGCGAGCGATTGATGACAAAATAAGCGAAGACGTGATACAAGGATGTATTCAGTATTCTGCATATCACCCGTGGACAATAAAAGAAGGGAACTTGGCACGAAGAAGAAGCATTTTATTAACCTTTAAAAATAAGTGGTGTACAGAAGGGGAAACCCCAGAACATGTTGTAACAATATTTATGATGTGTTTTTTTGATAGCACATAATAACAACAATGTACTAGATTTTTACAAATAAATAAACGAATAAAGACAGGGTAGATACAGTGGTAATTTCTCCTATTTGGCTTTCCAGTTACAATAGTATTTCTTCTTGAACACTAACATTAAGAGTTTTGTTCGGAAGAACAATGCTATTGACCACGACGACTTCATCTTCAACATGAACAGCTTCACCTGGTTTAATGAATATTATCCCAGGTATGAGTTAAGACTCTGGTTACAAAATTTGAAGTATGTCATAAGAATTAAATACGGGAAGGCATCAAGAAAGTACCAAGTATTGTTATTCCAAGCTTCGCTCTATGATCTCCTTCTCCCTGAAACCAATTTTGGTAAGATATTTTAAGTAAGCTTTTCATAACATATTAGGAATCCAGTTGTGTTACATGAGCTGTGTTTTTATGATGATTTGAACCTAGCAGTGCTGTCAGAACTCAATGAAAGTGGAATGCTATACTGAAGGCATATAACAGAGGTCAAGGAAGTTAATGAAAAGACAAATATGAATTCAGAGCTCTCCTAGTCTGCGTTGCAATATAAGCTAAAATGAGTATGTAGTTAAACATCCATATTATCTCGTCAAAAGTAACAATAATTGTTATGACACAACAAATTTACCTGGACACGAGACCACTTCCCTACAGAAGATTTCCACCCAACAATTGCATGAATAACGACTGCATTTTCCTACAGAACAAAACATAAAAAAAGTGAAACTCTGTGCTAATCATGAAATGCCACATAAGTAATCCAGTAACACACCTTAATCTCCACATCATCCAGTATAATACAATTTACAAGCCTGGCACCAGCTCCTATCCGAGCATTGGCAGAAATTGAGACACTGGGACCAATCTGCTAAGGATTTAATAATCAATATTTCTGTAGAATATGAGACAAACACAAAACCAGGATATAACAAATGCACAAAGACTCTGCAGACCAATTTTTCAGAATTTGTAATAAACACAAATCAGGTTAACTAAAAAGATCTTCATGATGCCACATAAGGTTCTTACACTAGTGACCAGGCACTTATACAAGATAAAAACTACAAAAGCAGAAACAGTCATGAAGAATGGTAGAAACTAGAAAGAAAAGATGTCTGTATAAATTCATGTACTATATACTCCACATGACCATCTAATGGGTGCACGAGGCATTTGAGTTAACCTACAGCATTCAACTGATTACTAAGAACTATCTTTCTTGCATAATCTTTATTAATGATATGCCATTATTAGTCAGCATTATCCATATATCCTCTCGGGATGATTTTCAACAACCCAACCAGTAGATGCCCGAATTTCAACAACCCAGCCAAAGTAGATGCTAGTCTCCGGGGAGAAACTATATTAAAAAGCTGGCTCATACTTTCTAATTCTATGTCTGAGTAAGAACAATATATCAGAAGGAATAAATCTGTCAAGCACTTCATATGATAATTTAAGACAGGATTAACAATTAACATGCAAGTTCAGCGCTTGTCAGAAACAAAGTGGAAGAAAACAACCTTAGCACTTGAATGAATTTTTGCTGATGGATGCACATAAACATCACCAACAATGGTGGCACTTTTTGTACCATCTCCACTTGCTAAAAGATGGGGTGAGTAATGTCGGAATTGGTAAAGATACAAGGCTGAGCATTTTAACGACATACTGCAATGAATGAAGAAAGATAACACATTATCGCCCACGACAAAAGAAAAATCTTTTAGATCACTGAAAATTTAGCTTACCCAGGAGTTTTAATCTGTTCCCAAAAGTCCAATGTTTCATATGTATATAACTGTTTTTTCCCTGCTAGAGGTGATAGGATATCTTGATCTAATCTCACAAAATCTGATGGAAGGCTCCTGTAGAAGCACTTGTGTCAGGAAAGTAATTTAAGAGATTTTCCTTGTTTGCCATAGAAGCTACAAAATAAACCTACATGCAATATGTAACAAGATGGAGGCTAATACTTATGATGTTAATTTTCAAGGACTACAGACTAGTCACTTGTTCTACTGTGTTTTAAATTTTAATAGTAAGGGTATTGTTTATCGTGCCTCACTGTGTGTGTGTGTGTCTAAATGTCTATGTTTTTACTAAGGTCAACTGCAATGGCCATATTCATGACTGAGGCATATGAGAATGTTCATCGATTCCTGCGACAAGCACAGGCACTTCATCTGCATAGGTCTGAGGTTAGAATAGATCCAACTAGACACTTGGAATAGTTCAGCTTAGTTGGGGAATATCTGAGAGATGAACTTTAACATTTTTTTTTGTTTCTATGCTGGACTAGAAAATTTTAAGTACTAAGTTCCCTCGTAATATATTAGATTTAGATTGGTCATTAAACCCAGCATCAAGCTTTGTTCAGAATGAAAGTAGGAGCATGAAAGCTCATGCTACCAACTTACCAAGTACTAGACATCGCATTCTGCTGTTAATATAATATTCAGGCTGTTAATATAATATTCAGGCAACACCAACTGGTGACATAGTGTTAATATTTATTATCTTATTTTAGTTTCTACTTCAAAAGACGAAGCAGTAGAAAATAATAGCATTTCACACTTTCAGAGTATTATTATGAAAAACTATAGAAGTTGAGCTGCAAACATACTGCTTACAGAAAGTACTATTAGTTTATTACCATGTAGCCTGTAGAAAATAAAATCTAACATAGAAAGTTTTTATCTTTTGGGATAATTCATAATTAAACTAGCAGGAGCCTACTTTTAGCATAACGTTATAAACTACTATTACTTGACGGTACCGAAAGATGCACAAATAAATGTCCGTGGTATCGTTAATTGAGAATAAGATTAAAACTTCACTGTAAATACAAACAAATAGAACTTAAAACAGATGTTGACCGGGTAGAAAAATCGACCTTGTTGCTGACTGCAGAGCTTCAAAGCTGGACAAACGTCTGAGATTAGCTGCAAAAGGGTGAAACTTTAGATTGCATGATAGGGAGTGGCAAAAAAGTTCTGCAAGATTTCCTCACCCACATATCTGAAACACCCCCTCCCCTTGTCTCTTATATTTTTCATAACTCATTTTTCCTGATAGCTAAGTTAATTCCCAAGTATGGGGTTTGGAACTGGAAAATCATCCCTCAAGGTCCTAGTCATATTCAAACAATAAATTACAAGGCAGAAGGTTTCTGATCGCAAAAGTACCCATGCCACAGTCATTGAAGGTCACTAAAAAGAGAAATATTATACCTTCATATGGTTCAAGTTAAGAGACGAACTTCCCATTTCAAGTTAAGCAACATGTTTGTGTATATACAATTACAACATTCAGCCAGGTGACACTCTTGAAATTCAGAAGTTATGTTAGACGGTAGAACTAAAACTGATTTGCACGATACACCATCCAAAGGCTCTGTATATGTTAAGGTCCAATAATCTTATGATCATTAATTGCTTTTAGTTAAAATCTAAATTAGACTATACAATAACGTTTAGAATGTGAGACAATGGGAGCATTTTATCAATCAAGTCCAAAAGACTGACCTCTTTCTTTTCTTTGTGAAGAAACATTTTGAATGGCAGTGAATATATCTGGTGTAAATACATAAACTCCACAATTTATTCGATCACTCACCTGCAATTCATTAGAAACTAGACTATAACAAAAATTGCATGCCATAAATCATTGAGCAGATATTAGAAGCTAGAAAATATTATTTCTTAGTTTATATACATACAAATGTTTCTGGCTTCTCTGTATAGTGCAACAATTCATTAGTTGTAGCATCAGCCACCAACTCCCCAAACTCATTGGCTGTCTCAGGGGAAACCTATGCACAGAAAATGGAAGGGTCACCTAAACGTAGGTGCAAAAACTAAGGCAGAAAGTACTCTACTAAAAGCCTAAAACATATCCTAATCAAACGTTTTCCAGAAAATTATTCTGACCTTAATTACTAGGATTGTTCCAATCCCACCGTATCTTTTATGGGCCTCTGCAGAAGGTCAACAAACTGGTAAATTTTAAGTCTTGAATACAAAACTGATATCATCTAACAATTTTAAAGTAAATTACAAGTGTTTATAAAGCATTTCTACTGAAGTTGGAATGGCCAGCGCAGATTAGAAAAATGATCAAATTCTTAGAAAGACGGGTTACCAAGCATCTCCGGCAGTGGAAAACTGCAGCATACATCACAGTTCAGCAGAAAAATGTGCGACTGCAACAAAAATTACTAACATCATTCAACTGGCAGGTTCAAAAATATAGATAAAATTACAATTTGTTTTTTCAATTTCTATTAATAACAGCAAAGAATTAACAAATAACAAGATCTGAAGAGATATAGTTTTAAGACTATACCGGGTTGTCTTCCATAAGAAGATCTCTAAACTTATAAAGTCCACCAGCCGAACCATGTGGCTTGTCCTCCCTCAAGTATCTAAGGACATAAAATCAACAAGGAAACTCTGGACATTAAAATTCGATCATCTTTTTAAGACTTGGAAGTTGGAACCCACCAAGGAAATTGAGTAGTCAATGAAGTTACCTAACAGGCACTTTGAGCTCATTCGAGATTGAGGAAACATACAAGGCAAATTCGCGTTCTTCATAAAAACCAACAAGATAGATCTGTGCAAGGTTTGGAATCTACAACGGGGACCAGTATAATGCACATAAGTAGTAATCATAATTCTCCCTATCCCAAGAAGTATCAAGAAATTATAAAATTAAAAAAAAAAACCAAAATTGTCCATCAGCACAATGTCCTGGTAAATTGAAACAAAAGCACCATACATACCTTTTTACAAGCAGAGATTGGATGATGAACCATTGGCTGCCCTGCCAGTGGAAAGAGTGGTTTTGCAAGATTCAACGACAATGGCCGGAATCTAGTACCTAAACAAACATAGTAATCAACATCTTTATACAAAATTCAACAAAGGGTACATCTAAGAATTGCAATCCAGAAATGGGAAAAACATTGTAACAATTTCCCATCCAAAAAGAACAAATTTTGATTGATATCACAATAAGTCCATGAAAAAAAACCCAAAGTCAAGTATTACAGAGAAGAAACATGTGATTTCCAGAGAATTGAATAAAGAAGATGAAACCATACCTTTAGTTGGGCCACCCACCATGATCACAGCAACAACTTTCTCATCTGAACTCACCATAATTCTCACAAATACAAAAACACAGATCTCTCAAAAATGACAGCAAGAGACAAACTGCTATGTCAAAGTGGTCTGCTTTTCAAGATCGTGCATATAAGCAAGGCTTGGAGTGTGTATGTAAAAAGAGGATGATGATGATGGGTAAGATATAAAATATAAAGAGAGAGAGAGAGAGAGAGAGATCTAAGAAACAAAACAGTAAGAATGATGGATCAGAAATAATTGGTACGGGGGGTTAAAGTGTAGAGGGACAGCATAGTACAACATGTGCATGTAAGTATCACATTAATGGATTAAATACCCATTTTTCTTGTATTCTTTGTCGGTAACTGTTAAAAAAACATCTACATACATTCATTAGATACACAAGAAGCTCCCATGCAACTTCACTTTCATCCCCCGTTTAAACCTATCCTCTTCAACTCATTCAGATTGACACGTCATTATTTAATTTTACAGAGTTGGAATTTTTTTTTATATATATATGGAAAATACATGGCCACTATTTAGTAGAGTAGCTTTTTAATTAATAAAATAAACGGCTATAAGTATTAGTAGTGTCGTGTTACACGATGGGTGTAGTGTTTTATTAGTGGTTACTTTTGTACCTAATCCCCGTTGTTTACATTCTTAAATTCTTTGATTAACTGTACTATTATAAAAAAAAATGTTAGCTCAACAATTTGAATATTCTATTATTTTTTAGTTAGGGAAAAAGGGACAGAGAATAAATAGTGAGACTTTAAAAAATGATTCCACTTTGTATCCTTAAAAAGTCATGCTACTTAGTTTGTTGAGATCCTAGATTAGGTGCAAGATTCCACAAAAATTGTTTAAATATTAAAATTATATTTATAATTATAAGTTTAAAAAGATTAGGATATTTCAAGGTATTTTTTAATTTTATATTTATAATTAAATTTATAGTATTCATTAAAAAGTATATTCATGATCTTATTTTTAGAATATTCCTTTTTCTCAGTTCACACCAAGTCGCCAACATGATGCTGGTACTGTACTTCCATTCAACGCATGGGATAGAGCATGCCCTGGGCAATTTCCTCATTCCGATTCCGACCCCTAACAATCTATACTGATGATTTTATTTACCACGGCTTCCTCTTTTGTTTAGCACAACCTTAAAACAAAAGTAGCACTGAAAAGAAGATCAACCCAGACTGGAAGTTATTATTACTGATGACATAAACTTGTTATCCAGTATCATACAACTGGTTTAAAGATGATACACCATATAATTAAAACTAGACAGATGATAGCTCTCTGTAAGGACAACAGTGTGTCTTAACGGAACATTTGGTGATCGGTACAGAGTGGAGCTGTAACCATCTGCTACGTTATTATTGATCAAAACAGGACTGTTAACGCAAGGACTTGGAACAACCGGGTAATAAAAAGGAAAAGTCATTGAAATAAATTGATAAACCGAAAATAAACTGTATTGAAGAAGTGGAAAAGGAATTACAAGTACTCAAAGTAAATTACAGAATTGAAATGATCAAAAGAAGGTACATGAATGTAAAGCTATAACTGAAAGCAATACAAAATAAATGTTCTCTTCTTCGATGATTCTTCCTTCTGTAGAGGACAGTATGTATATAGTTACACATGTACTAATTTGGGCTCAGTTGGGCTTGTAAAACTGGACTTGTGAACCGGCCCAACTGTAATACTAATAACAGGCCCATGTAAATGCCGGGTCCGTTACTTTCCATTCCCTTTTAAAAAAATTCTTGTCCTCAAGAATTGCATATTGAAAAATTAGGCTCAAATTGTGACAATCGCTCCTTCTTGAGAACATCTGTTTCCTCAAGGATGGGAATTGGAAAATTTTCGATCAAGCACAATGGCTCATTCTGCTCCTCTAACAACATGGGATATGTAACCTTAAACAGATGTATCTTCCTCTTAGGAATGCAAGAAAACTTTCTGATCATCGTAGCTTTACCCACCATCACATTTTGCATCAAAGCAAGAGTGTTTTCCACAGTAATAGCACCTGCATTCCATGAGTGCTTATCCTCTAATATGTACTCGGCCTATGTGAAAAACTTGGAAGGTGGAATGCGGACAAAAATATGATGAATATTGGGTGCTGACTCGAAGACACGTGGATACCCTGCTGCCTGAAGACCTGGATGATACATTTCATCATCAGTAATTCTAATCCCAGCAAGCCCAGTCCTTGTAGCAGGCTCTCCATTATTCGACAATGAAGGGTTTATCCTACTATCTTCTGAGCTCTTCTTTAGAGGCAACAAATCTTGATCAGTCTTCCGATTAACATCCCACATCGAAAAACTCAAATTCTGATTTGTAATCGATATTACCTGCACATAAACCTTTTGGCCTCTTTCCACAACATCCTTTGCACTAGAAATCCTCATAGTCGCCATTTGTGAAACATAAGCATACAATCTTTTAGCAAGTAAACCACAGTTATAGTCACAGGGAAGAAGCTCATTTGTCCACCTTTTGACAAATTCGAGACAATAATTTGCACAATCAAAGAAAATAAACTTCTTGCGATCATCATCATTTATTTGACAATGTGTTACGCCATATTTTCGGTTGCCTCCAATATCTCCCAAATTTCCAAATACGAATCTAATAATAATTAACTTAATTCCCAAGTTAATTATTTCCTCTCTCTAAAACGAGGAATTATCTCCAATTTATGATAGGAAATATCAGTAAACGATATCCTTCAAATCAGGAAGGTATCCCAACGCGAATATAATTCAAAGAGATAAAATCTACTAATTCCCAAAATACATCCCTTAACAATCATAGGGATTAAAAACCAATCCTTTTAACAGAACTGCGTTGGCTTGATCCTTATAAATATAAGGTACGCAGGCATCTTGAAAAAAGGGATCCGATACACGAGACAAATCGAGATAAATATCCAAAATCTCAAATCCCCCTATTTTCATAATTCTTGATTCCAGCAACCTCCGAAATTTGTTATCACCAAATTCCTCCGTTAACAATTGGCGCTAGAAGGGGGGCATATATTTTTGATTGTGGAGGACAATCAATTTATACGCATGGGGGGTTATTATGGAGGAGCAAAACGACGAAGACGGTGGCTCTATTCTTAATTAAGATAAGTTTTCTTATGATTTTGTCCATACAAATAAATCTGTTATCTTATAAAATTCGTATTAAATTCATTACATGTTGGACTTTGATGATTTTTAATGATTCGGAAAGCCAGTTAAATTGCCTATAAGTTTCGTTCTTTGAGTTTTCTCAGATTATATATCGATCTATTCTCGAAATCACAAAAACCAATCAGATCTCGTTTTTCAGCATCAAGAAATCAAACAGCAGACGTTTTCTTTGATTCCCGATTCGTTATAAGTCCGTTTTTGATGAGCCATATATTTTCGGAAAGATCTTTTCGATATCTACAACTTTTATGTTTTGTGTTTTCCAAGAAAAAATCGTTTAGAAGGTCAAAAACGTCAAAAACAGATCTGGGCAGAATTTGAATTATGAAGATTTTCAAGATTTTGGGTGTAATCTTCGTGGTACATGATTTTGGAAGGCTCTTAATTAAAGAGTTTATTATTTTAGAATGCCCTCCTTTGCAGGGGTGTAATATTTTGGAAGGCTCTTGTTCGAAGAGTTAATTATTTTGGAAGACCCTCTTTTGTATGGGTAATATTTTGGAAGACTTTTATTCGAAGAGTTGATTTTTTTTTTTTTTGAAAGACCCTTCAAGTGTTGCTGAAATCTTTTTTGGAAGAATCTTGGGATATTGATATGACTTTGGGAAGATGACCTCCTCTAAGGAGGGTCTCCCTTATTTTTTTGTGTTAGATGACCTCCTCTAAGGAGGGTCTTTGTGATTTATTTAAAAGACGATCTCCTCTAAGGAGAGTCTTAGTGAAAATGAAGCGAACTTCGGAAAATCCACCTCCTGTGAGGAGGGATATTTCTGGAATGGGGAACGATCTCCTTTGAGGAGGGTATCCCAAATTTTTAAATCCTTGCAAAAACCGTACTTCCGGGGGGGATGTCTGTACTTCCGGCGCCTCATCAAGGTTCGAGCTTCGGAAAGTCCACCTCCTATGAGGAGGGTATTTCTGAACAAAAACTGATCTCCTTTGAGGAGAGTACCCTAAATTACTAAATCCTTGCAAAAACCGTACTTCCGGGGGGGATGTCCGTACTTCCGGCGCCTCATCAAGGTTCGAGCTTCGAAAAATCCACCTCCTGTGAGGAGGGATATCTCTAAAGCATTTATGGAAATTCTGGTGGATATGACCTTCTTTGAGGAGGATATTTTCCGGAATACGTTATGGAAACTCTAGAATACGTCCTTCTTTGAGGAGGGTATTTCTCGGAGTGCTTAATAGATGATATTTCTTTGAATATTTGCTTTTCAGGGTATTGCTCGGAAAGTTTTGCACGACTCTTCGAATAATGCTTGGATGGCTCTCCAGGATACGTTCTCTCACACATATAAAACTTATTTTTTACATCTCGCATATTGTCTCGTTTACATCTACATGCATATTGCGAGCACCTTGGTGCTCCATATTTTTTACTAATCTTCCTCTCCTAGCTGTTTCAGTGACTTAGGAAATTTGGAAGATCGAAGCATGCTTAGTTCTCCACTGCAGCAAGCTACAATGAAGAACTGGGGGGTAGTTGTTACGCCATATTTTCGGTTGCCTCCAATATCTCCCAAATTTCCAAATACGAATCTAATAATAATTAACTTAATTCCCAAGTTAATTATTTCCTCTATCTAAAACGAGGAATTATCTCCAATTTATGATAGGAAATATCAGTAAACGATATCCTTCAAATCAGGAAGGTATCCCAACGCGAATATAATTCAAAGAGATAAAATCTACTAATTCCCAAAATACATCACTTAACAATCGTAGGGATTAAAAACCAATCCTTTTAACAGAACTGCGTTGGCTTGATCCTTATAAATATAAGGTACGCAGGCATCTTGAAAAAAGGGATCCGATACACGAGACAAATCGAGATACCTCTCAAGTCCAGCCCCAAATATCCAAAATCTCAAATCCCCCTATTTTCATAATTCTTGATTCCAGCAACCTCCGAAATTTGTTATCACCAAATTCCTCCGTTAACACAATGTAAACGCAAGCAACATGTAACCCCAGACATAGTGGCTGAAATCAAGTGGTTTAGATCACCAAAGCTAGGTGTGATTAGCTTTAAGGTGCAGAAGCAATTATCAAGAGGAGCCTCGTTATCCAGAACCACGCACTCATTAGCATTTTCAACACGTTGATGAAGAAACAAAGTTGCAATGTAGGACTCTACCACAGTAGCAGAGACCTTGGGTGACGGTAAAACTGAGAAGGTAAGCATCATACGGAACTGACTATGCTCGTCTTCGTGAAGCTTGCAAATCAGAACCTTCTCATATTTTGTCTCATAATTATCTTCATTCAACTGCTGGGCCTCTGGAGAATCAGATGATATGACCAGCAATATATATGCTTCTACATGAGCCTGCACTCCAATACCATTGTCTTCATCATACTCAACTAGATCAGCCTGAGCAATATTGTCCAGAATATCCAATATCAATTTGAAGTTATTGTCCTCGAACTGCAGACTGATTTCATACGGTGCAATAAAGCAGGACATAAAAGTCCGGAACATAACTCTAATCCAACCGTTCTTAATAATGTATTGCTTCTTTTCTTTTGAAATTGAAGCCTGAATAATATCACATGCACCTCCACCGGATCAAAGATTGAGATAAACTTTGCAACATAAGGAAAATCAATTCCACGGCAAGTGGCAGCGAGTATTGCTGCAAAAACCACACGAACTCTACTTTTACCAAGCATAGTCAGCACATCACGGATATTGGAAGCATGAATAGAATTGCCATTTATCTCGGCACATAAAATGGAAATAGCAGCTGAAACTGCAATAATTGTGCCTCCGCCGGGATCAAAATTGCGCACATTCGCCTTACTAATATTGCTAAGCTCCTTATCAAACCAATAAACATTTTCAGGTAGTTTAGGCCCCTTAATAAGCAGCATTACAAGAAGGCTAGAAGTGTATTCAGTATGTAATCTAGAACCAAAGTCGAGCTCCTTCACAACCAAATCCCATGGCGTCTCCGTATACAAATAAGAATTAAATAGCCTGTTACATCCATTTTCCTTGCCTGAAGCCAAATCCATAAAACTCCAACCCTTACCATACTCGTCCTCGTGTAGCCTATAACACATCATTTCACCATCCCAACCCAATAAATTCCGATGAAGCCTGTAATTCAGAACCTCAACACACTTATTCTGGGGGCTAGAATCAACCTCAAATTGTTCCTGCTTCAACCCCGATTCTCTCTTATCCTTTATCCATAAATCCATCTTATTCTCAATCCTCTCCCAAACCGCATCGGCCTCCTTATCACCCTCATCAAACAATTTGACCTCATTCTCCTCCAATTTATCCACATCTACATCCAAAATTTTCTCAGAACTTTCGTCAAACATTTTCACTGCATACCCAATTGAACACATATCATCAATATCATTCACTTCTTCATTGTCCAAATCCCACACAGGGGCAGTGGCCCAATACTCCTCACCCACATCACTCTCAAATTCCTTAACACTCTCCCCAGAATCAACTGTATCAAACAACTGATCTCCACAGTACAACAAATCCAAATGAGTGCCAGCATCCATAATTTTAACCTTAATAAGAGATACATTAGCTATGTCCCCACCCGGGTCAAAGTGAAATGCATTTGACTTGCCAACATCACTTCCAAGCTCATTAATCAACTCAGAATTCTTCACAGTCAGTAATGGAATAGCCTCACTTACATTATCATCATAACCATTTACTAATGAGTTGCAGCTCATTTCACTCCCAATCACAGCAGCTGAACGTCCTTTATCATGACTGACATTACAAGCATTACGTAAATCCTCCTTGCTCACAGTTCCAACAACCAACTCCGATTTTCTCACAGGATTTTTATCATACATGTGAGGCTCAACTTCTACTGCATCTACAACTACTTCATTCTGGACTGGAACAACCGTGTCCACCAATATACTTCCATCACCAAAGACCACATCATCTTGTACCGTCTTGTCATCGATAGTCGACCTAACTGCCAAATCATCATGTATCTTATCAATTAATGCAACTATTTTCATAAGTGTTTCTTCCCATTGGTTCCCCTTAACACTAGTAGCACTTGGGGTAGCCATAATTCTGGGAGAATCAGCAAACATGGTAGTGGCTGTTATAGGGGCAGGTGACTCAAGGGTGTAATAAGGTTGGCCAGCAGAAATGGTGGTGTGACAAGGTAGAGTAAATGGAGCAGTGTATATATAAGATGATGGTGATGCAGGAGAGTGATAAACCTGACTAGTGTAGGTATATGAGAGTGGCACCAGAGGTGGTTCATACTCCTGTGTATAATACGGATTAGGGGCACCAACCTGAGATTGGGGAATCAGCGATTGACAACCGTAGGAGCACGGAGAAGCAGCTACCACATCCGAAGAAGGACAGCTCTGATACCACTTGTAACCATCTGCTACGTTATTATTGCTCAAAACAGGACTGTTAACGCAAGGACTTTGGAACAACCGGGTAATAAAAAGGAAAAGCCATTGAAATAAATTGATAAACTGAAAATAAACTGTATTGAAGAACTGGAAAAGGAATTGCAAGTACTCAAAGTAAATTACAGAATTGAAATGATCAAAAGAAGGTACATGAATGTAAAGCTGTAACTGAAAGCAATACAAAATAAATGTTCTCTTCTTCGATGATTCTTCCTTCTGTAGAGGACGAAGATGATTCTTCCTTCTGTAGAGGACAGGGTGTATATAGTTAGACATGTACTAATTTGGGCCCAGCTGGGCTTGTAAAACTGGACTTGTGAACCGGCCCAACTGTAATACTAATAACAGGCCCATGTAAATGCCGGGTCCGTTACAGGAGCGCCATGGTTTATCCTTACCCCGTAGAAACTTTAGAGCTTTGCCTTTGATGGTGACTGATACCATCCCCATGGTTCATCGGATATGTACTGTGTGACCTGTTTCACGCTCAGGTAGTTATCAAGTCCCCTGCAAGGAGATTTAATATTCATATTAAGACCAATGATTTTATGGGCGGATGGGTCAGTTGACTGCTAACAAGTAATAACTCAATACAACCATCCCTTATATATTAAATAAAAAACTAAAATTCAGTGTAGAGTTCTAAGAAACAATGTCCAAGTTCTTATTGGTGAAACTAAAATCATTTTCCAGCAGATCATATGTAACAAAAATTAGAAATTGGATCGTTTGGAAGGAAATTTTGGGTTGATCATATTCTACGCGTTTTAAAGATTTAGTAAAAGAACAGTAGGGATCTTATATTACCATTCTCCTAATTCACGTCCAAAACCACTACGTTTTTTACCGCCCCAAGGAGCTTGACAGAAGCAAGGCTGGGACCTGGGAGCAGTTAACCCACACAATCCCTGATTGTAGAGCCTGCAGAAAAGGCAACACATTCAGCATTAAAAGAGCTTGATGATAATCCATAATTTATTTATTTTTTATTAGCACACAAACAGATCATGAAGCTAGGATTTGGGAATTTCTTAATACTATTAGAGTTTTTCTAAGAAGAAAAAGTCATGAAGCTAACCTTTGAAACACGGTCACATCTTTCTAGATCATTGGAGATTACAGCACCTCCCAAGCCATAACTACAAGTCTACAATTTTTTAGTAAACCGTTCAGTCAGCTTCAAGTAAGATGATTCTCAACAAACAAACAAGTAATATAATATATACACTAATAAGTGTAAAATGCACGGGGGGAGACTCTCACAGTTACATACCTTAGGCCGTCCCCCACCAGACAAAATAGTTGCTCCTTCTTTCTTAGCTGTTGATATGAACTGCATCACCTTTTCATGCTGAAATGTAGGATACACCAGAAAACTTCAATCATATATTTTGCAAAATAGAAAAAATAGAATAAGACAGAGCAGCTGAATATGAACTCTGCCAAAAGTAAATCATAGGTTTCATATGCTCTTTCAGGCTCCTGGTATTGTACTCAACTTGTGGCAGTACTAGGCCATTTCTCATTGTAAGATTGTATTACAAATTACTTTACTAAGATAAACTGTCAGAGAAGTATCTGAGACAATTTAATTAAATTTGCAGTCTACGATAAAACACGGAGATACTTAAGAATGCACAGATGGAATAGTAATCTGACAAGCATCCTAAAATTGACATAATATACTGTACATGCTAATCTCTACAAATGAAGTACGGATACCTTGATACAAGGGTCTTCTAGCTACAGCCTATCATTGTAAACTATGTGCAAAACAATTCATAGCTTTACTCTAGTCAGAAATTCTTATCTCAAACTCCTATTGACATGGACAGGTACTCTGCTCAGAGCCATTCACTTGAGTAGTAATTACGAATCATGATTATTACACTCTTCTGCTTACATTTGTCAGAGATCTTAACAACTAACATACTGCTATGCCCCATTGATGTCTGTTCAATAATCTTGTAAAAGATTGAAGGGTGGTGCCTCAATGCAAGAAATGTTGCTTAGTGTATGATGCGACCCAGCCCGACGAAGGTGTGGTAAACAAATGAAGCTGAATATAGAGCAATGTTACTGAAAGAGGAAATCTAGTCCAGTCAGAACATCAAAAAAATTCAGAAACGAGAAGATATACAAGAAGCTGTTCTGAACAAATTGTTTAAAGATACTGGCATGGGAGGGAGATTAAAAGGGTAGGCAGGCAGTGGCCGAGCCGGGGTATAACATGAAGGTGTGCCAATATTATTTTATTTTTCCTAAATGCGTAATTGTCTTCATTGTGATCTGGAAATAGCCTGGTTTCGAAAGTCCTAATCTTTTCCTACTTGATTTACCTATCTCTTAACATGCCTATTCATTTATATGTACATATACAAGTCATTATACTGTTATTTATTTATTATTGGATATTATTGGTTTAAACTAGTAGATCTCTAGTTACATTAAGTAGATTTTTGTTAGAGCAACAACATTAGTCTAGCTAACTATAACCAAAACGCTTTAACCCCCATTAAACTACAGAATTTTATGTATTATAAAAAGAGAGAGAGGAAAAACCCTCAACATTAAGATTTCAGTCAGATCAGATAATTAAACCCTCAACAGAACCACATCTCTGATTTTGTTCTATTCTATCACCACTAATTACTGAATGACAACGGCTATGTCAGATTTAAAACAGGCATGATCTAAACATTTGGGTAATGAATGTGCTTAAAGCAGGATGTACATACAGTCAACATTTGGGTAATGAATGTGCCTAAAGCAGGTTGTACAGTCTCTAACTCCCAATTTAGACCTTTTTTTAAGGGACAAAAAAGAAAAAAAGCGTGCTTCAAAAAATGTACAATATGCTAGTATAACAACACTCATACATATTGTATTGCATCAAGAAAATTAAACATATATATCTAAACACACATTATGAGAGAGAAGAAATGGTAAAAGAATAGTGGGAAAAAATTGTAAGTATATGCATATAATGCATGTCTGATGTGTAAAGTTAATTAAGCATACTTACATGCACCAAGTCACCAACAGCCGCGAGGTTGCACTGCAAATCTGACCGTTGGTCCAAAAACAGCCAAAAGCTGTCCACTCAGCAGCTGTTTATAAGCAAAATAAGGGACAGTTATAATTTTCACTCAAACCTTAGAAACTACTAATATCTTAGTTGGTTTTAGTTTACTGCCTCATTATTCAAACAAAAATTAAGTACGGTCATTATAAAAGATACGGGAATTCATCGAGCATACCTTGAAGAGTAAATATTTTTATGTCAAAAAGTAAAAGTACAAAAAAATAGAACATACAATTTTAAACTTCAGAAGAGACAACCTTTCTCTAAGTCGACATCCTCAAATACAATTATTGGACTTTTGCCACCAAGCTCCAGTGTCACAGGCTGCGGAAAGAAAAACAAATCAGTATGACAATGAAGACTCCTTTGATCGATTATACCTATTTCATGAACAGTTCCCCTGACACACCTTTACTTGCTGTGCTGCAGCAGTCATGATCTTACTTCCTGTAGCAGTACTTCCAGTAAATGCAATCTGTACATAAACAAAACAATTCAAGCTATTAAAACTTTAAGCTCCAGAAAAGCATGGTAAATGAGCATAGACAAGAGTATGTACTTGCAATCACAAAAGCAAACAGCCTAACCTTGTCGACACGAGGATGAGATGCCAGCGGAGCTCCGGCTTCTGAGCCTAAACCAGTAACAATATTAAGAATGCCAGGAGGAAGCCCAACATCTTTACACACTTCCCCCAACTCCAAACAGGTACTGAAAATGAATATTCAAACATTAGTAACAAGATATATATAGCGTTAGATATGGAAAAGCAAAAAAGTACATATTATATATAGCCCTTACAGGAACGCCAATTCAGAGGGCTTAAGTATTGCAGCACAGCCAGCCGCCAAAGCAGGAACAACTTTCCATGTAGCCATCAGCATAGGGTAATTCCTTATGGCATTAATGATATGTAATCACATGTTAAAATTAGATGTAGTGTCAGGAACTGACCATGGCCTGGCAGGCTGTTAGAATCAGTAGTAATTATGTCAGGATTAGATTAATTATGCTGTCATAATAGTGTTGTTTGGTGTGTGCTGTGTGTGCTGTGTGGTGTGCTGTGTGGGGTGTGTTTTGTGGTGTGTGTGTGCTGTCATAGTAGTGTGCATTAGTGGGATAGTTGGTGTGAATTAGTTTAGTGTTGTGAGCTGTTTTATTCTGTTGTTTGCTGCCTATAAATGCAGTTGTTTGAGGTGCTGTTTGATATGATTGAATTAATATGAAAACTGGAACTTTGTTCCAAATCCCTCTTCCTTCTCTCTAGGGTTTTCTCTCTCTAACAACCCTTTCTTTTTCTTACAAGTTCCTCTAATAACTTGTTGCTGTCTATTCTCACCTCCCTTTCTACCTTTCTATCTCTGAAATCTATCTGTTTCTCAGCTCTAATCAGCTGCACTCTATCTCTCTGCTGCCTATCTTCTACTTTCTGCACTTATATAACTGAAAAACCCCAAAAATAGCATCAAAACAGGTTCAGGAACTGAGCAGTTCCTGACAATTGGTATCAGAGCTTCTCTAATCGATCAACTACTGCTTCCTCCTTGCTGTTATCTGTGGTTGAGATTCTGAGTAGTGTATGCTTTGGTGGAGGTATTAATAGTGTGTAGTCAAGGTGTTTGTGAATTGTGTAACTGGTGTGAAGTATCTGAAGGTTGTGCTGAGTAGTTGAAGGTGTATTAAGACAATGGAGGCCAGGAATGTTAGGGAGTTCAATGAAATGGTAGAAGAAGTGCAGCAACAGTTCATATGTTATAAGGAGAAGGCAGATAAAAAGTTTCAGAAAATTGAAGATTTGTTAGCATTAGCTACACGCAAGATGGAGATACTAACAAAGCTGAAAATGCTTAAAAAGAAGAGAAATCAGAATCCTTTTGCAAAGACACTTGCAATTGAAAACAGAAAAGAGGACTCTCTGCATCATTTGAGACTTCAACTTCCTGAGTTAGAAGGACCAGAAATTTCTGAATGTTTACAAGATTGTGAGCACCAGGAGGATGATTTTGGCATAGGTTATAAGACAGGGGAATGGCCAAACCTTGAAGAGGAAGCAAATGAAAATGCTGCTTGTACAGGGGAACCTATCTATGATGAAGAACAAGGTGAGGGCCAGGATTTCTGCTGGCCAGAACAGAAGTTCATCTTAGAAGCACTAAACGGAAGTAGTTCAAACTCATCTGAACTCTTAAAATCTGAAATCTTCACCACTGAAAGACCAGAAGCTAATGAGGATTTATCATACACGCAAGCAATACAAGACAGGAATACCCCCAGTCCATTACAGAAGATAAAACCAATCCAGTTAAGAGAAATATTTTCAATTATCCCTGCCAGAATAGAGACTTTTGAGGCTTTCCTAAGCAGAAGAATTG
The DNA here is from genome assembly GCA_036435485.1 of Saposhnikovia divaricata. Lineage (NCBI taxonomy): Eukaryota > Viridiplantae > Streptophyta > Magnoliopsida > Apiales > Apiaceae > Saposhnikovia > Saposhnikovia divaricata. The sequence goes on along the minus strand of CM071594.1, from coordinate 245,063,730 downwards.
TCAAAGATTTTCTAACAACTGAGATTCCTCATAACTTGAGTATGGCATCCAGCAAATTTGGTAAGAAAAATGTGATGATTGTCTTTGATCCAGGTGGTTATGAGTCAGCAGATGCATTTAAAATGGTTAAAGAGATGTTGGGGCTGGATGAGAAACTAGTTGAAGTGGCAATAATAATTCCAACTTGTGATCGACTTGAGCAATTGCAAGATCAGGACATTCAAAAAGTTTGTGAAAGGACCGACAGGTTTGACAAAATTATAAGTAAGGTTAATCAACAGTATGTTGATTCTATGAGAACTTTGATGACTGTACTACCCTTTCAGTACAAATCAATGGTGCTGGAACAAGGCAGGCCTGAAATTGACAACTCAACAAGATCTGAATACCATGAAGTGTCAAGGATCAAGGTTACAATCCATATCTTTGATCCAGGAGGAGATCAATATACATCCTACAAGGTGGAAACTGTGATGCAGACTGCACTACTACACAAGTATCCATACTTGGCATTTGAACAAGGTAGAAGGAACATTCATGAGGACATGAATGATTTTAAGGGGGAAGGTTTGTCAGGAACTGACCATGGCCTGGCAGGCTGTTAGAATCAGTAGTAATTATGTCAGGATTAGATTAATTATGCTGTCATAATAGTGTTGTTTGGTGTGTGCTGTGTGTGCTGTGTGGTGTGCTGTGTGGGGTGTGTTTTGTGGTGTGTGTGTGCTGTCATAGTAGTGTGCATTAGTGGGATAGTTGGTGTGAATTAGTTTAGTGTTGTGAGCTGTTTTATTCTGTTGTTTGCTGCCTATAAATGCAGTTGTTTGAGGTGCTGTTTGATATGATTGAATTAATATGAGAACTGGAACTTTGTTCCAAATCCCTCTTCCTTCTCTCTAGGGTTTTCTCTCTCTAACAACCCTTTCTTTTTCTTACAAGTTCCTCTAATAACTTGTTGCTGTCTATTCTCACCTCCCTTTCTACCTTTCTATCTCTGAAATCTATCTGTTTCTCAGCTCTAATCAGCTGCACTCTATCTCTCTGCTGCCTATCTTCTACTTTCTGCACTTATATAACTGAAAAACCCCAAAAATAGCATCAAAACAGGTTCAGGAACTGAGCAGTTCCTGACATGTAGTCTATGATATTTGCTTAAAATTCTTTAAACAAAACAATAGATACAAATATATTACTTCTGTAAACCATTAACATGATAATGCAGACAGCTTTCATCCTTAACTCAAGCTCAGGCCTGGCAAGATGGTTTATATACCATCGACATGAACCAATTATCCCTTACCTGGGTTGCTTATCCATTACCCCTCTAAATGGTTTTGTAAGCCAACCCAGATGATATAAAGAAGGACATGGGCTGATATGCGTAAATAAAAACAAGGGGTGATATAGCTGCTGCACCAAACTTATATCATTGCATAGTAACATAAGCATTCTACAAAGTGCACCCATATATAGTGCAAGACAATGTTTTATAATATATTACATTACTGATAAAAGCGGGACTTCTCCAAAACATAATATTTTTTTTGAACAATGAACAATGGGGGAATCTGACTTTTCAAACATGTCTTTCAATAGCAAATATATAATAGAAGAATTGCATCCTAATATTAGTGATACACAATCAACATATAATATGCGGGCTGATTATTCATGTTTTTTAACAGTGCATCCTTATTATACCTACCAATTCCCTTACGAACTTTACGTGATGAGAAAAGTGTGTGTATGTGTGTGCGCGCACGCGTGTGTTGATATCTCTTTCTTATTCAAAGAACACAGCACAGTGCAAATGGAGTATAGAATGAAATATGAGAAAATAGTGACCGTTGGTACTATTATGACATCACATACCATGGAGTAATTAAACCAACAACACCGATTGGTTCCTTTAGGGTATAACACTTCAATGTTTCCATTGGGAGAGATATAGGGGACTTCTGTTTTCGCAAGATCTGCGTTGTACTCGAAACATGCAGCAACATCATCCTGAATGACATAAACGATCATAATAAGCAATCCAGCTTATGCCGTATATATAGTAAATGAGACATCATACAGACTTACAATATCCCAAGCTGCTTCATCAAGTGGTTTCCCACTATCTAAAGACTCAAGTTTTGCGAGTTCCGTTTTCCTCTCTGTTATCTACATGCAGTTAAAACAAGTACTCAGAATTTGACCAAAAAACAAATCAAGAAAGTCTCATGGAGAGGCAGTGCCAGAGTCAATCCTCTAAACTACAAATTCTGATGTAAATATATGTTCTGTGAATCCTGATACATAAAGCAAAGCCAATCCCCACAACCAAACATCAAAAGGCTGATTTTAATACTATGAGGCATGAGCCACAATATTAATAAGATCTTGAACTGGACAAGTCTCTTTTAGGTAATGCTTCTCCGTAAGTACAGAATGTTAACCAAGCAATCAAGTGCTTGAATTTGTACACTCAAGATCTTTAGCATGCTCTCCCCCATTCGAACTCACACAAGGAAATTAATTTAACAAGACCAAAACATACTAACCCTATTAAAGCTTAAGCTTCACCAATCACCCATATGAAATTAATGAAGTAGGATTCCGATAATGCTATGATATCAAGGGAAGCAAATACCTTACCAGCAATAGCCCGCAAGTACTTAGCACGATGTGCACCAGTGGCAGACGCCCAATCCTTGCCCTTATTCCTAGAAAGGGCTTTTCGAGCAGCTTCAACAGCAATATCCACATCTTCCGATGTAGCTGCCGGTATATCCCCTAAATTAAGTTATCAAACATAGATCAGAATCACAATCACAAACACTAAATCTAATCTTTATTCAATAAGAACTTAATTAGTATCAGTAATCATCAGTTGCAACTAGGATTTTAACCTAAGATATCAATTTTATTGCGGCATGGTAACACATACGGATCGTTTCTGTAAATGTGGGTGTTGGAGGAGAGGGGGAAGTGAAGGAATGGGGTAGTTGGTTGCGACCACCGCCGCGGAGGGTGGCAGGTCAGACGCAGAGCAAGTGGCTCAGGGAAGAGGACGATGCCACGTGGGAAACACGGATTGGTAGGGAGAGCAACTACCAGCAAGATTGGGGGGAAAGCTTTTCAAAAAAAGGCAAGTGAGTGATTATAGGGAGTTGGTGCAGAGAGAATCAAGGAATGACAGTAACAACAAGAGTCTATCACATACAGCTAATTTTAAGGGATTCAATACTACTTCAAATATGCTTTTCGGAATAAATGATGATGATAATATTGGATTACAAATTGAGGAGCGAAAAACAAGGAGAAGTGAGATAGTGGAAGTGGGCCAGCAAGATATTGTAATGGGCCATCAACCTGAAGGGTCTAAGACTATTTACAATCAAATAGGACCTGTTATATCCAATGAGAATTTGACGGCAACTACCAAGAATGCAGCGGCTGAGCTTGCTATGCAAGCCAGCGGATCACAATGAATCTATTAGGATGGAGAGAATCTATTAGGATGGAGAGGGATGGGCAACCCTCGTGCAGTTCGTGTGTTAAAAGAGATTTTAAAATCTCGAAAGCCCGACCTTTTATTTTTATCAAAAATTCTTGTAGGAAGAAATAAGATTGAAACGTTGGCTTCGAAGCTTGGTTTTGTCAATTTTTTTGCAGTAGATAGACAAGGAAGAGGTGGTGGACCTGGACGCATAATATGCAATGTACTGTATTTGATTCTTCCCTTAACCACATCGACATTCATGTCAAGGAAGGGAGTAATGTTTCTTGGTGGTTGACATGCTTCTATAGTTTTCCAGAACGTGAGAGAAGACAAGATTCTTGGGATTTTCTTCGTCTGTTAGCATCAAGATCTCAGTTTCCATGGTGCATTTTTGGGGACTTCAATGACCTGTTGTACAGCTCTGATAAAAAAGGAAGGCATCCTCACCCACAAAGGCTAATGGATGGATTCAAAAGAGCAATTGAAGACTGTGCTCTGTTTGAAGTTGAGCTAAGGGTGGAGACTATACGTGGGAGAAAAGCAAAGGAACAACTGACTGGGATAGAGAAAGACTGGACAGAGCTTTTGCTACAGATTCATGGTGGCATATTTTTCCTGTGTACGTTAACTTTCTTTCATGCAACAACGTCTGATCATGAGCCAATTTTGTTGAAGATGGTAAACACTGAGATCTCAAAAAAACAATTCCATTTTAACTTTGAAAATACTTGGTTAAAGGAGGAAAATTTTCTTAATGATGTGTCCAATTATTGGCAAAGTCTTCCAGCAGTTCATCTTCTCCCTAAATTGATTTTTGTTTCTTCTTATATGGCTAAATGGGATCGTGTATTTTTCCATAAGTTTAGAGAGAAAGTTATTAAGTAAAAGGAGATCATTGAAGTGCTCAAGCATAGAGAAGATGATTATGGAGTCCAAATATATTTTGAGAAGGAAAAATTTAACGAGATTTTGTTCCATGAAGAGCTTTATTGGAAACAAATAGTGAAGACATTTTGGCTTGCTCAAGGTGATATAAATTCAAAAAAATTTCATGCCACTGCTTCCAGTAGGAAGAAAGCAAATCATATATCTGCATTAAAGGCAACTGATGGAACGATGGTCTCAAATCACATGGAGATGTGCAATATTCTTAAAGATTACTACATTAGTATATTTGCTGGGAACGAAAGAACAGATAACTATCCTCAAACTGGTAATGAAAGTGTTATAATAAGGGCTCAAAATGATATGCTAACGGCCAATTTGACCTTTAATGAGTTTACGGAGGCAGTAAAAAGTATGCACCCTGATAAAGCAAGTGGGCCAGACGGCTTAAACCCTGCATTTTTTCAACATTTTTGGAAGCTGATTGGTGTGGAGGTCTTCAAGTGCTGCCAGGATTGGTTGACATAATGCAAATTTTCTACCTTTGTAAATGATACTACTCTAGTATTAACACCCAAGAAAGAAAAGGTGGAGGAAGTTACGGATCTGCGACCCATTGCTTTATGTAACGTTCTGTATAAGGTTCTTTCAAAGGTGCTAGCCAACAGATTAAGGAAGATTTTACCAGGAATAATCTCTGAAGAACAGTCAGCTTTCATCCCATGTCGTAATATTACAGATAATGTAATGGTAGCTTTTGAGTTGTTGCACTATATGAAAAGAAAAAGTGGAGGCCAGGAAGGGGAAGTAGCCTAAAATCTTGATATCAGTAAGGTATACGATCGTGTAAATTGGAATTATTTGCGGAATATAATGGTGGTTATGGGTTTTTCTGGAAAATGGATCAATTGGATGATGCTTTGCGTTAAAACGGTATCTTACTCAATTTCTTTCCAAGGCTCCACTATTGGTCCTATTATTCCTAAACGAGGTCTTCGTCAAGGGGACCCGTTATCACCATATTTATTTCTATTCGGCTTTGAAATCAGCAGCTCATGAAGGAAAAATTAATGGATGTCGTATTAGTCGAGTAGCCCCTTCGATCACTCATCTCTTATTCACTGATGATAGTTTTTTATTCTTTAAAGCTACATTAGCTGAAGCAAATTCAGTTAAAGAGGTGCTTAATTTGTATGAGGCATTCTCCGGACAGGCTGTTAATTTTTAGAAGTCTGCCATTTTTTTCAGTTCGAATGTCCGCACAGACAAGCAACTGGAGATAAAGCAAATTCTGGGTGTTCATAGTGATATTGGAGTAGCAAGTACCTGGGTCTTCCATCCCTCATTGGTCGCTCTAAAAAATTAGTGTTTAAGTACTTAAAGGACAGGGTTTTTTAGAAAATTCAAGGCTGGACTGCTAAGTTATTATCTCGAGCGGGAAAGGTGGTAATGGTTAAAAATGTGGCTCAAACCATCCCTACATATACAATGTCATGTTTTTTGATTCCGAATTGAAGACTCTGTGCCAGGAAATTGAAAGAATGATGAACGCGTTTCGGTGGAAATCTAGCTCTAATAACAGCAAAGGAATTAATTGGCAAGCCTGGAACAAGATGAGTATGTCCAAGAATAGAGGGGGGCTTGGTTTTCGAGATCTCCATGGATTTAATCTGGCTCTTTAGGAAAGCAATGCTGGAACTTAATTAGTAAACCTCAATCTTTGGTTTCGAGAGTTCTCAAAGCATGTTATTATCCGGATTGTAATCTACTCCAAGCTTGCAGGTCAAGGGGTTCTAGTAATATATGGTTAGGCCTCTGGGAAGCAAAGGAAGAAATTATAAAGGGGATAAGATGGGTTCTTGGTGATGGCAAAACGATTGATATCAATACTGATAGATGGCTGAGATCCAATGATGGTTTTTTTGTTGATCAAACAACTAGTACAACAGCTAACTCTAAGGTCTGTGAATTCTTTACAAAAAACTGTAAGAATTGGGATGAGGACAAAATCAGATTGCACTTTAGTAATGAAGATGTAGATGCAATTCTCAGCACTCGTATTCTGAAAGTGTGTACTAATGACACGATTGTCTGGACCCATTCGTCTGATGGGTACTACACGGTGAAAACGGGGTACCAGCAATGGCATAAGAACCATATTGGTGATCAAGATTTGTAGCAGTCTAAAGGCTGGAGTAGGATTTGGACACTTCAAGTTCCTCACAAAATTAAGATCTTTTTATGGAGATTATACTACAATAACATCCCAGTTCGTAACTAATTAAGAGGAAAGGGTGTTAATGTTCCAATCACTTGTACTATGTGTGTTGGAGATATAGAACACCTTGTGTATCTGTTCTTCGACTGTCAATTTGCTCAATAGTGTTGGAGCCAAGTGAGGTTGATGTATGATATGAGTATGGTAGAGAGTGCATCAGATTGGTTTCTTGACAGGTTATGCAATAAAACGGACAACAACATGATCAAGATTGTAGCAGTTCTATGGGGAATGTGGTTTGCTAGAAACAAAAACATTTTTGAGAGTAAAAAAATGTCTCCAAAAGCCGTGATGGACTGGAGTATGAATCAAATCTCAGAGTGGAGGGTGGTGAATAGAAGAACTACAGTGGCAACAGGTATGAACTCAAGACTAATGTAGCAGAACAATAAATGGAAGCGGCCAGCTCTGGGAACTTTCAAAATAAATGTTGATGCTACTGTAAAAGAAGGAGAAAATGAGTTTGCAGTAGGAATGGTTCTTAGAGATGATCGAGGAAATTTCTTGTCTAGAAAAACCATGAAGTTCGCAGGTTATGTGCATGTTCTAGAGGCTGAGATGGTGGGCGTTGCAGAAGTTCTCTCATGGCTACATGATCTACCAGTTGCTAAAGTCGTAGTCGAAAGCGATTCATTGTTGAGCGTCAAGGCAGTAAATAATGAATATGTCAACTATTTAGAGTTAGGAGATCTGGTTCAATATTGTAAGTCTCTGATTTGTAGTCGTGGTAATGTGTCGATTAGCTATGTTAGAAAGCGAGCGAATAAGGTAGCACACAAATTGGCTAAAATTCCTTGTGAGCTTAATAGCTTCATGTTTCATTCGTCTCCTCCATACTTCTTGTTGGAGACAATCTTGTAGGATGCTTTGATTTAATGAGAATATCCTTTTATTAAAAAAAGAATAAAACAGTGCAATAGAAGCTCAAATTTCTAAAACTTCGATAATATGTAAAGAGAGAGAGAGAGAGAGTACCAATGATCTGTTCAGTAGCGGGATTGATGATAGAAATACGTTTATTGCCAAAAGGAAATATCCAATCTCCATCAATGAAGAGTTGTCGAACTGGAATATTTATTGCTGCTGCCATATTCAATCTCTCTGGATGACTCCTTTCAATCAGTTTTCTAGTTTTCTTCTTGTTTTTTGTTGTCTATCTTGTGATCACTACACTGATACTACATGTATCTTCGAGATCATATATGATATGGTACTTAAAATTAGTATTCTATTGTAACACGGAATTATGTTACTATTATTACTCTATACTAGCTTATAGCCCGTGCTTTTACACGGGTTACTTTTAATTTTTTTTTCAATTTATTTATAATTTAGTACTCCCTCTGTCCCATGTAATACTTTACATTTGCGGACCAATTTCCGGCACGGATTTTAAGGTGCATTTTAAGGATAGTTCTATAACTTATTTTTTATATTTTCTTTTTTTGTATAAAAATAGAACAATCCTATTTTTATACAAAAAAAGAAAATATCAAAAATAAGTTATAGAACTATCCTTAAAATGCACCTTAAAATGCGTGTCAGATACACAGTTTTTTATGTAAAGAAATGGGTGGGACGGAGGGAGTATATATAATATTATAAAAATTATTTTTAATATGTTGGGAGAATTCAAATTTTAGATCTTTGTATATAAATAATTTTTATTATTAAATTTAAATTAATATGCTGTTGGTGAGAATCGAATCTTCAACCTTTCTATATAACAAAATCTAGTATTAATTTTATATTAAAATGTTGTTGGCGGGATTCGAATCTTAGACCTCCAACTTTTAGTATTTTTATATCAAACGGTCATGATCTATTTGAGTTGAAGATTTAACGATTGTGAATGGGGGATAACCAAAAATGAGGAACCAAAATAGGGGGTAACCAAACTACAAGTTATATCCCCTTTTGCTTATTATAGTGGTATAGATATTGTACTAACACCGAAATATTGTAACACAAAAATATGGTCCGCATGGGAAAACAATATCAGCACGGCTTCCAACATTTATTTTAAGGACTCCATTAGATTTTGTATTTATTCTATGTCGGTAATATAGACAATTTTCAGTCTAGTTATTTTGTATTTATTCTATGTCGGTTCAGTCTAGTTATTTTGTTTTCATTCTATGTAGGTAATATAGACAATTTTCAGTCTAGTTTTTTCTTCCATATCTAATTATATTAATTTTAAGTAAAGTTGCATATATACGGAAATAAGAGAGGGTTAAATGAAATACTTTAAGCAAAAGAATTCTTTTTTGCTTAGCAAAAAAAAAGATTACTTTTCTTTTTTTTTTGAAGGTTAAAACATTCATTAATAATAAGGTGCATCTTGTTGGGTGGTGTCAATCCAAGTACCACATCGAGTAGATAAATGAAAGTTCTCTTAACTTTGACTATACCACCTGTAGAAGCTATACCTAACTTGTTTCACAACCAGTCTTTCTCCAGAATTTAACCGAACACCTTGTGTGCACCACACAAGACACAAACCAGAAACACCCTCGGAGTTTTACCACCCAAATCTAATTTTGGCTTTTATATGAATTACTGGGTCCCAAATAAGGGACAACTATTGACACAGCGGAATAATACCCCCAAAGATAAGACTTATGTAGAACTCACATTGTTGACGGAGGAATTTGGTAACAACAAAGTTTGAGGTTCGTCGCTAGAATCAAGATCTATGACGTTGGTTCTTAGCCGAAAAAGTCGCCGGAATGTGGTGACTGTGATGAATTGGGGGCTGAGATTGAGAGGGTTTTTGGTGGTGGCTCGTAGAGCTCTTCGCTTCCATCCCCCCCAATGTGCCTACGTACCCCTATATTTATAGGGGATCAAGCCCACGTAGTTCTTGGAGTGCAAGAAACCAAATTGGGCTTGGATTGACGGTCCAGCATCCGGAATGTTCCACTATGAGGCCCATCCACAAAGGCCCAAGGCCCATCCATGATCTCAAGACTTCACGGATAAGGAAACTTCCCCCGTTGAGGACTACTCCTTTGCGCTACCAGCTATTTCCCGATTTCAAGGATGTAGGTATAGCCATGGTTTACCCCAAGTGTGGAGCGCATCCTTGTCCCCCGAATGAAAAGCACTGAAGGTAGTGTTTTTCGTAGTTCGTTCACAGGGAAGGACTATCAATATTGATTTCGAGTAGATTATCTCTTACAATCTAGAAGTGTGTAAATGGGGGGTGTTGAGTTTGGTTAAGGTGTTTTATCAAACACCTTGCATACAATAACTAAATTGCTACAAAAATACAACTAAGTTAATGGCAACTATCCAAATTTACCAACACAACACAATGAGTGAATTAGCAAGATATAGGGATATTCGACCCAAGGATAATGGCAACTCAAGCACTTCAACCCAACAACAAGCAAATATATCCAACTCTACCTAACCAAGATAATTGGTGAAGCACACAATCACTTATTTCTCTTCTATTATAAACACTAATTTAGTGAAGCACATAAATTAGTTCTCTTGATACTAGCAACCAATAGTGAAGCACTACCAATTTAACCAAATCAAGGAATCAATCAAAGAGAGGTTAGGACAAACCCAAGGATGAGAAGCTCAACATAGGTATTTGCATTTAAACCTTGAGAATTTAGGTACACTAAACTTGTGCTACTATAATGATTATTAATGAATGTACTAACAATTACGGATTAGCACAAACAATTAGCAATTGATATTACAAGAAGAGCAAATTGAAGCAACTTATAATTCTCCAAGCAAAATCATAAACAATACAACTCAAGAATTCAAGATAGAGTGAAATAGATCTTACTTAATTTGAAGTGGGTTTAGTACAAGAATTCCTCCTTGAGCCAAATATATGGAGTTAGTTACTCATAATCAATGCTAGATTATGAGTAATTGATGTTTTTCTATCTACTTGACTAACCCTAATTTTATCCTTGAAGAGCTAAAATGAAGATGAAGAAGTTAGATGTGTTAGAAGTTATGTGTTATGTCATGAGCCTTCTCATTTAATACACAACAGGTTCTGTACGGCCTGCTGAACGGCCATACAGCTGCCCTTACAGAAATCTGCTCCTTTGAACGGCCTGTCGAACGGCCGTACAGTAGCCCGTACGAGATAAAATCTTCAAGATAATACATTAAACACCTCCCGACATCGCGAGCTTTCATCTTCTAACTTCCCTCTTGAATAATCTTTGCTTTCATGCCTGAAATAAGCCATCTTTTCAACAATTAAGCATGAGGCACTGAAAGATGAAAAACATAATTAATATCGATAAAACTACATTCAAAACGAACAAAAATGCAAGAGAATAAAAGACAAAACGTGTATAAAATACACATTATCAAGCACCCACCAGATAGCAGGACAAATGATGCAGAGCTTTTGGATGCAAAGTGCAGGATTACCCCGAAGTTCCTCAATGAGGGTGCGCCCATTGATAACAGGAACAGAGCTCCAAAGCACACACCAAGAATTTACCCATCTTCCCCAGTGAGGGCGCGCCCACTAAATACAGGAAGGAGCCTTCATATCTAGAAATATTCCTAGAGGCCTTCTACAACGGACATCCCCCTCCTGGTATACCCCAGGATGGAATTCTTCAATCAACCTGTAAAAATTGACTAACAAAGAACCTTTGACAAATTCCTTCAATCACAGAGGATGCATCCTTAGAAGAGGACTAGCCCTTAGAGAGGGCTAATAATAGAGGGCTAGTCCTTAGCGAGGTCTAGTCCTTAGAGAGGGCTAGTCCTTAGTTTCTTCAATATCCTTCAAAGCCACAATAACATATTATCCCCAGACAAACCTTTAGAGGCCTTCATTAAAATATCTCACGGACTTCCCTATTCGAGGGCGCGTCCTTAGACTGAGGATGCGTCCTGAGTGGGACGATCTTCATATGACATCTTCAGATAGGGATCTTCAAATATATTATCAAATCAGCATAATCTTGTAAGTGTATCTTCCTTCAATTACGGAGGACTAGTCCTTAATAGAGGGCTAGTCCTTAGTAGAGGACTAATCCTTAGGAGAGGACTAGTCCTTTTCCTCTTCAACTCCTTCAAAATCCTAACTGATCCTAATTGACCTCTAATTGTACCCATAACCGATCCGGATCCATTTCGGAATACCAATGTCAAATTTTGGCTATAACAATTACCCCCCAATTCCATGTAACATCAGAGATGAAGAATGTAATTTTCAATCTTCAACAATACCAAAATTTTTTTTGTAGCTTTTCTTCTCCAGGGCGTGCCTTTGCGTTTCTTTTCTTCCATTGTACCACACGGAGGGCGCGTCCTTTAATTCCTTGATTATACATCTTTGACAACTCTAATGTTTAAAGAGGAATGACACCAATGCACCATACCTCTAAGCTTACATGAGCTAACTCGGCGTAAGAAACAAGAAGTATTATGCACGGAAGCGTGTATAACTATTATACGACAATAAAAAAACCATAAAATATACATACGATTCATGAAAAAGGTTTGGATACGTAATCTAACCTTTAAAATTGATCGATTATGATGGCAAAGAACTCTATGCAGTTGTTCCTCAATGTGTGAAGCACTCCACGGTATCCACCAAGGGCTTGATTCGATGGAGGGAGGAAGAAGGCCGAGAGAGAATTAGGGCTGCCTCTGAAACTTACGTTAAAAGGATTAATGCTAATAGGGTTTATAACAATGTATTTATAGGCAAAATCTCAGCTGAATTTTTCCTATAATTATTAACCCTATAAATTAATTAATCACATTAATCAATTTATTAATAATTAAAACTCTTTTAATCATTAATTCTTTTTCTAAACTCTTTAGAAAATAATTCTCTCACTTGATTTAATTTTTTAAATTTAATCTTTAATTAATAATATTAAGAATTCATCTTAATTAATTTATAATCAATTAAATCTTATTTAATCAACTATAAAATTGCTAATAAATTATTTATTTCACAAATAAATAATTACTAGCCATTATTAATTAATTCCTCCACCAATAAATCAGTCTCTTTTATTGTGTGACCCTGTAGGTTCAATATTAAGCCGGTAGTAGAAATAAATAATAATAAAACTATTTTATTATCATTTATATGAATTATTCTAATTCATTAAATATAATTAATTAAATAATTAATCATATTTATTCTAACACCAAATGAATCAGGTCTTTATTCATTGACAGCTCCCACTATTTTATCTAAGTTATACAACCCTCTAAATGTATAACTAAGTATTCACAATGCTAGTGAGAATAAGGATCCTACTTTCCACCACATCACCTCGGCTATGGCATGAAACGCAATGCAATAGGCAGACAACTCTTGTCAACTACATCTCATGTTATTCCTTATAATCTTTTAGCCTCTTGAATTATTGAGTCTCGGCTGTGGCACGACTCACTCAATATTCTAAGTCAAGTTAAAACCAACATCTTGTACAATTAAATTAGAATTTCAATAGCCCACGGCTGTAGTACGTAACGACCATTAGATCCCAATTAATTATACACATCGTATGTGATAGACAAGCATCTCTTATACTCAAACAAAACCCTCGGCTGTAGCACGAAACGATAGTGTAAATATAAGGACTCTACTTTCTATTATGTTGGAAGGCTATGACCGACACATTCCCGTTGTGCCATTGACCAATAACTACTTGATATTACTTGAAATACAATAATGTATCAATGGAAAATTCCCAGGTGGTCGGAGCGGTCACATCGGTCCCGCTTAATACCCAACGGCCTAGACAGAATTTTCCATCTTCAACATCAAAAATCATTTCATTCTATGTTTCATAAACATAAGAATCTCACGATTGTGTACATAATATTTATATAAAACTTGTGAAATAATTTCACAAATCCTAAATCGTTTAAACTACGCCTTATGTCAATTATGTTCACCTAAATCTATCATCGCATGGTAAACATACGCATATATCACATATATAAATATAAAGGAACATAAAGGTAGGCATGGTGTGACATATAACACAATTACATACATCTCTATGTATTTTGGATTGCATTAAAAATAGTTAAATAGTTAAAAACATGCTTTAATACACTTTCGGGGTAATAAACAGTTCAAAACTATTTTTATAAAAATATTTCATCACAACATCAGATCCGTCTCGAAAAAACAAATTCAACGGTATATTGCACGCCCTAAATGGAGCTTCCAAGCTCCCGAAAAAACCCAAAGAAGAAAACACTATCCTTGTCACGCATGTCATGTACGCGTAACAGGCTTGAAAACAATTTTTAGCAGTGTAACACATTTACTGAATGCGTTATATCCCTGTCACGCATTGCCAGAATATGTTACAGGCTTAAACTCGTTTTTAAACATATAACGCATACCTAGCATGCGTTACGCATTGCCAGAATATGTTACAGGCTTAAACTCGTTTTTAAACATATAACGCATACCTAGCATGCGTTACATCAGATGTATATTAATAATATGAATATAATTAAGAACAATTTTCAAAACCAGCCAAATATCAAATCAAAATTTATTTCAAATTAATTCATAATTAAATCAAAATAAACTTGTAAAATCCGTAATAAATTCATACATCATACAAAAATTCTGAAAAATAACAGATGAATTTATATGAATAAAAACCTGCTCTGATACCAATGAAGGTGTTTATGGCACAACGGAAGCGTGTATAACTATTATACGACAATAAAAAACCATAAGATATACATACGATTCATGAGAAAGGTTTGGATTCGTAATCTAACCTTTAAAATTGATCGATTATGATGACAAAGAACTCTTAGTAGTTGCTCCTCGGTGTGTGAAGCACTCCACGGTATCCACCAAGAGCTTTATTCGATGGAGGGAGGAAGAAGGACGAGAGAGAATTAGGGTTGCCTCTGAAACTTACGTTAAAAGGGTTGAGGCTAATAGGGTTTATAACAGTGTATTAATAGGCAAAATCTCAACTGAATTTTTCCTATAATTATTAACCAAATAAATTAATTAATCTCATTAATCAATTTATTAATAATTAAAACTCTTTTAATCATTAATTCTTTTCTAAACTCTTTAGAAAATAATTCTCTCACTTGATTAATTTCTTAAATTAAATCCTTAATTAATAATATTAAGAATTCATCTTAATTAATTTATAATCAATTAAATCTTATTTAATCAACTATAAAATTGTAATAAATTATTTATTTCAAAAATAAATAATTACTAGCCATTATTAATTAATTCCTCCACCAATAAATCAGTCTCTTTTATTGTGTGACCCTGTAGGTTCAATATTAAGCCGGTAGTAGAAATAAATAATAATAAAACTATTTTATTATCATTTATATGAATTATTCTAATTCATTAAATATAATTAATTAAATAATTAGTCATATTTATTCTACATCGTGAGGTATACTTCTCAGCATATCGCGACTATCTGGATAATATGAATTCACTGCTTAGAATAACTAGAACATAGTCAGTGAATGGTTACCGTACAAACAATTCCTTCTACCCTACAATGTCCCGATTAAATACAAGGCATGGAACTTGTGTCAAGCCTATCTAATTTAATCATATGATTTCCTATTTATTATGCTTAGTTCCTATTAATGCAAATTAGAACTTCTTTCTAATTTCATTCACTCTGGTCAGAGATTCCTGAACTAGCATAAGTGAAATAACATAGGACTTTCTCTTCTTTCACTGGAAGGGGCAGATCCTCTATTGATCAATCATTATCTTCGTGTACAAATTCCTATGCCCAGAAGAGCCCTTATTATTGTCCCTAGAGACTAAGAACTAAACCAGTATAGTTCAATGTACACAAGATGACTATGATTACCACAAGTGTAAGGACACTTGTACAACCATCACTATATAAACAACTACTGACACATGAGTGAACTCCATTAGTTATTCAACTATTCGAGTCATGTTCAGTGAACTTATTCTCTAATAATCACCTACATATTAGCTATAGTGTCATCACACAAATGTCTATGAGAACAGATATCCTTCATATTGAAGCAAGCATAGTATGTAATAGATAAAGTCCGTAACAAAAACAAACAAGTCTTTTATTAATATAAATGAAATTAAATAGATTACATAAAAGTTCTTCTTAACTCAACATACATGATTGGTTTAGGACACTTTCACTTTCAAATTTAACACACCAACACAAGTCTGTATCCTTCGTATATATGTTTTCTAATAAGCAGGCCCCACTCCATTTACATGCATAATTGTTTTCACTTTTATTTTTTTATCATACATACATATATTAATTTAGCATGGAGGATATGGTGACTTAATAATGGGCCTGCAAGATATCAAGTGGAGTTAAATGAATTTTGGCACATCCTCAATCTCTGCATGTGAAATAAAAAAGCAAAGTCACTATCTTGTCTTGAGCTCATTCAATTTTTAACGAGACGCGCCCTTTTCCTACTGTGGTAACATCAACCACAATAACATATTTTACAAATACCTCCGCTCTTCCTTTGAGCCAATCTAAAACTTTCATCTTCACCCATCATTTTTATTTGTTTGAGAAAAGGACGCGCCTTTTACTTTTTTGTAAACCCAAGCGTCCGTCTCATTTTACCTTCGAAAACACAAATTGTCATCTTCTGTTGAGCACGACATCCATATCTATATTTTTCAACATGAAATGACCCCAACACTTTTTCTACTACACGAAGGGGATCCTACAAGAATATGGGGGCCTCTTTTTTACACCGTTATTAAATAAAAAGGGCTTTCTCACTAATATTCTCGGGACCACATCTCCATACAATTTCACGAGAACGTCGATAGTAAGCATCAGTTTCTTTATAAAACTTAACTAGTATTACCGACATAGAATAAATACAAAATTTAATGGAGTTCTTAAAATAAATGTTGGAAGCTGTGCTGATATTGTTTTCCCATGCGGACCATATTTCTGTATTACAATATTTCGGTGTTAGTACAATATCTATACTATCTATACTATACTATAATAAGCGAAGGGGATATAATTTGTAGTTTGGTTGCCCCCAATTTTGGTTCCTCATTTTTGGTTATCCCTATAATAACCGTTAGATCTTCAACTCAAATAGATCATGAGCATTAGATACAACAATACTAAAAGTTGGAGGTCTAAGGTTCGAATCCCGCAAACAACATTCTAATATAAAATTAATATTATACTAAACTATAATAAGCGAAAGGGGGTATAATTTGTAGTTTGGTTATCCTCTATTTTGGTTCCTCATTTTTGGTTATCCCCCATTCACATCCGTTAGATCTTCAACTCAAATAGATCATGACCGTTAGATACAACAATACTAAAAGTTGGAGGTCTAAGGTTCGAATCCCACCAACAACATTTTAATATAAAATTAATACTAGATTATGTTATATAGAAAGGTTGAAGGTTCGATTCCCACCAACAGCATATTAATTTAGATTTAATACTAAAAATTATTCATATACAAAGGTCTAAATTTTGAATTCTCCCAACATATTAAAAGTAATGTTTATAATATTATATATACTAAACTTTAAGTAAATTAAAAAAAAAATTAAAAGTAACCCGTGCAAAAGCACAGGCTATAAGCTAGTATAGATTAATAATACTAACATAATTCTGTGTTACAATAGAATTCTAATTTGAAGTACCATATCATATATGATCTCGAAGATACATGTAGTATAAAATATACAGTGTAGTGATCACAAGATAGATAGCAAAAAACAAGAAGAAAACTAGAAAACTAATTGAAAGGAGTCATCCAGAGAGATTGAATATGGCAACAACAATGAATATTCCAGCTCCACAACTCTTCATTGATGGAGATTAGAGAGTTCCTGTTAGCAATAAACGTATTTCTATCATCAATCCCGCTACTAAACAATTCATTGGTACTCTCTCTCTCTCTCTCTCTCTCTCTCTCTCTCTCTCTCTCTCTCTCTCTCTCTCTCTCTCTCTCTCTCTCTCTCTCTCTCTCTCTCTTCATATATTATCGGAGTTTTAGAAATTTGAGCTTCTGTTGTACTTGATTGTACTATTTTATTCTTGATTTAATTTTTGATTTACTGCTTATCAATAAAATTGATATTTTAGGTTAAAATCCTAGTTGCAGCTGATGCTTACTGATACTAGTTTCCTATGTGGGTGAGGAGCCACCCTCTCTTGAACAACAGGTCCCCTTCAATCAGTAGCTTCCTCGTCTCTCTCTCTCTCTCTCTCTCTCTCTCTCTCTCTCTCTCTCTCTCTCTCTTCATATATTATCGGAGTTTTAGAAATTTGAGCTTCTGTTGCACTTGATTGTACTATTTTATTCTTGATTTAATTTTTGATTTATTGCTTATCAATAAAATTGATATCTTAGGTTAAAATCCTAGTTGCAGCTGATGCTTACTGATACTAGTTTCCTATGTGGGTGAGTAGCCACCCTCTCTTGAACAACAGGTCCCCTTCAATCATCAGCTTCCTCGTTGCGATGTTCCACAGCAAGGGATCAACAAGAAACCTTAAATATTACATAGATGACGCATCCCGGAGATGAGGACGTGTTCAACCATCGAATTTTCTAGAAGTTGGAAATCATCTGAGCCTTGGCTTCCACCATCAGGGCACGCCCTGAAAGTTCTTGGGGATTCCCCTTCACCATCTTCTTCCTGCAAAAGTTCAAGAAACAAATAACAGAAATCACAATAAACTAAGTCAAGGGTTACCTTGTGGGCGCATCCTGATAGTGAGGGCGCGTCCTGATGGTGAGGACTAGTTCCCGATAATTGCGCCTCTTCCTTTCAACATCCTTTTTCGAATCATATTTGAAATTACCTTTTGATAAACCTAGTTCAATGCCACTGATCGGAATCCACCACTTTTGAACATACCCAGAACCATATTTTTGCATCAATAGCTCAAAAATCATCTTTAAAACCATCTTTGACATCACAATTGCCTTGGGATCTCGCTCGACCTCCTGCCAGAAATTGCCATTCTTGGATGTTATTCGTTGCTGCCGATCTTCCACCTTATCCAACTGAAATCTTCGATCTTGCACATTCTCACCTTCTCGAGAGTTTTTCTCAACTTGACGGGCTTTCCTTGCATGATGGTGGTTATGTGGGTTATGTTGGAACCTCCTTCCACTCCCTTGCTTCACCGTTCCCAATCTTGCCTCAAAATTATTTAAGGTAGTCCCCATACGATACAATTTCTCCATTAACTCCGCGTTACTAATGAGAACGGGCGGCTGTCCATGGTGATGAGAAGCAACAGGGATCTCTTATGGAACATAAGCCTCATGGTGGGCTTGGTTACCCCTAAGCTATCATCTTACTTTTCATACTTGCATAAAAGAACTCTGCATCTCACCATTAGCCGAGGGCGCGTCCTCCATTGTACGGGGAATGTGTAGACTCATCCTAATGGGCACGCCCTTCAGGCAAGCATTCTTGAAAAATTTAAAAGTTTCAATACTTCAACCAATACTAGAGAATGTGTACATGGACTACCCCCTAGACTAGGAGGTAATTAATTTACCTTGTAGTCTACAATTCATGCATCACCCTACTTCGATCAACTACTGGTAGAACGGGTAGCCGAAGCATCACCCTATTGAAAATACTCCATTAAACGCTTATATGACTATTCGGGTGCCTCACCCTCAAACGTATTGCAAAGACGGTAGGGAAAACTCTCCGATCACGGACTATTCCAAATCTTATCCTATGAAGTGCAATCATGGCATCTCATTGAAAGGCATCTCACTAGGAGACATCATAAAGAGCATTTTATGGAGAGTCATCTTAGTGCCTCTGTCCGGCGAGGGGGCACACAATAGGCGTCAATAGTAGCTTCAAATATCATCTCACGAAGAGGCATCCCCGTAGGGGTATTCCATTGTTCATAGAAATTGCCCCAAAATAGATGTATATGTAAGGCTAGGGAGGTGCATCAGTGCTACCCCCAGCATCTGAATATCATTCCTCAAAGGAACATCTCTTAAAGAGGCATCCCAAGAGGGGGATTTTAGGAAAGTACAGTTGGAGTTGCCGAGGAAGTGCCCTGTTGCTTAGGGCGCGATCTAAGTGGACGAGGGCAATGACAAAGCCTCTTATAGTCCCGATGAGCATCTTAATGATAATCATGATGATACTTCATTTTAAATTGTCATTCTTGTGTAAAGGGGTTCCCTCATGACCTTGGGGCCTCAACCTGATGATCAGGGGGCACACTCTAAGATTCGTGGGGTTGCACTTCTATAGTTTATTTCCTTCTGAAGTTTACTTGAGCAGTAAATTATCCTCCTAGGTATTGGAGTCCACTGGAGCATTTTCATTTTTCCTTGAGGGCGCGCCCTAACCGGAAAGGTCCTTTGAGGGAGAGTTCCTTGAGGGCGCGCCCTATGTTAGAGGATTTTCCTGAAGTGCATTTTCTTGAAGCCGAGAATTTCCCTGGGGAGGATTCTCCCTCTATCTTCCACTAGTTGCACTATGAAAAGCCAGCGGAACAATTGTATGGCTTCTCTCTCTAGACGGCGTGCCCTCAGCAACATGTTGAGGACTATTCCTCATTTGTTGGTGATTAGGCCAAACTCCGTCATTCCTACATCCTTGGCTTCATCATCTTCCAGTGAAATCTCAAGAAGGGCTCGCTCGTGTCCATGGGGCCTCGACTAGTAATTCTCTCATAATCTGGGGAACTTTCTATGGATTATGGGGCCTCTCTTCCGATGATCTTCTTACAAACAATGGTGAAAAATGGTGTCTGACTTGATTTCTGTTGTAGTGTCTCTACTATTCCAAAAGCAGCATCATCAAGTCATCGTCACTAAGCTTTGTGCTAAGTTGCTCGCTCAAACTAGAAAAATCTCTCCTTTCATCATTGGTATTCTTCCCTGTTAGATGAATTTCACTGAGGGCGTGCCCTGATAGATTGGGATGCTATGTTTGATAATTCTTGAGATCTTTTTCAAATAGGATTTTTCCACCTGCAAAAACTCAATCAACAAAAAATCTTAGATGTTACCTGGAGGACGAGTCCTGAAGATGAGGAAATTTTCAATCATCGAATTCTCTTAGAAGTTGTTGGAAATCATCTACACATCAATATTTTTCCTGAGGACGAGTTCTTTATGTAAAAGCCTTTTGAAGAACTCAACATTAAAAACTCCAACTTCTGGGGTATTAGCTGGCTGAGTACCCCCCAAGGGTGGAGGTTGAGTTGTTGTTTGAGCATTCCTTTGATTCTGACCTTGAGGTTGTGGATTTCTTTGAGGCTAATGATTCCCATGAGAAGTTCCCTTCGAGGGAGGATGGGCCCTCAACCTATCCTCTTAGGAAGTGCTCTGTGAGGGAATTTGAACAATACGAGGCGACCTTCCTTTTGAGGGTGCGCCCTCTCTTTCATGGGGCGGTATCCCTTCGATACATGTCCATTCTCATGTCATCGTACTCACGGCTGCTTCTTCTTTCTACATCATCTCGAGGAAGGACTCGCTCATGTCCAAGGGGCCTCGACCTGTAATCAGGGGGCACTCGTTATGGATCATCATCCCGAGGAAGGGCTCGCTCATGTCTAAGGGGCCTCGACCTGTAATCAGGGTGCGCGCGCTGTGGATCATCATCCCGAGGAAGAGCTCGCTCATGTCCAAGGGGCCTCGACCTGTAATCAGGAGGGGCGCGCTGTGGATCACGGGGCCTCACACCCGAGTGATTTCCTTCCTTCTAGTGCTCGAGGAGCAACAACCTATTATTTCTTCTTGAACACTAACGTTAAAAGTTTTGTTTGGAATTACAATGCTATTGACCACGACGACTTCATCTTCAACAAGGACAGCTTCACCTAGTTTAATGAATATTATCCCAGATATGAGTTAAGACTCTGGTCACAAAATTTGAAGTATGTCATAAGGATTAAATACGGGAAGGTATCAAGAAAGTACCAAGTATTGTTATTCCAAGTTTCGGTCTATGATCTCCTTCTCCCTGAAACCAATTTTGGTAAGATATTTTAAGTAAGCTTTTCATAACATATTAGGAATCCATTTATGTTACATGAGCTATGTTTTTATGATGATTTTAACCTAGCAGTGCTGTCAGAACTCAATGAAAGTGGAATCCTATACTAAAGGCATATAACAAAGGTCAAGGAAGTTAATGAAAAGACAAATGAATTCAGATCTCTCCTAGTCTGCGTTCAATATAAGCTAAAATGAGTATGTAGTTAAACATCCATATTATCTCGTCAAAAGTAACAATAATTGCTATGACACTACAAATTTACCTGGACAGGAGACCACTTCCCTACAGAAGATTTCCACCCAACAATACTGCATTTTCCTACAGAATTAAACATAAAAAAGTGAAACTTTGTGCTAATCATGAAATGCCATATATCCAGTAACAAACCTTAATCTCCACATCATCCAGAATAATACAATTTACAAGCCTGGCACCAGCTCCTATCCGAGCATTGGCAGAAATTGAGACACTGGGACCAATCTGCTAAGAATTTGATAATGAATATTTTTTATAAAATATGAGACAAACACAAAACCAGGATACCAAATGCACAAAGATGCTGCGACCAATTTTTCAGAATTTGTAATAAACACAAATCAGGTTAACTAAAAAGATCTTCTTGATGCGGCATAAGTTTCTTACACTAGTGACCAGGCACTTATACAAGATAAAAACTCCAAATAGCAGAAACAGTCATGAAGAATGGTAGAAATTAGAAAGAAACGATGTCTGTATAAATTCATGTACTATATACTCCACGTGACCATCTACGGGTGTTGGCCCCATCTATCACAATTTGAAAGCAAATGGTCGCAAATATCACAGCTCAAAAACTTGGCCCCAAATATCACTCCAAAACAAAGTTGCGTGTAGCGTTTTGGATTTTTTATTTTTTTTTAAAAAATGCTAAAGCGTTTAGCGTTATTGGGGTGAGTGGGAGGAGAAACGCCACTTGAAGTGGCGTTTGGGGGTGGGGGGATGCCACTTCAAGTGGCGTTTAGGTAGATAAAAAACTTTTAGTAGAAGTGCGCACTTCTACTCCATTTAAGTTTAGAATCAAAATGCAACTTTAAACTTTGTTCTGAGGTGTAAAACGCTAATTCATCTTTGGTTCTGACCAGAACGCTAATTTAAGTATAGTTTTGGGTTCAAAAACGCTACTTAAAATGGTGTTTTGAACCTAAAACTCTACTTTAAGTGGTGTTACCAATTTCAAAATTTTAAAAAATTTAAATTTAAAAAATTTTAAAATTTTAATTAAAAAATTGAATTCGGCGACCTGATTTTTAAACGCTAACGCGTTTAAAAATCAGGATAAGATAGGGTTTAAGGTTGTAAACAACCCTAAACCCCAAACCCTAAGTTCGTATACGGTTTATTCGTCGTTCTGAATATTTCAAAAATCCAAAATGAAATTGTTGAACCTCAAAAGTTAATTGTTGAACCCCTAAATTTAATTAAAATTGTATTTTTTAAATTTAAAATTTTAATTAAAAAATTGAATCTAGCGGCCTGATTTTTAAACGCGTTCGGCGGCCTAATTTTTAAACGCTAACGCATTTAAAAATTAGGATAATTTAGGGTTTAGGCCTAAACCCCAAACCCTAAACCCTAAGTTTGTATATGGTTTATTAGTCGTTCTGAATATTTCTAAAACCTAAAATGGAAACGTTGAACCCCAAAAATTAATTATTGAACCTCTAAATTTATTTGATATTTTACTTTTTAAATTAAAAAAATACAATTTTAATTGATCATTTATTTATAAATTTTTATATTATTTACGAATATATATTTAGAAGAAAACCAAAAAAAAAAACAAAAAAAAAAAGCAAACAAACAAGCCAACCCAAACGCCACATAATGTGGCGTTCCCTAATCCCCATCTCCCCCATCCCCTAACACTAAGCGCCATAGCGTCTTAAAAAAAACGCTAGATTATGTAGTGTTTTGGAGTAATAGTAGGGGCCATCTTTTTCATTTGTGATATTTAGGATCATTTGTCTTGAAATTGTGATATTGGGGACTTTATTCACCATCTACTGGGTGCATGAGGCATTTGAATTATCCTACAGCATTCAACTGATTACGAAAAAACTATCTTTCTTGCATAATCTTTATTAATGATATGCCATTATTAGTCAGCATTATCTATACCCAACCAGTAGATGACCGAATTTCAACAACCCAGCCAAAGTAGATAATCTTTTGAGATTAAGAACTTTTCCTTTCTTGTAAATATGCGGATTTACAGGTAAAGAAGTAGCCATTTAACTGATACGTTCAAGCTTTCGTCCTAAACAATCAATTCTTGTTGAGACATTTCTTAAAAGATTGTCTGTTGAGGATTCTCCTATGACTAGGTTTTTCCCCTTAAAACTCATTCTAGGTTTTTCTCCTAGATGTGGTTTATTCCTAGCAATATCAATTGCCCAAGAATTTTCTAAAGGACTGATTTCTGAGAATTGTTTTTCTTCAACAGATCCTATGTCAGAGAATATATCTTCTAATTCGATATATTCAGATTTTTTGTAATCTATACTGTGATGACTATTTTTCAGGGCATAGGCTACAACGTAAGATATGCTAAAGACCTTGTCTCCGGCATCCATAAGGTTTTCTCGTTCAAACTGATGTACGAATGATAGAACCGTATCTAGATTCTTAGTATCTAAGCTAAGTCCAAACTTAGGATAGACAGAAAACATGAATTTTTGGTATGCTAAATTTCCTCTAGCAGCACCTAAAATACAGTCTCTACGGTCTTTGATTCTATTGTCTATTAAAGCCATTTTAATAGGTGAATCAATACCTTCTTGAAACTCAAATTTTAACAAAATCTTAACAGCTCCTAAATGAACTGTGCTGATGGTTGATCTAATCTTAGAGTCAATCTTTAAAAGGTTTTTCCTAATCTCTTCTCGGTTGATAAGTGAAAGGAAAACAGAACCTTTTGTATCCTTTATGTCTACATGCATCTCTTTAGAGCTGACAAAATAAAAGATATTATTTTTTCTTTTGAGAATATTTAGACTATAAGGAATTCTAAATATCTTTTCTTTTTTAAGATCAAGTTTTAGATTCTTAATCTTTGAAAGCATTTCTTGTTTTACTAGAAAACTTCCTTGAAATCCTTTTTCATTTTCAGAAAACTCGATTTCAAAATCTTGATTCTCATCAGGAATCTGAGGATCATCAATTTCTTTGCCTTTGTCTTTTAAAAGATTGATTTTAAAAGATTTAACCTAGGCTCTGATACCAATTTACGGATAACTTACTTTTTGCCTTTAGAAAAACAAAAGGCATGACACCCATCGTTAGCTTCTCCAATAAAGCTACCAATATGGTTTTTTAAAGCATCAATTTCTTGATGATTCACCTATTAAAATGGCTTTAATAGACAATAGAATCAAAGACCGTAGAGACTGTATTTTTGGTGCTGCTAGAGGAAATTTAGCATACCAAAAATTCATGTTTTCAGTCTATCCTAAGTTTGGACTTAGCTTAGATACTAAGAATCTAGATACGGTTTTATCATTTGTACATCAGTTTGAACGAGAAAACCTTATGGATGCCGGAGACAAGGTCTTTAGCATATCTTACGTTGTAGCCTATGCCCTGACTAATAGTCATCACAGTATAGATTTAAAAAAATCTAAATATATCGAATTAGAAGATATATTCTCTGACATAGGATCTGTTGAAGAAAAACAATTCTCAGAAATCAGTCCTTTAGAAAATTCTTGGGCAATTGATATTGCTAGGAATAAACCACATCTAGGAGAAAAACCTAGAATGAGTTTTAAGGGGAAAAACCTAGTCATAGGAGAATCCTCAACAGACAATCTTTTAAGAAATGTCTCAACAAGAATTGATAGTTTAGGATGAAAGCTTGAACGTATCAGTTAAATGGCTACTTCTTTACCTGTAAATCCGCATATTTACAAGAAAGGAAAAGTTCTTAATCTCAAAAGATTAAGCGAAGATGTAGGACAAGATCTGAAGAATTATACCTTCAGTAGTCACCCTGGTAGTGCAAGAATTACTACAATAATTGCATCTACTAATAATCTTAATCAGATTACAGGAAGAATTTTGCTAGGAGTTTATAAAATGCTATCCTATTTTGGGCTTAGCAAAGATCCAAGCGAAAAATTCTCAAAAGCTACGAGCCTTTTTGGTAAATACGGAACCACTTATTTTCAGAGAAGGAGTGGATCTAGCGGTAGTAGCAGGCTAGAAGATATAAAAAATCTCGTAAATGAGATTAATAACAAAGCTATGAATCTTTTAGTTAAAAATAACGAAGAGATTAAGAAGCTTACAGAACAGGTAGAAAAGCTTAGTAACAATAAGCATGACATACCTATCTCAAGAAAAGAAGTATTAGACTTTACTTCTAAACTCATAGAAATTGAGGAATACCTTAAGGAGATTCTTGGATGAGTCTTAAGGAATTACAAGAAGATTTCACTAAGATTATTAAGCCACAATTAGAAGAAATTCTAGAGTTGCTTAAGAATCAGCAGAATGCCGATAACATTGAAGCGGCAGCAGCAAAGATTATCAATGAGATAAAATTAATTATTCATGATTGTCCTTGCAATAAAGAAATTCTTGATGTTCTTAAGACAGGTACATCAAACAAAGAAATCATCCTGGCAGATGAAAAATTCAAGAAACCCTTGAAATACAGTTATCCTAACTTCAACGTTGGTAACGAAGAAATGGGTTCTGGAAAGAACTCAGGAAGCTTAACCTGGCCATTTGATGATAAAGAATCATTATGAACTACATGAAAAAGGTAGAAGAATTCTTCTGGAAAAATCTAGAAGATGAAGAATTGCAGTTACAGATGACAACTGTGGTCAATTGGAACAAGCAATCAGGTTAATGGAAATAGAAGATGACTCTATCGCCAACCAAGAAATAGAGTCAAGCAGTGAGTTAAAATCTTTATTTGGTTTTAATAATTACGAAACTCTAAATATTATTGAAGCTTTCAGTACTGAAGAAGAAGAATCAGACTCTGGAGAAATACTTCAATACACAGACAACGAGAGTTCAGAAGAAGAAGTTTTCCCTGAAAATTTCAGAATGAACAATCAAGCTTCCCCAGAAACAGGAGAAAATTCAGGAGTCAAGAAAGAAGATGAACCTGAGGGCAAAACCACAGGTAATAGGAAGAGAAAAGGTAATTTTTATCCTTCTTATTCTACTACAGACTCTAAAAATGTTACTAATATTTACGGTAGTAATATCTTAAATATTGATGGAAAACCAAATAGAAAAGAGCTCATTGATAAATGGTCTCAAGAAATTAGTCTAATAATACAGACTAACAGCGAAGCTTATGATGATCAAGAAACAGTTTTGTTACTAATGGAGCATAAGTGTACAGGAGTAATTAATAGCATGATTAAAAACACCACATGGGATCCAGTAATGAACCCCATAACTGCCTATGAAAATTTCATAAATGCAATTTATACATTGTTTTTAGGAATAGATCTTACGACCAATAAAATTCAAGAATTGGCTAAGATAGTTAGTAAAGCAAAATCCATGTTTACTAACATGCAACTTTGTGATATATGCTTTCTTAATCAATTTTATGATGATTATGAGAAATATTTATATCAATTAGTTGATAGGGAAGATTATAAGAAATTCGTTAGAGATTATCTTCTTAAAATTCCCTTAGTCGATGAAAAGGCCCTCGTTCGCTTCAACCTTGAAGCAATGGGCGCAACAGAGTATAGCTTAGGCTACGCTCATAGAATAGTTAAAGAAGAAATCAGTAAGATTTGTTATTTAACTAAGAAACAAAAACAGCTAAAATTATTTAGTAAAAAATGTTGGGAAAAAATAGTAGAACAACCATTTGAATACGGATGTAGCAAAGCATCTAGGAAGTTCTACAAGAAAAAATCGTATAAGAAATATACGAAAAAGTACAGGTTTGTTAGGAAAAAGAAACCTTTCAAATCAGGTAAATACGTTAAGAAAAAATCTTATAAAAAGTTTTCTAATGAGAAACAAAAGTTTTGTCCAAAAGGCAAGAAAAATTGCAGGTGTTGGATTTGCAATGAAGAAGGACATTATGCAAATGAATGTCCTAACCGGAAAAAGCATGAAAGTAAAGCTCGAATGCTTGAACATGTATACTCTTTAGGATATATTCCTATAGAAGAACCATACGAGAATGTACAAGAAGTGTACATCCTTGAAGAAGAATTAGATCCCGGACCAGAAGAGTCAGAGACTAATGAATATACTTCATCAGAATCAGACTGAAGAAGTAATGGAGAAAGTGATGTTAAACATCACTAACCCAAATTCTATTTATATCCCTGGTATTTTAAATTTTGCAGGATATAAAAAGATAGAATTACATTGCTATGTTGATACAGGTGCAAGTCTGTGCTTAGCAAGCAAATACGTTATCCCAGAAGGACATTGGGTTAATGCATAAAAACCTATACAAGTAAGTATAGCAAATGATAGTACCATTAGTATCGATAAGGTATGTAAAAACCTTGACATAATGATTGCAGGAGAAGTATTTCATATTCCTACAATCTATCAGCAGGAATCAGGTGTAGACCTTATTCTAGGCAATAATTTTTTGAACTTATATGGACCATTTACTCAACATCCAGATCATATTATTCTAACACTTTCAGGAGAACGAGTATTTGTCAAAAAATTAGTTATGGCTAAAAAATTTGGAGTTAAAGATTTTCTTGAATCAATGAAGAAAAAGTCTAAGACTCGCCAGCCAGAAGCTATAAACATCAGTCCCAATAAAATTCAACTTTTAAAAAAGGGGAAGGATAGTTTAAAAAAGTTTAAAGAATTCATGTATTTTTGTAAAGATACAGAAAAGAAGTTAATAATCGAAAGATTATTAGACTCAGTGTGCTCTGAAAATCCCTTAGATCCTAAAAAGACTAAGCAATGGATGAAAGGAAGCATCAAGCTCAGAGATTCGAAGACAGTAATCAAGGTAAAACCTATGAAGTACAGTCCACAAGATCGAGAAGAATTTGGCAAACAAATTCAGGAGCTACTGGATATGAATATCATCATACCCAGCAATTTACCTCACATGTCTCCAGCGTTTCTAGTAGAAAACGAAGCAGAAAGAAGAAGAGGAAAAAAGAGAATGGTAGTCAACTATAAGGCGGTTAATGATGCCACCATAGGAGACAACCATAATTTACCCAATAAGGATGAATTACTCACCCTTATCAGAGGTAAGAAAATGTTTAGTTCACTAGACTGTAAATCTGGTTTTTGGCAGGTATTGCTAGACGAAGAATCACAGCTATTGACAGCATTCACATGTCCTCAAGGACATTACCAGTGGAAGGTGCTACCTTTTGGATTCAAACAAGCGCCCTCTATATTCCAAAGACATATGCAAAATGCATTAAGGTCTTTTGAAAAATTCTGTTGTGTATATGTAGATGATATTCTTATTTTTAGTAATAATGAACAGGATCATCTCAGACATTTAGCAGCAGTATTGAAGAAATGCCAACAACTTGGTATTATTTTGTCAAAGAAGAAAGCTCAACTCTTCAAAACAAAGATTAATTTCCTAGGATTAGAAATTGATCAAGGAACTCATTGTCCTCAGACTCATATCCTGGAACACATTGTAATAACCCTAACTTTAGAAAGGCTACAGTGCCCAAATGAATAGTGATCTTGAGGAATCCAGGGAAATGGTGTGTAGGTACTCTATATTAGGGATGAAAAATGAGTAAACAGAAACCATATTAGTGTTGTACATTGAAAATAAGTGACTCGAAATGACGATGGATTTTAGAAATTTCCGAATTTTGATTTTGAGGATTTTGAGCTCGAACGAACTTCTATATCTTGGATATTAAGGAGTATAGAAATACTAAAGGAATTATATATTGAGGAATTAGTGAATTTAAGTTAAACCAAGGGATTATTAAGTTAAGAGAATACCAAAGGAAATTGGATTTGTAAATGATTTCGAAAACCACTGAGATAATGAGGTATACTCGAAACGAACCACGATTAGACGAATATGGAAACCAAGCAACCAAGATTAATAATTTAACAAGGATGCATATCACATTATGATTGTCCAAGGTTAGTAGCATAATATTTAGAAAATAAGGAAATGAGAATATTAGATCATCTTAATGACATCACTAATGACATCATTTTCCAATAACTAGTTTTAAGGGCAAATTAGTACTTTAGCATGGTTTTTAATCACAAATATCTCCAAGCTTCCACAAGACACTAGACTAATCAAGATTTAGCTAAGATAAGAGCAAGTAAACACAAAAATCTCTCTCCCCCATCCATAATACTACAATCGGCCAAGAGGAGGAAAAAAGGAGAAAAAGAAAGAAAAAAATTCCAAAACCCTAGCTCTCTTCGATATTAAATCAAGGGATAAATCATGGGTGTTCTTGGAGGTTAGGAAGAAGCATATACAAAGTTTCATAGCAAACCAACATCATTTACCAAGGTAATAAAATCATTCAAGTTACTAGAAAAGATGATGAATAGTGTTTTCTAAGTATTAACTTGTTTTAATGGTTCCTTTAGTTGATTCAAGCTAATTCAAGGTGGTTTAAGGATTACCCAAGGCTTGTTAAGTGTTGTTAGAACTTCAAGAAGGTATAAACACTCTTGCCCCTTTTTATATTATGATGGATATTGTTGGTTTAGTGATTAAGTAGTGTAAAGATTAAGATTATGATGTTATATGTGTTTGTAAGTGGTTTGAGTTAAATATGGAAGTGTTTGGGATTGTAACCATGGCTGGTGAAGAAGACCACATGGTGTAGGTGATGATTATTGTGGTTGATAATTGATTTGGAGGAATTGGATTTATGGAAAGTACGAAAATATAGCCGTTATAATGTCCGTTTTTCGTTAGAACTACAAACTGCCCTGTTTTGTGACCCCTGTATTCGTACGGTACCTCACTGCCTAGGTTACCAATTGACCATGAAATGATAGAGCTTAGTT
Source organism: Saposhnikovia divaricata (assembly GCA_036435485.1). Lineage (NCBI taxonomy): Eukaryota > Viridiplantae > Streptophyta > Magnoliopsida > Apiales > Apiaceae > Saposhnikovia > Saposhnikovia divaricata. Next base: position 245,033,016 of record CM071594.1, on the reverse strand, counting down.
CATAGATCGTTTTGATATAAGGTACGTTAAAATCTGATGAACGGTTTAGGAGAAAAGTCAGTTTTAGTGAAAGACGTTCGAAAACCGAGAAACCGTAATTGTGTAAAACTTGAGGTTACAATTACCATACTTTATCATTGTTAAAAGTCACGAAATTTTGGGATATGGTAGTAGTGTGGTCAAAGAACTATTTCCAGTTGACCTTACATTAAAATTCGAAATTTAAAAATTATAAGAAATTCTGCAGTCGAGTGTGGTCGTTAAGGGAAATGGTGAAAACCCCCGAAACTTTGATTTAGGTTATAAATGGTTAAGTTCTTGAACCTTTGGAGTAGTAGGAATACATTAAACATATATTAAAGTTTCAAAGGTAATGTTATACAAGAGTGTAGTGAGTAAGAGATGTGGTTCTAACGACGGTCCTTTTGTGTTTATAGAAACTCCGGAAGAGGGACGAGCCATACCGTCAGGATACCGAAACCGAGGCAAGATTTCTTCTATCCCTACTTGTAAAACTACTTATCTTCACAAAGAAACTTGATTTCATGGAATATATATGTGAAGCTATTATTACTATATGGTGAAGAAATTGTTTTCCTTGAGTATTGATATTGAAAAGAAGAGTATACGAAGATGTATATGAATATGACTATGAGTACGAAAATGTATATGAATATGGATATGAGTATGAGATGGATATGTATACAGATGATTATGCATGAAGTGAACATACCTTATGATTAAAGGTAAATAAAAGAATGGTATCAGTTGTTATCTAGGGTTATATGATTTGTAATATTTTGCTAAAGATATTCTTTCCAAATATTAGTGGTTTAATAAATAATAATTGATTATTATTTACTACTCTTAAAATAGATGGAATATTTTATGAGTATAAAAGTATATTTGATTTCTGAATATGAAAGAGAGGTCTGAATCATAATCAAAGCATTATGATATATATATATATATTTTATAGAAGTAATGTGCGAGAATGGAAATGATATGAGAGAATGATATGTGGAAATGAAAGTAAGAAAATGGAAAGGTGGAATGATATTTTGAAAAGGGAATAATGATGTGATAAAAAGGGGGATTGCAACAGACTTGCGTAAGTGGCTGTGTCAGGGCTGTGTGCGACACAGTCCAGCATTTATTATTTTTATTTCGGCACGAAGATGCCAAGGGAGGATGTTAGCAGGTGGCCTTCCTCCAGGGATGATCTTCATTCCTTCTACCGGTAGTAAAAAGAGAGCAGGTACGATTAGGCGACTGATCATCGTCCTAACGTATCAGGCGACAGCAGATATCCCCAATGTTTTTGAAAAGAAAGTGTAGACAATGGTTTTCAGATTTCTATACTGAAAACAGAATAATGATACGAGATGATGGAATTATGATTACAGATGAAGAAAAACTGATATTATATTAGATGAAGAAAAACTGATATTATATTATTTCAGATTCTATACTGAAAACAGAATAATGATATGAGATGATGGAATTATGGTTGCAGATGAAGAAAAACTGATATTATATTAATTTAGATTTCTTTCTTATAATAGTGAGTGGATGATGTATTATTAAATAAGAGCTTTATTCTTCCTTAAGGATTTTAGTTGTTTCCTGCTATTATATATGCATATACATATATATATACCTGTTCACATTTTAAATTTTAGTTACAGTATTATCTTGCTGAGCTGTTATAGCTCACTCTTGCTACTTATGTATATAGCAGCTAGGTACCATGCCGATACTACGTACCACACCCCGCAAGAGGGTAAGGGAAAGGTGACCTTTTGAGCGAGTGCTGGCGACCATCCCCGAGGTAGTGACAAGCGAAGGGGCTTAGTAGATTTATGTAAATTAAGTGTGTAAGTTGTAATAAACTTTAGTTGTTGAAGTGCTTCCTGTAGAAGCTTTGTTCAACAATGTACTTAGTAAATTCTGGGCTTGTAATAACTGTTAACTTTAAAACTTTTAAATATTGTGGATGTTGTTCTATGAGCATATGACTGGTGTGTGTGTGTATTAGTGTGGGGTCAACTGCTTATTTATAAAGAAAAAAGACTACAGAGATATTGATATTGATCGGAAATTGGACCTTGACGGCCCGGATCCTTGACCCCGGATCCCGGGGCGTCACACACATTCATAAATTCCCGGATAAAATTAAAAACAAAAGGCAGTTGCACAGGTTTTTAGGTATATTAACTTATGCATCTGATTATATTCCTAAACTTGCAGCTATACGTGCCCCTTTGCAGGCAAAGCTCAAGAAGAATGTTCCATGGGAATGGAAAGATTCTGGTACTAGCTACATGAGCAAGATAAAGAAGAATCTAAAGAGTTTTCCAAAACTCTATCATCCAGAACCGGATGACAAGCTTATCATTGAGACAGATGCCTCAGGAGAATATTGGGGAGGAGTACTCAAAGCCGTTAATTCTGATAAAGAATTAATATGCAGATATGCTCCAGGAAGCTTTAAAGACGCCGAAAAGAATTATCATTCCAATGAAAAGGAATACTTGGCGGTCATTAGAGTAATTAATAAATTTTCTATTTATCTCACTCCAGTTAGATTTCTGGTTAGAACTGATAATAGAAATTTCTCTTATTTTTTTCGTATTAAGTTACAGGGAGATAATAAGCAAGGAAGACTAGTCAGATGGCAGCAATGGCTATCTCACTACAGCTTTGATGTTGAACATATCGAAGGAGTTAAAAACTGCTTAGCAGATTTTTTAACAAGAGAATTCCAGCAACAACAGGTGTCAAAGTTATGACATGACATGTTTCTGTTTGTTATACTTTTGCAGGAATCCAAAGCCTAATTCTGGCTATAAATACGATAGGATTTGGAGAAGAAAAATCACACCAAACAATAATAACACCTAAACACCTCTCTATACCAAAGATCTCTTAATAGATCAAAGAGCTTTGTTTGCTCTATAAATAATCTCTTTCTTTGAGAAATCATATTTACATAATATGGATAAGCTTGCTATGCAGGAAATGATAGTTCTTAAGAAAATTGAGAACCTTCAACAAGAACTCTTTATTATAAGAGCAGAAATGGAGTTCATCAGTAAATATTCAGATGACACTCAACAAAAGGTTATTTCTACACCTTCCTTGGAAACAAGTGCAGTAGAAGCTAGCCCGGAGCAAACGGCTACCGGTAAAGGCAACTCAAATCCGTTGACGCCTGTGGATTTGGCAAAAATCCAAACCAAGGATCAGTCTTTGCAACAAAAGGTTTTTTGTACACCTTCCTTAGCAATAAGTGAAGTACAGACTAATCCAGAGCAAACGGCTCCTGGTAAAGATTCAACAAATCCGTTGAAACCTGATGCTTTGGTAAAAAGCATAACTGAGGTACAGACCTCAACAAAGTTAGTCAAGCCTTCTGATTTAAATCTAAGGCCCAATGGGGGAATTCCAATCCCTGATAAATCTGAAGATCAAACTTCAGTATTTCCCATCGGATATAAGGCCCCAAAAGCCTATTATGTTGTGTTCAATGGTTCTAATGCAGGTATTTACACTACATGGGACATTCCTGAGAAGGCAGTTAAAGGTTTCTAAGGAATCAAGCATAAAAAGTATAAATCATTTGCTGAAGCAAGAGTCACAGCAGATATCTATACATCTCGAGATTTTAAGCCATCTCTTCAGTTGATTAGTTCTACGGATGCACTACGTCCAACATATGCAGAGGCCATAACTCAAAACAAATCCTCTAACAAAATTGTTTTAGGAACCATCCCTAAGAAACAACAAGGAGTGTTGATTCAAACCGATGAGGTACCATTGAAACTACTTACGGCAAGTTCAATTATCTTTATCGAACGGGATGAGCAGCCACTGAAAAGGAGTTTGTTGACGAACATTACTTCACAACAGACAAGAAGAATGTTAGCTATTTCAATTTCTATCCTAATGCCAACCCAGAAATAGTGTATGAGGCATACCGGTATGGGTTATTAGCTCAAATCTATCCAGCTAGTAATCTCCTGGAAATTTCTAAGTTCCCTAAAGAGTTTAGAAATGCTATCAAGGTTTTTAAGAAAAATTATCTTAAAAATCTAGAAACTGACATCTTCATCAAAGCTACCAGCACAATCATCAGTTGGGAAAATGAAGAAGAGTATGACTGTCCTCCAGATCAACCTTTTCATTATTTACAGGTTGGAGCTGCAAAGGAAAGAATCTATTCCCCAAGTCAAGCTATGGAGTCTACCTTGGAGAAAAAAGATTTAAGGGAACTTGCTGAACAAAAATTATTGGTTCTAATCAATAAATTATTCGGCATCAAGCGAGACGACAAGTTGAAAGTTAATCTCGAAACACTTAATGCGTTAATGACGTCATATTCCCATCAGGGACTAAGTGAAGATGATTACAGTAAAATTGTGGCATTTAGAAAAGAATTATTACACAAAGATGCTGTCGGATCTCACAAAGAAATCTTTTGCAAAAGAAAGCAAAAGGAAATGCAAAAGTTTGGCATTTTACTCAATTGTCAAATATGCAGACCTACCACTAAAGAAGAAGAAGACAAGTTGTCTAAAGCTGCTGGAAAAACAAAGGTGGAGGATTAAAGTAGAAGAATCTACTTTATAAAAGTAAAGTTTTTACTTTACTTTAATAAAGGCAAAGGCATCTACTTTTGTCAAGAGGAGCATCAGCTTTAGCTAAAGAAGATAAAAAGGAATCTACTTTAAAAAAAGATGTCGGCTTCAAAATAATTCAAGTTTGTACGGCTCCTCGACCTTGTGCTATAAAAGGCGAGTTATGCTTTCATTAAGGGACATCGAAAAAACACACACACTACACACTGTATGCAATTAGAGAGTCCTCATAATCATGTGTGAGTAAAGAACCCTACGGGGTTATGAGTGTAAACAGGCTCATAATGAGTCTATATCTGTAACATATTATCTTAATCAATAAAAAGTCTTTTTTTTTTTTATAAATCTTGGTTTTATTCTTGTTATTCTGGAGTCCGCTTGGAGCACAGGGAGTACCGCTAGGCAGGTGGTCGTTAAGGAAACGCCGCTCGTAGGATTGAAGACAGAGAATAAAAAGCCAAAAGATTTAAAGAAGAAATGAAGTTTTAGAGATCTGATAATCACTGGACAGATGGAGATCTTTGGAGAGCCTGGTAAAACTCTAAACCCTGTTTTAAATAAATTTATAAATCTTTTATATTTAGCAATTTCGATCATGATTAGTAATAATCGAAGGTCAGTTATGTTCCCCTGGAACTTAACCATTAATGGTGAAACCATTAGACTTAGTGATGAAGACTTATTCACTAGGATAAGAGATCTAGCATGCCTAGATATTAACAACAACAGAATAGATCGACTTAGATAATTCTATGTCAGTCTAAAAATGATGAATGAACAGCACGGTAGGTTCTACATTAGAAACCATCAAGAAATTGATGCTTTAAAAAACCATATTGGTAGCTTTATTGGAGAAGCTAACGATGGGTGTCAAGCTTTTTGTTTTTGTAAAGGCAAAAAGTAAGTTATCCGCAAATTGGTATCAGAGCCTAGGTTAAATCTTTTAAAATGAATATTTTAAAAGACAAAGGCAAAGAAATTGATGATCCTCAGATTTCTGATGAGAATCAAGATTTTGAAATCGAGTTTTCTGAAAATGAAAAAGGATTTCAAGGAAGTTTTCTAGTAAAACAAGAAATGCTTTCAAAGATTAAGAATCTAAAACTTGATCTTAAAAAAGAAAAGATATTTAGAATTCCTTATAGTCTAAATATTCTCAAAAGAAAAAATAATATCTTTTATTTTGTCAGCTCTAAAGAGATGCATGTAGACATAAAAGATACAAAAGGTTCTATTTTCCTTTCACTTATCAACCAAGAAGAGATTAGGATACCAATTTACGGATAACTTACTTTTTGCCTTTAAAAAAATAAAAGGCATGACACCCATCGTTAGCTTCTCCAATAAAGCTACCAATATAGTTTTTTAAAGCATCAATTTCTTGATGGTTTCTAATGTAGAACCTACCGTGCTGTTCATTCATCATTTTTAGACTGACATAGAATTCTCTAAGTCGATCTATTCTGTTGTTGTTAATATCTAGGCATGCTAGATCTCTTATCCTAGTGAAGAAGTCTTCATAACTAAGTCTAATGGTTTCACCATTAATGGTTAAGTTCCAGGGGAACATAACTGACCTTTGATTATTACTAATCATGATCGAAATTGCTAAATATAAAAGATTTATAAATTTGTTTAAAACAGGGTTTAGAGTTTTACCAGGCTCTCCAAAGATCTCAATCTGTCCAGTGATTATCAAATCTATAAAACTTCAATTTCAGAGCACACTGAGTCTAATAATCTTTCGATTATTAACTTCTTTTCTTTATCTTTACAAAAATACATGAATTCTTTAAACTTTTTTAAACTATCCTTCCCCTTTTTTAAAAGTTGAATTTTATTGTGACTGATGTTTATAGCTTCTGCCAGGATAACTGTATTTCAAGGGTTTCTTGAATTTTTCATCTACCAGGATGATTTCTTTGTTTGATGTACCTGTCTTAAGAACATCAAGAATTTCTTTATTGCAAGGACAATCATGAATAATTAATTTTATCTCATTGATAATCTTTGCTGCTGCCGCTTTAATGTTATCGGCATTCTGCTGATTCTTAAGCAACTCTAGAATTTCTTCTAATTGTGGCTTAATAATCTTAGTGAAATCTTCTTGTAATTCCTTAAGACTCATCCAAGAATCTTCTTAAGGTATTCCTCGATTTCTATGAGTTTAGAAGTAAAGTCTAATACTTCTTTTCTTGAGATAGGTATGTCATGCTTATTGTTACTAAGCTTTTCTACCTGTTCTGTAAGCTTCTTAATCTCTTCGTTATTTTTAACTAAAAGATTCATAGCTTTGTTATTAATCTCATTTACGAGATTTTTTATATCTTCTAGCCTGCTACTACTGCTAGATCCACTCCCTCTCTGAAAATAAGTGGTTCCGTATTTACCAAAAAGGCTCGTAGCTTTTGAGAATTTTTCGCTTGGATCTTTGCTAAGCCCAAAATAGGATAGCATTTTATAAACTCCTAGCAAAATTCTTCCTGTAATCTGATTAAGATTATTAGTAGATGCAATTATTGTAGTAATTCTTGCACTACCAGGGTGACTACTGAAGGTATAATTCTTCAAACCTTGTCCTACATCTTCGCTTAATCTTTTGAGATTAAGAACTTTTCCTTTCTTGTAAATATGCGGATTTACAGGTAAAGAAGTAGCCATTTAACTGATACGTTCAAGCTTTCATCCTAAACTATCAATTCTTGTAGAGACATTTCTTAAAAGATTGTCTGTTGAGGATTCTCCTATGACTAGGTTTTTCCCCTTAAAACTCATTCTAGGTTTTTCTTCTAGATGTGATTTATTCCTAGCAATATCAATTGCCCAAGAATTTTCTAAAGGACTGATTTCTGAGAATTTTTTTCTTCAACAGATCCTATGTCAGAGAATATATCTTCTAATTCGATATATTCAGATTTTTTGTAATCTATACTGTGATGACTATTAGTCAGGGCATAGGCTACAATGTAAGATATGCTAAAGACCTTGTCTCCGGCATCCATAAGGTTTTCTCGTTCAAACTGATGTACGAATGATAGAACCGTATCTAGATTCTTAGTATCTAAGCTAAGTCCAAACTTAGGATAGACTGAAAATATGAATTTTTGGTATGCTAAATTTCCTCTAGCAGCACCTAAAATACAGTCTCTACGGTCTTTGATTCTATTGTCTATTAAAGCCATTTTAATAGGTGAATCAATACCTTCTTGAAACTCAGATTTTAACAAAATCTTAACAGCTCTTAAATGAACTGTGCTGATGGTTGATCTAATCTTAGAGGCAATCTTTAAAAGGTTTTTCCTAATCTCTTCTCGGTTGATAAGTGAAAGGAAAACAGAACCTTTTGTATCTTTTATGTCTACATGCATCTCTTTAGAGCTGACAAAATAAAAGATATTATTTTTTCTTTTGAGGATATTTAGACTATAAGGAATTCTAAATATCTTTTCTTTTTTAAGATCAAGTTTTAGATTCTTAATCTTTGAAACATTTCTTGTTTTACTAGAAAACTTCCTTGAAATCCTTTTTCATTTTCAGAAAACTCGATTTCAAAATCTTGATTCTCATCAGGAATCTGAGGATCATCAATTTCTTTGCCTTTGTCTTTTAAAAGATTCATTTTAAAAGATTTAACCTACGCTCTGATACCATTTTACGGATAACTTACTTTTTACCTTTACAAAAACAAAAGGCATGACCCCCATCGTTAGCTTCTCCAATAAAGCTATCAATATGGTTTTTTAAAGCATCAATTTCTTGATGGTTTCTAATGTAGAACCTACCGTGCTGTTCATTCATCATTTTTAGACTGACATAGAATTCTCTAAGTCGATCTATTCTGTTGTTGTTAATATCTAGGCATGCTAGATCTCTTATCCTAGTGAAGAAGTCTTCATCACTAAGTCAAATGGTTTCACCATTAATGGGTAAGTTCCAGGGGAACATAACTGACCTTCGATTATTACTAACCATTATCGAAATTGCTAAATAAAAAAGATTTATAAATTTGTTTAAAACAGGGTTTAGAGTTTTACCAGGCTCTCCAAAGATCTCCATCTGTCAAGTGATTATCAGATCTTTAAAACTTCATTTCTTCTTTAAATCTTTGGCTTTTTATTCTCTGTCTTCAATCCTACGAGCGGCGTTTCCCTAAAGGCCACCTGCCTAGCGGTACTCCCTGTGCTCCAAGCGGACTCCAGAATAACAAGAATATAACCAAGATATATAAAAAGAAAAGACTTTCTATTTATTAAGATAATATGTTACAGATATAGACTCATTATGAGCCTGTTTACACTCATAACCCCGTAGGGTTCTTTACTCACACATGATTATGAAGACTCTCTATTGCATACAGTGTGTAGTGTGTATGTTTTTTCGATGTCCCTTAATGAAAGCATAACTCGCCTTTTATAGCAAAAGGTCGAGGAGCTGTACAAACTTGAATTATTTTGAAGCCGACATCTTTTTTTAAAGTAGATTCCTTTTTATCTTCTTTAGCTAAAGCTGATGCTCCTCTTGACAAAAGTAGATGACTTTGCCTTTATTAAAGTAAAGTAAAAACTTTACTTTTATAAAGTAGATTCTTCTACTTTAATCCTCCACCTTTGCTTTTCCAGCAGCTTTAGACAACTTGTCTTCTTCTTCTTCTTTAGTGGTAGGTCCGCATATTTGACAATTGAGTAAAATGCCAAACTTTTGCATTTCCTTTTGCTTTCTTTTGCAAAAGATTTCTTTGTGAGATCCGACAGCATCTTTGTGTAATAATTCTTTTCTAAATGCCACAATTCCCTGATGGGAATATGACGTCATTAACGCATTAAGTGTTGCGAGATTAACTTTCAACTTGTCGTCTCGCTTGATGCCGAATAATTTATTGATTAGAACCAATAATTTTTGTTCAGCAAGTTACCATAAATCTTTTTTCTCCAAGGTAGACTCCATAGCTTGACTTGGGGAATAGATTCTTTCCTTTGCAGCTCCAACCTGTAAGTAATGAAAAGGTTGATCTGGAGGACAGTCATACTCTTCTTCATTTTCCCAACTGATGATTGTGCTGGTAGCTTTGATGAAGATGTCAGTTTCAAGATTTTTAAGATAATTTTTCTTAAAAACCTTGATAGCATTTCTAAACTCTTTAGGGAACTTAGAAATTTCCAGGAGATTACTAGCTGGATAGATTTGAGCTAATAACCCATACCGGTATGCCTCATACACTATTTCTGGGTTGGCATTAGGATAGAAATTGAAGTAGCTAACATTCTTCTTGTCTGTTGTGAAGTAATGTTCGTCAACAAACTCCTTTTTAGTGGCTGCTCTTCCCGTTCGATAAAGATAATTGAACTTGCCGTAAGTAGTTTCAATGGTATCCTCATCGGTTTGAATCAACACTCCTTGTTGTTTCTTAGGGATGGTTCCTAAAACAATTTTGTTAGAGGATTTGTTTTGAGTTATGGCCTCTGCATATGTTGGACATAGTGCATCCGTAGAACTAATCAACTGAAGAGATGGCTTAAACTCTCGAGATGTATAGATATCTGCTGTGACTCTTGCTTCAGCAAATGGTTTATACTTTTTACGCTTGATTCCCGAGAAACCTTTAACTGCCTTCTCAGCAATGTCCCATGTAGTGTAAATACCTGCATTAGAACCATTGAACACAACATAATAGGCTTTTGGGGCCTTATATCCGATGGGAAATACTGAAGTTTGATCTTCAGATTTATCAGGGATTGGAATTCCCCCATTGGGCCTTAGATTTAAATCAGAAGGCTTGACTAACTTTGTTGAGGTCTGTACCTCAGTTATGATTTTTACTAAAGCATTAGATTTCAACGGATTTATTGAATCTTTACCAGGAGCCGTTTGCTCTGGATTAGTCTGTACTTCACTTATTGCTAAGGAAGGTGTACAAAAAACCTTTTGTTGCAAGGACTGATCCTTGGTTTGGATTTTTGCCAAATCCACAGGCATCAACGGATTTGAGTTGCCTTTACCGGTAGCCGTTTGCTCCGGGCTAGCTTCTACTGCACTTGTTTCCAAGGAAGGTGTAGAAATAACCTTTTGTTGAGTGTCATCTGAATATTTACTGATGAACTCCATTTCTGCTCTTATAATAAAGAGTTCTTGTTGAAGGTTCTCAATTTTCTTAAGAACTATCATTTCCTGCATAGCAAGCTTATCCATATTATGTAAATATGATTTCTCAAAGAAAGAGATTATTTATAGAGCAAACAAAGCTCTTTGATATGTTAAGAGATCTTTGGTATAGAGAGGTGTTTAGGTGTTATTATTGTTTGGTGTGATTTTTCTTCTCCAAATCCTCTCGTATTTATAGCCAGAATTAGGCTTTGGATTCCTGCAAAAGTATGCCAAACAGAAACATGTCATGTCATAACTTTGACACCTGTTGTTGCTGGAATTCTCTTGTTAAAAAATCTGCTAAGCAGTTTTTAACTCCTTCGATATGTTCAACATCAAAGCTGTAGTGAGATAGCCATTGCTGCCATCTGACTAGTCTTCCTTGCTTATTATCTCCCTGTAACTTAATACGAAGAAAATAAGAGAAATTTCTATTATCAGTTCTAACCAGAAATCTAACTGGAGTGAGACAAATAGAAAATTTATTAATTACTCTAATGACCGCCAAGTTTTCCTTTTCATTGGAATGATAATTCTTTTCGGCGTCTTTAAAGCTTCCTGAAGCATATCTACATATTAATTCTTTATCAGAATTAACGGCTTTGAGTACTCCTCCCCAATATTCTCCTGAGGCGTCTATCTCAATGATAAGCTTGTCATCCGGTTCTGGATGATAGAGTTTTGGAAAACTCTTTAGATTCTTCTTTATCTTGCTCATGTAGCTAGTATCAGAATCTTTCCATTCCCATGGAACATCCTTCTTGAGCTTTGCCTGCAAAGGGGCACGTATAGCTGCAAGTTTAGGAATATAATCAGATGCATAAGTTAATATACCTAAAAACCTTTGCAACTGCCTTTTTTCTTCAATTTTATTCGGGAATTTATGAATGTGTTCCAGGATATGAGTCTGAGGACAATGAGTTCCTTGATCAATTTCTAATCCTAGGAAATTAATCTTTGTTTTGAAGAGTTGAGCTTTCTTCTTTGACAAAATAATACCAAGTTGTTGGCATTTCTTCAATAATGCTGCTAAATGTCTTAGATGATCCTGTTCATTATTACTAAAAATAAGAATATCATCTACATATACATAACAGAATTTTTTAAACGACCTTAATGCATTTTGCATATGGCTTTGGAATATAGAGGGCGCTTGTTTGAATCCAAAAGGTAGCACCTTCCACTGGTAATGTCCTTGAGGACATGTGAATGCTGTCAATAGCTGTGATCTATGTTACTCGGACTCGGCTGTAAGTGTCCGACATGGATACGTGTCCCAAGTGTCAGACTCGGCCACATTTTGAAAATGTACATGTTTTTGGCTTGAAATAAGTGTCCAAGTCTGAGTGTCCATGTCCGAGTGTCGAGTGTCCGACACCGGTACTCCAAGGTAAAATGAAGGGTCCGAGTAACATAGGCTGTGATTCTTCGTCTAGCAATACCTGCCAAAAACCAGATTTACAGTCTAGTGAACTAAACATTTTCTTACCACTGATATGGGTGAGTAATTCATCCTTATCGGGTAAATTATGGCTGTCTCCTATGGTGGCATCATTAACCGCCTTGTAGTTGACTACCATTCTCTTTTTGCCTCTTCTCCTTTCTGCTTCATTTTCTACTAGAAACGCTGGAAACATGTGAGGTGATTTGCTGGGTATGATGATATTCATATCCAGTAGCTCCTGAATTTGTTTGCCAAATTCTTCTCGATCTTGTGGACTGTACTTCATAGGTTTTACCTTGATTACTGTCTTCGAATCTCTGAGCTTGATGCTTCCTTTCATCCATTGCTTAGTCTTTTTAGGATATAAGGGATGCCAGTCTCCGGGGGGAAACTATATTAAAAAGCTGACACATACTTTCTAATTGTATGTTTGAGTAAGAACAACACATCAGAAGGAATAAATCTGTCAAGCACTTCATATGATAATTTAAACAGGAATTAACAATTAACATGCAAGTTCTGCGCTTGTCAGAAACAAAGTGGAAGAAAACAACCTTAGCACTTGAATGAATTTTTGCTGATGGATGCACATAAACATCACCAACAATGGTGGCACTTTTTGTACCATCTCCACTTGCTAAAAGATGGGGTGAGTTATGTCGGAACTGGTAAAGATTCAAGGCCGAGCATTTTAACGACATACTGCAATGAATGAAGAAAGATATCACATTATCGCCCATGACAAAAGAAAAATCTTTTAGATCACTGAAAATTTAGCTTACCCTGGAGTTTTAATCTGTTCCCAAAAGTCCAATGTTTCATATGTATATAACTGTTTTTTCCCTGCTAGAGGTGATAGGATATCTTGATCTAATCTCACAAAATCTGATGGAAGGCTCCTGTAGATGCACTTGTGTCAGGAAGGTAATTTAAGAGATTTTCCTTGATTGTCATAAACCTACATGCAATATGTCACAAGATGAAGGGTAGTACTATTGAGGTTAATTTACAAGGACTACAGACTAGTCACTTGTTCTACTGTGTTTTAAATTTTAATAGCTAGTAAAGGTATTATTTATCGTGACTCACTGTGTGTGTGTGTGTGTTTATTTGTGTGTGTGTCGAAATGTCTATGTTTTTACTAAGGTCAACTGCAATGGCTATAGTCATGAATGAGGCATATGAGAATGTTCATCGATTCCTGCGACAAGCACAGCCAGTCATAGGTCTGAGGTTAGGATAGATGCAACCAGACACTTGGAATAGTTCAGCTTAGTTAGGGAATATCTGAGAGATGAACTTTTAACAAAAAAATTTTTGTTTTTATGCTCGACTAGAGAAAATTTTAAGTACCAAGTTCCCTCGTAATATAATAGATTTAGATTGGTCATTAAACCCAGCATCAAGCTTTGTTCAGAATGAAAGTAGGAGCATGAAAGCTCATGCAACCAACTTACCAAGTACTACTACCAGACATCGCATTCTGCTGTTAATATAATATATTCAGGCAACACCAACTGGTGACATAGTGTTAATAAATTCTATCTTACTTAAGTTTCTACTTCAAAAGACGAAGCAGTAGAAAATAATAGCATTTCACACTTTCAGAGTATTATTATGAAAAACTATAGAAGTTGAGCTGCAAACATACTGCTTACAGAAAGTACTCCTTTATTACCATGTAGCCTGTAGAAAATAAAATCTAACATAGAAAGTTTTTATCTTTTGGGATAATTCATAATTAAACTAGCAGTAGCCTACTTTTACCGAAAGATGCACAATAATTGTGAATAAAATTAAAACTTCACTGTAAATACAAACAAATAGAACTTAAAACAGATGTTGACCGGGTAGAAAGATCGACCTTGTTGCCGACTGCAGAGCTTCAAAGCTTGACAAACGTCTGAGATTAGCTGCGAAAGGGTGAAACTTTAGATTGCATGATAGGGAGTGGCAAAAAAGTTCTGCAAGATTTCCTCACCCACATATCTGAAACACCCCCTCCCCTTGTCTCTTATATTTTTCATAACTCATTTTTCCTGATAGCTAAGTTAATTCCCAAGTATGGGGTTTGGAACTGGAAAATCATCCCTCTAAGGTCCTAGTCATATTCATAATAAATTACAAGGCAGAAGGTTTCTCATCGCAAAAGTACCCATGCCACAGTCATTGAAGGTCACTAAATAAATAAATATTACACCTTCACATGGTTCAAGTTAAGAGACGAACTTCCCATTTAAAGTTAAGCAACATGTTTGTGTATATACAATTACAACATTCAGCCAGGTGACACTCTTGAAATTCAAGTATTACAGAGAAGAAACATGTGATTTCCAGAGAATTGAATAAAGAAGATGAAACCATACCTTTAGTTGGACCACCCAACATGATCACAGCAACAACTTTCTCATCTGAACTCACTATAATTCTCTCACAATCACAAAAACACAGATCTCTCAATAATGACAGCAGGATACAAACTGGTATGTCAAAGTGCTCTGCTTTTCAAGATTGTGCATATAAGTAAGGCTTGGAGTGTGTATGTAACATGATGAAGGGTAAGATATAAAATATAAAGAGAGATAGAGAGAGAGAGATCTAAAAAACAAAACAGTGAGAATGATGAATCAGAAATAATTGGTACGGGGGGTTAAAGTGTAGAGGTACAGCGAAATTACAACATGTGCATGTAAGCATCACACTAATGGATTACATATCCATTTTCCTTGTATTCTTTGTCGGCAACTGTTAAAAAAACATCTACATACATACATTAGATACGTCATACGTGCTTGGTTAAAAAAGCAACCAAGAAGCTCCCATGCAACTTCACTTTCATCCTCCGTCTAAACCTATCCTCTTCAACTCATTCAGATTGACACGTCATTATTTAATTTTACAAAGTTGGAATTACTTTTTATATATTATATCCTTATATATAATAAGCGTAAGAGTGATCTTATCCATAATTTTAATTTTGGTTTAGTCATCATAATTTTAATTTTGGTTTGGTCACTGTACCGCCAAAATAATCTCAACCGTCGAATATAATATTTTTAAAAATAGACGATCAAGATTATATCATAAATTATAATCTAAAAAGGATATAATTAAAAAGGTTGTATTAGAATTGAATTTTAAAAAGAAGTTATAATCTGAAAAGGATATAAAAGATTGTATTAGAACTGAATTTTATTTATTTATTAATATTTAAAAAATTTCATATTTACTATTTAGGCTCTATCTCGAGATATAGAAATCAGATTTGGATTATTTTACAGTCCACACGAAACTCATAAAATTATCTTTAATTTAGTGATGATTTAACAATTATTATCCAAATGAAATAACTCAGAATTTCAAGAGAAAATATAATTACAAATTTTTACATTAATCCTATTTAGTGTAGAATACCTACATTAATAATCCTATTCAATATAGAAAACCTAATTATATATGATTTAAATCATTGACAAGCACTTTTTCGTATTTCAATATAAATACACTTTTTAGTTTACATGTTAAAATATTAAATATTTTTTATGCTAGATCCAACGTTTTTTATCTATTTATTTTAATATCTAACAGTTCTTATTTATTTAATCGTACTAAGAACCAGACTACCAACTACCAAAGTTTTGGACAAAATCCCTCCTATACTTATTATTAAAACTATATTTGGTTGTTAGTACAACTATCTTCAAATAATAAGAAGGTTATTTTGATAATCAAAACAAAATATAAGTAGATTTCCTAAATAGAATAGAATTTTCAATATATCATCAATTTCATTTCTCTTTTGTAGTTAAATTGAAGAAAATTGTTAAATCATCACTAAATTAAAGATTATTTTGTTAACAAAATAATATTTTGTTAACTATATATGTATATATATATATATATATATATATAGAAAAGTTCTATGGAGTACTCATTTAATTGGAGTACTTGGAGTACATATACGTTCTGCATTCAAAATATTTTAAATTTTATTATTTGCAAACCTTGTTATATGAATATCATAATTTCATTGATAATCTTGAAAATCATGTATGTTTTGCAATATATTCATCTTGAAAATCCTTTATGTTTTGCAATCAGAACATATATGTTTTGCAACTCAAATGTGTTTCCCTGAACAATTCGTTTTGCAATATTTTGTTAGTAAAACATACAAAATTTTTAAGATTTTCGATGAAATAGTGATATTCATGTAATAAGCTTCGCAAAATAATAAAATTTGCAAAATTTTGAATGTAAAATGTATATGTACTCCAAGTACTCCAATTAAATGAGTATTTCATATATATATATATATATATATATATATATCAATTTCA
The DNA here is from genome assembly GCA_036435485.1 of Saposhnikovia divaricata. Classification (NCBI taxonomy): domain Eukaryota; kingdom Viridiplantae; phylum Streptophyta; class Magnoliopsida; order Apiales; family Apiaceae; genus Saposhnikovia; species Saposhnikovia divaricata. The sequence continues at coordinate 245,016,451 of CM071594.1, read as the reverse complement.
TAACAACAATTTGATATGTAAACTAATAACAAATAAATAATAAAAAATAATAATATAATAAATATTAGAAAAAGAACCGTGCGTTGCACGGGTTATAAGCTAGTATGGAAAATACATGTTAACTATTTTTTTTTGAATATTTAGACTTATATGCTTTACAAGGTGCGTATCTATTTTACTAAATTTCGGGGATGAGTGAAAATCGAAACCAGAACCTGGGACAACAAGAGATAAGACCTTACCATGGCTACTATAATCTATAATTATTAGTATTGTCGTGTTCCACGGTTGGTGTAGTGCTTTATGTTAGTTTTGTACCTAGTCCCCGGTGTTTACATTCTTAAATTTTGAGAAAAGATCCTCTTTATCACAATTTAAAGGTAAAATGTCTTAAATATCACAAACTGGAAAAATAGCTCTATTATTACAAAAAAATGGAACTTAAAACGGTGTTTACTAACACGCGTGTGACGTTTGTTTGTTGTTTTCATTTTTCTTTTCTAAAAAAAGAAGGCAAACGAAAGACAAAGAAGCGTTGCTGTCAACGTATTATAAAATTGCGTGCCTATTGCTTTTTCATTTACTTCGTCTTAGACAATCCAGTACGTTGATGGGTCTCTCTTTAATTAAAAAATTGAATATTTTAATGAGTCTGACGACCTGATTTTTAAAAAAATTGGGATTTAGAAATATTCAATTTTTTTAATTAATTTTTTTAAATTTATCTGTATTTCCTTACGGGTTCAACGGTGAACCTTTGGGGTTCAACTTTTTCATTTTGGGTTTCTACAAATTTCAATACACGATAGGTAGAATGAGAAATCTTGGTATAGTCAATGATGTACAAATTCAATTCTACTTTTGCTTGCTATATTCATACTTAGATGGTTAGAAATGTTGTCCTATAAATACCATCGTGCATGTAACAAAAGCAGGGGGGAGAGCAGAGGAATTATAACACATCTTAGTTTAGTTACCCTAAATTTTGTAGCCTCCATCTTTATTTTGTAGTAGCTTTCAAATCTTGTAAACACTTTTTTTCATATTAAGGCAATTTCAAGTTTTCTTTATTTTCTTGTCTTGCTCTCTCATTCATGTCGCTTCTTTTCCGTTATTTTCGTAACTCCGTTTTCAGTGGACAAAGTAGCAAAATGCTAATCACTTGGGGTTGAAAGAAGCTCTTACATTTACTTTTAATGCTCTAATTTTAGTTCTTGCTTTATGTCAATAGCTTACCTTTAATCATTCTAGCTTACCTTTCTATCAATAGCTCCCTAGCTTTACAAATTGAAAGTTCACATATTGATTTTAATATCATTTAGCTGGCCACCTTCATCTTTAATTTGGTTATAAGCAATAATTTCTTTTACAAATTTCTTAGCTTGGTATTTGATTCATGGCCCATGTCTGTTTTTTTTTGTTCCAGTCCATTTTGTTTGTGAAATCCAAGTTCTGTAATTATACATGTGCGATTGATTTTTAGTCATGTTGAGTCATTAGTAGTATGAGTCATTAGTTAAATTTAATCATTATGACATTAATTGCTTTAATTAAACTTTTGGTTATAACTAGCTTTTAATGTTCTTGTTTTGATTTCTGTTAATAATTCGTGTTCTCATTTTATCTTTGATGGGCTATTTTCAATTAGGCCCAAACTTAAATTCTAGTCCATGTTTTATATTCCTGGCCTTTTAAAAATATCAAGAATAACGAATAAAACGTATGCAAACTTAGGGTTTAGGCCCTAAACCATAACCCCGATTTTTTAAAAATCAGGTCGTCGGATTCAATTTTTAATTAAAATTTTTAAATTTTATTTATATTCTCTTGAGATTACAACAATTAACCTTTGGGGTTCAACAGTTCCATTTTGGATTTATAAATATTCAGAACAACGAATAAACCGTATACGAACTTAGGGTTCAGGATTTAGGATTTAGAATTTAGGATTGTTTTACAACCCTAAATCCTAGATCCGAAACCCTAACTTATCCTGATTTTTAAAAAATCGGGCTGGCCCCCGATTTTTTAAAAATCAGGTCGCCGGACTCAGTAAAAAAACAAAATTTAGTTGACCATTTGGTTATAAATATTTTAATAATATTTGCAAATACATATTTAGCAAAAAAAAAATGAGACCAAACGCCACTTCAAGTGGCGTTGCCCCCTCCCCCTCCCCTAAATAACGCCTATGTAACACCCATTTTTAGGAAACACAATATAGATATGTGTTTCTTTTTTTTTTTAGAAAATTGATGTTAGATATTAAAATAGTAATAACGCCACACGCCATTGCATTTTTTAAAAACATGAGATAAAGTAACATTTTTTTGTGATATAAAGGGCCATTTTTCAAAATAGTGATATTTAGGATCATTTAACTTTAAATTTTGATAAAGAGAGCCAACACTCTTAAATTCTTTGATTAAATATACTACTATAAAAAAATGGTAGCTCAACATTTTGAATATTCTATTATATTTTAGTTAGGGAAAAAAATGGCCCCAAATATCACAAGCTGGAAGGTTGGCCCCAAATATCACGCTATAACACAGTATCGTGTAGCGTTTTTATTTTTTAAGCAGAACGCTACTTCGTCTAGCATTTGACACTTTTTCATTCTTTTTTTTGTTCAAAACGCTATATGAAGTTTGGTTTTGTAGAAGACGTGTTGGTCCCGGAGTATATTGCAGAAGGGGGGTTGAATGCAATATAGATTATTCCAAATCTATACAAGAAATGCAAACACAAGTAGTAACTCAAGATATTCTCACAAAATAAATGTTTTATTTATTTTGGAAAGTGTTGCTACAACCTCGAGAAAAAGTATTTTCTCAAGCTTCGACTTCTTGAATCGATTACAGAAAGAATGAGAGATGTTTCTCTATAAAAACTAATCTTCTCTAACATCTTTGTCAAATGGGTTGTGAAGCCGCTGTCATTTTCAAGTGGAAGCTCCTTACAAATTGCACACCCATGTGACTTTCCCAAAATGCTATACAAACAAATTATCATTAAGCATAAAGCAATCTGGGTTCTTTCTAAAATTAGCTAAAACAATTCTAGTAGATGCAGACTTGTCATACTCTTGAATTTTCGAGCTTCTTCTTGTGATCTCTCAAGCTTTTGTCGTGGTCTTGCAGGTCTGCTACAATCTTTGACAAGATGCAGCAAATATGTTTCTTGAACATCTAAACTGTCACGGGTTTGACTGAGATAAATCCCCAATTCAAATATTCCATTGAGACAGTAACCTTTGACGTCAAGTTTGCTGTCATGAGAATGTTCCTTGAATGACAGTATGAGTCCCCGCCAATGATGCTGTTATGACTTTCAAACTTGCTGTCAAAGTGTGAGAATGTTGCTCTCTTTATGCTTCCATCAATGTTTCTGTTAGATGAAACTTGCTGTCGTGACTTTGCAACATGTTGTCTTCTTGTAACCTTACTATCATGTTGTTACAGTTGTTAACACTAAAACACGCAAGCGTACGTGGTCACAAGTAATATAGATAGAAGTCAAGTTCGTTCCCACAGAGATCTGGTTAGGTTTCAATTCAGTTCATGCACCTATGCAACAATGTATGATTATTATTCACTGCTAAGACAAATAACAAGATTAAGTTTTTACTAACTATAATTAACTAAGATACAAATTAACAAACTAAAAATTACTAACTAATGAGAATTAAAATTGAATTACTTATATGCGAGAAAACATGGAATCCTAACTTCATTTTCTACTTCACTTAGAGTTGATGCCTTTAATCAATGAATGTGATGGTTTTGATATCTGATCAGACAACACGGAACAAGTATACGCTACTTCTCAGTATACGAATACCAAACTAAACATACATCTATAAAAGAGATAGAAGATGAATAGACACCAATCATGCTTAGACCCTATATCTCTATAGAATTTGAAAACATAACGGTTGAAGAACAAGTTATTCATATTGATCACATAGGGTAGCATAATATCTCAATTTACGCTACAAATCATGATGTTAAAACATCAACCTATCCTATGCTAGTATGGCAAGTTCTAAATCTCAAGATCCACTCTCGTTTCGCAAGAGATTAACAAATTAGATGTTCATGACGCATCTAAACACATGAAACACAACCATACGAGGATATCAAGAATTCACCACACATAAATCTTTAAAGCAATCAAACTACTAAGCTACATAGATAAATCCGTTAGAATCCCATGACAACGATTAGCTCATAATCGAACCGCTCGTCATCATGGGATCTGATGAAACAATGATAAAAACAAAGTATGAAAAAATACAAATAAACCTAAGTAATTGATATGTAATGGTGTTACAAATTACAATGGTGGATGTGTTTAAATAGGCTCTAGAAGTCTTGCCCAGCAAGAAAAACAACCTACAATACAATTAGAAATAGGTTTGGATACCAAAAATACAACTAGAATTCGGAATAGGGGTAAAACGGACATTTCAAGATTTTTTCCAGCGACTTTATGCGCTCCAGGCGCGTGTTTATGCGCTCCAGGCGCACAAACTTACTGTTCCACGCGCTCCAGGCGCCCATTTACGCGCTCCAGGCACGTAAACTTTCTACCCAGAATTTTGATTTTGCTTTATTCAGATTCGTCTTCTTCCGAGCTTTCCAACGACTGCTTACGGGCCTCAAACGGACTTGTATAACTCCAGATATGACCAAAACAGTGGAGACTGCGCAACCTACCCTGAAATCCGAATTTTCCATAATTTGCTCATTTCTCATCCGTTTTCTCTTCCGATTCTTTTGTCACTTCTCGTTCTTCAATTCCTATGACTCATGAACCTTCATGGTAGCCTAGGGAAAGACTTCATTCCTCATTCCTATGCTCGAATTCAACTCTAAAATTGACGAAAACATCAACCCTAATCGATATTTCATTCAAACCTGCACATTTAAGCAAAACACATAAAAAATACCATAAACTTGAGTCCAAGTACACCAATTTAAGCCGATATGGAATGTTCCAAGTGGATATAAAATCCACTTATCAACAGTAATATTTATTCTTTCTGTCTTTCTTGTGTATAACTTGAGGATTGAACAAATGTATGAGCTTCTTCCAAGAGATACAATTATTACATGATAGTGGTTTATTCGATTACAAAGACACACTATGGCTGTGACAGAATGTTCTACTTAGTCTATACAAATAAATCTAAGTACTAGTTAAGTTGTCTCTAAGCTATCACCCATAAATCCTAACCATCTCTCCCAATTTGTTTTTATGGACAATAACAACAAATTTACAATTAAAGCATGCTGACAACTTAACTAACATAGATCAGAATAGTTAAAACACCATGTCTGATGAATGTTAAAGAATCCAGAATACAACATTGATGCTCTAACTGCAAATCAATTACTCCTTTATGTTGAGCAAATAAGAAATTTTACTTAGCTTGATTTGAGCAGTCCTCAACTGTCTAGATTCTTCCCTCTCTTTTGAGAGCTTCTTGTTTTGCCTTCTTGAGGTCTTCTACTAAAGCCTTTTCTACAGGAGTTTTAGCATCATCTTCAATGTCTTCAATGTACCCTTGAATTACTCGAGAAGGAAACACTTTAGCATCTTCCAGGTCAAACCAAGTTTCGAAGTCATAGGTATATGTTCTGAACTTTAAGATGCCTTCGATGACCTTGAATCTCCTTTGATAACGTGTATTTTATACAAGTTTTGTCTCTCATTCTCTTACATTTTTGTTAGTTTCGAATGTTGTTTTATCGATATTAATTACGTTTTTCATCTTTCAGTGCCTCATGCTTGATTGTCGAAAAGATGACTTATTTTGGGCTTTAAAGCAAAGATTATTCAAGAGGGAAGTTAGAAGATGCAAGCTCGCGATGCTGGGAGGTGTTTAATGTATTATCTTGAAGATTTTCTCCCGCACGGGCTGTTGTACGGCCGTTTGACAGGCCGTTCAAAGGAGCAGTTTTTCTGTATGGGTTGTTGTACGACCATTCAACAGGCCGTACAGCACCTGCTGTGTATTAATAGAAAAGAAAAAAAAACAACATAAAAAAATCATATAACATCTAACATCTTCATCTTCATTTCACCTCTTCAAGAACACAATTAGGGTTAGTAGGACATATAGAGGAGACATTAATTACTTATAATCTAGCATTGATTACGAGTAATCAACTTCATTTATTTGGCTCAAGGAGGAATTCTTGTACTAAACCCATTTCAATTTAAGTAAGATTTATTTAACTCTATCTTGAATGCTTGTGATGTATTGCTTATGATTTTGCTTGGAGATTTGTAAGTTGCTTCACCTTACTCTTCTTGTATCTTCAATTGCTAATTGTTTGTTCTAATACGTAATCGTTAGTTCATTCATTATAGTAGCACAAGATTTAGTGTACCTAAATCCACAAGATTCAAGTGCAAATACCTAGGTGAGCTTCTCATCCTTGGGTTTGTCCTAGCCTCTCTTTGTTAAATTCCTTGACTTGGTTAAATTGATAGTGCTTCATTATTGGTTGCTAGTGTCAAGAGAGCTAATTTATGTGTTTCACTAAATTAGTGTTTTTAGAAGAAAAATAAGTGATTGTGTGCTTCACCAATTATCTTGGTTAGGTAGAGATGGATATATCATGCTTGTTTGTTGGGTTGAAGTGCTTGATTTGCCATTATACTTGGGTCAAATATCTCTTATCTTGTTAATTTACTCATTGTGTTGTTGTGTTGGTAAATTGGATGATTGCCATTAACTTAGTTGTATTTTTACAGCAATTTATTTATCGTATGCAAGGTGTTTGATAAAACACCTCAACAAACTCAAAACCTCCCTTTGTCCACACTTCTAAATTGTAAGAAATAATTTGCTTGAAATAAAAATTGATAGTCCTTCCCTGTGAACGAACTTACGAAAAATACTACCTTCAAATTGGCGCCGCTGCCGGGGAGGGCAACAATATTAATTTTGAGTTAATTGTTTCTTATATTTTAGATTTTATCTTTGTATATAGTTTTTTTCTTTCTTTCCTTTTTTTTTGGTGTGCCTACATGTCTATTGGATATAGACATGAACTAATTAGTTCGGGAGATGATGGAAAATTATTTTGGTTGGAATAACGCTCAAGATTTCACCCACGATCAAGAATGATATCAAGATTTTAATTCTTTTCAGAATTTAAATACGTATCAGGTGAATTCTTTATATTCTACAAACTCATGCTATGCTCCTTACCCTCCTAGCATTGATTATTCATATGCTTTTGAAAATCAATGTTATGATCCGCAATATAATTCCCAAGGCCATCAGGGGTCTTCTTCATCTTCCTTATCTTCATTAGAGGAGATGATGAAACAAATAACGGCAAACAACCTCCAATTTCAAAACATCACTTTTCAAAGCATATTCAACTTGGAAAAGAACACTTCTCAGTTGGAAAAGAACACTTCTCAAAGCATATCCAACTTGGAAAAGCAAATAAGTCAACTAGCCGAAATTGTGAATCGATTAGCGGAGGTCAATTCTCCTACTAATCACGATTCTTGTTTTGTAATTGATGAAAATTTTGTGCAAGATGAATCTGCTTGTTTAGTTGACGATTGCCCTAAGCTTGTCAATGATAAATTGGATGTAGTTGAGGATCTACCAAACTTAGAAAATACCTTTGAGCTTAATGAATTGGTAGATGAGATAAAAATTGATGAATGTCCAATGAAAACTGAGAAGGAATTAAAGATTGATGAGATTGGAATTTTTGCTTGGCTATATAATGATCCAATTTGGGAACAGTTTTTGAGTCGTACTTATAATTATTATTCTGACGATTTTTCTAGCTACTTTGCTTTTTCAAAGTCTCTTGAAGATATGAAGATAATAAAAATATTTTTATACTTTTATGGATCAAAGGTATATTTGCACACCTTATTTTTATTCTTGATTCGTAGGTATGTGCATTTATTTGCTTTTTCACCTCATTAGTTATAATACTTGTATAAAAAAGTCGAGGTAACGACAATAAACAAAGCGCTTTTTGGGAGGCAACCCAAGGTACGCATGTATTTATATATTTTTATGTGTGTGTTTGATTTTGTTCCTCGCTTGCATTTATGTAGGGTGTTATGCATATTGTGGGTTTGAGGATTGATCTAAATATTAGTGAGTGGAGGTTCATTTTTCATCTATTTTCATTCATTTCAAAAAAAAAATTGTAATAATAATGCCCCGCTCAATAATATTTAGTATCATTAATTCTAATTTTATAATTTTTATATCTATTCCGCTCGTGCCTTGATGTGTTTGTTCATGTTTTCAGGAATTAATATTTTATTCAAACATTCAGGAATTTGTGCTGATTTTATAAAAAAAAATTATAAAATTTCAGGACTGCATAGGCTGTCGTACGGGGTGCAGGCCGTGCAGCAGCCTGTGCACTTTTTTGCTGCTTCTGTCCATAACATAATGTAAAAATGAGGGGGTCCAAAAATTTTACCCCATTGTTGCACAGGCTGTGCAACTTTAAAAAAAAAAAAAAAAAGCAAGTCAACAACACACACAGAGGGAGGTGCAGGAACGCGCGGCTGTTTCTCTTGATTTGTTCTGGCGCGTGGCATTGCATGTAGTTGATCTGCATGTGAGTTCCTGGAACTACCAGCCCACTTGCATTCCATTTCTTCATTTAGCAAATACACGACCGGTTTATTCTTGTTTTATTTGCATTTGACTATTTTATTTTTGATTTTGATTTTTTTACTTTTTTCTCCTTTTATTTTGTTCTGTGTTTTGTTTTTCATTTTTTTCATTTTGTCTATTTTTATTCTCTTTTTTTTTTAATTTTGATTTTAAGTTTTTAATTTTCTAAACTAAACAAATTTTATAAATTCAGAAATCAATTTAAATTTACTTTATTTTGATTTTTGATTTTATTATTAATTGGTTAGTGATTTATTTTATTTTATTTCATTTTAATTTATTATTATTATTTTTTTTAAAAAAACCAAAAAAATTATTTTAATTATTTATGTATCCTTAATTAGTATATTAAATTAGCTTTAAGGGTGTTGTATATTTGTTTGTTGGTTATTTTTGTTGGGTTGATTGCGGTGCGTGGCATTCATTCAATTCTTGGCGTGCAAATTTCGGAGTTGGACCTTGACAATGAGTGGCGCTTCTTGCCCTAGCTCCCGGTCCTTGTTGTTTATTTTCAGGGGAGTTTCTTTCACTTTTGTTTCTACTTCGTTTTTTATTTGTCATGCATGAGGACATGCCATGTTTTAAGTGGGGGAAGGATTGTTTAAGTTCATCCTTGTAGTATAATATGTAGCTAGTATTACTACTATATTTTGTTTCATTCCATGTCCGTCTCGTTTACATTTAGAAACAAGTTTGGTCATAAAGCTTGTTTACTTGTTTGTAAAATTTAAATCATTGTGAGCTTGTAGCCATGTTTTCTCCTATTTCGTGCCTAGCATTACCAATTTGATGTGAATCTATAAGTTTGATGCACCTTTTTGCACACTCACGCACTTAAAATGACATGAAAAGTCAAGATTGTTGTAATTAAATTGTGAACATGACGGTTATCTCTTAGCATGCATGGAATCAAATCGGGAAGATGTTATTACAGCGTAAACCTTGTGAGGCCTTGAACGATGATTTCTTTTGCTTGTGTGTTTCTCCTTCTTTATGTGTGTTTGTTGCTCTAGAGCTTGCATTAAACCTTAATTTATGGATGCACCATAACAAGGAAATTTTATTTAGGATAACCTTTTTGGCCTTTTTAGCTTGTGAACCATGAAAATAATCCCTAGTTACCCCTTTGAAGCTTATACCAATATTTTTCTTCGTCACTTTCCCCTTTTATACATGAGTCATGGCCAAATACTTCACTCTCGACCTAGTTGAGCTAGTTGAGTCTTGGAAAGAATTGATTGATGAGCATGTGAATTTGGAGATGTTGTGAAGAGGAAGATTGCTAATTATTGTAAGTGGGGACTAGTTTGATGTGTATATTTAGATGTGGTTCAAAGCTCTTTGTAGTATATTTAATGCAGCCCCTTTGCTAAAAAAGAAAAAGATATATATAAAGGGGATGTAAAAAAAAGAGAGAAAAGAAAAAAAAGAAAAGAAAAGAAAAAGCTATAAATCTTTTTATTTTATTTTGATTCAATTTTCTTGGTAAATGTGGTTGTGTTTTGTAATTGTAAGTGAGTGGAGATCTTCTTTAGTTTGAGAATTTGGTGTATGAAGAGAGCAAGCATCATTTTGACTCAACTAGCGAGACTTTTACACTTTTCTTGAACTTAAATTTTCACACCTTCACCCAAGCCTTGTTACAACCCATTTTATGAATTCCTTGTTTTTGGTGCAATCCGGAATATAGGTGGACATGCAAGGTCAAGTAGAGCGCATGCATTTAGACTTGGAGTTGAGTGAAATCTCTAGCCCATACTTGTGTGATGCATAATTGAGAGATGTGAGATTTTTCACCATAAAAATTCCATCTTCTTAATGCGAAGCCATGTATGCCTTGTGATAATCTTGTCTAGTTTTCACAATTGAAGTGCATTCATTCTAGCTTTAATGTCATGGTTACATTTTGCACAAGGTGTGTTATCTTGATTCTTGAATTGGTTGTTAGCTCGTCGTAGAGGATGACATGGTGAATAGCTCTATATGTTTGATTTTAGTTTCAAGTAGATATAGCACCATACTTGGCTTGTTTCCTATTTGTATGACGACTCGGACATGTGAATGTAATAGTTAGCTTAATTAGTAGGGTATTGTTAGTTTCTTGTTTTTTAGTGTTAGAAATATGTTGTACTTGATGATAACTTCACAATCAATCAAATTATATAAGTATTGTAGCTGTCAACGGATGAGGATTTATAACTCTATCCGTTGACAGGTAGCTCATCAACGGATGAGGTTTTGTAGCATACTGCAGTGTCTCTATGTTATCAATTGATAGTATTTTTATCCACATTCATGTTGACCATCAATGGATAGGCAGAATAGGGTAGCCAATTGTAAATAAGCTATGCTATGTAATTCTGTTTAAGTGAAAGTGTATCAACGGATATGAAGACAGAACTCTATCAACGGATACAACTCAAATCTACAATATCAACGGATACAGCTCAAACTATCATCAATGGATGACCGTGTACAATGTCAACGGATAATCATTAATACTTACTTCTATGCTAAGCTGGGGATTAGCAGTTGATAAAGATAGGTTTGACTGACAGTCACATGGGTTGATAGTAGAAACAAAAAGCAGTATGGCATCCATACTTTGGAAAAACAGAAGAAAGAAGCATTCCGTTTACACTATGAATACAAGAAAGGTGCAGGGGACATGTCTGTTCACAAGGACAACCTTTCGGCTACATGTGTATTTGGAGTGAAGTAGCAAGTCAACTTGAATTAGATTAGTATTATCTTATTCCTGTAGTACTTGTAAACTTAGGATATATAACCAAGTGTAGCAACTCTTTAGAAGCTAAGAAAACAGATACATTTGCTTAGGGTTTTCTTGAATATCCTTAGAAAGCAAGGAATTGTAAAATGGCAGCTGTGTACATTTGTATCACAGAGTTTTTTTCAAATAAAAGCTTCAGGTGGTGCATTTAACCACCTGATTTTATATGTGTTTGTGCATTAATCGTTATACAGCAATTATCTAAGTATAGATTTTTGGAGTTCTTATCAGAAATTTATAAATATCAAGAATTGTATTCAACCCCCCCTTCTAAAATTATACAAGTGTGTAATCTGGGAATAACAATTGGTATCAGAGCAAGCTTCTAACATATTTGAAGTTTAAAGATCAACACACTTCCAACATGTCTAAGAAGGATTATGGAGTAAAAATACCAGTTCTTGATAGAGAGAATTACTTTCACTGGAAAGTAAAAATGCGTCTACATCTCGTATCCATTGATGAGGGTTTTGTGGATTGCATTGACAAGGGTCCTCATGTTCCAATGAAGACTGCAGCAAGAGTTGGCCAAGATGCGCCTGACACTCTCATTCCCAAACCTGTTTCTGAATGGAGTCTTGAAGATATGGCAGAAGTCCACAAAGACAAAAAGACCATGAATATACTGTTCAATGGTCTAGAAACAAACATGGTTGACAATGTTATTAGCTGTACTACCTCCAAGGAAGTACGGGACACTGTTCAAACCCTTTGTGAAGGAACAGAACAGGTGAGGGAAAACAAAATGCAACTACTAATCCAACAGTATGAACACTTCCATTTCAAGTGTGGAGAAACATTGAATGATACATTTAGTAGATTTCAAAAGCTACTAAATGGTTTGAAACTGTATGGAAGAATCTATCAAGTTAATGATTCTAATCTCAAATTTCTGAGATCACTGCCCAAGGAATGGAAGCCAATGACTGTTTCTCTAAGAAACACTCATGAGTACAAGACCTTTACTCTTGAAAGGCTCTATGGAACTTTAAAGACATATGAGCTAGAAATAGAGCAGGATGAAGAGATTGAGAAGTCCCAAAAGAAAAGTGGGTCAGTTGCACTTGTTGTCAACATGGAGAAGAAGGAGGAAAGGACAGAAGCTGCTTGTTCTACACCAAACAGGGAGGTTTGTAAAGATAGAGCAGAATCAAGTAGGAGCAAGGAAAAGGTGTCTGAAGAATTGAATGTCCTTCAGCAGGATGAATTGGATGAGATAGATGAGCATTTAGTCTTTCTATCTAGGATATTCTCTAAGCTGAAATTCAAGAGAAACTCTGGGGTGGCCAAGCCATTTAACAAGGATTATTCCACAAGCAACTTTGTGGATAAATCCAAAATTAAATGCTACAATTGTGGAATTGCTGGTCACATGATAAGTGAATGCAGGAAGCCTAGATCTGAGAACAAGGGAAAGTCAACTGAAGCTGTTGACTACAAGAAGAAATATTTTGATCTTCTCAGGCAGAAAGGAAAGGCATTCATGACCCAAGAGTATGACTGGGCTGCTGATGGAAATCATTCTGATGATGATGTTGAGTATGTCAACCTTGCATTGATGGCTGATTCTAGAGAGCAGGAAGCAAGTTCAGCTAGCAATCAAGTATTTTCTACTAATCTCTCTGAGCTCACCAAAGAGGAATGCAATAGTGTTATAGATGAAATGTCTACTGAACTATATCACTTGAGTGTTACTCTTAAATCACTTACTAAAGAGAACAATAGGATTAAAGAGACTAATCTGTTTTTAAGTGATAGAAATGCTGCTCTAGAAGCTCAATTTCTAGAATTTGAGAAAATGAGAGTTGATTGCAATAATGCTAAAAGTGAACTTGAAGCTGTGTTAAAAAGAGAATTGATTTTAAGAGACCAACTTGAAAAAGAACAAGGGATAATTGCTAAATTTCAAAGCTGTAGGAATATTTCACAAAACATAATAGAAGTCCAGGGAATAGAATCGTTCGTGAAGGAGAACTGGACTCAAAAGAAAAAGGAGCTAGAACCTTGCTTTGAGGATCTAGAGACTATTTGTGAATCAACGGATAGTGATCATCCGTTGACAGATGAACCATCAACGGATGAGAGGTATCCGTCGACTAACAAAAAGTTTGTTATTAAGAAGGAACTCAAGAAACTGGATAATAAGTATGGTCCAGTCAACAAGAACTTTGTTACTGGTGAGTGTAGCCAAACCAAATCTAGTGGGAAGGCTAAGGCAGGTGACTTACACAACAAAAAGGTTGTTGGTAAATCAGATAGTGAAAAGGTAGAAATTAAGGGTAAAAAGAAAAAGAACAGAAATGGTAAGATAGGCATCAACAAGAAAAACAATTATTCTCCTGACAAGTTTGCCTCTAGGAAAACTTGTAGTAATTGTAATAGTGTCAATCACCTATCTTCTAATTGCAAGATTGTTAACAAGGCTCCTGTTCATGTACCTCAAATTATACCATGTATGCCTGCAATGCCTGGTTTGTATCAAAATGCTAGTTTTTCTAATCCATATGTGATCATGCCATATGTGTCTAATCCTTATTTTCAATCTGTGAATATGCCACAAATGTCATGGAACATTCCTAGCATGAATAATATGTATGCCAATTTGCCACAAATGCATGCATTAAATATTCATGCAAATAAGCATTTGTCAAACCCCATCAATCAGGCATCTACATCTAAGGTGAAGAATGTCAAGATTGTAAAGTCAAAGGCTAACAAGAAAGGACCCAAGGAAGCTTGGGTACCAAAATCAACTTGATTTGCTTTTGGATGTGTGCAGGGAAACAAGAGGAATCTATGGTACCTAGACAGTGGATGCTCTAGGCACATGACAGGAGATTCAACCCTGCTCACTGCGTTCAAGGAAGGAGCTGGCCCTAGAATTACCTTTGGAGATGACAACAAAGGATATACTAAGGGATATGGCATGATTTCAAAAGACAATGTCATCATTGAAGAAGTGGCCTTAGTTGAAGGTTTGAAGCACAATTTGCTGAGTGTCAGTCAGATTTGTGACAAAGACTATGAAGTAAAGTTCACAAAAGAAGCCTGTGTTGTTTCTGCCAAGGAAGACAACAATGTGGTATTGACAGGCTTTAGAAAAGGAAATGTTTACATAGCTGACTTCAATTCAGCATGCTCAGAATCCATTACTTGTCTCTTCAGTAAAGCAAGTAAGGATGAGAGTTAGCTATGGCATAAGAAGTTGTCACATTTGAATTTTAAAGTTATGAATGACTTGGTAAGAAAGGATCTTGCTAGAGGAATCCCTCAATTGGAATTTATCAAAGATGGACTGTGTGATGCCTGCCAATTAGGGAAACAAAAGAAATCATCCTTCAAGAGCAAGACAGAGTCATCCATTGTTAAGCCACTTCAACTGCTGCATATGGACTTGTTTGGTCCAGTTAATGTCATGTCTATTTCAAAGAAGAAATACTGTCTGGTGATTGTAGATGATTTTTCTAAGTTTACATAGACCTTCTTCCTGCACTCCAAGGATTGTGCAAGTGAAATCATCATCAATCACCTCAGAATACTAAACAATGGTTTTGAAGACAAAGTACAAAGAATCAGGAGTGACAATGGTACTGAATTCAAGAATTCCACAATGAAGATTTTCTGTGAAGAAAATGGAATTGTCCATGAGTTTTCTACTGCCAGAACACCTCAACAAAATGGGGTTGTTGAAAGGAAAAACAGAACTCTCATTGAAACAGCTAGAACAATGTTAAGTGAATCAAGATTACCAACATATTTTTGGGCTGAAGCTGTCAACACTGCATGCTTTACTCAAAATATTTCCTTGGTCAATCAAGCTAGAGGAATGACTCCTTATCAGTTGTTAACCAACAAGAATCCAACTTTAGCTTTCCTTCATGTCTTTGGATGTAAGTGTTTTGTACTAAGGAATCATGGAGATAACTTGGGCAAATTTGAAGCAAAGGCAGATGAAGCTATTTTTGTTGGATATACAGCAGGGAAAGCCTATAAAGTCTACAATCTAAGAACCAACATTGTTATGGAATATATACATGTTATGTTTGATGATCAAAAGATTCTAGGTCTAAATGATGGAGGCTCTCATGAAAAGTTGGAATTTGAGAATGAAGGTGAAGGAAGAATGTACTATGATGATGAGGAAGATGAAGATCATGGCCACAGAGATCCACCAAGAGTTGTTGTACCAACTAGAAGTGATGCTCACACTGGAAATGAAGCATCCGTTGACAGTCATTCTGGAGCATCCGTTGACAATATTAGAGATGCATCCGTTGACAGAAATTCTCAAGCATCCGTCGACAGGCAAAATGATGCATCCGTTGACAGTCAACTTCATAATTCTACATGGACAACAAACTCAGGGGGAGTTTGTCAGGGTCAAAATTCAATGCTAAATCAACATGATCATGCTCATGAAAATGAAGCAACCTCATCAAGATCAAACCTTCCACCTGCAAGAAAATGGACTAGAGATCATCCATTTGAGTTAATCATTGGTGAATCAAATTAAAGAGTCCAAACTAGGAGGGCCACTCAAGCAGAATGCCTATACAGTAGCTTCCTGTCTCAAGAGGAACCTAAGAAAGTGGAAGATGCCCTTCTAGATCCAGATTGGTTCTTAGCAATGCTAGAGGAGCTAAACCAATTTGAAAGAAATAAAGTATGGAAGCTTGTGCCCAAATCTGATGATAGAAGTGTCATAGGTACTAAATGGGTTCTCAAGAATAAGATAGATGAAAATGGCATAATTATGAGGAATAAAGCTAGATTAGTGGCAAAGGGCTATTCTTAAGAAGAAGGGATAGATTTTGATGAAACTTTTGCTCCAGTGGCAAGACTTGAGGCAATCAGAATCTTCCTAGCCTATGCAGCACATGCCAATTTCAAGGTCTATCAGATGGATGTCAAAAGTGCCTTTCTAAATGGGGAACTGGAAGAAGAGGTCTATGTCCATCAACCTCCTGGCTTTGAAGATCCAGAATTTCCAGAATATGTATATCTTCTCATGAAAGCACTTTATGGTTTGAAGCAAGCACCAAGAGCCTGGTATGACACTTTATCTCAATTTCTTTTGGAGAATCACTTCACTAGAGGTACAGTAAATAAAACCTTATTTCATAGGAATATCAATGGCTCTTCAATACTTGTTCAAATATATGTAGATGATATTATTTTTTGGTCTACAGATGAGAAGCTTTGCAAAAGGTTTGCCAAACTTATGCAAAGTAGGTATAAAATGAGCATGATGGGTGAATTAACTTACTTTCTTGGCCTACAAGTAAAGCAAGTTAATGAGGGCATTTTCATAAGTCAAACAAAATATATTTATGATCTTTTAAAGAAATTTGACTTAATGGATAGTACCTCTGCAAAAACACCTATGGCCACTGCAACTAACCTTGAGTTGAATTCTAAGGAAAAGTCTGTGGACATCTCAAGCTATAGAGGCATGGTAGGTTCACTTCTATACCTAACAGCTAGTAGACCTGATATAATGTTTTCTACTTGTCTTTGTGCTAGATTTCAAGCTGACCCTAAAGAGTCTCACTTGATAGCTATTAAGAGAATTTTCAGATATCTCAAGGGAACACAAAACCTTGGCATTTGGTATCCAAGAGAATCTGGTTTTGATCTAACTGGCTACTCAGATGCAGTGTATGCAGGTTGCAGAATTGATAGAAAAAGTACTACAGGCACCTGTCAATTTCTAGGAAACAGGCTTGTTTCATGGTTCAGTAAGAAACAGAACTCAGTCTCCACTTCTACAGCTGAAGCTGAGTACATTGCTGCTGGAAGTTGTTGTGCATAGATTCTATGGATGAAAAATCAACTTATTGACTATGGTCTAAAAGTTGAGAAGATTCCAATTTTTCGTGACAACACAAGTGTTATTGCCATCACAGGGAATCCAGTGCAACATTCGAGAACCAAGCATATTGACATCAAATACCACTTCATTAGAGAACATGTGATGAATGGTACAGTAGAAATGCACTTTGTGCCAAGTGAAATGTAGCTTGCAGATATCTTCACCAAGCCTCTTGATGAATACACATTCACAAGATTGGTAGGTGAACTAGGTATGCTTAATTTGTCATAATTCCTGGTGATATTTAATCTTACTGCATTGCAGCTAGAAATGTGTTTTAATTTACTTGAGAATTAAAAACTCTCAGAAAATTTTCTGCAGAAATTTTATCTTATCAACGGATATCCTTTTATCCATTGGTAGTATAAACACATTCCTAGATTTTCGTATATCAACGGATAACAGGTCATCCACATCATCGATGGATAAACTGTTTTTCAACCGTTCATTTCATATCCGTTGATATACATATTTTCTTTTAAATATAACCGTTGGTAAACGTGTATATATATAGGCATGGCTATATTTATTTTCTTTTATTAACTGACAGTTACTTTTGACCAATGGATAATTACTTTTTATTATTTCATTTTCAACTCTTAAAAAATATAAAAGGCTGTCTTGTGCTCTCACATCTCACTTTTATCGACTTTCAAGATTCTCTTAGGTAAACTGCATCTTCTTCACTAAAACTCTCTGCAACAAAAGTTCAAACAATTCAATGGCGCTTGTTAAGATGATGTCTTCCACTGGGTTCACCTATGAGAAGAACAACTTCGCGGCCTATGTTGATACAGTGAATGCCCCAGAAGTTTATCACACCTTGATGAATTTTGTGAAGAAATGTAAACTGTCGTATGCTATGACTGCCACCACTCCTCTAATCCACGAGGTAATTGAAGAGGTGTGGACATCTGTTGAGTACAACAGCACAGACGGTACAATTGCTTTTTCCTTAAAGGGTAAAAACTATGTAGTTAATTCTGATGTGATAACTGTTTGTTTAAAATTGCCTGAGAATAATTGTTTGAAAGTACCCGGTGATGATGAAATTGTTACCATGCTTAATTCCATAAATTATGCCCTTAGTACTAAGAATTTAGGGAAAATTGTTAGGAAAGGAATGGTTAAAGAATGGAGTTATTTTTGTGATGCCTTCATTAAAACTTTTTTAGGCAAAATTAGTAATTTTGATGCTGTTACCCATTCCATGCTAGTTATGATGTATATGCTTCTGACTGATAAATTCTATAACTTTGGCACACTAGTCATGTATGAGATAGCAGCAAAATTAGGTAAAAAGGAAACTAGGAGCAAGAATATCTGTTTTGCTAGATTTTTGATGCTCTTAGCACTGCATGTATCTGAGAATAAGCTATCCATTGCTAACCCGGATAGCAAGTTCACATGTTTTGTTCAGGAGAAGAGAGTCCTAAGTGATTTGATTCGAATGAACTCCAATGTAGGAGTACAATTGGTTTATCTACCAATTGTTCAGGTAACTATTTCTAACCTTGAAACTCCTATCTCTAACCCCCAAATTTCTTTGCCTTCCACTGTCACAATGGAGTCTGTAGTAGTGACCAAACAGGCTCCTACCCAAGTGACTAAAACAAAAGTTTCCAAACCAAAATCTAAAAGACAAACCTCAGGTGCTTCTCAAAAAGCACCTGTCGCAAAAACTACCACAACTCTTGAGGGGAGTGTGAAGGAGGTAGTGAATGGTGAGGGACAGGGTGCAAGCCCTAAGAATAAGGTAGGTGAGGAGAGTGCACTAAATAGCCAAGCCCAAGTTACATCCTCTCAACAGGGTGTGACTACTAGTTCCACAGAAACTCTGCAAAAAAGGGTAAGGGACACTAGCCCTCTCTCAAAAACCTATGAAAGAAAAGTAAAATCTAAAACCATAGTGGAATCACAGGGTGCACACACACAGTACAACAAACTGTACCTTCTCAAATTCAGTTTGATGTGACTTCAATAAATGTAGAGTCACAGCCCCTTGATCTTAACCTTCAAATCGATACACATTACAATCCACCATCACCAACTCCATCTCTGGATGTGGATATGATGTCTACATCAATTCCTGATTCACTATCTTTAAGATTCTTGGAGAAGCCCCACTCTGCAATTGGTGGCCATCATCTTCTAGATGATTTGTTGGGCCATCAATCTTCCATTTCTGAATTCACAACAAATTTTTTGGCCTCATCTTTAAAATCAATCTCCACAGATTCAGTGTTGGTTTTCACTTCAACGGATACTACCTTTCCTTCATTAATGGATATCCTTCATCCATTGATAAGTGTTTCTCCATCAACGGATGCGCCTATGTCTAGCCATCCGTTGACAGCTATAACTACTCCATCAACGGATATCTCTTATCCGTTGATAACTCACTCTACCACTGCTATATCTAACATTCCTGTGTCAAGTGTTGATGAGTTCTCAGTAGTTAAAACACTTTTAGGATTGAGGGAAGGGAGTGAGAGGCTGCCTTGTGAGCAGGCAAAAGGAGAGGTAAATACTGAGAGGCTGACAATTTCTTCAGGTCAGGCAAAAGGAGAGCAAGAGAATTCCACCTTAGTAGGTGAAGGTGAGGGTATGAGAGGTGTGAGCCAGGGGAGCCCCTGATGCAAGAAAAGAGATATGAGAGGAGAGAAAGGACTACAGGAGATATAAGGCAGAAAGATCCAGCCATTGCAACTGAGTTAATGGAGGTTAATGAAGCTTCTAAAGAGATGGAATTTCAACAAGAATATCAGTCAATCATTGACTCCATCTCTTTGGATCCTAAAACCTTTACTCATCCTGTTTCTGCCTATCAAGTCATGGCACAACAGGGCAATGTGGAGGCAGAGGAGGCAATGCACCTAGTGCACACCTTATAATATCTTCAAAGAGCAAAGTAAGCTTTGACAGCTCTGCCTTCAGAAAGATCCAGCCATTGCAACTGAGTTAATGGAGGTTAATGAAGCTTCTAAAGAGATGGAATTTCAACAAGAATATCAGTCAATAATTGACTCCATCTCTTTGGATCCTAAAACCTTTACTCGTCCTGTTTCTGCCTATCAAGTCATGGCACAACAGGGCAATGTGGAGGCAGAGGAGCCAATGCACCTAGTGCACACCTTATAATATCTTCAAAGAGCAAAGGAAGCTTTGACAGCTCTGCCTTCAGAAGCTGAAAGTGAAGAGTTTGGCAATGATGACAGTGATATCATAGAGGATGATGAAGAAGTCAATGTGGAGGATACTCCAGAATGGCTATTTTCTACTGCCACTGTGGCTGGTGACTTCAATGTGGAGATTATGAAGCAATATCAATCTGCTAGGGCTGAGAACCAGAATGCAGATCCACAGAGGAAGGCTGTCCTTCAGTAAATAATGGACTCCTTGAAACTTCACAAGATGCAAATGGTTATTCAAAGAACAAAACAGGAGGAGGTCCAAACTGCAATCAGAGAAATGAAAGTAGAACTAGATGCCAGGATTGAAGCACTAGCCCCTACTACCACTCAGAAGGTGCTGACTAGCAAACTGTTAAAAGAAGATAGCCTGGCCAAATCTGTTCAGCATCTTTCCTCCAGAGTGGATAGTATGGAATCTCAAATGCAGACAATCATTGCCAACCAAGCAAAACAGACTGAGCTACTGGAAAGGCTACTTGCAGTCTCTCCTCCAGCCCTTGATGCTAACAAAAAAGGGGAGAAAAAGGTAGAAGAGATTGCAGCTACTTCTACTCAATTTCAAGCTTCCAGTAGCAAGATAGCACAAATTGAGGGGGAGCAACAGCCAACTATAGTGGTCAATCCAACAGATTTTTTTATAGAGGCTTCCCCTGTAAAGAAACAAATGGTTTTGCTTGAGATTCAGAATCTATCAGAAATCTCAGATGGTGAAAGGCAAGCCAGAATAGAAGCCTTAGAAAAGATTAACAAGGAGGCAAATGAAAGAATTATGAGGACAGAGAGAATGATCAATAAATCAATTGTATCAACTCTGTTCTCTACTCAGTCTTCTGCTCCAACAATATCAACTACAATTCTGAAGGTGCTCACTCTAGAAATTGTGGCTCCTACATTCTATGATGCTGAACCATCTTATGTCAAAGAATTTGAACCATACATAAGAACCCGAGCCTACTCTCCACCAAAGGCAAATAGGAAGAACAAGTTACAATTGGACTTTCCATTTCCCAGGGATGATGATGAGAAGCTAATGGGAAAGCAAATTAAGGAGTTCAAGGAAAATGCCAATAGGAGTGTAAGAGAATGGATGGCTGTAATCATAAGGAATGGAAAAGTTTTAAATATATCCAACAGCCATCCTAGATTTGTTGAAGCAAAAAGAGAGGAGACCTCCAGACTTCTCAGGGAAGCTCATCCAAGTGAAGAAAATCAATATGAAACTCAGATGAGAAGCAAGCCAGGATGGCTCAGGAGTTATTGGATGAGGTAGAGGATGAAATGAGGGAACTGAGGAAGTCCCCAAATCTAAACCCAAGAGAAGAGTGAAAACAAAGGCAAAGAGGCCTTTCTCTCCAGAAAATGTAAGTAAGGAAACTATTGGCTCATCAAAATCTATTTCTGCACAAGTATTCAACCCAGCTGTGAATTTCCATGGTGACCCTATAATACCTAAAGAGGAACCAATGAATCTTGACTCCATTGAGGTTCCTTCATTCTTGCTGAAGCCTCAACAGAAGCCTAAACAGAAGAAAAGGATACCAAGGAAGCAACCTTCAAAGGAACCAATTCAAGTTGCTAGGGTACCTACTATTCTCAAGCAGCCAATCTTGGAAAACAAGGATCATTTTATCTATCAGGCAGATATTGAAGAATACTCTGGCATGAATCTGTATCTGGATGAATTGTCAGAAGTAAGAGGAATTGACAAATACAAGCATTTGCCTGAGAGATTGGTCTTTGTATACAAGGGAGGAAAGGAAAGGACATGGCCACTACAGAGGGTTCTTGGAGAAAATTATCTGACCTTAACCAAGGTATTCTCTGGAATTAAGAGATACACAGGGTTCTCCAAGATAGCAAAAGGGGAGATACTGGACAGAATAGAACAGATAAGGAGAGAATGGAACTCACCATCAAGTCTACAAAAGAAGATGAAGCTCCCATACAATGGACAGAAAATCAATATTCAACCCTTCTGGATGTTGGAGTTCAGGGATGAAGATGGTAACAGGAGATTCTTCAGGTTAGAAGACCAACTATCAAAGGCTAGTTCTCAATACCCGAGATGGTTACAACAAAAGCTAAATCCAAAAGTTGTTGAAGGAGATGCCTTCTATAGGCAACTCCAAATGCAGATTGAGTCCAACTCTGCCAAAGAAGGAAAATCAAGGGTGATGCCAACCAGAGAGAAGAAACAGTATTAATCTGCTCAGTCTAGAGGAGCACTTCTCTGTAAATTACTCAAACTTTCTATTTTTGATTTTAGTAGCTTAATACAATTTGTGCATTGTTCTATATATATCTTTAGGAATGTTTTGTTATCATCAAGGTCCTGAATTTATGCTTTATTGCCATCAAGTATAAATTGGGGGAGATTGTTAGGAATATGTTGTACTTGATGATAACTTCACAATCAATCAAATTGTATAAGTATTGTAGCTGTCAACGGATGAGGATTTATAACTCTATCCGTTGACAGGTAGCTCATCAACGGATGAGGTTTTGTAGCATACTGCAGTATCTCTATGTTATCAATTGATAGTATTTTTATCCACAGTCATGTTGACCATCAATGGATAGGCAGAATAGGGTAGCCAATTGTAAATAAGCTATGCTATGTAATTCTGTTTAAGTGAAAGTGTATCAACGGATATGAAGACAGAACACTATCAACGGATACAACTCAAATCTACAATATCAACGGATACAGCTCAAACTATCATCAATGGATGACCGTGTACAATGTCAATGGATAATCATTAATACTTACTTCTATGCTAAGCTGGGGATTAGCAGTTGATAAAGATAGGTTTGACTGACAGATCACATGGGTTGATAGTAGAAACAAAAAGCAGTATGGCAGCCATACTTTGGAAAAACAGAAGAAAGAAGCATTCCGTTTACACTATGAATACAAGAAAGGTGCAGGGGACATGTCTGTTCACAAGGACAACCTTTCGGCTACATGTGTATTTGGAGTGAAGTAGCAAGTCAACTTGAATTAGATTAGTATTATCTTATTCCTATAGTACTTGTAAACTTGGGATATATAACCAAGTGTAGCAACTCTTTAGAAGCTAAGAAAACAGATACATTTGCTTAGGGTTTTCTTGAATATCCTTAGAAAGCAAAGAGTTGTAAAACGGCAGCTGTGTACATTTGTATCACAGAGTTTTCTTCAAATAAAAGCTTCAGGTGGTGCATTTAACCAATTGATTTTATATATGTTTGTGCATTAATCGTTATACAACAATTATCTAAGTATAGATTTCTGGAGTTCTTATCAGAAATTTATAAATATCAAGAATTGTATTCAACCCCCCTTCTACAATTATACAAGTGTGTAATATGGGAATAGCAGTTAGTGACTTTTGTGATTTTGTGGGTACATCATCTATAAACCCTCACGAGACGAAACTCGTCCTCCAAGGCTACTTGGGGGTTTAAACGATGGTTTGAATGCTTTTGTTCAACCATTTTATCATTTGGAATAATAAATTTAGTTTAATTATCTCGTTGTTAAGAGTAGTTTGCTCGGGACTAGCAAAGTTCAAGTGGGGGAAGATTTGATAACGTGTATTTTATACACGTTTTGTCTCTCATTCTCTTACATTTTTGTTAGTTTCGAATGTTGTTTTATCGATATTAATTACGTTTTTCATCTTTCAGTGCCTCATGCTAGATTGTCGAAAAGATGACTTATTTTGGGTTTGAAAGCAAAGATTATTCAAGAGGGAAGTTAGAAGATTGAAAGGCATATGACACAGCCTATTTGTAGTTCGAGGATTCGACTCAACTTAAATTAGATTGTAATAAGTAATTAATGCTCACTGTCTCAGGAATCTCACAAGGTACTATATGTCAGAAGAAAGAAGAAAGTCAATCTATAGTTTTGATGTTTTACACTGGAAGAAGAGTCAGTTTACTGATCATGCCCCAGTTCAGCATTGAAGCAATTGGATTCATTTAAAGTGACAGAGATTACCGTGGAGACAGCATCAGTACAGGAGTTATTAAAGAGTGCTAAGAAAGTATGTGGATCACAACTGAGAGTCAAATTGAAGAACAGATATTGGAGTTAGTCGTTCATGAACCAGACAGTACATCGAACGTCAACAATTATCCAGTGGAAGTTTCTCAAAGTTTACAGTGATTCACAAGGAGTAAGTCAATTATTAATTAACTATATTATTAATTTAATTAAACAAATTAATTCAGTTCGAATTAATTTATTTAATTAATTAATTAAGTTAATTAATCTCTGATTTATTCAATCAGTAATAATATATGGATTATACTATTTCGGAGAATTTTGGTTATACTATTTCTGAATTTCAGTTGAACTATTTCTGGAAATTCAGTTATACTATTTCTGAAATAAGTGGTATACTATTTCTGGAATAATATAGATACTATTACTGCATTAGTAATAGTATACTATACTATCCCCGAATTTATACTATTCCCGAAGTTATATTATTTCTGGAATAATAGTATATTATTTCTGAAGTATTATAGATATTATTACTGATCAAGTAATAATATACTATACTATTACCGAAATATTTAAACTATACTATTTCTACCAGTTATATTATGACCGAAATATTTATACTATTACCGAAGTTTTAAGTAAACTATTTCTAAGTAAATGTATATTATTTCTAAGTAAATCCATACTATTTTAAGGGAATGAGTTCTACTATCCCTAGGCTGCTATACTATCATCGTGCCAGTTATACTATCAGCGTGGCATCTATACTATCACCGTGTCAATGTGTAGCAGTTGATCAGAAGGAATTGTTTTGTTTACTATATAAATGAAACACACGGACAGAAGACAACAAAACAACCAGGAGAAGAAAATAAGAGACCCAAGAACATCAAATACTCTCATCTTCTACACACAAGTGCTCAAGCTTTAATTCACACAATAAATTCAGTTCAAGCCTATTGTAATATCTGATCCGCTGGAACTTGTTTATTGATTACTCTTGTACTACTAGCTAATTAAGTTTCCTAGTTCATATCTTGATATCTTGATTTTAATTAGCAAAATTAGAAAAGTTCATGTCGAATTTTCTAATTAGTTATTAATCTCTTGATAATAATTTGTAACACCCGTCAATTTAATATATTGATATATTCAACTTGAATTCTGTGTTATATTATTCCGCACAAAATTTGTTTAAGATAAATTTTATTCAAAGAACAAATTTCGAGAAAATGACATAGATTGTATTCAACCCCCCCTTCTACAATCTTATTGGACCTAACAATTGGTATCAGAGCCATTTGATTGATATACAAATCAAGATCCTATTTTTTACTCAATCAAAAATCAACCTCGAATTTTTAACTCTCTTAAAAATTCATCATGTTAGCCAAAGGCAATGTTAAAATTCCTATCTTTAATAAAGATAATTATGATATGTGGAAAAACAAAATGGAGTTATTTCTTGATGTAGCAAACCCAAGATTTTTGTGGGTTTTGGAAAATGGACCAGTAACTCCCATGCAACATGATACTGAAACAGTTGTCAATGGAACTGTAACAGTCCCTGCCAAATCATATCCAAAGGATCCTAAGAACTATACCTCTGAAGATAAGGAGGAAGCTGGATTGGATAAAAATTTGAGACTCATTCTATTGGATTCCCTAGATGCTGTAATGTATAGCCATGTGAGAAATTGTAAAACTGCTAAGCACATCTGGGAAACTATTGAGGTCATTAATGAAGGGACTGATGAAGTCAAGGAAAATAGACTACAAATTCTAACTTCTGAATATGAACACTTTAGAGCTGGCCCTAATGAAGGCATTCAGGAAGTGTTCGAAAGGTATAATAAGATAATCAACAACTTGCAAGTTCATGGCAAGCAATATACTCAGAAGGAGATCAACATGAAGTTTTTACTAACTATGCCTACTCACTTGGAGCATAGAATCACTGCCATCAGAGAATCTAGAGATCTAACTCAGGTTGCTCTTGAAAGGCTGTTTGGTGTTCTGAAAACATATGAATTAGAACAAGTACAGCAAAAGGAATTCTATGGCAAAGGCAGAATGGCAAATTCTTCTACAGCTCTAGTGGTTGAGGTTCCTAAGGAAGTGGAAACTAAAGTTGTTCAACCTAACAGTTTCAACAAGGAACAAACTGAAGTAGAACTTGGCCAAACACCAGCTACTCAGGATGGTGGAGAATTTTATTCACTTGAAGAGCTGGATCAATTGGAAGATGAATCTATGGCAATGATGGTGAGACAATTTAGTAACTTCAGATTCAGAAGAAATCCAAAGTTCAGGTTTAAGTCAAATAACAGATTTCAGAGAGGAGGTTCTTCATCCTCTAGTAACAGGGGAGGTTATAAAACTGGAACTGTTGACAGAAGCAAAATCCGTTGTTTCAATTGTAATGAGTTGGGACATTTTGCTACTGAGTGTCAGAAACCCAAGCAAGCACAGAAGAAAGATTATGCTTCTGAAAAGAAGAAAAGTGGAAGAGCTTATGTAGCTGCTGGTAAAAGCTGGGATGATACAGATAGCGAAGATGAAGAATATGGAAACTTTGCGTTGGTGGCAAATGCTGAATCTTCAACTTATTATACCACACCGGTAATTCTTACTGATGCTCAGTTAATTGATAGTTTACGTAGTTCCTTGAATAATGCACAAAGAGGGTACGAGAGAATAAGTCTTGTTAACACTAACCTTGAAAATCAAATGTTAGATTTAAAAAAGGTGCAGGTTAATCAAGATAAGAATATAGAAGAAATAGCTCGACTTAACTACAGAGAAAAGGGTCTAGGAGAATACATGGTAAAACAAGTTGATAGGATTGCTGAACAAGAAACCAAGATTAGAGAACTTGAAACACAGGTTAGAGCTTGTTATAATACTGTTAAGGTTTCTAAAGATTTCTTCAACAAACAAGCAGTAGAACGAACTGTAGGAATAGGATTTGATTACAGTCAAGCTGTTGGTTCTTTGAGTAATCATTCTCCTAATTCTATCCCAGCTAAAGAAAGAGGTATACCACATATTCTCAAGAATGTTGAAAAACCAATGTTTACAAAATCTGATGCTGGTCCACCAGATATTCGTTCTATGGTTATACAAGAAGAAATGAGAAATGAGGATAGTGCAAATGGCACAGTCCTTGTTAAGAATAAATGTGTTAAGGATAAAACTGTTAAGAACTCTAATACAAAGAATGTGTCATCCAAGAAAAATGTCACAGTATTTGTTAAGGCTAAATCAGTTGAGGACGTTAACACAACAAATGTTTCATCCAAGAAAGATGTACCTAAAGTACCAGTCAAAGTTGTTGAATCAGCTAGTTCTTCTAAGACTGGATTAGCTAGTAACAAGTTAAAACAGAAAAATACCATGTCTACTATTGATTCTAATCATAAAACATGTGGTATTATCAATTGTATGTCTTGTGCTTTTAACAATATGCGTGCTTATTTTAATGGTAATTATGCATGTGTTAAACAGAATGCTCCTCGACAGCACATGAACAGGAACAATAATGTTCGATCTAAGACTGCTTTTCCTCCTCAAGTTAGGAGAGAGACATTTGCACCTAAGACTAAACAAAAGATTACCAAGAATGTCTACAAGGTCAAATGTCCAGTCAATGACACAAGCGTTACTGCTGCGAGAGAAACATGGATACCCAAGATTAAACAAAAGATTTTCAAATCTGTTTATAAGGTTAAATGTTTATTGACTAAAGAGGTTAAACTTAAAAATGTTGTTTTACCTGATAAAGGTCAATACTTTAAATACGCAGGACCCAATCAAATTTGGGTCCCGAAGAAGGTTTAACTCATTTGTCATTGCAGGGTATTGAACAGGTTGATCGAGTAACCTGGATCTTGGACAGTGGATGTTCAAGGCATATGACTGGAGATAGAACCCTGCTGACAAATGTGGTGGAGAAGGCCGGCCCAGTAGTTACCTTTGGAGATAACAGCAAAGGTAGAACTGATGGATATGGCAGACTTGAAGCTGGAAATGTTTTCATTGATGAAGTTTCTTTCGTGAAAGGACTTGAGCACAATTTGCTCAGTGTCAGTCAATTCTGTGATAAAGGTTATGAAGTTCATTTCAATAAGAAGAATTGTCTAATTTCACACAAGAGACATGAAAAGCCACAACTGACAGGAGTTAGAAAAGGCAATCTGTACGTAGCCAATATGAACTCAGGAAGCACTGAAGAAGTCACTTGCTTCTACACTAAAGCATCTAATGATGAGAGTTGGCAATGGCACAAGAAACTTTCTCATCTTAATTTTAAGACAATGAATTCTCTGGTCAAAAGAGAATTGGAGAGAGGTTTGCCTTCAATGGAATTCACTCAAGAAGGACTGTGTGATGCATGTCAAAAGGGCAAGCTAAAAAGGGCAAGTCACAGGAGCACTGATACATCTTCAATAACTGAACCATTACAATTACTTCATATGGATTTGTTTGGTCCAGTTAATGTGATGTCTATGTCAAGGAAGAGATATGCTCTAGTGATTGTTGATGATTTTTCAAAATACACATGGGTTCTGTTTTTGAATTCTAAAGATGAGACTCCACAACTGGTGATTGATCACATTAAATTAATTGAGCGAGATTGTACGTATCCAGTGAGAGCTATAAGATCAGACAATGGAACTGAATTCAAGAATGCAGTTCTAAATGACTTTTGTACTGAGAAGGGTATAACCAGACAATATTCAGCTCCAAGAACTCCTCAGCAAAATGGGGTAGTGGAAAGAAAGAATAGAACCTTGATTGAAGCTGCACGTACTATGCTAAGTGAATCAAGGCTTCCATTGTACTTTTGGGCTGAAGCCATCAATACTGCGTGCTATACCCAGAATCGAACTCTAATCAATAAAGATCAAATGAAGACACCCTATGAAATTATGGCTGATAAGAAACCTTCACTCAAATACTTTCATGTATTTGGGGCAAAGTGCTTTGTGCTTAAAGAAGGTGATGATCAAGGTGGTAAATTCGATACCAAAGCATTTGAAGCAATTTTTATTGGTTATTCAATGAGAGCATACAGGGTGTATGTTATTGATGAACAGAAGATGATGGAAAGTGTCAATGTAACATTCGATGACACTAAACTCCCTAGTATCCAAACTGAGAATCCATCTGAGAAGCTATCTTTCGATGACATGACAGATACAGATTCAGATGATGACAATGCACCTGAGATTTTTGCTGATGCTAATGACAACAATGATGATCAGGGTAATGGTGATGAAATCAATAATAGTAGTCAAAATTCCCCTGTCTCTAATAATCAATCATCATCTAGTCAACCTAGCAACAACTCAGGGGGAGAAAATGAAGGGTCAACTGGTCACACACAACATCCCAATGAAGGTCAAGGCGAATCATCAAGATCTAATCTTCCCAGACAGACTGTTTGGAATAGAGCTCATCCTTTTGAGTTAATCATTGGTGATCCAGTTGTTGGTGTAAAAACTAGAAGAGCTCTTCAGAATCAATGCAATTATTCAGGGTTTCTATCTGAAATGGAACCTAAGAAAACTGAAGAAGCTCTTTCTGATCCTGATTGGGTGATTGCTATGCAAGATGAACTCAATCAATTTAAACAACAAGAAGTTTGGAAGCTGGTACCCAGACCTACAGACAGACCAGTAGTTGGCACCAGGTGGGTATTCAGGAACAAACTTGATGAAGATGGTACAGTGACGAGAAATAAAGCAAGACTGGTAGCAAAAGGTTACTCACAATCTGAAGGCATCGACTATGATGAGACCTATGCTCCAGTGGCTAGACTTGAGGCCATAAGAATATTCTTGGCATTCGCTGCATTCTCAAACTTTAAAGTTTATCAAATGGATGTCAAGAGTGCTTTCTTAAATGGCAAGCTAGATGAAGAGGTCTATGTAGAACAGCCCCCTGGCTTTGAAGATCCAGATCTAATTGACTATGTCTACTTCCTTTTCAAAGCTGTCTATGGTCTTAAGCAAGCACCAAGGAAATGGTATGACACTCTCTCTGAATTTTTACTTGAAAATGATTTTGTTAGAGGTGTCATAGACAAAACTCTCTTCACTAAGAAACATAAGAATGATACTATATTAGTCCAAGTCTATGTGGATGATATAATATTTGGGTCTACTAATGATCTTTTGTGCAAGAAATTTGCTAAGTTAATGCAGGGTAAATTTGAAATGAGCATGATGGGTGAGCTGAAGTTCTTTCTTGGATTGCAAATCAGTCAAAGGACAGATGGAATATTTATCTGTCAATCCAAGTATGTCAAAGAGCTCCTCAAGAAGTATCAAATGGAGGACTCTTCTTCAGCAAGAACACCATCATCTACAGCTGTTAAGTTTGGAGCATGTGAAAATTCTGCCAAGGTAGATATCACAAGCTACAGAGGTATGATAGGCTCATTACTTTACCTCACTGCAAGTAGACCTGATATTATGCATGCTACATGCTTGTGTGCAAGGTTCCAAGCGGATCCTAGAGATGTGCATCTCATTGCTGTAAAACGAATCTTGAGATATCTTAAGGGTACTCCTAATTTGGGAATTTGGTACCCTAAAGATTCTGGTTTTAATCTTGTTGGATATACAGATTCAGATTATGCAGGAAGTGTTGTAGATAGAAAAAGCACCTCTGGGAGTTGTCAATTCCTAGGTGGCAGGTTGGTTTCTTGGTACAGTAAGAAAGAACAAACAGTTTCCAACTCTACAACCGAAGCTGAATACATAGCTGCTGGAAGCTGTTGCGCTTAGATCTTGTGGATCAGAAATCAGCTACGGGATTATGGATTTGTACTTGACAAGATTCCTATCTTGTGTGACAATACAAGTGCCATAGCAATCTCCAAAAATCCTGTGCAGCACACAAGAACAAAGCACATTGACATCAGGTACCATTTTATTCGAGAGCATGTCATGAATGGTACCGTGGAGTTACATTTTGTTCCCACGGAAGAACAAACAGCAGATATTTTTACTAAGTCTCTTGACGAATCCACATTCACCAGAATTGTTGGTGAATTGGGTATGTTAAATAGTCCTAGTAATTAATTTGGTTAATATTTGAGGTCTGTTCTTTAATAATTTAACAAGTGATTATTTTGTGAATATTTGTTGTTTAAAATCACTTGTGTAATTATTTTATCATTAATTAATTCCACTTGCTTATTTTCGAACACTTGTCAATCATGTTAATATTTTATTTGGTCAATTATGAAATTAGAAATAATATAATTATGTGAATATTTTAATTTTATTTGTTTTGTAGTGTTTGTCCTTTTGTTATTATTGTTAGATTTCGTAAAAGGGCTAACCTATGTTGATTTTTGTGTTGTAAATAAATAATTTGTTGTAAATTATTATTTTATTAAGATTTCGAAGTTCTGTAAATTACTGAGTATATAACTTGTACATAGCTTGCTTAATTTAATCTGGTGTAAATCTGTTAATGTATTTTTCAGTAATAATATAGATTATTAGCAATAATTGTTAAATCTGTAAATAGTTGTTAATTCTGTAAATAGTTTAGAATCTTAGAAATAGTATAGAATTTCTTATTAATAATACAGTGTCCGGTCATAGTATAAGTGTCTATAAATAATATAGAATTATTGTTAGTAATAATATAACGATCTGTAATAATAGAGTTAATCTGTAAATAATATAAGTGTTCGGTAATAGTCTAAGGCACTAGAAATAGTATAGATTTAATCTTAGAAATAGTATAGGCTGCGGTGATAGTATAGGAGTGTCGGTGATAGTATAAACAGCTGCATATATAATGTCCATACTATCTCTGCTATACTATCTCTACTATACTATCATTACCTTACTATCTCTCGTGTTAAGTCACAGAGAATTCGATACTGATACACACGATATACACACATCGGAGTGTCGAATTGCTGCCGGATTTTCGACTCGAAATCTCAACCAAATCACAAACTAAGAACATCCATTGATTTCTTGCATCAAAAACTCTGTTTTAACTGTTCAAAATCACGATTTGGTCGAGTTCTTGGTGACTTTGTTTTTCGAAAATTGAAAATTTCGATCTGAAATTTCCAGAGATTGGCTTTGATTCTTAGAAAACTAAAAATACAAACGTGTTTGTGATTGTATCAATATCATATCCTGAGATTTTGAGAATTTTTCAAGAACTTTGTTATTTTTCGAATTTTTAATTTATTATTAATTCGAATTAATTAAGTTTAATTGAATTTTGTGTTAAAAATTAAAAATTTCAAAAGCTTAAAATCTGTATTAAAATGGCTGTTGAATTCGAACTAGTTAAGCACAACATGGTTGGTTTTTATGATCCGGAGGAATGTATGGTTGACAGATTCAAGCCCTGGATTCGTTTCTTGAATGAACAACCAATCGTCAGTAGTGCTTTATCTCTTGACGCTCAAATGAAAATGGAACCTCTACGACTGATGTGTTCTACAGCTATTATATCTGCAGCAACCAATGCCTTTACATTCAAGCTTGGGAACTCACAGTTCAGAGTCAATGAATCAGTACTCAAGACAGTGTTGAATCTTCCTACTGCTGATTTTGTTGATAATCCGTCCAACACTGAATTGACTCAGTTTTTCACTGATATTAATTATCAGGGACAGTTGAAATTGAGCAACTTGCCAAAAAATGGTTTGGTAGCTGAATGGTACTTGTTGTTTGATACTTTAATTCGAGTGTTTGCTAACTGTGCTAACACTTCTTTTTCAAATATTCCTTCTCTGATTCAGTATATTGGTTATTCGGTTGTCCACAATCGAAGAATTGATATAGGTAAAATTCTTTGGAAGAACATGTTTAGAAGAATAGTAACTGCTAAAAAGAATTTTAGTCAGGGTGAAAAGGTGTTAATCTACTATCCTAGATTTTTCACTCTTATTTTTAATCACTTGGTTTCTGAGGAGGTACAGAATACATTTGTTGATGAGGAAGCTCAAGATTCAAAGTCTTTTCATAAGAAATTTCATACAAGAGCTGTCTCACAACAGAATGACTACAACAACGTACCGGTGCTTGTTACTCAGTACATGTCCACATTCATACATCTTCCAATTATTCCTGGACCTGTACCTGAGCAACCAGAACCAATCATAGAACAACAAGCACTTGCTATTGTGCATCCAGAACAAAATGCACCTGCTCTTGAACAAGCTGAGCCGGAATTTCAATCACAAGAGGCTCATGTCACTTCATTTGCTGACCAGGTATTACATTCTGATCCCTTAACTACTTCTATCCCTCAATCTTCTTCTGGAACCCAAGTGGTTGTTAGGACTGGCCAAGGGATTGTAGAACCACAATCTCTATCCCAGGTCAAAGAGCCAAACACAAGGTCAAAAACAGATAAAGTCTATCAAGTCAGAAAGAAGAAATCACAGCTTAAAAGAACTGAAAGAAGTAGTGAAGAAGTGAGTGAACCCACAGCTCTGCCTCTACTAAAGAAGAGTAGAAATGAACCCGAGGCAACTGTAAGCTCATCCATACCCTCCCAAAAGGATATGGACTTTGAAATGGCAAATGAACAGCTTCTGGAACCATTCTCTCAACAGGATGAGTCCATTGAATTTCGCCAGTCGGCCATGGCATCCTGTAATGTGTCAAGCACAACCCCACTGTTATTACTAACAATGGGAGAACATGTAGAACTGGATGAAAATAGGGACACATTGAGAGGAGAGCACTTAGGAACTGAAACAGTGCCTACCATAGTCACGGTAGAGGAGCCTTCACAGGCTAATGAGGGAAATCTTGACTCTCCGCCAAAATTAAAAGAGTCATCATCTCCCCTCCCAGGAGGAACATTCCTGGCTCCCTCAAGGGATTTTCCACTCGCAGTTTCAACTGGAGAAAGTGGAAGGCAACTCAGTCTTTCTGTCACTGAAGCAATTCAGACTTCAATTCCAACTGACATGACAGAAATGACTGTGGATAGGGATTTGCGAACTCCCATTGCACCACCACTGACCTTCCAAGAGGAGGCTAGGGTGATTTTACCTGCAGGTACACTTTCTGGAGCAGCTAAGGAAATAGTGAGGAGTGATGTGAGGATCACCACTAAATTGAGTGAAACACATGCACGTCAGATGAGTGAAACTCAGAGTGATAATCAGGTGAGTGCACACACTGACACATACACTCGCTCATTGGAAGAAAAGATTAAAGCTCTAGAAAAGGAACTTGAGGCAACTAAAGCTGAAGCAAATTTACTTCGAGCACAAGTGGATGGACCGTCTTCTTCATCTACTTCTGTCAACAGTCAGCTTATGGGAGTGAAACATGACATTCAAATAATGAAGACTGCATTTAACACCAAGATCAATACTCTTGAACTCTCTCAACAACAGATAATCTCTGACTCCTCGGACATAACAGTTACTCAAGACAGAATTATTACGGCTCTTTCAAATAAGGTTGAAGACATTCAAACAGAAGTACGTGAAAATCAGTTATCTACTGAAAGTCGTCTTAATCGGATTGAAAGCCAAAGTGCACATCAAAGTCAAGGGCTAAAACACTTATATAACATGATTAGCCGCACTATCATCCCCACAACAGAAGAGGTAGAATTCTTTCAAGGAAAAGGTGGAGATGGTGATGAGCAAGACCCTGAAGATGGTGCATTTGATAAATCTGTAGAGGATTCCTCAACTAAGGGGGAGAAGTCAACAGGGGGAGCTGGTACTAAAGGGGGAGACAAAGACAAATCAAGAGGGGGAGAATTTGATAAAGGTGACAAGGGAAAGAAAGCTCAATCAGCACCGAAGGATGACACTGTAGAAGGTTATTACTACTCAGGTGAACCTGATAACCTTGATGTTTTGCTGATTTAGACTTTTCAGATAAAGGTGAAGCATTTGGGGAACCAGATCTCAATTTCTGGGATGAGGATGAAGAAGTTGTAGTTCCTGATCCTGCTGAACTCCAAAGAATGAATTTTGAAGCCAATCAAGAACTTGAACAAAATGAAGCTAATCTGACAATGAGAGAAGAAAGACTCAGAAAAACAATGGAACAGATGGCTCATAATGAAAGGCTTCAAAAGGCTGAACAGGAAGCACTTCAACAACAACATTCTCAAAAGCTTCAAGCAAGAAGGATGTACATTAAGTACAAGAGTGGTGATAAGTGGGAGCGTGCTCAAAGAATCATAGATTCACCACAAACTTCTGGCTGTGATGATCGTCGGTTAGGTGATATGTTTCAAAGGTTTAAAGATAAGAACCCTTTCCAAGACGATTATCTAAGAGCTTTGAAGTCTGAAATTTTAAGCATAACTTGTGCAAGTGATCAGATGGAAGAGTTACTAATCTTTGTTCATTGTCATAAGCTTGGAACTCAAAAGGTATCTCTTCAGTTCTTCTATGATAGATCACTTTCAGAACTTTGGGTAATGAGACCAAAAGTCAGAACTTCTTATGAACTTGGTGTACTACTTCATGAAAAATTCCTAGATTTCGCTGAAAGAGCGGGTCCTGAAGTAATTAGTAATCCTCCTCAAGTTAAAGTTCTTATAGGAGATGTCATTCACACTGTTAATCTTCAGACCAAGGAACTCTGTGAACATCATGACAGACACTTGGTGTATGTTGAATATGCTCTACGAAATCATGGTTTTGCAACTACATTGAAAAGTGAAGCTGCAGATCATATTAAGTCTTATGCTCAAGACAACATGAAGAAGTACAAGTTTTATCAAGGTGAGTTAAGAAAGAAGCTGGGAATACCTCTTGAAAAACCACTAGTTGGAACACCTCTAGTTCATCCAGTGTCATCATCTAGAAGAGAATTAATTACTGATGCAGAATTGCACGAGATGCTTCCAGACTTGGATGAACCTGAAGAAGGAGAGATAAGGAGAGAAGACAGCCCGAAGTGAAGAATCACTCTACATGTTATATCTTTAGAGCTTAGATAGAACAAGATAGGTTAATGTGAAATATGATCAGTCTAGAGGATCATCTATCTTGTATTTATCTTTTATGTTTGAATCTGGAAATGTTAAATATAAACCAGAACCATTTTCATTATTTACTTTGCAATTACAGTTTTACCTTTTACTAGTTTAAGTTGAGTTAGTTGAGTTATCCTCTAGGAATTTGCTTGTTAATTTTTAACAAACAAATAGGGGGAGATTGAAAGGCATATGACACAGCCTATTTGTAGTTCGAGGATTCGACTCAACTTAAATTAGATTGTAATAAGTAATTAATGCTCACTATCTCAGGAATCTCACAAGGTACTATATGTCAGAAGAAAGAAGAAAGTCAATCTATAGTTTTGATGTTTTACACTGGAAGAAGAGTCAGTTTACTGATCATGCCCCAGTTCAGCATTGAAGCAATTGGATTCATTTAAAGTGACAGAGATTACCGTGGAGACAGCATCAGTACAGGAGTTATTAAAGAGTGCTAAGAAAGTATGTGGATCACAACTGAGAGTCAAATTGAAGAATAGATATTGGAGTTAGTCGTTCATGAACCAGACAGTACATCGAACGTCAACAATTATCCAGTGGAAGTTTCTCAAAGTTTACAGTGATTCACAAGGAGTAAGTCAATTATTAATTAACTATATAATTAATTTAATTAAACAAATTAATTCAATTCGAATTAATTTATTTAATTAATTAATTAAGTTAATTAATCTCTGATTTATTCAATCAGTAATAATATATGCATTATACTATTTCGGAGAATTTTGGTTATACTATTTCTGAATTTCAGTTGAACTATTTCTGGAAATTCAGTTATACTATTTCTGAAATAAGTGGTATACTATTTCTGGAATAATATAGATACTATTACTGCATTAGTAATAGTATACTATACTATCCCCGAATTTATACTATTCCCGAAGTTATATTATTTCTGGAATTAATAGTATATTATTTCTGAAGTATTATAGATATTATTACTGATCAAGTAATAATATACTATACTATTACCGAAATATTTAAACTATACTATTTCTACCAGTTATATTATGACCGAAATATTTATACTATTACCGAAGTTTTAAGTAAACTATTTCTAAGTAAATGTATATTATTTCTAAGTAAATCCATACTATTTTAAGGGAATGAGTTCTACTATCCCTAGGCTGCTATACTATCACCGTGCCAGTTATACTATCAGCATGGCATCTATACTATCACCGTGTCAATGTGTAGCAGTTGATCAGAAGGAATTGTTTTGTTTACTATATAAATGAAACACACGGACAGAAGACAACAAAACAACCAGGAGAAGAAAATAAGAGACCCAAGAACATCAAATACTCTCATCTTCTACACACAAGTGCTCAAGCTTTAATTCACACAATAAATTCAGTTCAAGCCTATTGTAATATCTGATCCGCTGGAACTTGTTTATTGATTACTCTTGTCAATCTTGGCTTCCATGGATGCACATCTGCCCTCAAGGGATTGCAACCTTGAATCAGCTTGTTTAGAAGGACCACCAAATCTTAACCTTTTTGGAGGCAAAGGAAAAGATTGGGGCAAGGAGGCTGTGGGGGTTCTCATACTCTCATTGTTTTTCTGAGTGATCTAATCACTCCTCACAGTTGAACACTCAAGGCCTAGAGCCTTTTTGCTGGGGTTTCTCTCTTTTTCACTCTGGACATGCTCAAGTCCCTCTCCTTTTTCCAGCTCATTTGGCTACCTCTCATTTTTATGCTCACCTCTCTTTTCTTTTATCTCTCTTTTTTTTTTCACACCCTCACTCAACCTAGATGCATGGGTATGAGCAGTACTAACATGCATTGAAAGAGAAGGTTTAGATTTTACCTTCTTGAAAGAGGATATTGGCACATGATCATCATCAGAAGCATCTTCAACAATGACTATATCTTGATCAAGCTATGTAGAGGTGACAGCATCTTTATCCAAGAGGTTATTGTCAATAGGTGGGATGATAGCAACTTTGGTTATGTCCTTGACAGGAGCTGAGGCTGTCACAGCAACTTCCTGAGGGTAAGTTGCCTCTTGGAGATCAATCATGATGCTGGCTGTTTCAATATCTGGCAGAATTGCATCATGATCTAACTCAGTGTTTGAGAGAGTGATGGCCATCATATTTTGAGCAATGGGTTCTTGTGGACCATTTGATGTGGGCTCATCCATGATAGAAGATGGATGATCAAAACCTGAAGGGTTGGTACTATCCCCTTCTCTAGGTTGTTGAGAAGAAATAATTGATGGATTAAAGAATAAAGAAGGTGACGGTATAGAAGAGAGTATTGGCTGTTCCACATGGGTAACTTATGGAACATCAACAGTAGGAGTTTGATCCTCACTGTGCCTTATCTCCATGTGTGTTTCTGCAAGTGTGGCTTCTCATGAGTGAGTTCATGAGTTTGTGCGGACTCTTTACAAGATGCCCTGGGAGACAGGCCAATTTCAATAGATACTCCTTGTTGAGAAGAAGCATCTAGGGATGTGTTTGATTCCCTTTTATCCTCCACATCCTTTTGTGAGACTGTGGGGTGGCTGACAGTGGCTTTGGCCCTCTTAGCTATTTTCTTCTTAGGCTCAAGAGTAACCACCGTGGGTTCACTTTGACTAACATCCTTATTTGCTGCATCAAGTGCAGTTTCTCCCTCAACATTCTCAGAACTACCAACAACACTAGTTTACAAGGGTCTTTTCTTGGATTCTTGCAGGGCTATTTTTTAGGCTTTTGGTTGTCTGGAAGGTCTGATTTGAATGAATTGAGTAGAATGTGGGTTAACTGAATTTGGGTCTAATTCAGCTTCATTCTCAAGAGAAAACGTAGTACACCCAGTGGGCAATGGAAAATCAAGGTTGGGCACTTGATCAACCATGTACTGTGAAAAACAGAGTGGAATATGTGCATTTAAATTCTATGAATTGAGTGTAGTATGTGTATTTCTTTTCAAAACATTGCACTCCAGTGTGAGAGATGCATTTTCATCAATTCCACATAAAGAATTTATACACATCATAAGAAAGCGAGGATAGATATGTACCTTTTTGCCTAGCGCAGATTTTAACTGCCCCATGAGCAGCTTTCCAACATCCACTTTGTACCAATGGACAAGAGAGTGAGTGAGTTTCCTGATGTAGGTAGGGATACCATTCCACCCAGAGGTCTTTGTTGAGAAAACCTTCACCATTGCATAAAAAATCATGCTCCACTCTTTTCTTAGATATTTCCTGTCCATTTCTCCAGTTGGGTACCAGCTTGAAGTTCATTTTTCAAGAACAGGGCTAGAATACCCAATTTTCAAGAAAAACTTCTTTAGGGTTTCATCACTTGCAAGCTCCTGGTATGATTCATTTTCTTGAAGTCTAATTCCTAGAGCTTCATTGATGCCCTTGATTGTGAGAATGTAGGTAGTGTTGTTGATTTCGAAATTTAAGGACTCACTACCAGCATCTTCTTGAACAGAGGCTGTTTTCCAAAATTGTTCAAATCTGTCTAGGTCCAAATAAGGTGTCGAAGTAATAGCATGACCTAGATAGGACTTGTTCATGAAGGATACAAGTCCTTTGAAGCCTTCACCAGCATCTTCAGCAGTGAGGATATAACGCCTTATAAATTTCGTATTTATAATCATTATTGTTTAATATTAAATGTGAATTATATGAGGTGAAATTTTTTTTAGGATTGAATATATGTAACATCATGTTTACATGTGTATATGATGATTTATGTGTGACGTGTAACTCCGTGTATTTTTAATTGTATTTTTGATAATTTAAATCTATTTAAATTATGCATTTTTTATCTTTGAAAACTTTATAAAATCATCGAAGGTGGTAAAAATTGTGATATCTTTTACACTATTATCTTTGCATATTTAAATATTTTTTAAAATAATAGAAGAATTATATTTAGCCTCTAGAGATTTTGAAATGATATTATGAATTATTTTACATTTTTAGTGGATAAACATGTCAAAAACATGTTTTATTCATCTATGAAGTGTATAAAATCAGTGGAGTCGTTAAAAATCACGGAATCTTTTGTAATATTACATTTGTACATTTATCTAGTTTTTAAGATTTTTGAGAGAATTATTCTCAATCTTGAAAGATTTTAAAAATGATTTTTATGAATTGTTTTGTATTTCCAAGATTTAAATCTTGTAAAATCCATATAAAATTCGTTTTTGATCCTAAAATTATTTTAAAAATGGGGGAGAAGGTAATTTCATGATCTTTATTTTAAAAATATCAAAATCATTATTTTAAGCATTTTCCAGGTTTTTAACATTATTTATCCAAGATTTAGCTTTAAAACAAAAGAAAATAAAAACAAAACAAAACCAAAATTTTTGTTTTATCAAAAAAGAAAAAAAAAACCCACTCCCCTATTCTAGAAAACCCGAGACACCACCACCCCATTCCAGTCTCGGCCCTGTTTGTTGTCTTGTCTCTATCCCTCAAAATCCTCTCATCTTTCTCTTGTAATCTCTTCATCTCTCACTTATGTATCCTTTCTTTTCAATAATTATGAGAGTATGTATGTGTTCTGGCTTGTGCATGTATCTGTTTAGTGTGTGTGTGTGTGTGTGTATCTGTCGTGTGTGTGTATGTGTTGAGGGGAGACATACAAGGGGAGAGGTGGTGTAAGGAGTGGCAGTTAAGTTTGTACATGGAGGAATAAGGAAGTTTGTGAAGGTGGGAGGCTGCAGGTGGGTCTGAGGCCGAGTTCTGAGCCTCCACCTACAGTGGTTGTTTACGGTAATGAACTTATGTGATCCGGTGACATGGTGGATGAATATATTGTTGTTAAATTGATATTGACTGCTTATATGAATTGTATGTCTTGTTGGTTCAGATTTTTGTTTGAAATTTTGTGTAATTTGGTAAGAAATGATATAAGCTTGATTAAGGAGATTAGTACTAATTAAATTGAATATTCTTGTGATGATGTGTTGTTAATTAGTGAAAGAAGGATTGGCATGTAGTACTGTGAGTAATTTTGTAAAAACAATTCTGTTTATAAAAAATTAGTAATTGATCTTGTTTTTTTAAATATTATGACTTGGTTATGATTGTTGGTTGGTTGTGTCGGTTGTCAATCCGACTGGTAGTGCATCCGTACAAAGGGGGTGTCGTCAAAATTTTCT
Organism: Saposhnikovia divaricata; assembly: GCA_036435485.1. NCBI lineage: Eukaryota > Viridiplantae > Streptophyta > Magnoliopsida > Apiales > Apiaceae > Saposhnikovia > Saposhnikovia divaricata. Next base: position 244,974,761 of record CM071594.1, on the reverse strand, counting down.
AAAAAAAAATTATTTTTACATTCTTGAGTGTAATATATGGTATTTGAGTTATATGGATTGATATTTGTTATTCAGTAATAAATATGTTATTTGATGGGCAATTTGTACATTATATTTACAATAATAAGTATGACTGCCATTAGGGGTAGTAGCTGGATTCTGAGTATTAAAGTGTAATGTACCTACTGTGAAATGGGATTGTGATTGGTACAAGTATGTATATTAAGTGGTAAGAGTGTGGATGGTCAAAAGGATTATAAATGATGTGTATTAGTGTGATTGTGAAGATTATGAGATTGTATTAAGTTAGTAGTAAAGCAAGGAATATTTGATTGCTAGTTTGGTAAATTGTATTCCGACAGGTTAGGCCATATTTTTAAAGGAGGTGCTGTCCAATTTTTAATAGAATTATTTTATGATTCTTATAGTATTTTGATAAAGATTATTGGTGTGCAAGTGTTATATGTGTGACATAAGGTATAAGTTTAAGTTGATATTACGTGCTAAGTGCTTATATGATTTTGTGGTTATGCAATTATATTTTGAGAATATGATAAGTAGGGGCTATATTTGTTAAGTGTAAAGCGTGTAGGACGCGTTTGGGTAGAGCAGAGTTAGACGATTAAAGTTATAAGGGTACTGAAGTAGTACTTTACCTTTCTATAAGTACGAATAGGAGGCCGACTAAGAGCCAGCGCAAATGAAGAGGGAATCCCGAGGAATGGAACTATTATCGGAGTTGACGCGTGTGATTGTATAGCAGTTGATAAGGAATGAAAGAAAGACAAAAGTATGACCGAGTAAAGGCCAACAAATAAGAAATAGAGACAGATGTTCAAGGAGTAAAGAATTGAGAAATGAAATTGGAAACTTCATGTACTGAGGCAAGTTTACAATACCTCACTTATTGTTCAAGTGATGTGAAACCTTCTGTGTTATTTAATTGTTCTTTCGATATCCTTTCTTGCAAGCAATTATACTCTTCATTGTTATTCTGAATAATGTGAACCTGTTCTGTTAATTATACGATGTTCCTTTCAGATCATTTTGCTAGTGCCTAAACTCTTCATTTTTATTTCTAGTGACATTCTTCTTCTATTAATTTACAAACATTCATTCTCAAATTATCCTATTATTGTTTATGCTCCTCACCTATCGTTCAGGTGATGATTTCTTTTAAAATCATTTTATTACAATATTCCTCGTCTATGCTAATATTTTTCAAAGTATGTTTTCTTTCAAATTGTTGCAAACAAATTCGAGGTTTAGATTGTTGTTGAAGAATGTGTTGCTCAGTGACGGTTTAAATCGAGAATGAATTGAGATCTTCTTATTTATTCAAACCCATTATTGTCAGGCCGGTTCTGGCAGCTAAAGCCTATGAGTGCTTAGCAGACAAGAGTGAGACTTTGTGTAATTAAGAATTTCTTAAATCTTCTTTTGAACTTTAGATTTTCTCTCTTCCATGATTCCTTATACATTGCTGTGAATTTATAAAATCTTGACAAATTGCTTTGTTCCTTAAATTATTAAATATTCCCCTGTTAATATATGATTCTGCTTTGTTGTATCATATATTGCTTAGTTTAATCTTATTGCTTTGTCGTTTATGATCCCTTATATCAAATTCTTCCCTGAATCTTAATCTTATTGTTGCGTTGTTCATGATTCTTTATATTAAATGCTTCCCTGACCCTTAATATTTTATTGTTACTCATTAAAATGGATTAATTATTTAAAAATGTTTTAAAAACTCCTTATACTGGGCTAATCTGTTATCAGTGAGTATAAGGACTGAAAAGTGAAATGTTTTAAAGGTTTAAAGGTTTTAAAGGTTTTATTGTGGGGGATTCCATCTAAATGTTTTCTACGGATTCCTTCAGATTGAAGGCGTAAGAGGCTAGGGTGGTCCTAGTCCATCACTTTTTTTTATTTAGCGTAAGAGGCTAGGGTGGTCCTAGTCCAGCATTAAAGGCCAATGTGTTACCTAATTGGGAACCCAATTTCAAGGTCCAGAGGGACTTCGTGTCCGGTATGGGGACTATACGTCGCTGATCACCCGTATTGTCCGATGTTAAGGAAAAAAACTCCAATCAACATAAATGTTTTTAAAAAGGTTTTATGAAAAGTATGTTTCAAAGATGAAAGGGTTTTAAAGAAAGGAATGTTTTGATAGAATATATATATATATATATATATATATATATATATATATTATATATATATGTTTCAAGGTAAATGTTCGAAATTGTGAATATCAGAGTTAGTTGTTTTCTACTTGATAAAATTTGGAACTCAGTAAAATAATGGTATTAAGGATGGATAGAAGCTTCCCAGTTATTCCCTTCGTGAGTAAAATTGTACGTTGAAAGTGGAGTAAGAATGATTGGGGAATTTCTTGATATTCTTTTTCTCAAAGTTTTATCTGAGGCAGTATAGTTGAAGAAAATGGAAAAGTTTTACTCTATGATTAAAATTGAATGATCTCTTGAGATAAAGTATTCATTGATATTGTTTATTAATGAATTATCGTAATAATGTTGCTTCACTATATTATTAACTTGATGAGCGTTCTTTGGGTCATTCTTGTTTTGTTTTACCTAACCTTTTGCAGTTAGGTTTAAGGATGATCTACTACATTTATCTCTGCAAATGAGAGCGATGAGGCATTCTATACAGGATAGATTTCGGAGCTAGAGTGGGTAAGCACAGATTGGGATTGAGCTACAGATTAGATGGTATAGTAAATTGTATTCAGAGCGGTGATAGAAGTTGGAAATAATTTGTATTAGTTAGATTCTTGTTTTGTACCATAACCTAGAATTGATCCTCGGTGAGGAATCGTTGGTGTATTAAGTTTTAATTGTATTTTTTCAATTGGAATTTGGTTGGGTTGAATTACAGGTGGATAGTCCGATTTACGAATACTTCATGCCGAAATTTTCTAAAATTCACCTGTATCAAAGTCTATTTTATTATAAACAGTATATTTTCAATATTGGGAAGTCGGGGCGTTACAGGTTGGTATCAGAGCGACAGGTTATGGTCACTGAAACAAGTTAGGATGGTTAGGTATACGTATTTAAATGGGACGTTAGATAGAACGATTTAGGATAAGATTCGCCTCAGGTTATTAAGACAACGGTTGCGATGTTAGTTATTATTTCGACCAATCGCGTGAGTCGGAGTTTGACTAATTCGAAGGTTCGACTTTGGACAAGGCAGATGATTCGGCGCTGCCTATGTTAAATAGACGATCGGAGTTACCAGCTTGGAGGATGCTACGTATAGACTTTCGTGTACCTTCTAGAGTTTCTTTTTCGACTTGAGTTACCCCACGAGCGATATAGAAAGTGCGAAAGGATTGTAAATAAAATGTGAAATACGATTACTAGCATGGGTTGGAGGAATGGCGTGGTTATTCGTTACTAGCTGCTTTAGTTATTGATTAATGAGATTAATCAACCTTTTTTCTGTTTCTTCTAATTTTGATAATACCCATCACCTTTGATAATCAACTTTATTTCAATTGATGACGAATTTTTCAGATTCACTTAAACACATTCCTATTTTTTAAAGATACCTCTATTTTCCAGGGGATCACTTGATTCAACATGATGTATATAAATTATTGAGATCCTTGAATTCCTTTTATTTTCCTCGAATATTTGCTATTCTTTATTCAACATTATATATATGTAAATTTTTGAAACTTTTGAATTCTTCTTGTTTCTCTCTGAATATTGATCTTCTTTATTCCAACTGGGACAAACAACCCTATGTATATAGGGGATTCAAGGACATCTTATCTATGTGATAGAAGTCTGGTGGGACGCCACTGATTGTGTTTGTCATGAAAGTACTAAAGGCTGGCCACCTTTTTGTACTATGGCGGTTGACCTAAGTGACAAATGCAACCTGAAAATAATTCAATGATCATATTGATCTCCCGGATAAATTCTTTTACAAAATTTTATTAAACAAAACTTAGCATTCATTCATAAATCCTTACACCTATCCTTTTTATTGATTTCTTTTGCTGTAAACTCTTGAAATACCTAAAGTTTTCAGTGATTGGAAGTAATAAAGATAGATACGGAGACATCCTAAATGATCCAAGCTACATTTACGTCGATTGAGAATTTGCTAATTAAGTACGAGAATTGATGTTGGGACAGAGATGGGATACTATGGCATATTTCCTATTGGGTTGACAATGCACGTACGAGATTCGATAATATGGGGGACTAAGTGTGGATAAGAAGCAGATAATAAAGACATCGAATAATAATTTTATTAAAGCTAAAAGTAGAGTGGTGATGGATATAGTTAGTGTGTGGTAAATGTGTGGAGGAAAGATTGTTGAGGAACACTTGTTATTTCATATTTTACTTTGGATATTGTAAAAGGAATATTATGATATTTTAAATGATTTGAGACTAATTGTCGAATATGAATTTTAGAAACCGAGTGGGAAAAGTTTGAGCGAAGTAGAGTAAAGCTGGACAGTTGTTTCCGGGAGATATCAGCAAGAATTGAAGTTTTGGATAATGAAGTAAAGTGATTGTGTGGAGTTAATAACTTGTGTGAATATAGTCAGAGGATCACTAATATTAAGAGTAAGAGTGAGTTTACGCAGATGGAAGGAGATGGTAAGAAAAGGAAGATAAGGAACCACGAAATTTTCAAGAATGGTGTTAATAGAGGATGTGAAATTTGGCTGGAAAGGAATGTAAGATCTAGGAGATTTTGAAAACCAGGATAATGAGGCAAAGATAACTATCTATAGGATATAAATTACTAAGACCAGCAGGACCCCCATTATTGGAAAGTAAGATTTCAAGAGGAAGTATACTGTAATTGTACTCAGACTAATATGAAAAGCTGTAATTGTACGCAGAAAGAACAGTATGGTGAGAAGTGACGGAATTAGAAACTAGAAGTTCCATGTGATATTGAATGAAGAATATGAATGTGATGGCGGTTAAAAGAGCTGAGTGTGAAGGATTGGATTGTTTAGTTAATTATAAAGTACAGGCAAGGTGTGAGGATAAGAAGGTGAAATTATGATTTTCAAGAGATATGTAAGTTGTCTTTCAAGTCAGAAAGTAGATAAAGGAGTTTTAATGGTTACGCGGACTAAGAGGTTATCATAATAAGATTTTAAGGTTATTTTATATATATGTGGGAGATATCGATAAGGAGCTAATTAAAGTGAAACAGATTTCAGTGGTCAAGATTTCTTGGATATGTGACTTGATCAATTACCAGGATTATCACGAGACAGAGATATAAAGTTGATTAATTAATTACAACCAGGAATGTAATTAGTTTCGAGGATTCAAGATCGGAAGACATGGTAAGATGTTTAAGGATATAGAAAGGACATGTATCTGATTACTAAGTGCGAGCTTTGAAATTGGAAGAAATATAATTTTCAGGATATTACGAAAAGACCGAAGTGAATGCCATGAAGACGAAGCAGTAATGAATCGGGAAAGGCCTAAGACGTCTACAGAGATTGAAAACTTTGAAGGACCAGTTAGGAATATTATATTTCGGTTATTCAGTTGTTGATAAATGTTAGAATTAAAATGTGTAGAGTTTAAATAAGTTTTGAAGGTATTAAGTTAATTATTGATGAAGTATACTTGGGTTTATGTCTGTCAAGTTAAATGTTGATTTCATCGTATGCTAGAATTGTTAGAGTTTAATTGGATTAAAATTTTTATTTGTGGATGGTATTGGAGGGTTGTTACCTCAGGATAATTTCTGTTCCAAATAAGATATATATGTTTTAAAGTAAATGATGCCTCAGTAAAACAATGGGATTAAGGATAGATAGAAGTTTCCTAATTATTCCCTCCTCGAGTAACATTGTACGTTGAAAGGGGAGTAAGAATGATTAGGGAATTTCTTGATATTCTTTTTTTTAAAGTTTCATCTAGGGTAACCTGAGTTATGGGTAGGAGCGTGGAAGTAGTATCAATTGTTTTAGTCGCATGGAATTCATTTTAAAGATTTAATTATTTACCCGTTTACTTAAAGTCAAGGCATTTTTCCTTGCTTATATGTTTGCTACAGGTTAAGGTAGGTTTTGTTTTAGTATGTTATATGAATGAATTATTATGGATGATTGGATCAGTAACGGAGGCGTTGTGTACAGGACATAATCCATTATACGAATAGGTCATGTCCGATTTTCGGTAGAAAAGGATCGTCACGTCGGAGTGATAAGTATCTAGAATTAACGAGACATGTAAACCAAAGGTTTAGGTTTATGATGGAATTTACGGGCTTATAGGACAAGCCTAGTGAAATATGAATCGATATAAAGGAGTTCTAGAATGGAAGAAATGACTTAGAAATTGAAAGAGAAATGTTTAAGAACAACGTCATATGTTTTCTTACGGTCGATTCTGAGGACAGAATCCTATTAAGGGGGAAGGATATAACGCCTTAGAAATTTCGTATTTATAATCATTATTGTTTAACATCATGTTTACTTGCGTATATGATGGTTTATGTGTGACGTGTAAGTCCGTGTATTTTTATTTGTATTTTTTATAATTTAAATCTATTTAAATTATGCATTTTTGATCTTTGAAAACTTTTATAAAATCATCGAAGGTGGTAAAAATTGTGATATCTTTTACACTATTATCTTCGCATATTTAAATAGTTTTTAAAAATATTAGAAAAATTATTTTTAGCCTCCAGAGATTTTAAAATGATATTATGAATTATTTTGCATTTTTAGTGGATAAACATGTCAAAAACATGTTTTATTCATCTATGAATTGTATAAAATCAGTGGAGTCGTTAAAAATCACGGAATCTTTTGTAATATTACATTTTCACATTTATCTAGTTTTTAAGATTTTTTAGAGAATTATTCTCAATCTTGAAAGATTTTAAAAATGATTTTTATGAATTGTTTTGTATTTTAAAGATTTAAATCTTGTAAAATCCAAATAAAATTCGTTTTTGATCCTAAAATTATCTTAAAAATATGGGGGAGAAGGTAATTTTTTGATCTTTATTTTAAAAATATAAAAATCATTATTTTAAGCATTTTCCAGGTTTTTAACATTATTTATCCAAGATTTAGTTTTAAAACAAAAGAAAACAAAAAGAAAACAAAACCAAAATTTTTGTTTTATCAAATAAGAAAAAAAAACCCACTCCCCTATTCTAGAAAACCCGAGACACCACCACCCCATTCCAGTCTCGGCCCTGTTTGTTGTCTTGTCTCTCTCCCTTAAAATCCTCTCATCTCTCTCTTGTAATCTCTTCCTCTCTCATTTATTTATCCTTTCTTTTCAATAATTATGAGAGTATGTATGTGTTCTGGCTTGTGCGTGTATCTGTTTGGTGTGTGTGTGTGTGTATCTGCCGTGTGTGTATGTGTGTTGAGGGGAGACATACAAGGGGAGAGGTGGTGTAAGGAGTGGCAGTTAAGTTTGTACATGGAGGAATAAGGAGGTTTGTGAAGGTGGGAGGCTGCAGGTGGGTGTGAGGCCGAGTTTTGAGCCTCCTCCTACAGTGGTTGTTTACGGCAATGAACTTATGTGATCCAGTGACATGGTGGACGAATATATTGTTGTTAAATTGATATTGACTGCTTATATGAATTGTATGTCTTGTTGGTTCAGATTTTTGTTTGAAATTTTGAGTAAATTGGTAAGAAATGATATAAGATTGATTAAGGAGATTAGTACTAACTAAATTGAATATTCTTGTGATGATGTGTTGTTAATTAGTGAAAGAAGGATTGGCATGTAGTACTGTGAGTAATTTTGTAAAAACAATTCTGTTTATAAAAAATAGTAATTGATCTGGTTTTTTTTAAAGATTATGACTTGGTTATGATTGTTGGTTGGTTGTGTCGGTTGTCAATCCGACTGGTAGTGCATCCGTACAAAGGGGGTGTCGTCAAAATTTTCTAAAAAAAAATTATTTTTACATTCTTGAGTGTAATATATGGTATTTGAGTTATATGGATTGATATTTGTTATTCAGTAATAAATATGTTATTTGATGGGCAATTTGTACATTATATTTACAATAATAAGTATGACTGCCATTAGGGGTAGTAGCTGGATTCTGAGTATTAAAGTGAAATGTACCTACTGTGAAATGGGATTGTGATTGGTACAAGTATGTATATTAAGTGGTAAGAGTGTGGATGGTCAAAAGGATTATAAATGATGTGTATTAGTGTGATTGTGAAGATTATGAGATTGTATTAAGTTAGTAGTAAAGCAAGGAATATTTGATTGCTAGTTTGGTAAATTGTATTCCGACAGGTTAGGCCATATTTTTAAAGGAGGTGCTGTCCAATTTTTAATAGAATTATTTTATGATTCTTATAGTATTTTGATAAAGATTATTGGTGTGCAAGTGTTATATGTGTGACATAAGGTATAAGTTTAAGTTGATATTACGTGCTAAGTGCTTATATGATTTTGTGGTTATGCAATTATATTTTGAGAATATGATAAGTAGGGGCTATATTTGTTAAGTGTAAAGCGTGTAGGACGCGTTTGGGTAGAGCAGAGTTAAACGATTAAAGTTATAAGGGTACTGAAGTAGTACTTTACCTTTCTATAAGTGCGAATAGGAGGCCGACTAAGAGCCAGCGCAAATGAAGAGGGAATCCCGAGGAATGGAACTATTATCGGAGTTGACGCGTGTGATTGTATAGCAGTTGATAAGGAATGAAAGAAAGACAAAAGTATGACCGAGTAAAGGCCAACAAATAAGAAATAGAGACAGATGTTCAAGGAGTAAAGAATTGAGAAATGAAATTGGAAACTTCATGTACTGAGGCAAGTTTACAATACCTCACTTATTGTTCAAGTGATGTGAAACCTTTTGTGTTATTTAATTGTTCTTTCGATATCCTTTCTTGCAAGCAATTATACTCTTCATTGTTATTCTGAATAATGTGAACCTGTTCTGTTAATTATACGATGTTCCTTTCAGATCATTTTGCTAGTGCCTAAACTCTTCATTTTTATTTCTAGTGACATTCTTCTTCTATTAATTTACAAACATTCATTCTCAAATTATCCTATTATTGTTTATGCTCCTCACCTATCGTTCAGGTGATGATTTCTTTTAAAATCATTTTATTGCAATATTCCTCGTCTATGCTAATATTTTTCAAAGTATGTTTTCTTTCAAATTGTTGCAAACAAATTCGAGGTTTAGATTGTCGTTGAAGAATGTGTTGCTCAGTGACGGTTTAAATCGAGAATGAATTGAGATCTTCTTATTTATTCAAACCCATTATTGTCAGGCCGGTTCTGGCAGCTAAAGCCTATGAGTGCTTAGCAGACAAGAGTGAGACTTTGTGTAATTAAGAATTTCTTAAATCTTCTTTTGAACTTCAGATTTTCTCTCTTCCATGATTCCTTATACATTGCTGTGAATTTATAAAATCTTGACAAATTGCTTTGTTCCTTAAATTATTAAAGATTCCCCTGTTAATATATGATTCTTTGTTGTACCATACTATGCTTAGTTTAATCTTATTGCTTTATCGTTTATGATCCCTTATATCAAATGCTTCCCTGAATCTTAATCTTATTGCTGTGTTGTTCATGATTCTTTATTAAATGCTTCCCTGACACTTAATATTTTATTGCTGGGTTGAATTACAGGTGGATAGTCCGATTTACGAATACTTCATGCCGAATTTTTCTAAAATTCCCCTGTATCAAAGTCTATTTTATTATAAACAGTATATTTTCAATATTGGGAAGTCGGGGCGTTACAGAGGATGCCAGCAAAGTTTGTTTGAGAAGATGATTGTTTGGGAGCCATTTTTGTGCTTTGGGTTTCGAGAAAAAGATTGTTATACTTTTGAGATTTTTCTGTAAGGCTTTATGTGTTTGTGTGTTTGACAATTGCTTATATGAGAGTGGCAAATTTTTTACTGAAGAGGGGAAAGTAACTTTGTCTTAACCCATTAAATGTTCACGTGGTGTACTGGGTAGTTACTTTTTAGTGGTTGTTAATCGTGAAGGTAAAAATCCCAATTTCAACGGTCCACTAACTCTTTACAGTAACATGTGCGCTGGAACAAATCGTTAGTAACCTTGATGTGGTGACAGTATGTTTCGCTTGACAGTAACATTGGTGCGAGAACATGCTATCACCATTAAGTAATTTATAGACAATTATCCTTTTAAAAAAAAATCTCATGACAGCACATTTCCTTGTTGACAGCAAGTTATGCGGAAATTCCAAACGTCATGGGTTTTAAATGAATTTTGTCTATTACTTAATTAAAATTACCAATTAGCATTTTAATCGATTAAAGTGCATACCCGTTTCAGGAACACATACACACATTCACATATACACACATGCATACATGCATTAACTCAACAGATAACCAAGGTGGGAGAGTAAAGTAAAGAGACAAGCAAGAACACTGGAAGAAGAGACGATGAACTTCATGTTTCATCATCTGAAACAAGTTCATACAACTCCACTTCAACAACTTCTCCTGCTATCCCTTATACCTCAAGGAGAGCCTCGACGAAGTCGATCAACTCCTTCCAGGCTGCCATTTCTCCTTCAGCCTTCTTTTCTTTCTCCGCTTCTGCTTCCTCCAGTGCTGTATCCATCAAATCGAATAGCTTTTCAATCTCCTCCTCATGACCGGGCTCACACCAAATCTTGGGTTTGCAGTTCATTTGCTCTCTTATTCTCTCTCCTTAGTGTGTTATGAGTAGTATGAAAGAAAATAGGGGTTTGGCCTCGGGTTCATTTTATAGCACGTTAGGAGACGCTACAGTTTCCCACATGCTTCCTTTTAATAAAGTATTTAACTTTAAAATAAAAGGACTGACAATTAACCCTGGTCGATCATTTCAAATGACAAGACTAATCATCCCTGACACGCGTGTAATTTAAATTAAGGTCACGTGACTACTCATTACATAAGTTAAAATATGCATGTAATTGCAATTTAGCATAGTCATAGCAGACATGCTGTCAATAACTAGTAGCACATAAGACAGTAACTTCTCATGGCAGCAACATTGAAGGTTACTGTCACGAGTTGCAATATAACACCTTGAAAATGTAAAAACTAGTAAGTTAAAATACCAAATTTAGCATTCCCAATTCACTTACTAACCTGTTGAAGGTTGCTTCATCCAATGGCTTTGTGAAAATGTTTGCAAGTTGCTTTTCCGTAGGAATGTAGAACAGCTTCACAGTTCCCTTTTCAACATGTTCCCTTATGAAATGATGCTTTATATCAATGTGCTTTGTCCTGGAATGTTGAACTGGATTGTCTGAGATGTCTAAGGCACTAGTGTTATCACAGTAGATAGGAATGTTTGATAGCTCTAAACCATAATCCAAAAGCTGATTCTTCATCCAAAGAATTTGTGCACAGCAACTTCCAGTTGCAATGTATTCAGCTTCTGCAGTTGAGGTAGATACAGAATGTTGCTTCTTGCTAAACCATGACACTAATCTTCCACCAAGAAATTGACAGCTGCCTGTTGTGCTTTTTCTGTCAATTTTGCCGCCAGCATAGTCTGAATCGGAATATCCAACTAGATCAAATCCAGTGTCTTTAGAATACCAAAGGCCTAAATTTGGAGTGCCTTTCAAGTATATATAAATATTCTCTTGATAGCAATCAAGTGTGACTCTTTTGGATCAGCTTGAAATCTTGCACAGAGACATGTAGCAAAGATTATGTCTGGTCTGCTAGCAGTTAGATATAGCAGTGATCCAACCATGCCTCTATAAGTACTAGAGTCCAATTTCTTTCCTTTAGGATCTATATCCAGTTTGGTTGCAGTAGAGATAGGTGTCTTGGCAGGTGATGCATCTTTCAAGTTGAACTTCTTAAGCAGTTCCTTGACATATTTTGCTTGACAAATGAAGATGCCATCATACTTTTGATAAATCTGCAGGCCAAGAAAGAATGATAGTTCTCCCATCATACTCATCTCATATTTGTTCCTCATAAGAGATGAAAACTTCTCACACAGCTTTTCATTTGTAGAACCAAAGATTATGTCATCAACATAGATCTGTACCAGAATGATGTCCTTGCCATGATGTTTATAGAATAGTGTTTTATCTACAACACCTCTTATAAATTGATTATCCAACAGAAAGGTAGAGAGTGTATCATACCAAGCTCTAGGGACTTGATTTAAACCATAAAGTGCCTTGAACAGCTTGTAGACAAAGTCATACAACTCAGAATCTTCAAATCCAGGTGGCTGTTCAACATACACTTCCTCCTCTAGCTCTTTATTAAGAAAGGCACTTTTGACATCCATTTGAAATACCTTGAAATTGCAGTGTGCATCATAGGCTAGAAATATTCTGATAGCTTCAAGTCTGGAAACAGATTCAAATGTCTCATCATAGTCTATTCCCTCCTGTTGACAGTATCCTTTGGCCACTAGCCTTGCTTTGTTTCTTGTCACATTTCCACTTTCATCCAACTTGTTTCTGAAGACCCATTTTGTGTCAACAACTGATTTCCCTTTTAGGTCTTGGTACTAGTTTCCACACATTGTTTCTTTTAAATTGGTTAAGCTCCTCTTGCATAGCTATCACCTAATCAGAATCCAACAATGCTTCATCAATTGGCTTTGGCTCAATTTGTGCTAGAAAACAGGAGAGCATGCTTTCAGGAGAGACATTTCTTCTGGTCCTTACTCCAGTGGAAGGATTGCCAATGATTAAATCAGAGGTGTGATCCTTGTTCCATTTAGTGGATCTGGACAAACTTCTATTTTGTACTGCTTGATCAGTTCCTTCTTGAGGAATTGATTCCTCCACATTGTTGTCTTCTCCATATTCTTCAAGATCTCCAGAGTCGCCATCAGCTTCATGATTAGATGTAATTGTTTATGACTGAGCTGGAGCTTGATTAGCATCATTTGTGTTGACATTATCTCCTCCAAACTTAAGATTTTGAGTATAAAATGGTTCTTCAGTAACAATTTCTTCTTTTTCCAAGTATCCTCGATTCTCAAATCATAGAGGCTGCATCTGACCATCTTCTTGCAGTCCTGGAAACTTGGTTTCATCGAATGTGACATTCACACTTTCTTCAATGACTTTGTGTTCTATGACATAGACTCCATAGGCAGTCCTTTCTAATCCATATCCCATGAAAATGCCTTCATGTGCTTTAGCATCAAACTTTCCTTTTCTTTCATGGTTGTCTATCATTATGAAACACTTGCTTCCAAATACATGAAAGTATTTGACAGTAGGTTTCTTTCCAGTCAACATATAGTAAGGAGTGTTCTCATGAGTCTTGTTGATTAAGGTTCTGTTCTGTGTGTAACAAGCTGTGTTGATAGCTTCTGCCCAGAAATATGTTGGTAATTTTGCATCATTCAACATAGTTCTTGCAGCTTCAATGAGAGTCCTGTTTCTTCTTTCTACTACACCGTTTTGCTGTTGTGTCCTGGCAGCAGAGAATTGTTGAACAATTCCTTCATCTTTGCAGAAGTTTCCAAGAGTAGCATTTCTGAACTCAGTTCCATTGTCACTCCTTAGAATTTGAACTTTTGCATTAGGAGTTCTATCAAGAACCCTAATGTGATCAATGATCTCCTGAGCAGCTTAATCCTTTGATTCTACAAACTTTACCCAGGTGTACCTAGAATAGTCATCCACCATGACTAGGGCATATCTCTTTCTTGCTAATGATTGCACATTAACTGGTCCAAAGAGATCCATATGAATCAGTTTGAGTGATTCAGTGTTGGTGTTTAGTTGCTTTGACTTGTGCACAGATCTTCTCAATTTTCCCATTTGACAGTCCTCACACATTCCTTCTTGACAGAATTCTTGTTGAGGTAGTCCTCTCCCCAGCTCCTTCTTCATTAGTATATTCATGGTCTTGAAATTAAGGTGGGAGAGCTTCTTGTGCCAAAGCATGCTGTCACCAATTGTTGCCTTACTGTATAAACAGTAGACCTTGTCTTTCTTAGCAGAGTTTAAGTCTGCCACAAACAAGCTTCCTTTTCTGACTCCTTTCAGAGAAAGGCTTCCATCCTTCTTGTGATAGATATTGCAGACCATCATATCAAAATCAACCTTAAATACTGTCACTGAATTGGCTGACACTGATCAGGTTGTGCTTCAATCCATCCACAAGAGCAATATCTTCAATGACAACATTTCCAATTTTCAAACAGCCATATCCCACAGTGTAACCTTTGCTGTTGTCTCCAAAAGTTATGATTGGGGCAGCTTTGTCAACATAATGTGATAGCAGGGCTTTATCACCTGTCATGTGTCTTAAGCATCCACTATCGATGATCCACATGACTTGTTTCTTTTTCTTGCCCTGAAAAACAGATGATATTTAATTTGCATCTGGTACCCAATCCTTGTTGGGTCCTGGAGTTATAGCATCACATTTTATATCATTGTTCATCACATTTGAATCAACACTTGAATCATCCTGTTTGACTTCTTTTGCTACCCACTCAGTTTTAGAATAAGACTTGGTCTTTTTCTCAGTGGAAGCTGCCTTTTTACCAACATTGGTAGGCTTAGAAGTCTCAATAGTTTGCATATAGGAGCATGTTTCAGTAGACAGAATAGGCAGATTAAAACATGTACTCATGGCAGTGATTTTACATGGCATGCAGTCAATGTTACTACGAACATTCATTGTTCTTTGCATAATGGGAGTTCTGTGTAAGTTACCTTTAACCTTGGTTGCATTAACCTTGTTCCCATTCGGTTTCTTACAAACATGTGTTAAGTGTTGGGATGATCCACAATTATTGCCAAGCTTCCTAGGGGCATTCTTGACATAAGCATAGCCATTTTTCTTATCAATTCCTAACTTGCCATTCCTATTCTTAGGCTTGTAAGCATCTGTGTTGACAGTATGTCCTGAAGTTGCTGTCGAGTTACCCTTGATAATACCTTTCATACATGTTGTCTTGACAGTAGATTTGGAAGTTGTTGTCTTAGGTACTCTCTTGACAGTATCTTTGAAAGTTTCTGTCTTATCCTTGTTGACAGCTTCTTTAGAACATTCTGTCTGATTGCTTGGTAAAGTTTCTGTTATGGGGATTTTGACAGTATCTTTCTTTTCAGTAGATGTGCTGTCAATACACTCATCTTTATCACGAAGCTCTTGTTTGATGAGCAAGGAATTCTCATCAAAATCAGCTTGAACAGTTTTGAAAATGGGTTTATAAACTCTCTTGAGAATATGAGGTTTGACAGCATCACCATCTGAACAATCATCAATCACAGTTGCCTTACCAGGCCTCCTACCATAGAAGAAACCTATTCCAACTTTTGGTTCTCAGTGTGATTCTCATGATATTCCTGAACTAACTTAGAAGAATTTCTGAAGGCCTTAAGCTTAAATTCATTTTTAGCAATTTGATTTCTTAGAAATTCTTCTATCCCCTTAGCACAGACAATATCATTTTTTAGTCTATCATTTTTAAACTGACTTCCATATCCTTTCTCCATTCTTTGATTCTATTTTGGCCTTCTGCACTCTGTGGCAAAATGACCTAGCTCATTGCAGTTGTAACATCTGAACTTTGACCTATCCACCATTCATGTCTTGTATCCTCCTCTTGTGGCACCACCAGCAGCTTTTGAAGAGTTTCCCTTGTTCAACTTAGATGTCTGACCCTGTGGCTTATATGGCCTATCTCTTCTGAACTTTATATTTTTAAATCTTTTAGCCATATATACCATGGTTGGATTATCCATGCTTTCAATCTCATCTAATGAATAGAAGTCTTCATCTTCAACATCTTTGAGCTGTAGAACCACTTTTTTCCTCATCATCCAACACCTCCTCAATCTTCAGAGATGGTACTTGTGTTGGTTGTGAACTTTGTGAGGGTTCACTTGGCAGAGAAACAAGTGGCTCTTGAGCCACAAGGGCACCAGACACGTTTGCCATCTTTCCTTTGGCTCCAGTTTTAATAGCTCTCTTTTGAAAGAGTTCAAGTTCATATGACTTAAGTACACCATAAAGAGTCTCAAGAGAAACATCATTCAAGTTTCTCCCTTCTCTTATGGCAGTGATTTTGTGCTCAGGAAGAGTGAGCAGAAACTTGACATTAATCTCCTTTTTGTCATAGAACTTACCATGAATTTGTAACTCAGCTATTAGCTTACTGAATCTTTCAAACATGTGAGTGAGCTCTTCACTAGGCTTGGCCAAAAAAGCTTCATATTGTGATACAAGAATTTGTCTTTGGTTTTCTCTGACCTCTTCACTTCCTTCACATGGCAACTCTATCTTGTTCCACATCTCTTTAGCAGATGAGCATCCCATAACATTTCCACACATGGCTTTGTCCAGTGTGAGAGAGTCAAGCAAGATGAGTTATAAGTAGTCATCCAAGGCTACCTTTTCTTTCTCAGACTCTGTGTATTCTGAGGGTCTCTTAGCAACCCAGTGAGCTGGAATTACTTCACCATTCACAGTGGCAGTAGCTACTTCTTTCTTCGGAATGAAGGGGCCATTCTCAAGAATTCCCAAGTACAGTGGATGTGCATCTTGATAAATAACAAGATTTTTCTTTTCCAAAAATTGTAGTTCTCTTTATCAAATATTGGAATCTTGATACCACTTGACTTCTGTATACTCGTCATGATCTCAGATTAGTTTATCAATCTGTTTGCTTTGATACCAGTTGTTGGTCCCGGAGTATATTGCAGAAGGGGGGGTTGAATGCAATATAGATAATTCCAAATCTTTACCTCAGCAAAAATGATAAAGATTGTAAACTATCTATACAAGAAATGCAAACACAAGTAGTAACTCAAGATATTCTTACAAAATAAATGTTTTATTTATTTTGCAAAGTGTTGCTACAACCTCGAGAAAAAAGTATTTTCTCAAGCTTCGACTTTTTTAATCGATTACAGAAAGAATGAGAGATGTTTCTCTATAAAGACTAATCTTCTCTAACATCTCTGTCACATGGGTTGTGGAGCCGCTGTCATTTTCAAGTGGCAGCTCCTTACAAATTGCACACCCATGTGACTTTCCCAAAATGCTATACAAACAGATTATCATTAAGCATAAAGCAATCTGGGTTCTTTCTAAAACTAGCTAAAACAATTCTAGTAGATGCAGACTTGTCATACTCTTAAATTGTCAAGCTTCGTCTTGTGATATCTCAAGCTTCTTTCGTGGTCTTGCAGGTCTGCTACAATCTTTGACAAGATGCAACAAATCTGTTTCTTGAACATTTAATGTCACGGGTTTGACTGAGATAAATCCCCCATTCAAATATTCCATTGAGACAGTAACCTTTGACGCCAAGTTTGCTGTTATGAGAATGTTCCTTGAATGACAGTATGAGTCCCCGCCAATGATGCTGTCAGGACTTTCAAACTTGCTGTCAAAGTGTGAGAATGTTGCTGTCTTCATGCTTCCGCCAATGTTGCTATCAAATGAAACTTGCTGTCGTGACTTTGCAACATGTTGTCTTCTTCTAACTTTACTGTCAATGTTGTGATAGTAACATTTATTCTTTCTGTCTTCCTTGTGTATAACTTGAGGCTTGAACAAATGTATGAACTTCTTCCAAGAGATACAATTATTACATGGCAGTGGTTTATTCGATTACAAAGACACACTATGACTGTGACAGTATGTTCTACTTAGTCTATACAAATAAAACTAAGTACAAATTAAGTTGTCTTTAAGATATCACCCATAAATCCTAACAAGACGCTAGTTAAAGGAGTGTTTTGGGAGTTGGAACGCCACTTTATGTGGCGTTTGAGTGTTTTACTTTTTTTTTTTTTCTAAATATATATTTGCAAACAATATTAAAAAATTTATAACCAAATGGTCAATTAAAATTTTATTTTTTAACAGAGTCCGGCTACGGTTTACTCGTCGTTTTGAATATTTCTAAAACCCAAAATGGAAATGTTGAACCCCAAAAGTTAATTGCTGAATCCCTAAATTTAATTAAAATTGTATTTTTTAAATTTAAAATTTTTAATTAAAAAATTGAATCATGTGGCCTGATTTTTAAACGCTAACGCGTATAAAAATCAGAATAAGTTAGGGTTTAGGGTTGTAAATAACCCTAAACCCTAAGTTCGTATACGGTTTATTCATCGTTCTGAATATTTTTAAAACCCAAAATGGAAATGTTGAACCCCAAATGTTAATTGTTGAACCCCTAAATTTAATTAATATTATATTTTTAAAATTTAAAAATTCTATTTAAAAAATTGAATTCGGTGGCCTGATTTTTAAACGCTAACGCATTTAAAAATCAGGATAAGTTTTAGGGTTGTAAACAACCATAAATCCCAAACTCTAAACCCTAAGTTCGTATACGTTTTATTCGTCGTTCCGAATATTCTAAAACCTAAAATGGAAACATTGAACCCCAAAAGTTAATTGCTGAACCCCTAAATTTAATTAAAATTGTATTTTTAAATTTAAAAAATACAATTTTAATTGAAAAATTAATTATAAGTTTTTTAATATTGTTTGCAAATATATATTTAGGAAAAAACAAAAAAAATTGAAAAACACCCCAAACACCACATGAAGTGGCGTTTTGGATTGGAACAGAACTAAGTTTTTAAGCTGTGATATTTAGGATCATTTGCTTTCAAATTATGATATTGGGGCCTTTATTCGAAAAAGGGACAGAATAAATAGTGAGACTATAAAAAATGATTCCACTTTGTATCCTTAAAAAAGCCATGCTACTTGTTTGTTTAGATCCTAGATTAGGTGCAAGATTCCACAACATTTGTTTAAATATTAAAATTATATAATTTTAAGTTTAAGATTCGGATACTTTAAGGTATTTTTTAATTTTATGATTTTAATTAGATTTATAGTATTTATGAAAAAGTATGTTCATAAATCTTATTTTTAGAATATTCCTTTTTCTCTCGATTCACGCCAACATGATACTGGGGATATATCTAGCTAGCTACACCAAATTGGTACTCCTTCCATACAACGCATAGGAAAGAGCATGCCCTGGGCAATTTCCTTATTCCGATTTCCGAACCCTAACAATTGATACTGATGATTTTATTTACCACGGCTTCCGATTTTGTTTAGCACAACTATAAAAACAAAAGTAGCACTGAAAAGAAGATCAACCCAGACTGGAAGTTATTATTACTGATGACATAAACTTGTTATCCAGTATCGTACAATTGGTTTAAAGATGATACACCACAAAATTAAAATTACACTGACAATAGCTCTCTGTAAGGACAATACTGTGACTAACGGAACATTTGGTGATCGGTACAGAGTGGAGCGCCATGGTTTATCCTTGCCCCGTAGAAACTTTAGAGCTTTGCCTTTGATGGTGACTGATACCATCCCCATGGTTCATCGGATATGTACTGTGTGACCTGTTTCACGCTCAGGTAGTTATCAAGTCCCCTGCAAGGAGATTTAATATTCATATTAAGACCAATGATTTATGGGCGGATGGGTCAGTTGACTGCTAACAAGTAATAACTCAATACAACCATCCCTTATATATTAAATAAAAAACTAAAATTCAGTGTAGAGTTCTAAGAAACAATGTCTAAGTTCTTATTGGTGAAACTAAAATCATTTTCCAGCAGATCATATGTAACAAAAATTAGAAATTGGATCGTTTGGAAGGAAATTTTGGGTTGATCATATTCTACGCGTTTTAAAGATTTAGTAAAAGAACAGTAGAGATTTTATATTACCATTCTCCTAATTCACGTCCAAAACCACTACGCTTTTTACCGCCCCAAGGAGCTTGACAGAAGCAAGGCTGGGAGCAGTTAACCCACACAATCCCTGATTGTAGAGCCTGCAGAAAAGGCAACACATTCAGCATTAAAAGAGCTTGATGATAATCCATAATTTATTTATTTTTTATTTGCACACAAACAGATTATGAAGCTAGAATTTGGGGATTTCTTAATACTATTAGAGTTATTCTAAGAAGAAAAAGTCATGAAGCTAACCTTTGAAACACGGTCACATCTTTCTAGATCATTGGAGATTACAGCACCTCCCAAGCCATAACTACAATTTTTTAGTAAAACATTCAGTCAGCTTCAAGTAAGACGACTCTCAAGAAATAAACAATTAATATAAAATTTACACTAATAAGTGTACAATGCACGGGGGGAGAGAGAGAGATAGATCACCGAGTATCATTTGCTAGTTCAATAGCTTCGTCTTCGGTTCTAAATGTTTTTACACAAAGAACGGGTCCGAAAACTTCTTCTCTCCATATTTGCATAGAGGTGGTTACATCACTTATAATTGTTGGCTCAATGAAGTAACCTTTCTCCAAATGCTGCAATTATTTGGTAAGTCAACTGTACAGTCACAACTCACAACTAACAATCTGAATAACAAAATGGTAAAGACTCTCACAGTTACATACCTTAGGCCGTCCCCCACCAGACAAAATAGTTGCTCCTTCTTTCTTAGCTGTTGATATGAACTGCATCACTTTTTCATACTGAAATGTAGGATACACCAGAAGACTTCAATCATATAGTTTGCAAAATGGAATAAATAGAATAAGACAGAGCAGCTGAATATGAACTCTGCCAAAAGTAAGTCATAGGTTTCATATGCTCTTTCAGGCTCCTGGTATTGTACTCAACTTGTGGCAGTACTGGGCCATTTGTCATTGTAAGATTGTACTACAAATTACTTTACTAAGATAACTGTCAGATAAGTATTTGAGACAATTTAATTAAATTTGCAGTCTACGATAAAACACGGAAACACTTAAGAATGCACAGATGGAATAGTAATCTGATAAGCGTCCTAAAATTGACATAATATGCTTGCTAATCTCTACAAATGAAGTACGGATACCTTGATACTAGGGTCTTCTAGCTACAGCCTATCATTGTAAATTATGTGCAAAACAATTCATAGCTTTACTCTAGTCAGAAATTCTTATCTCAAACTCCTATTGACATGGACAGGTACTGCTCAGAGCCATTCAATCTTGAGCAGTAATTAAGAATCATGAGTATTATACTTTTCTGCTTACATTTGTCAGAGATCTTAACAACTAACATACTGCTATGTCTGTTCAATAATCTTGTAAAAGATTGAAGGGTGGTGCCTCAATGCAAGAAATGTTGCTTAGTGTATGATGCCACCCAGCCCGACGAAGGTGGGGTAAACAAATGAAGCTGAATATAGAGCAATGTTACTGAAAGGGGAACTTTAGTCCAGTCAGAACATCAAAAAAATTCAGAAACGAGAAGACATACAAGAAGCTGTTCTGAACAAATTGTTTAAAGATACTGGCATGGGAGGGAGATTAAAAGGGTAGGCAGGCAGTGGCCGAGCCGGGGTATAACATGAGGGAGTGCCAATATTATTTTATTTTTCCTAAATGCGTAGTAGTTGTCTTCATTGTGATCTGGAAATAGCCTGGTTTCGAAAGTCCTAATTTTTTCCTACTTGATCATTTACCTATCTCTTAACATGCCTATTCATTTATATGTACATATACAGGTCATTATACTGTTATTTATTTATTATTGGATATTATTGGTTTAAACTAGTAGATCTCTAGTTACATTAAGTAGCTTTTTGTTAGAGCAACAACATTAGTCTAGCTAAGGCTAACTATAACCAAAACGCTTTAACCCCCATTAAACTACAGAATTTTATGTATTATTTGTGTAAGAAAAAAGAGAGAGAGGAAAGGATCACACAAACATATGACATAGAAGTTATAATTACTTCAAAAATGATTATAAAATATTTTAAGTTCACATATGTAGTACTATGCAAAATGTCAGGGTGGATGGAGGCACATTCTCGCCCTATAGGCTCCACCCTTGTAGGGCAGGTGACGGCCCAGGATTTTCTTCTCCCCTATTTAATGAACATATTTGAACACAACAAACAAAATGAAATATGGACGTGAAATAGAGCTGTATATCTAAGCGTATAGTTAGCATAACTGAAACAAGTTTTTTACCTGTCCACCACTAACAACAGGCCCAAGCCTACATCCTTCTTCTAAGGGATCCGAAATCTTAATATTTTGAGTCCACTTCACGAGGCTGTCTAAAAATTTTCCAGCAATGTTTTCCTGCAATATAATAATCAATTGTAAAGTTTAACTTTTTCAAAATGAGGACAAAGATATATAAGAAATAACAGCAAAGAGACCCTCCCGCTACTGTCTTAGCTACTTTAGTGTGTCCAATGACCAAAAGTAAAATTATTCACGTTTCATATCTTTTTTATGCAACTCAGTTAAAGTCATAAAGATGAACAATGAAACAAATCCAGACATAATAAAGGAAAAGAAATAGTGAAATGACAAATAATTGTAATGCATCCATATATAACATGAGGTAGTAAGGTCTTAAGACATGCAAGGAAAACACAGAAAGCAAGACTTAAAACTCATACACCAGTACATCATTAAGATTTCAGTCAGATCAGATAATTAAACCCTCAACAGAACCACATCTCTGATGTTGTTCTATTCTATCACCACTAATTACTGAATGACAACGGCTACGTCAGATTTAAAACAGGCATGATCTAAACATTTGGGTAATGAATGTGCTTAAAGCAGGATGTAGATACAGTCAAAATTTGGGTAATGAATGTGCTTAAAGCAGGTTGTACATGTCTCTAACTCCCAATTTAGACCTTTTTTTAAGGGACAAAAAAGAAAAAAAAAGCGTGCTTCAAAAAATGTACAATATGCTAGTATAACAACACTCATACATATTGTATTGCATCAAGAAAATTAAACATATATATCTAAACACACATTATGAGAGAGAAGAAATGGTAAAAGAATAGTGGGAAAAAATTGTAAGTATATGCATATAATGCATGTCTGACGTGTAAAGTTAATTAAGCATACTTACATGCACCAACAGCCGCGAGGTTGCACTGCAAATCTGACCGTTGGTCCAAAAACAGCCAAAAGCTGTCCACTCAGCAGCTGTTTATAAGCAAAATAAGGGACAGTTATAATTTTAACTCAAACCTTAGAAACTACTAATATCTTAGTTGGTTTTAGTTTACTGCCTCAGTATTCAAACAAAAATAAGTATGGTTATTATAAAAGATACGGGAATTCATCAAGCATACCTTGAAGAGTAAATATTTTTATGTCAAAAAGTAAAAGTACAAAAAAATAGAACATAAAATTTTAAACTTCAGAAGAGACGACCTTTGTCTAAGTCGACATCCTCAAATACAATTATTGGACTTTTGCCACCAAGCTCCAGTGTCACAGGCTGCGGAAAGAAAAACAAATCAGTATGACAATGAAGACTTCCTTTGATCGACTATACCTATTTCATGAACAGTTCCCCTGACACACCTTTACTTGCTGTGCTGCAGCAGTCATGATCTTACTTCCTGTAACAGTACTTCCAGTAAATGCAATCTGTACATAAACAAAACAATTCAAGCTATTAAAACTTTAAGATCCAGAAAAGCATGGTAAATGAGCATAGACAAGAGTATGTACTTGCAATCACAAAAGCAAACAGCCTAACCTTGTCGACATGAGGATGAGATGCCAGTGGAGCTCCGGCTTCTGAGCCTAAACCAGTAACAATATTAAGAATGCCAGGAGGAAGCCCAACATCTTTACACACTTCCCCCAACTCCAAACAGGTACTGAAAATGAATATTCAATCATTAGTAACAAGATATATATAGCTTCAGATATGGAAAAGCAAAAAAGTACATATTATATATAGCACTTACAGGGACGCCAATTCAGAGGGCTTAAGTATTGCAGCACAGCCAGCCGCCAAAGCAGGAGCAACTTTCCATGTAGCCATCAGCATAGGGTAATTCCTTATGGCATTAATGATAAGTAATCACATGTTAAAATTAGATGTAGTCTATGATATTTGCTTAGAATTCTTTAAACAAAACAATCGATACAAATATATTACTTCTGTAAACCATTAACATGATAATGCAGACAACTTTGATCCTTAACTCAAGCTCAGGCCTGGCAAGATGGTTTATATACCATCGACCTGAACCAATTATCCCTTACCTGGGTTGCTTATCCATTACCCCTCTAAATGGTTTTGTAAACCAACCCAGATGATATAAAGAAGGACATGGGCTGATATGCGTAAATAAAAACAAGGGGTGATATAGCTGCTGCACCAAACTTATATCATTGCATAGTAACATAAGCATTCTACAAAGTGCACCCATATATAGTGCAAGACAATGTTTTATAATATATTACATTTTTGATAAAAGCGGGAGTTCTTCAAAACATAATATTTTTTTTGGACAATGAACAATGGGGGAATTTGACTTTTCAAACATGCCTTTCAATACCAAATATATAATAGAAGAATTGCATCCTAATATTAGTGATACACAATCAACATAATCTGCGGGCTGATTATTCATGTTTTTAACAGTGCATCCTTATTATACCTACCAATTCCCTTACGAACTTTACGTGATGAGAAAAGTGTGTGTATGTGTGTGCGCGCGTGTGTGTTGATATCTCTTTCTTATTCAAAGAACACAGCACAGTGCAAATGGAGTGCAGAATGAAATATGAGAAAATAAGTGACCGTTGGTATTATCATGACATCACGTACCATGGAGTAATTAAACCAACAACACCAATTGGTTCCTTTAGGGTATAACACTTAAATGTTTCCATTGGGAGAGAAATGGGGGACTTCTGTTTTCCATCCAAAGCTTCTGCAAGATCTGCGTTGTACTCGAAACATGCAGCAACATCATCCTGAATGACAGAAACGATCATAATAAGCAATCCAGCTTAAGCTGTATATAGAGTAAATGAGACATCATACAGACTTACAATATCCCAAGCTGCTTCATCAAGTGGTTTCCCACTATCTAAAGACTCAAGTTTTGCTAGTTCCGTTTTCCTCTCTGTTATCTACATGCAATCAAAACAAGTACTCAGAATTTGTACCAAAAAACAAATCAAGAAAGTCTCATGGAGAGGCAGTGCCAGGGTCGATCCTCTTAACTACAATTGCTGATGTAAATATATGTTGTTATGTGTATCCTGATATATAAAGCACAGCCAATCCCCACAACCAAACACCAAAAAGCTAATACTAATACTATGAGGCATGAGGCACAATATTAATAAGATCTTGAATTGGCCAAGTCTCTTTTAGGTAATGCTGTTTTCTGAGTACAGAATTATTAACCAAGCACTCAACTGCTTGAAATTGTACTACAAGATCTTTGGCATGATCTCACCCATTCGAATTCACAAAAGGAATTATTTTTAATAATATGAAAACATACTAATAATATCAAAAACTTCAGCTTCAGCAATCACCGATATCAAATTAATGAAGTAGGATTCAATTAATGCTACAATATCAAGGAAAGCAAATACCTTGGCAGCAATAGCCCGCAAGTACTTAGCACGATGTGCACCAGTTGCAGACGCCCAATCCTTGCCCTTATTCCTAGAAAGGGCTTTTCGAGCAGCTTCAACAGCAATATCCACATCTTCCGATGTAGCTGCCGGTATATCCCCTAAATTAAGTTATCAAACATAGATCAGAATCACAATCACTAAATTTAATCGTTATTCAATAAGAACTTAACTAGTATCACTAATCATCAGCTGCAACTAGGATCTTAACCTAAGATATCATTTTATTGATAGGCAGTAAATCAAAAATTAAATTAAATCAAGAATAAAACAGTACAATCAAGTGCAATAGAAGCTCAAATTTCTATAACTCCAATAATATGTAGAGAGAGAGAGAGAGAGAGAGAGAGAGAGAGTACCAATGATCTGTTCAGTAGCGGGATTGATGACAGAAATACGATTATTGAGAACAGGAACTCTCCAATCTCCATCAATGAAGAGTTGTCGGACTGGAATATCCATTGCTGCTGCCATATTCAATCTCTCTGGATGACTCCTTTCAATCAGTTTTCTAGTTTTCTTCTTGTTTTTTTGCTATCTATCTTGTGATCTGATCACTACACTGTATAATTTATACAACATGTATCTTCGAGATATGGTACTTAAATTAGTATTCTATTGTGTCACTGAATTATGTTAGTTTTATAGTGTGACACTGATATATGGTCCGCATTTTTGGCCCCGAATATAAAAATTTAATGAGAAGGGAAAACAACGGTTTCCAACATTTATTTTAAGGAAGGACTCCATTAAATTTTGTTTTTATTTTTACATCGGTAATATAGACAATTTTCAGTCTAGTTTTTTATTTTCCATATCTAGTTATATTATTACTTGTTTAAGCAAAGCTGCATATATCTATAATCTATCTATAGTATTATATTAAAGCCGAAATATTGAAAGTTTTGGTTTTCGGTTTGGTTATCCCATTTATTTTGGTTTGGTTAATTTAATTTTTAATTAATTTTAAACATAAAATAAATCAATTTTAATCCGTTATTGGCTATAGTCCTAAAGACACAATAGTATTTTATATTTACACCATTACTAATACAGCTAAACTTAAAACCTCCGTTGCCTTCGCGAACATTGTGCACAGAACTTTATTCTCCTAAACCTAATTTACAGCATCTTCATCAATTCAATACACGGTTTGATAGAATGGGTTAAAAGTTGGGTCCGATCCATAAAAATATTAATCTACAAACAATCCATCCAACTCCAATTCGCAGCTCATCCAAGCCCGGTAATCAAAACTATCACATTTAACAAAATAATTTAATTATATCCTTTATATCCTTATTATATCTATATATCTATATATACTTTTATACTATTATATTAAAGCCGAAACATTGAAAGTTTTGGTTTTGGGTTTGGTTATCCGATTTATTTTGGTTTTCGGTTTGGTTAATTTAATTTTTAATTAATTTTAAATATAAAATAAATCAATTTTAATTCATTATTGGCTATAATCCTAAAGACACAATAGTATTTTATATTTACACCATTACTAATACAACTAAACTTAAAACCCCCGTTGGCTTCACGAACATTGTGCACAGAACTCTATTCTCCTAAACCTAATTTACAGCATCTTCATCAATTCAATACACGGTTTGATAGAATGGGTTAAAAGTTGGGTCTGATCCATAAAAATATTAATCTACAAACAATCCATCCAACTCCAATTCGCAGCTCATCCAAGCCCGGTAATCAAAACTATCACATTTAACAAAATAATTTAATTATATCCTTATTATATCTATATATCTATCTATACTATTATATTAAAGCCGAAACATTGAAAATTTTGGTTTTCGGTTTGGTTATCCTAATTATTAAAATAAATAATTAAATTACAAAAACAACTCAAAAAGCTACTTACTAATGTTAACGTAATTATATTCCGATTAAAATTCCTTCATACACATTGAGCTTCTACTTGGACTCTTTTTTCTCCTCCAACAACTCAATTACCCATTTTTTCTAAAGATTTTACTCATAATTAAAACACTTTACCATTTAATTTAAAACTAATATTACAATAATTAATATATATCCAAAATATCACACCATATCTTTCCGTAATTATTTTTAGTAGTAATTTTTATAATTAAAATACGTTACTTTTTAATTTAAAATTAATCTTGCGATCACTAATATACACCCAAAAATATCTCACTATATATTCAAATCATTATTTTTAGTAATAAATAAGAATCGTTAGATCTAATAATAAGATATATTATATGATTAAATTAATTTACTAAAAATTTAAAGTTCGAACTTGTCAACGACATTTTTAATTTAGAATTTTACAAAATAAATTTTAAACCATGCATATCATTATATAAATTTATATTAAATTAAAATTAAAAAAATTATTAAAAATAAGGATTATATAAAAACATAATTATAATGTTAAATAAATTTTATAACCTATCAAAAGAAACCCGTGCTTCGCACGGGTTATAAGCTAGTATACTATTATAAACAAAATAATGCATATTTGGTTAGTTTGGTTGATTAACGCCTTCCACAAAATTTGTTAATACCTTCAACAAAATAAAAAGATAAAAGAATTATATTAAAAATATAATTGAAAGAGTATGTAGTTGAATTTCAGTTAAAGATAGAATATGTATCTATGTAAAATATATACTTATCGCTTTCTTTGTTGAATTTCAATTAAAGTATAACCAATAGAATATGGATTTATGTAAAATATATACTTATATACTATACTATTATAAACAAAATAAGGTTGGTTAATACTTTCCAAAAAAAATTGTTAACACCGTCATAAAAATAACAAGTTAAAAAAATTATGTTAAAAATATTCGTCCTAAAAATAACAAGTTAAAAAAATTATGTTAAAAATATAATTGAAAGAGTATGTAGTTGAATTTCAGTTGAAGTATAACTGATAGAGTATATATTTATGTAAAATATGTGTTTTACTTTTTTCAGTCAAATATGTATTTTAATTTGTTTTTTTAGAATGTGCAAATAAGTTTGATAAAGTATGTATTTATGTATAATATATGTTTTATTTTTTTAAGTCAATTTATAACATGTATTTTAATTTGTTTTTTTAGAAGGTGTGAATAAGTTTTTTTTTTTTGAATATTTTGGCTTATAGCCTTTTACAATGAGTATCTGTGCGAGTATCGAACCCAGAACCTCTGGGTCGACTAGAGGTAAGTTCAACCAACTGAGCTACCTCAACTTGCTTAAGGTGTGAATAAGTTTTTAGAATGATTTTAACTAACCAACCAAATTATACACTATTTTCCTTATAAAAGTATAGTACAGATAGATAATATATTTATTTTTATTTTTATTTTCCTTTTTTTAAATTGTTTACTTATTAATAAATTTTTATATTGAAATTGTTTAAATTAATTTTAAAAGATATTGGTTTCTCGAAAGAGGCCGAAGAGAAATGTGCTGGTGAAGAATTCTAATGATAATATAATCAAAATAGTATGTAAAATATGTGATTTATGTTTTTAAGTAAAATTAAATATATTTTGACTTGTTTTTTGTTTTTTGGAAGGTGTTAACAAACCTTTTAGTAAGGTGTTAACCAACTAACCAACGAATTAAGGCACAAAAAAAATATTTTTAAAAATTTTAAAAAAACGTGTTAAAAATCCAAATTCAATTAAATTATATATAATTTATTAAAAATAAAAAACCACATGTTTTATAGAATTATAAACGTTTTCAATTATATCCCGATTAGAACCATCGCATGCACACACTTCTGCTTACGATTATTTCTTCTACGATTTTAGGTTACGCTAAATAATTTTTAGAAAATATCTATTGAATTCTGAAGATATTTAGCAATAAATTTAAAATTAACGTTAAATTAATGATATTTATTTATGTCATGAAATTAAGTATGGAACATATGTAAATATAAAATTTATTAAAATAAATTAAAATTTTATATTAAATCAAATAATTTATATATTAATTCATATTAATAATATACTAGTTTATAACCCGTAAAAGCACGGGTTACTTTTAACTTTTTTTAATTTACTTACAGTATAGTTACATAATATTATAAATATTTCACTTTTGTATATAACAATTTTTAGTATTAAATTTAAAGTAATATGTTTTTTGCGAGAATCGAACATTCAACCTTTCTATGTAACATCTTTTAGTATTAATTTTAAATTAAAATGTTGTTGACAGGATTCGAACCTTAGATCTCTGTGTATAACAACTTTTATAACAATTTTTATTATTATATATAACGATTATCATCTATTTGAATTACCGATCTAACGGTTGTGAATGAAAGGGATAACCAAAATCAAACTATAAAATATACCATTTTTGCTTATTATAGTATATATAGTATAGATAGTATAGATATAATATATTATTGATTAGCTCTCGATCCATGCTATTACTTTTTTATAATATTCCTCTTAATTTTATTATATAATAAGATATAATTAACTAACAACTATACACGTATAGAATATGATTAAAAGATTTTTAGGTCGAGACATAAATTCAGTGTATTTATTAATCAAGCTTTCTATTGGTGAGTTTAAATTTAATTTATAAAATATAGGTTAATCGTACCTATAGTAATACTCCTTTATTATGTCTCTTATTCTTATTATATTATATAATAGGATACAATGGTAGCACATACACGGGTTATATAAGCTAGTACAGAAATAAGAGAGGGTTAAATGAAATACTATAAGCTAAAGAATTCCTTCAAAGAGCTGCTTGAGGTATCCTTTTCTTTATTATTATTATTTTTTTTTGAAACAATCCTATTCTTTATTTTACTGAAAACAAACTTAGGTGTTTAATAAGCTGACTAGATTTCAATCCAAATGTTCGATACTCGAGTTATCTTCTTTTGAAGAAAATGAAAACAGAATGAGAAATGTTTAGAAAAAAAGTTGTTATTAACACAACGGAAAAAATAAGTTACAAGTTTCATTTAAATTGATTGCAAAAGAATTTAAATTATTACAAAGGTTTTACTAAATAATAGTACAAATGTCATTTCTTTTCATGTCATTCAAAATAACACAAGCCACAAATAAATGAATGTATTTTAATCAATAACTAGTAGATTAATTTAGTAAAAGTAATTTATGTGTATATATGTTAAATAGGAGAACTTTGGTTATGTGAGATTACAAAGGTCAAATTTGAAAAGTGATTTATAATTTTAAAATTACATGTAAGTTTTCTTTTTTTTTTTTGACGAAATGCATAGAATTATATTACTCGATCAAAAACTCAATATAACAGCGGGACAAACCCCCGACTGTCAATACGACGACCAGGCTGAAAAACAAATAAATTGTTTTCTGATCGTTTAACAAGATGAACATAAAAGTTCTTGAAGCTAAAAACAAATTCGAAAACATCTCAAGCGATCCAAACTGCGCCAAAATCCCTGAAAACAGCGTTATCACAATTGACCACATCACATAAGAACTGTTGATACCCCAGTGTTCAGAATCCTCACTCCAGCTATCTACATGCCGGATACCAGCTATAGACTTGCCGAACATGGAAACCCCCAAAGGATGAGTAGCACCCCAGCTATCTACATGCCGGATACCAGCTATAGACATGCCGAAAGTGAAAACCTCCAAAATATGATGAACCATCTTTGGTTGTGAGTGGTGAGCTCTTGCAATAATCTTCACCGTCCTAACTTCGATGCAGTCCTTCCAGATCCCCCAAGACATCAACAAAATTATTCTCAGCAGATTCAACCACGAACATTGAAATAAGTTTTCTGGTTGTTTGTGTACCGATTAAATGCAATTTATAAAAAAATATAATTGATTTTGTAATATTTAAAATAATATTTAGTTCAATTTAAATTATTTCTTCTAAAAATTACTTCTAACAATTTAAAATTACTGATAAGTTTTTGACTACTATTAATTATATATTTATGTTGACTTTTATTGATTTAATTGAATTTGTATATATGGGCGGCACCTTGCATGCAATTACATATGTTATTGCAAATAGTTACATTTAGTGATTTGATTGTATTTAGTTACAGGACATATTTTTGTAAAAATTTTATAAAAGTTAGTATTTTTGTAAAAAATTTAAAAAATATTTTTATAATAAAATTCTGAATTTGGATATTTATAAAAAAAATCTTTATTTTTTACGTGTTGTTCTAAAGTGGCGATTGTATTTGTCTTATTTGTCTTACAATAGAATTAATTCATCCTGTATTCTTGAAATGAAATATATGTGATTTGAAGATAATAAAATTAAAATATTAAAACATAATAATAAAAGTATAATTCTTGCTTTTCTCATCCTAAATGTATTTATTTGATCCAGAGACCTACTTTATTTATTTTTTTTGCTAAATATCTAAAATATTTAGATCAAAACATATTGTTATGTGGTCACGCCCGTCGTCGGCGCGGCAAATTGAAAATGATTTATTTATGCTCTACTATGTTCGCACGTAACTACAAAATATAGTAAATGTGGCAAGGGATCGAACCCTAGGGAATAACGTTCAATGCTAGTGTAAAGTAAAATGGTGGGGGTTTTGAGTTGATTGTGGTATTTTATCAAACAGCTTGCCTACAAGAAATAAATAACTAGAGAAATTAATGGCAAACACCCAATTTCATCAACACAACAAAGCACAATAAGTAAATTAGCAAGATAAAGAGGTATTTGACCCAAGGATAATGGAAACTCAAGCACTACACCCAAACAAACACAAGCAAAATATATCCAACTCTACCTAACCAAGATAATTGGTGAAGCACACAATTACTTATTTCTCTTCTAAAAACACTAATTTGGTGAAGCACATAAATTAGCTCTCTTGACACTAGCAACCAATAATGAAGCACTATCAATTTAACCAAGTCAAGGAATCAAATAAAGAGAGGTTAGGACAAACCCAAGGATGAGAAACTCAACGTAGGTATTTTCACTTAAAGCTTGAGGATTTAGGTAAACTAAACCTTGTGCTACTATAACGAATGCACTAACAATCACGGATTAGCACAAACAATTAGCAATTGAAATTACAAGAAGAGCAAATTGAAGCAACTTACAATTTTCCAAGCAAAATCATAAACAATACAACTCAAGCATTTAAAATAGAGTGAAATAGATCTTACTTAAAAGGAAATGGGTTTAGTACAAGAGCTTCCTCCTTGAGCTAAATATATAGAGTTAGTTACTCATAATCAATGCTAGATTATAAGTAATAAATGTTTCCACTCTACTCACTAACCCTAATTGAATGCTCTAGATATGATAAAGATGATATGAAGATAAGATGTGATGATATGGTTTCACTTCTATTCTATTAATACATCAACTAGACAAGAGGATAAGAGAGTAAATTTGCTCCAAAAAATTCCAGTAAGAGCTGAACGGCCTGTCGAACGGCCGTACAGTAGCCCGTACAAGAGACTGCTCCTTTAAAACCCCTTGAACGACCTAGTGAACGGTCGTTCAGCAGCCCGTACGAGATAAATTCTTCAAGATAGTGCATTAAACACCTCCCGGCATCGCGAGCATGCATCTTCTAACTTCCCTCTTGAATAATCATTGCTTTCAAACCCAAAATAAGTCATCTTTTCAACAATCAAGCATGAGGCACTGAAAGATGAAAAACATAATTAATATCAATAAAACTACATTCGGAACTAACAAAAATGCAAGAAAGTGAAAGATAAAACGTGTATAAAATACACGTTATCAAATCTTCCCCCACTTGAACTTTGCTAGTCCCGAGCAAACTAATACTAACAACTAGAATGCTAAACTAGATTCATTATTCTAAAAGAGGGAATTGTAACGCCCCGACTTCACCATACTGAAAATATACCTTTTATAATAAAATAGACTTTGATACATGGGAATTTTAGAAAATTTTGGCATGAAGTACTCGTAAATCGGACTATCCACCTGTAATTCAACCCAACCAAATTCCAATTTAACAAATACAATTAAAACTTAATACACCAACGATTCCTCACCGAGGATCGATTCTAGGTTATGGTATGAAA
The DNA here is from genome assembly GCA_036435485.1 of Saposhnikovia divaricata. Classification (NCBI taxonomy): domain Eukaryota; kingdom Viridiplantae; phylum Streptophyta; class Magnoliopsida; order Apiales; family Apiaceae; genus Saposhnikovia; species Saposhnikovia divaricata. The sequence continues at coordinate 244,941,238 of CM071594.1, read as the reverse complement.
CAAGAATCTAATTAATACAAATTATTTCCAACTTCTATCACTGCTCTGAAAATAATTTACTATACCATCTAATCTGTAGCTCAATCCCAATCTGTGCTTACCCGCTCTAGCTCCGAAATCTATCCTGTATAGAACGCCTCATCGCTCTCATTTGCAGGGATAAAGGTAGTAGATCATCCTTAAACCTAACTGCAAATGGTTAGGTAGAACAAAACAAGAGTGAGCCAATGAACGCTCAGCAAGTTAATAATATAGTGAAACAACGATATTACGATAATTCATTGATGAACAATATCAATGAATACTTTATCTCAAGAGATCATTCAATTTCAATCATAAAGTAAAAATTTTCCATTTTCTTCAACGATACTGCCTCAGATAAAACTTTGAGAAAAAGAATATCAAGAAAATCCCCAATCATTCTTACTCCACTTTCAACGTACAATGTTACTCGCAAAGGGAATAACTGGGAAACTTCTATCCGTCCTTAATCCCATTATTTTACTGAGTTCTAAATTTTATCAAGTAGAAAACAACTAACTCTGATATCCACAATTTCGAAACTAGAAACCATTTACCTTGAAACACACACACACACACACACACACACATATATATATATATATATATATATATATATATATTCTATCAAAACATTCCTTTCTTTAAAACCCTTTCATCTTTGAAACATACTTTTCATAAAACTTTTTTTTAAATATTTAAGTTGATTTTATTATTTTCCTGATTTCGGACAATACGGGTGATCAGCCACGTAAAGTCCCCCTTCCTTTGAAATTGGGTTCCCAATTAGGCAACACATTGGCCTTTAATGCTGAACTAGGACCACCCTCGCCTCTTACGCTAAATAAAAGTACTGGACTAGGACCACCCTAGCCTCTTACGCTTTTCCAATTTATAAAAATAATTATTATTAATAATTTAAAACATTTCACTTTTCAGTCCTTAAACTCACTGATAACAGATCAGCCCAGTATAAGGAATTTTAAAAAAAACCATCTTTAATTAATTAAGCCATTTTAATGAGCAGCAATAAAAGATTAAAATTCAGGGAAGCATTGAATATAAGGAATCATTATCAACAAAGTAATAACATTGAGCTAAACATGGCATGGTTCAGCAAAACTGAGTCATATATCAACAAGGAAACATTTATCAATTAAGGAACAAAGCAATTGTTTAGGTTCTAAAAATTTAACAGCAATTTATAAGATAATCCTGGAATAAGGGAAGATCTGAGTAATACATTGGTTATAAACAAACGAAGAGTCGTTAATTAATAAAGAATAAAACAAGGGTTAGGGTTCTAGAATTTAATTCAGGGGTTATGAAATCTGGTTTCATTGGTATGGTTTAAGGGAATAATCATCAGGAAAAAGGCTAAGATAAAGTAAGGCATAAATTATGAGTCAAGGGTTATAGTTCAACATGAAACATGGTAAACAATAGGGTACATAAATTTAAATGACGATTCATAAGGGTAACAAGGTACAGGTGTTTCAATAATAATTTATAAGAAACAATAAGGTGAAAAAGGTTCAACAATAATTAAAAAGGAATAACGGTAATATATAAGAATTTAAACAACAATTCATAAGCAGTTCAAACAATTTGAATTTCCATACAGAGTTCGAGTCACTTGAAATAAAAGGAATGGTATAGACACAAGCAAAATGATTTGAATGAACAACGTATAATAACCAAAATAGTTTCACATCACTTGATCGATAAGTGAGGGATAGTATACTTGCCTCATTACATGAAGTTTCCAATTCCAATATCTCTTTCCTTTACTCTCTTTACATCCACCTCTACTCCTTTATATATTGGCCTCTGCTCGGTTACACATTTGTCCTTTTTCCATAACTCGTCAATCTCTATTTGAGCACACTCGTCAACTCAGATACACAATTCCTTTCTTAAAATTCCGTCCTTAATTACGTACACTGGCACCCAGCCGGGCCTCCTACTCGTACCTATACGAAGGTAAAACACTATTTCAGTACATAACCAACTAACACCGTACTGTCTCTTTTAATCTACCCATACGTTACCTATTTCGTTTTACAATTATAACACGAATAGCACATATAGACCACTTACTCAAAATAATAATGCATAATCACAAAATCATATAGCACTTAACACGTAATATCAACTTACAATTATATCCTTTTTAACACGTACATCATATCGATTTACACATAATCTTTATCAAATTACAATAAGAATTATAAAATAATTTTTAATAAAAATTGGACAGCACATCATTTATAATATAACCTAACCTGTCGAAAATACAACTTATCAAACCAATCGGAAATCAAACATACTTTACTCCAATATAACTAACTCAATACAATATCATCATCATTACAATCATATCAACATACACCATTTATAATCCTTCTGATCATCCATGCCCTTAGCACTTAATATATATCTATTAAATCAAAATTAAATTACCAGTTGAAATTTAAATCGTAAATCCAGGTAAACATTTAAAACCATAATCCGAATATTAGTCTACTAATAACAGCTAGGTTATACTCAAGAAAATGTAAAATGATAAATAATATTTTTTAGAAAATTTTGACGGTATCCACTCTGTACGAATATCCTACCAGTCGGACACAGCCGACACAAAACCAGCAATCCATCACATTCAAATCATAATTACACTACATCAGAAATAAACAATTTAAATTATAGTTATTCCCAAAACCGAACAATTCTCATATTAAACTAATCATACCAACCGAATATAAAATTTTCGGAAATTAAACACAAAACAATTAATATCGTATAATGTATAAAATTAACTTCGGCTCAGGAATACATCATAGCCTTTTTCGCCGGCTCACTATAGTTCATTGCCGACGGGCAAAATTCCGGAGGTACCCGTTTTCGGGTTTCCAATCACGAAACTCTACCAATTTCGAACCAAATATAACTCTAATTTCACCACCCAATTAAACCAGATTCATATACAATCGATTTAACATTCGAGCAAAACAGGTTTCGAACCGATAATCAATTATCAGAAGTAATTCAAGTACTGCACAACCCATAACAAAACAGAGCACGAGAACACTGCCCCACAACAATACAATACAGAACTAAACTCGGAATCATCTTTCACCAGGAATAAGTGAAACGATTGTACAATACACATAAAGGATACACAAACCCACTTGACACATACCACGCACGCACACACACCCACACATGGCTTTACACACACACCACACGTATATACACACACACATCACTCGATACACAAACATAAGTACCACGCACAACTGTAAGGCCTGAACAATGGGCTTTTACAACAAATCATTCCCAAACTCGATTAATAGCATCAGAACACCCAAAACTCCCACCAAACACTCCAATTGAATCCCTCCTCCAAAACCGTTATTTATAAAATTTTGTAGAAAACAAAATTGAGGGAAAAAAAAATCAAGTAGAGGGCGAGGAGAGATAGATTTTGACTATAAGAACATCAAATTTGGTTGTTAAAATTGTTGTAACTGGAAAGTTTAGCCTTAGAGATGAGGGGAAGAGTTTACGGGGAGAGAGAGTGACGAGAGTGGGGAAGAAACTGGTGGCTGTGGTGTTTATAGCCTAGGGACAAAAACGTACTTTCACACTATTGAAAATGAAATTAAAAACAGTTAAATAGCTTTTAAAAAAATCGAAATTAAATGGGAAAAATAATGAAAAAATATAACTTTTCATTTTTTTTAAATAAAGAGTACAATATTTCGAACACCCACATATTTTTTTAAAATATTTTTAGGATCGAAAATGAATTAAATATGAATTTTACAAGTTTTTGACCCTTTAAATACAATATAACTCTTAAAATCATTTTATAATACCAGAACACCCAAATTAATTCCCGTAAAAATTTTAAAAACTAAATAATTATACAAAGATAATATTACAAAAGATTTCATGATTTTTATCAACTCCAATGATTTTATAAAATTCTCAAAAGATCAATAATTCATAGTTTAAATAGATTTTATTCATAACAATTCAAATAAAAAATACACAGACTCACATTTCACAGATAAATCATCATATAAACATGTAAACATGATGTCACATATATTCAATCCCTAAAAAAAAAATTCACCTCATATAATCCACATTAATATTAAATAATAACAATAATAAGTACGATATTTTTCTAGGGCGTTATAGGAATGGTTGAACAAGAGCATTAAACCATCGTTTAAACCCCCAAGTAGCCTTGGAGGACGAGTTTCGTCTCGTGAGGGTTTACAGATGATATACCCACAAAATCACGAAAGTCAATAACCAACAAAAAACTAATATTACCTACTAATTAAGCTAACTACTACACCTACATGTCCGCATCGTCATACAAATAGAAAACAAGCTAAGTGAAAACAACACCTAGAGGGGGGGTGAATAGGTGTTTATGGATAAAAATGCTTATTTATGACCTGTTTTGAAATCTACCGAAAACAGCTTGTTGTTTGTGATAGTGCAGTTTATAAGTAGCGTGCTGTTTGTGCAGTGCAGTATGAAATATGCAAAAAATTAAATATAACACAAGATCTTTTAGCCAGGTTCGACCCCTAATCCCCTATGGTCTACGTCCTGATCCCTTACCAAACTTGGTAAGAGAATATATTATTGATCAACAATAAAACCGATTACAAGATCCAATAATATATCTCCCTTACACCCTGCTGCTTACAAATGGCTTGTTGTTTGCTATGCTGAACTTAACTCTCTAAGCAATACTTCCCAAGTATCCTTCTCTAGCCTAGTTCGACCCTCCCAAAACCTTAAGCCAACCTTGTACAACAACAAATCAATACAACTTGAACAATACAATGATTTTAATAAATACAACTCAACCTATAAACCCTCTGAATATAGATAAGCGTGTATAAAAGAGTTTGAGAGGTTTAGAAGAATTTTGCAATGAAAGCTATGAAGTTGTGTATAGATTCTTGTTTCTGCACTTTTTTGAATATTCAAGATAGATGATAAGAACTGAGAAAGAGCAGCTCTTAAATAGGTAAACAAGAACAATTAAACATAATTTGAAAGGCTCCAAAGGATAGAATTTCTCAAGAGACCGTTAGAAGTGTTTTTGTGTTTTTGGTAATGAAGGAGCTTGTTAATCTGATGATAGTGAAGAGATGGAGCGTGTAGAACATGAAGAAGAATATTAGATATGATGAGGGAGACAAGAGCATGTGGTTGATAATGAAAAGTCAAAAGTATCATGCTACTTTTCTTTATTTCAAAGCAAAGAATATATTGTCCCCCAATATATTTGAAAGGAGTGTGCTGGAGTGATTGAATAATTCAGAGGGTTCATTACAATATTCCTAAAGTTGTCTCCACCAATTTCTCCTTGAAAACCGCAAGTTTATTTATTTCTGTCAAACAGAAACAGCTTGCTATTTGCGTTCTGGTAGACATGTTAGCTTGCTGTTTTGGTTCTGATGAGCTGAACAGATATTGGCTTTATACTTTTGCATTTCCAAATCCTCAACCAAGATTCCTGAGAGGATAATTATGTCTCTTTGATCTTTATCTACAGGAGTTCTGAACAGTTGAAAATAGCTTGCTGTTTGTACAAATAGCTTGCTGTTTATGACAAACTGAATAAACAATCAGTAAGCTATTATACCCTGCAAAACCAAGTTAGTACAATACAGAAATACATGATGTTTTATATCAAGCTACAAGCTATCAGCTTGTTGTTTGTGAATTGACTGTGTGCAACTGGCTTGCCAAACTATCACTGTATCTCAACTTTGGCTTGATGTAAGATAAACTGATTATACAATCAGTAAGCTAGAGTATTCTGCAAAAACCAAGTGAGTACATACACAACTAGCATGCTGTTTTATATCTACTAATAAGCCAAATGGCTTACTGTTTATGATCATCAAAACTTTACACAACTAGCATGCTGTTTTATATCTACTAATAAGCCAAATGGCTTACTGTTTGTGATTATCAAAACTTAGGAGTATCAATCTCCCCCTTTTTGATGATTACAACTAATTTAGGAGAATTAGAATAACTCCCCCTAAATCCCTGCATCTCAAATTAGATATAAAACAATAATCTAACAAGATCAAATAAAAACATCCAATAATACATTTTCATTAAGTATTCTCCTAAAGTTCTCCCCCTTAATCCATCAAAAATTGAAACACTTAAGATCAACAAATGATATGCCAGAATATAATGCAATCAGTATACCAATTGTAACATGCGAATAGAACCAAGGGTAAGCTAACCTGGCCAGCAATTTAAAGACATATTTAAAGAAATACTAGAACATGATTTAATTAATCAATTAAGCATATACCATTTAACACAGACAGATGTACCAAATAATTCACAACACATATAAACATGAATTATTTAATTTCACACAAATGGTAAGCTAGAAGCGATGAGAAACAGTATGCTATTGCAGTATGTTACCTGCACAAACAGCTTGCTGTTTGTGGTATTTTACTTGCACATATAGCTTGCTATTTGTTGAATGTTACCTGTACAAATGGTAAGCTAACATGTCCTGCAAACAATCATTCATCATGCTGTTTTAAATAGAACACATACCAAGTTACATTCGAATGACTGAAAATCTTTCTTAAGCAAGAGGCTTTGTGAAAATATCAGCAAGTTGAAACTCTGTTGGAACAAAGACCAATTCTATCTTGCCTTTAGCAACATTATCTCTCAAGAAATGGTGTCGAACATCGATATGCTTCGTTCTTGAGTGATTCACCGGATTCTTAGAAATATTAATGGTGCTAGTGTTGTCACAATTTATTGGAACCTTTTCACACTTGATATCAAAGTCCCTTAGTGTTTGAATCATCCATAGAAGTTGAGAACAACAGCTCTTAGCTGCTAGATACTATCCTTCGGCCGTGGATAAAGCAACAGACGTTTATTTTTTACATTGCCATGAAACTAAGCTTTGTCCAAGGAATGTACAAATACCACTAGTACTTTTTCTATCAACTTGACAACCTGCATAATCTGCATCACTATACCCAACAAGATCAAAAGTATTTGTGATAGGATAGAACAAACCAAGAGTAATGGTACCACTTAAATATCGAAAAATTCTTTTAATAGCATTTAAGTGAGACTCCTTAGGATTGGACACACTATACATAATGTCAGGTCTAGAAGCAGTTAAATACAGTAAGCTTCCAATCATACCTCGATACCTTTTGATATCAACTGCCTTACCATTTTCGTCTACAAACAGCTTGCTGTTTTGAATAATAGGAGTTGATTTTGGTTTAACATCTTCATAACCGAATCTCTTGAGCAGACTTTTTGTATACTTGGATTGGTGCACAAAAATTCCATCTTTAGATTGCTTGATTTGAAGACCCAAGAAATAATTGAGCTCACCCATCATGCTCATTTCGAACTCACTATCACTTAGAAAACCACTTACACATAGATTCATTAGTAGATCCAAAAATAATATCATCCACATGTATTTGAACAATTATGTTAGGCCGAATACACACTTATAATCAACTAAGTATGAGAGAATAACAATAAGTTCTTTAAAAGCTTTAAAAACTGTTTGAATTAACTTCTCTCTCAGTGATGTAAATTATCACCGAGAGCTGCTTAGGTTACGATGAAAGATATTGTATTACACGAACGATTACCCTTCCAGGGTTAACCTAACTGTATTTATATAATATACAGCTGCTATACAATCGATAATTGATACTCCTATAAATTAGCTATACAATTGATATCAATTACGATTGCTACTCGTCTCCTTAGTCAATTCAATCTCTTTGACAGCTATCCAATCTTCAAAGATATTGCTTCCATAATTATCTTCAATAATTCTTTAAACACTGTTGACAAGTAGACGCTTCCTCCAGACAGAGTTTAACAAACTCTGTCGAGCTTCCATTGTCAGCGTATAGCAAACTCTGTTCAGCTTCTAACTATCAGAGTTTAACTAAACTCTGACTGCTTCCTGTTTCAAGTTAAACTCTGTTTTTCCCTGTAAAACTTAAACATTGATATTAACCATATCAATTATATTTAACAATCTCCCCCAACTTGTTCATTAGTTAAAAATGCACAAGTTAACAATAGTTGATGATGTCAAAACAATTTCATACAAACACAGTGTTTATTAAAATAAGCAGAGTTTAAACTTGACTTAATAAAAATTTACAGATAACAAGAAAATTATTACAGACTTTAATCTCTAATCTCCTCAAGATCTGGTGTTGTTCTGAGATAATCTATAAGCAATCTTCTCTCTGCATTTTCAAGCTCAATCTTCATTGCTTCTTTAATCTCTCTTAGCTGAGAATCACTCTCATCTATCTGATAGATAGCAGATCTAAGATCATAGATTTTGTTTCTCCTCATCTCATTTCCTAGCCTAATAAATTTGACTTCCTCTGACTGTGAATTGAAGTCAAGTACTGTGATTCCCAAATCAGTCTTTAATTTTGTGTACCCTTCTTCATTTCAATAAGATTTCCATTCCAGTCTCTGTACTTAGGAACATATCTGCTATTGAACTTCATCCCTCTGATTGCCAAATTCTGGAGCATTTTCTGTCTGAGCAAATTTGCAACTGATTGAGTCCTTTGACTATTCACCTTGAAAAGATATAGAACATATTCTAATTCTTCCCAATATTTCAAGCCAATATCATTCTCACCAATTCTAAATATTGTCCCATCAGCCATGAAGTACAAGATAAAATCCTTCTTTAAACTCTTCTTATAAACCAACTGTACTGATTCCAGTCTGTCCAAACTCTCTTGAGTGACACCACGACCTGGAACAACCAGTGAAGAAGGATCTCTGGGACCAGTATATTGCCTTTTGTCTTTGTGTGAGCCTAGACCACCCTTATTATTTCCAATCTTACCAGACAAAGCTCTTCCATCAGAAAAATCCATAGAAACTCCAGATAATAGATTTGGATCATGAAGTGTTCTTTTACCAAAAACTGATTGCAACTGAGAAGATAAAGGTCTAGACACAACTTGTGTAGCAACAGAGGTTGTGTTTTCTTTCTTCTGTACAACTTATGTAGAAACAGAGGTTGTATCTTTCTTCTTTGAAACTTCTCCTTCAATGCCTTTCAGCTTGAGTTTAGCTTCTGCTTCTGTTGATTTCTTTGATAAATGTGATCTTTGACTAGCATCAACATTTTCCTTGATCACAATGCCTTTAAGATCAGGCCTAGGAGCTTTTCCTTTCTTTAACTTTCCAGACTTTAAAGCTTTGAGATGTTGTTCTTGTAAACTCTTTTCTTCAGCTTTAATATCTTCAATTGTAGCTCCTTCCTCATTTTCTTCAATGAACAACTTAGCAGCCAACTCCTCATCAGTCTGTGGATTAGAAGAGAATACCAAACTCTTGGTCTTTGAAGTACCTTGAGTATCAGTGTTTATCCCAGTAAACTGTGATTTAGAAGACTTGCTAGTTTTCAGAGTTTGAAGTTCTTAAGTTTTGCCCCTGCCTTTATTACTTGCTCCTCCATCTCCAGTATTATCCTTTCTGATCAGAGTTTGAGATTGCTTGCATTTGTCTTTAACAACTCTCTCCCCCTTTTTGACATCATCAGGCATAAGAATAGATGTGATTAGCTCCAGGGAGGTAGCAATAGAATTAATTTTTAAAGACATAGCATTCTGGTTTGCTTCAACTTCACTCAGCCTGTGAGACAAAGTTTCTTGATTCTGAGAAAGATATTGAAATTTGTTCTTGTTGTCAAGTTTAATCATATCATCTCCTCTGACAACATCACCTCGAACATCAGAAATTGCCTTTTAACGCAGATCAAACCTAGAATTGAGAGTCTTCACTTGTACAACTATAGCCTTGAGACAAGATAGAATCTCTGGATTTGTAATTGTTCTAGAAGTTCTCTCAACAAATTCAACTGCTCTTGCAACAGGAAAGATACAATTGTCCTTGTGCCAGTTATTTGAAAATTGTTCATAGTGTTCTTCTTCAACATCTGCTTGATATGAAGGACCAGCAAAATTTTTAACTTTAGCATCAGTTTGGACTGGTAAACTCTGAGAAGAGCTTGACTCAGTATTCCCTTCAGTTTCATCTTCAATCTCAGCTTCAACATGATGAGTGGATTCAGGAATTGGAATAGATCCATCAACAGTTTCAACAGTCTCAACAACATCCTCTGCAACAGTTTCAGCAGTAGGTTCAACAATAGGCTGTATAACAGGCTATACAATATCCTCTGCAGATTGCACAATAGGCTCAGAGTTTATCTCCTTAGGTGGTTGATCAATTTCCTCACCCTGTTCAACAGATTGATGAGCATCAGAAATTAACTCAGTATGAGAAGCCACTGTTTCTTCATGTACCAAGGTGGTTTGATTTACTGCATTAGTGGCCTCAGAGAATACAGCAGGTGAAGATATTGGAATGTCCATGTTCTCAGAGAATGGGAACAATGGTTCAAGAATTTCATCCATTTGAGCATCAGCATTTCCATCTCTTTCTATCTCAACAGCAGGTATTTCCTTAGAAATATCCTCTAGAGCTTCAACATTCACATCTTCATCAGATTCTTCAATAATTAATCTCTTTCTCTTAGCTGGAGGATTCACTTCTGCTCTCTCTTCTTCTGAGACAGAATCATCAAGTATAGAAGGAGACTTAGGTTTGTTAGCCCTTTCCTTTCTAACCTTCTTTGGCTTAGAAGCTTCAGCCATCCTCTGTTTTCTTGATGGCCTTATAGCCTTGCTTTTCTTTGGCTTCTTTGGTTTTGATTGTGGTTGAGGTTGAGGGTGTGATGAAGATTGTGGTTGTGAAGTAGTAGTAATTGTAGGTGGAGATGTAGGTTTAGTGATTGGTTCAGTGTTTATGGTTTGAGGTGGGTCAGTGTTTGTGGGTTGAGAAGGTTCAGTGTTTGTGGGTTGAGAAGGTTCAGTGTTTGTGGGTTGAGGTGGTGACTGTGGAGGTTCAATGATTGGTTCGGGTTGTGGTTCTTGTTGTTCTTGTGGTTGGTTGAGAAAGTTTCTGAGGGCAAGAGGATAGATAAACTCTGGTACTTGCTCTTTGTTAGCATCCTTATTTGTCAAATCAGAAAACATTCTCTTATGACATTGGAAAGGTTGTATAACATCCTCATCAGCAATTGCCAAATTAGGTAAACAAGCAGAGAATAAACATTGACAGAAACGTGAGAAATAAACAGTTGTATTAGACTCTGCAAGTTTTTCACCTAAATTCATAAGTACAAGACGACCAAAATCGAAGTTACTCCCATTAAGAAGAGAATACCCGATTTGAAGACTTTCACCAGGAATTGCATCCCAGTTGGTGACCTTCTTGCCAAATGCTCGAGTAATGCAATCAAAGAAGAAGCTCCACTCCTTCCCGAGCCCTGGCCTTTTGACATTCCCAATCTAATCCAAATGAGCAGAAAACCTTATTTGCTGTAACATTTCTTTTAATTGACCCTCAACAGCCACAGAGTATGAAGTGTGAGTGTCAAAATCCAAAACCTCACGAACAGTTGCAGGAGTTATGACAAACTCTTGATCTTCATAGGTAAACACAATTGATGGAGTCCCATTCTCTCCACCATCATCATAAACCGAGTTTCTCCAGAAGGTAGAGATTTGTGTGGCCGAGAGTGTCTCTGGTTGGACAAGAGCCTTACCAATTTCAGAGTCTCTTAAGAAGTTTTGAATCAGATGAAATGATTCTGGGGCTTTAGCAGTGTCTAGGATTGCAGCATAGTTGTTTTTAACAAAAGTTAATCCCTGAGCCACAAAATTCTTGGTTGCCATTAGAACAGTATAATAGAGAAGAGAGTGTATGGAAAAGTGTTTTGTGAAAATGCTTAAGTGAAAGTAACAGAGAAATTGTGTGTGATGTTGTGTGTTCGTGGATGTAAAGATGAAAAAGTGAATAATGAAATGATTTTGATTAGATCTGTAATTGAAAATCAAAACCCAATCGTTTTAGACATTAAACACGCAACCAATTTCTTGTTAAGTGTGTGAGTGGAACACGTGTCACATAAACAGTGGAACAGTTATTTACACGCGCAGTAATAATGCCTATTATTACTGCTGTTCTCTCTCCTATTTCCAATAAGCTTGAACTGTCTGACACAATTAAACAACTGGCCCATATTACATGCAAATTTCAAAAACTCTTTGTGTACTCCAAGTATATGTTTTGTCTGAAATAAAATATTACCTTAGAGTACTCAACAAAATCCAACAGTGTTTATCAATTCTCCAACTTAATTACTGTTATCCTTTCAAACACTGCACAGTTGTGAATATATGTGTGTGTAGAGCAGAGTTTACTAGATCAGTATTTAGAGCATCTAGTATTTCATAAAATCCATAAAATAAATCAGTAAGCACTGGATGCACAAACTCTCATAGTAAACACTGAATATATGATGAATGCTAAACTATGTAGTAAACAGTTTATATACAGTAATAATTAATCTATAACCCCCAATTTTTTTTAATTTTTTTTTGGTTTTCTCCAGTAATCAGAGGTTGAAACTAGTCACCAAAAATCCTATAATTTTAGCCCTTATCAAATTGATAAGTTCTTGGATCTTCCTAGCTTTCGACTAGTCACCAAAAATTAGAGAATTTTAGCCCTTACTATATACCAGTAAGTTCCTGGATCATCCTAGTTACAAACATGATCTCAAAGGAGTTCTAAAAATCTATATATTTTAGCTTTGGGGTTATTCTAATAACAGAATCTAATTTAACAGTGTATAACTAACAGAGTTTAGAGCTCATCAACATCAGAAATTATTTATGAGAGGCAATGCACACAGTATTTACAGACTCAGAGTTTAGGATAAATAAAGTAAGAGATGCTATAAATATAGAACAGTGTCATGCTGTGTTAACTTTCTGCACAGTTTAAGATTAGATCACAGATAACTTAGAAAGATTCATGACTAATTACTGAGAATAATGTTTCATACATGTATCTTCATCGGTGTTTATGTTCAGAAAGAAACATTATCAGAGTTTCTCAGAGTTTATTCAACAGTTAACAGAGTATGACTTAAAAAGCATTCTAACAGAGTTTAACAGTTATTGAGCAGAGTTTGCATATCAAAGTTTAACATACCACAGAAATATGAGCAACACAGTACATAAGTAGAGTTTTGAGTCTAACCAATATCTCTAGTCAAAACTAGAGACCATTCCTAGTTCATTTACCAGCCTTGTAAATACAGCTTCACTCAATGGCTTGGTGAAGATATCTGCAAGCTGTTGTTCTGTAGACACAAAATGAAGCTCAATATTCCCTTCTTCTACATGTTCTCTGATAAAATGGTACCTTATGCTGATGTGCTTGGTCATTGAATGCTGTACCGGGTTACCTGTCATAGCAATAGCACTTTGATTATCACAGTAAATAGGTGTTTTACTGTACCTCAATCCATAATCCAGTAATTGATTCTTCATCCATAGAATCTGTGCACAACAGCTACCAGCAGCAATATACTCTGCTTCAGCTGTAGATGTAGAGATTGATTTCTGTTCCTTGCTGTACCAAGAAACAATTCTATCACCAAGAAATTGACAACTTCCACTAGTACTTTTTCTGTCAATCTTACAGCCTGCAAAGTCTGCATCAGAGTAACCAAGAAGCTTGAAGTCTGATTCTCTTGGATACCAAAAACCTAAAGTTATGGTTCCCTTAAGATATTTGAAGATTCTCTTCACAGCTGTTAGATGTGGTTCTCTTGGATCTGCCTGAAATCTTGCACAAAGACATGTTGCATACATGATGTCAGGTCTGCTAGCTGTTAGATAAAGAAGTGACCCAATCATTCCTCTATAGTTTGTCATATCCACTGGTGAACCTGTGTCTCTATCCAACTTTGTTGCTGTTGCCATAGGAGTTGTTGCAGATGAGCAGTCAAGCATGCCAAATTTCTTAAGAAGATTTCTGGTATATTTTGCTTGATTGATAAAAATTCCATCATCTGTTTGCTTCACCTGTAGCCCTAGAAAATAACTGAGCTCTCCCATCATGCTCATTTGATACCTAGACTGCATGAGCTTGGCAAACTTCTTACAGAGTTTATCATTAGTAGATCCAAAGATTATGTCATCTACATATATTTGAACTAATAACAGATCACTACCAAGATTGAAATAGAACAAGGTTTTATCAATTGTACCTCTGTGGAACCCACTTTCTAAAAGAAATTGAGCCAGAGTTTCATACCATGCTCTTGGTGCCTGTTTAAGTCCATAGAGTGCCTTGTCAAGCCTGTAGACATAATCTGGATACTTGGGATCTACAAATCCTGGTGGTTGTTCAACAAACACTTCTTCTTCAAGTTTTCCATTCAGAAAAGCACTTTTCACATCCATCTGAAAAACCTTGAATTTCTTGTGAGAAGCATATGCTAGGAAGATTCTTATTGCCTCCAACCTTGCAACTGGAGCAAAAGTTTCATCATAGTCTATGCCTTCTTGCTGTGAATAGCCTTTGGCCACAAGTCTGGCCTTGTTTCTTGTAACAACCCCATCACTGTCAGTTTTGTTTCTGAAAACCCATCTAGTACCAACAACAGATCTATTCTTTGGTCTAGGTACAAGGGTCCATACTTCATTTCTCTTAAATTCATTTAACTCCTCCTGCATTGCTGTTATCCAGTCAGCATCTTGAAGAGCTTCTTCCATTTTCTTTGGTTCAGATTTGGATAGAAATGCATGGAACAGACATTCATTTGTTGTAGCACTTCTTGTCCTAACTTTTGCATTTGGATCTCCAATGATTAAATCAGGTGTATGTGATTTTGTCCATTTCCTAGCTGTAGGTAAATGACTTCTGTCAACAGTTGATCCTCCCCCTTGATCAATGTTCTCATGATTATCTTGATGCCTTTCTTCATTCTCTGAGTCTCCCTCTGAATTTGATCTCTCAGAGTTTGAACTGTCAGAATTTGGACTTTCAGAGTTTGAGTTATCAGAGTTTGAATTTGATCCAGAATTTTCAGTTGACTCATTATCAGAATTTGAGTCATCACTATGATCATGCTCCCCCTCAACTGGTTCTCCTCTTTGTTCAAACTGTACTATTTCTTCTGTGTGTACCAGTAGAGGTTCAGAGTTTGCATCAACAGAGTTTGTTGGACTAGTGTCATCAGAGTTTATTTCATCAGAGATTAGATCTTTATTTTCGAAATGCAACTGATCATGTTCATCAGCATCTTCAAGTCCAGTGATTTTCCTGTCATCAAATGACACATGAATAGATTCCATAATCACCCTTGTTCTCAGATTATAAACTCTGAATGCCTTGGTTGACACTGGATAGCTAACAAAAATTCCTTCATCTGCTTTCAACTCAAATTTGGTCAACTGTTCAGGATGAGTTTTCAACACAAAGCATTTGCACCCAAAAATATGAAAATATTTCAGGTTTGGCTTCTTTTCCCTCACCATCTCATATGGTGTTTTTCCATGCTTGTTGATCAGTGTTGAATTTTGAGTAAAACAAGCAGTTTGAACTGCTTCTTCCCAGAAATAGGTTGGCAATTTTGCTTCATCAAGCATTGTTCTGGCAGCTTCTATCAAGGTTCTGTTCTTCCTCTCAACTACACCATTTTGCTGTGGTGTACCAGGTGCAGAAAATTCTTGCTTCACACCTCTATTCTTGCAGAATTCTTCCATTGTTGTATTTCTGAATTCAGTTCCATTATCACTTCTGATTATTTTGACTTTGTGTTTTGATCCTTTGTCCAGTAGCTTTACATGCTCCATCAGAGTTAATGCAGTTTCATCCTTCTTTGCTAGAAAATACACCCAAGTGTATCTGGTATATTCATCAACAATAACTAGAGCATATTTCTTTCTTCCAATTGACAAGACATTTACTGGTCCAAAAAGATCAACATGTAACAGATGATATGGATCAACAATTGAAGATTCAGACTTGCTCTTGAAAGAGGTCTTCCTCTGTTTGGCCTTCTGACATGAATCACACAGACCATCAACATTTAACAAGGACTTTGGAAGTCCTCTAACAAGATCCTTTCTTATCAGCTCATTGATGTTGTTCAGATTCAAATGAGAGAGTTTCTTATGCCACTTCCAACTCTCTTCATTGGACATTCTTGTTGACAGGCACATTGTTTTTCCATCAGAGTTTGTCAACAAGCTTGCTTCATAGATATTGTTGTGCCTTTGTCCAACTAAAACAACTTTCCCTGTAGTTTTGCTGATAACTTCACAGTATTCAGGTTGAAAATCTACATGAAAACCTCTGTCACAGATTTGACTCACAGATAACAGATCATGCTTGAGTCCTGGAACCAGAGCTACATTTGTGATGATGACACTTCCAAGATTAATATTGCCATATCCCAGAGTATGTCCTATGTTGCCATCTCCATAGGAAACTTTTGGGCCATCCTTCTCCACATACTCTGATAGCAGGGCTTTATTTCCAGTCATGTGTCCTGAACATCCACTGTCCACTACTAGGATGCTTTCCCTGATGCCCTGCAATCACAAACAATTACTGAGGATTAGATTTAAGGATCCAGACTTGCTTGGATCCTTTGGCTTTCTTAATTCTGTTAGCTTTAGCAGCGGAATTTTCATTATCAGAGTTTAAGCTAACTTTATCAGAGTTTACACTTGCAGAATTAACTCTAACCCATTTCAGATTAGGTTTCAGTTCATAGTAATTATGATAAATAGCATGATAATTTCTACAAGTATAAATAGAATGCCAAGTGCTTCCACAGTGTTTGCATAAAGTCTGTGGCTTAGTTCTAACATTATCTTTCTTTACTTCAGACTTGGAAGGTAAAGAATTAATGTCTTTGTTCTTCCTGCAAAAACTAGCAAGATGGTTAGTACTACCACAGTTATGACATGTCTTTCTTGGAGCTAAAGTAGCAAACATTGGATAATTGCCTTGAGTAATGCCTACTTTACCATTTCTGTTCTTTCTAGACATTTTCTATTTCTTAATAGATTTTAACTCCTTAAGCTTATGCTTAAGTTGTTTATCTGTCATTAAACCAATATTAACCTGTTTAACACTAGTTTTTACTGGTTCTTTCTTAACAGCTTCTTTTCCACCTTCAAATCTAGGTTCATTTATTCCATTAACAAATGTTCCAAATTTCTTAGGTGGAAGAGGTGGTCTTATCTTGACTGTATTCTGAAACCTAAGTTCATCTTTCTCAGAATAACCTAGACCTACAGTGTCAGATTGAAAAACTTCTTGAGTGTCTTTTCCTGAGTGAGTCCAAGTTTTAATAATGTGACTTGCCTTTTCCAACTCAGATTCTAGTTGTTTATACTGACTTAACAACTCTTGTTCAAGATAGACAGCATCATCTCTCTCCTTTTGAACTTGCTGCATCTTAACAAGTTTCTCTTCTACAACCTTATTTCTCTCTTTGAGTTCAGAATTCTCAGTTTTGATTCTCTCATTCTCTAAAGTCTGATCCCTATAACTGATATGCAAAGACTTAAGATATATTCTTAATTCAGTTATATCATCAATGTTATAAGCATATGTAGTTAGAGGTACCTTGTTTTCAGAATCTACAGCTTCATCAACAGTAGTAGCCATGAGAGCATAGTTTACATCCTCATCTGAGTCAGAGTTGTCTGCCCAATCTCTGCCTTTAGTGAAGAGTGCCTTCTCAGTTTTACCCTTCTTGCACTCAGGAGCATAATGACCCATCTCCTTACACTTGTAGCATTGAATCTCAGACTTGTCTCTTTTCCCAGATTTGGTATCCTTTCTCTCATATTTTTTGAAATTCTTCCTGTCAAACTTTGAATCATTCTTGGAGAATCTCTTTCCTTTCTTGAAGTTCTTGAAACCCATCTTCTTGAAAGTCTTTACCATCAAAGCAGCCATTTCCATCATTTTCTCATCATCTTCAGAATCAGATGATTCATCTGCATTTGAGTCAACATCAGAGTTTGATGACTCACTTTCAGAATGAATGACCAAGGCTTTTCCTTTTGCCTTCTTCCTTGATGCTTCCTTCTTTGAGGGTCTTTCTTCAACTCTTAGAGCAACAGATTTTGACTTTCTACCTGATCTTCTGCTTCTCTGTTCCATTTCTAATTCATGAGTTTTGAGCAGCCCATAAATCTCATCAATATCAGTATCAGCCAGATCATAGTTGTCTCTAATAGTGGTTGTCTTAACATCCCACTTTTCAGGTAGAGAAAGAAGAAACTTGAGATTTGAATCTTCTAGATCATATTCTTTATTAACCAGTGACAGATCATTAAGAAGCTTACAAAATCTGTCAAAGGTTTCTATCATTGATTCTTCAGATTTAGCCTCAAAGTGTTCATACTCCTGTGTGAGTATGTTCCTTCTATTCTTCTTAATTGCAGCAGTTCCCTGACATCTAACCTCTAGAGCATCCCAAATCTCCTTTGCAGTTTTACAATTGATCACTTTGTTAGACATAACATTATCCAAAGAACTATGAAGGAGATGTCTAACCTTTGCATCCTTTCCAATGGATGAAATATCCTCAGGAGTCAAATCTTTCTTCTCCTTTGGAATAGATTTAGCTTCCTGTCTAGCAGCAACAACAGATAATTTTGTAGGCTTATGAGGGCCTTCATAAATTCTGTCAAGATATTCTGGATTTGTAGCTTCCAGAAACATAGCCATTTTCACCTTCCAGGTTGAGTATTCTGCTGGCTTAAGAATAGGAACCCTGATTGTTTCATATCGACTCACAGTTGCAGGTTGAGCCTTCTCAGCACTAGAGCCTGATGTAGGAGGAGGAATTTCTGCCATTGATTATAGTTGTGTGTGTGTGTGGATCTTAAACTGTATTAAATTAACAGATCAAGCTCTGATACCAATTGTTAGGCCGAATACACACTTATAATCAACTAAGTATGAGAGAATAACAATAAGTTCTTTAAAAGCTTTAAAAACTGTTTGAATTAACTTCTCTCTCAGTGATGTAAATTATCACCGAGAGCTGCTTAGGTTACAATGAAAGATATTGTATTACACGAACGATTACCCTTCTAGGGTTAACCTAACTGTATTTATATAATATACATCTGCTATACAATCGATAATTGATACTCCTATAAATTAGCTATACAATTGATATCAATTACGATTGCTACTCATCTCCTTAGTCAACTCAATCTCTTTGACAGCTATCCAATCTTCAAAGATATTGCTTCCATAATTATCTTCAATAATTCTTTAAACACTGTTGACAAGTAGACGCTTCCTCTAGACAGAGTTTAACAAACTCTGTCGAGCTTCCATTATCAGCGTATAGCAAACTCTGTTCAGCTTCTAACTGTCAGAGTTTAACTAAACTTTGACTGCTTCCTGTTTCAAGTTAAACTCTGTTTTTCCCTGTAAAACTTAAACACTGATATTAACCATATCAATTATATTTAACAAATTAAAATGTCTTTACCATTTTGCATAATAAATAATGTGGGATCGATTTTACCACGAATGAATCCATATTGGATTAGATACTTACTAAGCCTTTTGTACCAAGCTCTAGGGGCCTACTTTAAACCATAAAGAGCCTTCTTTAGCTTGAATGCATAGTTTGGATATTGATCATTTTCGAATCCAGGAGGCTGTTTGACAAAAACTTCCTCTTCCAGCACGCCATTTAGGAATGCACTCTTCACGTCCATTTGATATAGCTTGATTTTCTTGAAACATGCATAGGCTAGAAGCATTCTTATTGATTCCAAGCGAGCAACAGGAGCATAGGTTTGATCAAAGTCAATGCCTTCTTGTTGGTTATATCTTTGAGCTACAAGTCTTGCTTTATTTCGAGTAATGGTGCCAAATTCATCAATTTTGTTTTTGAACACCCACTTTGTTCCTATAATTGAAGCATCCTCTGGAGGCTTAACAAGTTCCCAAACATCACATCTCTCAAATTGATTTAATTCTTCTTGCATAACCATGTTCCAATTTTCATCTTCAAGTGCTTCATTGATATTTTTGGGTTCTTCTTGAGCTAGGAAGGCAGCATGAGCACAATAATTTGCCTTTCCTCTTCTTGTTGTTATTCCATCAGTAATATCACCAATAACTAACTTTGAGGGATGATTCTTGACCGTTCTTGTTGACCTCGGTAAGGAATGTTGAGATATTTCTTCATGAGTTGTCTTTCTTATCTTTGCCGGTGGTAACTGATCTTCTCCATCATAGAGAGGTAGTTTCTCAGTAGCCCTTGAACCTCTAGGATCTTCCAAAGTCATTTTTGCCACTTTAGAAATCGTATCTTCCATTTCAGCTTGCTGTCTTGAACTTCCAGCTTGCTGTTTGTCATAATCTGCATCCTTCTTGGCTTGCTGACTTCCAGTTTCAGTCTCAACTTCAGCTTGCTGATTTGAACTTTCAGCTTGCTGATTTGAACCTCCAGCTTGCTGTTTTGAACCTCCATCTTGCTGATTTGAACTTCCAGCTTGCTGATTTGAACTTTCAGCTTGCTGTTTGTCAGAAATTTGAGGTTGCATACTTTTTCTTTCACCTGCGAATTCTTCCTCATCTCTTGGTAGATCATTGTTAGGTTCTTGAAATTTAACATCAATAGATTATTCAACAATATATTTATATTATAAACTCTATAAGCCCTACTTGTTAAAGAATAACCAAGAAATATAGCTTCGTAGGATTTTGCATTGAATTTACCATCTTTACCAATTGTCTTGAGCACAAAACACTTAAAGCCAAAAATCTTGAAATAGCTGATATTTGGCTTCTTGTTTCTCAACAATTGATATGGAGTTTTGTCCAAAATAGGCCTGATAATAATTCGATTCAACAAATAGCAAGCTGTATTCACAGCTTCGGCCCAAAAACTCCTAGGCAGCTTGCTTTCTTGTAATAGTGTGCTTGCTGTTTCTTGAAGTGACTTATTCTTTCTTTCTACCACTCCATTTTGTTGTGGAGTCCTTGGGGCAGAAAATTCATGGGAGATTCCTCTTTCTTCATAATAAGCAATAAAGTTCTCATTGATAAATTCACCTCCTCTATCACTTCTTATACCTACAAGTCTTTTATCAAGCTTGTTCTCAAGTAGTTTAATCAGCTTCTCAAACTCATTAAAAGCACAATCTTTAGTACGAAGAAACAATACCCAAGTAAATCTAGAATAATCATCTACAATTACAAAACCATATTGTTTACCTCCAATACTCTTATAAGATTCTGGACCAAATAAGTCCAAGTGCAGAAGCTCTAAAGGTTTAGAAGTAGATACCATTTTCTTTGCTTTGTGTGTACTTCGAATTTGTTTGCCCAATTGGCATGTTGAACACACTTCAGTCTTGGTATACTTTAGTTTGGGTAGTCCTCTGACCAGTTTCTTGCTTGATAATTTACTAATCAAGTCCATGTGTGCATGTCCCAACCTTCTATGCCAAATATATGGATCATTATCCATTGCAGCCAAACAGCATGTTTTTTCCTGCAAATCGAAGTCTATTGTATATATATTTCTTTCCCTTCTAACCACTAGGGGGATTTTGTTAGTACCAATAGTAATAATTGATTTATCAATGCCAAACTGAACAATATGCCCATCATCAAATAATTGAGTGACACTAAGTAAATTGTAAGAAAGACCTTTGACATATTGCACTTTATCAATCAAAATATTACTATTACCAATAGAACCAATACCAAGGATTTGAAGAGTCTTACTATTACCAATTGTAACTCTTCCACCTTTCTTCATTTTGAGACTTTTGAACAGAGACTTGTCTCCACACATATGTCTAGTGCATCCGCTATCCAAAATCCATCGTTTTGACTTTACTTTGGCGGCAAGACATATCTACAAAACACCAACTCAATGTTTTGGTACCCATATAGGTTTGGGTCCAAATTGGTTAGTAGCAATAGTATATAAAACATTTAAATCAGTTTTCTTGATCCACATTTGGACCACTTTCGGTGAATGGTAAGCTGTTTTCCTTCTGACAGAAGCATTCTGGCATGCTGTTTATTGCCTGACTGGTTCTTTCTGGTAAGCTGTTTGTCGACTAGCTGTTCCATTCTGGTAAGCTGTTTTCACTTTGTGATTGACTTGAGCCACACAATGTTTTTCTAGATGGCCTTTTCCACCACATTTTTTGCATGTTTTCCAAGGCATAGCATAGTTGTATGGTATGCCATTTCTTCCATCGTATTTGAGTGCACCATGCTTCTTGTTGAGGTTCGTGCCAACTTCTTCTTTTACCAATGGAACATTTGCCTTTTTCATGATTGTTTTTAAACTTTCTTCTCCTTTAACAAATGTTTACAACCCTTTTTCAAGATCTTTGACCTCTTTTTCCAGAAGAGAAATCAGTTCAGCTTGTTGTTTGATAAGAATGGCGTGCTGTTTGTCTGCATATTCAGCTTGCTGAAGTCTTTTCTCAGCAGATTTTGAAGATTCAGCTTGGCTAGATTCCTTAATCTTGTATGATTCTATACACTCATCTCTAGCTTTAATCTTTGACCTTAGATGTCTTAGTTCTTTCATGAGGGCTTCATTCCTTTGTAGAATTACTTTGTTAACTCCTTCAAATTGAACTAGTTTCTCTTTTAGATCAGCAATAAGATCATCATGGTTGATTTCAGGAGCCTTTTCGGCCATTAAATCAGAAATGATTTTCTTCAAATGAGTATTCTTCTTTTCCAACTCATTATTTTTATTTTTCAATTCCATGAACTCAATGATAGATATATTAATTGGTACATGCATGGTTAGTTCTTCTAACATATTAGGAGAAGTAGGTAAATCAGAATTAATTGAGTTTACCTCACTAGCATCTT
The DNA here is from genome assembly GCA_036435485.1 of Saposhnikovia divaricata. Lineage (NCBI taxonomy): Eukaryota > Viridiplantae > Streptophyta > Magnoliopsida > Apiales > Apiaceae > Saposhnikovia > Saposhnikovia divaricata. The sequence goes on along the minus strand of CM071594.1, from coordinate 244,918,345 downwards.
CTTCCGAATTCGAATAATCACTATCCACATTTTCTTCTCTTATGGATCCTTATGAGCTATCTTCATCATTTAGTCCTACAAGCGCCAAATTCACAATATCTTCACTTGAGTCATCACTGGAGTCTGAATCATCATCACTCCAAGTCAGTAAAGCCTTCGATTTTCTCTTGTCTTTGAAAAAAGCTTGTTGTTTTGACTTTAGCTTGAAGCAGTCCTTCTTAAAATGGCCTGGCTTGCCACATTCGAAACATGTTTACTCCTTGGCTTTCTTGTTGTTGTTGTAACTTCCTCTATCTCTTTTCATTCTGTTCTTCTTTTCAATCAGCCTTTTGATCTTCTTTGAAATGAGTGCAAGTTCTTCATCTGATTCTTCATCAGATTCAATCAGCTTGCTGTTTACACATTCGGCTGGCTTGCTGTTTGTAGAATGAAGAGCCAAATTCTTCATTTTGGCTAGAGGAGTTTGAACACCTTCAACCTGACTATTATTTATCTTATTTTCAAACTGTTCTAGCTCAGCAAATACATCTAGGTGATCCATGGTGTCAATATTTGAAGATGATTCCAAGGCCGTGACTTTAGATTCATAAATGAATGGTACGGAGCTTACCACTTTCATGTTAATTTCATCTTGTGGAATATCCTTTCCAAGTCTCTTTAAAGAGTTTATAGTGACTTGAAACCTTGCTTGTCCTTCCTTGATTGTTTCACCATCTTTGAGCTTGAAATTTCCAAAATCGTTCATTAGCTTGCTAAGCTTCACCTTTCTCAAAGTGGTCGATCCTTCATGATAAGTTTCCAAGGCATCCCACATTTCCTTTACCGTTTTTAGAGAGGAGGCATTGTCATATTCAGCTTGATCTAATGCATTCATTATAGAATTTCTAGCTTCTCCATTGTAACCACACTTGATAATCTCATCCATAGTGAGATCATCAACATCTTTTGGTTGGTTTTTATCATCCAGAAACTGGTAGTCTCCTTTCTACATAACTCTTAATACCAGTGGCCTTTTGGACAAGAATGTTTCCATTCTACATTTCCACCAGTTGTAATTTTCTGATCCAGTGAGGAGAGGAACTCTGTAATCAGCTTTTTCTTCAAGATAATGTTCAGCCATGATCGATACTTTCCTGTTACAGAATTGTTAGTATACCAAGCTCGATCCTTAACACAAGATCTTTTAGCTAGTTTCGACCACTAATCCCCTATGGTCTATGTGACGCCCCTAGATCCGGGGTCACGGATCCAGGTCATCACGGTCCAATTTCCGATCAATATCCATATCTCTTGAGTTTTTTTTTTTAAAAAAACTTAATATTTAATACCTAAGCAATTGACCCCACACTAATACACACACACACACACCAGTCATATGCTCATAGAACAACATCCACAATATTAAAAGTTTAGAGTTGAACAGTTATTACAAACCCAGAATCTTACTAAGTACATTGTTGAATAATACTTCTACAGGAAGCATTTCAACAACCAAAAGTTTATTACAAACTTACACCCTTAATTTACATAAGTCTACTAAGCCCCTTTCGCTTGTCACTACCTCGGGGATGGTCGCCAGCACTCGCTCAAAAGGTCGCCTTTCCCTTACCCTCTTGCGGGGTGTAGTGCGTAGTATCGGCATGGGACTTAGCTGCTATATACATAAGTAGCAAGAGTGAGCTATAATAGCTCAGCAAGATAATATTGTAACCTAGAATTTAGAATGTGAACAGGTATACATATATGTATATGCATATATGATAGCAGAAAACAATTAAAATCCTTAGGGAAGAATAAAGCTCTTATTTAATAATACATCATCCACTTACTATTATAAGAAAGAAATCTAAAATAATATAATATCAGTTTTTCTTCATCTGTAACCATAATTCCATCATCTCATATCATTATTCTGTTTTCAGTATAGAAATCTGAAAACCATTGTCTACACTTTCTTTTCCAAAACATTGGGGATATCTGCTGTCGCCTGATACGTTAGGACGATGATCAGTCGCCTAATCGTACCTGCTCTCTTTTTACTACCGGTAGAAGGAATGAAGATCATCCCTGGAGGAAGGCCATCTGCTAACATCCTCCCTTGGCATCTTCGTGCCGTAATAAAAATAATAAATGCTGGACTGTGTCGCACACAGCCCTGACACAGCCACTTACGCAAGTCTGTTGCAATCCCCCTTTTCATCACATCATTATTCCTTTTTTTAAAATATCATTCCACATTTCCATTTTCTCGCACATTTCTTCTATAAAATATATATATAACATAATGCTTTGATTATGATCCAGACATCTCTTTCATATTCAGGAATCAAATATACTTTTATATTCATAAAATATTCCGTCTATTTTAAGAGTAATGAATGATAATCAAATAATATTTATTAAACCACTGATATTCAAAAAGAACATTTTTAATATAGTATTATAAACCATATAACCCTAGATAACAACTGATACCATTCTCTCTTATTCTCTTAATCATAAGGCATGTTCACTTCATGCATAATCATTTCTATACATATCCGTCTTCATATACATTTTTGTATATCTTTCTTTTCAATATCAATACTCAAGGAAGACAATTTCTTCACAATATAGTAATAATAGCATCACATATATATTCCATGAAATCAAGTTTCTTTGTGAAGATAAGTAGCTTGACAAGTAAGGATAGAAGAAATCTTGCCTCGGTTTCGGTATCCTGACGGTATGGCTCGTCCCTCTTCCGGAGTTTCTATAAACATAAAAGGACTGTCGTTAGAACCACATCTCTTACTCACTACACTCTTGTTGTATAACATTACCTTTGAAGCTTTAATATATGTTTAACGTATTACTATTACTCTAAGGGTTCAAGAACTTAACCATTTAAACCTTAATCGAAGTTTCAGGGGTTTTCACTATTTCCCCTAACGATCAGACTTAACTGTAAAAATTCTCAGAAAATATGGATTTCGAATTTTACCACAAGGTCAACTGGTAACAACTCTTTGACTACCTTACTACACTATCCCAAAGTTTCATAATTTTTAAAAATGTTTAAGTATGGTAGTTATAGCCTCAAAATTGGTACAACTACGGTTTCTCGACTTTCGAACGTCTTTCACTAAAACTGACTTTTCTCCTAAACCGTACGTCAGATTTTAACGTACCTTATATCAAAACGATCTATGAACTAAGATCTATCATTTCATGGTCAATTGGTCACCTAGGCAGTGAGGTACCGTACGGATGCAGGGGGTCCAAAACAGGGCAATTCACATCCTAACGAAAATCGGGCATTATAACGGCTATAATTTCGTACTTTCCAAAATCCAACTCCTCCAAATCAATTATCAAACACAATAATCATCACCTACACCATGTGGTCTTCATTACCAGCCATGGTTACAATCCCAAACACTTCCATATTCAACTTTAATCACTTACAAACACATGGATCATCATAATCTTAACATTTACACCACTTAATCACTAAACCAAACAATATCCATCATAAATATAAAAGAGCAAGCATGATTATACCTTCTTGAAGCTTTGATAACCCTTAACAATCCTTGATATATCCTTAATCAACCTTATACTAGCTTGAATCAACTAAAAGAAACCATTAAAACAAAGTTAACACTTGAAAACACTATTCATCATCTTTTCTAGTAACTTCCATGATTTTATTACCTTGGCAAATGATGATGGTTGGCCTTGAAACTTTGTAAATGATCCTTCCTAATCTCCAAGAAGCTCCATGATTTTTCCCTTGAATTGTTATTGAAGAGAGCTAGGGTTTTGGTTTTTATTTTTTTTTCTTTCTTTTTTCTCTATTTGGCCGAATGGTATATTGAAGAAGGTGGGGAGAGATTTTTGTGTTTCTTTGATAATTATCTTGCTTAATCTTGTATTCTAGATTGTCTTTGAAGCTTTGGTTGATATTTTCCTAGGCAATTGACTAATTTACCCTTAATTTTGAGTTAGTGGAATGTGAGGTCATTAGTGATGTCATTAGGATGATCTAATATTCTCATTTCCTTATTTTCTAAGTATTATGCTAATAATCTTGGATAATCATAATGTGGTATGCATCCTTGTGAGATTACTAATCTTGGTTGCTTGGTCTCCATACTCGTCCAATTGTGGTTCGTTTCGAGTATACCTCATTATCTCAGTGGTTTTCGAAATCATTTACGAATCAAATTTCCTTTGGTATTCTCTTAACTTAATAATCCCTTGGTTTAATCTAAATTCACTAATCCCTCAATATATAATTCTTATAGGGTTTCTATGCTCCCTAATATCAAAAAGAAGCTTCTTCGAAATCAAAATCCTAAAAATCCATATTCAGGAATTTCTGGAATCTATCGTCATTTCGAGTCACTTATTTTCAATGTACAACACTAATATGGTTTCTGTTTATTCATTTTCCATCTCCAATATAGAGTACCTACATACCATTTCCCTAAATCCTCCAATTTTACTATTCATGTGATCACTGTAGCATTGCTAAAGTTAGGGTTATTATAGTCTTCCCCCCTTAAAAGGATTCCGTCCCGGAATCATGTTGGAAATGTCCATAGGTATCTTTTTCATTCACACCTTCTAACTTCCACACTATTTCCTCTATCCTTTTCCTTTCATAATATCTCTATCTTGTTTGCGCGGAAATACACCAATATCACTTCCTTGTCATTCATCAACATGCCATTTAGTTTATCAATAGCAGTACTTTTACTGTCTTTTCCTCACAAATCTCCTCCTGTTTCCAGTCATTCCATGTTATCTCGTCTCTCCTTCCACTTTCGACGAAGATATCCTCCACTACATTGACCTTTTCTGAATGGTAGCGTATCTCACTTATGGTTTGACCATCTTCTGATCTCTATCATGACACAAATATTAACACCTCAATATTCCTATATCTCATCTCTGTAAAATTTTCCAGAAAATAAACTCTAATAATATTCTTTAAAACAATTGTAAGAAAATACTACCTATAATATATATTTCCTGTTCGTCTCAACGAGCTTGTGTTCTCCCAAAACACTCCTACTTTCTTTTCATAACGTTTCCTAGCTCTTAACAGATACTGATTTTCCTTATCTATATTATTAACTTATTTATTCCATTAATTGATTAAGTCAATCCTTAACCAAAGACTTACACACAAAATTTAAATCGAAAAACAAGTACCTGTATCCACATCTGGTTTCGTCAACGCTTCCCCTAAGGTCATGTTGTACACCCTAGCAGTAGGCCTATTTGAAGCAGTCACACTCTGTCCTGGCGCGTATGACCCACCGGAACGGCAATCTCTAGCAATGTGTCCTAATTTCCCACACTGGTAACACTTAACATCTCTTTTAGGGTTTGTATCAGTTGATGGGCACTGGTTAAGGTAGTGTCCTTTTTGTCCACACTTAAAACAAGTTACTCCCAGCACCCTACAAACTCCGATATGCTACTTACCACACGTCTCACAATCTGGTAATGGTGGTCGTGATGGATTGGACTGAAATGTTCCTGACGATTTACTACCCTGATTTACCGTCTCACTAGTAGTCTTGTTACCCCCCGACTTTCCCACAAATTGAGATTTTTGTCCTCTACTTCCTTTGTTAAAGTAGCTTCCCTCACTTGAACCTCCTTTCGGACCCTCAAATCTTCTTTTCTTATTCTCTCGACCTATTTGAGCCTGTTCACTCTCGGCCTCTATAATAGATCCCTTTTGAACCACTGCAGCATAATCACTCAACTCAAATGGTGCCACTCTCGTTCGTAACCAGGGTTTCAATCCTTTTTGAAACCTTTCCGCTCGTTGTTCTTCAGTACGCACAAACTCGGGAACAAACCTCGACAGTTCTATAAATTTAGTTTCATACTCTGCTACTGTTAGGTTATCATGTTTTAACTCCAGAAACTTTATTTCCATTTTGTTCTCTAGATACCTAGGAGAATACTTTTCTAGGAACACCCCAGTGAAACGCTCCTAGGTTATCACTCCCGCTTCTTCTAAGTTCTTCTTAGCTTCCCACCAGTAATTTGCCTCTCCCTTTAAGAGATAGGCTGCAAAGACTGTTTTCTGATCTTCCTCTATCCTCAGTATCTCGAAAGCTTTCTCCATTTCTTTTAGCCATGCCCTGGCTACTACTGGGTTAGTGGTTCCCTCAAATTCTGGGGGCTTTAATGACTTAAAGGCACGAAAGGAATTAGCTGCCTGATTGGGGAGAACAGGTGGTGGTTGAGGATTCTGTGGATTCGCTAAATTCTGCCTTAATAAGTCCATGAATTGGGCAAAGGGATCACCTCCTGGATTCCTTTGTTGGCTAGTTGATTCCTCTTCTTCTTCTTCTTCATGATTTTCTTCATTATGAGCATTTTCGTTCAGTCTAGTACCTTCTATATTTCGACTTCTTTCGTCTCTCTCATTTTCCCTTGCATTCGCTCTACTATCACATCTAGGCGGCATAGTTCTATACATAACAATAGTCCTTATTAATTACCCGAATTTGGGTTACAATATACATCATTTCTATATACACAATTATATCATTAATTAACTCATTTGCACATCACAATATTCTTATCACGCGATTTGCATCTAGTTATATCATAACTTTAGTAGGTAAGTGTATCGCCCTTAACACGATAGCCTTTTCATTAAGTCAATCACCTTTTATACATCAATATTTTTGAGTCTCAACATTTATTATTAAAATGCAGCAAAAATTTAGATAGAAATGCACAAACTTCATTAATTTACATAAATATTTTACAACATGGGTACAACGTCTTTTACTACTAATATTTACATCATAGGGTACATGGTTCGAAACCTACAAACGTAACTGTACATACTAGTCTGCTACAACAAAAGTGCTACTAGCTGTCTTCCAATCAGACTGGGATTAAAACAGCAACCAACTAAACTAATCCCCCAAAAAGACATCAGTAAGATGACTAGTCTGATTAGTGACGTAGACTACTATCCCAACTCACAGTCCCGCTCTAATGATGTCTCGGATCTGGACTACCATATACGTAACTGTATCCACTATCGCAGCTCTCCACTCTGCGTCTCCTCTGTCAGCTAACAGCCTCCTAATGTCACCCAGGGCCCGCAGCTCAACACTCACTAATCCCAAAGATATACCATCAGGAATGATACTTCCTCTCCCTCTCTCTGACCTCTGCATCAGTGTATCTATCACTCGGCGGGACTCCTCCAACTGACCCTGTAGGGCAAAGTACTCCGTCAATAGAATGGCTGGTAGAGAGTCACCTGTCGGTAAGGGTGCCTCCTGAGGGGGCACAGCAGCTGGGGCAGGTGCCTGTACAGGTGGAGGTGGTGGAGGTGCAAATGGTGGGGATGGAGGAATAGACTCGGTATCTGCATCCTCGGACGGATCTCCCTCAATCTCATCCTCTTAGAAGATAAAATGTCCGGGCGGAGTGAATGGCTCAACTGGATCCTCTAGAGGGCCAGGACTCAGTGAGGGAGATGGGACTGGTGATGGTACTGGAATAGGCAAGGCAGGGGTAGGTATCATATGGATATCGGTCCACTCAATGTAATAACCCGAATTTTGGGTAGAATTAAAACTTGTCTTATTGTGGTTAAAGAGCACTAATGAATGGTGGTTTCAAAGAACAATGATTGTAATGAATTGATATTGCTTTGGACAATGATCCTGATGCATTGGTATATTGTCAGAATAGAGTAATTCGATGGTTGAGGACCTAGATAAGAATAATCTACCATCCAGGAAGGAGCTAATGGATCCTTGAAGGGAAATGAGTACGTGCATAGTGTTTCCCATACGTGCATAGTGTTTTCCGTACGTGCATAGTATTTCCCATACGTGCATAGTATTTCCCGTACGTGCATAGTGTTTCCTGTACGTGCATAGTAATTTGGTGGATGAATAGTGATTTTGTAAGTTGGAAAACTTTTCACGCCACCCTATGTACGGGACGTGATATGGATGTTTCGAAGTCATATTAGTAATACGCGGAGGAAATAAGTGAATGCAGAGACGATCGGAATTCAGAAATTCCAAATTCTTTTTCGGTATAATATTTGACCGGATAGTGGATTAAATATTATTATAATCCAAGAATTGAGATATTAACTTTGAGGATTTGATATTTTGGGATGTTATTATATTTGATTTAAGAATGAAGGTAGGAAACCACTGAGGCAGTGAAACAAGCGTTCTAGAAACCGCTAAAACGTTATAACGAGATTAATCAATAAAGCGAACGAATCCTAGATTACGGATTAAGTTCGTATCGAGATTAAATATCCTATATGATCATCAAGAGAATTATATCAAGTGGATTAAATTATTTAATCAAGGATTAAATCAAAACAATTTAGGAGTTAAGTGATTTAAATCACTTAAATCAAACAAGAAACAAAACAAATATCTATCAAAACTTATCCAAGGCTCTTGGCTCTTACCCCAATGCTATCAATCTCATCCTACCAGCTGATAATATCTAGTTATATGAGCAAAAAGTAGATGATCAAGTGGGAGAAAAGAGAGAAAAGCAAAAGAAAACATAGAACATACAAACTGTCCAGCAGAAACATAACACAAAGAAAAATTCATATCTCCATTTCTATCCATGATAAAATCACCAAATTTTAACCATAGCTTCTCTACTCCATGGGCAAGATTCGTTCCAAATTTCATGGAAATCCAAGTAGTATAGACTAGTCAAATCCATGCTTAAAGTTGGAGGACCAAAACTGTCCAGGTTATGATTAGAAGAAGATGGGGCTCAAAACCCTATCTCCCATGGTTGGATTCTTGTGTTCTATAGCTCAAAAGAAAGCCCTTGAAGAGTAGAAGGTGTGGTAAAAATTTTAGAACCAAACTCTTAGTTTTTGATTTTATATGATTTTTACAAGATTGACGATGAATAGTGGATCTTAGAAACTAACTTTGTTTTCATGATTTCTTTGGATGATCTAAGGTTTGATTAAGCTAGACAAGGACCATACCAAGCTTATTAAGGTTATATCATACTCCAAGGAAGGTAGATCTCTTGAAACCCTAGCATTTGATTTGAGATTTATGAATGTTTTTGATGGATTTAGCTTGGTATGATTATAGTGATAATTATAAGCATGATTATGTAATTAGTTATATGATTTAAGATGCATGATGATTTTGATGCTAAGATCAGTAGCTTCTGGAATTGTGAGATGATTATTATGTGTATAAGTTGTATTGATGCCCGGTGTGGCTTGGGTTGTTGATTGCGATTTTTGGAACGTTCGTATTATAGCCGTTATAATGCCGAAATTTCGTTAATCATTGAAAACCGTGCATCACAGTAGGTCTAATGGCTGAAACTGGACAAGTATCTAACATGCCCTTGTAGATCTTGAGTCGTAGATCATTTTGGAAAAAGAATCGAATCAAACAGACTTACGGTTTAGGATTTATGACCGATTTACTAAAAGTAGTTTGAATCCGTAAACGAAAGTTCGTAACTGAAATTGAACCCTCGTAAAATATGTAAAGTCATGACGAATCTTGGTAAATAAATACTAGAGGTAAAAAGAAAGGTGTGAAAGAAAACCGTATGTCAAAAGGATCATTTCGATTTATTAAAAATATTCGAGTCGAGGTTAAACGCGAACGAACCCTTAAAAGACGACTCTATTATAACTTCGGTAAAACACTTAGAAAACGGGCGATAAAACTCGGAGTATAATATTGGTTCGTAACGATCGACTTTAGAACTTGTATGACTTAAGTATGTCCCAAGTGTAAGTACAGTGACATGTCGTATTAATGAACGAATGTCGGGTCGGATCAATGATAAAAGGAATCCACAAAAAGGGGTATAACGAGATAACTCGAGAACGTATTTTGATTTAAGTATAACTTAACTTTTAAGATGTTAAGTGATTAATCCCGAATGCCTTGGCTATTTATAGATCACCAAGCTGACCCGGGACCCGCTACCACCACCCCTTACCGTACTCGACTACCAGGCAAGTTTCAATTCCCTTCTTTTAGGCTGTTGTTGTGATTGAATATATATATATATGTTTTCTGTTATACATATGCCATAGCATGCATGCCTACTTTCAAGTTATATCGTTATGCTTGTTCCCTGATTGTTTATTGGCTTATAAATTAGATAACTAACGTATCAATTATAAGCCGGTTATTGTAAGACCTTCATAGAAGGGCGTATACATCTTATTCGTCAAATATAGACCGGGAGTCAATATTTCTGGATATATCGAGATTACCTCGGAGGAAAATATTTAAGTAAATATTTTCCATTATTTGGGCGACGAATATTATTTGAATATTCGTTCGAGATTATTTATTTAACGATCCTTACTTCAAATAATTATTTGAACGTAACCATTCGACGAATAATATTTTTCAATATTCATTCAAAGTCGAATAGAATATCGATTATTATTCCGAATATTCTTCTAAAGATTGGACTACTAAATGAATATTATTTGAATATCCATTTAGACTATTATTTTATTAAATGAATATTACTTTTGAATATTCATTTAAGATATTAATTACTTGATGAATATTATTCTAATATTCATCTGAAGCTTGATTTATTTATCGAATATCATCTCGAATATTCCTTTAAAGTTTGGATTACTAAATGAATATTACTTGATATTCATTTAGAATATTATTCATTAAATGAATATTACTTTTTGAATGTTCATTTAAATTCGTTATTAATTAATGAATATTATTTTGAATATTCATTTAAATATTTATTTATTCAATAAATATTCTCTTGATGTTTCTTCAAGGATTATTTGGAGAAATACTCTGATTAATGATATTCTTTCATATTCCTAAATATTCTTTAAATATTTTAATTCAATAAATATTCTCTGAATATTTATTCCATACTTAGAATAACCTCAATAAGGTTTATCTTCTTCGATTATTACGGAAAATATCTCGGAGTCATATTATTATTAATCTTATACCAAGAAAGGTTCTCAGACATCATTCTTCTTGAGTCTATCTCCCTAAAAATAAGGGAACCTTACTTGGAAAATGTTATTTATCTTGTCGACTTCCCGGTCATAAAGTATTCTCTTCACTCGCAACTCGGGTGCTATGGACTTATTAAGTCGTTGTTTACCTTCTCATCTTTCGAGGGGTAAGATTGTTGGAACAAGTTGATATTCGTTACCAAGCAATAGCTTGGAAGTTATTGGTGAATTTTCCTTTCCAACTAGATACGACTACTTTGTAGAGTCTTATCAACAAGTATTATACTTGGGGAAAGGGGGACGAACGTTACATTCAGAATCATGAATTCTATTTGAACTAGGAGTCGTGTAAGAGGCCGAGTAGCGCCGGTCCATCCCCTTTGGCCCAACCGTTGGCCGGGGAGAGCTAGTAAGGCGGTATACAAGTAAAGTCGTCAGTTCTTCCTTCTACCGGTAATAAATCTAATTTGAGCTGTACGATCTCGACTGATCATCAAGATTGGAACAGCGGGCGCGGTGAATACTCCATCATTGGTTCATCATCCAAACTTAATTATTTCCTGCAACATGATTACTCTTGGCAGAGCTGGTTCATAACTGGGATTGCAATCTTTTCATGCAAGTTCCTCTTTTTAATGAAATGAGAATATCTCGCTTACTTTTGATGTAGCAGATATTTCTACAAACAAATACTTTAAGTTACCTTGTAACTTCATCGTTCATATTATACTGGCATCATTTCCGTAAATGCATGGCATATGGTTTGAAAGATACTTTTGAACTGTTATATATTATCGTTCAGTTATATATTATTGTTGGTGGGCTATTGCTCACCCTTGCTTTATTATTATATCATAACAACAGCTAGACCAGATGACTCGCACAAGGCGCACTCGACGCGGGCGAGGACGATGAGACTACCAGAGCTGAAGAAGAAGCTATTGGTAGGATATATTTATTCTTTCAGTACCAAGTATATGGTCTAGTATGACTTATGTAAATGGATGGCAAAGAGTATGTATTTATATTGAAATTCTTTTGGATTGTAAGAACTCATAATGTGATTAATAAAATTTGATTGTTACTCTGATTTCATCTCTGGGACTATAACGGGTGTGTTTTACATTGTTGTGTTGGGTCATAGAGATGTAATTTATTTTATGTTAAGGAAAGTTCAAGTGTTGTGGACAGAATTGGAAACCGTAACGGCCGGATCCCGGACCCCAGATCTGGGGGTGTTACAGAAGTGGTATCAGAGCGTACGTTATAAACCCCAGAGATGATGCGACGTTAAAACAATAAACTCACTAAGATAATAAGAACTCTTGCCAAGTTCATAGTCGGACTACTTCAAGTAGTATTGACATATAAAACCCTTATGGGAACTCTTAAGTATCATGATAGTAACTTAGCTCGTTCTCGTATCGACTAGTAAGGCGACAGACCTTAAGGCGTACGAGCAGCAGAATGATGATGTTTTATTATATGCTGACGATCGGATTGTGAATTCGATAGAGTACCCTATTGAGGACTCGAAAGAGGTTCCAGCAGAGGAGAATCCTATAGAGGATGAGGAGTTTACTCCAAGGAAATGAGGGTTGTAGCCAGAAGGATAGCGAGAGTTAAGATTATAGTGCTCAGAGAAGTGAGCACAAAGAATTAAGATATTATTAAGAGAATTGAAATTTTATGTTGGATTTATAGCCGGACTACGAGAGGTAGTACCAGCAATTAAGACAGATTAGAAGGATTACTTGAGGTCTTATATGGGGATAGATAAAGATCCTTAGAGACTTTCAGATTAATGAGAAAGGAGTTAGAATGATACATGATTATCAAAGACGTCGATGTAGGACGGGGAGCACCCAGGAGCAGTTGAGATAGAGGCAACAAGTGCCATATTATCGGATAAATGGATTAGTGTGAATATTGTCAATGGTAAGTCGCCATGAGAAGGCGGATTTCATGGTTTATATTTTATGAAACCAAATTGAGATTGTTGATGTGGTTTTATTCAGCGAAATGTCCATATTATGAATGAACCAGCTTCGAAAGTAAAGATAGTGGAAAGTGATGGCCTGATTGGATAAAGTTATATAAAGTAGTAAGCGAGACGATGATCTCAGAAACTACTAGAGGAAAAGACCAGTGGGTCTATGATAAACTCGTAATATGACTACTATCAGGTACTAAGTATAAGTTTATTTTAACTCAGTAAAATGGTGAATCAGGAACGTTAGATGCATGTGATTCAGAAGAATATTAAATTCTTTCTTTTCCCCGAATAGATTATAGTAGTTACCTTAAGTTTATTCTGACACTGAATTGCAAATGGATCAAGTAATGCGATTAGTGGTTAAGAGGTAATAGAGAATGTTTTAAGATGAAATTGGTAACGACCCGGCGTTGGTGTTGCCTAACGGGAGAAGGAAGACTTTATGATACACTATGATGCATCTCATACAGGTTTAGGTGGTGTGCTTATGCAGCACGGCAGAGTAATTGCGGATGCATTCGAACAGCACGGTACACCAGACTAGGATGGCCCTAGTAGTGCCAATTTTTATGAAACGACTAACTCCGACGGTAGTGTTCCTTCTGAAACCTGTGGTTAGGAAGACTGACATTTGATATTATCGACAATTAATATGTATATGTATCAGGAAGAGGTGTCATGTTTCAGTTTGAAACTGTTGATTTCACTTCTATGGGATATATATATATATATATATATATATATATATATATATATATATATATATATGGTTCCTTTCTAGTGGTTAAACTTCCAACTTTGTGTCAATAATTCCGTTATTATAACTGCTTATGATTCTACCTGCTTGGATGCTCATAGAACTATTCTCTAGGTTTCGAAATTGATCTTCATAGTGTTACCGGTGGTTGGATAGATTGACCAAAATTTCCTTGATTCTGGAAAGAAATTCAACGAATTTTGGCAAACCTTGTCTTTCTGATTATCAGAGAACATCATGGAAGAGAGTAGAAACTGGGGCGAACCTCGTGAATTGGGTAAAGTAGCCGCTATATGGGCTGGTGGATAGACCCCGGTTATCGCGATTGATCGTAGAAATACAATGATGAAGTGAGATTGGACGAAAACAGGAAATGTAAGTAAGAAACCAGTCGGACTGAGAACCTCCGGGATTGACTTAAGTGAAAAGGCTGTTATACCATGAATGGTAAGCTTGCGTGGCACGTGGGATTGATAAGAATAGTTGAAAAGATAAAAGTGGAGGAAAGGTAACCGGAGACGGTGCCGAGAAGTCGATTAAGACCTATATGGAGTAAAGTTTTGGAAAGGTAGAAAGGTATCAAAGTAGAAGGCACTATGCCAGCAATTTCTAGAAAGATAATGCTAATTAGCCAACCCCTAAAACCATATATTCTTATTTTAGTGTGGTCAGTTGAGGCCAAGTCACAAAGGATTATCAAGTGACTAGACCAGCAATGAAAGGACAAAGCAGGGTTGCTTCTAAGTAAGCGCCGACTGCAAGGGCTTTTGATATAAAGGAAATATTAATGAGATCATAGGAATCTTCTACTGAACCCTTTGCAACCCATGTTTGGATTGGGAATTTACTAGACTTTTTGGAATGGGGTCACCCGTACTAAAGTGATTCATGTGTATATGATTGCCCAAGATTATGAGTAAAAATGGAAGTATAATGACTTGAGATGTATGATGTTGGGGTATTATAAATACCATGAATATATTATGACCAAGGAAGTAAACAATGAAGGTTTGTGAAGAGAGTATAGAAATGGTCAGAGATGGATCAGTATGCTGTAGAAATTTTGTCTAAGGCAAGTACCTTTGAGAAAAACGATAAGTACTAAGAGATTCACGTTGAACTCAATCAATATCTTCCAGAACATCCTTGCTACCATTACCAAGTTCTGTAAGAGAGCAGATAGACATACGTTGTCTTTTGGAAGGTCAAATAGACTGACAACTATCTGAAAGAAGAGGTTAGCATTAAGCCACCGATCGATTATCAAATGAGAATGATTGAAAAGAGACCCTTATTAAGGATACATGATTTGATTGCCAAGTATAGGATGCAAGAATTCCTTGGCAGTTGAATTAAGGATAGGATATCCATAAATTAAGACAAACTCTGGGGAATGCACAAAGGATGGCATTAACCCTAATAACGACATTATGAACTCAGATGATATGAGTTGGACTTGCTAAGGCAACAATGACCGGTAAGGATTATTAAAAAGAGTTCTGGAAAGAACATAGATAGAATTATTAGAGTATTGATCAATGACATTTTGATATACCCTGTACCCAGAAAATACAGGAGGAATGATGAGGATGACCTATGAAACCTTACAAGGAAAAAAAAAAGAAGTAATATTCCGAACTTCAAAATGGAAGTTTGGTAAGGAATGTATGACATAGTAACAATAATGCCAGATGAGGCATGTATGAAACCCTGAGGAAGTATGGATTGAACCTATAAAGGTTGAGATTATCCTAAGATAAGGAAAGAACTAAGAAAAGAAGTATCCTAAGTAGGATTGAGAATAAACGTGATAAAGTTCCCACGGGTAGGTGGAAGCAATGACTTATGGAAAAAGACTGATAAATATATTTTTCTCCATCAGTAGAGCTTAAGGGAGAATTCTTTCACCCAACAGTGATGGGAATGAGGTAGAAAAGTTTGAATTGGAATATATCCAGAGAACAAGGATTACCAGAAATTATTATTATCAAGAAAGGCCAATGAGGTGGCCGACAGTCTAAGTATAAAGGAATAATTACAAATGTTCATACCGAAGAAACAAAATGATATTTGGAAAGACCTTGAAGGTCATATCGGAGTGGAGGAAGTTACATTCCTTTTGATGATTGTGCAAGAATCGAAGGTAATAATAATTTATGTAAAGATTCGATTTGTAATGGAGTCTTAAGCATATTACGTACCTTAGAAGGTCCCATTTTGAGGCAAACCAGGACCATGATACAAAATTGACGAAGTAAACCGTTAAGTTTCCAGTCTTTTATGGAAGCTGCATGAATGATGGTTTCATCAACCTGACATAGCTGCGATGCTTGAAACTCTTCTACAATTTTATCTACTTCATGTAATATCTACATCAAGTTCAGGAAGTGTTCCTTATGGATAAGGAATAGTGATTTCCAGAGAACCTACCCAGAGTACCACTCGATCGAGAGATTTGATTCTTTTCGAATTAGGGAGAAATTGATATTATAATAATGATGGATTAGTTGATACCCAATGGAGCCAAATTGATTATGAGGGAAATAATTCAAGGATAAAGACGGAGTAAGAGATTTTGGAATCTAGTTCAGACTAAGAGATTATGACGCCAGAGATATGAGGCTTGATTAGCTCATATGGTTGACCCCGAGGAAAGAGACACCAAGTATAATTATAATGATTTTGGGAGGTTGTACAAGGTTTTAATAAGCTACCAGATAACGATTTGGATGACATAATAATGAATATCGAGTGTTCAGAGCCTAGTGCTGCATCTCCCGTTAGCCCAGTAGGAATAAAAGAATTATCAACTCAGATGCGAGGATTGTTGAATAAGAGTGCGATGAGGCTCAGTGTGCCACCGTGAGGAACCGGTGTGTTGTAAGAAAGAAATATGTTAGCACAAGATTGTGTATCGAACCTCGAGAGTTGAATGAGTCAACATTGAGTATAGGTACTGTTGTAGAAGATTGTCTGAGCAGCACAGGGACGCTGTGTATTTTCCAAACTTATTAGGAAATGGGACATCACCGGTTGGAAGTTAAAAAAAAATCGAGGATATACCCAAGATTGTGAATCGCACTAGGTATAGACACTATGAAATTGTAAGTGATGTCATTTTGGGTTGACTATTGCACCCACAACTTTTTGGAATTTAATGAATTGGCTGTGAGTTATCTGAGATAGTTTTCGCCCTAAGTATATCGAAACATTGTATATATGAAGGAAAGGTGCGAAATCAAAAAGGATCAAACATGATCGACTTTCAGACCTATCAGATCTGAAAATATGTGTGCTTGTGTGTATATGAAGATTATGATTTGTGATAAAAGGATTAAGAGTCCTCGAACCAGACAACATTCCCCGCAAACAAATTCCCCAAGAGATTCGCCTTTCTTTCAGAAAGGAGAAGAGATGAGATAATAGAGAATGATTGAATGAACACAGGAGGTAGATTGGCATTCTGTGAGATGATTAAAGAAGAGGTTGGAACACCGGGGGTGATAGTAGTTAACAATGAGATAGCGAGGCCAAAACAGTGATAGCCGACGAGCTCGTTGCTAGACATCAAGAGTTACTCGAATCGGTTGTTAGAATACTCGAACTAGTTTCAATACAGAGTACCCCGTCGACAATAGAGTTGACATTTATACAATGGAATTGGGAAATATCTAGAATTAATAGAGGATTCTGACAAGCAAGTTTTTGTTGATGTATTTCTGTGCAAACAAGATAGAGAATATGAGGTTCGAGATTTGTAATAAGATATGGTATCCTCGTGGAAGGAATTAACAAGATTAGAATGAAAGGAAGTTTAGCCCAAGATTCATTGGGTCATCTGAGAGTTTAAACGCGTCAGGAAGGTGGCCTATGAGCCAGCCTCACCCAAACCGGTAAAATGGTCATAACATGGTTCATGCGTATGTGCCTCATCAATATACTATAGATGCCCGGCATATGACAGAGTAAGAGCAGATAGATATACATAACAGAATCTGAACTACGAAGGACAACCTGTGGAAATTATGAATAGAAAAGAGCAAGCGCTAAGAGATAAGGTTGTCAAGCTAGTGAGAGATTTGAAGAAAATCAAGAAGTGGAAGAATCCACCTGAGAAATAGAAAGTGCAATGGAATAGAAGTAACCCCAGTTATTCCTAAACTGATTCCGAGGACGGAATCCTTTTAAGGAGGGGAGACTGTAATAAC
Source organism: Saposhnikovia divaricata (assembly GCA_036435485.1). Lineage (NCBI taxonomy): Eukaryota > Viridiplantae > Streptophyta > Magnoliopsida > Apiales > Apiaceae > Saposhnikovia > Saposhnikovia divaricata. The sequence goes on along the minus strand of CM071594.1, from coordinate 244,900,367 downwards.
CCGAATTTTGGGTAGAATTAAAACTTTTCTTATTGTGGTTAAAGAGCACTAATGAATGGTGGTTTCAAAGAACAATGATTGTAATGAATTGATATTGCTTTGGACAATGATCCTGATGCATTGGTATATTGTCAGAATAGAGTAATTCGATGGTTGAGGACCTAGATAAGAATAATCTACCATCCAGGAAGGAGCTAATGGATCCTTGAAGGGAAATGAGTACGTGCATAGTGTTTCCCATACGTGCATAGTGTTTTCCGTACGTGCATAGTATTTCCCGTACGTGCATAGTGTTTCCCGTACGTGCATAGTGTTTCCTGTACGTGCATAGTAATTTGGTGGATGAATAGTGATTTTGTAAGTTGGAAAACTTTTCACGCCACCCTATGTACGGGACGTGATATGGATGTTTCGAAGTCATATTAGTAATACGCGGAGGAAATAAGTGAATGCAGAAACGATCGGAATTCAGAAATTCCAAATTCTTTTTCGGTATAATATTTGACCGGACAGTGGATTAAATATTATTATAATCCAAGAATTGAGATATTAACTTTGAGGATTTGATATTTTGGGATGTTATTATATTTGATTTAAGAATGAAGGTAGGAAACCACTGAGGCAGTGAAACATGCGTTCTAGAAACCGCTAAAACGTTATAACGAGATTAATCAATAAAGCGAACGAATCCTAGATTACGGATTAAGTTCGTATCGAGATTAAATATCCTATATGATCATCAAGAGAATTATATCAAGTGGATTAAATTATTTAATCAAGGATTAAATAAAAACAATTTAGGAGTTAAGTGATTTAAATCACTTAAATCAAACAAGAAACAAAACAAATATCTATCAAAACTTATCCAAGACTCTTGGCTCTTACCCCAATGCTATCAATCTCATCCTACCAGCTGATAATATCTAGTTATATGAGCAAAAATTAGATGATCAAGTGGGAGAAAAGAGAGAAAAGCAAAAGAAAACATAGAACATACAAACTGTCCAGAAGAAACATAACACAAAGAAAAATTCATATCTCCATTTCTATCCATGATAAAATCACCAAATTTTAACCATAGCTTCTCTACTCCATGGGCAAGATTCGTTCCAAATTTCATGGAAATCCAAGTAGTATAGCCTAGTCAAATCCATGCTTAAAGTTGGAGGACCAAAACTGTCCAGGTTCTGATCAGAAGAAGATGGGGCTCAAAACCCTATCTCCCATGGTTGGATTCTTGTGTTCTATAGCTCAAAAGAAAGCCCTTGAAGAGTAGAAGGTGTGGTAAAAAGTTTAGAACCAAACTCTTAGTTTTTGATTTTATATGATTTTTACAAGATTGACGATGAATAGTGGATCTTAGAAACTAACTTTGTTTTCATGATTTCTTTGGATGATCTAAGGTTTGATTAAGCTAGACAAGGACCATACTAAGCTTATTAAGGTTATATCATACTCCAAGGAAGGTAGATCTCTTGAAACCCTAGCATTTGATTTGAGATTTATGAATGTTTTTTATGGATTTAGCTTGGTATGATTATAGTGATAATTATAAGCATGATTATGTAATTAGTTATATGATTTAAGATGCATGATGATTTTGATGCTAAGATCAGTAGCTTCTAGACTTGTGAGATGATTATTATGTGTATAATTTGTATTGATGCCCGGTGTGGCTTGGGTTGTTGATTGCGATTTTTGGAACGTTCGTATTATAGCCGTTATAATGCTGAAATTTCGTTAATCATTGAAAACCGTGCATTACAGTAGGTCTAATGGCTGAAACTGGACAAGTATCTAACATGCCCTTGTAGATCTTGAGTCGTAGATCATTTTTGAAAAAGAATCGAATCAAACAGACTTACGGTTTAGGATTTATGACCGATTTACTAAAAGTAGTTCGAATCCGTAAACGAAAGTTCGTAACTGAAATTGATCCCTCGTAAAATATGTAAAGTCATGACGAATCTTTGTAAATAAATACTAGAGGTAAAAAGAAAGGTGTGAAAGAAAACCGTATGTCAAAAGGATCATTTTTCGATTTATTAAAAATATTCGAGTCGAGGTTAAACGCGAACGAACCCTTAAAAGACGACTCTATTATAACTTCGGTAAAACACTTAGAAAACGGGCGATAAAACTCGGAGTATAATATTGGTTCGTAACGATCGACTTTAGAACTTGTATGACTTAAGTATGTCCCAAGTGTAAGTACAGTGACATGTCGTATTAACGAACAAATGTCGGGTCGGATCAATGATAAAAGGAATCCACAAAAAAGGGTATAACGAGATAACTCGAGAACGTGTTTTGATTTAAGTATAACTTAACTTTTAAGATGTTAAGTGATTAATCCCGAATGCCTTGGCTATTTATAGATCACCAAGCTGACCCGGGACCCGCTACCACCACCCCTTACCGTACTCGACTACCAGGCAAGTTTCAATTCCCTTCTTTTAGGCTGTTGTTGTGATTGAATATATATATATATATATATATATATATATATATATATATATATATATATATATATATATATATATGTTTTCTGTTATACATATGCCATAGCATGCATGCCTACTTTCAAGTTATATCGTTATGCTTGTTCCCTGATTGTTTATTGGCTTATAAATTAGATAACTAACGTATCAATTATAAGCCGGTTATTGTAAGACCCTCATAGAAGGGCGTATACATCTTATTCGTCAAATATAGACCGGGAGTCAATATTTCTTGATATATCGAGATTACCTCGGAGGAAAATATTTAAGTAAATATTTTCCATTATTTGGGCGACGAATATTATTTGAATATTCGTTCGAGATTATTTATTTAACGATCCTTACTTCAAATAATTATTTGAACGTAACCATTCGACGAATAATATTTTTCAATATTCATTCAAAGTCGAATAGAATATCGATTATTATTCTGAATATTCTTCTAAAGATTGGACTACTAAATGAATATTATTTGAATATAGATTTAGACTATTATTTTATTAAATGAATATTACTTTTGAATATTCATTTAAGATATTAATTACTTGATGAATATTATTCTAATATTCACCTGAAGCTTGATTTATTTATCGAATATCATCTCGAATATTCCTTTAAAGTTTGGATTACTAAATGAATATTACTTGATATTCATTTAGAATATTATTCATTAAATGAATATTACTTTTTGAATGTTCATTTAAATTCCTTATTAATTAATGAATATTATTTTGAATATTCATTTAAATATTTATCTATTCAATAAATATTCTCTTGATGTTTCTTCAAGGATTATTTGGAGAAATACTCTGATTAATGATATTCTTTCATATTCCTAAATATTCTTTAAATATTTTAATTCAATAAATATTCTCTGAATATTTATTCCATACTTAGAATAACCTCAATAAGGTTTATCTTCTTCGATTATTACGGAAAATATCTCGGAGTCATATTATTATTAATCTTATACCAAGAAAGGTTCTCAGACATCATTCTTCTTGAGTCTATCTCCCTAAAAATAAGGGAACCTTACTTGGAAAATGTTATTTATCTTGTCGACTTCTCGGTCATAAAGTATTCTCTTCACTCGCAACTCGGGTGCTATGGACTTATTAAGTCGTTGTTTACCTTCTCATCTTTCGAGGGGTAAGATTGTTGGAACAAGTTGATATTCGTTACCAAGCAATAGCTTGGAAGTTATTGGTGAATTTTCCTTTCCAACTAGATACGACTACTTTGTAGAGTCTTATCAACAAGTATTATACTTGGGGAAAGGGGGACGAACGTTACATTCAGAATCATGAATTCTATTTGAACTAGGAGTCATGTAAGAGGCCGAATAGCGCCGGTCCATCCCCTTTGGCCCAACCGTTGGCCGGGGAGAGCTAGTAAGGCGGTATACAAGTAAAGTCGTCAGTTCTTCCTTCTACCGGTAGTAAATCTAATTTGAGCTGTACGATCTCGACTGATCATCAAGATTGGAACAGCGGGCGCGGTGAATACTCCATCATTGGTTCATCATCCAAACTTAATTATTTCCTGCAACATGATTACTGTTGGCAGAGCTGGAAAAGTGTTCATAACTGGGATTGCAATCTTTTCATGCAAGTTCCTCTTTTTAATGAAATGAGAATATCTCGCTTACTTTTGATGTAGCAGATATTTCTACAAACAAATACTTTAAGTTACCTTGTAACTTCATCGTTCATATTATACTGGCATCATTTCCTTAAATGCATGGCATATGGTTTGAAAGATACTTTTGAACTGTTATATATTATCGTTCAGTTATATATTATTGTTGGTGGGCTATTGCTCACCCTTGCTTTATTATTATATCACAACAACAGTTAGACCAGATGACTCGCACAAGGCGCACTCGATGCGGGCGAGGACGATGAGACTACCAGAGCTGAAGAAGAAGCTATTGGTAGGATATATTTATTCTTTCAGTACCAAGTATATGGTCTAGTATGACTTATGTAAATGGATGGCAAAGAGTATGTATTTATATTGAAATTCTTTTGGATTGTAAGAACTCATAATGTGATTAATAAAATTTGATTGTTACTCTGATTTCATCTCTGGGACTATAACGGGTGTGTTTTACATTGTTGTGTTGGGTCATAGAGATGTAATTTATTTTATGTTATGGAAAGTTCAAGTGTTGTGGACAGAATTGGAAACCGTAACGGCCGGATCCCGGACCCCGGATCTGGGGGTGTTACACTCAATCTCCTCCTCCTCCTCCTCCTCAGCTATAACTGACAATCTAGGCCTCTTACGTAACGGCCTCTCCTCCTCCGGAATCTCCCATCTCACTCTGGAAGGACCAGCCTCATCAGATCCTGTAGAGGGTCTACCCATATATGGCACTATGGCCACAGCATCTCTCCGTCTCTGCTCCTCTGTCTCCTCTCTCTCAAATCTCTCTCTAGCCGCCGCCCGGCGTCTCTCCCTGAGGTCCTCAACTGCATACTCAGGGACCTCTACCCCGGCCAACTGAAGGTCTAGGAGCTCCTGCTCTGACATCCATAGCCACTGGGGGTCCTGACTCGGCTCACCCATCTCCACTCCCTATAATAAAACATAAAATTCTATTAGTAACAGTCTATTAAATTATAATATATGCTTAAAGTAAATACTACCTGCGATATACCACCCCTGAACTTGATGGAAGTTCACAATTTATATTATAACTGATACATTTATTATTATCACTTTTGTTCTTGAGCATTATGACTCTTAGCTCTGATACCATCTGTGACGCCCCTTGATCCGGGGTCACGGATCCAGGTCATCACGGTCGAATTTCCGATCAATATCCATATCTCTTGAGTTTTTTTTTTTTTAAACTTAATATTTAATACCTAAGCAATTGACCCCACACTAATACACACACACACACACACACCAGTCATATGCTCATAGAACAACATCCACAATATTAAAAGTTTAGAGTTGAACAGTTATTACAAACCCAGAATCTTACTAAGTACATTGTTGAATAATACTTCTACAGGAAGCATTTCAACAACCAAAAGTTTATTACAAACTTACACCCTTAATTTACATAAGTCTACTAAGCCCCTTTCGCTTGTCACTACCTCGGGGATGGTCGCCAGCACTCGCTCAAAAGGTCGCCTTTCCCTTACCCTCTTGCGGGGTATAGTGCGTAGTATCGGCATGGGACTTAGTTGCTATATACATAAGTAGCAAGAGTGAGCTATAATAGCTCAGCAAGATAATATTGTAACCTAGAATTTAGAATGTGAACAGGTATACATATATGTATATGCATATATGATAGCAGAAAACAATTAAAATCCTTAGGGAAGAATAAAGCTCTTATTTAATAATACATCATCCACTTACTATTATAAGAAAGAAATCTAAAATAATATAATATCAGTTTTTCTTCATCTGTAACCATAATTCCATCATCTCATATCATTATTCTGTTTTCAGTATAGGAATCTGAAAACCACTGTCTACACTTTCTTTTCAAAAACATTGGGGATATCTGCTGTCGCCTGATACGTTAGGACGATGATCAGTCGCCTAATGGTACCTGCTCTCTTTTTACTACCGGTAGAAGGAATAAAGATTATCCCTGGAGGAAGGCCACCTGCTAACATCCTCCCTTGGCATCTTCGTGCCGTAATAAAAATAATAAATGCTGGACTGTGTCGCACACAGCCCTGACACAGCCACTTACGCAAGTCTGTTGCAATCCCCCTTTTCATCACATCATTATTCCTTTTTTTAAAATATCATTCCACATTTCCATTTTCTCGCACATTTCTTCTATAAAATATATATATATAACATAATGCTTTGATTATGATCCAGACATCTCTTTCATATTCAGGAATCAAATATACTTTTATATTCATAAAATATTCCGTCTATTTTAAGAGTAATGAATGATAATCAAATAATATTTATTAAACCACTGATATTCAAAAAGAACATTTTTAATATAGTATTATAAACCATATAACCCTAGATAACAACTGATACCATTCTCTCTTATTCTCTTAATCATAAGGCATGTTCACTTCATGCATAATCATTTCTATACATATCCGTCTTCATATACATTTTCGTATATCTTTCTTTTCAATATCAATACTCAAGGAAGACAATTTCTTCACAATATAGTAATAATAGCATCACATATATATTCCATGAAATCAAGTTTCTTTGTGAAGATAAGTAGCTTGACAAGTAAGGATAGAAGAAATCTTGCCTCGGTTTCGGTATCCTGACGGTATGGCTCGTCCCTCTTCCGGAGTTTCTATAAACATAAAAGGACTGTCGTTAGAACCACATCTCTTACTCACTACACTCTTGTTGTATAACATTACCTTTGAAGCTTTAATATATGTTTAACGTATTACTATTACTCTAAGGGTTCAAGAACTTAACCATTTAAACCTTAATCGAAGTTTCAGGGGTTTTCACTATTTCCCCTAACGACTGTAAAAATTCTCAGAAAATATGGATTTCGAATTTTACCACAAGATCAACTGGTAACAACTCTTTGACTACCTTACTACACTATCCCAAAGTTTCATAATTTTTAAAAATGTTTAAGTATGGTAGTTATAGCCTCAAAATTGGTACAACTACGGTTTCTCGACTTTCGAACGTCTTTCACTAAAACTGACTTTTCTCCTAAACCGTACGTCAGATTTTAACGTACCTTATATCAAAACGATCTATGAACTAAGCTCTATCATTTCATGGTCAATTGGTCACCTAGGCAGTGAGGTACCGTACGGATGCAGGGGGTCCAAAACAGGGCAATTCACATCCTAACGAAAATCGGGCATTATAACGGCTATAATTTCGTACTTTCCAAAATCCAACTCCTCCAAATCAACTATCAAACACAATAATCATCACCTACACCATGTGGTCTTCATTACCAGCCATGGTTACAATCCCAAACACTTCCATATTCAACTTTAATCACTTACAAACACATGGATCATCATAATCTTAACATTTACACCACTTAATCACTAAACCAAACAATATCCATCATAAATATAAAAGAGCAAGCATGATTATACCTTCTTGAAGCTTTGATAACCCTTAACAATCCTTGATATATCCTTAATCAACCTTATACTAGCTTGAATCAACTAAAAGAAACCATTAAAACAAAGTTAACACTTGCAAAACACTATTCATCATCTTTTCTAGTAGCTTCCATGATTTTATTACCTTGGCAAATGATGATGGTTGGCCTTGAAACTTTGTAAATGATCCTTCCTAACCTCCAAGAAGCTCCATGATTTTTCCCTTGAATTGTTATTGAAGAGAGCTAGGGTTTTGGTTATTTTTTTCTTCCTTTTTTCTCTATTTGGCCGAATGGTATATTGAAGAAGGTGGGGAGAGATTTTTGTGTTTCTTTGATAATTATCTTGCTTAATCTTGTATTCTAGATTGTCTTGGAAGCTTTGGTTGATATTTTCCTAGGCAATTGACTAATTTACCCTTAATTTTGAGTTAGTGGAATGTGAGGTCAATAGTGATGTCATTAGGATGATCTAATATTCTCATTTCCTTATTTTCTAAGTATTATGCTAATAATCTTGGATAATCATAATCTGGTATGCATCCTTGTGAGATTACTAATCTTGGTTGCTTGGTCTCCATACTCGTCCAATTGTGGTTCGTTTCGAGTATACCTCATTATCTCAGTGGTTTTCGAAATCATTTACGAATCAAATTTCCTTTGGTATTCTCTTAACTTAATAATCCCTTGGTATAATCTAAATTCACTAATCCCTCAATATATAATTCTTATAGGGTTTCTATGCTCCCTAATATCAAAAAGAAGCTTATTCGAAATCAAAATCCTAAAAATCCATATTCAGGAATTTCTGGAATCTATCGTCATTTCGAGTCACTTATTTTCAATGTACAACACTAATATGGTTTCTGTTTATTCATTTTCCATCTCCAATATAGAGTACCTACATACCATTTCCCTAAATTCTCCAATTTTACTATTCATGTGATCACTGTAGCATTGCTAAAGTTAGGGTTATTACAGTCTACGTCCTGGTCCCTTACCAAATTTGGTAAGAGAATATATTATTGATCAACTATAAAACCGATTACAAGATCCAACAATATATCTCCCTTACACCCTGTTGCTTACAAATGGCTTGCTGTTTGCTATGCTGAACTTAACTCTCTAAGCAATACTTCCCAAGTATCCTTCTCTAACCTAGTTCGACCCACCCAAAACCTTAAGCCAACCTTGTACAGCAACAAATCAATACAACTTGAACAATACAATGATTTTAATAAATACAACTCAACCTATAAACCCTCTGAATATATATAAGCGTGTATAAAAGAGTTTGAGAGGTTTAGAAGAATTTTGCAATGAAAGCTATAAAGTTGTGTATAGATTCTTGTTTCTGCACTTTTTTGAATATTCAAGATAGATGATAAGAACTGAGAAAGAGCAGCTCTTAAATAGGTAGACAAGAACAATTAAACAAAATTGAAAGGCTCCAAAGGATAGAATTTCTCAAGAGACCGTTAGAAGTGTTTTTGTGTTTTTGTTAATGAAGGAGCTTGTTAATCTGATGATAGTGAAGAGATGGAGCGTGTAGAACATGAAGAAGAATATTAGATATGATGAGGGAGACAAGAGCATGTGGTTGGCAATGAAAAGTCAAAAGTATCATGCTACTTTTCTTTATTTCAAAGCAAAGAATATATTGTCCCCCAATATATTTGAAACGAGTGTGCTGGAGTGATAGAATAATTCAGAGGGTTCATTACAATATTTCTAAAGTTGTCTCCACCAATTTCTCTTTGAAAACCGCAAGTTTATTTAGTTCTGTCAGACAGAAACAGCTTGCTGTTTGCGTTCTGGTAGACATATTAACTTGCTGTTTTGGTTCTGATGAGCTGAACAGATATTGGCTTTATACTTTTGCATTTCCAAATCCTCAACCAAGATTCCTGAGAGGATAATTATGTCTCGTTGATCTTTATCTACAGGAGTTCTGAACAGTTGAAAATAGCTTGCTGTTTGTACAAATAGCTTGCTATTTATGACAAACTGAATAAACAATCAGTAAGCTATTATACCCTACAAAACCAAGGTAGTACAATACAGAAATACATGATGTTTTATATCAAGCTACAAGCTATCAGCTTGCTGTTTGTGTATTGACTGTGTGCAACTAGCTTGCCAAACTATCACTGTATCTCAACTTTGGCTTGCTGTTAGATAAACTGATTATACAATCAGTAAGCTAGAGTATTCTGCAAAAACCAAGTGAGTACATACACAACTAGCATGCTGTTATATATCTACTAATAAGCCAAATGGCTTACTGTTTATGATCATCAAAACTTTACACAACTAGCATGCTGTTTTATATCTACTAATAAGCCAAATGACTTACTGTTTGTGATCATCAAAACTTAGGAGTATCACTAAGCACTTGTAACTAAAATCAAACATATAGAGCTATTCACCATGTCATCCACTATAACGAGCTAACAACCAATTCAAGAATCAAGATAACACACCTTGTGTAAAATGTAACCATGACATTAAAGCTAGAATGAATGCACTTAAATCGTGAAAACTAGACAAGATTATCACAAGGCATACATGGCTTCGCATTAAGAAGATGAAATTTGTATGGTGAAAAATCTCACATCTCTCAATTATGCATCACACAAGTATGGGCTAGAGATTTCACTCAACTCCAAGTCTAAATGCATGCGCTCTACTTGACCTTGCATGTCCACCTAAATTCCGGATTGTACCAAAAACAAGGAATTCATAAAATGGGTTGTAATGAGGCTAGGGTGAAGGTGTGAAAATTTAAGTTCAAGGAAGGTGTAAAAGTCTCGCTAGTTGAGTCAAAGTGACACTTGCTCTCTTCATACACCAAATTCTCAAACTAAAGATCTCCACTCATTTACAAATACAAAACACAACCACATTCACCAAGAAGATTGATTTAAAATAAAGTACAAAGATTTATTGCTTTTTTTCCTTTTTTTTCAACATACCCCTTTATTTTTTTATTTTTTATTTTTTAGCAAAGGGGATGCGCATTACATAAATAAGTAATTAAATACTACAAAGGATTTTCAACCATATCTTGACATACACATCAAACTAGTTCCCACTTACAATAATTAGCATTCTTCCTCTTTACAACATCTCCAAATTCTCATGCTCATCAACAAATTCTTTCCAAGACTCAACTAGCTCAACTAGGTCGAGAGTGAAGTATTTGGCTATGACTCATGTATAAAAGGGGAAAGTGACGAAGAAAAATATGGATATAAGCTTCAAAGGGGTAACTAGGGATTATTTTCATGGTTCACAAGCTAAAAAGGCCAAAATGGTTATCCTAAATAGAATTTCCTTATTATGGTGCATCCATAAATTAAGGTTTAATGCAAGTCCTAGAGCAACAAACACACATAAAGAGGGAGAAACACACAAGCAAAAGAAATCATCGTTCAAGGCCTCACAAGGTTTAAGTTGTAATAGCATCTTCTCGATTTGATTCCATGCATGCTAAGAGATAACCGTCATGTTCACAATTTAATTACAACAATCTAGACTTTTCATGTCATTTTAAATGTGTGCAAAAAGGTGCATCAGACTTGTAGATTCACATCAAATTGGTGATGCTAGGCACGAAATAGGAGAAAACAAGGCTACATGCTCACAATGATTTAAATTTTAAAAACAAGTAAACAAGCTTTATGACTAAACGTGTTTCTAAATGCAAACGAGACGGACATGGAATGAAACAAAAGATAGTACTAATACTAGCTACATACTATACTACAAGGATGAGCATAAACAATCCCCGGCAGCGGCGCCAATTTGAAGGTAGTATTTTCTTTCGTAAGTCCGTTCACAGGGAAGGACTACTATCAATATTGATTTCAAGTAGATTATCTCTTACAATCTAGAAGTGTGGAACATGGGGGTTTTGAGTTTGTTGAGTTATTTTACCAAACACCTTGCATACAAGCAATAAATTTCTAGAGAAATATAAATAAATTAATGGCTATCATCCAATTTTACCAACACAACAAGCACAAAGAGTGAATTAGCAAGATAAAGAGATATTTGACCCAAGGATAATGGAAACTTAAGTATTACACCCAAACAAATATAAGCAAGATATAATCAACTCAACCTAACCAAGATAATTGGTGAAGCACACAATCACTTAATTCTCTTCTAAAAACACTAATTTAGTGAAGCACATAAATTAGTTCTCTTGATACTAGCAACCAATAGTGAAGCACTACTAATTTAACCAAATCAAGGAATAAAAAAAAAGAGGTTAGGACAAACCCAAGAGTGAGAAGCTCAACCTAGGTATTTGCACTTAAAGCTTGAGGATTTATGTAAACTAAACCTTGTGCTACTATAATGAATGCACTTGTTAGGAATAATTCATAAGTTGTGATGTTAAGAATAGAATTTTGCTAATACTTCTTGTATATCCTGATCTTATAAAGGATTTAGCACTTTGTATAGGATATATGTGTTAAATAGTAATCTGTAGAATTTAGTCAGGAACAGTGCGTCAGAGACTACATGTTAGGAACAGTGTATCGGGGACTACATGTCAGGAACAGAGGAGCAGATCCTGATACAATATGTCAGATCCAGATCAAATACTGATGGGATGATCAGATCCTGATGCAATGGGAAATCCTGATATCAGTCATGTTACTGATGATGTCAGTCGTGTTACTGATGATGTCATTATGGATGCTACAAAAACTGGCAAGTGCTATAAAACAGGATCTTTGTTTTGGAAAACAAGCAAGAAGATACCGTGAAGGAAACGAATTCTCTATTGATGGAAACTATCAACTGGACGGCAGAACATTGTCATAGATAGATTATAATTCTGTTATTAGTTGATAGGTAGCATTATAAATACTCTCTCTATATCATTGTAAACAGAGTTCGTACGTGAGTGAGAAAGTGAGTTCGTAAGGTTTGTATTCGAGAGTTCGAAACAAACAGGGAGAGAGATTTATATTGTCAACAGCTGCTAAAGGTATTGTACACCTTTGGTAGAGTTTGTATTTTATTATTTTAATACAAACAAAGTTTGATTCATTTGTTTATTCTTGTTCATATAATCAAGCAAAAATCAGACACGATTATATAACTTGTATTCAACCCCCCCTTCTACAAGTTATTCGAGTTAACAATTGGTATCAGAGCATGTTGATTTAGAATAATCATAAAGATCTGCAATCATGTCTGGTTACAAGGATGGTAATACTAAGATCCCTATGCTCAAGAGAAATGAATATACTCTATGGGAAGTGAAGATGTTGCATCACTTGGAAGCAACAGATCCTGATTATCTTGACAGAATCAGAGATGGGCCTTTTGTTCCAACAAGACTTGTTCCTCAAGCAACTGTCGAAGGAAAAGTTGTTCCAGAACGTACAGCAGAGAAGCCTAAATCTGAATGGATAGATAAGGAAAAAGAAAACGTTCTTAAGGATGCTAAAGTGAGAAACATACTATTTAACAGTCTTGATTCTGTTCTCACTAACTATGTTCTCTCTTGTAAGAGTGCTAAGGAGATATGGGACAATCTAAAGGTTCATTGTGAAGGAACAAAACCTGTCAGGAAGAATATGAGAACACTTCTCATACAACAGTATGAGTACTTTGAATCCAAGTCTGGTGAGTCACTTACTGACACCTTTGATAGGTTTACTAAACTCATCAATGAGATGGCCATGCATGGTAAATATTATGACTTGGAGGATATGAATACTAAGTTCATGAAAGCTCTTCCTGATTTCTACAATGAGAAGATATCTGCAATTGAGGAAGCTAATGATCTTAATGAGATATCATTAGAAGCAGTTTATGGAAAATTGAGAGCTTATGAACTTGACAAGCAGCAGAAAAAGAGCAGGAGTGAAGGAAAGATGAAACTGTTGCACTCACTGCTCAGTCTGAATCAAAGAAGCTTCCAGAAGAAAAGTCTGAATCTACTGAAAGAGACTTGAGGAAGAAGAAGAGCAAAGAAAGTTCTGAGTTAGAGACTATAGATATAGACTTTGAAGATAATGATTCTGAATCAGAGATGCAAGAACTCTTTGCTATGTTTGCTAAAGCTTTCAAGAAAGGAAGATTCAAAACCAACCACAAGAACCCTGTTATCATTGTGGTAGTTTACTTCATTCCATTTATATGTGTAAGGAATATCATGAACTGTATTATGACTATTATTCTCTGAAATCTGAAACTCCTAGTCACAAACAGTTTGTGAAATCTAAGACTAAGGTTGACTCTGCAACAGATAAATCAAAAGCAGAATCTTCAAAGCCTGTTGGTTCAAAAGTTAGTAAGAAAGGATCCAATCAAAGTTGGGTCCTAAAAAATTCTAACTAGCTACTTTTTGTTTGCAGGGCATTGGAAAGAAGCATTTTGGACAGTGGATGCTCTGGACATATGACTGGAAAGAAGTCCCTGCTTACAAAGTTTGAGAGGAAAGCTGGTCCAGTAATATCCTTTGGAGATGGCAACAAAGGAGAAACTCTGGGATATGGCTCAATTATTTTGGGGAATGTCATAATAGAAAATGTAGCACTGGTTGAAGGCTTGAAACACACACTTTTAAGTGTAAGTCAATTTGGTGATAAGGGTTACCAATCAATCTTTGACAGTAAGGGATGCAAAATCTTGAATATGAAGATTAGAGACATTGTTCTGACTGGTCAGAGACATGGTAACATATATGAAGCCAGCTTAAGTGACACATCTAAAGGAACTGTCAGATGTCTTTACAGCAAGGTATCAAATGATGAAAGCTGGAATTGGCACAAGAAGCTCTCACATCTCAATTTCAAGAAGCTTAATCAACTTGTTAAGCATCATCTGGTGAGAGGCCTACCCCAGGCAAACTATGTGCAAGATGGACTTTGTGATGCTTGTCAGCTTGGAAAACAAAGAAGAACCACTTTCAAGAGCAAGACAGAAAATTCAATTAATGAACCATTTCACATGCTGCATCTTGATTTATTTGGTCCAGTAAACATTATGTCTATCAATAAGAAAAGATATGCTCTAGTTATAGTGGATGACTACACAAGGTTCACATGGGTATTCTTTCTACACAACAAGGATGAAGCTCCTCAGCAAATCATTGAACTTGTCAAGAATATTCAAAATAGCTCTGAGTACAAGGTCAAAGTGCTCAGAAGTGACAATGGTACAGAATTCAAGAATTCTACAATGGAGGAGTATTGTGCAGACAGTGGAATTACTCAACAGTTTTCTGCACCTGGAACACCTCAGCAAAATGGTGTAGTAGAAAGAAAGAACAGAACTCTCATAGAGGCAGCAAGAACCATGCTTGCAGATGCAAAGCTTCCAACCTATTTTTGGGCAGAAGCTATCAACACTGCATGTTTCACTCAAAACTGTACCTTGGTAAATGCTCATGGCAATACTCCCTATGAGATGATCAAAGGAAAGAAACCAAGTGTGAAATACTTTCACATCTTTGGATGCAAATGCTATGTCCTGAAAGTTCATCCAGAACAACTTGGGAAATTTGAAGCCAAATCGGATGAAGCAATCTTTCTAGGATACTCAGCATCAAAGGCCTTCAAAGTATACAATCTCAGAACTCACATTTTTATGGAATCAATTCACATTGCATTTGATGATAAGAAGTTTGGAATTTTGTAAACTGATGAAAGTCATGACAATCTGGAATTTGAAAATCTTAGGTATTCTGAGATTCCCTCCAGCGATGATGAAGGTTCTCCAGAGGAAATCTCTATTGCTTCTCAAAGGAATGCTACTGTTGAGGGGGAGAAATTCAATCAAGGAGAACATAGGACTGATCAGGATCAGACTGGTCATTCAGAGTCTACTTCATCAGGAACTGATCCTTCAGAGTCTAATGAAGGAAGATCAGGAACTAGTAGCAGTACTGAATTCACTGATTCTACTGATCAAGGGGGAGCTTTTGAAGGCATAGGAAGTCCTTCTACAAGAAATACCACTAACTTAAGGGGAGAATCCAGCAGGAGCAATCTACCACCTGTTAGAAAATGGACATGGGATCATACTGAGGATTTGATTATTGGTGTTCCAAATAGTGGTGTTCGAACTAGAAGATCAATTCAAAATGAATGCTTGTACAGTTGTTTTCTCTCAAAGAATGAACCTAAGAAGGTTGAAGAAGCCTTACAGGATCCTGATTGGGTAATAGCAATGCAGGAAGAATTGAATGAATTTGAGAGGAACAAAGTTTAGAAACTGGTACCAAGACCTAAAGATAGATCTATTGTTGGTGCTAAATAGGTTTTCAGAAAAAAGCTAGATGAATCTGGTATGATTGTAAGAAACAAAGCAAGACTGGTAGCCAAGGGTTATTCTCAGGAAGAAGGAATTGACTATGATGAAACCTTTGCACCTGTTGCAAGATTAGAAGCAATCAGAATGTTTCTTGCATTTGCAGCTCATTCAAAATTCAAGGTATACCAGATGGATGTAAAGAGTGCTTTTCTAAATGGTAAGCTTGATGAGGAAGTGTATGTGGAACAACCACCTGGTTTTGTTGATCCAAAGTTTCCAAATCATGTCTACAAACTTGACAAGGCACTCTATGGACTGAAGCAGGCACCAAGAGCATGGTATGAGACTTTGTCTAAATTTCTTCTTGAAAATGGCTTCACAAGAGGTACAATTGATAAAACTCTATTCTTTAGAATGATAAAAGGTGATTTGCTTTTAGTTCAAGTTTATGTTGATGATATTATATTTGGTTCTACTAATGAAAAGTTATGTGCTAAGTTTAGCAAGCTTATGCAGTTTAAATATCAGATGAGCATGATGGGTGAACTAAATTACTTTTTAGGCTTGCAGGTCAAACAGACCGAGACTGGTATTTTCATTAATCAGTCAAAGTATATCAAAGATCTTTTAAAAAGGTTTGACTTTCAAAATTGTGCAATTGCAAAGACACCCATGGCAACAACCACTAAGCTTGACTCTGATCCTAAAGGAAAGAGTGTTGATAATACTAGCTATAGAGGCATGATAGGTTCACTGTTATATTTAACTGCAAGTAGACCAGATATAATGTTCTCTACCTGTTTATGTGCTAGATTCCAAAGTGATCCTAAGGAATCTCATTTAATTGTTGTGAAGAGAATTTTTAAATATCTCAAGGGAACTCCAAATCTTGGTTTGTGGTATCCAAGAGAATCTGATTTCTCCCTAATTGGCTATTCAGACTCTGATTATGCAGGGTGTAAAATAGACATGAAAAGCACTACAGGTACATGTCAATTCTTGGGAAACAGATTGATTTCTTGGGCAAGCAAGAAGCAGCAATCAGTTTCAACCTCAACTGCAGAAGCTGAATACATTGCAGCAGGCAGTTGTTGTGCTCAACTCCTTTGGATAAGAAATTAGTTGATGGATTATGGTATGAAACTTAGTAATATTCCTATGTTTTGTGATAATACTAGTGCTATCAAAATTGCAGAAAATCCAGTTCAACACTCAAGGACTAAGCACATTGATGTCAGGTATCATTTTATTAGAGAACATATTGAAAATGGTACTGTGGAACTTCATTTTGTTCCTACTGACAAACAGCTTGCAGATATTCTAACTAAACCACTTGATGAGGCCACATTCATTAGATTGATTAGTGAGTTAGGAATGTTAAATTTTTAGATCTTTAACATCTGCACAAGTAGCAAGGTATGTTGTTTCAGCTTATAAACTTGATATTTTTGTCAAGATCTATACTTGATGGTTAAATGCTTAAGTTGTAACACTTTACTTTGATAAATTACAGTATGATAGACTTGTTAATAAACATCAGGATTGCTATCAGTATGCTGACGTCATCAGTATTGACATCAGGATTGTATCGTCAGTATCAGGATTGTGAAATTTGTGTGTCTTACTGTTCAAATTCTGAAGTTAATGTTATTTGGTGGTTCAATTCTGAGTTTTGTTAAGTCTATGTTAGCAAGTTTTATTACATACATACTGATAATTTATATCATTATTCATGACAGTCAATAAACAACAATAGACAAGTAGATATTAAGGAAACTTGTATTTTGATTAATCAAAAGCATTACATACGTGAAAATGAAATACAATTCTTCTTTTTGTCTAACTACTACTGATAATTCTATTCTTGTCTAAAGTTGTTGCTGTTTCAATCCTCAACGATCGACTTCAGGACAAGGAGCATCTTAAGAATGAATTCCTTGTCTGGGCAACTTGAATGAGAGCAGCTGACTCATCTTCATGCTTATTGAAGAAGATGAATAGCATCTCCATCAAGATCAACCTCAGACTCTTCACCAAATTCTTCATCCTCAAGGAGTGAAGAGATTAGAGGAGGATTGTATCCAACTGGTAGATGTTTTAGAGGAGATTTGTGGAAATCATTTGGGTTAAGATTAACCATATTTGACTTGATGAGAAAAGTCATCTCTTCTAAGAGATAGTTCACTTGCTCCTGATCATCAAGAGTAAAGAACTTCTCAGTGGTAATGAACCAAAAGCTAGGGTTCATATGAAGCTTTGGGTTGAAAGCCATGATGGAAAGAGAAAAGAATGAAATGGTTTTGGAGAATGGCATAAGACGTCGGTTTCTTTTATAGAAAGACGTGGGAAGCTGAACAGTCATTTGGGAGATATCAATGCATTCAGTCATAATTATGTGTGACTGTATTTCTTGTATTTTCAAGAAATATTGAATGAATTTAACCAATTGATTTTGTTATTTCTTTTTCAGGTAAAAGAAAATGCCATGTGGAAACTCTATTTAGTGTCTGGAATCAGGATGATATTGATCAGGAATACGAGTGTGTTCACATCAGGATTAGTAATTCTTTTTATTCAAAAATCACATTGAATTGTGTGATTATTCTGATGAGTAGATCACATCAGGAAGAGGAAACTGATCAGTATTGATTTTTATCTCGTTTTTACTTTGACTTATTTACTTGAAATCATTTTTGGATTTTATGAGTAACTGTATTTTTCAGGGACTAAAACCTGTCAACCTACGTGTTAACGTGGGATAATGGATCTGAAGAATTTTTGAAATATAATTATTTTGACACTCTAATCGTGTAATTGCTTTCTCTAATTTCATTCTCTAAAGCAAAAACACTCTCGAGTTCTCAAAATCACTAATCAATTTCAAAGATTTCTTAAGTTCTTTTCAGATCAAAATGGCGACTCAAAGAAGACTACCCAAATCAGTAACTTTCAAGTTTGGTGACTTTGATTTTATGATGAACAATCATGTTGCAGCTATCACCAACAAGGAAGGGGTGTCAACTGATTTTCACCCGATAATGGACTTTATGACGAAAGGACCATTAAGTTATGCCTTGACAGCATCTCCACAAATTAATCAAGTAGTTGTTTCACAAGCTTGGAAGAATGCTGAGGTAATTGATTCTACTCAGAGTCAATCAGGTAAGATTGTTCTACATTTAGGACAAGACTCATTTGATCTTACTGAATCTGTTATTAATTCAGTACTTCGCTTACCTGTTAGTACAAATTTTGAGAATGTACCATCTGATGATGATGTGAGAACTATGTTATCTAAATTAGGTTATGATGGACCTCTAGATAACATGAGCCAGTTAAATAGATCTTTTCTTAGAAAAGAATGGTCTTTCTTCTTTGATCAAATTGCTAAATGCTTTACTTGTAAATGTAGTTCTTTTCAATAAATTATAGCTGTTACACCACATATTGCATATGCTTTGCTTTATAACAGAGTAATTAATTTTGGTCACATTATCTTAAGTTAGATATGTATAAAACTTGGGTCAAGAGATCATGACAGAAATATGGTTTATTATCACAGATTCATGCAACTGTTTATTAATCATTTCATTCCTGATGTTGAAGCTAGATTTGGTAGAGAGTATTGTGTTTCTTCTTATGTACAGCAAAAGAGAATTTTCTCTGACATTACAAAGAAGGACAGTGAAAAGAATCTAGATGAAATACCTGCTTTACACTATCCAAATCATGTTCAGGTACTTCTAAGAACTCATCTTCCTACTATCTATAATTCTTCTTTCTTTGGTGGTGAAATGACTCAGGAATCTCAATTGGAGGAGAACCCCCCTGTGTCTACCCAAGTAGCCAAAAACATTACAGTCTCTAAAACAATTCTAGAACCAAATTTTGATCCACAGCCTATTGTTTCAAAGAAGCCAACCTCTAGTGTTTCTCAAAAGACATCAGTTGTAAGGAAGAGAAGATTTGTTATTTCAAGTAGTAGTTCTAGTGAAGATGATGATAATATATCTCTTGCTGAGAGAGCAGAATTGAAGGCTGCAATTCAACTTTCTAAGCTAGGACAAAGAGATGGAACACCTAGTCACAACCAGACTGTAGTTCTTAAAAAGGGAAAACAGATACTGGATACTATCTCTCAAAAGATTGTGTCTATTGAAAAAGGATCTCATCCCAAGATCACTTCTGTGTCTACACCTCTTGAGTCTTCTCAAGACAAATCTGTTGCTCATTATATTAGGAGAACAAGGAGAAAGATTCATTTGTCACCTACACACACAGTGTCAAGTCCAACTAACATTATGCAGGTCTCTACAAATAATGCTATATCCATGTCAGTATCTGGCAAGAGAGATCTGGATCTTGATTCTTCATGGGAAACTACATTGACATACAGACTGGCTATGGAACTTATTTCTCTGAAAGTGAAGCTTTCCAGGCCTGTTCTAGATTTTTTGATTGAAAGAGTTCCCAAACTTTCATTTCCTGAAGAATATGGACTGTTACATCAAAGGCTTGATTTAATGAAGACATACTTCTATGTATCAGTCAGAAAGGAGTTACACAAGAAATTTGGACTTCCTAAGCATGTTGCACTTCAATCACTTCATGCATATTTATTTGATGAGGATGTCATTGTTGAAGATGCTTCAGATCAAGGTGAACAAGAGGAGGTAGTTGATAGAGGGAAGCAGTCAACAGAAGATACTATTGCGCCAGTGGTGAATACACTACGCCATATATGGGCTATCGGAACATCTTTTTCATTGATGTTGCTAGAATATGTTACCTTAGCATGTTATTTTGGACCTACTATAACATTTTATTTTTTGTGTTACCTTAGCCACAAACACGATGTTACTTTAGCTTTAAAGTATTAGATGTTAGCAACATACATGATATGTTACCATAGATCATTAATAAACTCAATTTTTACTTTTTTAACAAAAAATTGTTTAATTATTTAAAATTCATATTTACCTTTAAAATATTTCATTTTTATAAAAAGTAAGAGTGTACCAATCAAATGAGTCTTTATTTTTAAATATCAAGCTATTTAAATATTATTATTTTTTAGGTTCTATTTATTTATTAAATGTAAAGTGGATATTTTAAAAAACAAAATCAAAAAACTGAAAAATAATTGTAAAACAGAAAAATAAAATATTACACGAATCCCAGTGAAATATTTTAGCGGCCAAATGTCCCGCCACTAAAACAAAATAATTATCAGATCTACTCTCTCATTCTCTCATTCTCTCTCAGCTCTAGCTCTCTCTCTCTCTCTCTCTCTCTCTCTCTCTCTCTCTCTCACAGCTCTCTCTCGTAAGCCTCTCTGTCACTCTCATTTTCTCTAATTTTCTATCAAATTAGTACTTTATTTGTTACAAATTAGACTGCTTAATTGGATATGGCTTCAGTTTGAGGCTTCAAATCGGGGCTTCTTCATATTAGGGCTTTTTCAGATTAGGGTTTCATTATTTTGAGTTTAATTGATTCAATTTTTGCACTAAAACTTCAACTAATTGTGGTTTATTTTCGATTTCAGGTCTTCTCCAGTTTGGACTTTCGATTTGGGGCTTCTTAAGTGGATTTGGGGCTCCCAAAGCTCTGGTAAGTTCCTTTTTAGATTGTATCTACAATAATTTATGGCGATTTTTGTGTGGTGTGTTTAAGAATATTGCTTGAAGTGTAAAAAAAATTTTAATTCCATATTTATCCTTAATGTAGAAACCAGAGTATTGTTGTTGTCTGTATAAAATAGTAGAACCATAATTATTAACCAAGGTTGGTACACATTTCTAAACCTATACTAAAGAAATCTTAAAAGAAGTTCTAAAATTATTTGTTCCTTTTGTTAATATAAAGTAGCTAACAGTAGTTTTTATCTTGGTTACTAGAGTTTAAACTAAGCTAATTGCTTTAACAGAGTTTTGCTATGCTTCTTATATCAGTTTGCATTAGTCAATATCATGTTCTGTACTACTGAAATATTATAACTCACGTATATTTTTGTTGCCACAACAGCAATGAGAATGACATGTCAGAGAGGCTGAAACTAATAATTCAAACAAATGCTACTCTTCATCAAAATTTAACAACAGCAAGTTATGCTCCCAAAGCTCTGAACTTGTAAGTTCCTTTTTAGATTGATTACAAATGGATATTACCTATTACGTCATTGGCTATTCTTTCATTTACAGATAGATTAGTTGAGTGTGGTGCTCTGAAGAGGGCTATTGAAATTGATTATTCTGCAACCTTGCCTAAAGCATCGAAACCTTTAATATATATGTCACTTGTGTTGCCTTCCGAGCATGTTGATGTGAATATACATCCAAGAAAGGGAGAGGTAACTTACTTCTGATTTTATGTTTATTTTTTTGTAGTAGTTATATCTAGAGTCAATGAGGTTGATGCGGACACTGGACATTGTAATGTCAGCCATGTTAATGTTACTTGCAGATATGGCCATCTTTAATTTGCAAAGCCAAAGAAGGAGGATTACAAGTCATACAAACATATGTTTTTTGGAACCTCAATGAACTGATTTTCTTTTGCAGGTCTACTAGTTTGGTTACGTGATGTCCCCGGAATAAATTACATATCCGACAATGAACCCTTTGAGGTAAAGACTATTTTAATAATATAGCCTTGCAAGGATAGTCAACACTGATTTGAATGCAGAATAAATCAGGACCAGTGATGTTATCAGTGCAGATTACTTACATTTGTTATCGCATATGTTCATTGCAGCATCTGATGCAGAACTTCACAATAGAATTCGTGGACGTAATGAAGTCAGAGGGATTATATGCTTCGCAAGGTGGACCAATCACACTATCACAGGTACAAATTTAATTGCATATAAAGACTTGAATCTTTTATATAGTCTTTAACTATTTATTCAACTATTGAAACGAAAGCATGTATTATGAACAGATTGAAAATGAGTACAAAAATGTGGAATCTGCCTTTCATGAGCAAGGACCACCTTATGTTCATTAGGCAGCAGAAAACTGACCAGTTAATCTACAAGTTTGTAAAAAAATAGGCTCTTAATGTAGTATACCTGAAAAATCTAAATATTTATATTCGATGTGAATTCAGTTAGTTACGTAGAAGTCAGATTAGAAATTACTTTAAGAATGCAAAAAAATAAAATAACAGATTTATTCACATACAGTAATGATATGCCACTTAACTTCCCTCTATTTTCTGTGAAATCTAGAATAATTTCCCTCTATTTTCTTTTGCCACTTAACTGTCCATAACACTGCCTTCATTATTTAGCATCCCTGTTGAGCTCAGGAGCGTTCCTGCACATAAGTTTGACATCTGTAACATTTGTCTTTACAGTGCTTCTTACATTAGCTATATCCCTGCTCAGAATGCTGAGAACCCTCTACAACATTATGTGCCTCGCCGTTGCTCTTGCTTTGTTCATTAACAGCTGGAATGAATCCATTTTCAAATTCTCTACTGCTGTTGTTAGATTGTATATTCTTAAGATCAAGATTGTCCTCTACAACCCCAAATTGCAGCTCTGAATCATAATCAGTTCTAAATAATCTCTCTTGTGGTGATTCTATATGAAAATGCTTTATGGAAAAGTTTTGATTGGTATAAGCAGGATCATTCTTCTTGCCAGCTGATAAATTTAAGATCTTCGAAGTGCATTTCTGAAGCCAGGACATGGTTCCAGTAGACGCTGGATATCCTGAATCAATTGCTCTTGAGGTTGCCTTTCTAACTGGCCTGTCATGATTGCTCCTGTAACCTTTCGAATAGCGGTCTGTGAAGTGTGGCAGCGTAAAGGTTTTTAAGTCATCCAGAGAAGCTGTAAATTGAAGATTTGAGTGAACAAATTCCGGAAACGGGTCCCCACAATTCTTGCAGCTCTTATGCTTCTCAACAAATGTAAGAAATTGCTCTTTTTCCTTGAAGAATTGCTCACGTAGTTCCTTCAGCTTGTTACTTAAGTTAACAAGCTTGTCATTGTTTCTCCTCATTTCAAGCTGCTGCTCATCCAGATGCTTCTGTTTCGTTAGAATTTCGTGTTTCTCTTTTTCTATTCTTGAACTCTCCAATCTCGCTTCTTCCATTTCTTTGCCAACTACTTCCTTTAAACTATTTATTTCTTTAATTTCTCTGTCTCTTTCTTCAGCAGATAACCTTATTCTCTCATCAAGATCTTCCCACTCTTTCTCAAACCTATGCTTTTCCTGTTTCAAATCCTCTCGTTCCTTCAAAAGTTGTTCCATCTGAGATTCGCATCTATCAAAGTTCTTAAGCAGTGAATGCTGTGAGAAACTCCTGACAAATTGTCCAAAAAGTCTCTTGCATGGGTATAACTTGTTTCACAAAATATTAATGTCTTAAAGGTCTTAAAGGCATATTACTCCAAAATTGTGACCAGGAACTCTTTTTGTCAATCATAATTGTAGAAAGTAGTGTCAATTTTGTAAGAATCATGTTCATGTCTTGTTAAACAGAAACTTAAAAAATTGGTGACATAATTTACTGGTTTCACTATCTATCAATTCTATCCCACCTATTTTTTCTTCAAGAATTGGTGTAGTTGTACCAACTGTGTAGGGTAAATGCGGTTACAAGTATTAGAAATTTTACACAGTACTTTTTTTATAACATGTCAATGGAATTTAAGTTCCATACCAAAGGGTTTCCGTGCAGTATGGAAAGTTTTTTATGTCGATTGTTCCTTCAGGCACCAACATATGGTTCTGCCGTTGGTGAGTGAAATAGATGAGATCTGCAAAATATGCAATGTAATAGGCAGCCTTGACAAAGGGAATTCTCTTAGTGAGGTATGTGACTTAATCTTTCTTCTCTGCTGCACTGGTTTGCGGTTAAAATGTGATTATATTAAAGTGGATATATCATTCAACAGATGATCTTTATGTTCTGGACATGACAAACGACAAATACAAAGCGGTTAGTTCTTTTTTTTTGTTTGTTTTTTAGCTAATCAGGGTGTTGATCGCATTTCATGGCTTTATACTCTTATGGCGTAAAAAAGTTTGTTTATTTATTGAGTACAGGTGTCAAGGCAACTTATTTATTGGCTATAGCCTTTCTGGAAATAATAAGATTTAGAAGCGATGGTGGCATCCTTAATTGTGGCCAGCATTAGGAAATGACTCCAGCATTTGGAAAAGATCAAGGGAGAAAAAAAGGCTGGCATTACTCCATGCGTTCTACGATTCAAAATTATAATATTTTTGATCAACTTTTGCTACTATTATGTATAGATGTTAACTAGTTGTTTTTAATTAAGTTTGTGAACTGTTAATGTGTTGTTGACTATGTAATTTTGGAATGGTGTATTGAATTTGAACAAGTCATTTAGGGATGTATAATATTCGTAGTAGCTATTTTCAATTTTTTTTGGAATGATGTTACATTAGCTAATAGAAATGTTGCTACATAAAAGCTAATGTAACAAAAAAATGTTGCACTAGGTCAAATAATGTTGCCAACAAAAGTGGCCCAAATAGTGGGGTCCACAGTGGACCACTGTGGGCCCCACTACGGGCCCTACCGTTTTTAAAAAAAATCTAGGTCTCTAAGGTAACATATATATTAAGTTGCCATAGACCTCACTTTTGTTGCTATAGCAAGCTAAGGTAACATAAAACTGCATGTTACCTTAGGGATAAAAAATGTTACCTTAGACACCTAAGGCAACATGCTGAGAGCTATCACCAGAAAAATGTTACCTTAGCTACTTTATGGGCCTAAGGTAACATATAATGTACCTGATGTAACATTTTTTGTGTGTTACCGTAGGCTGTTTATGGTGTAGTGATAGTAGAATAGATCATATCACAGCCACTGCAACACAAGAACCATCTAGTCAGAGGTTGGATGACTCAGGAACTGTGATTGATGATGTTGAAAGGTCTTCTGTGATGCCTGAAATTGCAAGTGAGAAACCCTATGATATGGGAGGAATGACTTTGATTGATTTTTCTGAAGATCAAACCAATAATGTCTTTCAGAGTCTATCCACCTTGAGGGTATGTCTTAGCAACCAACACTTAAAGACGGTGTCATATTAGCTATGGTGTCTAATGAAGTATTACTGAAGACATCAGAGTCTAGTATAAAACCTGAAAGTGGTATACTGGAGCCTGTAGTTTCTGGAAAGAAAGTAGATGTTTGTAAGGATTCAGAGACTATAGCAGCTCACTCCTTGGAGAAAACCTCAAGCCCCATGCCATATGAGGAACCCTCTCTCCATGAGAGTTCAGGTATAAAAACTTCTTCTAACCCCTATTTTTCTGTAGGTCATGAGAGCACTTATCCAAATTTGAGTGATACACTTGAAAAGATGGACATAGATCCACACATAGAGAGGCTGGCTCCTGACCAGGAAAAAGGAGAGGTAGAAAGAGTGTTGACTTTAGATAGTCAAAGTGAGAATGAGGGTATGGATGATCAACTCCATAGTGAGGGAGAGAAAATTAGGAAACCACCATCGTTTGATTTCTGGGATCAGGTTTTTCCTGAATCTTGGTCTGAAAATATTGGTATGGATGCTTGTACTTATTCTTTTATCAAGATGTATGAGAAGAATGACTTAGCACATCACAATGCAAAGCCAGAAGTTAAAGCTCAGAAACAGAAAGAAAGGCTTGCAGTGATCATTAACAGAAGAGGTGAAAGGCTAAGACAAACTTCTACTCAACCAGTACCAGAAGAAATTCCTAATGATCCTAGTATTCTTTTGTATGTACTTCCAATTTCATCTAGAATTGAAACATCAACAATATCTGATCAATCTAAGGAGGAGTCAGGATTTGTAGATGTCAGTACATAGAATACTGGTGAAGGACAGGATGATCATACTTCAGCTCCAGATAAGAGAGATGAAGCTGTTTGTACTTCTACTCAAATGTTATTACTTGAATATCATTCTAAACAGGCAACTTCTTCTACAAGGCTTGAAGATAAAGTTCTTTCTGCATCTGAATCTGAAGATACAACAAGCACTTCCAATATTGAAGTCAATTCTGCAATTCTTAAGGACATTCAGAAATCTCAAAGTGATATTCAATCGAGACTTCAAATTCTTGAAAATAACCAAGTCACTATTATGGAAAATCAAGCAGTTTTGATGAATCTCATTTGTTCTGTTACTGAATCTCTTGGAATTAATGTTGCTGATGTCAAAAGGGGGGAGATAAAGACAATTCAGAGACAACAACAACAACAACAGACTGGGGGAGATAAATAGACTGGGAGCAGAAACAAGGGTGACAGAGTTGGTAAATTTCATCATGGGAGTGGTAAAGGAAAAGAAGCATCAAATAGTTGAATTCTTTCTTCTAAGTACTAGATACATGTCTATATCTGAAGAAGGAGGTACTTAACTTAACTTCATGATCTTGAATTCATAAATTCTATTCTGGTTGTATTGTTATATGTTTTGACATCTACAACTTAGATTTATGCTTCAGATTCTAAAGCATAAATAGGGGGAGATTGTTAGGAATAATTCATAAGTTGTGATGTTAAGAATAGAATTTTGCTAATACTTCTTGTATATCCTGATCTTATAAAGGATTTAGCACTTTTTATAGGATATATGTGTTAAACAGTAATCTGTAGAATTTAGTCAGGAACAGTGCGTCAGAGACTACTTGTCAGGAACAGTGTATCGGGGACTACATGTCAGGAACAGAGGAGCAGATCCTGATACAATATGTCAGATCCTGATCAAATACTGATGGGATAATCAGATCCTGATGCAATGGGAAATCCTGATATCAGTCATGTTACTGATGATGTCAGTCGTGTTACTGATGATGTCATTATGGATGCTACAAAAACTGGCAAGTGCTATAAAACAGGATCTTTGTTTTGGAAAACAAGCAAGAAGATATCGTGAAGGAAACGAATTCTCTATTGATGGAAACTATCAACTGGACGCAAGAACATTGTCATAGATAGATTATAATTCTGTTATTAGTTGATAGGTAGCATTATAAATACTCTCTCTATATCATTGTAAACAGAGTTCGTACGTGAGTGAGCAAGTGAGTTCGTAAGGTTTGTATTCGAGAGTTCGAAACAAACAGAGAGAGAGATTTATATTGTCAGCAGTTGCTAAAGGTATTGTACACCTTTGGTAGAGTTTTTATTTGATTATTTTAATACAAACAAAGTTTGATTCATTTGTTTATTCTTGTTCATATAATCAAGCAAAAATCAGACACGATTATATAACTTGTATTCAACCCCCCCCCCTTCTACAAGTTATTCAAGTTAACAGCACTAACAATTACGGATTAGCACAAACAATTAGCAATTGAAATTACAAGAAGAGCAAATTGAAGCAACTTACAATTCTCCAAGAAAAATCATAAACAACACAACTCAAGCAATTAAGATAGAGTGAAGTAGATCTTAATTAAATTGAAATGGGTTTATTACAAGAGTTCCTTCCTTGAGCCAAATATATGAAGTTAGTTACTCATAATCAATGCTAGATTATGAGTAATAAATGCTTCTCTCTACTTCCCTAACCCTAATTGAATGTTGTTGAAGAGGTAAATATGAGATGAAGATAAGATGTGATGATATGGTTTCACTTTTATTCTATTAATACATCAACTAGACAAGAGGATAAGAGAGTAAATTTGCTCCAAAAAATTCGAGCAAGAGCTGAACGGCCTGTCGAACAGTCGTACATCAACCTGTACAAGAGACTGCTCCTTTAAAACCCCTCGAACGGCCTAGTGAACAATCGTTCAGCAGCCCGTACGAGACAAATTCTTCAAGATAGTGCATTAAACACTTCCCGGCATCGCGAGCTTGCATCTTCTAACTTCCCTTTTGAGTAATCTTTGCTTTCAAGCCCAAAATAAGCCATCTTTTCAACAATCAAGCATGAGGCACTGAAAGATGAATGACATAATTAATATCAATAAAACTACATTCGGAACTAACAAAAATGCAAGAGAGTGAAAGATAAAACGTGTATAAAATACATGTTATCATTATGCCAAAATCTTGACATAAGCCCTTAGCAGGCCTAATGAGCAGGAATAGCGGTCCACAACTTATAATTGGCCTAAAGATGAAGATAAGGTCACCAAAGCCCACCACCAGGAGCTAGTACAATATACTACCAACATAATATTCTTTACGGAGGCCTGCGACCCCTAGCCGTGGTCGAGTTCGCATATCTATCTATACTATACTATTAAGTATATTTGATTGGTAGTTTGGTACATTCTTTTTAGTACACTTAATAGAAATCGTTGGATTTTGAGATAGATTGATGAGAATCGTTAGATGTAATGCTAAAAGGTTATTCTTTTCATAATATACAAAATACTCTTATAGGTTCAAAGTTCGAATACCGTCAACAACATATTATTATTATTATTATTATTATTATTATTATTATTATTATTATTATTATTATTATTATTATTATTATTATTATTATTATTATTATTATTATTATTATTATTTAACATTTATATCATCTTATAAACTACTCTTAGAATTTCAAGGTTCAATTCCCCTCAATAACATATTTTAGTTAAAATCTTTACCATATTATTATTAAACATTTATATTATATTATAAACTACACCAAAAATTTTAAGATTCAATTCCGGTCAATAACATATTAGATTTAAAAAGTTATTTATCTATTTTCAATATACAATCAAAAAACTTTCATTTAGAATACTGTCAATACGTATTATTATATTTTATTATCTTTTATAATTTTTTTATAATTAAAAAGCATATGTTAAAATTATGAATAACAAGATAAAAATATTAAATATTAAGATTAAAAAAATTTAAAATCTTCCGTGCATCGCACAGATTAATTATAATATTATGTTGTTTGTTTGGTACACTTTTTTTTGGTACACTCAGTAACAACCGTTAGATTTTAATATAAATAAATGAGAACAGTTGGGTCTAATGCTAAAAGAAAATTCCTTTCCTAATATTTAAAATACTCTTACAATTTCCAAGTTCGAATCTCACCAACTTCATATCTCTATTAAACATATATTTTATTTTATAAACTACTCT
This sequence comes from Saposhnikovia divaricata, assembly GCA_036435485.1. NCBI lineage: Eukaryota > Viridiplantae > Streptophyta > Magnoliopsida > Apiales > Apiaceae > Saposhnikovia > Saposhnikovia divaricata. The sequence continues at coordinate 244,870,406 of CM071594.1, read as the reverse complement.
CACGAGTTTAAGATTCAATTCCCCTCAACAACATATTATTAATTAAAACACTATCATTAAAAATACTATCAAACAGGTATTATTACTGGGTGAAAAACCAAAATGCCCACCTTTTAATTCCAGCTGCCCAAAATACCCACGATTGAAAGTGTCCGCCCTTTTTACCCACGGACCACGCAATACACACATGCGTGGAGGGTATACGGATGTTAAAATTGCGTGGTCGGAGGCCACGCATCCCTACAATGCGCACACTTTGTAATGTTGACAAATTCATTCGTGAACAGTAACACCATATACGCATGTTTGGAATGCGTGTTTGAAGATGCGCAAGACCAACATGCGTATATGTTATCATTGTTCATCGTCGTCTACCGCCTTCGCCGGACGTTTTTTGCTCATTTTTTTAACCACTTAGTTCACTGTCAACAAGCATCAAGCAATTGCATACTATACACCAAACTTATCGTCTCTTCATGCTCTACAAACTTATCGTCTCTTCATGCTCTACAACCCTATGTCACTCATTTTCAATTTCTTTTGCCGAATTAAAAATCCCCAAAACTAGGCCTTTTTCCGATTTGCTTTTCCGATCTACTAATACACGCCCCTTCGGGGCCAAACTACAACAAACGACCGGGGGAAAAGGGAGATAAATGTCTGGGGATCATTTTGATGTCCTGGAAAGGGTTGGAGTTTGCCGGAAATTGGAGAACAAAAGGAGGCGATCGCAATGGCGATTTCTTTATCATCCGAGCGCCGGAGCAGAAAACAAAATAATGACGTCATATGACGTCAATACGCATTACACAAATGCGTATCTTAGTATACGCATTACCCTAATGCGTATCATAGTATACGCAATAACAGCATGCGTACTCCGTGGGTAGAAAAGGCGGACGGATTTGGATATAGGCATTTCGGGCAACTTCCATTCAAATGTGGTGTATTTTGGGCATTCTTTCTATAATATTTTATTATTTTCTATAATTTATTTTCATACTAATTAAAAAATATATATATGAAAAAATAGATAATAAAACAAAAAAATATTTAAAAAAACATCTGTGCATCACACGAGTAATAAGCTATATAGTAAACAATTACACAAAATCTGGAAAACAGTTACAATATAGAAACTTTTGTATAAAAATTGAAAAAAGGTCTGCATGATTAGATAAATTTCACTTTTTCTATTAAATAAAAGTTAAAAAAAAAAAATTTAGGTAATATTTATATATATATATATATATATATATACGTATGTATTATAAAGTAACAATTCAAAATAAATAATTACGATAATATTTATATACATGAGATTTATAAAGTTAAAAAATTATTTTAATAATAAAAATATATATACAACTTAAAACTTTAACAATAAAATATAATTAAAAAGTTTACAAGCAACCGTGCATCGCACGGGTTAAAGGCTAGTGATTCCTAGTAAGGGGTCACAGTTCTACTTCTCTACAAGGTCCAGTGTGGCCTAGGATATTCTTATTATGAAGGCTCATGACTAAGCCTAGTGAGGTCGCATGAGTAGAGATAACTCCATGACTGGGATCACCTCGCATAATTAAGCCCTGGGATCACCTCGCATAATTAAGCCCAGTGAGGTCGCATGCGATGCCCATGTAGCTTCTCCATTAGTCTCGCAAGAGAGGCCTCGTGATTCTAGCATCATGTTAGCCATAGGTAACCTTTATTGGGCCATGGGTCATGAGCAAAATTCATGGACAAATTATATTAGCCCGTAGACGTCTAGTGGATTTGGGCCGAGATGGACCTTCATAAACCCTAGCCCGTCTGAGTAACTTCTTCTCCAAGAACTACGTGTGGCTTGATTCCCTATAATTGGGGTACGTATGTCTCTTGTTAGGATGGAAAAACAGTTCACCCTGAAATATCAACGAACAAGATCAGCCATAAACATTCACAAATCTCCTCCGTATTCTTCGTGTTCTAAGCAAAATATCCGTATTTTGCTCCGTGATTCCAGCAACCTCCATAATTACTGTTATACCAATTTCTCCCTATAGCATTTGGTGCTAGAAGGAGGGGCATCAGTCATTAATTTGGAAGAAAGATGACTAAGTCGAACAAGAAGAAGAACGGTGGTAAAAACGGGGAGACCCCGAGGTCGCATAAAGTATTGGAGGATGACCCCCTCTGAGCGATCCCCCAAAGAGCGATCCCCCTAGGCGCGAGCCCGAAGCTAGGTTCGAGAATATGGAGACACCTGTCAACAATCAGGTGGTAGTGAATCAGGAGATGATGGCCTTCCTTAGGGGTATTGGCGAGCAAGTGATAGATGTTCAGGAGAGGATGGCTAAGGTTGAGAAGCAATACAGCTCTAGGGGGCCCCCGAACTTATCAGGAGGATGAAAGTAAGGGCCCCACTAAGAAACTCCTCGATGACTTTGACGATGTTGTCACTGATCAGACGAATCCTGAATGGAAGGAGGAAGAGGATACCCGAGAGAAGAAAGAGGGGTCGCACCACGAGGCCGCCTCATCTGAAGGAAGGTCAGTTAGTGTCTTTGACCAACTTGGAAAGAAATTGACTGAACATGATCTTTACCTCAAGCTAGAGAAAATTACTACTGTTAAGAGGGATGGGCGATCCTAGGACAAAAGCAAGGGTTCCCAACGACCCCCATCTCCTCGTCGAGATCGCGAGCGATCCTATTATCGCAATGACAGACCCCCATCTCCTAATCGAGATCGTGAGTGGTCCTATCATCACGATGACAGACCCCCATCTCAATGTCGAGACCGTGAACGATTTCATCGTCGCGATGACAGACCCCCGTATCCTCATCGAGATCGTGAGCGGTCCTATCATCAACACGGACATGAGTCAAAGGATCGTAAGAATAGGGATCGTAAGAATGAGCAGGAAGAGTCTAGTGCCCCAAAGAAGACTCAATCTCATCATGGTAGTACTGGAAAGAAGAAAGTTGAGGATAAGGAGGTCAAGGTGGGAGACTATAAGCTCGAGGAGTTGAAGAAGACCTTAGATGCAATGAATACTGAGAAGGGGTCTTCAGTACTATGGGCTCATCCTCGCCCTTCATCCATGAGATTAGGACTGCTCCACTCCCCACTGTGTTTAGAGGCAGCAACTCAGATATGACCTATAACGGGGACACTGATCCAGCAGAGTTTGTTATTAGATTCAATGATGAGTTGGATGTTTACCATGTCTCACAGATGGCTAGGTGTAGGTTGTTCGCGGCCTCGTTAAGGGGAAGTGCCCAATAGTGGTTCTCAAAGCTCGGAGCTTTCGTCACCATAGACTCTTGGGAGCAGCTTGTGGACATCTTTATTAAGCAGTTTCAGTCCTCAATGCTCTACGCACCTCCTGTGTCCACACTAGCCAACATAAAGCAGAAGGAAGGAGAGACCCTTCAAGACTATTTATGAAGCAACAAATTTATTAACAATCTGAACTTAGTAAAGAAACCAACTACTAACATAATTAATAAGTAAATGGGATGAAATGCAATTGACTTTAAAACAAACTAATGCTACGTGTTAGTCACAGAGGCATGCCTATATACATCTAATAACAAGCCTAATTGTCTGTAATGCTTTGTATTACCTACATGACCTCTTAACTGAGGGAACCTCTAGTTGTAGAGTTTCTACTTGTTGTAGTACTTATAATAGGCATCAAATCCTACCTGTGTAACTGTAATTAAAGTCAGAGAATAATGCTTGAAAGAAGTTCCAAGGATCATGCCTCAAGCTTGAAGACCAAGACTGTCAAAATAAACACAGTTGGAATTTGGAGAATGAAGATTTGCCTAAGTACCAATTCGAGAAGTATGTTTGTTATATTCGAGAAGTCTAACATTCAAGAAATCAGGGATTTGATATCTCAAAAGACACCATTCGATATCTCAGAGATTCGACATGTCTAATACTCTATTCGAGAACTCAAGAAGTCAACAAGTCAAAGCTACATTCGATATCTCAAGGACTAAAGAAGCTATTCGATATCTCAGGGATTCGATAAGTAAAATGCTCTATTCGATATCTCAAGGATTCCTGGAAAAAAGACTTATTCGAGAAGTGATTCGATATGTCAACTTTACAGTATTCGAGAACTCAAAGTTATCGATCAAGTCAATTCTAGTTCTCGAATCAAACATGTAAGAACCCCAAATTTTGGATATAATTAAAACTTTTTATTATGTACTGAGGTAATGGTGAATAGTGATTACGACTACGATGTAACGATTGAGATAATGAATGAAAGGAATAGAATTGGATTCAAATGTTTTTATGTCTTGAAGAATACTATTGGTTGACACTTTAGGTAAGAATTATCTATCTCCTAGGGAATTGAGATTTGATAATTCTAAAGGAGAAGATTATTCTTATGTCATCCAAATCGATATCTGTTATTGGTCCAGTGGGTCCGTAAAATGGTTAAGGAACGATCGAAAAGAGATCAGGGACAATTGTACAACCCTAAGAGGATAAGTAAAGAAAAATGGATGAATAGTAATTTTGGTGGACATAGGAATATTATTAGACGACGCGATATATAAGTATCCGGAACGAAATTCTGAGTTCGTATTATTGATCCAGGGGGAAAAAGAGTGTATGTAAAAGCTGTCGGATTCTGAAAAATAGCACTTTTATTTTCTCCGAGAATTCCCTGGACACTGAAAGACTTAAAGAATTATTGAAGGGATTTAAGGAATATGGATTCGAGAATTATTATGAATGATGGAGAATATTATTATAAATGTTAAGACGGTTTTCGGTAAAACCCTAACTAAAAACGATTGAGATATTCGTTCGAACGATCAATGAATTGAGCAATAACCGGACAAAGAAACAAGCAGAGAGCCAAGAGACAAGCATGTGCAAGTGGATAGGATCAAGTAACTAAGTTGGTTACCAAAGCAACTTGGACAATTAGAAAGCAAACTAAGTACTTAGCTTAATCTTATCATCAAACCACAAAAACATGACATTTGTCCACTTGAATTACATCATGCATGATCAAATCACTTTATTAAAGTAACTTTATCTAGATATTATCCAAGACTACACAATAATGCAAGGATGAGATCAAAAGCAAGCCAAACAACTCCATTTCTCTCTTTTTCTCTAAACTGCCCAGCAGAAACAAAAGCTAAATAAAAATTCATATCTCCCAATCTAGAGAGTCTAAAATCACCAAATTTTAACCAAAGCCTCTCCACTCCATGGGCAAGGTTTTTTCAAAATTTCATTGCAATCCAAGTAGTATAGCCTAGTCAAATCCATGCTCAAAGTTGGGAAACTAAATCTGACCAGTTTCTGTCCAGTAGGAAAAACGGGTTCAAAACCATAGCTTCCAAGCTTCAAATTTCATGATCTATAGCTCAAAACAAAGCTTATGAAGAACCCAAGATGTGGTAAAAATTTGAGAGCTAAACTCTTGTTTTTCGATTTTTTATGATTTTTACAAGTTGAGTGATGAATAGTGTTCATCAAGAACTAATCTTGTTTTCTTTGATTCCTATGGTTGATTTAGCTAGCTTAAGGCCACTCAAGGATCATACAAAGCTTAGTGAGGCTAGAACATACTCCAAGGAAGGTAGACCTCTTGAAACCCTAGCATTTGATTTGAGATTTATATATGTTTTTGATGGTTTTAGCTTTGTATGATTATAGTGGTAATTATAAGCATGATTATGTAGTTAGTTATGTGATTTAAGAAGCATGATGATTTTGAGGTTAAGATCAGTGGTTCTAGGGTTTGTAGAGATAAGAATCATGTTTAGGAATTGTGTTGATGCCCGGTGTGGCTTGGTTGTGTTGTTACGATTTTTAGAACGTCCGATTTATAGCCGTCGTAATGCCGAATTTTTGTTAACACTTAAAAACCAAGCATGGCAGTTAATATAAGTTCCTGACCTTGGTAATATTGTGACTGGTCCTTGTATATCTCGAGTCATAGATCGTTTTGGCGTGAGAATCGAAACATTCCGACTTACGGTTTAGGAGTTATGGTCAAATTACTAAAATTGGTTCGGAACCATAAGTAAAAGTTCGTAACTTCAATTGAACCCTCGTAAAGCATGTTACTCAGTGGGGAATCTTGGTAAATAAATACTAGAGGTCATAAGGAAGGTATGAAATAAAACCACATGTCAAACAGATCGTTTTCCGATTTTATAAAAATGATGGAATCGAAGTTAAACGCGAACGAACCCCTAAAAACCCGCTTGATTATGACTTCGGTAAAACACTTAGAAAACGGGCGATAAAACTCGGAGTATAATATTGATGCATAACGATCGACTTTAGAACTTGTATGATTTAGGTATGTCCCAAGTGTAAGTACAGTGACATGTCGTATTAACGAACGAATGTCGGGTCGGATCGATGATAAAAGGAATCCACTAAAAGAAGTATAACGAGATAACTCGAGAACGTGTTTCGATTTAAGTATAACTTAACTTTTGAGATGTTAAGTGATTAATCCCGAATGCCTTGGCTATTTATAGATCACCAAGCTGACCCGGGACCCGCTACCACTACCCCTTACCGTACTCGACTACCAGGCAAGTTTCAATTCCCTTCTTTTAGGCTGTTGTTGTGATTGAATATATATATATATATATATATATATATATATATATATATATATATATATATATATATATATATATATATATATATATATATATATGTGTGTGTGTGTGTGTGTGTGTGTGTGTGTGTGTGTGTGTGTGTGTTTTCTGTTATACATATGCCATAGCATGCATGCCTACTTTCAAGTTATATCTTTATGCTTGTTCCCTGATTGTTTATTGGCTTATAAATTATATAGCTAACGTATCAATTATAAGCCGGTTATTGTAAGACCCTCATAGAAGGGCGTATACATCTTATTCATCAAATATAGACCGGGAGTCAATATTTCTTGATATATCGAGATTACCTCGGAGGAAAATATTTAAGTAATATTTTCCATTATTTGGGCGACGAATATTATTTGAATATTCGTTCGAGATTATTTATTTAACGATCCTTACTTCAAATAATTATTTGAACGTAACTATTCAACGAATAATATTTTTTAATATTCATTCAGAGTCGAATTATTTATCGATTATTATTTCGAATATTTTTCTAAAGATGAGACTACTAAATGAATATTATTTGGATATTCATTTAGAATATTATTTTATTAAATAAATATTACTTTTGAATATTCATTTAGGATATTAATTACTTGATGAATATTATTTTAATATTCATCTGAAGATTGATTTATTTATAGAATATTATCTCGAATATTCCTTTAAGGCTTGGATTACTAAATGAATATTACTTGATATTCATTTAGAATATTATTCATTAAATGAATATTACTTTTTGAATATTCATTTAAATTCCTAATTAATTATGAATATTATCTTAAATATTCATTTCAGGTCTTATTAATTAATGAATATTATTTTGAATATTCATTTAAATATTTATTTATTCAATAAATATTCTCCTGATATTTCTTCAAGGATTATTTTGAGAAATACTCTGATTAAATGTAAGAACCCCAAATTTTGGATATAATTAAAACTTTTTATTAAGTACTGATAAAATGAGGAATAATGATTCCGACAACAAGGTCACCAGCTCTAATGAATGAAGGGAATGGATATGGATTCAAATACTTATATGTCATGAAGAATGCTAAAGGGTGACAACATAGGTAAGAATAATCTATCTCCTAAGAGAATAACATATGGCAATTCCAAGCAGGAGAATATTCTCATGTCATCCAGATAGATAGCGATTAATTCAGTGGTTCCGTAAAAAGGTTAAGGAACGATCGAAAGAGAATACGGACAATTGTACAACCCTAGATGAATAAGTAAAGAATAAGGATGAATAGTGATTTTGGTGTAATTGAGAATATTATTAGACGACGCTATATAGAAGTATTCGTAACGAATTTCCGAGTTCGTATTAGTGATCCAGGGGAAAAATAAGTGTATGTAAAAGCTGTCGGATTCTGAAAAACCGCACTTTTATTTTCTCCGAGAGTTCCCTGGACACTGATAGCCTTAAGTATTTAACGAATGGATTTAAGGAATATAAATTGGAAAGTTAGAATGAAAGATGGAGAATGATAGTATTAATATTAAGAGGATTCCCGGTAAACCCTAATTAGAAATCCGTGAAATATTCCTACGAACGATCAATCGAAACGGGCAATAACCGGACACAGAATCAAGCAGAGGAAGCAAGATACATGCATCTACAAATGATAAATATCTAGTAACTAGTATGGTTAGAGATTAACTAATACTTAGCAAATCAAACTACTAGTTGCATGTAAACCATCAAAATCTTAACACATGTCCCTCCATTTTCATCATTCATTACATCACTACTTTAATAAAGTAGCTTTACACAATATCTTCCACTACACACTTGAATTATTGGATGAAAAGTAGCAAGGTAAAATACACCACAAAACCAACCAAGGCAAAGAAACTCTCCATTTTCTCTTTCCTCTCAAACTGATCAGCTAGAGCAACCATCAAAGAAAAAATCATAACTCCATTTCCAACCATGATAAAATCACCAATATTTGACCATAGCTTCTCCACTCCATGTATAACATTCGTACAAAATTTCATAATTTTTGAAGGTCGTTTGAATGGGTAAATAAATTCAAGAAGATCACCCTGTTTTTCCTCTCAAAAACAGGGCATTCGAATTTTGCATAAATTCAAGGATCAAAATCAAGCTTCCACCCCTTATTTGATCTTCCAAATTTTATGGTGAGTCCTATATTTCATAAAACTAATCTCCATGAAATCTTAGCTTCAAATTCCTTTGTTAACATTTTCAAATAAATCAACAAAGATGAGCATGAATAGTGTTCTTCAAGATTTAACTTTGTTTTCTTTGATTCTTATGGTTGATCTAGCTACTCTAAGGCCACACAAGGGTAGATCAAGGCTTAGTAGGGCTTTAGAACACTCCAAGGAAGGTAATCATCACTTGAAACCCTAGGTCTTACTTTGAGATTTTGCATGCTTTGGATGGATTTAGTATAAGTGATGTTATTAGCATGATTAGTTAAGTGGTTTAGTTAATTTAAGAAGCATGATGATTTTAGTGCTAAGATCAGTAGCTTCTGGACTTGTTGAGATGAAGATCATGTGTCTAAGTTGGATTTGTGCCCGGTGTGGCTTGGTATTGTTGTTATGATTTTTGGAATGTTCGATTTATAGCCGTCGTAATGCCAAAATTTCGTTAACCTTAAGAAAACGATTTTGACAGAACATGTAACTCCCTGTTTGGCTCCGTTTTCTGCCATGATAGGATAGATCATGTTATAAGCTTCGTTTTGATATAAAGATCGTGTGAAACGGACTTACGGTTTAGGAGTTACGGTCGGTTTACTAAAAGTAGTTCGAAACCGTAACCGAGAATTCGTAATTAAAAATGAACCCTCGTAAAATACGTAAGTCAGTGGCGAATCTTGGTAATTAAATACTAGAGGTAAAAAGGGAGGTGTGAGAGAAAACCTCATGTGAATCGGATCATTTTTCGATTTTATAAAAATGTTCGAATCTAGGTTAAACGCGAACGAACCCCTTAAAAGTATAACTTTGGTTATAACGTAGAAAACGAGCGATAAAACTCGAGATATAATCTTGGTTCGTAATCGATCAAATTTAGAACTTATACGACTTAAGTATACACTAAGTGTGAGTACGATAACATGTCTTAATGACGAACAAATGTCAAATCGTATCGGTAATAAAAAGAGTTACACTAAAAAGGGGTATAACGAGATAATTCGAAAACATGTTTCGACTTAAGTTAATACTTAACCTTTTGAAAAATGTTAAGTGATTAATCTCGAATTTCTTGACTATTATAGATCGCCGAGCTGACTCGGGACAACCTACCACTACCCCCACCCGTGCTCAATTACCAGGCAAGTGTTCAAACCTTTGAACCTGTTGTTGTGATAATATATGTATATGATTTCTGTTTTACATATGCCATCGCATGCATGCCTGTTTCCAATTATATTGTGACTCTGGTTTTTTTGTGATACTTGTTCCCTGAATTGATATTGGCTTATAGACTAGATACGATTTATCAGTAATAAGCCGGATTGTTTTGGTAAGACCCTTAGCGAAGGGCATATGATATTCATTCTAAATATAGACCGGGAGTCGGTATTTTGAGTTATAGATAGTCATGGAAACCCGGAGGGATTCCAACGACAGATTATTATTTATCTGAGGAAGGTTATTGTTAAACGTTATTATCTTCCATAAAGTATCAATTACTTGGAAATATTTCGAGGAATGTTATTCGAGTATTATCTTAGTCGAGAGATAATAAATGAATGTTAATTTTGAATATTCATTTAGAGTTGATATTTAATGAATATTGTTTTGATATTCTTTAGAATGTTATTTATTAAATGAATATTACTTTCGAATATTCATTTAAGGTTTTATGTACTTAATGAATATTATTTTAAAATATTCATTGGAAGTTCTATTTAGTTAAGGAATATTATTTCGATTATTCCTTTAAAGTTTTGATTACTAAATGAATATTATTTGGATATTCATTTAGAAGATTATTTATTAAATGAATGCTATTTGGATTTTCATTTAAAAGAGTAAATATTAAATGAACATTATTTTCAAATATTCATTTAAGGTTCGACTTATTTGTTGAATACTATTTTAAATATTTATTGGAGTTTAATTATTTAATGAATATTATTTCGAATATTCATTTAAGGAGGGATTTATTTATTAAATAATTCCATATATTCATTCGAGGATTACTTACGAGCAATATTATGAGTTAATAATATTCCATAATTATTATTGAGTAAATAAATATTCTTGGAATATTTATTTAATTCTTTTAAAATTCTTTTTAAAACAAATTATATTATTCGGAGATTACCTTTCACCTCCAGATATTATGTAAAATATTTCGGAGTCTTTTTACGACTATTTTATCAAGGAAAGGTTCCCAACTCTTTCTTTTTCATTTAAATCTATCTTAAAAGGATTTAAATGCTCGCTCAAACTTCCATATTATAGGGGAACCTACTTGAGCAATGTTATTTATCTTGTTGACTTCCCGGTCATAGTTTATCCTCTTCACTCGCAACTTGGTTGCTATGGACTCATTAAGTCTGTGATTACCTTCTCATCTTTCGAGGGGTAAGATTGTTGGAACAAGTTGATGTTCGTTACCAAGCAATAGCTTGGAAGTTATTGGTGAATTTTCCTTTCCAACTAGATACGACTACTTTGTAGAGTCTTATCAACAAGTATTATACTTGGGGAAAGGGGGACGAACGTTACATTCAGAATCATGAATTCTATTGGAACTAGGAGTCGTGTAAGAGGCCGAGTAGCGCCGGTCCATCCCCTTTGGCCCAACCGTTGGCCTGGGAGAGCTAGTAAGGCGGTAGACAAGTAAAGCCGTCAGTTCTTCCTTCTACCGGTAGTAAATCTAATTTGAGCTGTACGATCTTGACTGATCATCAAGATTGGAACAGCGGGCGCGGTGAATACTCCATCATTGGTTCATCATCCAAACTTATTTATTTCCTGCAACATGATTACTGTTGGCAGAGCTGGAAAAGTGTTCGTAACTGGAATTGCAATATTTTCCTTGCAAGTTCCTCTTTATAATATCTTGCTTATTTTCGACATAGCAGATATTCCCTCATATATTTACATTTTGAGTTACCTTGTAACTTCATCGTTCATATTATACTGGCATCATTTCCGTAAATGCATGGCATATGGTTTGAAAGATACTTTTGAACTGTTATATATTATCGTTCAGTTAAATATTATTGTTGGTGGGCTATTGCTCACCCTTGCTTTATTATTATATCACAACAACAGCTAGACCAGATGACTCGCACAAGGCGCACTCGATGCTGGCGAGGACGATGAGACTACCAGAGCCGAAGAGAAAGCTATTGGTAGGATAGATTTATTCTTTCAGTACCAAGTATATGGTCTAGTATGACTCATGTGAATGGATGGCAAAGAGTATGTATTTATATTAAAATTCTTTTGGGTTGTAAGAACTCATAATGTGTTTAATAAAATTTGGTTGTTACTCTGATTTCATCTCTGGGACTATAACGGGTGTGTTTTATGTTATTGTTTTGGGTCACAAGGTTGTAATTTAATATTTATGTTAAACTGTGGATGGGAATTGAGACGGTAACGACCAGATCCCTGACCCCGGATCTAGGGGTGTTACATTAAAGATATTCTTTCATATTCCTAAATATTCTTTAAATATTTTTAAGTCAATAAATATTCTCTGAATATTTATTCCATACGTAGAATAACCTCAATAAGGTTTATCTTCTTCGATTATTACGAAAAATATTTCGGAGTCATATTATTATTAATATTATATCAAGAAAGGTTCTCAGACATCATTCTTCTTTGAGTCTATCTCCCTAACAATAAGGGAACCTTACTTGGAAAATGATATTTATCTTGTCGACTTCCCGGTCATAAAGTATTCTCTTCACTCGCAACTCGGGTGCTATTGACTTATTAAGTCGTTGTTTACCTTCTCATCTTTCGAGGGGTAAGACTGTTGGAACAAGTTGATATTCGTTACCAAGCAATAGCTTGGAAGTGATTGGTGAATTTTCCTTTCCAACTAGATACGACTACTTTGTAGAGTCGTATCAACAAGTATTATACTTGGGGAAAGGGGGACGAACGTTACATTCAGAATCATGAATTCTATTTGAACTAGGAGTCGTGTAAGAGGCCGAGTAGCGCCGGTCCATCCCCTTTGGCCCAACCGTTGGTCGGGGAGAGCTAGTAAGGCGGTAGACAAGTAAAGCCGTCAGTTCTTCCTTCTACCGGTAGTAAATCTAATTTGAGCTGTACGATCTCGACTGATCATCAAGATTGGAACAGCGGGCGCGGTGAATACTCCATCATTGGTTCATCATCCAAACTTATTTATTTCCTGCAACATGATCACTGTTGGCAGAGCTGGAAAAGTGTTCATAACTGGAATTGCAATCTTTTCATGCAAGTTCCTCTTTTAATGACAATGAGAATATCTCGCTTACTTTTGATGTAGCAGATATTTCTACAAACAAATACTTTGAGTTACCTAGTAACTTCATCCTTTATATTATACTTGCAATAACTTCATCAATGCATGGCATATGATTTCAAAGGATATTTTGAACTACTGTATATATGTATCACTGTTCAGTTATATTATTGTTGGTGGGCTTTCGCTCACCCTTGCTTTGTTCATATTATGTCACAACAACAGCTAGGACAGATGGCTCGCGTCACCGGACTCCCCGCTGAGATGCTAGTCGCCATTGCTGAGGTAGCATAGTTAGACAGCTTTTGTTTCCTGTTTAACTATATGTATAATTAATGTAATCAACGGCAAAACTTTTAAACTTATGATGTTATCCTTTTGGGATTGTAATAACTTTCATTCGTAAACCCCTTTTATGTAAGACTTATTTCAATTTCATCTCCGGGACTATAACTGTGTGTGTGTGAGTGGATATTCTTTTGGGGTCATAGCATGCTACTTATTGATTTTGGACTCAAGTCAAGTATTGTGTATAAGTTATGAGACAGTAACGACCCGATCTCGGACCCCTAATCTGGGGGTGTTACAGAAGTGGTATCAGAGCGTACGTTATAAACCCCAGAGATGAGGCGACGTTAAAACAATAAATTCACTAAGATAATAAAAACTCTTGCCAAGTTCATAGTCGGACTACTTAATGTAGTAATGACCTATAAAACCCTTATGGGAACTCTTAAGTATCATGATAGTAACTTAGCTCGATATCGTATCGACGAGTAAGGCGTCAGACCTTGAGGCATACGAGCAGCAGCGCGATAATGCTTTATATGCTGAAGATCAGCGGGTAAATTCAATAGAGTACCCTACTGAAGACCCGGAAGAGGTTCCAGCAGATAAGGAAAATCCTGTTAGGATAAGGAGCTTACCCTTGAAGAATGAGGGCCGCAGCCAGAAAGACTGTGATGATTAAAGTATAGTGCTCAGAAAAGGGAGCATAAAGAACTGAGTTATTAGCAAGAGAACTGAAGATTCATGTTGGATTCGTAGCCGGACTACTGGAGGTAGTACCATCAAGTAAGACGGATTGAAAGGATCACTTGAGATCTTATACGGGAATAGACGAGAATCCCTAGAGACTTCCATATTAACGAAGAAAGAGCTAGAGGGATGTATGATTATCAAAGACATCGATTTAGGGCGAGGAGCAGAGTCCCTAGGAATAGTTGAGAAGGAGGCAGTAAGTGCCATATCATTTGATAAATGAATTAGTATGAATATGGTCAGTAATAATTCGCCATGAGAAGGCAGGTGTCATAGGTTGTAAATTATGGAACAAAATTGAGGTTAATGAGGTGGTTTTATTAAGGGGAAATGTTCATTTTATGAATGAATCAGTTGAAAGTAAAGACATTGGGGAGTGATAGCATGATTGGATAAAGTTATATAAGGAAGTAGCAGGCAATGCAATGATCTCAGAACCTACCGAAAGATAAGACCAGTGAGTCAAGATGAACTCGTAATGAGACTACTATCAGAGACTGAGTATAGAGTTAATTTAACTCAGTGAAATGATGAACCAAAAACGTTAGATGCATGTGATTCAGAAGAATATTAAATTCTTTATTTTCTTTGAATGGATTATTGTAGTTACCTTAAGTTTACTCCGATGCAGAATTATAATGGATCAAGTAATACAATCACCAGTTGAAGAGAGAAAAAAAAATGTGAGAAAATCTTCCTGGAGCTAAAAAAATGAAATTGGTAATGACCAAGAGTTGCATTGCTTAATGGAAAAAGGGAGACTTTGTGCTTCCAACGACGCTTCGCATAAAAGATTAGGATGTGTGCTTGCGCAGCACGACAAAGTACTTGCGGATGCATTCGGACAGCACGGTTCACCAGGTTCAGATGGCCTTAGTAGTGCCAATTTTTGTGGAACAACCAACTCCGACGGTAATGTTCCTTCTGAGACTAGTGGTTAGGTACACTGACATTTGGTAATATTGAATGTCAGGACGTATAGGTATCAGGATATTGTGTCAGGTTTCAGTTTGAAACTGTTGATTCCCTTCTAAGGGATGTATATAATTGGTTCCTCTCCATTGGTTAAACTTCCAATCTAATGACGATTATTTCGTAAATTATGACTGCTTATGGTTCTACCTGCTTGGAGGTTCATAGAACCATTCTTCAGGTTTCAAAACTGGTCTACTTAATGTTACCAGTAGGTGGATAGATTGACCAAAATATCCCTGATTCTGGAAAGAAATCCGGAGAATTTTGGCAAACCTTGTCTTTCTGATTATCAAAGAACGTCATGGAAGAAAGTATAAACTGGGGCGAACCCCGTGAATTGGGTAAAGTAACCGCTATATGGGTTGGTGGACAGACCCTTGTTATCGCAATTGATTGTAGAAATACAATGATGAAGTGAGATTGGATGAAAACAGGAAATGTAAGTAAGAAACCAGCCGGACTGAGAAACTCCGGGATTGACTTAAGTGAAAAGGCTGTTATGCCAGGAATGGTAAGCCTGCGTGGCACGTGGGAGTGATAAGAATAGTTGAAAAGATAAAAATAGAGGAAAGGTGACCGGAGACGGCGCTGAGTAGCCGATTAAGACTTATATGAAGTAAAGTTTTGGAAAGGTAGAAAGGTATCAAAGAAGAAGGCACTATGCCAGCAATTGCTAGAAAAGTAATGCTATTAGCCAACCCCTAAAATCATATATTTTTATTTTAGTGTGGCCAGTTGAGGCCAAGTCACAAAGGACTATCAAGTGACTAGACCAGCAATGAAAGGACAAAGCAGGGTTGCTTCTAAGTAAGCACCGACTGCAAGGGCTTCTGATATGACGGAAATATTAATGAGATTGTAGGAATCTTCTACTGAACCCTTTGCAACCCATGTTTGGATTGGGAATTTACTAGACTTTTGGAATGGGGTCACCCGTACTAAAGTGATTCATGTGTATATGATCGTCCAAGATTACGGAAAAAAAATCGAAGTACAATGACTTGAGATGTATGATGTTAGGGTATCATGAATACCATGAATATATTATGACTAAGGAAAGTAAACAACGAAGGTTTATGAAGAGAGTATAGAAATGGTCAGAGATGGATCAGTATGCTGTAGAAATTTTGTCTAAGGCAATTACCTTTGAGAAGAACGATAAGTACTAAGAGATTCACGTTGAACTCGACTCGACCAATATCTTCCAGAACATCCTTGCTACCAGTACCAAGTTCTGTAAGAGAGCAGATAGACATACGTTGTCTTTTGGAAGGTCAAATAGGCTGACAACTATCTGAAAGAAGAGGTTAGCATTAAGCCACCGATCGATTATCAAATGAGAATGATTGAGAAGAGACCCTTATTAAGGATACATGATTTGATTGCCAAGTACAGGACGCAAGAATTCCTTGGCAGTTGAATTAAGGATAGAATATCCATAAATTAAGACAAACCCTGGGGAATGCACAAGGGATGGCATTAACCCTAATAACGACATTATGAATTCAGATGATATGAGTTGGACTTGCTAAGGCAACAATGACATGTAAGGATTATTAAAAAGAGTCCTGGAAAGAACATAGATAGAATTATTAGAGTATTGATCAATGACGTTTTGATATACCCTGTACCCAGAAAATACAGGGGGAATGATGAGGATGACCTAAGAAACCTTACAAGGAAAAAGGTAATATTCCGAACTTCAAAATGGAAGTTTGGTAAGGAATGTATGACATAGTAACAATAATGCCAGATGAGGCATGTATGAAACCCTGAGGAAGTATGGATTGAACCTATAAAGGTTGAGATTATCCTAATATAAGGAAAGAACTAAGAAAAGAAGTATCCTAAGTAGGATTGGGAATAAACGTGATAAAGTTCCCACGGGAAGGTGGAAGCAATGACTTATGGAAAAAGACTGATAGATATGTTTTTCTCCTTCAGCAGAGCTTAAGGAAGGATGCTTTCACCCAACAGTGATGGGAGTGAGGTAGAAAGATTTGAGTTGGAATGTATCCAGATAACATGGATTACAAGAAATCATTATTATCAAGAAAGGCCAATGAGGCGGCCGACAGTCTAAGTATAGAGGAATAAGTACAATGTTCATACCGAAGAAACAGAATGATATTTGGAAGGACCTTGAAGGTCATATCGGAGTGGAGGAATTTACATTCCTTCTGATGACTGTGCAAGAATTGACGGTAATAATAGTTTAAGTAAAGATTCGATTCCCGATATTGTCTTAAGCAAACTACACACCTTAGGTCCCATTTTGAGGAAAACCAGGACCATGATACAAAATTGACGAAGTAAACCGTTAAGTTTCCAGTCTTTTATGGAAGCTGCATGAGTGATAGTTTCATCAACCTGACATAGCTGCGATGCTTGAAACTCTTATGCAATTTTATCTACTTCATGTAATATCTACATCAAGTTCAGGAAGTGTTCTTTATGGATAAGGAATAGTGATTACTTTGTCTCCCTAAAGGATTAAAACCCGTATGATTTATAGCCGTCGTAATGCCGAATTTTTGTTAACACTTAAAAACCAAGCATGGCAGTTAATATAATTTCCTGACCTTGGTAATATTGTGACTGGTCCTTGTATATCTCGAGTCATAGATCGTTTTGGCGTGAGAATCGAAACATTCCGACTTACGGTTTAGGAGTTATGGTCAAATTACTAAAATTGGTTCGGAACCGTAAGTAAAAGTTCGTAACTTCAATTGAACCCTCGTAAAGCATGTTACTCAGTGGCGAATCTTGGTAAATAAATACTAGAGGTCATAAGAAAGGTATGAAATAAAACCACATGTCAAACAGATCATTTTCCGATTTTATAAAAATGTTGGAATCGAAGTTAAACGCGAACGAACCCCTAAAAACCCGCTTGATTATGACTTCGGTAAAACACTTAGAAAACGGGCGATAAAACTCGGAGTATAATATTGATGCATAACGATCGACTTTAGAACTTGTATGACTTAAGTATGTCCCAAGTGTAAGTACAGTGACATGTCGTATTAACGAACGAATGTCGGGTCGGATCGATGATAAAAGGAATCCACTAAAAGGGGTATAACGAGATAACTCGAGAACGTGTTTCGATTTAAGTATAACTTAACTTTTGAGATGTTAAGTGATTAATCCCGAATGCCTTGGCTATTTATAGATCACCAATCTGACCCGGGACCCGATACCACTACCCCTTACCGTACTCGACTACCAGGCAAGTTTCAATTCCCTTCTTTTAAGCTGTTGTTGTGATTGAATATATATATATATATATATATATATATATATATATATATATATATGTTTTCAGTTATACATATGCCATAGCATGCATGCCTACTTTCAAGTTATATCTTTATGCTTGTTCCCTGATTGTTTATTGGCTTATAAATTAGATAGCTAACGTATCAATTATAAACCGGTTATTGTAAGACCCTCATAGAAGGGCGTATACATATTATTCATCAAATATAGACCGGGAGTCAATATTTCTTGATATATCGAGATTACCTCGGAGGAAAATATTTAAGTAATATTTTCCATTATTTGGGCGACGAATATTATTTGAATATTCGTTCGAGATTATTTATTTAACGATCCTTACTTCAAATAATTATTTGAACGTAACTATTCGACGAATAATATTTTTTAATATTCATTCAGAGTCGAATTATTTATCGATTATTATTTCGAATATTTTTCTAAAGATGAGACTACTAAATGAATATTATTTGGATATTCATTTAGAATATTATTTTATTAAATAAATATTACTTTTGAATATTCATTTAGGATATTAATTACTTGATGGATATTATTTTAATATTCATCTGAAGATTGATTTATTTATCGAATATTATCTCGAATATTCCTTTAAGGCTTGGATTACTAAATGAATATTACTTGATATTCATTTAGAATATTATTCATTAAATGAATATTACTTTTTGAATATTCATTTAAATTCCTAATTAATTATGAATATTATCTTAAATATTCATTTCAGGTCTTATTAATTAATGAATATTATTTTGAATATTCATTTAAATATTTATTTATTCAATAAATATTCTCCTGATATTTCTTCAAGGATTATTTTGAGAAATACTCTGATTAAAGATATTCTTTCATATTCCTAAATATTCTTTAAATATTTTTAAGTCAATAAATATTCTCTGAATATTTATTCCATACTTAGAATAACCTCAATAAGGTTTATCTTCTTCGATTATTACGAAAAATATTTCGGAGTCATATTATTATTAATATTATATCAAGAAAGGTTCTTAGACATAATTCTTCTTTGAGTCTATCTCCCTAATAATAAGGGAACCTTACTTGGAAAATGATATTTATCTTGTCGACTTCCCGGTCATAAAGTATTCTCTTCACTCGCAACTCGGGTGCTATTGACTTATTAAGTCGTTGTTTACCTTCTCATCTTTCGAGGGGTAAGACTGTTGGAACAAGTTGATATTCGTTACCAAGCAATAGCTTGGAAGTGATTGGTGAATTTTCCTTTCCAACTAGATACGACTACTTTGTAGAGTCTTATCAACAAGTATTATACTTGGGGAAAGGGGGACGAACGTTACATTCAGAATCATGAATTCTATTTGAACTAGGAGTCGTGTAAGAGGCCGAGTAACGCCGGTCCATCCCCTTTGGCCCAACCGTTGGCCGGGGAGAGCTAGTAGGGCGGTAGACAAGTAAAGCCGTCAGTTCTTCCTTCTACCGGTAGTAAATCTAATTTGAGCTGTACGATCTCGACTGATCATCAAGATTGGAACAGCGGGCGCGGTGAATACTCCATCATTGGTTCATCATCCAAACTTATTTATTTCCTGCAACATGATCACTGTTGGCAGAGCTAGAAAAGTGTTCATAACTGGAATTGCAATCTTTTCATGCAAGTTCCTCTTTTAATGACAATGAGAATATCTCGCTTACTTTTGATGTAGCAGATATTTCTACAAACAAATACTTTGAGTTACCTAGTAACTTCATCCTTTATATTATACTGGCAATAACTTCATCAATGCATGGCATATGATTTCAAAGGATATTTTGAACTACTGTATATATGTATCACTGTTCAGTTATATTATTGTTGGTGGGCTTTCGCTCACCCTTGCTTTGTTCATATTATGTCACAACAACAGCTAGGGCAGATGGCTCGCGTCACCGGACTCCCCGCTGAGATGCTAGTCGCCATTGCTGAGGTAGCATAGTTAGACAGCTTTTGTTTCCTGTTTAACTATATGTATAATTAATGTAATCAACGGCAAAACTTTTAAACTTATGATGTTATCCTTTTAGGATTGTAATAACTTTCATTCGTAAACCCCTTTTATGTAAGACTTATTTCAATTTCATCTCCGGGACTATAAATGTGTGTGTGTGAGTGGATATTCTTGTGGGGTCATAGCATGCTACTTATTGATTTTGGACTCAAGTCAAGTATTGTGTATAAGTTATGAGACAGTAACGACCCGATCTCGGTCCCCTGATCTGGGGTTGTTACAAAACACTTAACCACTTCTCGAATACAATCTTGGGGACAAAATACTAAAGGAATTGTACAAGTCAGAAACCTGCAGCAAGCCAAGATGCTTTATGGACCACATACTGTAAAGCACGTTGGAAAGCCTACAAAGATGCTTGGAGAGATAGTACAAGAGACAAAGAGCTAAAGAAGTGGATCTGAATAGAGTTCTAAGAAGTCAAATCTGTAGCAGTTTGGATGTTTACTCAAATAGGATAGACACATTAGAAAGCAAATTTGTTTGCTACCTTATTTGTTGTAAGCAAGTTGTTCACGTGATATAAGTGAACAACCCTACTTCTTTAGCAAGTATCAAACAGAGTGATCAATAGTGTTTACAAGTAATATCTCTCTGAGAAAGAAGCTGAGAATACTAACATTTGTATTCAAAAATTGTAGCAAATCTTTATCTAATACAATATTAGATTAAAGTGAGTGATCGTGTTCTTGTGTTTATATTCCGCACTTACATAATCTGTTAAACACAAACACACACTTTGGTACACAACCAGATTTAAACCTTTAAAACAACCTTCACCTAAAACACTTATCAAAAGAAAAGTTTGAGAATCCATTCACCCCCCTCTGTATTCTCTTCGGTATATTCAATACTCAACAAGTGGTATCAGAGCAGGATGTTTATTTAAAAACAGAAAAAGATCATGAATACACCAAAGACTACAGGAACAGTGAAGGTCCCTAAGTTCGACAAAGAGAATTAAAACCTCTGGAAGATTAAATGTTGTTGTTCATCAAAGCTGTCAACCCTCTATATCCTGAGATACTCAATAATGGTCCCTTTGTTCCACAACAGGAGATTCCTGAAAAGACTGTTGGAACTGTAACCATTCCAAGATCCTATGTGGCTAAAGAACCATCCAAATGGACAGAGACAGAAAAGGAGATGGTTGCTCTCGACAGTCATCTCATGTTATTAATCATAGATTCTATGGAAATGTCAATGTTTGCTAACATAGCCTCTTGCAAAACAGCAAAGGAGGTGTGGGATCATATTGAGGTGTTATGTGAAGGAACAGAGGAGGTTAGAGAAAACAAAAAATAGATACTGGTCACACAGTATGAAGCTTTCGTGGCTCAGACCAAGGAAAGCATTACTGACATGTTTGAAAGGTTTCACAAGCTGGTGATTGAGCTACAGATGGATGGGAAGGTTTACAGCACCAAGGAGTTGAACATGAAGTTTCTATTGTCTTCACCAAACCATCTAGAGCAAAGGGTCATTTCTCTAAGAGAAAGAGATTTGAACAAAGTCACATATGATGTGCTCTATGGGGTTTTAAAGACTCATGAGCTTGAGTTGCTTCAGAAGAGGGCTATCCAAGCCAACCAAGGTAGAATGATAAACACATCATGTGCCTTGATTGTCAGCAAATCTGTTCAAGATCTAGAAGCATCTACAAGTCAGCTGAGGATAGAAGAGATAGTAGATGATGAAAAAAATGAAGGTGAAGTGATTGAACCTGTTGAGGAGAAGGAAGAATAAGAGTTCTATACTCTTGAAGAGCTATATGGCATGGAAAACACTTCATATGCTTTCATGGCTAAAAAGTTTCTAAACATCATATTCAGGAGGAACCAACCCTTCAAACCTAGACCCCAAAACCATTCATTTAACAAGAGCAAGGCACCTATGAAAGCAAGCAAGAATAAATTCAAAACCAGCCATGTGGATAGGTCATCTGTAAGGTGTTATAGATGCAATGACCTAGGGCATTTTGCCAATGAATGCAAGAAGCCTAAAAAGAAGGATAAGGAGTTTCTAGAGCTTGAAGCTAAGTATGAGACCCTTCTGAAAAAACAAACACAAGGCAAGGCCTACATAGCTGAAGGGAAGTGTTGGGGTGACTCTGATAGTGATGGAGAGGAGCAAGAATTCTGCAACTATGCCTTGATGGCTGATTCCAAGGATGAAGAATCTCTATCTGACTCTCAGGTACCATCTCTCACTACCATAGATATGTCTGTTTTTTAGTATAAATGCATGGTTGAACAACTATCTATTGAAATGTTTAATATTCATACTAGTATGACTGTTGCTAATGAAGAGATTGCCAAACTATCTGGTAAGAATGAATTTTTAAACAAAAAGAATGAGGAACTTGAGCTAACTGCTATGCAAGTAGATAACCTTAAGAAAGAAGTTGAATATCTGCAGAATAAGGTTCTATGTGCTAGTCAGGTTGAGAAGACTCTTAGGGCTGAACTAGCTGAAAATGAATTCAAACTGAAAACCTTTAAGAACTCCTCTAGTCTATTGCAGTCCTACCATGAGAAAAACCAAGCTAAACCCAAGGCTACCATTGGACTTGACTATAACACTCTTAAACAGAGGAAAGGTTATGTTGTCATTGAAGATGACATAGTTGTTCAGGATGAAGTGCCTCACATTTTGAAAAAGACTGAGTCTCCAATTTTTAAAGAACCAACATTTGAAATTGATGAAAAATGCCTTACTCATTAACCAAATGTTGAATGATGAGGATGAGGCACGGTCTAGTGAACAACCAGCATCCTCTAAGAGTGAGAATGTCAAGGCAAAAGCCAAGAAGCCAATAGGAGATAGACCTAGACCTGAGAAGTTTGTGAAGTTTGTTTCAGCTGGGAAAAATGAATCTGAGAAGAAAGTGGCTAATAAGAAACAAAACAGAAATGGCAAGCTAGGGATAAACAAGAATAATAATTATGCTTATGTGTCAAATGCCCCTAGGAAAGTTTGTCAAAAGTTTTTTAGCACTAATCACTTAACTCATGCACGCAAGAAACCAACTGGTAGTGTAGCTAAGCCTTTCTATGATTGCTCTGTGCCTTTAAGACATAGAGATTCACCTTTCTGTGATAAACTTGACTGTATGCCATGCAACATGAATGTTATGACTAGCTATTTTAATTTGAGAAGACAATTCATGGATGGTTGCATCAGTCACAACATTCACACACACACTACACAAGGCCAGAGTCTTCAAGTTCTCCTAGAGTTAGGAAGGTACCTCTGTCACCTAAGTCTAAGAATTCAGATTCTAAGACTTCACACGATGACAAGAAGACTAGTCCTAAGAAAGTTGATAAGCATGCTGTTTTTGATAAATTTGTTTCTAAGCCAAGTGGGCCCAAACTTGTTTGGGTACCAAAGAAGAAGTAATACCTTTGTGCTTGCAGGGCAAAGAAAGTGAAAAGAAGGTCATGTGGATTTTGGATAGTGGATGCTCAAATCACATGACTGGTGATATGGCCCTGCTATCACAATATGAGGAGAAGGCTAGCCCAATGGTTGCTTTTGGAGATGACAGCATGGGTAACACATTGGGATATGGCAAGTTAAAAGTTGGTAATGTCATCATTGAAGATGTAGCACTAGTCAAGGGTCTCAAGCATAATCTGTTAAGTGTTGGTCAGTTTACTGATGGAGGATTCAAGGTAAATTTTGACAAAGATGAATGTTTGATCACCCACAAGAAGACTGGTGATTTTGCTCTATCTGGAGTAAGAAAAGGAAGCCTGTTTGTAGCCAATATGGACTATGCAAACAAGGACAAAGTTTGTTGCTTCTACTCAAAAGCATCAAATGAAGATTGTTGGCTATGGCACAAGAAATTATCACACCTTAACTTCAAGGCCATTAATTCTCTAGTAAAGAGAGAGTTAGTGAGAGGCATGCCCACATTTGAATTCTGTCAAGAAGGAGTGTGTGAGTCTTGCCAAAAAGGAAAGATGAAAAGGTCAAGCCACAAGTCAAAGACAGTGACATCAATCACCAAGCCCCTGCAATTAATTCATATGGATTTGTTTGGGCCTGTCAATATTATGTTACTCTCAAGAAAGAAGTATGCCCTAGTGATGGTTGATGACTACACAAGGTATACATGGGTGGAATTTCTAGCATCAAAGGATGAGGCTCCACAAGTAATCATTGAGCACATAAAGAAAGTTGATAAGAAAGCAAAAGCCAACAATGCAAGTATGATTGCATTGAGAAGTGATAATGGAACAGAGTTCAGAAATGCCTTACTTGAAGCATTTTGCAAAGAGAATGACATTTCTCAACAATTCTCAGCTCCAAGGACTCCACAACAAAATAAAGTAGTTGAGAGAAAGAATAGAACTCTAATTGATGCGGCTAGAACAATGTTGCTTGATGCAAGGATGCCTACATGTTTTTGGGCTGAGGCTGTGAGCACTGCATGCTATATCCAGAACAGAACCCTCATTAACAAAAACACTGTAAAGACACCTTACAATTTGATGACGGAAAGAAGCCTAATCTAAACTATGTTCATACTTTTGGAAGCAAATGCTTTGTGTTGAAAGACAATTCAGAATATGTTGGGAAGTTTGATGCAAAGGCATTTGAAGGAATTTTTCTTGGCTATTCTATGGAGAGAATTGCATACAAAGTTTATGTCATCAGTAAAAAGAAAGTTATGGAAAGCACGGATGTGACATTTGATGACAGCAAACTACCTAGATTAGAAGAAGCCAATGATGAAGATAGAGATCCATAAAAGTTTGAAAATATAGATGATTCTGATGAAGAGATTGAAACTGAAGTTGAAACTCTAGTTCAAAAAACTCAAGTGAATGATGAAACAAGAGAAGAATCTGATCCAATCAACAGTGAAGAGACTAGCATCCAAGACACACCTGTGAATAATAGCAACTACACAGGGGGAGGAAATGAAAATGATCATGACTTGGATGATGAAGCAACATCAAGGTTGAGAAATCAAACTGAGCACTCAAGGAAATGGGATATGTCACACACTATAGAGCAAATTATTGGAGATCCAAATGCAGGAGCGAGAACTAGGAGAGCAACTCAAAATGAGTGCCTCTATGGTTGATTTCTATCTCAGATTGAGCCTAAGAAACTTGATGATGCACTGTTAGATCCAGATTGGATTATTGCTATGAAAGAGGAGCTGAATCAATTTGAAAGAAACAAAGTATGGGAACTTGTGCCTACACCAAAGAACAGAACCATTATTGGAACAAAATGGGTTCTGAAGAATAAGATGGATGAAGATGGTGTAATAGTAAGAAACAAAGCAAAGTTAGTTGCAAAATGATACTCTCAACAGGAAGGCATTGACTATGATGAGACATTTGCTCCTGTTGCTAGATTGGAAGCCATCAGAATCTTCTTGGCATTTGCTGCTCATTCAAACTTTAAAGTCTATCAAATGGATGTCAAGAGTGCATTTATGAATGGGGAGTTGGAAGAAGAAGTTTATGTGCAACAACCACCTGGCTTTGAGGATCCACATTTCCCAGAATTTGTCTACATATTGCTTAAGGCATTGTATGAACTTAAGCAGGCTCCAAGGGCATGGTATGACACTTTATCACAGTTTCTTCTTGAAAATAAATTCACTAGAGGCACATTGGACAAGACACTATTTTACAAGAAATATGGTAATGATATTATCCTAGTTCAGATCTATGTGGATGATATCATATTTGGCTCTACAAATGAGAAGCTGTGTGAGAAATTCTCTAAGATCATGCAAAGCAGATATGAGATGAGTATGATGGGAGAGTTAACATTCTTTCTTGGATTGCAAGTTAGTCAGAGGAAGGATGGTATCTTCATCAGTCATACCAAGTACATCAAGGATTTATTAAAGAAGTTTGACTTAGAAGACTGCTCACCTGCAAAGACACCCATGGCCACTGCCACCAAATTGGATGAAGATGTCAAAGGCAAGAGAGTAGATATCTCAGACTACAGAGGCATGGTTGGTTCTCTACTCTATCTTACTGCAAGTAGGCCAGACATCATGTTTGCTACATGTTTGTGTGCAAGGTTTCAATCAAATCCAAAAGAGTCACATTTAATTGCTATAAAAAGGATCTTTAGATATCTGAAGGGCACTCCAAAATTGGGTTTATGGTATCCTAAGGACACAGGGTTCAATCTCGTTGGTTATTCTGATGCTGATTATGCTGGATGCAGAGTGGATAGGAAAAGCACCTCAGGTAGCTGCCAGTCTCTTGGACAAAGGTTAGTCTCTTGGTACAGCAAGAAACAACAATCTGTGTCAACTTCCACAGCTGAGGTTGAATACATAGCTGCTGGAAGTTGTTGTGCTCAAGTGCTTTGGATTAGAAATCAGCTTAGAGATTATGGACTTGTGTTGGAAAGAATTCCAATCATGTGTGACAACACAAGTGCAATCTCTATAGTTGCCAATCCTGTCAATCATTCTAGGACAAAGCACATTGACATCAGATATCATTTCATTAGGGAGCATGCAACTAATGGAACCATTGAGTTGCATTATGTCCCTACAGAGAAACAGTTAGTTAATATATTCACTAACCATTGGATGAAGCCACCTTCACAAGGTTGGTTAGTGAGATTGGAATGCTGAATTCTTCAAAATCTGGCTAAGTGAAAATATCAACTAGATTGTTGCAGCAGTAAACACTTACTTTATCTAAATTCTCAATATTTTTGAAGTAAGTGTTGGCTGAAATATGATTTATAAATATATCATCTGTTGCATATGTTGAAAATCATATTCGTATTAGCTTGAAATTTCTATGAAATTTTAAGATTATCACTATTTAATATTTAATTTGTTAGAATATTCTTCATTGAATAATTCTGGTGAATTTTGAAAAGATAGTGAAAATTAACTTTTATGAGTGAAAAGAATATTTCGATAAGACAGACTTCTCTAATGATTCACTGCTCGACTTCTCTAACAAGTCTCTTTGGAACACTCTCGAGTTCTCGAATAGAGCCTTTGAGAGATATCGAATAGAGGTATGATTGACTTCTTGAATATGGTAATTGAGTTCTCTAATGATTGAGTTCTCGAATACTGTGTTTGAGTTCTCGAATCATTTGAAAAGGCTGAATTTTCGCTGAATTTCAACCGATTTTGGATTTTTGTCTAAAACTTTAATTCACTCATAAAAATATATTTTATTTAATTTAGAATTATTTCTAAGTTAGATAACAGCCAGCTGTGAGTTACACCCTGCTTGAGTTTTTGAATAAACCTTTCTTGACTTATCGAATAGTTGATTTCTACTTCTCGAATGCCTAACTTGTCAATACAAAACATATATCTAATCGACAATTCAAGTACTTCATACTTATACAATTCTACATCTATTCGTTTCATTTCATTCGATTTCTCAAGCATCTAAACTTCCAAAACCTCTGAAAACCCTAACTTCAAAAGCTAAATTTCTTCTTCAACCTTCATTCTCTTCTCTCGTCTCTCTATGTAACGATGGCAAATACCCAATTCACAATTCCTACCCACACCAACTTCATTGCTATTACTAGTTATGTGGAAGCACCCAATGCTAATTTCAAGTGCTTTTTTCGATGGATTCTGAGTCCTACATCAAGGATGCACTTTCAGCCAACCCAACACTGTATCTAGACTTGCTAGAACAATTTTAGAGGATTGTTACTGTGGAGGTCATTGCTCTTAAGAATGCTATAACCTCATATGTAGTCTACTACAAGATTCAGGACAAGGAGATCACCATCACTACTGTAGACATGAATCAAGCACTGGGGCTACAACAAGGAGTGTATGACCCACTAGCCACTAATGCTGAATTGGAGGACTTCTTTGATTTTATCAACTACTCAGATAAAATCAAACTTGGAAATTTGAATATGAAGTTCTTGAGAAAAGAATGGAGCTATGTCTTTGCCAATCTTCTCCAAGTCTTCACAGCAAGGAAGTCTAGCTTTGACCAAATCAGTACACCTGTTCAACAAATAGGCTATGCCCTAGCGTATGGGAAAAAGATTGATGTTGGACTAATCATAATGCAGGAGCTGTATGGGAGACTTGGTAAGAACTCACCAAGAGAGGTACTGAAATTTTCTTCCCTCATTATATTCAATCTGCACTTAATTTTGTAAATAACAAATTAATTGAACTGTCTGGGATAGATAAATCTAGAATAGGCTATCATAGATCCATGGCCAAACTCATTTTTGGTAGCTTGGAGACTAGGAATGATGTGGATGTAAGACTTAAAATAACTCCCCATATGGAGAGTTTATTTAGGACTTACCCCCAAAACATGCCAATATTTGCCTCTAAGTCTGAGTTAGCTAGGCCTAAACAAGTAGAACAAGATGCTAACCCAAGGCATGCTAACCAACCCCATCAAACAAACACTCTACCAAACACAGAGCCAGCTGCATCATCCTCTCAATAGGGTGGTGTTAGTAAAAAGGAGAAGAAGAGAAAACAGATTGTTTCTGAACCATTAAAAATCTTAACTGAAGCAGCATTGGCTGTAGAATTAGGTTTAGAAAGTGAGGAACCTGAGTCACCCTTACTAAGGCCAAAGAAGAAGAAGAAATCTAAAACCACCTCTTCAGTCACACAAATGGCTGAAGTTGTAAAATCTGGGGCACACTGTTCACTAGATGTATCCTCTCAACAGGGTGCATTTATAGAATCAAGCATCCTCTCCAATGCACTATCTTGTAAAGAGTCAGCACCAGGGAGTGATAAGGCTGGCACAACATAGAGTGGAGAGCACATCACACTTGAAACTCCCCTTATTTCTCAGGGGGAGTTGCAAAATCTACTCTAAAAGACACTACTCTTCCAGAATCTAAAACTCAAATTTCTTTGGAGCCTGCAACTCAAGCAATTGAGGAGCAAGGCATTGATCACCAAGAATATTCTTCTCTTGGTGAGCCAATGGACTAAAGTGACTTAGTGCATGACACTTTGCTCACCACCCAAGGACCACATTTAGATGGTGAGGGAATGCTAGCTGGGGCATATCCTAATGACACCATCACAAACATAGAGGATTCACTAGTTTTCACTAGAGACTCTGTGCCTGTGTCAACTACTGGTGTAACTCATCCCACTTCTGTGGAGACACCAGTAGTAAAGTAATTCCATCCGGTTACAGAACTTGCATCTGTAACTGAGGAGTCTAGCTTGCCTCGCTCTAGCTCTGACTTTATGTCACAATGGCTGAAGCCTGTGCAACATGACAGTGGTTCATGATCAGGGTCTGTTCCACAACAATTGATGGTTGAAACTCTTCAAAACTTAATTGTGAATCAGATTCCTGAGTTCACAAAGATTACATAACACCTCCTCACTGCAGACATGCCTGATCCAGACTATGAAGCCATTCTTCTATGTCATAAAGCAGATGTAGAGGAACAAAGGGAGAAAATTATAGAGGCTACTGAGAGAGATGGCAATGTAGATGCTTGGCTGCAAGGGAAATATGACATCCCTCTCTCAGATGGTCTTCAATATCTCAGAGAGGAGTACATCACTTCACTAGGGTCCAATGCCAAATCTCTCACCCCTAGTGATGTGTATAAAGCAATGAATGACACCTACAAAAGCATTCTCAAAGCTGCACACTATCTTGGCAAGGGCCTCAAGACAGAAGTTAATGAAGTGTGTGCAGCTGCAATTAATGAGGTGCAGGACATAAAAAAGGTCTTTGATACCAAATTTCCTAAACTAGACAGTGTTCTCAAGGATGTTCAACTCTGCAAATCTAAATGCATCAAAATGGACAACTCTATGATGTTGCTTCAAGGGGCTGTCAAGAATATGGCTGCTCAGATGGAAAAACTGTCAGACCAGACAACAGAAGCCAATGCAGCCCTTAGAGTTCTCTTTGCCAATCAGTATGGTGATAAATTGGTAACTGATGTTCCTATCCATGACATGACCAAACATGAAGTACAAAGACTCAAGGATCAATCTCTCTCTGGATTCAAAGCCACTGAGCTATTCACCAAGGTGGATACTCTTGAAAAGGAAGTGACCTCTCTCAACAAATCTAATGCTCATCTTACAAACACTGTTGCCACACTCACTGAACAGTTGAACACTCAGGCCACCACCACAGATGATGTTCTTCTGCATCAACAACTAATGTTATCTGCTATGATGAAGCACATGGGGCTCCCTCTACCTGATGAATCTGTTAATCCCACCTCTTCCAACCCAAGGGTCTCTACCAAAGCCTCTGTGCCTGACAACAAGCCTAAAGGGGAGAAGAGGACCTTAAGGAGCTCAAAACCTAAGGGGGAGAATAAAGAGGAGAGACCTAGGGAGAAAGGCATAATCATTTCTGAGGGTGGTCATCCAAGAACTTCAAAGTCTACAACTCATGTACAAGGCAAAGGGAAAGCCAAAGTTGATGAACCTCCAACTACTCTGCCAGTTACTACACATCCACCTGTGCACATCACTACTCCAAGTGGCCAACAGCAAACCATCACTACTATTATAGTTGCAGGGAGTATGCCATCTGACAAACCTCCATTCTCCAAAACTTTAAATGCCAAGCCTGTAGAAGCAAAGGTGGTTACTGAGGCCAAGCTACAAGAAGTTGCAAAGTCTAATGTCTACCATGATGATGTATTCTTGGAGTTTCTAAAAGTCTCTAGAGAACAGGCTGGTGACACTCAACTTTATCTGAGGAGTTTGAAGGAGCAGATTGACTACCTCACTGTGGTGCCTAAGAAAGTTGATAATGTGTGGTACAAAGAGATAGTGATGGTGGCAAGATCCAAGATATGGCATCTAACCTACAAGACTCTTCAGGCCCTAAAATTCTCTGAGGTAAATGAACTAATCAACTTGATTGAGAAGAGGAATGAGAATAAGAACAACAAGAGTCTATATGATGACCTGAGGAATGAGCAACCCTCAAGACTGCCTGAAGTGATTACAAATCCTAGAACTATCATCTATCAATTTGGAACAAGAATTGATGAGATCAAGCAACTGGTCATCCCCAAGCATCTTATTCCTCAGAACCATAGTCTCATCATTGCCATCATTGAAAAACTAACTAAAAAGAAAGGAGTCAGGACTGCTGAAGAGGTGGAAGCACTAAATATTCTCAAAACTTTCATTGCAACTGGCATTGTACCAGAAATGGCCAAAATCAGGAGGAATAAGGATGATGAAGATGAAGGCAAGAGTGATGGGAGGAGAAGTCATCACATGAGTGATAAGGGTGATGAAAATAAGAATAAGAAGAAAGATGGCAAGGACAAGAAAGGTGATGATGACCACGGCAAGGTCTATGAAAGGAAAAGTGGAAAACAGCAAGCCTTAGGCATTGCTAACTGTAATCTCATCATAACACAAGACTCTAAGTCTAAGATGAATACAGTTAGCAGTGACCTACCAAAATCTACACCCATGGCCTCTACAACTATTTTGCCACCTCAAGAAGAGAAGAAGATACAAATCAAGAAACCATCTGTATGTTTCCAAAAGCAAACTGCTAATGGTATACTACAGTGGTCTACAAGCAAAGGTTATAAGTTTCTGCCAAGCATTGGAGTGAAGAAGGTTAAATTCAAGCATGCTGCAAGAAGAGTGAGGTTACCTAAGACATGGGCCCTAACTATCTATCCAGGACTGAAACTTCAACCACTAGATAAAGACTTTGATGAAGATCAACTACATTTCCTATGGGCTCAAAGAATCTACCATGTTGCCATTGTTGATGACTGCCTTGAAATTAAATATAATGATAGAAGACAGAAGAAATTAAGGCAAGGGACATGTCAGCATTGGGGCAAGCTAGATTATATAGAAAGGATTATTACTATGTTGGATTCTAAAGATAGAGTGGAAAGAGTATGGAAGCTGGAGTTGATTGACTTTGTCAAGATGAAGAAAGATCACCAGGCAGAACAGAAAAAGAAAAGTGAGGAGCTGTTAAAGAAAAGAGAGGAGGAGTTTGCTGCTATGGAAGCTAAGGCTGATGAGTTAAGAGCCATGGGTCTGTGTAGAGTCAAGTATAATCCTTACATTATTGAATACAAGAAATATGGAAGAACTGTGAAGATTAGAATGGACTACATCAGTTCCTACTCTGAGAAATAGCTGAATGAAGCTCTTAAAGATCTATCAGGCTCTCCTCTAATTGAGGAACTCAATGCTACAGAAGACATTATTCTTGCTATGGAAGAAAATGCAAAGAAGAAAGCTAAAGAAGCTGAAGAAAAGAGGAAAAATGAGAATCTGCAAGCCAAAGCTCAAGAGATGAATCCAAAAGGATATGGCTAGTAATTCTTCATTACTTGTAAGGATGCCTCTTTGTATTTTCAATCAAGTTACATACCTGTACTTTTCAAGTTTTATCTTTATGTATGATAGGCTTGTTATCAGACATGAAATTGTGACTAAGGGTCTTACTCACAATTTGGGGGAGATTGTTAGTCATAGAGGCATGCATGTATACATCTAATAACAAGCCTAATTGTTTGTAATGCTTTGCATTACCTACATGACCTCTTAACTGAGGGAACCTCTAGTTGTAGAGTTTCTACTTGTTGTAGTACTTATAACAGGCATCAAATCCTACCTGTGTAACTGTAATTAAAGTCAGAGAATAATGTTTGAAAAAAGTTCCAAGGATCATGCCTCAAGCTTAAAGACCAAGACTGTCAAAATAAACACAGTTGGAATTTGGAGAATGAAGATTTGCCTAAGTACCAATTCGAGAAGTATGTTTGTTATATTCGAGAAGTCTAGCATTCGAGAAGTCAGGGATTAGATATCTCAAAAGACAATATTCGATATCTCATTCGATATCTCAGATATTCGACATGTCTAATACTCTATTCGAGAACTCAAGAAGTCAACAAGTCAAAGTTACATTCGATATCTCAAGGACTAAAGAAGCTATTCGATATCTCAGGGATTCGATAAGTAAAATGCTCTATTCGATATCTCAAGGATTCCTGGAGAAAAGACTTATTCGAGAAGTGATTCGATATGTCAAATTTAAAGTATTCGAGAACTCAGAGTTATCGATCAAGTCAATTCTAGTTCTCGAATCAAACACTTAGCCACTTCTCGAATACAATCTTGGGGACAAAATACTGAAGGAATTGTACAAGTCAGAAACCTGCAGCAAGCCAAGACGCTTTATGGACCACATACTGTAAAGCACGTTGGAAAGCCTACAAAGAAGTTTGGAGAGATAGTACAAGAGACAAAGAGCTAAAGAAGTGGATCTGAACAGAGTTCTAAGAAGTCAAATCTGTAGCAGTTTGGATGTTTACTCAAATAGGATAGACACATTAAAAAGCAAATTTGTTTGCTACCTTATTTGTTGTAAGCAAGTTGTTCACGTGATATAAGTGAACAACCCTACTTCTTTAGCAAGTATCAAACAGAGTGATCAATAGTTTTTACAAGTAATATCTCTTTGAGAAAGAAGCTGAGAATACTAACATTTGTATTCACAGATTGTAGCAAATCTTTATCTAATACAATATTAGATTAAAGTGAGTGATCGTGTTCTTGTGTTTATATTCCGCACTTACATAATCTGTTAAACACAAACACACACTTTGTTACACAACCAGATTCAAACCTTTAAAACAACCTTCACCTAAAACACTTATCAAAAGAAAAGTTTGAGAATCCATTCACCCCCCCTCTGTATTTTCTTCGGTATATTCAATACTCAACACTACGAGTGCTTAAAACAAAGAAATGGGCCAGAAAGAGAGAATGAGCATGAAAATATAAGCGGGTCAGGAATATAAAACATGGACTAGAATTTAAGTTTGGGCCTAATTGAAAATAGCCCATCAAAGATAAAATGAGAACATGAATTATTAACAAAAATCAAAACAAGAACATTAAAACCTTGTTATAACTAAAAGTTTAATTAAAGCAATTAATGTCATAATGATTAAATTTAGCTAATGACTTATACTACTAATGACTCAACATGACTAAAAATCAATCGCACATGTATAATTACAGAACTTGGATTTCACAAACAAAATGGACTAGACCAAAAAAAAGCAGACATGGGCCATGAATCAAATACCAAGCTAAGAAATTTGTAAAAGAAAGTATTGCTTATAACCAAATTAAAGATGCAGGTGGCCAGCTAAATGATATTAAAATCAATATGTGAACTTTCAATTTGTAAAGCTATGGAGCTATTGACAGAAAGGTAAGCTAGAATGATTAAAGGTAAGCTATTGACATAAAGCAAGAACTAAAATTAGAGCATTAAAAGTAAATGTAAGAGCTTCTTTCAACCCCAAGTGGTTAGCATTTCGCTACCTTGTCCACTAAACGGAGTTACGAAAATAACGGAAGAGAAGCGACATGAATGAGAGAGCAAGACAAGAAAATAAAGAAAACTTGAAATCGCCTTAATATGAAAGAAAGTGTTTACAAGATTTGAAAGCTACTACAAAATAAAGATGGAGGCTACAAAATTCAGGGTAACTAAACTAAGATGTGTTATAATTCCTCTGCTCTCTCCCCCTGCTTTTGTTACATGCCCGATGGTATTTATAAGACAACATTTCTAACCATCTAAGTATGAATATAGCAATCAAAAGTAGAATTGAATTTGTACGTCATTGACTATACCAAGATTTCTCATTCTACCTACCGTGTATTGAAATTTGTAGATATTACTATCCTCATTTTTCTGTGCACAGCTCATTGAAAATCAATATCTATAATATTATAACACTCCACCTTAATTGTCAATGTGAGGGGTATTTATAGATGAGAATTAGAATTTTGGGGTGTGTTTGAAATATTCCAATTTGCTCCAAGCTCCTAATTCTTTTTCCTCCTTTCATTGTAGTCCTATTTCTATCTCTTTTGACCTTCCTTGCTCTTTATTTCTTTATTTTTCCATTTCTTTATTTTTCACGAATTTCCTGAAATGCAACAAAATAATTTATTAAAATACGAGTTCAAGCAATAAATAGGTAATAAAAATATGCAAAAATATGTACTTATCAGCCGCCTGCTGGGCAAAAAGAGGAGCCTCACAAACAGAGAGAAGAGCGTGCTGGTAGTATCCATGTAATCATTGGAGGACCCCATATTGGGGGCATAGTAACAAGGCTAGAGAGGTATGCTCGCGAGGCCAGAGAGCGACCTCTCACCAATGTGCATCATCTACAGGAGAGGCCCCCAAAACTTTTTAAGGGGGAAGAAACCAACATCATGTTTACAGAGGAGGATGCAAAGTGGGTTCATCATCCCCGCTCTAATGCATTAGTAGTTCGAGTTCGCATTGGGTCCCAAAATATCTACAGGGTTCTAGTGGATAATGGAAGTGATGTGAATGTCCTCATGTATGAGGTCTACAAGAATATGGGGTACTAATTTTATCTGATTTAATCTTCGCGTTATGATATCTTCCTAATTTGAAGAATATCGTTTGAAGATATTTTCCGTTATTCGTTAATTGAGATTGATTATTTCCTCGTTTCAGAGAGAGGATATACTTAACGATTAAGCAACAATTATTAATCTAAATTAATAATTAATAATATTAGAAATTTGGGAAATTATTAGATATGCCAAAAATATGACCTAACACATATAGATTAAAATATTTGTCCAACTTTACCTTTGTCTTTTAAAATCCATATTATCTTTTGAATATCATCGAAAATAATCAGGATTTTCTTTCATTAATTGTAGTTTGCAATAGAATCATGAAGTCACAAACTAACAGAAATCTGTTCATGTACAGATGCATTCAAGAGTAACTAAAGAATATTAAAAGAAAATCTATAAAACAACTAGTCCACGCTTATTAAAACATGATCAGGTCTCTTAATTAAGCAACTGATATTAAATGATAACCTTGTTATTTGTGAACTCTAATATGCATTTTAATATATTAGGTTGAGATTTTTGTAAATAGAGTAAAGTGCACTTTATGTACCTGAACTTTGGCCAAGACACCACTTGAAATACCATGGTTTCAAATCTGTCACGGGCAATACTGAACAAACTAATTACTTAAAGTTAGTGTACTACCGCCTTTTTGCTACTAACTCTGTTAAATGATCAGGGGTAAAGTAGTCTTTTCACATCTACATCTTTGCAGCACGCTAGCACCTCTCTTTTACAACACCTTTCTCTCTCTCTATCTCTCTCTCTCTCTCTCTCTTTTCCCGTCTCTCTGTCTCTCTCTGTAAATACATAAAATCTATAGACAGGAAAAAAATCCACCCGATAATGGGTATGGAGGTCATGGGTATAATGGAGCACATATTCCTACCGCTGCTTCATGTTTCACTGGAAAGACGGTCCAAGGAATTCATCCTGGTCATGGATCTGAGTCTAATTCTAATTTGTCTTTTCACTGGAGATCATGGGTCTAATGCTAAATCTCTAATTTGGTTCGTCAGCCGAATGAAATCAGTATAACTAACACTAATGGGAAGCATATGATCTCTAATGGGCACATTGCCCCCAGGCGCGGCAGACCTCCGATCCTAAGAAATTAAAGGTTGATATTTGTCACACAACTCCTAGAGAAAGTGAAGTAATTGGGTCCCAATGGTAAATTAGAGGTTAAATATAACCAGGGATATGGAATTGTTAAACAGAATGCTAAGATTTCCACTCAAGGTAAGAATTTAAATAAATTTTTTTCTGCTCCCCCTGCATTTGATGCAAGAAAGTTGTTGATTGACAAGGCAAGAACAAAAATACGGACAAAACTAGAAGAAATGGTGGAGGTTATTGATGATTATTCTGAAGAGCTTGGAGTTTGTATTGCTCCTCTAATTAAACTTGATGGATTCAAGACGGTATATCAGAGGAACATATATAAGAATGCTTTTCACACCAGGTGCAATCTTGTGCACTAAAAGGAATTACTTGTAAAATTCTATATGTGACACACCAATGGTTTGATGGAAACTCTGTTCCAAGTCCAAATAATTGTTGTAATACTTTATTTCTTTATTCGCGTAGACGAGAGATTTGATTTAGGGAGATAAGGCATGGAAAGCATATCCTCATCTTGTTATCTGTATTCTCTTGTATTCTCTGATTGCACCGGATCATGGAATGTCGTTTGACCAATTTATCAAAGCTCCAAGACAAATAAGACGTTTAAGTAAACGTGGTACAGTATTGTATTTGGCACATTTAAACACTAGAATATATTATCAAAAATTAGCCAAGAACCTTAGTTATCCGAGACGGACAAAGCTGCTACCAGATCTTGGTGTGAGCACATTCTTAAGGAAGAAAACAAGTCCAGTGAATGAAGAACCTGCTAATAGTGAGAATCCAATGGCTGAACGTCTTGCGTTTGATTTTGTTGAGGGGTCTGCAACCTGTGATTACGATGATGTTGTTGCTGAATATGATGGGGAAGATGATGAAGATAATCCAGCTATGAAAAGACTTCTTTACCCCTGACTAATTAACGACGTTAGGCACAGATAGACGGCAATACACTAAGTTTAAGTAATTAGTTTTTTCAGTATTGCCCGTGGTATATTTGAAATCATTGTATTTTAAGTGGTGTCTTGGCCAAAGTTCAGGTAAACAGAGTGCACTTTACTCTTGTAAATAATGTTTTTTCGATTTTTTTGTTTTGTAATAAAAATATACATCAGTATCAAAATCGCAGGCTAGTAGAATGGTCACATATTTTACAAATAATTTATAAACTTCGTCATCAACAGGTTCATTACTACACCAGTACGTACAGAATTCGAAAGAAATAAACTCAAGACCAACATCACTAGTACTTGAAATGCTAGCTCTGAAGTCAGAACCTGTAACGATTTTCTGCTAAATGTATTAAAAAAAAAGGACAGATTTACTTGGCGGTCGACTTATTAGCTCTGGCTTGATACTTATGTTTGATCCACCTGCTACAGACAAAGGTGGCCTTCTTCATTTTCTGATAACCAATGAACGCCGCAGCTTTAGTCTTCTCAAGCCCTTCTCCGACTTTCTTCCCATATTTACTGCCTCTGCTGTCATGACTCACTTGACTATTATTCAGAAACTGGTCTGGATGATCATTTGAATCCCACTGATCCGCCCATGATTTGTCGTACGATCCGTTTCGCTCCATATTGTGTTTTCGTAAGATTAAATTTGTGTATGCCTGTGCCTAGCATG
This sequence comes from Saposhnikovia divaricata, assembly GCA_036435485.1. NCBI lineage: Eukaryota > Viridiplantae > Streptophyta > Magnoliopsida > Apiales > Apiaceae > Saposhnikovia > Saposhnikovia divaricata. Next base: position 244,831,760 of record CM071594.1, on the reverse strand, counting down.
TCATTGATTTATAGAATGAAAGAGGAATAAGAATGGAAAATTAAGTTGTAAGTTTTGGAAAATGGCAAAGACCAGAGGGAAGGTTCTATTATTTGTTAATTGCTTACGTTCGTGCTAAGCTAGCTGAATTAACAAATTAACAGGGCCTTTGCGTTCTGGAGAGAAAGTGGTCAATGAGGTAAAGTCAACATTTAACCATTCGTACCACCTTTTTCACGGATATCATATCTTGCATAATTTAATTGTTTATGGAAGAGCATACATCTATTAGATATCCTAATATTTCACTAGTAATTATTATGTAAATTAAATAATCACACAAATTAATTTTGTTAGTATTTTTTTTTGAAATAAAGGTGTTAATTCAATAATAAAAAGTCATACAGCATCTACACCAGTGATCGAGTCAAATAAACAGTAATTTGCAATCGCCTGTTCTCATGAAAAGACAGTTAAGCGATATTTTGAAGATAAAGTATATACAAATACAAGTATCCACTTCGTGCATCCTCGTTGGATTACTGATACCCCCTTCATCATGCCCCGAGGCCCGATGGAGCTATTGTCTGAGCTATCGACCAAAGCTGCAATCTCATACAACACTTCATCACTAAATCAAAACCCCCGCTCACAATTAAAAAGCGAATAATAAAATCAAAACCATAAAGATCCATCAAAACCAAAGAAATCTTGTAGATCTGAAATCCCGGATATTAAAACAGATCAAACACACAAAGAACACACCAAACTCTCACAAGGAGAGATAAATTAGACCCAAATAAATTGGGAAAACTCTCACAAATAAGGGAGATTATTGAAAAACAAGAACAAAAATAAAGGAAATTAAAAGATTTGGGGCTTTCCACCGGTATAAAAACCGATGGAAGCCCCGGCGATTAGGCAAGAAAAAAGAGGGGAAAAGTGAGGCGACTATGGAGAGAAAAAACTGTGTGAAGTTAATTATTGTACTAAAGATAATAATAATTTATTCATCACCTCTAGGCCTGTCAACAGGCCGGGTTCAGATTGGATCGATCTAAATCATATCCAAATTCGTATGTTTTTATTAGATTAGGATCGAATCGGATCACACTTCGGATATTTTAGAAGTCTATTCATATCCAATCAATTTAGTTTAATGGATAAACGGATCGGATTTCGAATATCCATTGCTCCCTTTATGTTTTAAAGTAAAAAAAATCAAGTAAATATGTATCATTCACCATTTTAAAAGAAAATTAGTAAAATTTGAGAAGTTACAATCTAGAATTTAGTGTGTAAATTTAAGTAGCAATCAAAAACTTAAACTTTTTTAATAATTTCATTGTTCAAACACAAAAAACTTAAATCACAAGTTCAAATCGAATAAAAAAAATTTATTAAATCAAAAAACACATATTAAATCAAAATCAAATTATAGTCTTCATCATTAAGAAAATACAAGAAAAAATCACTAAATCAACATAACATGATTAAGATATAAGAATGAAGACTCGATGTCTTGCTAATCAGAGAAAAATATAATGGCTTTAAACTTTGGAGGTTGGAGGCTGGAACCGTTCATGAAAAAGCAAGGAAAATATTAGATTTGGTATAAAGTTTAGGGTTTTCAATAACGTAACTTATCATAATATAAAAAATTTTAAAAGTATTATATATATATATATATATAATACATACATTATATAATATATCATTATATAATTAAACGGATCAGGTCGTGAATAAGTGGATCGGATCAACCTAAATCCATATTCGATCCATTTATTATTCAGATTGTTCTTATCAGATCGTGTTTCGGATCAGATATTTTTCAGGCCAATCCATATTTATTTAAATCAGTGCGGATCGGATCGGATTGGATCCAATATTCGATCCATTGAGAGACCACCTCCATGGTCAGTCCCAGTCACCTATAAATGTATCTCTTTAGACCGAAGGAAGCCCTAGCATAGCTTAATGCAAACGGACACTTTCCTGAAATTGTGGTTCTCTTTATTTATTTATTTTTTTTTTTGAGAACTTGCATGAGCCCACTTCGTTCAATAATTAAAGATAGACTAGATGTTAATGCAAAATCCAAACAGTCATCTGTGTGCGCGATGCAGGGTGGGTACTGCTTACTACTAATTGTTTCTTGATAGCATATATTAGTGTCCCCAATCCACTCGCTCTGAGGTCCAAAGTAATAACCTATCATGCACAATAATCACTCTTCACGAAAACCGTCTCTCTATTCTTGAAGAACGGAAATCACCGCTAGGAATTATTTTGACATCGCTTTTTTCCCTGGCCGGAGAAATTTTAAAAAAAATGAGAACAAGTAAAGGGTGGATTGTCTCCTTCGATGTTTTCTTCAGGCAGGAAGGGTAACTTTATCAGGGTCAAACATGGATTGATCAGGCAGAGGAATGATAGTTATTTTTATTCGATAAATTTTAGAATTAAAGTAAACGACAACCAGAATCTTTTGTCCCAGCTCCACTACAATATATAATCAAGTGCATGCGTGGAAACGCATTTCACCATGCCCATGTTGCGTTTCTGAGTACCCTGTATTTTTCCCTCTAATCATTTATATTAAGTGTGCTTAATTTAAGTGCTTGAATTAAGTCAAAAATATATTTTTGATTTCAGTTTTAATAGAAAAATCTTCAAAACCATTTCATGAATTTTGCTTAACACGAGTTTCCTCATTTATTTTTTGCAAAAACTACTTACATTAGTTTAGTTGAACATCTAAATTCAAATGATAGGTAGGTGCACATATCGATTCATTTTACGATCCTACTCATAAGTAATTTATCTTCCATTTTACAATAACTTAATATTATATATTTTTTTTACTTTTTCCTGAAAAGAGAGAAAGAAGGAGCATACAATAACTTAATATTATATACAGCTAAATGCAAGTTTGATTCCCCTGATTCAGCAGACATTCTTTCGTTCATTCAGTGATATTCGTCTGCCATTCTTTCCCTTGAGCCTAGCAGTACTCTAGTTTTCACATTCACATGCGTACTATATTATGCATGTCTTGGAACTTTATATCTTTGCCCTATAAAGTTTAAGCATTTCTGCGACTCCCACGCCTACTGTTTCTAAATTATTCACTCAGTTTTCATATCATGTTGACTGAAACATATAACGCTCAGAATTTCACCATCAATCTTTAAAGATTTAATCGTGTACTACAAAGATTCAGATTGGACATGATGCAAATAATCCACTAGTTTTAGTAGATACAAATAATTCACTAGATTTAGTTTCAGGTTAAAGGCTAGGGTTAGGATAATATATGAGACATTGTATGAAGTGTTATGTGTTAATCTTAATTAATTATAATTTGACATGAGGCAAAAAAAACAATGGAGTACTAATTGATAAAATATGTTTTGCTTAGAGAATGTTGAGAAATATATATATATATATATATATATATATATATATATATATATATATATATATATATATATATAGGGTCTTGTTCTAATAGAAACTAACTTAGAATAAAAACTAGAAACTAAACCTAAATTAAATATTTCAAGCTAATGACCAAATTAGGGGTACTCCAATACAAAAAACGTTTAAAATTATTGTCTCTATTCAACAAAAATATAAAAAAATAAAAAAAATTTAAAAAAAAAAGTTACTGTTCACATGATGACGTGGCACGTGAACAGTAACTTTTTTTTTAATTTTTTAAATTTTTTTTTATATTTTTGTTGAATAGAGCCAAGAATTTTAAACGTTTTTTGTGAAGGTGCCCCTAGGGGGCCATTAAAATAAATAAAATATAATTTATTTAGTGTAGGTTGCTAGTTTCTATTCTAAGGTTGGTTTCTATTTGAACGCTAGCCTATATATATATGTGTGTGTGTGTGTTTTTAGTTGGTGTAGATGTGAAATTAATGGATGAAATTAAAGAAAATTAATAGAAGTTAGAGCTAAAATTTGAAATAAATGAGGAAAATAGGTGTAATGGTAATTATGAAGAAAATAGGTGTTATCCGGAATGAAACATTTTCTATCAAATTATGATATATGAATTATAATTTAAATTGTAATGGAGGAAGTAATGAAAATTTTGAACACTTAGGTATTTTATATTTCAAATCTATATAGTTTCGATCCTTCCCATTTCATTCATTACAATCAAACACAACATACTAGTGTCAGCTTATCATTTCATCACAACCATACATAACATTAATATGAGAATTAAAGGAGATAAATGCATATACAGCTGGATATCGAGAGTGGGATAGATCGGCTACCAATATTATAAATACAATAGCCAGGTAGCATGAAACAGAAGGGCGAAATGATGATGTTGTGGTTATACTTCTTACAGCACCATCATTACACCCTCAGCCCTACTTCATTCCTTTTCATTCACCAACCCCTCATCATATATAATTATCTTCCTCCACTATACTTCAAACATGATTAACAAAGAAATTATGAACAAACTAGGGTTGTCCTTAAACACAGATCCTGGTTTGATCAAGCGAGTGATGAAAAGCTAGCTGAAGTTTGTCGATCTCTCTCTCTCTCTATTCATCATTTTCTTTCGTGTGGGGAATCAAGCATCTTGGTCCGATTATTCGTGTTTACTTTATCAGTTCCTTCCTTCAAATCTTCATAAGTTGCTTTGTGTGGTGGTGTTGATCAGTTCTCAGTTAAGTTTACTTTATTAGTTTTGTCTTAATAGATTTGGTATGTAACCTGATCGGCTGATTCAGGTATATTTATGCAGATATTTGAGCTCCTCCCTGCAGAACTTTAAAAAAAAACAGGCGTGATTAAACCTTCATGTTCGTTATTAACATGGATCCATTTTTTTGTTTTTCATTAGATATATAAATTTACATGATCTGTAATATGAGATCGAGTTTTTCTGGCTCAGATTGTTTATCTTCTGTAGTATGATTTAAGGGTGAAAATTGCTCCACTTGTGTTTTAAATTTATCGCTTAATATCTGAGCATATATTGGTGCGGCTAAATGAAATATATTTACCTGATACCTCGATCTCTTCTTTTCATTGTACTTTTGTAACAAGAATATTCTAGATTTCGAGTATGAGTGTATGTTCATGATGTGTGAGAATTACCATTTATGCTATGGCTATTACCAAAAATACAAATCAATCAAAATGTGCTCATGATGATTATATAATATGGTTGTAAAAGTCCAAATTATCTTGATGATTAGCTCAAGAGAAGTGCTAGACTTTAGTCTAGCTACATGATGAGTCATGTGTATTTAAATTTTTGTAATTTACGATAATAATATAAAAGAAAATCTAGGGTAGTTCCAAGACTAAGGTGGAAAGGAAGGATAAGAGAGACATCAGAGAGAGAGAGATGGAGGTTAAGAATTAAGAGAAGAAGATTGTGGTGGTGAATTAAGGACTTAATTACTGATGAGAAATTTTTGTGAAGAAAAAAAGAAGCATAGTTTATATATATATTATTAGTTTCATTCGGACCTAATTCGTGATATTATTAGATGCAGCAATAGCTGGTATGATTTTTTTACTATCACCAAAAATTTTACTTTTTTCAAGATTTATTGAAACTCATTGTAAAGCATATAAATCTACTTATTAAAAAAAAAAAAAAAAAACTTCAGTTTCTTAGAGTATCCAAATTAATAATTTTAATTTTCCTTTTCTAATAATTAAACGAACCAACATTCTTCACCAACAAATTCAAGCTTCTGTATGCACGTAAAATCTCTGAGACACCCCTCATGGATCATGATAACATGATTTTGTAGCATAAAAAATTTATAAGATGATGACTTATTCTTATTAGTTTATTTGAATAATACATGCAAAGGTACTTGCTACTAAATCGCTCCTTACTAATAATCAGCAAAAACTTTATTTTAGGGAAATACCAGAGTTATATTAGGGGACATCCTTTAACTCTAAAATTTTATAACTTTCCTGTACTTTAAAAAATTTAAATGATGGAAAATTTTAAATTTCGTTTTGGAGGGACTAATTCGAATGAAAAATACATAAATAAAACTTGAAAAAACTGGGTCTGAGGTTGTCCTCAGGCTCTCCTAAGGTTATAATAGATTTGTACCCGGCAGGGACATTTTTGTAAATGTAAAACTTTTTTCAATAATTTACACAAATACCTTTAAATTTGTATGGAGATTATTTTAATCGCAAATAGACCATGAGGTCACCCTCAGGCACTAGACCATGAGGTCACCCTCAGGTAGAGGTGGCCAGCCGTGCGTGCCGTGTGGGGTGTGCCGGGCTGGCCACTTGCCGTGCTGAGTAATGTCGGGTACGCACGCATGTTTGGGACGTGCCGTGCCGTGCCGTGCTGGTTCTTCAAGCTTTCAGCCCGTGAACGGCACGCGGGCTTGTGCGGGTTGGCGGGCTTTTTTTTTTTTTGAGGAAAATTCGAAGGTTACTGAAAAATTGTACAAAAAATTTGATTTTTTTTTGTTAATTTAATATTTAATTTTAATATTCTCATAATATGAAACGTTTCGAATTAAAATGTTTCGAATTTGTAACTTTTTTCATCTAATTTTATTTCATATTAAAATCTTTCGAATTTTTAAGAAAATACGAATCATACGATTATATTGAAATAAAAAGAGGACGGTACCTCTATTAAATTTTATTAATTAAAAAATATTTTACAAATGGTGTGAGAGGACTCCTCTCTAAAAAAACGGAACAAACCGCATTTAACATGTTTACAAAATTACAAACAAATAAATTCTAAAATAAATCTAAAAATACAAGATAATACAAATTCTACACACTAGTCTTCTTATTCGGCCCCCGATTCCGATGAAGTATCCATTATCATCCACGGATCGTCTTCTCTGTCCGAATCATCCGCTTTTTTTCCTTGTTGTCTTTTTTCGGCTTGATCCGAATCTTTTTTGCAAACACATATTTTTATTGAATCGGGTGCAAGACTTGATCTCTTCTCGTCTAACACTCTTCTACCCGCACTAAAAGCGGATTCGGATGCAATTGTAGAAGCGGGGACTACTAAAATATCTTTTACAATTTTTGGTAAAACCAGAAATTGTGACTCATGATTTTTCCACCATGTTAATATATCGAACTCATCATTTAACTCATAATGATACGAAAAAAATTCATGCAACATAGTAAAAGCAATAGTGGGAGTACTATTACTAGATTCGGAAATCAAAATTTTTGGTTTTTTGTTAGTTAATGTCGATGCAATTGTTTTATTAAATCTACTACCACCACTACTACTACTTTTAGGTGGCATAGAAATTTGAGTTTTAGCACTATATATATCAATAAGACGATACAAATAATTTAAACAATTTAGAACATATAATTTCCAATTATTTGAAACATTTAACGTTTCGTAATAATGTTTTAACAAGACTTCTAAACCATCCTTTCTAACACCCGGATCAAGAAGACATGCAATACCATAAATAAAAGGAAATTCATCTAAATATTCGATCCACTTTTTCTTCATTTCCTCTATAATAAAACTAAAATGAGGATCTTCTGCATAATTAGCTAAAGTGTTAACAATATTAATACATTCAATAATAACGTGATGTGCATTTGGTTCATAAACATAAGAAAAAACCTTAGTAACATGTGAATAACAATCAAGTATATCACGTACGGTAGATGCCAATTCCCAATCATGTTCGATAATATGTGAATCTTCATTTTGGTGATTTGGTTCGCTATTATATAATTGCGTGAAAATATCCTTATAAATAATTGCATCACTTACTAATATGAGTCGAATTCCATCTAGTCGGACAATCAATCCCCCATTTTTTCGCCTTTAATCCTCTATCTTTACACATTTTCTTGTATTTTCGTTTAACATGACCCGCATAACGTAACCACTTAACTACTTTTCTTAATTATAGGTTCTAATAACGTAGTTAAATGTTTAATTCCAATTTGACAAGATAAATTAACTATGTGAGCACAACATCTAACATGTAAAAATATTCCATTACAAATTAAAGGAATATCACCTTTAATATAATCGATAGCTTTGTTATTAGCGGCGGCATTATCTAACGAAATAGAAAAAACTTTTTGATACAAATTAAATGCCCTAATTGTTTCTAAAATTCTTGTTTTTATGTTAAAACCGGTGTGTGACTCGTCCATAATATCAAAGGCAATAATTCATTTTTGTATTAAGTAATCATTATTTATCCAATGAACCGTAACACAAATAAAATGCTCACCTCCACTCGAACTGCAACAATCGCTAGTTAAGGAAACCATACCATCAAATGTAGCAAAATAATTAATTAAATCATTTCGTTGACTAGCATATTGATTTTGTGTGTGACGTTTAATTGTGTTCCTAGGAATTCTTTTAAACGCCGGATTTACCGCGGTTTTCATCATATATTCTAAATTAGGACTCTCACCGTGGGAGAAAGGTAACTCATCTAATATAGTATATCTAGCAAATTCATTAATCATACGTTCTCGATTATAGTGAAAAGGCATACCTCCACCGGGCGACGAAGTCATGAAACCACTGATTAATGTTTGTTGCTCCGTTGAAGTTTCGCGTGCCGTTCCACTTTCGTGACTTTCCTTCGTAATATTATGTTTAGAGTGCAAATGTCGATCAAGTGTACCCGTACCGCTTCCCTTCCGATGTAAAAATGGCTTTTGTTGTCGATTAGCTTGTATATATAATAAACAATAGCATTTCGCTTCGGTGGGATCTTGTTCCGTCGGCGCCGGTACTCTATTAAAATAATTCCAAACATACGAATTTCTGCTCGTGGAAGAAGAACCTACAAAACAAAATAAAAAATGATTAATTTTCACAAAATAAAAATACAAATGTTTAAAACATACAAAATTTACCAACCCAAAAATACGGAACATAAATATAAACAAAACCAAAAATACAATTTTGAATTTTCGAATCAAAAAACAAAGTAAACAAGTTTTTTAAATATATGAATCATGAATTTTTTCAAACCAAAAATACGAATAAAAATCAATTTATAAACCGAAAATACGAATCAAAAATCAATTTATAAACTAAAAATACGAATCAAAAATAAACTTACTAGCTTCGACAGGTGGTGGTGGCGGCATAGAGGAAGTTGCTTGGCTTGAACCTTGCGAAGATAATGTCCCCCTTCCTTCTTCCATTTAAGCTCACCGGAAATTGTATAAAGCTCACCGGGAATTGAAATTTGAAAATAACTGTAGAGAGTCGAGAGTCGAGATAGTAATTAATTTGTTTGTAACTAAGTAGTAAGTAAGCGGATTAAACAAAATCGAGAGAGAGAGAGAAAGTGAGAACAGAGAGATAGTGTGAGAACAGATTGCCAAGAGGTGTGAGAAAGAAGAGAAGAGAGCTGTGATATTTATAGGAGGGGGTAGCCATTTGAATCTTAGAGCCGTTGGAGAGAAGATGAACGTTGGAGATGAAGATGAACGTTGCTTGGAGCCGTTAGAGTGAAGAAGACTGCAGAAAACAAAACAGAGTATGTATATTTGTATCAATGTAGCTGCTGGCGCGTGCGGCGTGCCTTTGGCGGGCCGGTTCCGCGTGCCACTTTTTTTTTCCATTTCTGTAAGCAATTGTTTTGTTTTTACATTTTTGTTTTGTTTTGTTTTATTTTATTATTTCTACATAGTACACACTATTTAAAAGATTTAAATGTCGATTTTGTTACAATTAAAATGTAATTGTTTTTAATTTTTATCATATTTTTAAATTTTTTGTCGAAAACATGAATGGTTTTTTATAATTTTACTAAATAAAGTTATACCCTACAAGATTATATGTAATTTTAATATTATTAGTTTTGTAATTCCAATCAAATTACATTTTACATTTTACATCATGTCTCTGTATATCGGAATTAAGTGTTGTACAAATGCTAAGTTTGACGTGCCGAACGAACGGGCCGTGCCGTGCTGTGCTTTTTATTTAAAAACGGTTCCCCACGTGCCGTGTGATAGGTCCATAATTAATCATATTTTTAATACCTATTTTATGTCCGTTTTCGTAATTTTATTAATTAATAAATTGTTTTATTTTGTTTTGTAGGAAAATAAATAAAAACAGATTTCAAGTAGGAAAAGGTGAAAAAAGGGAAAGGAGGTGGAAAATACTTGAAGTCAAAGAAATTGGAGGAAAAATCGAATACTTATCCGAGAAGAAAAGGAAATTGAAGAAATTATATTCAATATCGGATTGTAATCAAAGGAGCAAAACCTATTATTTTTCCCTATATATATGGCCTTCTCTCTTGAAATTTAGACACCAATCTAGATTCATAATTTAGGAGTAGGATTAGATTTAATTGTCTTTCAATATAAACAGAATTTTTTTATTTTATTCAAACACTTTTTCCTGTTCAATTCAATATTTGCTTCATTAATTAATTTTCCGGAAAGCCCTTAATTTTCTGGCGTGCGTTTGTTTCCTTCGCAATTGATTACCAGGAAGTATCTTTTGCTTACTTTAGTTAAAAACAACGTGAGATCTTTTGTTTTTAATTCTAGTTCAATAGTTTAAGTCATTCTTGACTTCCTGTGGCATGCTTTATTATTATAATTATTTCGTATATATTCTAATTATGCGTAGCTAAATCTCTTGCCCTAGGATGAAGATGAAGTTAATTTAATTATTCTTGATTTCTTCTCGTTCCTATTAATTGATTCTCATAATTTTTCTTGGTGCTTAATTGTTCAATTGACAAAGTGATTTTGATATATTATTGTTACCGGATTTATTTTTCATAGCCTATTCTTGCTCTTTGAAGTTTTGATAGGTTATTGTTAGATAACAAGTTTCATAGTATATGCTTGTCTCGTTAATTGATATATGTTGTTTGTGAAGAAAAGAGGATTGGTTTTAGGGCGAGGTGATATTAATTGTGATTAATTAACGGATTCGGATTCCTGGGTTTTCTATATTATTTGATAATCTTTGCTAATTAGGTTAATTAGGTTAATTAAATCTCAACTCAAATCTTATTGTCTAGTTCGCCTGAGTTAATTATTAGGGTTTTAAAAATTCGTAGTCTCTGTGGATCGACCTGTATTTGCTACAACTAAACACTGTGCGTTTGCAGTTATTTTACACTATCAAGTTTTTGGCGCCGCTGCCGGGGACTATTGGTACTTTTCACTCCTTGATATTAATTCTTCTGATTAGTTTCTTGTTTTCTTTTGTTTGTTTTTTTTAGGGAATAGTGACGCGGAGAAAAGCTTGGACAAGAAGATCGCTGGAAGGCCTCGCTGTCTCTTTTGAAATTTTTGAAAGCGCTTTTCGGTATTCCGTATCACCTCTCTCTATTTTTCTTTTCTTTATTATTATTGAAAAAAAACATAAAAAACTTAAATATTCAAAAAAAACCCAAAAATATTAGTTAGTTATTTGATTGTTAAAAACCAATTTGTTGCATCATTCATTCTCTCACATAGGATCACATTATCTAGATTACACGTAGTGTAGTGCATCCATAAGTGTTTACTTTCTTGTTCTTTGTGTGTTACATCATTCAATCAATCTTAAGGGTGCCACCCAATTAAGAGATAAGGTGAGGGATTTCATCACCCTTTCCTTGGCCCACAAATCACTAATTCGTTCATCCTGCATACCCTTTCCTTAATAAAATTAAGTAGACGTTGGCCCCTAGGATTTTGCGCTCAATTAGGAAGAGAATCTAGGAGGAACAAATCACTAAGTATTCTTTCGTTTGGTGTCTAGGCAAGCGTGACGCTTACCTGGCTAATTTGGATTGGTGTCTAGAAAGGTGTTTAGCCTCTTGGCAATGCTTGCACCTGCCTGGCCAGTCAGGACGAATGCTTTTTGAGTTGTGACTTTTAGTAGTATCTTATTGTTAGGAGAAAGGTCTAGATTTTTCTTTGGATAATATAGATTTTCCTTTTGATTTTCCATTAATAGTCATGTCTATTCAACCTGTAGGAGTTAATTTGATAGATGAGGTTGTTTCGTGGTCGAATCTTGAGAATAGTGCAATTGAGTTTTTTCTTGAGGAAGATGTTATGTTAGAGTATGAGAGTAATAAAGAACTTCATGAGCTTTATAGAAATTTTTCTTCTGATGAGATGTTAGATGAATTGAATGCTATTTGTTCTAAGCATGAAACCCAACTTGAGGATATTTCTTTTGATCCTAGGTCTGTTGTTAAAACTTCTGTTGGTGAGCCACCCACATTAGTTCCTAATCTATCTTTTTCCACTCATAATCAGTCTTTGATAGTTAATAATGAAACTTATCATGTTCTTTCTAGTGATTTAGTTCATAATCAAGAATTTCAAGTGATTAATTTGCTTAAACAACATAAAGAAGCATCTAATTGGTCTATGAATGATGTTAGGTGTATGAGTTTTATTCTGGTATATGATCATATTTCTTTAGTGGATAATGATGTTTTTTTGGGTGTGTTTCACATGTTTGATGATTGTGTTAAGAGTGTTGTTTTTCCTCGATCTGGTATTGGTTAATATATCTGTTTTTGTAATGTGTCTCCCATGACTAAGTTTAGGTATGGGGGAGCAACTGTTAGTTTGTGTGTGTGTGTGTGTGTGTGAGTTTTTGTGTTGTGTGTTTTTTTGTGTGTGTGTGTTATAGGTAATAATGTATCTCCTCATCCCTTATCAAGTATTCTCGTCCTTTTACTTTTTTCTCTCATTTGCATACATTGAGGACAATGCATGATTTAGGTATGGGGGAGGGATTTAGTAGTATTATTATTATAAAAAAAAACCCGAAAAAAAATTGAAAAATTGAAAAATACAAAAATAATTCTAGCCTTGTGAAATGATTACTTGTTAAAAGTTAGCTTGATGCACCCTTACATGCTATAGTACTCTTGTGTTTCTGATGCTTTTGATTGAGAAGTGATTTGCTAAGTTCTTGTGCACACACACACACTAGCAAGTTGAAACTAGTAGACTTATTAAATGTTGTAAGTAATTAAAAGGACATGAATATGTGCAAGAAGATTTGGTTTTCATGCTTTGAGTACAAGTAGGTGCATAAAAGAGATTTTTGCTTGGGATTGATTATGTTTTGCCACCAAGTGAGATTTTGGGCTTATATGCATATCTTTTGCATTTTATATTCGTTTGCTTGAGTGTCCACATGTTGTTTGCATTGCTAGCACTTGTTTGAGACCTTTCTTGAAATGCATAACATTATTTGATGATAAGATGATAAAGGCATTTAGGAATAACCTATTATTATCCAAATTACCACACCCTTTACATGTGATCAATTAGTTACCCCTTTGAGCTTTATCCTATTTTTTCGGTGACACACCACATTACTTGCCTAGACCTTTTTCTTTTGTAGCCTTACGTATACTTGATCCCAATTGTCAAGGGCTAGTAGGAAGTTGAGGGAGTAATAAGGTGTGTGAGATGGGGTTTACTTTTGTTCATTAATTTTAAGGAAATATTGGATTTTGTTGCTTACTTGTTAGTCGTTCAAGAAATTTTTGATGAAGGATTGTGGTTGCGTATATATTTATCTTAGCTCTCCAAAAAAAAAAAAAAAAAAATCATACGAGAGCATAATTATGTTTCTGTGTTTTTGTGATCCTTCTTCATTCGACTAGCCAAGCAGTTTGTTGGAAGAAAATTAGAAATCCATGTATGGAGAGAAAGTATGGTGTTGTGTATGATTTATTATGGTTTCTACTAGCTTTTGACACTTCACCTTATTTGGCCTTACTTGACATACCTTGTCCCTAGCCCCATTACAACCCAAATAAAAGACCTTTTGATTATCATCATTAATGTATGTTGTGTTAAAGTTAGATTGATACCAAATGTCAAGCATGCTTATGATTTTGTTGGAATGGAGTGATACACTTGCCTTTGTTCTTGAGTGAATATTCTTCTGTGAGTGAAATGTGAGTTATTACTTGTTTCTGCATATGAGATCCCAAGTTTTGACTCTAAGGTGCACTCTTGTGGGCTTAGCATGGTTACCAAACTTATTTTTACACTTGACGTGGACTTTTCATGACCTCTGCATATTTCTTTGAGTAGACTATGTGAATACTTGCTTCTAGACACCAAGACATTGCAAATTCACTTTAATTTCTTAAGTTGATGTAGCATGAGATGACTTGTATGTGTGGTGTTGCATTGAGCAATCTTTTACATGAGCTAGATGGATTTTGTGGGTACATTCACTATAGGCCCTCACGAGACCTCATTCGTCCACTAGGGCTGCCTAGGGGTTTAAAGGGCTTGTTGCATATGCCAAATGCAACCATAATCACCTACGGAAGTGGTATTGTTTCTTTATGTAGTATTTTATATTTATTTTTCTCGAGGACGAGCAAAAGATAGGTATGGGGGCATTTGATAGGTCCATAATTAATCATATTTTTAATACCTATTTTATGTCCGTTTTCGTAATTTTATTAATTAATAAATTGTTTTATTTTGTTTTGTAGGAAAATAAATAAAAACAGATTTCAAGCAAGAAAAGGTGAAAAAAAGGGAAAGGAGGTGGAAAATACTTGAAGTCAAAGAAATTGGAGGAAAAATCGAATACTTATCCGAGAAGAAAAGGAAATTGAAGAAATTATATTCAATATCGGATTGTAATCAAAGGAGCAAAACCTATTATTTTTCCCTATATATATGGCCTTCTCTCTTGAAATTTAGACACCAATCTAGATTCATAATTTAGGAGTAGGATTAGATTTAATTGTCTTTCAATATAAACAGAATTTTTTTATTTTATTCAAACACTTTTTCCAGTTCAATTCAATATTTGCTTCATTAATTAATTTTCCGGAAAGCCCTTAATTTTCTGGCGTGCGTTTGTTTCCTTCGCAATTGATTACCAGGAAGTATCTTTTGCTTACTTTAGTTAAAAACAACGTGAGATCTTTTGTTTTTAATTCTAGTTCAATAGTTTAAGTCATTCTTGACTTTCTGTGGCATGCTTTATTATTATAATTGTTTCGTATATATTCTAATTATGCGTAGCTAAATCTCTTGCCCTAGGATGAAGATGAAGTTAATTTAATTATTCTTGATTTCTTCTCGTTCCTATTAATTGACTCTCATAATTTTTCTTGGTGCTTAATTGTTCAATTGACAAAGTGATTTTGATATATTATTGTTACCGGATTTATTTTTCATAGCCTATGCTTGCTCTTTGAAGTTTTGATAGGTTATTGTTAGATAACAAGTTTCATAGTATATGCTTGTCTCGTTAATTGATATATCATGTTTGTGAAGAAAAGAGGATTGGTTTTAGGGCGAGGTGATATTAATTGTGATTAATTAACGGATTCGGATTCCTAGGTTTTCTATATTATTTGATAATCTTTGCTAATTAGGTTAATTAAATCTCAACTCAAATCTTATTGTCTAGTTCGCCTGAGTTAATTATTAGGGTTTTGAAAATTCGTAGTCCCTGTGGATCGACCTGTATTTGCTACAACTAAACACTGTGCGTTTGCAGTTATTTTACACAATCACCGTGCCGTGCCGGTTACGGTTCACAGATCTTGGGCTCGCACACGGCACGTCAATTAGAGCGGGCCGAACAGACTGCGTTTTTTTTATTCACGTACCGTGCTGAACGTGCTTTTTGATGAATAATCCACGATCGTGCCGGGCTGAACCGCCCGTTTGGCCGGCTCTACCCTCACGCACATAAAACCCGTAAAACTTACTATGACCAAAAGAAGTTGACAAGAAAGCCTGGACCATGCTCTCTCTAATGGCCTTGGATACTTTTTTGGTCCTCTTTCCCCTCGGCCCCTTACTTGGGCCGGTGCAAATTAACAACACTATTCAGATAATTTTAATGGCAAATCTAGTCCAAGATTGAAATTGTCAGCCCATAGACCAAACATAAGATACAGAAGTCGGCAAGCAGGTGATGGTCAAGTTTAACGTTTTCATAACAAATTCATAATTCCTTTTTCACAATTCTAAACGTTTAAATAAAAATATTAGAGTTAGCATTGTTCTCGCATAATAATAGACTGGACTTGGACCAAATGCGTATACCAGTTGTAAAAGTAATAAACCAATAGCCAGATAACTGAACAAGTCGTTGAAAGCATTATCAAAAATTGTTATCTAGACAATCATGTAAACTCAATTATGAGCAACTTTGTATAAAAGATAATAGTAGTGTCCAATTTATTAACGTTTTGTTACTCGTTAGTCATTGGAAAAGTGTAGTTAAGGGGACTCTCTTTTGCATGTATTATTAGGTTTTATATAATACAATCCAAACTCATTTTTTGTTGCTGTTGACCTTTTCCCCTAACTTTTCATTTCTTGTACTACTATACTACTAATAATCTCGAAAAGTATTATATAAAAGTGAAAAGAAATGTTTCAAAGAGTGGATAAGTAATAATCATGTGCGTTAATCTGCAACAAACTTTATTTATTCTTAACTGCTTTCACCAATTAGTTTAATTTAGAACATTTACCAATTACATTACATTTTTAGTTTTATTTACAAATTTACCATACTTGCAAAATCATTATAATTATACTATCATTGCAAATTTATTTATAAATTTATTAATTTTATACTATTACTTATTTAGTTTAGTAATTATGCAAACATGATGGGTTCCTATTGACTGTGCGCCACGTGATTGGTGGGTCCCGCCAAGTTGATGTGGTAGGTGAGTCCTACTCCTTGTTGACGCGATAACTGACGTGATAGGTGGGTCCCATTCCTTGCTGACATGGCATATGGATCCAATTCCTTAGTGACGTGGCAAATGATGTTGTAGGTGATATGACAGTAATGTTGTTTTGATAATTTTGGATCTCGCAAGAGTATATATTTGTATATGTATTTAGTTTAAGATATTGATATTTTTGTAATAAAAAAAAGTATTTTTGCAATTGTTTTAAAAATGATAAGATATTTTTGCTAAAATATTTTACACTTGAATATTTATAAAAAAACACTTTAATTTATTCATGCTATATTTGATAAGAAAAAAGCTTATGCGCATGTTCCTTTCAAAAAAAAAAAAAAAAAAACTTATGCGCATGTTAAAATAATTAGACCAATATATTTAAGTGATCATTGAAGTGATGCCCATATACCATCTTATTTATAAATTTCAATGGGATATCATTTAAATCACTAAAATTATAATAAATATCAAATAGATAACTTTAAATATGTGTTTGAAAACTAAAAATAATTTTTTGTTGATTCTGCACAAATTTCTTGAGTAATACAGCAACTAAATGAAATGTTGTTAAATTTTAGTATTCGAAAAATGTATTTAGATTTTGAAAAATTCATTTACTATTTATTTTTAATTTTATAATCATTTTCTTTGTTTTAATAAAAAATTAAATTGTAAATAAAAATTTTAATTCTAAATATGTTATCTGAAATACTAGAATTTAACAACTTTTCATTTAATTGCGATAACATTCAAAAAAAAATGTGCAGACTCAACAAAAAATTGGGTTGAATATCGAAATGGTCAATGGAATGAAGACCATATAGCATTTTACTCATCGATTTCAACGAGATATCATTTGAATCAATAAAATCATAATAAATATCAAATAAATAACTCTAAATATGTGTTCAAAAAATAAAAGTATTTTTTTATCGATTATGAACATTTTTTTGAATGTTATCGCAACCAAATGAAAAATTGTTAAATTTTAGTATTTCATATATTAGATTTAGAATTTAAAAAGTTTAATTACTATTTATTTTTAATTAAAACAAGGAAAATGACTATAAAATTAAAAATAAATAGTAAATGAATTTTTAAAGATTTAAATTTATTATTTGAAATAATAGAATTTAACAAATTTTAATTTAATGCGATAGCATTTAGGAAAAATATGAAGAATCAATAAAAGTTTATTTTTACTTTTTGTAACATGTAATTAGAATTTTCTGTTTAATATTTATTATGCCTTTAGTAATTCAAATGATACCAAATTAAAATCGGTAAGTAAAATGATATATGAGATTCACTTCAGTGATATCACATTGATATTTAACCCACAAAAAATTGTTTTTATTTTCGAGCAACTATTTAGAGTTATCTGTTTAACATTTATTATGATTTTAATGATTCAAATATTATTTTGTTGAAATCGATGAATTGAATGATATATGAACTTCACTCCAATGACTGACAACGTTGATATTTAATCTAATACTAAAATTTTCTAGCCATGTTAAATGTATTTATATTATTAACATTACAAATTGAGAACACGAATTTGTTAATTCAAACTTACCACCCTAATTAGTGTTTGTAAAATAACGAGAAATGAAAAAAATACGGTAAATAACGATCAAGCGATACCCACGACGAAGTCACAAAAGAAAATGGATTCCACCTTCCACGGCTTTTGGAAATGAAAATCCATGTAAACTATGAAGAATGAGGATCTTCTATCCCCTTCTTCATGCTCTCCTGTATAAAAAGGATGTTATGACGGGGCCTATTTTAGCATGTAGAAGGAGACAGAGGACTTGGGCTCAACTATGAAAGCTTAGGACAAGCACTAGTACAACTACAATACAATATTTTCCTATTTTAAACAAATAATATACATCATTTTGTTATTATAACTGTTATGTCACGTTTTCGACATAATTTAATAATTTTAAAATTTTGATTCTTATTAATTATTAATTTAGATTAATAATTATCACTTAATCGTTGTTTTATTCACTCTTTGAAATGGGTAAAGAATCAATATCAATTAACGAATAACGAAAAATATTTCTAACCAATATTCTTCAAATTAGAAAGATATCATAATGTCAATATTAAATCAGATATATCAATAATTGTCCACATTAACAAAGTTTATCTCTAAAATTTCTTAGGATAGACACAATTTTACAAAATTGCATAAACTTGTATATCTATAAAAGGGATCCAATACACGAGACACCTATCAAGTTCAGCTCCTCTCTTCCTCAAAAATTCTAATCCCCTCCAAATCCAATTCATGTTGTTACGAAAATCCTCTAATAACAATAACTTAATTATTGATTAATCTGAAATAAATAACATGTTGATATTAACGTATATCAAATGATTAAAATATAAACTAAATTCCCAAAAATGATTAGAAGGGCCCTCACAATTTCATTTTTAGTAATTTATTTGGTTTATATTATATGAGAAACGGTTTTTGGAGATCGCTATTTAATTGGAGATCTTGTAGAATATATATGTTCTCAAAATATTACAAAAATTATAATTTGCAAAGTTTGTTATACAACGATCACTATTTCATTGAAAATAATATTATAACTCGAATGTGTTTTGTAAAACAATAAATTTTACAATTTACTAAAACACATTTAATTTTCAAAATTTTTAATAAAAAAATAATATTCATATAACACGTTTTGTAAAATAATAAATTTATAATATTTTAAATGTCTCCAATAAAATAACATTCTCCACACAACTTAATTATAAGTTGGAATTAAGATTTGACAAACGGGACCTAATTCTACATCATGTATATTATATTTATACCAATGCAATGCATGGGATGCTTTATAAATCAATCAATCTATACTATTATATAAAAGTAGAAACATTAAAAGTTTGGTTGGTCGGTACGGTACCTGTTGATTTTACTTATTTGTCCTTACTTAATGATACTTGTTATTTTACGTAATTATCCTTACTTAATTATTTATAGTTAGTAATATATACAATTATATAATAGCCCGTTGATTTTACTTATTTACCCTTACGTAATTAAATATAAAATTCATCATACTAACTAATCAATTTCTTTTTTCAAGTTAAACATATTAACTTTTCTATTTTTCAATAACTAAATAATTTCCTTTTTCAAGTAAAATACAATATCTTTTATATTTCATCTAACTAAAATATCTCATTTACTAATCAATTTCCATTTACAGGTTAAACATATTACCTCTGCTATTTTTTAATAACTAAATTATTTTCTTTTTCAGGTAAAATACAATATCTTTTATATTTTATCTTACTAAAATTTCACCTTTTTTAAAAATACTACGAGCAATTTTGTTTCATAAAATAACATAATTATATTATAATTACTATTAACTAATCAATTACCTTTTTAGCAAAAATTCGTTACCTTTTCTCTTTTCTCTAACTAAAATCTCACAGGCGGTTACCTTTTTCAGCCAAAACACCTTGCCTTTTATTTCTTTTCTCTAACTCTCTTTTTCTAATTATATCACGGGTGGTTCTATTTAATAATACTAATAATTAACCGATTACCTTTTTCAACTAAAATATATCATTTTTTCTATTTTTTCTAATTAAATTTCTTTTTTACTAGAAATATCACGGGCAACATTAATTTCTCATTTTCTAATGACACCATTAGCAATTTTATTTAGTAAAATAACATAATTAAAATATAATTAATATAAACTAAACAATTACCTTTTTCGCCTAAAGCATGTCAGCTTTTTAATTCATGCTGCCTTTTCTATTTTTTCTAACCAAAATCTCTCTTATTCCAATTATATCACGGTCGGTTATATTTAATATGATAAAATAATAATATTATAATACTAATAACCAATTATCTTTTTCAACTAAAATGTAACATCTTTTTTATATTTTCTAACTAATTCCTCTTTTTCTAAAAATATCACGAACAACATTAATTTCTCCTTTTCTAAAAATATTACGACCAATTTTATTTAGTAAAATAAAATAAATAAATTATAATTACTATAAACTAGTCAATTACCTTTTTCACCAAAAACATGTTACCTTTTTAATTTTTTATAACTAAGTACTCTTTCTTTCCAATAATATCACGGGCATTCAATTTAATAAAATAAAATAATAATTGTATAATTACTAATAATTAACTGGTTGTCTTTTTTAACTAAAACCTATCTTGTTTTCTATATTTTCTAACTAATTCATGGATAACATCTATATAATTATTATCAAATCACCTTATTTAAAAATTTAAGCTTTCAAAATTCATGTTTTAAAAAATTAATTCAAATTAATGAAAAAAATTCCTATAATATTAAAAAAATCCGTGCATCCTATTATATAATAACCGAAACATTAAAAGTTTGGTTGGTCGGTACGGTACCTGCTGATTTTACTTATTTAACCTTATTTAATTACAAATAAAATACATCCCACTAACTAAGTAGTATTTTCTTTTTCAGGTGAACCATATTATCTATTTTATTTTTCAAAAACTGAATAATTTTTTTTCAGGTAAAATACAATATCTTTTACTCCCTCCGTCCCAGTGGGATCTTTACATTCTAGCTGGGCACGGAGGACAAGACAAACATATAATAGTGGGTATAAAGTGGGTGTAATATTGTTAAAATAAATGAAGTAGTGGATGTAATAGTGATTTTATTGTTAAAATAAGTGAAGTAGTGGGTGTAATAGTGATTTTATTGTTAAAATAAGTGAAGTAGTGGGTGCAATAGTGTAAAGTATTATTAAAATAAGTGAAGTAGTGAGTGTTAGGGGTGTTCATCAAACCGCACAAACCGCAAAAATCGCCCGCACCGCACCACACCGCACCGCGTAGCGTGGATTTTATTTTTTGTGGTGCGGTTGCGGTTTAAAATTTTGACAAACCGCGCGATGCGGTGCGGGTTGCGGTTTCGAATTTCAGTCACGCGGTTCAAACCGCACCGCAATATTTAATAAATTATATATATATATATATATATAAACATATATTATATCTATTTTATATATTTTATAAGTCTATTAGCGATCAGTCCATTTAAATTAACATGTTCAGTCCAAACTTATTAATAATACTAAAAAGTTAATTAGGTTAATACCTCACAGTGAAGTATTTATTACATTATATATATATATATATATATATATATATATATATATATATATATATATATATAAATATATATATATATATATATTAATTCATCCTTTATTGACTTTCATTTTATACAAAAATCTAGCTTTATTATTACAAATTTAGTATTATGGATTACATGCATGTTTTTATTTTTAATTATAGACTGATATGATTGGCTTAAGATTAACTAGATGAACTGAAGGTAGTGTTTTTCGAAGTTCGTTCACGGGGAAGGACTCTCAATATTGATTCCGAGTAGATTATCTCTTACAATCTAGAAGTGTGTAAATGGGGGGGTTTTGAGTTTGGTTAAGGTGATAACTAAATTGCTACAAAAATACAACTAAGTTAATGGCTAAAATCCAAATTTACCAACACAACAACACAATGAGCAAATTAACAAGATAAGAGGCATTTGACCCAAGGATTATGGAAACTCAAGCACTTCAACCCAACAACAAGCAAATATATCCAACTCTACCTAACCAAGATAATTGGTGAAGCACACAATCACTTATTTCTCTTCTATTATAAACACTAATTTAGTGAAGCACATAAATTAGTTCTCTTGACACTAGCAACCAATAATGAAGCACTACCAATTTAACCAAGTCAAGGAATTAAACAAAGAGAGGCTAGGACAAACCCAAGGATGAGAAGCTCAACCTAGGTATTTGCACTTGAATCTTGAGAATTTAGGTACACTAAACTTGTGCTACTATAATGAATGTACTAACAATTACGGATTAGCACAAACAATTAACAATTGATATTACAAGAAGAGCAAATTGAAGCAACTTACAATTCTCCAAGCAAAATCATAAACAATACAACTCAAGAATTCAAGATAGAGTGAAATAGATCTTACTTAAATTGAAATTGGATTTTGTACAAGAATTCCTCCTTGAGCCAAATTATGGAGTTAGTTACTCATAATCAATGCTAGATTATGAGTAATTGATGTATCTCTCTACTCTACTAACCCTAATTGAATGTTCTTGAAGAGGCTAGGTTAGAGAGGAAAAATAAGATGTTAGGTTAAGATTAGACATGCTCATTTAATACTCAGCAGCTCCGTACGGCCTGCTGTACGGCCGTACAGCTGCCCGTACGAAAAATCTGCTCCTTTGAACGGCCTGTTGAACGGCCGTACAGCTGCCCGTACGAGATAAAATCTTCAATATAATGCATTAAACACCTCCCGGCATTGCGAGCATGCATCTTCTAACTATCCTCTTGAATTTCTTCGCCTTCCAAACCCAAAATAATCCATCTTTTCAACAATTAAGCATGAGGCCTGAAAGATGAAAAACATAATTAATATCGATAAAACAACATTCGAAACTAACAAAAATGCAAGAGAATAAAAGATAAAACGTGTATAAAATACACATTATCATGAACAAACAATGTACATTAGATCCTCGGTATTATGTTAGTACGTTATAAGAGTTTAAGTTACCAACTGCAAATAAAATAACAAAATGATATATAGATACAAATTACATAAAGATGAGTGAAGCAAATCAAATAAGTGGGACTTTAATTCACATTATCGCAAAAAATATTTATTTTATATAATAACCAATATAATTAATTTTAAATGTATAAACCGCACAAACCGCACCGCTTTTTCGTGGTGCGATTTTCGCGATTTTTGTGTTACGTGGTGCGGTCGCGGTTTGGAAATTTGTTCAAACCGCGCATGCGGTTTGGTTTGCGGTTTGAGGAAAAAACCGCACCGCCCGCACCGCGAACACCCCTAGTGAGTGTAAAAAACTTAGCTTACTCAGTTATAATACCACTCAGAGTGGTGTCTGAGGAGGGTAGCTGTACGCAGACCATGCCCCTATACAATAGGGAGGCTGTTTCCGAAGGACCCCCGGCCATTACAAATACAGAAATACAAATACAGAAAGGAAACCTAATACAAACTAAGAAACTCACGCACACGCAGAGTCGAACCCCTGACCTCCTTCAAAGGAGGCCAGTGGCTCAACCACTGCACCAACATGTTGTTGGCCCCCTAGTGAGTGTAATAGTATTAAAACTTACTATTTTGGGAATGTAAAGAAATGGATGGGACGACCCAAAATAGTAACTGTAAAGAATCCGTTGGGACGGAGGGAGTATATTTTATCTAACTAAAATTTCTTCTTCAATAATTAATTTCCTTTTTCAGATTAAACCTATTACCTTTTTTATTTTTCAGTAACTAGATAATTTTTTTTTCAGTTAAAATACAATTTCTTTTATATTTTATCTAACTAAAATTCTCCCATTTTTATGCAAAAAAAATATAGTTGAGGCCATCCTTCTACAATTAAGTCTTTTGGTTAATAAAATAACATAATTATATTATAATTACTATTAACTAATCAATTACCTTTTTCAACCAAAATATGTTATATTTTCGCATTTCTCTAACTAAAATCTCTCTTTTTCCAATTATATCATGGACAGTTATCTTTTTCAGCCAAAACACGTTACCGTTTCTCTTTTCTCTAACTAAAATTTCTCTTTTTCCAATTATATCACATGCAGTTCTATTTCTATTAAATAAAAATTAAATTATAATATTATAATATTAATAATTAACCGATTACCTTTACAACTAAAGCGTATCATCTTTTCTATTTTTGTAAATAAATTCTTTTTTTTTCTAGGAATATCACTGGTAACATTAATTTCTTATTTTATAAAAACACTACGAGTAACTTTATTTAGTAAAATAAAATAATTAAATTATAATACTATAAACTAATCAATTACCTTTTTACCTAAAACATGTCACCTTTTTAATTTTCATGTTACTTTTTTATAATTTCTCTAACTAAAATCTCTCTTTTTCCAATTATATCACGTGCGGTTTTATTTAATAATAATATTATAATACTCATAATTAACCGATTACCTTTTTCAGCTAAAACATATCATTTTTTTATATATTTTCTAACTAAAATCTCTCTTTTTCTAGAAATATCACGGGCAACATTAATTTCTCATTTTTTTTAAAACATTACGAGCAATTTTATTTAGTAAACTAACATAAATAAAATATAATTACAATAAAAAAATCAATTACCCTTTTCATCTAAAACATTTTACCTTTTTAATTTCCTCTAACTAAAACTTCTATTTTTCCAATTAAATAACGGACTTTCTATTTAATAAAATAGAATAATAATTTCATAATTACTAATAATTAATCGATTATCCTTTTCAATTAAAACCTATCATCTTTTCTATATTTCATAATTAAAATCCCTTATTTTTTGGAAATATTACAAATAACATTAATATAATTATTATTATTAAATCATCTCATTTAAAAATTTAATCCTCCAAAATTCATGTTTTTAAAAAATTTATTCAAATTAATGATATAATTCAAATAACATTAAAAAAAATCTGTGCATCGCACGGGTTTTAAGCTAGTATTATTAATGAATTTTTTTGTTAAATTTTTAGTTTTTATTTTTTTTGAAAGACTTACAAATCATTGTTTGCAGATTTCATTAAATTGATGATAATTATTTTATTAACATATTTTTTAATATTTTAGTTGTTATCGTACTTTTTTACTTGAAAATTCATATTTTTTTTAATTTAAAATTTTTTAAAATTTTCATTTTTTTACATTGTGTTTACTCAATAACTTTATCATACACTATGTAATTAATTTTTAATTTTTTCTGAAAAGTTCCAAAAAAATTGTCTATAAATTCTGATCATAATTTTTAAAATAAGGTAATCTATTTAATAATACTTAGTTGTTTATCTAATATTATTTAAAAAATTTAATATTTTTTAAAAATAACATATATGTTCCTCACACCAAACCACATAACATAAACCATTATATACAGGATATTAATGACATTGACATTTAATTATTGTATCACATTGTTCATTTGCTTTATTTCTTAAGTAAAAAGAAACTAGCATAAAAACCCGTGCGAGGCACGGGTCGCTAGCTTAAATTGTATTTTTTAATTAAACTATTCGTGATCAGTATTGTTTGAAACATGTGATTGATTTTCAAAGATTTCATCTTGTTACTTGATTATGTGGTTATTGTGTACATACTTAAATATGTTCAAAATTGTACTTTGAAAACCAATATGAGTAATATTGATAGCAATCATGTTAGATTTTAATTTTGTTGTGGGTCATAGAATATAATTTGAGTGTTTTATGGGTGCTGTCTAATTATTAATTAAGACGATTTTTCATAGCACCTACATTCCTAAATTTTCTTCATAAATGATGTAAGAACCCCAAATTTTGGATATAATTAAAACTTTTTATTAAGTAAGGATAAAACGAGGGACAATGATTCCGACAACAAGGTCACCAGCTCTAATGAATGGTGGTTTCAAAGAACAATGATTGTAATGAATGGATATTGCTTTGGACAATGATCCTGATGCATTGGTATATTGTCAGAATAGAGTAATTCGATGGTTGAGGACCTAGATAAGAATAATCTACCATCCAGGAAGGAGCTAATGGATCCTTGAAGGGAAATGAGTACGTGCATAGTATTTCCCGTACGTGCATAGTGTTTCCCGTACGTGCATAGTGTTTCCTGTACGTGCATAGTAATTTGGTGGATGAATAGTGATTTTGTAAGTTGGAAAACTTTTCACGCCACCCTATGTACGGGACGTGATATGGGTGTTTCGAAGTCATATTAGTAATACGCGGAGGAAATAAGTGAATGCAGAGACGATCGGAATTCAGAAATTCCAAATTCTTTTTCGGTATAATATTTGACCGGGCAGTGGATTAAATATTATTATAATCCAAGAATTGAGATATTAACTTTGAGGATTTGATATTTTGGGATGTTATTATATTTGATTTAAGAATGAAGGTAGGAAACCACTGAGACAGTGAAACAAGCGTTCTAGAAACCGCTAAAACGTTATAACGAGATTAAACAATAATGCGAACGAATCCTAGATTACGGATTAAGTTTATCGAGATTAAATATCCTACATGGTCATCACGAGGATTATATTAAGGATGGGGGAAGGTATTATGAATATCGAGAAATTTCCCGGTAAACCCTAGAGGTGAAACTACTTAGTTATTCGTCCGAACGATCAATGAATTGAGCAATAAACGGACAAAGAAAGAAGCAGGGAATCAAGATACATGCATGTAGTGGTGGAAAATATCTAGCAAACCAAGTGATGACTCATGCAACTAGCATACTTAGCAAGGAAACTAGTACTTAGAAAGCAAACCATTTAGTTAGCTTATAACCATCCAAAACACAACACATGTCTTGCAAAAATACATCATCTAGTGCATCATCACTTTATTAAAGTAAAAAGAGATGAGATATTATCCAAGGCTCATCCACTTGATGCATAATTGAACAAAACAAACCAAGCAAAACACTTCACTCTCTCCTTTGCTTCCATTCGAATTTTTCATAAATTCCAAGGGGGAAATCCCACTTCCAACCATCATTTGATCTTGTAATTTTTATGGTGAGTCCTATATTTCATAAAACTAATCTCCTAGAAATTTCAAGCCCAAATTCCTTTGTTTTCATTTTCAAAAAAATCAACAAAGATGAGGGTGAATAGTGTTCTTATGAACTAATCCTTGTTTTTCTTGTTTTCATGGTTAATCCTAGATAAGTTAAGGCTATCCAAGGACCATACAAGGCTTAGTAAGGCTATATCACACTCTAAGGAAGGTATAATACTTGAAAACCCTTGGTACCATTTTGAGATTTTATGAGTTTTATGGATGATTTAGTGTTAGTATGCTATGTTATGCTAAGATCTATGTTATTAGTTGATTATGGTTGTTGTTTGGATTGTGATCCATGAGATGGTTAAGATGAGTTGTTGATAGACTAGTTATGATTATTATCATGTGTTTGTGTGGTTGGATTGATCTTTGTTAGATCGAGATAAAGTGTAAAAACTTTGGAAAACGCGTAAACATAGCCGTTATAATGTCCGATTTTACAATATCATGTTTTGTATGCCATTTTTCACATCAAGACCCTACTGTCCAGAAACCTTTCTGCCATGTTAGGATAGCTTATGTTATAAGCTTCGTTTTGATATAAAGATCACGTGAAACGGACTTACGGTTTAGGAGTTACGATAAAATTCATAAAAGTAGTTCGAATCCGTAAATGAAAGTTCGTAACTGAAATTGAACCCTCGTAAACTATGTAACGTCATGGAAAATCTTGGTAAATAAATACTAGAGGTAAAAAGGAAGGTGTGAAAGAAAACCGTATGTCAAAAGGATCATTTTTCGATTTATTAAAAATGTTCGAGTCGAGGTTAAACGCGAACGAACCCCTAAAAGACGACTCTTTTATAACTTCAGTAAAACACTTAGAAAACGGGCGATAAAACTCGGAGTATAATATTGGTTCGTAACGATCGACCTTAGAACTCGTATGACTTAAGTATATTCCAAGTATAAGTACAGTGACATGTCGTATTAACGAACGAATTTCGGGTCGGATCGATGATAAAAGAAATACACAAAAAGGGGTATAACGAGATAACTCGAGAACGTGTTTCGATTTAAGTATAACTTAACTCTTAAGATGTTAAGTGATTAATCCCGAATGTCTTGGCTATTTATAGATCACCAAGCTGACCCGGGACCCGCTACCACTACCCCTTACCGTACTCGACTACCAGGCAAGTTTCAATTCCCTTCTTTAGGCTGTTGTTGTGATTGAATAAATATATATATATATGATTGCTGATATACATATGCCATTGCATGCATGCCTACTTTCAAGTTGAATTGATATACTTGTTCCCTGAATGTCATTGTTGGCCTATAAGCTAGATAGTTATATATCAGTTATAAGCCGGTTATGGTAAGACCCTCATAGAAGGGCATATACATCTTATTAATCAAATTTAGACCGGGAGTCAATATTCCTTGATATATCGAGAGTACCTCGGAAGAAAATATTTAAGTAAATATTTTCTATTATTTGGGCGACGAATATTATTTGAATATTCGTTCGAGACTAATTATTTTAACGATCCTTACTTCAAATAATTATTTGAACGTAACTATTCAACGAATAATACTTCTCAATATTCATTCAGAGTCGAATTGATTATCGACTATTATTTCGAATATTCTTCTAAAGATGAGACTGTTAAATGAATATTATTTGGATATTCTTTTAGATTATTATTTTATTAAATAAATATTACTTTTGAATATTCATTTAAGATATTAAATACTTGATGAATATTATTTTAATATTCATCTGAAGCTTTATTTAATTATCGAATATTATCTCGAATATTCCTTAAGGCTTGGATTACTAAATGAATATTACTTGATATTCATTTAGGATATTATTCATTAAATGAATATTACTTTTGAATATTCATTTAAATTCCTAATTAATTATGAATATTACCTTAAATATTCTTTTCAGGTCTTATTAATTAATGAATATTGTTTTGAATATTCATTTAAATATTTATTTATTCAATAAATATTCTCCTGATATTTCTTCAGGGATTATTTTGAGAAATACTCTGATTTAAGATATTCTTTCATATTCCCAAGTATTCTTTAAATGTTTTAACTCAATAAATATTCTCTTAATATTTATTCCATACTTAGAATAATCTCGAGAAGGTTTATCTTCTTCGATTATTACAGAAAATAATTCGAAGTCATATTATTATTAATCTTATATCAAGAAAGGTTCCCAGACATCATTCTTCTTTGAGTCTATCTCCTTAATAATAAGGGAACCTTACTTGGAAAAATGTTATTTATCTTGTCGACTTCCCGGTCATAAAGTATTCCCTTCACCCGCAACTCGGGTGATGTTGACTTATTAAGTCGTTGCTTACCTTCTCATCTTTCGAGGGGTAAGATTACTGGAACAAGTTGATATCCGTTACCAAGTAATAGCTTGGGAGTTATTGGTAAATTTTCCTTTCCAACTAGATACGACTACTTTGTGGAGTCTTATCAACAAGTATTATACTTGGGGAAAGGGGGACGAACGTTACATTCAGAATCATGAATTCTATTTGAACTAGGAGTCGTGTAAGAGGCCGAGTAGCGCCGGTCCATCCCCTTTGGCCCAACCGTTGGCCGGGGAGAGCTAGTAAGGCGGTATACAAGTAAAGCCGTCAGTTCTTCCTTCTACCGGTAGTAAATCTAAATTGAGCTGTACGATCTCGACTGATCATCAAGATTGGAACAGCGGGCGCGGTGAATACTCCATCGTTGGTTCATCATCCAAACTTATTTATTTCCAGCAACATGATTACTGTTGGCAGAGCTGGAAAAGTGTTCATAACTGGAATTGCAATCTTTTCATGCAAGTTCCTCTTTTAATGACAATGAGAATATCACGCTTACTTTTGATGTAGCAGATATTTCTACAAACAAATACTTTAAGTTACCTTGTAACTTCATCGTTCATATTATACTGGCATCATTTCCGTAAATGCATGGCATATGGTTTGAAAGATACTTTTGAACTGTTATACATTATCGTTCAGTTATATATTATTGTTGGTGGGCTATTGCTCACCCTTGCTTTATTATTATATCACAACAACAGCTAGACCAGATGACTCGCACAAGGCGCACTCGACGCGGGCGAGGACGATGAGACTACCAGAGCTGAAGAAGAAGCTATTGGTAGGATATATTTATTCTTCCAGTACCAAGAATATGGTCTAGTATGACTTATGTAAATGGATGGCAAAGAGTATGTATTTATATTGAAATTCTTTTGGATTGTAAGAACTCATAATGTGATTAATAAAAATTTGTTTGTTACTCTGATTTCATCTCTGGGACTATAACGGGTGTGTTTTATATTGTTGTGTTGGGTTATAGAGACGTAATTTATTTTATGTTAAGGAAAGTTCAATTGTTGTGGACAGAATTGGAAACCGTAACCACCGGATCCCGGACTCCGGATCTGGGGGTGTTACAGAAGTGGTATCAGAGCGTACGTTATAAACCCCAGAGATGAGGTGACGTTAAAACAATAAATTCAATAAGATAATAAGAACTCTTGCCAAGTTCATAGTCGGACTACTTAATGTAGTGATGACATATAAAACCCTTATGGGAACTCGTAAGTATCATGATAGTAACTTAGCTCAATATCGTATCGACGAGTAAGGTGACAGACCTTGAGGCATACGAGCAGCAGCGCGATGATGCTTTATATGCTGAAGATCAGCGGGTAATTCGATGGAGTACCCTACTGGAGACCCGGAAGAGGTTCCAGCAGATAAGGAAAATCCTGTTAGGATAAGGAGCTTACCCATGGGTAATGAGGGTCGCAGCCAGAATGACTGTGATGATTAAGATATGGTGCTCAGAAAAGTGAGTATAAAGAACCGAGATATTATTAAGAGATCTGAAGATGCATGTTGAATTCATAGCCGGACTACCAGATGTAGTACCAGCAAGAAAGAAGGATTGGAAGAATTACTTGAGATCTTATACGGAAATAGATAAGAATCCTTAGAGATTTTCATCTTAACAAAGAAAGAGCTAGAGGGATGTATGATTATCAAAGACAGCGATATAGGACGAGGAGCAGAGTCCCTAGGAATAGTTGAGAATGAGGCAGTAAGTGCCATATCATTTGATAAATGAATCAGTATGAATATTGTCAGTAATAATTTGCCACGAGAAGGCAGATGTCATAGGTTATAAATTACGAAACCAAAGTGAGGATAATGAGGTGGTTTTATTCAGGGAAATGTTCATGAATGAATCAGTAGAAAGTAAAGACATTGGGAAGTGACAGCATGATTGGGTAAAATTATATAAGGAAGTAGTAAGCAAGACAATGATCTCAGAACCTACTGGAAGATAAGACCAGTGAGTCAAGATGAACTCGTAATGAGACTACTGCCAGAGACTGAGTATAGAGTTAATTCAACTCAGTTAAATGATGAACCAGAAACGTTAGATGCATGTGATTCAGAGGAATATTAAATTCCTTCTTCTCTTTGAATGGATTATAGTAATACCTTAAGTTTACTCCGATACGGAATTATAATAGATCAAGTAATACGATGAGCAGTTAAAGAGAAAAATGTGAGAAAATCTTCCTGGAGCTAAAAGGTGAAATTGGTAATGACCAAGAGCTGGCATTGCTTAATGGAAAAGGGAGACTTTGTGCTTCCAACGACGCTTCGCATAAAGGGTTAGTATAACGCCTTAGAAATTTCAGAATATTTAATTACTAAAAGTTATCTATTTTATATTAAATGTGAATTATGTGGCATATATATTTGCTGTGGAGGTGATGTGTCTGTTGAATAATATTTGGAGGTCAGACAGATATTTTATATGCGTTATGTAAGCCCGACTGTTTTAATTATTTATTTTTGGGATTTATTTCCTATTTATTGTGTTATAATTACTTTCTGGGAATTTTATTAAATCTTCGGGATTAGCAGAAATCCTGAAATCTTCTTCATTAATAACTTTATTAGTTTATATGACTTTTAAAAATATTTGGTGAATTATTTCTGGGTTTCAAGGATTTTAAAATGATTTTACGAATTATTTTCCAATTTAAGGATTCAATCTTGTAAAATCCATATTTAATTCGTTTTTGATCCTAAAAATATTTTAAAAATATGTGGGTGATTGTAATTTTACATTCTTCGTTTTAAAATTTTAAAATTTAATAATTCCCCATTTTGTATTTAATTTTGGATTTTAAGGATTATTTTAATAACTTTTAGGAAAATAAAACAAAAAAAAAATCCTAGAAATCTAGTTTCCCCAAATCACTTGTTCTTTAAATCCCTAATTTCAATTCCATTTTTTGCAAGGGCTGAGTTTTAGTCGGTTTCTCTGGTCATTTCTTCTCCTCTCTCGAACGTTCCTCACCTCCCATTTCCTCCTCCAAATTCCGAGTCTCATCGATTCTGGTAAGCAACGGTTCTTGGTTTCATTCCTTTGCTGTGAAATTCGACCCCTCAATCCCTCTACTTTCCCTCGCAGTTGTGTGTACCGTGGTGATTGAGTGTGTGTGTGTGTCTCGAATTCGTGGGTGTTGCTGGGTTTGGGCGAAGAAAAGCGTGTGTGGGTATGTGTATAAATTGTTTGTGTGAGTGTTGTGGTGGCTGGTATCGACCTTATGGTTACGGGTTGATGTTTTCCCCTCCCCTTTTTCATCTCTGCGTGTGTCTATAGTACACAGATATGTGTTGGGTTCATTAAACTTGGTCCAGTACCGTGTGCCTCATGGGTTCGATTCTCTGTGTTATGGTCTGAATTCATTATACAAGAGTGTGTGTGGTGAAACTGCTATGGGTGTGTGTGTGTTAATTCCGTGCAGAGTGTGTGAGTTGTGTGCGTGCATAGTGTGTGTGAGTGACAAAAGGGCGTGTGTATCTGTTCGTTGCTGTGATACAATAACAGCGTATATGTGCTGTTGTGCTGGTTCGAACTTGGAATTCCCTTTTCCCTTCCCCATTCTTGTTATCGAAGTGCTGTCTTTACAATTATGCTTCGATTATTGGAGCTTCTTGTTGCCTGGTTTCGACTTAGTAATGGTGTTGGTTGCGACATGAACTGTTTGGCATTGATTGTATTGGTTCGATAAATTTCGGAAAATTTCTGATTATTGATTCGTGATTTTACAAAATAATTTCAGAAAAATTATTTTAGTTAGTAAGTGTAGAGTCTCGGGTTGGAAACCCTAATTTTGGGTACCCTCGGGATTTTGCCCCCTCGACGGTGATTTAATTTGAGTCGAGGGTATAAAACGGCGATGATGATTATTTTCTGAGCCAAAAATTATTTATTATTTAATATTTGTTAATTATTTAATAAATTATAATTCATTGTCGAATTGGTATTAATTATTTAATCGATAATGAACTGGGATTTCAGTAAATTGGAAATGTGAATTGAGAACGTTATTTGAAATGTGGATTTAATTGTTAATTGAGAAATTGTGTTGGTTGTGTCGGCCGTATCCCGACTGGCAGTCCCCTGTATAAAGGGGATGCCGTCAAAATTTTCCTAAAATATATTAACATCGTTTCTTGGATACGAGTATGTATAATTATATAACTTATACGAATTGTGAGTCGGGCTTCATATTTTAAAATCTACGTAGTGTGTGTTAACGTGACTATTTGGTTAAATACTTTTGTCTGTAGTTTATGTATTGATATTATATGATTAAATAAACATAACTTAGGGAACTATTCGCTGGGGTAGACTAAGTGGAATGTTTATATTGATTAGCGAGTATTAAACAGGATTCTGAAATAGTGTTATATTGTGTGTAGATTCCGTGGATAAAGGAAAGGCTAAAGCTGAGGACGTAAAGACGCTTCGGATTCTGTGATATTCTATTTAAGGCAAGTAAATTGCTTCAATTACCTTTCAAGTGAGTTATGATTATAAAAGTCTGATTCATATGCTTATTTAAATTATTCTTGCTATAATTGTTCTATTAATTTTCCAAAATTGCGAATACCTAATGGTTATACCCAAATTGATTCTATTGATTGGATGATTCTTTTAGTGAATTGGTTACATCCATATCCCTTGCAAGCATTTTGTTCCACCTTTCTTTCAAGTAAATTGCTTCACTTATCTTTCCAGCGAATTATGATTATCAAAACTTGATTCTTATGTAATTGATTTATCCTTGATGTACTTGCTCTGATAATTTCTATTAATTAAGAATATTCCATTGTTATACCCCAGGTTGACTATGTCGTTTTTGTTAATCCTTTTTGTGACCTGACTTAAATCAATACCCCTTTTCGCTATATCGAACTTGTTGATATTTAATTCAGAGATTATCCAACCTTGTTTTATTTGGTGAAATTGAGATGTTAACCTGGAACGAAAGTGTCCAGGGTGTTTGGCAGTTGAGGTAGTCGATTGTTCCGACACCTAATGTTAGTTAGGATTGGACTGTTAGTTTTTTTAAAATGTGGACCGTAAGGGTCGGACCAGATTCGTGGTCAAAAATAATTAAGGCCAATGTGTGCCGTGGATCCATTAAAGGACATTGCTGTGTGCGTTTGTCCGGGGTTAGTGCGTGACTGATCAGCAGCCTAACCTTATAATTGATTTTATTATAAAAATGCATGATAGTCCAATCCTCTTCTAGTTTGTGATTCAGACAAATGATAAATTTTCAGATGAGCTTATATATATTGTTGATTGCTGATTCTATACAATCTTGCAGACATATCAGTTGTTGATGTTTTAATTTCATACATATATACTTGCTGAGCGTTTTGGCTCACTTGCTTGCTAATTCTGTTTCCTCAGCTAAGCCAGAGCATGTCTAGAAGAAGTGGCCCGTCGGGTTGGGGTAGTCACCGAGGCAGTCAGAGGGTCGAGGCAGTTGGTTGGGTAGTGACATACATCTTTGTTTATATTATGTCTGTATTTGTAGGCAGATTATTATATTAATGGGTTGTATATTATTTAATTCAGCTGGGTTGTAATAACTATTAGTAGTTGTTTCATACAGTGACCTGTGTGCGGTCTGGGTTGGTTTGGTTTTATTTCTTTGTGGTTTAGTATATCTTGTGCTTGTGGATTGTTTCAGTTATACTTAGTTGCTAAAGCAGGTGATTAGTCCGGTTTATGATTACATCATGCCGAAATTTCTAAAATTTCCCCTATATTAATGTTTAATTGAATATAAGAGTTTATAATATTATTGTTGGCCAGTGAGGGTGTTACAAGTTGGTATCAGAGCCACAGGTCACAGTCACTGAAACAATTAGGTGGGGAGTCGGGGTAGAGTTATGAGAAAGGTTAGGATTGTTTCGTGAGAGATAGGAAGTCTAATAATACTATATATATATATGTATACTTCAGGCACCTGCTTCTGGTTCCGATTCAGACCCGGACGAGGATCCGGAAGGAGGGGCTTCTGTTCCGCAGCAGATTTCCCCAGGGGTGATGCAGCCATTCGTGGGATCGCAGGGCTCAGTGAATGGGCCAGCATACCAGTATACTCCTCAGCCTGTACCATACCATGTGTACGAGCGAGTGGCCCGCGAGAGGGACTATCTCTTGGGGCAGATGGCAGAGTGGAGGGCTATGAGGGCTGGGGAGGAGGAGCGGGCTAGAGATAGAGATAGAGTGGCGGCTGAGCTGGAGGATGTCCGGAGGCGAGTACGAGCTCTTAGACGAGTTGTCATTAGGCGGGGACGGATGAGATCCCGAGATGAGCCGGCATTTGTGACCCAGCAGGTGACCCTAGGTCTGGTGACGGCAGAGCTGGAGAGCATTTTGGGACCAGCTTGGCGGGGAGAGTCGGATGACGATGATGACCAGTGATGATTAGAGTAGTATGATGATGTGGTATTTAGAGGCACATTACGGTGGTAGTAGTACGTCAGGATTTGCAGTACGACCAGTTTTGTTGTATATATCTGTTGTACTGTGACCAGATGTTAGCAGTCTTCTCTTTTAGCATTATGTTGTACCCTTATCGAAGCGTTGTTCTTACGCTTGTATCTGATCTACCTATATATATCATTATCACTTTTGCAGGACTGTGTTAAATTTCCTTATACTGTCATTTACTTAAGCATCTTATTTACTGCTCGTTTCATATTTACTTTCAGCACCATTTCCTTCTAGCATTGTTTTTACTTTCGATACTATGTTTGACCTTAGCATCATGACTATTGTTTCTTTATTGCACCTATTGAACGTTTGTGAATACCTTGTGTAACCTTGGATTAATATCCTATTGCACCCTGTGAATCAATTGTTGACCGGAATATTGGTTGGAGACCTCGAATTACCTTTCAGTAATATATGCATTGTTTGTTTAAGTTGGAGCATGTTGAGATATTATTTTCTGAACCTGAATCTAATATAATTGTTCATTGATTTCAGAAATATGCCACCCAAAAAGAAGAAACAAAATACCCGAACCCCCGAACAGGGTGAGCAAGCTAATCCACCCCCTGTTGGTCAGATGGACCCTGCCTTAGCACAGATATTACAAACTCTTGTTCAACAGACTGCTACTCTGGCACAGCAACAGCAGCAATTACAGCAGCAGTTGTTGGCTCAACAGCAACAACAGCAACAACAGCAACAACAGCAACAACAGCAACAACAACAACAGCAGCAGCAGCAGCAGCAGCCACCTGTTCCTCCGGTGGTTACTTTTAAGTCTTTCCAGGCAGTAAAACCTCCTGAGTTTAAAGGGACAGCGGACCCGGTGGAGGCGAGGTCTTGGTTAAAAGAAATGGAAAAAGCCATTGCACTGGTTGGGGTTCCAGCAGACAAACAAACTGAGTATGTAAGTTATTTCTTGAAGAATGAAGCTACTTACTGGTGGGAGTCAGTGAAGATGTTGGAAGCTACTGAGGTGATTCCTTGGGAGAGGTTCACAGAGCTATTTTTGGAAAAGTATTTCCCCGACTATATGAAAGACCAGATGGAGATGAAGTTTTTGGAGCTGAAACAAGGGAAAATGTCGGTGACAGAATATGAAACCAAGTTTACGGAACTAGCTAGGTTTGCTCCGGCCTATGTGGATACGGAGAGGAAGAAGGCTAAGAGGTTTCAACAAGGATTGAAACCGTGGATTCGTACTAAACTAGCAGTTTTGGAGTTGGAGACTTATGCAGCAGTGGTGCAAAAGGCCATGATAGCTGAAGGGGAAAGCGAATTATATTTCAAGGAAAAAGAAGGAAAGAAAAGGAAGGCTGGGTCAATGGGGGAACGACAAGAGCAAGGCAGTTCTCAAAATGTGCCAAATAAAAAGCCAGGATTCCAGCCAGGAAAGTATGGAAACCCTAAGAAGCCGGGATCAGGGAATGGGGGCCAAGGAAATAGAATTCAAGATGCGAGTCAACAGAAATTGGTTAGGCCACCCTTGGCAGAATGCAAAACTTGTGGGAAAAGGCATCCTGGAGTGTGTACAAAGCTGGAGGTGACGTGTTTCAAATGTAATCAAAAAGGTCATTATGCTCGGGAATGCAAGGCAGGAATTGTGTGTCACCGTTGTGGGAAGCCAGGACATATAATGAAAGACTGTAAAGTACCTGTAGTAAAGCCTCCAGTTCTGGCTAATCCAATACTGCAAGCAATTGAAGCAGCACCCCCAACATCAAGTATCAGACCAGTAGCAAGGACTTTCAACATGACCCTGAACGAAGCTATTAAGAATTCGGATGTGGTAGCAGGTACGCTCCCTGTAAATTCTGTCAAAGCTAAAGTGTTAATTGATTCCGGGGCCACGAAATCTTTTATATCCAAAGAATTTGTTCAAAAGTTAAATTGTGAAGTATGCATGTTACGTGAAGCTATAGTTATAGAAATAGCTAATTCAGAACGAATTCCGGTTACGCAAGTGTGTCCTCGTTGCAAGATTGATATTTCAGGGCATTGTTTCTACGCCAATTTGATACCATTTCAGTTAGGTGAATTCGATGTTATCTTAGGAATGGATTGGTTAACAGAGAATAATGCCCAAATTGATTGTAAGACTAAGAAGGTGATCCTTAAACCCTCTGATAATGTAGAAGTTACCTTTAGGGGTCAAAGGCAGACTAGGAGATTTTTGTCGATCATTCAAACAAAGAGGTTGTTGAGGCAAGGATGCGAGGGCTATATGGCTTATGTCATGGACACTAGTCAAGAGGTGCCTAAAATAGAGGAAATACCAGTGGTGAATGAGTTTCTCGATGTTTTTCCAGATGAACTTCCCGGTTTACCTCCGGATAGAGAAATAGAATTTACCATCGATTTAGTCCCCGGAACTGAACCAGTGTCAAAGGCTCCTTATCGAATGGCACCTGTAGAGATGAAGGAATTGGCAGTTCAATTGCAAGATCTTCTGGAGAAAGGTATTATTAGACCTAGTGTATCGCCGTGGGGAGCTCCGGTATTATTTGTAAAGAAGAAGGATGGAAGTATGAGACTGTGTATCGATTATCGGGAATTAAATAAGCTGACCATTAAGAATAAATACCCTTTGCCAAGAATTGACGATTTATTTGATCAACTGAAAGGAGCAACTTGTTTCTCGAAGATTGATTTGCGGTCAGGATATTTTCAATTAAAGATTAGACCGGAAGACGTTCCAAAGACAGCGTTTCGGACTAGGTATGGGCATTACGAGTTCTTGGTGATGGCCTTTGGGCTAACTAATGCACCAGCAGCGTTCATGGACCTAATGAATAGAGTCTTCAAGAAGTATTTGGATAAGTTTGTGATTGTGTTTATAGATGATATTTTGATATACTCGAAGACCGAAGAAGAGCATGCAGGGCATTTGAGAATAGCCTTAGAAACGTTGAGGAAAGAGAAATTATATGCGAAGTTTTCCAAATGTGAGTTTTGGCTGAAAGAAGTGCAGTTTTTAGGGCATGTCATCAGCAGTGAAGGGATTAAGGTGGATCCTGCAAAAATTGAAGCCGTGATGAATTGGGATCGACCTAAAACACCCACAGAAGTTCGAAGTTTCTTAGGATTGGCGGGATATTATCGAAGATTTGTTCAAGACTTTGCGAAGATAGCCACCCCACTAACAAAGTTGACAAGGAAGAATGAAAAGTTTGTGTGGAATGAGAAGTGTGAAGAAAGTTTCCAGGAATTGAAGAAGAGATTGGTGACTGCACCTGTGTTGACACTTCCAGATGAAAAAGGAAATTTTGTGATCTACAGTGATGCATCTCACAAAGGTTTGGGATGTGTACTGATGCAGCACGGTAAGGTAATTGCTTATGCTTCGAGACAATTGAAACCTCACGAGCAGAAATATCCTACTCATGACTTAGAATTAGCCGCGATTGTTTTCGCCTTGAAGATTTGGAGACATTATCTGTATGGGGAAAAGTGTGAAATTTACACGGACCACAAGAGTTTAAAATATATTTTCACCCAGAAGGAGTTAAATATGAGACAGAGAAGATGGTTGGAATTACTCAAGGATTATGATTGTACCATCAACTATCATCCTGGGAAGGCGAACGTGGTGGCGGACGCTTTAAGTAGGAAGGAGAAAATCAGTATGTTGACAATGCCTGAGGAATTATACAAAGAGTTTGAAAGATTGGAGATAGAGGTGTGTATGCCTGCAAGTAATACAGATACGGTGTACACTATGACGTTTCAGCCAGAATTATTAGAAAAGATTCGCAGATGCCAGGAGGAAGTCATGAGTGGAGATGTGAACAAGTTAACAGGTGAGGAAATATGCACACAGGTAGATGACAAGGGGATACTAAGATTTTCTTCACGTATTTGGATACCCAATGTGACAGAGTTGAAGAATGAGATCCTACAGGAAGCCCACAGCTCGAAATATTCGATTCATCCAGGGAGTACGAAAATGTATCGAGACTTGAAAAGAAATTTCTGGTGGCCAGATATGAAGAGAGATATTGCTGAATGGGTAAGTAAGTGTTTGACCTGTCAGAAAGTAAAAGCAGAACATCAAAGGCCAAGTGGGATGCTACAACCATTAGAGATTCCCGAGTGGAAATGGGAACATATTGCAATGGACTTTGTGGTTGGATTGCCAAGGACGAGAGCTAATCATGATGCTATCTGGGTAATTGTTGATCGCTTAACGAAGTCTGCACACTTCCTTCCGATAAACGAGAGGTTCTCATTAGACAAATTGGTTCATTTATACATAAAAGAGATTGTGGTGCGACATGGAGTTCCAGTATCAATAGTCTCAGATCGAGATCCAAGATTTAATTCGAGATTCTGGAGAAGTTTTCAAGAATGTTTGGGCACCGAATTAAAAATGAGTACTGCTTACCATCCTCAGACTGACGGTCAGAGTGAAAGAACGATTCAGACAATTGAAGATATGCTCCGAGTTTGTGCATTGGATTTTGCAGGAAGTTGGGATGAACACTTGCCGTTAGTGGAATTTTCATACAACAATAGCTTTCATGCTAGTATCGGTATGCCACCATATGAAGCGTTATATGGACGAAAGTGTCGATCTCCAGTATACTGGGAAGAAGTTGGCGAGCGAAAGATACTCGGACCTGAGTTAGTTCAGCAAACTAAGGAAGTAGTTCAACTTATTCAGAAACGGTTAGTGACAGCTCAGAATCGACAGAAAAAGTATGCTGATTTGGCCAGGAAGAATATGGAGTTCGAAGAAGGAGAACAAGTACTGTTGAAAGTATCTCCGTGGAAAGGATTAGTAAGATTTGGCAAGAAAGGAAAATTAAGTCCAAGATTTGTGGGGCCTTTCGAGGTATTGAAGAAAGTCGGAAAAGTCGCCTACGAGTTAGCTTTACCGCCCCATATGCAACATATCCATAACGTGTTCCATGTATCTATGCTTAAGAAGTACCATCTGGATTCTAAACATGTCATTGAATATGAGCCGATAGAGATTCAGCCAGATTTATCTTATGTGGAGCAGCCTATCAAGATACTAGATCGAAAAGAAAAGGTTCTGAGGAATAAAACAATTCCTATAGTGAGAGTTCTGTGGAGAAACCCCAAGGTGGAAGAATCAACTTGGGAGTTGGAAAGCGATATGCTGGAGAAGTATCCTCAATTATTCTCTTAGGTGTGATTCTGGGGACAGAATCCTTTTAAGGGGGGAAGGTTATAACGCCTTAGAAATTTCAGAATATTTAATTACTAAAAGTTATCTATTTTATATTAAATGTGAATTATGTGGCATATATATTTGCTGTGGAGGTGATGTGTCTGTTGAATAATATTTGGAGGTCAGACAGATATTTTATATGCGTTATGTAAGCCCGACTGTTTTAATTATTTATTTTTGGGATTTATTTCCTATTTATTGTGTTATAATTACTTTCTGGGAATTTTATTAAATCTTCGGGATTAGCAGAAATCCTGAAATCTTCTTCATTAATAACTTTATTAGTTTATATGACTTTTAAAAATATTTGGTGAATTATTTCTGGGTTTCAAGGATTTTAAAATGATTTTACGAATTATTTTCCAATTTAAGGATTCAATCTTGTAAAATCCATATTTAATTCGTTTTTGATCCTAAAAATATTTTAAAAATATGTGGGTGATTGTAATTTTACATTCTTCGTTTTAAAATTTTAAAATTTAATAATTCCCCATTTTGTATTTAATTTTGGATTTTAAGGATTATTTTAATAACTTTTAGGAAAATAAAACAAAAAATCCTAGAAATCTAGTTTCCCCAAATCACTTGTTCTTTAAATCCCTAATTTCAATTCCATTTTTTGCAAGGGCTGAGTTTTAGTCGGTTTCTCTGGTCATTTCTTCTCCTCTCTCGAACGTTCCTCACCTCCCATTTCCTCCTCCAAATTCCGAGTCTCATCGATTCTGGTAAGCAACGGTTCTTGGTTTCATTCCTTTGCTGTGAAATTCGACCCCTCAATCCCTCTACTTTCCCTCGCAGTTGTGTGTACCGTGGTGATTGAGTGTGTGTGTGTGTCTCGAATTCGTGGGTGTTGCTGGGTTTGGGCGAAGAAAAGCGTGTGTGGGTATGTGTATAAATTGTTTGTGTGAGTGTTGTGGTGGCTGGTATCGACCTTATGGTTACGGGTTGATGTTTTCCCCTCCCCTTTTTCATCTCTGCGTGTGTCTATAGTACACAGATATGTGTTGGGTTCATTAAACTTGGTCCAGTACCGTGTGCCTCATGGGTTCGATTCTCTGTGTTATGGTCTGAATTCATTATACAAGAGTGTGTGTGGTGAAACTGCTATGGGTGTGTGTGTGTTAATTCCGTGCAGAGTGTGTGAGTTGTGTGCGTGCATAGTGTGTGTGAGTGACAAAAGGGCGTGTGTATCTGTTCGTTGCTGTGATACAATAACAGCGTATATGTGCTGTTGTGCTGGTTCGAACTTGGAATTCCCTTTTCCCTTCCCCATTCTTGTTATCGAAGTGCTGTCTTTACAATTATGCTTCGATTATTGGAGCTTCTTGTTGCCTGGTTTCGACTTAGTAATGGTGTTGGTTGCGACATGAACTGTTTGGCATTGATTGTATTGGTTCGATAAATTTCGGAAAATTTCTGATTATTGATTCGTGATTTTACAAAATAATTTCAGAAAAATTATTTTAGTTAGTAAGTGTAGAGTCTCGGGTTGGAAACCCTAATTTTGGGTACCCTCGGGATTTTGCCCCCTCGACGGTGATTTAATTTGAGTCGAGGGTATAAAACGGCGATGATGATTATTTTCTGAGCCAAAAATTATTTATTATTTAATATTTGTTAATTATTTAATAAATTATAATTCATTGTCGAATTGGTATTAATTATTTAATCGATAATGAACTGGGATTTCAGTAAATTGGAAATGTGAATTGAGAACGTTATTTGAAATGTGGATTTAATTGTTAATTGAGAAATTGTGTTGGTTGTGTCGGCCGTATCCCGACTGGCAGTCCCCTGTATAAAGGGGATGCCGTCAAAATTTTCCTAAAATATATTAACATCGTTTCTTGGATACGAGTATGTATAATTATATAACTTATACGAATTGTGAGTCGGGCTTCATATTTTAAAATCTACGTAGTGTGTGTTAACGTGACTATTTGGTTAAATACTTTTGTCTGTAGTTTATGTATTGATATTATATGATTAAATAAACATAACTTAGGGAACTATTCGCTGGGGTAGACTAAGTGGAATGTTTATATTGATTAGCGAGTATTAAACAGGATTCTGAAATAGTGTTATATTGTGTGTAGATTCCGTGGATAAAGGAAAGGCTAAAGCTGAGGACGTAAAGACGCTTCGGATTCTGTGATATTCTATTTAAGGCAAGTAAATTGCTTCAATTACCTTTCAAGTGAGTTATGATTATAAAAGTCTGATTCATATGCTTATTTAAATTATTCTTGCTATAATTGTTCTATTAATTTTCCAAAATTGCGAATACCTAATGGTTATACCCAAATTGATTCTATTGATTGGATGATTCTTTTAGTGAATTGGTTACATCCATATCCCTTGCAAGCATTTTGTTCCACCTTTCTTTCAAGTAAATTGCTTCACTTATCTTTCCAGCGAATTATGATTATCAAAACTTGATTCTTATGTAATTGATTTATCCTTGATGTACTTGCTCTGATAATTTCTATTAATTAAGAATATTCCATTGTTATACCCCAGGTTGACTATGTCGTTTTTGTTAATCCTTTTTGTGACCTGACTTAAATCAATACCCCTTTTCGCTATATCGAACT
Organism: Saposhnikovia divaricata; assembly: GCA_036435485.1. Classification (NCBI taxonomy): domain Eukaryota; kingdom Viridiplantae; phylum Streptophyta; class Magnoliopsida; order Apiales; family Apiaceae; genus Saposhnikovia; species Saposhnikovia divaricata. Next base: position 244,787,654 of record CM071594.1, on the reverse strand, counting down.
TGTTGATATTTAATTCAGAGATTATCCAACCTTGTTTTATTTGGTGAAATTGAGATGTTAACCTGGAACGAAAGTGTCCAGGGTGTTTGGCAGTTGAGGTAGTCGATTGTTCCGACACCTAATGTTAGTTAGGATTGGACTGTTAGTTTTTTTAAAATGTGGACCGTAAGGGTCGGACCAGATTCGTGGTCAAAAATAATTAAGGCCAATGTGTGCCGTGGATCCATTAAAGGACATTGCTGTGTGCGTTTGTCCGGGGTTAGTGCGTGACTGATCAGCAGCCTAACCTTATAATTGATTTTATTATAAAAATGCATGATAGTCCAATCCTCTTCTAGTTTGTGATTCAGACAAATGATAAATTTTCAGATGAGCTTATATATATTGTTGATTGCTGATTCTATACAATCTTGCAGACATATCAGTTGTTGATGTTTTAATTTCATACATATATACTTGCTGAGCGTTTTGGCTCACTTGCTTGCTAATTCTGTTTCCTCAGCTAAGCCAGAGCATGTCTAGAAGAAGTGGCCCGTCGGGTTGGGGTAGTCACCGAGGCAGTCAGAGGGTCGAGGCAGTTGGTTGGGTAGTGACATACATCTTTGTTTATATTATGTCTGTATTTGTAGGCAGATTATTATATTAATGGGTTGTATATTATTTAATTCAGCTGGGTTGTAATAACTATTAGTAGTTGTTTCATACAGTGACCTGTGTGCGGTCTGGGTTGGTTTGGTTTTATTTCTTTGTGGTTTAGTATATCTTGTGCTTGTGGATTGTTTCAGTTATACTTAGTTGCTAAAGCAGGTGATTAGTCCGGTTTATGATTACATCATGCCGAAATTTCTAAAATTTCCCCTATATTAATGTTTAATTGAATATAAGAGTTTATAATATTATTGTTGGCCAGTGAGGGTGTTACAGTTAGGTAGACTGACATTTGGTAATATTGAATATTAGGACGTATAGGTATCAGGACGTGGTGACAGGTTTCAGTTTGAAACTATTGATTCCCTTCTAAGGGATGGATATAATTGATTCCTCTCCAGTGGGTAAACTTCCAATCTGATGATGATTATTTCATTAACTATGACTGCTTATGATTCCACCTGCTTGGAGGTTCATAGAACTATTCTTCAGGTTTCGAAACTGGTCTCCTTAATGTTACCAGTAGGTGGGTAGATTGATCAAAATTTCCCTGAGTCTGGAAAGGAATTCGGTGAATTTTGGCAAACCTTGTCTTTCTGATTATCAGAGAATGTCATGGAAGAGAGTAGAAACTGGAGCAAACCCTGTGATTTGGGTAAGGATGCCGTAAAATGGGTTAGTAAACGGACCCTGAGCATTACAATCGACGGTAGTGATAAAATGATGAAGTGAGATTGGACGAAAACAGGAAATGTAAGTAAGAAACTAGCCGGACGGAGAAACTCCGGGATTGACTTAAGTGAAAAGGCTGTTATGCCAGGAATGGTAAGCTTGCGTGGCACGCGGGATTGATAAGAATAGTTGAAAAGATAAAAGTGGAGGAAAGGTGACCGGAGACGGTGCCGAGTAGTCGATTAAGACTTATATGGAGTAAAGTTTTGGAAAGGTAGAAAGGTATCAAAAAAGAAGGCACTATGCCGGCAATTGCTAGAAAAGTAATGCTATTAGCCAACCCCTAAAATCATATATTTTTATTTTAGTGTGGCCAGTTGAGGCCAAGTCACAACGGACTATAAAGTGACTAGACCAGCAATAAAAAGACAAAGCAGGGTTGCTTCTAAGTAAGCACCAACTGCAAGGGCTTCTGATATAAAGGAAATATTAATGAGATCGTAGGAGTCTTCTACTAAACCCTTTGCAACCCATGTTTTGATGGGGAATTTACTAGACCTTTTTGGGATGGGGTAACCCGTACTAAAGTGACTCATGTGTATATGGTTGTCCAAGATTACGAGTAAAATGGAAGTATAGTGACTTGAGATGTATGATGTTAGGGTATCATGAATACCATGAACATATTACGACTAGGGAAGTAAACAACGAAGGTTTATGAAGAGAGTATAGAAATGGTCAGAGATGGATCAGTATGCTGTAGAAATTTTGTCTAAGGCAAGTACATTTGAGAAGAACGATAAGTACTAAGAGATTCACGTTGAACTCGACCAATATCTTCCAAAACATCCTTGTTGCCATTACCAAGTTTGGTAAGAGAGGAGATAGGCATACGTTGCCTTTTTGGAAGGCCAAATAGGCTGACAACTATCTGAAAGAAGAGGGTGGCATTAAACCACCGATCGATTATCAAATGAGAATGATTGAAAAGAGACCTTTATTAAGGATACATGATCTGATTGCCAATTATAAGATGCAAGAATTCCTTGGCAGTTGAATTAAGGATAGGATATCCATAAATTAAGACAAACCCTGGGGAATGCACAAGGGGTGGCATTAACCCTAATAACGACATTATGACTTCAGATGATATGAGCTGGACTTGCTAAGGCAACAATGACCGGTAAGGATTATTAAAAAGAGTTCTGGAAAGAACATAGATAGAATTATTAGAATATTGATCAATGACATTTTGATATACCCGGTACCCAGAAAATACCGGAGGAATGATAAGGATGGCCTATGAAACCTTACAAGGAAAAAGGTAATATTCCGAACTTCAAAATGGAAGTTTGGTAAGGAATGTATGACATCGTAACAATAATGCCAGATGAGGCATGTATGAAACCCTGAGGAAGTATGGATTGAACCTATAAAGGTTGAGATTATCCTAAGATAAGGAAAGAACTAATAAGAGAAGTATCCTAAGTAGGATTGGGAATAAACGTGATAAAGTTCCCACGGGTAGGTGGAAGCAATGACTTATGGAGAAAGACTGATAAATATATTTTCTCCATCAGCAGAGCTTAAGGGAGAATGCTTTCACCCAACAATAATGGGAATGAGGTAGAAATGTTTGAATTGGAATATATCCAGAGAACAAGGATTACCAGAAATTATTATTATCAGGAAAGGCCAATGAGGTGGCCGACAGTCTAAGTATAAAGGAATAATTATAAATGTTCATACCGAAGAAACAAAATGATATTTGGAAAGACCTTGAAGGTCATATTGGAGTGGAGGAAGTTACATTCCTTTTGATGATTGTGCAAGAATCGAAGGTAATAATAGTTTAAGTAAAGATTCGATTCCTGATGGAGTCTTAAGCATATTACGTACCTTAGAAGGTCCCGTTTTGAGGCAAACCAGGACCATGGTACAAAATTGATGAAGTAAACCGTTAAGTTTCCAGTCTTTTATGGAAGATGCATAAGTGATAGTTTCATCAACCGGACCTAGCTGCGATGCTTGAAACTCTTCTGCAATTCTATCTACTTCATGTTATATCTACATCAAGTTCAGGAAGCGTTCCTTATGGATAAGGAATAGTGATTACTTTGTCTCCCTAAGGGATTTGAAACCCGTAGGGTTAGCTATTAATGCACTACGTAAACAACAAGCGATGGTGATTCTTCTAAGAAAGTAGATGACAATGTAAAGATAAAGAAAGTGCTGCCATTGATTAACTAAATGGCATGTTGATGAATGACAAACAAGTTTATGTTAGTGTACTTCTGCGCAAACAAGATAGAGAATATGAGGTTGATGATTCATGATGTTAAAGATATTCCCATGGAAAGAATTAATGAGACTTGGAAGGAAGGGCGGTTGAGCCCGAGACTTATTGGGCCACCTGAGAGTTTAAAGTGTTCGGACGGCGGTATTCGAGCCAGCCTTACCCCCAAAACTTATAGCACGGTCATAACGGGTTTTCATGTGGCCAGGCTACGCCAGTAAAATGCAGATGTTCAACAGATGATAGGAGTACGAGCATGTAGATATACAACCTGGTCTGACTTACGAAAGACAACCTGTGGAAAACCACGGATAGAAAAGAACAAGTGATGAGAAACAAGGTTGACAGAAGTAGATTATATGAATCTAAGTTAAAGGGATCGGGCCAGATTCATTTCGAAAAGTTTAAATTGGAATAACGTGATGATTATAGAATAAATGTGACGGAATACCGATAAGGAGGTACCAAGTGCAAAAAGGTGTCTCAATAAAGAGGTGAAGGTGAAAGTAAATAATAGAAATGAGTAAGAATCAGATAATAAGAAGGATGTGATTGATAAAGAAAAGGCTGGGAAAGCAACTATGGAATGAGAAGCAAGGAATGTTATGAATGGGTTTTCTAATGAATTCTCAGGATGACAACCTGATAGTGTCAATATTATAGTTATGAAAAAGCTAGTAACATGATATGGGATGTCAGTAATAATGATGTCAAGTGAGAAATCTAAGATTTAACCTGAAAGGTTGAAGGATTTCCCGAATGTGAGTATCGCTAAGATTGAACAAGAGTATTTGTCCATAGAATAATGGACAAAGCAGCAAGATATGTTGACACGTGAGATTGCGATCAAATAGTATTGGATATAATTATGATTAATTTTCTCTTTGATAAACCTCTATAGTTCAGAGGTAAATTCTGAGTATGATATTCTACAATCATGAAAGCTTTCTATAATCCTTTAGAACTCTTTTCTCTTCTTCTCTCTTATTCATCTTCTTTATGAATTGAGAAGAACAACCCTTTTAGGAGGGGAGGTACTGCTACGTGACTATCTGTCTACGTGATGGAAGTCTAAGTGGAATGCCATGACTTTTTTAATTGCTTGTCAAGTACTAAAGGCTGGCCCCCTTCTGTACTAACTATGCAATATAACAAATGTTCAATTGATCATAGTGATCTCTCAATCAATCTTTCCACTTCTCTATATTGATCGAGATTGCGAAGATTAAAGCAATCAGGAAATGCACAGTACGAGCGAGGTTACCTCCGAATTCGTAGGGTGATAGTGATACCAATGTTACTGCAGGTATCAATAAGGATAAGACTGAGTATGAGTATAACCCGGATAGTGAGTTGTACGAAAAGTAGCAACGTTGATGGAAAAAAAGGATACAGTATGGATTGTAGCACTAGAAGATGTGCTGAGGAAGGGTAGAACGACTAAGAATTGACCGGGAAGCTAAAAAGGGAACGACAGGCAAACGACTCTTTGCTTCCTACCTGATTCCGGGACGGAATCCTTTTAAGGAGGGGAGACTGTAAGAACCCCAAATTTTGGATATAATTAAAACTTTTTATTAAGGATAAAACGAGGGACAATGATTCCGACAACAAGGTCACCAGCTCTAATGAATGGTGGTTTCAAAGAACAATGATTGTAATGAATGGATATTGCTTTGGACAATGATCCTGATGCATTGGTATATTGTCAGAATAGAGTAATTCGATGGTTGAGGACCTAGATAAGAATAATCTACCATCCAGGAAGGAGCTGATGGATCCTTGAAGGGAAATGAGTACGTGCATAGTATTTCCCGTACGTGCATAGTGTTTCCTGTACGTGCATAGTGTTTCCTGTACGTGCATAGTAATTTGGTGGATGAATAGTGATTTTGTAAGTTGGAAAACTTTTCACGCCACCCTATGTACGGGACGTGATATGGGTGTTTCGAAGTCATATTAGTAATACGCGGAGGAAATAAGTGAATGCAGAGACGATCGGAATTCAGAAATTCCAAATTCTTTTTCGGTATAATATTTGACCGGGCAGTGGATTAAATATTATTATAATCCAAGAATTGAGATATTAACTTTGAGGATTTGATATTTTGGGATGTTATTATATTTGATTTAAGAATGAAGGTAGGAAACCACTGAGACAGTGAAACAAGCGTTCTAGAAACCGCTAAAACGTTATAACGAGATTAAACAATAAAGCGAACGAATCCTAGATTACGGATTAAGTTTATCGAGATTAAATATCCTACATGGTCATCACGAGGATTATATTAAGGATGGGGGAAGGTATTATGAATATCGAGAAATTTCCCGGTAAACCCTAGAGGTGAAACTACTTAGTTATTCGTCCGAACGATCAATGAATTGAGCAATAAACGGACAAAGAAACAAGCAGGGAATCAAGATACATGCATTTAGTGGTGGAAAATATCTAGCAAACCAAGTGATGACTCATGCAACTAGCATACTTAGCAAGGAAACTAGTACTTAGAAAGCAAACCATTTAGTTAGCTTATAACCATCCAAAACACAACACATGTCTTGCAAAAATACATCATCTAGTGCATCATCACTTTATTAAAGTAAAAAGAGATGAGATATTATCCAAGGCTCATCCACTTGATGCATAATTGAACAAAACAAACCAAGCAAAACACTTCACTCTCTCCTTTGCTTCCATTCGAATTTTTCATAAATTCCAAGGGGGAAATCCCACTTCCAACCATCATTTGATCTTGTAATTTTTATGGTGAGTCCTATATTTCATAAAACTAATCTCCTAGAAATTTCAAGCCCAAATTCCTTTGTTTTCATTTTCAAAAAAATCAACAAAGATGAGGGTGAATAGTGTTCTTATGAACTAATCCTTGTTTTTCTTGTTTTCATGGTTAATCCTAGATAAGTTAAGGCTATCCAAGGACCATACAAGGCTTAGTAAGGCTATATCACACTCTAAGGAAGGTATAATACTTGAAAACCCTTGGTACCATTTTGAGATTTTATGAGTTTTATGGATGATTTAGTGTTAGTATGCTATGTTATGCTAAGATCTATGTTATTAGTTGATTATGGTTGTTGTTTGGATTGTGATCCATGAGATGGTTAAGATGAGTTGTTGATAGACTAGTTATGATTATTATCATGTGTTTGTGTGGTTGGATTGATCTTTGTTAGATCGAGATAAAGTGTAAAAACTTTGGAAAACGCGTAAACATAGCCGTTATAATGTCCGATTTTACAATATCATGTTTTGTATGCCATTTTTCACATCAAGACCCTACTGTCCAGAAACCTTTCTGCCATGTTAGGATAGCTTATGTTATAAGCTTCGTTTTGATATAAAGATCACGTGAAACGGACTTACGGTTTAGGAGTTACGATAAAATTCATAAAAGTAGTTCGAATCCGTAAATGAAAGTTCGTAACTGAAATTGAACCCTCGTAAACTATGTAACGTCATGGAAAATCTTGGTAAATAAATACTAGAGGTAAAAAGGAAGGTGTGAAAGAAAACCGTATGTCAAAAGGATCATTTTTCGATTTATTAAAAATGTTCGAGTCGAGGTTAAACGCGAACGAACCCCTAAAAGACGACTCTTTTATAACTTCAGTAAAACACTTAGAAAACGGGCGATAAAACTCGGAGTATAATATTGGTTCGTAACGATCGACCTTAGAACTCGTATGACTTAAGTATATTCCAAGTATAAGTACAGTGACATGTCGTATTAACGAACGAATTTCGGGTCGGATCGATGATAAAAGAAATACACAAAAAGGGGTATAACGAGATAACTCGAGAACGTGTTTCGATTTAAGTATAACTTAACTCTTAAGATGTTAAGTGATTAATCCCGAATGTCTTGGCTATTTATAGATCACCAAGCTGACCCGGGACCCGCTACCACTACCCCTTACCGTACTCGACTACCAGGCAAGTTTCAATTCCCTTCTTTAGGCTGTTGTTGTGATTGAATAAATATATATATATATGATTGCTGATATACATATGCCATTGCATGCATGCCTACTTTCAAGTTGAATTGATATACTTGTTCCCTGAATGTCATTGTTGGCCTATAAGCTAGATAGTTATATATCAGTTATAAGCCGGTTATGGTAAGACCCTCATAGAAGGGCATATACATCTTATTAATCAAATTTAGACCGGGAGTCAATATTCCTTGATATATCGAGAGTACCTCGGAAGAAAATATTTAAGTAAATATTTTCTATTATTTGGGCGACGAATATTATTTGAATATTCGTTCGAGACTAATTATTTTAACGATCCTTACTTCAAATAATTATTTGAACGTAACTATTCAACGAATAATACTTCTCAATATTCATTCAGAGTCGAATTGATTATCGACTATTATTTCGAATATTCTTCTAAAGATGAGACTGTTAAATGAATATTATTTGGATATTCTTTTAGATTATTATTTTATTAAATAAATATTACTTTTGAATATTCATTTAAGATATTAAATACTTGATGAATATTATTTTAATATTCATCTGAAGCTTTATTTAATTATCGAATATTATCTCGAATATTCCTTAAGGCTTGGATTACTAAATGAATATTACTTGATATTCATTTAGGATATTATTCATTAAATGAATATTACTTTTGAATATTCATTTAAATTCCTAATTAATTATGAATATTACCTTAAATATTCTTTTCAGGTCTTATTAATTAATGAATATTGTTTTGAATATTCATTTAAATATTTATTTATTCAATAAATATTCTCCTGATATTTCTTCAGGGATTATTTTGAGAAATACTCTGATTTAAGATATTCTTTCATATTCCCAAGTATTCTTTAAATGTTTTAACTCAATAAATATTCTCTTAATATTTATTCCATACTTAGAATAATCTCGAGAAGGTTTATCTTCTTCGATTATTACAGAAAATAATTCGAAGTCATATTATTATTAATCTTATATCAAGAAAGGTTCCCAGACATCATTCTTCTTTGAGTCTATCTCCTTAATAATAAGGGAACCTTACTTGGAAAAATGTTATTTATCTTGTCGACTTTCCGGTCATAAAGTATTCCCTTCACCCGCAACTCGGGTGCTGTTGACTTATTAAGTCGTTGCTTACCTTCTCATCTTTCGAGGGGTAAGATTACTGGAACAAGTTGATATCCGTTACCAAGTAATAGCTTGGGAGTTATTGGTAAATTTTCCTTTCCAACTAGATACGACTACTTTGTGGAGTCTTATCAACAAGTATTATACTTGGGGAAAGGGGGACGAACGTTACATTCAGAATCATGAATTCTATTTGAACTAGGAGTCGTGTAAGAGGCCGAGTAGCGCCGGTCCATCCCCTTTGGCCCAACCGTTGGCCGGGGAGAGCTAGTAAGGCGGTATACAAGTAAAGCCGTCAGTTCTTCCTTCTACCGGTAGTAAATCTAAATTGAGCTGTACGATCTCGACTGATCATCAAGATTGGAACAGCGGGCGCGGTGAATACTCCATCGTTGGTTCATCATCCAAACTTATTTATTTCCAGCAACATGATTACTGTTGGCAGAGCTGGAAAAGTGTTCATAACTGGAATTGCAATCTTTTCATGCAAGTTCCTCTTTTAATGACAATGAGAATATCACGCTTACTTTTGATGTAGCAGATATTTCTACAAACAAATACTTTAAGTTACCTTGTAACTTCATCGTTCATATTATACTGGCATCATTTCCGTAAATGCATGGCATATGGTTTGAAAGATACTTTTGAACTGTTATACATTATCGTTCAGTTATATATTATTGTTGGTGGGCTATTGCTCACCCTTGCTTTATTATTATATCACAACAACAGCTAGACCAGATGACTCGCACAAGGCGCACTCGACGCGGGCGAGGACGATGAGACTACCAGAGCTGAAGAAGAAGCTATTGGTAGGATATATTTATTCTTCCAGTACCAAGAATATGGTCTAGTATGACTTATGTAAATGGATGGCAAAGAGTATGTATTTATATTGAAATTCTTTTGGATTGTAAGAACTCATAATGTGATTAATAAAAATTTGTTTGTTACTCTGATTTCATCTCTGGGACTATAACGGGTGTGTTTTATATTGTTGTGTTGGGTTATAGAGACGTAATTTATTTTATGTTAAGGAAAGTTCACTTGTTGTGGACAGAATTGGAAACCGTAACCACCGGATCCCGGACCCCGGATCTGGGGGTGTTACAAATGATGCATCCAATTAGCTGGATCTCCAATAATATTCAAGGTAGAAACTTAATAGTCTTCAAGATGCTGCATTCTCAGAATGTAGGTTTCGGTCCTGATTCTAATCAAAAACCTTCGTAAATTTTCTAAAACTTCTCAGGTCTTGCGCTTTTACTTCTTAAAACTACATTTTTAATTCTTTTATTTGTTTTCTTCTAATTTCTTCATTTTAAGAATTCTTTGCCTTTATTTCTCTTCCGATTTCCGTCTGACTTTCATTGAGTTACCTCCATAAATAATATATAATGTATGGTCCTTTTTTCCCGTAAAATGTCATATTTTAAATTGAACATTAATTAATTTGTATATAAAAGGTAATGTGTTATTTGTAGAATTCATCTTTTTGAAGCCAAATATTTTTATGACCCAAATAGTTTGACTAATAAATTATTGTATCTTATTTAGTAATATAATAATTTCATTTTACGTTAACACCTCAATATTTTTTACTCTAATATATTGTTAGATAATATCCATCATATTAATTATAATATCGGTTTATAACCCAATTGTGTATTTTACATAATTATTTTATCGATAATACATATTGTGTGTAAAATTTAAAATACATGTGAATATGTGATCTAATGGTATGAAGATGTAGAATTTAACTCGGTGATCCACGTTCGATTATCACTAAAAATAGTACTTCTATACAATATGAACTTAGGAGTAAATTGGTGCTTTCAAATCAGTAATAAAGTACTTTAGTTATTGACTTAATCATATATGTAATATTTTTCATAAAAAATACATCATGCATTTCATATTATTTCTTTATATAAAACTAAATCTTGCCCCGCTTAAGCTATATACATAGAGATATTATGTGTATTATTGAAAACACGTATAGATGAGTGCTTAGGTTGTTTAAGAGAATAATTATATAGTAATTTTTTTATCATTATGTTGATTATTATTTTTATTACAATTTTATAATATTATCAAACCATATATTATGTATCAATAATTTATATTTTAATTTAATATGTTATAGTTCAAATCAATAAATGTAAACGCAACATGACAAAAAATTATTAATATGTCGCAATATTATAATATTAGAAAAAAATTTCATTGAAACAACACATATACATCTTTTATGTATATGATTTAAAACACATGTGATTGAGTGGTGTAGTGGTAAAAAGATTTGTTAATTAACTCGGGGGCCCAAGTTCAATTCCCACAAACCACAACTTTTTTAAAAAATTTGAGAATAGAGGGATAAATTAATAATCATACTACATAAAAAGTCGCACAACACACACATATATCTATAATGTGTATGTTTTAAAACATATGTGATTGAGTGGTGTAGTGGTAGAAGGATTTGCTAAATAACTTGAAGACCTAAGTTCAATCCCCAACAACCACAATTTTTTAAAAAATTTGAGAATAGAGGGATAAATTGGTAATTACAATACATTAAAAAATCTCACTATTTTTATCTTGTGTCGGCCTATTATATATATAATAGATAGATGTATCATAAATAATTATTTCTGGTTTTGCAGTTGCAGGGAGCTTGGCTCGGTGTTACCTCTGTGCGGGACTTTCCGTGTGGTTGGAGCGCATCTAGCTAGGAGTATCATAAATCCTCGCAGGTAGGTATGCCCCATGTGGAGAACGCCATGGGCCTCAGGTATGTCTTTGTCCATTTCCGTATCACTTTCGCTGTATTTACCACACTCTATGTATGTTTGTGCACTCAGCCAAGGGTCTGCACGGAAACAGCCTTCCCGCTCTAAAAGTGGGGGTATGGTCTGCGTACAACCTACCCTCCCCAGACCCTGCTCTGAGCGGGATATACTGGGTATGTTTGGTTTGGTTTGGTTTTTATCATAAATAATTAGCAAAAAAAAAAAAAAAAGGTGTATTATAAATGGGCCGCCTTTGTTCCTACACTCCTAAGTCACCTACATCTTCTCTTCTCAATCAAATTACTACTACTAAACTCCCACCACCACCCTTTCGTATATCCAGAACCTTTAAACCAGATTCACCATTCATACTCATACATCAGTATTCCATACATATACATACACCCCCAACTGTATGTAAATAAATGGGTGGAAACACTAAACACAGATGGAAATCATTTATTCCCAAACTACCCTCCTCTCCTTCTTCATCATCCCCAAAGACCCGACCCAAAGATCCGCCAAAAGAGTTCGTTTGCCCTATTTCCGGTTCACTCATGTTTGACCCGGTTGTTATCTCTTCGGGTCAGACTTACGAACGCACTTCCGCTCAAGTCTGCCGTGACCTCTCCTTCTCTCCATCTCTCCCCGACGGCTCTTGTCCTGATTTTAAAGCTTTAATTCCCAATTTAGCCCTTAAATCTACCATTATTACTTGGTGCCACACTGTAGGTGTCATGCCTCCTGCCGCACCTGATTATTACTCTCTACAGAACAAAGTCCGTACACTCATGGACTCTTTGAATCTCACGCCCACACCGGAAATTGTAGCCCACGCGCCAACCGAATCCAGTCGCCGCAATGCTAGCAGTAGTTTCTATTCTTCCAGCTCGGATGAGTCGGTGATTGCGAACATCACGGTGACGTCATCCTCGTCGATTAATTCGGTTGAGGCGTTGTACGATGAGACGGTTTCGAACGCGAATTTTTCGGAAGATGAAGAAGCGATTTTGCGGAGATTGAGAAGCTTTGATGTGATGGAACAGAAACAAGCGTTGATTAAGCTGAGAGAGATCACGAAGACGAACGAGGAAGCTAGGGTTTCGATGTGTACGCAACCGGTGCTATACGCGGTGCGATTGGCGCTGTTTTCGAAGTTCGCCGGCGTTCAAACCAACGCCGCGGCGGCGATAGTTAATTTGTCGTTGGAGAAAGTTAATAAGGTGAGGATCGTACGGTCGGGGATCGTCCCGCCGTTGATCGATGTTTTGAAAGGCGGTTTTTTAGAAGCGCAGGAACACGCCGCCGGCTCTTTGTTTAGTTTAGCGGTGGAAGATGATAATAGGACGGCGATCGGAGTGCTCGGCGCGTTGGAGCCGTTATTACACGCTTTAAGATCGGAAAGTGAGCGGACTCGGAACGACTCGGCGTTGGCGTTGTACAATCTCTCATTAATACAGAGTAACCGAGTGAAGATGATCAAACTCGGAGCGGTTACGATTCTGTTAAGTTTGTTAGAGAATGATGACGGGGCAGGGAGAGTTTTGCTCGTGCTGTGTAATATGGCCAGGTGTGTGGAAGGGAAGTCAATTATGTTGCATTACAATGCGGTGGAGAGTTTGGTGGAGATGTTGAGGAGAGTTGATACTGAGTCGACTCGGGAGAATTGCGTGGCGGCATTGTACTCACTGAGTCAAGGGAATATGAGGTTTAAGGGTTTAGCTATTGAGTGTGGGGCAGGGGGGGTTTTGAATGATGTTTTGAGTAAGAAAGTGAGTCAACTCGGGAGAGAGAAGGTGAGGGTAATGTTGAGTGGTTTGAGAGGGAGGGAAGCTGAACCGGAGGAGGTGGATTGGGAGCGAGTCATGGAAATTGGACCGAGTTGGGAGTGATGTTTATGACACCAACTCAGCCGAGTTATGGGTTGAATGTTGGTAAAGTAAACGAAAGTTTAGCAACTAGCAAGTACTAGTCACTAGTAACTGTGGACTGTTGTTGATAAATTATTACGGTTAGATTCTATTTTTAGGCTCTTTTTTTGGGTGAAAATTGTTTATATTCGATGTGATAAAAAAAATGTTTATATTCGATTATTATTTGGAAACGAAAATCTCATTTGCACAAAAAAAATAAATCAGATTACTACAGTTACGAACTTTTTATATCAGCGAACAAGCTGAATTATCATTTATTTAGTAATTAATTAATGGATGAAAAATAAAACTACCAATGGAACCAGAATTGCTGTAAAATGGAAAAAAAATTCTACACAAAATAAAAAAATTGTTATTTTAAAAATAATATTGAAATACCAAATTAGTTTTTTTCTCGAAAGCGTACACAAAGAAGTTTGATTTTAAAACACAGTGTCAATCTAATAAACCTAAAGGCCCAGATAAAAATGCAGAAACGAGGAACCAAAAGAAAACAGAATGAAATCGCCGTCCGGTCATCGGCACCGCTCAAAACCAAAGACCCATTCCCGGCATACCCACGACCCAGTCCAGAAGAATGCCGGGCCGTGAGAGATGATCTCTTAAATCTTCATGGGTTTCCTCAAGAATTCGTAAAGTACCAGCGTAATCAAATTCCGGCGAAACCAGAAGCACTTACCGGTGAGAACTCCGGCGAAGAAAAGGAAAGTGTGTTGGATGGGTTAGTGAGCACAATACTTTCGCAGAACACAACTGATACTAACTCTAGAAAGGCCTTTGCTTCTCTCAAATCTTTGTATCCCACTTGGCAAAATGTAAGATTTTTTTTCTCTTTTTAGCTTAATATAAGTGTTATCTTTTATTTTTATAGCTCATTTGGTTTTGGGTAATATTTTTGAGCTATAATTAAGTGTAAATTATAAGTTTATATCTTTTTCGTTATTTAGTAGCAGAATTTGATGGTTCGAGTACATGTTCAGTTCAGACATTGTTGCATTTAAGCATTTTAAGAAAATTAATTACTAAAATTTAAGAGTGATGTGGCTAAAGGACCTAAAGTACCACAATTTTTCTTGAGAAATTGCCCAAAACATCACATTTGCAATGAGGTGTCCAAAATACCACACATATTACGAACAGCAGCTGTTCCTGCAAGCAAGCTCCGCTCGACTATTCTTTTAACCTCAAGCATTGTGCTCAGACTGTTGTGTACTTGTATGTAGGCTTGTTCTCAAGAAAGATTTTTTTTTTTTTTTTGAAACATCAAGAAAGAATATTTAAAAAAGTATTGGAAGTAATAATGTATTAAGGGCCGACTCATAACATCACTGCCATATATTGTGGCTCTAATTACTGATTTAGGTTTTTGCTTTGTTTAATTGACCAACGAGCTCTGCTTACGTCTTATTGTTATTTACTGTATTGCCTAAGGTTGTTGATGCTGAGGTGACGCATATAGAAAATGCTATAAGATGCGGTGGATTAGCTCCTACAAAAGCAGCATGCATCAAGAATCTTCTTAACTGTTTACTCGTGAATAAAGGAAAATTATGCTTGGAGTACCTGAGAGACTTGTCAGTTGATGAAATTAAGAAGGAGCTCTCTCAATTTAAAGGAATTGGCCCAAAAACGGTATTCAAGCTTAGCACTATATTTCGACTCTTTTGCCTCTTTATAGTTAGATAAACTTTACCTTAGTATCGTGTTAGCCTGTATGAAACTAAAGATGATAGCATTATTTGGTTCTTAAACAGAATATATTGAAGGAGAATGAATCAGTTTATCTAAAAAAATAAATTATTTTCTAATTAAAAAATGTAAAGCAAATAATCTAGAGTTCTTTTTCAATCTAAACTGTACCTAGAAAATGATTTTTGTTGATCACCCCTTTGGTTAATCAGGCCAGGTTCTAGTAATATTGGAACAGCATCGTATATGATAATGCAAAGACATGTTAATTCAAGGATATGCTTTGGTTGGAAAATTCGATTGAGAATGTTATTGAGGATAACATTCGCAGAATTTTTTGGACAATAATTGAAAACTTAAAATTTTAAATTGAAGAGAAAGATAATTCCATATCCAAAAGTTAGCCTTTCAACTGCAAAATTGAATTTAAGCTTAAATATTTGTAGGGGAAAGGAGAAATGTGGCGAACACACTACTTGATCAAACAAAGTTTACATACTTTTAAAATTACTCTTGTATGCCAGAATCTAATAATGATCATTGGGTAATTTCTATGTTCCACTCTGACAGCTCCAGTTTCCCTTAACTTCTGCTAGCACGGTAGCACCTAGAAAGTTTCCCTTATATCTTAAATTTAGGTGTTACTCATAAAACTGTAAATTTGATATAAAAGTTTGGGGAATGAACAGAAATCATAGTATCAGACTTATATTTTAGCCTTTTGATTTTTTGACCATGATAATGAGTGTCTTTATATGAACCAATAAGCCGCACGTCACTTAAGCTCTGACAACCTTTCCCATGTTGCTTTACTATTTTAAAATCAGGTATATATTAGAACTATAAGGAACGGTTATTGTCCCGTAGAGGTTAAAGAGCTAGACAATTGTTTTTGATTTTTTGACCATGATAATGAGTGTCTTTGTATGAACTAATAAGCCGCACGTAGCTTAAGCTCTGACAACCTTTCCCATGTTGCTTTACTATTTTTAAAATCAGGTATATATTAGAACTATAAGGAACGGTTATTGTCCCGTAGAGGTTAAAGAGCTAGACAATTGTTTTAGCAGTTTTGTTATATTTCATGATAGCAATTAGGGCACTTTATATAAACTAATAAGCTGCACGTAACATAAGTTCTGACAACCTTTCCCATATTGCTTTACTATTGTCAAAATCAGGTATATATTAGAACTATAAGGAATGGTACTGTCCCATAGAGGTTAAAGAGCTAGACAATTGTTTTAGCAGTTTTGTTATATTTCATTATAGCAATTAGTGCACCTACCAGTTTAAGAATCTATGGTCCATTTAGTATTGTGCTAATTTTGCCTATCGATATTCTGAACCATTTACTGAACATACTTTGAAGACTTAACATATCTCTCTCAGGCATTAAAGAAGTACTACCATAAATAAATTAGCAAAAAAAAAAAAAAGTTCTACCATAAATTTTGTGAACATTTATTAAGGAAAACATTCCACCAAATAAATGCCTTTTTTTGCCTCCCTCGGTCCCATGCATTCTTTTCTGTGATGTGAATTTTGCGAACATTGTGAGTCCAACTACAGAATCTCCTGGAAGGCTGGAACTCTACTATGTAAAATTTTGAAATTCGCTTACCACATTGTGTTCACTTTCTAATCACTTTGCGTAGATCCATACAATAAATAGCTTGTCCTTTTATATATCATGTGGCCTTTTCTGTTATTTTAATTTTGTGACTAAAATGCTTTTCAGGTGGCATGTGTTTTGATGTTTAACCTTCAGCGAGATGATTTCCCAGTTGACACACATGTAGGTGCCGTTCTTTGGCCAAGGAATTGAACAGATTGATGATTACTTACCGTGTAACAACTAATGCAGGTTTTACAGATTGCAAAGGCTATTGGTTGGGTACCAGTGGTAGCTGATACAAAAAAGACATATCTTCATCTAAATCAGCGGATTCCAGATGAACTAAAATTTGATCTGAACTGTCTCTTGTTCACCCATGGTAAGATCTGTAAAAAATGCACCAGTAAACGGTGTGATCAGGAGAAGAATGAATCTGACTCATGCCCTTTACTGAATTATATATAAACTGATAATTTTAGACATGATATTCTCAGATGTTGATTTAGATACTAACAGGAATTCTGTGCTGTTTATAGTTGGGTATGTCCATAGGTTAATAATCAAGCAAGAGAATTCTGGAAGTGTGAATGAACTCTACGTTTTGCCAAGTCAATGTTTATTATCTGCTTTCATATACTAGTAAACTATTACCCATTATCATGTATTCCATTTTATCCGGCCATCCAGCAACTACAATGCATTTATACCTTGTCAATCATTATAAATTTGACTTGTACAGTGTCTTCTATTCTAGGAGAAAAACATGTTATGAACTGGGTTCGAGTAGTTGATTGAACCGCCTCTGATAAATGATCCTTCAGAAATCTTTTGGTTTCTTGTCCCAAAATGTCAACAAGGACATGGTTTTAGTGGGGTGAATGGCTCGAAATATATCGGCATATGCCTATATAAGCATAATGAACATACTAGCAACCTTATCTACTGGTAGTTACCTTATGCATCTTAAGTTTTAAGGTGACCAGCTTCAGTAAATTAATACAGTATATAGCTTCCATGATTATGTGCAGTTCTGATAAAGAACCATAGAATGCCTTAGCTATTATCGACACCAACTTTGGTAGGAAATACATATTCTATGTTCTTCTGGTCTGTGATCTCATCTATTAAGCTTCACAGGAGATTCATATTTTATATTAGCTATTATATTAAATTTGATACTGGTGTATTTGGATAACTGATAAGTGCTCCACATATTACCTAATAACCTCCATTGTACCACATCATAGGCAGGATCTGGTACACCTGAGATATAGAGGTGGAATGATAGACTTTGAAACTAAATTATCATCGCTTGTTTCTTCCTCCCATTTTATACACACTTCTAAAGATTATCGTCAATGTAAAACAATATTTATACCTCTATAGTTCTGTAACATAGAAAATACTTATTAGTTAAATAATTTGAGAAGATACATCAAAATAAGTGTTACATGAGGCAGAAGATATTATTTTAATTATCATATTTATACTTTTAGGACTATATATATACAATAAGTGGAGCTTTTTAGCATCCTTATCTGTAACTGCACCTAAGTTGACAATTTTTCTGCTGTGTGTCGTCATGACTTATCAAAAGTGACAACATGTTAGTAAATGAATTGCGGGGATCAAGAAAATCACAATTATATAATTCGAATATATATATGATAGCCGGTCTTGTTCATTTATCTGGAGGAAGCTTCCACGACGATAGACATATTTGTTTATACGTGGTTTGTTAGTAGTGTTGAACTGAACTGAGTAATCTTGTTGAGTATGTAGAGTCTGATACTATTAATAACTTAAATTTTATTTTAGGGTATTTGTATAGTAGCTTATTCAGTTAAGATTTTACTTCAGGGTCATCTGTATAATAGCTTATACAGTTAGATTCAAACCTACTTAAAGGGCATGTTTAGTTTCAGTACCATTTTTTTTCTTAATTTTGTTTCACCTTGTCATCCCAACGCAGTATTGTGCTGGAGTATGGCTCATTAAGAATATACTGAATTTGTTTTTGGGTTTGAGTTGGATTTGAACTTAAAGAGGTGTTTGAATTGATCTTGTTGAAGATGTAAATTATTCGAGTTTGGCTCGATTAAAACTTGATCAAGTTTTCCGTTTCCGGAGCTTTTCTTTTGTTGGTGGATTGCGAGAAGAATGATTGTTGTAAGATTGATAGGTACCTGACTGACGTTTAGTATACACTAGCTTATAGCCCGTGCGAAGCACAGGTTACTTTTAATTTTTTAAAATTTGTTTATACTATAATGTAATATTATAAATATTAATTTTAACTGGAAGAATTCGAAACTTACATCTTTGTATATATAATAATTTTTAGTATTAAATATAAATTAATATGTTGTTAGCGAGAATCGAACATTGGACTCTTTATATAACTCCTCTTAGTATTATTATATCTAACGGTCATATATTTGAATTGATGATTTAACGGTTGTGGATGATGGATAACCAAAAATGGGAATAACCAAAAAAGGGTTAACCAAACTACAAATTATACCCCATTTCGCTTATTATAGTATTGTATAGATTCTACTTCCTTACCTTGACAGGTTTTAAAAAACATGTCAATCGTCCTGGCCAAATTTATCCTCTATTCTGCTATAATCCAACAAGAATGTACTGGTTTATTTACGCATACCAGTTTTCGAACATTCATAGGGACACTGAATCTTTGCATTAGCATCAATAGGCTTGATATACTTCTAACGTTTGGCAAATAATGGTGCGTTAATATTCAATGCAATGCTATTTTTTACGAAAAAAATTCTTTTCAACTGGTGAATTATTACGCATAACATGGATTGCAAATAAATTTTATGATTGAATTTAAATTGTCACTGATGCGAGTTTTATATGCATACCAATCTCTTTTACGTATCCGTCTATGGAGAAATGACATAAAGAAAGATGTTCGACTACAAATTTAATTATGTTTAAAGAAGAAAGAATTTAAATGGGACCCAAAGTACACAACATAAGGGGGAAAAAAACTCTGACGAGGTTGCAGAAGTCTGAGACTAACCAGTAACCACTAACCACCGGTAGTTTTTCCGGCGTTGACAGAGCCTCTCACACTGTCTGTCATCACTCAGCAGTGCATTAATGATCATCGGATAAACACGAAAAAAAGGAAAGGAGGGAAGCTTCGTGAATCAGTTACGTTTAAGAAGATTACAAATGCAGGCACATCGTCTACATTGGATATTCATCATTTAATGCCTACTTTTGTACCTTGCTCATTTATTGCAGCACACCATTTTAATTTATCTTTTCTTCCTCTCACATTTTACTCTATTTTTCACCTTTATATAATCAGTCAGGCACGCAGTGTACTACCATTGCTTTCAAATCATTCCATCTGACCATTTCTCTCAATATTTGTAAGTCATCTGACCAAATCATTGCATGTCTTTGGTCTTTATATTTGTACTCAACTTACGACCCCACTGATCTTTCTTGAGAGAATAAACATCGAAATCATTAAGCCAACTCAGTTCTTGAGAATACATAGTAATGTCAAAGAAACGGCAGAGGGAAGATGATGGTAGACCTAAAACAGAGGAGGATGATTTCACCTCCAATGATACTAAGCAACGGAAGGTTCCTTGTCTTCGAAAGTGAGTCATCACACTTGCTCTATACGAAATATAGCCTTTCTTCATTTTTCTATATCTGATTCTTAATTTGTTATACAGCCTTACAGTATTTGTAGACCTGTAAAGATTGCACACTATATTTTCATTTGGTTTGCTGCTGAAAAAATTAATGTCCTTACTCTTTATTTCTTGTTATAGTGTGGTGCTGGAGGTGATGAAGTTGCGAGCTCTTCAGCAATTTATGGAGCCAATTCTGGAGCCCTTGATTCGCAGAGTTGTAAGTGCACACCACACATACTCTTTTTGCATTGCAACTAAGATATTACTGCTCTTGATCTTTGGTTGCAGTGAACTGCTTACAGATTTTAATCATAGATATATAACTCTTACATTCTACACTTGCAGTTTAAGTCTTTCTTAAGGCCATATATTTGTCATTAGCTATATATACTTTGTAACTGTTCCTGGTTGTTCCTTCTGATTTTTTGTTCTATAAATACTAGCTACAATAATTGTCTAAATTGTTACCGAGAACTCGCTGATGTGACTGCTGGGGTACAGGTTAAGGAGGAAGTTGAGTTGGCCTTGCAAAAGTACACGACTGACATGAAGAGGTAAGGGGTAGGGGGATCTATAAACACGTGATTTCTTTGCGGATTAGGTAGACTTCTCTTTATGGTACTCTTATGAAGTGCATCATATACTCTTTTGTGTTTTTAGGAAATCAAGTAAAGAGACACAACCTGCTGGTGCAAGAAGCCTAAAATTACAGTTTTTGGACACCATCTCCCAGCCTGTATTTACTGGATCTCGTGTTGAAGCCGAAGGAGGTAATACCATGAGAGTAGCTATAGTTGATGCTCTAAGTGGACAAGTTGTTCGCAATGGGCCTATTTCCTCAGCAAAGGTTGAAGTTGTAGTTCTTGAGGGTGACTTTCATGGTAATGTGGGAGATAATTGGACGCACGAGGAGTTTACGAGTAACCTTGTTAGGGAGAGGGAGGGTAAAAAGGCCCTTCTCAATGGGGATGCAGTTATATATCTTGAAGAGGGGATTGGTTTGCTTGGTTTCATCTCTTTTACAGATAATTCAAGCTGGACAAGAAGTCGTAAGTTCAGGCTTGGGGCTAGAGTTTTGGATAATTGTGATGGAATCAGAGTGAGAGAAGCGAAGACAGATTCATTCACTGTTAGGGATCACCGTGGAGAATGTGAGTCATTGACCAATTCGTCTTCTTATATTACTAATGTCAGGACTATTTTAATAGCAGTTGGAACTATTCGTGAATATAATACAATTGATATGCAGTGTACAAAAAGCACTATCCCCCATCTTTGTTTGATGAAGTATGGAGACTGGAAAAAATTGGCAAAGAAGGAGCTTTCCACAAGCGTTTGTGCAGGGAAGGAATCAACACTGTGAAAGATTTCTTAATCTTACTAAATCAAGACCCCTCACACCTTCGGCATGTAAGACTTCCTTTGAGTTCCCTATACGTGCCTTGCAATGTAGTTTAATATTTTGTTATAGCATGTCTCTTTCTTCATACCTTTGTTTTATAAAAGATGCAAGGCTAAGTCCTTGCTTGATTTTAAAAAAGACGCTGCTAAATCAATTAGATCCAAGCAAACCAGTCCCTTCTTTAGATATATAACTGGTATTTAATGTGCAACTTCGGCAGATCCTTGGCCCAGGTATGTCTGCTAAAGTGTGGGAAGCTACTCTTGAGCATGCCAGGACATGTGTACTTGATGAGAGAATGTACGTGTATTTTCCAAGAGCCCATGTAAAGAATGGTGTTGTTTTTAATGTTGTTGGACAAGTTACAGGGTTGCTTCGAGATGGCCAGTACGTTCTTGTCAATAAGCTGTCTGAACTTGAAAAGGTTGGCTCAAACAGTCCTACTAATTATATTGTTTGCATTCTAGAGTAACTCATACTCCTAATAATTGGAATTTTCTTTGTCCCAGATTGGTTTCCTATATTCACATTATTTTATTCTATATCTATCTACTCTTTCCGGGTTATTTAAGTAACATTTTACGATGTACACTGTCTTTAGGCTGATGTCCGCAGCTTGGTAATATTGGCTTTCAAGAAATGGGAAGAAGTAGTAGCTCTTGATGAATCTCCTCTCTTGTCCAATGATTACCCCTCAAACTCATCAATGGCTGGGAGCTCTAATGGTATAAATATCTTAAGCTCCAGTAATGTTGCCAGCTTCGAACCTCAACTTGATGCCTCAAATCCAGATATAGTGACATCTTTTTATTCCATGAGGTCTGCTAATAACACGGACGGTTTTGGCTTACACGATGCTGAATCCATAGAAGTCAATTTTGACCAAAGTTTGAGTGTTCCGGACCTTGTTGCAAACTCATTTATCTGTGATTCTGGCTCTATCACCCAATCCTTATGTGCAGATGATCATCATCAGTTATTCGATACTCTTGGTTCCTTTCAGAGTCCCAGTCTAGGTATACATGATGTAAATGCTGATCTATACAGTGTGGTCAGTGAATATCTGCATGGTCATTCCGTAGTGACTGAGGGTACTACCAAAGCTCAGAGGAGATGGAGAATGCTATTCAGCGTTCTCAGATTGTTTTCAGTACGAAGGATCGTGGCAAGAAAATCAATGCAACAGAGACAGGCTTTTCGAAGTAGTATTTCAGATAAGAATATCCAGTTTTAGGGAGAAATATGTGCAGTTTTAAGGAGAGAGGATCAATAGTATGGTTATATATGTTGCATATCCACCCTGTTTGCTGTTGTACCTTTTTTTGGGTTTCTGTATATTGCATTATACATGTTACTACTTGTTAATCTAAATGGTGCATTCAAAACTTAATAAGATGTGTAGCTCTTATTAAATTCTTGATGGAAATCTATAGTCCAACATGGGTCAGTTCTAGTAACATATCCTGCCCCCAAGGCCACATTAACCCTCTTCCCCACATTTCCACCACATTTTACTCGTCAATTCAGTTCGATGCAGTAATGATTTTTTAATAATATATCCCAATTTAAAATATGATTTGTAAATATGTCATATATATATTTGAAATTTCAAATCTATCCTAAAATCTGTTTTTCATTCAAATTTTAACAGAAAAGGACCATTATACCCTTTTTAATCAAATTTATTTTAAAATATGTCCCATAAAAACATGATTTGATTAATTTAAATTATAAATTTTAATATTTTATTTGTTTAAGAGTGCCCCTGGCGGGGCCTGTGTAAGAAAAAAAACAAAAAAATATTTATTTTATGGTTAAAATTAAAAAAGCGTCCCTTGCGGGTCCTGTACTAAAAAATATAAATTTTTTTTAGTTATTAAAATTTTAAAATTGTAGTATACTTACAATAACAATTAATTAATAAAAAAGAATATATTGGTTGTTGTGGATCTAAATCTCGATTACGATTTATTATTATTGCTAGGGTGGTTGAGCTTCGCGCTTTAATGGCTGTTCCTGCGTTCGAGACTGTAACCGGTCCTCACAGAGTGCCTACGTATCTCGTATTGAGAATCAAGCCAACGTAGTTCTGAGAATAAGGGGTCAGGCCCTTTATATAGGCTGAGAAGCCTTAGAATTATGGTAGGATTTGGAGACTTGGTGGGCAAGTCTTTGAGGAAGGTTCTAGATCTATTCCTTGTAGGAATCAGTTTCCATATTGAATTGTGCATCTTGGAGGATAAGTCAGGCAAGAGTAATATCCTTGTTTGACTCTTATTTGCTGAGCTGTTTATTACCCTTAATACTAATTACGAAATTAATATTATAATTAGGGTTTTGGGCCCAGCTAGTGGGCCCCACGTTTGGACCATTCTTGGCCTAATTAATGCCACATTAAATGTGACTTTAGGGCTTACTTTTAGCCCATATCATTTGCCCCCCAACTTCTAGGAAAGCTGATCAGGCTTTCCTTGAAGTTTAACTTGTCTAACTCGAGACTCGGGTCAGGGTTTATCTTTGTACACTAGTGTTTCACGAGTATTGTCTTTATGTGAAGCGTGGAGCGACCGACGCGTTCACGACAATGTTAATTCGATGCTAACCGGCACTAATCAGTCTTAACAATGCTTAAACAGTGTTAAACAATGTTGAAAGGACAAATTGGCACTCGCGGTGCTTAAACGATACTAATCGGTGTTAATCGGCACTAATCAGTGCTTAAACGACACTAATCGGTGTTAATCGGCACTAATCAGTGCTTAAACGACACTAATCGGTGTTAATCGGCACTAATCAGTGCTTAAACGACACTAATCGGTGTTAATCGGCACTAATCAGTGCTTAAACGACACTAATCGGTGTTAATCGGCACTAATCAGTGCTTAAACGACACTAATCGGTGTTAATCGGCACTAAACAGCGCTAAACGAAGCTAAACGGAGGAGATTCGGGAAAATTTTAACCTCTTCCGGGCAACGAGACAGCCGACAAGGGTCCCGGTCAGCTGCCAGGAGATCCTGGTCGGCTGCCAGGAGATCCTGGTCGGCTGCCAGGAGATCCTGGTCGGCTGCCAGGAGATCCTGGTCGGCTGACCCTTCCTTGATGCACCTGGTCGGCTGCCAGGAGATCCTGGTTGCCTGCCGGGTGCTTCTCGATCGTCTGACACGTGCTTCTCGATCGTCTGACATGTGCTTCTCGATCGTCTGACATGTGCTTCTCGATCGTCTGACATGTGCTTCTCGATCGTCTGACATGTTGACGGGAAATCTATGTTGACATTAATTATGTCACACGATGCTTAAACGACGTTTCAATGTCTGAGTAAACGACGTTAAATGGCATAAAACGGCACTAAACGGTGCTAATTCGAAGTTCGATGTTTGTCACGGAAAGTGAGAAATCTTCAGCAAAACCATCAAACGATTCAATCAAACGATAGGGGGTGCCAAAATGAGTATCAGGAAGTCAGATTGAGCCTCTTTGTGGCTCCCGGTCAGCTGCCAGATGCTCCTGGTCGGCTGCCAGGAGATCCTGGTCGGCTGCCAGGAGATCCTGGTCGGCTGACCCTTCCCTGATGCACCTGGTCGGCAGCCAGGAGATCCTGGTTGCCTGCCGGGAGATCCTGGTCGGCTGCCAGGAGATCCTGGTCGGCTGACCCTTCCTTGATGCACCTGGTCGGCTGCCAGGAGATCCTGGTTGCCTGCCGGGTGCTTCTGGTTACCTGCCGGGTGCTTCTTGATCGCCCGACAGGTGCCTCAAGTTGTTTGGAAGTGTTTTGGTCACCTATGACTTTCAAGGATCCAAAACCTCGATCTCGATCTCGATTTTGATCTTTGATTTAGTATATTGGTCACCCGTGACTTTCAAGGATTCAGAACCTCGATCTCGATCTTAGGGATCCAGAACCTCAATCTCGATCTCGATCTTGATTTCTAATTTAGTATATTGGTCACCCGTGACTTTCAAGGATTCAGAACCTCGATCTCGATCTTAGGGATCCAGAACCTCAATCTCGATCTCGATCTTGATTTCTAATTTAGTATATTGGTCACCCGTGACTTTCAAGGATTCAGAACCTCGATCTCGATCTTAGGGATCCAGAACCTCAATCTCGATCTCGATCTTGATTTCTAATTTAGTATATTGGTCACCCGTGACTTTCAAGGATTCAGAACCTCGATCTCGATCTTAGGGATCCAGAACCTCAATCTCGATCTCGATCTTGATTTCTAATTTAGTATATTGGTCACCCGTGACTTTCAAGGATTCAGAACCTCGATCTCGATCTTAGGGATCCAGAACCTCAATCTCGATCTTGGAGATCCATGAGATCGGCTGCCAGGAGATCCAGGTCGGCCAGACCCTTCCTTGATGCACCTGGTCGGCTGCCAGGAGAGCCAGGTCGGCCAGACCCTTCCTTGATGCACCTGGTCGGCTGCCAGGAGAGCCAGGTCGGCCAGACCCTTCCTTGATGCACCTGGTCGGCTGCCAGGAGAGCCAGGTCGGCCAGACCCTTCCTTGATGCACCTGGTCGGCTTCCAGGAGAGCCAGGTCGGCCAGACCCTTCCTTGATGCACCTGGTCGGCTGCCAGGAGAGCCAGGTCGGCCAGACCCTTCCTTGATGCACTTGGTCGGCTGCCAGGAGAGCCAGGTCGGCCAGACCCTCTCCATGGCACCTGGTCGGCCGCCAGGAGAGCCAAGTTGCCTGCCGGGAGCTTCTTGATCGCCCGACAGGTGCTCCATTGTTGCTATGTCGTGCCTCTCGGAGCTTTTCGCAATGCCTGGAGTCTCGTTCTAGAATCACGTCCTTGACCACGGATGTTGTACACCTCTTTTCAGAGCATAATTAGTCTCTTTAATAGCAAAGACTAACTGATTGTATTCTACCTTCCTTAAACGTAATTAGCTCCTTAAGCTCAGATGAGTGCCTTGGCACAGCTTATTACTATATTTTTACGTAAATCCTTCTTTTCTTTCCCGGAATCACATATACCGGTATAATTATTGGCGGATATAGCAGATGAAATCCATCTTTTTGTAGATGAACGATAGATGACCTGCAAACACGAACCAAGCTGTGTTTCAACCTGATATAGAAGGTCATCCATCTTCTATAAAAGAGTGGGGGGAGCCTTCATTTTCATTCACTTCACTTCTTCTTACTTCTAAAATTCTCTCTGAAGTTCTCAAGTTCTAAAGCTCTCAAGCTCTAGCTTCAAGTTCAAGCTCAAGATGGCAGATGGCGACCGCGCTCCAGCTTCGTCATTCTCTATGTCAGAGGCGATGGCCAAGAGAGCCTTGGCCAAAACATTGCGAGGTAATCTTCGACTGAATCCCCCTAGATATATTGATCGTCGATTTGATTCTTTAATTGACTTGTTAAGTACTATGAGGGATGCATTTCCCAACAATTCTGAGTTAGCTGCGTACCATAGTCCGTCCAAGTTCGACAAGCAAGATGTCGAAAATATTAAGAAGTTATATGGCTTTCCGGATGTGATCAAGGTTTGCCTTCCTAGCTTAGCTGACAGAACCTGTAATTGGCACCCAGAGAGGCTATGTGTCTACAAAGGTGCCCTGGAAGCAGGTCTGAGATTCCCGGTAGACCAGTTCATAATAAGGCTCTTAGCGGAGCTTCAGGTTCATCCCTGCCAATTGTATCCCAATGCATGGCGGTTGATTATCATCTTTATGCTGAGATGTCGAGATCTAGGTATCGAGCCTACTACTACCATGTTCAGGAGCATATTCGCCGCCAAGAATTCTTCTGAGGCTCAGAAGGGATGGGTCACTATTCAGCATAGATCCAATGTTCCACATATTGTGAATGCTTTTTCATTCCCAGATTCCCATCACTACTGGGACAGAGAATTCGTGACTCTGGTGTGGCGTGGTGGCGATTGGGGCCAATTCTTTATGTCTAAGTTTGGGGAAGTGCATGATGCTACACATTTTGTATGTGATCTTGATGATAAGTGGATTTTATATCTACTTAGAACGTCTTATGTCGGCTTGAATTGATAGTTTTGGCCTCAAGTATGTCGTGTTTTGATTAGTTTTTAGTGGAAATGTGCAGGATTTTTATCTCAGGATCGGAGTTGGTAATTGAAGATGTTATGTTGGATATAGGCCCAAGGTGTTTGTTTAAGAAGGTTTCCAGAAGAGCGAGGGAAAACGAAGCAAGGAACGACAATTACCATGAAAATCAGAAATTCCAGGAAGTTGTCCGGGCGGGCGCTCAAGCTCCCAGGCGGCCGCTCAGGGGGAATTGTCCAGGCGGCAGCTCAAGATTTCAGGCGGCCGCTCAGCCTGAATTCTGGAGAATTTTACAGTTTTGCCCTTTTCGAATGTTAA
This sequence comes from Saposhnikovia divaricata, assembly GCA_036435485.1. Taxonomy (NCBI): domain Eukaryota; kingdom Viridiplantae; phylum Streptophyta; class Magnoliopsida; order Apiales; family Apiaceae; genus Saposhnikovia; species Saposhnikovia divaricata. The sequence continues at coordinate 244,759,430 of CM071594.1, read as the reverse complement.
TGCAATTCTGAGTTGTTTCCTTGTATGATCTGGTTTTTAGGGCCTATAAAAACTCTGGTTATCATTGTAATCAGTAAAAAAGGGTTTTATTTTGTTAACATTAAGGAGTGAACGATCAATTGTTCGTGACAAGCAACGGATCAAGATCTACCTATCTTTTGTAACTTGGCATTCTTCGGATTTGTTCCTAAACCCTTATTAATTAATATTATTCTTCTCTTCATTCTAGTCATGTTTATTAGCATATTTTCATCGAACCCCATGATGACGAACGGTTCGATTATGAACTAATCGCCGTCATGGGGTCCTAGCGGATTTACTTACGGAATTTAGATCTTGATTGCCTAACTTGATATATGTGTGGTGAATTTACGATATCCTTGCATGGTGGTATTTAATTCATATAGATGCGTAGCTAACATCTATCTTGTTAATCTTAAGTGAAGCGACAGTGAATCTTTTGATTTAGAACTTGCCATGCTAGCATAAGTCCATGAATGTTATTCATGTTTGTGGTGTGTTTCTAACCGTCTCATGCTACCTTATGTAATCTTATGGATACTTGATCTTCAACCATTATGCTTTCAAATTCTATAGACATATAGGGTCTAAGCATAACTGGTGCCTGCATGATTTCTATCTTTTGTGGATATTGTGTAGATTGGTGTGCGTGTACTGAAAGGTAGCGTATACTTATTTCGTGTTGTCCGATTAGTTATTGTAACCACCACATGTGTTGATAAAAGGGCATGATCTCTAAAGGAAGTTTGTATTGAAGTTAGGATCTCATGTTTCCCATCTCATAAGTAATTTGAAATCAATTAGCTATTAATTTAGTTGTTAATTAATTCTTATTAGTTAATTTTAGATAATCAAAACCAATTTGCTTATTGTCTTAGCATTGAACGATAATCATACATTGATGCTTAGGTACAAGAACTAAATTATACAATCTCTGTGGGAACGAACTCTACTTCATTCTATATTACTTGTGAACACGTACGCTTGCGTGATTTTGTGCTAACAAGTTTTTGGCGCCGCTGCCGGGGATTTGTTATAGTTTATGTGCTTGACATCAGTGGTCGTTAAAGTTCATTGACTCGGATCGGTTACTAATAGTTTTTGTGTTGTTTTGTGTTCTCAGGTACTTGAGCGTGTATGCGAACGCGTTCTCAAGCGAATAAAGAGAAGCTGGAAAATAAAGAAGAAACAGAAACAGAAGTTCCAGTGATCCAAGTTGTAGAAAATATGGGAGAACCAGCAGCAGCAGCAACTAAGGCTCTTAAGGATTTCTCGCAGCCAAAGATCAATGACATTGCATCGAGTATTGTCAGACCAGCAATCGCAGCTAATACCTTCGAGATCAAGCCTAGCACTATACAGATGGTCCAGAACTCAGTTCAGTTTGGGGGTGCTCCTACCGAAGATCCCAACATGCATATTCGAGATTTCATAGAGATCTGTGATACCTTCAGAACCAACGGGGTGTCTGAGGATGCTGTTAAGTTAAGGCTATTTCCATTCTCTCTGAGGGACAAGGCGAAGAGTTGGTTACACTCTTTACCAGCAGGTTCTATCACTACATGGGAAGATCTTGCACAGAAATTTCTCACCAAATTCTTTCCCATGGCGAAGACAGCAGCTATCAGGAATGCTATCACTCAGTTTTCACAGCAATCTGGAGAATCTCTATGCGAGGCTTGGGAGAGATATAAGGAGATGCTAAGGAAGTGTCCACATCATGGGATGCCTGATTGGATGATAATCAATTGTTTTTATAATGGGTTGGGTGCACAGTCGAGACCTATGCTAGATGCAGCATCAGGTGGAGCTTTGTGGGCCAAGAGTTATGAAGAAGCTTATGAATTGATCGAGATGATGGCTGCTAATGAATATCAGAATCCTACAGGGAGGTTATCTCAAGGCAAGGTAGCAGGTGTTCTTGAAATTGATACAGCTACAGCCATTGCAGCTCAGTTGAAGGCCTTGTCAATGAAGGTCGATTCTTTGGCTAATATGGGAGTTCAGCAGGTAGCTAGTGTTTGTGAGTTATGTGCGGGCGCACATGATACAACTCAATGTGCCATATCTTCTGAATCAGCACAATTTGTGAGTAACTTCCAGAGGCCACAACAGCCAGTTCCAGCCACCTATCATCCGAATAACCGCAACCATCCAAATTTCAGTTGGAGTAACAATCAAGGTGGTAATCAGCAGCAACAGCAATTCGGAGCTAGGCAATTCAATCAAGGATTTCAGCAGCAGTACCAGCCCAGACAACAGTTTCAGCCTCCAGGTTTCCAGCAACAATCTCAGGGGAATGCTGGTCAATCTTCTAATGAAAAAGCTGAGCTTGAGGAGTTGAGGATGATAGTAAAAAGTCAGGGGGCATCTATGAAGATCATGGAAAGTCAGATCGGGCAGCTTGCTAGTGCTCTGTTGAACAGACCATCTGGAGTTCTTCCGAGTGACACTGAAGCCAATCCAGGCAAGAGGGAAACCAAAGAGCATGTCAAATCAGTTACTTTGAGATCGGGTAAGGTGACGGGTAATCAAAATTCAGCCATTGAAGAAGAAGAAGTTCAAGAGTAACATGTGGCACCTACTGCAGATAAGGAGCAAGTACAGACTGATAGAGTAGCTGAGCAGTTGGTTAGCGAGGTGGAGAATCCTAAAAATTCTGCTAAGGAAGTTTCTCCAAAGCAGTCTACAGAGAACGTGAAAATCTTTCCTCCTCCTCCATATCCTGGTAGATTGAAGAAGCAGAAGAATGATAGACAGTTTGGCAAGTTTCTGGAGGTATTCAAAAAGCTTCAAATTAATATCCCTTTTGCTGAAGCATTGGAGCATATGCCGAGCTATGCAAGGTTTATGAAAGGTATTCTCTCAAAGAAGTTGAAACTTGAAGAATTGGATACAGTAGCATTAACAGAAGAGTGCAGTGCCGTTTTACAGCAGAAGCTACCACCGAAGCTAAAAGATCCAGGCAGTTTCACTATTCCGTGCACCATTGGGAATTTGTCTTTCAGCAAGTGTTTGTGTGATTTGGGTGCTAGTATCAATCTCATGCCATTGTCAATTTTCATGCAGCTTGGTCTTCCAGATCCTAAACCTACCAACATCTCTCTACAGCTAGCTGATCGTTCTATTACATACCCGAGGGGTATCGTTGAGGATGTTTTGGTCAAGGTTGATAAACTCATCTTTCCAGCAAATTTTGTGATTCTTTATTTTGAAGAAGATAAGAAGATTCCTATCATCTTAGGACGACCTTTTCTAGCCACAGGCCGTACCTTGATTGATGTTCAGAAGGGGGAGCTTACGATGCGGGTGCAAGATCAGAATGTCACCTTTAATGTGTTCAAGGCCATGAAATTTCCGACAGAGGATGAGGAGTGTTTCAGTGTGGAGATAGTTGATACGGGTCAGGCAGAAGAGTTTGATCATTTGTTGAGCAAAAAGTTAGACGTGCACAAGCTCGAGCACCACATCAGTGATTCCATTGATAATTCTTCCATTCAAGATCTTTCGAAGGTGAAGCTTGGGAAGCTGCCACCACACTTAAAGTATGTCCTTGTGGATGATGAACTTGTGATTTTTGAAGTATTCCAAGATAACGTGTTAAGAAGGTGGATGACTGATGATGAAGTAGAAGAGAGTGTTGTTCAGCCGTCCGAATCGAACAAGCACCTTAGAAGTGTGAGGAAGAAAAAAAAGGCGAAGAAGTCGACGGGTGGAAAAATCAAGTTGAAGAGTGAAAGAAAAGTTGTGTTGGGAGGAAACAATCATGTCAACGTGTGTATGAATGGTCTTTCGGTTGAGGACAGTTCGGTTATTCTTTTGAAACCGCCGTGAGTTGAGGAAGTGACGTCCGGCTAAATGACGTTAACGACAGCGCTTCGTGGGAGGCAACCCGTGTGTTTCGTCTATTAGGTATGTTTATACTTTTCCCTTATTTACTTCCAATGAGGGCATTGGAAATTTCAAGTTTGGGGGTGGATTTGGGAATTAGTAGTTGTTGTGATATATTTGTGGCATGTAGGAATTCATATTGCATCATATTTGTATGTGTAGTTTAGTTTCATGCATGATACCTGTCATATAGAGCATTCTGTTTGCATGTGTGTCGAGTTTTGTATGTGAGTTCATATAGTTGCATTACATGCATTTTGCATGATCCCTTATAATAAGCTGATGCCATAAGGTAGGTAGATGTTGATGTGGGTGTGAAAAGGATGAACAGAGGGCTGATTTTAAATTTTGTTGAAATTGACATGCATGTTTCATGAATAAAATTTTTACACAGTCTCGTCGTTTGCTCTTGGACTAGGTTGCGTCATGCTTGTTTGGATTTAGGATTTAATCACTTGTTTATCGATAGAATTTGCTTTATTCTCTTGATGATTAAGGAACACCAAAATACAAGTTTGGGGGAAAACAGAAATTTCATGCTAATATGTTTGTGTTTGTATTTGTTGGCTAGGCGTCAAATGGCTAGTAGCCGGCTCATGTTTATGAGTAGTCTAGGGTTGGAATTGAGAATTCTCATTCCAGATTCCATGTGAACGAAAAAAAAAAGGAGAAAAAAATGCAAGAAAAAAAAAAGAAAAAAAAAAGAAAAAAAAAGAAAAAAAAAAGAAAAAGAAAAAAAAAGTGTTGTGAGAGTCTGAGTATGCAGAATTGATCAGGGTGAGCTCTTTAATACTCGAGCAATTAAGTTCTTGGGGACTTTGTGCCTAGTGACCTAAGGCTTTTATAGTCTGGGATCCACTAACCCAACGCTCGCTACATGGGTATTATTGTATAAGCCTTTAGGGGTCTCATCCATTGCACGATCAAATAAGCATGTGTGTTGTGTACATATTGTGTTTGAGTCATAATAAAGCATGAATTTCTGTCTACTTTAGAGGAGTATAGAGGTGTATCTAAAGTGATCTTGAGTTTAACGTTCATTCTATTTATAACTCTGTGATTGTCTTGGAAAAGAATATGTATGATTTTGATCCGGTTTGGGAGTATATCTGTCGAGCATTGCACACACGCACGTTCTGATCATGTATTGTTAGTATACCGGAATTTAGTCGAGCTCTGTTTGGATTGATTGCATTCATGGAGATATTTGCTTGCTAAGTGGTGTTGGTTAGTTTGAGGGGATCCTTTGCATTCATATTTAGTTGCATTCATTCATGCATTGCATTGTTTGTGTCGTTTGTGTCAGTTGGATTTTGTGGGTACATTCACTATAGGCCCTCACGAGACCTTACTCGTCCACTAGGGTTGCCTAGGGGTTTAAAGGGCTTGTTGCATATGCCAAATGCAACTGTGATCACCTACGGAAGTGGTACTAGTTAGTTTGTATATTGTTTATGCTTGAGGGCAAGCATCGGTTCAAGTTTGGGGGTGTGATAAGTGGATTTTATATCTACTTAGAACGTCTTATGTCGGCTTGAATTGATAGTTTTGGCCTCAAGTATGTCGTGTTTTGATTAGTTTTTAGTGGAAATGTGCAGGATTTTTATCTCAGGATCGGAGTTGGTAATTGAAGATGTTATGTTGGATATAGGCCCAAGGTGTTTGTTTAAGAAGGTTTCCAGAAGAGCGAGGGAAAACGAAGCAAGGAACGACAATTACCATGAAAATCAGAAATTCCAGGAAGTTGTCCGGGCGGGCGCTCAAGCTCCCAGGCGGCCGCTCAGGGGGAATTGTCCAGGCGGCAGCTCAAGATTTCAGGCGGCCGCTCAGCCTGAATTCTGGAGAATTTTACAGTTTTGCCCTTTTCGAATGTTAATGCAATTCTGAGTTGTTTCCTTGTATGATCTGGTTTTTAGGGCCTATAAAAACTCTGGTTATCATTGTAATCAGTAAAAAAGGGTTTTATTTTGTTAACATTAAGGAGTGAACGATCAATTGTTCGTGACAAGCAACGGATCAAGATCTACCTATCTTTTGTAACTTGGCATTCTTCGGATTTGTTCCTAAACCCTTATTAATTAATATTATTCTTCTCTTCATTCTAGTCATGTTTATTAGCATATTTTCATCGAACCCCATGATGACGAACGGTTCGATTATGAACTAATCGCCGTCATGGGGTCCTAGCGGATTTACTTACGGAATTTAGATCTTGATTGCCTAACTTGATATATGTGTGGTGAATTTACGATATCCTTGCATGGTGGTATTTAATTCATATAGATGCGTAGCTAACATCTATCTTGTTAATCTTAAGTGAAGCGACAGTGAATCTTTTGATTTAGAACTTGCCATGCTAGCATAAGTCCATGAATGTTATTCATGTTTGTGGTGTGTTTCTAACCGTCTCATGCTACCTTATGTAATCTTATGGATACTTGATCTTCAACCATTATGCTTTCAAATTCTATAGACATATAGGGTCTAAGCATAACTGGTGCCTGCATGATTTCTATCTTTTGTGGATATTGTGTAGATTGGTGTGCGTGTACTGAAAGGTAGCGTATACTTATTTCGTGTTGTCCGATTAGTTATTGTAACCACCACATGTGTTGATAAAAGGGCATGATCTCTAAAGGAAGTTTGTATTGAAGTTAGGATCTCATGTTTCCCATCTCATAAGTAATTTGAAATCAATTAGCTATTAATTTAGTTGTTAATTAATTCTTATTAGTTAATTTTAGATAATCAAAACCAATTTGCTTATTGTCTTAGCATTGAACGATAATCATACATTGATGCTTAGGTACAAGAACTAAATTATACAATCTCTGTGGGAACGAACTCTACTTCATTCTATATTACTTGTGAACACGTACGCTTGCGTGATTTTGTGCTAACACTTGACGAGAAGGAGCTTTTTGATCGTGATCGACTACTTGCTGACGACGGCCGTACTCACTACAAAGTTTTCTTAACCGAGAAGAGACTTGTAGAAGCTGGACTTAGCTTACTTTCTGCTGATGGTAATTTTTTACCTTTATGTTATGAACCCTATTTGTTCTTATTCCGATATCTTTTCTGTTGTCTTTTCAGTTGCTGAGGAGATCGACAATCGGCCCGAAAACCAGCCGAAAGTTACTAGGAGGATGATCAAGAGAGCCGAGGCGGCTTGCATTCAACCCGGGCCAAAGATCCCTCAGTTCCTGTCGGGATGCTCTTCGAAGAGATCACGGAATGCTGAAGGGAGAGTCAAGACCCCCTTCATCCCTGGTTGGGGAATTTGTGAGCAAGATTCTGTCTTGGGATGCCCAGAGTCAGCCTTGGATTGGTCCAAGTTCAGCATCACTCCCCCCGACCTTCTGACTGTAACAGCCGGGGACAAATTTGACGAGGCGGAGAAACTCGGGGCTCAAGCTCTATATCAGGTTTCCCACCTTCCTTCCTAGACATAGTATTTTTACTTAACTTGTGATTATAACTGACTTATCGGTTCTTGGTTCCAGGCGAATGCCCAGTTTCAAGCTAGCACTCGGCTAGGCCGTGCATACCGAGATGAGAATGTGGCTTTGAAGAAGGAGAAAGCAACTCTTGATGAGAAATATCAAGACTTGGAGTCCAGGGCCATCCGGGCTGAAGCTGATGCTCATTCTATCCAGAGACAGTATGACTCCCTGTATAACAAGAGGGCAATAGACTGCAAGCAAGTGGTGAAAGCTTACCAGGAGTCTGAGGATTTCTTTGAGCTTATAGATAAGCATGACGATGAAGTACGCCCGGGTATCATGTCTGTTGGCTGGGATCGAGCCATCAATGCTGTGAGTAAGAGGCATCCTGCTGTGGTTTTCCCGAGGGACTTTCCAAGTCCGTATTGTCAAGTTGCTTCGGGCGCCGAGGCCATGCCGGTAGCTCAGGCTTCGGGCTCCGGCTCTAGGGGAAGTCATCGTCGTTCTGGTTCCGGTTCGAGGGGTGTCCGAGCAGCTGTGGATGGCTCAGTTTCCTCAGATCCTCGAGGGAAAAGGCCTATGACCGTGCAGAAGGGGAGAGTGGTTCGTCCAACAGTCCCCTCGAAGAAGGTAGTTGGAGATAGCTCCTCTTCCGAAGAGGAAGAGGTTGAGGCAATGGAAGTGACAGCTCCACCAGTCGCGGTAGCCGAACCGGGTAAGGGCCAGGATGAGGACAGCTCTGAGGAAGAGAGTGATGAGGAGAGTAGCGAGGAAGAGACTGATGAGGAGGAGAATGGCGAGGAGGAGAATGGCGAGGAGGATTCCTCGGATGAGTAGCTGGGATTGCTTCGGGCCTTGCATGGCCTAACTTAGCCGTATGTGGCTTTTATTTCTAGTATTTCAATCACGGTGCTTCGTGATTAAACTTTTATTCGGTCTAAATGATGTAACCCTAACTGTTGGCCCTTCGGGGTCTTTATTTATGCACTTGTTTGTTTTATTCGTATGTTCATTTATTTTCGGTACTTGGTCTTCCTAGACTCACACTCAATAGGTGCTTGGTACGTAAACAAAACATAGAATCATAGAATGGAAAACAAGTTTGCATTAATAACTCAAAAAAGGGTTAAACCCTTACATAACTCATTATTGTCCTACTCGGGGCATCAAAACCCTGGGATGGTTTCATGGAACCTTATTTCTACTTCTCCTACTAGATAAATAAAAAGCTACATCCTCGCAGAGGCAACTTAAACATAATAAATCTTGAGGTTCAAGGCATGCCAAGTACGGGGCACCTCAACCCCGTCCAAGGTCTCCAACTTGTATGATCCTCGTCCCAACGTCTTCCTGACTCGATACGGCCCTTCCCAATTTGGGGCTAGTTTTCCTTTCTGGCCAACTCCAGAAGCCTCGATCTTCCTCAGAACCAAATCACCTTGTTGAAAGAACCTCTCCTTAACCCTGTGGTTGTAATAGAAGGATGCTTTCTTTTGATGCTCCACATTTCTGGCGTTTGCCTCGTCTCTGACTTCATCAATCAGATCCAGGGCGAGCTTCATACCTTCTTCATTTGTCTCAGGTTCAAATGCCTCCACTCGAGGTGATGCATGCATAATCTCCAGTGGCACAACTGCCTCAGCTCCATAAGCTAGCAGAAACGGGGTTGCTCCTGTGGTCACCTTGCAAGTAGTGCGATAAGCCCAGAGTATAGGCAGTAACTCGTCTACCCAGGTGCTCCTTGAGCGTTCAACCCTTTTCTTAAGTCCATCAAGGATGATCCGATTGGCCACCTCGGCTTGTCCATTTGCTTGCGGATGTGCTACCGAGGTAAAACGAAGCTCAATAGCATTCTCCTCGCAATACTTCTTGAATTCTTCATTATTGAACTGTGTCCCATTATCCGTCACAAGGATTCGCGGAATGCCATACCTGCAGATTATGTTCTCCCAAAAGAACTGGGAAACTTGCTTGGTGGTTATTTTGGCTAAAGGCTTAGCCTCGATCCACTTGGTGAAGTAGTCAATGGCGACAATCAGAAACTTCCTCTGTGCTGATGCCATAGGGAAAGGCCCAAGAATGTCCATCCCCCACATAGCAAATGGAATGGGGGAATTGACTGATGTTAACATCTCAGGCGGCTGCCTGACAATCGGAGCATGCTTCTGGCACCTGTCACACCTCTTGACATAATCCTGTGCATCAGCCAGCATCTCTGGCCAGTAGAATCCCAAGCGAGTTATCTTGTGAGCGAGGGCCCTGCCCCCCAGGTGCTGCCCACAGATTCCTTCATGAACTTCTTCCAAAGCCTCCCTTGCCTCTTGAGGCCTCAAGCACTTCAAGTACGGGATGACAAATGATCTCTTATACAGAATGCCCTCAATCAAGGTGTATCTCAATGCTCTTACTGAAAGTTTTCGTGCCTCCAAGGCATCATCTGGGAGCCACCCGGTCTCAAGGGGTGCCTTGATGGGATCTATCCAAGAACTTCCCACATCAATTGGTGCCACTAATTTTGAGTTGATGGTCGGGGCCTTCAAGACCTGGAAGTAAACACTTCCTTCATAGTTTTCTATCTCAGAAGAAACAAACTTAGATAGGGCATCGGCCTTAACGTTCTCTTCTCTCGGGATGTGTTCTACATAACACTCGTCAAACTGAGTCATGACAGCTTTTACAACTCGCAGATACTTTGCCATGGTTTCATCCTTGGCCTCAAATTCACCATTTACTTGAGAGACTACTAATCTTGAATCTCCACACACTTTGAGGTTCTTAACTCTCATGATTCTGGCCAAGCCTAAACCAGCTATCAAGGCCTCATACTCAGCTTCATTGTTGGTTGTCTGGAAATCCAACTTTAAAGCATATTCGACTGTGAACCCATCGGGGCTTTGCAGTACTAAGCCTGCGCCACTAGATTTTGTTTTTGATGCTCCATCAAAATAGAGCACCCAGTATTCCTTCTGATCAGGTTCAAGTTCTCCATCTCTATCTTGCTTCTCAGGGGTTGTTATCATTTCCTGCCCCCCGACTTCTTGGTTGCTAATGGTGCATTCAACCACGAAGTCAGCCAATGCCTGAGCCTTAATGGCTGTTCGAGGCTTATATGTGATGTCAAATTCTCCAAGTTCAATCGCCCACTTGATTAGCCTTCCACTAGCCTTTGGGCTATGCAAAATGTTTCTCAACTGTTGGTCCGTCAGGACCTCAATCTTGTGTGCCTGGAAGTACGGGCGTAACTTCCTCGAGGCTGTTACCAATGCCAATGCGAATTTCTCGACGGGAGAGTAATTCAGCTCCGCCCCGTGCAACACCTTGCTCACATAATAGATAGGTTTCTGGACCTTCTTCTCTTCTCGGATGAGAACGGCGCTCAACGCTTGCTCGGATACCGCCAGGTATATATAAAGAGTCTCTCCGGGACTAGGTTTGGCCAACAACAGGGCTTCAGTCATGTACTTCTTCAGTTGTTCAAAGGCCTCTTGGCTCTCACGAGTCCACTCAAAATCTCTCACCTTCTTCAATGCTTGAAAGAAAGGCAGGCATTTGTCACCAGACTTGGAGATGAATCTTCCTAAAGCCGCTACTCGGCCTGTCAACTTCTGCACATCTCTTATAGAGCATGGTGGCTCCATGTCTAAGATCGCCTTGATCTTGTCAGGATTGGCTTCTATGCCTCGCTTTGAAACTATAAGACCTAAGAATTTGCCTGATCCAACGCCAAAGGCACACTTAGCTGGATTCAACATCATTTTATGGTGCCTCAGCACCTCGAATGCCTCTCTGAGGTGCTTAATGTGGTCTGCCTTGAACAGGCTCTTGACTAGCATGTCATCAACATAGACCTCCATGGTTTTTCCAATTAGATGGGCGAATATCTTATTCACCAGTCGTTGGTAAGTAGCTCCTGCATTTTTTAGACCGAAAGCCATAACAAGATAGCAGAAAACACCGAAGTCAGTTATGAAAGATACCTTAGGGACGTCATCCTTGTGCATCTTAATCTGATTGTAGCCGCTAAAACCATCCATGAAGCTAAGCATCTCATGTCCAGCTGTGGCATCTATTAACATGTCTATCCTTGGTAGAGGAAAGCAATCCTTAGGGCATGCGTCATTCAAGTCGGTGAAGTCTATACACATCCTCCACTTACCGTTGGCTTTCTTAACCATCACAGGGTTAGCCAACCATTCCGGGAACTGAATCTCTTCGATAAACCCAGCTTCTAAGAGCTTGTCAACTTCCTGCTTTATGGCCTCTTGCCTTTCAGGTGCAAAGTTCCTTTTCTTTTGCTGTATTATCTTCCGATTGGGATCAACATTCAACCTATGGGTTATGAGCTGGGGATCAATCCCTGGCATATCAGCCGATGTCCAAGCAAACACATCGCCATTCTCTTGCAAGAATGCTATCAACTCGCCCTTCAGGGGTTCCTTCAAAGAGGCTCCAATGTAAGTCACCTTCTCAGGATCACCTAGCTCCAGAGGAATAGGTATTAAATCCTCTGCTGGCTTTCCTCGGTGTTCATCATCGCCACGGACATCCATGTCTTCGATCGGAAGTACCTGCCCCCCGATTCCATCAGCCCTTAGTGCGGATACATAACAACTTCTCGCCATCTTCTGATCACCCTTTTGTTCTCCAACACCATTCCGGGTTGGAAACTTAATCTTCATATGATATGTGGAGGCCACAGCCTTGAAAGCATGGAGTCCAGTCCTTCCTAGGATTGCATTATAAGTTGAGGATGCCTTGATCACAAGGAAATTCAGCATCTGAGTAGCTTCCTTAGGTTCCTGTCCAATGGTCATGGGCAACTGAATAGTGCCTTCAACCTTGGATTCAACTCCATTAAATCCGTAGATTGGCATGTTGGTGGGGGTCAACTGTGAATCGGTGTATCCCATTTTCAAAAACGCATCGTGAAACAAGATATCAACAGAAGCTCCATTGTCTATCAAGACTCGTTTCACCTCCGAGTTTCCAATTACAGGAGTTATGACCAACGGGTCGTCATGGGGGAATTTCACCCCTTCAAGGTCTGAATCATCAAAACCAATCACTATCTCAGTCTTGGCACGCTTCGGGGCTTCTCCTACTATGTGCATCACTTCTCTAGCGTAGGCCTTTCGGGAGTTCCGGGTAGTGCCGGCTGCTGTCGGTCCTCCCCAAATCATATTGATTACTGGCCCTCGGGGCTGTGTATTACGATCACGATCACGATTGCCGTCTCTTTTGTCATTGTCTCTCCTGTCATAGTCCCTTCTTTGGGTACCGCGATCATCATTCTTCGTGAACTTGCCTAGCTTTCCTTTCCGGATCAAAAACTCAATCTCATCTTTCAGCTGTCTACAATCATCTGTATCATGACCCACATCACGGTGGTACATACAGTATTGATCTTTGTTCCTTTTCGCGGGGTCACCCCTAAGTGGCTTCGGCCATCGGAAGTCTTTATCCTTCTCAATATCTAGCAAGATCTGACTCCTAGGAGCGTTCAACCTTGCATAATCAGAGAACCTCGGTCCCAAACCTTTCTTCGGTGGTGAATCAGAATCCTTGCTAGTCCGGGGATACTTGTCCCTAGCATCGTACTCTTGCTCTTGCTTTCGTTTCTTCGAATCAGTAGAACCCTTGCCATTGCCTCCTGTGGCTTCCTTCTTCATGCTGTCCTCAGCCTTGATATATTTGTCGGCTCTCCGTTGAAGCTCGACCATATTTTCAGGAGGATGTTTTGCCAAAGACCTTTTGAAAAAGAGGTCAGTGGTTCCATGTTCCAGGGCTACCATGGCCACCTTATTTTCCAGATCAGTGATGTTCAGCGTCTCCTTGGTGAACCGCTTGAGGTAATCTCTCAGATTCTCATTCTTCCCCTGCACCACATACATGAGGGATGCAGAACTTTTCTCATGAACTCTTCCGCTGATGAATTGACTCACAAAGGCAGCGCTCAACTCCTTGAAAAAGCCAATCGAGTTTGCAGGTAAGCGGCTGTACCACCTTTGAGCCATGCCAGACAAGGTTTGAGGGAACGCCCTACACTTTAAGGCGTCGCTCGCAGGCTGCAACAGCAGTGCATTCGAGAACGTCCTAACATGATTTGCGGGATCGCCCGTTCCATCATAGGCCTTGATTGTTGGCATCTTGAACTTCTTTGAGATGCGAGCATTCATCACCTCCTCCGTAAACGGGGGTGTGGGATCATCAGGATCCCCAAGTGGAATCAGATCCTTAGGGTTGCTTCTGGGGGTCTCCACCCTTGTTGATTTTTCAGTTGGGGCCTCGGCCCTCCTTTGCCTTCTTGAAGGCCTCTCCAAATTTATAATTGGAATCCTCTCCGCAGTTGGAGGTGGCTGAGCTTGATTCAATCTATCTTGTTCTCTTGCAATATCGTCCTTCAACTTTAAGATCTCTGCCTCATAAGCCTTGATTTTCTCAGCAGTTGTCAAGGGGAGTCCATCAGGGATTCTTCGTGTCCTTCTTTGAGGTTCTTTGCTGGCACGGCGCCTCCTCGGGGCTTCATCTCGATCATCATCCTCAGATGATGAATCATCAGTATAGGGGCCAGAGTAGTCATCATACTCTCGATCCCGGATCTGTAAGGCATGACCGCTTGGTCCAGGTTCTCTTCGTCGAGGGGGATAATTAGGCAACCCATACATAGGGTTGGTGTTCAAAGGGAGATTCGTAGTATGGATCTGTACCCCCGTGCGATCAACGTTACCAAGAGGAGAAACCACCATCTGGAGAGGATTGGTTTCTTGGCTTTGATGGACAATCACAGAGTGGGTCCCCTCTACTTGGGAAGTCGTCCCTGGGGGCTGAGTGGGCAGAGGTTGAATGACCGCCCCTGTCGATGGGAGTATTTGTCCTTCTTCAGTGACGATAAGCGGATCAGAAGTTGCTGGTGGAGCAGAGTTAAGAGGCACGGCCTCAGTTGATGTTGTCCTCCGTGTTTGAACCATGGTTGATGTTGTCTTCCCACAGACGGCGCCAAATGTTGTGGATCTAAATCTCGATTACGATTTATTATTATTGCTAGGGTGGTTGAGCTTCGCGCTTTAATGGCTGTTCCTGCGTTCGAGACTGTAACCGGTCCTCACAGAGTGCCTACGTATCTCGTATTGAGAATCAAGCCAACGTAGTTCTGAGAATGAGGGGTCAGGCCCTTTATATAGGCTGAGAAGCCTTAGAATTATGGTAGGATTTGGAGACTTGGTGGGCAAGTCTTTGAGGAAGGTTCTAGATCTATTCCTTGTAGGAATCAGTTTCCATATTGAATTGTGCATCTTGGAGGATAAGTCAGGCAAGAGTAATATCCTTGTTTGACTCTTATTTGCTGAGCTGTTTATTACCCTTAATACTAATTACGAAATTAATATTATAATTAGGGTTTTGGGCCCAGCTAGTGGGCCCCACGTTTGGACCATTCTTGGCCTAATTAATGCCACATTAAATGTGACTTTAGGGCTTACTTTTAGCCCATATCATTGGTCTTGATAAAACTTAAAAACTGATAATAGGACATATAATTAATAAATCAATATGATGGGACATATTCGTAAAAGGATTATTAATTTGGGACATATTATACAAATTCTCTAATAATATAGAAGGTCATCTCATCTGGGATTCAACAAAGCACTAAAGTGAGATGGTTCAAAAACATTATCAGAACTCATAATCAACTTCAAAATTCAAAATTACTCGTAAATTGTCTTTTCTTTGGTCTATTGCATCCTTGGGATTTTAATGATGCCATGGAATCACGAAGTTTTATTTTTAATAAACTCTGCTTCTGTTTGCTCCATGTATGAGCATGTCTCCATGTATAAGCATGTATACAGAGACTCAGTGAGTATACATGTAACCAAATAGATAGGATAAACAACGAAATGGAGATTGCAGAAAGGTAAATAGCAGAAATAGAAAAGGAAAACTACTGAAACTTCATTAAAATGATAAGATAACTTGGGGAACAAATAAAAGAGTACACAGAAGAGAACAAATGTATTTTCAAGTCTACCCTCCCTCTCCACTCAACAATCCTTTTAATAGCAGTTAGTGGACACGTGTCAGATATCCAATGGTTGCTTAATAAAAGATTGTTGGCACATGATCCCAAACATTTCCTCTCCTAAACTCATAAAACGACATCGTGCTGAAATACTAAAATAACTTATTAAATTATTTTAACTATCGTGATAGATAGTTACAATGCCTTCTCCTTAAACAATGCTTGTCCTCAAGCATGAAAATCCGGATATTGGTCTTGGATAACAGTTGCCAACTCCCAAGTAGCATCTTCAGGAACAACATTTGACCATTGGATCAACCACTGTACTACAGCAACATTACCCTTTTTTACTATCTTTCTGTCCAAAACTTTGACTGTGTGCACCAAGAACTGTCCTTCACTGCCAAGCTTAGGTATGGTGGTTGTCACAGTATACTTACTTCCCACCTTCTTTTTGAGTAAACTGATGTGGAAAACAGGATGAACTGCACTTCCAAGAGGCAATTCCAGCTTATAGGACACATTTCCCACTCTTTCCAAGACTTTATAAGGCCAAAAGTATTTGTGGGACAATTTAAGATATCTCCTTATAGCATGTGACAACTGTCTATACGGTTGTAACTTTAAGTATACCCAGTCTCCTACGTTCAACTGTGCCTCCTGCCTTCTTGTGTCAGCATAGTACTTATATTTCTGTTGAGCTGACAAGATTGCATCACACAATAGTTGGTTCATGGCTTCACGTTTGACTTAAAAGTCCTGCACCATGTCATTAGTGGATCTATGAGATTCTGGCAAGCACAACTGTCTAGGCTTCACACCATACAAGGCCTCAAATGGGCTCATTTTAATAGCACTGTGGTATGTTGAGTTATACCACCACTCTGCTAAGGCAAGCCACTTCACCCAAGTTTTAGGTCGATGGCCCACCATAGCTCTCAAATACTGCTTTAAGCATCTGTTCAATCTCTATGTCTGTCCATCCGTTTGTGGGCGGTACGAGGTAGTCATGTGGAGTTTGGTACCAGCAGCATTAAAAATCTCTTTCCAAAACTGACTTGTGAATTACTTATCCAGGAAGGCTTGAGCCACTGTAGTAGCAGAGAAGGGATGTGACAGAGGATGAAGTGTCCAGATTTGGACAATCTATCAGTGACCACCATAATGCAGTCCTTGTCACTAGATTTGGGCAATCCTTCTACAAAGTCAAGAGACACATCTTCCCATATCTGTATTGGTACAAGAAGAGGCTATAATAGGCCATTAGGCAATTGATTTCCTCCCTTTATTCATTGGCACAAATCACAAGCAGACACATACTCCAATACTTCTTTTTTATGCCAGGTCAGTAGAAGAACTACATTATTTTTCTCCATGTTGCTTCTTGACATGAATGTCCTCTAGATGGACTATCGTGCATCTCCCATAAAATTTTACTTTTAACAGTACCTTGATTTCCCACATATATTTTCACATCCTTCTTCAATAGTCCTTTAACAAAAGTAAAGGCTTCGAATTTTGGGTCGTTGAGAGCTATCCCTTGAATGATGTTCTGGCAGTCAACATCTTGATCATAATTTTTAATCACATCTCTGAGCCAACTCTGTTGCAAAGCTGTGACCTCTTGAATAGTTCCTTATTGTAACTCTGGCAGTCGAGACAAGGCATTATCTACAACATTTTCCTTGCCTTTCTTATAGACTATTTCATAGTCGAGTCCTATCAACTTTGCAAGCCACTTTTGTTGTAGTAACGTTGACAGCCTCTGTTCCAGCAGATATTTCAGGCTTTGGTGGTCCGTTTTAATTATAAAAATAAGTGTGCCACTTATGAGTAGCCATCACAAGAGCAAGCAGTTCCTTCTCGCAAGCAGACATCCCCAGTTGTTTCTTGGTGAGGCTTTTACTCAAATAGGCCAGTGGTTTCCCACCTTGCATCAGCCCCCACCCAGTTCCACTAGCATCTGTCTCGACTACAAAGGGGGAGTTGTAATCAGGAAGAGCCAACACAAGAGCTGTTATCATTGCATTTTTTAACCTGTTAAAAGCTACAGTAGCTGCATTGTCCCAAGCAAACATACCCTTCTTTAACAACTCAGTCAAGGGTCTACTTATTTCCCCATATCCATTTATGAAACGCCTGTAGTAGCCTATGAGGCCCAAAAAATCTCGTAGCTGCTTAACATTTGTGGGAACATGCCAATTCTTCTTAGCAAGGATCTTATTAGGGTCAGTGGAAACCCCTTGGTTTGAAATGATGTGCCCCAAATACATGAGTTTTTGTTGGCCAAATAAACACTTGCTTTCTTTGGAAAATAGTTGGTGCTCCAACATAAGCTGTAATACCTCTTGTAAATACAACAAATGCTCTTCAAAGGTGCTACTATAGACTAATATCTCATCGAAAAACACAAGCACTGACTTTCTCAACTATTCTTTGAAAAACAGTGTTCATTAAAGATTGGAATGAAGCAGGTGCGTTTGTGAGGCCAAACGGCATAACTTTAAACTCGTACAAGCCTTGATGAGTACGAAAGGTTGTCTTATAGATGTCATCACTTGCCACCCTAATTTGATGATAGCCCGATTGTAATATCCGTAAATTTTTCGAATAAATTTTTCGAATCAACTCGATATTTTTTATTTAAAAATATTTTAGAAAAGATGCACTAGTATATTTTTTAGTACGTTTTATAAATTTTTTTATATATTCGTACTATATTTAATTATTAGTGTTTATTAAAAATTTGAGAAAAATAGTATTTTTTTGAGTTGTATTTATTTTAAAAAATGAAATTAGAATTTCGTTTTAATTAATTAGACGGGGAAAACGATATCTTTTCACCAAATATTTCATTAAATACAAACATAATCATTATTTTATTTTTTAATTTTCTGCATTAATTTTTTTGTCTCCCATTTTAATTATTTAAATTGTCCACTAAATATATAATGGAGCACTAAAACTTTGTCATAATTTTGTTCCCCATATTTTATTTTTTTTGATTTAATTACAAATGGCACTAATTTCGTTTTTCTTATTTAGCTGGAGGAACCCGGCTCTATTTCTCTCAAATCACTCGACTAAACCTATAGACACAAAACAAAAACACTCCAGCTTCTTTTCTTTCCTGTTGAAAACACCACCGAATACTTACCTACTATCTTTTTCATATCTAAACACAGACCATACATAGATAGATTCAGGGTATGATTTTTATACCCACAAATTATTTTATTAATTCTCTTCAAATTCTCTTTATCAATTTGGCTATGTTTTATTTGTAATTAGGAATAATTAGGATACAATCAAGGTTTTTAATAATCAACTAGGGATCTGTAAATTAATTGTTGGGCTTGATTGATATGGTTAGGATGTAACTTGTTGTTGGGAGTAGTCGGAGAGAGAAGAGAGGCGGGACGGAGAGGCGGAGGAAGGGAGGAGAGGCAAAGAGGGAGAGAGACGGTGTCGGAGACGGAGAGATTGTGAGAGAGGCAGAGAGAGATTGCGGAGAGAGAGTGGAGAGATTAGAGAAAGGAGGGTGGAGCAGAGAAAGAGAGATTGAGATTGATGGAGAGATTGAGAGAGGGAGTGGTACGGGAGAGAGAGAGAGAGAGAGAGATAGGTACGGGAAAGAGAGAGAGAGAGAGGGAGAGAGAGAGAGAGAGAGAGAGAGAGAGAGAGAGAGAGAGAGAGAGAGAGAGAGAGAGAAAGAAGGAGAGGGAGAGAGACTGGTAAGAAATCGCAGGGGGAGGGGGTGGTGCACGGTGGTGGTGGTGCAGGTGGGGCCCACACCACTGTTGCAGTGTAAATATAATAATAAAATAATATCGTACTAATAAATTAACGATCGAACGTTTATTCGGGAATCATGTAAACAAAATAAAATGGGTTCGATTGGTTCGTTAAAAATTAGAATTTTATATTTGGTTAGTAACAAATAATTTAGTAAAATGGTATAATTGATTTATTTAGTTAGTTTGTAATAATTATGGATTTAATGTGAATAAAAATGGATCCTTGAATAATTTTGTTGTGAGATTAATATTAATTAAATTAGGAATTTATAGAAATTACAAGAGCTAATTAAGTGCGATTTAAATAATTAATTATTGTTTCGAGGATTTATTTATTTTGAGGATTAATTATTATCTCGAGGGTTTATTTATTTATTTAATTTGATTTATTATTGTCTCGAGGATTTATTTATTTAATTTGAGGATTAATTATTATCTCGAGGATTTATTTATTTAATTTGAGGATTAATTATTATCTCGAGGATTTATTTATTTATTTATTTTGATTTATTATTGTCTCGGGGATTTATTTATTTAATTTGAGGATTAATTATTGTCTCGAGGATTTATTTATTTATTTTGAGGATTAATTAATGTCTAGAGGATTAATTGATTAATTAATTCAATAAAAATATTCTGTGATTATTTGAAATAATTTAGAGATTTATTGATTTATTGATGAAATAGGGAATAATTATGAATAAATAGAGTCAAATATAATTTTTATTTTAGAAGATTGGTATTTAACATTTACGGTTTATTTTTTATTTAATCGGATTGAATTAGATTATTTTAGACTAAAACTGGGGTTAGTACAAAATAGCGGAACTAGGCTTTAAACGGTGAAATATCGGGCCTAATAAAGTGAGTTTTTATTTGGTTATAGAGAATCAGAGACGTGGAGCCAGGTGAATTATCGTACTGCAGAGCACAGGCAAGTTTACTAATCCGTACTCCATTGTTCGGAGTATTTCTATTTTTAAAAATTTATAATTATGCTGATTAAGTTTTCGATTATCAAAATCAAGTATTCTTTCGAGTGATTTATACCAGATTTTTTATTCATGCAATTTACATACATATTATTGTTGAGTTGTTATCCAGACATATTATATCATGAGGTGTTCAAACTTATTTCATGAGTTGTTCCATATTGTTGGTACGTTTATTGTGATACTTCATTCGAGTTTATATTTAAGAGTGGGGATATATTAAAGTAAGTTATGTATACTGATATGGGTCACCTCATTTCGACTCCATAATCAGAACAGTTTTTTTATAATATTTTCCTCTACTCATTCGAGAGGGAAACTATATTATTGGTGTCTATTGTTCATTGCTTATTAAGGCAAAAGTGACCGGAGTAACGCACCGGCCCAACTGAGTAGTATTTAGGGTGTGATCGAAACTTCGGCACATCCTTCTATCGATAGAAAACGAGTGGTGATAATGGATTGATCATCCATTACTTGAGTAGGCGTTCTGAGTAGAAATCCAATTGACATCCTATCAGTTAATAGATGCCTTTGTGGTTCTATTAACTAGGGTGTTGATCTGAGCAGTTGTTATATTATATTATCAATGGAGTAGTTTTGAGAAGTTATTGATTTATTTTCGAGTAGTATATTGAGAAGTTATTGATTTATTTTCGAGTAGTATTTTGAAAAGTTATTGAGATTTATTGGAGTAGTATTTCGAGATTTATAAGAATTTCTGAGTTGGTCTCTTTCAAAGGTATTTATATTTATTAACTCTTATAGAGTAATAAAATCATATTTTGAGTGAGTTGTTGTGTATTATATGATATCTGTATATACTTGCTGGGCATTCTTTGGCTCATTCTTGCTATTTAAATATTATTGATCAGCGGCATCTAAAGACGACTCTGGCATGGTGAATCGTGGCAAAGGGAAAGAGAAGGGCTATTAATTTCAACCCATTAGCCTTATAATATCAAAGGAGAGTACAAGATGGAATAAATTTGTTTAATGCTTTATTGTTGAGTGTTTTGTATGTTGTAATAATATTGCAGAGATTCTGGGAGGTGAGGTTGTATTGTAATAACTTTTGTATTTCGAGTGCTTGTTCTAAGACTATAACCTGTGGAATAAAAGATGAAGTTGTTAAGAATATTGTTGTAGATTATATTATGAGCAGGTGTTCGAGTATTCCGCAAGAGTTGTGACGACCTGGATTCCTGTAAGGAATTTGGGGGCGTTACAGTAATGGTACCAGAGCAGTAGGTTATAAACCTTAGAACGAGAATAGAGAGGAGTTATAGTTATATAAGAGAGAGTTTAGAAGCCAAGGAATAGTTAGGGTGGAGGCATGACGGCCAATACCGATAGTAGAATCATTTGGAGCAAGAAAAGCGCATTTCCATGATTTATTTATTGGATTTATAATGAGTATATAGAAGTACGTATACGTAAGTATATATATATATATGGATGCATACATATCTATGTATATATACGCATGTGTACCGATATATACTGCTTTGTTTTCATAATAAACATCTCATGGATATGCAGTTTTATTGAACGAAATGAATTTTTTTTTATTTTAGAAAATGCCGCCAAGGAGAAATGGAGCTAACTCCAGAGAAGGTGAGGCTTCTACCGGAGGGAATAACAACCAAAACAATCAAGGACTTAACCAACTCGTAGATTTGTTGAGGCAAACCCTAGACCGTGGACATCAGGATCCTATACCCCATGTAGGGAACCAAACCGCAGCAGCTTTTAAGGCTTTTAAGTCAATTCATCCACCTGAGTTTAAAGGGTTTGGGGAACCAGTCGAGGCTAGATCGTGGCTGAAAGAGATGGAGAAATCATTTAAGATTATAGGAGTAGAAGAGGGGCAGAAGACGATCTTTGCCACCTACTTGTTGAAAGAAGAGGCGAATTATTGGTGGGAGTCTAAGGAAGCAATGGAACCTGCAGGAATAGTAACCTGGGAAAGGTTTACTGAGTTGTTTTTGGAGAAGTATTTTCCGGAGCATATGGAGAGTAAGATGGAGATAAAGTTCTTGGAACTAAGGCAGAATAATAGGACTGTTGCTGAGTATGAGAAGGAGTTTACTGAACTATCTAGGTTTGTACCACATTTCGTAGATACTGATAAGAAGAAGGCGAGGAGGTTTCAACATGGACTGAGACCATGGATACAAACTAGGGTGGCCGCTTTTGAGCTTACTGAGTATGTTAAAGTAGTGAATAAGGCGGAAGTAATAGAAGCAGGAAGTAATTTTGATCCGAAGGGAAATGAAGGGAAGAAAAGAAAAGCAGAGAGTTGGGGAGGATATCCGTCTAGTGGAACATTTCAGAACCAAAATGGTAGGAGGCCCGGGTTTCAGTCTACAAGATTTGGAGGATCCAACCGAGCAGAAAGTGCGGGTAGTGTACAAGTAGGACATCAGGGAAACGAGAGCCAGTTTAGGCAACCAAGACCACCACTGCAAGATTGTGAAGTGTGTGGAAAGAAGCATCCAGGGGCATGTGCAAAATCAGAAGGTAGGTGTCATAACTGTGGTCAAGAGGGGCATATTCGGGCGAATTGTTCCAGGAAGGGAGTAGTCTGCTACAAATGTGGAAAGGAGGGACATATATCTAGAGATTGTAAAGTGTCAGCAACGGGACCCGCAACATCACGACAAAGCAGTGGAGTTATTAGCAACCAATCAACCGCCAGGGTCTTTAATATGACGTTGGCCGATGGCATGAAAGAGATGGACGAAATAGCAGGTACGCGGTTATTTAGAATATCGTAAATACGTATATAAATGATGAGCCGGTATTAAAATAGAGGTATGATAAAATGAGATCTTAGATGGGATCGACAGTATAGCATGAGAGTTACAATCGAAATGGGAGAGCATAAAACAGGGATAAGGGGATATTAGAAAGTAGAGTACGAGATAAGCAACTTTAGCTATTGCCTACGTTGATTCCGAGGACGGAATCCTTTTAAAGAGGGAAGACTGTAATATCCGTAAATTTTTCGAATAAATTTTTCGAATCAACTCGATATTTTTTATTTAAAAATATTTTAGAAAAGATGCACTAGTATATTTTTTAGTACGTTTTATAAATTTTTTTATATATTCGTACTATATTTAATTATTAGTGTTTATTAAAAATTTGAGAAAAATAGTATTTTTTTGAGTCGTATTTATTTTAAAAAATGAAATTAGAATTTCGTTTTAATTAATTAGACGGGGAAAAACGATATCTTTTCACCAAATATTTCATTAAATACAAACATAATCATTATTTTATTTTTTAATTTTCTGCATTAATTTTTTTGTCTCCCATTTTAATTATTTAAATTGTCCACTAAATATATAATGGAGCACTAAAACTTTGTCATAATTTTGTTCCCCATATTTTATTTTTTTTGATTTAATTACAAATGGCACTAATTTCGTTTTTCTTATTTAGCTGGAGGAACCCGGCTCTATTTCTCTCAAATCACTCGACTAAACCTATAGACACAAAACAAAAACACTCCAGCTTCTTTTCTTTCCTGTTGAAGACACCACCGAATACTTACCTACTATCTTTTTCATATCTAAACACAGACCATACATAGATAGATTCAGGGTATGATTTTTATACCCACAAATTATTTTATTAATTCTCTTCAAATTCTCTTTATCAATTTGGCTATGTTTTATTTGTAATTAGGAATAATTAGGATACAATCAAGGTTTTTAATAATCAACTAGGGATCTGTAAATTAATTGTTGGGCTTGATTGATATGGTTAGGATGTAACTTGTTGTTGGGAGTAGTCGGAGAGAGAAGAGAGGCGGGACGGAGAGGCGGAGGAAGGGAGGAGAGGCAAAGAGGGAGAGAGACGGTGTCGGAGACGGAGAGATTGTGAGAGAGGCAGAGAGAGATTGCGGAGAGAGAGTGGAGAGATTAGAGAAAGGAGGGTGGAGCAGAGAAAGAGAGATTGAGATTGATGGAGAGATTGAGAGAGGGAGTGGTACGGGAGAGAGAGAGAGAGAGAGAGAGAGAGAGATAGGTACGGGAAAGAGAGAGAGAGAGAGGGAGAGAGAGAGAGAGAAAGAAGGAGAGGGAGAGAGACTGGTAAGAAATCGCAGGGGGAGGGGGTGGTGCACGGTGGTGGTGGTGCAGGTGGGGCCCACACCACTGTTGCAGTGTAAATATAATAATAAAATAATATCGTACTAATAAATTAACGATCGAACGTTTATTCGGGAATCATGTAAACAAAATAAAATGGGTTCGATTGGTTCGTTAAAAATTAGAATTTTATATTTGGTTAGTAACAAATAATTTAGTAAAATGGTATAATTGATTTATTTAGTTAGTTAGTAATAATTATGGATTTAATGTGAATAAAAATGGATCCTTGAATAATTTTGTTGTGAGATTAATATTAATTAAATTAGGAATTTATAGAAATTACAAGAGCTAATTAAGTGCGATTTGAATAATTAATTATTGTTTCGAGGATTTATTTATTTTGAGGATTAATTATTATCTCGAGGGTTTATTTATTTATTTAATTTGATTTATTATTGTCTCGAGGATTTATTTATTTAATTTGAGGATTAATTATTATCTCGAGGATTTATTTATTTAATTTGAGGATTAATTATTATCTCGAGGATTTATTTATTTATTTATTTTGATTTATTATTGTCTCGGGGATTTATTTATTTAATTTGAGGATTAATTATTGTCTCGAGGATTTATTTATTTATTTTGAGGATTAATTAATGTCTGGAGAATTAATTGATTAATTAATTCAATAAAAATATTCTGTGATTATTTGAAATAATTTAGAGATTTATTGATTTATTGATGAAATAGGGAATAATTATGAATAAATAGAGTTAAATATAATTTTTATTTTAGAAGATTGGTATTTAACATTTACGGTTTATTTTTTATTTAATCGGATTGAATTAGATTATTTTAGACTAAAACTGGGGTTAGTACAAAATAGCGGAACTAGGCTTTAAACGGTGAAATATCGGGCCTAATAAAGTGAGTTTTTATTTGGTTATAGAGAATCAGAGACGTGGAGCCAGGTGAATTATCGTACTGCAGAGCACAGGCAAGTTTACTAATCCGTACTCCATTATTCGGAGTATTTCTATTTTTAAAAATTTATAATTATGCTGATTAAGTTTTCGATTATCAAAATCAAGTATTCTTTCGAGTGATTTATACCAGATTTTTTATTCATGCAATTTACATACATATTATTGTTGAGTTGTTATCCAGACATATTATATCATGAGGTGTTCAAACTTATTTCATGAGTTGTTCCATATTGTTGGTACGTTTATTGTGATACTTCATTCGAGTTTATATTTAAGAGTGGGGATATATTAAAGTAAGTTATGTATACTGATATGGGTCACCTCATTTCGACTCCATAATCAGAACAGTTTTTTTTATAATATTTTCCTCTACTCATTCGAGAGGGAAACTATATTATTGGTGTCTATTGTTCATTGCTTATTAAGGCAAAAGTGACCGGAGTAACGCACCGGCCCAACTGAGTAGTATTTAGGGTGTGATCGAAACTTCGGCACATCCTTCTATCGATAGAAAACGAGTGGTGATAATGGATTGATCATCCATTACTTGAGTAGGCGTTCTGAGTAGAAATCCAATTGACATCCTATCAGTTAATAGATGCCTTTGTGGTTCTATTAACTAGGGTGTTGATCTGAGCAGTTGTTATATTATATTATCAATGGAGTAGTTTTGAGAAGTTATTGATTTATTTTCGAGTAGTATATTGAGAAGTTATTGATTTATTTTCGAGTAGTATTTTGAAAAGTTATTGAGATTTATTGGAGTAGTATTTCGAGATTTATAAGAATTTCTGAGTTGGTCTCTTTCAAAGGTATTTATATTTATTAACTCTTATAGAGTAATAAAATCATATTTTGAGTGAGTTGTTGTGTATTATATGATATCTGTATATACTTGCTGGGCATTCTTTGGCTCATTCTTGCTATTTAAATATTATTGATCAGCGGCATCTAAAGACGACTCTGGCATGGTGAATCGTGGCAAAGGGAAAGAGAAGGGCTATTAATTTCAACCCATTAGCCTTATAATATCAAAGGAGAGTACAAGATGGAATAAATTTGTTTAATGCTTTATTGTTGAGTGTTTTGTATGTTGTAATAATATTGCAGAGATTCTGGGAGGTGAGGTTGTATTGTAATAACTTTTGTATTTCGAGTGCTTGTTCTAAGACTATAACCTGTGGAATAAAAGATGAAGTTGTTAAGAATATTGTTGTAGATTATATTATGAGCAGGTGTTCGAGTATTCCGCAAGAGTTGTGACGACCTGGATTCCTGTAAGGAATTTGGGGGCGTTACACCGATCGAAGGTCCAATTTGGTGAACCAACAAGCTCCTTTAAGTTCATCTAGCAATTCATCTATCAATGGAATTGGATATTTATTCTTAACTTTAATGTCATTTAACTTCCGGTAATCAACACACATGCGCCAAGTTCCATCCTTCTTTTTGATCAAAATGACGGGTGAGGCAAAAGGACTAGTACTCTCTTGAATTATACCAGAGCTCAACATCTCTTTAATCTATCTTTCGATTTCTGACTTCTGTAACATCTTTGATTGACTGGTTGGCTGCCTTCAAGTAAGGGTATCTTGTGATCGTGTGATCTAGAAGGAGGTAATCCTTTAAGTTCCTCAAACACTTTCTGGTACTTCTGTAGTAATGTAGCAAGAGAGGTAGGTCTGTCCTCTGTGAGTGAAACTGTAGACTCTGGTTCATGGGCTGTGAGCATACAAATACACCCTTGAGTGATGCCCTTGTGTGACTTGATTAGCTTGCCAAGCTTTTTTCCAAAAATGAATTGCAGAGTACCATCTGCAATGATGCCCTGTAAGGTGACATCATGACCATCCTTGCAAATGGTGAGAGTACGTTTGTTAAAGTCAAAGATGACAGGATTGTACTGTTTTAGCCAGTCCACTCTAAGAATTACATCAGAACCCCTAGTTAAAATGGCCTTAAATCAGTAACAAAGTTGTGGACCTGCACCACATTTGTGAGTTGCTTGCAGATAGAGTTAACTACCACACTGGAGCCATCTGCTACAGTGACTATAGAGGTGTCTCAACCTCAGTAGTAATTTTAATTGTTTGGCTAGCCCACCATCAATAAAATTGTGGGTTGAACCACTATCAATGAGAATATTCACCCTCCTCCTTTTGAATTTACCCTGCAACCTGATTGTACTTGCAGTTTTATGTCCAGTTAAGGCATTCAAGAATATCTCGCCAGGTAGATCTGAAGTAGTGAGAACTTACTCCATTTCATTCACCAAGAGATTTTCTTCAAGGCATTCTTCTATGGCCTGTTCCTCTCCAAGCAGTATATAT
Organism: Saposhnikovia divaricata; assembly: GCA_036435485.1. Classification (NCBI taxonomy): domain Eukaryota; kingdom Viridiplantae; phylum Streptophyta; class Magnoliopsida; order Apiales; family Apiaceae; genus Saposhnikovia; species Saposhnikovia divaricata. Next base: position 244,731,844 of record CM071594.1, on the reverse strand, counting down.
AACTTGGATTTGCATTGCTGTCCTGGGTGGTACAGCTCATCACAATGGAAACATTATGTAATAACCCAAATTTCTGTACTTGAGAAAAATTTTCTTTTAAGGGATGAATAGTGATTTGCATGGATGAATAGTGAAATTATGGATGAATAGTAATTTTTGAGGATTGAGAAATTTTTCATGTTATCCTATGTACGGGATAGGAAATGGATATTTCGAAGTTATATTAGTAATCTACGAGGTAAATAAGTGTATGTAAACGCGATCGAATTCAGAAAATCCAAAGTTTATTTTTATGGAATATTTGATCGGGCAGGGAAGAGCATTTCAATGCGACCAAGACAAGAGATTTATTAAAATTGAGGATTTGAGGATTTTATGTTTTATTATTTTATTAAAGGTGATTTAAGGATTTAGAACGAAAACCCCTGAGTTAGTATAACGAGCGTTCTATGAATCGCTAGAACTTTATAACGAGATTAAACGAATGAATTATGGAATTTGGATTGAGTTCATAATGAGATTAAATATCCTACATGATCATCAAGAGAATTATTTCAAGTGGATTAAAAGATTTAATTCAAGGATTAAAACAAAACAATTTAGGATTTAAGTGATTTAAATCACTTAAATCAAATCCAAAACATAACAAATATCAACCAAGCTTCTTAAACACACCTTGCACAAGAACCAAGGAATTGACCACAGCCATAACAACTGATAATATCAAGATATTATTATCAAAAGTAGAGTTGACAAGTCAAGATTGGAGGGAGAGAAAGAAAAGATCAAGAACACACAATTTTTCCAGATTCTGCCCAGCCGGAAGAAGAGGCTCAAAACCCTAGCAACCGAGCACCAAATCTTGTGATCTATAGCTCAAAAGAAAGCCCTTGAAGAGTAGAAGGTTTGGTAAAAATTTGAGAACCAATCTCTAATTTTTCGATTTTATATAGATTTTATAAAGTTGATGAAGAATAGTGTTTTAAGTTGTTTTCATATTTTGTTCATGGCTTTTAGGCTTTGTTAAGACTACCCAAGGCTATTATAAGGTGTAAAAAGATTTGTTAGTGCTGTGAGAGTATCAAGGAAGGTATAAACCTCAACTTTACCTTTTATTTATATGAGTTTTGGTGGAGTTTTGATGTTAGTGTAAAGATGAGTTCATGTTAAGAGTTTATATGATTGTTTAGCTTTGTTTTGAGGTGTATATGTTCAGTGGTGGTCATTGGACCTTACCACTGCCCTTAGAGGCCTATTATGAGTGTTGGTTTGTGATATTAGAATATGGGTTGCTTTGTGTGGCTTGTTTGAGATGAAACAAAATGGAAATGCTGGATTTAGAGCCGTCATAATGCCCAAATTTTTCGTACCATGTTGACAGTAGCCATCCGAGACCTTAATCATGTTTAAAGGGTAACCCCTGACCATATTGTGTAGATATTGTTGTCTAGTTTATGTGGCCGCACGAATTGTGTCAAAAGAGTTTACGATTTAGAAGATATGACCATTTTAGTGAAAGTTGTTCGAAGAATGATGTCGCAGAAATGTACCAACTTTGTGGTTATGTTTGAGACCCTTAAAAATGGAATTAAAGTATGATATTTTGAAGATAAATAATAAGGTCAGTTAGAAAAGTATGAGCGAAGGTTTCGAGTCCAAAGGATTATTTTTCGATTTTATAAAAATGCGTCAGCCGAGGTTGCGCGAGTGAAAAGCCCTTAAAGGAACGATACTATTCACCAAAACAACCACTGCCCTGTTTTGGTAATTCCGAAAAATGATTCCTCTGACCAGAGCCAAATCTTGAGTTGTTTATCTTCTAGACATTCTCTAGATCGTGCACGCGAAAACGGTGCGTCATTTGAGTTAACGGTTATCGAGTTATGAAGGTTTTAGTAAAAGTGGTACAAATAGTAAGAATCCGCAATCGACCCAACTTCGAAAATACATTTTACCTATCTAGACCCATGTTTTCGAATCAAGATTTTTATGATAAATATTATAAATGCCAAAGATGATTTTAGAAGTGGTCTCGTATTTAAATACATTTCCAGTGATTTATTAAAAGTGTTGGAGTGCGAGTCAGGGAATAGTAATTTTCAGGAAAGTCAACTCTAGAGGTGCTACTTTGACCATCCGTTTTGGCTAAGTTAAAAGAGGAATTTCGAGTCGACTAAAACATGAGACTTGTTAAGAATTATCAAGTCAACATATTGGTGTAAGGAACGAGGTTATAAATGGTTAAGTATACCTTGAATTTGAGGAGCGGTTTCGGACTAAACTTATGACTAAGGTGTATGTCGATTAACATGGACTTAGTACGAGTCTAGAGGGACCCCTTAGTGCCTTGTTTGTGATTGGCTTAAGTGTCTGAGCATTGAGTTATAAGTGGATCGTATAGGGGATTAATCGCGTGTTTTCTTGACTTTGTTTAGATTATCGGATCCCGCTACGAGCCCCTACTACATCCAGAGTACCAGGCAAGTTTACTTATGCATACTCTATCATTCAGAGTATATATATTTTGAAATGCAGGAAATATATTGATTAAGTTTTCGATCCTTAATTGCAAGTATAGTAACTCTTACTCTATAGTTTAGAGTAGAGATATTTTGTAATGAAAGTGTTCGTAACAGTAGTTAAATGCTAGTAAACATAATGAGGAGATAAAGGAAGTATGGTTAGAAGTAACCTACGTTCCAAGTAGATGATGTGACATAAGAAGTAGGCGATGAGCACGAAGTGCTGAGGAGAATTGAATTTTCAAAAACTCGGACAAAGCTTTTTAAAAGAATTTCACAATAATTAACCTAAAGGCAACATCACAAATAAACCTTGTTTGTCTAATTAAATTTATTTAATTAGATGAATATCATTTTCAAAACATTTTCTTAAAACCGATTTGTTCCGGAGAAATAACAAAGATGATTTAATGAAATTATTCTATCTAGTTGATTACTTATCGGAGATGTTTTCTTCTTGCAATTTAATGCATATACCTTGTTGTTGATTGTTGTCATCCGGTTAATATAGATGATAGTAGTATATCTTAGGGTGAGGAGGCGTACTCATCCTCTATTAGTATATCTTAGGGTGAGGAGGCGTACTCATTCTCTATCAGTATATCTTAGGGTGAGGAGGCGTACTGATCCTCTATCAGTATATCTTAGGGTGAGGAGGCGTACTCATCCTCTATCAGTATATCTTAGGGTGAGGAGGCGTACTCATCCTCTATCAGTATATCTTAGGGTGAGGAGGCGTACTCATCCTCTATCAGTCCTCTACCAGTAACACTTAGGGTGAGGAGGCGTACTCATCCTCTACCGGTAGCAAACAACAGCTGTAATAGGACTGATCATCCTTTACGGATAGATGACGAGGGAAATCTCCTGAATAGGGTCCATTAGTACTAATGGAAGTATATAATCGCCCAATGTATATGGGTAATATTTAGTATGACGGAGAACCCAAGGGGTCATTTCTTAAGAAGTATTGATGTGTGTGTGTGTGTATATATATATATATATATATATATATATATATATATATATATATATATATATATATATATATATATATATATATATAAGTAGTATTCAAAAAAGGGTGGAGAACATAGGAGTGCATTATGCTACCTGCGTATGCAAATGGCAAGATTCTTTTTCTAAATAGCGTCCTTTGGAGATTATGTTGTTGGTAATCTAAATATACCTTGCTGGGCATTTTTGGCTCATTCTTGCTATTTTAAATATTCTAAAACAGTGGCGTCCGGAGCTGGCACTAGTATGGCGAACCGAGATAAAGGGAAGGGGAAAAGCAACTGATTCAGTGTGTTATCCTTATAGTACCTGAAGAGGGTGCAAGCTGGGAAGAAGTTGTTTAATGCTTTATTATCTAGTACTTTGAAGTTGTAATAAGATTCTGGAGGATACTCTGATGTGTAAACACTTTTGCATTAATAAGTACTTGTTCTAAGACTATAACCTGTGGAGTAGATTATGGAGTTTATTATGATTAGTGTTGTAGATATATTGTGAGCAGGTGATTGAATATTCCGCAAAGGTATGGTTAAGGTTGTGATGACCTGGGTTCCTGGTAAGGGATTAGGGGGCGTTATACATTGACCTCTCTCCCTTCGTTCCAATATTTCCTTACTGCTCAGAGTAGACCTGGATTTTGAAGTGTCTTTGACCTTGGTAGCAGTGTAGTTAACAGTAGGAGTTGAGAACTGTTTAGAAGGAGTAGTGACAAATGGGTTAGGCTTGACTATTGGTTTGTTCTCATGGGAAGAATGAGTTTAATTTAGAGCCCCTGGCTTCCTCTTGCTTGGCTAGAAATACAGCGTCCAACAATGTTTGTGGTCTAAACATCCTCACTGCACCCTTAATAGATTCCTTGAGCCCATTAATGAAGCTAGAGACAAAATATTCTTCAGTGAAACCCTTACTTCTAGCTACCACCATTGCTCTTAGCTCCTCAAAACTGTCCTCATAGGCAGAGACTGTAGAGATCTGTTTGAACTTGTTGAACAGATCCTGTACATCCCTAGTTTCTGGATTCTCGAAACGAGTCACCACATCGGACACAAAAACTTTCCAATTAACAAATCCTCTACTGGATTGATAAAATCGGTACCATACACTTGCCTTGCCTTCAAAGTGTGAACCCGCCATCTTAACCCATTTTAGTTCATCGATATTAACAAAATCAAACTACTGTTCAGCCTTGATTACCCATCCTTTTGGATTTGACGCATCAAATTTTTGAAATTTCAGTTTGGGGTTAAAATTAAACACAGCTGGGTGATATTGTGGTTGGGAACTATGAGGTGTATGTGGAGAACTCACAGAGGTTGAGTGGATTTGGAGAATTTCTCATCAATTGATTGTTAATTCGATGTTCGAATCTTTTTATGTTTCTTTACTCCAACTGAGGTGAACAACCCTATTTATAGGGGACACAAGGACTGTTGTCTTTGTGATAGCAGTCTGATGGGACGCCATCACTTGTGTGTTGTGAAGTACAAGAAGGTTAATTACCTTTAGTCATGTCTTGAATAAGGCACGCAACAAGGTTCATTTGATCATATTGATCACTCAGTAATCTTTCATTTCCAAGAATATTTGTTTGAAAACTCATAAATTAATTCTAAAATTGTGGAACCTTTGCTACGATGTGAAATCGTTCTCTTCAAATATCATGAATCATAATATCTCGAGTAGTCTTGAACGTATGCCAATCGAGTTTGGAATACTAGTAACGCGTGACGTATAGTACTACGATTAGAGTTGTTCTATATAGAGAGATCAGTAGAAATCTCAGTATAGTAAATAAGTATCCAGAGTACAGATTAGTAGAGTTGCGGATGCAACCCGAGTTGGTAGAGTAAACCCCAGTAACCCTTCTTTACTTGATTCCGAGGACGGAATCCTTTTAAGGTGGGTAGAATGTAAGATACCAGATTATTTTAGAATTTATTATTATTATTTTATTAATTATTATGTTAATTAGTATTTAAAGAATAGAATTGGATTTGAGAATATCGTTGTTGAATTCAACGATATTTAGTATTGAGTTTATATGAGTATATATTGAGTTATGTGTGCCAATGTGTGCCCCAGTATTTTATTGGTATTTTTAGTGATTTAAAAATATTTAAATCAAGTATTATTGATCTTCAAAAATCTTTATTTAATTATCAAAGGGCTTAAAAATCATGAAATCTTTTGTAAAATTATCTTCATATATTTATTGAGTTTTTAAATTGTTGGGTGGATTAATTTGGATGTTTCGGTATTTTAAAATGATTTTAAGAGTTTTATGGTATTTAAAGGATCAAAATTTCCAAAATTCATATTTAATTTATGTTTGGTCCTAAAAATATTTTAAAAATATGTGGGCATTCGCAATTTTATACTCTACATGTTAAAAATTTAAAGTTTAATTTTCCCCAAATTTCTATTTAAATTTGATTTATAAAGGCTATTTAATTAGATTCAATTTTATTTTTATTCATTATTGTGAAGTGGTAGTTTTGCCCTGTCATTATTTTAACCAAGCAGCTAGTCTCGATCCTTCTTGAATTATCTCCAGAGTTCTCTCGACCTTAACCCATTGCTTCCTCGAACTCAATCTCTCTCACTCTCAATCCATCTCTCTTCTCAATCTCTCCTCTCTCCCCTATCTCTTTCACAATCTCTCTATAGAACTCTCCTGATTTCCTCTTCCCCAACCGTGTAATTACAACTCGTGTGTGTGGGTTTGTACAATCGAGCCCTGTATATAATTGTGTGTATGCGTGTTAGTTTTAGACATGGGTATATTCCACGATGGTGGATGTCTTCAATTCCCCCCCTCTATTTTACTGCAGTCTGTGTCCATAGTATGCTGCTATTCTTTGTGTGTCGAGCCGGTGATAACCGAAGGTGAAGGTTGGGGAGGCTGTGAAGCCGAGGGAGAGAGTGAAGTGTATTCGGGGGCGTGTTGTGTAACAAGACTGTGAAATCGAGAGCTGTATGCGTGGTTCTTTGAGGGCGTTAAGGTAGTACGAAGGAGGGAGAGAACAGAGTTAATGGAGAGGAGACAATGAGGGCTAGAACAGGGAAGATTAAGGGAGAAAGAAAATAATTAAAGAAAGAATAAGGGGCTATGTGCGTGTATTTCAGTGATTGTATTGCGTGGAGAGTGGGTGTGTTTCAACCGTGTGTGTTTAAGTATATTGGCATTTTTGGCGATGAAAATCTTGGTCTTGTTCGTGTTGTAGCTCAGCTGTTGTAGCAGTCCAGTAACTGGGTTTTCTTCGGTGCTTGGTTCAGGGTGCTGTATATTCGGTGTTTGGTGTGCGTGTTCGGGTGGTATGTGTGTACACCCGAGAGGTGTTTTGATGTGGAGGTGTTAAGGGGCAGAAGGGAAGTTGGATAGAAAGGAGCTGGGTTGTGTCTTTGTAGGTAAGGTATTGCTAGTGTTGATGACAGGCGATGTGGAGGTTAAGGAGGAAAGAAGAAGAACCAAGGGGAGAAGGGGGAATGAAGATATTGTGGTGTGTTCTTATAGTGTGGAGAGGTGAAGTGAGGAAAAGTATGGTAGGATATGTCATCCTGGTTTAATTCAGATGCGTGAATGGTTTGTTAGGGTGCTTAGTTAATTCTATGTGTTAGTAACTAGTGTCGTAATTACTCGGTTGTGATAAATGTGTGCACTTGAAATTGGTGTGATTATATTAATTGACGATAATTGGGTACGAATCTAGTATGCATAGTATATACATATTTAAGGATTAACGATAATTTTACCTAAGCATCATATTACTTGCAATGTTGTTGGAAACCAAAAACTTTCATGAAATGATTTTATCTTGAGGACAGTCTGACAAAAGATATAAGTGATCGTGTGTGTTACATTTTTCGTGATTAAGTGATCAGGTGTGGTACATGTTTCATGACTATATAAAATGAGTTAAATGTACCTTCTGACCGGATTTTGAGATATGCATATTATTTGTTAAGTTGTAAAGTGTTATAAGATGCGTATGGGTATATTAGAATGATGAATAAGGTTTTGGTTGGTTTGGTACTGAAGTAGTACTTTACCTTGGTTTAGGTATGAGTAGGAGACCCGGTCAAGAACAGTGCACGAGTTAATGGAATTTCGAGCAGAAAGATAATTATCGAAGCCGACGAGTGTATTGACATGAATTGGCCAATTAGTAAGGAAAGATGGTAGTAGAGCCAAGTAAGGGGCCACCGTGAAGAGAAGTAGAGATTGATGCGAAGTTGAGTCACGGATCGACGTTGCAGGATCGAGAACTTCGTGTATCGAGGCAAGTGTACTAACCCTCGCTTATTGTTCAAGCGAGATAAATATGTTTCTATTCAATATAAGTATTTCCTTCAAATCATTATTGCTAGTATCCTCTCCTTCAAATTATTGATAAGGATATATTTTATTCATATATCATGTGGAAAGTAGAATTTTAGTTTTATTGTCAGTATTATTCTTTCTTAAGTATTGTCAGTAATATTCTGTTAAAGTTTTTGCTGGTATTGCATTCTTATTCCTTGTTATAGTATAATGTTCTTAATGTATACGGTTTCCCTGAGATTAATTGATAGTAAAGTAGTTTAATGGAATTGGAATAATTTTATAAAAATGTGGACCAGCTTCGTGGTCAGAGTAGTAAAGGCCAATGTCAATAAGTGCCTAGTGAGGGATCCCAGAGTATTGTTTTTAGCTGGACTTTACGTGGCTGATCACCCGTAATGTCCAGAGTATGATGAAAACTCCAATTCTATTAAATGTTGTTTTTATGCAAATATATTCTTATGATAGAATGTTTAAGTTAAAGTACATTTTCATTTCCAAGTATGTTGGATATAAAGTTATGATTTGAGTTAAAAGTTATGATTTGAGTTAATAAATACTGTTAGTATAAAAATGGAAAGTTATTATACTAGTGTTTTGAACGGTGATAACTAATTCACGGTTATTATGGTCGCTGTGGCATTTGTTGCGCAGTGATAGTGAGAACCGAGAATGAATTGAGATCCTTATTTATTCAAACTCATGATTGTCAGGCCGGTTAGGCAGCTAGGTATGCAAACGCTTAGTGACATGAATGAAATTTGAGTAACTGAGAATTTCTTGGAGATTTTGTTAAAGCGATAGTTAAAGTATTTTGCAAGTATTAAAAGTATTGAATCTAGTATTAAAAACCTTCTCAGTTATTAAATTATGATTTTGAGTTATGAATGTTTTAAATGATATTAATCTTCTGTTAAAGTTAAGAATTCAGATTTCAATTATAGTATTGATTATAAATTGGTGAGCATTCCTTCGCATTTATTGTTCCTAGTTCTTGAATTGCAATTATTGCATTCTTATTTCATCCAGTTCAGTTCTATATATAACTTGCTGAGCATTCTTTGGCTCACACTTGTTGTTTTTAAAATTTAACTTTTCAGTAAACTAGTTGGTGTGGCTTAGCTTGTGCAGTTCAGAAAGTGGAAAGAAGAAGCAGGATGCTGTTGTGAAGCTGAAGTGGATCAGGGTATTTAGATTTAAAGTTTGATTTGTTGTATGTATATTTAGTTTTAGTAGTTATAGTATGTATTTGATTAGTTGGCCTGGTATACTTCTATTTGAAGTTATACCAGTCATTTAAGTCTGTATAAAGTTTTGTATATAGAGTTGTATTTAAGTTGGTTTTGGGTTTTCTTGTTTCTAGAACTGTAACCTAAGATCCTTAGTTGGGAGTTGGCGTAAAAAAGCTTTTGATTGAGTTTTATTTTTTATTTCAGTTTTATTTTGATTTCAGATTTTTAGTTTAGTATTCAGCAGGTTTATGTTGTATTTACGAATACATCATGGCCAATTTTTGTTAGATTTATTGAGTTTGTTAGCGTGATGCCCAAATCTATTGACCCCGGATTTGGGGGTGTTTCAAGTTGGTATCAGAGCATAGGTTATAGTAAACTAGAAACGAGAGTGTGTAGGAATGTGTATAGTTAAGTAAGGAACGTCAGAGTTCATATATGACTCGTGTTGGACTATTGGATATAGTACCAGTTAGTGAGTTAAGATGTGAGTGGTGACAGATAGTTGAGCGGAGTTGGGTAGAAACCCTTGAGGCTGTAGGTAGTGGAACCTTCAGAGTCTAGTGCGAGTGACGACGACGTATAGAATAGATAACTTTAGGACGTGTAGCAGAAGAGTCTAGATCGAATGACGAGTCAGCGAAGGAGTCGACTAAGAAGATGTACGTGGAGACCCTGGAAATACCTTCCTTTTTTATTAATCAATATTCCTTTGATGAGTTTATTTTGACAATTGTCCTTCCCTGAAGTTGGATTTCCAGTTATGATGGAGGCTGTAATGCCTATTTCTTTTATTTCTAAACCCTGTCAAGTTTGATCTATGAGTTTTAAAATTTCTTCATTAGTGAATAATCCTATTGTTGATAGATCATCATTTCTTAGTATTGTGCCAGTCATATCTTTTCTGATTATCCTTTTCTTCTGAAGTAGTACCCATGGATTCCGTTTAGTTTTAATCCAGGGGTATGTCTGAGAATTTCTCATCAATTGATTGTTAATTCGATGTTCGAATCTTTTTATGTTTCTTTACTCCAACTGAGGTGAACAACCCTATTTATAGGGGACACAAGGACTTTTGTCTGTGTGATAGCAGTCTGATGGGACGCCATCACTTGTGTGTTGTGAAGTACAAGAAGGTTAATTACCTTTAGTCATGTCTTGAATAAGGCACGCAACAAGGTTCATTTGATCATATTGATCACTCAGTAATCTTTCATTTCCAAGAATATTTGTTTGAAAACTCATAAATTAATTCTAAAATTGTGGAACCTTTGCTACGATGTGAAATCGTTCTCTTCAAATATCATGAATCATAATATCTCGAGTAGTCTTGAACGTATGCCAATCGAGTTTGGAATACTAGTAACGCGTGACGTATAGTACTACGATTAGAGTTGTTCTATATAGAGAGATCAGTAGAAATCTCAGTATAGTAAATAAGTATCCAGAGTACAGATTAGTAGAGTTGCGGATGCAACCCGAGTTGGTAGAGTAAACCCCAGTAACCCTTCTTTACTTGATTCCGAGGACGGAATCCTTTTAAGGCGGGTAGAATGTAAGATACCAAATTATTTTAGAATTTATTATTATTATTTTATTAATTATTATGTTAATTAGTATTTAAAGAATAGAATTGGATTTGAGGATATCGTTGTTGAATTCAACGATATTTAGTATTGAGTTTATATGAGTATATATTGAGTTATGTGTGCCAATGTGTGCCCCAGTATTTTATTGGTATTTTTATTGATTTAAAAATATTTAAATCAAGTATTATTGATCTTCAAAAATCTTTATTTAATTATTAGAGGGCTTAAAAATCATGAAATCTTTTGTAAAATTATCTTCATATATTTATTGAGTTTTTAAATTGTTGGGTGGCTTAATTTGGATGTTTCAGTATTTTAAAATGATTTTAAGAGTTTTATGGTATGTAAAGGATCAAAATTTCCAAAATTCATATTTAATTTATGTTTGGTCCTAAAAATATTTTAAAAATATGTGGGCATTCGCAATTTTATACTCTACATGTTAAAAATTTAAAGTTTAATTTTCCCCAAATTTCTATTTAAATTTGATTTATAAAGGCTATTTAATTAGATTCAATTTTATTTTTATTCATCACTGTGAAGTGGTAGTTTTGCCCTGTCATTATTTTAACCAAGCAGCTAGTTCGATCCTTCTTGAATTATCTCCAGAGTTCTCTCGACCTTAACCCATTGCTTCCTCGAACTCAATCTCTCTCACTCTCAATCCATCTCTCTTCTCAATCTCTCCTCTCTCCCCTATCTCTTTCACAATCTCTCTATAGAACTCTCCTGATTTCCTCTTCCCCAACCGTGTAATTACAACTCGTGTGTGTGGGTTTGTACAATCGAGCCCTGTATATAATTGTATGTATGCGTGTTAGTTTTAGACATGGGTATATTCCACGATGGTGGATGTCTTCAATTCCGCCCCTCTATTTTACTGCAGTCTGTGTCCATAGTATGCTGCTATTCTTTGTGTGTCGAGCCGGTGATAACCGAAGGTGAAGGTTGGGGAGGCTGTGAAGCCGAGGGAGAGAGTGAAGTGTATTCGGGGGCGTGTTGTGTTACAAGACTGTGAAATCGAGAGCTGTATGCGTGGTTCTTTGAGGGCGTTAAGGTAGTACGAAGGAGGGAGAGAACAGAGTTAATGGAGAGGAGACAATGAGGGCTAGAACAGGGGAGATTAAGGGAGAAAGAAAATAATTAAAGAAAGAATAAGGGGCTATGTGCGTGTATTTCAGTGATTGTATTGCGTTGAGAGTGGGTGTGTTTCAACCGTGTGTGTTTAAGTATATTGGCATTTTTTGCGATGAAAATCTTGGTCTTGTTCGTGTTGTAGCTCAGCTGTTGTAGTAGTCCAGTAACTGGGTTTTCTTCGGTGCTTGGTTCAGGGTGCTGTATATTCGGTATTTGGTGTGCGTGTTCGGGTGGTATGTGTGTACACCCGAGAGGTGTTTTGATGTGGAGGTGTTAAGGGGCAGAAGGGAAGTTGGATAGAAAGGAGCTGGGTTGTGTCTTTGTAGGTAAGGTATTGCTAGTGTTGATGACAGGCGATGTGGAGGTTAAGGAGGAAAGAAGAAGAACCAAGGGGAGAAGGGGGAATGAAGATATTGCGGTGTGTTCTTATAGTGTGGAGAGGTGAAGTGAGGAAAAGTATGGTAGGATATGTCATCCTGGTTTAATTCAGATGCGTGAATGGTTTGTTAGGGTGCTTAGTTAATTCTATGTGTTAGTAACTAGTGTCGTAATTACTCGGTTGTGATAAATGTGTGCACTTGAAATTGGTGTGATTATATTAATTGACGATAATTGGGTACGAATCTAGTATGAATAGTATATACATATTTAAGGATTAACGATAATTTTACCTAAGCATCATATTACTTGCAATGTTGTTGGAAACCAAAAACTTTCATGAAATGATTTTATCTTGAGGACAGTCTGACAAAAGATATAAGTGATCGTGTGTGTTAAATTTTTCGTGATTAAGTGATCAGGTGTGGTACATGTTTCATGACTATATAAAATGAGTTAAATGTACCTTCTGACCGGATTTTGAGATATGCATATTATTTGTTAAGTTGTAAAGTGTTATAAGATGCGTATGGGTATATTAGAATGATGAATAAGGTTTTGGTTGGTTTGGTACTGAAGTAGTACTTTACCTTGGTTTAGGTATGAGTAGGAGACCCGGTCAAGAACAGTGCACGAGTTAATGGAATTTCGAGCAGAAAGATAATTATCGAAGCCGACGAGTGTACTGACATGAATTGGCCAATTAGTAAGGAAAGATGGTAGTAGAGCCAAGTAAGGGGCCACCGTGAAGAGAAGTAGAGATTGATGCGAAGTTGAGTCACGGATCGACGTTGCAGGATCGAGAACTTCGTGTATCGAGGCAAGTGTACTAACCCTCGCTTATTGTTCAAGCGAGATAAATATGTTTCTATTCAATATAAGTATTTCCTTCAAATCATTATTGCTAGTATCCTCTCCTTCAAATTATTGATAAGGATATATTTTATTCATATATCATGTGGAAAGTAGAATTTCAATTTTATTGTCAGTATTATTCTTTCTTAAGTATTGTCAGTAATATTCTGTTAAAGTTTTTGCTGGTATTGCATTCTTATTCCTTGTTATAGTATAATGTTCTTAATGTATATGGTTTCCCTGAGATTAATTGATAGTAAAGTAGTTTAATGGAATTGGAATAATTTTATAAAAATGTGGACCAGCTTCGTGGTCAGAGTAGTAAAGGCCAATGTCAATAATTGCCTAGTAAGGGATCCCAGAGTATTGTTTTTAGCTGGACTTTACGTGGCTGATCACCCGTAATGTCCAGAGTATGATGAAAACTCCAATTCTATTAAATGTTGTTTTTATGCAAATATATTCTTATGATAGAATGTTTAAGTTAAAGTACATTTTCATTTCCAAGTATGTTGGATATAAAGTTATGATTTGAGTTAAAAGTTATGATTTGAGTTAATAAATACTGTTAGTATAAAAATGGAAAGTTATTATACTAGTGTTTTGAACGGTGATAACTAATTCACGGTTATTATGGTCGCTGTGGCATTTGTTGCGCAGTGATAGTGAGAACCGAGAATGAATTGAGATCCTTATTTATTCAAACTCATGATTGTCAGGCCGGTTAGGCAGCTAGGTATGCAAACGCTTAGTGACATGAATGAAATTTGAGTAACTGAGAATTTCTTGGAGATTTGTTAAAGCGATAGTTAAAGTATTTTGCAAGTATTAAAAGTATTGAATCTAGTATTACAAACCTTCTCAGTTATTAAATTATGATTTTGAGTTATGAATGTTTTAAATGATATTACTCTTCTGTTAAAGTTAAGAATCCAGATTTCAATTATAGTATTGATTATAAATTGGTGAGCATTCCTTCGCTCATATTTATTGTTCCTAGTTCTTGAATTGCAATTATTGCATTCTTATTTCATCCAGTTCAGTTCTATATATAACTTGCTGAGCATTCTTTGGCTCACACTTGTTGTTTTTAAAATTTAACTTTTCAGTAAACTAGTTGGTGAGGCTTAGCTTGTGCAGTTCAGAAAGTGGAAAGAAGAAGCAGGATGCTGTTGTGAAGCTGAAGTGGATCAGGGTATTTAGATTTAAAGTTTGATTTGTTGTATGTATATTTAGTTTTAGTAGTTATAGTATGTATTTGATTAGTTGGCCTGGTATACTTCTATTTGAAGTTATACCAGTGATTTAAGTCTGTATAAAGTTTTGTATATAGAGTTGTATTTAAGTTGGTTTTGGGTTTTCTTGTTTCTAGAACTGTAACCTAAGATCCTTAGTTGGGAGTTGGCGTAAAAAAGCTTTTGATTGAGTTTTATTTTTTATTTCAATTTTATTTTGATTTCAGATTTTTAGTTTAGTATTCAGCAGGTTTATGTTGTATTTACGAATACATCATGGCCAATTTTTGTTAGATTTATTGAGTTTGTTAGCGTGACGCCCAAATCTACTGACCCCAGATTTGGGGGTGTTTCAGTTATAGATGGATGAGAAGAAGTAATTGGAGGTAAAGAAGTAACAAGAGGTACCTCGTGGTTGGAATTTGACTGCTGCTCATATATATCTTCAATGGCAACCTCAGAGGTTAGAACAATGCTTCATTCGGGACCCTTGTTAGAATTCGATTACAACCCCAGAATTAATTGGTTTAGTTCATCGAATCTCGTATCCATTTTCTCCATACGAAGCCCAAATGTATCCAAACGCTGGGTCACTTCACCAAATTGCTTGGTCACCTATTCGCGATTTGCTTTAAACTCAGTAGATAGCCCAGACAATTTACCCTCCTGGGAATTCAACTTCGCATCCATAGATTTCAGATGATCAGTACCCTCCGCCATCGATCTATGTGGCCAAGGAAGGAGCCACTCTGATGCCATTTGTAACCAACTAGATAGGATAAACAACGAAATGGAGATTGCAGAAAGGTAAATAGCAGAAATAGAAAAGGAAAACTACTGAAACTTCATTAAAATGATAAGATAACTTGGGGAACAAATAAAAGAGTACAGAGAAGAGAACAAATGTATTTTCAAGTCTACCCTCTCTCTCTACACAACAATCCTCATAATAGCAGTTAGTGGACACGTGTCAGATATCCAATGGCTGCTTAACAAAAAATTGTTGGCACATGATCCCAAACGTTTCCTCTCCTAAACTCATAAAACGACATCGTGATGATATACTAAAATAACTTATTAAATTATTTTAACTATCGTGACAGATAGTTACAATACAGTACAATCACCTGAGTTTTCCCCTGATTGGTGACCTTGCCCTGATGCTGGAGAGTGTACCTTCCACTGACAGGGGTGGGCATTCGGTCCGGTTAACCGAATAAGCGAAATAATTTCGGCTCGAGTAATCGAAATTAATATTTCGGTTCGGTTTTCAATTTCCTTTTTTTAGAAATTTCGGTTTTTCGGTTTTTAACCGCGGTTAACCGAATAACCGAAAAAAATAACCGAATTTTTTATATAATAATAAAATATTATTAATAAATAATAAGTTAATAAAAAATAAATATATTTTTACTCAGTAGTCAGTACACAGTAGACTCAGTACTCACTTACTCGCAGTTGTTTAGTTACAGTCTTGCATGTTTAATGCTTACACAGTCTGTAATCGAGGAATACTGAAGAGGGCCAGTGGCACTTGTCCTTGAAGTGTTTTCCATCATTCTGCCATTGCAAGTTTGTGACAAATCTCAAACATAATGTTAATTAACAAAGATATGCATGTTCCACTAGCAATTTCAAATGAATTCAGAAATTTCGGTTTTTATATCGGTTTTCGGTAATAACCGAAATTAATATTTCGGTTCGGTTAAAAACCGAATTTAAATCGGTTCAATTTTCAGTTTTGATTTTTTTAGAATTTTGGTTTTGATTAATCGAATTAAAATTCTGTTCAGTTCATTTTTAACCAAAATACTCATCCCTATCCGCTGAATAACCCTCCTCACCTTTGAATGATAATGGGATATTTTTAAGGCTATATCAAAATGATTTTAGTGTTCGTAACAACTTCGAAGAGTTGGAAACTGAGTTAAATTTTGTAATATAAATTATGGTATCGGATGTGTGCTCTGTAGTCTTTATGTTTTTATTTGACAATTTTCTTAGTCCCCCCTGTCCTCTTAAATTGTTTGATCAGCATGGGTTTTTTAAGATGGATTGAATGTCTGTCTTCGATGTGATGTGATGGGATGATGTTCTAGACATTTGCTTTAGTCGCGTTATCCTTGGTTGAAGGATAGATATATGGTAGATAGCAATAATACAGTAGATAGTACTCCTTTATACCTCTCATTTGTTTATAAATATATTGTGCATGGAGGAGGTTAAGAAAAATTGTAAGGTAATGAAAAAAATTAAGAAAAGTGAGTAAATTAATCAATATTTTATGTAATAAAGTGAGTTTAGTGAAGGAAAGTAGTAGGTATATTTATTTTTATATTATAAAATTTTATTATTTTGAATAAGTTTTGGAATAATAATAATTGAGAGGGACATCCCAAAAAAAAAATATAAAGAAAAAAGGGGATAGATGGAGTAAGAGCATCTCCAACGCATTGTATCCCTTAGCAAAAAACCTGACGTGGCAATTCAACAGTAGAAATTATAGACAAGCTCTCACATTTACACATCTCCAACCGGCACTCCCCTTAGGTTAAATTTTTAGCCAACCCCAATTCATTGGCTATATATGTTGAAGACATACAGACCTGTAGTAACTTCCATGTCAGCCTTCCACTATTTCTAAAGCTCTTCACTGCTACTTCAGATAGCAATGTCATGTGTAGACTGTAGCAATGTCATGTGTAGACTGTAGCAATGTTATTCAGATTGCCGTGTACTCTAATGTGTAGCAAATGTATCATGGTTCAAAATTAATTAGCGTTAATATTATTATTAATTTTAAGATTAATTAGTGTTAATATTAATTTTTTTAAAAGTTAATTATTATTGAAAAAATTAATATTCAAAATAATAATAAAATAATTTAAAAATTAATTTTTTATGTTAAGAAAAGTACATGAAATACATGAAAAATACATTTTTCAAAATATAGCCAATCCCCGTTGGAGCCCAATATCTTACAGGTTCAACAAATTTTAGCCAACCATTATTTTATATTATTATAGCCAACCATTATAGCCAACCCCATTGGAGATGCTCTAACAAATAAAAGAGGAAATAGGCTGGGCCGTGATGGGAATGGAATATTCACAATTTGATCTTAGTGCACATGTTGAGCAAAAGGGGTAGTTGGCCTATCTCTAATGTTTCTATTTTCTCATTGTTTATTGCCTTTGTTGATGCTATGTTATGCTTCTATGTAATCTTGTTGTGAATATTACTCCTACATTATATACCTTTCATTTATGTTTTCAAGAGATTGTTACAGATAATTTTAGGGTGAGGATCCTCTGTCCCCTTCTTCATGTCTCCTTTTGTGTCCTTTATATAAAATGGGTGCTCCTGACGGGGCCCATTATAAGGAAAATGGAAATAAAATATTTTATTTCCATTTTCCTTACAATGGGCCCGCCAGGGCACCCATTTTATATAAAGGACACAAAAGGAGACATGAAGAAGGGGACAGAGGATCCGGACTCATAATTTTATCTCTAGATTTTGCAGCCAACTTTGGATTAAACTTCAATACCGTTTCTTAGTTTGTTCAGATGTTTGATGAATATGAGAAAAATTATTCATGTTATTGGTATATGATTTTATTTATCATTTGAGCACCAAATTGTTCTAGAAACTGTTTGGAATTTTCAATTTTATTTGAATAAACCGAGATTTAACTGTGCATGGTACAAAATAAAACACCAAATAAGATGGCAATCAATTATTAGTTATCACAATAATTGGAGCCCGGATCTTCTGTCCCCTTCTCTATGTCCCCTTTTGTGTCTCCTATATAAAATGGGTGCCCCTGACGGGGCCTATTATTAGGAAAATGGAAATAAAATATTTTTATTTTAAAATGGGTGTCTCTCACGAGACCCGGATAATTCTATTGTTTTTTTAAAAAACTAAAAATAGAAACCAATGATAACTTTTTATAAAGAAAATAGATAAGGAGAATATGGGGGTTGACCCGGAGGTGCAGCAGCAGCCTACATCGGTAAGTGTTTCTAGTGTGTGTGTTTGCAATTTAATAATTTTACTGTAGCAGTTGGTTTGTTTTTTCCACAGCCACGCGGTTACCCTGTGTTATTTATAAATAAATATACATATTGAGTGTGTGTGTTTGTGTCAGTGTCTTGTTCACAGAAGTAGTAAAAAAGAGGTTGGTTAATGAATCTGAGAATGTCAGGTCCTAGACAGTTACAACAACCTGCAGTTAACATGGATTTACAACAGAACAACACTACTGAAGATGATGACTTGACAAGAATCTTTGGTATAAGAAAGTAAGTAATTACTCTGTATTTACTCACTGTCCTCTGCAAGAATATATATAGGAGTTCATTCGTACTTGTTGAATTTCTTCTATATTTGATGTTTCTTGTTTTTTGTTTCTTGTGTTTTCAAGGGAGAGGCTGGAGTTATTGGTACTACGGACTGTAGAGCGCGTTATCGTTCCGATTATGGGGAATTTAGTTCGTAAAGTTGTGAGTCCAAATTATCTGTAATTTGTGTTTTTTCTGTTGCCTCTCCAATTTAACTTTGATATGTAGCTTCAAATGAAAAAGAAAAGTATTCAGCATACCTGATATATCTGTAATCTCTAGCATATCTGTTTGCTTATTGTTTCATGATTCGACTTGAATATTCGGATTCTTTTACTTTATGGTTGTTAAGTAACCAACTCACTCCTCACTCGAAAGCCCATTTTTGGATCGAAGAGTGGATCACGGACTCATTTTTGGAGCATAATTTGTTTTTCGTGTCCATAATAA
This sequence comes from Saposhnikovia divaricata, assembly GCA_036435485.1. Taxonomy (NCBI): domain Eukaryota; kingdom Viridiplantae; phylum Streptophyta; class Magnoliopsida; order Apiales; family Apiaceae; genus Saposhnikovia; species Saposhnikovia divaricata. Next base: position 244,712,762 of record CM071594.1, on the reverse strand, counting down.
ATTGTGAGAATATTGGGGGTTGTAGAGAATCGAACCTAAAATCTCTGCGTGCCTGAGCTCTGATACCATGTTAAGTAAACAACTCATCTAAAACCTTAAGGTCACTTTATTTATTATAGACCGTGATCTTTTTCAAATGGAGTTTGTGTAGTTGTTTGCATCACACCATCATATTTCTGTTACTGGAACTTGATGTCTTTACCGTCTACGAAACCAAACCAACACTGTAGCATAGGCATAGTCAATTTGTGCCACTCGTAAGTAGGGTCTAGTATGTCTCACTCGTATTTGGAGTCTGGGGAGGGTTGTGATATGTACACAACTCTTCTTATAAAAAAACATGAAATGTTTTTAAGCGCACATTGAAATTTCTGTAATCGTTTTAAGTCTTTTCAAGAAAGTGCAAAAATGAAACAGGGGAATCCATGACACTTCTCCCCGGACGCCAGAACTTGATCTTTTGTCCTCCATATTTAAACTCTGTTCTCGGTAGACTACAGAGTTTGAATATGGAGAACTACCTACTGTAGTTCATACTCTCGAGTTCCATCCTACACATGTGAATATGTACAAAATTATGTTCTATGTTGGTACTAAAGACCGCTCTCAACTCCTTCAAAGATCTTATGAGAGGTAGTTTCTTGACAATTATAAGAAATAATAGTGTATTTATGTTAAGAAAAAGAGATCATAGGTTACTAAATAAAGTTATATTTGTATTTTAATTATATACAAAAAAATTATGTTTTGCCAAATGATTGAATTATTTTTTTCAAACCATTTTCAGATTAATTTTTTTTGTTGTACTTGATCTATGTCTCATAACTTTCCTTAGTAAATTTTTATCTGTGTTTCTACAAGTTTAACATACTATGAAGCCCATTAGCCCAGGTATTACATGTATACGCTTTGCTTATGATGACTTTAATGGCTCAAAAATAATTACATTCATGATGTGTTTGTATCCAGGTAAAAGAGGAAATTGAATTGGTACAAGAGAATATCATGAGTCGCATACAATGGTGTGGGGGGGTATTATCGTTTTGATTCATATTTGTTTATTCCTGATTTTTTGTTGTTAGTAGTGTAATCTAAGTAATAGCTTTCGTAATACTGAATATTAAATCTCTTCCATCCAGCAGTCTAAGTAGACAAGGGAGTACTTCTGAACCACGATGCTTGCGTCTCAAGTTCTTGCAAAATGTAAATTCCCCAGTCCTCACTAGCAGTAAAATTGAAGGAGAAGGAGGCATCTCTATCAACTTAGCTTTAGTTGACAGCCTAACTGAAGAGGTTGTAAAAACTGGACCTGAAGCTGCAGCGAAGGTTGAGATACTTGTTCTTAAGGGTGACTACGCTGGTCATGACGGATGCAATGGGGAATTTGAAGACTTCAACAATAGGATAGTTAGAGAAATGGAAGGAAAGAAATCTGTGCTTCAAGGTACAACTATACTGAAGCTTAAAGAAGGCATTAGCAGCATTGATAATCTTTCTTTCACACAGAATTCACAGTGGATGAGAAATTCGAAGTTGTGCCTTGGGGCAAGAGCTGTGAATAGTTTTCCAGGAACTACAATAGAGCCAGCAAAGACAGAATCATTTGACCTTAAAGATCATCGCACTAAATGTGAGTACCTCAAAAGTTCAAGGAATTTAGATTCAGTTTCTGTTTCAATATCGAATAAAGGTGGTGAGCACCGTTAGATTACATTTTAGCAGATGATTGCAAGTGAATTTACATTTTTGGCAAGAATAAGCACAATTTTGATAAGGTTTAGTTAAGACAGTTGCATATTATACAGACAGCGGTCTATGTTTGTAAATTCGGTAATTGATTAGTCAGTTGAAAATATTATCATAGTAAAATATGTTAATCAAAACACTCTACGCTGGTCTAATTGATACCAAAGTCTGCTAATTAATGTTTTCAGCATATGCGAAAAAAGATGTTCCATCTTTGCTTGATAAGGTATCACGGCTGAGACATATTGGCAAAGGCATAAGAGCACGTCTAAATGATCATAGAATCTGTACTGTGAAGGATCTTCTAGTTCTACTCAATACGAATCCACAAAGACTCAGTGAGGTAAATTTGCAATTCTATTTCATATTCGTTCAGCAATTTTTAAATGTATACTGTCTGTGCTCTCCTATTGGTAATACTGCACTAGTGCCTATTGAATGCAAGATTTTATTAGGAAGGTAAAGAATTAAGAGACTAGAAATTGGTAAACTAAGCTCAGAAAGAATATGAGATTAAAAAAATGAGAAAGAAGAGTGTGTTTATTACTTATGACAAACATATAAAATTCCAAATTAGAGTGGCTCATTTATCTTCTTTCCTGTAATCTTCCTTACGTTATTCATCTTTCTCATCCATACCTCCCTTCATTAAGTTCATTACTGTCCATTTTCCATTCTTATAATCCAAAAGCAGATCAAATTACCGGACTGGTAACTGTTGTTGTTTGATTGTTTCTTTAAAATCGTCGCAACTATTATAAAACCTTGGTAATTTGAATATTTTGAGAAAGTAAATATCTATTCTGATTTGTTAGAAAGAGGACCTGTACGAGGGTTCAGTTTTAGTCAACTGCACGAGTCACTTTTTTAACATTGCAAATCTGTAAAAGTTATATTGGATCTTGAGTATCTCGTATCACCTACGGGCTAGGAATATGTTAGTTTGTCTATCTACATGCCTGTTCCTTGTGGACTTTTGTAATCTGGTTATGATTCACAAACATATTAAGAAAAGCATAATTGATGCCTTCTCTGGAATCTGGTTATGATCACGACAGAAAAAAAATCTGATGCCTGCCATGGTCAATGACTCGTGATCATTAAAAATATGTGCAGATTCTTAAAGTTGGTTCTAAGATACGGGAGGAAATAACAGACCATGCGAAGACATGTATAATTGATGAAGAAGTGTACCTGTACATTTATCGTAATTTACAACCGAAAAGTGGAGTTGTATTTGATGTCATCGGACAGGTGAAGGGATTACTTAAGGAATCCCTGTACTTACCTATGAATGAGCTATCTGATACTGATCAGGCATGTCTCTCCCGTTTCTTATACACATCAATCTCTCGCTTTTTTATTTAATTTGTCGAGTCTAAGCGTTTTATGTTAATTTATTTTGTAACAGAAGAATGCCCAAATTTTAGTAGTAAGTGCATTTGATCAGTGGGAAGACGTATGCAGATATGATGATGAGAATTCTCTTATGGAAAGCTTGTCTCACACATTGGAGTCAACAATGATAGAAATCCCTAGTCAATATATCAACCAGGATTCTCTGTTTCATACATGTGAGCAAGCAGGCATTTCATCATATGGTACCCGTACTTCCAACATTTGCACCCGGGAATCAAGTCAGATGGGTTCTCCTGAGCAAGGCCTCTGGGGTTTAATGGACTCTCCTCCCCTTATTGATGAGGAACTTAGGCAATTATGGAACTTCAGTGATCAACCTGAAAGGCTCTTTCCAGAAATAAATCCTAAACTGTTATGGAAAAGGGTTATCTGTGTTATACGTGTTTCAAGGTGTTTCATGATGAGAAAAAGGGTTGGATCCGTAGAAAGGGACTGTGTTAACAAAAAGAGGAAGATCTCATAACATGTGTAGAAAGGAGCACTTAACTCATAGTTACATTATAGTTTAATACTAGTCTCATAGGTGCTGCCGATGAAGATACGTGCAGATCAGGGGAGCAGAATGTTGGATTTTGATGCAGCAACTGCACAGGAGAATATAGAAAACATTCTTTCATTATATTTTTTTGTTACATATATATCCAAGCATGTAGGTGTTTCTCCTTAACTTTTAATGTAGAAAGAAGAAAGTTGAATTCTGTAGGCTCGTTCTTGTACTGTTGTACATACTCATTTGTATATATACAGTAAAAGTAAGCATGTATCCTCCTAATTTCTTTGTCCATTACTCTTCTGTATATACACTAATCTAGCATGACTAACATTTCTTGATGGAATAACGGACTGTGAATTCGGCTAGTTCGAAAGGTAATACACTTCTTGATGGATATTTAGAGTCCAACATGGGTCAGTTTCGGTACTAACATATCCTGTCCGAGGCCACATCAACTATCTTCCCCAAATCGCCAAAAGCTTAGCTTTTGAAGGCTTCTACCTTCTAGGCCACTTCCTCCACCTCATTTTACTCGGTCAGTTTAATTCATTGCAGTAGTAATATAAAGTTCACCTCATCTTTGGTGGCTTCAACAAAGCACTTAATCGAAGTCTACTCGGAGTGAGATGGTCCAAAACACTCTCAGAACTTGGAATCAAGTTCTCAAATTTAAATTTGCCTGCCAGTTGGCTTTCCTATGATCCGTTGCTTCCTTGGGATCATAATGAGGCCATATAGTTATGTATTCAGATGGATACATTTTTAATAAACTCTGTTTCTGTTAGCTCCATGCACCGGATTTGAACTAAGTTCACCTGAATTTGCCACTGATGCCGGAGAATGTACCTTTTTTCGGCCCAATTTCTGCAGAGCCGTTGATAGGCCTGTCAGGAGTATAAAATTGGGTGTGGAAGAAGAGGCTGCCATAACTTTGTTAACATCTGATAATTTGCATCAATGTGCAAATTTGATTTCTGAAGATTCGTTGCAGGCCCATGTGCTAAGCGATTTGGGCCCTGAGGGTAATTAACTTGAAATCCTCACCTCTTGCCTTATTAAAATTTTATGCTAGATATAATTTTCTAACATTTTGTAATCATTTTGCAGCCAAAGCTGCTCTGGGAGCAATTTTTAAGCAGAGGGAGGCTGCTGCTGCTGCTAGGGTAGTAACAGAGAATCCTAGGGCCAAAAGGACCAGGACTGAAGATGCTTCTCCTGCAGTGGAGCATGTTCCTGGCTTTCTTCAAGAAAAGCCAGTTCCCATTGATGAAGACCTCACTCCTTTCACAGTGGGATGGGGTTTATGCAATAGGGACACAGCTGTAGGCGATTCTAGGGCCGCAGCTGAGTGGTCTAGGAGCGTGGTTACTCCACGAGATAGGGTCCACATTGTGGAGTCTTCTGATGATTTGCAGATTTAGCTTCTTGGGGCCCAAGCTGTTGCTTCGGTAATTTCTTGTTTAACTCCTTAATTTAATTGTATTTCTGTTTCCCTTATTCACTTGTTTTCTTTGCAGATGAACGCCTACCTTCAGGCCGCCGTTCACAACCTGAAGGAGGTACGTACTGACAAGACTATAGCTGAGAGGGACAGAGACAGATACTTTGCCTCCTCTGAGGCAAACTTTGCTCGTTTTAGGGAGGTGGAGAAGGAGCTGGCTGCTGAGAAGGAGAAGAACAGGAAGCTGCAGTTGGAGGTGCAGCAAAACAGGGAACACATCATAGCTGACTACAAGGCTTCTAAGGACTTTCAAGATGTCCTGAATGCCGAGTATGATGCGAATTTTCCTGGTACCTTCAAGGAGTGTTGGGAGGAGATCATCGAGGAACTGAGTGGGAAGATTGAGGGGGTGTCCCTGGAGAGGTTCCCGGTTCCTGCTATCCCTGGATTGACAGCTGCTATGGAGGTTGCCACAGAGACAGCTGTGGATGGGGACTCTCAGCCCACTCAGGATCCACCTTCTTCTCCTGGGGTAGAGGCAGCAGATCCTCCTCTTACCCAAGGAGATGTTGTAGTTGATGACTTAGATGTGTAGATGGCCCTGCGTGGCTTATTTCTTCTTTTTATCTTTATTTATTCTGAACTTTTGCCCTTCGGGGTTTATGACTTAACTTATCTATGCAGTTAGTTTCTTTTGTTTCCATATTCTCATTTTTGCTTATAGTTCGTTAAACTTTAGAATTTTTCGAGTACTTGGCCCCCTGGCTGGTACTAAACTCACAAGCTAGTTCAACATTTGTCTTTCGTATTTATTTTAACAAGGAGGAATAACTCATAGAGAAAACAGAACAAATTAATAAGATGGGTTCAACCCTTACATAGATACTCTATCTCCTACTGGGAGCAACATGCTCTATAATGGTTTCATTCGAACCTTATTCCTAATAAATAGATAAAAGTCCAAGCCTTTTTCAAAAGAACTTAAACATAATAAACTTTGAGGTTCACAGCATGCCAAGTTCGGGGCACCTCAACCCCGTCCAAGGTTTCTAACTTGTAGGATCCTCGTCCTAACACCTTTCTGACTAGATACGGTCCCTCCCAGTTTGGTGCTAATTTTCCTTTCTGGCCAACTCCTGAGGCTTCAATCTTCCTTAGAACCATGTCGCCTTGCCGAAAGAATCTTTCCTTAACTCTCTGGTTGTAGTGAAAAGAGGCTCTCTTCTGATATTCAACATTCCTAGCATTAGCTTCATCTCTAACCTCGTCAATTAAGTCAAGGGCAAGTCTCATCCCTTCTTCATTAGTTTCTGGCTCATATGCCTCAACTCGAGGTGACGCTTGCATGATCTCTAAAGGCACAACTGCCTCAGCTCCATAAGCCAGCAAAAATGGGGTTGCTCCAGTTGTCACTTTACAAGTGGTACGATATGCCCAAAGTATGGGCAGTAATTCATCTACCCAAGTGTTCCTAGAGCGTTCGACCCTCTTTTTCAGTCCATCAAGGATAATTCGATTAGCTACCTCAGCTTGCCCATTGGCTTGTGGGTGTGCCACTGAGGTAAAACGGAGCTCAATCGCATTCTCTTCACAATACTTCTTGAACTCTTCATTATTGAACTGTGTCCCATTGTCAGTTACAAGGATTCGTGGGATTCTATATCTGCAGATTATGTTCTCCCAAAAGAATTGGGCAACTTGTTTGGTGGTTATCTTGGCCAGAGGTTTAGCCTCAATCCACTTAGTGAAGTAATCAATGGCCACTATCAAGAACTTCCTTTGTGCTGAAGCCATGGGAAAGGGCCAAGTATATCCATCCCCCACATCGCAAACGGAATGGGAGAGTTAATTGAAGTCAACATCTCAGGCGGTTGCCTAACAATCGGAGCATGTTTTTGACATCTCTCACACCTCTTGACATAGTGTTGTGCATCAGCCAACATCTCCGGCCAATAGAACCCTAAACGAATTATCTTGTGGGCTAGGGCTCTGCCCCCCAAGTGTTGCCCACAGATCCCTTCATGAACTTCCTCCAATGTTTCTCTTGCCTCTTGAGGCCTTAGACACTTCAAGTATGGGATGACAAACGACCTTTTGTACAGAATGCCCTCAATCAAAGTGTATCTCAATGCCCTTACTGAAAGTTTTCGTGCCTCCAAGGCATTGTCTGGGAGCCACCCGGTCTCAAGGTGTGCCTTGATAGGATCTATCCAAGAGCCCCCTATATCAATTGGTGCCACTAACTTTGAGTTAACGGTCGGGGCCTTCAAGACCTGAAAGTAGACACTCCCAGCATAATTTTCTATCTCGGAAGAAGCGAACTTAGACAAGGCATCGGCCTTAATGTTTTCTTCTCTTGGAATGTGCTCAACATAGCACTCCTCAAACTGAGACATAACAGCCTTTACTACTCTCAGGTATTTCCCCATAATCTCGTCCTTAGCCTCGAATTCACCATTTACTTGTGATACCACAATCCTTGAATCTCCACAAACTTTGAGATTTTTGACCCTCATGATTCTAGCCAAACCCAAACCAGCTATTAATGCCTCATACTCCGCCTCATTGTTGGTAGTAGGAAAATCCAACTTTAAAGCATACTCAACTGTGAACCCATCGGGGCTTTGCAAAACCAAACCTGCACCACTAGATTTTGTTTTTAATGCTCCATCAAAATAGAGCACCCAATATTCCTTCAGATCAGGTGTAAGTTCCTCTTCTTTTTTCTCTTGCCCAGGGGTAGTCACTATCTCTTGCCCCCCGACTTCTTGGTTGTTAATAGTGCATTCAACCACGAAGTCAGCCAATGCCTGAGCCTTGACGGCTGTCCGAGGCTTGTACGTGATATCAAACTCTCCTAACTCAATCGCCCATTTGATTAGCCTTCCACTGGCCTTAGGGTTATGCAATATGTTTCTCAACTGCTGGTTTGTCAGAACTTGAATCTTATGTTCCTGGAAGTAACTCCGCAACTTCCTCGAGGCAGTTACTAATGCCAAAGCAAACTTTTCTATGGGTGAGTAATTCAACTCAGCCCCATGCAACACTTTACTCACATAGTAAATAGGTTTCTGGACTTTCTCCTCTTCCCGAATGAGGACAGCACTTAGGGCTTGTTCAGATACCGCCAGGTATAGACAAAGAGTCTCCCCAGGGCTTGGTTTGGTCAACAACGGGGCTTCAACCATGTACTTCTTCAGTTGCTCAAAGGCCTCTTGGCTCTCAGGTGTCCACTCAAAATTTTTCACCTTCTTCAATGCTTGAAAGAAAGGCAAGCATTTGTCACCAGACTTGGAGATGAATCTTCCTAAAGCCGCTACCCGGCCTGTCAACTTCTGCACATCTCTTATAGATCGTGGGGGTTCCATATCTAAGATCGCCTTGATCTTGTCAGGTTTGGCCTCTATGCCTCTCTTGGAAACCATCAGACCCAAAAATTTGCCTGATCCAACGCCAAAGGCACACTTGGCTGGATTCAACATCATTTTGTGGTGCCTCAGCACTTCAAATGCCTCTCTGAGGTGTTCAATATGGTCCGCCTTGACCAAGCTTTTAACCAGCATATCATCGACATAGACCTCCATGGTTTTTCCAATCAGATGGGCGAATATCTTATTCACCAATCGTTGGTAAGTAGCTCCTGCGTTCTTTAGACCGAACGCCATAACAAGATAGCAGAAAACACCAAAGTCAGTTATGAAAGATACCTTTGGGATGTCATCCTTATGCATCTTAATTTGATTGTAGCCACTGAACCCATCCATGAAGCTCAACATCTCATGTCCTGCTGTGGCATCTATTAACATGTCTATCCTTGGTAAAGGGAAGCAATCCTTAGGGCATGCATCATTCAAGTCCCTTAGGGCATGCATCATTCAAGTCGGTGAAGTCTATACACATCCTCCACTTACCGTTGGCTTTCTTGACCATCACAGGGTTAGCCAACCATTCTGGAAATTGAATCTCTTCAATAAACCCAGCTTCCAAGAGTTTGTCCACCTCTTGCTTAATGGCCTCTTGCCTTTCCGGAGCAAAATTCCTCTTCTTCTGCTGTATTATCTTCCGATTAGGGTCGACATTCAATCTATGAGTTATGAGTTGGGGATCAATCCCTGGCATATCAGCTGCTGTCCAGGCAAACACATCACTATTTTCTTGTAAGAATGCTATCAACTTGCCCTTCAGGGGTTCTTTCAAAGAGGCTCCTATATAAGTCACCTTCTCAGGGTCGCCTAGCTCCAGAGGGATAGGTATTAAGTCCTCTGTTGGCTTTCCTCGGTGTTCATCATCACCACGGACATCCATGTCTTCAATCGGGAGTACCTGCCCCCCGGTTCCATCAGCTCTCAAAGCAGCCACATAGCAACTCCTGGCCATTTTCTGATCTCCTTTTTGTTCCCCAACACCATTCCTGGTTGGAAATTTGACCTTCATGTGATAGGTAGAGGCAACAGCCTTGAACGCATGAAGTCCGGTCCTCCCCAAGATTGCATTGTACGTCGAGGTAGCCTTAATCACTAGAAAGTTCAACATCTGGGTGGCTTCCTTAGGTTCTTGCCCTATTGTCACGGGCAGCTGAATGGTCCCTTCAACCTTGGACTCAACTCCGTTAAACCCGTAGATAGGCATGTTAGTCGGGGTCAATTGAGAGTCAGTGTACCCCATTTTTATAAAGGCATCATGAAACAAGATATCAACAAAGGCTCCATTGTCTATCAGGACCCGCTTCACTTCTGAGTTTCCAATTACAGGAGTTATGACCAACGGGTCGTCATGGGGGAATTTCACCCCTTCAAGGTCTGAATCATCAAAACCAATCACTATCTCAGTCTTAGCACGCTTCGGGGCTTCTCCTACGATGTGCATCACTTCTCTGGCATAGGCCTTTCGAGAGTTTCGAGTAGTGCCGGCCGCTGTTGGTCCTCCCCAAATCATATTGATTACTGGTCCTCGAGACTGTGGGTTTCGATCACGATCGTTATCCCTCCTATCATTGTCTCTTCTATCATAATCCCTTTTCTGGGCTCCACGATCTTCACCCTTGGTGAATTTGTTCAACTTTCCCTTCCGGATTAAAAATTCAATTTCATCCTTTAACTGTCTGCAATCATCTGTGTCATGTCCCACATCCTTGTGGAATCTACAATACAGATCTTTGTTTCTCTTTTCGGGGTCACCCCTGAGTGGCTTAGGCCAACGAAAGTCCTTATCCTTCTCAATATCTAACAAAATTTGACTCCTAGGAGCGTTCAGCCTTGCGTAATCAGAAAACCTCGGTCCAAAACCCTTCTTGGGTGATGACTCGAAATCCTTGCCAGCCCGGGGATACTTGTCCCTAGCGTCGTACTCTTGCTTTGGCTTTCGTTTCTTTGAATCATTAGAACCCTTGCCATTGCCTCCCGTGGTTTCCTTCTTCATGCTGTCCTCAGCCTTGATATATTTATCGGCTCTTCTCTGGAGCTCGGCCATGTTTTCAGGAGGATGTTTTGCCAAGGACCTTTTAAAGAAGAGGTCAGTGGTTCTGTGTTCCAGGGCTACCATGGCCACCTTATTTTCCAGATCAGTGATATTCAACGTCTCTTTGGTAAATCGCTTGAGATAATCCCTCAAGTTCTCATTCTTCCCCTGCACCACATACATAAGGGATGCAGAACTTTTCTCGTGAATTCTCCCACTTATGAATTGGCTGATAAAGGCAGCGCTCAACTCCTTAAATGAGCCAATTGAGTTTGCAGGTAGGCTGCTATACCATCTTTGAGCCATGCCCGACAGAGTTTGAGGGAACGCCCTACACTTTAAGGCGTCACTAGCAGGCTGCAGCAGTAGTGCGTTTGAGAATGTCCTGACATGGTTTGCGGGATCGCCCGTTCCATCATAGGCCTTAATAGTCGGCATCTTAAATTTTCTGGAGATATGGGCACTCATCACCTCCTCAGTAAACGGAGGTGTGGGGTCATCAGGGTCCCCAAGTGGCATTAGATCTTTGGGGTTGCTTCTGGGGGTCTCCACCCTTGTCGATTTTTCGGCTCGGGTATCAGCCCTTCTTTGCCTTCTTGAAGGCCTCTCCAAATTTATAATGGGAATCCTTTCTGCAGTTGGAGGAGGCTGAGTTTGATTCAATCTATCTTGTTCTCTTGCAATATCGTCCTTCAATTTTAAGATCTTAGCCTCATAAGCCTTGATTTTCTCAGTAGTTGTCAAGGGGAGTCCATCATGGATTCTTCGTGTCCTTCTTAGAGGTTCTTTGCTAGCACGTTGCCTCCTCGGGGCTTCATCTCGATCATCATCCTTAGTTGATGATGAATCATCAGTATAGGGACCAGAGTAGTCATCATATTCTCGATCCCGGATCTGTAAGGCGTGACCGCTTGGTCCAGGTTCCCTTCGTCGGGGGGAATAATTAGGCAGCCCATACATCGGGTTGGTATTCAAAGGGAGATCCGTAGTATGGATCTGTACCCCCGGGGGTAGCGTGCGATCAACGTTACCAAGAGGAGAAACCACCATCTGAAGAGGGTTAGTTTCTTGGCCTTGATGGACAGTCACCGGGAGGGTCCCTTCTACATGGGGAGTCGTCCCTGGGGGATGAGTGGGCAGAGGTTGAATGACCGCCCCTGTTGATGGGAGTATTTGTCCTTCCTCAGTAACGATAAGCGGACCAGAAGTGGCTGGTGGAGCAGAGTTAAGGGGTACAGCCTCGGTTGATGTTGTTCTTCGTGTTTGAACCATGGTTGATGTTGTCTTCCCACAGACGGCGCCAAATGTTGTGGAATAAAAACTAGGTTACTAGTATTGCGGCTAGGGTTTGTGTATTTAATGCAAAGGTGTGTGAGCTTCGTGCTTTAATGGCTGCTCTCGTGCTCATGGCTGAATCTGCCTTCACAAGATGCCTACGTACTTTGATGAATATCAAAGATCAAGCCAAAAAACGTAGTTCTGAGAATGAGGGGTCAGGCCCTTTATATAGGTTGAGAAGCCTTAGAATTATGGTAGGATTCGGAGACTTGGTGGGCAAGTCACCTCCCTGAGGAAGGTTCCAGATCTATTCCTCGTAGGAATCAGTTTCCATATCGAATTGGATGCCTTGGTGGCTAAGTCTAATGGAGATAATATCCTTATCCAACTCTTATTGCCGAGCTGTTTATTTCCCTCAATATTAATTACGAAATTAATATTAAAATGGGGATTCTGACCTCATTAATGGGCCCCATGTTTGGACCATGCTGGGTCTAATTAATGCCATATTAAATGTGTCTTTAGGGCTTATTTTCAGCCCATATCATCGTGAGCATAAGTTCCCGAACAATATTTAAGATTTATTCGTGAGCATAATTTCATGAACAAGTTCGTGAACAAGATTAATGAGTTGTTTGAAAGCAAAAGTTCGTGAGTAAGCTCATGAAACATGTTCGTGAGCTGTTCGTGAACCGTTCAAATTTTATCTTAACAAACCGAGCTCAAACATTTTTTTGGCTCGATTTAAGTTCGAGCTCGAGTTCGATAATTTATTAACAAACGATACATGAACATTTTAGAGTTCGGCTCGACTCGGCTCATTTACCCCTAATCACCCTCATGCTTAACTATGGCCAGCACCAAAGCTCATAAGAGATGGAGGATGCTATTTAACTTTCTTAGATTGTTTTTTGTCGGAAGGATCGTGACAAGGAAATCAATGCAACAGAAATTGGTTTTTTCAATTGAATATTAAATTGGTTTTTTTGGCTTGGTTTTTTCAATTAATCATATACTACTTAAGAGGAAAGATGCGCCCTATAAAATACCAATAACCTCTCTCGAGCCTATTTTCATGGCATCCTGCAATTCAAAGACATTAAACACAGCATCCTAACTTCCTAACAATCCGTTCTACCTATTTTCATGGAGAACTTCATGTCCTTGTTGGATAAATCACAACCATCTAAGTCCAACTTTTGTGATAAATAAATATTTGGTTCAAATAATACACATTATCACGTCTGACATGTAATTGTTAATTAAACACAACTCAATAAGCAAGAGCACATAACAACTAAACTGGGGGAATTGGGAAAATCATACATCAATCATAAATAGGGTTCAACTTAACCCTAGATTAAAGATCTACTCACTCATAATTAAATTAACAAAACACATAATATTAAGGTGAATAGAGAAGAAAATCTTCAATCTTTTTCCCAGAAAGAAAAATAAAATTCTCGCTCTCTTCTCACTATCTATGTATGTATCTCCTAATACCTAATGTCTATATGTCTATTATATAAAGTATTTTAATACTTTTAGGAAAATACAACTACGTTTCCTATATTGATTGGGTTTTTTCAAGGAAAATTCGTAGTTGACTTTTCTTCAATAATTTTGGGCTGCTCCAGTTGTTATTTGACACTTGGACCACATTTAGAATGAAAGAGATTTTCGTGGGCTGTTGAATCGTCCAATTCTAACTTCTAGAACTCGAGATATGACCCAAACAGTGAAGTACGCGCGTGCAACCCAACAAATCTGAATTTCCTTCTAATAAATCTCCAAATTAAGCTCTTTATTCTCCAATCCATCCAAGTTTAGGATTTCCTTGCTTCCTACAATAAAACAATAAAATCTATTAAACAAAAATCCAATTAAATTCAAAATATAATAAATATGAGGAATATAATTATGTAATATATATATATATATATATATATATATATATATATATATATACACTCTATCAAGCATCACAAACATTATTGGTTTTTGATGCATGTACTGGTGCATGGGTAGGTGCCGGAGCAGGGGTAGGTACAGGAGCAGGGGTAAATAATGCAGCATTCATCAATGCCCCCAGATGTACTACCAACTGATGACTTAATCCAAGGATCTTCTTGGTGCCAAATCTGATCAACATACCCTAAACTAAAACCATTTTCATATAAATGACCCCTGATGATTTTTACCGAGAACTTTTTGAAGTTGACACATCGTGCACAAGGACATGGAATATTCTTAGGATCACGAGAATTTTCCTCGGCATATTGATACTCCTATGGTTTTGATGATCACATTCAGCAAGCTGATTGCTTGTAGTTTGATATAAAACATCATGTTATTTCTATGTTGTACGAACTTGGTTTTGCAGGGAAAAATAGCCTACTGATTGTTTAATCAGAATGTACAAACAGCAAGCCATTTGGTGCTACAATAGAGACAGTCTGGCAAGCCAGTTGCACACAGTCACTTCACAAACAGCAAGCCATTTCCAACTGTCCAGAATCCTGAAGATAAAGATCAAGTTCTATTTCTTGGATTTATTTCAGGAAACTCAATTAGACACATTGTAAGGATTCTTTATGATATAATACGTGCATAATATATTATGGAGCTCAAATCTTTATCAAAACTGATTTTATATCAATTTCCTAAATTATAGGAGTTTGCCATTTTCAAAAGATTTCTTTCTTCAAAATCTCCCATACGCGTTTTATATCTATACGCATTTCATCTCTTCCAAACCCTCTGTCAAACGGTCACAAGAACGTTGCAAAATCTCTCTAACCAATTGAACGTTAGAAATTGATTTCTAGACGTTTGAAATTGATTGATTGATTTTAGAACGTTGGTTGTGAAGTTTTATAAACCTTGTTCTTCTGTTCATTCGTACGAATCAATTCAAAAAATATTCAAGCACACAAAGAACACAAACAACTCAATTTTTCATTGCTATATCCTTTCAATTCTCTCGAGCTCTTAATATATTTCATACGGGCTATTCTTAGAGAGTTCATAGTTTTGAGTTGTATTCATTCTTGATTGTATTTTTCGATTTGTATTCATTAGTTGTTGGACAGATTGGCTAGGGGACTAGGGTTTTGTGATCGTTGCTAGAGAAGTATACTTGGGAAGTATAGCTTAGAGGGCAAGTTCAGAAACAGGAGTTCAACAAGCCATTTCTCAACAGCTGGGTTAAAAGGGAGATATATTATTGTATCTTGTAATTGGTTTATTTTGTTGATCAATAATATATTCTCTTACCAAGTTGGTAAGGGACCAGGACATAGACCGTAGGGGATTAGGGGTCGAACCTGGTTAAAAGTTTCTTGTGTTCTTTACTTTTCCGCACCTTACTGTTTCTACTCTTTACTTTACTTACTGCTTGTGCATTCAGCTTAATATTTACATTCAGCGTACCATTTGCATCTGTTTAAATTGAAATCAGTAACTGTTTCTGGTAATTATTAAAATTGGACTTAGTTGAACATAGTTAGCCAGTTACACCTATTCCCCCTCTAGGTGTGCATTTTCATTTGGTATCAGAGCTTTGGTATACTAACATTATCTATAACAAGGAAGTATTCGATCAAAATGGCTGAAAATTATCTGAAAGGCATATGATGTAGCCTATTTGTATTTCGAGGATTCAACTCAACTTAAACAAGAATGTAATAGTAAATAGTATATGTACTGTCACGGGGATCTCAATTGTATTATCTGTCAGAAAAGAAAGAAGACAAAGTCAATCTACCGTTTTGAGTTATACTACACTTGAAGAAGTTCATTCAGTTGATCAAGCATCAGTGGAGTAATCAAGACAGTGGGTTCTATTTATAGTGACAAGAGATTCCTACAGTGGCAGAATACAGATTATAAAGGTTTGAAAAAGAGTGAAGAAAAGGAAGACATGAACCACAGTTTAAAGTCAATATATGAAGAATAGTCATTGCGGTTAGTCACTCATGAACCAGACCGTGCATCGAGTGTCAACATTAAACAGTGGTTATTCGTCATTAACTTCAGTGGTTCAAGCTAACAAGACTGGTAAAAGAGAAAATCATTGTGCAAGCAACAGAAGTGTTAAATTCATTAACCACAATGATTTTACTATCAAGTGGACAGGCTACGAGGAAAAAGAATTATCATAAAGAAATTATAAGTGATATATTCTTAATGCTGAAACCCCGGTTAGAATTGTTGTATTTTTTGCTAATCAAAAGGAGTCCGGTTTCAGATCCTCAAGAGACCGTAGCTTACACCTGGACGGGTTATGAGAAAATAGAATTATCACAAGGAAATGGAAGGTGATATATTCTTAAAGCTGGAACCCCGGTTGGAATTGATATATTTTTGTTAAGCAAAAGGAGTCCGGTTTCAGACGCTCAGGTAACCGCAGTTTAAAGTTTAAGAATAATTTTATATTAATAAATATTTTATTTATTTAGAAAATTATATTTATAAATATATAATAATATTAGATATTTATTTTTATAATTTCTGGATTAAAATAATTATTTATTAATTAAAGATTATAAGTTGTGCGGGTTAAAAGGCATGTCTACGGAGCTGCCCCTAATAAGGACGAAATAGGCCAAAGTAATTGATTTGTGTTGGCCAGGCGCGTGAAAACATTTGAAAAAGAAAGTGGCCAGGTTTATTAATTAAAGAATCAAGTGGCAGGTTCCATTAACTGAATACAATTAATTCAATTGTATTGCCGACTGTCTTGGTGGAAATAGATTGTCTTGGTAAGCTAAAGTTATTGTCTTGGAGGCTTAAATCAGAATAGCAAGACAATAAGAAATTGTCTTTCCGATTGTCTTGAAGAAGAAATCAGTAAAGCAAGACAATCTCTGATTGTCTTGCCGATTGTCTTGATAATAATTATTCTTAACAGCTTTAAAAAAGAAGAATAAAAATCTGATTTGATTGTCTTGACGATTGTCTTGACAGTTCAAATCAGATTGTCTTGATAATGATCAAAAAGAAAAAGCTTCAGACAGAATGATAATTATTGATAAAGCAAGACAAATATCTCAGAATTGGATTGTCTTGCCGATTGTCTTGGTGGAAGTTAATTGTCTTGCCGATTGTATTGCCTATTGTCTTGGCAGTATAAATTTATTGTCTTGGTGGTTCTGATTGTCTTGCCGATTGTCTTGGCAATACAAAATGTTAATATCTTATAAAAGAGGCAGAATCAATCAGACAGAAAAAAGAGAGCAGCAGACACAACTTCACATTCTTCACAATTTTCTCTCCGAGCTGAACAAGAGAAAGACCAAGAGAAATAGTTCTGAGCTTCAATAAATTCCTTATTTCTGAGCTCTATAATTAAATCTGAACCGATAGAAATTGTTTACTTGTAACGTTGGAACTATCTAGCGAGTTTTTACTCCTAGAACTTATCTCTCGAATTGCTTTTAGCATTCGATCTTTTTATTACAAATATAGAAAAGTTCATGTCGAATTTTCTATAGAATTTGTAATAATTAGTTGGTTATCAAACCATTGTAATTTGTACCCGTGTATTTAGACACACCCAATCAAGTTAATATAAATTTTATATTTAACTTGAATATCGGTATTCGTTTTATTCCGCATCAATTTGTTCTTGATTTAATATTTTAAGAAAAGAGCAAATTCGATTAAACGACATAGTTTGTATTCAACCCCCCTTCTACAAACTATTTTGGACCTAACAATTGGCATCAGAGCCTTTTGATTGACGCACAAATCAAGATCCTTATTTTTGTGGTCCTCCAATTGGTTTTCGAGTTTGTTGACCCATACAGAAATTAAATCCGGTATTAGACCAAAAAGTCAACTCCTCTATTTTCGATTTTTTAACCTTCAAAAAATTCAATACTTGAGATTTTTGAACTTTAAATAATTTGAACTTATTTTTGGATTCTTTAACTTTCAAAATTTTCAATTTTGAGATTTTTGAATTTTAAATAATCTAAATTTATTTTCGGATTCTTTAACCTTTAAAAATTCTCAATTTATGATATTTTTTATTTTTAAACAATATGAGTTTATTTTCAATTGTTAATTAAATTGAATTTATTCTCAAATTGTTTAATCTTCAAAAATTTTCATTTTATGATATTTTTTATTGTTAAGTAATCTTAAATTATATTCGAATTTTTTAATTCTTGAAATGATTAATTCTTGGAAATTTTGATTTTTAAACAACTTGAGTTTATTTTCAAATTGTTTAATTTTCAAAATTTTTAATTCTTGATAATTTCGAATTTTAATTAACTTGAATTTATTTTCAGATTCTTTAACTCTAAAAAATTTCATTTCTTGAGATTTTTTGATTCTTAATTAATTTGACTCTAATTTCGAATTTTAATTAATTTGAACTTACTTTCAGATTTTTTATTTCTCAAAAATTTTCGAGTCCTTAAAGTTTTTGAATTTCAAATATTTTGAATTTATTCTAAGCCAATAGTTCTAAGAAGGTTGTTAGTTGAAGATTCCTCCGAATTGTCAAAGATGATTTGAATCTTTTGAAGAAAATTCATTTTTCAATGAAATTAATTTCTACCTACTGAAGAAAAATTTGTGGAAGCTCCTCAAAATTATATCCATAGAATTCACTGGTTTTTCAGAAGCAGGAATGGAAGAGGTTTTAGTGGATAGAATTTTTCTCGAAGATTTGAATTAAGTCTATTGATTCTGTGATATACAAACACTAAGTGGATTGCTCCAATGTAACATCTACTACACTTAGTGGATTGTACCAAGAAATATCTTTCAAGGAATCAATAGAGATTTTACAAAAGTGGAATCAAGGAGGTTTGAGAATGAACTAGACAGTTAGACATCTCAGTCAGGAATTAATGATGGAACCTCAGAACATACATGAAGAGTTACTAATTTAGAAAGAGTACAAATGTTTAATCCAGGAATTAGGCCTATCTATTCCGAAGCAGAAACTCTTCAGGATACAGTTCAAGAGGTGGCTACAAGACTGAGTTGGTGGAAAGAACAAAACATGATAGTTGCAGTTATGAAAAGTTTTATGTGATAAGTAACTATCAAGGTGTGCAACATGGTACAGAATTCTGATAGACAATGATGAATAGGGATTCATTAAATGAGATGAAACAGAAGCATCAGTGCAGAACTTATCTTGCTGAAGAAAAGAGTTGGGATGGATCAGATGATGATGAGAAGAGCATAATTAATATCTTGCCTTCATAGCTATCTCTGAAGATGATTCACCTCACATGTCTCAAGTATCAATTTTTCGAACTAGTGTAATATGTAATTCTCAGAAATTCAAAGCATGTTAAGATCTTATTTTTAATTATTATATCTTTGGTTAGAAGATCTTATTATGTGTATGAATATTTGTTGAATTTAATTAATTGCAATAGTGAGTTAGAAGTGTTCCTTAGACAATATCTCTCAATTCTTAAATGATATATGTCAAGTATATATGACCTCTGCTTAAGCTAGTTTCAGGATCCCCAGTAGAACAAGATTTGCTTATTCATTCTGAATTGTTTGTTAAGGTTTAAAAAGTTTAAAATATGGAATAATTACCTAGGGTGTCAGTAGAACATCAAGTCATTTGTAAAACTGACTTAGGTAATAGAGATTATATAATATAATATAAATATAACAATAGGAATGGATTGGATAGAATTAGTGATTAATTGTTAATTCTTCTATTCCATGCATGTTTAGAAAATTATTGAATATCTGTAAATCTACTTGCTACCTGTTACACAAGTGTACATAGGTTAAAGTAGATAATACTGAATTTTCTAAAATGCATAACATGCCTAATTTGCATAATTCTTATCTGCAATGTTTTAATGCTGAATGTATGCAATGTATTCTTATTATCATGCCTGCTTATTTCAAATGTCATAAATGCATTTCCTAGTATTTGCATTGATCATAGAAAAGCATGTTTAGGAATAACAATAAGGTACAGACTGCTAGTCCTCCTTATGTTAGGAAGGAACCTTTATTCTCCTTGCTCAGTGAATATTTTGTCAATGACATTAAAAATGAGAAATGGTCAGTCAAAGATAAGGATGAGCATGTTAAGGTTAAAACTGTTGTTAACTCTAATAAAAGAGAAATCTCTAATCCATCTGGACCTAATTAAACAATTTGGGTACCAAGAACTTTTTATCCATTTGTGAATGTAGAGCTTAACAGGTTAATCGATTGTGCATTATTATTGATTTATTCAAAGCATATCATCGAAGAAAGAACCCTGCTATCAAATGTGAATGTGAAGAAAGGCCAAGTGGTTTATCCCTTGGAGACAACAGCAAGGGTATGACCTAGGGTCAAGGCTATTCAATAGCTAAGGAATGTTGTCAGTAATAAAGCATCTTTTATAAGATGAAGAGCCTAATATTCGAGGATTAAGGAAAGAGAACTTATCTGTAGCTGACATGGAATCTCAGTCAAAGGTGAAGTCAACAATGTCAAATCTAAAGCTTCATCAGACAAGAGTTCAGCTATGACATAAGGAGCTCTCTCACCTGAATGTCATATCAAGAGATTCTTTCCTGGAAATCGAATCAGTAAAGGAGACTACCTCATCTGGAATTAAAGTAAAATAAAATTATGAGGCATGTCATAAAGAGAAGTCAAGAAGCATCACACAGAAGTTCTACATCAAAGTAAAATATATTTTAGTAGTAATGACTGATGACTTCTCTCAACAAACAAGTTGTTGTTCAGACAATCTGAAGACAAGACACCACTGATGGTGATTGATCACATTTTAAACCCTGATCCGTAAGAATTTTAGGAAGACCCCATAAGTATGAAGGAAATTGTTTTGCAATATTAAATCGAAAGTGAGCATCCTAGCAATCAGCTAATGCTCAAGAGGATAATTTCCTTTGTTACTCAATGGAGTCAATAGCCTACAGGGTGATTGTTATTAATCAACAGAAGGTGATTGAAAGTCTTAGTGATGTTCAATAACCTCTAGCTCCCAGCTGTCAATGGTGATGGTGATTCAGATCCAAGCAATGTCAAACATGGAGAATCTTCATGTAAACCCAGCAGTAGCTTAGGGGGAGCAATAGAAGGATCAACTAGTCAACTCAACACCACACTGAAAGTCAAAGGATACTATGAGAACATATCTGCCAAGACAAAGAATGTTGACTCAATTAATTCTTTGTCCTAGTTCTTAGTGTTTCTAATGGTGGAAGTAAAAGACTAGCAGAGCTTCAAGTACTAATGATTATTTCTTTAGTTTTCTTTTAGAAGAAACTAAGAAAGCTACAAAAGCTCTGAAAGATTCAGATTGAGTGATTGCAATGCAAGATGATCTCAATCACTATAAAAGGCAGATTGAAGGGAAGCTGGTATCCAGACCAAACAACAAGGCTATATTTGGTATAAGGATAACCAGAAGTTTAACTGGATGTCAAGGCATTGTTATGAGGGACAAAGCCAAACTGGGTGCAAGGTTATAAGCTGATAAGACAGTATATCTAACAAGAAGCACTAGTGACAAGACTTGAGGATATCAGGCACCTGTTGTACATTCATGATCATAATGGACATCTGGACCTACTGAATCTGGATGCTAGAGGAATGTGAACAAGTGCACTCCTAGTTGGTGAGATAATTAAAAATCTCTACAGGTTAGTATAAACTGGTATCATCACTCAAGCAAGCATGAAAGACATGGTATGACACCCTACCTATAATTTAATATTTGGTATCAATCTTTAACAGTTGGTATCTTTTAACAATTGGTGTCACATTTATATAACTCTCTACATCTTTAGGCACAAACATAAATGATATATATGTGCAATGATATCTTGATTATATTATATATTGGTCTACTAACAATAAATTGAGATCAAGATATTTGCTGTTTTGATGTTGGTAAAGTTGCAATTCTTTTGAATTACTTCATGCAAGCCAATAGAAGAATCCTTTTAGGAGCTCAGTGTTACGGCCTGCCCAATTTCATAGGCCCAAGTCCTAATATTAGGCCCGAGTCCAATAAGAAACCTCTATGGAGTATTCTAGTTCTAGAATATTCTAGGGAATTCTTGTAAATATAATATCCTAGGAAGGATCTAGAATATGGTAGCCTTGTAAAGGATGTAGAAGGATCTATAGAATAAATCCCAACCCTTGGATCTAAGATGATCTAGAATCTTCCAAGGGAGGAGTAGTAGTATAAATAGAGGAGCTCATTTGCTCCCAAGACAATCAAGCAAGTGCAAGCATTGTAAGTATTCCCTTAAGCAATATACTAGCATTCTCTAATTGCTATTATATTCTTTACCTAGTTGTCTACTTGCTTAGTTTGTGGTGTTGTCTAGTTGTTGCCTTGTTCTCTTTGTTAGTTTTCTTGGTAGGCTGACTTAGATTGCACGAGGTGGTACCGAAATCTAAGGCCGCATGGATAGGACGAGGGGAGGTCTTTTAGGTCCGTGACAGTTGGTATCAGAGCCGAGGTTCGGAACTACGTCAAAAGAAAACTCATAAGAAGGCATTATGGCAGGCACACACACCCAAGATCAAACTAAGGGTCGTGGCAAGTCAAGGGATGTTATTGCCGCTATGGAACAACGTATGTCTAAGGTAGAGACTCACGTTGGGCTTATGAAGGATCGCTTAGAGACACTAGATGATGAGCAACAAGGCTTTGATCAGGGCATCAAAGACTTGATTAGACGGAATGAGGAGATGGGTGACGAATGGGATCACAAGCTGAGATCACTCAAGGAGGAGCTCGTGAAGGAATTAGTAGGCCTCAGGGATAATCAGTTGGGGCTCGAAAGCAAGGTCGCAACCATGGGGGCGGCCCATGAAGAATGGATAGTAAAGGTGGAACGTGAGATGCTTGGGTTCCAACGAACAACGGCGCAGCTTTTAGAGAGTCTCAAGGCTGATATTGATGCATATGAGGCAGAGTTGACCATAGTAAAGAAGGCTGTGGCAAATGGTGGAACACCAAGTTATGCATTCCGGCCACCAAAGTTTGATGTTCCAAAGCCAAAGGAGTATGATGGTAGGCGCGAGGCAGTAAGCTTTGACGATTTCATTTGGAACATGGAAAGATACTTCGATTCTCTTGGCTTAGTGGATGAGCCAACAAAGATCAGGGGTTTGGTGGAGGCGCAAGCATGCTGAGATTGAAAAGGGAACTTCAACTATCGATACATGGGATGAGTTCAAGGCCGCTCTCCGAAAGTCATTCTATCCTGAGAACGTTGACTTGGAGGCCCGGAAGAAGATGAAGGAGTTGAAACATGGGGGATCTATTCGAAGCTATGTGGAAGAATTTTCCAACCTCATGCTACTAATCACGGATATGAGCGAAAGGGATCTTTTATTCAACTTCCTGGAGGGGTTGAAACCTTGGGCCAAGATGGAACTTCAAAGGAGGGAGGTCAAAGATATTTCTAGTGCCTTAACCATTGCCGAAGCATTAACGGAGTATAGCTCCAAGGGTCGAAACGAATCGGGCAGAAGCAAAGGACCTAAAGAGAGCTCGGGAAGTAACTCTGCCAAAGGTGGGGGAGCGAAGGATCAACCCAAGGCCGACAATGGAGGAAAAATTGGGTACAAAGATTGGAAGACCCACCGAGAAGAAAGCAAACGAGAGCCCAAAGGATGCTTTTTGTGAGATGGACCGCACTATGCTAGAGATTGTCCAAAAAGGAACAAACTCAATGCTTTGACCGCAGAAGAGGGAGACGAAAAACATGTGAGCATGGGAACGCTCAAGTTTCTAGGCACTATGAGGGAGGATCTTTAGGAGAAGAGGTCTCTTATGTATATTGAGACCAAGGTGAATGGCAAGAACGCGCTTATGATGGTGGACACAGGTGCAACCCACCTTTATTCGAAAGAAGGAAGCGGACCGACTTGGTTTGAAGGTGGTCGAAGCCAAGTCCTCATTGAAGACGGTGAACTCGGCACCAATTCCTATAGAAGGCGTAGTCAAAGGAGTGCAGGTGGAAATTGGGAAATGGCATGGTAAGGTCGACTTTACTGTGGCTCCTATGGATGATTATGATATTGTTGCAGGGCTAGATCTTCTTGTACAGTCAAGAGCATACTTGGTTCCCTATGCCAAGTCATTATGCATCTTGGAGGAGGAACCGTGCTCCGTACAGATCAAGGAAGTGCCCGAGAAAGTGGGAAGTTTGGGATCAATGACCTTATCTACCATGCAAGTCAAGAAAGGACTAAAGAAAGGCGAGGAGACCTACATGGTGAGTCTACGTGAGGTAGAGGATACCGGGACAAAGGAGAACACAATTCCGGAGCCGATAGCAAGAGTGCTCAAGGAGTTTGAGGACGTGATGCCACCCGAGCTGCCAAAGGGGCTGCCTCCCAGAAGAGGAGTTGATCACAGGATAGAACTTGAGCCAGGGGCTAAACCACCCGCCAAGGCGCCATATCGAATGTCCCCACCAGAATTGGAAGAACTTCGAAAACAGTTGGGGGATTTATTGGAACGAGGGTTCATTCGGCCGTCTAAGGCACCATATGGGGCACCAGTACTGTTCCAAAGGAAGAAGGATGGTTCGATGCGGTTATGCATTGACTATCGGGCACTAAACAAGATCACCATAAAAAACAAGTATCCTATTCCACTCATTGCTGACTTGTTCGATCAGCTAGGAAAGGCGAAGTTCTACTCAAAGTTGGATTTGAGGTCGGGTTACTATCAAGTACGGATAGCCGAAGGGGATGAGGCGAAGACGGCTTGTGTCACGCGCTATGGGGCATATGAGTTCTTGGTACTACCGTTTGGGCTAACAAATGCCCCAGCCACATTTTGCACGTTGATGAACGAGATCCTCAAAACTTTCTTGGATCGCTTTGTGGTTGTTTATCTTGATGATATAGTCATCTATAGCAACACGATGGAGGAACACATGGAGCATCTACGAGAGGTACTCAAGACCCTGAGAGAGAATGATCTCTTTGTGAAGAAGGAGAAGTGCTCGTTCGCCAAGACTGAGGTGGAATTTCTTGGGCATGTAATTCGGGACGGGACACTTATGATGGATGATAGCAAGGTGAGGGCTATATGGGACTGGGAGCGTCCTACCAAGGTACCCGAATTAAGGTCTTTTCTCGGGCTAGTTAACTACTATCGGCGGTTTATACAAGGATACTCCACCAAAGCTGCACCATTGATGGATTTGCTTAAGAAAAACAATTCTTGGGAGTGGACGGAGAAATGCCAAAGGGCGTTTGAAGAATTGAAGAAAGCCATCATGGCCGAGCCAGTGTTGGTGCTACCCGATTGCGGGAAAGAGTATGAAATACAGACCGATGCGTCAGATTTTGCCATCGAATGTGTGCTTATGCAAGAAGGGCATCCCATTGCTTTCGAGAGTAGAAAGCTCAACGACACCGAACGAAGGTACACGGTGCAGGAAAAAGAGATGACGGCCATTGTTCATTGCCTAAGGGTTTGGCGTCACTACTTATTGGGGAGTCGGTTCATGGTAAAGACCGACAACGTGGCCACTAGCTACTTTCAAACACAGAAGAAGTTGACTCCTAAACAAGCTAGGTGGCAGGACTTCTTGGCTGAATTTGACTATGTCTTGGAGTATAAACCGGGAAGGGCCAATCTGGTAGCGGATGCACTTAGTAGAAAAGGGGAACTTGCGTCGATCACACGGCTCACGAACGGGTTGATGGACGTAATCAAGGAAGGGATGGAACATGACCCCATGGCCAAGCAACTAAAGGACCTTGTTGTAGGTGGGAAAACAAGGAGGTTTTGGCTTGATGGAGGACTCCTATACACAAAAGGTCGAAGGGTATATGTGACTAAGTGGGAGAATCTTCGAAGGAATTTGATAAAGGAGTGTCACGATAGTAAGTGGGCCGGGCATCCGGGACAACGGAGGACAAGGGCTTTGTTGGAAGCAACATACTATTGGCCACAAATGCGGGATGATGTAGAACAATTTGTGCGGACATGCCTAGTATGCCAACAAGACAAGATGGAGAATACGTCCCCGGGAGGTTTGTTGGAGCCCTTACCTATCGCCTCACGTCCATGGGAGAGCATTAGCATGGACTATATTCTTGGGTTGCCTATATCCGAGGGTTGCGGGTGCATTATGGTGGTCGTTGATCGTTTCTCTAAGTATGGGACGTTTATACCCGTGCCTAAGGATTGCACTGCGGAGACATCGGCCAAGCTCTTTCTTAAGCATGTGGCTAAGTATTGGGGGCTACCCAAGTCGATCATTAGTGACAGAGACCCACGCACTACACTTCTCAACAAGCTTCCACCCACAAACGGATGGCCAAACAGAGAGGGTGAATGCGTTGCTAGAATTGTACTTACGGCACTTTGTGAGTGCAAATCAGGCAGATTGGGCAAAATTGATGGATGTGGCTCAATTTTCTTATAACCTACAGCGGAGCGAAGCTACAAATAAGAGCCCATTCGAACTAGTCATGGGGCAACAACCAATTACCCCACTTACACTTGATGCGGGATATTCAGGGAGTAGTCCTACAGCCTTCAAGACCGCGAAATCTTGGCATGAGCAAACTGAAACCGCAAAATCCTACTTAAACAAGGCCGCTAGGAAGATGAAGAAGTGGGCGGATGAAAAACGGAGGCCACTAGAATTCAGTGTTGGAGACTTGGTCATGGTGAAGATAGTCACCCAACGTCTAAAGGCAACAAGACCATTGCATCAGGGATTGGTTCGAAGGTATGAAGGACCATTCCCTATTGTGAAGAAGGTGGGCAAGGTGGCATATAAGGTTGAGTTGCCTCCACAACTTAAAGTCCATCCGGTGTTTCATGTGAGCAACTTGAAGCCCTATTATGGAGACAAGGCGGAACCAGAACGAGGGGTATCTAAACGAGCCCCAGCGGCCACATACACTTCTTATGAGAAGGAAGTTGACTACATCATGGCGGAGAGAAAAGTGTCACGTCGAGGAGTCAAGGCATACCCAGAGTTTCTTGTTAAATGGAAGGGATTGCCTGAAGCCGAAGCTTCATGGGAACCTGGAGCAAACATGTGGCAGTTTGAAAATGAAGTAAGGCGGTTTCGAGAGGAAGGATCGACGAGGACATCGACACATTAGGTGGGGGAGAATGTTACGGCCTGCCCAATTTCATAGGCCCAAGTCCTAATATTAGGCCCGAGTCCAATAAGAAGCCTCTATGGAGTATTCTAGTTCTAGAATATTCTAGGGAATTCTTGTAAATATAATATCCTAGGAAGGATCTAGAATATAGTAGCCTTGTAAAGGATGTAGAAGGATCTAGAGAATAAATCCCAACCCTTGGATCTAAGATGATCTAGAATCTTCCAAGGGAGGAGTAGTAGTATAAATAGAGGAGCTCATTTGCACCCAAGACAATCAAGCAAGTGCAAGCATTGTAAGTATTCCCTTAAGCAATATACTAGCATTATCTAATTGCTCTTATATTCTTTACCTAGTTGTCTACTTGCTTAGTTTGTGGTGTTGTCTAGTTGTTGCCTTGTTCTCTTTGTTGGTTTTCTTGGCAGGCTGACTTAGATTGCACGAGGTGGTGCCGAAATCTAAGGCCGCACGGATAGGACGAGGGGAGGTCTTTTAGGTCCGTGACATCAGGCAAGCCAAAAGAATAATTCTATTTGGAGCACAATTAAGCCAAAAGAATGATGACAATAAAAGTAAGTCAAGGATCTTTTGTTTCTATTCAGAAGATTCTAGACCTGTCAAGACTACATGCCAACACACCACTATAGCTGGCTTTTGACCTATTAGTTTGGACCTAACAAGTTGGTAATCAAAAATCTTAAGATGGACCCGGATCTCAGGAAATGGTACCCTAGAGATATTTGACCCAATAAGTTCAGGATCTACTAATTAGGACCTAATCAGGCTATAGAGGAATCATCAGCTCATTATCTTATTCAATTGCTATTAGATCACTTACACACATATTTTATTCTCAATTATGCAATTATGCATAGTTCCAAGTGGATTCTTGAGAATCTATTCTTGTAGTTATTACAATTGATTTTCAGATGTCTTAAGTTGGACCCAAATCTGTAGAGTTGGTACCCTAGAGACATCAGTTCTGACATGTTTTGCTACATAGAGACAGATCAAATGAGTTGTATGAAAGCAGGAGAACACAAGGAATCAAATTCATCTCCAACAACTCTGTGGAACACTCAAGGACTAAGCAACTTGCATAAGGTATCAATTATTTCAAGAGCATGTCTTTATTTAAGATTAACTTGCTGACATGTTTGCTAAATCACTTGATGAAATTAATTTTTCAAGATTGGTTTGTAAACTTGGGATTTTATTAATGCTATATGATTTGTAAATCCCATCTGTTAAGTAATTCTTAAGTAAGCTCACAAGTATTCAATTGCCTGTATCGAAAGGACTTGTGAACTTATTTACATCCAGACCTCATGCTGAGAATTATCCGTTGAATGATTGCCATGTGTATAATTGCAATATATTTTAGTGGTGATTATTTCAGGATAATAAAATACTTAAATGCTAAAATCTAACTCATAGAGATTTAGTATTTATTTAT
Source organism: Saposhnikovia divaricata (assembly GCA_036435485.1). Classification (NCBI taxonomy): domain Eukaryota; kingdom Viridiplantae; phylum Streptophyta; class Magnoliopsida; order Apiales; family Apiaceae; genus Saposhnikovia; species Saposhnikovia divaricata. The sequence continues at coordinate 244,684,352 of CM071594.1, read as the reverse complement.
TTAATTATTTACTTTGATTAATATGAGTTATAGAATCTAAAGCAATTCAATTTAGTATTTGCTCTGTACCTCATATTTATTAAAATAAATAAACAACATAACTAATTTGGACATAATCTGTATTGGTCTTCAATCAGTTATGAGATATTAATTCTAGTGAACTTTAATATCCCATTTTCAGAAATTCACTATAATTAATATCATGGCTCTAACAATTGGTTGTATTGAAGTTCTGACTTATATCAGTTAATGATATTTAATTAGAATTCTATTTAATAACTAATTGTGAGATATATTGGTATGTGTGAAATTACTTAGAACTCCTCTAAGTAATCATTGTTATATCTTTTACAATTCACTCATATTACTATGCTTAGTATGAAAATTCTCTAAGTAGAACTATGGATATTGAAATATCTAAAGTGACCATTGTTCAGTTACTTGGAATAATTTTTATGCTTATTTGCAAGCTTCTAATCACTTTGATAATAAATGTTATATACTATGGATCAAGGTGTATATGACTTAGAATATCATTTCTAAGATTGCAGACAAGACAGCTTTGGTAATCGAGTCTTATTTATAGAACCAAGGTTGTCTACCAGTAAACAGTTGTTAGGAGTTAACAATTGTTATTATCGAGGAGTTGCCTTGAAGTCATAAGTTTGAAATGTTATATCTTAAGAGCTTGTGTATTTCTTGTCAACTAGTTCCTCGTACTTATGAATATTAGTGAATGATGTTCTTAAGTAGTTAGATACTAATATTCATTCTGTCAATTGGTACTCAATGTAACAATTCAATCTTCACTAAATTGAATTTATCTTACAATAGATTGAATTTATCAAACAATTGGTATCATTGAATATTTAGTATTTAGCAGTGATTATTTATATCCTAGTAAATTATGACGTGAAGCAATTCAATGGTTTATTTGCTCATAATTTAATTTTGGTAAAGTAATCATAAACACAATTATTTGCATTTTAAAGTATTTGATAAATACTAGCAGTTGGTATCAAATAGTAAAATATTTTTTACTGACAATTGCTAGTTGTTCTGGTACTTTATTGCAAACTAATTGTGATGTATATATTTTCTCTGATGATATTACTTAGGATTTATTCTAAGTAAATGTGTCTTATCTATAAATCATTAGTGTTAGTATAAATTAAGGTGTTCAACTTTCTAAGTAAGTGAGACTTAAAGTTACATTCGGTCTCCTATCATATTTTGAAGTGGTGAAGATTTTTCAAAATTAAATTCTCTAATTCTGGTTATACACCACTTTATACACATGATAGTTCTTAGAATATTTTACATCCATCAGTCAATTACTTAGTTTATGTTGTGCTAAGTAATGAAGTGCCAAAGGAGAGACATTGGTTATCTGTACTTATGTACTTGGTAATCTTTGTTACCTAAACGACATCAAGTGCTTGTATGAGTCTTTTCACTAACTTTTGTGTTAAAGTTCTCTATACATAATAAGCACTTAAAGAAAATCTTTATTTCTAAATTACTGCGAAGTCAAGAGTTTGTGTCTTTTAAAAATAAAACGACCTAGTTTTCATTAAAAGACATTATAATACATTGTTTTATGCATAAATACAGACTCTTGCACATTAACAGTTTTTAAAAGAAAACTCAAATCATTCAACATTTGTGATTGTTTATAATTATAAAACTTTTTGAAATCATAAATGTACATCAATTCTCTCATTGGATATAATGCATATGTTTTCACACAATGTTATGGTATGATGTAAATGCATTCTATCTCTATATTGCTCTATTGCTATGTGATGCAGGTTCAGCTCCTAGTGGAAGTTTTCTCACATTGTAAGTCATGAGGTTGTAAACCCAACAACTTCTATCCCAGACTATAAATCCAAATCTAAACACATCCTAACTTACCCCTGAAGTGGAAGTAATTTATTTGACTAGAGGTCATTAAGGGAGTAACTCCACTTGATGCAGCAAATAAGGATGTGAGGGATAGTAAACCTACAGCTCTACCTCTCAAGGAGAATAGATGTATATAACTTGAGGTATCTGTAAGCTCGCCTGCATTCTCCCAAAAGGATGCAGAGCTGAAAATGGCACTAAAACAGTCTCTGGATTCATTATCTTAAAATGATGAGTTTATTGAAATTCGCCTGTCGGCCAGGGCATCTGTTTGTAAGTCACTACCTCATACACAATACTAAAATACTTCCTATGCACAAAGTGAGATTGCACACACTAAGGATGAATTGACGGAAACAACTAATACTTCGACCATTTTACGGTTAGGATTATAAGTGGAAGGTTCCTCAAAGAACCAAGAGTCTTCACAGACCTCGAGAGATTGTATTGATCTCAATGCAAAATTCAACAAGATCATTATCTAACTACCCAGAGGGAACATCTCTGGATCCTGCGGGTATCGGATCCGACATAGGTGCGGATCGGCAACTTGTTAACTATGATTCAGATTTACCTGATGAGTTTAACAAGGTGATGTCTTCATAGACATTAGATGGAAACATGATTTTAATTCTAAGTTTTGATTTCATTGTTTACCTTCTCAGAATTCAAATCTAAAACCCACAAAAAGGGAAAATTTTTATCAACTTGTAGATTATGACTCAGATTCATCTGACGAGTCTAACGAGGATCGGGGATTTGCGAAACCCCATTGCACCACCAGTGACCTCTCTAGAAGGGGCTATGGTAAATTTTCCTTGCAGGTACACATGGATGTTGGAGCTATGAGAGATAAGAGTGATACACTAGTGAGCATGAGTTTAAACACTTGAGAGTTGAGAGATGAGAGCACTCATTTTAATTGATATGAGTGGAGAGATGAGCTAAACACTTGTGAGGTACACGAAACAGAATCACACACTCACGGTGAGGAAGAAAGATAAACATCAAATCTCATTCCTATTCCCAAACAAAGTTTACTTATAAGATTTGGGAGATACAAGGAAATTGTCGGAAGATTTGGTTGTCAGTATGATCAATAGTGAGGCCATTCTATAATATCTAAAGGGCAAAGTTGATCAGTCTACATACTTCTATTCTGGAAGTCTTCATAAAAATCCTTCAACACAAGCAAAGCTTCTTTACTTTATTCCAGCAGTCAAAATTAGATGTATGAAGAATCTGTTGTACTAAAGGTAAGAGGTGAGTTATAATTGAAAATATGGTATATCATCTAATTTAATTGGATGTTTGCTATAATTGAATGCTTGAAGGATTACTCAACTAAGGGGGAGAGATATTTTGAAGAAGATATACTCAAAGATTGCCTTATTAAGAGATACTCAACTAAGGTGGAGAGTATAAGTTTACCTTAGTGAGGGGAGATTTTATATCTAAGGGGGAGAGATATGAAAAAGGATATACCTTAGAATGGGGGAGTATTCACCTTGTCAGGGGGAGATAGATTTATTCGCCTTGTCAGGGGAGATAAGGAGTATTCACTGTTATAAGGAGGTAACATATCACCTTAGGTAGGGAGACATAAGGAGGGAGAGAAGTATGAAACGACAAAGAAGAATTCTTCAGTATGTGGTTGACAAGTCATATTTTTATCACTGAAGGAATTCTAGTATCTGCTGATAATGTTCAATTTAAGATATAAAGGGTTATCAGGTGCAAGAACCCAGAATTTGGGTGGAAATAAAACTTTTATGTATTTAATGATGTAAGAACGAATAGTGGTTATGGCTACAATGTAATAATTGATATTTGGGAAAGAATGAATGGAATTCGACTTTATTATGTTTATGTCTTGAAGAATGCTAAAGGGTGACAACATAGGTAAGAATAATCTATCTTCTAAGGGAATAAGATATGGCAACTTCAAGCAAGAGAATACTCTCATGTCATCCAGATCGATAACGATTAATCCAGTAGTTCCGTAAAAAGGTTAAGGAACGATCGAAAGAGAATACGGACAATTATACAACCCTAAGAGAACAAGTAAAGAATACAGAATGAATAGTGTTTTGGTGGGAGTATATAATAATATGAGACGACACTATATAGAAGCATTCGGAACGGATTTCCGAGTTCGTATTAGTGATCCAGGGGGAAAATAAGTGTATGTAAAAGCTGTCGGATTCTGAAAAACCGCACTTTTATTTTCTCCGAGAGTTCCCTGGACACTGATAGCCTTAAGTATTTAACGAATGGATTTAAGGAATATAAATTGGAAAGTTAGAATGAAAGATGGAGAATGAAAGTATTAATATTAAAAAGGATTCCCGATAAACCCTAATTAGAAATCCGTGAAATATTCCTACGAACGATCAATCGAAACGGGCAATAACCGGACACAGAAACAAGCAGATGAAGCAAGAGTCTTGTGCAAGCTACTAGTATAAAATATCTAGTAACTAAACTAGAATCAAGGAACTAGCACCTTAGAGGAAGAACTAAGTACTTAGCAAAGTAACTACCTAGTTAAGCTCTAAACCACCATAAAACCAACACTTGTCTTGCCATTTCATCATCCAACACCTCATCACTTTAATAAAGTGACTTTATACAAGATATTATGATGTAAGTGGATGAGATTAAATCACAAAAATCAAAAGAAACCAAGCAACTCTCTCCCCCCCCCCATGAACATTCCATTCGGCCAACCCCTTAATTCGAAATCCAAACTCAACCTTCCCACCATTGTTTGCTCTTGAAATTTTTAAGGTGAGACTTATATTTCATAAAACTTATCTCCTCAAAATCTTAGCACCAAACTCCTTTGTTTCCATTTTCAAAAAAATCAAACAAGAGGAGGGTGAATAGTGTTCATCATGTACTAACTTTGTTTTCTTGATTTTTCATGGTTGATATAGCAAGCTTAATCACTCCTAAGGACCATACAAGGCTTAGTAAGGCTATATCACTATCTAAGGAAGTTATAAAGCTCTTGAAACCCTAACCCTTGTTTGAGATTTAAGTATGTTTATGATAGATATAGCTTAGTTATGGTTATGTTAAGATTATAAGCATGATTATGTATGGATCTTGGATAAATGATGAAAATAGTTAGATGAATGGAAAGGCATTGCTTGGCCTCAGTTCATGTATATAAATCATGTATATGTTGTTTGGGTTGGATACCATGTTTATGGGAAGATTCGAAATTGGTAGATATTCGATTTACAGCAGTTATAATGTCCGATTTTACAATACCATGTTTTGTATGCCATTTTCCATGTCAAAACCCTACTGTCCAGAGACCTTATCTGCCATGATAGGATAGGTAATGTTCTAAGCTTCGTTTTGATATAAAGATCACGTGAAACAGACTTACGGTTTAGGATTTATGACCAAATTACTAAAAGTAGTTCGAATCCGTAAACGAAAGTTCGTAACTGAAATTGAACCCTCGTAAACTATGTAACGTCATGGCGAATCTTGGTAAATAAATACTAGAGGTAAAAAGTAAGGTGTGAAAGAAAACCGTATGTCAAAAGGATCATTTTTCGATTTATTAAAAATGTTCGAGTCGAGGTTAAACGCGAACGAACCCCTAAAAGACGACTCTTTTATAACTTCGGTAAAACACTTAGAAAACGGGCGATAAAACTCGGAGTATAGTATTGGTTCGTAACGATCGACCTTAGAACTCATATGACTTAAGTATGTCCCAAGTATAAGTATAGTGACATGTCGTATTAACGAACGAATGTCGGGTCGGATCAGTAATAAAAAGGAATCCACTAAAAGGGGTATAACGAGATAACTCGAGAACGTGTTTCGAATTAAGTATAACTTAACTTTTAATATGTTAAGTGATTAATCCCGAATGCCTTGGCTATTTATAGATCACCATGCTGAACCAGGACCCGCTACCACTACCCCTTACCGTACTCGACTACCAGGCAAGTTTCAATTCCCTTCTTTTAGGCTGTTGTTGTGATTGAATAAATATATATATATGTATGTTTTCTGTTATACATATGCCATAGCATGCATGCCTACCTTCAAGTTATATCATTATGCTTGTTCCCTGATTGTTATTGGCTTATAAATTAGATAGTTATCGTATCAACTATAAGCCGGTTATTGTAAGACCCTCATAGAAGGGCGTATACATCTTATTCATCAAATATAGACCGGGAGTCAATATTTCTTGATATATCGAGATTACCTCGGAGGAAAATATTTAAGTAAATATTTTCCATTATTCGGGCGACGAATATTATTTGAATATTCGTTCGAGATTAATTATTTTAACGATCCTTACTTCAAATAATTATTTGAACGTAACTATTCGACGAATAATATTTATTTTAATATTCATTCAGAGTCGAATTATTTATCGATTATTATTTCGAATATTCTTCTAAAGATGAGACTACTAAATGAATATTATTTGGATATTCATTTAGAATATTATTTTATTAAATAAATATTACTTTTAAATATTCATTTAGGATATTAATTACTTGATGAATATTATTTTAATATTCATCTGAAGCTTGATTTATTTATCGAATATTATCCCGAATATTCCTTTAAAACTTGGATTACTAAATGAATATTACTTGATATTCATTTAGAATATTATTCATTAAATGAATATTACTTTTTGAATATTCATTTAAATTCCTAATTGATTATGAATATTGTCTTAAATATTCCTTTCAGGTCCTATTAATTAATGAATATTATTTTGAATATTCATTTAAATATTTATTTATTCAATAAATATTCTCCTGATATTTCTTCAGGGATTATTTTGGAAAATACTCTGATTAAAGATATTCTTTCATATTCCTAAATATTTTTAACTCAATAAATATTCTCTGAATATTTATTCCATACTTAGAATAATCTCAATAAGGTTCATCTTCTTCGATTATTACGAAAAATATTTCGGAGTCATATTATTATTAATCTTATATTGTAACACCCCCATATCCGGGGTCAGGGATTGGGTCGTTACGGTCTCATAACTTATACCCAATACTTAACTTGAGTCCAAAATCAATAAGTAGCATGCTATGACCCCACAATAATAACCACTCACACACACACAGTTATAGTCCCAGAGATGAAATTGAAATAAGTCTTATATTAAAGGGTTATGAATAAAGGTTATTACAATCCCAAAAAGATAACATCATAAGTTTAAAAGTTTTGCCGTTGATTACATTAATTATACATATAGTGACATAATATGAACAAAGCAAGGGTGAGCGAAAGCCCACCAACAATAATATAACTGAACAGTGATACATATATACAGCCGTTCAAAATATCCTTTGAAATCATATGCCATGCATAAATGAAGTTATTGCCAGTATAATATAAAGGATGAAGTTACCAGATAACTCAAAATATTTGTTTGTAGAAATATCTGCTACATCAAAAGTAAGCGAGATATTCTCATTGTCATTAAAAAGAGGAACTTGCATGAAAAGATTGCAATTCCAGTTATGAACACTTTTCCAGCTCTGCCAACAGTAATCATGTTGCAGGAAATAAATAAGTTTGGATGATGAACCAATGATGGAGTATTCACCGCGCCCGCTGTTCCAATCTTGATGATCAGTCGAGATTGTACAGCTCAAATTAGATTTACTACCGGTAGAAGGAAGAACTGACGGCTTTACTTGTCTACCGCCTTACTAGCTCTTCCCGGCCAACGGTTGGGCCAAAGGGGATGGACCGGCGCTACTCGGCCTCTTACACGACTCCTAGTTCAAATAGAATTCATGATTCTGAACGTAACGTTCGTCCCCCTTTCCCCAAGTATAATACTTGTTGATAAGACTCTACAAAGTAGTCGTATCTAGTTGGAAAGGAAAATTCACCAATCACTTCCAAGCTATTGCTTGGTAACGAATATCAACTTGCTCCAACAATCTTACCCCTCGAAAGATGAGAAGGTAAACAACGACTTAATAAGTCAATAGCACCCGAGTTGCGAGTGAAGAGAATACTTTATGACCGGGAAGTCGACAAGATAATTAACATTTTCCAAGTAAGGTTCCCTTATTATTAGGGAGATAGACTCAAAGAAGAATGATGTCTGAGAACCTTTCTTGATATATGATTAATAATAATATGACTCCGAAATATTTTCTGTAATAATCGAAGAAGATAAACCTTATCGAGGTTATTCTAAGTATAGAATAAATATTCAGAGAATATTTATTGAATTAAAATATTTTACAGAATATTTAGGAATATGAAAGAATATCTTTAATCAGAGTATTTCTCAAATAATCCTTGAAGAAATATCGAGAGAATATTTATTGCATAATTAAATATTCAAATGAATATTCAAAATAATATTCATTAATTAATAAGACCTGAAAGGAATGTTTAAAATATTTAAAATAATATTCGATGATTAAATGGAACCATGGATGAATATTCAAAATAATATTCATAATTAATTAGGAATTTAAATGTTTATTGAAAAAGTAATATTCATTTAATGAATAATATTCTAAATGAATATCAAGTAATATTCATTTAGTAATCCAAGCTTTAAAGGAATATTCGAGATAAGACTCGATAAATAAATCATGCTTCAGATGAACATTAAAATAATATTCATCAGGTAATTACTATCTTAAATGAATATTCAAAAGTAATATTCATTTAATGAATAATATTCTAAATGAATATCCAAATAATATTCATTTAGTAGTCCAACCTTTAGAAGAATATTCGAAATAATAATCGATAAATAATTCGACTCTGAATGAATATTAAAAAATATTATCCGTCGAATGGTTACGTTCAAATAATTATTTGAAGTAGGGATCGTTAAATAAATAATCTCGAACGAATATTCAAATAACATTCGTCGCCCGAATAATGGAAAATATTTATGATAAGTGCATAATTTTGTATATTTTTATTACCTAAATTTTGCTTGGAATCGTATTTTAATAAATTATTTTGTTGCATTTCAGGAAATTTCGAGAAAAAATGAAGAAATGGCAAAATAAAGAAATAAAGTTCAAAAGACCGCAGCTTAGGGCTTAAGAATTTATTTTTATTAATAAATATTTTATTTGATTAGAAAAATTATATTTATAAATATCTAATAATATTACATATTTATTTTTATAATTTTCGGATTAAATCAATTATTTATTATTTAAAGATTATAAGTCGTGCGGGATAAAAAGCATTTCTACGGAGCCCATCTATACACAATAAAAGTGGCCAGCCGATGTTGATTTTTCCATGTGAAGGAATCTTGCAAAGTGGGTGTGTTTTGCTTTCATGGTTGTAAAGTTTTGTAATAATTTCATTTAATTATGAAATTGGTGTGCTAATCCTTCCTATAAATAGGAAGTAATAAACATCTTTGAACACACTTAGAATTAGGAGTAGTATTAGAACACCTCCAAAATTTATAGTTGTAATTTTTATTTGCAGTTCTTGTAAGCAATTTTAATTTTCGGTTCATATTTTTCCTGTTTTATTTTGTTTAAATTCGAAGCAATACTACCCTGTTTTCATTATAATACAGATATAAAATTCTGCTCCTCTTTTATTTGCTGCAAAAACCAAACACCCATTTCTTTTTAGTCGAATCATAGATACAACCCAGGCACTTCATTTCTTTCATCTTCTTAGAACTGCTCCCTGTTTTCTTTTCTGATAAAACCGATTCAAACCCATCCCATCACCGCTCATGTCCTCCTCTCACTCTCGATCTAACCACGCCAATCCCCTGCTTTCTTTTTGTTCTTAAATTCCGTTACCGAGTTCTTGTTTTGAATAGAGTTTCACTCTTCTTTTCTGCACTTTTGTTTAACTTTTTTGGGTTGTTTTTGTTCTGAATTCGCTGCATAATTGTTGTTGAGTTGTGTTTGCTTCCGGTTTGAGTTTGTAATTTACTCATGGTCTGCTGTTGGTTAAATTCTACTTTTGAGTTCTAGTTTCGTTACTTTGTTTTGTCGAGCATCTGTCCTGTTTGGTTGATTAGTTTATGCGAGTTGTCTTTTGCTGATTCGTTTTCATCGGTGTTGTTGTCCTGGGCTTCTCGTTTGTGGCTGCTTGTTAATTGTTTGTTTCGTTGAGTCTGCAATCGAGTTGACTGGGTATCCTATTTCCTGTCCGAGTTTGTGATTTACTACTTAGTTGGCAACGTTTATTTCTTTGTCAATTCGTTTGTTCAGCTGTTAACTTAACCGAGATCCGTCCCCGAGTTGCATTTGTTTTACTGAGTCGAGTGGGAAGTTTGTTGTTGAAATTCCACTAAGTCTTGTGAGTCGTGGTTGTAGTTTCTGAGATTGTGTTTTGAGTATATTGTTTTGTTATTCTGTTTTGAATTTCTGCATTTTGTTTTTTTTTTTGTTTCTTAGTCAATTCGTGTTTCTGGTTTTTGTTCTTGAGAGTTTAAGTCGAGATTTACAGTTGCCGAATTGCTTGTTTCTCTGTTTGTTTCTGCGTTGTTCGTGATTTCCTGCGTAATTGAGTCGATTGGGGTTATTGAAGTGATGTCAAGTTCTTGCTGCATTTATGCTGTTTTGTGGTTTTGTTTCATTTGTCTGATTTGTCTGAGTTGCTGCGACTTGCCTTGTTAATGTTTACTAAGTCTTGTGGCTTGTACTAATGCGATGTTTGTACATTTTCTGTTAGAATAAATTTTTTGTTTTAATTCAAAATTTAGATTTTCTTTTAGCATAATTTAGTTTTTGGTTCCTTTTGTTTTTAATTAAATAAAAAAAATTATAGAATAATTTTCTTTTAATTGTTAAATAGTAAAATTTCATCAGAATAGAATTTAGTTTTATTTCGAATTAACGAATTTTAGAATAATCTTCAGTTTTAGAATAAATTAAATATTTTAGAATTAGGAATTAAATAATGTAAAATCCAAATCTTCCAAAATCCAATTCTTAGAATAAATTAATTTTTGATCTCTTCATTAGTTTAAAATTAGAATAGATTTAATTTTCTTCTAAATAGTTTTAGAAATTAAATAGTAAAATGAAAAATCCAAAACATAAAATCGTTCTAATTCGCCTAAATTAGAAATTAAGGATTGCGAATAAAATTATTCCCTGTGGATCGAATCTAAAAATACTAAAACGATGATCGTGCGCTTGCGATATTAAATTGTACACATTTCTGTCACATCAAGTTTTTGGCGCCGCTGCCGGGGAACTAATTATTTTTCGTACCTTGATATTTAATTTTTCGGATTAGTTTTATTTCTTGCCTTATTTTTATTTCGTTTTTTTTAGGAAAGTTTGAAATTTCGGGAATCTTCTCGCGGAGTGTGGAAAAATTGAAATTTCTGGAAGCGTGCTTCGGTAACCCGTATTTTTCTCTTTTCATCCTTTTTATTTTTTAAAAATCACAAAAACAAAAAAATCAAAAAAATCAAAAATCACAAAAAATTTGAAAATTGGAAAAATAAAAAAATTAGTTGTAAATACATAATTGTTGCATCATGCATTTAATCACTTATGGCACATTATCTAGATTTTTATTTTCTTGTTTTTAATTTTTCGTACCTTATAAATTATGGTGATTGCTGGAGGACCCAAAGGTACGTTAAATTCTTCTTTTCTTTAGATTAGAACACGTAGTGTAAGCATCCATAATTGTTTATCGTTTTTGTATATTTCTCGTTGTTTGTTACGTCAAATAAACGTAATTAAGACTTATTCACGACCTTCAGTGTCTAAGGTTCGCCTGGCTGTTAAGATTCGGTGTCTAAGTGACGAGTTTGGCCTCTTGGCAATGCCTGCTCTAATCTGGCCGAATCGATCTGAATAATTCTTAATTTACGGAATTTTTAGTGTGTCTTAACGTTATGAGCAATGTCTAGTTATTTTATTTAGGGAACCTAGGTTAGATTTTTCTTTTGATTTTTCACCATTTATTTTGTGTGTTGCATTTTCGCACTTACTTGCTACGTGGTTTTATCATTGATCAATCTTTACCATGTACGTAGCATTTAGGGATCGTTATTACCAAGGTTGGGATTCTGACGAGGAGTTAGCGGATAATACGATGTGGTATGAGTCAACTAGGGAACCTAGTGTATATAACGCGTCGTCTACTTTTAGTGATTTGCACTATAGTGAAAACGATATTGCAATCGACTCTGAATTAGATGCTTTCACTAGACGACTCGAAGCCTTAGAAACCCTTAGTGGTCATTCACACACGTCTTGGCACCCAAATTTCAACTCTCCGAGTCTCGATTTTCAACACGGCCCCTACTCTTATCAAGTCAACGCCGTGTTTCAACCAACCTTTCGAAATGACCATTTTACATCGTTTTCTAATTCCGGTTGGAGAGATTATCCCGATCTCTCATGGAACCAAGGTCATAACTATCAAACTCCGCCTCCACATTTTCAAGAACCGAACTCTTATCCAATTCCGAGTCAAGTTCCTTATTCAAGTTCAATTCAAACAACCGCCCACCCACCCGAATTTCTTGATTCGAGTAGGAAACTTGACACCTTAGAAAAGAGTATCGAGGCTTTATTGATTTCTCAAGCAAACTTCATGCAAACCGTGACCCAAGATAGGCAAATTTTGAACTCTAATGCTCAAGCCTTATCTAAGTTAGAATTTCAAATGAATCAATTAGCCACCATGTGTGAGTGTGAGAAGATAACCACCCCGAATCCACCCGAGGTCAACCCTGAATTTCTTATCACTCAAAGACCTATCGATACTTTCGATGATATAATTTCTCCTAGGTCTAATGTTCAAGTTGACACTCCTTTCGGTGGAGATTCACACGAAGAATATTCTGATGCTGACATCATTCTTTCTCTAGGTCAAACGAAGAATCCCGATGATTCTGAGTTTGTGGCTTCACCTAGACATCCATCATCTTCTTCTAGTGAACTTTTCCTTCCATCTTCCAAACCTCTTCCCGAAAAACCCAAAGAACTTCATACTCAACCAATAGGAGCTGATCAAGTTAAGGAGGTTGTTTCAAGTTCAAATTTGGACGATCATGAGATTGAGTCTCTTCTTAAACAAGATTTTCAATTGCATTACGAGACCAATCGAGAGCTTCACGAATCTTTTAAGGATTTGACCTAGGAAGAGATGTTCGGAGAGATGATGAATATTTGTTCCAAATGGGAAACCCAACATGAGGATAGTTCTTATGATCCTAATTCTGTTGGTAAAACATTTTTCGAAGAGCCACCCCCACCCGTTTCTATTTCTTCATTTTCCACTCGTGCTCCATCTTTCATCGAAACTCATGATATTCATGACCAACATCTTATCGTAATTAATTTGCTTAAACAACAAAAAGAAGCATCTTCGTGGTCTATGGATGAAGTTAGGAATATGAGTTTTATTCTTGCGCCTAATCGGATCGTTCGAGTGGTCTATGCTATTTTTGTGGGTAAGTTTCTGAAATATGTTGGTTGTGTAACAAAAATTGTTTTTCCGAGAGCAGGTATTGGTTAGAAAATATTTGTTTTGTACCTCCCATAGTAGAATGTAGGTATGGGGGAGTTACATTGTGTGCGTGTGTGAGTTGTTTTCTTTCGTAGTTTTTCAGCAGTTTGTCATTCTCCGTCATCCCTTATCAGGTATTTCCTCCTCTCTATTTTATTCTCGTTCATTTTGCATACATTGATGACAATGCATGATTTAGGTATGGGGGAGGGTTTTAGTGTAAATACATAAAATTGAAAAATCCAAAAAAATTGAAAAATTTTAAAAATCCAAAAATAGAGATTTTAGCTTAGTTGTCCTTCCCACTCTTTAAATTCTAGAACTAGTTGGTGTTGACTATTTTTCGAAAATTATATGTATAATGCCTTTAGATAATTTGAACGTAGTCAGGTAAGGTTTTCCTCATGAAACTTGTGTCGAACAAATTTTTGCTTAAAAGACCAAGACGACACATTTGCACAAGACTTTTGATGGAAAAATTGTATAGGAATGTTATTCGATACCTGAGAGAGAACCCACATGTTAGAACAATGTCGAATCAAACCTTTGCGAAATTTGGTTCGTACAGTGCCAAAAAAAAAAAGAAAAAAAAGAGTCAATAAATATAGTGTAATTATGTAATAATAAATTCTTAGTAGGGAAATCGGCTAGGTTGGGCTCATTGATAACCCGAGTAAGTAAGTCTGAGGGGACTTTGTGCCTAGCAACCTAAGGTCCTTAGTGATCTGGGATTGTTGACGTAAAACTCGCTAAATGGGTATTGATGCAAAAGTCTTTTGGGACCTCAACCATTGCACAGTCGGTCTAACTACTAAGAACGTGAAGTTTGGCTAGAACCTTGTTTTGATAGAGATTGGGTCAGTTCAATATTGGTTGAAAAAGAGAAAATGTTCGTATGCAGTTAATCCATCAAAGGCCTTAAATTCACTACACACCTTGGGATTTTTTGTAAATTTTTAGTCTAATCATGTGGATTGTGAGAACCTATAACTTGGCTATTATTAGAATGATCTTTAAGGCATATATTTTCCTACAAAATTGTTTTGTTGACACCAATGAAAGCTAGAGTAAAAGAGGAAAGTTGGATTCTTGCTGACTTATCTCCTGTAAACCCTTAGGAGACAACACTCCTCCTGTAGAGATCGTCTATAGGTTTAACGGGTTGGTAAACCTAAAATTACCCGTCACACCTACGAAAAGGAGTATAGGACTTTTTATCTAGATTTTCTTTTTGTTTTACTCGAGGACGAGCAAAAGATAGGTATGGGGGCATTTGATAAGTGCATAATTTTGTATTTTTTTATTACCTAAATTTTGCTTGGAATCGTATTTTAATAAATTATTTTGTTGCATTTCAGGAAATTTCGAGAAAAAATGAAGAAATGGCAAAATAAAGAAATAAAGTTCAAAAGACCGCAGCTTAGGGCTTAAGAATTTATTTTTATTAATAAATATTTTATTTGATTAGAAAAATTATATTTATAAATATCTAATAATATTAGATATTTATTTTTATAATTTTCGGATTAAATCAATTATTTATTATTTAAAGATTATAAGTCGTGCGGGATAAAAAGCATTTCTACGGAGCCCATCTATACACAATAAAAGTGGCCAGCCGATGTTGATTTTTCCATGTGAAGGAATCTTGCAAAGTGGGTGTGTTTTGCTTTCATGGTTGTAAAGTTTTGTAATAATTTCATTTAATTATGAAATTGGTGTGCTAATCCTTCCTATAAATAGGAAGTAATAAACATCTTTGAACACACTTAGAATTAGGAGTAGTATTAGAACACCTCCAAAATTTATAGTTGTAATTTTTATTTGCAGTTCTTGTAAGCAATTTTAATTTTCGGTTCATATTTTTCCTGTTTTATTTTGTTTAAATTCGAAGCAATACTACCCTGTTTTCATTATAATACAGATATAAAATTCTGCTCCTCTTTTATTTGCTGCAAAAACCAAACACCCATTTCTTTTTAGTCGAATCATAGATACAACCCAGGCACTTCATTTCTTTCATCTTCTTAGAACTGCTCCCTGTTTTCTTTTCTGATAAAACCGATTCAAACCCATCCCATCACCGCTCATGTCCTCCTCTCACTCTCGATCTAACCACGCCAATCCCCTGCTTTCTTTTTGTTCTTAAATTCCGTTACCGAGTTCTTGTTTTGAATAGAGTTTCACTCTTCTTTTCTGCACTTTTGTTTAACTTTTTTGGGTTGTTTTTGTTCTGAATTCGCTGCATAATTGTTGTTGAGTTGTGTTTGCTTCCTGTTTGAGTTTGTAATTTACTCATGGTCTGCTGTTGGTTAAATTCTACTTTTGAGTTCTAGTTTCGTTACTTTGTTTTGTCGAGCATCTGTCCTGTTTGGTTGATTAGTTTATGCGAGTTGTCTTTTGCTGATTCGTTTTCATCGGTGTTGTTGTCCTGGGCTTCTCGTTTGTGGCTGCTTGTTAATTGTTTGTTTCGTTGAGTCTGCAATCGAGTTGACTGGGTATCCTATTTCCTGTCCGAGTTTGTGATTTACTACTTAGTTGGCAACGTTTATTTCTTTGTCAATTCGTTTGTTCAGCTGTTAACTTAACCGAGATCCGTCCCCGAGTTGCATTTGTTTTACTGAGTCGAGTGGGAAGTTTGTTGTTGAAATTCCACTAAGTCTTGTGAGTCGTGGTTGTAGTTTCTGAGATTGTGTTTTGAGTATATTGTTTTGTTATTCTGTTTTGAATTTCTGCATTTTGTTTTTTTTTTTGTTTCTTAGTCAATTCGTGTTTCTGGTTTTTGTTCTTGAGAGTTTAAGTCGAGATTTACAGTTGCCGAATTGCTTGTTTCTCTGTTTGTTTCTGCGTTGTTCGTGATTTCCTGCGTAATTGAGTCGATTGGGGTTATTGAAGTGATGTCAAGTTCTTGCTGCGTTTATGCTGTTTTGTGGTTTTGTTTCATTTGTCTGATTTGTCTGAGTTGCTGCGACTTGCCTTGTTAATGTTTACTAAGTCTTGTGGCTTGTACTAATGCGATGTTTGTACATTTTCTGTTAGAATAAAATTTTTGTTTTAATTCAAAATTTAGATTTTCTTTTAGCATAATTTAGTTTTTGGTTCCTTTTGTTTTTAATTAAATAAAAAAAAATTATAGAATAATTTTCTTTTAATTGTTAAATAGTAAAATTTCATCAGAATAGAATTTAGTTTTATTTCAAATTAACGAATTTTAGAATAATCTTCAGTTTTAGAATAAATTAAATATTTTAGAATTAGGAATTAAATAATGTAAAATCCAAATCTTCCAAAATCCAATTCTTAGAATAAATTAATTTTTGATCTCTTCATTAGTTTAAAATTAGAATAGATTTAATTTTCTTCTAAATAGTTTTAGAAATTAAATAGTAAAATGAAAAATCCAAAACATAAAATCGTTCTAATTCGCCTAAATTAGAAATTAAGGATTGCGAATAAAATTATTCCCTGTGGATCGAATCTAAAAATACTAAAACGATGATCGTGCGCTTGCGATATTAAATTGTACACATTTCTGTCACATCTATTTACTTAGATATTTTCTTTCGAGGTAATCTCGATATGTCAAGAAATATTGACTCCCGGTCTATATTTGATGAATAAGATGGATACGCCCTTCTATGAGGGTCTTACAATAACCGGCTTATAATTGATACATTAGCTATCTAATTTATAAGCCAATAAACAATCAGGGAACAAGCATAACGATATAACTTGAAAGTAGGCATGCATGCTATGGCATATGTATAACAGAAAACATATATATATATATATATATATATATATATATATATATATATATATATATATATATATATTCAATCACAACAACAGCCTAAAAGAAGGGAATTGAAACTTGCCTGGTAGTCGAGTACGATAAGGGGTAGTGGTAGCGGGTCCCGGGTCAGCTTGGTGATCTATAAATAGCCAAGGCATTCGGGATTAATCACTTAACATCTTAAAAGTTAAGTTATACTTAAATCGAAACACGTTCTCGAGTTATCTCGTTATACCCCTTTTAGTGGATTCCTTTTTATCATTGATCCGACCCGACATTCGTTCGTTAATACGACATGTCACTGTACTTATACTTGGGACATACTTAAGTCATACAAGTTCTAAGGTTGATCATTACGAACCAATATTATACTCCGAGTTTTATCGTTCGTTTTCTAAGTGTTTTACCAAAGTTATAACCAAGCGGGTTTTTAGGGGTTCGTTCGCGTTTAACTTCGATTCCAACATTTTTATAAAATTGAAAAACGATCCGTTTCACATGAGGTTTTCTCTCACACCTTCCTTTTTACCTCTAGTATTTAATTACCAAGATTCGCCACTGAGTAACATGATTTACGAGGGTTCAATTGAAGTTACGAACTTTTACTTACGGTTCCGAACCAATTTTAGTAATTTGACCATAACTCCTAAACCGTAAGTCGGAATGTTTCGATTCTTTCGCCAAAACGATCTATGGCTCGAGATCTACAAGGACCATTCATGATATTATCAAGGTCAGGAACCTACATTAACTGCCATGCTTGGTTTCTAAGTGCTAACAAAAATTCGGCATTACGACGGCTATAAATCGGACGTTCTATAAATCGTAATAACACAACCAAGCCACACTGGGCACCAATACAATTCATACACATATTTCTCATCCCAAATCTGTCCAAGAACATCTACTTTACCATCATAATCATCATGCTTCTTAAATCACATAACTAACTACATAATCATGCTTATACTCACCACCATAATCACACAAAGCTAAACCCATCAAAAACATATATAAATCTCAAATCAAATGCTAGGGTTTCAAGAGGTCTACCTTCCTTGGAGTATGTTCTAGCCTCACTAAGCTTTGTATGATCCTTGAGTGCCCTTAAGCTAGTTAAATCAACCATAAAAATCAAAGAAAACCAAGATTAGTTCTTGAAGAACACTATTCACCCTCCTTGTAAATGATTTATTTGAAAATGGAAACAAAGGATTTTGGACTTGAAATTTCTAGGAGATTAGTTTCTTGAAATATAGAACTCACCTTAAAAATTACAAGATCAAACAAGGAGTGGAAGGTGGATTTTTGTTTTTGAATTTCATGAAAGCCGAATGGTAAAAAAAATGGGAGAATGGAGTTGTTTGGCTTACTTCACTTTGCTCTCATCTATTTTGTGTGAATTATTGCTTGGTTTAGAAAATATCTTGTATAAAGTGGCTTTAATAAAGTGACTATGTCATTGCATGCATCACTTGAGCCATGTGTTAAGATCTTGTGTTGTTGATGAGGTATTAAGGCTTACTAAGTAGTTTGATCTCTAATGTTACTAGTTAGCATTGTAACTATCTTGGTCACTTGGTCTTATCCTCTTGCACATGCATGCATCTTGCTCCCCTGCTTGATTCCTCGTCCGATTATTGCTTAATTCATTAATCGTTCGAACGAATAACTCAATCGTTTCTAGTCAGGGTTTTACCGAAAACCGTAATAATATATACGCCATCATTTTCCATCTTTCTTACTAACTTTCAAATTTATATTCCTTAAATCCCTTCGTTAATTTCTTAAGTCTTTCAGTGTCCAGGGAACTCTCGGAGAAAATAAAAGTGCGGTTTTTCAGAATCCGATAGCTTTTACATACACTTATTTTCCTCCTGGATCACTAATACGAACTCAGAATTTCGTTCCGGATACTTATATATCGGGTCGTCTAATAAAATTCCTAAATCCGCCAAAATCACTATTCATCCATTTTTCTTTACTCATCCTCTTAGGGTTGTACAATTGTCCCTGATCTCTTTCGATCGTTCCTTAACCTTTGTACGGAACCACTGGACCAATAACAGATATCGATTTGGATGATATAATAATAATCTTCTCCTTTAGAATTATCAAATCTCAATTCCCTAGGAGATAGATAATTCTTATCTAAAGTGTCAACCAATAGTATTCTTCATGGCATATAAACATTTGCATCCAAATCTATTCCTTTCATTCATTATCTCAATCGTTATATCGTAGTCGTAATCACTATTCACTATTACCTCAGTACAAAATAAAAAGTTTTAATTATATCCAAAATTTGGGGTTCTTACAGTCTCCCCTCCTTAAAAGGATTCCGTCCCGGAATCAGGTGGGAAGCAAAGAGTCGTTTGTCTGTCGTTTCACCTTTCAGCGTCCGGATCAACTCTTAGTCGTTTGGCCCTTTCTCAGCACATCTACTGGTGCTACAATACGTACTTTATCCTTTTTCCCTCAACGTTGCTACTTTTCGTACAACACACTATCCGGGTTATATTCTTACTCAATCTTATCCTTATTGATACCTGCAGTAACATTGGTATCACTATCACCCTGCGAATTCGGAGGTAACCTCGCTCATACTGTGCATTTCCTGATCGCTTTAATCTTCGTAATCTCGATCAATATAGAGAAGTGGAAAGATTTATTGAGAGATCACTATGATCAATTGAACATATGTTATATTGCATAGTTAGTACAGAAGGGGGGCCAGCCTTTACTACTTGACAAGCAATTAAACAAGTTATGGTATTCCACTTAGACTTCTATCACATAGACAGATAGTCACGTAGCAGTACATCCCCTCCTTAAAGGGTTGTTCTTCTCAATTCATAAAGAAGATGAATAAGAGAGAAGAAAAGAAAAGAATTCTAAAGGATTATAGAAAGTTTTCACGATTGTAAAAGATCATACTCAGAATTTACCTCTGAACTATAGAGGTTCATCAAAGAAGAAAATAATCATGATTATATCCAATACTATTTGATCGCAATCTTATGTGTCAACATATCTTGCTGATTTGTCCACTATACTATGGACCTATACTCTGGCTCAACCTTAGCAAACTTACTTTTGGAAAATCCTTGAACCTCTCAGGTTAAATCTTACTTTCTCGCTTGACACCATTGTTACTGACATTTCTTGTCACGCTACTAGATTTTTCATATTTATAATACTAACGCTATCAGGTTGTCATCCCGAGAACTCATTAGAAAGCCCATTTATTAATCCATTCATAACATTCCTTGCTTCACATTCTATAATTATCTTCCCCATCGTTTCTTTATCAATCACATCCTTCTTATCATCTGATTCTTATTTACTTCTGTTATTTACTTTCACCTTCATCTCTTTATTGAGATATCTTTTGCACTTGGTACCTCCTTATTGGTATTCCGTTACATTTACTCTATAATCATCACATTATTCCAATTTAAATTCTCCGAAATGAATCTGGCCGATCCCTTTAACTTAGATTCAATATAATCTACTTCTGTCAACTTGTTTCTCATCAATTATTCTTTTCTACCCGTGGGTTTCCACAGGTTGTCTTTCGTAAGTCAGACCAGGTCATACATCTACCTGCTCCCACTCTTATCATCTGTTGAGCATCTGCGTTTTACTGGTGTAGCTTTGCCACATGAAACACGTTACTACCATGCTATAAGCTTTAGGGGTAAAACTGGCTCGAATGCCACCTTCTGAACACTTTTAAACTCTTAGGTGGCCTAATAAGTCTCGGGCTCAACTGCCCTTCTCTCTAAGTCTCATTAATTTTTTTTTTCCACGGGAATACATTTAGCATCATGAATCATTAACCTCATATTCTCTATCTTGTTTGCGCAGAAGTACACTAACACAAACTTGCTTGTCATTCATCAACATGCCATTTAGCTTATCAATAGCAGCACTTTCTTTATCTTTACGTTGTCATCTACTTTCTAAGAAGAATCACCATCGCTTGTTATTTACGTAGTGCGTTAATAGCTAACCATACGGCTTTTAATCCTTTAGAGAGACAAAGTAATCACTATTCCTTATCCATAAGGAACACTTCCTGAACTTGATGTAGATATTACATGAAGTAGATAAAATTGCAGAAGAGTTTCAAGCATCGCAGCTAAGTCAGGTTGATGAAACTATCACTCATGCATCTTCCATAAAAGACTGGAAACTTAATGGTTTACTTCGTCAATTTTTGTATCATGGTCCTTGTTTGCCTCAAAACGGGACCTTCTAAGGTATGTAATATGCTTAAGACCCATCAGGAATCGAATCTTTACTTAAACTACTATTACCGTCGATTCTTGCACAATCATCAGAAGGAATGTAAATTCCTCCATTCCGATATGACCTTCAAGGTCCTTCCAAATATCATTCTGTTTCTTCGGTATGAACATTTGTAATTATTCCTTTATACTTAGACTGTCGGCCACCTCATTGGCCTTTCCTAATAATAATAATTTCTGGTAACCCTTGTTCTCTGGATACATTTCAATTCAAATTTTTTTTTCCTCATTCCCATCACTGTTGGGTGAAAGCATCCTCCCTTAAGCTCTGCTGAAGGAGAAAAATATATCTATCAATCTTTTTCCATAAGTCATTGCTTCCACCTTCCCATGGGAACTTTATCAAAGTTACCCTCAATCATACCTAGGATATTTGTTTTCTTAGTTCGTTCTTGTTCTAGGATAATCTCAACCTTCTTTGGTTCCATCCATACCTCATCATGGTTTCATACATGCCTCATCTGGCATTATTGTTATTGTGTCTTACATTCTCTACCAAGCTTCTATTTTGAAATTCAGAATATTACCTCTTTCCTTGTAAGGTTCCTTAGGTCGTCCTCATCATTCCTCCTGCATTTTCTAGGTACAGGGTATAACAAGACGTCATTGATCAATACTCTAATAATTCTATCTATGTCATTTTCAGAACTCTTTTTGATAATCCTTACAGGTCATTGTTGCCTTAGCAAATCCAACTCATATCATCTGAATTCACAATGTCTTTATTAGGCTTAATGTCATCCCTTGTGCATTCCCCAGGGTTTGTTTTAATTTGTGGATATCCTATCCTTAATTCAACTGCCAAGGAATTCTTGCATCCTATAATTGGCAATCAAATCATGTATCTTTAATAATGGTCTCTTCTCAATCATTCTCATTTGATAAACGATCGGTAGCTTAATGCTAATTTCTTCTTTCAGATAGTTGTCAGCCTTTTTGACCTTCCAAAAGACAACGTATGTCTATCTGCTTTCTTAAAGAACTTGGTAATGGTAGCAAGGATGTTTTGGAAGACATTGGTCGAGTTCAACGTGAATCTCTTAGTACTTATCGTTCTTCTCAAAGGTAATTACCTTAGACAAAATTTCTATAGCATACTGATCCATCTCTGACCATTTCTATACTCTCTTCATAAACCTTCGTTGTTTACTTTCCTTAGTCATAATATATTCATGGTATTCATGATACCCTAACATCATACATCTCAAGTCATTATACTTCCATTTTTACTCGTAATCTTGGACAATCATATACACATGAATCACTTTAGTACGGGTGACCCCATTCCAAAAGTCTAGTAAATTCCCAATCCAAACATGGGTTGCAAGGGTTCAGTAGAAGATTCCTACGATCTCATTAATGTTTCCTTTATATCAGAAGCCCTTGCAGTCGGTGCTTTCTTAGAAGCAACCCTGTTTTGTCCTTTCATTGTTGGTCTAGTCACTCGATAATCCTTTGTGACTTGGCCTCAACTGGCCACACAAAAAAATATATATTATAATTTTAGGGATTGGCTAATAGCATTACTTTTCTAGCAATTGCCGGCATAGTACCTTCTTTGATACCTTTCCACCTTTCCAAAACTTTACTTTATATAAGTCTTAATCGACTATTCGGCACCGTCTCCGGTCACCTTTCCTCTACTTTTATCTTTTCAACTATTCTTATCAATCCCACGTGCCTTGCAAGCTTACCATTCCTGGCATAACAGCCTTTTCACTTAAATCAATCCCGGAGTTTCTCAGTCCGGCTGGTTTCTTACTTACATTTCCTGTTTTTGTCCAATCTCACTTCATCATTGTATTTCTACAATCAATCGCGATAACCGGGGTCTGTCCACCAACCCATGTAGCGGCTACTTTACCCAATTCACGGGGTTCACCCCATTTTCTACTCTCTTCCATGAGGTTCTCTGATAATCAGAAAGACAAGGTTTGCCAAAATTCGTTGAAGTTCTCCCCAGAATTAGGGAAATTTTGGTCAATTTATCCATCTACTGGTAACATTAAGAAGACCAGTTTCGAAACCTGAAGAATAGTTTTATGAACCTCCAAGCAGGTAGAACCATAAGTAGTCCTAATTTACGAAATAATCGTCATTAGGTTGGAAGTTTTACCACTGGAGAGGAACCAATTATATACATCCCTTAGAAGGGACTCAACAGTTTCAAACTGAAACCTGTCACAACATTCTGATACCTATACGTCTTGATATTAAATATTACCAAATGTCAATCTACTTAACCACTAGTCTCAGAAAGAACATTACCATCGGAGTTGGTTGTTCCACACAATTGGCACTACCAAGGCCATCCGACCTGGTGGACCGCGCTGTCCGAATGAATCCGCAAGTACTTTGTCGTGCTGCGCAAGCACACATCCTAATCCTTTATGCGAAGCGTCGTTGGAAGCACAAAGTCTCCTTTTTCCATTAAGCAATGCCAACTCTTGGTCATTACCAATTTCATCTTTTAGCTCCAGGAAGATTTTCTCACATTTTTCTCTTTAACTGCTGCTCGTATTACTTGATCCATTATAACTCCGCATCGGAGTAAACTTAAGGTAACTACTATAATCCACTCAAAGAAAGAATTTAATATTCCTCTGAATCACATGCATCTAACATTTCTGGTTCATCATTTCACTTAGTTAAATTAACCCTATACTTAGTCTCTGACAATAGTCTCATTACGAGTTCATCTTGACTCACTGGTCTTATCTTCCGGTAGGTTCTGAGATCATTGTCTTGCTTACTACTTCCTTATATAACTTTATCCAATCATGCTGTCACTTCCCAATGTTTTCACTTTCTAACTGATTCATTCATAAAATGGACATTTTCCTGAATAAAACAACTTCATCAACCTCAATTTGGTTCCATAAATTACAACCTATGACATCTGCCTTCTCATGGCGAATTATTACTGACAATATTCATACTTATTCATTTATCAAATGATATGGCACTTAATGCCTCTTCTCAACTATTCCTAGGGACTCTGCTCCTCGTCTTATATCGATGCCTTTGATAATCATACATCCCTCTAGCTCTTTCTTCGTTAATATGGAAGTCTCTAGGGATTCTCGTCTATTCCCGTATAAGATCTCAAGTGATCCTTTCAATCCGTCTTACTTGATAGTACTACCTCCAGTAGTCCGGCTACGAATCCAACATGAATCTTCAGTTCTCTTGCTAATAACTCAGTTCTTTATGCTCCCTTTTCTGAGCACTATACTTTAGTCATCACAGTCTTTCTGGCTGCAGCCCTCATTCCTCAAGGGTAAGCTCCTTATCCTAACAGGATTTTCCTTATCTGCTGGAACCTCTTCCGGGTCTCCAGTAGGGTACTCCATCGAATTTACCCGCCGATCTTTAGCATATAAAGCATTATCGTGCTGCTGCTCGTATGCCTCAAGGTCTGTCGCCTTACTCGTCCATACGATATCGAGCTAGGTTACTATCATGATACTTAAGAGTTCCCATAAGGGTTTTATATGTCATCACTACATTAAGTAGTCCGACTATGAACTTGGCAAGAGTTCTTATTATCTTAGTGAATTTATTGTTTTAACGTCACCTCATCTCTGGGGTTTATAACGTACGCTCTGATACCACTTCTGTAACACCCCCAGATCCGGGGTCAGGGATTGGGTCGTTACGGTCTCATAACTTATACCCAATACTTAACTTGAGTCCAAAATCAATAAGTAGCATGCTATGACCCCACAATAATAACCACTCACACACACACAGTTATAGTCCCAGAGATGAAATTGAAATAAGTCTTATATTAAAGGGTTATGAATAAAGGTTATTACAATCCCAAAAAGATAACATCATAAGTTTAAAAGTTTTGCCGTTGATTACATTAATTATACATATAGTTAAACAGGAAACAAAAGATGTCTAACTATGCTACCTCAGCAATGGCGGCTAGCATCTCAGCGGGGAGTCCAGTGGGTCGGGTAACCCGCTTGCGCCGAGTGCGCATGACGCGAGCCATCTGTCCTAGCTGTTGTTGTGACATAATATGAACAAAGCAAAGGTGAGCGAAAGCCCACCAACAATAATATAACTGAACAGTGATACATATATACAGCCGTTCAAAATATCCTTTGAAATCATATGCCATGCATAAATGAAGTTATTGCCAGTATAATATAAAGGATGAAGTTACCAGATAACTCAAAATATTTGTTTGTAGAAATATCTGCTACATCAAAAGTAAGCGAGATATTCTCATTGTCATTAAAAAGAGGAACTTGCATGAAAAGATTGTAATTCCAGTTATGAACACTTTTCCAGCTTTGCCAACAGTAATCATGTTGCAGGAAATAAATAAGTTTGGATGATGAACCAATGATGGAGTATTCACCGCGCCCGCTTTTCCAATCTTGATGATCAGTCGAGATTGTACAGCTCAAATTAGATTTACTACCGGTAGAAGGAAGAACTGACGGCTTTACTTGTCTACCGCCTTACTAGCTCTCCCCGACCAACGGTTGGGCCAAAGGGGATGGACCGGCGCTACTCGGCCTCTTACACGACTCCTAGTTCAAATAGAATTCATGATTCTGAACGTAACGTTCGTCCCCCTTTCCCCAAGTATAATACTTGTTGATAAGACTCTACAAAGTAGTCGTATTTAGTTGGAAAGGAAAATTCACCAATCACTTCCAAGCTATTGCTTGGTAACGAATATCAACTTACTCCAACAATCTTACCCCTCGAAAGATGAAAAGGTAAACAACGACTTAATAAGTCAATAGCACCCGAGTTGCGAGTGAAGAGAATACTTTATTACCGGGAAGTCGACAAGATAATTAACATTTTCCAAGTAAGGTTCCCTTATTATTAGGGAGATAGACTCAAAGAAGAATGATGTCTGAGAACCTTTCTTGATATATGATTAATAATAATATGACTCCGAAATATTTTCTGTAATAATCGAAGAAGATAAACCTTATCGAGGTTATTCTAAGTATGGAATAAATATTCAGAGAATATTTATTGAATTAAAATATTTTACAGAATATTTAGGAATATGAAAGAATATCTTTAATCAGAGTATTTCTCAAATAATCCTTGAAGAAATATCGAGAGAATATTTATTGCATAATTAAATATTCAAATGAATATTCAAAATAATATTCATTAATTAATAAGACCTGAAAGGAATGTTTAAAATATTTAAAATAATATTCGATGATTAAATAGAACCATGGATGAATATTCAAAATAATATTCATAATTAATTAGGAATTTAAATGTTTATTGAAAAAGTAATATTCATTTAATGAATAATATTCTAAATGAATATCAAGTAATATTCATTTAGTAATCCAAGCTTTAAAGAAATATTCGAGATAAGACTCGATAAATAAATCAAGCTTCAGATGAACATTAAAATAATATTCATCAGGTAATTACTATCTTAAATGAATATTCAAAAGTAATATTCATTTAATGAATAATATTCTAAATGAATATCCAAATAATATTCAATTAGTAGTCCAACCTTTAGAAGAATATTCGAAATAATAATCGATAAATAATTCGACTCTGAATGAATATTAAAAATATTATTCGTCGAATGGTTACGTTCAAATAATTATTTGAAGTAGGGATCGTTAAATAAATAATCTCGAACGAATATTCAAATAATATTCGTCGCCCGAATAATGGAAAATATTTACTTAGATATTTTCTTTCGAGGTAATCTCGATATGTCAAGAAATATTGACTCCCGGTCTATATTTGATGAATAAGATGGATACGCCCTTCTATGAGGGTCTTACAATAACCGGCTTATAATTGATACATTAGCTATCTAATTTATAAGCCAATAAACAATCAGGGAACAAGCATAACGATATAACTTGAAAGTAGGCATGCATGCTATGGCATATGTATAACAGAAAACATATATATATATATATATATATATTCAATCACAACAACAGCCTAAAAGAAGGGAATTGAAACTTGCCTGGTAGTCGAGTACGATAAGGGGTAGTGGTAGCGGGTCCCGGGTCAGCTTGGTGATCTATAAATAGCCAAGGCATTCGGGATTAATCACTTAACATCTTAAAAGTTAAGTTATACTTAAATCGAAACACGTTCTCGAGTTATCTCGTTATACCCCTTTTAGTGGATTCCTTTTTATCATTGATCCGACCCGACATTCGTTCGTTAATACGACATGTCACTGTACTTATACTTGGGACATACTTAAGTCATACAAGTTCTAAGGTTGATCATTACGAACCAATATTATACTCCGAGTTTTATCGTTCGTTTTCTAAGTGTTTTACCAAAGTTATAACCAAGCGGGTTTTTAGGGGTTCGTTCGCGTTTAACTTCGATTCCAACATTTTTATAAAATTGAAAAACGATCCGTTTCACATGAGGTTTTCTCTCACACCTTCCTTTTTACCTCTAGTATTTAATTACCAAGATTCGCCACTGAGTAACATGATTTACGAGGGTTCAATTGAAGTTACGAACTTTTACTTACGGTTCTGAACCAATTTTAGTAATTTGACCATAACTCCTAAACCGTAAGTCGGAATGTTTCGATTCTTTCGCCAAAACGATCTATGGGTCGAGATCTACAAGGACCATTCATGATATTATCAAGGTCAGGAACTTACATTAACTGCCATTCTTGGTTTCTAAGTGCTAACAAAAATTCGGCATTACGACGGCTATAAATCGGACGTTCTATAAATCGTAATAACACAACCAAGCCACACCGGGCACCAATACAATTCATACACATATTTCTCATCCCAAATCTGTCCAAGAACATCTACTTTACCATCATAATCATCATGCTTCTTAAATCACATAACTAACTACATAATCATGCTTATACTCACCACCATAATCACACAATGCTAAACCCATCAAAAACATATATAAATCTCAAATCAAATGCTAGGGTTTCAAGAGGTCTACCTTCCTTGGAGTATGTTCTAGCCTCACTAAGCTTTGTATGATCCTTGAGTGCCCTTAAGCTAGTTAAATCAACCATAAAAATCAAAGAAAACCAAGATTAGTTCTTGAAGAACACTATTCACCCTCCTTGTAAATGATTTATTTGAAAATGGAAACAAAGGATTTTGGACTTGAAATTTCTAGGAGATTAGTTTCTTGAAATATAGAACTCACCTTAAAAATTACAAGATCAAACAAGGAGTGGAAGGTGGATTTTTGTTTTTGAATTTCATGAAAGCCGAATGGTAAAAAAAAATGGGAGAATGGAGTTGTTTGGCTTGCTTCACTTTGCTCTCATCTATTTTGTGTGAATTATTGCTTGGTTTAGAAAATATCTTGTATAAAGTGGCTTTAATAAAGTGACTATGTCATTGCATGCATCACTTGAGCCATGTGTTAAGATCTTGTGGTGTTGATGAGGTATTAAGGCTTACTAAGTAGTTTGATCTCTAATGTTACTAGTTAGCATTGTAACTATCTTGGTCACTTGGTCTTATCCTCTTGCACATGCATGCATCTTGCTCCCCTGCTTGATTCCTCGTCCGGTTATTGCTTAATTCATTAATTGTTCGAACGAATAACTCAATCGTTTCTAGTCATGGTTTTACCGAAAACCGTAATAATATATACGCCATCATTTTCCATCTTTCTTACTAACTTTCAAATTTATATTCCTTAAATCCCTTCGTTAATTTCTTAAGTCTTTCAGTGTCCAGGGAACTCTCGGAGAAAATAAAAGTGCGGTTTTTCAGAATCCGATAGCTTTTACATACACTTATTTTCCTCCTGGATCACTAATACGAACTCAGAATTTCGTTCCGGATACTTATATATCGCGTCGTCTAATAATATTCCTAAATCCGCCAAAATCACTATTCATCCATTTTTCTTTACTCATCCTCTTAGGGTTGTACAATTGTCCCTGATCTCTTTCGATCGTTCCTTAACCTTTGTACGGAACCACTGGACCAATAACAGATATCGATTTGGATGATATAATAATAATCTTCTCCTTTAGAATTATCAAATCTCAATTCCCTAGGAGATAGATAATTCTTATCTAAAGTGTCAACCAATAGTATTCTTCATGGCATATAAACATTTGCATCCAAATCTATTCCTTTCATTCATTATCTCAATCGTTATATCGTAGTCGTAATCACTATTCACTATTACCTCAGTACAAAATAAAAAGTTTTAATTATATCCAAAATTTGGGGTTCTTACATATATCAAGAAAGGTTCTCAGACATCATTCTTCTTTGAGTCTATCTCCCTAATAATAAGGGAACCTTACTTGGAAAATGTTATTTATCTTGTCGACTTCCCGGTCATAAAGTATTCTCTCCACTCGCAACTCGGATGCTATTGACTTATTAAGTCATTGTTTACCTTCTCATCTTTCGAGGGGTAAGATGTTGGAACAAGTTGATATCCGTTACCAAGTAATAGCTTGGGAGTTATTTGTAAATTTTCCTTTCCAACTAGATACGACTACTTTGTGGAGTCTTATCAACAAGTATTATACTTGGGGAAAGGGGGACGAACGTTACATTCAGAATCATGAATTCTATTTGAACTAGGAGTCGTGTAAGAGGCCGAGTAGCGCCGGTCCATCCCCTTTGGCCCAACCGTTGGCCGGGGAGAGCTAGTAAGGCGGTATACAAGTAAAGCCGTCAGTTCTTCCTTCTACCGGTAGTAAATCT
Organism: Saposhnikovia divaricata; assembly: GCA_036435485.1. Classification (NCBI taxonomy): domain Eukaryota; kingdom Viridiplantae; phylum Streptophyta; class Magnoliopsida; order Apiales; family Apiaceae; genus Saposhnikovia; species Saposhnikovia divaricata. The sequence continues at coordinate 244,654,122 of CM071594.1, read as the reverse complement.
AAATTGAGCTGTACGATCTCGACTGATCATCAAGATTGGAACAGCGGGCGCGGTGAATACTCCATCATTGGTTGATCATCCAAATTTATTTATTTCCTGCAACATGATTACTGTTGGCAGAGTTGGAAAAGTGTTCATAACTGGAATTGCAACCTTTTCATGCAAGTTCCTCTTCTTAATAACAATAAGAATATCTCGCTTACTTTGATGTAGCAGATATTTCTACAAACAAATACTTTCAGTTACCTTGTAACTTCATCGTTCATATTATACTGGCATCATTTCCGTAAATGCATGGCATATGGTTTGAAAGATAACTTTGAACTGTTTTATATTATCGTTCAGTTATATATTATTGTTGGTGGGCTTTCGCTCACCCTTGCTTTGTTCACATTATGTCACAACAACAGCTAGGGCAGATGGCTCGCGTCAGGCGCACTCGGCGCAAGTAGGTTACCCGACCCACCGGACTACCCGCTGAGATGCTAGCCGCCATTGCTGAGGTAGCATAGTTAGACAACTTTTATTTCCTGTTTAACTATATGTATAATTAATGTAATTAACGGCAAAACTCTTAAACCTATGATGTTATCCTTTTGGGATTGTAATAACTTTTATTCGTAACCCTTTAATGTAAGACTTATTTCAATTTCATCTCTGGGACTATAACTGTTGTGTGTGTGAGTGGTAATTATTGTGGGGTCACAGCATGTGATTTATTTATTGTGGACTCAAGTCAAGTATTATGAATGGATGTAAGACCGTAACCACCAGATCACTGACCCCGGATCTGGGGGTGTTACATCAGGCAGATATGTCATGAAATGAAGATGAGTTACTTAATGAAGATTTGTTCAGTGCTAGAGGAGCAATCATCTAACAGTTCATCGATCAAGGATTCTGGAATTGTAATATCTAAACCAGAAAATTTTTTTATGTATTATTTACTATAGCACTTTAAAGCTTTATCTTCTTCTTGTTTGTAGTTGAGTTATCCTCTAGGTATTTGCTTGTTATTGTCTAACAAACAAATAGGGGGAGATTGAAAGGCATATGAGGTAGCCTATTTGTATTTCGAGGATTCAACTCAACTTAAACAAGAATGTAATAGTAAATAGTATATGTACTGTCACGGGGATCTCAATTGTATTATCTGTCAGAAAAGAAAGAAGACAAAGTCAATCTACCGTTTTGAGTTATACTACACTTGAAGAAGTTCATTCAATTGATCAAGCATCAGTGGAGTAATCAAGATAGTGGGTTCTATTTATAGTGACAAGAGATTCCTACAGTGGCAGAATACAGATTATAAAGGTTTGAAAAAGAGTGAAGAAAAGGAAGACATGAACCACAGTTTTAAAGTCAATATATGAAGAATAGTCATTGCGGTTAGTCACTCATGAACCAGACCGTGCATCGAGTGTCAACATTAAACAGTGGTTATTCGTCATTAACTTCAGTGGTTCAAGCTATCAAGACTGGTAAAAGAGAAAATCATTGTGCAAGCAACAGAAGTGTTAAATTCATTAACCACAATGATTTTACTATCAAGTAGACAGGCTACGAGGAAAAAGAATTATCATAAAGAAGTTCTAAGTGATATATTCTTAATGCTGAAACCCCGGTTAGAATTGTTGTATTTTTTGCTAATCAAAAGGAGTCCGGTTTCAGATCCTCAAGAGACCGTAGCTTACACCTGGACGGGTTATGAGAAAATAGAATTATCACAAGGAAATGGAAGGTGATATATTCTTAAAGCTGGAACCCCAGTTGGAATTGATATATTTTTGTTAAGCAAAAGCAGTCCGGTTTCAGACGCTCAGGTAACCGCAGTTTAAAGTTTAAGAATAATTTTATATTAATAAATATTTTATTTATTTAGAAAATTATATTTATAAATATCTAATAATATTAGATATTTATTTTTATAATTTCTGGATTAAAATAATTATTTATTAATTAAAGATTATAAGTTGTGCGGGTTAAAAGGCATGTCTACGGAGCTGCCCCTAATAAGGACGAAATAGGCCAAAGTAATTGATTTGTGTTGGCCAGGCGCGTGAAAACATTTGAAAAGAAAGTGGCCAGGTTTATTAATTAAAGAATCAAGTGGCAGGTTCCATTAACTGAATACAATTAATTCAATTGTATTGCCGACTGTCTTGGTGGAAATAGATTGTCTTGGTAAGCTAAAGTGATTGTCTTGAAGGCTTAAATCAGAATAGCAAGACAATAATAGATTGTCTTGCCGATTGTCTTGAAGAAGAAATCAGTAAAGCAAGACAATCTCTGATTATCTTGCCGATTGTCTTGATAATAATTATTCTGAACAGCTTTAAAAAAGAAGAATAAAAATCTGATTTGATTGTCTTGACGATTGTCTTGACAGTTCAAATCAGATTGTCTTGATAATGATCAAAAAGAAAAAGCTTCAGACAGAATGATAATTATTGATAAAGCAAGACAAATGTCTCAGAATTGGATTGTCTTGCCGATTGTCTTGGTGGAAATTAATTGTCTTGCCGATTGTATTGCCTATTGTCTTGGCAGTACAAATTTATTGTCTTGGTGGTTCTGATTGTCTTGCCGATTGTCTTGGCAATACAAAATGTTAATATCTAATAAAAGAGGCAGAAGCAATCAGACAGAAAAAAGAGCAGCAGACACAACTTCACATTCTTCACAATTTTCTCTCCGAGCTGAACAAGAGAAAGACCAAGAGAAATAGTTCTGAGCTTCAAATAAATTCCTGTAAATTATTTCTGAGCTCTATAATTAAATCTGAACCGATAGAAATTGTTTACTTGTAACGTTGGAACTATCTAGCGAGTTTTTACTCCTAGAACTTATCTCTCGAATTGCTTTTAGCATTCGATCTTTTTATTACAAATATAGAAAAGTTCATGTCGAATTTTCTATAGAATTTGTAATAATTATTTGGTCATCAAACCATTGTAATTTGTACCCGTGTATTTAGACACACCCCATCAAGTTAATATAAATTTTATATTTAACTTGAATATCGGTATTCGTTTTATTCCACATCAATTTGTTCTTGATTTAATATTTTAAGAAAAGAGCAAATTCGATTAAACGACATAGTTTGTATTCAACCCCCCTTCTACAAACTATTTTTGACCTAACATTATCCCGAAGGAAAATCTGATTACAGGCCTCCTCTTCTTCATGGTACACACAATTACCATTGATGGAAAAGCAGCATGGAAACTCACTTATCCAGAGATCCATTAGTTCTGAGAGTTGTGCAAAAAAGTCCATATGTCTTTCTTGATAAAGATGGCAAGCCAAAGGATGTTGATGATCTTACTCCGGATGAATGAATCAAACTTGGCTACAATGGAAAGGCAAGGAGCTCTCTTTTGAATGGTTTAAACCATGCTGAATATGATAAGGTATCTTCACTCAAATCAGCCAAAGAAATGTGTGATGCTTTGGAGACTTATCATGAAGGATCGAAATCTCTAAAGAAGGTGAAACTTAGCAAGCTAATGAATGATTTTGGGAATTTCAAGCTTAATGAAGGTGAAACTATCAAGGATAGTCAAGCACAATTTTAAGTTACTATAAACTCACTAAAGCGGCTTGGAAAATCTATACCACAAGACGAAATCAATATGAAGGTATTGAGTGCAGTACCATTCATCTACGAAGCTAAAGTTACTGCCTTGGAATCCTCACCATTTATTGATACTATGGATCACTTGGCTGTATTCGCTGAGCTAGAGCAATTTGAAAGCACGATATATGGAAATCAGATGGGAAGTTCTAGTGCTAAAGCTCCAATTGAAAAAATGAAGAATATGGCTCTCCATTCCAAAAATAGCAAGCCAATTGACTCTGATGATGAATCTGATGAGGAACTTGCACTTATTTCAAAGAAGATCAAGAGGCTGATAGAAAAGAAGAATATGATGAAAAGGGAAAGAGGTGGTTTCTACAACAACAAGAAGGGTTCAAAGGACTCTAAGGAGGAAACTTGTTTTGAATATGGCAAGCCTGGTCATTATAAAAGGAATTGCTACAAACTAAAGTCAAAACAGCTTGCTGTTTTCAAAGACAAGAAGAAATCAAAGGCTTTACTGACTTGGAGTGATGATGATTCAGATTCCAGTGATGATTTAAGTGAAGAGATGGTGAACGTAGCACTTGTTGGAATTTAAGATGACACTATACCATATATGGTCTATGGCAACACCCAAAATAAGTGTTAAAAATGCTGAAAAATGTTACCATAGGATTTAAGGCAACACTTTGGTCAATTTTGAAGGTGTTGGGAATTTGCATGTGGGCTTAGAGGTTAAGCCAACACATTTTGTCAAAACTATGACAACATCAACATGATGTTGCCTTAGGCACTTATGCCAACATTTCATGCAAAATAGCAACACTATTTCCGGTGTTGGCATAAAATCTATGGCAACACTGTCTGCTCAACACCAACACCCTTGCGATGTTGCCATATAGCCTATTCCACATCTTTGTCCCTCTACAGCAACACCGGTTGGTATAAATTTTCTGAAAATTTATATTTTAATTATTTTTTTTGGATTTTGTTTTATATGTGATATTCTTAAAATTTTCAAAAATACAATAAAAAATTAACGCAAGTCAAGGTAAATTAAAATATAATTTGAATGAATCACATTTATCAACTTTTATAAAACTAAAATATATCACTAATTCCGTTACAAAAAATTACTAATTACACAAGTCAAATCATTATACATTAATAAGAAGGTCCTCAAATTCCTGTGGCATTCTGGAACTTGCCCAACTCTCCGCATTCATAAGAAGGTATGATTTTTTATCAATTGCTAGTTGTAATTCTTCAGCAGCCTCATGCACTTCTTCTAGCAAATCTCCTGGGCTTAATTTTTCCATCCTTTCAACCTTTTCTCCAAGCTCAAGTAACACTTTAGCACCTGCAGTGCCAACTTTCTGAATCTCGCTGCTAAAGACCTGTCGCAACTCAGTTGCTGCCTGTAAATGTTAAATTATAAATTTGATATCAAATGGCATATTGATCCAAGTCTGTGCGCTTGCTTACTAAAGCTTCCAGCATTCTAAGTAGAAGAATTAATAGAACATATCAAAGTGTAAAATTACCAATGTAACAAGCAATACCTGTGTCCACAATTGTTGTTTCTGACACACCTGCATTGTTTGGGGTCAGTTAATGTAAATCTATTGGCAATGTTATACCAATGAGCTGCACAAATGATTCCATCATGATCTGTTCAGCAGCTTATAAGGTTACCCTTTAGTAGCAACAATAGCTATTTGCAAAGACGAGGGCAGATTGCTATTTACAATTTTCTTGCAGCGACTAAAGGTCTCTGATGCAATTAATGAAATAGGTTGTTCTCTCAAAGGGTAATGAAATTTACCTGCAGTCGGTCTCTGATATCCCTTGCTGCTGCAGACCAGGTGCTCCAGTATTTTGGGAAAAACCACGGTCACACTGCAAATGCATCTCCTTTACTTGGTTTAACCAATTTTCCTTAGTACAATAATCCAAATCGGATGACATTTAGGTTCCCCCAATTTTTATAAGAACTAAGAAGTGAATAGGGAGCTAGTGAACCAACAGTTATTAATTGCAGGAAATTACTATTCCACAAGTTTTATAAAAAACTGCAAAAATAGAGTTCGTCATTATACTTCAGTTCACTGGTACATTTTAAGTGACAGCTACTATATGATCCTCGGTACTACAAAAGTAATAAATTTTTGTATTCATTATACATTTTTTGATGTCTATGTTTGATGAATTATTGGTGAACCTAACACTGTTTTAATAAGGACTTTTGTAATAGATAGTAGTACTTAAACACACTGGGACAAAATAATCCTGTAAAGGACTTACCAGTTGTCCTTCTTCAGAAAGTGTTTTTTCCATCTGACTGAACAGTGCATTCCATCTAGCTTTGTGCATGTCTACTGATGAATTGGGGACAGGCATTCCTGTAACATAGGGATTAATACACCAGATCAAAAGTTCATTATTTCTTGTTATCGTTGAAGTTTATATATTCATTGTTATAGTATATGCAAATTATCGCATATACTACATAATTAAATCACTAACAGCTCGAATTATGCTTATGGACATAATAGAATTTCTATATAATCAAATCAGACACATATTAAATCTCCAACATTTACTGCCAAGTACTAGTGACTAACCTATTTTGAAACACAAAGGGTATGAGCAAGCCGTGTCTTCCTAGATCTGTTTGAAAGTGAACAAAGCATAGATTAGATGTTAAACTTCAAATATTCTATACCATTTCTGGACATGAGCTCTCTCAAGAGAGTTACCGCTTCTCACCTAATTTTGAAATGAAATATCACGTCTGCGGCTGTAGCTCTTAATGTATTACAGCGCAAAGGACTTCAAACAGTACATTAGCAGTCTGGTAAGCTTTTCCTAGTTGGGCTCTGTTGCATATAAGTTTATAACATTTAATCAATAGGTTGTCACTGAGTTGATCACAACCACAGGAAGAGGAATAGAGTCTACGGAATAGAGACAGATGTACAGCCTGTCTGCTTGATCTCCCTTGTCCAGAACTCTAGTGTAGTGCTCATAATAAAAGGCACCAATTTCCTGGGCATCAGATTCTTTAACCCTGGAGGCAAGACTTAAAACCTCAAGACTTGACCATACTGCTGGTAGTTCATGTGTGCATACAATAATAGATTATAATATTTCAGTAGAGTAGTAAAACATTAAATGATAGGTAAATCTCATTCAGCTACCCGCATTATTTTCTACATGTAAATATACTAATTTTAGCTTATAATAAGAAATTGAAATGTTTGAGGAAATATGAAGGAAAGATAAATAAATTAATTATCACTTCCAACATAAACAGAGAAATGGTAATGAAATGCATAGAAGAAATATTAGTTACCCGGTTCAATCGTTGTAGAAGGCTTGTTTTGAACTGCATCACCCCTCTTCCATTAGAGTTTGGATCCGTTCTGTCCATTTTATCAAGTGCATAAGCTCGACCTTAAATTTAAGATGCAAAAAAGGGTAAACCAGGGTAAACCAGTGAATAATTGAGGAAAATAGTAACAAGTCACTTTTAAATTTGGTTATATGCTACAATAAAATTTCAAGTGCAGTTTACATTATCGTCAATACATATTTCTCTAGATATTATACTCTAAATGCATCATTTCTATATAAACATGAAACTTCTATAAACACAATAGTAGCAGGTACATATCATTTACGACAAAACAAAAAACATGATATGACATAAACCTCCAACAACATTGTGTCAAATCCACATATAGTCCAATTAAAACGACTTTAGTTTATCACCAAAAAACTGAACCGCTAAAAGAAAACAACAATCTTATCTCAGAACAAGTTCTAGTTTAAAATTTGTATAACAATTAAAATTATCTAAAAGTAACACTGTATTGAACTATGTTAGACAAGTTCATATATAATTATGTTTCTTTTGATACCAACATAATTATTACATACAAAAATGACATATCATCAAAAATAAAAAAGAGGGAGAGAGAGAGAGGGAGAGAGATATACAAAGAGAGAGACGAAGGGAGGAGGGGGGAGAGAGAGAGAGAGAGAGAGAGAGAGAGAGAGAGAGAGAGAGAGACAAAGAGGGGAAAGAGAGAGGTCAAACCAAGCTAACAATATGCAAATCGAAGCATACAAATAGAGATTTATACCTCAAATTGATATCAAATACCTTCAAACACAAACCATGCTTCGATTAACTCTAACTGAATTCTTCAACCAAACTTTGATTAACGTAGCACAAACCCTAATTGAATTCTTGGACCAAACTTCATACCCAGCTCGAATCATCTTTGAACCCTAATTGAATTAGTGAGAGAGCGGGTGAGAGAAGAACAGTAATAGAAATGCGAAAGAAGTGAGAGATGAGAGCGGATAGAGATGAGAGTGTGAGCGGAGTGAGAGAGATGAGAGAGAGATGTTTTCATTGTTTTATTTTGTTTTAATTTCTGAGCGGGCTGTTTAATTTAAAGTGAATATCTGAGCGGGTTTTTATTTCAGTAACAGCGGGCTTCTTCCCCCCCTTTTTTTAACATTTTTTCAGTTATCTAAGGCAACACCCGTTCATGTGTTGGCATTGAGGACTAAAATGAATCTAAGGCAACATGAATGGCAACATCTGGTTATGATGTTGTCTTATATCAAATTTATTCGATTTTTAGCATCTAAGGCAACATTTAACGTGGCAACATCGATTTTCAGTGTTGGCAAAGACCATTTGTGGTGTAGTGTGAATCTGTTCAAGGAAATTCGGAAGGAGTGTATGCTGAAACTGATTCTAAAGAGGATCAAAGTGAGGTAAAATCTTTTAATGATTATGTGTCTTCAGATGATACTTTGTTAGATTCACTAACCATGCAAGAACAAAATATTGTTGCCATTGAAGAACATATGGCACTAAAGGCTGAAATCAGCAAGCTGACTGATAAGAACGCCTATCTATCCAAGATGGTAAAAGATTTATTTCCAAAAATGGAAGAATGGGATTCAACTTTATTAGGCAAAGCTACAGAAATCAAGGAGCTAAATGCAAAGAATAGTCATTTAGAGGCTAATATCAAGTTACTCGAAAGCAGAAACAAGACCTTGACTGAAAAAATCAAAGAACTGAGATTTGATGTTAAAACTAAAGCTAAAGCATTGGAATCATACAAAATGAAGGAATCTAGTCAAGCCGAATCCTCAAAATCTGCTGAAAAAAGAATTCAGCAAGCTGAACTCATCAAGCAGCAAGCTGAAGTGATCACTCTTCTAGAAAAAGAAGTTAAAGATCTCAAGCAGGGTATGGGAACTTTTGTTAAAGGTGAAGACACTTTAAAAACAATGATGAAAAAGGCAAATGTCCCCTTAGTCAGAGAAGGAGTTGGTTTAAATGTCAACAAAAAGCAAGATGCGCTCAATTATGATGGAAGGAATGGCATACCTTATAATTATGCTATGCCTTGGATGACATGCAACAAATGTGGTGGAAAAGGACATCTGGAAAGAAATTTTGTTGTTCAAACAAATCAAAAGAGGAAAACAACATACCAGAATGGACCAGTCAGACAACAAACAGCATACCAGAATGGACCAGTCAGACAACACTCAGCATACCAGAATGCAACTAGCAGAAGACAAACAGCTTACCAACAGAATGACAGAAAGCAAAATCAGCCCCCAAAAGTGGTCCAAATGTGGATCAAGAAATCTGATTTAAATGCTTTATATATTCTTGCTACTAACCAACATGGACCCAAACCTATATGGGTACCAAAACATTGAGTCATTTTTGTTTGTTTTGTAGATGTGCCTCACTGCTAAGGACAAATCAAAGCAATGGATTTTGGATAGCGGATGCACTAGACAAATGAGTGGACACAAATCTCAGTTTATGAATCTCCAAATGAAAAAGGGTGGAAGCGTGATAATTGGGAATAGCAAAACTCTTCGAATCCTTGGTACCGGTTCTATTGGTAATAGTTCTATATCAATTGATAAAGTACAATATGTCAAAGGTCTTACTTACAATTTGCTTAGTGTCCCTCAATTATTTAATAATGGGCATCATGTTGATTTTGGCATTGATAAAACTATTATTACTATTGGTATTAACAAATTCCCCCTAGTTGCTAGAAGGGAAGGAAATATATATATATATATATATATATATTAGACTTTGTTTCTGAAATGCTGGTTACAGGTTACTCCTTTCTTGTATTACTTATTTTTTTGTGTTAACTCTAACTGTTTGATGAAAGTCCTCCTAGAACGATTGTATGTGATTGACATGTTTGACAAGAGCTCTGTTAATATTATTGTTAATTTGTTACATGGCATTGGACATTTTTGATAGTTTGTTTCTTTTGAACTAACAATATGCTAATATATTTGTTTACACTACTGACTACTGTAGATTCTCTCTAATGGCTAAGCAAGTCAAAATCTGAATTTACTAGATTGTCTAGTATTTCTGAGTTGTGTCGATGGTTGATACAGTCAAGGAAGTTGGATATTTATCCACTTGTTTATAGATTAATTAAATTGGTGTTGGTTTTGCCTGTTTCAACGGCTACTACCGAGCGTGGTTTTTTTCAATGAATATCATCAAAACAAAGCTTCGAAACAAGATGAATGATGGATTCTCGATCATTGTATGCTTATCTATATCGAAAGAGAATACCCAAAACTTTTAGTACTGATACAATTATAGATGGCTTTCGTGATTTGAAGGAACGTAGAGCGCTAATATAAATGTTTGACTAGAACTTTTATGTATTTGATTTATTGAATACTTTATTGTGTTAATGAAAAAAAAAAATTTGGCCCCCCTTGTGAATTGTTGCGTAAAATACAGATGTGCAAGTGTACACAATCGCAAACAAGTAATACAGTGGTAAATACTAGATTTCGTTCCTCAAGGACTGTAAATTCGTATCAATCGCAAGTTATATCAAACAATTCAGTTATCTAGCACAAAAATTGGTTGATGATTTTATAACTAAACTAAATATAAGAACTAAATTAACCAACTAAATTATACTAGAGATGAGAGTTTAACGATTCCAAATATGAGAAGATAAGTCAGGATAATTACTTCTCCCTAACACATGAAAATCGGTAATAGAGTTGCATAGTAAAGTAACAATCCACAATTTACTAGCTAGAATTCAGCGGTCAAAGGTTTCTCTCGAAATCACTATGGTATAATTCCTATCAAATAAACTAACATATGTCTATGCCAATTTACTCTTCAGAATACAATTAAGCATCAATTCAAAAAGCTATGCATGGTCACAATATATGTCTATACTGCAACAAAATTAATATCAACAGATATAAGCATGCACCACTCAAGTCTTATGTCAATTAACTATAACCCTCTCGGTATTACAATTAACTCAATAACCTACTAGAGTTGATCAGACAATAGCAAGTATTAGCAAGAAAATCACTTGAATGAGTAAACCGTAGAACTGCATACAATACTCTTTAACAAAACACCAAAAATCCCATGCTAGGGTTCCATAAAAATCCCAACTATATGAAATTAGTTCATAACAAAGATCTCAAAAACATCCTCGAATTGATAGCACATAAACTTGATTACAAAGTTAAGGAGAGAATTCTGAACAAAAAGAAGAAGAAAACAAATCCAATTGAACGTCTTCAATGGTTGAATCTCTATCTTCCAAGCTTCTCCTTTCTCTCTTGCATGTGCCTCTATCTCTCGTACGTGTGTATCTCTAATTAGATCTGATGAATATCCTCTATTATCTCTAATAAAAGTATTTTTAATTATTTAATACAAATACAAGGAAAATTCCCAATCAAAATTGAATTCCAAGAAGAAGAAATTCGTAGTTGACTTTTTTTTACTCAGATTCTGGGCTGATTCGGCTGGATTTTAAATACAAGACCACTTCAGAAATAAAGCCCTTCTCATAATCTTTCCGTGGGCTGTTGAATCGTCAGAATCGGACTTGTAGAACTTCAGATATGGCCCAAACAGTGCAGACTGCGCAAGCTACCCGGAAAATCCGAATTTTAATCAAATTTATCTCCATCTCTTCCTATTTAAACTCCAAGCCTTCCTTTATTATAACTCCATAATTCCTACAATAAAACATTAGAATTAATTAAATAAAAATCCAAATCAATGCAAAATAACTTAAATATAGGGACAATATTAAGATTAAATGCACGCTTATCACATCCCCACACTTAGCATTTTGCACGTCCTCGGGCAAAGAAGAAAAAGAAAAAAAAACTAAATCCTACCTACCTAGTACCACTTCCGTAGGTGATCGCGGTTGCATTTAGCATATGCAACAAGCCCTTTAAACCCCAAGGTAGCCCAAGTGGACGAGTATGGTCTCGTGAGGGTTTGTAGTTAATTTACCCACAAAATTCCTAATTTTTATTCTGACTGCCAAGTCTCAAACATGAAATATATCATAGCACTCCACACATGAAAACTTAATCATGTAATAGCTCATAAATGTCATATAATGCGATTCCTCAAGTTTACACACCGACACAACTATTCAAGCACGCACACATAGTCTCAAAAGACTAAAATATCATGAATAACATCAAAGTCTCAATCAACAAGATAATAATATGCTTTGGATGGAAAATAACCTCACAAACACTCAAATCACACAAGTGTTTAGGTGCAACTTTATCACTCAAGTTCAATCAAATGCACATGTGCTACCATAAGCTTGCTTGTCCACCAAAATCTCTAGACTTCGTGTTCGTATAAATCAAACGGTCTTTGTCAAGGGTTGTAACAAGACTTAGGTGCGAGGTAAGAAAATCAAAGAAATAGGCTAACACGTGGCTAACTTGACAATTAATAGAGCATAATGTTCATATACACTTGGAGAACTCAACATGAAACTAACCTTGAGATATAACCCCACATACAAATGTAAACTCATAAATTTCACATTGTAAGAACCATTGAACATACACTCTCTTTCTTTCTTTTCCTTTTTTTTCTTTTCCATTTTTTCCTTTTTTTTTTCTCTTTTTGCTTTTTTTTCAATTTTTTTTTTCACTTCTTGCTTCCTCCTTTTTATTGATTCGAGTGACTTTATTGAAGTGTCACGAAGAAGAAATAGCCAAACCAATTCAGTTCCCACCCAAAATTTCACACAATAATAAAGATGTCCCCACACTTAATATTTTACCAATCTCATTTGTACATCACATTGCTCTACTAGTCAATTAAGACAAGAAGAAATAAGTAAGCTCAAAAATTTAGATGGTGATATACGAAGAAAAAGGATATAAGCTCAAGGGGGCTCACTAAGGATTATTTTTAAGGGTACTGTTTGGACAATACGGTTAATCCTAGTGCCTTTATCATTTTTACACAATACACAATATCAATATGCACACGACCTGGTTTAAAGCAAGTTCTAGAGCAACACATGCAATGACGAATAACTCACCACGAAAAAAAAATAGATTGATAAAAGATGTACCAATCATAACTTAAGGCTCAAGATCTCACATGGTGATAGCATGCCATACTTATTAAAATTGACAATGACGTACATTCAAGTTTTGAATTTTCGCAAGCACGTACATGACATCATTATGTATAAGGTATTTTACGCTAAGGAGACATACATATGACACGTGAAAAAAAAAGTCTACATGGTGTGTACTTATCCTTATTAACATGCTATTTTGACAAGGCAATCAATTTTTTAAGTTTTCTAATTTTTTTTTGTGTTTTTCTAATTTTTTAATTATCCTAAAATAAAATCAAAAAAAAATATCTAATGTCCTAAAAAAAACTAAGAAAAAGAAAAAAAATATCCTAATTTTTATTTTATTTTTTTAAATGGAAACCCCTCCCCACACTTAAGCAGTTTACTGTCCCCAATGAATAATAATATTTATAAAATATCTACAATTAAAAAGATCCTAAAAAAATACAAAAATAAAAATAAAGGAAAAAAATATGTACAAAGAAAGGTTAAAAATACTCCCCTAGACTAGTATTGCATGAAGTGGCCTTCCAAAATTATTGTTGAAACTTGCTCCAACCCCCTTGAAAATGTGCTGAAATTCTTGGACCCATGTTCATTAGATATAAATGTCAGTCCATTTACAATCACCAGATTACAAGTAGCACATTTGGTTGAAGAGGGCACATAGAAGCTCTTTTGCTCTCAAGGTCAGGGGTTCAACCCCCCACTCCCCCATTTCCATATCTTTTTTTGTAAAAGAGCAGGCCAACCACTGGACGCTGACATGGACTGCTGACTAGGCGAAAGGTGGACGCCACATAAGTGCTGACTGGGCTTCGAGGTGGCTGCAGATTGTACGCAACATGGAGGCTGACTGGATAGTTGATGTGGCTGCTTGCTAACAGGTGGGCTGGATCAGGTGTAACATGCATGGGCTGAATAAAATGTTAATGGGCCTGAATCGGGCCTGTACCTGTGTTTGTATGCAAGTGTGTAAGAGTTGCACAGACTGATGCTTGGGCCAGACATAATTGAGCATAACAGAAATTCTAGCGCGCGTGAGAAAAGAAAAGGCAGGAGTTAAAAACCGCCAGTTGGAAAAATTAATATGCCCGTATTCCATCTCTGTTTGTATTTCGATTTCACTAGCAACACGATACCAGGGGTTAATAAATTCTTGTCATGGTATTGAAAATGGACAGTTTTTTTTTTCACATTGCTCCATTTTTTTCAAATCACCCTTATACTCAAAAAAATATTTATTCCTGAAACACTTGAAATCAAATCATCAAAGCATCATATGGGAGTAAAAAAAACAAAATAAAAATATCTAATCTAAAGATAAATAAAAAAATGAAATAAAAATTTACTAACCATACAAAATCATGGGTTGCCTCCCAAGAAGCGCCTTTCTTTTTCATCTTTGGCTAGACATCAATCTCGATCAAGGCTCCATTAAATCAAGTGAGGTTTTATCACGTACAACCTCACCTCCCCAATAATGCTTCAGTCGTTGTCCATTGACCTGAAACTCACCCCCTTGATTATCACATAATTCCACAGCTCCATAGGGATGTACTTTCACAATTGTGAAAGGTCCGGACCATCTAGATTTCAGCTTGCCTGGTGTTAGTGGACTTTATGTCCACTAAATACGTTCCATTTCGGCTTAAATTGACCGCTTGTACCCGAGTGTTTAGTGTCTTTTGATGTGTTTTCTTGTTTTTAGTGTGCAGAGTATCGTTTGGGGAATAAGGTGGTGGAATTGCGTGTTTCGGATGGTTTAGAGCTGGAAGTGTCGAGGGCTGAGATAGCATGTCGATCAGGGAGCATATCGGAGCATTGTGCAGCAGCTAACAGAGGAACGGAGCAAAATCGAGATTCTGGACAGGGGGGCCAGGTGCGCCCGCGCCCTGGCTGGCTGAGAAATACTATTTTTTTCTGCTGTTGGGCTTGTTCTGAAGGGCCGGTTCGAATGAGATGTGCAGCCTTGTGTCTTGGAAGCCCAGTTTATTATGTACTATTGGGGGAAAGCCCTGATTGTCAACAGGGAGTATCGGATTATTCTAAGCGTGGATTTTTAGAGAGAGAAGAATCATTGGGAGAGCATCAAGCTTTTTGGGGGTTTTATAGTTTTCATTTCATATTTGTAATCTCCTATTGCGTTGAATGCTCGGTTGTTTTCGTATACTCTTTCACTACTCTTGTTTGGTTTATCGTAACTCTTTTTCGATCATGTTTACACTTGAACCCATGATGGCGATTAGGTCGATTATTGTAATAACCCTAACTTTAGAAAGGCTACAGTGCCCAAATGAATAGTGATCTTGAGGAATCCAGGGAAATGGTGTGTAGGTACTCTATATTAGGGATGGAAAATGAGTAAACAGAAACCATATTAGTATTGTACATTGAAAATAAGTGACTCGAAATGACGGTGGATTTTAGAAATTCCTGAATTTTGATTTTGAGGATTTTGAGCTCGAACGAACTTCTATATCTTGGATATTAAGGAGTATAGAAATACTAAAGGAATTATATATTGAGGAATTAGTGAATTCAAGTTAAACCAGGGGATTATAAAGTTAAGAGAATACCAAAGGAAATTGGATTTGTAAATGATTTCGAAAACCACTGAGATAATGAGGTATACTCGAAACGAACCACGATTAGACGAGTATGGAAACCAAGCAACCAAGATTAGTAATTTAATAAGGATGCATACCACATTATGATTATCCAAGGTTAGTAGCATAATACTTAGGAAATAAGTAAATGAGAATATGAACTCATCTTAATGACATCACTAATGACATCATTTTCCACTAACTAGTTTTAAGGGCAAATTAGTACTTTAGCATGGTTTTTAATCACAAATATCTCCAAGCTTCCACAAGACACTAGACTAATCAAGATTTAGCTAAGATAAGAGCAAGTAAACACAAAAATCTCTCTCCCCCATCCATACTACTACAATCGGCCAAGAGGAAAAAAAGAGGAGAAAAAGAAAGAAAAAATTCCAAAACCCTAGCTCTCTTCAATATTAAATCAAGGGATAAATCATGGGTGTTCTTGGAGGTTAGGAAGAATCATATACAAAGTTTCATAGCAAACCAACATCATTTACCAAGGTAATAAAATCATTCAAGTTACTAGAAAAGATGATGAATAGTGTTTTCTAAGTGTTAACTTGTTTTAATGGTTCCTTTAGTTGATTCAAGCTAATTCAAGGTGGTTTAAGGATTACCCAAGGCTTGTTAAGTGTTGTTAGAGCTTCAAGAAGGTATAAACACTCTTGCCCTTTTTATATTATGATGGATATTGTTGGTTTAGTGATTAAGTAGTGTAAAGATTAAGATTATGATGTTATATGTGTTTGTAAGTGGTTTGAGTTAAATATGGAAGTGTTTGGGATTGTAACCATGGCTGGTGAAGAAGACCACATGGTGTAGGTGATGATTATCGTGGATGATAATTGATTTGGAGGAATTGGATTTATGGAAAGTACGAAAATATAGCCGATATAATGTCCGTTTTTCGTTAGAACTACAAATTGCCCTGTTTTGTGACCCCTGTATTCGTATGGTACCTCACTGCCTAGGTTACCAATTGACCATGAAATGATAGAGCTTAGTTCATAGATCGTTTTGATATAAGGTGCGTTAAAATCTGATGAACGGTTTAGGAGAAAAGTCAGTTTTAGTGAACGACGTTCGAAAACCGAGAAACCGTAAATGTATCAAACTTGAGGTTACAATTACCATACTTTAACATTGTTAAAAGTCACGAAATTTTGGGATATGGTAATAGTGTGGTCAAAGAACTATTTCCAGTTGACCATACATTAAAATTCGAAATTTAAAAATTATAAGAAATTCTGCAGTCGAGTGTGGTCGTTAAGGGAAATGGTGAAAACCCCTGAAACTTCGATTTAGGTTATAAATGGTTAAGTTCTTGAACCTTTGGGGTAATAGGAATACGTTAAACATATATTAAAGTTTCAAATGTAATGTTATACAAGAGTGTAGTGAGTAGAGAAGTGGTATTCTAACGACGGTCCTTTTGTGTTTATAGAAACTCCGGAAGAGGGACGAGCCATACCGTGAGGATACCGAAACCGAGGCAAGATTTCTTCTATCCCTACTTGTAAAACTACTTATCTTCACAAAGAAACTTGATTTCATGGAATATATATGTGATGCTATTATTACTATATGGTGAAGAAATTGTCTTCCTTGAGTATTGATATTGAAAAGAAGAGTATACGAGGATGTATACGAATATGACTATGAGTACGAAAATGTATATGAATATGGATATGAGTATGAGATGGATATGTATAGAGATGATTATGCATGAAGTGAACATGCCTTATGATTAAAAGTAAATAAAAGAATGGTGTCATTTGTTATCTAGGGTTATATGATTTATAATATTTTGCTAAAGATATTCTTTCCAAATATCAGTGGTTTAATAAATAATAATTGACTATTATTTACTACTCTTAAAATAGATGGAATATTTTATGAATATAAAAGTATATTGATTTCTAAATATGAAAGAGAGGTCTGGATCATAATCAAAGCATTATGATATATATATATATATATATATATATATATATATATATATATATATATATATATATATATATATATATATATAGGGTGTGGCTCAAAAGAGAACTCGTTTTTTGAAAAAAACTAAGGTACTAATCCTAACCATTGGATGTATTATAATCAATGGCCCCGCCAGGGACACCCACACACTAATCAAATACACCCTCACACACACAATCCCATTTAATCCCCTCCGTTTTTAATTTGATTTTTCCCGTCAATCGGTGATATTTTTTTAAAATCTAATTTCACCACATTTTTCTTCATCTCCCAACGATCAGTTTGCATACCATATGTGCTATATTTTAATTTAGTTTTCTAAGTTCTCCTTTTAAAGGGGTTCTCTCTAGATCCCTACTCTATATATATATATATATATTTTACAGAAGTAATGTACGAGAATGGAAGTGATATGAGAGAATGATATGTGGAAATGAAAGCGAGAAAATGGAAATGTGGAATGATATTTGAAAATGGAATAATGATGTGACAAAAAGGGGGATTGCAACAGACTTGCGTAAGTGGCTGTGTCAGGGCTGTGTGCGACACAGTCCAGCATTTATTATTTTTTTTTATTTCGGCACGAAGATGCCAAGGGAGGATGTTAGCAGGTGGCCTTCCTCCAGGGATGATCTTCATTCCTTCTACCGGTAGTAAAAAGAGAGCAGGTACGATTAGGTGACTGATCATCGTCCTAACGTATCAGGCGACAGCAGATATCCCCAATGTTTTTGAAAAGAAAGTGTAGACAATGGCTTTCAGATTTCTATACTGAAAACAGAATAATGATATGAAATGATGGAATGATAGTTACAGATGAAGAAAAACTGATATTATATTATTTCAGATTTCTATACTGAAAACAGAATAATGATATGAGATGATGGAATGATAGTTACAGATGAAGAAAAACTGATATTATATTATTTCAGATTTCTATACTGGAAACAGAATAATGATATGAGATGATGGAATGATAGTTACAGATGAAGAAAAACTGATATTATACTATTTCAGATTTCTATACTAAAAACAGAATAATGATATGAGATGATGGAATTATGGTTGCAGATGAAGAAAAACTGATATTATATTAATTTAGATTTCTCTCTTATAATAGTGAGTGGATGATGTATTATTAAATAAGAGCTTTATTCTTCCTTAAGGATTTTAATTGTTTCCTGCTATTATATATGCATATACATATATGTATACTTGTTCACATTTTAAATTTTAGTTACAGTATGATCTTGCTGAGCTATTATAGCTCACTCTTGCTACTTATGTATATAGCAGCTAGGTCCCATGCCGATACTACGTACCACACCCCGCAAGAGGGTAAGGGAAAGGCGACCTTTTGAGCGAGTGCTGGCGACCATCCCCGAGGTAGTGACAAGCGAAGGGGCTTAGTATACTTATGTAAATTAAGTGTGTAAGTTGTAATAAACTTTAGTTGTTGAAGTGCTTCCTGTAGAAGCTTTGTTCAACAATGTACTTAGTAAATTCTGGGCTTGTAATAACTGTTAACTTTAAAACTTTTAAATATTGTGGATGTTGTTCTATGAGCATATGACTGGTGTGTGTGTGTGTGTATTAGTGTGGGGTCAACTGCTTATTTATAAAAGAAAAAAAAAAGACTACAGAGATATTGATATTGATCGGAAATTGGACCTTGACGGCCCGGATCCTTGACCCCGGATCCCGGGGCGTCACAGATGGTATCAATGCCAAGAGTCATAATGCTCAAGAACAAAAGTAATAATAATAAATGTATCAGTTATAATATAAATTGTGAACTTCCATCAAGTTCAGGGGTGGTATATCGCAGGTAGTATTTACTTTAAGCATATATTATAATTTATTAGACTGTTACTAATAGAATTTTATGTTTTATTATAGGGAGCGGAGATGGGTGAGCCGAGTCAGGACCCCTAGTGGCTAGGGATGTCAGAACAGGAGCTATTAGATCTTCAGCTGGCCGGGGTAGAGGTCCCCGAGTATGCAGTTGAGGACCTCAGGGAGAGACGCCGGGCGGCGGCTAGAGAGCGATTAGAGAGAGAGGAGGCAGAGGAGCAGAGACGGAGAGATGCTGTGGCCCTAGTGCCATATATGGGTAGACCTTCTATAGGATCTGACGAGGCAGGTCCTTCCAGAGTGAGATCGGAGATCCCTGAGGAGGAGAGGCCACTGTGTAAGAGGCCTAGGTTGTCAGTTATACCTGAGGAGCCGATTGAGTGGAGGGATATTCAGATGGTTCCCACCCCTGTCCGACCCGTCCCAGTGCCGTCACCAGTTCCATCCCCTCTACCTAGTCATGACCCTATAGATGATCCTTTTGAGCAGTTTACCCCTCCAGGGCATTTTGGTTTTTTTGAGGAGGAGGAGGATCCTTCAGAGGATGCTGAGACAGAGTCGGTTCCTCCATCCCCACCCTTTGCACCTCCACCACCTCCACCTGTAGATGCACCTCCCCTAGCTGTACCCCCTCAGGAGGCACCCCTACCGGCGGGTGACCCACTTTGAGCTACCTTATTGACCGAGTACTTTGCCCTTCAGGGACAGTTGGAGGAGTCCCGCAGGACTATAGACACCCTTCTACAGAGGTTAGAGAGAGGGAGAGGAGGGGTTATCCCGGATGGGATGTCTCTGGGGATGATCAGTATTGAGCTACGAGCATTAGGAGATATTAGGAGGTTGTTGGGTGATAGAGGAGACCCGGCATGGAGGGCCCAGATAGTTGATACGGTTACTACCATGGTAGTCCAGATCCGGGATGTTGTCAGGGCAGGGTGGTGAGCCGGGATAGTAGTTTCGTCACTAATCAGACTAGTCATCTTGTTGATGTCATTTTGGGGATTAGTTTAGTTGTTCACTATTTTAATCCCAATCTGATTAGAGGACAGTTAGTAGTACTTTTGTGATATCGGATTAGTATGTACGGCTATGTTTTGGGTTTCGAACTTTGTATTAGATGATGTATATTATTAGCAGTAAAAGATTTTGTACCCAAATTGTAAAATATTTATGTACATTAATGAAGTTTGTGCATTTCTATCTAAATTTTTGCTGCATTTTTTTATAAATGTTGAGACTCAAAAATATTGATGTATAAAAGGTGATTGACTTAATAAAAAGGCTATCGTATTAAGGGCGATACAACTACCTACTAAAGTTATGGTATAACTAGATGCAAATCGCGTGATAAAGATATTGTGATGTGCAAATGAGTTAATTAATGATATAATTGTGTATATAGAAATGATGTATATAGTAACCCAAATTCGGGTAATTAATAAGGACTATTGTTATGTACAGAACTATGCCGCCTAGACGTGATAGTAGAGCGAATGCAAGGGGAAATGAGAGAGACGAAAGAAGTCGAAATATAGAAGGTACTAGACTGAACGAAAATGCTCATAATGAAGAAAATCATGAAGAAGGAGAAGAGGAATCAACTGGCCAACAAAGGAATCCGGGAGGTGATCCCTTTACCCAATTCATGGATTTATTAAGACAGAATTTGGCTAATCCACAGAATCCCCAACAACCACCTGTTCCCCCCAATCAGGCAGCTAATTCCTTTCGTGCCTTTAAGTCATTAAAGCCCCCAGAATTTGAGGGAACCACTAACCCAGTAGTAGCTAGGGCATGGCTAAAAGAAATGGAGAAAGCTTTCGAAATACTGAGGATAGAGGAAGATCAGAAAACAGTTTTTGCAGTCTATCTCTTAAAGGGAGAGGCAAATTACTGGTGGGAAGCTAAGAAGAACCTAGAAGAAGCGGGAGTGATAACCTGGGAGCGTTTCACTAGGGTGTTCCTAGAAAAGTATTCTCCTAGGTATTTAGAAAACCAAATGGAATTAAAGTTTCTGGAGTTAAAACAAGATAACCTAACAGTGGCAGAGTATGAAACTAAATTTACAGAACTGTCGAGGTTTGTTCCCGAGTTTGTGCGTACTGAAGAACAACGAGCAAAAAGGTTTCAACAAGGGTTGAAACCCTGGTTACGAACGAGAGTGGCCCCATTTGAGTTGACTGATTATGCTGCAGTGGTTCAAAACGCATCAATTATAGAGGCCGAGAGTGAGCAGGCTCAAATAGGTCGAGAGAATAAGAAAAGAAGATTTGAGGGCCCAAAAGGAGGTTCAAGTGAGGGAAACTACTTTAACAAAGGAGGTAAAGGACAAAAATCTCAATTTGTGGGAAAGTCTGGAGGTAACAAGACTACTAGTGAGACGGTGAATCAGGGTGGTAAATCTTCAGGGACATTTCAGTCCAATCAATCACGACCACCATTACCAGATTGTGACACGTGTGGTAAGAAGCATATAGGAGTCTGTAGAGTGCTGGGAGTAACTTGTTTTAAGTGTGGACAAAAAGGACACTACCTTAACCAGTGCCCATCAACTGATACAAACCCTAAAAGAGATGTTAAGTGTTACCAGTGTGGGAAATTAGGACACATTGCTAGAGATTGCCGCTCAGGTGGGTCATACGCGCCAGGACAGAGTGGGGCTGCTTCAAACAGGCCTACTGCTAGAGTGTACAACATGACCTTAGGGGAAGCGTTGACGAAACCAGATACGGATACAGGTACTTGCTTTCCGATTTAAATTTTGTGTGTAAGTCTTTGGTTAAGGATCGACCTAATCAATTAATGTAATAAATAAGTTAATAATATAGATAAGGAAAATCAGTATCTGTTAAGGGCTAGAAAACGTTATGAAAAGAAAAGTAGGAGTGTTTTGGGAAAACGCAAGCTCGTGGAGACGAACAGGAAATATATATTATAGGTAGTATTTTCCTACAATTGTTTTAAGGAATATTATTAGAGCTTATTTTCTGGAAAATTTTACAGAGAGGAGCTATAGGAATATTGAGGAGTTAATATTTATGTCATGATAGAGATCAGAAGATGGTCAAACCATAAGTGAGATACACTACCATTCAGGAAAGGTCAGTGTGGTGGCGGATATCTTCGTCGAAAGTGGAAGGAGAGACGAGATAACATGGAATGACTGGAAACAGGAGGAGATTTGTGAGGAAAAGACAGTAAAAAGGACTGCTATTGATAAACTAAATGGCATGTTGATGAATGACAAGGAAGTTATGTTGGTGTATTTCAGCGCAAACAAGATAGAAATATTACGAAAGGAAAAGGATAAAGGAAATAGTGTGGAAGTTAGAAGGTGTGGATGGAAAAGATACTTATAGACATTTCCAACATGATTCCGGGACGGAATCCTTTTAAGGGGGGAAGACTGTAATAACCCTAACTTTAGAAAGGCTACAGTGCCTAAATGAATAGTGATCTTGAGGAATCCAGGGAAATGGTGTGTAGGTACTCTATATTAGGGATGGAAAATGAGTAAACAGAAACCATATTAGTATTGTACATTGAAAATAAGTGACTCGAAATGACGGTGGATTTTAGAAATTCCTGAATTTTGATTTTGAGGATTTTGAGCTCGAACGAACTTCTATATCTTGGATATTAAGGAGTATAGAAATACTAAAGGAATTATATATTGAGAAATTAGTGAATTTAAGTTAAACCAGGGGATTATTAAGTTAAGAGAATACCAAAGGAAATTGGATTTGTAAATGATTTCGAAAACCACTGAGATAATGAGGTATACTCGAAACGAACCACGATTAGACGAGTATGGAAACCAAGCAACCAAGATTAGTAATTTAATAAGGATGCATACCACATTATGATTATCCAAGGTTAGTAGCATAATACTTAGGAAATAAGTAAATGAGAATATGAACTCATCTTAATGACATCACTAATGACATCATTTTCCACTAACTAGTTTTAAGGGCAAATTAGTACTTTAGCATGGTTTTTAATCACAAATATCTCCAAGCTTCCACAAGACACTAGACTAATCAAGATTTAGCTAAGATAAGAGCAAGTAAACACAAAAATCTCTCTCCCCCATCCATACTACTACAATCGGCCAAGAGGAAAAAAAGAGGAGAAAAAGAAAGAAAAAATTCCAAAACCCTAGCTCTCTTCAATATTAAATCAAGGGATAAATCATGGGTGTTCTTGGAGGTTAGGAAGAATCATATACAAAGTTTCATAGCAAACCAACATCATTTACCAAGGTAATAAAATCATTCAAGTTACTAGAAAAGATGATGAATAGTGTTTTCTAAGTGTTAACTTGTTTTAATGGTTCCTTTAGTTGATTCAAGCTAATTCAAGGTGGTTTAAGGATTACCCAAGGCTTGTTAAGTGTTGTTAGAGCTTCAAGAAGGTATAAACACTCTTGCCCTTTTTATATTATGATGGATATTGTTGGTTTAGTGATTAAGTAGTGTAAAGATTAAGATTATGATGTTATATGTGTTTGTAAGTGGTTTGAGTTAAATATGGAAGTGTTTGGGATTGTAACCATGGCTGGTGAAGAAGACCACATGGTGTAGGTGATGATTATTGTGGATGATAATTGATTTGGAGGAATTGGATTTATGGAAAGTACGAAAATATAGCCGTTATAATGTCCGTTTTTCGTTAGAACTACAAACTGCCCTGTATTGTGACCCCTGTATTCGTACGGTACCTCACTTCCTAGGTTACCAATTGACCATGAAATGATAGAGCTTAGTTCATAGATCGTTTTGATATAAGGTGCGTTAAAATCTGATGAACGGTTTAGGAGAAAAGTCAGTTTTATTGAAAGACGTTCGAAAACCGAGAAACCGTAAATGTATCAAACTTGAGGTTACAATTAACGTACTTTAACATTGTTAAAAGTCACGAAATTTTGGGATATGGTAATAGTGTGGTCAAAGAACTATTTCCAGTTGACCTTACAATAAAATTCGAAATTTAAAAATTATAAGAAATTCTGCAGTCGAGTGTGGTCGTTAAGGGAAATGGTGAAACCCCCTGAAACTTCGATTTAGGTTATAAATGGTTAATTCTTGAACCTTTGGGGTAATAGGAATACGTTAAACATATATTAAAGTTTCAAATGTAATGTTATACAAGAGTGTAGTGAGTAAGAGAAGTGGTATTCTAACGACGGTCCTTTTGTGTTTATGGAAACTCCGGAAGAGGGACGAGCCATACCGTCAGGATACCGAAACCGAGGCAAGATTTCTTCTATCCCTACTTGTAAAACTACTTATCTTCACAAAGAAACTTGATTTCATGGAATATATATGTGATGCTATTATTACTATATGGTGAAGAAATTGTCTTCCTTGAGTATTGATATTGAAAAGAAGAGTATACGAAGATGTATACGAATATGACTATGAGTACGAAAATGTATATGAATATGGATATGAGTATGAGATGGATATGTATAGAGATGATTATGCATGAAGTGAACATGCCTTATGATTAAAAGTAAATAAAAGAATGGTATCAGTTGTTATCTAGGGTTATATGATTTATAATATTTTGCTAAAGATATTCTTTCCAAATATCAGTGGTTTAATAAATAATAATTGATTATTATTTACTACTCTTAAAATAGATGGAATATTTTATGAATATAAAAGTATATTTGATTTCTGAATATGAAAGAGAGGTCTGGATCATAATCAAAGCATTATGATATATATATATATATATATATATATATATATATATATATTATAGAAGTAATGTATGAGAATGGAAATGATATGAGAGAATGATATGTGGAAATGAAAGCGAGAAAATGGAAATGTGGAATGATATTTGAAAATGGAATAATGATGTGACAAAAAGGGGGATTGCAACAGACTTGCGTAAGTGGCTGTGTCAGGGCTGTGTGCGACACAGTCCAGCATTTATTTTATTTTATTTTTTATTTCGGCACGAAGATGCCAAGGGAGGATGTTAGCAGGTGGCCTTCCTCCAGGGATGATCTTCATTCCTTCTACCGGTAGTAAAAAGAGAGCAGGTACGATTAGGCGACTGATCATCGTCCTAACGTATCAGGCGACAGCCGATATCCCCAATGTTTTTGAAAAGAAAGTGTAGACAATGGCTTTCAGATTTCTATACTGAAAACAGAATAATGATATGAGATGATGGAATGATAGTTACAGATGAAGAAAAACTGATATTATATTATTTCAGATTTCTATACTGAAAACAGAATAATGATATGAGATGATGGAATGATAGTTACAGATGAAGAAAAACTGATATTATATTATTTCAGATTTCTATACTGAAAACAGAATAATGATATGAGATGATGGAATGATAGTTACAGATGAAGAAAAACTGATATTATATTATTTCAGATTTCTATACTAAAAACAGAATACTGATATGAGATGATGGAATTATGGTTACAGATGAAGAAAAACTGATATTATATTAATTTAGATTTCTCTCTTATAATAGTGAGTGGATTATGTATTATTAAATAAGAGCTTTATTCTTCCTTAAGGATTTTAATTGTTTCCTGCTATTATATATGCATATACATATATGTATACTTGTTCACATTTTAAATTTTAGTTACAGTATGATCTTGCTGAGCTATTATAGCTCACTCTTGCTACTTATGTATATAGCAGCTAGGTCCCATGCCGATACTACGTACCACACCCCGCAAGAGGGTAAGGGAAAGGCGACCTTTTGAGCGAGTGCTGGCGACCATCCCCGAGGTAGTGACAAGCGAAGGGGCTTAGTATACTTATGTAAATTAAGTGTGTAAGTTGTAATAAACTTTAGTTGTTGAAGTGCTTCCTGTAGAAGCTTTGTTCAACAATGTACTTAGTAAATTCTGGGCTTGTAATAACTGTTAACTTTAAAACTTTTAAATATTGTGGATGTTGTTCTATGAGCATATGACTGGTGTGTGTGTGTGTGTATTAGTGTGGGGTCAACTGCTTATTTATAAAAGAAAAAAAAAAGACTACAGAGATATTGATATTGATCGGAAATTGGACCTTGACGGCTCGGATCCCGGGGCGTCACAATTATGGGCTAACTCGTTATCATGGGATTTTAATGGATTTTTCTATGGATTCTAGTAATTAAGTGTTTTTTATGTCTTGGTGTGTGATTGATTGTATTGATTTCATAGTATGATTACGCTTATTCGTTATAGGTGAGTCGCGAACACCTGTAATTGTTTGTTTAATCCTGGTGAATGCGAAAGTGGATCTAGGGTTTAGAACAATTCATGCTAGCATAGGTTTTTGCATGCGAAGAACATGTATTAATTTGTGGTGTAATTCTAACCGTCTTGCACTGACTATGTGGTTTTCTGGATGCTTGATTTTTAACCGGTATGTGTTCAATTACTATAGACATATAGGAACTACGCATATTTGGTGACTACTTGACTTCTATCAATTGTGGATGATCAGTAGGATGGTATACGCACAACGAAAGTTGGTGTGTATCAGTTTAGTGCATCTAATCAGTAATCAACTCTGTCACATGCTAGGTTAAAGGGGAATAAGATTCTAGATGAAGTGGTTAATGAAATTGAAATCCCATGTTTGTTTATTATAAGTTAATCGTTAAGTTATTTTCTCGTAATTTTCATAGTTGGTATTTAATCATTAGTTAATCAAAACCAAAATTGTGATTGTCTTGGCAGTGAGTGTATATCATAAGCTGGTGTATAAGTGAACTAAAACGAACAATTCGAGTCTTTGTGGGAACGAATCCTATTTACCATATATTACTTGTTGACCACGTTCTCTTGCGTGAATAAATGCGAACACCTGGAAATAATTTCAGTCTTGAATTGAATAATAAGACATGTTGCCCTACTTCAAACACACGAGATTGAATGTTTTCATCATGCCATTTTTTTGTCTTCTCCTTGTAAAGCTTAGCATTCTCGTAGGAGAAAAATCGTAGCTCATCCAACTCATCAAGTTGCAACAATCTCTTTTCACCAGCAAGTTGCATGTCAAAATTTAGATTTTTGAGAGCCCAATAAGCCTTGTGTTCAAGCTCAACCGGTAGATGACATGCCTTTCCAAAAACCAACCGATATGGAGACATACCCAAAGGAGTTTTGTACGCAGTACGATAGGCCCAAAGAGCCTCATCTAACCTTGTTGACCAATCCTTTCGACTCAGATTCACCACTTTCTCAAACGCCCTTGATTTCTTTGTTAGACAACTCAGCTTGCCCATTAGTTTGAGGATGATAGGCGGTAGCTACCTTGTGTCTCACATTATACTTAACTAAAACATTAGCCAACAATTTATTCACAAAGTGTGTACCTTCATCACTGATTATAGCCCTTGGGGTTCCGAAGCGAGTAAAGATATGCTTGTCTAAGAACCTGATGACAACTTTTGCATCATTAGTGGGATAGGCAGCAGCTTCCACCCATTTAGAAACATAATCAACAGCCACTAAAATGTATTCATTCTTAAAATAAGGAGGGAATGGACCCATGAAATCAATGCCCCACACATCAAACAACTCTACTTCAAGAATATTAGTCAAGGGCATCTCACTTCTTCTCGAGATATTACCAACCCTTTGACAACGATCACATCTAACAACATATACATGAGCATCCTTGAACAAATAGGGCCAAAAGAAACCAGATTGCAATACCTTTGCAGCAGTGCGTTGTCCACCAAAATGTCCACCAGAGGGAGATGAATGACAATGGAAAAGAATATCTTGCACCTCAAATTCAGCAACACATCTTCTAATAATTTGGTCTGCGCCTTGCTTGAACAAATAAGGCTCATCCCAAAAATAAGATTTCACATCATGCAAGAATTTTTTTTCTTTGTTGACTTGATAAGTTCAGTGGCATTAACCTAGTAGTTAAATAATTGGCAAAATCAGCAAACCAAGGAGTAAAATTAGAGAGTTGTACCTGAAACATCTGTTCATCTGGAAATGTTTCTTTAATAGGAATCAAAGTGCTAGATTCCTCATTGTACTCCATTCTTGATAAATGATCAGCTACTTGATTTTCAACACCTTTTCTGTCTTGTATCTCAATATCAAACTCTTGAAGCAAGAGAACCCACCTAATCAACCGTGGTTTTGCATCCTTCTTGGTGATTAAATATTTTATGGCTGAATGATCAGTGAAGACAACCACTTTAGTGCCCACAAGATAAGATCAAAACTTGTCAAAGGCAAACACAACAGCAAGAAGCTCCTTTTCAGTCACCGTGTAATTCAACTGAGCTCCAGTCAAAGTGCGACTCGCATAGTAGATAGGATGAAATACCTTGTTCTTTCTTTGACCCATTACCGCACCCACTGCATAATCACTAGCATCACACATTAATTCAAAGGGCAAGCTCCAATCTGGTGCAATCATGATAGGTGCTGAAATTAACCTCTGCTTTAATTCCTCGAAAGCCTTTAAACATGCTCCATCAAACTGAAAAGGAGTATCATTCTCCAATAACTTGCAAAGTGGCTTAGAAAGTTTTGAGAAGTCTTTAATGAACCGTCTGTAGAAACCTGCATGCCCAAGAAAACTTCGAATATTCTTGACGGAAGTAGGAGGAGGTAGCTTCTCAATGACTTCAATCTTCGCCCTATCAACTTCGAGTCCCTTCCTTGAAACTTTATGACCCAATACGATGCCCTCCTTCACCATGAAGTGACACTTTTCCCAGTTGAGTACAAGATTAGTTTCCTCGCATCTTTTTAACACCTTACCCAAGTTACATAGACAATCATTAAAAGAATCTCCAAACACAGAGAAATCATCCATGAATACCTCTAGAAAATCACCAACCATGTCAGAAAAGATAGCCATCATACATCTTTGGAAAGTTGGAGGAGCATTACATAACCCAAACGAAACCCTTCGAAAGGCAAAAGTACCATAAGGACATGTGAATGTAGTTTTATGCTGATCTTCTGGAGCTACAGTTATCTGATTATAACCAGAGTACCCATCAAGAAAACAATAGTACTCTCTTTCAGCAAGTTTGTCCAGCATTTGATCAACAAAGGGCAATGGAAAATGATCCTTCCTAGTGGCCTTGTTCAACTTTAGATAATCAATGCAAATTCTCCAACCCGTAACTGTTCTGGTCGGAATCAACTCATTGTCTTCATTCTTAATCACTGTGAGTCCACCCTTCTTCGGCACGCACTGAACAGGACTAACCCATGAGCTATCTGAAATTGGATAAATGATTCCTGCATCAATCCATTTGATAATCTCTTTCTTTACCACCTCTTTCATGATGGGATTCAATCTACGTTGGCCTTCAATAGATCCCTTAGCACCATCTTCCAACAAAATTTTGTGCATACAAACAGAAGGGCTAATACCTCGAATATCCGCAATAGTCCACCCAATAGCTTTCTTGTGCTTCTTAAGAATTTCCAACAATTGATCTTCCTGAGCACTAGATAAGTTAGCAGAGACAATAACAGGCAAAGTGGAAGAAGGTCCCAAATAAGCATATTTCAAATGAGAAGGAAGAGCTTTCAATTCTAACTCCGGTGGTTCGATAATAGATGGCTTTGGAATCTTGAATTCCCTTGATGATAACTCTAGTGACTCAAAGCGGCCTCTAGTTCTTGTACCATGCGAATTAGCTTCCAGCCAAGCTAAAAGATCAACATCATCAACTTCATCTTCAGATACATTGAGAATCAATTGCTCCAAAGGGTCATGAGAAGAATTATACTCTAGTTTTTCAGAAACTAGATCATCAAACAAAGTGACTGCTAAACAATATTCTACATCATCTGAATATTTCATAGCCTTGAAAACATTGAAAGTCACCTTTTCGTCTTGAACCCTCATCGTTAGCTCCCCATTTTGCACATCAATTAATTTTCTTCCAGTAGCAAGAAATGACCTACCCAAGATAATGGGGACTTCCCGATCTGCTTCATAATCCAAGACAATAAAATCAGCAGGAAAGATGAATTTGTCCACCTTGACCAAGACATCTTCAATCTTTCCTTCAGGATGAGCAAGAGATCTATCTGCTAGTTGAAGAGTGACAGTTGTAGGCCGAACTTCTCCAATTCCCAGTTTTCTGAACACAGACATAGGCATCAAGTTTATACTAGCTCCCAGATCACACAACGCCATACCACAAAAAGAATTTCCAATAGTGCAAGGAATGGTGAAACTCCCTGGATCTTTCATCTTTGGTGGTAATTTATTCTACACAAATGAGCTACACTCTTGTGTGAGAGCTACAGTTTCAAACTCCCCCAACCTCCGCTTCTTTGTAAGAATGTCCTTCATGAATTTCACATAATTGGGCATTTGTTCGAGAGCTTCTACAAGTGGAATATTAATGTGAAGCTGTTTCAGAACATCTAGAAATTTCTTAAACTGAACATCTTGCTTCTGATTTTGAAACCGTTGAGGGAATGGTGGTTGTGGTTGCATGGTCGGAACCACCTTAGAAGTCTGGACACCATTATTTTCTGAATTTTTCTCCTCACTTTCAGTTGTAGAGGAATCAATTTCTTTGGACTTAGATTTATCATTCTCCAAGACTTTCCCGCTCTTCAATGTCATGGCTTTGCAGTGCTCATTCCCAACATCCATAGGCTTTTTAGTGTCGCTAAGGAAAGTGCCATGTGGTCGACTCCTCAACTCATTGGCTAGTTGTCCAACTTGATTTTCCAAGTTTCTCAATGATGCTGCTTGACTTTGGATGAGAGCATCATTATTTGCCATGTATGCTTTAAGCATATTTTCAAGAGAACTAGAATGAGATGCTTGTTGAGGCAATTGTTGTTGAGCTTGTTGAGAAAATCCAGGCGGATAATTGGGCCTAAAGGTATTTGATGAAGTTCCAGAAGTAGCCCCTTGATTGTTCCAAGAAAAGTTAGGATGTTGCCTCCATGATTGATTGTAGGTGTTTGAATAAGGGCCACCCTTATTTTGATTTCCCACATAATAGACAGATTCAGGATTCAAAGGACAACTATCATAAGTATGCTCTTCACCACAATACACACATGAAACATTCTTGATTTGATTAACCTGTGGATTCACCGATTGCCCCATAGATTGATTACCTCCCGTCGTCAAGTTCTTGAGCATATTCTCAATGGATGACATTTGAGATTTCATTGAAGTTACTGCATCAACCTCATAAATTCCAGCTACTTTTTTCCCAGCTTGAGCCCTATTAGTTATCCACTGATGGTTATTTGTTGCGATTGTTTCAAGAATCTCATATGCCTGATTATAAGATTTGGCCAACAGAGCTCCATTTGCAGATGCATCAACCACCAACTTTGTCTGAGTATTGAGGCCATTATAGAATGTCTCCATCTGAATGTAATGAAGAAGACCATGATGTGGGCATTTTCTCAGTAATGCCTTGAATCTCTCCCATGCCTCATATAAAGATTCATCGTCCATCTGCTGAAAAGAATTAATCTCATTACGAAGCTTTGCATTCTTAGTGGGAGGAAAATACTTCATAAGAAATTTTTCTGCCAAATCATTCGAATTAGCCACAGAACCTGGTGGCAATGAATTCAACCAATCTCTAGCCATGTCTCTCACAGAATATGGAAACAACTTCAATCTCAAAGCATCATTTGTGACTCCAGAAAGTTTGAAAGAATCACAGACCTCAACAAACAACCGAAGGTGAAGATGAGGATCCTCATTAGACATCCCACTGAATTGACCTACAGTCTGCAACATCTGGAACATAACTGGCTTCAGCTCAAATTGTGTTGCTTGAATATCAGGGTTGACAATCCCTGAGTTTAACTCACCAACACGAGGTTTTCCATACTGCCGAATGGCACTATCTCGATCATCTAACACCATCATACCATTTTGAACATTAGGTGCCACATTCCGATTATTAGCAGTCTCATCACCCATAACTAGGTTCGCTTCTTTAAGTCCGCGTTGCACTCTTCTTCTTGATTTGAAAGTTCGTTCAATTTCAGGATCAAAGGCAAATAATCCTGAAGGTTCTTCATTCATAAACAAAGAGACCTGATAAGAAACACATATTACTCCTGTTAGCACAGAAGTAACAAAAACCAAACTGCAAGAAAATTAACTTCGCAATTAAACACTATAACAGTCCCCGGCAGTGACGCCAAAAACTTGTTGCGTAAAATACAGATGTGCAAGTGTACACAATCGCAAACAAGTAATACACTGGTAAATACCAGATTTCGTTCCTCAAGGACTGTAAATTCGTATCAATCGCAAGTTATATCAAACAATTCAGTTATCTAGCACAAAAATTGGTTGATGATTTTATAACTAAACTAAATATAAGAACTAAATTAACCAACTAAATTATACTAGAGAAGAGAGTTTAACGATTCCAAATATGAGAAGATAAGTCAGGATAATTACTTCTCCCTAACACATGAAAATCGGTAATAGAGTTGCATAGCACAGTAGCAATCCACAATTTACTAGCTAGAATTCAGCGGTCATAGGTTTCTCTCGAAATCACTATGGTATAATTCCTATCAAATAAACTAACATATGTTTATGCCAATTTACTCTTCAGAATACAATTAAGCATCAATTCACAAAGCTATGCATGGTCACAATATATGTCTATACTGCAACAAAATTAATATCAACAGATATAAGCATGCACCACTCAAGTCTTATGTCAATTAACTATAACCCTCTTGGTATTACAATTAACTCAATAACCTACTAGAGTTGATCAGACAATAGCAAGTATTAGCAAGAAAATCACTTGAATGAGTAAACCGTAGAACTGCATACAATACTCTTTAACAAAACACCAAAAATCCCATGCTAGGGTTCCATAAAAATCCCAACTATATGAAATTAGTTCATAACAAAGTCTTCAATGGTTGAATCTCTATCTTACAAGCTTCTCCTTTCTCTCTTGCCTGTGCCTCTATCTCTCGTACGTGTGTATCTCTAATTAGGTCTGATGTATATCCTCTATTATCTCTAATAAAAGTGTTTTTAATTATTTAATACAAATACAAGGAAAATTCCCAATCAAAATTGAATTCCAAGAAGAAGAAATTCATAGTTGACTTTTTTTGACTCAGATTCTGGGCTGATTCGGCTGGATTTTAAATACAAGACCACTTCAGAAATAAAGCCCTTCTCATAATCTTTCCGTGGGCTGTTGAATCGTCAGAATCGGACTTGTAGAACTCCAGATATGGCCAAAACAGTGCAGACTGCGCAAGCTACCCGGAAAATCCGAATTTTAATCAAATTTATCTCCATCTCTTCCTATTTAAACTCCAAGCCTTCCTTTATTATAACTCCATAATTCCTAAAATAAAACATTAGAATTAATTAAATAAAAATCCAAATTAATGCAAAATAACTTAAATATAGGGACAATATTAAGATTAAATGCACGCTTATCATGAATGTATGCTGGCTTCGTCAGTGGAGATATGTATGTAAATTCTTTCTTTCCTTCATACAAACTTCCCTTAATATTACGGTACCATATTACACTTCATCCGATTTCTTCAGAATTTAACCGATTTTGAAAGAGTTTGACTGCTTTATCGGAAAAACGGTTTTTTCGACGATTTCATGAAATCAGATCGGTGACTCACCAGTTTCCGATTTGTCGGCCGATTTATTGGACAAATCACCATTTTTTACAACCATGGCAGTACTTCACTTTGAAATTACCACTTGAAGTTGATATTTTGCTTAATCTAGCTAGTTTTGTGAAGCTTTATTGGTCCAATTCATGTCTCAGCGACTATGTTTATATTATTATGTGCTACGCATCGAAAATACAATTTTAAAAAATATTAAATAAATTACAAAAACATATTTAAATATCAAAAAATAAAAGATGTTGTTGTATTTTGTTCTTTTTTCCCAAATAATTTTACGACATTTAATGCTACTTTTAAGAAAAGTTCAATTCAATATACAGGATCGAACATAGAAAACAATAAAAATATAATTATTAATAGAAAAATAAAGCAAGTACACAATTTTTCTTCTTTAAATGCAAACAAAATAGGAATTGTCAAATCTTTGGAAATTGCTGAATAACCATATTATACTGCTAACTAGACCTTGGGAGGCTGCTGAATGGTTATACTATGCTGCACATAAATTACTTCTAGTACTTTAGTTTCTTGTTCAATTTTTCCTATGTTAATTTCATAAAAAAGTCTCGTTTCAATTTAAAGAAAGTCTCAAAAAAAATTGAAAGCTTCCTTATATTGTTTTCTTCATGCAATGGAGAAATTATATTAAGGACGATATAACAGATAAGAAATTGATCGAGTGACTAATATAGTAAGAGTAGCACTTCAGAGACAACCATCTATTGTAGAGAACCGGAGAGAACCATCTAATTTTTGCTGATTCTATAGTAGAACCAAATTTTTTTTTAATTTTAAATTTTTTTAAAAAATAAAAAATTTCTGCTGCCACGTGGCACTGCCACATCAGCATTGATGATGTGGCAGTGCCACTTGGCAGCGATCAATTTTATTTTTTTATTTTTTTTATTATAAAACCAAAAAAAATTGGTTTTTTTATAGAATGCTGACGTGGCAGTGCCACGTCAACAATGCTGATGTGGCAGTGCCACTTGACAGCGGACAATTTTTTTAAAATTTTTTTTTATTATAAATCCAAAAAAAATTGTTTTTTTATAGAACTTTGATTCTACTATAGAATCAGAAAATTAGTGGTTCTCTACGATTCTCTATATAAGATGGTTCGCTATAAAACAATAACCAATATAGTAAATCTCAAAACGTAAGTTTATGGGAATTTTACCATATTGAATTAGCTCGTTGTTAGTGACCTTAAGACACTATTTACCAATCAATCCTGCTACATACAGATGTAATTTCATGACTTAATGTAGCAAGATCGTCAAAATCTTATAAGACATACATATAGTTAAATAATTTTCTCTTACAATATGTCAAATATCAACATAGATAAAACTAAGTATTGAAGCCCGGCTACGGTACTTAAATTTTAGCATTGGCCATGTTATGCATACAAACTTAAAACCTGTGCATATTTTATTATTTTTTTCATATCTTTTAATTAATTCTTGTGGTAAATTTTTTTTTACATAAGAAATTATTAGGTGTTAAAGATGTGTTTAAATAGAAATAGTTATATAAGTTTTAATTAAAATATGTTTGTAAAATAGTTTGGCATGTTGTCAAAAGTTTTAAATAAAAAAGCCCAATAGGCCCAAGTTATCAAAGTACATAAAGCCCGATTCAAATTCCGACTACCAAATGTTTAATGTTCCGGCTTTAATAATATAGAATAGATTGTATAAATTGTTTAATTGAATTTAACAACAAAAAATTCTAAAAATGAAGGATATTTTAGTCAATTTGTATTATCCTGTTTTAAATTCTAAAAGATTGTCTTATTATAGAGGGTATTTTGGTCAATTCATAATGTAGTACTCTAAGCCTTAAAAAAATTCATCTGTATTGAAGGATATTTTAGTCAATTCATAATATACTATTCTAATTCTAAAAAGTTCTCTGAGGATATTTTGGTCATTTCATTAAGCAATGCTCTAAACCCTAAAAAATTCAACTATAAAAGCGCATGTTACCGATCTCTGAAGAATGCCATTCTCACGAATGTGACGGCGACTTCAAAGTATTACAATATACATCACGCCTTCATGCCGGTAATTATTGATGTAATGTACAATTGTCAATGTTGGATCGATTGTTTATTAATTCGATGTACAACTTTCTTTTTACAATTTTATTTTTTTTAACAGGTTTGATAATTTATTTGCAGGTGTGGCAAAGAAAGATCTAATATGAGCTACCACTGTAACTAAATCATCTGTTAACATAAACCACCAGATTTAAGGTATGATTTCGTTACTAAATATGACATGTTTCATTTATTCAACATTTTCTCATGAATTTTTTTGATAGCATTAAGCATTACATTCTGTTAATAACAATTTCTTTCATTTTTCTGTTAATAATTCGATAAATTTTACAATTCCTAAAAATGTTGTTTCAAATGATGAATTAACATTAAACTATTAATTTTTTTCTCATAATTAAATAAAATCTTCATGAACACATATGAATCACACAAATAAGAATACGTCAAGTGTCACTCGGGAACAT
This sequence comes from Saposhnikovia divaricata, assembly GCA_036435485.1. NCBI lineage: Eukaryota > Viridiplantae > Streptophyta > Magnoliopsida > Apiales > Apiaceae > Saposhnikovia > Saposhnikovia divaricata. The sequence continues at coordinate 244,617,417 of CM071594.1, read as the reverse complement.
TTTTAGATTTACTTTGAAATAGTAATATATTATCAAATATTTCTTAAGATACCTTGCAATTAGAGATGAAGGTGGAGTTATTTTGGGAAACAATGTCCGCACAATGCAGATTCTTATCAAAAGTCATTTTGTTTCCCTTGTTTTCCTGATTCTTATCGTAAAACATTTTGTTTCACGACTTTTGTCGGAAAATAAGAATCCAACAAAAAAAAATTATAACACTATTTATTTTTCTCAAAAGAATTCTTTTATTTTTTATTAAAGTTATATGTATCTATATACATGCCTTTAACTCGAGCCTTTAATTTTGTAAAATAATTATTTATTTATTTAATCTTGTAGACCGAATAATCTCATATTTTCTTTTACATCATATGTGACTTGAATAAAGAGAACAATGAATTTGAGGATGATAATTTAGAGATTATAAGACTTTAATTGTAGAATTTGAAGAGGATAGCCTATATACCGTGCTACGCACATGATATTTTAAAAAAGTAATGCAACAAAAATATAAATATAGTAATAATAACTTAAATAAATGAAATGATATTAAATCTAAAATCAAATTATATAATTTTAAAAAAATAAATAATAAATATAACACAATTTTGTTTTTATATTTTTAATTAATTCATTTAAATATTAATTAAGTTAGATTTTTTACTATATATGTCATGTGATAATATGTATGGAAAATGCTAGGTACCCCAAATTGGTACCCAAAAAATTTCTCAAATGCCAAGTGTAGCAATTCAATTGGTTATAATAATAGTGGACCCCCTTGCATTCACACAAACCACTCAATCAAAAATGTTCACTGTATGCCATGTAAGATTTGCCACATCATTTGGGAGTAATTTTTGGGTACCAATTTGGGATACCTAGCATTACTCAATATGTATTATTGTTTTTAACAAAATTAAAAGATTCATTCAATTTTTTATTAATGAGCTTACCACAAATATTATATTACATTAATTATATTTAAAGTTGTATACAAACTTGCTATAATAAAAAAATGGGTTCAAATATTAATAGGAATTTTAAATGAGTCTAATATGAAAACAAAACCCGAAAATGGGTAGTCCACGGGTCAATTTAGAATCAAAAGTATTTCCCAAACATAAATATGGATCTCGAAGCTGATACGGACTATCTACCTATCCTATTTATTAGATATATATAGATGTTAATGAGCTTATCATAAATATTACATTACATTAATTTAAATATATATTATAAAGTAAAACACTGAAGATCCCAAATTTTTCTCAATACTTTTTTGAAATGCTAAGAGCATCCAATGTAGAAGACCTCATAGCTAAAATCATAAATATAATACCATAAATAAAATTTATAGAGATTTTGTAAAAAAATATTCACTCCAATGTAACATTGCTCTTAGCAAAAAATTTACATAATCTTTTTCGTTGGCTATATTTGGCCAACCTCTAGAGGTCTGTAAGGAATATTTTATATGATCTAATACCTTACAAAAATATATTCCATTTATAACAACCTCAAATAATAGTAACATACAATCTTTATAATATAATCAACATTATAGCCAATATAAAATTGGAGCACAACATCTTACATGTTCAGTAAATTTTACATAGTCAATATTTTATCCGGTTTAGGCAACCATTTTTAGACAATACCGTTGGAGATGCTGTCATATGTATACTTGGTAACTTCATAATCCTATGTGGATTAATATGCATTCACAAATCAAAATTTGTCGTATATTATGCTACATTATTTGGTAAAAAATTTGATGTACTTAGCACTACTAATAAATTGTTGCATAACTCATTACTTGTGTTCGGTATCTATATTTTGGTTTGGGTAATTTTTTTAATTTTAATTTAATCCATGAACTATTCATTTTAAGGTATTGTATTCATATTTTAATTCGTAAAAGATCCATCTACTTATTTGACCCCTTTTTAATTTACAATACTTCAAATATCATTAATGTAATCTATAGATTTTATGAAAAGTTTATTACTAAAAAAAATTTGAACCAATCTTTTAATTTGATAAGCTCATTAGTGCATATAGTTTCATGACATAAATAACATATACAATAAAATGTTTATCTAAATTAATATTTAAATAAAATTATTATAATTTATAAAAGCAATGCACTCATGTTAATATTAATTATTTCAAATTTTTATTAATCAATATTGAATATAAAATTATTTAATTTATTACGATTAAATAATTTTTGAAACAACCGCATGTTACGCACGGGTAATATAAGATGAGTCAAATATTAATATGAATCTTATCTATCTATACTATCTATACTATACTATAATAAGCGAAAAATGTATAATTTGTAATTTGGTTAATCCTTTATTTTGGTTATCCCTCATTTACAAACGTTGGATCTTCAATTCAAATAAATCATTCATAATTCAACTCAATGTGCTTGATATGTTCAGGGAGGACAGGATTTTGCCAATGTCTTCATAATATATCTATAATCATACTATTCCCTCCGTCCTTTTGATTTATTATCATTTCAAAATAGAGTGTTTGACACGTATTTTAAGGTGGATTTTAAGGATAGTTCCATAACTTATTTTTGAAATTTTTTTTTTGTATAAAAATAGAACAATCTTATTTTTATACAAAAAAAAAGGTTTAAAAATAAGTTATGGAACTATACTTAAAAGTCATATTAAAATGCGTGCCAGAAAGTGACAAAAAAATGTAAAGAAATGGATAGGACGGAGGGAGTAACATTTTAGCAAATTAAGCTGATGTGGGAATTTCATAGAGAATAGTTGTTAAATAGCTGCAATACTGAATTTGATATTCTCTTTATTTTTTGTCAGGATATTGAATTTGAAATTCTGTTGCAAGAGGTTGAAATTTTTTTATATCTTTTTCTATGAATTTGATATTCTTCTTTTTTTTTTGTCAGGATATTGAATTTTATAGTCTATCACAAAAGGAAGAATTTTTTAATATTTTTTTCCATTTTTTATAATGAGGTGAAATCGAGAGCAAAAGTGACTTTTAAAGAAAATCTTGCATGACTGAAAAAAAAAATATCCCCTGCTACATAATTCACTTATGTTGTAAAGAAAGCATGTTATATAGGCCCTGTTTGGCTGAACTGATAAATTGGCTTATTGGACTTTAAGTTCAGTCCAGCTTATTTACAAGTGTTTGCCTACCAACTTATTTTATTGACTTATGATCTTATAAGTTCATAAGTTGAAAGTTAGAAAGTCCCAACTTTTTTCCAGCTTATTAACTTATTTGTACTATTTCTAAATCCCTTCGTTTTTAATTTGTTTTTTCCCGTCAATCGACGATATTTTTTTCAAATCTAATTTCACCATATTTTTCTCCATCTCTCAACGATCATTTTGCATACCATATGTGCTATATTTCGACACGATTTAGAAAAATTATATTAAAAATATGTGTTCTACAGTAAACTTATAATTTCCGATTTACCAAACACTTTACTAACTTATAATTTCTGATTTACTTATCACCTATAATCAACTTATTAACTTAAAGCAATTAGTTACTTTTTTTAAGCTACCCCAATGCGCTTCATATGCTCAGGGAGAGGACAGGATTTTTGCCAATGTCTTCGTACGAGCATCTACAACGGGGCTGGCTAGAAATGATTGGTTAAAATAATATTTGTTGAAACTGTAAGATATTTGCTGAACCTGTAAGGTTTTGTACTCTAACGGTGTTGGCTATAATAGTTGGCTATAATTTAAAAATAGTATTTTATTGTTATTTCAATTTGTTATAAATAGAATGTATTTTTTTAATATGGTAATAGAAGACGTGTAATTTTGCTACAGGTCTCCTACAGGTCTTTATGGTTCGACAAATATAGCCAATATCACGGGGTTGGCTAAAATTATACACAAGGCATTTGTACCGTTGGAGTGCAATTTTTTTACACAATCTATATAATTTTTATTTAAGGTATTCCACCTAGACTTTTAGCTAAGGGTTTTCCCCATTGGAGATGCTCTAATATATCTATAATCATACTAACATTTTAGCAAATTAAGCTGATGTGGGAATTTCGAGAATTTCGTAGAGAGTAGCTGTTAAATAGCTGCAATACTAAATTTGATATTCTCTTTTTTTTTTTTTGTCTGGATATTGAATTTGATATTCTGTTTCAAGAGGATGAAATTTTTTTATATCATTTTGCATGAATTTGATATTTTTTTTTTGTCATGATATTGAATTTTATATTCTATCACAAAAGGAAGAAATTTTTTTTATATCTTTTTCCATTTTAAGATTTGCGTCAATGCTAATCGAGAATATTCACAGAACATTCCCAAGAATATTTAAATATAATTATATTCATAATATATTTTTAAAATGATTCAAAATTAAAAAAATGTTGTATATTGCACTTTACATATTTTAAAAGATATTGTTATCTTAAAAGATAATAAACAAATCACAATAATCTAAAAATTATACAGCTTTCATCCGACCAATTCGATATGATAAAAATTCGCAATCCAATATAGAGAACGCTAATTTTACAATATAAATTGAAGCTAGAGGATACATGCCATTTCCCATGGTCCATTCTACCTCTCAGAGAAATAATTTCACAAATTATCAAGCCTTCCGATAAAATCTTCATTCACAACAATGCCATCCCATATATCAAATACAAAATTCAGTCCATCAGGCAAAGTGTCATATGCCATTACGAATTATGTAGCTTTAATGGAGAAAGAATCAGTGCATGAAGATTTTCATCCTCTGATGGATTTCTTGAAAACTTGTCCAATCAATTATGCACTCACTGCAAGTCCTCCAATCTATGCTGAGATAGTTCAAGAAATGTGGAGCACAGCTGATTGCAGCAGCACAACAGGTGAAATAAAATTCACAATTAAGGGTAACTCCTATGTCATTACTCCTTCTGTGATTAATGAAGCACTTCATTTCCCTGAATCCAACTTTGAAAACGCACCTACTGAGGGTGAGATTATTTCCATGTTAAAAGCTATTAATTATGCAGGGGACCTCTGTTTTTCAAGTCAGATACTTAAGAAGAATTTTAGGAAGGAGTGGTCGTATTTTTTCGACACTCTAAATAAGGTTTTTGCGGGGAAATGTAGTTCCTACGATACCATAAATACTTTTGTTGTGAAAATTGCTTGTAGCCTTTTGTATGGTAGGAGAATTGACATTGGAAAACTATTGCTTGATGAATTCACTTTTAAATTTGGTGCTACGCAAGATAGAGACCGCACTATCTACTATGCGAGATTTCTTATGATTATTGCTAACTATTTGTGTAAGGATATTTGTATCCAAGAAAAAGATGATACGTTGCAAGTGCATATGCAAACAAAGAAATTGTTTGCTGGCTTAGTAACAAAGAATCTTAATGCTGAGGCTGAGTTTGTGATTCCAGAGCACGTTCGAGAACAGCTCTCTACTATATATCCCGCACTCTCACACACAAGTTCTTTGCAAGATCCTCCCACAATTGAGGATGTGAGAGAAGGCTACACTTCTCCGACCCAAGATGCACTTCCCTCGCCATATCAGTCTGGAACGGTAGCCACCTCTGCAGTCTCTCAATCAGCTGGTAAAAGAAAGAGAACTACTTTGCCTTGTACGACTGAGGATGGAAATGAAGAAAATGGAATAGCACCTGAGGTACATCTACCTCAGAAAAAGAAGGATGCAAGCAAAGTAAGTAGTCTGTCTGTTGTAGATGAAGAAATGCCACCTGCAGAAACCAGGGTTGATGAACCTGCACTAGAGCTTCATTCATCTCCGGAGGAAGAGAGCCCAATTCGTGACCTGACTGTACCTCCACTGGAACCGGAGGGTCGCCAACAACTTTTGAATGCAGCATCTGTATTAAAATCTTGGTTGGTGGCCCGTCTCACAAGTTCTGCAAACAAACTGAGTACCAAGGAGATGATTATCCTTGCTAAATATGAGTACCGTACTCTTGAAGGACTGGGAGATGATGATGAAACTTTTAGAACCAAAGTTGACCAATTAATTTCACAGGGCCAACGCCTAGAGATTTTTGCTAAAGAGAAAGAAACTTCAAATGAGCAGGACATCAAGGCTCGTCATGATCACCAAGTGCAGTGTCTCTCTGAAGTGACACGGAAGTTATGCAGTGCGGAAGACCAAGTGTATACAGCTATGACAAAGGCAGACTCTTTGAAGCTTAAAAGAGAAGAGCTGACAAGTGCAATTCTTAATCTTACAGAGGATTTGTCTGAGGTAGAAGAGACAGTCAAGACTCTGAATGCAGAAATGGATCAATGCAAAGAGGCTCATTCCGTTGCTGAAGCTAAACTTCGGAAATTGGATGCAGAGAAAGAGGTGGCTCGTGTGAAATATAGGGAGATCGATGACAAATATAATGCAGCCAATGAAGAATATAAGAGGATGAGTAATGACTTGCTCCAGTTAGTAAAGGAGACAACGGAATAATTTTACCTAATGTTTTACTTGTCGGGTTTTTTTTTTGAACTCTTTTTGTTTGGGCAGTGGCCATACATTAGATTTGTGTTTTAAGCGTATTACAAGTGGATTCTAAGTGTACTGGAGGATTTTTATTTAGGAGGTCAAGTTTCTAAATTTTAGTTGCTTGGTGGAGTCTCATTTGATCGGGAACTTCATCGAATCTGTTATGTTATTCAATTGCTCCTTCCTTTCAATCTTTTTATAATATTTCTATTCTGCTTCATGCTTTAGTCATGATTCTTGATTAATATTGTTAGAAATTAATCTTCCCGGCTCGTGCTTACTTGTATTTCTGTGATTACAATATTTTGTTGTGGTAATACCTTCATAAGCATTGTTACAATTGCTCATGTTATAGTCTTGTAGAGTTGATATGATAGAAATTAGATATAGCAGTCAGGGAAATAGAGATCTTTTCTAAGACCTTGTTGATTTGTTTGACTGATAATAATTTGGAAATGTTTTGTTATGCTGGGATAAGAATTTTATTTATTTTCTCATGTATTTATCCAGGATAAAAATCTTTACATCTAATAAAAACAGCACAGGAATAGGACGATCGTCAACACCTTAATGCAGTGTCTGTACTGAAATCTCATTTGGTGGACCGTCTCACAAGTTCTGCTAACATTCTTAGTGCCGAGGACATGATTCTCCTTGCTAACAAGTGTTATAATACACTTGAAGGATTAGGAGATAAGTATACAACATTCAGCACTGAAGTTAACAAACTGATTGCACAACACCAAGAGCTAGCACTTGCTGCTAAAAGGTAAGATTGGAATGAATGGGACATAAATACTCGTTATATCCACAAAGTGCAGTATCTGTTTGAATTGCAACAGAATTTATCCAGTGCCAAAGACAAACACTCTACAGCCCAGACACATGCAGATTCTTTAAAACTTAAAAAGGAAGAGCTGACAGGTGAATTACTTAAGGTTGCCGAGGAATTGAATGAGGCATGACCCTCACAGAAAATATATATGAAGAGCCTCATTCTGTTGCTGAAGCTGAACTTGGGAAATTGGATGCCAAGAAAGAGGAAGCTTGTGTGGCATTTAAAGCGATCAATGACCAATATAATGCTGCCAATAAAGAAATTGAGAAAATAAGAAATCACTTGCTGCAGCTAGCAAGGAAGTAACTGAATAGTTAACTGCATTTTTATCTTGAAAGAAATCTTCCTGCTTAAGCAGTGTAACCTCAATGTACGAAAACATCTTTTTTATTAGTTATACATTCTCAGTGTCCAGCATATACTGCCTTACATTTGCTGAACTGATAATACAATAAAGAAAAGGTGTTTAGAACTACGCAAACCATGCATAAACATCCGGCCTATTACAAATGTGTTTAGAAAACCATGTGGATCTAGCAAGTCTAGATTTAATGTCCACCTTGATCATGTTAAGCAATTTGTTGGGACTGAAAATGCCATTGTTGGCTCTAGCTAGCATTTCTTTCCCTCCATGCATGATAAGCAAAGGTCTGCATTCCAAGTAAAGCAACAGTTCTTTGAATAGGGTCCTGTGTATGAGCAATGTCCAGCAGGAAAGAAGACCAAGATTGATTGAGATTGGGTTGAAGATTCATCTGCTTAAGTAGCCTGTCTCAAATCCTGCGAGTAAAGTGGCACTCCAAAAAAAGGTGATGAGCATGTTAGGATCAGGCGCTTACCACTGCGCTAAAAGCCCTGGTGCTTGTAGCAAGGCGCAACCTTATTTCCTTTATCCTTAGCCAGTGCATAGCGCCACGGTCCGATTTAGGGAGATGCTGGCCATGCCACACAATCCCCCCCAGCATCTGCCCGCCACATCACGTGATACCAATTGTTAGGATCAGGCGCTTACCACTGCGCTAAAAGACCCGGTGCTTGTAGCAAGGCGCAACCTTATTTCCTTTATCCTTAGTCAGTGCATAGCGCCACGGTCCGATTTAGGGAGATGCTGGCCATGCCACACAGAGCATATTCAGACCCACCTGCACAAAGATAACAAAAAGATGTAGGAACAATGCCAAACATTTGAAGTCAATCCAGCGTATAGAGTCTGCCCGTGCAAAGAATCCAGTTGTGGTGAGCATATCGTTTGATCACTGGTTTAAACCACACTACAATGTACCATGCAACAGATTCCTCGTACGCACGTATACTGTCCCAAATATCCCGAGTTTTTGGGTTAGTAATACGTTCCCAGAGAATGGCATCTTTCATGTCCAGGTTTATTATAGCAGGAAAGGTGAATGAGAGTCTCCAGGCGGAACCGACTCTCATTATCAAAGGTGGCAGCTTTAAGGTAACAACCAGACCCCTGATTGAATGAAATCACCAACCTTAGCAAGAGCATGCGAGTTGGAGTTAAAAATAATGTCATCATCAGGAGAGTGAGCTATGCAAGTGTTGTTCCACCATGGGTCTAGCCAGAAGTGGGTGTTATACCCATTACCATGCCTTACACTTTCTTTGCAATGATTCATTAAGTTCTTGAATTGGCACCTTAATCCACTGGCGTCTAGATTTTGTACTTTGCACTTGATTCCGTGTTATCAGCAAGTCCTGCAGTACTATTTACAGCAACTCCCCATTTTTGAATTCATCTGACAGCTATGAACCAGCTTTAGTATTGAAAACATAAAATCATTATTGTATTAAAATTTGAATTGTTAACTAATCATGGATTATGGGGTTACTTCAAATAAACAACCGATGTTTGCTTTAAATGTAATCGAAAATAGGTTTCATTTGTTTTATATCAAGTACATAGTATAAGTATATACACTAATCTATCTTGATTAACCACTTAGGCCTTCACAAGTCACAGCTATATATAATGCCTTTTGTAATCACTACTATTATTTCTAAAATTTTAGCAAATTTCTGCTTTTTCAATCTTAACAGAAGAAAGGAGCCATTGCCAGAATCATGCATGAAAAAAATATGCACTGCAGACTGCAGTACTGTTTGTGCAATTTGCCAATGCTTTATAATGGAAAACTAAGATTATAATGTTAGTCCTAAAATGGAGAAACCAATGTGTATTAGGATGAACAGTAATGAACATACGGTCAAGAGTTTCACAAGGCTTTGCTTATCTTGTGCAGGGTCATTGGAACTAATATTTGCATATCAGAATAAGAATTCTACTTGTAAGTTGTATGTGTTGGGCTTAAACCCAATACGGTAGTATGGGTATTGGTGAAATAAGTCATATATGGGTAAGGTAATAATTGTATGTATACACAATTATTATATATGGTATGTCTTATTCACAAAGTTAGGTAATTAGGTGCCAAGAATTGGATGGCTTGTATAACAAGTATGGTAAGACTTGTAGAACAAGTATGGCAAGTCTTGGTGGCTAAGTTTTGGGTGGCTATATAAACATAGTCATATTATGTTTTGATATATACTTGAGTATTGTTTGGCTTGAGTATTATGTGAGTGATACACCGAGTGATTGATGTATTATTGATATTGTTAAGATTAATAATACGAGTTTGGGACGTGGGTTTTCCGCGTCAAATATATTTGTGTGTGTGCTTTGTTTTATTTGTTTGTTTGAATCTCGTTAATTGTGTAGCCCCTAACCTAACAATTGGTATCTAGAGCCGAGGTTCGAGGTTCGTGATGGATAAGGTCGGGGGATTCGAGATTGAATTGTTTAATGGAAGAAACAATTTTACTTTGTGGCAGAGCACGGTGAAAGATCTGTTGATTCAACGAGGGTTGTATGCAACTCTTGAAGACAAGAAGCCTGCTGATGTGGAAGATCCAAAGTGGGCAGATATGAAGTTACGTGCAGCATCGACAATCCGGTTGGCCCTTGCACCGGAAATCAAGTATGATGTTCTTGAGGAGGATAACCCTAAAAAATTGTGGGAGAAGTTGACGAAGACGTATCACTCAAAGTCATTGGCAAATAAGTTGTTCCTCAAGAAAGATTTGTTCGGGCTAAAGATGGAAGAAGATGGAGATTTGAGAGATCATCTGAATCGTTTTAATGGCCTGATCAACCAACTAAATAATTTGGATGAAAAAATTGAAGGATGAGGACAAAGCTGTTCTTCTACTTGTGTCTCTACCAAAGAAGTATAGTACTGTGATTACTTCTTTATTGGTTGGGAATACGGAGTTAGCTTTGGATGAGACTATTGTTGTTCTTCTGGAGTCCGAAAGATTGATGAAGCAAGGATCGAGTGACACATCTGATGGAAGTGCACTCGTGGTGGATGCACGTGACAAGAAAAAGAAGTCCGGTAAGAAACATAACCCTAATATCAAGTGCTTTTATTGTGATGAATTGGGTCATATACAATCCTGGTGTCCAAAGGCAAGAGAAGACTTGAAGGAGTTGAAGAAAACTCGAGGAGGGGGTAGTGTTTCGCTTGTGGAAGGTGATGCTCTTTTGGTACAAGAAGATAAGGGATCGAAAGAAGAATGGGTGCTTGACTCGGGATGTTCTCATCACATATGTGCTAGGAGGGATTGGTTCTCGTCCTACAAGAAGTGTGATGGAAAGATGGTTGCTTTACCAAACGGTAAAAGGGTAAAGGTTGCTGGTATTGGTGAGGTAATGATAAAACTTCACAATGGTCGTGTTCGAAAGTTAACTCAAGTGAGGTACGTACCGGAGTTAAATCGAAATCTAATTTCATTGGGTAAATTAGTTGATTTGGGATATACTGTTATGATGAAGAACGGTATTTTGGAGGTCACTAAAAGGGATTTAGAGATACTCAAAGGATGGAAGGACAAAAGAAATTTTTTTGTGCTAGAAGGAGAGGTTATTGTTCGAGGGGAGGCATTGGCGGATGGACGTCGATGTCTTGATGGTGACCGTTAAATCGGTTGTGCATGGAACCGTATTGGGTTGAAGGGGAGGATTGTTGGGCTTAAACCCAATACGGTAGTATGGGTATTGGTGAAATAAGTCATATATGGGTAAGGTAATAATTGTATGTATACACAATTATTATATATGGTATGTCTTATTCACAAAGTTAGGTAATTAGGTGCCAAGAATTGGATGGCTTGTATAACAAGTATGGTAAGACTTGTAGAACAAGTATGGCAAGTCTTGGTGGCTAAGTTTTGGGTGGCTATATAAACATAGTCATATTATGTTTTGATATATACTTGAGTATTGTTTGGCTTGAGTATTATGTGAGTGATACACCGAGTGATTGATGTATTATTGATATTGTTAAGATTAATAATACGAGTTTGGGACGTGGGTTTTCCGCGTCAAATATATTTGTGTGTGTGCTTTGTTTTATTTGTTTGTTTGAATCTCGTTAATTGTGTAGCCCCTAACCTAACAGTATGCACCGAGACCTTCCAGGACACCAGGTACTTTGTGCCATTATATTAAGAACCCACCACCCTCCTCCTTTATCCGGGCTTGGGACCGGCTGTGTCATTGTAGTGACATAGGCGGAGTTACCCTAACCCCCCCCCCCTAAATAAATAAATAAATAACAGTTATGCTGAAAATTAACTTGATTTATGTCCTGATGTCAATACCTGTAAATGTAACTTGGAATAAAGAAGATGCAGATTACATATAAGATTCTATACACAGAAACACAAGTAGGTTGCATGCCTTATACATGTGGTTATTGTGAACAATTATCCTAATCAACAGGGTACATATACTTGGTAACCAAAACCTGGTTTTTTTGTACAGTAATGTTTTAAACTTATGAGACACGGAAAGCTTCAGTTTTAACACCAGGACTTGTAACCAATCTGCGGATTTTTACATCATCAGGTGAGGGATCTACGAAGGGGTTTAACAATCATGGGTATTCTACTCAGTGGTTGGATTTCTAAGGTGCATGTTAGATATGCTCGAGTTTTTTATTGTGCTTTGCACTTATTGTGTACAGTTTATTGTGCTTTGCACTTATTGTATACAGTTTATAGTGCTATGCACTTTTTTGTTTTTGTGCCTTTTTTTTTTGCACTGATCAAGTTTTGCCCATTTTTGTGCCTTTTTTTTGCACAGATCAAGTTTTGCCCAGTTGAGATGAACTAACAATGCTTACCTTATAGTCTGTCCCACTAATTAGGTTTGGATGATGCAACCCCTGAGACCGAACCTCATGCTGTGATAACCGTCGTGCTTAGTTACAAAGCCTTCGGGAACTAAAGGATTATCTTACATCCAGCATCCAAAGACATCCACTAGTGCAAAATTACATGCTTAGACTCACCAAAGTAGATGTAGCTGCTTTTATAAGGATAACGTCAGTTTAACCTTGACATATTTAAGGCAGGGAACCATACCGGTGTCATAAAACCTCATACATAATAGGCGATTCTTTATACCACACACATGCAGAAGCATGTATACAGAACAAAACCAAATTATACATCACAACTGAAATTTTCATTATATTTTTTAGCAAGTTTTAGGTATCAGATATTTTAATATACATAGAGTCACGTGTGGAGAACCCTGAAAAATCACTGTTCTTACACTTTCAAAAAATTGCAGAGCAATACAAACAAAAAGTGTATAACAATGACTTTCATGGATTCTCAAGCTAACATGGTTTTCACTTGAACGTGATTCTATGTATATAGGGTCGCGATGTTTTAAGAAGGACTGAAGGACCCAGAGAACCATTGTTTTGCACTTTCAAGAAATTGCAGAGCAATGCAAACAAAAAGTACTAAACAGTGGTTCTCACAATTTCAACGATAACAAGAAGTTTTTATATGTAAAAGGTGACACAAAAAGACATATATGACTCTCTAGATGTACACCTTAATTATGCTTCCTCAACACCTCAAAGGCTCTTCTTAAAGGTTTTATAATTAAAACTAAACCCTGTTTTCTGACCAAATTTCATTTTTATCTAATCTACTCTGAGTATAAAGTCTGCTTTCTAAACACCTCAAAGACTCTCCCCTATATGATCGGGCATGATATTCAATTTAGTCTAAAATTAGTCAAGTGCTTCTCCGTTGTATCGTCAGACACATCCGCTAACCTAAACACCTCAGGAACTCTCACTAATTCAGCATTGAGATTTAAATTAAAAATGCTCTCAAGTCACACTCTTCATCCATCCTACCCTCTACACAGCATCTTGATCTTATATACCTCTAACTTCTAAGACTCTCATCCATGAATGTTTAACATCAGCCTCAGTCAAAAGCTCGAGATACTTCTTTCAGTTTCTACTCGAGATCTGCTTCCTAAACAAATAAGAAACTCTATAAGTTTTCAAGAGTCGAAGATCACTCAAGTTACCTCATTCATCGATTCTATCCTCTATATATCATCTGATTCCTACAAACCTCCAACACTCTCCTCCCAAAATATTCAGCAGCAGCATCAAAAAGCACCCCGCGCTCCTTTTTCACCCTTTCTACTCTCAGTATTCTTAAACACACTTAGTTTTCTCTCAGTGTACAGCATAAGATTCAGTTCCAAATTTTGCTCAAGTTACGTGTATCCATTCTGCCCTCTATAAATCTCTCGTTCCCTAAACACCTCCAGGACTCTCCTCCTCAAATGTTCCATTAGCCTAGAAAAATATCTCATGTTCCTTCTAAATCCAAAACACCTCCAAAGCTGTATCAGGCATAAGCATAAGCTTCGAGTCAAAGAGACATGAGCCCTTATTCATCTATTCTAGCCTCGTGATCGCATGCATTTCCTGCCAGACATCAAGAACTACTTCAAGTCAATAATCAAGATTCACTCAAAATACCTTACTTATCCATTAAACCCTCCTTGTATCACTTCATACGTCCAATATGAGCCTCAAAAGTCAAAAATCATCCAGAATTTCACCATCATCCTTTCTACTCTCAATGTAGCTTTGGCTTCCTAAACACCTCAAAAACTCACAGGGAAAAGGCTTCCAAGTCAAAATTCACATGAGACCTTATTCCATCCATAGTCTTGATCAATACAGTGAATGTTTCTGAAAACCTCAAAAAACACAAAATAAGCTCAACACACATCTCCTTTATAAACACCATCAAGATCTGAAAAAACTTAAAAATCAAGATCTGCTCAAAGTTATTCATCCATTAAATCCTCAACACACATCTCCTTTATAAACACCATCAAGACTCTCCTTCCTTGAGTTCAACACTAGCCTCAAAAATCACTCGAGTTTAACTTACATCTGCTTCCTAAACACCTTCAAGACACTCCTTAAGTCCATCATAAACCTCAGAAAATCGCTCGGGTCAAAAACTCCAGAACACCCCCTAGAATCCAGCACTATGGCATACCAATGTTAGCATAATATTAATATACGGAGACTTCACCATAAAATCAAGATCTACTCAAAGTTATTCATCCATTAAATCCTCAATACTATCCACCAAGACTCTCCTTCCTTAAGTTCAACACTATCCTCAAAAATTGCTCTGAGTTTAACATACTCACCCCTTCTACGCAAGATATAGCGTCGGCTTCCTAAACACCTCCAAGACACTCCTTAATAACCTCCGCCCCGGTTAACTTATTAATCCTCCCCCCTTTCCCCTTCTCAACATAGCATCTGCTTTCATAAACGCCTCAAAAACTCTCAAATACGCGTCTCCAAAGCGCCTCAAAAACTCCAGAACACCCCCTAGACTCCAGCACTATGGCATACTAATGTTAGCATAATATTAATAAACAAGACTTCACCATAAACAGACATATAAATCAATGAATAAATATTTCTTAACAATAATACTAGTAATAGAAAAATAGAAAACAGAGGACCAGTTATTACCTCAAAAGATAGGAGGAAGATAATAGGCATGGAAAGCGGTACCCGGCGGAGCGAAAAAGAATTCTCTCATAAACTGATGGTTGTGGTGGCGGTGGTGATGACCAAGAGGGTTAAAACTATCATTCATACGCGGTCGGGGCCGTGGCTGAACAGGGAACTCACGTCGACACAAAGGACATCTATGATCACGTCTAAACGCAGCACGAACACAACGTCGATGGAAGAGATGTGTGCATGGTAGGAGAGTTACACTCTCCCCTAGACTAAAACTTTCTAGACAGATGCTACAACAACTAAGTTGTGCTTGTGTATCTTCTAACATCGCACTCGTAACCTTGGCTACAGGAAGCTTACGAAAAAAATCGGCTGAAATCGCAGACATGGTCGTCTAATCTCTCTGTGTTTTTTAGGGTTGCATTGCATGATGATCATTATTTATAGAGGGAGAGGGGTAATTATATTTCGATAGCTTACGATTAAAGCTTTATTAGCCAGTTCCTTGAAGCTAAAGCTACGTGATAATTAATAATATGAAAATTTGTATTAATTATTTTATCCGACCGTCTCCAAAATTACTTGCGATACATGTATGTGTAGGAAGAAACTGTTAAATACGATTATCATGAGGAAACTCCACTTTAAAGATGTATTGGATTAAAAAAGTCGGTTTCTTTTGTATAAATATTCTGAAATTCATTTTTTCATAAAATATATCGCTACAGATTTTTTTTTTTATAGTATTAATTACATGTAAATTTTTTGATAGAATTTTTTCGATAAATTTGTTTGATAGATTTTTTTTTTTGATATATCACAACAGGATAATTACATGTAAATTTGATTTTACAACTTATTGAGTATTAATAAATACATTTTAACCATTAATCTCAATATATTTTCACGTAATAACAAGATGTATTTATTTTTCAAGAAAAAATATTGATTTTTAAAAAACTTAAATTAAATTTATAAAAGCAAAGCAATTAAATAGATGTAGCGGTACGAGAAAATATCGGTTTGTCCGAACCTTAAATGTTCAAAGAAAGGTCAATGTCAGAGATGCGAATATATAGGTTGCAGCCAACTAAAGTTTGTAGAAAAATTTAAAAAGAAAAGGGAGTTTCAAAATAAAAGGGACAGCTAAAGTTTGGAAGCATTAGTCAAAGTAGAATAATAATATAGGAGACAAAGACAGATAAAATGCTGCAAACGCCTGCTGCACTATTCTGACTAATCTATTCATTCAATCATTTCCCCACCTGTGTGTTGTGTTCTTTCTGCCAAACCCAAAAACCCAATTTCATATTTTCAAGAAAATTCTGTTTTTCATAAAAAAGATTGCATTTTTAGCAGTTTTTGGTTGAGTCTTGAAGTTGTAGATTGAAGGAAAGTGATCATGGCCAGGTTTTCAGGGACAACACAAAAGTGTAAGGCATGTGACAAGACTGTGTATGTCATGGATGAACTCACTGCTGATAACAAAGTCTATCACAAGTCTTGTTTTAGATGTCACCACTGCAAGGGCACCCTTAAGGTCATTTGCTCATACCCCTTTTATTTTTTAGGATTGTAGACATATGTTATCAATCTTTTTAATGTTAATTGAGGTTTTTTCTGATGTAGTTTTGTTCGATCGTTAGTTTTGTATGCTAATTTTGATCCTGGCCGCAATTTGATCATAAATTTGATTGATTACATTTGAATTTGTTCCGTGATCTATGTAACTAAGCTTCTTAACTTGATCAACCCTAAATGAAATTAGGCTGGATTACATAATTGTTATACCTTGATCCTTGATATGGGTATGGGAGGTTATTAAATTTATGCGCGATTCCTTTGGTGATTTCTGAATAGTCTTAGGTTGCCAAATTGCAGTTTTTATGCATCTGCGTAATAGACCTAACCTGGGCTTGCTACTAAAGGTACAAATTTGAAATCTACCATACTGGGAGAGGTTATAAAGAGTAAGCCTATCATCTAGCGATACTAGTCATTGAAATGAATGAGAATTACTTTTATGATCATGTAAAGTGTTGGATTGATCACCAGCCTCCTTTTTAGTCATATCACGTAACATTACTCGGTGATACTTTCTGTGTCCTGAAGCAACTAGGTACGAGTGCAGAATACTCAAGGATCATAAGTTCATAACTTTAATACCGAGCATATAAGTTAATGCCAAGTTATGATATTTTCGGATGTTACTTATTTCTGCGGAAAGACTAGCAATATTTCCTTATAAAACTGTACTAGGAATCTAGATAGGTGAATGCAATATAGTATTTTTACAAAGAATTTTAGGCATTTCACAAGAATGTGGAACTTTGGGAAGTTCACCCTGTCATTTTGGTCTTATATGTAATGCCTAAGCTCTCTTCTAGTAAGATGGCCTAGAGTTAAATGAACTGCGACAAATGGATATACGCTTCTCCTGTCTTAAGCCTTAAAAGACTCTCCTCTCACTTATTTTGTTCCCTTTCTTCTTTTCCTCAAGTAATCGTGGTCCGCTTTTTTTGTATGCTCTGTCGCTCTGCTATCAATTGAAGAAGCCATCAAGTGTTTCATCAACTAGTTAACCTAAAAAGTCATTCCATGTCAGTTGGACTTCCGCTGTCAAACACTATGTTTGCGACATGTGAGAGGTCGGAATATCTTTTTCTTGATCTTTTCTCCTCAAGCGCTAAAGGCCTAAAGCTTCCTTTGAACCCTGGTTTTCACATCATATTAAATGATAGTATTTTCCAATCTATAAATGTTAGAATTGAATTATGTTGTAGCTTTTACAGCTTTTCCAATTTTAGAAGCTTTGTGTATGGTAATTTCTAACTATGGCAACATTATCACAATTGGAACCTTATCTTAGTTCCTTTTGGAATATCATTTGGTTTTATTGTCTGTAGTAATTTTTCTAGCTTTCAATGTATTGCTCCATCTATTTCATACTTAGATGATTCATCTCAGTGCCAGTAGTAACATACCAAAGTAACAATTTTAACTATTTTGGGTTCCATTTAAACGTTAACAATATTTAGTATAGTTTTACAGTTTTACCCCCACTTTATCCTCATCGTATTGCCTCGTATTTTTTGCAGCTTTTTAATTATTCCTCATTTGAGGGCGTGCTATACTGCAAACCTCACTTTGATCAATTGTTTAAGATGACAGGCAGCTTAGATAAGAGTTTTGAAGGTTTGTTCTGTTTTATAAACATATGTGTACTTCCTTTAGTGTGTCATCTTCTAAAGTCGCCTTACGTTTATTTTTTCTACTTTCCTAGGAGCTTCGAAAACAAAAGTTGATAGATCTGCAGATCAGGTACTCATCAAGTTTTACCTCTGTTTCCCACATTTGCCCAAAAATTTGCATATTTTTGAGGTTTACTATGAAGTTTGACTTAACATATATGATCGATGATCTTGTTCTTCACAGGGTCAAACTAACACTAGAATCTCGCGGATGTTTGGAGGAACTCAGGAAAAGTGTGTTGCTTGCAAGAAAACTGTTTACCCAATCGAAAAGGTATTACATGTGAAGGCATGTGATCAAAGATACTAGCAATTTGCAACTAGCTTTGGTTTCCGCCCTTAATTGACAAACATAGTCAAATTATAACTTTTCAACGCTGAACTTTTGAAAATTCTACTTCCATGGTTTTAAAATCGATGCACTATCTCCTAAATATACTGATGATTCTTCACTGTTACTGCAGGTGGCGGTTGATGGCACTGCATACCACAAGGCTTGTTTCAAGTGCAGCCACGGAGGCTGTTTTATAAGTCCATCAAATTTTGTTGCTCATGAACATCAAATTTATTGCAGGCATCATCACTCACAGCTCTTCAAGGCAAAGGGAAACTTCAGCCAACTGGTTAAACAAGATCAAATTAAAGAGGTGATCGAGCAGGATCAAGTTAAAGAGGTGATCAAACAGGATCAAGTTACAGAGGTGGTCAAACAGGATTTAGTAAAAGAAGTGAACAAACAGGATCAAGGTACAGATGTGGTCAAATCTGAGGAAGTTAAAGAGGTGACTGAGAACACAACAATGTGAAGGTACTTGCATTTACCAAGATTTCAACCGTGGAATTCATGGAAGTGGACATCTAAGCCAGAGCCTTGTGCAATTGTGGGTGTGTACAATTTAGAAATGTTTTTTTTTTTTCAATTACCATTTTCTTCCAGTGTTACGTTGTCATAGATGATTTACAATAGAGGAGAGTTTTTTTAAATTTCGAATGTTGAGTGGTGAGCTTTGTAATATATTCTGCGTGATTTTTGAATAATTAAAAGGTTCTTTTTTACCCAAGTATACTGAGGGTTAAACCCATAGAGTTACTGTCGTGTGTGTTCTAAGTTTAGGTTGGTCTGATTTGTACCATGGATGAATTTGTTAATTCCTCTTTATGATCATTTATTAAAGAAAATGAATGAGATGTTAGTTGCACAATGGAACTTCTCTGAATGGATTTAAAACATCATTCGACATTTGTTCTCAATAGTCACTTTCAGTACAAATAGCCATTGGATTTATATGGTGTTTGTTTTTTAAACACAACCATGTACACGATCTTTTTTTTAAAGGGTATATTGAGCTGAAGCTAATGAAATTATTTTCAAACAATCATGCAGTTACAGTTATTTTTCTAGACAAACTCAGAACTCCTTAAAAAATAGAAGCAGATAAGATGGATGCAGATAACCTCATCTTTGCTATACACAACACTTCATTTAATTTTAGGCATTGATAAGGTCATGTAATCTTACAAATCTGAATCATTTGAACCTGCCAGAAAAAATCATTTAAACCGCGAATAGCTCACATGTACAAGATTTTGGGTACTGATTTCACGGGTTTCTGATGAGCCACAAATAAACTTGATCAGCTGCTGGATTCAGAGATGCTATTGAGTGATGGATGCCATCCTCTTGATCTTGCAGTTGCAGGATTTGTGGATGAACATTTTCTTGGTCGATATCTATCATGTTTAATCACCTGCAGATGACCATTATATGTCTTTTTAGTTAACTTCAAGAAAAAAATGTCGTAATATTGAAAATAAATACTTGGATATTAATAATAAAAATCATAATAATACCAACACCAACCTGGTGTTTCGTAATTTTCTGGCATTCAAAATCCACACTTGGCTTCTCATCTTTTCCGGATTTTAATTCTGCTGATTGCTTCTTCTGTATCTTTGCATGTTTTTTTGCCAGCAATTCCTTCATCACCTCTACAAAATCATCAAGATTTCCACTAAAATCTCAGTAAAAAACTCTAAATAACCATAAAACAAACCGAAGGAAAAAAAAATCATAAATGTAAGAAAAGAAAAAGAAGGAAAAAAAACAAGAAGTAACATGAATACCTTGAGCACTGATGAGTCTGTAAGTATGGCCAAGGAGAAGAGTGTCAGTTGGCCGGAGAAGTTTGATACGAGTTATACGAAGAGGTGCACCCGTGGTAGCAGCTGCCGTGGTGGTAGTGGTGAGGAGGAGAGCAACATAATGAGAAGGATTCAACTTAATAATCTGAGAAGCAGGGACAGAGCAATAAAGCTTGTCTACTCTACCAGAGGGATGTTGTATTGCTATACTTGCATTATCAATGGCTTGACAGTTCCCCATTATTTCTTTAACTTTCAAATGTATACTACTAGTACTGCTGCTAATGTTGATAATGCGTATTAAGTTTTACGAGAATGATGTGAGAAAAGGCTCGGAAAGAACGAGGTATATAAAGACTGCAGTATTATTTGCAAATGACTCTCTTTATAGCCACCAAGGCACCAACCCAACCGCATTATATATGTAATTCCAGCATTTACTTTCTTAGGGACCCCATTGGTCACGCCCAAATTTATCTTATTCAGATTCTCGTATCAAAACTAAGGCTTCAATCTTCATGATGTATATTTTCAATATATTTGTCGATTTACTTTTGAATGCGTTCAAAACCATGTTATACTAAATGAGGTGTAAGACAATCGATTTTTAATTTCGTATGTCGTAAAAAGTGGCGGAATTAGTAAAGGACTAATTCACGGGAAAACTTAAATCGTTAACATCGTATGTCATAAAAAGTTAAAACCGTATGTCGTACAAAGTGATGTAAGCGTAATTAGGAAGGGACTAATTCAGGCTGAAATCTTAACTGAGTTGAAAATCAGTGAAATTTTTGGTCTTGAGACCTATTTTATCTTAGAAATTAGTTTCTGGGAAAAAAAAATCAAATTCCCAATGATTATTTGAAAATTTATTATTCAAAATTTGAGCAATAGATTTTTTCGAGTTCTGATTCGACCGCTGGTCGTAAATATCTTATCGAAAATGCATTTAAGAGCTCATTCAGACAATTTGACAGGTACTGCATATTATTATCTTCAGATAAGATTAACTTGTTTTAATTCGACTTGGCTGTATCATTTGCTGTCAGTGATTTGTACTAGCAATACCAAACCCATGGCTGAATGCTTAGACAGATGCAGCAAATTTGAAAAAGTAAAATACATCTTGTTTAGGTTTAAAATGTAAACCAAGCAAGCTGAGCTGTTTTGCATTACGTTTTTCACTGCTGCTGATTGATGGCCACCACTGTCGTCTCGCTGCCTCTTTATCGGAACAACACGCGAGCATGGAAATTAGTGGATTTTTTATTCATCGAAAAAAATACTATTTTACAAAAAAGACCATGCTCATGCTATATCGTCACTTGCTTTATTGCATCAATATTGTAAAAGAAATTATTATGTATGTACTCCCTTCGTCCCAATCAAATGTTTACATTTGGTTTGGGCACGGAGACCAAGGAAAAATATAAAGAAGAAGGAGAGAAGTAGGAAAAATGAGTAAAGTGGTGGGACCCATCACTATATAATGTATAAAATGAGTTAGTGGAGGAAAGTAGTGGATGTAGTTGATTTTTATATTATAAAACTTTACTATTTTAGGAAAGTTTAGAAATGTAAAGAATTGGATGGGACATCCCAAAAAGGAAAGTGTAAACAAATGAATGGGATAGAGGGAGTACTATATTCGGTTTATGAATGGGACGGCAAACAGTAATAAGTGAATGTCGCGTGTGAAATTCTGGGTACTCATTCACCTTTGCCTGCACTGTCTCAACTTTACTGAAACAAGTGTAAATTGTTGTGTTCTAAAACCTGGTAATGTAGGTCTAGTAGTCACCAAGAATATGTGACAATCGAATTATAATTTATTTGTTTTCCATAAAAAATCGACAAAAGTGGGAAAACAATTGATCGGTGCGAAAAATTGCGAAAACAATTTATTTATGCAGAAAATTAAGTATAACGCATTCGAACATCACACCGATAGGTATGGCAAAACACCCTCTCGAATAAACAGTTGGTACAATGAGGATGGGATAGAATATATGATGATCCAGTGCATTGTCAAAGATTTGATGCATGCTCCTAAACACAAATGATTTATTGGTTGTTTAAATTGGGAAATGAGGAATAATCAAGTGAATAAATAATTAAACAATTGAGGGGGAAGGAAGTGGTTTGTTTCATTTCAACGCTGAAAAGAGGAAACATAAAGTGGGGGGAAAGGAATCATATGTTTGGTTTTTCTGTCCTCAAATAAAGACAGAAGAAGCTCCTTATTATTGTCTGGAATCTGCACCATATATTCCCTGTGCCTTTTCTCACTTTTTCCTTCTTTCTTACCCAATAATTCTATAACCTACCGATATAATATACATATGCTGCGCGCGAGAGCGAGAGAGAGAGAGAGCGAGGGAGAGAGAGAGAGAGAGTAATTCTTGCACCAGTATTTTATGAGGTTATTTTCTTGAAAACGTAAAAACAAAGTCAAAAATCTGTAAAGTGTAAAGTTTACTACTCTAATTCTTGGCACCAGTATATTTATTCCTATCATCCTATGTACATATCAGGCTAGTTTCTTAGCAACGTGAAATTAACAAAGTTGGTAAATTTGACCTTAACAATTAGACGACATGTCATGCTTGCTGAGTCGTTGGTGAGGTGAGAGTAAGATGGGGAAAATGGAGATAAGAAAGGCTACAGGTTCAAGAACTCTTTTGATTCGAACTCTTTTGATTGAACAAATAAGAGCTCGTATAAACACAAATGATTACCCTTCTCTGTCCCAATTTAGCAGTCCTTGTGGAGCTATTTTTTCAATACACTTCAACAATTTGGGACGGACCGGACGGTGGGCGTAGCGAAATAGGAGTTGTAGGGGATCCAGGATGCCTACACCTAAACTGATCATAATGGAGTGCATGTTTGAATGATTTGTGGATGGATAACTATGAAAAATTCCATCCCAAAATAAATGCACACTCCCTAACAAAAGAAATACACAAGTCTCACCCCATCATTATTATGCTTTGTCCATTTAGGGAACAAGAGTGTTACTGCTCCTGTTCTTATTGGTTGTCTATTTTAGTTACTCCCAAACAATTTCGAAACAGATTAGCAGTAGCAAGCATGCTTCTTGCTACTTAAGAGCTAAGCAAATTACAGCAATAAAAACGATGACAAATTATGCTAAGCAAATTGCTATCAAAACTGTGAATATTGATACTGCTTTGAGATATTAGATACATGAAGAGCAGCAGTTAACGGTATCTAGTATAATTGTCTCAAAAAAAAGCTTTGGAGAGCTAGAGAAGGGATTCAGGGATTCAGATTTAACAAGTCAGAAGAAATTCCAACATAAGTCTGTCTATTGTTAATCACACAGATGGGAAATGTTTGTTGAGATTGAAGGGCAATGAATAGAATTCCTCACTTCTTGAATCAGTCTTGAAAGATCGAAACTTGTCCCACCAATGTTTGCCTCTATCTTTCCTGATTTGACTATCCTTCTTATGCAATGTGTTGTCTAGGAAAACTGCTAAAATGCCAGCAACAAAGGCTTCTGATGAGAAGGGCACATTCACAATGTCATTGAACTGCAAGGAAGTACGACGATAAGATATTTGAATCAGTAATTCTATAATTCAACACAAAACTGATACCACATGAAAGAATCACAACTCAACGTAAACTTGGGCTTACCCATCTTCCAGACGTATGGACAGGGCCAAAACCTTTTATTGCAGTGTACTCATTGAAGTACTGAGGAATAGAGAAGCCCATAAAAACTGAGAATCCAAGTATGAACTTTGTGCGGAAGCTGTTGAGGTTGCAGAACTGAAGGAAACTTAAACCAGCAGCGCCTGCACAGAAATGAACAGCAAGTCAAAAATTGATGTTGTATGGAAAAATGCGACCTATATTATTATTATTATTATTATTATTATTATTATTATTATTATTATTATTATTATTATTATGATCATCGTTCATCTACTATTCACTTTGTTCAAACATACCAACATAAGCAAAGAAAAGGCAGTACAACGCAGCAAATATTGGTGTTGGAATAGAGGCGAACACAGCTCCGAATTTTCCTGCAGAAGGGATTTTGTAAATGTGATTGGGAAAGTTGAAAGATACGCACAAAAAGAAGATCATGTAGTTGGCGTTCAAGCATTCAAACAAAAATATTATATACCCAGTATGGAAAAGAAGATCATAAATCCAGCAGATATCTGCACGACTCTTCTACTTCCTACGCGAGTTAATGCCAACAGACCAGCATTCTCACTGCACGGCAACCATTAGTAGGGACATTTAGAAGAACTGTGACAATCAATCAATATACAGGTCATCCAACAACACTGTTAAAACAGGAAAGGTCCCAGATTAATATGTGACTACATTTATCTAGAATCTTTCCTTTTCCTATAGAAACGGTTTTGTCTTACAAGGAAACTGAGGATCCATTCACCGTTCCAAATAAGGCAGACAACAGGATGCCAATTCCCTGAAAAATATAAACAAAACAATCAAATCTACATTCTTACTAATATTATTCATATACTAAGTAGTATCGCCAAGTAAGTGTGCATGATATGTTCAGTCCATCCACAAGCAAAATGATAAAACCCTCATCAAGCTTGAAAAACAAAAGATGCTTAATCAAATCGTAAATAACCCAACTTTTGAATAAATTTTAGTTGGCATTAATGGAGGGTTTATGCCAAGAAATTAATGTCTATCCAGTGACTTTGCTAACTATTCTTACATGGGTTTAATGTTGCGGAACCATGTTAATGCAGCTGAAGATCATCGCTATAAGAATGTGTGTGCCTATGTGGATGTACGAGTCACAGGAGATGAGTTACCTGCCAGCCTACACCACGACCGAGAATAGAAGGTGGCAAGGGAGTTGCACTAGCGTATCTAGACACCGCAATAAAACCACCAGTAGACTGCAAATACCATTAGAATTTCAGAAGCAGAAACAAATCACTATTTAGAGTATTAATGTGAAAAGACAATGATTGAATTTAAACTTTTGGAACTGCCTGTTTTTCTCTTATTTTCCTTTCAAATTTAGTACAAGCCTGCTAGAACCAAGAAAACAGACATTTTCTTTACGGATACGTTATAGAGAAAACATGTGTAGGGATGATTTCGAGAGAAGTAAATAATATGACAGACAGAATTAAGTATGTAGACATTTAACCTAGATTTCGAGAGAAGTAAATAATATGACAGACAGAATTAAGTATGTAGACATTTAACCTTTCCTTGCATATACATTCGGTATGAACTATCAACTTTTGAAGGTTACGAAGAATTTCTCTAATCAATGATCGATAATAGTGCTGAATACAGAAATAACTGCCTATATAATACTCCTCAACTGCCAATCATTGAGTTTGATCGACCAAAAAAGGGAACAGGCCAAAACGCTCTTGCTTTACCAGTGTCACCCTCACTCCCCTTACAGGGAGTTGAGGATCCAAACCTTGCCGAAGGCAAATGGGTGTGTAAGTGTGTTCAATTAGCCAAAAAAAAAAAAACTGACCTCCACAAGTGCAACAAATGAAGCCATCATCATCGCAAACCCTTCACCAGCATCAAATGATGGTGCTCCCCATTGAAATGGATACGGAACCCTTATCCTGCATATGAAAAACTCCAAACAATAATAAGGATTCTAATTACCCATGTCATCATGCAATAGTAAGTAACAAATGTACAGTTTTCTATCGGTGAAAACAAAAACTGTCAGTTTAGTTGGCAAAAAAAAAAAAAAACTCTTTCAGTTTCATATAGCAGACATCCCAATTTCGTTTTCACATTTAAAATCGACCTATGTTCATACTATTGCAGTGAAGAGCCATGTATAAAACACCACTACTAGCTTATGCAATAATCTTGAAAATGAAATTTTCACTATGTCAGGAAGTAATAATAGCATGTCTACTTTATGAAGAGAACCTGATTAGGTAATTCGTTAAAGATTCTTACCATGGTGCTCCACTTATAAGTCCTGCACGGTCGGTACGACAGCTATTTTGTGTAGTGGGTGGCTTATGTTTATAGGCTCCGCTCGCTGTAAGTATGTAAGCATAAATCCATACAATCACCACCGAAAATAGAACAGCAAAACGATCAAAGATGTTTTTCCCCGGGCGTATAATATGGGGCAAATACTGCAAATTATAAACCATGATAAATGGGTGTGGCCAGTTAGTATCTAGAAAGATTCTCAAAACAGGTGAAATAATAATTGCTTTTCAAATAATTGTAGTCTAAGGGACAAGTATAAATAATCGTGTTATGTCATGAGGGGACATCACCTGAGAGAAAATTAGTAAAATGATAAGGTGCGGCAATCCAATTTCAACACACTTGGCAACCTAAAACACAAGTGCAAAGTTCAGATCTGTTGGGGGGGAGAGAGAGAGAGAGAGAGAGAGAGAGAGAGAGAGAGAGAGAGAGAGAGAGAGAGAGAGAGAGTAACACACATGCACACGCATGTATGTGCATATATATGCTTCTATACTTACACCAGGAAAACCAAACTCATATAGACCAAAGCCAGCAAGAGCAACCAACGGAACTGCTGATAGAGGACTTAAAAGCCTAAAAATACATTAGAAAAATTAAATTTAAATGAAAGAAAAAAAATGAAAAGCAAGTGGCCCTTTAGGTGATTCTACATGGGATCACTTCAGAGATAAAATGTCTCAAATCCAAACTGGAGGTGATATGTTGAAAATTACAGATAACTTTATAAAGCGTACGACAGAATTAAATATAATGCATCATAAACAGACTGATAACTGCAGTCACCTGGCAATGTTACGCCAGAGGCCACTAAAACCTAGGACTATTTGAAGCGTTGAAGCAACAATAAGTGCTCCCTGGATTGCCCGCATTATCTTCTTGAATTTCTGAGCATGCACATTTAGAAAAATAGTAATATTCCAAGTATATAGTAATAAATCACATTCATTTTTTTCATGAAACATTAACTTCTAATATATTTCAGTACAATAGCAATGAAAATATCGAAGAATATTGGTTGCAAATTTAACAAGGATAAACGATAGAATCAGTTAGATAAATATTACTAGTACGCTTAAATGGAAAAAAAACACTTCCTTCACTTAATCTATAAAAGGAAAAGTTCAGAATCTATACATTGCACTAATAATATTCCCAAAAATCATACAGATTAGGGAATAAAGATTAACTTCACCAACCTCCACAGGATCCTGGTCATTCCACCGGTTAGATAGGATAATTGATATAGTAGGAGCAACAAAGGTGTATGATCCTCCAATAACAGCAGGTAATCTACTTCCGAACAAAGTTTGCAGCAATGTGTTTAATCCAGCAACAAAGAGTAAGGTTTGAACCACTTTCGCTTTCTCCTCCTGTACAAATAGAATACATCATCATGAAGAGTTCAGAACACTGTGACTAGAGAAACAACCATAAAAAAATTAAGTATATAGTGACTCACATTTCCTCCTCCCATTTGAGGAACAAGAGCTGTGGGTATGATAACCGTTGTACCAAGCATTACAATGAAATGTTGGAAGCCTAACAGGATAGCCTCAGCTGCATCACAAACATCCAAAATAAAATTATCAGCTATTATATCCCAGTAATGCATCAAAGATATAATAGAGCAGATTTTCTATACATAGTGAAGATTTAACTAATAACACGGAAAAGAATGCCTTCCAAGATATCTAACCCAAAGTGGTTCATAACTAACAGAATGAAATTGCAAATTATTAAGATATTGTTAAGCACTGTGATCTACCTTGCCAGATAAGAAACATACATAGACCTCCTCGTGTAACATTCACCAGGACATAAACACACTATATATGACACCAATAATGAGACACCGTAGAATCTTGTATAAGGTCAATACACTTACACTAGATCAGCAAGGACTTCTAGAAACCATATCAACAATATCCTCCTGAGTGATTGACAAGAACACCAGGCCCCATATTTCATAGAAACAACATATATAACCTTTTGTTCTGAGAAATAATTTCCTGGATTCTCATTGAGACAAAATAAATTAATTCGGTTCTTAAAAACAGCTTCTCATACTCTCATATGTTTCCCTATTCATGAGGCCCTCTAATTGCAAATTGAACTGAAACTTATCTTTCTAGATCAGACATACAGTTTCTCTTGCCCTCATTCTGTTGTCCTCATAAAGTCTCCAAATCATCCTTGTACTTATTTTTTCAGTTCAAAAAATTGTTTCCGAATTTGTGTTTTATCTTCTTTTTTTCTTATATTTTCCTTTCGGTTCAGAGAACAGTTAACGATTTCTTCCTTTTACCACTATAGTAAAAAAATAATGTACATTGCATAAAACATCATACTAATAGACAAATGGAATACATTAACAATTTGATACATCCAAAAACTCATAGCAACCAACAAAAGGAATGCAAATATAATCGTAAGACCTAGATATGCATATCTAAATTCTAATATCGGAACTAATATAAGTAATTCCGGTTCAAACCAAGCATAAATTATAAAATCCAACCAAACAAAAACATACTCATGTATATAAACAAAAATTAAATAAATAAAAGGACTACGCACGCCAAGGAGGAGGACTGGTGATGCAGTAAGACACATTGGGTAGCTGATCTTTCGGGGGATGAGGCGCTGGCTCTTCTGATTTCGCTGGTCCTGCTCCACCTCCTGCCATTTCTCTCTATTTCACTGCAAATGCAAACCTACAGCTACATTAAACATAATTTAAAAAAAAAAACCTAAATCAAAATTGAAGGAAGCTCTCTCAGCACTTCAAAAACCCAAAAAAAAAAAACAAACAAACAAACAAAAAAACAGATCCCAAATCTTACCAATTACAAACAATGAGAGCCCAAAAATGTAGTGCCATTAACTTATATGTGTGTTTGTGTGTGTAAATGTATAACAAACTAAACAAAGACAATGAACCTAAAGTACAAGGAGAAGAGTAGTACCTGATAAACAACGTTTGAGAAGCAAAATCAAGTGGGGTTTGTGATAGTGTTATTGCATCAAATCAAAAGAGAGACCCCACCTCGAGATACATGTTTGTATGAAAAGTTGTGGAGAAAGAAATGAACAAAGGGTGAGCGAAAAAAGGGGGGTTACTAGAATATTAATACTCTTAAAATAATAAGTTTGATTGATTGAGGCAAAATGTTAAGAAAGATAGGTACAGAGAAGCAGACAGGTAGTAGTACAACTTATTACTATTTAATTCTAAGTTTCTAACACCTCCCTCTCTCTCTCTGTCTCTCTGGCTGTGCACTTAATTTAATAAAATCTCTCTACCGATTACTCCTACTTACCAACAAAACAATAATTTAATGTTATGCCTTATTTTTCCTCGTTTTTGGACCTAGATTTAAAATTAGTTCCGTTCAGTAACGCTCCTTTGGACCCTTTGGTTATATTGAGTACTTTATACGTACAGGCTCTCAGGAATTTGAGATGAATGTTTGCGGGAATGTACAGTAAAATAAACGGTGTCGTTTTAGTGTTAGGCTACTGCTTATAGAAACTTGTCCTGGAAATATCACTTTCTACACGGAATCCTCACTTGTTGTTGCAATTACAGTATTATTTACACATGTGTTTTACATGCCTCCCGTTTTGCTAGGAAACTGTTTCGTAACATATGATTTCAGGTTGATCCAACGATCCTGATTTAAAAAAAAAAATTACACCGTACCGTAGAAACTTTCTGCGATACGGAATAATTACAAAAATGTTCCCTGTTTTCACATCAAAAATCTACTGTTCACCGTACCGCGGAAAGTTTCTTCGGTATGGTGTAATTTTTTTTTTTAAATCAGAACCGTTGGATTCCTGAAACCATATGTTGTGAAACAGTTCCCTAGCAAATGTTTGCTAGGGAACGTACCCCGTTTTACATATTGTAATTTGTAGAATTTCTCATTAAAAAAATTGTCTAAAAATTTTCCCAAATATTTATGCATCATTATGTAATTGGTAATTTTTTTAATAAAATTAAAAGACCTTGCTTTTATTTTATATATTCACAAATTAAATTTTATCTTGCGTTCCCCGCGTTATTTTTGACAATTTTAATAGTAATTATTTATTGATTTCCTAACATTATCCTATAATACAATTTATTTCGTCAAATCAGAATGTGGGGCCCGCAAGCTCTCTATACATATTATTATGGCCTTGGCCCGTTGAAATCGGGTCATGAAAAAATTTATGCAAAAAAAGTTAGGGGTGTTCAGAACATCCTATAAATATGTACAGGTGTGAAAATCATATTTTTATTATAAAATTTATTAATTAATTAAGCGGTACATAAATGTCTGGGATAAAATTTGGTTCTTTAAAAAAATTAATTTTTTATTTCAAATTTGATATACATCCTTTATATTATATCTAATATAGGTCAACATGGGTTTTGTGCCTATTTAGTAAATTACTAATTTGTCCTTAGATTTAAATGAATGTTAAAAATTTTGAAGTCGGAAGGAATTGAACCCATGACCTGCCAACACTTGTAACTTTGTGTTCACGTGTTCAACCACTAAACCAAATCACTTCTTTGTGCAACTTTTTAAACTCATTCACTACATGCTCAAATAACTAACCTATTAACAATATTTATTTTATAATTTATTCAAGATAAAATTGCTCACATAATTTTTTTTAATTTTAATAATTTGAATTTTGATAATTAAAACTATGTCATTCATATACTCATAAATTTATGCTCACGTTTATTTTTATGGTTTATTAGGGATAAAATCATTAAAATATTTGCACATATAATAGTAAAAAATGGTAGTCGAGGAGGGAAAATATAAATTGACAAATATGATGTCGTCGAAGTCAGAATTAAGAATGGTACTGAGTGGGTGAAAATTGGTCAAAAAAAAAAAACCAAAGTGAGGAGGTAGGTGACGGAAAATAAGTAGACGTATATGTCAAGTAGGTAAACGGGCGGAAGTGAAAATAGATCTATAAAATTTTATTATAATATTTCTCCTTTTTAACAATTATATCTATATATTAGTCAAATGGCCAGATTATGTTTATTATTAAATTGTTACATTGATGAATGAAGTGTATAACATATTTTTACTCGGTATCATTATAATATTTTATTTTATGTATGAAAGGTACTGAGGTGGCCGAAAATTGGTAAAAAAAATCGAAGTGAGGAGGTAGGTGACGGAAAATTAGTAGAAGTTATCTCAAGTAGGTAAACGGGCGGAAGTGAAAAAAGATATATAAAAATTTATTATAATATTTCTCTCTTTTAACAATTATGTCTATATTAGTCGAATGACCAGAATACAAAAAATGATAAATAAGGTGTAAAACATATTTATACTCGATATCAGTATAATATTTTATTTTAAGTATATTTGCACTATATCGGTTAATCCTGTTATCATCGGGTAATTTATAGATTGATTAACAAAATAGATTAAAATATTAAAAATAAGAAATAATTTACATATGGGATTTGGATTTGGTAAAAAAATGTCAATATGGTTTTGATATCTATTGTCCCCCGCACTTTATTTTTGCAGCATTTTCGTAATAAGCTAATGTTATTAACTTCATGCAAAATGAGTTTTGCAACCATATATTAAATAGTAATTTTTACTAATTTTAATAATTTATGCCATTCATATACTCATAAATTTATGCTCACGTTTATTTTTATGATTTATTAGGGATAAAATCATTAAAATATTTTCACATATAATAGTAAAAAATGGTAGTTGGGGAGGGAAAATATAAATTGACAAATATAATGTCGTCGAAGTCAGAATTAAGAAAGGTACTGAGTGGCTGAAAATTGGTCAAAAAAAATCAAAGTGAGGAGGTAGGTGACGAAAAATAAGTAGACGTCTATGTCAAGTAGGTAAACGGGCGGAAGTGAAAATAGATCTATAAAATTTTATTATAATATTTCTCCTTTTTAACAATTATATCTATATATTAGTCAAATGGCCAGATTATGTTTATTATTAAATTGTTACATTGATGAATGAAGTGTATAACATATTTTTACTCGGTATCATTATAATATTTTATTTTATGTATGAAAGGTATTGAGGTGGTCGAAAATTGTAAAAAAAAAAAAAAAAAAGCGAAGTGAGGTGGTAGGTGACGGAAAATTAGTAGAAGTTATCTCAAGTAGGTAAACGGGCGGAAGTGAAAATAGATATATAAAAATTTATTATAGTATTTCTCTCTTTTAACAATTATGTCTATATTAGTCGAATGGCCAGAATACAAAAAATGATAAATAAGGTGTAAAACATATTTATACTCGATATCAGTATAATATTTTATTTTATTTTATTTTAAATATATTTGCACTATATCGGTTAATACTATTATTATCGGGTAATTTATAGATTGATTAACAAAATAGATTAAAATATTAAAAATAAGAAATAATTTACATATGGGATTTGGATTTGGTAAAAAAATGTCAATATGGTTTTCATATCTATTGTCCCTCGCACTTTATTTTTGCAGCATTTTCGTAATATGCTAATGTTATTAATTTCATACAAAATGAGTTTTACAACCGTATATAAGATAGTAATATACCAATTTCACTTGAATTTTAAACTCCAATGCGAGTTTCAACCCGGTGTGAGACTAATAAACTCGAAAATTGCTGATATATACAATGTCTTATGATCAAGGATGTGGTATGTGTATTTTTTATTTTTCGGCTATCATTTTGTTGTTACCTCAAATTAAAATGATATTCGGGATGCTTCATTATCGTAGTTATGTCTATCTTATTTTCATAGATTGAATTTTATTGTACATATGAACTTTTACAACATAATTCATTTGGTGTATACATTAACACATCTCATTTTAAAAACCCGTTATGAGTTATGACACTTTAATTTTAGTTACTCGTGTATTTTGTTGAATTTGTACATGTCTAAATATGGATTGTCTTGAAATTTGAGATATTACCTTGGGGTTTTGAAAGTTCACTTCTGAGAATAGATATATAATACAATGTATTTGAAGAAAAGATTTTGTTATGATCAATTTGCTTTTGGAAGGATACATCTGCGATGGTCAAATACCATGATCTTAGAAAAACACACATCACATATTTATTTTGAACGTGCGCAACTATTAGAATAAATTTGTTATTCTCCTTGTTCTCCGAAATTGGTCGGAGAAAAGGATCCAAAATTGGAAATGTGCGCTGAAATCCAAAATTGGAAATATGCGCTGAGATTTTATTAGCAGAACTATATGACTGTATTACTTTTATTTTTTCGTCACATTACATTATTTCTTACAATATTAAATTAGAAATAATATAATATTTAATTCTTTATCCACCCAAAATAAATAAGCCAGCTGTTTTCTCATGTATTTCAATACAACAAGATTAGTGTGGTAATACTTGGCATTTAATTAACTCTTACTTATAGCTTTCAGTCGGTCATTCTTCTTACACTGACCAAACATAACTAAAAATATAACTTTCGCGATTCAGAATCTAATAATATTTTGAAACTATAACAACTTAAATAGATCGAAATAACTAAAGTAGACTAATACGAGAAAATTCTATGAATTATTATATGGCACGGGCTATCATGCTAGTTTTCCTTAATGTTACAATTTGGATAACTTACGAGACATCAAATATCATTAAATATAATGATCCGTTGGTGTATCATTCCGGATTTCAAATAATTTATTTGAATTTTAAAAATAAAGATATTTAATTTTGATTTTTAAAAGTTCATTAAAATCTTAATGTATTTTGGGACTTTTAAAAAATCACTAAAAATTGGGTATATTCAATTTGTATTTTAAAATTTAAAATAAAATTTTGGTGTATTTAATATAAATTTTTGGTAAACCATTGAAATCTCATTGTATAAAAAAATATGTCAATTTTATTGAATGTATTTGATGGATTCACTAGTGTATTTTATATTTTTTTCAAAATCTTGTTAAAATTCATGAAATTTTGAATATGTTCACAAAAATTCTTCATAAACTAGCAAGATTTTACAAGATTTCACAGAACTCCATCAAATTCACGGATTATTATATTTACTCGATCTTTTTTTCTCTCCATTCTTAATGTGAGAGTCTGGTTTTTCTCTCCATATTCTTA
This sequence comes from Saposhnikovia divaricata, assembly GCA_036435485.1. NCBI lineage: Eukaryota > Viridiplantae > Streptophyta > Magnoliopsida > Apiales > Apiaceae > Saposhnikovia > Saposhnikovia divaricata. The sequence goes on along the minus strand of CM071594.1, from coordinate 244,582,593 downwards.
GTGCTTGAATATTGTGGGAGTTTGCTTCTATCATGGCTAAAAGTAGTGGTATAGAGCAGAATATGGCACGATTAGGTATTGAAGATGAGGAGAACGAAAGCTTTGTTCTGGAGGGCGACATTGAGGAGGATGTCAATAGATACGAACTCTGTGTGGTGGGACGGTTGCTTACGGAGAAAAGTGTCAATGTTAGGGCTATGAAAACGAAGATTGCCGATGTATGGAAGCCAGCAATGGGGATTAACATCAAGGAGTTGGAACAAGGCATATTTTTGTTCCAATTCTTTCGTAGAGAAGACATGCAGTGGGTGAGGAATGGTGGCCCGTGGACATTCGACAATGTAATGTTGGTGCTAGAAACAGTGGCAGCAGGAGAAAATCCAGTTGATGTAATCCTCTGGTACCAAAATATTTGGATTCAGATACACAATCTTCCCATGGAGTAAATGTTGGAGTCGGTTGGGAAACAGCTTGGGAATTTCTTCGGAGAATTTCTTGAATATGATGTTAAGAATTACGGCAATATGGAGAGAATGTATGAGGATCAGAATCAGGATGGATGTAAGGAAACCTCTCAAGCAAAAGAAGAGAATTGTTAAAAAAGATGGTTCTGACTTTGTGGTTAATTGCAAGTATGAACGTCTGGGCAAATTTTGCTTTTCGTGTGGGTTGGTTACACATACAGATAGATTTTGCAGGAGTTCTATGGCGCAGGTTGGGGAGGAATGAATGAAGGAATGGGGGAGTTGGCTGAGGGCACCACCGCAAAGGGTGGCAGGGCAATCACAGAGTAAGTAGCTCAGGGAGGAGGGAGATGACACGTGGGAGGCCCAGATTGAGGGGAGGAATAACTACCAGCATGATTTGAGGGATAAAAATTCAAAAAAAGATAAGGAATTGATGAGGTTGAGTGATTGTAGGGATTTGAGTAGGAGCGGGAAAAAGGTGGGTACTGATATTTCAAACTCAAGTATATCAACTAATTTCAAGGGATTTAGTACTACATCAAACGCACTTTATGGGCTAAATGATGAAGATAATATTGGGCTGCAATTAGAATAACGAAAAAGAAGGAGAAGTAAAGTAGATATAGTGGGCCAAAGAGACATTGAAATGGGCCACGGAGATAATGTGTTTTATGAGGAAATAAATCATGAAGGAGTTGTTATTTCTGAGAGGGATTTGACAGCACCTAAGGAACATGTTTTGGCCGAGCTTGCATTGCAAGCCAGCCACCAGCCATGAATCTCGTAGGATGGAACTGTCGAGGGGTTGGCAACCCTCGTACAGTTCGTGTTTTAAAAGAGATGGTTAAATCTCTTAAGCCTGATCTTTTATTCTTATCTGAGACGCTAGTAGATAGTAATAAGATTGAAGCTCTTGCTTCGAAAATTGGTTTTAATAATTTTTACTCAGTAGGTAGACAAGGTCGAGGAGGTGGTCTAGCAGTGTTTTGGAAGGGAAACATGAACTGTACTGTGGTGGACTCGTCATTGAATCATATTGACATGAATGTGAAGGAAGGAGGAATTATTAAGTGGAGGTTGACTTGTTTTTATGGATTTCCTGAACGAGAAAGAAGACAAGAGTCTTGGGGTTTTCTTCGTCTTCTAGCATCTAGGTCTCAATTGCCTTGGTGCGTATTTGGCGATTTTAATGACATGTTATATAGCTCTGACAAGAAGGGAAGACATCCACATCCCCAAACTTTGTTGAATGGTTTCAAAAATGCAGTTGAGGATTGTTCTCTTAATGAGCTTGATCTTGGAGGTGGTGAATTTACGTGGGAGAAGAGCAGAGGTACAACTGATTTGGTTCGTGAGAGGCTAGATAGAGCTTTTGCTACAGAAGATTGGTTGCATCTTTTTCCTTTGTGCACTCTAACAGTATCTCATTTTGTTGTGTCAGATCATGAACCTATAAGGTTGGAGCTAGTTAATACTACAGTCAATAAGAAACAGTTTCATTTCAAGTTTGAAAATACATGGTTAAGAGAGGAGGGCTTTCATACCGATGTAGCTAATTATTGGCATAAGCTTTCTGCTATTCACTTATTGTCAAAGCTGATCTCTGTATCGTTATACATGGCGAAATGGGGTCGTAATTTTTTCCATAAATTCATAGAGAAGGCTATTGCTCAGAAAATGCTCATTGATACGTTGAAATATAGAGAAGATGATGATGGGATCCAATTGTATTTTGATGAAAAGGAAAAGTTAAATGATATTATGCTTCATGAGGAGTTATATTGGAAACAGCGGGCTAAGAATTTTTGGTTAACAGAGGGCGATACCAATTCCAAATTCTTCCACGTTGCAGCCTCGAGCAGGAAAAAAAGAAATCATATCTCAAGTTTGAAGTCTAGTGATGGCACGATGGTGACTGATCATAGTGAGCTTTGCAGATTGATAAAAGAGTACTACATGAATGTCTTTGATGGATCAGAGGGGACTGCTAATTACTTGCAGTATGAAAATGATGTTCAAATTACAGATGAGCAGAATGAAATGCTTACAGACAACTTGAATTTTGAAGAATTCACGGAGGCAGTTAAAGGCATGCACCCGGATAAAGCTAGCGGTCTGGATGGGTTGAATCCAGCATTTTTCCAGCATTTTTGGAAATTGATTGGAAGAGAAGCCTTTCAATGCTGCCAGGAGTGGCTTTCAGATTGTAAGTTTTCTGTAACTGTTAATGATACTACCCTTGTCTTAATTCCTAAGAAGGATATTGTTGAGGAAATCAAGGATTTGAGGCCCATTGCGTTATGCAATGTCTTATACAAGATTGTTGCGAAAGTTTTATCTAACAGGTTGCAAAAGATTTTACCAGGCATTATTTTCGAGGAGCAATTTGCTTTTGTTCCTGGGCGTAATATTACAGATAATGTGCTAGTAGCTTTCGAGTTGCTTCATTACATGAAAAGAAAACATGGTGGTCAAGAGGGAGAGGTAGCCCTGAAATTAGACATCAGTAAAGCCTACGACCGTGTGCGATGTCTTATACAAGATTGTTGCGATGGGAGAGGTAGCCCTGAAATTAGACATCAGTAAAGCCTACGACCGTGTGCGATGGGATTATTTGCGTCATAGAATGGTTGTGATGGGTTTCTCAAAAAAATGGATTAAATGGGTGATGCTCTGTGTAACGATGATTTCTTATTCAATCTCTTTTCAAGGTTCTAGCATCGGTCCTATTGTCCCTACAAGGGGTCTGCGCCAGGGGGATCCGCTATCACCCTACTTATTTCTTCTATGTGTGGAAGGTCTATCGCTTGCTTTGAAATCTACTGCAGAAGAAGGGTTAATCAAAGGTTGCTGTATAAGTCGATCAGCCCCGTCAATTACTCACCTTTTGTTTGCTGATGACATTTTTCTGTTTTTTAAAGCCAAAGAGGATGAAACGAATGCAATAAAGGGGGTTTTGAATTCTTATGAAGCTTGCTCTGGTCAGGCTGTTAACTACCAAAAATTTGCAGTTTTTTTCAGTTCAAATGTTCGAAGGGATAAGCAATTGGAGATAAAACAGAGGCTGGGAGTATTCAGCGATATTGGAGACAGTAAATATCTGGGGCTGCCTTAACTCATTGGTCGCTCGAAAAAAAACAGTTTTTAGGTACTTGAAGGACAAGGTTTTCCAAAAAATTCAAAGCTGGAGTTTAAAGCTTTTGTCTAGGGCAGGGAAAGCAGTTATGATCAGGAATGTAGTTCAAGCAATTCCATCTTATACTATGTGGAAATCGAGCTCGTCTAATAGCAAAGGTATTCGTTGGTGTGCCTGGGACAAAATGTGTATGTCTAAGAAACGAGGAGGACTTGGTTTTCGAGATTTGCACGGTTTTAATTTGGCACTCCTTGGAAAGCAATGCTGGAAATTAATCACAAAACCAGATTCACTAGTTGTAAGAATTTTGAAGGCACGTTACTACCCAGATTGTAACCTTCTGGAGGCTCGTCGGTTGGGTTGGTCTAGATATACCTGGTCAGGATTATGGGAGACTAAAGAAGAGATAAGGAAAGGGTTAAGATGGGTTTTGGGAGATGGGCAAACGATTAGTATCTGTACTGATAGGTGGTTGAGGAACAAAAGGGATTTTCTGGTTGATCAAGAGAGTTCTACTACAGACATCAGTGCAAGGGTTTGTGATTTTTTCCAAGAAGGTAGGAAGAGTTGGGATGAGGGTAAGGTCATATTACACTTCAATGATGAAGATGCAAATGCAATTCTCAGTACCCGTAAACCACAAATGTGTATTAGAGACAGGATTGCCTGGTCCCATTCGTTTAATGGGCAATACAAGGTGAAATTGGGGTACCAGCAGTGGCATAAAAATCATGTTGATGTAGCAGGGTTACAACAGTCTAAAGGTTGGATCAAGATTTGGAATATGTAAGTCCTACATAAAGTCAGGATTTTTCTTTGGAGGTTTTGCCGCAATAATGTGTCTGTTAGAAATTTTCTCAGAGGTAGAGGTATTACAGTCCCTATAACTTGTACGATGTGCACAGGAGACATTGAGCATCTTCGTCACCTATTCCTTGAGTGCAGGTTTGCTCAGGAATGTTGGCAAAATGTGGGCCTCGTGTATGATATGGGGGAGGTCAAAAATGCAGCGGAGTGGCTCCTAGACAGATCAAGTGGTGATATAGATGACAACCTAATTAAAATTGCCAAAGTTTTATGGGGAGTGTAGTTTGCAAGGAACAAAAGAATTTTTGAGGGAAAACATATGACACCAGCAGTTACGATGTAGTGGAGTAGAAAGCAAATTGCAAAATGGCGTATTGCGAACAAGAAATGTCATGGAGATAGGGTTGCAGATTTGCTAGGATTGGTACACACAGATGTATGTGGACCAATTTCTACGCAAGCAATGGGTGGATTTTCGTACTTCATTACTTTCACAGATGATCGATCTAGATTCGGATATGTGTATTTGATGAAAAACAAGTCTGAAGCCTATGAAAAGTTCAAAGAATACAAGAATGAAGTGGAGAAACAAACCAAACATAGTATTAAAACTCTTCGATCAGATCTAGCCATCGAGGTGGTGAATACTTGAGTGGAGAGTTTCTAGATTATCTCAAAAAAATTGTATAGTCTCTCAATGGACTCCTCCATATACTCCACAGTTGAATGGGGTATCTGAAAGGAGAAATCAAACTTTGTTAGACATGGTTCGATCCATGATGAGCTATGCAGATCGTCCAGTATTCCTTTGGGGTTATGCATTAGAAACATCAGCATATTTACTAAATAAGGTGCCTACCAAATCTATTCCTCAAACTCCATATGAGATATGGAAAGAAAGGAAACCGAGTCTTAAACACATTAAGATTGGGGATGTCCAGCTTATGTCAAGAAAGTTGATCCTGATAAGCTGGAATCTCGATCCGTAAAATGTAGGTTTGTGGGATATCCTAAAGAGACTTTAGGGTATTACTTTTACACTGATCATAGGGTGTTTATCTCCAGACATGCTACCTTCTTGGAAAAACAGTTTATCCTTGAAGGGAACAGTGGGAGCAAAATTGAACTTGATGAAGTTCAAGAAGCACAAACTACCACGGTTCAAGAGGAAGTACCTATTCAGAAAGAACAACCTTCTGTAGAACAGCCTGTACGTAGGTCAAATAGAGTGTCTCACCAACTTGAGAGGTATTATGGCCTTATCATTGAGAATGACAATGAGTTGTCAATCATTAATGATGACGACCCTATGACCTATAATGAGGATATGAGTAATGTTGACTCAGAGAAATGGCAGAGTGCCATGAAATCCGAAATGGATTCTATGTATACCAACCAAGTATGGACTTTGGTTGAAGTACCAGAGGATGTGAAACCTATTGGGTGGAAATGGGTATACAAAAGAAAGATTGGAGCATATGGCCAGGTGGAGACCTATAAGGCCAGGCTCGTGGCCAAAGGATTCAGACAAAGGCAAGGGATTGACTTTGATGAAACCTTTTCGCCTGTAGCCATGTTGAAATCAATTCGGATTTTGCTTGCGATTGCTGCTTACTACGACTATGAGATCTGGCAAATGGACGTGAAAATGGCCTTCCTCAATGGGAAAATTGAAGAGGAAGTGTATATGACACAGCCAGAGGATTTTGTTTCCAAAGCGAATGAACACCTAGTGTGTAAGCTGCTACGAACCATATATAGGTTAAAGCAAGCTTCTCGTAGATGGAACATCCATTTTGATGAGACAATCAAAAAGTTTGGTTTTATCAAAAACATAGATGAACCATGTGTCTATAGAAGGTTAGTGGGAGCGCGGTAACATTTCTTGTATTGTATGCGGATGACATACTACTTATAGGAAATGATATACCGATGCTGCAATCATTCAAAGTGTGGCTATCGAAAAACTTCATTATGAAGGATTTGGGAGAAGCATCCTACATTCTCGGGATGAAGATCTATAGAGATAGATCTAGAAGAATGATAGGTCTTGCCCAGGGTACATACATCGAAAAAGTGCTTAAAAGGTTTAACATGGAAAATTCCAAAAGAGATCTCATACCGATGAGCCATGGAATATCCCTTTCCGATAAGATGTCTCCAAAGACACCTGAGGAAATAGAGCGTATGAGTAAAATTCCTTATGCTTCAGCAATAGGATCTATCATCTATGCGATGTTATGTACTAGACCTGATATTGCTTATTCAATTAGTGTGACAAGCATATATCAGTCCGATCTAGGTGAAGACCACTGGAAAGCAGTGAAGAACATCCTTAAGTACTTGCGAAGGACTAAGGATATTTTTCTTGTTTTTGGTGGATCTGAGTTGAAAATAGAGGGTTATACTGACTCTAGTTTTCAATCAGAAAGTGATGATAGCAAATCCATGTCAGGGTACGTGTTTACTCTAAATGGTGGAGCAATTAGTTGGAAGAGTTCCAAACAGTCTACAACAGCTGACTCCACAGCGGAAGCAGAGTATATAGCCGCAAGTGAGGCTGCAAAAGAAGCCGTTTGGATGAGAAAATTTGTTTCTGAGTTGGGAGTTGTTCCTAGCATTGAGGAGCCTATTGTGTTGTATTATGATAACAACACAGCAATAGCGCAGGCTAAGGAACCTAGATCTCATAAGAGCTCCAAACATGTATTGCGGCGATTTCATTTGATAAAGGAGATCATTGAAAGAGGAGATGTCAATATCGAGAGAGTTGACACACATAACAACATAGCAGACCCACTAACAAAGCCATTGTCTCAAAATTTCTTTGATCGACAAAAGGATAAGATGGGTATTAGATACCAGAGTGATTGGCTTTAGTACAAGTGGGAGATTGAAAGGTTTTGTCCTAAATCCAATCAGGTATGATGAGTTAGGAAGAACTTTCATGTAATCTTATTTGATTTTGTTTATATTAATAAAAGACTTGTTTGTTTTTATTACGGGCTTTATCTATTTAAAGTGTTTTTAAATAAGATGTTCCATAGTTTAGAGTAAAGCTTCTAGAATTATAATGAGATTATAATAGTGAGATCTAGAAGATGATAACACTAAACTTAAACTGTTCCTGATCATAGGATAACTAATTGGGAGTTAGTCAATTATTAAAGATCGGTACATACTATACTTGCTTCTTCTGAAGGATGTCTGTTCTCATAGGCATTTGTGTGGTGACACTATAGTTAGTATGTAGGTGCTCATTGGGAAATGAGTTCACTGAACATGACTCGATCACTTGAACAATTAATAGAGTTTACTCACGTGTCAGTAATTGTTCATATAGTGATGGTTGTACAAGTATCCTTAGACTTGAGATTGTTAGAGTCATCTTGTATATAATGAACAATGCTTTGGTTTAGTTCTTAGTCTCAAGGGCAATTAATAAGTTATATCCTGGGCATTGGAATTTATATATAGAGATAGTTAACGATCGATAAAGGATCTACCCCTTCCAGTAAAGGAAGTGAATATCCAATGCTATTCTTAATATGGTAGTTCAGGAATCTCTGGCCAGTAAATGAAATTAGAAAGTAGTTTCTAATTTGCATTAACATGAACTATGCATAAGAAATAAGAAATCACATGATTAAATTAGATAGGCTTGACACGAGATCTATGCCTTGTATTTAATCGGGATATTGTCAGGGTAGAAGGAATTTATTGTACGGTAACCAGTCACTGAATAGGTTCTATATTCCTAGCGATGAATTCATATTATTCGATAGTCGCGATATACCTTCAAAAGTATCACTCACGATGCAGAATGAATTTAATTATAGCGATAATTATTTTTAACGAATTAATTGTAATTCGTATAAATAATAATAAATAGTTTATTATTATTTATTTCTACTACCGACATAATTATGAACCTAAAGGGTCACACCATAAAAGGAAATATTGTTGAAGATGAAGAAAAATTATTTTGGATAATAATTTTTTATTTGAGAAATAAATAATTAAATAATTAATTAAATATGATTTAATTAATTATAAAAATATTAAGAAAAGTTCTTATTATAATAACTATATATTTAATCTGAGATATTCAATATATAGAGAGAATTGTTTTAAAGAATTTAAATGGAATTAATGATAAACATGTTTTTAATGATTAATGGATTAATTAATAAAGATTAATTAATCCAAACAATCCTTATAGTCAAGAATGCTCAACTGAGTTTTCTCTATAAATAGCATGCAATATCAAGATTTCAATACACACCAAAATTTGCAAGAAAGAGTTCTTGTGAAATTATTCAAGTTAGCCTATTTTCTCTCTTTCTTCTTCTTTGTCAAATTTCTTGGTGGATATCATTAGAGCACTCCACACATTGAGGGGTGATTGCAAGGAGAAGAACAAGGTCTGATCTTGGAGTTTTGGAAGCTTGCTAAGGTATTTTTCTTAATTCTCGAATTTTAATACGATCTATATGCATGATTATATAGGAATTCTACCGTATAAATTGTTATACACGTTCCGCATATGGGAATTGGCCGCACGCCAGATTAGGTCTGTAATGAATTTGGGAATTGCGTTACAGGGCTGTTACGCATGATAAAGATGCGCAACAGGATGTCGCGCATGTACAATATGCGTTACATGGCGTCATTTTCGACAGAAATTTCCGATGGCGATTGCAGGCGCGTGGGAGCTTCTTTTGAGGCGTGGTTGGTGGTTGGATTCGTATTGACGAGACGGTTCTAATGGAGGGGTCAAATAATTTTATAAAAATAATTTTGAAACGATTATAGCTTCCGGAAGTGTTTTTAAGGCCTGTTTTGACTGTTTAACGACTTTTAAACACAACCAATGATCCATACATTAGTTTAAAACAATACTACATGATCTAACATGCCTATCTATGTATTATTGAATGATTATATAGGTGATATATGTCTAGGTTGAACATGAGATGCTAGATTTAGGCTGATTCTTTAAACATATTAAGCATGTTAGACATCTAGGTTATAACGAAAATGTTTCGCAACCTTAATATGATTTAAACTCCTCTTTTAAATATCAAGTTAATAAATGGTCAAAGACACAACGGGCTTGTGTCGATCATAGCCTTCCAACATGGTAGAAAGTAGTTCTTATTTTTAAATCATTGTCGTTTCGTACTACAGCCGCTTTGATTTTGAAATTAGAAATACTTGTCTATTACATAGAGATGTGTACAATAAATTAGAATCTAATGGTCGTTACGTGCTACAGCCGTGGGCCATTGGTAACTGATTCAATTGTATGGAATGTTGGGTTAGACTTGACTTAGAATATTGAGTTTGTCGTGCCACAGCCGTGACTCAATGATTCAAGAGGCTAAAGTTTTATTAGGGAATAACATGAGATGTAATTGACAAGAGTTGTCTGCCTATGGAACATCACATGGCGTTTCGTGCCACAGCCGGGGTTATGTGATAGAAAGTAGGATCCATATTCCCACTTGCATTATGAATGTTTAGTTATACATATGGAGGGTTGTATAAATTAGATAAACTAGTGGGAGCCACTTATGAATAAAGACCCGATTCATATAGTGTTTTTAAAATGAAATTGAATATTTGCTAAGTGTTGTTATGTGTTTATCATTTACAGATTTACTATATATATCATGTCTTCTACACTATCACTCCGTAGCATTCTTGATGCTAACAAGTTGACTGATCCCAACTTTGCTGATTGGCTTCGAAACTTGAGAATTGTTCTCAAGTCAGAGAAGTTGGATTATATGCTAGACTCACCATTACCTAAAACCCCTGCTGAAGATGCATCATATGATGAGCATCATGTCTATCAGAATTGGATGGATGAGGCAAATCTTGCCTAATGTGTAATGTTGGCATCTATGAACCCTGAGCTTCAAAGGCAACATGAGAAAATGGATGCTTACACTATACTTGTACATCTACTAGAGTTGTATGATGTGGAGGGGAGGACAGCTCGATGTGAGATATCAAAAGAGTTGTTCCATTGTAAGATGGCAGAAGGGACATCTGTGAATGACCATGTGCTCAAGATGATCAATTTGATTGAACGTTTGGGGCAACTTGGTTTTGTCACGGATGGGGAGCTATGCCAAGACTTGGTCTTGCAATCGCCTCCAGATTTGTTCTCGCAGTTTGTTGTGAACAATCACATGGATAAGATGAATGTTAGCTTGGCTGAACTTCATAACATGTTGAAAACTTCCGAGTTCAACTTTCCTTCAAAGAAAAGTTCTGTTCTTCTTATTGGTGAAGGATCTACTTCCAAGAAAATGAAGAGGAACTTTCCCAAGAAGAAGAAGGATGTAGGTGAGAAAAAGCCGGTTCCACCAAAAGTTGAAGACCCCAAGAGCAAAGGTGTTTGCTTCCACTGTAACAAGGTGGGGCACTGGAAGAGGAACTGCAAGATTTACCTTGCAGAATTGAAGAAGAAGAAGGGTAGTGCGAAGACTACTAACTCCCCGGTAGTACTTCTAGGACTTGGGTCTTAGAACGAGAATCACCTCACTTCAACTTCACCTCACTACAAAAGTTAGACAAACAATATCTACGAAACAAATATGGGTTAAGCAAGATATATTATAAGATCGTGCAAAACTAGCGTGTTACGGCGCTAGCCACGAAGGACGCTTAATATGCGTTAAAATATTGTTCGACTCACAAGTGTGAGGATGAGAAGAAAATTCAACTTGCAAGTGCAAGGATGATAAAGAAAATTCAACTCGCAAGTGCGAGGATCGTGAAAGAACGCTATTACACGTTAGCTATATGCGTAGTACGGAACATAGTAAATAACGGCAAGGGTTAAGTCACATGAGTGGACTTTACGCACAAGCGGTATTAGAACGTTAATATTCAATTAAGAATATTAAGTTATATCTTGATTTTAACTTCTTCACGAAGTTTATGTGATACGAAGTATTCCTGTAAAGAATGTCCCACGGAGCACTGTAGATGCTAGTTGGGAATCCGTAAGAATACTTAATCGTAGCACTTTGACGTGTGTCAAATATGCAAGTCTTTTTAATCTCTAGGCTTAAGACTTTTAAGATGTATACTTGCTAGTTGACTAAAGTCAATGTCAAAGTATAATCTTCTTTGTAACTTCTTGCACTAAAAAAGTTTATGGCCACGTAAAATAAAACGTAAATAAAACAAGTGGCTAAACTTGTGCTTAAAGAAGTTTAAGTTAAACGAAGTATTCCTTTAAAGAATATCCCACGGAGCACTGTAGATGCTAGTTGGGAACCCGTAAGAATACTTAACCGTTAAAACCTCGACGTTTGTCGGATAATCGTTCTCTTTTAAAAAGAGACTTTTGGGATCTTTAAAATAGATCCGAGAATAGAGATTAAGATGAAGTATAAAAGTTAAGCACAAATCTCAAATATAAACACAAAGACGAAGCTAAAAATTACCACTTTTAAAAGTCGTCGAAAAAAGTTCACCGGAAAAATTCGCCGGAGGTTCGGCCGGATTTTTGCACGTTGGTCGAACTTTGGGCAGCCCTTCGGGAGGCCGGAAAGTGGTTGTAGATGAGCTAGCTTGGGTGAACAAAGCCTGATTGGGTGGAACTAAGCTTGTTTGAACAAAAACCTTGAATATATGGATATATATATATATATAAGAGAGAGAAGGTTTTTGAGATGAAGTAGATGAAGAGAGAAAATATGAACTTGAAAGTGTGTTCTACTTCTAAAATCCCAGCATGTATTTGGCTCTTAGCTTGTGTTTAAAATGGGTGGATGAGGGGGTTTATTTATAGGGAGAGAGTTGGGTGGAATGAATGGTTGAAATGTAGATTTAAGGGAGTGGTTGAGATTAAAAGGGTGTGGATTGGTGACATGGCTTTCACTTGGATTGCCAACATGGAAAGTTTGTGTTTCTTTGCAAGTGGATGAGCCAAAATATCCAGCACTCTTATATTATATAATAAGTCATTCGTTATTAACGATTAAATACGAATTACGTATCGTTAATTAAATACCCGAATTCTCTAATAATACCCAATAACTAAATCTAAAATTATGGAGCACTTAGGAATATTATAAAATAATATTCTGGAAAGTTTGGTCAATTTTGGTCAAGGTTGACTTGGTCAAACGTGGTCAACTGTTGACTTACTGTCTCGATTTTCGTGTCCGGACGAAAATTCTCGAAAAATTGCGAAACTTTAACCATGCATAGAAAATAGTATTTAAGTGATCAATATCAAGTTTCAAGTCATTCTAGCAAGTGGAAGTATTTGGATTTAAAACGATTAAATCAGCTTTCGGTTCCTGATAAAATACGATTGGTACTCTCATTGAAATAGATAAATCTTTTGACCAATGTTTTGACTAGAATAAATACTTAGAATATATTTCCTAATATTTGAAACATTTTGGGAGTGTAGGAAATATTTTTGAGTGATTAAAATAATTTTCTCCGAGATATGAAATAATTACGAATCGGGAGAAAAATTACTTTAACTATTTCTGAAGCGGGAGGAAAATATTCTTGAGGATAAAAAGTCTTTTCTAGGATGATGAAATATTTTGAGTACGAAGACAGAATATTTTTCGAATAAAACTGATCGTTTTTGAATTTAACACGAGTTCTCTAAAGAATATTAAATCTCGAATATTCTTTGTTCGAGCTTGTTGCCTTATTCATATCGCAGTGAAGATCTAAAAAATATCAAACCTCAATATTTCTTCTTCGATCTTATTGCCTTAGTGTAGAGATATATTCCGTAAAATATATTTTGATTTTTCAGCAAATTGGAATATCTCTTGTATTTTAAATAGGATGATGAATTTTGCTAGAATTGACCATTTGACTTTTGACCGAATCAATTAAATATATGACCTAGTGGAGAGGATTCTACGTGTAATTAAATTTTATGTTAAGTCGTACAAATACCAAAATAAATATTATATCGAAGATATCCTTTCAATCTTCCCTTTTTGGTATTTGCCAAACAAACATAAAATTTAAACTTTAAAAGTGTGTGCTTCCCCTTAGTGTATGCATGATATTAAAAAAATATTTTCGCACATAATGAGTAAGGAGAATCCTACTTATTGATTCCTCTTTTAAAGACATTAATTGATTCCTGCAAAATAAAACGATTGTCAGATGGTGTAAAGAGATATAATATAGCAAAATTTTAAATTTTTCGAATAGTATATGCTATTCTCTCTTCCCCTTTTGTTTGGTATAGTACCAAAAATTTCTTTCCCCTTTTGTTCAATTAACATGATCTTTTCTCCTTTTTTTAACCACTGATAACATAAAACGAATAGATAACTCGTGAAAGCATGAATGGAGAAAATAAATTTTTATGAAAAAAAATAAGCAAGGATACAGTGTATGATTCTCTCTTCCCCTTTCGTTTAACTAATCTTCTCTTCCCCTTAATATATAATGAAAGTGTACAAAAGGAATACATTGATAGGCAGTGGTCAAATTGTATTTTAAGCAACGATTTTCATGAAGTATAGAAAAATTACTTATTGTGAATCGATGTTTTTAACTAGTATCTCCAGCTTATTGATTAGGCATACTTATTGATTAGGCAGTGGTCAAATTGTTACAATACTCAGGAATTCGAAAACATGCTTTTGTCAATTTAACCAAGAGATAGGTTTAAATGGGTGATATGCATGCTGCTTTATTTTGAGGGTAATTCTTGAAAACTGAAATTTTAAACGATCATATCCAAGCTACAATGCATGTATATGTTTATACTGATTACTAACGTAATGAAGTTCATAATACAACCACAGTTTACATCATACAACCTGGAAACCATAAGATTACAAGTTTACATACACAGACAGCTACTACAATCTAGGTATTTTACAACCAACACTATGCCACTAACTAGATTACAATACATGGAATAGCAATTCCCAGAGTTTAACAAGTAATGAACCTAGATACACAGTCTGATGCTAATACAGTCTAGATATTTTTTTTTTAAATAGATAACACTAATACAAACTAGTTGAATGTGTTATCATTACAGTAATTTTACAGTCTTGAAAAGAAATTGAGGCCACTACTGTATTCTCAGGGAATCTGAGAGAGAACACTTTATTAGATGAGTTTTAGCAGAAAAAGAGCAGAAATTACCTTATGAGCATGGTTCCAGCTTTGTAGATTTTACAAGATTTCATAGAGACACAGATATATATCAAGGATAAAACTTGCAGTACTTAACAGAACAGATACATAGTATATGGAACATGGTAATCAACAGGAATGATATTAGCAAATAAGAAAAATGCAGAGTTTACATTAATTCAAAATTGTTCTTTATCAATCAATGAACCACACTGATTAACTAGAACAAGGTTCTACAGACATCTCAACTTACAAACCAACTTCATGACTTAAAACAAGTCACACCAACTATTACAGGTAATGAAACTAAAGAACGAGATTACAAACCAACAACCACATTATATAAAAGTCTTAACAGACTTTCCAAATCAAACTACAACCAATAACAGCAAAAGTTAACAAAACAACCAGATACTAGCAACACAGTCATAACAATAAGTAGATCAGTAACCAACTTGAGCAGGGATAAAAAGCACCAGTAGAGATAAGTAACAGCAGCATTCAAACACACAAAAGCAATCATCATAGTCAAGCAATAGCATCTTCCATAGCAGCCACATACCCAAATTCACCAACCATGTGAGGGAGACCATTAGAATCAAGCAATTCTACACCAGCACCTACTGTTTCTAATTCATTGATTAATTCAGCATCATTAACAGTTTGCACTTGAAAGGTACTTAAAATTTCCATGTCTCTAACTCTATTATTACCCATGGTTATAGCAGATAGACTCTCAATGAAACTCAACCTCCTTTTTATGTCTTCATTTTCAGTTCTAAGCCACCTAATCTCTAAGTTTTGTTCTTCAAACATAACCCTAGCAGATTCAGTCTTATTCAAATAAATGTCCTCTTCCCTAATGTTTCTAAGGAGATCAGTAGCAAATACATCTTGGAGTTGACATAAGACTAAGGGAACTTGAGGCCTAATATGCACAGGAGTGATTTGAGAATCAGCAATAAAAGAGTGATCAAGGTGTGTGTGAATGTGGAAGATATTAAAGATGGAAGATATCATGAGCCCATAGGGCATGTAGCCAACAAAGTTTGCATTTATCAGATTTAAGAGAATCACATAAGAGATGTTGAAATCAATTTTTGTTTAGAGAAAGCAAAAACAGAATTTTCATGTCAAAGAAATCAAAGTACTTACTTTGATTTGGTTTAGGCAACACATTAGCTCTAACAAACAAAGCCAGATTTTGAAAAAGTGGAGTAAAATGCTTGTAGTGAATACTACAATGCTTATCACAAAGACCAAGAGGCACATCAGATTCACAAAGAACAGATAACATGAGTTTGAATTCATCTTTGTTGAACATGAAGTAGGAATAGATGTCAATGCAAGGATGATCATTGTCAATTAAACAAGCAGGTAAATGAAGTGCAATGTTGATGGTTTTATGGTCTACTAAGATTGTTTTCTTATTGACACAAATTGTAAAGTGCATGACTTCATCTAGACCCTTGACTATCCTCATGTTACAATAAAACTCTCCCATAAGTCTTGTGAAATACCTCTTTCCTAGATGTGACCCTAAGCCTTCCCATCTAGCCCTTTTAATGACATTCTCTACCTCACCCTTAAAATCCATGTTTATCCCAGGTTGGACATTTTTGATCATGTCCTTGTACTTTTTGGTGTGTGAAAGGTTAATCAGTTTGGGAGGGGGAAGTGATTTTGGAATGTTGTTAGGGTTAGGGTTTGGAGATTGTTTTCTTGTGTAAACTTTTGGCCAGTAGGGTTTCCTAGGTCTAGGGCTGTTAATGTTTGGCACTTGGAACTTGGAACTTTGGTAGAAGGGGATTGATGGACTTTTGAAGTGGGTTTTCTATTTCTTGAGATTTCTGATCTTTTGAATCCTAGGGGGTATGACCCTAAAATGTGAAGTTTTGGAGTGAATGAACTGATGTTGTTCCATATCTTCAATAAGAAATGGACTAGAAGTGTTTGGCTTGGGGTTAGGGTTTGAAGGGAGTTTGTGAAACTCCATGATTTTGGATGAGTGTTTGGTTAAAAAAGTTGCAGGTAAGTGAGAGTGTTTGTGGACTGGTGTGTGTGTGTGTATAAACTCATGAATGCTTTATATAGATAAACACTTAATTTTGAATTCTGAAGGTCTACACTATTCATGCACACATACAAATGTCAAAACAATGTGGAATTCAAGTGAAATGTAGTGAATAAAGTTTTGAAATCCGGATATTTTTGTATAAGATCAAGATTTTTAAAACCAATTCAGCAAGTATGAATATAATTGGGCATACAGTATATATATAATGCATGCATATAGTTAAACTAAGAGAATAAGGAATATATTTAAGAAGGGATATAGCCAAAAAGTCTTCTTAAAAACAGAACATAGTACACAGCAAGCACTGTTTTGGAAAGCACAACAGACAAAAACTGTAGAAAAGGACATAAAAAGGACACAGACCCCACTGTGATGTCATGCAAGTTTTTAAAACCAAATGCAGGTATTTTGTAAACATGTACTAAGCATTTAATGTTGTACATATGATTGATGTGAAGTTGACACTTTTTAAAAGTTGTAAGAAGCTTTGAAAAGTCAAAATATGATTTTATAATCTAGATGCCAACTGTGAATCATGTAACACTTATCAACACACAATTTTATCTCACATAATGTACCAGTTAGCACATAATATAGTGCAGGGAAACATAAACAATCCAGACAACATATAGGAGATATAACATACAAAATGTAGAATAAATTGTAACAATGCACAATTAAATGTTCTAATATCTAAGTGGCCGTTCACACCAGTGATCCAGATACTGGGATTCTCTAAGGGATTCCCAGCCAGGTCTTAGTGCAAGGGCATTGTGTGTGCAGTGACATGCATGACTTACATCTAATAGCTGCACCAAATTATCTCAAATAATCAATCCATTTTACATAGTATAGTTTCAAAGGAGCCATCCAAGTCATAAGTTAATTCATTTCAGCACATTTGAGGTCCAAATTCACACTGTAATACTATGCCATAACCAAACTAATCATTTGTAACCAGATAATTTCATAAAATCAATTTAGGCAGATAGAGAGATATAATCAACTCAATTCACGAATCTTAAACTTGACTTAGACACATAGTCAGATAGCAACTATGAAAAAAATTGTATGACTTTATTCGAGCCACAAACCATATTTGAATCAAGAAGTCAGACTTGATTTATCTCAATAATTATCAATACGAACCAAAATGACACTCAAATCAGTTTTTCAATAGAACCACATGTAAAACAGCAAGATAAAATCAAGGTTTTGAAAACACATCATATTACATGTTTTGAATATCATTTGAAGAACCAGTAATGCTTGATTTTAGACATTCAAATTAAGACATGAGACACGATCTAACTCATCAGTAATCAACACGAATATGCAAGGCTCGACATACCCTGAGCCCATGGATTTAACCAAATCTCAAGGGACTTACCTGGTTAACTCAGTCGCAGACTGAGTTAACATCCTGAGTCAACACTCCGAGTTGTAGCTGAGTTGCCCGAGTCGACTCACTGAGTCGAGATAGATCGGCCGATTTTCAACCGAGTTAGCAACGATTCCATCACAAAATTCTTGTTTCTTCACTTGAGTTCATATCTTATGAACGAATCGAGGACCTGCAATCACTATCTCACAAAACTAGTTAGGATTTTGAAAGTAATCAAGATAAACAAACAGTGAGTGTGTGTTCGAGTGTATATAAAGTATATATATGTCGAATCTGAGTTGAATCCATCGATTTATAAAGAAAATCGAAGACACATATCTCAAATCCTTTTATTTTAACCAATCTCAGCTTGAAAGTATCGATTAATTAGATTAAAGGATACATAGATAAATATATATTCTATATATAGTGTTTAATCGCCAGAGAGAGTAAGAAAACTAGGGTTCTAAGGCGAGAATCGAAGAGAAATATGAGAGAGGCGCGAGAAGAGAGAACAGAGAGATTTAGGGTTTGAGAGTAGAAGCTGCGCAAACAGTACATAGACTGAAATGATAAAACCGTGTAAGTGTTGTATATGTATTTTAGTTAACCAACGGCTGAGATCATCTCATTCTATAAATGAACGAACGAGATTGTAGGGTTTTAAGAATTTGGGCCGGGTCAAGAATATAGAAGCTGGACTGGGCTTGATTTAAAGCTGGACTGGGTCATATATAAAAAATAATCAGCAAATAATACATATATATTATTTTTATGAAAATAATTTTGTGAAATCAAAATATATATAATAATTAAATAATAATATATAGATATTTGAAAATATTCTAATGTTTTGATTCTTTGTATGTGAATCTAAATATCATAATTAATATCTCAAAATATTTTCGAATTTAATTCAAAAATATCTATTCGAATAGTTTTATCTAATTGATAAAATAATAAGAATCTCAATAAAACTCGATCGATAAGTTTCATATGTTATCGTTATCGATAAATCTGAGTTTTAGAGTCCCTTAGAATTCGATCAAGAAGATCTCTTTTTCTTGAGATAATTATGATAAATATTTCCACAAAAAATATATAAATATAGATAATATTTATATAAATGTATAAACCATTATTTTGATAATTCCAACATTCCTAAATTTAAACGGAGTTTAGCGAATCTTTCGGAATTTAATGGTTTTGTGAAAATGTCAGCGAGATTGTACTCAGTTTCGATATGAGTCATTTTTATATCGCCTTTATTGACATGATCATGCAAAAAGTGATGTCTCACATCTATATGCTTGGATCTTGAATGTAACACAGGATTTTTGCTAAGGTCTATAGCACTTGTATTCTCGCATAAGATGGATATTACATCAAATTTTATATTATAGTCGGCTAGTGTTTGCTTCATCCACAATATTTGAGCATAACACTTTGCGGCCGCTATATATTCAGCTTCCATAGTGGATATAGATACCGAATTTTGTTTCTTGAAAAACCAAGAGACCAAGCATCCTCCCAGAAACTGACATGTACCACTTGTACTTTTTCTGTCGACTAAATGTCCGGCATATTCCGAATCAGAAAAACATACTAATTCAAATGGTACTCCTTTCGGATACCAAAGACCTACGTCGGTGGTTCCTTTTAGATATCTCAATATTCTTTTTACCGCGGATAGATGAGATTCTTTAGGTGATACTTGAAATTTAGCACACTTACAAACACTGTATTGTATATCGGGACGACTTGTAGTTATATAAAGCAAGCTACCGATCATACCACAATATTTGTCAGTGTCTACGGAAATCCCGTTGGGATCTTCTATTAATTTCTCAGAAGTAGACATAGGAGTAGATATGGGTTTGGCATTATCCATTTCAAATTTCTTTAACATCTCTTTACAATACTTGGATTGAGAGATATGGATGCCTTCGTCAGATTGCCTAATTTGCAATCCTAAAAAGAAATTTAATTCTCCCATCATACTCATTTTAAATTCTTTGCTCATATTATCTGAGAATTCTTTACATAGTGCATCATTGGTTGAACAAAAAATGATGTCATCCACGTATATTTGTACAAGTAAGATATCATCTTTTTATTGTCTCGTAAATAAGGTTTTATCGGCAGTTCCCATTTTGAAATTATTCTCTAATAGGAACTTGCTTAACCTTTCATACCAAGCTCTTGGAGCTTGTTTCAAACCATATAGAGCTTTGTATAATTTATATACATACTCCGGATGTGTGGCATCTTCGAAACCGGGAGGTTGTTTAACATAAACTTCTTCTTCTAATATCCCGTTTAAGAAGACCGATTTGACATCCATTTGGTATACTTTGAAATCTTTATGACACGCGTAAGCTAACAACATTAAAATCGATTCAATTCGAGCTACGTGTGCATAAGTTTCATCGAAGTCTATACCTTCCATTTGGGTATAGCCTTGAGCGACTAATCTCGATTTATTTCGAACAACAATTCCATTTTCATCTAACTTGTTTCTCAAAACCCACTTCGTTCCAATTATGGAAGTATCTTCGGGTTTTGGAACAAGTTCCCAAACTTGGCTACGAGTGAATTGTAACAATTCATCTTGCATAGCCGAGATCCAATCCTCGTCTAGCAAATCATCTATTACGGTCTTAGGTTCTATTTGAGATATAAAACTAAGATGGTTCACAACGTTTTGTACTTGTGACCTTGTTTGAACTCCTTTATGTAAGTCTCTAAGAACATTGTCCAAGGGATAACTTCTAATTATAGGAATTTCTTTTGGGAGTTCAATTTCCGTTTCAACTAATTCCAATGGGTTTCTTGGAACAGGGGTCCCGAGATCCATATTTTCAAATTGTCGAATCATATTTTCTCAGAAAGAAGATTGCTGATTGATTATCTCAGAACCATGCCAGATCTTGAAATGATTAGAGATTAAGTTCTGTAAGAATTTTCTTATTCTCTATAGTTTTTATTAAGTAGAAGCTTAAACTCTGAATCTGTATAAACACTGTATTTGTCTATTTGTTTTGACATCATCAATTACTGTCATTAACTTGTACATTTTTGCTAATGAACAAGTTGGGGGAGATTGTTAAATATAATTGATGTGTTTTAATCAGTGTTTAAGTGTTACAGGGAGTTATCAGAGTTTAGCTGGAAGCAGTCAGAGTTTAGTTAAACTCTGACAGGTGGAAGCTCGACAGAGTTTGTTAAATTCTGTCTGGAGGAAGCGCGTCTACTGTTCAACAGTGATTAAAGATTAATTATGGAAGCGATATCTTTGAAGATTGGATAGCTATCAAAGAGATCGAGTTGACATAGGAGACGTGTGACAATCTGTAATTGATATCATTGTATAGCTGATTATTAGGAATATCAATTAGAGATTGTATCGTAGCTGTATGTTATATAAATACAGATAGGTTAACCCTAGAAGGGTATCGATAACGAATTATCTTTATTGTAACCTAGCAGCTCTTTGTGATATTTTACATCACGAAGAGGGTTCGAAATACAAGAAGTTTTTAAGTGCATAAACGCTTTTACTTGTTAATCTCTCATACAAAGTTGATTATTAATTGTGTATTCGGCCTAACAAGTGGTATCAGAGCTACATCTGTTACTTTATTACAGGTTAAGATCCAAACACAACAATAATCATGTCAGAAATTCCTCCACCAACACCTACTGTTTCTGAAAAGGCTCCTACTACTGTGAGTCGTTATGAACCAATCAGGGTTCCTATTCTGAGGCCATTAGAGTATGCTATGTGGAAGGTCAAGATGACTATGTTTCTGGAGGCTACAGATCCAGAATATCTTGACAGGATTTATGAAGGCCCTCACAATCCTACAAAGCTATCTGTTGCAGTTGCTGGTGAAGCAGCAAAAATGGTTCCAAAGGAAAAGAAGGACATGACTCCTGAAGATCTATCATCAATTGCTAAGGATGCAAAAGTTAGGCATTTACTGCATAGTGCTTTAGACAATGTTATGTCTAACAAAGTCATTAACTGCACCACTGCAAAAGAGATATGGGATGCACTTGAAGTCAGGTGTCAAGGAACTGCAGCTATTAAGAAGAATAGGAGAAACATACTCACACAAGAGTATGAGCATTTTGAGGCTAAACCTGAAGAGACCATGACAGAAACATTTGATAGATTCTGTAAACTGATTAATGATCTGTCATTGGTCAACAAAGAGTATGATCTAGAAGACTCGAATCTCAAGTTTCTTCTTTCTCTACCTGAAAAGTGGGATGTGAAAACAACCACTATTAGAGACAACTATGATCTTGCTGAAACAGAGATTGATGAAATTTATGGACTGCTCAAAACTTATGAATTGGAAATGGAGCAGAGAAACAGGAGATCAAGCAGAAAAGGAAAGTCTGTTGCTCTTAATGTTGAAGAGAAGCCTCAGAAGAAAGAGGCAACAAGAAGGAAAATGAAGGGAAAAGCTTTGGTCATACATTCAGAAAGTGATTCACCAAACTCTGATTATGATTCAAACTCTTCTGAATCATCTGACTCTGAGGATGATGAAGAAGAAATGAGAAAAATGGCTGTGTTGATGGTGAAGACTTTCAAGAAAATGGGCTTCAAGAATTTCAAGAAAGGAAAAAGGTTTTCTAGGGATTCAAATGAAGACAGGAAAAGCTACAGGAAGTCTGATAAGAGAGATTCTAAAGGGAAGAAGGATAAGTCTGAAATTCAATGCTACAAGTGTAAGGAGATGGGTCACTATGCTCCTGAGTGCAAGAAGGGTAAAACTGGAAAGGTACTCTACACTAAAGGCAGAGATTGGGCAGATACTTCATATTCTGATGAAGAAGTGAACTATGCTCTCATGGCTACTACTGAATCAGAATTCTCTGAAAATCAGGTACCTCCAACTACCTATGCTTATAATATTGATGACATTGCTCAATTAAGAATTTTTCTTAAGTCATTGCATATAAGTTATAGGGATCAGACTTTAGAAAATGAGAGGATAAAAGCTGAAAATTCTGAACTTAAAGAAAGAAATAAACTTGTTGAAGAGAAACTTGAAAACATGCAACAAGTTCAGAAAGAGAGAGATGATGCTGTTTGCAAAGAACAGATTTTGCTTCAGAAGTATAAACAACTAAAGTCATAGTTGAAGGAAGCAAATAATAAAATTAGGACTTGGACTAATTCTGGAAAGGACACTCAACAGATTTTTCAAACAGACACTGTTGGTCTAGGTTATAATGAGGGAGATGAACTTAGATTTCAAAATCAAGTTAAAGTCAGAACTAAATTTGTTCATGGAACAAGTAAATTTTTGTCTGAAAATGAAAAGGAAGATGTCAAAAGAAAACCAGTAAAAACTAGTGTTAAACAGGTTAATATTGGTTCAATGACAGATAAACAACTCAAACATAAACTGAAGGAGTTAAAATCTGTTGAGAAAAAGAAAGTGTCAAACAAGAACAGAAATGGAAAAGTAGGCATCACTTCAGGAAATAAACCAATGCTTGCTAGTTATGCTCCAAGAAAGACATGTCATAATTGTGGTAGTACTAAGCATCTTGCAAATTTCTACAAGAAAAATAAAAATAAAAATTCTTTACCTACAAAGTCTGAGGTAAAGAAGAATTTTGCTAGAACTAAGCCACAGACTCTATGCACACACTGTGGAAGCACTTGGCATTCCATCTATACTTGCAGAAAATATCATGCTATCTATCATAATTACTATGAACTGAAACCCAATCTGAAATGGGTTAAAGTTGATACTGCAAGTGTAAACACTGATACTGTTAGCTCAAACTCTGATAATGTTAATTCCGCTGCAAAAGCTAACAAAGTTAAGAATGCCAAAGGATCCAAGCAAGTCTGGATCCTTAAAACTAATCCTCAGTAATTGTTTGTGATTGCAGGGTAACAGGGAGGCAACCCTAGTCGTGGACAGTGGATGTTCAGGACACATGACTGGAAATAAAGCCCTGCTATCAGAATATGAGGAGAAGGCTGGCCCAAAAGTTTCCTATGGTGATGGCAATATAGGAAGAACATTGGGATATGGCAATATCAATCTTGGAAATGTCATCATCAACAATGTAGCTCATGTCCCAGGACTCAAGCATGACTTGCTATCTGTGAGTCAAATCTGTGACAAGGGATATCATGTAGATTTTCAACCTGAATATTGTGAAGTTATCAGTAAATCTACAGGAAAGGTTGTTCTAGTTGGTCACAGGCAAAACAACATTTATGAAATCAAGCTTTTGATAGACTCTGTTGGAAAAGCTGTTTGCCTGTCTACAAGAATGTCTAGTGAAGAGAGTTGGAAGTGGCACAAGAAACTCTCACATTTGAACTTGAACAACATCAATGAATTGATCAGAAAGGATCTTGTAAGAGGACTCCCAAAGACCCTGTTAAATGTTGATGGCCTATGTGACTCATGTCAGAAGGCTAAACAAAGGAAGTCATCTTTCAAGAGCAAGACAGAATTTTCTATCACTGATCCCTATCATCTTCTGCATGTTGATCTATTTGGTCCAGTAAATGTTATGTCTATTGCAAGGAAGAAATATGCTTTAGTCATTGTTGATGAATACACTAGATTCACTTGGGTGTATTTTCTAGCAAAGAAGGATGAAACAGCATCGACTCTGATGGAGCATGTGAAACTTCTGGACAAAGGATCAAGCAACAAAGTCAGAATCATCAGAAGTGATAATGGAACTGAGTTCAGAAATGCAACAATGGAAGAATTCTGCAAGGACAATGGAGTGAAACAAGAATTTTCAGCACCTGGTACACCACAACAAAATGGTGTAGTTGAAAGGAAAAATAGAACCTTAATTGAAGCTGCCAGAACTATGCTTGATGAAGCAAAATTGCCAACTTATTTCTGGGCAGAAGCTGTTCAAACTGCTTGTTTTACTCAAAATGCAACACTGATCAATAAGCATGGGAAGACACCATATGAGATGGTGAAGAAAAAGAAGCCTAACCTGAAATACTTTCATATTTTCGGGTGCAAATGTTTTGTTTTGAAGACTCATCCAGAACAGTTGACCAAGTTTGAGTTAAAGGCAGATGAAGGAATTTTTGTTGGCTATCCACTGTCAACAAAGGCATTCAGAGTTTACAATCTGAGAACTAAAGTGATCATGGAATCTATACATGTTTCTTTTGATGATAAGAAGATAACTGGACTTGAAGACAAAGATGAATATGATCAACTGAACTTTGAAAATGAAGTTTTAAACTCTGATGAAACAATTCTGACAGACTCTGTTGAAACAAACTCTGAACCTCTACTGGTAAATTCTGGAGAAACTTCTCAGTCACAACAAAGGGGAGAACCAGTTGAGGGGGAGCATGATCAATATGAAGACTCAAACACTGATACTGAGTCAACTGAAAAATCTGGATCAAACTCTGATGCTTCAAACTCTGAAAATTCAAATTCTGACTCTGGGCAGTCAAGTTCAGGGGGAGTCTCAGAAAACGAAGATAGATCACAACAGAATCAGGAGAGCATGGATCAAGGGGGAGGATCACATGCTGATAGAAGTCATTTGCCTTCTGCTAGGAAATGGACTAAATCACATACACCTGATTTGATAATTGGTGATCCAGATGCAAAAGTAAAGACAAGAAGTGCTACTGCAAGTGAATGTCTGTTTCATGCATTCTTGTCTAAAAATGAACCAAAGAAAGTGGAAGAAGCTCTTCAAGATGCAGACTGGATAACAGCAATGCAGGAAGAGTTAAATGAATTTGAAAGGAATGAAGTTTGGACCCTTGTACCAAGGCCAAAGAACAGATCTATTGTGGGTACTAAATGGGTTTTCAGAAACAAGACTGACAGTGAAGGTGTTATCACAAGGAACAAGGCTAGACTGGTAGCAAAAGGCTATTCACAGCAGGAAGGAATAGACTATGATGAAACATTTGCTCCAGTTGCAAGATTGGAGGCAATGAGAATTTTTCTAGCATATGCCTCTCACAAGAAATTCAAAGTGTTCCAGATGGATGTGAAAAGTGCTTTTCTGAATGGAAAACTTGAAGAAGAAGTGTTTGTTGAACAACCACCAGGATTTGTGGACCCCAAATATCCAGATTATGTCTACAGGCTAGATAAGGCACTATATGGACTTAAGCAGGCACCAAAAGCATGGCATGAGACACTTGCTCAGTTTCTTCTAGAAAGTGGATTCAACAGAGGAACAATTGACAAAACTCTGTTTTATTTCAATTAAGGAAGTGACCTCCTTTTAGTTCAAATTTATGTTGATGACATCATCTTTGGGTCTACTAATGATAAACTCTGTAAGAAGTTTGCCAAGCTCATGCAATCCAGATATCAAATGAGCATGATGGGAGAGCTTAGTTACTTTCTAGGCCTACAGGTGAAACAAACAGAAGATGGAATTTTCATTAACCAAGAAAAATACACCAGAAATCTTCTCAAGAAATTTGGTATGCTTGACTGTTCATCTGCATCAACTCCCATGGCAACAGCAACTAAATTGGACAAAGACACAGGAGTTTCAGTGGATATGACAAACTACAGGGGCATGATAGATTCTCTTCTATACTTGACAGCAAGTAGGCCTGACATCATGTATGCAACCTGTCTTTGTGCAAGGTTTCAGGCAGATCCTAGAGAGCCACATTTGACAGCTGTGAAAAGAATCTTCAAGTATCTGAAGGGCACCATATCATTAGGTCTGTGGTACCCCAAAGAATCAGATTTCAAGCTACTTGAGTATTCTGATGTAGACTTTGCAGGCTGCAAGGTAGACAGAAAGAGCACTAGTGGAAGTTGTCAATTTCTTGGTGACAGACTTGTTTCCTGGTACAGCAAGAAACAGGAATCAATCTCCACATCTACAGCTGAAGCAGAGTATATTGCAGCTGGTAGCTGTTGTGCACAGATCTTATGGATGAAGAATCAATTGCTGGATTATGGATTGAGGTACAGTAATATACCTATTTACTGTGATAACCAAAGTGCTATTGCTATGACAGGTAATCCAGTACAGCATTCAATGACCAAGCACATCAGCATAAGGTACCACTTCATCAGAGAACATGTGGAAGAAGGAAATATTGAACTACATTTTGTATCTACAGAACAACAGCTTGCAGATATCTTCACTAAACCATTGAGTGAAGCTACATTTACAAGGCTGGTTAATGAACTAGGAATGGTCTCTGGTTCTGACTAGAAATGTTGGTTAGATTCAAACTTTACTTATGTGATGTATTAATCATATTTCCTGATTGGTTAAATATTGAGTGAGCTCTGTTGATTAAACTCTGTTATGCATACTCTGTTAAACTCTGTCAGCATGTCTGTATGTCATACACTGTTAATAAGTTTGATAAACTCTGTGAACTTTGAGTTGATTTTTGTCTGAATGAAAACACCAATGAAGAAATATGTATGAAGCATGATTCTCAGCAATTAATCATGAATCTTTCTGAGTTATTGTGATCTAATCTTAGATTGTGCAGAAAGTTAACACAGCATGATACTGGCTCATATTTATAGCATCTCTTAGTTTATTTTGTCCTAAACTCTGAGTCTATAAAAACTGTGTGCATTACCTTTCATGAAGAACTACTGATGTTGATGAACTCTAAACTCTGTTAGTTATACTCTGATAGAATAAAATGTTTACTGCAATACCCCAAAGAAAATGTATAGAGGTTGTTATACTCCTTTGAGATTATGTTGGATACTAGGATGACCCAGTAACCTATTGGTATATAATATGTGCTAAAATTCTCTGATTTTTGGTGACTAGTTAAATACTAGGATGACCCAGGAACTTATCAAAATGATAAGGGCTAAAATTTTTGAATTTTTGGTGACTGGTTCCAACCTCTGATTACTGGAATGAAAAATAAAATAAAAATGATAAAAAAAATAAAAAAAATGATGAAAATAAAAAAAATGTATATAAAGGGGGTATAAAATAAAAACAAATTACTGAATAAAGTTCGATTACTTCAGAGTTTAGCTTTCATCATACAGTCAGTGTTTACTATGACAGTTTATGCATCCAGTGTTTATTGATTTACTTTATGGATTTTATGAAAAATTAGATGCTCTAAAAATTGATTTAGTAAACTCTGCTTCACACACACAAATATTCACAACTGTGCAATTTATGAAAGGGTTTCGGTGATAAAGTTGGAGAATTGACAAACGCTGTTGATTCGTGATTTGTACTCTAAGGTAAATTTTCACTTGGACAATTTGAAAGTCTTGGAGTAAGTAGGGTTTTTGACAACTGTTAATCAGTGGATAGTTGATGAATGTGTTCTTTATATGATTACTTTAATTAGTTTTCATATTCTCTTCTTGATTCATTTTCTTGAAGAACAGTTCATATAACATAAATAACAGTTGCAGAACACAATGAATATGATTAGAGAAACAAAAGTTTCATTGATAATAAGAAAGAGATTACAAGCAAATATTACATCTTTTTGTTCTCTCTATCTGCTAATCTATTCAACAGGAAAGTAAAAGGTCCGTCCACACCACTCCATTGTTAGCAAAAATTCCCAGATCCCATCTTTGCCACTTTATTTGGGTGGAAGTTGAAGGGATAAGGTTATTTTTGCTGACATATTCATTAACAATGGTTGGTGGTGTTGGATGAGGATGCCTTCGAGGAGAGCCATGCTAATGTTGCTTGGAGGGCAGCATCGATGTCGATCACCCTTGCAGGTTTCTCTCTCTCGAGCTCTTCCAGACCAGCATCCATTTGCAGCCACAGCGTCTCAAGCTGCCTTTCCCACTCAAACGCTTCAAACTCTTCACGCGTATAGCTGAAGATGTCTCTATTTTCGACAAGATGAAGGTTCTTTTCTTTGATGGTAAGGTTAGCCATTGTTTTTCAAGAGTATTTGGTTTGAAGGGTTTGTGATTTTACAGGGGAGACTGAAAGGTTAAAGGTTTAATGAAATAATCTGAGCAAGTCTCTAGGCCTTAAATAGAGATGGGTAAGAACGAAGTCCTTAATCGCTTCGTATTCTGGTTATTAAAGGCAACAGGTAAACGCTTCAAATTCTGATTTTACTTGGGTCCAGATATTTTTAAAAGAGTATTATTTGATTTTTGTTAAAATCAAATATTTTAATGTTTTAATTTTTAATATACTCTTTTTAAAAATAGGCGGACATGACCCACTCGCCCTTTAATGTGTCCCACTTACCTATTATCGTGTCCCACTACACATTAATCAAGGAACTGATTGAGTGTTTTTTACATAAGAGATTGAGTTTTTCATTAATTTAATCACTTTTGTATCCAAACGATTTTGCTTTATTCTTACTCTCACAGTTTTCTTATTTTTCTCTTGGGCACTCACGCAAACACCTTTTCTACATACATATCTTTTGGAAATTCTTGCAAATTTCTTAACTCAATGGCATCTAAAGCATTCACTGCTCTTGGTTTACGGTTTGTTCCTAACAACTATGAAGCTCCACTCTATCATCAACGCGTTCCAGAATCGTTTCATCTCATGCAGAACTTTTTGAGGGATTCAGAGATTGGACAGGCTCTGATTGGACCTGCTACTCTTTCTGCGTCTCAAATTGCTACATTCTGGCAGAATTCAGTTTATGAGGATGGAGGAGAGAGTGGAACTCCTACCATTATCTTCACTTACGAAGACCAAGATTATGTGATTACTCCACAGACTGTACGAGATACAATGGGGTTTGATACACATACTTCTTATACTCTGGTTAATGACACTTATCTGAGAGAGATGCTACAAGAGATAGGTTACATGGAATCTCTTGACAAGCTTGGCAGTATAAAGCGACCAAATCTCAGAAAGGAATGGAATTTCTTCTTTGATTGCATAACTAGGACATTCCTGAAGAAAGTCACAAACTGGGATGCCATTCCAATAGACAGTCTTCAAATCGGGTATTCTCTGCTCTATGGTACTAATTTTGATTTTCGTCGACATGTTTTGATGAGCTTAGGTGATAAATTGTCAGAGTCTACCACTATTTATTATGCTCGTTTTTGTCAAATGCTGTTCAATGCATGTGTACCTGGTCTCGAAATTGATGAAACTGATGAAATTGATCCTTTTAGAGTCAATAAGCGAATATTCTCTGATATGACTAACAAGGATGTTGGTAAAGAAAATCTCCCTGCTTTTGTCATGCCTCTTGCTCTACGAAATTTTCTAAATCAACCACAAGAACCACAACAAGGTCAACAGGAACCACAACAAGATGCACCACAACAAGATGAACCTGAACAAGAACCACAACAACCTGAACCACACCAGGAACCTCAACCAGAACCAAACACTGAATCACCTGCTCAGTCAGCAAACTCTGATTCGCCACAATCTCCATCAAAATCAAAGTCTAAATTACAAAGAGTTAAGAAAGCAATTGCTGAACGACATGCAAGTCTGAAGCAGGCGGAGTGACACAAAGAAAATCAAAACGGAAGTCTCCTGAAGCTGTTTACACTAGAAGGGGGAAAAGAATGAAAGCTCGGGCAAACATGCCTAAGTCACCATCTAGTGAAGAGGATTCAGATAATATACCTCTAGCAAGACGAAGAAAACTGATATTCTCTGATTCTGTGGAAGAAGATATTGAAGCTCCAGAGGTTGCTTCACAACAAATACCTCCTGTTGAGGTTGAGAAAGATGCAATACCTGCAGAGGATGTAATACCTGCAGAGGATGTAATGCCTGCAGAGGAAAAAATGCCTGCAGAAGAGGATGCAAGAGATGGTGTTTCTCCAATAAATGATGTTCCTGATTCATTTATGCCATTCTCTGATCCTATCTCTGATATTGGTGTAGCTGATCAACCTACGGCTGTTCCTTCTGAAGCTGTGGCATCTCATACTGAGATAATATCTGATGCTCACCACACTGTTGAAGAAGGTGAAGAAATTGATCAGGCAACCAAAGTCACTTCTCATTCAATGCCTGTTGCTGAGCCTGAGCAACATGGAGAAAATCCTGACAAGCCTACAGAAGATATTGCTAAACCTATGGCTGAAGATGAACCAGTTAAGGCTACAAGTGTTGAAGCTGAAGGTGACTGTAGTGCAAACTCTGATACTTCTCTGAGTGCACCAGTACAAACTGATGATAAACATACACCTTTTCCTCAACCTTGTACTTCTCATGAAGTTGAGAGAGCACAATTTGCCAAGAATGCTGCTGAATGGTACAAAGAAGATTGTATTTTTCCACCAGGAAGAGCAGCTAAGTTTGTTAAGCAAAGTGCTGATACTATCTCAAATCCAGAGATTCTTTCTTGATTGAAAGCAACTATAGTTCAAGTTAAAACTCTGGATAGACGATTTGATGATACTAATTTGGCAATCACTGCTTTGCGAAATGAGGTTGTAGCTAGAGAGATGAAGATGGAAAGAGATTCGAAACTAGTGACTACAAAATTCTCTAAATCTCAAGATAATCTCTTTGCCAGGCTGGCTAAAGTTGAAGAGAATCAGTCTGATTTATCTGCTAAAATTGATTCTATTGCTACCTCCCTGGAGTTAATTACTTCTATCCTTATGCCTGATGATGTCAAAAAGGGGGAGAGAGTTGTCAGAAGGGATAGTGCTGGAGATGGAGGGGCAAGTAACAAAGGAAAGAAAAAGGCTGAAGAGATTCAAACTCTGAGAAATAGCAAGTCATCAAAATCACAGTCTGTTGGGAGAAATACTGATACTCAAGGTACTTCAAGGACCAAGAGTTTGTTGTTATCTTCTAATCCACAAACTGATGAAGAATTGGCTGCTAAGCTGTTCATTGAAGAGAATGAGGAAGGAGTTACGATTGAGGACATTGAAGTTGAGGAAAAGAGTTTACAAGAAAAACATCTTAAAGCTTTAAAGTCTGATAAGGTACAAAGAGGAAAAGCTCCTAGACCTGTTGTTAAAGGTGTTGTGATCAGAGAAAAGACTGATGTTAGTCAAAGTTCTCGGTTCTCAAAGGAAGAAATTGCAGCAGAGGCTAAACTCAAGCTAAAAGGCATTGAAGGTGAAAGTTCACAGAAGAAAGTTACAACTTCTGTTGCAGCACAAGCAATGATCACACCTTTACACTCTTCACAGTTGAAATCTGTTTTTGGAAAAGGAACAATTTCTGATCCAAATGTGTTATCTGGAGTCTCAATGAATGTTTCTGATGGAAAAGCTCTATCTGGCAAGGTTGGTAATAATAATGGTGGACTAGGTTCACATAGAGACAGAAGGCAATATACTGGTCCTAGAGATCCTTCTTCACTGGCTGTTCCAGGTCGTGGTGTTCCTCAAGAGACTTTGGACAGACTGGAATCAGTGCAGTTAGTTCATCAGAAGAGCTTAGACAAGGATTTTCTTTTATACTTCATGGCTGATGGAACTGTATTCAAAGTTGGTGAGGATGATATTGGCTTGAAATGTTGGGAAGAACAAGAGTATGTTCTATATCTTCTCAAGGTGAATAGTCGAAGGACTCAGTCAGTTGCTAATGTACTCAGACAGAAAATGACTCAGAATCTGGCAATCAGAGGACAGAAATACAATAGCAGATATATTCCTAAGTACAGGGATTACAAAGGAAATCTCATTGAAATGAAGAAAGGTACTGCAAAGTTAAAAACTGATTTGGGAATCACAGTACTTGACTTCAATACACAGGCAGAAAAAGTTAGATTTATCAGACTGGGTAATGAAATGAGAAGGAACAAGATTTGTGATCTTAGGGCTGCTATCTACCAAACAGATGAAAGTGATCCTCAACTCAGAGAAATCAAAGAAGCAATGAAGATTGAACTTGAAAATGCAGAAAGAAGATTGCTGATTGATTATCTCAGAACCATGCCAGATCTTGAAATGATTAGAGATTAAGTTCTGCAAGAATTTTCTTATTCTCTATAGTTTTTATTAAGTAGAAGCTTAAACTCTGAATCTGTATAAACACTGTATTTGTCTATTTGTTTTGACATCATCAATTACTGTCATTAACTTGTACATTTTTGCTAATGAACAAGTTGGGGGAGATTGTTAAATATAATTGATGTGTTTTAATCAGTGTTTAAGTGTTACAGGGAGTTATCAGAGTTTAGCTGGAAGCAGTCAGAGTTTAGTTAAACTCTGACAGGTGGAAGCTCGACAGAGTTTGTTAAATTCTGTCTGGAGGAAGCGCGTCTACTGTTCAACAGTGATTAAAGATTAATTATGGAAGCGATATCTTTGAAGATTGGATAGCTATCAAAGAGATCGAGTTGACATAGGAGACGTGTGACAATCTGTAATTGATATCATTGTATAGCTGATTATTAGGAATATCAATTAGAGATTGTATCGTAGCTGTATGTTATATAAATACAGATAGGTTAACCCTAGAAGGGTATCGATAACGAATTATCTTTATTGTAACCTAGCAGCTCTTTGTGATATTTTACATCACGAGAGGGTTCGAAATACAAGAAGTTTTTAAGTGCATAAACGCTTTTACTTGTTAATCTCTCATACAAAGTTGATTATTAATTGTGTATTCGGCCTAACAAGTGGTATCAGAGCTACATCTGTTACTTTATTACAGGTTAAGATCCAAACACAACAATAATCATGTCAGAAATTCCTCCACCAACACCTACTGTTTCTGAAAAGGCTCCTACTACTGTGAGTCGTTATGAACCAATCAGGGTTCCTATTCTGAGGCCATTAGAGTATGCTATGTGGAAGGTCAAGATGACTATGTTTCTGGAGGCTACAGATCCAGAATATCTTGACAGGATTTATGAAGGCCCTCACAATCCTACAAAGCTATCTGTTGCAGTTGCTGGTGAAGCAGCAAAAATGGTTCCAAAGGAAAAGAAGGACATGACTCCTGAAGATCTATCATCAATTGCTAAGGATGCAAAAGTTAGGCATTTACTGCATAGTGCTTTAGACAATGTTATGTCTAACAAAGTCATTAACTGCACCACTGCAAAAGAGATATGGGATGCACTTGAAGTCAGGTGTCAAGGAACTGCAGCTATTAAGAAGAATAGGAGAAACATACTCACACAAGAGTATGAGCATTTTGAGGCTAAACCTGAAGAGACCATGACAGAAACATTTGATAGATTCTGTAAACTGATTAATGATCTGTCATTGGTCAACAAAGAGTATGATCTAGAAGACTCGAATCTCAAGTTTCTTCTTTCTCTACCTGAAAAGTGGGATGTGAAAACAACCACTATTAGAGACAACTATGATCTTGCTGAAACAGAGATTGATGAAATTTATGGACTGCTCAAAACTTATGAATTGGAAATGGAGCAGAGAAACAGGAGATCAAGCAGAAAAGGAAAGTCTGTTGCTCTTAATGTTGAAAAGAAGCCTCAGAAGAAAGAGGCAACAAGAAGGAAAATGAAGGGAAAAGCTTTGGTCATACATTCAGAAAGTGATTCACCAAACTCTGATTATGATTCAAACTCTTCTGAATCATCTGACTCTGAGGATGATGAAGAAGAAATGAGAAAAATGGCTGTGTTGATGGTGAAGACTTTCAAGAAAATGGGCTTCAAGAATTTCAAGAAAGGAAAAAGGTTTTCTAGGGATTCAAATGAAGACAGGAAAAGCTACAGGAAGTCTGATAAGAGAGATTCTAAAGGGAAGAAGGATAAGTCTGAAATTCAATGCTACAAGTGTAAGGAGATGGGTCACTATGCTCCTGAGTGCAAGAAGGGTAAAACTGGAAAGGTACTCTACACTAAAGGCAGAGATTGGGCAGATACTTCATATTCTGATGAAGAAGTGAACTATGCTCTCATGGCTACTACTGAATCAGAATTCTCTGAAAATCAGGTACCTCCAACTACCTATGCTTATAATATTGATGACATTGCTCAATTAAGAATTTTTCTTAAGTCATTGCATATAAGTTATAGGGATAGAACTTTAGAAAATGAGAGGATAAAAGATGAAAATTCTGAACTTAAAGAAAGAAATAAACTTGTTGAAGAGAAACTTGAAAACATGCAACAAGTTCAGAAAGAGAGAGATGATGCTGTTTGCAAAGAACAGATTTTGCTTCAGAAGTATAAACAACTAGAGTCATAGTTGAAGGAAGCAAATAATAAAATTAGGACTTGGACTAATTCTGGAAAGGACACTCAACAGATTTTTCAAACAGACACTGTTGGTCTAGGTTATAATGAGGGAGATGAACTTAGATTTCAAAATCAAGTTAAAGTCAGAACTAAATTTGTTCATGGAACCAGTAAATTTTTGTCTTAAAATGAAAAGGAAGATGTCAAAAGAAAACCAGTAAAAACTAGTGTTAAACAGGTTAATATTGGTTCAATGACAGATAAACAACTCAAACATAAACTGAAGGAGTTAAAATCTGTTGAGAAAAAGAAAGTGTCAAACAAGAACAGAAATGGAAAAGTAGGCATCACTTCAGGAAATAAACCAATGCTTGCTAGTTATGCTCCAAGAAAGACATGTCATAATTGTGGTAGTACTAAGCATCTTGCAAATTTCTACAAGAAAAATAAAAATAAAAATTCTTTACCTACAAAGTCTGAGGTAAAGAAGAATTTTTCTAGAACTAAGCCACAGACTCTATGCACACACTGTGGAAGCACTTGGCATTCCATCTATACTTGCAGAAAATATCATGCTATCTATCATAATTACTATGAACTGAAACCCAATCTGAAATGGGTTAAAGTTGATACTGCAAGTGTAAACACTGATACTGTTAGCTCAAACTCTGATAATGTTAATTCCGCTGCAAAAGCTAACAAAGTTAAGAATGCCAAAGGATCCAAGCAAGTCTGGATCCTTAAAACTAATCCTCAGTAATTGTTTGTGATTGCAGGGTAACAGGGAGGCAACCCTAGTCGTGGACAGTGGATGTTCAGGACACATGACTGGAAATAAAGCCCTGCTATCAGAATATGAGGAGAAGGCTGGCCCAAAAGTTTCCTATGGTGATGGCAATATAGGAAGAACATTGGGATATGGCAATATCAATCTTAGAAATGTCATCATCAACAATGTAGCTCATGTCCCAGGACTCAAGCATGACTTGCTATCTGTGAGTCAAATCTGTGACAAGGGATATCATGTAGATTTTCAACCTGAATATTGTGAAGTTATCAGCAAATCTACAGGAAAGGTTGTTCTAGTTGGTCACAGGCAAAACAACATTTATGAAATCAAGCTTTTGATAGACTCTGTTGGAAAAGCTGTTTGCCTGTCTACAAGAATGTCTAGTGAAGAGAGTTGGAAGTGGCACAAGAAACTCTCACATTTGAACTTGAACAACATCAATGAATTGATCAGAAAGGATCTTGTAAGAGGACTCCCAAAGACCCTGTTAAATGTTGATGGCCTATGTGACTCATGTCAGAAGGCTAAACAAAGGAAGTCATCTTTCAAGAGCAAGACAGAATTTTCTATCACTGATCCCTATCATCTTCTGCATGTTGATCTATTTGGTCCAGTAAATGTTATGTCTATTGCAAGGAAGAAATATGCTTTAGTCATTGTTGATGAATACACTAGATTCACTTGGGTGTATTTTCTAGCAAAGAAGGATGAAACAGCATCGACTCTGATGGAGCATGTGAAACTTCTGGACAAAGGATCAAGCAACAAAGTCAGAATCATCAGAAGTGATAATGGAACTGAGTTCAGAAATGCAACAATGGAAGAATTCTGCAAGGACAATGGAGTGAAACAAGAATTTTCAGCACCTGGTACACCACAACAAAATGGTGTAGTTGAAAGGAAAAATAGAACCTTAATTGAAGCTGCCAGAACTATGCTTGATGAAGCAAAATTGCCAACTTATTTCTGGGCAGAAGCTGTTCAAACTGCTTGTTTTACTCAAAATGCAACACTGATCAATAAGCATGGGAAGACACCATATGAGATGGTGAAGAAAAAGAAGCCTAACCTGAAATACTTTCATATTTTCGGGTGCAAATGTTTTGTTTTGAAGACTCATCCAGAACAGTTGACCAAGTTTGAGTTAAAGGCAGATGAAGGAATTTTTGTTGGCTATCCACTGTCAACAAAGGCATTCAGAGTTTACAATCTGAGAACTAAAGTGATCATGGAATCTATACATGTTTCTTTTGATGATAAGAAGATAACTGGACTTGAAGACAAAGATGAATATGATCAACTGAACTTTGAAAATGAAGTTTTAAACTCTGATGAAACAATTCTGACAGACTCTGTTGAAACAAACTCTGAACCTCTACTGGTAAATTCTGGAGAAACTTCTCAGTCACAACAAAGGGGAGAACCAGTTGAGGGGGAGCATGATCAATATGAAGACTCAAACACTGATACTGAGTCAACTGAAAAATCTGGATCAAACTCTGATGCTTCAAACTCTGAAAATTCAAATTCTGACTCTGGGCAGTCAAGTTCAGGGGGAGTCTCAGAAAACGAAGATAGATCACAACAGAATCAGGAGAGCATGGATCAAGGGGGAGGATCACATGCTGATAGAAGTCATTTGCCTTCTGCTAGGAAATGGACTAAATCACATACACCTGATTTGATAATTGGTGATCCAGATGCAAAAGTAAAGACAAGAAGTGCTACTGCAAGTGAATGTCTGTTTCATGCATTCTTGTCTAAAAATGAACCAAAGAAAGTGGAAGAAGCTCTTCAAGATGCAGACTGGATAACAGCAATGCAGGAAGAGTTAAATGAATTTGAAAGGAATGAAGTTTGGACCCTTGTACCAAGGCCAAAGAACAGATCTATTGTGGGTACTAAATGGGTTTTCAGAAACAAGACTGACAGTGAAGGTGTTATCACAAGGAACAAGGCTAGACTGGTAGCAAAAGGCTATTCACAGCAGGAAGGAATAGACTATGATGAAACATTTGCTCCAGTTGCAAGATTGGAGGCAATGAGAATTTTTCTAGCATATGCCTCTCACAAGAAATTCAAAGTGTTCCAGATGGATGTGAAAAGTGCTTTTCTGAATGGAAAACTTGAAGAAGAAGTGTTTGTTGAACAACCACCAGGATTTGTGGACCCCAAATATCCAGATTATGTCTACAGGCTAGATAAGGCACTATATGGACTTAAGCAGGCACCAAGAGCATGGCATGAGACACTTGCTCAGTTTCTTCTAGAAAGTGGATTCAACAGAGGAACAATTGACAAAACTCTGTTTTATTTCAATCAAGGAAGTGACCTCCTTTTAGTTCAAATTTATGTTGATGACATCATCTTTGGGTCTACTAATGATAAACTCTGTAAGAAGTTTGCCAAGCTCATGCAATCCAGATATCAAATGAGCATGATAGGAGAGCTTAGTTACTTTCTAGGCCTACAGGTGAAACAAACAGAAGATGGAATTTTCATTAACCAAGAAAAATACACCAGAAATCTTCTCAAGAAATTTGGTATGCTTGACTGTTCATCTGCATCAACTCCCATGGCACTCTTGGTTGAACATTTCGTACAGGAGGAGTGTTCCTATCATATCCTAAACCTTCACGGTTACGGGATACTTGAGAGTGTACCATTCTGTCTAACATCTCATTGCCTTTAGTAAATCTTTGAACAACCGTTTCAAGGTTTTCTTTTTCTCTTTCTAAGGCATCAATCTTGTTGTTAAGGAATCTTTCTTGATCCATAACTTGAGATATGAGTTTGAAATTTTCTTCTTTCAATCTTTGAGTTTCTTCTTGCAATTTCTTTTCTTTTAACTCAAAGTTTTGTGATAGCTCATTCTCTTTTTCAAGATTGTTTTCATGAGATTGAGACGTTACATTATTTCGAACCATTGATTCGTTTTGAATCTTTAAGTTCAGAAGATCAACATTAAGTTTACTAATGTTGTCGTTGAGTTGTAACTTCTCATTTTCCATCTCTTCAACTTGAAGTACTAAAGCCACATTTTCTACTTCAAGTTTGAGGGTATTGTTCTTGAATTGATTGACATCATCTTTCAAGAGATGGTTTTGGTCATTCAAGATCATTATTTCATTTTCATCTTGAATTTTTGAATTCATCATCCGAGTGAACTCTTTACTTTGCGTATAATGCATTTCTTCGAGTTTCATTTTCTCGGACCATAATAAATGAAGCCTTTTATCAACACCTTTATATTTGTTGTTGATACCTACTACAAGCTCAATCAAATCGTGCTTACTCATATCAACTAGATTCAAGTTAGATTCATCTAATTTCAACTTATTTGAAATATAGTTGAGATTAGCGTTTACCTCTTGATTTGAAGTGGAGGCTTGTGTTGATGTAGCTTCATCTCCGATAGCCATTAAGCATAGATTGATAATTTCTTCACTTGCTTCCGGAGCTTCTTCATCTTCACTTAAATCCCAACCGTTTTCGGCCACGAGAATTCTTCCTTTAGAAAGCTTAGGACATTCTCTTTTAAAATGACCCGGTTGCTTACACTCGAAGCATACTTCTTGAACACTCGAAGCATACTTCTTGAGTTTCTTCTGGAGTTTGTTCCTTATGCTTTGGAGGAGTGTAAGTAGGATTATTGTTAACATTGGCATTATTATAGGCATTATTATTTTGAGTGCCTTTGCCTTTGTTGTAGCACATAAGATGGCTAAAATTCCTTGTGAGCTTAGCAACTTCATTGATTTTCAGTCTCCTCCATCTTTTTTGTTGGAGACAATATTGTCAGATAGTTTGATATTTTAATGAGATTCAACGTTTATTTCAAAAAAAAAATTGTTAGGTCCCGTAAGAGGGCTATATTAAGCTAGAAGGGGGGGGGTTGAATAGCTTAATTACCAATTAAAAATTATTATGGCATTTTTAAAATTTCTCTTTTTAAAATATTTTACCGAGTCGTTAGCAGTTTATAAGTGCAGAAAATAAATGACAAGTAAAGAAAATACCACGCAGGAGATTTTATCCTGGTTCGCGATGGCGCAACCCCTAGTGGATTCGCTCACCCCTACTCCAGTCCCCGAGCTCCTCTCCGGACTCGAGATTTTACCTTAAAAATAAACTCGCTCCTTTAGTAGGCGGAGAAGCCTTTACAACCCGACAAATATATATATCTTGGTGCGTAACTACCCGTCACCACCTCAAAATAAATGTACACAAATGCAAGACTCGTCTTGGTGCGTAACTTCCAGTCACCACTTCAAGTCGTTGTAAACACCTACACAACTTATCTTAGATAATAACTCCCCGCTATTTCTTCAAAGTTGAGGTAGAACCTTTGGTGTAGACTATTGATTCTTGGCTTTTGTCGGTCTTGGGCCTTAGATGAAAGGTCTCGGGTCTTTCCTCTTCTTCACGGTGCGAAGACTACTAACTCCCCGTAGTACGTCTAGGACTTGGGTCTTAGAACGAGAATCACCTCACTTCAACTTCACCTCACTACAAAAGTTAGACAAACAATATGTATGAAACAAATATGGGTTAAGCAAGATATATTATAAGATCGTGCAAAACTAGCGTGTTACGGCGCTAGCCACGAAGGATGCTTAATACGCGTTAAAATATTGTTCGACTCACAAGTGTGAGGATGAGAAGAAAATTCAACTCGTAAGTGCGAGGACCGTGAAAGAACGCTATTACACGTTAGCTATATGCGTAGTGCGGAAAATAGTAAATAACGGCAGGGGTTAAGTCACACGAGTGGACTTTACGCATAAGCGGTATTAGAACGTTAATATTCAATTAAGAATATTAAGTTATATCTTGATTTTAACTTCTTCACGAAGTTTATGTGATACGAAGTATTCCTGTAAAGAATGTCCCACGGAGCACTGTAGATGCTAGTTGAGAATCCGTAAGAATACTTAATCGTAGCACTTTGACGTGTGTCAAATATGCAAGTCTTTTTAAGCTCTAGGCTTAAGACTTTTAAGATGTATACTTGCTAGTTGACTAAAGTCAATGTCAAAGTATAATCTTCTTTGTAACTTCTTGCACTAAAAAAGTTTATGGCCACGTAAAATAAAATGTAAATAAAACAAGTGGTTAAACTTGTGCTTAAAGAAGTTTAAGTTGAACGAAGTATTCCTTTAAAGAATATCCCACGGAGCACTGTAGATGCTAGTTGGGAACCCGTAAGAATACTTAATCATTACAACCTCGACATTTGTCGGATAATCGTTCTCTTTTAAAAAGAGACTTTTGGGATCATTAAAATAGATCCGAGAATAGAGATTAAGATGAAGTATAAAAGTTAAGCACAAATCTCAAATATAAACACAAAGACGAAGCTAAAAATTACCACTTTTAAAAGTCGCCCGAAAAAGTTCGCTGGAAAAATTCGTCGGAGGTTCGGCCGGATTTTGGCACGTTGGTCGAACTTTGGGCAGCCCTTCGGGAGGCCGGAAAGTGGTGGTAGATGAGCTAGCTTGGGTGAACAAAGCTTGGTTGGGTGGAACTAAGCTTGTTTGAACAAAAACCTTGAATATATATATATATATATATATATATATATATATATATATATATAAGAGAAAGAAGGTTTTTGAGATGAAGTAGATGAAGAGAGAAAATATGAACTTGAAAGTGTGTTCTACTTCTAAAATCCCAGCATGTATTTGGCTCTTAGCTTGTGTTTAAAATGGGTGGATGTGGGGGTTTATTTATAGAGAGAGTTGGGTGGAATGAATGGTTGAGATGTAGATTTAAGGGAGTGGTTGAGATTAAAAGGGTGTGGATTGGTGACATGGCTTTCACTAGGATTGCCAACATGGAAAGTTTGTGTTTCTTTGCAAGTGGATGAGCCAAAATATCCAGCACTCTTATATTATTTAATAAGCCATTCGTTATTAACGATTAAATACGAATCACGTATCGTCAATTAAATACCCGAATTCTCTAATAATACCCAATAACTAAATCTAAAATTATGGAGAACTTAGGAATATTATAAAATAATATTCTGGAAAGTTTGGTCAATTTTGGTCAAGGTTGACTTGGTCAAACGTGGTCAACTATTGACTTACTATTTCGATTTTCGTGCCCGGACGAAAATTCTCGAAAAATTGCGAAACTTAACCATGCATAGAAAATAGTATTTAAGTGATCAATCTCAAGTTTCAAGTCATTCTAACAAGTGGAAGTATTTCGATTTAAAACGATTAAATCAGCTTTCGGTTTCGAATAAAATACGATTGGTCTTTCATTGAAATAGATAAATCTTTTGACCAATGTTTTGACTAGAATAAATACTTAGAATATATTTCCCAATATATGAAATATTTTGGGAGTGTAGGAAATATTTTTGAGTGATTAAAATAATTTTCTCCGAGATATGAAATAATTACGAAACGGGAGAAAAATTACTTTAACTATTTCTGGAACGGGAGGAAAATATTCTTGAGGATAAAAAGTCTTTTCTAGGATGATGAAATATTTTGAGTACGAAGATAGAATATTTTTCAAATAAAACTGATCGTTTTTGAATTTAGCACGAGTTCTCAAAAGAATATTAAATCTCGAATATTCTTTGTTCGAGTTTGTTGCCTTATTCATATCGTAGTGAAGACCTAAAAAATATCAAACCTCGATATTTCTTCTTCGATCTTATTGCCTTAGTGTAGAGATATATTCCGTAAAATATTTTTTGATTTTTCAGCAAATTGGAATATCTCTTGTATTTAAAATAGGATGATGAATTTTGCTAGAATTGACCATTTGACTTTTGACCGAATCAATTAAATATATGACCTAGTGGAGAGGATTCTACGTGTATTTAAATTTTATGTTAAGTCGTACAAATACCAAAATAAATATTATATCGAAGATATCCTTTCAAAATTCATGGATTATTAATAAAGCATCAAAATTAATAGAGAAAACTGGGCGTGAGGGAAGAATCCTGAGGTTAAAAGATTTTGTTCCTATAAAACAAGTCGAAGGGGCAATTTTGTAAATATAATTTTTTTACATTAATTTACATATATATCCTTAAATTTATATTGAAAATCTTTTAACCACAGGTAGAACCCTGAGGACAACATCACGCACATCAAGCCCAAATTAGTAACAATCTTCTAAAATTTATAAATTACTAGTCTAAAACCCGTGCAATGCACAGATTTTTTTATTTTAATATTATATGAATGTTTTCATTTATTTAAATTAATTTTTTAAAACATGAATTTTGGAGGCTTACATTTTTATATGAGATGATTTGATATAATTACATAAATGTTACCCGTGATATTTCTAGAAATGGAGAGATTTTAGTTAGAAAATATAGAACAGATTACAGGTTTTAATTAAAAAAGGTAGTCGGTTAATTATTGGTAATTATAAAATTATTATTTTATTTTATTAAATAGAATGCCCGTGATATAATTAGAAAAAGATAGGATTTAGTTAGAGAAAATTAAAAAGGTAACATGTTCTAGGTGAAAAAGGTAATTGATTAGTTTATAATAATTATAATTTAATTACGTTATTTTACTAAATACAATAGCACGTAATATTTTTAGAAAAGGAGAAATTAATATTGTCAGTGATATTTCTATTAAAAGAAGGATTTTAGTTAGAAAATATAGAAAAGATGATACGTTTTAGCTGAAAAAGTTAATCGGTTAATTATTAATATTAAAATATTATTTTAATTTATGTTATTAAATAAAACCGCCCTTCATATAATTGGAAATTGAGTAAGGATAAATAAGTAAATCAACAGGTACCGTACCGACCGACCGACCAAACTTTTAATATTTTGGATTTTATATAATAGTACTAGCTTATAACCCCGTGCAGCGTACGACTCCTTTTTTAATATCTATAATTATATTAAATATTTTTAATATTTATATGTTATTATTTACATATCAAATTGTTGTTAAAAAATCGATATATATATATATATATATATATATATATATATATATATAAAATATCAATTTAATATTTGTACTCTATCTTGAATTTTTAAAATTGATTTGGACGATTTTATAGCTTACATGAAATTAACAAAATAATCTTTAATTTGGTGATGGTTTAACAATTATTTTCTAATTAAAACTACGCAAAAATAAAAAAGAGAAGAAATTGACGATTTTTTACTTTGAAAATTCTATTCGATTTATGAAATCTACTTATATTTCGTTTTGATTATCAAAATACCCTTCTTATTATTTGAAAATAGTTCTACTAACAATCAAATACGGTTTTAATAATAAGTATAAAAGCGATTTTATCCAAAATATTGGTAGTTGCTAGTGTGGTCTTCGGTACGACAAAATAAATAAGAACAATTAGATCCTAAAATAAATAGACGAAAAATATTGGATCTAGCATAAGAAATATTTTATATTTTAACATGTAAACTAAAAAATGTATTTATATTGAAATACGAAAAAATGTATGTCAATGCTTTAAATCATGTATAATTAGGTTTTCTACATTGAATAGAATTATCAATGTAGGCCTTCTATACTGAATATGATTAATGTAAAAATTCGTAATTATATTTTCTCTTGAGA
Source organism: Saposhnikovia divaricata (assembly GCA_036435485.1). Classification (NCBI taxonomy): domain Eukaryota; kingdom Viridiplantae; phylum Streptophyta; class Magnoliopsida; order Apiales; family Apiaceae; genus Saposhnikovia; species Saposhnikovia divaricata. The sequence goes on along the minus strand of CM071594.1, from coordinate 244,538,079 downwards.
TTTTGAGTGTTTCCACTTAGATAATAATTGCTAAATCATCATTAAATTAAAGATAATTTTATGAGCGTCGCGTGGGCTATAATATCATCCAAATCTGATTTGTAGATCTCGAGATAGAGTCCAAATAGTAAATATGAATATTTTTTTAATATTAATAAAAAAAATAAAAAAAAATCAATTATATCCTTTTTTAATTATATCCTTCTCATATTATAATTTTCTTTTTAAAATTCAATTCTGATACAACCTTTTTTTAATTATATCTTTTTTAGATTATAATTTCCTTTCCGATATGATATAATCTTGATCATCTATTTTCAAAAATATTAGATTCGACGGTTGAGATTATTTTGGTAGTACACTGACCAAACCAAATTTATAGATAAGATCCCTCTTATGCTTATTATATATAAGGATATAATGTTGCCCATGATATTTTTAGAAAATGATGGATTTTACTTTAAAAATATTGAAAAATTGATATGTTTTAGCTAAAAACCGTAATCGGTTAGTTATTAGTTATTACAATATTATTATTTTATTTTACTTAAATAAAGCTACTCGAATAGGTTTTACTGGAACAAGAATTAAAAAATAGAATAGTTAACATATTTTAGCAGAAAAGGATAATTGGTTAATTATTAGTAATTATAATTGTAATATTTTATTTTATTAAATAGAATTGCTCATAGTGTTTTTAGAAAATGATCATTTTAGTTAGATAAAATATAAAAGATTATGTATTCTAATTGAAAAAGGAAATTGATTAGTTATTGAGAGATAGATAAGGTAACTGGTTTTACCTGAAAAAAATCATTATTGGAAAATTTTTAGTTAAATAAAATATAAAAGATAATGTATTCTACGTGAAAAAGGAAATTGATTAGTTTTTGAAAAACAGAAAAGGTAACATGTGTTGTGGAATAAAAACTAGTTTACGATTTGTAATTAATGTCAGGGTAGTTGAGCTTCGAGCTTTAATGGCTGTTTCTGCGTTCGAGACTGATCGGTCCTCACAGAATGCCTACGTATCTCTGTATTAGAGAATCAAGCCAAGAAAACGTAGTTCTGAGATGAGGGGTCTGGCCCTTTATATAGGCTGAGAAGCTTAAGAATTATGGTAGAAATAGGAGACCTGGTGGACAAGTCTTTGAGGAAGGTTCTAGATCTATTCCATATAGGAATCAGTTTCCATATTGAATTGGATGCCTTGGTGGATAAGTCTGAAGGGGCTATTATCCTTATCCAACTCTTATTTGCTGAGCTGTTTATTACCCTTAATATTAATTACGAAATTAATATTATAATTAGGGTTTGGGCCCATCTGGTGGGCCCCACGTTTGGACCATTCTAGGTCTAATTAATGCCACATTAAATGTGTCTTTAGGGCTTACTTTTAGCCCATATCATTTGCCCCCCAAATTCTAGGAAAACTGATCAGGTTTTCCTTGAAGTTTTAACGGCCTTATTCGAGACTTGGGTCAGGGTTTATTGCTTTTACGCGAGTATTTTCAACAATATCATCTTAATGTAAAGCGTGGAGCGACCGACGCATTTACGACGATGTTGAACGACACTAAACAGTGTTAAACGGCACTACACAGCGCTACTCAGCCTTAAACAACGCTTAAACAATGTTAAACGAACTCGAACGGCATTTAAACGACACTAATGGCACTAATCGGCGCTAAACAGTGCTAATCGGCACTAATCCGTGCTTAAACGGCACTAATCTTTGCTAATCGGCACTAATCGGTGCTAACAGGCACTAATTTCAAACTCATATTTCACTTCTCTTGATTACCAAATCAAAAAAACCAAAAACAAGAAAAAATGAAATTTTGCATACCCAATTCGAGCATCGCTGTCGGTCGGCCGGGCAAAAACCCGTACCGACCATCACTCCCGGTCGGCTGGAGGGTGTTACAAGGGGCCGGTCGGCCGGTGACCCGGTCGGCTGGTTTTTTTCCGGTCGGCCGGTTTTCTTCGGTTGGCCGGTTTTTTTCGGTTGGCCCGGTTTTTTTTTTTTATATGAAACAAGAAAAACTCGCATCGATGATCGAAGTCAGTCGGCCGGAGGGTTCCCAGAAGGTCAGTCGGCTGGTGCTTCGATCGGCTGGTGCGAACCCGTACCGATGATCGATACCGGTCGGCCGGAGTGCTCCAGGAGGGCCGGTCGGCTGGGGACCCGGTCGGCTGAAACGAGCCCGTATCGAGAGTTAATTCCAGTCGGCTGGAGCATGTCTGGGGAGGCCGATCGGCCTGGGGACCCGGTCGGCTGAAACGAGCCCGTATCGAGAGTTGATTCCAGTCGGCTGGAGCATGTCTGGGGAGGCCGGTCGGCCGGTGACCCGGTCGGCTGAAAATTTTTTCCTTTTTTTTTTTTGTCGAACCCATACCAACCGTCGACATCGGTCGGCCGACGTGTGCACGGAAGGCCAGTCGGCTGGGACACCGGTCGGCCGGTTCAATATCCATGCTGGCGGTCGAAGTCGGTCGGCTAGAGGGCTTCCCGGAGGGCCGGTCGGCCGAGACTTCGGTCAGCTACAAAATTTTTTTGCTCCGTTTCTTTGTTACAGTGGTTGGCTCGATCTCTATCAGTGATTTTGATCTTCACATACCGACATCAACCATCGACATGGAACCGACTTGGTCACTATTAGCGATTTTCAATTTTTGCATACCGGCTTCGACCATCGATATGGAATCAATGTTTGGCCATTCATGGCTAGAGTTACTTACTTTCGCATACCGATATCGATCATCGATATGGAATCAATGTTGGCCATTCATGGCTAGAGTTACCTATTTTCGCATATCGATATCGATCATCAATATGGGATCAATGTTGGCCCTTCATGGCTCTATTTGAGGTTTTATATAGTACCTTGAATCCCATCACTAATCCAGTGCTTAGTATTAATCTTCCCATTAAACTTTTCTTAAGCATACTTAGCTTTCAAAGCTCATCCGACTGCTTTGGTAGAATATTTTGCTAAAAATTCTTCGTTTCTCTCCCAACATATCATGAGTTTTAACGACTCTTTCCATCCATAACAGATAACTTTTGCTCCCTTTTCGTATTTAAACGATACTTGACCTGTAAACGCGAACCGAGCTGTGTTTCAACCTGAGATTACAGGTCACCTTTTCCTTATAAAAGGAGGGGAGCATCCTTCATTTCTCTTCACTTCTTCACTTCTCAAACTTTCTTAAGTTCTAAAGCTCTTGAGTTCTCTAGTTTCCAAGCTTCCAAGTTCAAGCTTCAAGTTTCAAGATTCAAGGTTCAAGATGGCTGACAAGCAAGCTGCTGCCCCCCAACTCTCCATGGAGGAGGCTTTCAGAAAAAGGAGCATGGCGCGAACGATGAAAGGTAAGCTAAAACTCATGCCCCCTAAATATATTGAACGTCGATTTGAGTCTACGCTAGATTTGCTAAACACTATGGGAGAGTCATTCCCAAACAGCTCCAGCTTAGCTGCTTTTAATAGCCCTTCTAAATTAAGAAAGAAGGATGTTGAGAAGATTAGAAACACTTATGGCTTTCCAAGCGCCATCAAAGTATGCCTTCCTAATCCAGGAGACAGAACCTGCAACTGGCATCCCGAAAGGATTTGCATCATGAAAGGAGCATTGGAGGCGGGATTTAGGTTCCCCGTCCACCCATTTATCATCAGGTTCCTGGCAGAACTTCAAGTCCATCCTTGCCAACTTTACCCTAATTCTTGGAGGTTTCTGATCATTTTCTTGTTAAGATGCCACGAGTTGGAAATTCCTTGGAGTACAACCATGTTCAGAAGCATCTTCGCGATCAAGAACTCTCCTGAGATTAAGCCGGGGTGGATCGGTTTTCAGCTTAGAAGCAAGCTTCCACATATAATAAACTCTTTCTCCTTCCCTGGCTCCCACCATTCCTGGGAGAGGGACTTTGTTGTTTTAGAGTGGGAAGGTGGCGATTGGGGTCACTTCTTCGTTAAGAGATTCGGAATTGTGGAGTATAGTTCACACTTCGTGTGTGATCTTGACCTCAAAGAGTTGGCAGACCGAGATAGGCTACTTGCTGGTGACGGTTGCACCCACTATAAAACCATCTTGACAGAAAAGAAACTCATTGAAGCTGGCTTAAGCTTCCTTTCTTTAGAGGGTAATTTTTCTTTCATTCTACCATTATGAACTATGTTAGTTCTTATTCCAATGTTTTCCCTTCATTTTTCAGCTGCTGAGGAGATAGATAGCCGACCCGAAAATCAACCTCAAGTTACTAGAAGAATGATAAAGAAGGCGACAGAGCAACTGAACCCTCCTGACCGAAGGGTTCCTTCATTCCTAGAGGGATGTTCCAAAGGGGAAAAAGGTCCCGTAACGCTGGTGAGGGCATGAGAGTCCCTTTTGCCCCAGATTGGGGTATCTGCGAGCAAGACTCCATCTTAGGGAGTACCGATTTAGCCGTGTCCTGGTCCAGGCTCTCAATCACCGCCCCTGATCTCCTAACGGTAATGGCAGGGGACAAGGTTGACGAAGCTGAGCGTCTTGGTGCTCATGCTCTTTATCAGGTACCAACTTTTACATTCGATCTCCTTGTCTGCACTTTTTTAAGAAGATGTTTTGCTAATTTCTCTATTACAGGCCAATGCTTATCTTCAATCTGCTACTCGTCAAGGCCGAGCCTATAGGGACAACAATAAGGAACTGAAGAAGGAGCAAGCAACGTTCAAGGAGCAAATCCAAGATCTGAACTCTAGAGTTGTTCGATCTGAGGCCAACATCTTATCTTATCAAAAGCAACTTCACTCGCTTGGCAGGAAGAAACTTTCTAATGCTAACAAGATAATTGACTCGTATCGCAAGTCGGAGGATTTCATGAATTTTATGGACAAGCATGATGATGAGGTGCGGCCTTTTAACATGGTAGTTGGGTGGAACAAAGCTATTGGCGTTGTGAGCAACAAGTACCCTTCGGTAGTGAATCCAGCGGACTTCCCCTGCCCTACCTGGGCTATTACTAGCGGAAATCAAGACGCGGATCCTGCGTCAGGCTCTGGGGGTAGCCGCCGTCCTTCTGGTATGAGGAAGGCACCCAATGTTGTTAGCTCCAGTTCGACCTCTTCCCGTTCTGCTGGGAAGAAAGCTATGTCAGAGAGGGAAGCAGCTGCAAGGCGAGCTTTTCCCGGCAAGCAACTTCGTGCCAGAGTCGATTCATCAACCGAGACTTCAGAAGAGGAAGGGGAAGCGGCAAAGAGAGGGAAGCAGCTGATGGAGATGGAGGCCGAAGAAGCTGAGGCAGATGAGGAGAGCTCCGGGGAAGAAAGCTCCGAGGAAGAAGAGGGCGAGGAGGTGGTGGAGGAATCCGCCGAAGAGTGAGTGGCCTTGCACGGCCTTGTTGGCCGCTTGTGGCTTTATGTTTTTCTACTTTCAATCAAGGTCCTTCGGGACTTAACTTTTATTTGGTGATGTAATTTAACTTTGACCTTAGCCCCATGGGGGTGTTTATTTATGCACTTGTTTCATTTCCACTTGTGTATCTTTATTTTCGTTACTTGGTCATCTTTGACTTGCACTCATCAGGTGCTTGGCACATAAATAAAATTACACAATCACAAATGGAAAACAAACTTGCATTAATAACTTGAAGCGGGTTCAACCCTTACATAAATACTCTATCTCCTACTGGGAGCAACATGCTCTGCAATGGTTTCATGGAACCTTATTTCTACTTCTCCTAATAGATGGATAAAAGCCAAGTCCTTACTAGGAAGGCTTACACATAATAAATCTTGAGGTTCACTGCATGCCAAGTTCGGGGTACCTCAACCCCATCTAACGTTTCCAGCTTGTATGATCCTCGTCCCAGCACCTTCTTGACTCGATACGGTCCTTCCCAGTTTGGGGCTAGCTTGCCTTTCTGGCCAACTCCTGAGGCTTCTATCTTCCTTAGAACCAAGTCACTTTGTCGAAAGAACCTCTCCTTAACCCTTTGGTTGTAGTGGAAAGATGCCTTCTTTTGATGCTCAGCGTTCCTGGCATTTGCTTCATCCCTGACTTCATCAATTAGATCTAGGGCGAGCCTCATGCCTTCTTCATTGGTCTCTTGTTCATATGCCTCAACCCGAGGTGATGCATGCATGATCTCTAAGGGCACCACTGCCTCGGCTCCGTAAGCGAGTAAAAACGGGGTTGCTCCTGTTGTGACCTTACAAGTGGTGCGATATGCCCAGAGTATAGGCAATAGCTCATCCACCCAAGTGTTCCTTGAGCGTTCAACCCTTTTCTTTAGTCCATCAAGGATAATTCGATTGGCTACCTCGGCTTGTCCATTAGCTTGTGGATGTGCTACTGAAGTAAAGCGAAGCTCAATAGCATTTTCTTCACAATATTTTTTGAACTCTTCATTGTTGAACTGGGTTCCATTATCCGTTACAAGGATTCGTGGAATTCCATATCTGCAGATGATGTTCTCCCAAAAGAACTGAGCAACTTGCTTGGTGGTTATCTTGGCTAGAGGTTTAGCCTCAATCCATTTAGTGAAATAGTCAATGGCCACTATCAAAAACTTCCTTTGGGCTGACGCCATAGGGAAAGGACCAAGTATGTCCATACCCCACATGGCAAATGGTTGGGAGAGTTTACTGAGGTTAACATCTCAGGCGGCTGCCTTACAATGGGGGCGTGCTTTTGACATCGATCACACTTCTTGACATAACTTTGCGCATCTGCCAACATCTCAGGCCAATAGTATCCCAGACGAGTGATCTTGTGGGCTAGGGCTCTGCCCCCCAAGTGTTGCCCACAGATTCCTTCGTGAACTTCTTCCAAGGCTTCTTTAGCCTCTTGGGGCCTTAAACACTTCAAGTACGGGATAACAAACGATCTCTTGTACAGGAGGCCTTCGATCAGGGCATATCTTGTTGCTCTTACTGACATTTTTCGTGCCTCCAAAGCATTGTCAGGGAGCCATCCAGTCTCGAGGTGAGCTTTGATAGGATCAATCCAGCAACTTCCTACTTCAATAGGTGCCACCAACTTGGAGTCGATAGTCGGGGCCTTCAAGACCTGGAAGTAGACACTCCCTGCATAATTCTCAATTTCAGAAGAAGCAAATTTAGACAAGGCATCAGCTTTAACGTTCTCTTCTCTCGGGATGTGTTCAACATAGCATTCCTCAAACTGAGTCATAACAGCTTTCACGACTCTCAGGTATTTTGCCATAGTCTCATCCTTGGCCTCAAATTCGCCATTCACTTGCGAAACTACCAGTCTTGAATCTCCACATACTTTGAGGTTCTTGGCCCTCATGACTCTAGCCAAGCCCAATCCGGCTATCAATGCTTCATACTCAGCCTCATTGTTGGTAGTAGGAAAATCCAACTTCAAAGCATACTCAACTGTGAACCCATCGGGGCTTTGCAGAACCAAACCTGCACCACTAGACTTTGTTTTTTATGCTCCATCAAAATAAAGCACCCAATATTCCTTCAGATCAGATACAAGTTCTTCATTTTTATCTCCACTTTCAGAAGTGGTTACTATCTCCTGCCCCCCGACTTCTTGGTTGCCAATGGTGCATTCAACCACGAAGTCAGCCAATGCCTGAGCCTTAATGGTTGTCCGAGGCTTGTATGTGATATCAAATTCCCCTAACTCAACTGCCCACTTGATTAGCCTTCCACTGGCCTTAGGGCTATGCAATATGTTCCTCAATTGTTGGTCTGTCAAGACTTGAATTTTATGTGCCTGAAAATAAGGTCGAAACTTTCTCGAGGCTGTCAGCAATGCCAAAGCGAATTTCTCTATGGTTGAGTAATTCAATTCAGCCCCGTGCAAAACCTTGCTCACATAATAAATCGGTTTCTGAATCTTTTTCTCTTCTCGCACAAGAACAGCACTCAATGCTTGCTCAGATACCGCCAGGTATAGGTAGAGAGTCTCCCCGGGACTTGGTTTGGCCAACAACGGGGCTTCAGCCATGTACTTCTTCAGCTGCTCAAAGGCCTCTTGGCTTTCTGTAGTCCACTCAAAATCTTTCACTTTCTTCAAGGCCTGAAAGAAAGGCAAGCACTTATCACCAGACTTGGAGATGAATCTCCCTAGGGCTGCAACTCGGCCAGTTAGCTTCTGTACATCTCGTATAGAGCAGGGTGGTTCCATGTCCAAAATTGCTTTGATCTTGTCAGGATTAGCCTCTACGCCTCTCTTCGAAACCATCAACCCTAAGAATTTTCCTGACCCAACACCAAAAGCACACTTGGCTGGATTCAACATCATCTTGTGGTGCCTCAGCACTTCGAATGCCTCTCTGAGGTGCTTAATGTGATCTGCTTGGAAAAGGCTCTTGATCAACATGTCATCAACATAGACCTCCATGGTTTTTCCAATTAGGTGGGCAAATATCTTATTCACCAGTCGTTGATAAGTAGCACCTGCATTCTTTAGACCAAAAGCCATAACAAGATAGCAGAAAACACCAAAGTCAGTTATGAAAGATACCTTTGGGATGTCATCCTTGTGCATCTTAATCTGATTGTATCCGCTGAAACCATCCATGAAACTCAGCATTTCATGTCCAGCCGTGGCATCTATCAACATGTCAATCCTTGGTAGGGGAAAATAATCCTTTGGACATGCATCATTCAGATCGGTAAAATCAATACACATCCTCCACTTCCCATTCGCCTTCTTGACCATCACAGGGTTAGCTAACCATTCGGGAAACTGAATTTCTTCAATGAAACCAGCTTCCAGCAACTTATCAACTTCTTGCTTAATGGCCTCTTGCCTTTCAGGAGCAAAATTCCTCTTTTTCTGTTTTATCTTCTTCCGTTGAGGATCAACATTCAACCTATGAGTTATAAGTTGGGGGTCAATCCCTGGCATGTCAGCTGTTGTCCAAGCAAACACGTCGCTGTTCTCTTGCAAGAACGTCGTCAACTCGCCCTTCAGGGGTTCCTTCAGAGATGCCCCTACATAAGTAACTTTCTCAGGGTCGCCTGGTTTTAGAGGTATGGGAACCAAATCCTCTGCTGGCTTCCCTCGGTGTTCATCATCATCACGGACATCCATGTCTTCAATCGGAAGTACCTGCCCCCCGATTCCATCAGATCTCAGTGCGGACACATAACAGCTCCTTGCCATTTTCTGGTCACCTTTCTGTTCTCCAACTCCATTCCGGGTTGGGAACTTAATCTTCATGTGATAGGTAGAGGCAACAGCCTTGAACGCATGAAGTCCAGTCCTTCCCAGGATTGCATTGTAGGTAGAGGATGCCTTAATCACCAGAAAATTCAACATCTGAGTAGCCTCTCTAGGTTCTTGCCCAATAGTCATAGGTAACTGGATTGTTCCTTCAACTTTGGACTCAACTCCATTAAATCCATAAATCGGCATGTTGGACGGGGTCAGTTGAGAATCAGTATACCCCATCTTCATAAACGCATCATGAAACAAAATATCAACAGAAGCTCCATTGTCTATCAAAACCAATTGCTATTTCGGTTCTAGCACGTTTCGGGGCTTCTCCCACGATGTGCATCACTTCTCTGGCATACGTCTTTCGAGAGTTTCGAGTTGTACCGGCCGCTGTCGGGCCTCCCCAGATCATGTTGATAACTGGCCCTCGGGGCTGTGTGTTACGATCACGATCATTATCCCTTCTATCATTGTTTCTCCTATTGTAATCCCCTCTTTGGGTTCCATGATCTCCACCCTTTGTGAAATTATTCAGTTTTCCTTTACGGATCAAGAATTCAATCTCGTCCTTCAACTGTCTACAATCATCCGTGTCATGTCCCACGTCTCGGTGGAACCTACAGTATTGATCCTTGTTTCTCTTTGCGGGGTCACCCCTGAGTGGCTTCGGCCATCGGAAGTCCTTATCTTTCTCGATCTCTAACAAGATTTGACTCCTAGGAGCATTCAACCTTGCATAGTCAGAAAATCTTGGTCCCGTACTCTTCTTTGATGATGACTCAGAGTCTTTGCTAGTACGGGGATACTTGTCCCTAGCATCATACTCGTGGTCTTGCTTTCGTTTCTTGGAGTCATTGTTTCTCTTGCCATTACCTCCCGCAGCTTCTTTCTTCATGCTATCTTCAGCCTTGATATACTTATCAGCCCTTCGCTGGAGCTCAGCCATGTTTTCGGGAGGATGCTTTGCCAATGACCTTTTAAAGAACTCGTTAGTGGTTTCGTGCTCCAGGGCTACCATGGCCACCTTATTCTCCAGATCAGTGATGTTCAACGTCTCCTTGGTGAACCTCTTAAGGTAGTCTCTCAGATTTTCATTCTTCCCTTGTACCACATACATGAGGGATGCAGAACTTTTCTCGTGAACTCTTCCGCTGATAAACTGACTAATGAAAGCAGCACTTAACTCCTTAAAAGAGCCAATCGAGTTTGCAGGCAACCGGCTATACCATCTTTGAGCCATACCAGACAGGGTTTGAGGGAACGCCCTACACTTTAAGGCATCGCTTGCGGGCTGTAGCAACAGTGCGTTCGAGAACGTCCTGACGTGGTTTGCGGGATCACCCGTTCCATCATAAGCTTTAATCGTTGGCATCTTGAACTTCTTTGAGATACGAGCGTTCATCACCTCCTCAGTAAACGGGGGTGTGGGATCATCAGGATCGCCAAGTGGCATCAGATCCTTGGGATTACTCTTGGGGGTTTCCACCCTAGTTGTTCTTCCAGTTGGGGCATCAGCCCTTTTCTGCCTTCTTGAAGGCCTCTCCAAATTCATAATTGGAATCCTCTCTGCAGTTGGAGGAGGCTGAGCTTGATTCAATCTATCTTGTTCTCTTGCAATATCATCCTTCAATTTCAAGATCTCTGCCTCATAAGCCTTGATTTTCTCAGCAGTTGTCAAGGGGAGTCCATCATGGATTCTTCGTGTCCTTCCTTGAGGTTCTTTGCTAGCACGTCGCCTCCTCGGGGCTTCATCTCGATCATCATCCTCAGATGATGCTGAATCATCAGTGTAGGGACCAGAGTAGTCATCATATTCTCGATCCCGGATCTGTAAGGCGTGACCGCTTGGTCCAGGTTCCCTTCGTCGAGGGGGGTAATTAGGCAGCCCATACATAGGGTTGGTGTTCAAAGGGAGATCCGTAGTATGGATCTGTACCCCCGTGCGATCAACGTTACCAAGAGGAGAAACCACCATCTGGAGAGGGTTAGTTTCTTGGCTTTGATGGACAATCACAGAGTGGGTCCCCTCTACATGGGGAGTCGTCCCTGGGGGCTGAGTGGGCAGAGGTTGAATGACCGCCCCTGTTGACGGGAGTATTTTTCCCTCTTCAGTGACGATAAGTGGATCAGAAGTGGCTGGTGGAGCAGAGTTAAGGGGCACGGCCTCGGTTGATGTTGTTCTTCGTGTTTGAACCATGGTTGATGTTGTATTCCCACAGACGGCGCCAAATGTTGTGGAATAAAAACTAGTTTACGATTTGTAATTAATGCTAGGGTGGTTGAGCTTCGAGCTTTAATGGCTGCTTCTGCGTTCGAGACTGATCGGTCCTCACAGAATGCCTACGTATCTCTGTATTAGAGAATCAAGCCAAGAAAACGTAGTTCTGAGATGAGGGGTCTGGCCCTTTATATAGGCTGAGAAGCATAAGAATTATGGTAGGAATAGGAGACTTGGTGGACAAGTCTTTGAGGAAGGTTCTAGATCTATTCCATATAGGAATCAGTTTCCATATTGAATTGGATGCCTTGGTGGATAAGTCTGAAGGGGCTATTATCCTTATCCAACTCTTATTTGCTGAGCTGTTTATTACCCTTAATATTAATTACGAAATTAATATTATAATTAGGGTTTGGGCCCATCTGGTGGGCCCCACGTTTGGACCATTCTAGGTCTAATTAATGCCACATTAAATGTGTCTTTAGGGCTTACTTTTAGCCCATATCAACATGTTTAATATTTGACATGAAAAAAAAAATTTAGTTATTAGTATCTATAAGTAATTATGTAAATATAATTAAGTAAAAATAACATGTACCGTTAAATAAGGGTAAATAAGTAAAATCATCAAATACCGTACCAACCGATCAAACTTTTAATATTTCGGTTTTTATATAATAGTATAGATAGATTATTACTTAATCAAATTTAGATTAAATACAATCCTTCAATGTAATACTTAAATTAAATTTTTTACATGCTTCCATGACCGAAAGACTATAAATTCTCACTCTCAATAAATGAAAGTCTAATTTTTAGAATACTCTCTATTTTCTCACTTAAGAACTCATTTAAAAAAATCTCTTAGAAATGCTATCAAAAACCCAACCTAAACCAATTAGGGAAACACTCAATGTTTATAGGAATATGCTCGGTCCAATGAAAAAAGACCCCGATATTACAATTTGAAAGAAAATGGCCCCTTATATCATAATTCAAAAATTTGGCCCCCAATATCACTCAAAACGCTACATTATGTAACGTTATTTTTTTTTTACCAAAGACGCTAATGCGTCTCGCGTTTGGCTTCTTTCCTTTTTTTTTCTTTTAACACTAGCAACGCTACTTTAGAATATGTTTTCAGGTGTTAACACAACTTGAATTAGCGTTTAGGTTATTTAACGCCACTTCATGTGGTGTTTTGAGGTGTTTTTTTTAATTTCTCCTAAATATATATTTGCAAATAGTATTAAAAAATTAATAACTAAATGGTAAATTAAAATTTTGTTTTTGTATTAAGCCCGACGACATGATTTTTGTATTTCCTTAGGGGTTCAACAATTAACTTTTGGGGTTTAATGTTTCCATTTTGGGTTTTAGAAATATTCGAAACAACGAATAAACCGTATCCGAACTTAGGGTTTGGGGTTTAGGGTTGTTTACAACCCTAAACCCTAGACCCTAAACCCTAACTTATCCTTATTTTTAAACGCGTTAGCGTTTAAAATTTAGGCCGCCGGATTCAATTTTTTAATTAAAATTTTTAAATTTAGAAAAAACAATTTTAATTAAATTTAGGGGTTCAACAATTAACTTTTGGGGTTCAACATTTCCATTTTGGGTTTTAGAAATATCCAGAATGACAAAAAAATCGTATACGAACTTAGGGTTCAGGGTTTGGGGTTTAGGGGTTGTTCACAACCCTAAACCCTAGACCCTAAACCCTAACTTATCCTGATTTTTAAACGCGTTAACGTTTAAAAATCAGGCCGTCAGATTCAATTTTTAATTAAAATTTTTAAATTTTATCTGTATTTCTTTGGGATTTCAACAGTTAATTTTTGGGGTTCAATTGTTCCATTTTGGATTTAGAATATATTTAGGAGAAAACAAAAAAAACAAAAACAAAAATTAGAATCATACCAAACGCAACATGAAGTAACGTTCTTCCCATGAAAACGCTACTTCATGTGACGTTTTCAACTGAGACCAAAATCTAAGTAGCGTCTTAAAAAAAAAGAAAAAAAAAAGGTCAAAACGCAAGACGAATTCACCTTTTCAACAAATAAATAATAAAAAAAGGTAACAAACTCTTAAGTAGTGTTTTAGCAAAAAAAATGTAAACGCTAAACGAAATAGCGTTTTCAGTAAAAAAAGGTAAAAGCTAGACGAAGTGGTGTTATGGAGTGATATTTGGGGCGAACAATTTAGATTGTGATATTTGGGGCCATTTACTTTCAAATTGTGATATATGGGGCCAACACCCCGGTCCAATAAACTTTTTGGGCACCTCGCATTTACGTGGAAAACTTTCAAATTAAATTCTAAATATTTGGTGGTAAAGAAAAATTGAATTATAAATGAGAAACGTGTTCTTTAGGAGATGATAAATAAATTTTAATGATTTTATTTAACATTCATTCTATATTAAAAATTACTTAAATACTCATATATTGATATAGCTAAAATAACAAAGTAGGAGTGTGACAAAAAGATATAGGTATTTAAATAAGGAAATGGGTCACCAGCCACAGTTGGATATTTTGTAATATCCAACCAACCCATCTTATACCGTTAAAACATCCAATCAATGGTCAGGATGAGGGGATACGCTATATAATATAGCGTATTACGCTATATAATAGAGCGTAATTTAAAGTTTTCAAAACCCCCATTTAAATTGTGTCGAAATATATCAAATATGGTATGCAAAATGATCGTTGTGAGATGTAGAAAAATACAGTGAAGTCGGATTTCAAAAATATCTCACCAATTGACGGAAAAAATCAAATTAGAAACGGAGGGATTTTGGTATAAACTTACGCTATATTATATAGCGTAATACGCTATATAATGTAGCGTAAGCTTTTCAAATCCTAGCCGTGCATTAGCTTACTGGATAGTCACAGATGGGTTGGTTGGATATTAGATTATATCCAACTTTGGCTGTAGAATATATATATATATATATATATATATATATATATATATATATATATATATATATATGGTATTCAATTTCGATTATAAATTATTTTTTAAAATCTAGGTGTATTCAATCAAGATTCTACAATGTGTTTCAAAATTTAGGTGTATTCAATTTGGATTTTGTAAAAAAAACCATTAAAATCTAGTGATATTTAACAATCCATTGATTTTTTTGGATTGAATAAAATTATGGATTTTGAAAGATTTGCTAATGTATTTTTTAAGTTTTGAAATTCAGCTAAAATCCATGAGATTTTTATGAAGAATAGGCATACAATTAAATCAACAACAATCTTGTAAAATTCATTACACCTCCAAAATTGTTAACCAAACTAAAATTATATTTCTAATAATAAATTAGTATAATACAATAATTTTTTTTTTTGGTTTTATATGTAACGATTCTCATTTATTTGTTTTGAAATTTAACAACCATCATTGTTTTAAGCGATAGATAGATAAATGTGATATTTTAAATGTAACATTTGGAACTCAATCACTCATTTCCTAAATTTATCCTTATTTATTTCCTTCTGATAATCGATTGTTGGTAAAGGGATGTTACACTTGGAAGCTGGATTGGATCCTTAAAATTGATAAAGTCGACTGGGCTTATGTTTGGGCTGAAGTACTCGAAGTCTTTGAGCCTGTTTGGGTGTAGCTCCTTAAAGGTGTTTTGGGCTTTAAGTTGTTTTTCGCTTGTTTGGGGGAGTTAATTAAAGCCCGACTTTAAGTTAAAAAACTGCTTAAAGTCATAAGCTCCATTTAGGTACTTTTGACTTATTACTTATGACTTATGGTTTTTTTTTATTACAATTCTTGTAAAGCTTAAATATGATGAGTTTAAAATTTTTTTAAGTCAAATTTCACTTTAAGTCAAAATTGTTAAACAAGTTGTAATCTCAGAGAATCAATTTGGGTTTATGCCGGGGAGGTCGACGACCGAGGCCATTCATCTCGTCAGACGCCTGATGGAGAAGTTCAGGGAGCGCCGCAAAGACCTTCATATGGTGTTCATTGATCTCGAGAAAGCTTTTGATAGCATCCCCCGGGAAGCTATTTGGAAGAGCCTCGTAGAGCGTAGTGTATCGTCGTCCTACATTAGAGTGATTCAAGACATGTACTCCCAAGCTACTTCATGCGTTCGGACCCCAGTGGATGACTCCCGTTTCTTCCCAGTTGAGATTGGGCTTCTTCAGGGATCGGCCCTAAGCCCTCTACTGTTCGCACTTATTCTTGATGTCATGACACGGAGGATACAAGACGCCGTGCCGTGGTGCATGCTCTTCGCTGACGATATCGTGCTAGTGGAGGAGTCGAGGGAGGAGGTCAACGAAAAGTTAGAACTTTGGAGATCTACTTTGGAATCACAAGGCCTGCGGGTGAGTAGAACTAAAACCGAGTATCTCTGGTGCAACTTTAGTGGAGACCCCAGCGAGGAAGGGGTGGAGGTTAAGATCGAAGACCAGATCGTGCCGCGCACGGATAAGTTCAAGTATCTGGGCTCGATCGTCCAGAAGGAAGGTGAGGTAGAAGACGATGTCAACCATCGTATCAAGGCTGGATGGCTAAAGTGGAGGGCGGCGTCAGGGGTGATGTGCGACAAGAAGGTCCCTCTAAAGTTGAAAGGGAGATTCTACAGAACGGCAATCCGTCCTGCGTTGTTATATGGGTCTGAGTGCTGGGCAGCGAAGAAGGCCCTCGAAAGCAAGATGGAAGCGGCGGAAATGAGGATGTTGCGGTGGTCGTGTGGCCGCACGATGTTAGATAGAATCCCTAATAGGGTGTTTAGAACCGAGCTCGAAGTCGCGCCTTTTTCTGCGAAAGTTAGGGAAGGGAGGTTAAGATGGTTCGGCCATGTCCGTAGGAGGTGGCCGGAAGCTCCAGTGAGGAGGGTAGAGAGTATTTCGGTTGTTGGGGTGAGGAGGAAAGGCAGACCGAGGTAGTCATGGGAAGAGCAACTTAGGTTGGATTTGTAGGCTTTAAACCTAAGTGAGACCATGACCGCTGACAGGTGTTCGTGGAGGAGGCAGATCAGAGTTGTGGACTCCCTTCTAGGGGACGGTCTTGTAGTGGAGAACCTCAGAGTTGGGCTATCTCGACTAGCTTTATCCTAGGAGTGTAGGAGTGCAGGGAACTCAGCTAGGTGCGTGGTAGGTAATGACCGTGTGGAGAAAGCCAGGGGCGCAGGTTCTGCTTGTAACTTTGTTTTACATCATTTAGATTCCTTTGTATATTCTGTCATGCTCAGAGCCGAGGGACTTCACGGCATCAGCCGGTTTGCGTTCGACGTGGATATGTTTCAGTCAGCTTGGTCTGTGGGCCTTTTGTTTGTGGTGTCTTCTTTCCAGGGGTTGCGTCTGGAGCTACCCTAGCGAGCGGGTGGAGTGGAGCACATTAGGAGCCGAGTAAATGATTCCGCGCGGATAGGTAAGCCCCATGTGGAAAACGCCATGGACTCAGGTATAGCTTCGATCAGATTTTCCATTCCTTTGTTTATAACATCCACTTCTTATACCGTTCACAGAACCGAGGGTCTCCACAGAAACAGCCTCCCTACCCTAAAAAGTGGGGGTATGGTCTGCGTACAACTCACCCTCCCCAGACCCTGCTCTGAGCCGGCATGTAGATAGCTGGGGTGCTGCTCATCCTTTGGGAATTTCCATGTTCGGCATGTCTATAGCTGGTATCCGGCATGTAGATAGCTGGGATGTCATTTCTGAGGCTTCTGAACACTGGGGTATCAATGGACTTTACGTGATGTGGTCAATTGTGATACCTCTGCTTTCAGGGATGTGGGCGCAGTTGGGATCGCTTGGGAAGTCTTCGAAGTCGTTTTTAGTTTCAAGAACTTTTAAGTTCATTATGTTAAACGATCAGAAAACAATTTATTTGTTTTTTAACCTGATCGTATCGACAGTCGAAGATTTGTCCCGCTGTTTTATATTGTGTTGGTTTGATTCAGTAATATAATTCTATGCATTTCGTCAAAAAAAAAACACCTCCATTAAATAAAAAATAACTTATTTTAAGCAATCCCAAAAACCCTCACTATCTCACTCACTCGTGTCTGCTCTACAACGTCTGAACCAGCACGAACTGAAACACTTGTTCCGCAGGTCAGTCCCCTTATTCCTTACCATCATTTCCATATACATCACATATTCTATGCGTGTACGTATTTATATAATGTCTCTGTACTTCTCGTTCTCTCTTGTTAATGTTTTAATTAGTTGCTACTTTGATCGAAACCCTAACTTCAATGTTTTTTTCGATTATTGTTTATTTTCCATATTTTCTTACAAATTAAAAATGGATGTAGTAAAGCTTTTACGAGGTTGTAATAACCTAATTGTATAAATACTGAATTAATCTTCATTTGTATTCATGCTATGGTTCTTTGATATTGTTAATTGTTTTTTTAGTGATTTGGTGAGCATCATGTTTTTGACAAGAATATTTGGGAGGACACTATGTACTGCTGCTAAATCCCAAGGTTCAGCTGCCGCAGCTGCTGCTACTACGGCTAGGATGGGGCATAACCCACTTGAGGAGTTTTTCGAGACTGATAGAAGCCCGGATGAGGACAAACCTGTTGTCTATGGTAGATTTTGTTTCCCTTTACTTCTTGGCCTCCTTAGTGGTCCTGTATTCCAATTTTACTATTATTTATCATTATGTTGTTGATTTCATATTATTGCAAGTTGAAAGAAAGATCATACAAGAAAATCCAATTGCTTCTTGAATAGATGATATTTGTAAACATAGTTTGATATACCCAACAGTATCTGAATATCTGTTTGTGTATTTCAACTTTCTGCAATTTCTTGGTTGAAGGATGCTTGCCAAGATCTTCTGCACCTTAATTTCTTTTGTGCATATGCTTTAGTTGCTTAGAATTTTGATTCAGGTCGGAGTTGGAAGGCTTCCGAACTACGTCTGAAGTCTTGGGATGATCTTCACAAACTATGGTATGTTTTGCTAAAGGAGAAAAACATGTTGATGACTCAACGTCAGATGCTTAATTCACAGAATTTACGGTTTCCCAATCCAGAGCGTATTCCCAAGGTACTATTCTGATGCTTTGGTTAAGTTATTATCAAGTATACGACTGCTAAACGGATCCTTGGATTATGAGTTGTAGGACATAACTGTCTACCTAACTCACTCACGAGAAATTGAATTAAATAAGCTATAGTTTGGCTGTTTGATAATGCTAAATGTAAAACTTGTATAGTTTCGACTGCTTAACAAAGCCAAACGAGTTTCTGGTTCATTATGTCACTCAGCTTGTTTTCTAGTCAATTGCTTGTTTCTGGTTCATTATGTTTTATTATAAAATAATTAGAGTTTACTTAGCAGTTAACACTCACACAAAATGGGATGACTTGCTTTTGAAGTAGAGACCCCTCCATGGCTCTATATAATCTTCTTCGCCTTTTCAAAGAGCAGTCCTTGTGGACTTCTAGTATGCCGTAGATTTTCAACTTGCCATATCTTATTTGCAAATTGCAGGTAAGGAAGTCCATGTGTCAGATCAAGCATGTACTGACTGAGAGAGCAATTGAAGATCCAGATCCGAGGAGATCTTCTGAAATGAAAAGGCTAATAAATGCTCTGTGATTAGCTTTGTGTTGTCACTCCGCTATTTTTAGGGTTTTTGTGGCCAGTGGTGCTACTATTAAGTAGTTCTTCTTTTGGAAGGCGCAGTTTGTAGAAACAGTCAAGAATCATTTGTACCTGTATTACTGGACAATTTGCAGCTTGTGAATCAATGATTTAAGTTTGGCCAGGGAATAGAAGATTTGGTATAACATTTTTCTATTTAACACCCTTAAAGATCCGAAGTTGTTTTAACTTAAATTTGAAGAACGAGTCTTTTACGAGTCATATTAGAGCTATAATAGTTGTAAACATTGAGTATATTTTTATCATCTGACATTAATCATATGCTTGTCCCTATGCATAAACATACTCTAAACAAAATCTGTCAATTGTCATAACAATTCTCAATTTTTGTCAAGTATTTTTAGAGCATCTCCAAGTACAATATTTATATATTGATTGGCTAAAAAAATTTAAAATAGGAAATAGTTAAAATTTTGCATAAGGGGATGGGGGAACTCCAATGGTATTAGCTATAATCAGTGTTGTAAAAATCGGTTGACTCGGATGAGTACTCGGAAATCGGTGATCAACTGATTCGGATTTAACCGAGTACTCGGACGAGTACTCGGATGCTGAAACTCGGAAAATCGGCCGAGTACTCGAATTTTGAAGATCAAACCGAGTCGAACTGATTTCCGATTTTTACAACCTTGGCTATAATACAAATTGTGTATAATTTTGCCAAGAAGGGACACATGTTCGACAAATATGACCAATGAAAAATGATTGTTTATAATTTTTGCTAAAGATTTTATGCATTGGAGTGCTTAATATTTTACATATTACCTATATCATTTCCCACGTAGATTTTATAGCTAAAGATTATCTCCTGTTGGAGACGCTCTTACAAAAGATTTGCAAAGTGTACTTAAACGAGCTATTATATTCAATAAAAACATAAATATGAACATTTTTTTTATATAGGTACAATCTTTGAAATTTTTTAGAAAAAAATTGATACTGTTCTATGATTTGGCCTCTTTCTAATTTAGATTGATTAAGATTTCTTTCATTACAAGTATACAACGACGTCGTATTGTTCCCCGCCCTAACCTTGCTTTCTGCAAAATCTTGCACAACACAAACACGTCAATACATTATTACACACACACACATAGAATCAAACACTTTCCAAACCTAAAAAACAAACAAAATGGGTCGAGGTCGGAAACGCAAAACCCCATCCCCCGGAACCCTACAACCCCCCACCACCCAAAACGACATCGTTTTCTCCATCAACAAAGTCGAACTAATCCACCCCACCACCACCACAACCACCACAACCAACGACCCAATTCGCCGCCGTGGCCGACCTCGAAAGTCCCCCCAAACCCAAACCCCCGAGCCCACTCAACTCTCCTCTCCAAAACGACAATTAATTGACTCAAACGGCAATAAAGCTGTTCATAGTTTAGATGAGTGGGAGAATGGGGCTAGGGTTGTTCCGTCGATGGAAGCTGTAGTGAAGGTGTTTTGTGTGCATACTGATCCTGATTTCTCGCTTCCGTGGCAGCGAAAGAGGCAGTATAGTTCTAGTAGTAGTGGGTTTGTTATTGGTGGCAGGAGGGTTTTGACGAATGCACATTCGGTTGAGCATCATACGCAGGTTAAGTTGAAGAAACGCGGCTCGGATACTAAGTATGTGGCTACTGTGCTTGCTATTGGGACTGAATGCGATATTGGTGAGAATGTTGTTAACATTTTGTTTTTTAGATAAATTGTTGCATCGTTTTGCTTGATATGAACTGTGATTGTTGAAGGTTTTTTTTTTGACGATAATAATAGTAGTTCCTACTACTGTGTTACAATTCATTGTTTCGTATGGAGCTAATTTGTTATAGTTTGTTTAGATTTTGTTTTCTTCCATTAGCTAGGTGGCAAAGTAGTTAATAATTGTTAAATTTGGATTTTCATTTTGTTTCGATTGCTTGATTAACGTGTGACTGTATTATTTGTTGTTGATCATACAATTCACTATTTGGTATGAGGCTACTAGGTTTGGTAAATGTGTTTAGGATTGGTATTTTGTTTTCGGTCAGTTTTGCTAGTAGTATTAAATGACAATATGACATATCCATTGGGAGCTTCATAATGAATAGAAACTTTTTTCGAACCTTTGCATAGTGCTTCTATAGAAACTTACATGTATTCATGTGGGTGCGGCATTGGTTATGTGAGTTAGTGTTAAAGATGAATTTGATTTTGTGCGTTGATGTTTTTTTTCTATTCATGATTTTGATTTTACAAGCTATGTTGCAGCTATGCTTACCGTGGCTGATGATGAGTTCTGGGAAGGGGTGTCCCCGGTGGAATTTGGGGATTTACCTACACTTCAAGATGCAGTGACAGTTGTGGGTTACCCAATTGGTGGAGATACGATATCTGTCACAAGTGGAGTGGTTTCACGCATAGAGATTTTATCATATGTACATGTGTCCACTGAGCTTCTGGGATTGCAGGTAAATAATATATTTATTTTTATCGCTTAAAGATATTTTCTTGCATTTTAAATTAGAAAGTTATCTCACGACTTAAATGTTTACAGATTGATGCAGCTATCAACTCTGGGAATTCTGGCGGACCTGCCTTCAATGGCAGGGGTTCGTGTGTGGGCATTGCTTTCCAATCCCTTAAACATGATGATGCTGAGAATATAGGATATGTCATTCCAACACCAGTCATCAGGCACTTCATCCAAGATTATGAGAAAAATGGAGGATATACAGGTATGTTTTGGAAACTCAATAATCAGATTGTTTCAGAATGACTTACAATTCTTACTATTCATGTGTTAGGATATTACTAGCTAGCAATACTTAGTAACTTAGTTAGATGCACATCCTTACTTCTGTGCTGTAGACTATGGTGGCTGTAATGCCAATTAGCTTAAATTCTTCTATGTTGTGAAAATTACTGACACTGCACGACTGCAGTGTGCTGTTATCCGACTGTGTAGTTTGAACTTGTTTGCAGTGTGTTGTTATCTGTCTGTGTAGTTTGAACTTTTTTGTAATATGTAGGGTGTGTGAGTATGTTAGGCCCCCAACTAATTTTACTTACGTTAGACGTAAGAAACAGTAATTAATTTCTAAATCTGGAAATGAGGAATTATTCTGGGAATAATTGGTGGGAGAGATTTATGGATACATGGCATGCACTTGAGGGGAATATTCAGAAAGCACCATTATTGTGTTTAAGGCAGCCCAGCACAGCCTAGCATGTTTTGCATAGTTGTTATTTGTTTAGCACCACTTGTAATCTGATCTGGAAGGAGGAGAGGATTTGCTGGCTTAATAAAGTATCTTGGGGGCAGGGTTTGGGTTGATTGTAGACTATATATAGAAGGGTAGCCTGCATTGCATGTTTAAGGGGGGAAAAGAAGATTGAGTGAAGTGTGAGTGTGGAGAGTGGGTGGTCTCTCGGATACCACCTAAATATTGTGTTTCAAGTGTGCGTGTGTTTATCAATAAAAGAGTTCGTTTCTATTATTTAGAGCAGGTCAGACCTGGTCCTAACAGTGGTATCAGAGCTTCTCCGATTTTGGGGCAATGGCAGGTGCGAAACAAGTTGAAAATCGAGTCAACGAGTTGGAGAAAAGGTTGGAAGCAATGCAAGCAGAATTTCAGAAGTGGGATACGGGAAAACTTCAAAATGACATTCCTTTCCTTAAAGAAAGTATGGCTGCCATACTTACAAAAATAGACAGCTATAGTCCTGAGACTACTGCCCGGTCTACGCCTGCTATTGAGAATTTGCAGCAACATCCAAATCAATCAGGAGCTATGCTGGAATCATTACCACGACGACTAGAATTGCCGGTGTTTGAAGGAGAGAATCCCAAAGGTTGGCTGTTTCATGTAGAACGATATATTGAGCTTAATAACATGTCATCTACAGAGAAGCTCCGATCGGCAGTGGTGTGTTTAGAAGGTAATGCTTTATCATGGTACTATTATGAGGAAGGTCGTCCTTTTCGCAGCTAGGAGGAATTCAAATTACAATTGTTGGAGCGGTTCCAACTTACAATATTAGGCAATCTGAATTTTTATCATAATACAAATTATTAAGGCATCAAATTACTAAATTACGTAAATAAATCCATTAGAATCCCATGACGGAGATTAGTTCATAATCGAACGGATCGTTATCATGGGATTAAATGAAAACATGACAGAAAATTGCATGAATTAAATATGAAATTACAAGAGTTTAGAAAATAGAACCAAAATAGCTTCCAATGAAAGAGAGGAGCACTTCAATTAATCCCTATATCTACTAGCCCGTCCACATACTTGGTAAAGATCTGAATCCTTAACCTTCCTTTCGTCTCTGAGATTATAACCTAAAGCTCTGATACCATTTCTGTAACACCCCTAGATCCGGGGTCAACGATCCAGGTTGTTACACCGTTCTAGATTCCAATTTTATGATTACCATTCCAGATTATTCAACATTTTATTTAATACTAATCTTTTCCTTTGGCAATGACCCCTATATCACTAATACCAATCATAGGTTATAGGCCCAGAGTGAAAGTAAAACATTACATGGAGTACCAAATTCAATCCAAAATATAAAGTTATTACAGACCCAAATATTTTCATCTAGAAAGGGTTTAAACTCCACAAAAGGCTACTACCTGAGGTGACGGTAGGTACGGGATAGTTTCCTTGTTTTTAGAAGCTCACACAAGTCATGCTTGTACACAAACCTAACTAGTCTAAGCTGATAACCTATCCAATTGAGTCTGCTCACCTGAGGCAAACGAGCACCGAATAGCCTACGGAAATGCTGCGCGTTTCCCACGCGCTTTCTGGCGGTCTGATGTGTCCGAGCCATGCTTACCCGTTGTTTGTTATATTTATAGGAAAACAAGTGTGAGCATAATTGCTCAGCAATATAGTAACAGTATTACAAAAATACTTTCGTCATTTGAAAACTGAGTAGTATAATGTAAATTCAGCTTTTAATAGCATTTTCTTACCCCGAGGCATTTTAAAACAAAAGTGTTCTGGTTTCCAAAATTTTTCTTAATGAGTTCAACACTGACAACACTATCGGTACTGGAGCACCTGGGCTTCCAGTACAGCACAATTCCAATTGGAAGGATGGGACTTTTCCGGAGTACACCCGATACAAGGTGATCAGCCATTGTATCGTACAAAACTTTGCTACTAGTAGACGGGAGACGAACCTACTATGGAGGCCGTGGCCCTGACCGCATTCGGGTCTTATGATGGACTTGCCTACCTGCAAGCCTCATACACTTGTACATATATCTGGATGGACCTGCCTATCTGCAAGCCTCTTACACCTTAACACCCTCCAGTCCCCAGAGTCGTTTTAACCATCTTTGGAACGAAACCTTTTTAATTCTTTACTTCCGGAAGAAAATGAGGAAGTAAGTTCATCGCACGAGTTGATCTTTGTCAACTGATTTTCTTTACTCAGGGAATTATTTTCAAATTCTGCTTGGGAATTATTCGGAGTTTTCTTAAGGATTTTTAAAACTTAAACCTCCTTTTTGAGGTGGGGTTAATGCACTGATTACGCTTTAGGTGGTAGCGAAGGGAGAAAACATTTTTAATTGCTCCCAAAACGTTGGGTTCTCAAGTTTTGATGAGTTCGCAAGCCGTTGGGGTGATTAGAGTTGGCAATTCGTTTGTTTCGTATACTTTCGTGTCGTGTACTTTCGTGTTTCGTGTACGTAATGCCAAATCCAAAACCAACCCATTAAGGATTCGTTTCGTTTCTTGTTCGTGTACCTTCATTTCGTGTACATTTCGTGTCGTGTTTCGTGTAATTTTTGAATAAAATTAAAAATATTTAAATATTAAATTTTTACTAGTCAATATGTCATAAAAAATCAAGTATGCTCAAGTCTTGTGAAACTAAAATTTGAAACTATTTTGTAATTATCATATGTAAAAATTATATATAAAATATTATTTTAAAATATGTATTCATATAATTTTAATAAAAATATTTAAATGTTTTTTTATTTCATGTATTTTCGTTTCGTGTCGTGTACCCAAGGGTAAATCCAAAACCGACACTAAATTCATCCGTATAATTTCGTGTTCGTGTACCGCAAAGGTCAACCCAAACCCGTAATTTTCGTATCATTTTCGTGTCGTGTACGAAATTGCCGGCTCTAGGGGTGATGTTTATGAGGTATAAATAATTATAAATCATATTTGAGAACCCTTGCTATTTTTAAATATTTTTCCAAAGGTCAGAAAATATTTAAAATAATTTTTAAAAGGCCATAAATAATTTTTAGATAGGCCAAATGGATTTTAAATAATTTTTAAATAATATTCAAGATATTAAAATTATTTTTAAATAATATTTAATAATTAATAAATAATTATTCAATAATAAAATAATTAATCATTAATCAAATAATTAATTAAATTAACTTTAAATGAATATTGAATTAATTATTCATTTAATTAATAAATACTCAAATAATATTTATTAAACAATTCAAAGCAATTAATCCCGATATTCTTAAATTTTAAATCATCGGAATCTTTTCGACTATTGAAAATAACAGTCTCCGGGGTTACCGGGTTTTTATAGAAAATATCTCCGACTCCCGATTCGTGTCCAAAAGTACTTACGCTCCACCTGAGGCTTGAATATAACCATATATACATATATACCACCGGGTTCATACTCATGTATATATATATATATATATACTTAGTTTAGCTATACATATACTTAGGGAAATCATACATGCATTTGTAAACTTTGCTCGCATAATATGTAAAACAATACATGATTTCATATCACAACAACAACAGTATTTAAAAATAATTAAAGCTCGGTTTTAGAAAACTTGCCTGACAGAGTCGGGGAAGTGAAATCTCGAGTCCTAGGGTGACGATCTATAATGAATAAGGAAACGCTAGGGTTAGCTTTGTAAACGAATTATTTAACCGATGTTCATATAACGTAACTAATTCCCTTAGGGAAATCTTATCGTCCAGGTTGAACCTATATACTTTGGTGACATTCCTTGACCGAAATAAAGTTACCAATTTCATTCGAGTCGGGTTTCAAGTTCGTTTGATTTTATTCGGTGTTAAGTTTTCTTAGCGTTCGTCCCCTAAAGGTGTTTTTCATTCGCGCGACTTTGGTTCGAACATTTTTATAAAATCGAAAAATAATCCTTTTTACGAAATTCTTTTTCCCCTGTCTTCCTTACTGCACCGGAAGACAACCATCCAAATTTCATAATTTTAGACCATTTACAAGGACCTCAACCAAAGCTCTAAAGAGGGTCCTTCTCTGCTGTTAATTTTACTGCGCAGTTCTGACTTAATATTTTTATAAAATCGAAAAATCCATATTTTTACTTGATTCGTTTTGGGCTGTCTTCTATACTGTAAGGACTAACTACACCAAAATTTTCATAATTCTTCTCCAATTTTAATGGGTCCGTTTAACACTGCAAAACCAGTTGTTCGTCACGATTCGTTCGTTTTAACCAGTTTTACTAAAACGGGGATAACTCAGGCGATCCTTAGAGTATATAGAATCTAAATCATGTGACCACTATAAAATATTCTTTACCCAAAAATACAGACTTAGACAGTAGCTAACATAAGCCTATAAACACGTTGTACGATGATTCCAAACAATAGCGATTTATACCTTCTTGGGTCTTAACTTCGTTTTGGTGGGAGGGTCCTTTCTATCTCTCAGATCCTAGAGTTGAAGAATGACACAAGTTAATAAAAATAATTGATGAGAATGAATATTTAAAGAAGCTCCAAGATGATACCACTTAAACCCTTGGATGATCTAGCTTTTACTAACTTCACTTCTCTCTTCTTGGATAGATTTGATCTCTCTTGATGCTTGAACACTTGAGTTTCCTTTGATGATTTAATAGTGTTTTATGAAGTGTATGGAGTGTATAAGAAATGTGTATGGAAGGCTTTAGATGAGGAGCTCAAGAACTTAAGAATTGAGATGCTTTAATGGAGAATTACCTTCTTTTTCCTCTCAAGAACAAGTGCAGATTTTTGATGAGTGAATGAGGGGATAAAATGATTGATTTGATACAATATACATAGCTAATAGTTGTTGGAGTTTTAGTGATAGTAATAATGGGTTTAGACAAAATCATGAGGCATCTTCTAAAGAAATTCTCACTTAACAATTTGATAATGAAAAGAGAAAACACTAGCACATGGAAAAAGGTCATTTGACCTCATTAATTTTAAAATGGGTGCTGGGCATACGATTTTTGTAACTAAAATTTGAAGCTGATTTATTAAACTAGAAATTGATTTAAGAGTTTTCCAAAAAGATTTAGGTTAAAACTCATTTTTTTCTATTTGATATGATTTTTCGAAAATCAATAATTCTAATAAAAGGATGGATTTTAGAAAAATAGATTTCAAAATTGATTAAGGAATAAATCATGATTTGAAAATGTATGTAAACCTATTCTTGAACTAATGTCGACACTTGTATCGTGGACGATGGACTCGTATTAGTGACGAGTCGAGATAATAAACGAATGATGAAACAATAAATTTTGAAAGTTTAAAAATAGACGTTTTACGATTTAATGAACCCTGAAATCGTTTGTGAAGAGTTTCAAGATGAAATCATTATGACGAAACCTAGAAGTGTATATCATAAGTAGGATTAGGGTTTTGAAATCATAAACTTCAATTTTTCCTACCAAACCCAGACGCCAAACATGTGGTAGAACATGAGCAAATAAAACTACCGCCAGACCTGTAAACCAGTGGAGATCATGGATCGCAAGGAACAAGTACTCAGAAACAAGGTGGTTAAACTGGTCAGAGTTTTATGGCAAAACCAAAACGTCGAAGAGTCAACTTGGGAGCTGGAGAACGAGATGCGAGAGAAGTACCCCCACCTTTTCTCAACCTGATTCCGGGACGGAATCCTTGTAATGGGGGAGACTGTAATAACCCTAATTATTGTACTATTGTAAAAAGGGCCCGGATGAATAGTAATTCCGGTATGTGAGAAAAACAAATCCTACCCACTTATGAGCAATGGAAAAATTAGTTTGTGATTTTGAAACCCTAATCCTACTTATGATATACACTTCTAGGTTTCGTCATAATGATTTCATCTCGAAACTCTTCACAAACGATTTCAGGGTTCATTAAATCGTAAAACGTCTATTTTTAAACTTTCAAAGTTTATTGTTTCATCATTCGTTTATTATCTCGACTCGTCACTAATACGAGTCCATCGTCCACGATACAAGTGTCGACATTAGTTCAAGAATAGGTTTACATACATTTTCAAATCATGATTTATTCCTTAATCAATTTTGAAATCTATTTTTCTAAAATCCATCTTTTTATTAGAATTATTGATTTTCGAAAAATCATATCAAATAGAAAAAAATGAGTTTTAACCTAAATCTTTTTGGAAAACTCTTAAATCAATTTCTAGTTTAATAAATCAGCTTCAAAATTTAGTTACAAAAATCGTATGCCCAACACCCATTTTAAAATTAATGAGAGGTCAAATGACCTTTTTCCATGTGCTAGTGTTTTCTCTTTTCATTATCAAATTGTTAAGTGGGAATTGCTTTAGAAGATGCCTCATGATTTTGTCCAAACCCATTATTACTATCACTAAAACTCCAGCAACTATTAGCTATGTATATTATATCAAATCAATCATTTTATTCTCTCATTCACTCATCAAAAATTTGCACTTGTTCTTGAGAGGAAAAAGAAGGTAATTCTCCATTAAAGCATCTCAATTCTTAAGTTCTTGAGCTCCTCATCTAAAGCCTTCCATACACACTTCTTATACACTCCATATACTTCATAAAACACTCTTAAATCATCAAGGAAAACTCAAGTGTTCAAGCATCAAGAGAGATCAAATCCATCCAAGAAGAGAGAAGTGAAGTTAGTAAAAGCTAGATCATCTACTTTCTGCCCCTTTAAAAGAATTACCAGAGTCGGTGTTGGAAAGCGTTTTCAGAAAAGGGCTTCAACCTGATATAAGGGCTGAATTGAGACTAATGGAGCCCCTGGGGCTGTCCCAGATGATGCGCACTGCCCAACAAATTGAGGATAAAAATGCAGCCATACGACATTTCCAAGGTGGATCAATTCTCTCTAAGGGACAGACTGTCCAGAAACCTTCTAGTCCAGCAGGAACTAATTTTTCTCGAAATGTTGTTCGACCATCTTCCGTTGGGCCTCCCTCCACCACATCCGTCCCTCCTTCTGCCAAGACAACTATTTCAAAGTTTAGACATTTAAGTGAAGCAGAAATGCAAGACAAGAGAGCAAAAGGTCTTTGCTTTCGTTGTGATGAAAAATTTGGGCCCGGACATTGCTGCAAGAATAGGGAGTTACAGGTTCTATGGGTAAATGAAGATGAACTGTTGGTTAACGAATCCCAAGAGCATGAAGAAGAAGATAACACGACGGATTTAGCTACTGAGACTGACCTTTCGTCTATGGAGTTCCTCGTAATGCCGTTTGGTGTTACAAATGGCCCCTCCCTTTCCAGTCCTTAATGAATGAGGTTTTTCGTGAATATCTCCGAAAATTTGTTCTGGTTTTCTTCGATGATATCCTTGTTTACAGCCCAACAGTAGAGACCCACTTATACCATTTACAGTGTGTTTTTTCAGCCTTGCGTGCTCATAAACTTTATGCCAATTCAAAGAAATGTGTTTTTGCATAAACAAGAGTTGAGTATTTAGGGCATGTCATTGACGGAACAGGTGTCTCTGCAAATCCTTCCAAAATTCAGGCCATGGTGGACTGGCCACAACCCAAAACACTTCGAGCGTTGCGTGGGTTCCTCGGTTTGACAGGATACTATCGTCATTTTGTGAAAGATTACAGTAAAATTGCTTGGCCTTTGACGCAACGGCTCAAAAAGGATTCATTTAGCTGGAACGAAGAAGCCACATCAGCTTTTCAACAGCTTAAGGAGGCCATGATCAACTTACCGGTGCTGGCATTCCCCGATTTCTCTAATAAATTTGTGATCGAAACTGATGCATCAGGTTTTGGTTTAGGGGCTGTTCTTATGCAAGAAAATCGTCCTATTGCTTTTTACAACCACAAACTTAGCTCGAATGCGCGTATCAAATCATTTTATGAAAGAGAGTTAATGGCAATTGTTTTTGCCATCAAGAAGTGGCGCCCTTACCTTATTGGTTGACGTTTCATAGTGCGTACTGACCAACGTAGCTTGAAATTTTTACTCGACCAACGAGTGGTTGATGGTGAACATCAAAAATGTCTGTTGAAGCTAATGAGTTATGATTTTGAAATTCAGTACAAACTTGGGAAAACCAACAATGCCGCAGATGCCCTTTCAAGAATGCCGGAAGAGGTTTCATTGGCAGCTCTCTCCGTTGCAATTATTCTGGATTTTTCTGAGCTTCAGGAGCAAGTTGCTGATGACCCCTTTCTTTCCAATATTAAGCAATGTGTACAAAAAGATCCAAAACTATATCCTGCATATTCCTTATTTGGAGGTCATTTACGATACAGTGGTAAGATGGTTTTACCATCTGAATCTCCTTATATCCCTTTATTACTTCAGGAATATCATTGTGGGGTGGTTGGTGGACATGCTGGGATTCGCCGCACTTATCAACGCTTGTCTGCAGAATTTCATTGGAAGGGAATTAAACGTTCTGTCCAGAATTTGCCAACGCACCAAGCATGAAGCTATGTCTCAGGCTGGCCTTCAACAGCCATTACCGATTCCATATCAGGTATGGGAAGATATTAATATGGATTTTATAGAGGGATTGCCTAAATCTCAAGGATATGACTCTATATTAGTGATGGTGGATCGATTAACAAAATATTCTCATTTCATTTCGCTAGAGCACCCCTTTTCAGCACCTTCAGTAGCCACTATATTTGTTCGTGAAATAGTCCGTTTACATGGCGTGCCTCGTAGCATTGTTCCAGATAGAGATAAAATTTTCATGAGCCTTTTCTGGCGTGAGTTGTTTACTTTGCAAGGATTGGAACTGCGTCGTAGTTCTGCTTACCATCCGCAAACGGATGGTCAATCTGAAATTGTAAATATTCTAAATCTGGAAATGAGGAATTATTCTGGGAATAATTGGTGGAAGAGATTTATGGACACATGGCATGGCATGCACTTGAGGGGAATATTCAGAAAGCACCATCATTGTGTTTAAGGCAGCCTAGCACAGCCTAGCATGTTCTGCATAGTTGTTATTTGTTTAGCACCACTTGTAATCTGATCTGGAAGGAGGATTTGCTGGCTTAATAAAGTATCTTGGGGGCAGGGTTTGGGTTGATTGTAGACTATATATAGAAGGGTAGCCTGCATGTTTAAGGGGGGGAAAAGAAGATTGAGTGAAGTGTGAGTGTGGAGAGTGGGTGGTCTCTCGGATACCACCTAAATATTGTGTTTCAAGTGTGCGTGTGTTTATCAATAAAATAGTTTGTTTCTATTATTTAGAGTGTTTGTTCAGAAATAGTGCTTATGCAACGACGTATGATTAAACAACAAACTGCTTGAATAAATATAAAAGGGGAGTTTTGTTTTATTATTTTAATTGATTTATCAGAATAATAATACTAAGTAATTCGAACTACTTGATTTAATTAAACGAGATTTTATATGTGAGAAAAACATGAGATTCTAATTTCATTACTTATTTCATTTGGAATTTCCTTAATTCAAAGTGATTTGATAATTACGAAAGCTAGTCGGGAACACGAAATAACATAAGCGCCTTTCAGCCTTAACTTATATCAAACAACACGAATATCCAATTAAAAAGATAGAAGTTGCGTGGACACCGTTTATGCTTAGACCCTATATGTCTATAAGATTTGAAAACATAATTGGTTTACGAATAAATTCCTTTATTATGAATACATAGGGTGATGTGGTCCAAAACCCTACCACTTACCGTAAATGTACATGACAATTATGAACTTATGCTAACATGACAAATTCTAAATTCCCAAATCCACTTTCGCATTCATTAGGAATTAATAATTTAGACGATAGCTACGCATCTAATAAATTATGCGCAACAATATTAGCAGAATTGAAGTCTCACTTGCTTCGCGCTTAGCAAAAAATGAAGCAAGTTACAGATTCTAAATGCCGTGATGTCTCTTTTGCACTCGAGGACCTTATTTATGTCAAATTGCAACCTTATCGGCAACAGTCCCTTGCTCGCAAACCCAGTGAAAAGTTGGCGCCCAGATTTTATGGTTCTTTTGGGATACTTCAGCAAATTGGTCAGGTGGCTTATCGACTCAAGTTACCTTCAACGTCCAAGATTCACGATGTTTTTCACGTCTCCCAGCTGAAGAAAGCAGTCGGCAAACACACATCTTTTCCATCTATTCCTGGTAACCTCTCTCCTGATTTGGAGTTACTGGTAGAACCATTCGAAGTGCGTAGTGTTCGTTCATCTGCTCAGACCGGACAAGCAGGTACAGAAGTTCTTATTCGATGGAAGGGATTGCCAGCTGAAGATTCCTGGGAACAATTTGAAGTCATCTCGGCACAATTTCCTCAATTCAACCTTGAGGACAAGGTTCGAGTTTGGGTGGCGGGTAATGTTAGGCCCCCAACTAATTTTACTTACGTTAGACGTAAGAAACAATAATTAATTTCTAAATCTGGAAATGAGGAATTATTTTGGGAATAATTGGTGGGAGAGATTTATGGACACATGGCATGCACTTGAGGGGAATATTCAGAAAGCACCATCATTGTGTTTTAAGGCAGCCTAGCACAGCCTAGCATGTTTTGCATAGTTGTTATTTGTTTAGCACCACTTGTAATCTGATCTGGAAGGAGGATTTGCTGGCTTAATAAAGTATCTTGGGGCCAGGGTTTGGGTTGATTGTAGACTATATATAGAAGGGTAGCCTGCATGTTTATGGGGGGGGGGGGGGTGAAGAAGATTGAGTGAAGTGTGAGTGTGGAGAGTGGGTGGTCTCTCGGATACCACCTAAATATTGTGTTTCAAGTGTGCGTGTGTTTATCAATAAAAGAGTTTGTTTCTATTATTTAGAGCAAGTCAGACCTGGTCCTAACAGAGTAGCATTGTTTTAGTTGCAAAATTTGTTGTTTAGATATATTTTAACAGTTAATGCTTCTTGTTTTTCAGAATGTTCTGTTTATTTGTTATATTGTCATTCTGCTCACCTCCTGCGGTTTTTCACTTTTTTAATAAAATATTTGTTCAACCAGGCTTCCCTATTCTTGGGATTGAATGGCAGAAGATGGAAAATCCAGATCTGCGCATGTCAGTGGGGATGAAATCTAATCAAAAGGGTGTTCGAATAAGAAAAATTGATCCGACTGCACCAGAGTTTCAGGTTTTAAAGCCATCAGATATCATTCTAAGTTTTGATGGGGTTGATATTGCTAACGATGGGACAGGTAGGAGATTTTTTCATTGCTTATTATATTAATTTGATTAATAGTTTTTAGTGCTAGTACTAGTGCTACTGTTTCTGTAATTTCAGGCAGTCCTAGTATTAAGTTTTTGTATTATCTTTCTTGCTTGTTTTACTTATTTTGGTAGTTGCGAAGTGTCTGCTTTCCGCATATGAGATTCCACTTTATTCAGTAAAGCAGTTTTGTTTAGATTGGCAAGTTTGTCTTTTCAGGGATCTTATATATTTCTTACTAATTTACTTTTTGTAATTTTCAGTTCCTTTTAGGCATGGAGAGAGAATAGGTTTTAGTTATCTTGTTTCACAGAAATATACGGGAGAATGTGCAGCAATCAAAGTTCTGCGCAACTCTGAAACACTAAAATTTGATATCAAACTTGAGTCGCACAGAAAGCTTATTCCAGCTCACAACAAAGGCAGCCCCCCTTCATATTACATTATTGCAGGATTTGTTTTTACAACCGTATCAGTTCCATATCTTCGTTCTGAGGTATGCAACCATCCAATACTTTGTAAACAAATATGGATACATGTACATGCCATATGTATCTGTGGTTAAAATGGTTTAATTACCAACTAAATCAAGTTATCACTTGCATATTTTCTTTTGAGCATTCTGTTTCTTCCCTTGTAATACTAATGGAAAGTTCTAGAGGCACTCAAGATTATGATTTAGAAAGTAGTAGTCATCTGTTAGGAAGTATTGGAAAAGTGATTGAAATGAGAGTAAGGCTTTTTACCAACAACTTGTGGTGCTTTGTGTGCTAAATCATATTCGGTAGTTTTTCTATAATTTTTTTCCCTCAGCTTCAGGTTAACAATATTTAGAAATTTGATTAGAGGCGATAGTGCTTGTTGCTTGATAGTAGTAAAAGAACCCCAGATGATGGCAGTGAAATAGGGAGGAACAGACAGTCTCAAATATTCTAGAAGATACCTTGGATGACACATGCACAAGTTTTTAAAATGGCGTTCTAATGCAAAGATCTGAATATAGCAGCTGGATTCTGGCATGATGACTATTTAAAGAATTTTCGAGTTCTGGTTTTTAAATGAATGTTCCCTTTGAATTAGACAATATTTTAGTTTGCCACACAAAGCCTCCTTAATGTTCCTTCCTTAAACAAACAAGATAGCTGTATCTGTTCGTCAGTAGTTTGTTGATTTCCAGCTCTCAAAGAAGACATTTCAGGACTTGAGCTTTAAAAATCTAATTTGGATGCTATTGAGTAGGTAGCTTGCCAATTTATGATGCTCTGTAGCCTCCTTTGCCACTTAGTTGATTAACAATTTACCAATTAACAGAATTAAGTATGTGATGGTTGTTATTTTTCTTTAATGTGTTATGAGCCTTAGCACAGAATCTAGTTACATGCCTGGACAGAGCCCCTTTAAGACTATATTTTGCAGAGAATAAAACTGAATTCTTTATTCCTCTCTAAAGGCCTTTGTAGAGGCTACACATAGTCTGCATGTAGCAGGAGACACAGATCTTAAATCATAGGCTAATTATTGGGAAAACAGAATAAAACAAAACAGGAAACAACTAAAAAGTCTGGATGCTGCTGCTGCTGCTGCTGATTTCTTGCATTTATCACAACGATTTCTTTCCCATTACTATGCTGACTTCTTCCTTTTATAATACTTCGCAGTAAATGCATCCATATCATTATGTTACCTAATTAAATAATTCTTTTGCGTGCTTACTCAGTATGGGAAGGACTATGATCTCGAAGCTCCAGTCAAGCTGTTGGACAAACTTCTACACGAAATGCCTCAATTTCCTGATGAACAGATTGTTGTGATTTCTCAGGTTCTTTCATTGATTATTTTATTATCTATGCTATTTGTGGATGTAGGTTTTATCAGAATTGTAACCTTATATGTTGCATTTGTTTTCAAATTCTTTTAAAGGTACTCGTTGCTGATATTAATATAGGATATGAGGACATTGTCAACACCCAGGTTAGTTTTGATTGGCCATGCAAGTGTAGTAGCCTGCGATAAATTGTCTCATCGGTTTAACGCCTGTTGATTTTGCTTCATTACCTATATCTAGGTTCTTGCTTTTAACGGTCAACCTGTGAATAATCTAAAGAGCTTGGCCAGCATGGTAGAGAATTGTGATGCTGAATTTTTGAAATTCGATTTGGAATACCAGCAGGCAAGTCCTCTTCTCGCTTCCTCCTCTCAAATACGTCTCTATTCCTAAATATTGTTTTCTGAAGTATATTATTTATGCAGATTGTGGTCCTTCAGACAAAGACAGCGAAAGCTGCAACCTTAGACATCCTAACGACACATTGTATACCTTCAGCTATGTCTGACGATCTCAAGTGATCAGGCTCATATAATGGTGATTTATTGCAAGACGGGGCCATATGTTTCTTCCTTCTCGAACCCCTCGGTCCCCAGCTCACACCAGATCTAGTTCTATGTTGAGTCAGAGTTATCTTGATAAAACTGTTCTCTTTAGTAGTTGCTATATATAATTTGCACTTGCAATTTTGAGTAGTGATATTATAATATTATGTTGAAATTGAGGTTAATAGCGTTTAGATGTTGATTACAAGTGTGGGTAATTAGGGTTGGAGCTACACCAAATTTGAAGTTGGTATTTGCTTGGCAGCCCTTATAAGCTATTTCTTAATACTTAAATCTATTTTGGACCCATAAATATTGAAGTAATGAGAAAGTTCCTAGGAGAACTGTGCTCTGTGGCACTAGTTAAATCTGTGTAGGATTAGATAGATTATTACTTCTGGGAAACGACAGACTTATTTAAAGGTATTTGTTTACAAGTCTCTGACTAAATCTTAACTAGCTTTATAGCCCGTGCAAGGCACGGGCTTGCTAGCGAAGTTATATTAATATGTAATTGTGTTGCTCTATTTTAAAAAATCAAATGATATTTTCAATGCGTTGATACTCAGAATGCAAATAAGTCCAAGAGGAATTATGTGTTCACGGTGTATATCAACTACACAGCTAAAAATATGTATCATTTGCAATGTGCTAATCTAATTTCAAGGATTACTACTTGCCTGAATTAGGAGTATAAAAGTATTTACATAAATAATGACTGTTATGAACTTGCATATTAGCAAAAGATCGATACGACTGAAGAATTTATACAAGAGATTGGCTCCAAATTTTTTGGAGATCAACCGTGTGATACAAATTAGTGCTTCAGTTTTTTTGAGTTGATATTACCAGAATGGGCTGAACTTGAATTTAGAAAATGGAGAGAGCAAGTAGAAGAACTTCCCAAACCCATATTGTCATAAGAAATAATAGATCGATGTATTTTCTGTTCCACTATAATTAAATATGTTAATATATAGATGGTTAATGTGCATGTAATTTACCGCACGAGCTTTGCTAGTAAATCATGTTAATATGTATTTATATTGTTTTGTAATTAAATGGTGCTTGCAACATGTAAATGCTTAGTATGCAAAACATATCTAAGAAATTATTTATTCATGATGATTGATGTTTGTACAACTAAAATAAATAAATTTCAATGTGTTAATCTCTTTAAACGAATGTTCAAATGAATGAGTTATGAGCATATAGAATTTGTATTAATAGCATATAGAATTTGTATTAATAGTGACTGCCTGATCATCCACAACGGATTTGTGCATTTGACCCCAATTAAAAAGATATTAAGATATAAATTAGTACACAAATTATAGTATCTATCTTCAAAATCTAAGTAACCTGTTTCAACTATTAAATAAAAAAAATTGCTACATAACAATGTACTGTTCGAAATATTCTCAAAGTTTTATAATATAATCAAAAGTAATATCTAGCATAGTAATAAGGAATCTAACTTCTAAGTTAGAGGTCAAGGGTTAAATTTCTATTAGAAATAATTTTTTTTATCATTAATATAATATATGAGGGGTAATTTAGTAATTTCATGATAATTAAATTGTCCCACGATATATTAATAATGAGTTTTACAATATATCCAAAATCTATGTCAAGTATAGTGGTAAGGATTCTTTTTTTTAAGTTAGAGGTTAATGGTTAAATTCTCTCTAGGAACAATTTTTTTTATCACTAATATAATATATGAGGGTTGTCCAATGATAATAATA
The DNA here is from genome assembly GCA_036435485.1 of Saposhnikovia divaricata. Taxonomy (NCBI): domain Eukaryota; kingdom Viridiplantae; phylum Streptophyta; class Magnoliopsida; order Apiales; family Apiaceae; genus Saposhnikovia; species Saposhnikovia divaricata. The sequence continues at coordinate 244,500,454 of CM071594.1, read as the reverse complement.
ATGAGTTTTATAATTTTATCAAAACTCATGTCTAGCATGGTGGTAAGGATTCTCACTTACAAGTGAGAGGTCAAGGGTTCAATCCTCATTTAATCTGATCCAGATCCTGTACTGTTTGTATCTGTCCTGCTCGTGTGACACTTCTAGGTTCCATGTTACTAACTAATTGTTAAAAGAATTAGCCTGATAGGCTTTTAAGTGGTGAAAAGGTCTAAATAAGAGTTTAATGAACTTTTAAGTGGGTGTTTGACCAATCTTATTTTTAGAAATTAACACTTATTTCCGGGGAAAGGGAAAAAAGAATAGGGTTTTTTGATAAATAAATAGGAAAAAGTAAATTTTTGCCCATTTACTTTTGTTAAGAATAACTATTTGCAATTTTACTAACTAAGTTTCAAAATTGCAAGGCGCTGCCTGTGTACTACTCTGTTGTTGTTGTTTTTTTTTTTTTTTCAAGATGGGGTGTTATTTTGGTTCATTTGGGTTGCAAGACCCCACAGGGACATATTCAACTGAATGTAACCACATTCAACTGAATTCAACTTCTTCTTTTTTTAAGGTGGGGATATTTTTATGGATTTGGTTTGTAAGGCCCCGCAGAGGCATATTCAACTAAATGCAACCACATGCAACTAATTGCAACTAAATGTAACCACATGCAACTAAATTTCTGATTTTAAGTTCCATTTGTCATTTGTCTTTTTCGACCTCATTTTTGAACTATATATATATATATATATATATATATATATATATATATATATATATGCTTTTGCTCAAATACAAACAAATCCTTAAATACAAACTACAAACTAACACTAGATTAATTGTATTTCATTTATTCTAAGGTTCCCGCCAAGGGTACCTTTACAAAAAATGCTTAAAATAATTGGCTCTATCCACCAAAAAAAAAAAAAAAAAAAACTTGCCGTGGAAATGCGAAGCATTTAAGACAGTAAACGGATGAGTTAGGTAGTCATGAGGGCCGCAGGCCCTCGACACACCCGTCAATCGTCTATTGCATTTTGCCTTTACCATTGATTGCCATTCCTTACAATTTTATATTGATAAAGGCGCGAAGCGCCGTACAAGAAGGTGCGAAGCACCGTTAACCAGTGAAATTCACTGCCACGTCATCACGTGAACAGTGAATTTTTTTTATTTATTTTTATTTTTTTGCTGAATGGAGCCAATTATTTTAAACACTTTTTGTATTGTGGTACCCCTAGTTTGATCATTAGATTAGCATGAAATATTGAATTAGTGTTTAGTTTGTAGTTTGTAGTTAATTTTAGTTTGTAGTAGAGTAGGACTCTATATATATATATATATATATATATATATATATATATATATATATATATATATAAGGTGGTGATATTTTGGTGGATTTAGGTTGCATGGCCCCGCAGGGGCATATTCAACTAAATTTGCAAGTGAATGCATGTAACACCCTCACTTGCCAACAATAATAATAATAACTTTTATACTCAATTAAACATTAATATAGAAGAAATTTTAGAAATTTCAGCATGATGTAATCATAAACCGAACTAACCACCTGCTCAAACAACTACGTATAACTAAAACAGTCCACAAGCACAAGTTATACTAAACCATAAGGAAATAAAACCATACCAACCCAGACCGCTCACAGGTCACTGTATGAAACAACTACCAATAGCTATTACAACCCAGAACTGAATCAAATAATATACAACCCATTTAATATGATAATCTGCCTACTAATACAGACATAATATAAACAAAGATATATGTTCACTACCCATCCAACCACCTCGACCCTCTGACTGCCTCGGTGACTACCCCAACCAGACGGGCCACTTCTTCTAGACATCTTCAGGCTTAGCTGAGGAAACAGAATTAGCAAGCAAGTGAGCCAAAATGCTCAGCAAGTATATATATATATGAAATTAAAACATCAACAACTGAAATGTCTGCAAGATTGTCAAGAATTAACAATCAACAATATTTAAGCTCAATTGAAAGTTCATCTTTTGTCTGAATCGTAAAATAGAAGCGGATTGGACTATCATGCATTTTATAAATAAAAACAATTATAAGGTTAGGCTGCTGATCAGTCACGCACTAACCCCGGACAAACGCACACAGCAATGTCCTTAATGGATCCACGGCACACATTGGCCTTAATAATTTCTGACCACGAATCTGGTCCGACCCTTACGGTCCACATTTAAAAAAAACTAACAGTCCAATCCTAAACATCAGGTGTCGGAACAATCGACCACCTCAACTGCCAAATACTCTGGACACTTTCGTTCCAGGTCAACATCTCAAATCTCACCAAGTAGAATAAGGTCAAGTAATCTCTGAATTAAATATCGACAAGTTCGATATGGCAAACAGGGGTATTGATTTAAGTCAAGCTACTAAAAGGATCAACGAAAACGATATAATCAACTTGGGGTATAACAATTGAATATTCAAAATTAATGGAAATTATCAGAGCAATTATATCAAGGATAAATCGAATGCATAAGAATCAGGTTATGATAGTTATAATTCGCTGGAAATATAAGTGAAGTGGTTTACTTGAAAGAGAAGTGGAATAATATACTTGCAAGGAATATGGATGTAAATCAATTCATTAATAGCATCAACAACTCAGTAGAATCAATTTGGGGCATAACGATTAAGTATTCGAAATTTCGGGCAATTAATGGAACAATTATAGCAAGAGTAATTCGAATAAGCATATGAACCAGGTTTTTATAATCATAACTCATTTAAAAGATAATTGAAGCAATTTACTTGCCTTAACTAGAAAATCACAGAATCCGAAGCGTCTTCACGTCCTCAGCTTTAGCCTTTCCTTTATCCACGGGATCTACACACAATATAACACTATTTTAGAATCCTGTTTAATACTCGCTAATCAATATAAACATTCCACTAGTCTACCCCTGCGAATAGTCCCCTAATTTGCATTTATATACTCATATAATAGCAATATATATATAAGCCACGTATAGTAGCATTTAATCATATTGGCACATTAACACATACCACACAGATTTAAAATATGAAGCCCGACTCACGACTCGTATAAATTGTATAATTATACAGACTTATTTTTTTAAAAAATGATTTTAATATATTTTAAAAAAAATTTGACGGCATCCCCTTTATACGGGGAATTGCCAGTCGGGATACAGCCGACACAACCAACACAAATCTCAATTACCAATCGAATCCATAATTAGTATTCAATCCCAATTCACATTCCAATTCACTGATTCATAATCTAGTACAATTTAAGCAATTAATAACAACTCGATAATAAATTACAATTTATTAGATAAATAACCAATATTAAATATTAAATAATTTTTGGCTCAGAAAATAATCATCATCGCCAAATTTCCCGACTCAATTTAATATCATCGTCGAGGGCAAAATCTCGAGGGTACCCGTAATAGGATGCCTGACTCGAAATTCCACTCTAATTTAAAGATATAATTTCCAAAAATTACTTTGTAAAATCACGAAACCAATATCAGAAATTTCCGGAATTAATCGAACCAATACAATCAATAATTCGAATTTCCAGTTTCAATTCCTACCAAAACATCTCATATCAACAACACAGTCGTGAAAACAAGTACAGGGGAAAAATGAACCATTTCACCATTGTAGCCTCAAGACCTGCAATGTTCAGGACTTAACCACAAAATTCGATCACCAACCGACCATAAGAACACGCACACATACCACTCTTATACACACACACGCGACTCGTGTATACACACACACTCCCGAACGCTTACACACAACAACCCTCAATCTGAATCGCACACAACCTTACACGCTGCACAGAAATAAACACACTCCATACACACCAATCTGCACAACAGTTATATCCATATACGTATACCAGTGAGTAGAGAGACGAGGGAGAAATTAAGAGAGTGTTGAGAGAGATTGAAGGAGAGATAAAATTGAGAAACAATCGGTAACGATACACTCTTTGCTGATAAAACAGAACAGATGCATTCAGTACAACCACAATTTACACGCATATATACATACACAGTATATACACGCCCAAATCGAACACAACAGACAAGGGAGGGAGCAGGGCTTTACCCACAGAACCGAATTGAAGAACCAAGACCGGGAGAGTTTTATCGCCCAAGAAGAGATTTGTCTGAGAGGTCGAGAGGGATTGTTTTATCGAGAGAAAGTTCGAGAGAATGCAAGAGAGGAGTGATGCACTGCTGGTTATCAATTAGGGAAATTAGGGATTTGGGTTCTAAAAGGGGAAAGAGTCTTAAAAAAAATGATTCTTTTTACAATTTGAATTAAACACTAATCCAATTCCCGAAATTCGAATTAATAAGAAAATGATTGAAATTTTGAAATTTAAAATTCTAAAATGAAGAACACAAAATTACGATCACCCATATATTTTTAAAATATTTTTAGGATCAAAAACGAATTAAATACGGATTTTACAAGATTAAATCCGTAAAATGAAACAGAATTCATAAAATCATTTTAAAATCGTTAAAAATCAAAACAATTCCATACAACATTTTTAAAACTCAAATAAACTAATAAAGTTAATAAAACGAAAGATTTCATAATTTTACTAATTCCGATGATTTTATAAAATTCTCAGAAAGTAAATATAACGATATTAATTAGGAAATAAATCCCAAAAATATAATTAAAAACAGTCGGGCTTACATAACATATATAAAACATCAACCAAACCTCCAAATATTATTCCACAAATATAATACTTCCTCAACCAATTCACACACCACATAATTTATATTTAATATAAAATGGATAACTTTTAGTAATTAAATATTCTGAAATTTCTAAGGCGTTATAACCTTCCCCCCTTAAAAGTATTCTGTCCCCAGAATCTCACCTAAGAGAATAATTGAGGATACTTTTCCAGCATATCGCTTTCCAACTCCCAAGTTGATTCTTCCACCTTGGGGTTTCTCCACAAAACTCTCACTATAGGAATTGTCTTATTTCTCAAAACCTTCTCTTTCCGATCCAAGATTTTGATAGGCTGCTCCACATAAGATAAATCTGGCTGAATCTCTATCGGCTCATATTCAATGACATGTTTAGAATCCAGATGGTATTTCTTAAGCATGGATACATGGAACACGTTATGGATATGCTGCATATGAGGCGGTAAAGCTAACTCGTAGGCGACTTTCCCGACTTTCTTCAATACCTCGAAAGGCCCAACAAATCTTGGACTTAATTTTCCTTTCTTGCCAAATCTTACCAACCCTTTCCACGGAGATACTTTTAACAGTACTTGCTCTCCTTCTTCGAATTCCATATTCTTTCTGGCCAAATCAGCGTACTTCTTCTGTCGGTTCTGAGCTGTCACTAACCGTTTCAGAATAAGTTGGACTACTTCCTTAGTTTGCTGCACTAACTCAGGTCCGAGTATCTTTCGCTCGCCAACTTCTTCCCAGTATACTGGAGATCGACACTTTCGTCCATATAACGCTTCATACGGTGGCATACCGATGCTAGCATGGAAGCTATTGTTGTATGAAAATTCCACTAACGGCAAGTGTTCATCCCAACTTCCTGCAAAATCCAATGCACAAACTCGGAGCATGTCTTCAATTGTTTGAATCGTTCTTTCACTCTGTCCGTCAGTCTGAGGATGGTATGCAGTACTCATTTTTAATTCGGTGCCCAAACATTCTTGAAAACTTCTCCAGAATCTCGAATTAAATCTTGGATCTCGATCTGAGACTATTGATACTGGAACTCCATGTCGCACCACAATTTCTTTTATGTATAGATGAACTAATTTGTCTAATGAAAACCTCTCATTTATTGGGAGGAAGTGTGCAGATTTCGTTAATCGATCAACAATTACCCAGATAGCATCATGATTAGCTCTCGTCCTTGGCAATCCAACCACAAAGTCCATTGCAATATGTTCCCATTTCCACTCGGGAATGTCTAAGGGTTGTAGCATCCCACTTGGCCTTTGATGTTCTGCTTTTACTTTCTGACAGGTCAAACACTTACTCACCCATTCAGCAATATCTCTCTTCATATCCGGCCACCAGAAGTTTCTTTTCAGGTCTCTATACATTTTCGTACTTCCTGGATGAATCGAATATTTCGAGCTGTGGGCTTTCTGTAGGATCTCATTCTTCAACTCTGTCACATTGGGTATCCAAATACGTGAAGAAAATCTTAATATCCCCTTGTCATCTACCTGTGTGCATATTTCCTCACCTGTTAACTTGTTCACATCTCCGCTCATGACTTCCTCCTGGCATCTGCGAATCCTTTCTAACAATTCTGGCTGAAACGTCATAGTGTACACCGTATCTGTACTACTTGCAGGCATACACACCTCTATCTCCAATCTTTCAAACTCTTTGTATAATTCCTCAGGCATTGTCAACATACTGATTTTCTCCTTCCTACTTAAAGCGTCCGCCACCACGTTCGCCTTCCCAGGATGATAGTTGATGGTACAATCATAATCCTTGAGTAATTCCAACCATCTTCTCTGTCTCATATTTAACTCTTTCTGGGTGAAAATATACTTTAAACTCTTGTGGTCCGTGTAAATTTCACACTTTTCCCCATACAGATAATGTCTCCAAATCTTCAAGGCGAAAACAATCGCAGCTAATTCTAAGTCATGAGTAGGATATTTCTGTTCGTGAGGTTTCAATTGTCTCGAAGCGTAAGCAATTACCTTTCCGTGCTGCATTAGTACACATCCCAAACCTTTGTGAGATGCATCACTGTAGATCACAAAATTTCCCTTTTCATCTGGAAGTGTCAATACAGGTGCAGTCACCAATCTCTTCTTCAATTCCTGGAAACTTTCTTCACACTTCTCATTCCACACAAACTTTTCATTCTTCCTTGTCAACTTTGTTAGTGGGGTGGCTATCTTCGCAAAGTCTTGAACAAATCTTCGATAGTATCCCGCCAATCCTAAGAAACTTCGAACTTCTGTAGGTGTTTTAGGTCTATCCCAACTCATCACAGCTTCAATCTTAGCAGGATCCACTTTGATCCCTTCACTGCTGATAACGTGCCCCAAAAACTGCACTTCTTTCAACCAAAACTCACACTTGGAAAATTTCGCATACAATTTCTCTTTCCTCAACGTTTCTAAGGCTATTCTCAAATGCCCTGCATGCTCTTCTTCGGTCTTCGAATATATCAAAATATCATCTATAAACACAATCACAAACTTATCCAAATATTTCTTGAAGACTCTATTCATTAGGTCCATGAACGCTGCTGGTGCATTAGTTAACCCAAAGGCCATCACTAGGAACTCGTAGTGCCCATACCTAGTCCGAAACGCTGTTTTTGGAACGTCTTCAGGTCTAATCTTTAATTGAAAATATCCTGACCGCAAATCAATCTTCGAGAAACAAGTTGCTCCTTTTAATTGATCAAATAAATCGTCAATTCTTGGCAAAGGGTATTTATTCTTAATGGTCAACTTATTTAGTTCCCGATAATCGATACACAGTCTCATACTTCCATCCTTCTTCTTTACAAATAATACCGGAGCTCCCCACGGCGATACACTAGGTCTAATAATACCTTTCTCCAGAAGATCTTGCAATTGAACTGCCAATTCCTTCATCTCTACAGGTGCCATTCGATAGGGAGCCTTTGACACTGGTTCAGTTCCTGGGGCTAAATCGATGGTAAATTCTATTTCTCTATCCGGAGGTAAACCGGGAAGTTCATCCGGAAAAACATCAAGAAATTCATTCACCACTGGAATTTCCTCTATCTTAGGCACCTCTTGACTAGTATCCATGACATAAGCCATATAGCCCTCGCATCCTTGCCTCAACAGCCTCTTTGTTTGAATGATCGACAAAAATCTCCTAGTCTGCCTCTGACCCCTAAAGGTAACTTCTACATTATCAGAGGGTTTAAGGATCACCTTCTTATTATTACAATCAATTTGGGCATTATTCTCTGTTAACCAATCCATTCCTAAGATAACATCAAATTCACCTAACTGAAAGGGTATCAAATTAGCGTAAAAACAATGCCCTGAAATATCAATTTTGCAACGAGGACACACTTGAGTAACCGGAATTCGTTCTGAATTAGCTATTTCTATAACTATAGCCTCACGTAACATGCATACCTCACAATTTAACCTTTGAACAAATTCTTTGGATATAAAGGATTTCGTAGCCCCGGAATCAATTAACACTTTAGCTTGAACAGAATTTACAGGGAGCGTACCTGCTACCACATCCGAATTCTTAATAGCTTCGTTCAGAGTCATGTTGAAAGTCCTTGCCACTGGTCTGACACTTGCTGTTGGGGGTGCTTCAATTGCTTGCAGTATTGGATTAGCCAGAACTGGAGGTTTCACTACAGGTACTTTACAGTCTTTCATTATATGCCCTGGCTTCCCACAACGGTGACACACAATTCCTGCCTTGCATTCCCGAGCATAATGACCTTTTTGATTACATTTGAAACACGTCACCTCCAACTTTGTACACACCCCCGGATGCCTCTTCCCACAAGTCTTGCACTCTGCCAAGGGTGGCCTAACCAATTTCTGCTAACTCGCATCTTGAATTCTATTTCCTTGGCCCCCATTCCCTGATCCCGGCTTCTTAGGGTTCCCATACTTTCCTGGCTGGAATCCTGGCTTTTTATTTGGCACATTCTGAGAACTGCCTTGCTCTTGTCGTTCCCCCATTGACCCAGCCTTTCTTTTCTTTCCTTCCTTTTCCTTGAAGTACAATTCGCTTTCTCCTTCAGCTATCATGGCCTTCTGCACCACCGCTGCATACGTCTCCAGCTCCAAAACTGCTAGTTTGGTACGAATCCATGGTTTCAATCCTTGTTGAAACCTCTTAGCCTTCTTCCTCTCCGTGTCCACATAGGCCGGAGCAAACCTAGCTAGTTCAGTAAACTTGGTTTCATATTCTGTCACCGACATTTTCCCCTGTTTCAACTCCAAAAACTTCATCTCCATCTGGTCTTTCATATAGTCGGGGAAATACTTTTCCAAAAATAGCTCTGTAAATCTTTCCCAAGGAATCACCTCAGTAGCTTCCAACATCTTCACCGACTCCCACCAATAAGTGGCTTCATTTTTCAAGAAATAACTTACGTATTCAGTTTGTTTATCTGCTGGGACCCCCACCAGTGCAATAGCTTTTTCCATCTCTTTTAACCAAGATCTCGCCTCCACCGGGTCCGCTGTTCCTTTAAACTCAGGAGGTTTAACTGCCTGGAAAGACTTAAAAGTGACCACCGGAGGAACAGGTGGCTGCTGCTGCTGCTGTTGTTGTTGTTGTTGCTGTTGCTGTTGTTGCTGCTGTTGCTGTTGTTGTTGCTGAGCCAACAACTGCTGTTGTAATTGCTGCTGTTGCTGTGCTAGAGTAGCAGTCTGCTGAACAAGAGTTTGTAATATTTGTGCTAGGGCAGGGTCCATCTGACCAACAGGAGGTGGATTAGCTTGTTCACCCTGATCGGGGGTTCGGGTATTTTGTTTCTTCTTTCTTGGAGGCATATTTCTGAAATCAATGAACAATTATATTAAATTCGGGTTCAGAAAAAAATGGCTCAAAATGATCCAACTTAAACAAACAATGCATATATTGCTGAAAAGTAATTCAAGATCTCCAACCAAAATTCCGGTCAACAACTGATTCACAGGGTGCAATAGGATATCAATCCAAGGTTACACAAGGTATTCACAAACGTTCAGTAGGTACCATAAAGAAACAATAGTCATAATGCTAAGATCAAACATAGTATCGAAAGTAAAAACAATGCTAGAAGGAAATGGTGCTGAAAGTAAATATGAAACGAGCAGCAAATAAGATGCTTAAGTAAATGACAGTATAAGGAAATTTAACACAGTTCTGCAAAAGTGATAATGAAATATATAGATAGATCTGATACAAGCGTAAGAACAACGCTTCGATAAGGGTACAGCATAATACTAAAAGATGAGACTGCTAGCATCTAGTCACAGTACAACAGATATATCCAACAAAACTGGTCGCACTGCAAATCCTGACGTACTACTACTACCATAACATGCCTCTATATACCACATCATCATGCTACCCTAATCATCACTGGTCATCATCGTCATCCGACTCTCCCAGCCAAGCTGATCCCAAAATGCTCTCCAGCTCTGCCGTCACCAGACCTAGAGTCACCTGCTGTGTCACGAATGCCGGCTCATCTCGGGATCTAATCCGTCCCCGCCTAATGACAACCCGTCTAAGAGCTCGTACTCGCCTCCGGACATCCTCCAGCTCAGCTACCGCTCTATCTCGATCTCTAGCCCGGTCCTCCTCCCCAGCCCTCATAGCCCTCAACTCTGCCATCTGCCCTAAGAGATAGTCCCTCTCTCGGGCCACTCGCTCGTACACATGATATGGGACAGGCTGAGGAGTGTACTGATATGCTGGCCCATTCACCGAGCCCTGCGATCCTACGAACGGCTGCATAACCCCTGGGGAAATCTGCTGCGGTACAGAAGCCCCTCCTTCCGGATCCTCGTCCGGGTCTGAATCGGAACCAGAAGCAGGTGCCTGAAGTATATATATATATATATATATATAATTAGACTTCCTATCTCTCACGAAACAATCCTAACCTTTCTCATAACTCTACCCCGACTCCCCACCTAATTGTTTCAGTGACTGTGACCTGTGGCTCTGATACCAACTTGTAACACCCTCACTTGCCAACAATAATAATAATAACTTTTATACTCAATTAAACATTAATATAGAAGAAATTTTAGAAATTTCGGCATGATGTAATCATAAACCGAACTAACCACCTGCTCAAACAACTACGTATAACTAAAACAGTCCACAAGCACAAGTTATACTAAACCATAAGGAAATAAAACCATACCAACCCAGACCGCTCACAGGTCACTGTATGAAACAACTACCAATAGCTATTACAACCCAGAACTGAATCAAATAATATACAACCCATTTAATATGATAATCTGCCTACTAATACAGACATAATATAAACAAAGATATATGTTCACTACCCATCCAACCACCTCGACCCTCTGACTGCCTCGGTGACTACCCCAACCAGACGGGCCACTTCTTCTAGACATCTTCAGGCTTAGCTGAGGAAACAGAATTAGCAAGCAAGTGAGCCAAAATGCTCAGCAAGTATATATATATGAAATTAAAACATCAACAACTGAAATGTCTGCAAGATTGTCAAGAATTAACAATCAACAATATTTAAGCTCAATTGAAAGTTCATCTTTTGTCTGAATCGTAAAATAGAAGCGGATTGGACTATCATGCATTTTATAAATAAAAACAATTATAAGGTTAGGCTGCTGATCAGTCACGCACTAACCCCGGACAAACGCACACAGCAATGTCCTTAATGGATCCACGGCACACATTGGCCTTAATAATTTCTGACCACGAATCTGGTCCGACCCTTACGGTCCACATTTAAAAAAAACTAACAGTCCAATCCTAAACATCAGGTGTCGGAACAATCGACCACCTCAACTGCCAAATACTCTGGACACTTTCGTTCCAGGTCAACATCTCAAATCTCACCAAGTAGAATAAGGTCAAGTAATCTCTGAATTAAATATCGACAAGTTCGATATGGCAAACAGGGGTATTGATTTAAGTCAAGCTACTAAAAGGATCAACGAAAACGATATAATCAACTTGGGGTATAACAATTGAATATTCAAAATTAATGGAAATTATCAGAGCAGTTATATCAAGGATAAATCGAATGCATAAGAATCAGGTTATGATAGTTATAATTCGCTGGAAATATAAGTGAAGTGGTTTACTTGAAAGAGAAGTGGAATAATATACTTGCAAGGAATATGGATGTAAATCAATTCATTAATAGCATCAACAACTCAGTAGAATCAATTTGGGGCATAAAGATTAAGTATTCGAAATTTCGGGCAATTAATGGAACAATTATAGCAAGAGTAATTCGAATAAGCATATGAACCAGGTTTTTATAATCATAACTCATTTAAAAGATAATTGAAGCAATTTACTTGCCTTAACTAGAAAATCACAGAATCCGAAGCGTCTTCACGTCCTCAGCTTTAGCCTTTCCTTTATCCACGGGATCTACACACAATATAACACTATTTTAGAATCCTGTTTAATACTCGCTAATCAATATAAACATTCCACTAGTCTACCCCTGCGAATAGTCCCCTAATTTGCATTTATATACTCATATAATAGCAATATATATATAAGCCACGTATAGTAGCATTTAATCATATTGGCACATTAACACATACCACATAGATTTAAAATATGAAGCCCGACTCACGACTCGTATAATTTGTATAATTATACAGACTTATTTTTTTAAAAAATGATTTTAATATATTTTAAAAAAAATTTGACGGCATCCCCTTTATACGGGGAACTGCCAGTCGGGATACAGCCGACACAACCAACACAAATCTCAATTACCAATCGAATCCATAATTAGTATTCAATCCCAATTCACATTCCAATTCACTGATTCATAATCTAGTACAATTTAAGCAATTAATAACAACTCGATAATAAATTACAATTTATTAGATAAATAACCAATATTAAATATTAAATAATTTTTGGCTCAGAAAATAATCATCATCGCCAAATTTTCCGACTCAATTTAATATCATCGTCGAGGGCAAAATCTCGAGGGTACCCGTAATAGGATGCCTGACTCGAAATTCCACTCTAATTTAAAGATATAATTTCCAAAAATTACTTTGTAAAATCACGAAACCAATATCAGAAATTTCCGGAATTAATCGAACCAATACAATCAATAATTCGAATTTCCAGTTTCAATTCCTACCAAAACATCTCATATCAACAACACAGTCGTGAAAACAAGTACAGGGGAAAAATGAACCATTTCACCATTGTAGCCTCAAGACCTGCAATGTTCAGGACTTAACCACAAAATTCGATCACCAACCGACCATAAGAACACGCACACATACCACTCTTATACACACACACGCGACTCGTGTATACACACACACTCCCGAACGCTTACACACAACAACCCTCAATCTGAATCGCACACAACCTTACACGCTGCACAGAAATAAACACACTCCATACACACCAATCTGCACAACAGTTATATCCATATACGTATACCAGTGAGTAGAGAGACGAGGGAGAAATTAAGAGAGTGTTGAGAGAGATTGAAGGAGAGATAAAATTGAGAAACAATCGGTAACGATACACTCTTTGCTGATAAAACAGAACAGATGCATTCAGTACAACCACAATTTACACGCATATATACATACACAGTATATACACGCCCAAATCGAACACAACAGACAAGGGAGGGAGCAGGGCTTTACCCACAGAACCGAATTGAAGAACCAAGACCGGGAGAGTTTTATCGCCCAAGAAGAGATTTGTCTGAGAGGTCGAGAGGGATTGTTTTATCGAGAGAAAGTTCGAGAGAATGCAAGAGAGGAGTGATGCACTGCTGGTTATCAATTAGGGAAATTAGGGATTTGGGTTCTAAAAGGGGAAAGAGTCTTAAAAAAAATGATTCTTTTTACAATTTGAATTAAACACTAATCCAATTCCCGAAATTCGAATTAATAAGAAAATGATTGAAATTTTGAAATTTAAAATTCTAAAATGAAGAACACAAAATTACGATCACCCATATATTTTTAAAATATTTTTAGGATCAAAAACGAATTAAATACGGATTTTACAAGATTAAATCCGTAAAATGAAACAGAATTCATAAAATCATTTTAAAATCGTTAAAAATCAAAACAATTCCATACAACATTTTTAAAACTCAAATAAACTAATAAAGTTAATAAAACGAAAGATTTCATAATTTTACTAATTCCGATGATTTTATAAAATTCTCAGAAAGTAAATATAACGATATTAATTAGGAAATAAATCCCAAAAATATAATTAAAAACAGTCGGGCTTACATAACATATATAAAACATCAACCAAACCTCCAAATATTATTCCACAAATATAATACTTCCTCAACCAATTCACACACCACATAATTTATATTTAATATAAAATGGATAACTTTTAGTAATTAAATATTCTGAAATTTCTAAGGCGTTATAATGCAACCACATGCAACTAAATTTCTGATTTCAAGTTCCATTTTTCAGTTGTCATTTTCGACTTCATTTTTGAACTCTATATCGAAAATGACAATTGAAAAATGGAACTTGAAATCAGCAACTGAATGCAACCATATGCAACTAAATTTCTGATTTCAGTTGCATTCAGTTGAATATTGCCCCTGGCGGGGCATTGCAACCCAAATCCACCAAAATCACCCCACCTTAAAAAAAAAGAAAGTTGAATGTGGTTGCATTTGGTTGTATATTGTCCCTGGCGGGGCCTTACAACCCAAATCCACCAATATCACCCCACCTAAAAAAAAAAGTTGAATGTGGTTGCATTTGGTTGTATATTGCCCCTGGCGGGGCCTTGCAACCCAAATCCACCAAAATTACCCCACCTTAAAAAAAAAAGAAAATTGAATGTGGTTGCATTCAGTTGAATATTGCAACCCAAATCCACCAAAATAGCACCCCACCTTTAAAAAAAAAAAAAAGGCGCAGAAAGGATAAAGGGGAAAGGGGAAAGGGGGGAGGGTTAGGGTTGGTATTTTTGCAATTTTGAAACTTAGGTTGGTAAAATTGGAATTAATTCAAAGAGATGGTATTTTTGCAAATAGAAACTTTAAATCTAGTATTCTTGGTAAATTTCCAAAAGAATAAGGCAACATAGATGCGTCTCTTATTAGAGTTAAAGTCAGTAAAACCCAAGACGAGAGACAAAATAGTAGTAGAGGGGAAGGGGGGAGGGGGGGGGGGGTTTGAGGTGCTTCAAAAACTTCTAGGATAGATCGCTTGTGTAAGTTTTTTAATAATTGACACTTTAGGGAATCAAGAGTAGAATTACGAACGAAAATTCACCACAACTTGTTTCGATAATCAAGAACAAGCAGACGAGAAGGGAACTTGCAAGGGCATCAAGAACAATCGCACAAAAGGGAATCACAACTCTCCACCAACATTTTATTGTTGGAGAGGGGGTCGATATGTTGGAAGATCGACCCCCTCCACCACTCATGTCCAAACCCTACTTCTCTAATGTAGAAGAGAGCGTAACGACTGAACCAAAACTCTCTTATTGATGGACATTCAAATCTATAAGTAATTGAGCTCTACTTAGTACTAGTACTATATAAGAATTTATTTTTATCGTATAAACTATAATGTTACAAAGATGGCGGTTACATACATTCATATCCAACTTCATACCATCAGCACCGAATCAATTTTGCAGGATGGAGATGTTTCACGTGTTATACTGTTATTCCTTTTACATTATAAAATGTTGTACTGTTATTCCTTCTACACTACAGAATAATTTAAAGGAGCAAGACCATTGTTTTGTTCTGTACTTCCATCACGCAGTCCAAAAGTAACACTACTTATAAAAAGGAAAGACCAAAAAGAATTGCCACATTGTCTGAAATTTGACAAATTCCCCAGGCCGGCACCAACAGTTTTGAAATGTAGCTTTCGTCAGGCCGTTTAGTAGGTTATATCAACTCTTCACCATCATTCATTATAATAGTTTCTTCAAACACTTCTCAAGTTACTTGAAACATCAACATCGTTGCATGCATTATCTCCTCAAACTTTTCCATCCATTTACTGTCCAACAAAGTTCTTGAAAATTATTGCAAATAGCTTCTGTTCTGGTTTCCGTAATCATGTCTTTTTTCCCTCTAGGATTAGTTTTTGTTGTGTTCCTACTCTTCCTGATGGCCAAGTCAGAAGAACAGGATGTCATAACAGCATTAGTTGAATTCATGGCAAAACTTTCTCCTGGAAATGTTCAAAGAGATTTGAATTTCGGATGGAATGATACTTCAAACCCATGCACTGATAAGTGGGAAGGGATTACTTGTGACGGTAGCTAAAATTTCGTGAAAAAGATTATTCTTGATGAATATAATCTTACTGGAGTTCTTGATGCTGAATCTCTCTGCCAGACTAGTACACTTCTTGTACTGAGCCTAGTTAGAAACAATATTGCTGGAGAATTAGGCAAAGAAATATCAGGCTGCAAAAACCTGACTCACTTGTATTTAAGTGAAAATCGTTTTTCGGGATCAATTCCTAGTTCTGTCTCTAAGTTGAGTAATCTGAAAAGGTTTAATGTATCACACAACGACTTCACTGGAGAGTTGCCTGATATGTCAAAGGTCACAGGCTTGTTAAGTTATCTGGCTGAAAACAATCAGTTTATTGGAGAAATACCTCAACTCGAATTTTCAAATTTGGTAGAATTTAATGTCTCTAATAACAATCTTAGTGGCCCAATTCCTGATGTTGCTGCTCGTTTTGGTAACAGCAGCTTTTCAAGTAATCCTGAATTATGTGGAAAGCCACTATTAAACGTATGTCCCCCGCCTGGAAAATCACAATCTTCATCGAGTCAGTATCTTATGTACTCTGGCTATGCTGTTCTTGCCTTGATTGTAGTGCTTCTGGTTGCTTTCACTGTGGTCAAGAAAATGAAATCTAAAATTAAGGTTAACATCTCTCCAAGGGAAGTACGGAGTGATGATAGTGATGCTACTAGCACTAATTTCAGGAATGGAGGAAATAGGTCTGAATTTTCACTGACATCTGCTGAAACGGGAAGTGGTACATCATCCCTGGTAGTTGTTTCTACTCCAATGGTGAATGGGATGAAATTCGATGATTTGCTTCGAGCTCCAGCAGAATTACTTGGACGAGGGAAACATGGAAGCCTCTACAAGGTTATGCCTAATGGTGGTGTGACCCTGGTCGTAAAGAGGATCAATATAATAATAATAATAATAATAATAATAATAATAATAATAATAATAATAATAATAATAATAATAATAATAATAATAATAAAAGAATAATAGAAAAAGAATGAATAAAAAAATTACTAAAAAGTTAGGTATTAAAATTGAATTTGAAGATATTAGTCTAAAATATAGATGTGATTCTAAAACTAGGATAATTAGTACAATTGGAATTAGAGTTTTAAAAATATACTAGATTAATTATTATTTAGAGCATTAATTTCTTTTTGTACAAGTTAGTTAATCAAAGATAAGATTTGTTATTATGGGAAAGAAGCGTGAGAAAATTTTAGAAGATTGATATCATACATATTTTATTTTAAGAATTACTTGGGGAGGTTGTAAAATTATTAGGATTAATTTTTAGAATTACCTTATTTAATTAGGGTTTGTAAGACATTATAAATACATCATATTCTCCTTCTTCATCTTTATTATCAAAATTCGTAGGTCTTTCCTTTACACAAATCTGCTGTCTTGTAAAATTCGTATAAAATTCATCGTAAGTCGGAATTTGTTGATTCTGGACTTTTCGGAAAGATCTTTTCATGTTCTACAACTTTTGTTCTTTGAGTTTTTCAAGAAAACATCGTTTAGAGGGTCAAAAAGGCAAAATACAGATCTGGTCAGAATTGAATACTTGATCTAGGATGATTTGATTCTTGAGTTTCCGCGTAGAGGTAAGTTTCTGATTGATCTTTCTAGTGTGTTCAAAATTATGTGTTAAGTGTACGTATTTATTATTAAAACTTGGGCTAAGTGATTATTTATTTTGAATTAATATGTGTTATAGTATATGTGTTATGTGTAAGCAATAGTCTTGGAACTCTGATTTATGCCATGGTTTGCGAAAATAAGAATAAGGACCGAGTCACCGGATTGTAGTGACAGTTTTCTAAAATTTAGGACCGTTATCACCGGGTTGTAGTGGTCGTGGCATGAATTGTGGGTTTCAAGTTATTGTTGTTATGTGGTGTCGTATCGAATACGAATAAGAATATGTGTATCGAAAGTGATTGTTTTGTGTATTGTATCGTTTCGATTATTATATTATTCTATATGTGTTTATATGTTACTTTGAATGGCTGGTTAGATCGATTGGTTACTTGCTGGGCTGTGTAGCTCATCCTTACAATTTTCAGGTTCCGTATAAGATCGAGTGGATAGCATTGGAGTTCGAGGAGTTTAGGTTCGGAGTAGATTGTCATCGTTAGCTGCGCTTTTGTAATAAGTATCTTTGTAATGGATTTTTGGATTAATAAAATTTGTTTTATTTTAGTTTTCGATTTAGAATTAATAGTTCGAAAAGTCGGGCTGTTACAGTTGGTATCAGAGCCAGGTTGTCCTTCGGAGTGTGTTAGGTATGGGACTAGTACATTCCCTAGGATGCGATCCTATAGACTATCGTTTGGGAGTAGACGTTTAGAATAGTTGTATCACAAACTTTTTGGAGTTTAGGATTGTTGAAGAATTTGGGGACCAAATTCTTTTTAAGGAGGGTAGTATTTAATATCCCATTATTTTATAATAATAATAATAATAATAATAATAATAATAATAATAATAATAATAATAATAATAATAATAAAAGAATAATAGAAAAAGAATGAATAAAAAAATTACTAAAAAGTTAGGTATTAAAATTGAATTTGAAGATATTAGTCTAAAATATAGATGTGATTCTAAAACTAGGATAATTAGTAAAATTGGAATTAGAGTTTTAAAAATATACTAGATTAATTCTTATTTAGAGCATTAATTTCTTTTTGTACAAGTTAGTTAATCAAAGATAAGATTTGTTATTATGGGAAAGAAGCGTGAGAAAATTTTAGAAGATTGATATCATACATATTTTATTTTAAGAATTACTTGGGGAGGTTGTAAAATTATTAGGATTAATTTTTAGAATTACCTTATTTAATTAGGGTTTGTAAGACATTATAAATACATCATATTCTCCTTCTTCATCTTTATTATCAAAATTCGTAGGTCTTTCCTTTACACAAATCTGCTGTCTTGTAAAATTCGTATAAAATTCATCGTAAGTCGGAATTTGTTGATTCTGGACTTTTCGGAAAGATCTTTTCATGTTCTACAACTTTTGTTCTTTGAGTTTTTCAAGAAAACATCGTTGAGAGGGTCAAAAAGGCAAAATACAGATCTGGTCAGAATTGAATACATGATCTAGGATGATTTGATTCTTGAGTTTCCGCGTAGAGGTAAGTTTCTGATTGATCTTTCTAGTGTGTTCAAAATTATGTGTTAAGTGTACGTATTTATTATTAAAACTTGGGCTAAGTGATTATTTATTTTGAATTAATATGTGTTATAGTATATGTGTTATGTGTAAGCAATAGTCTTGGAACTCTGATTTATGCCATGGTTTGCGAAAATAAGAATAAGGACCGAGTCACCGGATTGTAGTGACAGTTTTCTAAAATTTAGGACCGTTATCACCGGGTTGTAGTGGTCGTGGTATGAATTGTGGGTTTCAAGTTATTGTTGTTATGTGGTGTCGTATCGAATACGAATAAGAATATGTGTATCGAAAGTGATTGTTTTGTGTATTGTATCGTATCGATTATTATATTATTCTATATGTGTTTATATGTTACTTTGAATGGCTGGTTAGATCGATTGGTTACTTGCTGGGCTGTGTAGCTCATCCTTACAATTTTCAGGTTCCGTATAAGATCGAGTGGATAGCATTGGAGTTCGAGGAGTTTAGGTTCGGAGTAGATTGTCATCGTTAGCTGCGCTTTTGTAATAAGTATCTTTGTAATGGATTTTTGGATTAATAAAATTTGTTTTATTTTAGTTTTCGATTTAGAATTAATAGTTCGAAAAGTCGGGCTGTTACAATCAAGGACCGGCCAATTTCCAAAGACGACTTCAAGAAGAAAATGCAGAGGGTAGGCCAAGTGATACATCCGAAAGACTCCCAATTGTTGCCTATTACTGTTCCAAGGAAGAGAAGCTCTTAGTTTATGAATATCAGAGAAATGAAAGTCTCTTCAGACTCCTTCATGGTAAATCTCTCCTTTTATACTCTTAAACTTCATCTATGTTCCAGTATTTTGATGGCTTCCTTTCTAATTCCAGGATTACATAATGGACAAATGTTCAACTGGGGAAGCAGACTCAACATGGCCGCTAGCATTTCCGAGGCCCTGGCTTTCATGCACGAGGAGCTCGGTGATGATGGGATAGCTCATGGCAATCTAAAATCATCCAACATTATGCTGAATGAGGAAATGGAAGCATGCATTGGTGAATACGGCCTAATGGAGGTTCACAATCAAACCAAAACAAAACCTAACAACGTAAGAACTCATAATCCAGATGTTGCCCCTGCATACAACTTCAAGGATGACATCAATAGCTTCGGTGAAATTCTTCTAGAACTACTAACAGGACAAGTAGCTCAAAATAGAGGCCCTGATTTGGCTAGATGGGTGCATTCAGTAGCAAAAGAAGAATGGATGGCCCGAGTATTTGACAAGTCCCTCGCTTCAGAAGGTGCTAGTGAAGAAAGGATCGTAAATCTCTTGCAGGTCGCTCTAAAGTGCATAAATGCCCTACCAGATGCTAGGCCAAGTATGAATCAAATTGCAGACATGATCAACTCTATAAAGGAAGAAGAAGAAAGAATCATTAGCTGTTAACACCTACATCTACATACTCATAGAATTGCATTCACATTCCACACATTTCAATTCATGTTCTCATTTTGCAATAATTACATAATCAACTCTTCAAATTCAACTTATTTCTTATAAATTTCGAATATAACAAATTCAGGTCGTACCAGTGCACAAGACTCGATTTACTAATCCTGACATATTCCAATAACTTCACATACATTGTAATTGTAATACTCCTATAATCAAATCATTTATTCATACGCACTCATTTTTACATCAAAAAATGTATTCTCCACCTATCGAAAAACAAAATTCTAATGCGCGACAAGAAACGACATTGCTCCAACCCTCACAATCTTCAAATCAAACTCTTCGCAACCTTCACATCATTATCAGCATCCACCGATCCTTTCACCACATTAGCATACCTTGACGAGAAATTCCGAAACAAATAATCATCAACCTGATCCGAATCGCCGTTCTGTCCCGGTCCTTCATCGAAATTAAGCGCGTAACTCAACGGATCATACTGAAACTTGGAACTCTTACTACTCCCCAAACTGCTCTTGCTACTCCGATTAAATCGCCGAATAAACGTCTTCCACTTCGGACCAGCGACAATTTCGGACCACTCTCGAATCTTCTTTAAAGAGTTGATTCCACGTGTCCAGAGGCCTTCGTCACTTTCCGGTGAACGGAATTTGCTCCACCAAGCATTTCCGGCGACCGGAGATGACTGATTAGTCGAATTCATGTACGGTAAGCAGAAACAACAGCGTCGTTTAGCGAATATCTTCTCTGATTGTGCGTCATCTTCAATTGATTCTATATCTATAGATGAAAAATCATGGCTATTAATCGCCATTGTCAACAAAACTTCGTCGTTCTCTCTCTCTCTCGCTCTCTTTCTCTCTCTCTCTCTCGCTCTTTAATTCTCTTTGAATAAGAGAAGTTCAAATTGTATATAAACACAATTATTGTGTCTATCTATCTGTAATTGGAATGGAAATGAAAAAATTTAAAATGCCTAGCTGTAATCGGAAGTTTAGTTTCCTTAACGGCTACAATAGCAACAGTGTGACCGTTACCGGGCAATGCCGGTGGGTGATATATTAATGGGTTTAGTGGGTCTGTAATATGACTGGCGCTTAGGTGGCAAGTGCTTTCTTTAATCTTATTGGTGGTTCTTAGTGGGGCCAGCCAGCTAATTATATTCCAAATTAATGTAGCTTATTTTATTTTCGAAAATGGTGAAATTAATTAAAAAATTTGTACTTTCAAAAGAAATCTATTTCTTGTTTATTGATAAAAAAATATTACTCTGTTTGTTCCATTTATTTATTTACACTTTTTTTAAATTACGTTTAACATAAAATCTGAAGCCAAACGGATCCGCTGCTAACAGGGCCTCTTTACCATGTTGAATATGGACTGATTGAATCAGTCCAGTGCAGTGTGGCCCAACAGAATAAAATAGAAAGCGTAAAGAAAACTTGAAGAACAATCTTATCAAAGCTTCGTATCTTCAGCTTCCCCAAATTTCGTATCTATCACCGTAAGTATACTCCTTCTTTTATAAATATATATGTTTATGATTTTGTGTATGCAATTGGTTTTTAATAATATGAAATTAGGGTTTTAGCTTCAGAAATTGTCTTCTTACTGGTTATTAAATTGTTATTTTGTTGTAGATTTAATGGCAGAAACAAAAATTGAGGAGAAAGTTGAAGAGGCAGCGAAAATCGATTTGTTTGAAGACGATGATGAGTTCGAAGAGTTCGAAATTGGCCTAGGTATACCTCTCCCTTCCTTTTCCCCCAATTTTTAAATATTCGAAACTCGTAAAGTCGCATTGTTTTGTCTTTTAATTTTAATTGCTACTGTTATGAAATCTCATATTCGTATCGTGTTATACTATCGAACATTGAATGTGTTAGGGCTTCGATAAGTGTTATGAAGTAAATGGTGAATAATTTGTTACTTTTTTTTGCAATACGAGGTTTCTACGGATTTAGTTAATTAGTAGATAGTAGGTGTGGATGACTCGTTGTGTTAGTATCGTGTTGTCTTAGTTTTACTGATTAAATGATGTTGTAATTGTAGAGTTTGAGGAAAAGAACGAGGTAGAGGCGGATATAACACAGGAGTGGGAGGATGATTGGGATGATGATGATGTCAATGATGACTTTTCTTTGCAGCTAAAGAAGGAGTTGCAGAACAATCTTACTGAGAAGAAGTGAGTGAATGGGCTAAGTGATATGGTTTGCGTATTTGCTTAGCTAGAGAGGGTTAAGAGTGTTTTTCTTAATGTAGTTTAATTTGGTAGAAGAATGCTTGTACTTTAGTGCATGCTTTTGTTGAATATATTGTCTGACTGTTGCAACTTGATATTATTCAGATGTGAACCCTGGTCTCGTAATTATATGTCACTTCACTAGTTGTGTTTGAATGTTTATGTGACCTTGGTAATGTTGATGTTTAATCTGGAGAACAAGTCTCATCAGATGAATAGGTAGATCCCAAGAGACCCTGTGAAACAAAGGATAGAGAAGACCATACATGTAAATAAACGAAACTAAGAAAATCCATAATTAAGCATCTCTGTCCATGTAATGTGCTGCCCAGTCATCAATTAATGACTATGCGGGAACTAGGATGCAATGCTTGCTGCCTGCACAAACACTTCAAATTTTTAGTGTAGAAATCTATTCAGATAAGCTGATGACTACAAAATTATAAGTATTCTGTCCTATTGAGCTATTATGTTTGCATGCCACTGTTGTTTTGTATTAGTTTTAAAATTTTAGTATCCTTGGACCCTAGATTGACAAGGCTCTGTAATATAAGTATTCGAAGGTGGAGTTAAATAGTTCCAGTATATTTCCCATTATCAGGTGAAACTTGGTAGATGTGGTAAAGTGGAATGGCACCCCTGAGCTCAATTTTACCTCATGTAGTTGGTAACATCCAAGGAAGCTTGAAATCAAAATTGAAAGTAGTTGAAATTCATAAACTGAGAAAATATACGGGAACGTGGGGTTGAGTTAGGGGGTATCCTGATCTGTTTACAGTCCAGGTGAGGTACTCATGATCTAATTAGGTGTTTTGCCTCTCGTGCAGAAAATGCTCGACAAATCCGGGTTGGGATAGAACTTAGAAGAGATGATCGTCCGATAGTATCAATGATATAACAGATGGCAATTTACGGCAAGGATTGGCCATTGTAGGTAGACTTTTGAATATTACTAGTATCATTTACAATCTGTTTTTATATCTTCTATCCATCTATTACTCCCTCCGCGTTAATATTGGCCACAATTTCATATTTGCTTATCCCAAAACTATTGTCCACATTTCCTTAACAAAGTAAATTATGTGTCAAATTTGTTAAATTTTCATAAATATGTTAATAATTATGGTAAAATATGGTAATTATTATGGTTAAATATGGTAATTTATCTAGAATCGTTTGAATCCTATTTATATATTTTTCTGTAGCTCCTCTATTTTAAATAATTAAAAAGAAATTTCGTTCTTTAGGTCCTATTTTTTAGAAAAGGAAATCGAAACATTTTTAAAATTGAATAATAGTTGCTAAAATTTCCTTTTATAACTCCAATTTGCAAAGGTAAAATTTATATAAGTTTTTCAAAAATTATAAATCTAATCAAATTTTGTACTACTATATGTATAATCCTATATAAAGAGATTATCAATCAAAGATTATCATCAAGGTATTCCTTTTTTTCATTAAATCTTAAAATTTTAGATTTTTTGAGCGACACTTGCAATTGCTATACTAATTATAATCCTGATTTTACAAAATTAATGTTGAGACTTTTGTACGTACATTCTTATATGATGTATATATTTTTTTAATTTGTTTGGTTTCATTATGCAGGTGGATGCGATTACTTAATTACCCTGGTATCATACATGTCATATAATTTATAAGGTTGCTTGCTACTTTGCTCCATCAAATTACACATTATTGGAAAAGATTTATTGAGTAATGAAGTACCTAATTGCACATGGAAGTGTAATGTACAGCTACTTGAGTTTTTGTTGCATCCAGGTACCAATAAGGATTTGAGTAAGCAGCTTATTCAATAAAAAGAACTATTCAAATATATCAATCCTAATTCCTAATATAAGATCAGAAGCAAAAGTTCTGAGTAACACTAATATGAGTATTGAAGTTATCACTCAAATTTTCATAAATTTAACATGTAAATACTTAATTTTCAGTTTAGAGTTTAAAGTAATACGTGACCTTTTTATATATACTAGCTTATAGCCCGTGCAAAACATGGGTTACTTTTAATTTTTTAAAATTTGTTTATAGTGTAATATAATATTATAAATATTTTAATATATTTATAGAAAAATTCGAACCTCACATCTTTGTATATTATAATTTTTAGTATTAAATATAAATTAATATGTTGTTGGCAGGAATCGAACCTTAGACCTCTGTATATAACAATTTTTAGTATTGTTGTATCTAACAGTCATGATCTAATTGAGTTGAAAATCTAGCGGTTGTGAACGAGGGAATAACAAAAAATGAGGGGATAACCAAACTACAAATTATATCTCTTTTCACTTATTATAGTATAATACAAAAGTATAGATAGTATAGATATCATAGATTATTTAATAGTGTTTGACTATGCATAATGAATGTATCATTCCTATTTTATGTTAGAATAACATAAATTCAATGTTATGGTGAGCTTGGGTTAGATTGTGTTTTTTTGATTTACGGTTCATTACTCCTACTTGGTTATTTAATAAATGAAATAGTGTTTTCATAGAACATGATTTTCACTAAATAGGTTTGTTAGATAGTACTACTTTGTGTCTGAGGTGGCTTTGAATGCCTTGTGTCCGAGAGAATATTACTCGTGTCTGAGATGATGTTGCTTGTGTCTGAGATAAAATATCTTTTTGTCCAAGATGATGTTATTTGCCTTGTGTCTGAGTAAATCTCATGAGATAATATGATGCATTAAATTGTGTCTGAGATAGTATTACATGTGTCTGAATTGTTGCTTCTTTTTTTTTTTTTTTGAGGTGACCTTCCTCACCCACCAAGATGCTATAAGGACGAGAGAAAGAGTTATAAAATTTTGAGATAGAGTGTTTGTGTCTTGAGATGAGAAGGGGTTGAGATAATTTTTTTATGACCCTTCATCACCCGTCCAAGAGGGTTACAAAGATCCCAAAAGGGAGTTACAAATTTTCTGAGATAGCATACAATTTTGCTTTGAAATGACCCTTCCTCACCCGCCAGAGAGATGATAAGGGTGAGAAAAAGGGTTGGAAATCTTTTGAGATGGCAAATATTTTTTCTTTGAGATGAATTGTCCTTCTCACTCATCAAAGAGATGACAAGGGTGAGATAAGGAATTATGTTTTTGTTTTGAGATGACCCTTCCTCACCCATCAAGGAAGTGACAAGGGTGAGAGAAGATATAACAAGTATTTTCCCTCTTCTTTTTTTTTTTAGATGATTCTTCCTCATCCGCCAGAGAGATGACAAGGTTAAGAAAATGAATACTTGGCCTTTGGCCATGGTGAAAGGTGAAACATTCTTTTTGAAAGTAAGGCTTCTCCTTATATAGATTTCTTGTTGCTTCATGACTCTCATAGCCGCCATTGTTGTTTGCACTATGTACCTCGTCTTCGAGAGGAGATGATTCCCTCCTCCCATCGGACCGAGGTGGGTCATTTTGTTGACTTGGGTTTTGGAGATTTGCAGCAACATTAAGGAGAAAATTCACTTGATTTGGAGCGAAACGGGACAGGTCCAAATTGAGAGGAGGATCCTCCTCCCTGGTGCCAATCCTTTGGTGGACGGGTTCGCTGCGATGAGAGGTACCATGGATGATTTCTTGTTGAGTTCTTTGGAGTTGTTCTTCAATTTGGTTTGGATTATTCGGATCACCCGTGGTTCGGGCTTGTAACCTCGTGTTCTTTGATGGTCCCATCTGGGATAACTTGTTACTGATAATGTCTTGTTACTTCTTGCAATCTGGAAAGGATTAACTTCTTATTACTTCTTGCAAGCTGGAAAGGATGGAGGGTCTTTCAAAGAGAGAAAAATATCTCCCCCTCCTTCTAGCGCCAAATGATAATGCTCCTTGCTCCACTCTACCGCACTTTCCCTCTTCCGGCGGTGTTTGAACGGAGATGGGGTGTTGCTTTTTCCTCTTCCGGCAGTGTTTGGGCGGAGATGTGGTGTTGCTGTCGCACCTGTCCCTCTCCCGGCGGTGTTGGGACGGGGACGTGGTGTTGCTGTCGCACCTGTCCCTCTTCCGGCGGCGTTGGGACGGAGATGTGGTGTAGCTGTCGGAAGGGTATCTGCAAAACAATGTTTGACCGGGGGTGGTGGCCGTCAAGCACCTCCGGCGTAAGAGTAAGTAACTTGGTGGTGGAGAATACAAGAAACAATATCATAAAGTACAAATTCCGGTGACTGAGAATTTAGAGAGAAAAATGTGAAATGAGAGAGTATGAGAGTGATTGTGAGAATTTCCAGCCCCTCAAATGTATGAGTTAGCTTGGTATTTATAGAGGGCTGAGCATCCGGTCGGTTCGGTCCCAAAAAACCGGACCGGTTCGGTTCGGTTTTTTGGGTTCGGACCGGTTTTGCTCGACCCTAGTGTTACCTCCTTTTGTCCGGAAGAGTGTGCTGGAGGAAGAATGTGCCTTTTGCCCGGAAGGATGTGCTGGAGGGAGGATGTGCTGGAGGAAGAATGTACCCTAGTGTCTCCTCCTCTTGTCTGGAAGAATGTATCCTAGTGTCCCCTCCTCTTGTCTGGAAGAATGTATCCTAGTGTCTCCCTTCTTGTCTGGAAGAATGTATCCTAGTGTCCCCTCCTCTTGTCTGGAAGAATGTATCCTAGTGTCCCCTCCTCTTGTCTGGAAGAATGTATCCTAGTGTCTCCTCCTCTTGTCCGGGAGGAAGATGTTTTTGGGACATGGTTACATCAGGCGGGTAAAAGAGTAATTCTTCGGAAGGGTATTAACACATATAAAAAATGTTATTACGTGTTTATATGTTTCGCATTTGATTTTAGTTTCGTGTATAGTTTCCTATTCTAACATGTTAGTCAAATAGAAAAAAATAGGTAATACTCATTTTCAAATGTCTTATTTTACGCGTAGGGATGACAATGGGTTAGGTTCGGTTCCAAGTTTGTAAATCCAAACCCATATCCAAATATTTTCAGGTTTTAAAAATAAATCTAAATCCAAAACTTAATATCCAAAACCGAATTCTTCGAGTTTCGAATTAGATCTGGTTTTTTCGGGTATCAAAATAAGTAATAGTGTATTCAAATTTAAAATAATTGCTACACACAAACAATATTAATTATATTTATAAAATAATTAAAAATGAAAATGATTAAGTTAAGTAAATAGTCAATTGTAACATATTGTAGAATTCTTCGTAAAGTAAATAAAATTACATCTTAAATATTTCATTGAAACTTGAGATTGAGAAATAGAAGTTTTAATTACTAAATTAGTATTGACTATTTCTAATGAAATATTTGAATAAAAATATATAAATTATATGTTTTACATTAAAATATTACATCTAATAATTTCAAATTATGATATTATTTATTATGTAACGGGTTTCGATATTGGATCGAGTTTAAAATTTTGGATCGGATATCGGTTCGTATACAACTGAAATCCAAAAATCGAAACTATTTCGGGTTCAAAATTTAATTCCAAACTTAAATCCAAAAATTCAGGGTCGATATATCCAAAATTTCGGGTTTCAAATCAGGTACCATTAGATCGAATTAATATGTCATCCCTATTTATGGGTTTAAGAAAACCAATACTTAATATACCATATTCTAATAAAAAAAGAATAAAAAATTCAATCTTCAAATGCTCAAACTAAATTTACATATTTTAAGTTA
Organism: Saposhnikovia divaricata; assembly: GCA_036435485.1. Classification (NCBI taxonomy): domain Eukaryota; kingdom Viridiplantae; phylum Streptophyta; class Magnoliopsida; order Apiales; family Apiaceae; genus Saposhnikovia; species Saposhnikovia divaricata. The sequence goes on along the minus strand of CM071594.1, from coordinate 244,471,887 downwards.
TCATCAAAAATAAGTTGAGGGGAAATAAGTTGAGGGCAGTCACCATAAAATCTAACAATCATATCTTACTCTAAGAACAAGATATATTGCATATGTTTGGTTGACTGATAATGTTTATTTTCTATAGTAAATCAATTTACTGATAAAACAACATACAATTTGTAAAAATTATATTGAACGAACACATAGGAAGCAAGATTAGAAGAAAGTTTCCTTTGTCATAACTACGTTCGTTTAATGGATCTTGCACAGAAGAGATCCTTTCTCATATCGCTGAAACATGCAAAAAAAAATTTAGAGACAATCTAATGATTTATACCAATCGTGAGAAATAAGTGTTTATGAATTTTTAATATGTATTCGAAAAATTGATTACTAAACAATTTTTTTGAGAGAATTAATATAATAAAAATTCTAGAAATCTACAGTATTGCACACTTAAGTATACCAAATTTTTAAAAGAACAAAATTTAAAATATGGGTAAAAATTTATGAACTTGGTAGAAAGATTCTAAAAAAGAAAGAAATCAAATGAAAAACAAAATTAAGAAAAAACAATAAAGAAGGATTTAGAACGTTTAAGCAGGGATGTGAATGTTATGATAATTGTTCAATAATATTAACATTAATATAACTATTATAAGTTCACGAATAAGTAAATTTATACTTAAATTAATTACATTTTAATGAATTTTTTTTTCTGAGTAATGACTAAAATAGTATGTTTATAGTAATTAATTAATAAATCTTATTGTTCGGTGCGTAACACGGATAAAACGCTAATAAAATATATAAAAATTTGTATTTTATCAAAAATATCATTTTATGTGAAAGTTGGAATATTTTGTTATATGTCTTACAAAAGGGCACAGAGAATAAAACCCAGGACGACAAAAAATAAACTTTAATCACTTTGAGCTTCGTACTCAATTGGAACGGATTTTTAACGCTACAATTTTCTTAAAAATTATTAAATGTGAGGGTTTTAAATTTTAATACCGATCCCACCGATCCCCATTTGGTACCAGCACTTTTTATCAATGTAGGGGTCTTGGGATGAATAATAGAAGTATAGAAAATCACATATTCGCTATTATTATTACTCGACCGGGTTTTATATCAAAGCGGTTATTTCATTCGTAAAAAATTATTACTTAACCCATCGTTTTCGTCGGAATTTCATTTAAAAACTATATCATTTATGCCTCTGTATTCATAAAAATAATACAATTTAGGGTGGTGTAAGTCCTACAATGAGCCTGTTTGCCTCACCTTATTTTACGGACTTATGGACTTATTTTCGGGTAAAAATTTTATATTTTGAATTTATTTTTTTATACAGGTATTTAATGTATATTTGAGATTCAATAAGTTGCAAAAATAAGTTGGAAAGTTAAGAATCACTAACTTTGTCTTAAAATAAGTTGACTTATTCTGAAAAAAAGTTCCCCTAAACACCCCCAATATATCATCGAATGAAGCAGCAGTTGAGTAGTCTAATTGAGTTTATAGAGCTTAATTAAGAAGTGGCGCAGGTTGAGTGAGTCGTCGTGAACCAAATGCTAGCTGTAATTCTTTTGATAGAGTCACCATCGTTTGACAATTCTCCTGGGAGAATCAGGATTCTTCTTATTCTTGCATTGCCCTTTGGGTCGTCGTGGTAAATTTTGATCCTTTCTATTGTTTTGCTATTTGATTCATTTACTTTTCGACTATTTTGATGTTGATGATATGTCAATTTTGTTTATTACCTACCAAATATTAAAAAAGATTGCTAGTTTTTTAATCTACGAGCAAATTTACCTTTTTAACGTTTCTCGTAAATTGTTTGATAATTGTAGTTAGATGTTGAAGTATGCTAAATTCTATGAATAGACTTGTAAATGATTATATTTTTAATTTATTTTTTGGATTTATAAAATTCTATACAAGCCATGGGTGAAACTACGAGTCTCTTGCCTAACGTAGGTGAGTAAAACTGAACATCTGTTGTGGATAATGAGAGAAATACGAAGTGGTGTTATGTGTATGCTCAGTGGAAGAAAGAATCATTTCATCTTCCATGTGGTTCCTTCTTAAGTTGTTACCCGTTAAAAGGTTCTTGCAAAGGCAGGCCCTGTGGTACTGGTACCGATCGCATCAGCTAGAATGACCACCATGGGTCTGCTAGATTAAAGTTTAAAACTTACACAGGGCTTTTGATCGATTCATTGCTGTTGAAATTCATATAAATGGGATTGTTGATGTTATATAAATCTGTACCTGTTTATGCAAGGGGCATATTGTTTGTCGTGCCTGTAGTAGTAGTAATGATCTTTTTAAAAAGCAACCTCTCTTGAGCAACACACGCAAGAATCTCTCGTGGTAGGGTACAAGTCAATGACAGTCGCATGGCGCAGGTACATCTGTTAGGACTTAGGACCTGTGTTCTCATAACCGGACCGGGGATCGAACCGGAAGCCCTACTGGTTACTGGTTTGATTGGTTCAACCGGCTCGACCAGTGGTTTAACCGGTATGACGTCATAATTATGTAATATATAATTATATATATTTAATATTATATATATATAATTATATATATTTAATATTATATATATATATATATAATTATATAAATATATAATACAATCTGAAAATTATGAATAAATTTTGTAAAAAACTGGTTTTTTCTCATAAACCGGTTTTTTTCTCATAAACCGGTTTTTTTCAGATTGTACCGGTTTTTTTTCAGACCTCATAAACCAATTTTTTTCAATAAACCGGCCACCGGTCCGGTTCGGTACCGGTTTTGTCCGGTTTTTGGCCGGTTCTGACCGGTTCTGAACAGGAAAACCGGAGTACTGGTTTTTTGGGTGAACCGAACCGGACCTGCCACCGGTTAGCGGTCCGACCGGTCGAACCGGCCGGTCCGGTCCGGTTTTAAAAACATAGCTTAGGACCAAAGGATTGCAGATAAGTGGGAGTTTTGTGAATAAGAAATAAAAATAAAAAATAAACTCATGTAAGAAATAGGAACAAATGAAGATAATAATTTAAAAAGTCTTGTAGGATAAAGGCCATAATTAAGAAGGAGAGGTACTTTTTGTTGTTGGAGGCTGTTGCGGGCATTGCCTATGTCATGTATTGTAACGCCCTAATATTATAACAATAAAAGCTACATCTTGAACAATTCCAAATCATATAAAGTGCAATAAACCAATGTCAATAACCCAAATAAAAGTACTTGGTCTGAAAATCCATAGTAACGAAACTAATAAAGTTCGAAATCAACTAAATGAGTTCTCAAATTCAATAAATCTACTAAGCCAAAGATCTACTAATAACTGGGTGGCACTCATCACTCTTCCCGCTTTACCCCTATTTACCTTCGGAAAAGAAACAGTAAAGAGTGAGCCAAATGCTCAATACGAATAATATTTAAATAAAACATGAAATTTAAATATAAGTGGGTGGTGTCTTACTAACACAAGATACAACGAAAGATGATATAGAGATCAACAACATGTTTCCGAAACAATTATCGATGATAAGCGAATCAGAAAGATAATAACCTAAAACAATTAGGTAAATAATGAAACTGAAAATAAGGCTGAATAGCAAGTAAGGTGGGTACAATATGAGTCTCTTACACAAAACTATACTCGCTAACTCCAATCACCAGCGAAGTACAGAACAATGGTTTCTCCTTCGGTAATCCAAGGAATGTATAAAACATCCCAACAATACAATAGTGATCATGATCTAATCACATCTCATATCCCAGAGACGTGCTCGTATACTCACCCACCGATACGAGTAGGTGCCTAGTTCACCTTTACTCCGAACTCCATGTGAACATTGTCTGTGTGATTAACCCACACAGATCGGTCTAAGAGCCCAACAAATAGGTTACAAAGGTTGCTCGACTCGTTGCATGAAATGAAACAAAATAAACAATATCGCAAGAAAATGCGAAACTAAACAATATATACTAGTCAAAGCAACGATAAATCCAAAAATAAGGAATTCGAAATGAAACTGAGAATGCGTACAATTAGGTACACATTGAGTACAATAAGGTCACAATTTTAGAAAACGAATCCACAATAAATTTAACGAATATTTATTAATTAAAAGAGAGAACCAAGAATTCGTACCTGATATAAATATTGATCTAACTGTAAAATATCCGAAATCAGGTATACCGCTAACAGTCCTTATTCGAATCTAAAAATGAATTTCGTAACCATATATTAGTATTGAACCACACCTCCATATATTACTAAATCTTAAATTAAATAATAATCAAAATACCAATATCAATATATTAATAAAGAATTACATGATGATCACTACTTCTAAGTGAATTAGTGCCCGCAACAATATTAAGAAAATAGTATAAACGAACTGGCTCAGACTTCCCACATGAAACTAGTAAACCACATCTCAATATATTAGATCAATAGCAACCGATTCTAACAAAAAAAAATAAAAATAAAAAATAGCAAAACAAATATCATTGAACCAAATTAAAATATAAATTAATAAATAATCAACTAACAAGTATTATACGGACAGTCACACATTACATATAAAATAAGCTCACACCAGATGACTAGAACTTGTCTTCGAAAACCAAAACTAATATTAATAAAATAACAATAAAGAATAATAATTAAGTGACACAATTAATTAATATGAAAAATAGAATATAATTACTTGGCCCAAAATGGTACCGTGGCCTTATATAAAGATGATTGATTTTATGAAATAGATTAACCCATAATTAAATATTATATCAGACCCAAATAAATGTACATGACTTGAACTTCCGAGACTTCAGTGAAAATGCATGCAACTCAGTATACTACGTACATTTATTATTCATATTTTATCCAAATATGGAGACAAGTAATCAAAATTTAATAAAACTGATTACATGCAAAAATAACTCACCAATTAAATTAGAGACACACTGACAATAGCATCAAAAATATGCCAAAATAACCGAATCAACTTAACAGACCCATTTGTCAAAACGATATTTTTTTACAAATAAAATAAAACTAATATTCTGTTTTATAACAAGCATCATTTTTGGGAAACTAATAAAATAAATTATTATGTACATATACAACTTTAGTCTAATGTAACACAATTATATGATTTGATACACCAAAAGAAGTATTAATAATTAAAACAAACATAAGAAAACAAAAACTAATATTAAAATAATATACAAAAATCAAGAATTAATAATCATGCTAAAATAATGTACAAAATGAAAATTGTACATGTATATAAAAGGAAAGTATGAATTGGCTTACAATAATAGATTGTTCCGAAATTCGAAGATCAGGACTAGTTTGAACTCTAGGAATGGACGAGTGAAACACTTTTAGTATTTGACAGTTTTGAGAAGATTAATACTTGCTAGTCTCGTCACTGCATGGCTGCACGTATACAAGGTGATCAAATACTTAAAATATAGAATGTACTAATAAATAGTATAACCAAACTCATAGTCCCTGTATATAGGGTAGCTCAAGTACACTCGTGAAGCTAAAGAATGTCCTTTGACCAGTATTTACAATCTGTCACAGAGGTCTCCCAAGCTGTTTGAAGGAGAGGATGCAGATATTACCTTCACTGAAGGAGATGCTTCTTGGGTATACCATCCCCACACGGATGCCTTAGTGGTCAAAGCAGGTATCGGGTCTTATGAGGTCCATCGAGTACTAGTGGATAATGGAAGCTCTGTAAACCTGTTGTCTTACTCAGCCTTCAAAAAGATGCATTTTCTGGATAAAGACTGAACCCCAACGAAGGATACCTTGTATGGCTTCACTAACAACCAGGTTCCTATCAAGGGTAAGATTCGTTTACCAGTAACTCTAGGTGACAAACCATGTTGCATTACATAGCTAGCAGAATTCATTGTTATAGAGGACAATATGAACTACAATGCTATTCTAGGAAGACCCATCCTGAAAGAAATGAGGGTGATAACCTCCATTTACCACCTGACTATGAAGTTCCCGATACCAAATGGAATTGGTATAGTTTGAGGATGCCAGTATGAGTCTAGAGAGTGCTACACCAAAGCTTTGCAACATGCTGCTAAGGCTGCTAAGTTACCTGAGCCAATGGACGAGGTTCCTGATGATTTTCCAGGAAAGAACCCAGATAAAATAACACTCGATCTGCGTAGTCCGCCCTTGGAAGGTTTTGTACCAGCATCCTGTAGAGCTATAAGAATTGAAGAGATTATAGAAGAGGAACCTCATGCTGAGATTCCAGTTTTTCGGGGACCAGATACCCCTTACTTGATGTTAGAAAGTGCACCCCCTATGGACAAGGATGGTGATGTGTGTATGGCAGAAGAGTTGGATGAAGAAAAATCTAGAAAACTGAAACATAATGGAAGCAGTGAAGATAGTCAGCCAGCCTCAAAGAGAAGGAATGTCATGCACGGAGTTCAAGAACCATCTGCAGTTCAAGGACCATCTGCAATCCAGGAACCTCAAAAGGATTTACCCACAGAAATGGATGTAGACTTAGATCCTCGAATGCCAGAAACCACGGTCAAGGCTGGACCAGCTGGTGAGACTTTAGATGTGAAGATAAATGACAAGGATGGTACGAAAGTGTTGAAGATTGGAGCTCGACTCGACCCAGCCTTAAAGGAATCTCTTATTACCTTTTTGGGTAAGAACCTGGATGTGTTTGCATGGTGTCACGCAGATATGGAAGGGATAGATCCAAGAGTCATGTGTCACAAGTTGAATATCGATCCAGAAAAGAAAGGAGTGAGACAGAAGCAAAGACCAGTTAGTGGAGAGAGAGCTCAAGCATTGAAAGAAGAGGTTGACAGGTTATTGGATGCAGGGTTGGTTAAAGAATCTTTCTACCCGATATGGTTGGCAAACCCTGTCTTGGTGAAGAAACCTAATGGGAAGTGGAGAACCTGTGTGGACTTCACAGATCTCAACAAAGCATGCCCAAAGGACAGCTTCCCGCTGCCACGAATTGATCAGTTAGTGGATGCAACTGCTGGACATGCCCTCCTCAGCTTCATGGATGCATATTCAGGTTACAATCAAATCCCTATGTATGAACCTGACCAAGAGCATACTTCATTTATTACGAATAGAGGTCTTTATTGCTATGTATGCATGCCATTCAGGTTGATTAATGCTGGAGCCACGTACCAACGACTGGTGAACATGATGTTTAAAGACCAAATCGGTCATACTATGGAGGTATATGTGGATGACATGCTAGTCAAATCCAAGGAAGCTGTTGACCATGTAAAACACTTAGAAGAAATGTTTGGAATCTTTCGAAAGTACAGAATGAAGCTAAATCCCCAAAAATGTGTGTTTGGGGTAGAATCAGGAAAATTTCTGGGTTTTATGGTAAATCACAGAGGTATAGAAGCCAACCCAGCCAAGATTAAAGCATTAATTGATATGAGGTCACCAAGGACTGTGAGAGAGGTTCAGTCCCTTACAGGGAGAGTCGCAGCCTTGAACAGATTCATCTCGAAGTCCACTGATAGGTGTCAGGAGTTCTTTAAAGCCATAAAGAAAGGAAGCAAGTTCGAGTGGACAGAGGAATGTGAGATAGCATTTGGAAAGTTAAAGGAGCATTTGGGGAGCCCCCCACTTTTAGCCAAACCTGTGGATGGAGAAACATTGATACTTTACCTGGCTGTATCAGAATATTCCATTAGTGCAGTTTTGGTTCGAGAAGAGAATGGATAGCAGAGCCCAGTCTACTACGTCAGTAAAAGGTTACTTGATGCAGAAACGAGGTATAAAGGAATGGAGAAGCTGGTTTACGCATTGATTCTAGCTTCCAGGAAGCTGCGACCTTACTTCCAAGCTCACAAGATCGAGGTGAGAACCTCATATCCACTTAGGCAAGTGATGCATAGGCTAGAAACTTCGGGAAGAATGTTAAAGTGGGCTGTGGAGTTAGGATAGTTCGACATAGAATACAAGCCAAAGACAGCAATCAAGGCTCAAGCTCTAGCAGATTTCCTAATTAAGTGTCCACCCCATGTGGAGGTTATTGGTCAAGAGGAACCAAGAGAGATGGTGGAAGAACAGACAGAGAATGATAACTGCGCACCCTGGTGGACATTGTATGTAGATGGAGCTGCTAACAGTAGTGGAGCAGGTGCAAGCATAGAGCTAGTTAGTCCGGAAGGACACAAACTCCATAGCTCGATTCATTTTGCTTTCAGAGCCACAAACAATGATGCAGAGTATGAGGCATTGATTGCAGGCCTAAAGATAGCTTTGGAGATGAAAGTTGAGAATATCAGAGTGTTCAGTGATTCGATGTTTGTACTTTGGCAGATTCGTGGTGGCTTTCAAGCAAGAGGTCCACGAACAGACCTGTATTTAAGGTACTCCCAGGAATTGATCGCAAAGTTCAAAGAGGTGAAGTTAGATCAGATACCACGAGGAAAGAATATCAATGCAGAAAGCTAGGGTCTCAGAGAGAGTCCACATTATTGGGAGTAATTCCACTTCAGATTCAGGAGCAACCTAGCATTTTCAAAGAAGAAGTGATGGACATCGAATTTCCTGTTGAAGATTCCTGGATGACCCCAATATATCGTTACCTGGATAAAGGGGAGCTACCTCCCAGTCAAGATGAAGCCAGAAAACTGAGGTATCATGCAGCCAAGTATGTAATCTATGATGGAGTTTTGTATAGACGTGGATTCAATCAACCTTTGCTTAAGTGTGTAGCTAGAGAGCAATGCAAGTATATCCTCGAGGAGATTCATGAAGGAGTATGTGGAAATCACTCGGGGGGTAATTGTTTAGCCATGAAGGTCCTTCGACAAGGATATTATTGGCAAACCATCAAGGCAGATGCCTCTAAGTTTGCACAGTCATGCGGCAACTGTCAGAGGTTTGCAAATTTTAATAATCGTCCTGTAACACCTATCAAACAGATTGTCAGTCCTTGGCCATTTGCCGTTTGGGGGATAGACCTCATTGGAGAGCTCCCGAAAGGAAAAGGAGGACTGAAATATGCAGTGGTTGCAGTTGATTACTTCACAAAGTGGGCAGAAGCAGAAACACTTGCTAAGATTACAGCAGCAAAGTTGACTCAGTTCGTGTTTCGAGCCATTGTATGCAGGTTTGGTATTCCGCAGAAGCTGATTTCTGACAACGGGAAGCAGTTTGTCAGCAGAGAGCTTAGAGGATTGTGTAAGCAGTTTGGAATTCAGAAAGCATTCTCAGCAGTGTATTATCCACAGAGTAATGGACAGACTGAAGCTGTGAACAAAATTATCAAGCATACTTTGAAGGCAAGGCTTGAAGATAAGAAAGGAAGCTGGCCAGAGGAGCTTCCTAGAGTCCTGTGGTTGTATAACACCACTCCTAGAACTACAACTGGTGAGTCTCCTTTTACTCTCGCTTATGGTTGTGAAGCTATGGTACCTGTGGAAGTTGGAACAGGTTCCCTGAGAAGAAAACATTTTGATCCCGAAAACAATGAGGTCAATCATAGACTGTATTTGGACATGGTCGAAGAGTTGAGAGCAGATTCGCAAGTGAAGCTAGCAGCATATCAACAGAGAGTTCGAAGGTATTACAACAAAAAGGTGAAAGCAAGACCTTTTAAAGTTGGAGACCTGGTTTTGAGGAAAGTCATGCAAACACCAAGGTTCTGGCACACAGAGCTTTTGGAGCAAATTGGGAGGGACCTTACCAGATAAAGTCAGCCATTTGGGAAGGAACCTACCACTTGATGGATATGGATGGGAATCTCATTCCGAGAGCTTGGAATGCAGAACATCTCAAGAAGTATTATCAGTAACTCTTTTACTGTGTTTTTTCTTAGGAAAAGTAAGGCTCTTTCAGCCCAAGAATAAAGGCAGCTTATTAGTTATAGCTGACCAGCATTTTGATTTCAGTATTTAATTATGCATGTAACGGGGGTACTTGATGTGAACCTCCATACTTGCAAGACAGTTTTTTAAGTATTGAGCGATTGATAGCTCTACGATTGAATATTTTGAATGCATTTTTAGTAGTTATAGCTCCTTAATAGTTCTTTTACGTAACAATAATTACTCAAAAGAACTGGGGGGTAGTATTCCTACTTAGACAGTATCGTGCATGATATGATTTGATGTTTCATATGCCAATTTGAAAAAATTTAAGTGCTTGCTTTAGTACTCATATTGTATGTGCAGGTTACCTTAACTAACAGGTTCCTGTGGCAATTGATAGTATGTGCAAAGTATGAAATGTGATTTGACAGAGTATGCAGATTGAGAATGATTGACATAAACCAAAGCCCTGGGAAGCTTCCCGAGCACGCATTGAGAAAAGCCTCAGGTAGCTTCCTGAGCATGACTTGAAAGTCTCAAGTTCCTTGAGCACATGATCTAAAGTCCTGACAAAAGGCACCTAAAGTCCTGACAAAAGGCACCTAAAGTCCTGACACAAGGCACCTAAAGGAACCTGTATGGATCCGAGGCTGGCATACAGGAACCTGAGACTGTACGTTTCATCCCTCCGTGGAGCCGCCACTGGCATGAGAGGAAGTGGGAATCTGTGTGGAGCCTAGACCGGCACACTTGTTCTTAAAGAGAAGCCTAATAAGCTCTCCCACATGTGGAACCGTCTTTGGCACATGAGAAGAAGGGATAAAACCCTTAGCATTTGCCTCCATGAAATGTCTAGCTTGACACTTAGAGAAGAGGAAGCTGTGTGGACTCCCAGAACGGCACACAGGTTCCTAGAAATCGCCTCGAGGCAAAAAGGAACCAACATACCTCGAGGTATGTTGGGACCTAGAGTATAGGACTGGGACCCAAGCAGGGACCTTTCCACCAGTTGACCCGAATGGAATGAGGGAAGTTTTGTTAACCTTAACTAGTTTCTGTTTTATGTTTATTTTGCAGGATTAATGAACGAGGAACCTGGTCAAACTATTTAGCAATAAAGAATATAATATTATCAGAAAGGGTTTTAGTTCAGAATGCGACTTTGAAAATGTTAGGTGAAGCATAAGAAAAGACGTTTTTAAGCTTACAAGTAAGTTGTTGTAATGTTGTTAGGATTCAATTGCCTTTTATTTCAGAAAATTATAAAGTGAAAGTACGAGTGTATTCTGTTTCTTACAAAGGGCTAGCCCACGTAAGCTTGAATGCACAAGTACAGACACTAAGTAATTGCTAAGGGGAATAAAGGTAAGACATTACTATAGGAGCATACAGGTAAAAACATGTGACATGTGAATAGAGATATAGCAAAATAGATAGTTATCATTATCAAAAGCATAGAAATTATAGGGTACCCCGACCCTGAAAACCAGCAATTCAAAGTTATAGGCACGAAGGCCTTAAAGTACCAAATTTAGGGTTACAACTTGCGAGGCGCTACGAGGGGCCCGCGACCTCATCAAAAGTTATCAAAAGTTCAATAAATCATAAAGCTTCAAGCAGTAGGAGTTTTGTCTGAATCTTCAACAGCTGGAGGAATTGGAAGGGTAGGTTGAGCATCTTCAGTAGCAGGAACCTCTGCAGTCTCAAGGTTAGAACCCGGAGACCTCTCGACCGTTTCCACGGGAGGTATAGATTTTGCAGCCGTAGCCTCTTTCTCAAAATCTTTAATCATGCCTATCACATCTTCTCCGAGGAGGGACCAGTCCAGGCCAGGCATTTTCTCCCAAGTTGATCGCATGTAATCTCTGATGCCTTCGTCATAGCCCTCGTCATAGCGAGCTTTTTCCTTAGTCAGCATAGAAGACTTAACGGCATTAGCAGCAGCGTTTAGGGCATCAACTTGAACTTCCAGCTCATTAACCTTCTCCAGTGTTGACAACTTTTCGTCCTTAAGATTCTTGACTTGGCCTTGAAGCTCCTCTTTCTCCTTTTTCAACGAGATTTCAACAGTCTTTGCTTGTCGCACTGCATCAGTGGAAATGTTTGCTCTGTCTTCTGCAGCAGCTAGGTCTTTCTTGAGCTTTTCAACCTCCCCTTGCAGTCGAAGGTCATATTGGGTCCTCAAATCAAAGTCATCACAGAATCTTAGAGTAAAGAATGCGTTCTGGGCTGCAGAGAACCTCATAGCTTCCAGAGCTTCAGCAGAGTCCATTTTCGACCAGCCAGTAATAACCTCAACAGGAACATGAGTGTCAATCAAGTCCTTAAATTGATTCTGGACGATGGCAGAATCCACTTTCACAGCTTTACCCTTCCTCATAACGCGGGTTTGCGAGCTACCGGACAAGTCTAGGGTGGTCTGAGCTAACTTACGTTTAGAAGACCCAGAAGGTTGAATCTGGACAGAAGTAGGGGTTGGAACCTGGCTGATTGGAGTTGCAACTAACGGGACCTCCTTGGTTTCGTTCTCAGTCTTGAAGACTTCTTCAACATTCTTGGATCTCTTAATGAATGACGGAATCTTGGGAGCCATACCTGTGAATACAAGACAAGAGATAAGTCAGAACAGATAAAAGAAACAAGATAAAGTATATGAGCTGTACGAGTATAAATAGATACAAAGGAAATGAAATTCTTACCAGGGGGATCAGGAAGAAAACCTAAGGTGACGAGATTGTCTGGTGTTAATAGAATCATACAATCCCTAAGGGATGAAGAGTGTTTCAAAGCCTTTTCAGCTCTTTGTAGGCAGACTCCAGAAAGAAAGGTTTGTTTGGGAATATGAGGACAGCGGTTGAACTAGAAACGGACAGGGGGACAATCATAGCAGTAAAGAAATTGCTCCTGCCATTGGTCAAAGTTTTGCTTAATACCTTTTATACACTGACCTTGATGACAAGGCCAGGTAGTCAGATAAAAACAACCGGAACCCTTTCTAGTATCTTTTAATCTGAAGAAATAACCTAATTCAGGTGCAGATAAGGGAGTAGTGAACAAACTGGAGTATAGGACATATATGCTCATGGCTAGCCTATAGGAATTGGGAGTCAATTGGAGAGGGGCTAAGCCATAAAAATCAAGAACTTCTTGCAAAAAAGGATGGAGGGGGAAGTAGACACCCACTCTGAAGAAGGCAGCAGAGGTTACTGCATTAGGAACACCACGCTCGGGAACTCTAGTGTCAAACCTGTGAGCCCTCTCACCAGGTTCCGGAACAACAATCGGGCAGTTTGGACGAACACATTCTTCCCACAACTTCTCTAGCCTAGCTGAAGTCATAGACGAATCGACTTTCTCACAGAAAGGCACAATCTCCTGTTTGTATTACTCTTTTTCGACAATAATCTCGTTGTAAAAATCAGGTTCAGGAAGTATTTTCTGGTCAGGCTTAGACATTTCCTCAATATCAAACCAATCATTCCCTAAGTTGATTAGACTAAGAGGTTCTTTTTGAACATTGGTGCTCAGGGGTTTCATGAGGATGACTTGGGGTTCGCTGGTGTTCGGAATTAGGACTCTAGACCTAGTCCTATGGCTAACAGATTTAGTAATAACGGGTTTTATTGAAGAATGAAGGTCAGAGTGTGTCGAATCGGAAGACATCTGCAAAAAACAGACGAAGAGAGGTCAGGTTCGAGGACAGTTCTAAGACATCTAAAGCGCCACCGTCGCAAATTAGGGATGCTCTAAGAAAACCTCATATAGACCGTACATCGATTACAGTAAGAAGCATATAGAAGATGAACAGACCATTAAAAAGCTACAGTAAAAATCATGACGGAATGACTACGAACCAACAAGTGGACAGTCATTAAACAAAGTATTGTGAATATTCGTGTGTGTGAAACATGAAGTGTGACGAATCGGTACATATGCATACATATTCATACCATCGAGACAACATGCAAGAACACAAAAGCATAGACAGTATGAAATGGAGTCGAGAATATGAAAGGATAGAAAGAAGTAAGTCAAAGTCAAACCTTGATCAAAAGAAAGTGGTGGTCGAGAAGTTGAATTGAGCAAAGGGCCGTCGGTCTTCTTCTTCTCTCTCCGAGGGTTTTTCGTAGAGTTTTGGTAAAGGTAAAAAAACTGAACCTGGATATAGAAATACGTTTCTATAATCAAGGTAAACAGGGGACAGCCCCGTGCACGTGGCAACGGTTTATTGGAGCGGTAATTGAAGAGATACACGCGTGAGAGGCGTGTGAACCTTAGGAACTCACGCATTAACTGCAGCTTTGATACGTGATAAGAGTAATTCGAATTTTGAAATTATCTCTTGCGGATATTAACTGCCAACCATTGTCCCTTCTCAAATTGTGAAAATTCGAAGAGACGTGATAATGAGAAATAAGTTTGGTTCCCTGGGAAGCTAAATGCAAACATAGAGTTGATTTCGAGAGCTGCGATCTGAAGAATAAAATAGCAAGGTAACAGGTTCCTTGGTATGAAGGAAGCTTACTCAAGATTAGGTTAGCTAAAAATATTTCATGTCCTGTTTCCTACGCCGGGTTAGCTCATGTAGGCTTGGATATAAAATGTTAAAGCGAGGTATTGTTGTAGAAATAATTTAGCATTGGACCTATGATCGAGAGAGAGAGAGAGAGTAAAAATAGGTTCCTTTCACATTACATGATTTCAAGGAACCGGGGGGTACTTGTTGTGCCCAAAATCATCATGGGCTGAATATAGGCCCATTAGGCCCTAGGGTTGAATCCATACGAGCTAAAGGATAAATCCAGTATGAGTTATGAAGATCAGATAGAAGAAATGACTAAGGAAGTACGAGTATAAGGAGGTTCCCAATGGTCAGGAAGCTGGGCTGAACATTAGAAGACCAGGTTCCTTCCAGCGGAAGAGTCCGAGTTAGCATAGCAACAGCCATAGGGATGACGAGAGCATGTGAAGAACTATCCAGTCTAACCAGTTTGTTATTTGTGCAGGTACTGATGCCTAAAGGGAGGTCCCTAAGTGATATGTCCCGAAATAAGGAGGTTCCTGATAAACAGGCTCCTGAGATATAGGTTCCTGAGCACCAGGTTCCTACGAGTAGCCAACAGAAGGTTCTAGAAGCCATCTAGAATAGATAAACGAATTGGTATTTGAGTATAATTCTAGGGTGCAGATGATCCTAGAATGTCTCAGACCAATGAGAGAATCATAGTAGGGTACGAACTTGAGTTCTACTCTACTTAGCCAACTAGTTCGTGGAAGGCTCTAAAGGAACCTGAGTCCTACACGAACTAGGTAATTGAATACAGCCATTCCAGCAAGATACAGAGTTCCATTAGAACTACGTGAGCTTGATCCCTATATAAACAAGGGTACGTAGGCACCTTGGGGGTAAGACGCATTCAGTTCTCTAATTCTCTCTAAAGGCACTTGAGATTATTGGAGACACCCTAGAGCACAGCTCAACCCCCATAATCACAACCCAAACCTTTCACAGAACAGTTGATCGTTAGCCTATACAACTACCCGTAAACCTCTCAAAAAGTTGTTACAAAATCCACTCATCAACAAGTACCATTGTCACTCCTGATTCTTTGTACTTTGTCTTCAGAACCATTGTTTAGTATTCTGAGGTGATTGATGATGATTTCACTTGCACAATCCTTGGAGTGCAGGAAGAAGCTCCATGTAAACTTAGAAAAATCATCTACAATCACCAGACAGTATTTCTTCTTTGAAATAGACATGACATTAACTGGACCAAATAAGTCCATATGCAGCAGTTGAAGTGGCTTAACAATGGATGACTCTGTCTTGCTCTTGAAGGATGATTTCTTTTGTTTCCTTAATTGGCAGGCATCACACAGTCCATCTTTGATAAATTCCTATTGAGGGATTCCTCTAGCAAGATCCTTTCTTACCAAGTCATTCATAACTTTAAAATTCAAATGTGACAGCTTCTTATGCCATAGCCAACTCTCATCCTTACTTGCTTTACTGAAGAGACAGGTAATGGATTCTGAGCATGCTAAATTGAAGTCAGCTATGTAAATATTTCCTTTTCTAAAGCCTGTCAATACCACATTGTTGTCTTTCTTGGCAGAAACAATACAGGCTTCTTTTGTGAACCTTACTTCATAGTCTTTGTCACAAATCTGACTGACACTCAGCAGATTGTGCTTCAAACCTTCAACTAAGGCCACTTCTTCAATGATGACATTGTCTTTTGAAATCAGGCCATATCCCTTAGTATATCCTTTCCTGTCATCTCCAAAGGTAATTCTAGGGCCAGCTCCTTCCTTGAACTCTGTGAGCAAGGTTGAATCTCCTGTCATGTGCCTAGAGCATCCACTGTCTAGGTACAATAGATTCCACCGGTTTCCCTGCACACATCCAAAAGCAAATCAAGTTGATTTTGGTACCTAAGCATCCTTGGGTCCTTTCTTGTTAGCCTTTGACTTTACAATCTTGGCATTCTTCACCTTAGATGTAGATGCCTGATTGATGGGGTTTGACAAATGCTTATTTGCATGAATATTTGATGCATGCATTTGTGGAAAATTGGCATACATATTATTCATGCTAGGAATGTTCCATGACATTTGTGGCATATTCACAGATTGAAAATAAGGATTAGACATATATGGCATGTTCACATATGGATTAGAAAAACTAGCATTTTGATACAAACCAGGCATTGCAGGCATACATGGTATAGTTTGAGGTACATGAACATGAGCCTTGTTAACAATCTTGTAATTAGAAGATAGGTGATTGACACTATTACAATTACTAAAAGTTTTCCTAGGGGCAAACTTGTCAGGAGAATAATTGTTTTTCTTGTTGATGCCTATCTTACCATTTCTGTTCTTTTTCTTTTTACCCTTAATTTCTACCTTTTCATTATCTGATTTACCAACAGCCTTTTTGTTGTGTAAGTCACCTGCCTTAGCCTTCCCACTAGATTTGGTTTGGCTACACTCACCAGTAACAAAGTTCTTGTTGACTGGACCATACTCATTATCCAGTTTCTTGAGTTCCTTCTTACTAACAAACTTTTTGTTAGTCGACGGATACCTCTCATCCGTTGATGGTTCATCTGTCAACGGATGATCACTATCCGTTGATTCACAAATAGTCTCTAGATCCTCAAGGCAAGGTTCTAGCTCCTTTTTCTTTTGAGTCCAGTTCTCCTTCACAAACGATTCTATTCCCTGGACTTCTATTATGTTTTGTGAAATATTCCTATAGCTTTGAAATTTAGCAATTATCCCTTGTTCTTTTTCAAGCTGGTCTCTTAAAATCAGTTCTCTTTTTAACACAGCTTCAAGTTCACTTTTAGCATTATTGCAATCAACTCTCATTTTCTCAAATTCTAGAAATTGAGCTTCTAGAGCAGTATTTCTATCAATTAAAAATAGATTAGTCTCTTTAATCCTATTGTTCTCTTTATTAAGTGATTTAAGAGTAACACTCAAGTGATATAGTTCAGTAGACATTTCATCTATAATACTATTGCATTCCTCTTTGGTGAGCTCAAAGAGATTAGTAGAAAATACCTGATTGCTAGCTGAACTTGCTTCCTGCTCTCCAGAATCAGCCATCAATGCAAGGTTGACATACTCAACATCATCATCAGAATGATTTCCATCAGCAACCCAGTCATACTCTTTGGTCATGGATGCCTTTCCTTTCTGCCTGAGAAGATCAAAATATTTCTTCTTGTAGTCAACAACTTCAGTTGGCTTTCCCTTGTTCTCAGATCTAGGCTTCCTGCATTCACTTATCATGTGACCAGCAATTCCACAATTGTAGCATTTAATTTTTGATTTATCCACAAAGTTGCTTGTGGAATAATCCTTGTTAAATGGCTTGGCCACCCCAGAGTTTTTCTTGAATTTCAGCTTAGAAAATCTCCTAGATAGAAAGGCTAAGTGCTAACCTATCTCATCCAATTCATCCTGCTGAAGGACATTCAATTCTTCAGACACCTTTTCCTTGCTCCTACTTGATTCTGCTCTATCTTTACAAACATCCCTATTTGGTGTAGAACAAGCAGCTTCTGTCCTTTCCTCCTTCTTCTCCATGTTGGCAACAAGTGCAACTGACCCACTTTTCTTTTGGGACTACTCAATCTCTTCATCCTGCTCCATTTCTAGCTCATATGTCTTTAAAGTTCCATAGAGCCTTTCAAGAGTAAATGTCTTGTACTCTTGAGTGTTTCTTAGAGAAACAGTCATTGGCTTCCATTCCTTGGGCAGTGATCTCAGAAATTTGAGATTAGAATCTTTAACTTAATAGATTCTTCCATACAGTTTCAAACCATTTAGTAGCTTTTGAAATCTACTAAATGTATCATTCAATGTTTCTCCACTCTTGAAATGGAAGTGTTCATACTGTTGGATTAGTAGTTGCATCTTGTTTTCCCTCACCTGTTCTGTTCCTTCACAAAGGGTTTGAACAATGTCCCATACTTCCTTGGAGGTAGTACAGCTAATAACATTGTCAACCATGTCTGTTTCTAGACCATTGAACAGTATATTCATGGTCTTTTTATCTTTGTGGACTTCTGCCATATCTTCAAGACTCCATTCAGAAACAGGTTTGGGAATGAGAGTGTCAGGCGCATCTTCAGCAAGGCCAACTCTTGCTGCAGTCTTCATTGGAACATGAGGACCCTTGTCAATGCAATCCACAAAACCCTAATCAATGGACACGAGATGTAGACGCATTTTTATTTTCCAGTGAAAGTAATTCTCTCTATCAAGAACTGGTATCTTTACTCCATAATCCTTCTTAGACATGTTAGAAGTGTGTTGATCTTTAAACTTCAAATATGATAGAAGCTTGCTCTGATACCAATTGTTATTCCCAGATTACACACTTGTATAATTGTAGAAGGGGGGTTGAATACAATTCTTGATATTTATAAATTTTTAATAAGAACTCCAGAAAGCTAGACTAAGATAATTGCTGTATAATGATTAATGCACAAACACATATAAAATCAGGTAGTTAAATGCACCACCTGAAGCTTTTATTTGAAGAAAACTCTGTGATACAAAAGTACACAGCTGCCGTTTTACAACTCTTTGCTTTCTAAGGATATTCAAGAAAACCCTAAGCAAATGTATCTGTTTTCTTAGCTTTTAAAGAGTTGCTACACTTGGTTATATAAAACCCAAGTTTACAAGTACTACAGGAATAAGATAATACTAATCTAATTCAAGTTGACTTGCTACTTCACTCCAAATACACATGTAGCCGAAAGGTTGTCCTTGTGAACAGACATGTCCCCTGCACCTTTCTTGTATTCATAGTGTAAACGGAATGCTTCTTTCTTCTGTGTTTCCAAAGTATGGCTGCCATACTACTTTTTTTATCTACTATCAACCCATGTGATCTGTCAGTCAAACCTGTCTTTATCAACTGCTAATCCCCAGCTTAGCATAGAAGTAAGTGTTAATGATTATCCGTTGACATTGTACACGATCATCCGTTGAGCTGTATCCGTTGATATTGTAGATTTGAGTTGTATTTGTTGATAGAGTTCTGTCTTCATCCGTTGATACACTTTCACTTAAACAGAATTACATAGCATAGCTTATTTACAATTGGCTACCCTATTCTGCCTATCCATTGATGGTCAACATGACTGTGGATAAAAATACTATCAATTGATAACATAGAGATACTGCAGTATGCTACAAAACCTCATCCGTTGATGAGTTACCTGTCAATGGATAGAGTTATAAATCCTCATCCGTTGACAGCTACAATACTTATACAATTTGATTGATTGTGAAGTTATCATCAAGTACAACATATTCCTAACATAGGTTATTACAAGTTTCATCGAAATTGAATGCAAATTCTTCAAAAGGTGGGCATGCCAATCCATTCCATAAGAAATCATCACCTCCCTAAGAGCCTTCTCAACCTGACTAGCACATAGAACCTTATTCTGTAGATATTCAACTTCTTTCTTAAGGTTATCTACTTGCATAGCAGTTAGCTCAAGTTCCCCATTCTTCTTGTTTAACAATTCATTTCTAGCAGACAGTTTAGCAATCTCTTCATTAGCAGCATTCATACTGGTATTAATATTAAACATTTCAATAGACAGTTGTTCAACCATGCATTTATATTCAGAAACAGACATATCTATGGTAGTGAGAGATGGTACCTGAGAGTCATATGGAGATTGTTCATCCTTGAAATCAGCCATCAAGGCATAGTTGCAGAATTCTTGCTCTTCTCTATCACTATCTGAATCATCCCAACACTTCCCTCAGCTATATAGGCCTTACCTTGTGTTTGCTTTTACTTAACTTCAAGCTCTAGAAACTCCCTATCCTTCTTTTTAGGCTTCTTGCATTCACTGGCAAAATGCCCTAGGTCATTGCATCTATAACACCTTACAGATGACCTATCCACATGGCTGGTTTTGAATTTATTATTGTTTGCTTTCACAGGTGCCTTGATCTTGTTGAATGAATGGTTTTGGGGTCTAGATTTGAAGGGTTGGTTCCTCTTGAATCTGATGTTTGGAAATTTTCTGGCCATGAAAGCATATGAAGTGTTTTCCATGCTATCTAGCTCTTCAAGAGTGTAGAACTCTTCTTCTTCCTTCTCCTCAATAGGTTCAGTCACTTCACCTTCATTTTCTTCATCATCTACTATTTCCTCTATCCTCAGCTGACTTGTAGATGCTTCTAGGTCTTGAACAGATTTGCTCACAATCAAGGCACATGATGTGTTTATCATTCTGCCTTGGTTGGCTTGGATAGCCCTCTTCTGAAGCAACTCGAGCTCATGAGTCTTTAAAACCATATAGAGCACATCATACGTGACTTTGTTCAAATCTCTTTCCCTTAGAGAAATGACCCCCTACTCTAGGTGGTTTGGAGAAGACAATAGGAACTTCATGTTCAACTCCTTAGTGCTGTAAACCATCCCATTCATTTGTAGCTCAGTCACCAGCTTGTGAAACGTTTCAAATATGTCAGTAATGCTTTCATTGGTCTGTGCCATGAAAGCTTCATACTGAGTGACCAGCATCTGTTTCTTGTTTTCTCTAACCTCCTCTATTCCTTTACATAACACCTCAATATGATCCCACATCTCCTTTGCTATTTTGCAAGAGGCTATGTTTGCAAACATTGATAGCTCCATAGAATCTATGATCAGTAACATGAGATGACTGTCAAGAGCAACCATCTCCTTTTCTGTCTTTGTCCATTTGGATGGTTCTTTAGTCACATAGGATCTTGGAATGGTTACAGTTCCAATAGTCTTTTAAGGAATCTCCTGTTGTGGAACAAAAGGACAATTCCTGAGTATCTCGGGATATAGAGGATTAGCAGCTTTGATGAACAACAACATTTTAATCTTCCAGAGGTTGTAATTCTCTTTGTCGAACTTAAGGACCTTCACCGTTCCTGTAGTCTTTGGTGTATTCATGATCGTTTTTTTTGTTTTTGAATAAACAGCCTGCTTTGATACTGCTTGTTGAGCATTGAACACACGAAAAGAATACAGAGGGGGGGTGAATGGATTCTTGAACTTTTTCTTGTTCTTGAATCTGAATGGTGTGTGTGTGTGTAGCAGAATATGTGATCTGTGTTTGCAGAGTTGTGAGTGCGGATAATAAACAACACAAGGCACAATATTCACTTTAATCTAATATTTTATTAGATAAAGATTTGCTACAACTTGTGAATACAAATGAGAGTATTCTCAATTTCGTTTTTCTCAGAGAGATGTATATCTTGAATGTGTATGTGAAAAACTTAACTGCTAGAGAAGTGAGGCTGTATTCTTATAGGACATGAATACAGCCTACTTACTACAAATAAGGTAGCAATACAAATTTACTTTCTAGTGTGTCTATCCTTTTTGAGTAAGCATCCAAATGGCTACAGATTTGACTTTTTGAAGTTCTGTTCAGATCCACTTCTTTAGCTCTTTGTCTCTTGTACATCTCTCTAAGCTTCTTTGTAGGCTTTCCAAAGTACTTTACAGTTTGTGGTCCATAAAGTGCTTTGGCTTGGTGCAGGTTTCTGACTTGCACAATTTCTCCAGTAGTTTGTCTCCAAGAATGTATTCGAGAAGTGGCTAAGTGATTGATTCGAGAACTACGATTAGATAACTCTGAGTTCTCGAATATTGCAAAGCTAAGATATCGAATCATTTCTCGAATAGGTCTTTTCTTCAGGAATCCTTGAGTTGTCTAATAGAGCATTTAACTTATCGAATCCCTGAGATATCGAATAGCTTTCTGAGTCTTTGAGATATCGAATGAACCTTGACTTGTTGACTCCTAGAGAACTCGAATGATGTTTTGACTTGTTGACTTCCTGAGTTCTCGAATAGAGTAGTAGACATATCGAATCTCTGAGATATCGAATGAGATATCGAACAGTGTCTTTTGAGATATCGAATCCCTGACTTCTCGAAGGCTAGACTTCTCGAATACGACAAACATACTTCTTGAATTGGTACTTAGGCAAATCTTCATTCTTCAAATTCCAACTATGATTATTTGATAGTCTTTATCTTCAATCTTGAGGCATGATCCTTGGATCTTCTTTCAAGCATTATTCTCTGACTTTTAAGTACAATTACACAACTAGAATTTGATGCGTATTACAAGTACTAAACAAGTGGAAACTCTACAAGTAGAGGTTCCCTCAGTTAAAAGGTCATGTAAGTAATGCACATCATTACAAACAATTATGCTTGTTATTAGATGAACTCATGCATGCCTCTGTGACTAACAAAAACTAATTTTCTTAATTTAGAATGATAGAAGCAATGAATAATGAAATACATTCCATATACTATATTCCTTATATTAGATCAAATTTCGATATTATTTTTTATGTATCTATTATCAACGAATTCAAATAAAGTATGATCAGAGATATAATATAATATAAATATATGAATTATAAATAAGATATTTAATATATATTTAATCGAAAACATACAGGTGTATTAAAATTTATAAGATGATTGAGTATATAGATTAATAAAACTACGAAAACTGAAAAAATGAAATTATATAAATAATGTAAACTAACATTTTATTTACTTAAAAGTAAAAACAAAAATGAAAATACGTTAAGTGAAAATGGTGTGATATCTTATAAGATTTTTAAGGAAACTCGAAAAGTAATGTAATATAGTGGCTGTATCATGAACCTCTTAAAATAAGATTGGTGGCTCGACTCCGAAAGCTAACCCAAATTCTTCCATATTTTACATGGATTTTAAAGGGGTGGCACAATTATTATTTCCAAAAAATGAGGGTGAAATAGTAATTTTATAACCAATTTATTAGCACTTTTGCACTTGTATTGAGATCTAATATATAGTTGAAATAAAAAAAAAGGGACAACAAGAGATATTGGGGTTTATCAAATAATTTTTTTAAAATATACTCAAAACTAAGTATATCATAATAGTTATGGCATGAGTTTAAGAGTGAAAGGTCAGTAGTTCGATTCTCAACACTAACACAATTTCAATTAATTTTTACACAAATATTAAAAGGGTAGCAATTTTGTTAATTTTCAACAAATGGGGGCAAAATAGTAATTTCACTACCAATAAAATGGAACATTTTGCCTTGATGTATAATATATAGTAATAGATTATTAGATCTAGTTGTTCTAATTTTTTACTAAAATCTAACGATCATTATTCATTGTATACGAAATTTATTATATTTTGTTAGTGATAAGAAGATATGGTGTGATATTTTTGCATATATATTATTTTTTAAGATTATGTTTTAAATTAAAAGTTAATTTATTTTAAATAGTAAAAGAAATATTATTGATTAGATGATACGATATTTTAGATATTTTTAAAAGATAATATCATCAATTAAAAATAACGTCTTATATAAGGAAAGGTGGTAGGTTTTTATAATTTTTTTAAATACAAATTAATAACTTATTAATAATTCATAAAATTTGTTACTAAACTTATAAATAAATTATCCAAGCACATTAATATAATTTATAAGTAAAATTTAATTATCACTTAATTCATATAAGTAAAAATTAACTTGTTTTAAGATTGCTCAAACAAGTCCAAAATTATTTTTTTACAAATTTACTCTTATTTTTTTCTCAAATAAATTAAATAAATGGTAGTTGTCAAAGATACAATGAAAATATTAACTTAAAATACGCTTTCATTACATTTATTTCATGTGGAATGAATTATTTACAATCAATTTACAAAAAATTAGTGGGAAGCCGAGATACAATCTTGGCCCCACTCCTCTAGTTATAGCAGAACCCATCATGGTAAAGATATGAGCAGCAGCACGAGTCCCAATATCTTGAGTTGTAGAAAACTTGTGAATCCGCTCCAGCAGCGCAACAACATCCTTATTCACGCTCCCCCATAGAAGAAAAGGAGAAAAAAAGAAAACCATAACCAATTTCCCGACAACGTGCCTCGTACTTGACCCGCTTTCGATTAGCCGCATCAGTCACAACCCATCCCTAAACAAATCCAGACAATATCCAGTTTGTGTAAAGGAGAAAATCCTGTCAAGTCAACACACACATCACGACCCCGATCCCAAGAATAGAGTAACACGTCTACAGGTCGGAGAGCTCCATCGTTCCCTCTAGACTGTCAAATATCAACCTCTTTCCTTACCAAAATCCCAGACTGATAACAAACATCAACAAGGGTGTAACGAACAACATTATGTCGATATTTAATACCCACGATACCAGCAAAAGACATCGCATGATCATCGAAAATATCCCCCGCAAAAACCTTGGAGCAAGCACAACATGGTATCGAAATTGAGAAAAAAGAAACACCTACGTTAAAATCACATCAGCTACGTACACATATGTTATACACAAGAGCTGGAATTCTCTGTTAGAAAATGTGGGTTTTAGACGTACATTGTCGGGTCATTTTGAGCTCCGATTTGAGTGTGCCATGTATGCATGTTTGCAATAAGTTGTGCTTGGAGAGTGTTCTCCTCCGCAAGGGCTTTTCAATGCATATTTAAACACACAAAATGGCTAAGGGATGGATGAGTTATGATTACTCAAAGTTGGTCCCTTAAGAGTGGAAATTTTGTTGTAGAACTTGAAGTTCCACATTGATAAGGAAAAGGAGTTTCCTTTGCTTTATATAGTACAACACAAGAGGAGTGTTCACTTGTGTTGGTTAAGTGTTGCTCCATCTCCTACGCGGGCACGCAGGAGGGTGCGAATTGTGGGATTTCGAGGGGAAATCCGAGGCTTCGCAAGCATTCGGGTTTTCCGCGTGTGCAACCTGCGGACACGAATGCAGTAGAAAATTGGGCCGAATAAACCCGGACTAGTTTTGCTAATTATTATTTCCACTGGGCTTGGGCTTAAAGATCTGACTAAATTAATTCGAATTTGGAATTAATTGTGGTAAAATCAATTCTGTTTTTATAACGAATTTTTTGCCACCGCCTTACCTTAATTAATTAACGTGGTTAATTAATAAAGGAAAATTGCCACCGACTTTTTAATTAGCACAGCTAATTAATTAGGGCAATTGTATAGCGCACAAGTTTTCCTATCCTATATATACTCGTCACTACACCACAAATGATCTTTTCCAACACTGAAAATCGATGTTGCCACGTTAAATGTTGCCTTAGATGCTAAAAATTGAATAATTTAGATATAAGCCAACATCCTAATCGGATGTTGCCCGTCATGTTGGCTTAGATATACTTTTAGTCCTCATTGCCAACACATGAATTGATGTTGCCTTAGACACCTTAAAAATGTTGCCGCTGGAACTGAATATGACAGCCCAGCCCGATAAAATTTTGACAAAAAATTAAAAAGCTCGCTGTTAGTGAATGAATTTTTAGCCCGCTCTCATCTCACTAAATAAAACAAAATAAGAAATCAAAATAAAAATCTCACTTTCATCTCGTCTCTCACTCTCATCTCTCTCCGCTCAAACACCTCTCTCCGCTGAAACATCTCTCTCCGCTGAACGGTGCTCATCTCTCTCTATTGTACGTCCATCTCCGGTGCTCATCTCTCTCCGTTGTACATCTCCGCCATCTCTCTCAATTGATTCGTGTAGTATGTTTCATAAACCCTAATTTTAATTTTGGGGTTTCATAAACCCTAATTTTTGGGGGTTTTTTAATTAGGGTTTTTTTATGTATGTGTATAGTATATGAATTATAAGTTTGGGGGGTTTTTAATTTAGGGTTTTTTGGGGATTTCTTATGCATGTGTAATTGGGGATTTTCTTTATTATTTTGTCTTTATATGCATGTCTTAATTGGGGGTTTCCTGCTTTTTCATATGTTAAGATGCATTCGTAAGTTATGTTTGTGTTTTGTAGGCATTATTAATAGTATGTTAGTATGGTATTTGTTATTTTGTTCATTAAATTGTTCATTGTTATATATTATAGTTGTTGAATGAGTTATATAGTTGTGCTGTGTAAAATCTTTTATTTAGTTATTTAGTTTCGAATTAGATCTGTTCCAAATTCCAGTTAATGGAGCTTAAGTTTATTGTGCGTGCCTATTATTGAAAGTATCACGTTATTTTTCATGTTAGTGTTAGTATTATTTTTTCAAACTGATATAGACTTTCTCTAGCTAATCTTTGTCAGTTCATAGCAGTAAATCCCATGTGCGTACTCAAGTCCAGTCCCTAGTATAACTAATGTGATACGGAATGTTAAGTAATTTCGGAATCAGTTTGATACGGAATGTGATGGTTTATGTCTCGATGTATGTGTGCATTTTAGCGGAAGAGGTTAAGAGAATTGTAGATCATGTATGGATGTGTTGTATGGTTATACATGTATTAAATAGATAGACGCAATTAGATTAGTTTACGAAACGTTAAAATAGGATTTGAATTTTGTATTCTAGTAGAGGTGCTTTAATGTGACAAACTTAAACTTGGGGAATACAATATAGGTACTGATATGAGTTTGATAATTAATTGATAAGTTAAGTTTATTGTGCGTGCCTATTATTCTTTCTTAAGTATTGTCAGTAATATTCTGTTAAAGTTTTTGCTGGTATTGAATTCTTATTCCTTGTTTTAGTATAATGTTCTTAATGTATATGGTTTCCCTGAGATTAATCGATAGTAAAGTAGTTTAATGGAATTGGAAGAAATTTATAAAAATGTGGACCAGCTTCGTGGTCAGAGTAGTAAAGGCCAATGTCAATAAGTGCCTAATGAGGGATCCCAGAGTATTGTTTTTAGCTGGACTTTACGTGGCTGATCACCCGTAATGTCCAGAGTATGATGAAAACTCCAATTCTATTAAATGTTGTTTTTATGCATATATATTCTTATGATAGAATGTTTAAGTTAAAGTACATTTTCATTTCCAAGTATGTTGGATACAAAGTTATGATTTGAGTTAAAAGTTATGATTTGAGTTAATAAGTACTGTTAGTATAAAAATGGAAAGTTAGTTTACTAGTGTTTTGAACGGTGAAAATTAATTCACGGTTATTATGGTCGCTGTGGCATTTGTTGCGCAGTGATAGTAAGGACCGAGAATGAATTGAGATCTTCTTATTTATTCAAACTCATGATTGTCAGACCGGTTAGGCAGCTAGGTGTGCAAGCGCTTAGTGACATGAATGAAATTTGAGTAACTGAGAATTTCTTGAAGATTTTGTTAAAGCGATAGTTAAAGTATTTTGCAAGTATTAAAAGTATTGAATCTAGTATTACAAACCTTCTCAGTTATTAAATTCTGATTTCGAATTATAAGAGTTTTGGATGATATTAATCTTCTGTTAAAGTTAAGAATCCAGATTTCAATTATAGTATTGATTATAAATTGGTGAGCATTCCTTCGCTCATATTTATTTTCCCTATTTCTTGAATTGCAATTATTGCATTCTTATTTCATCTAGTTCAGTTCTATATATATAACTTGCTGAGCATTCTTTGGCTCACACTTGTTGTTTTTAAAATCTAACTTTTCAGTAAGCTAGTTGGCGAGGCTTAGCTTGTGCAGTTCAGAAAGTGGAAAGAAGAAGCAGGATGCTGTTATGAAGCTGACGTGGATCAGGGTATTTAGATTTAAAGTTTGATTTGTTGTATGTATATATAGTTTTAGTAGTTATAGTATGTATTTGATTAGTTGGCCTGGTATACTTCTATTCGAATTTATACCAGTGATTTAAGTCTGTATAAAGTTTTGTATATATAGTTGTATTTAAGTTGGTTTTTGGTTTTCTTGTTTCTAGAACTGTAACCTAAGATCCTTAGTTGGGAGTTTGGGAGTTGGGGTCAAAGAGCTTTTGATTGAGTTTTTATTTTTATTTCAGTTTTATTTTGATTTCAGATTTTTAGTTTAGTATTCAGCAAGTTTATGTTGTATTTACGAATACATCATGGCCAATTTTTTTGTTAGAATTATTGAGTTTGTTAGCGTGACGCCCAAATCTACTGACCCCAGATTTGGGGGCGTTACAACTTAGCTACTAGTCTACTAGTCTACTACAAGGCTTAAAACACAAACTCCATGACATGGCTTGAACTCTTTAATTATACAGGAAATACAAACAAAATAACACAAAATGATCCAAGAGAACTGCAAGATGATCCACAGGTGGAACTATCATTTTTCAACATATGCCTCTGTGCTTTTCTTATCATCGCAGCTGCCTGGGAGGAATGATAGACTTGGGCGGATTTGGAATTGAATCATGTGGACCTAGATCATCAATAGGCGGACGCTGCTTGTGATGGTCAGTAACCGACTGATAAACCATGGCCAGTGCAAGAGCCTGCAATTGCCAAAATCAATCAATGGAAATAGTTTAAGAATTCCCTTAGTTTGTTGAATGCACAAAAGAATGGACAGAAAAGCTTACAATGTGATCTCGATCCGGAGGTGCATAGATACCCGTTGTTACTGTCGTTTTCCTTCGTGTTTCATTTGAAGGGGGATCAGAGATTTTAGTAAATCCAGTAGGAACTACCACAACAGGCAAGCCTACTAGATTTCCCAGGCATACTTTTTCCCAGTCGGTCACATTACCGATAAATGCATCAACTTTGAAATTATCCCTTACCTCACGTATCAATTTACCACGCGCTCTTTGTGCCTGCCAAAATCATTATTTCCTTAACTCCGAGCTATTTAGTACCAATAACAGTATTACTGGTAACACAGAATATACCAACTTCTCTGATTAATTCTTATAAGATAAAACAGTATGTTATATGTTATATGCCAAGTGGACATTTATGTTTGCTTCCACTGCTGTAAGTGTACAAGAATACCATACTACATATTTGTAATCCTTCGCACCAATACATGCTGGAAAAACAGCGAGGCTACACCCTTCGCACCCTCTTTCTCCCATACAAAGGAAGAATTTGTTTAAAAAAACTTTTATCAGGAAAATACAGTGGATAGTGCAACCTTAGTCAAACATGTAAATACAGAAACAAGTAGTTAAGATGTTAAACTCAACACGCCAATTGATTAAATTGCCACTTATTTCAATCTCATCAACATGCACCTTGCAGAGAAATGTACCCCGATTATATTTACTCAGATGCTACATCTTTATCATCTACAGAAAAATCTATAAAATGGGAACCTCCTGTTCAAATTTTCTAATACGATATTACCTGAATATAATCCACAACTGTTATTACACGTGCACGGCGAACTTCAAGAGGCCATTGATCCTGAGCTTCATAATCATCATCCATTCCAGTACGCTGCCACTCGTCAAAGTGAGCCAACATATCAACATCCATTGTGTAATTTAAGATACCTTGAACAGAGTCCACAGTATAGTTTAGCTCAAAAGGAATCATTTTAACACCCTTTGACTAGAGAACATGAACAACCTGTGCTCAATAACCAACATGACTACATCAGCTTCACATTGTCAATCATAGCAATTTATCCAAATGTCATAAAAATCAATAAATTATTACAAAATTTTGAGTTACCTCCATGTCAGCATCATCAAGATAACCAACAGTTAGCTTTGTTACGTCTACCATGAAAGGATCGTCAAAGAATATGTTTCTTGAAGAAAGATCATCCGGATCCTTTCCCCTGATAAAATCAAGAATCATTGCACAATCGGCCGCACTTCTACAGAATGGGCCAAGTTTATCCTGTAAATCTTAGAAAGACTAAGTTCTCACAGCAACTGAGCAAGAATAGGGAAAACAACATACTCAATAATCAGTGCTTTTTTACTACCAGGCTCTCAGACAAGCTCATTACACCAGTTCGACCAACAGTGCCAAAGGTTGGACGCAATGCAGTCACGCCACAGCGAGCAGCAGGGTACGTCATGGACCCAGTAGTCTCTGAACCAATTGCAAATGGAACTATTCCTGCACAGAATTATTTTTGTAAAAATCACACAATCTAAGCAGATAACATGATTTTCTCTCTGCTTGTAGATGACTGCACAATATAAGTGTACCTGCTGAGGTGCTTGAAGCAGGTCCAGCTAACGAACCGGTTGAATACTCCTCGATATTCCAAGGATTTCTTGTCCTACCCCCAAACCAAATGTCATCATATGCAAGTGATCCAGAGACGAGTTTCGCAACAAGAACTGCTCCAGTATTTTTTAACCTGTAATTAGTAATGAAACCACAAATTTTAATTCAGCTTGAAATTTATTCCAGATACTATATTGGGCATGTACTTGATAATTGTGATACCTCTTATAAACCCAAGCTTCAATGTCAAGAACTTGATCTTTGAATGATTTTGAACCCCAAGTTGTTTTGTATTGAGGTACGGCAATTATGTCCTTCAACCCGTAGGGTATTCCATGAAGGGGACCTGCAGAAACAAGTTTTAACATTTTGATAACAAATCAGTTGTCAAAGAAAAAACAGACCGTAAAAGGAAAATTAGATAAACTAATGTCAGGCTTAGACTTGTGATGAATCTACCGAAAGTTAATTTCATGCCATCTTTATAAGGAATCAAGAGACAACAAGATATTTAGTCACTTGATAGACAATAAGATAATTAATCACTTAATAGGTCAAAGTTCAGAACCCCTCAGAGTCAAATCACCTTGAACCAACCAAATTAGGGACAATAGAATCTCGTGGAACTATGTCTCGTTTCAAGAGAGGCATTTAGGGACGCTTAGCAGTTATCTCCTCATATGAAAATGATTACACTAGATAATAATTGTTTTAATGTCTGATCTCACATGTTAGTTCAAACCATGCAGCATGACACTGAACAAATTCTGCATACCTAAATACACTCCTTGGGATAGGAGATGATCAGCTTCCTTGGCTTGTTTGTAAGCTAACTCTTCGGTCAACGTGACCACAGATTCAAGAACAGGATTGTATCTGTGTCATACCACTATTACAGTATTAGAAAGAAATCTTGAGTAGCAAGATGGCCCAAAGATCGTGTCATATCAATTTTACCTCTTTAGCCTCTTCAAGAATATCCCAGTAAGCTCCACGGATGAAATTTGTTTGGTCTTAATCAGTTGCCCAAGTTCAAGAACCTGCACTCACATGTCAAACGATAATAGGCCCATAATCGTAAATCATTTACTAATCATGCTTTTTTTATCTGTAAGAATTTCTTACACTCATAAAAGCGATATCTTCATCAGAACTCGGTTTCTGCACACCTGTCACTGTAGGATATTTAAATCGTTTACTTTCACCTTGTGTTTCTTTAGGTTCCCACTCAGGATGAAATGTCAAACAAGATGGGTTCTGCAAGCCACCATTTTCAGAAGCAACCAGTTTCCTATTGGCTTTGCTTATAGGGATGTTGAACTCTCTGGCACCTTTTTCAATCTCCAGCATCTATGCAAAAATTAATATACAAGAATTTAAGGCAGAGTAACCCCCCAAATTTCAAGGTACAACACTACTCAAATTTCAAAGCCAAGACTACCTTAGTATCATTAAAGAAGTCTGCACCCAACATTCTAAATCCTCTCTTAAGCACAGCAGCTCTATCACGATCGTTTCCAGGTCTTTCATCTTGGTTTTCAGCATTAGCCATCCCACTATCCTGATCAAGAAATACAAATATAAAGTATCACCTGCGGGATTAGTACATGAGTAGAACTATTTACATGATATACATCTCTAATGGATACAACTATTTTAACCTAGACCAGTTTATATTTTACAAGGCATTACCTGAACAAAAGGGTCCTGAAATTGCCATTAATTCCGTTAACCTGTATTTTTCGAGATAATAGTTTCCAACTACTTGTACATGTACTCACCTGCTTTTACAAATGTCAGACCACAAACATGGAATCTCACCATGGGTGATATAATCGGACAACAAAGCAGTAGTACATAAAGCCCTTCATTAGCAGAATCGCAAACACACACACATATAAACATACTCATGCTCCATTTCAAACCATAATTTAGCCTAGAATCTCCATGAATCACTAAAGATACAAATAAGATTACCCTATAATCTTAACATTAATATAGACATAATTCTCAAATTCGAAACATACAATTTCACTAATTAACAAATAAAATTCCCAAGTTCGAAACCTACTAAACATTCAAACGTAAAATTATGTAAAAAAGCAAAAATAATTATACAAAAAATAATGCAGAGAAATTAGAGATGTTACCATGTTAGAAGGAGTGGTAAAAACTTGACACTGAGACGGTGACTGTGTTGAGGAAGTGACGAGTAAAAGTAAAAAGAGTAAAGGCGGTAAGAAATTCATAGTGCCTCGAAAAGCGAGACTGCCACATGGCATGCAAAGACACTAAGGTTACTTGTTAAGTTGCCACGTATCTGCCGCCAAAGCTTTAAGGTGTACAGGTGTTGCCGGAGCTCGTAGTTACCATATATGAGTCGGTTTAGAACACAGACCGGTTTAGAACACAGACGACATAGTTGAAGAGAAAGTTTAAAGATTGTGGGCCATGGGGGGCAGTTGAGTACGAGGGTTGTTGCCCGAATTGTGGTTGGCGAAAGTGAATAGGAATGAATTTTTAGCAGAAAAATATGAATAATGAATAAATAAATAATAATTATGAATTTTTAGCAGAAAAATATAAATAATAAATAAATAATAATTTTTAATTTTATGTTAAAAAAGTATTATTCTCTCCATCTCAATTTACTTGTCCTTGTGATTTTTAAACGATTAAATTGATCAATTTTTGATTAAATATGAGATTTCATTTCAGCTGGATATATAAAAAAATAATCAAATGCTCGTAAAATTTTGATTTGAGTGGAGAAGAAAAGAAGTTGAGGTGTATACTGGAATGAGTGTTGGCTAATGTTTGGATCAACCTTTTACTTTTTTTTATAATGTTTTACCTTAAAATTTAAAGTGACGAAAATTATGCTTGAAGTTGACTCGCCTATTAAATTATTTAAATTTGATTTACTACAAGATTGTACACCCGCGAAATATTTGGTTTATTATTAATAAATTCGATTAATGAGAATTAAAATTTCAAAATGATATTTAAATTGATAATTTGATAATTAAAATAGTAACTCATATTCACTAAATGGATAAATCATACTCTATAAATTTTTAAAAATACCATATCATTTCTTTTTTTTTTTATTTAAAGAAAAGAAGAAATTTTCATTAAAAAGAAATATCATAGAAAAGAATTTCCAACAACAGAGTAGGAGACGTGAATGAATTTTGGCAATTGAGCAAATAAGATAATCTAGCCATTTTATGTGATGTTTTATTTGCTTGCCTTTTAAATTTCAATAAAAGAAATCGAGAAATGCCTTTTAAGTTTTAATAAAAGAAATCGAGAAACCCTCTTTAAATTGTGCAGATAAATAGATAAGTGCGATAAACTCTCAAGGATACGTTTCACCTCAAGATGAACCAATATATTCCTTCATGAATAGTCGTTGCTTCAAAAACTGTAATAACAACTCCTGCTATACATTTCATTTTTATTCTCAATTTCGATTCTTATTCTTATTCTCAATTTCAATTTTGATTCTCATTCTTATTCTCAATTTCGATTTCCGTTAACGATCTAAACGTGTTCCTGAATTTATTTTCAATAATCAGAATTTTAAATTTAATAATGAGTTCAATTCAACATTATTAAATTAAACTCATTACGTAGTATTCATTAAGCTGGCTTGAATGAAGCTAATCGAAATGGGGCTTCGCAAGAGACTTTACTTTTTTCTTTTGTAACGCCAAGAGACTTTATTTTTTTTTGGCCTGTTGGGGGATTAAATCCGAAACTTAAATAATCGTCATTCGTCAATCTAAACTAAATTCTATTTATCGAGTTTTGATGAAGAAACGATAACAACTCATCTAATATATAGGATCTCAGTGTCATAAGATGCATTAGCTCCAATCTTTGCTAAATAATTAGCTGTCTGTTTCCTTCTAAATTTCACAAAGACTATAATCTCCCATTTAAAGTTATAAATTTGAAAATCGACATTTCACAAAGATTATAATCTCTCATTTAAAGTTATAAATTTGAAAATCAACATGGTCTAAATCATTTGTATAACTATTTTTGATACATAATTTTGTACTTCTAGCATTACTCAAATTTAATTTATTAATTCAACTCGACAATAAGAGAAATTTTTTTTTAAAAAAAAAAAAGCAAAATGAAGTCGACTAGAAAAAAAGTAGTTTCGAAGATAAGATGGGCAGGTCCAGTTGCGATGAATGTGGCCTCAGAATCCGCTTCTCTGCGAATATGATTGGATTATTTTTCAAGCCACAGTTGCTTTTGTTTTTTTGCTTTATACTCTTCAAATAGTATATTTAAAGCATCCTGTACCTTTTTCATCTCCACTCCATATATATTTCTGATAATACACTAGAGGACTTGTCAAAGAAAACGCTCAAGCTTCGTATAGGTAATCTTGCTGTTATATTCAAATTTTTACTGCATTCAAGTATTTTAATCTTACTGCAAAGTGATTCGTGATCTGTTTCTTATAACATCTGCATTGTTACAAGATTGGATCTTGAGTTGTACGTTATGTAGCACTACGTTTAGAATGGATGCATGCATATAATGGATCAAGGCCTTTGTTTTACTTTCGAGACGATGAATTTCAGTCATTATCGATTTTACATAGGATGCAGAATGTTTAGCTTTTTCACTTTTACCTAGTTTTCTTTATGCTTGCTGGTGTGGTTCAAAACTTATATTTACTTTGTGGTCCATAAATATTGAAAAAAATTAAGCAGTTTGGTATGCCTCTCTTTTATTCTTCTTTTGTCTCTGTTGTGCAGTAGGTAGTCGGAAGTTGCTGTATATTGAGGTGGGAATGTTGTCATGAAAGTGCATCACTCTAGTGGCTCCGTTGGAAGGATTTACCACTTATGCTTTCGGAGGGACAATTATCCCCCTGATGAAATTTGTAACACCCCCAGATCCGGGGTCAGGGATCTGGTGGTTACGGTCTTACATCCATTCATAATACTTTACTTGAGTCCACAATAAATAAATCACATGCTGTGACCCCACAATAATTACCACTCACACACACAACAGTCATAGTCCCAGAGATGAAATTGAAATAAGTCTTACATTAAAGGGTTTACGAATAAAAGTTATTACAATCCCAAAAGGATAACATCATAGGTTTAAAAGTTTTGCCGTTGATTACATTAATTGTACATATAGTTAAACAGGAAACAAAAGCTGTCTAACTATGCTACCTCAGCAATGGCGGCTAGCATCTCAGCGGGTAGTCCGGTGGGTCGGGTAACCTGCTTGCGCCGAGTGCGCCTGACGCGAGCCATCTGTCCTAACTGTTGTTGTGACATAATATAAACAAAGCAAGGGTGAGCGAAAGCCCACCAACAAATATATAACTGAACGATAATTTAAAACAGTTCAAAGCTATCTTTTAAACCATATGTCATGCATTTACGGAAACGATGCCAGAATATTATGAACGATGAAGTTACGAGGTAACTGAAAGTATTTGTTTGAAGAAATATCTGCTATATCAAAGTAAGCGAGATATTCTTATTGTTATTAAGAAGAGGAACTTGCAAGAAAAGGTTGCAATTCCAGTTATGACACTTTTACAACTCTGCCAACAGTAATCATGTTGCAGGAAATAAATAAATTTGGATGATGAACCAATGATGGAGTATTCACCGCGCCCGCTGTTCCAATCTTGATGATCAGTCGAGATCGTACAGCTCAATTTAGATTTACTACCGGTAGAAGGAAGAACTGACGGCTTTACTTGTATACCGCCTTGCTAGCTCTCCCCGGCCAACGGTTGGGCCAAGGGGATGGACCGGCGCTACTCGGCCTCTTACACGACTCCTAGTTCAAATAGAATTCATGATTCTGAATGTAACGTTCGTCCCCCTTTCCCCAAGTATAATACTTGTTGATAAGACTCCACAAAGTAGTCGTATCTAGTTGGAAAGGAAAATTTACCAATAACTCCCAAGCTATTACTTGGTAACGGATATCAACTTGTTCCAGTAATCTTACCCCTCGAAAGATGAGAAGGTAAGCAACGACTTAATAAGTCAACAGCACCCGAGTTGCGGGTGAAGGGAATACTTTATGACCGGGAAGTCGACAAGATAAATAACATTTTCCAAGTAAGGTTCCCTTATTATTAAGGAGATAGACTCAAAGAAGAATGATGTCTGAGAACCTTTCTTGATATAAGATTAATAATAATATGACTTCGAAATATTTTCTGTAATAATCGAAGAAGATAAACCTTTTCGAGATTATTCTAAGTATGGAATAAATATTCAGAGAATATTTAATGAGTTAAAATATTTAAAGAATATTTGGGAATATGAAAGAATATCTTTAATCAGAGTATTTCTCAAAATAATCCCTGAAGAAATATCAGGGGAATATTTATTGAATAAATAAATATTTAAATGAATATTCAAAACAATATTCATTAATTATTAAGACCTGAAAAGAATATTTAAGGTAATATTCATAATTAATTAGGAATTTAAATGAATATTCAAAAGTGATATTCATTTAATGAATAATATCCTAAATGAATATCAAGTAATATTCATTTAGTAATCCAAGCCTTAAGAAATATTCGAGATAATATTCGATAATTAAATCAAGCTTCAGATGAATATTAAAATAATATTCATCAAGTATTTAATATCTTAAATGAATATTCAAAAGTAATATTTATTTAATAAAATAATATTCTAAAAGAATATCCAATTAATATTCATTTAATAGTCTCATCTTTAGAAGAATATTCGAAATAATAGTCGATAATCAATTCGACTCTGAATGAATATTGAGAAATATTATTCGTTGAATAGTTACGTTCCAATAATTATTTGAAGTAAGGATCATTAAATAAATAATCTCGAACGAATATTCAAATAATATTCGTCGCTTTAATAATAGAAAATATTTACTTAAATACTTTCTTCCGAGGTAATCTCGATATATCAAGGAATATTGACTCCCGGTCTATATTTGATTAATGAGAGGTATACGCCCTTCTATGAGGGTCTTACAATAACCGGCTTATAACTGATATATAACTATCTAGCTTATAAGCCAACAATCACATTCAGGGAACAAGTATATCAATTCAACTTGAAAGTAGGCATGCATGCAATGGCATATGTATATCAGCAATCATATATATATATTTATTCAATCACAACAACAGCCTAAAAGAAGGGAATTGAAACTTGCCTGGTAGTCGAGTACGGTAAGGGGTAGTGGTAGCGGGTCCCGGTTCAGCCTGGTGATCTATAAATAGCCAAGGCATTCGGGATTAATCACTTAACATATTAAAAGTTAAGTTATACTTAAATCGAAACACGTTCTCGAGTTATCTCGTTATACCCCTTTTAGTGGATTACTTATTATCACTGATCCGACCCGACATTCGTTCGTTAATACGACATGTCACTGCACTTATACTTGGGACATACTTGAGTCATATGAGTTCTAAGGTTGATCGTTACGAACCAATATTATACTCCGAGTTTTATCGCCCGTTTTCTAAGTGTTTTACCAAAGTTATAAAAGAGTCGTCCTTTAGGGGTTCGTTCGCGTTTAACCTTGACTCGAACATTTTTAATAAATCGAAAAATGCTCTTTTTGACATACGGTTTTCTTTCACACCTTCCTTCTTACCCCTAGTATTTATTTACCAAGATTCGCCATGATGTTACCTAGCTTATGAGGGTTCAATTTCAGTTACGAACTTTCGTTTACGGATTCGAACTACTTTTAGTAATTTGGTCATAAATCCTAAACCGTAAGTCCGTTTCACGTGATCTTTATATCAAAACGAAGCTTAGAACATTACCTATCCTATCATGGCAGATAAGGTCTCTGGACAGTAGGGGTTCGACATGGAAAATGGCATACAAAACATGGTATTGTAAAATCGGGCATTATAACGGCTGTAAATCGAATATCTATCAATTTCGAATCTTCCCATACACATAGCATCCAAACCAAACAACATATACATGACTTATATACATGAACTGAGGCCAAGCAATGCCTTTCCATTCATCTAGCTATTTACATCATTAATCCAAAATCCATACATAATCATGCTTATAACTTTAACATAACCATAACTAAGTTATAACTATCATAAACATGCTTAAATCTCAAACAAGGGTTAGGGTTTCAAGAGCTTTATACCTTCCTTAGATAGTGATATAGCCTTACTAAGCCTTGTATGGTCCTTAGGAGTGAGTATGCTTGCTATATCAACCATGAAAAACCAAGAAAACAAAGTTAGTATATGATGAACACTATTCACCCTCCTCTTGTTTGATTTTTTTGAAAATGGAGATGGATGAGTTTGAGGCTAAGATTTTGAGGAGATAAGTTTTATGAAATGTAAGTCTCACCTTAAAAATTTCAAGAACAAACAATGGTGGGAAGGTTGAGTTTGGATTTGGAATTTATGGGTATAGCCGAATGGTTTTGTTTGCAAGGGGGGGGGAGAGAATTGCTTGGTTTCTTTGATTTTTTTTTTTGTGTTTTAATCTCCTTCACTCTCATCCACTTACAACATAATATCTAGTAAAAGTCACTTTAATAAAGTGATGAGGTGTTGGATGCTCAAATGGCAAGACATGTGTTGGTTTTGTGGTGGTTAAAGCTTAACTAGGTAGTTACTTGCTAAGTACTTAGTTCCTCCTCTAAGGTGCTAGTTCCTTGCTTCTAGTTTAGTTACTAGATATTTATACTAGTAGCTTGCACAAGACTTTTGCTTCCTCTGCTTGTTTCTGTGTCCGGTTATTACCCGTTTCGATTGATCGTTCGTGAGAATATTTCACGGATTTCTAATTAGGGTTTACCGGGAATCCTCTTTAATATTAATACTTTCATTCTCCATCTTTCATTCTAACTTTCCATTTTATATTCCTTTAATCCATTCGTTAATTACTTAAGGCTATCAGTGTCCAGGGAACTCTCGGAGAAAATAAAAGTGCGGTTTTTCAGAATCCGACAGCTTTTACATACACTTATTTTCCCCCTGGATCACTAATACGAACTCGGAAATCCGTTCCGAATACTTCTATATAGTGTCGTCTCATATTATTATATACTCCCACCAAAACACTATTCATTCTGTATTCTTTACTTGTTCTCTTAGGGTTGTATAATTGTCCGTATTCTCTTTCGATCGTTCCTTAACCTTTTTTACGGAACTACTGGATTAATCGTTATCGATCTGGATGACATGAGAGTATTCTCTTGCTTGAAGTTGCCATATCTTATTCCTTTAGAAGATAGATTATTCTTACCTATGTTGTCACCCTTTAGCATTCTTCAAGACATAAACATAATAAAGTCGAATTCCATTCATTCTTTCCCAATTATCAATTATTACACTGTAGCCATATCCACTATTCATTCTTACATCATTAAATACATAAAAGTTTTAATTCCACCCAAAATCTGGGTTCTTACAGTCTCCCCTCCTTAAAAGGATTCCGTCCCGGAATCAGTTTGAAAACAAGTGGGGGTACTTTTCTTGCATTGCGCTTTCAAGTTCCCAGGTGGATTCTTCTACATTGTGGTTCTGCCACAAAACTCTGACTAGCTGAATGACCTTGTTTCGGAGCACTTGTTCTTTCCGGTCTATGATTTCCACAGGTTGCTCCACATAGGTCAGGTCTGGTTGCATGTCCACTTGCTCATACTCTACAATATGCTTTGCATCCGGATTATACTTCCTCAGCATCGAAACATGGAACACATTGTGCACCTGCTGTAGATTCGGGGGCAATGCGAGTTCATAAGCTAGTTCCCCAATCCGTCTCAAGATCTCAAATGGTCCAGTGTATCTGGGACTCAGCTTTCCTTTCTTCCCAAATCTCATTAAACCTTTCCAAGGTGACACTTTCAAGAACACTAGGTCCCCTACCTCGTATTCCTTGCCTTTCCGAGCTAAGTCGGCATATTTCTTTTGTCGATCCTGGGCTGCTACCAACCGTCCTCTGATTAGATCTACTGCATCTTTAGTTCGTTGGACCACTTCGGGCCCGAGCATCTTTCGCTCTCCAACTTCATCCCAATACAAGGGAGATCGACATTTTCTTCCATAAAGGGCCTCATAAGGTGGCATCCCAATGCTTGAATGATAACTGTTATTATAGGAGAACTCAACTAATGGCAAGTGATCATCCCAACTTCCCTTGAAGTCTATCGCGCAGACTCTCAACATATCCTCTAGCGTTTGGATGGTCCTTTCACTTTGCCCATCTGTCTGGGGGTGGTAGGCTGTGCTCATGTTCAGCCGGGTCCCTACACATTCTTGAAAACTTCTCCAAAACCTGGAGTTAAATCTAGGATCTCGATCGGATACTATTGCGACTGGGACTCCATGTCGCGCCACTATCTCTTTTAAGTAGATGTCCACTAGTCTGTCGACCGTGTACCTTTCGTTGATCGGGAGAAAGTGAGCCGATTTCGTTAGTCGATCTATAATTACCCATATGGCATCATGATTAGCCTTGGTCCTTGGTAAACCTACTACGAAATCCATGGCTATATGTTCCCATTTCCATTCTGGAATCTCTAAGGGATGTAGAAGTCCGCTGGGTTTCTGGTGCTCTGCCTTCACTCGTTGGCAGGTCAAGCATCTGCTTACCCACTCTGCTACGTCCTTTTTCATATTGGGCCACCAGTAATACTCCTTCAAATCCCTATACATTTTGGTGCTACCGGGGTGCACCGAGTATCTTGAGTTATGTGCCTCATTTAAAATCTCATTCTTGAGTTCCTGAACGTTTGGGATCCATATCCTGTATGTGTACCTCATGATCCCTTCCTTGTCTCTTACGCACTTAATTTCCTCCCCGGTCATTAGCTTTTCTGTGGAGTTCTTTTCTTCCTCCATCATCCGTTCCTGGCACAGTCTAATCTTTTCTAGCAATGGAGGTTGGATTCTAATTTCCATCAACTTTTCTTGGCCCTCTCCAGGTAACTTAACCTCGATTTCCAAATTCTCAAAATCCTTCACTAGCTCTTTCTCTGAAGTTATCATCTTGAGCTTCTCTTTCCGACTAAGGGCGTCAGCCACCACATTGGCTTTGCCCGGGTGATAGCGAATTTCATAGTCGTAATCCTTGATTAACTCTAACCATCTCCTCTGGCGCATGTTAAGCTCTTTCTGAGTGAAAATGTATTTGAGGCTCTTATGGTCTGTGTAAATCTCGCATTTTTCCCCATACAGGTAGTGTCTCCAAATCTTTAAAGCGAAGACTATGGCTGCTAGTTCTAAATCATGCGTGGGATATCTGACTTCATAATCCTTCAATTGCCTAGACGCATACGCTATTACCTTGCCGTGCTGCATAAGCACGCATCCCAGTCCTTTATGCGAAGCATCACTGTAAATCACGAAATCTCCTTTTTCATCAGGTAATGCCAGCACTGGGGCTGTCACCAGCCTCTTCTTTAACTCTTGGAAACTCTTCTCGCATTTCTCAGTCCATTCAAATTTCTCGGTTTTACGGGTAAGTCGAGTTAATGGAGCTGCGAGTTTCGCAAAGTCTCGGACAAATCTTCTGTAATATCCGGCCAGTCCAATGAAACTCCTCACCTCGGTTGGAGTAGTTGGCCGTTCCCAGTTTGAAACTGCTTCTATCTTGGAGGGGTCAACCAACACTCCTTCTCTATTGATCACGTGCCCTAAGAATTGTACCTCATTTTTCCAAAACTCACACTTGGAGAACTTGGCATATAACTGCTCTTTCCTGAGTATTTCTAAGGTTATCCTTAAATGTTCAGCGTGTTCTGCCTCTGTCTTTGAGTAGATGAGAATATCATCAATGAAAACTATCACAAATTGGTCCAAATATTCCTTGAACACTCTATTCATTAGGTCCATGAAGGCTGCTGGGGCGTTGGTCAATCCAAATGACATAACTTAGAACTCATAATGTCCGTATCTGGTGCGGAATGCAGTCTTCGGGATATCTTCAGGTTTGATCTTCAGTTGGTGATATCCTGTTCTCAAATCAATCTTAGAGAAGTATTCAGCTCCTCTTAGCTGGTCAAACAAATCGTCTATCCTGGGCAATGGATACTTATTCTTTATGGTTAGCTTGTTCAATTCTCTGTAGTCGATGCATAACCTCATACTTCCATCCTTTTTCTTAACAAACAACACTGGTGCGCCCCAAGGCGACACGCTGGCCTTATCATGCCCTTATCCAACAATTCCTGTAATTGTTTAGCTAACTCCTTCATTTCTACTGGGGCTAGTCGGTACGGGGCCTTCGAAACCGGCGCCGTCCCCGGGGCTAATTCGATGGCAAACTCAATTACCCTATCAGGTGGTAGTCCGGGGAGATCTTGTGGGAACACGTCCTCGAACTCATTAACTACCAGAATGTCTTGCAATCTTGGCACTTCCTTCTGAGTATCTATAACGTAGGCTAAATAAGCCTCGTTCCCTTTTCGTAACAATCTCTTGGTTTGCGCCATGGTCAGAATTTTCTGGGTCTGTCGCATCCCCTTAAACACTATTTCTTTCTTCCCTGGGGTTTTCAACTTAACCTTTTTCCCTTTAAAATCTATCCGCGCATCATTGCGAGACAACCAATCCATACCCAAAATGACATCGAATTCCCCTAGCTTAAAAGGAATTAAATCGACATAGAAGGATCGTCCTCCTATTTCTAGCTTACAATCGGGGTGAATTTGATTGACCGGTATGATTTCCTGATTAGCTATTTCTACTTGTAAGGAATCTCTTAGTTGCTGGGTTTTAAGTTTCAACTTATGCGCAAAATCTCTAGATATAAAAGACTTAGTTGCTCCTGAATCAAATAAGACATTTGCACTGACTGAATTGAGAGAAAAAGTACCTGCTATCACATCTGTGTCCCTCACGGCATCTTGTACTGACATATTGAAAGTCCTAGCAGTTGGTGGCCTATTTGAGGCAACCTTGCTTGCTCCTGATGCTGCTGGTTTGCTCTTTGGGCAATCCTTCCTCATGTGCCCTCGCTGTCCACACTGGAAACAGGTTGTGCTGTTAGGGATGACCGTGGTGCAAGCGGTAGCATAATGCCCAGCTCGCCCACACTTATAACAGTTTATCTGCTTCAGGTTGCACACCCCGGAGTGCCTCTTCCCACAAGTAGCACACAATGGCAATGGAGGTCGAGAAGGGTTGGAACGGGACATTCCTGATTGATGGCCGCCCTGGCTCACACTTACACTCGCAGATGGTTTAAACCCTACACTCCTCCCTGGTAGGGAAACCGCTCCTCGATTAAACTTGGTTGGGGGTTTTCCTCCAGCGGATCTTCCGCCCATACTAACATGCTTTCTCTTTATCCCCCCTTTCTCTCTCTCTCTGTATCTGATCACTACCAGCCTCCACAATGGTTGCCTTCTGCACCAAGGTGGCATAATCTGTAATCTCTAAAACAGCCACCCTATTCTGGATCCACTGTTTCAGCCCTTGTTGAAACCTGTTAGCTTTCTTCTCTTCTGTGTCTACAAACTCTGGCACAAATCTTGATAGCTCAGTAAATTTAGCCTCATAGTCAGCCACTGACATATTGTTCTGTTTCAGTTCCAAGAACTTAAGTTCCATCTGGGTTTTCATGAACTTCGG
Source organism: Saposhnikovia divaricata (assembly GCA_036435485.1). Classification (NCBI taxonomy): domain Eukaryota; kingdom Viridiplantae; phylum Streptophyta; class Magnoliopsida; order Apiales; family Apiaceae; genus Saposhnikovia; species Saposhnikovia divaricata. The sequence goes on along the minus strand of CM071594.1, from coordinate 244,427,895 downwards.
GAAGTACTTCTCCAGGAATAATTGTTTGAACCTTTCCCAGGCTATGACAGCATCAGTCTCCATGTTTTTCTTGGCTTCCCACCAATAATTGGCCTCTCCCTTTAGTAGGTAAGTAGCAAAAACAGTCTTCTGAGCCTCATTGATACTCAGAATCTCAAAAGACTTTTCCATTTCTTTGATCCAGGCCCTCGCCTCAACGGGATCAGCCGATCCGTGGAACTCTGGGGGCTTAAGGGACTTAAAGGCCCTAAAGGAATTTGCCACTGAAGTGTTGTTGCTTGGTGGTGGCTGGGGGTATTGGTTCAAATTCTGCCTAAGTAGGTCCATAAACTGGCCCATGGGGTTTCCGCCCTGGTTCTCCCCTTCCTGTTCTACTTCAGTTTCTCCACCCTCTATTTCCCTTTCAAATTCTTCAGAGTACAGGGGTTCATCCTCTGCTCCATACTGGGAATCTTCTTGCTCATTATAGTCCTGATCTTGTTCCTCACTACTTTCACGGTTTTCCTCGTGTTGGTTGTGACTCTCTTGGTCAGTAGATTCGCGGGGGTTAGCCCTAGTGCCCATTCGTCTTGGAGGCATTTTACTGAAAATTTGGAAAATTATACATTAGGTTCCCTTATCTGTTTTAAAGGATTTTTCCTTGCACATTTCTTTACATGATTGGGTTTAAAATCCCACAGTTTTATATCTCATGGCAACTTAATCGAAAAGTAATACATATGCTAATAAACTCGTGATCACATCCCAACAAAATTGTAATGACTGAAATGGAAACAAATATATACCAGGTACCGAAAAGGTACAACATCCGAGTTACAACGATAGTTTAAAGTACAACCATCCTAACAACAACAAGTCAAAAGTGAAATATGCTGTCTATCTGTCTAGTCTGCAAAAAGGGAAAACAAGTACAAGAAAACCATCCCTACAAAAGCCGGCACTACTATGTCCGTACATGACTAGACAACTAGACCACTGCATCACTACATCTGAAATCAGCCGCCACGACGAAACATCCTCCGAACCCTCCCCATGGCGATGCGGAAAACCTCCTCATCCTCTGCTCTGTCTACCCTACCATGCCCATCAGTAGGCAACTGTCGCACCCTCACCCGAGCCCTCAGCTCGATGCGGGTCACAGCCCTATACCCAACTCTGTCACTGATAGTCCTCCTGCCCTGCACCCTCATCCGGGCGGCTCTCTCTGCTGCTAACTCACTCCTAGACTCTGCCAACCTGGCATCTGCCACAGAAAACTCTCTATAAAGCCCGTTCACAATCAAGTTGTGAACACATACTGGGACTCCTCCTATCGGGGCATGAGGTGGGGTGGATGGCTCAGCTGGAGCGGCAGTCTCTGTCTGCTGGGGCTCTGGGGTAAGCTCCTCAAACTCGTCGGGGTACGGGCTCACAGGTAGTGGTGGTGGGGTAGGGGCTCTCTCAACAGGGAGGAGTGGCACAAAAAGTCCAGAACTCCCTACAGCACCAACTACTGGCTCATCTATATCTCCCTCAACACCCTCATATACCGGCACCACCTGATCCGTGGTCATGTCAGTGTCACCTCCCAAAGTCCTGATCTCAGTCACAACCCAATAATCATCATCCTCAACCACTAACTCAGCATCCTGTCCTGCCTGGATCCCCTCCGGGTCCTCCTCCCCCTCAGTCTCAACAACATCTGTGTCAGCATCATCCTGGACCTCCTCAGGGTCCTCTTCCTCAGACTCGATCACATCAGTATCAGCCTCAACCTGGACCTCCTCAGCGTCCTCCTCCTCAGGCTCAGTATCCTCCTCAGGCAAGTGCTCATAGTATGGGTCCCTAGTCCGGAACATGTCCTCATCATGCTGTCTCGCAGCTGCCTCCTGGGCCGACAAGTCGCTCGCCTACACAAGACGAACTATGTTACTATCATGATACTTAAAAAGTTCCCGTAAGGGTTTTAGGTGAACCTGGCAAGGTTTCTTATTATATTATTGAATTTATTATTATATAACGTCGTATCATCTCTTGGGATATATAACTCTCGCTCTGATACCATCTCTGTAACGCCCCCAGATCCGGGGTCAGGGATCTGCTGGTTACGGTCTTACATCCATTCATAATACTTGACTTGAGTCCATAATAAATAAATCACATGCTGTGACCCCACAATAATTACCACTCACACACACAACAGTCATAGTCCCAGAGATGAAATTGAAATAAGTCTTACATTAAAGGGTTTACGAATAAAAGTTATTACAATCCCAAAAGGATAACATCATAGGTTTAAAAGTTTTGCCGTTGATTACATTAATTTTACATATAGTTAAACAGGAAACAAAAGCTGTCTAACTATGCTACCTCAGCAATGGCGGCTAGCATCTCAGCGGGTAGTCCGGTGGGTCGGGTAACCTGCTTGCGCCGAGTGCGCCTGACGCGAGCCATCTGTCCTAGCTGTTGTTGTGACATAATATAAACAAAGCAAGGGTGAGCGAAAGCCCACCAACAAATATATAACTGAACGATAATTTAAAATAGTTCAAAGCTATCTTTCAAACCATATGCCATGCATTTACGAAAATGATGCCAGTATAATATGAACGATGAAGTTACGAGGTAACTGAAAGTATTTGTTTGAAGAAATATCTGCTACATCAAAGTAAGCGAGATATTCTTATTGTTATTAAGAAGAGGAACTTGCAAGAAAAGGTTGCAATTCCAGTTATGACACTTTTACAACTCTGCCAACAGTAATCATGTTGCAGGAAATAAATAAATTTGGATGATGAACCAATGATGGAGTATTCACCGCGCCCGCTGTTCCAATCTTGATGATCAGTCGAGATCGTACAACTCAATTTAGATTTACTACCGGTAGAAGGAAGAACTGACGGCTTTACTTGTATACCGCCTTGCTAGCTCTCCCCGGCCAACGGTTGGGCCAAGGGGATGGACCGGCGCTACTCGGCCTCTTACACGACTCCTAGTTCAAATAGAATTCATGATTCTGAATGTAACGTTCGTCCCCCTTTCCCCAAGTATAATACTTTTTGATAAGACTCCACAAAGTAGTCGTATCTAGTTGGAAAGGAAAATTTACCAATAACTCCCAAGCTATTACTTGGTAACGGATATCAACTTGTTCCAGTAATCTTACCCCTCGAAAGATGAGAAGGTAAGCAACGACTTAATAAGTCAACAGCACCCGAGTTGCGGGTGAAGGGAATACTTTATGACCGGGAAGTCGACAAGATAAATAACATTTTCCAAGTAAGGTTCCCTTATTATTAAGGAGATAGACTCAAAGAAGAATGATGTCTGAGAACCTTTCTTGATATAAGATTAATAATAATATGACTTCGAAATATTTTCTGTAATAATCGAAGAAGATAAACCTTATCGAGATTATTCTAAGTATGGAATAAATATTCAGAGAATATTTAATGAGTTAAAATATTTAAAGAATATTTGGGAATATGAAAGAATATCTTTAATCAGAGTATTTCTCAAAATAATCCCTGAAGAAATATCAGGGGAATATTTATTGAATAAATAAATATTTAAATGAATATTCAAAACAATATTCATTAATTATTAAGACCTGAAAAGAATATTTAAGGTAATATTCATAATTAATTAGGAATTTAAATGAATATTCAAAAGTGATATTCATTTAATGAATAATATCCTAAATGAATATCAAGTAATATTCATTTAGTAATCCAAGCCTTAAGAAATATTCGAGATAATATTCGATAATTAAATCAAGCTTCAGATGAATATTAAAATAATATTCATCAAGTATTTAATATCTTAAATGAATATTCAAAAGTAATATTTATTTAATAAAATAATATTCTAAAAGAATATCCAATTAATATTCATTTAATAGTCTCATCTTTAGAAGAATATTCGAAATAATAGTCGATAATCAATTCGACTCTGAATGAATATTGAGAAATATTATTCGTTGAATAGTTACATTCCAATAATTATTTGAAGTAAGGATCATTAAATAAATAATCTCGAACGAATATTCAAATAATATTCGTCGCTTTAATAATAGAAAATATTTACTTAAATACTTTCTTCCGAGGTAATCTCGATATATCAAGGAATATTGACTCCCGGTCTATATTTGATTAATGAGAGGTATACGCCCTTCTATGAGGGTCTTACAATAACCGGCTTATAACTGATATATAACTATCTAGCTTATAAGCCAACAATCACATTCAGGGAACAAGTATATCAATTCAACTTGAAAGTAGGCATGCATGCAATGGCATATGTATATCAGCAATCATATATATATATTTATTCAATCACAACAACAGCCTAAAAGAAGGGAATTGAAACTTGCCTGGTAATCGAGTACGGTAAGGGGTAGTGGTAGCGGGTCCCGGTTCAGCCTGGTGATCTATAAATAGCCAAGGCATTCGGGATTAATCACTTAACATATTAAAAGTTAAGTTATACTTAAATCGAAACACGTTCTCGAGTTATCTCGTTATACCCCTTTTAGTGGATTACTTATTATCACTGATCCGACCCGACATTCGTTCGTTAATACGACATGTCACTGCACTTATACTTGGGACATACTTGAGTCATATGAGTTCTAAGGTTGATCGTTACGAACCAATATTATACTCCGAGTTTTATCGCCCGTTTTCTAAGTGTTTTACCAAAGTTATAAAAGAGTCGGCTTTTAGGGGTTCGTTCGCGTTTAACCTTGACTCGAACATTTTTAATAAATCGAAAAATGCTCTTTTTGACATACGGTTTTCTTTCACACCTTCCTTCTTACCCCTAGTATTTATTTACCAAGATTCGCCATGACGTTACATAGCTTACGAGGGTTCAATTTCAGTTACGAACTTTCGTTTACGGATTCGAACTACTTTTAGTAATTTGGTCTTAAATCCTAAACCGTAAGTCCGTTTCACGTGATCTTTATATCAAAACGAAGCTTAGAACATTACCTATCCTATCATGTCAGATAAGGTCTCTGGACAGTAGGGTTTCGACATGGAAAATGGCATACAAAACATGGTATTGTAAAATCGGGCATTATAACGGCTGTAAATCGAATATCTATCAATTTCGAATCTTCCCATACACATAGCATCCAAACCAAACAACATATACATGACTTATATACATGAACTGAGGCCAAGCAATGCCTTTCCGTTCATCTAGCTATTTACATCATTAATCCAAAATCCATACATAATCATGCTTATAACTTTAACATAACCATAACTAAGTTATAACTATCATAAACATGCTTAAATCTCAAACAAGGGTTAGGGTTTCAAGAGCTTTATACCTTCCTTAGATAGTGATATAGCCTTACTAAGCCTTGTATGGTCCTTAGGAGTGAGTATGCTTGCTATATCAACCATGAAAAACCAAGAAAACAAAGTTAGTATATGATGAACACTATTCACCCTCCTCTTGTTTGATTTTTTTGAAAATGGAGATGGATGAGTTTGAGGCTAAGATTTTGAGGAGATAAGTTTTATGAAATGTAAGTCTCACCTTAAAAATTTCAAGAACAAACAATGGTGGGAAGGTTGAGTTTGGATTTGGAATTTATGGGTATAGCCGAATGGTTTTGTTTGCAAGGGGGGGGGAGAGAATTGCTTGGTTTCTTTGATTTTTTTTTTTGTGTTTTAATCTCCTTCACTCTCATCCACTTACAACATAATATCTAGTAAAAGTAACTTTAATAAAGTGATGAGGTGTTGGATGCTCAAATGGCAAGACATGTGTTGGTTTTGTGGTGGTTAAAGCTTAACTAGGTAGTTACTTGCTAAGTACTTAGTTCCTCCTCTAAGGTGCTAGTTCCTTGCTTCTAGTTTAGTTACTAGATATTTATACTAGTAGCTTGCACAAGACTCTTGCTTCCTTTGCTTGTTTCTGTGTCCGGTTATTACCCGTTTCGATTGATCGTTCGTGAGAATATTTCACGGATTTCTAATTAGGGTTTACCGGGAATCCTCTTTAATATTAATACCTTCATTCTCCATCTTTCATTCTAACTTTCCATTTTATATTCCTTTAATCCATTCGTTAATTACTTAAGGCTATCAGTGTCCAGGGAACTCTCGGAGAAAATAAAAGTGCGGTTTTTCAGAATCCGACAGCTTTTACATACACTTATTTTCCCCCTGGATCACTAATACGAACTCGGAAATCCGTTCCGAATACTTCTATATAGTGTCGTCTCATATTATTATATACTCCCACCAAAACACTATTCATTCTGTATTCTTTACTTGTTCTCTTAGGGTTGTATAATTGTCCGTATTCTCTTTCGATCGTTCCTTAACCTTTTTTACAGAACTACTGGATTAATCGTTATCGATCTGGATGACATGAGAGTATTCTCTTGCTTGAAGTTGCCATATCTTATTCCTTTAGAAGATAGATTATTCTTACCTATGTTGTCACCCTTTAGCATTCTTCAAGACATAAACATAATAAAGTCGAATTCCATTCATTCTTTCCCAATTATCAATTATTACACTGTAGCCATATCCACTATTCATTCTTACATCATTAAATACATAAAAGTTTTAATTCCACCCAAAATCTGGGTTCTTACAACTGCCACATGGCATGCAAAGACACTAAGATTAGTTGTTAAGTTGCCACGTATCTGCCGCCAAAGCTTTAAGGAGTACAGGTGTTGCCGGAGCTCGTAGTTATCAAAAATGAGTCGGGTTAGATCTATTGGCCTGATTTAGAACACGGACGACATAGTTGAAGAGACTCTAGAGTAGTTTAAATATCGTGGGGCATGGGGCCAGTTGAATACGAGGATTGTTGCCCAAACCGTGGTTGGTGAAAGTGACTAGGAATGAAGTTTAACAGGAAAATAAGAATAATAAATAAATAAATAACAATTTTTAATTTTATGATAAAAAGTAGTACAATATTTTCATCGTTGAAATGGACATCGAAAGAAATTAACAGTCGATCAATAAATAAATGTTTTATTCGAACACAAAATATGAGATTTCATTTCAGCTGGATAAGAGTAATCAAATGCTCGTAAAAATTTGATTAAAAGAAAAGAAGTTGAGGTGTATGCTGGAGTGAGTGTTAGCTAAAGTTTGGATCAACCTTTTACTTTTTTTATAATGTTTTACCTTAAAATTTAAAGTGACGAAAATTATGCTTGAAGTTGACTCACATATTAAATCATTTAAGTTTGATCTACTACGAGATTGTACAACCTCTCAAGCATTTGGTTCATGATTAATGAATTTAATTAACGAAAATTTTAATTTCAATTGCAACTCGATTTTTACTAAGTGGATAAATCATATACTCTTCAGTTTTTAAAATATCATATTATTTTCATTCTCAATTTCGATAACGATATAAACGTGTCCCTGAATATATTTTGAACTGTCATAATTTTAAAATTAATAATGAGTTCAATTGAACATTATTAAATTAAACTCATTACGTAGTATTCAAGCTGGCTCGAATGGAGCTTCGCTAGAGATTTTTATCTTTTTTTGGCCTGTTTTGGGATTAAATCCGAAACTTTTAAACAATCATCAATCTAAACTAAGTTCTATTTATTGAGTTTTGATGAAAAAAACGATAATAACTCATCTAATATATAAAAATTTCAATGTCATAAGAAGCATTAGCACCAATCTTTGCTAAATAATTAGCTGTCTGGTTTCCTTCTAAATTTCACAAAGACTATAATCTCCCATTTAAAGATATAAATTTGAAAATCGGCATGGTCCGCATGGAGATGCTTATCGCTTACTTCTAATTACATTTTGCAAATTAACTTAAGGAAAATCCTAAATATATTAAATTGGTTACAAATTTTTTTACAAAATGACACATATCTTAATTTTAACTCAATTAAATAAAATGAGTTCATGCATTTACATTGATTACAACCAATAAAAATATTCTTTTCTACACTATGCCACGTCAGTTTGAGTAATTATTTTTGGTACACAATTTTGTAGTTCTAGCAATATTCTTGAAATTAATTTATTAAGTCCACTCGACAATAAAAGAAAGATTTTTTAAAAAAGAAAAAAAAAAGCAAAATGAAGTCGACGGGAAAAAAGTAGTTTTGAAGATAAGATTTGGGATGAATGTGGCGTAGGAATCCACTGCTCTGCGAATACGATTGGCTTATTTTTCAAGCCACAGATGCTTTTGTTTTTTTGCTTTATACTCTTCAAATAGTATATTTAAAGCATCCTGTACCTTTTTCATCTCCACTCCATATATATTTCTGATAATACACTAGAGGACTTGTCAAAGAAAACGCTCAAGCTTCGTATAGGTAATCTTGCTGTTATATTCAAATTTTTACTGCATTCAAGTATTTTAATCTTACTGCAAAGTGATTCGTGATCTGTTTCTTATAACATCTGCATTGTTACAAGATTGGATCTTGAGTTGTACGTTATGTAGCACTACGTTTAGAATGGATGCATGCATATAATGGATCAAGGCCTTTGTTTTACTTTCGAGACGATGAATTTCAGTCAGTATCGATTTTACATAGGATGCAGAATGTTTAGCTTTTTCACTTTTACCTTGTTTCTTTATGCTTGCTCGTGTGGTTCAATAATTATATTTACTTTGCGATCCATAAATATTGAAAAAAAATTAAGCAGTTGGGTATGCTTCTCTCTTATGCATCTTTTGTCTCTGTTGTGCATGATTAACTAGTTGCATTTTTCTGTGAGTTTTCATTAACGAAGAAATACTCTCTCAACTTACAGGATAGGTCATATTGTCTGATATAGACGGATCTTGGTGAAAATTGAAGCCAGTTTAGTAAACTCTGAAGATGTTTAAGGCGTCAAATCATCAGGTTGCAGGGCATGAAGCCAGTGATGGGAAGCTTGGTCCTGTTATTGATGAATCAGGACGCTTTTACAAGCCTCTCCAGAGTGGTGAACGTGGGTTGAAAGAGTTAGCCTTCTATGAAGCGTTACGTTCAGACAAAACATTCCCGGATCACATTCGCTGTTTCTTCCCTATTTTCTATGGCACTCAACTTCTAGAGGTCTCAAATGGATTTGGCACGCATCCTCACCTTATTTTGCAAGGTCTTAACTCTACTCAGGTCGATCCTTCTATAATGGACATCAAGATGGGATGCAGAACCTGGCCTCCAGAATCATCTGAAGACAATGTCCAAAAATGTTTGCAGAAAGATAGGGGTTCCACAAGCCTACCGATAGGATTCAGAATATCTGGTCTAGAAGTATTTGGTACTAAAGAATCTGGTTTGTGGAAACCCGACAAGAAATACATTCAGAGTTTGTCTGTGGATGATGTCATATTAGTTTTGAGAAAATTTGTATCTTCTAATGCATCCGCTGATTTTAGTGTGCAACCTGATTGCTCTCTAGCTTCCGTTGTATATGGTGGTCCAACTGGGATATTGGCGCAACTTTTGGAGCTCAAAGCATGGTTTGAAGAGCAAACTCTATTCCACTTTTATTCTTGTTCGATTCTTTTAATGTATGAGAAGGGCTCGGGGTTAGAAGGGAAAAATGTTAATGCAAAAGTTGAGCTTATAGATTTTGCACATGTTTTGGATGGTTGCGGTGTCATTGACCACAACTTCTTGGGCGGGTTATGCTCCCTGATAAATTTCATCAAGGGGATAATTGTCCCTCCGAAAGCATAAATTTCATCAGGGGATAATTGTCCCTCCGAAAGCATAAGTAGTAAAATCCTTCCCAACGGAGACACTAGAGTGATGCACTTTCATGGCAACATTCCCACATCAATATACAACAACTTCCGACTACCTACTCTTACTGGTGGGCTTCTACTTCTGTACCAGTTCTGAAGAATTTCTATTGCAATGCAACTTCCTCATTTTTGAAGCGAAATTATTTTTCAAGGTTTAGCTTATCATTGTTCTGTCAATAATTGCCTTCATGATTATGCAAGTCCCATGGGGTATACATTTTTTCTTTCCCTCCTTGTTTTTTCTCGTTTTGCTGCTGATATTACTAGATAAAATTGATAAATACATTAGGACTACTTTTTACAATCATTTCTTTTTTTGACGGTAAGTCCTTTTTACAGTCTAATCGTTAAAAATTAGCTCCTACAGGCTACAAGATAAAAGATACTAAATCCTCTCTTAAGCACAGCAGCTCTATCACGATCGTTTCCAGGTCTTTCATCTTGGTTTTCAGCATTAGCCATCCCACTGTCCTGATCAAGAAATACAAATATAAAGTATCACACTGCGGGATTAATACATGAGTAGAACTATTTACATGATATACATCTCTAATGGATACAACTATTTTAACCCAGACCACTTTATATTTACAAGGCATTACCTGAACAAAAGGGTCCTGAAATTGCCATTAATTCCGTTAACATGTATTTTTCGAGAGAATAGTTTCCAACTACTTGTACATGTACTCACCTGCTTTTACAAATGTCGGACCACAAACATGGAATCTCACCATGGGTGAAATTCTGTAATCGGACAACAAAGCTAACAATTTATATAGTACATTAAGCCCTTCATTAGCAGAATCCCAAACACACACACACACACATATAAACATACTCATGCCCCATTACAAACCATAATTTAGCCTAGAATCTCCATGAATCACTAAAGATACAAACAAGATTACCCTATAATCTTAACATTAATATAATCATAATCCTCAACTTCGAAACATACAATAAATTTCACTAATTAACGAATGTACAAAATAAAATTCACTAAAGAAAGCTAACTTACATGGAGAATCAAGTTCAATACCTACTAAAAATTCAAACATAAAATTATGTAAAAAAGCAAAAATAATTATACAAGAGAAATTAGAGATGTTACCATGTTAGAAGGAGTTGTAAAAACTTGACACTGAGGCGGTGACTGTGTTGAGGAAGTGACGAGTAAAAGTAAAAAGATAAAAGGCGGTGAGAAATTCATAGAGTGCCTCGAAAAGCGAGACCGCCACATGGCATGCAAAGACACTAAGGTTAGTTGTTAAGTTGCCACGTATCTGCCGCCAAAGCTTTAAGGTGTACAGGTGTTGCCGGAGCTCGTAGTTACCATATATGAGTCGGTTTAGAACACAGACCGGTTTAGAACACAGACGACATAGTTGAAGAGAAAGTTTATAGATTGTGGGCCATGGGGGCCAGTTGAGTACGAGGGTTGTTGCCCGAATCGTGGTTGGCGAAAGTGAATAGGAATGAATTTTTAGCAGAAAAATATGAATAATAAATAAATAAATAATAATTATGAATTTTTAGCAGAAAAATATGAATAATAAATAAATAATCATTTTTAATTTTATGTTAAAAAGTATTATTCTCTCCATCTCAATTTACTTGTCCTTGTGATTTTTAAACGATTAAATTGATCAATTTTTGATTAAATATGAGATTTCATTTCAGCTGGATATATCAAAAAATAATCAAATGCTCGTAAAATTTTGATTTGAGTGGAGTGAGTGTTGGCTAAAGTTTGGATCAACCTTTTATTTATTTTTTATAATGTTTTACCTTAAAATTTAAAGTGACGAAAATTATGCTTGAAGTTGACTCGCCTATTAAATTATTTAAATTTGATTTACTACAAAATTGTACACCCGCGAAATATTTGGTTCATTATTTATACATTCGATTAATGAGAATTAAAATTTCAAAATGATATTTAAATTGATAATTAAAATAGTAACTCATATTCACTAAATGGATAAATCATACTCTATCAATTTTGAAAAATACCATATCATTTCTTCTTTTAAAGAAAAGAAGAAATTTTCATTAAAAAGAAATATCATACAAAAGAATTTCCAACAACAAAGTAGGAGACGTGAATGAATTTTGGCAATTGAGCAAATAAGATAATCTAGCCATTTTATGTGATGTTTTATTTGCTTGCCTTTTAAATTTCAATAAAAGAAATCGAGAAATGCCTTTTAAGTTTTAATAAAAGAAATCGAGAAACCCTCTTTAAATTGTGCAGATAAATAGATAAGTGCGATAAACTCTCAAGGATACGTTTCACCTCAAGATGAACCAATATATTCCTTCATGAATAGTCGTTGCTTCAGCTTCAAAAACTGTAATAACAACTCCTGCTATACATTTCATTTTTATTCTCAATTTCGATTCTTATTCTTATTCTTATTCTCAATTTCAATTTCGATTCTCATTCTTATTCTCAATTTCGATTTCCGTTAACGATCTAAACGTGTTCCTGAATTTATTTTCAATAATCAGAATTTTAAAATTAATAATGAGTTCAATTCAACATTATTAAATTAAACTCATTATGTAGTATTCAAGCTGGCTTAAATGAAGCTATTCGAAATAAGTTAGAAATCTCTAACTTTGTCTTAAAATAAGTTGACTTATTCTGAAAAAAAGTTCACCCAAACACCCCCAAACACTCATCAAAATTGAACGACAATCAATCTACCATGTCATGGCGACGCTATTAAATAATTTTTAAATTGAATTGTTTTGATACTCACCCTTCGTAAATTGTGACATGGTTCCTTAATATTTACTAGTGTTATAAAAATCGATCTAGGCGGCCGATTAATCGTGCCTAGGTGTTAGGCGCCCAGAAAACGCCTAAATTCTATAAAAGTCGGTCATTTAAAATTTTTTATTAGGTGGCGCCTAAGCGGGCTTAGGCGAAATTAGGCGGTTTAATTAGTTAGGCGGAAATAATGGATTAGGCGGCGATTAATCGGTCCTAGGCGGTATTTGGCGGCGATTAATCGGTCAAATTTTAAAAAAACTGTAAAATTAAGAATAAAACTTTAAGTATATATTTTTTTAAATAAAAAATATACTTTACACATGAAAGGGTAAATTCACTCATCATATTTAATAATAAAATGAAGATATTTATATTTTTAATTATATGAAATATATTTTAATACATTCGATTAATGTTCCGATTAATCGTCGCTGTAATATCCCGATATTTTTAGAATAATAATAATTATAAAGAATAGTAGAATAAAAAGGATTAAAATTAGATAATGATTAGGAATTTGAAATTGGATTAGAATAATGGGCTTAAAACATGGATCATATTTTAATACGGATTACTAGTATGTCTAAAATTAGGGTTGTAAGACATTATAAATACATCATATTCTCCTTCTCCATCTTTTTTTAACAAAATTCGTAGGGTTTTCTCCACACAAATTAGCAGTCTTGTAAAATTCGTAGAAAATTCATCGTAAGTCAGAATTTGTTGATTTTGGACTTTTTGGAAAGTTCTTTTCGTGCTCTACAACTTTCGTGTTTTGTGTTTTTCAAGAAAACATCGTTTAGAGGGTGAAAAAGAGTAAATACAGATCTGGTCAGATTCGGAGTCATGGAAACGTTCAAGGTTTAAGATGGAATGTTTATAATTGGTTATATGTTCAAATGTGAATTCTTGATTTTCATAATTGAGGTAAGTAACTATTCGTTGCTCCGTATTAATTTGAAACATGCTTTACAATATTTGATTACATGTTTTTGAATAATTTATATAAGTAATTATCTGTTGCTCCGTATAGTTATAAGTAACTGTCTGTTGCTCTGTATTATTCTGAAGCGTGCTTTATGTTGTTTAATTACATGTTGTTAAATATTTGTTTTAGTTATCGAAAATATGATATTGATATGTGATTGATAAGATAAGAACTTTGTTTTGATTCCCCAGTTTTAGTTGCGTATCGAATCATAGAATCCGGTCACTGGATAGTGTGACATATAGAATCATAGAACTAGTTTACGCACGTTCCGGAACACATAGATACCTTGTTGAGTAAGACTTAACGAGGGACGTAAACTGGCCCCCATCGAACCATCGAATTATAGAAGCCGTGTCACTGGAATAGTGTGACTGTAATTTAGAACTGTGGGAATTAAAATAAGAATTTGATGTTAAGATTTATTTGTTTAATTCAGAATTTAGATTATGTGAGTTATTGAAAATATGATGTACATCGATTTGATACTTGTTATAGACTATATTGTGTGAATTTTTACCGTAATTGTTATCGAGTATGTTGTGTGAAACTATGTGATAGATGTTATGTGCTACATGTGGAAATCGTGTTTTTGAAAATTATAAAAATATTATTTTGAGCCGTCGAACGGTAGGTGCTTGCGGGGCTTCGTAGCTCATTCTTTTAATATTTCAGGTTCGGTGTACGATCGAGTTTGGTAGCGTTGGAGTTCGAGGTCCTTGGGCTAGATTGACTTTTCGATAGATGTTAGCTGCGCTTTTGTAATAATTACCTTTGTAATTGACTTTTGGATTAATAAATTGTATTTTAGTTCAGTTTTTGATTTAGAATTAATAGTCCGAAAAGTCGGGCTGTTACAGTTGGTATCAGAGCAATTTGTATACCAATTTGCTAGCACTTTTGGACTGACCTGTGGTGGGTTGTTGGGTCGGGTATGCATTCGGTTATGTTATAAATGGAAGAGCAGGTTGTCATTCGGAGTGTATTAGGTATGGAACTAGTACATTTCCTAGGGTGTGATCCTTTAGACAATCGTTTAGGAGTAGACGTTTAGAATAGATATGTCATGATCTTTTTGGAGTCTAGGATTGTTGTGAATTTGGGGACCAAATTCTTTTTAAGGAGGGTAGTATGTAATATCCCGTTATTTTTAGAATAATAATAATAAAGAATAGTAGATTAAAAAGGATTAAAATTAGATAATGATTAGGAATTTGAAATTGGATTAGAATAATGGGCTTAAAACATGGATCAGATTTTAATACGAATTACGAGTAGGTCTAGAATTAGGGTTGTAAGACATTATAAATACATCATATTCTCCTTCTCCAACTTTTTTTAACAAAATTCGTAGGGTTTTGTCCACACAAATTAGCAGTCTTGTAAAATTCGTAGAAAATTCATCTTAAGTCAGAATTTGTTGATTTTGTACTTTTTGGAAAGTTCTTTTCGTGCTCTACAACTTTCGTGTTTTGTGTTTTTCAAGAAAACATTGTTTAGAGGGTGAAAAGAGTAAATATAGATCTGGTCAGATTCGGAGTCATGGAAACGTTCAAGGTTTAAGATGGAATGTTTATAATTGGTTATATGTTCAAATGTGAATTCTTGATTTACATAATTGAGGTAAGTGACTATTCATTGCTCCGTATTAATTTGAAACATGCTTTACAATATTTGATTACATGTTTTTGAATATTTATATAAGTAATTATCTGTTGCTCCGTATAGTTGTAAGTAACTGTCTGTTCCTCTGTATTATTTAGAAGCGTGCTTTATGTTGTTTAATTACATTTTGTTAAATATTTGTTTTAGTTATCGAAAATATGATATTGATATGTGATTGATAAGATAAGAACTTTGTTTTGATTCCCAAGTTTTAGTTGCGTATCGAATCATAGAATCCGGTCACTGGATAATGTGACATATAGAATCATAGAACTAGTTTACGCACGTTCCGGAACACATAGATACCTTGTTGAGTAAGACTTAACGAAGGACGTAAACTGGCCCCCATCGAACCATCGAATTATAGAAGCCGTGTCACTGGAATAGTGTGACTGTAATTTAGAACTGTGGGAATTAAAATAAGAATTTGATGTTAAGATTTATTTGTTTAATTCAGAATTTAGATTATGTGAGTTATTGAAAATATGGTGTACATCGATTTGATACTTGTTATAGACTATATTGTGTGAATTTTTATCGTAATTGTTATCGAGTATGTTGTGTGAAACTATGTGATAGATGTTATGTGCTGCATGTGGAAATCGTGTTTTTGAAAATTATAAAAATATTATTTTGAGCCGTCGAACGGTAGGTGCTTGCTGGGCTTCGTAGCTCATTCTTTTAATATTTCAGGTTCGGTGTACGATCGAGTTTGGTAGCGTTGGAGTTCGAGGTCCTTGGGCTAGATTGACTTTTCGATAGATGTTAGCTGCGCTTTTGTAATAATTACCTTTGTAATAGACTTTTGGATTAATAAATTGTATTTTAGTTCAGTTTTTGATTTAGAATTAATAGTCCGAAAAGTCGGGCTGTTACAGTTGGTATCAGAGCAATTTGTATACCAATTTGCTAGCACTTTTGGACTGACCTGTGGTGGGTTGTTGGGTCCGATATGCATTCGGTTATGTCATAAATGGAAGAGCAGGTTGTCCTTCAGAGTGTATTAGGTATGAAACTTGTACATTTCCTAGGGTGCGATCCTTTAGACAATCGTTTAGGAGTAGACGTTTAGAATAGATATGTCATGAACTTTTTGGAGTCTAGGATTGTTGTGAATTTGGGGACCAAATTCTTTTTAAGGAGGGTAGTATGTAATATCCCGTTATTTTTAGAATAATAATAATAAAGAATAGTAGATTAAAAAGGATTAAAATTAGATAATGATTAGGAATTTGAAATTGGATTAGAATAATGGGCTTAAAACATGGATCAGATTTTAATACGAATTACTAGTAGGTCTAGAATTAGGGTTGTAAGACATTATAAATACATCATATTCTCCTTCTCCATGTTTTTTTAACAAAATTCGTAGGGTTTTGTCCACACAAATTAGCAGTCTTGTAAAATTCGTAGAAAATTCATCGTAAGTCAGAATTTGTTGATTTTTAACTTTTTGGAAAGGTCTTTTCGTGCTCTACAACTTTCGTGTTTTGTGTTTTTCAAGAAAACATCATTTAGAGGGTGAAAAAGAGTAAATACAGATCTGGTCAGATTCGGAGTCATGGAAACGTTCAAGGTTTAAGATGGAATGTTTATAATTGGTTACATGTTCTAATGTGAATTCTTGATTTACATAATTGAGGTAAGTGACTATTCGTTGCTCCGTATTAATTTGAAACATGCTTTACAATATTTGATTACATGTTTTTGAATATTTATATAAGTAATTATCCGTTGCTCCTTATAGTTGTAAGTAACTATCTGTTGCTCTGTATTATTCTGAAGCGTGCTTTATCTTGTTTAATTACATGTTGTTAGATATTTGTTTTAGTTATCGAATATATGATATTGATATGTGATTGATAAGATAAGAACTTTGTTTTGATTCCCAAGTTTTAGTTGCGTATCGAATCATAGAATCCGGTCACTGGATAGTGTGACATATAGAATCATAGAACTAGTTTACGCACGTTCCGGAACACATAGATACCTTGTTGAGTAAGACTTAACGAGGGACGTAAACTAACCCCCATCGAACCATCGAATTATAGAAGCCGTGTCACTGGAATAGTGTGACTGTAATTTAGAACTGTGGGAATTAAAATAAGAATTTGATGTTAAGATTTATTGTTTAATTCAGAATTTAGATTATGTGAGTTATTGAAAATATGGTGTACATCGATTTGATACTTGTTATAGACTATATTGTGTGAATTTTTATCGTAATTGTTATCGAGTATGTTGTGTGAAACTATGTGATAGATGTTATGTGCTACATGTGGAAATCGTGTTTTTGAAAATTATAAAAATATTCTTCTGAGCCGTCGAACGGTAGGTGCTTGCTGGGCTTCGTAGCTCATTCTTTTAATATTTCAGGTTCGGTGTACGATCGAGTTTGGTAGCGTTGGAGTTCGAGGTCCTTAGAATTGGGCTAGATTGACTTTTCTATAGATGTTAGCTGCGCTTTTGTAATAATTACCTTTGTAATAGACTTTTGGATTAATAAATTGTATTTAGTTCAGTTTTTGATTTAGAATTAATAGTCCGAAAAGTCGGGCTGTTACAGTTGGTATCAGAGCAATTTGTATACCAATTTGCTAGCACTTTTGGACTGACCTGTGGTGGGTTGTTGGGTCGGGTATGCATTCGGTTATGTTATAAATGGAAGAGCAGGTTGTCATTCGGAGTGTATTAGGTATGGAACTAGTACATTTCCTAGGGTGTGATCCTTTAGACAATCGTTTAGGAGTAGACGTTTAGAATAGATATGTCATGATCTTTTTGGAGTCTAGGATTGTTGTGAATTTGGGGACCAAATTCTTTTTAAGGAGGGTAGTATGTAATATCCCGTTATTTTTAGAATAATAATAATAAAGAATAGTAGATTAAAAAGGATTAAAATTAGATAATGATTAGGAATTTGAAATTGGATTAGAATAATGGGCTTAAAACATGGATCAGATTTTAATACGAATTACTAGTAGGTCTAGAATTAGGGTTGTAAGACATTATAAATACATCATATTCTCCTTCTCCAACTTTTTTTAACAAAATTCGTAGGGTTTTGTCCACACAAATTAGCAGTCTTGTAAAATTCGTAGAAAATTCATCGTAGGTCAGAATTTGTTGATTTTGGACTTTTTGGAAAAAAATTTTCGTGCTCAACAACTTTCGTGTTTTGTGTTTTTCAAGAAAACATCGTTTAGAGGGTGAAAAAGAGTAAATACAGATCTGGTCAGATTCGGAGTCATGGAAACGTTCAAGGTTTAAGATGGAATGTTTATAATTAGTTATATGTTCTAATGTGAATTCTTGATTTTCATAATTGAGGTAAGTAACTATTCGTTGCTCCGTATTAATTTGAAACATGCTTTACAATATTTAACTACATGTTTTTGAATATTTATATAAGTAATTATCTGTTGCTCCGTATAGTTGTAAGTAATTGTATGTTGCTCTGTATTATTCTGAAGCGTGCTTTATGTTGTTTAATTACATGTTGTTAGATATTTGTTTTAGTTATCGAAAATATGATATTGATATGTGATTGATAAGATAAGAACTTTGTTTTGATTCCCTAGTTTTAGTTGCGTATCGAATCATAGAATCCGATCACTGGATAGTGTGACATATAGAATCATAGAACTAGTTTACGTACATTCCGGAGCACATAGATACCTTGTTGAGTAAGACTTAACGAGGGACGTAAACTGGCCCCCATCGAACCATCGAATTATAGAAGCCGTGTCACTGGAATAGTGTGACTGTAATTTAGAACTGTGGGAATTAAAATAAGAATTTGATGTTAAGATTTATTTGTTTAATTCAGAATTTAGATTATGTGAGTTATTGAAAATATGGTGTACATCGATTTGATACTTGTTATAGACTATATTGTGTGAATTTTTACCGTAATTGTTATCGAGTATGTTGTGTGAAACTATGTGATAGATGTTATGTGCTACATGTGGAAATCGTGTTTTTGAAAATTATAAAAATATTATTTTGATCCGTCGCACGGTAGGTTCTTGCTGGGCTTCGTAGCTCATTCTTTTAATATTTCAGGTTCTGTGTACGATCGATGTTAGGTCCAATATGATTGTAGAAGGGGGGGTTGAATACAATCTATATCAATTTCTCAAAATTATTCGTTAAACAATTTTCACTTAAACGAATATTTTGTGCGGAATAAATTGACATGGATTTCAAGTTGAATATAACTGTATATTAACTTGATGTGGTGTTACAAAATCAATCCAAACTATTATCAAGTGTTTAATAACTAATTAGAAAATTCGACATGAACTTTTCTAATTTAGTTAATAAATCTCAAGATAAGTACTAGGAAACTTAATTCGCTAGTAATACAAGAATCACAAGTAGACAGGTTCTATCGGATATAATATTACAAAGATGATGAACTTGAATTTACGTGAATTAATTTGTTATTGGTGTTCTTGATATTTGAGAGAGAAAGCTGCTGTGTTTTTCCAGGAATTTGCTGTGTTCTGGTCTATATTCCATTATGCTGCTTCTGCTGTGTTATATAGGTCTGTACTCATTAGATATGACTTAAATTGCTTCAAGACCTATTAAATCAGCTGTCTGCATGACTTAATCTTGCTCCAAGACATAATTAAACCTTAGATATGACTTATTTTCTGTCGGTATGACTTAGAAAATGTGTCGGTATGACTTAATCTTCAACAGTATGGTCGGTATGACCTAAACACTTTTGTCGGTATGACCTAACACCTTTCCAGAAATATCTTGCTTCGGTATGACTTAATTCCCTCGGTATGACCTAGCAGCTTTGAGGTCGGTAAGACATAAATCATTACAGCAGCTCGGTATGACCTAATTCTTCTGCTTGGTATGACTTAGACTTAAGTCATGTCGGTATGACCTAATTTAAGTCATACCGAACCAAACTTAGTCAAGACATAATCTATTCAGCATTTAATTAAGTCATATTGATCCTTTTAATTAATTAATGATTAACTAATTCATGATTAATTGATACAATAATTAACTTAATAAATAAATTAATTCTATTAGAATTAATTCATTAATTAAATCAATTAAATGATTTATATCAATTAAAAACAAATTAATTTAAATCAATAACTAATTAATTTAATTCTTCCAAACCACGGAAAATAATAAAGAATTACCACTGACTTATGTTGACGTTCGATGTACTGTCTGGTTCATGAACGACTAACTTCAATGATGTTTCTTCACTTCTGACTTTAAGCTGTGGTTTATTTCTTCTCTCAATTTTCTTGTACTTTGATTGATTTTCAATCCATCACTTGAAAAATCTCTGTCAATATAAATGAATCCATTCACTTCAATGTTATACTGAGGCTTGATCAGATACCTGATACGTCTTCCAGTGTGAAACATCAAAACTATAGATTGACTTCCTTCTTTCTTCTGACAGATATTGCTTCCTGAGATTCCTGTGACAGATCATACGCATATTTACTTATTACAATTTGGTTTAAGTTTATTAGGATCCTCGAACTACAAATAGGCTGATTCAGAATCAACAAGACGCTCTCTTCTTGATGACAATCCTTGAGGTAAGATTAAAGGAATTCCAAGCTTCTTTCTCAGTTCACCTTGAAATTTCTTGTAATATTTTATATTCGTTTGTGCATAGGATCGAATGTGATCTGCAGCTATTACCTTTTCTTCAGTCAAGAATCCATGATTTCTGAGAGCATATTCAGCATATACCAAGTGTTTTGCATGATGTTCATATAACTCATCTGTCTGAAGATTGATTGAATGAAGTACCTCTCCCTTAAGAAATTTTACTTTTGGAGGATCCTTAATCACTTTTGGTCCAGCTCTTTCAGCAAATTCTTTGAACTTTTCATGTAGCAAAACACCTAGCTCGGACGATGTTCTCACCTTAGGCCTAAGTACCCAAATCTCTGTCAACGATCTGTCATAAAAGAACTAAATAGATACTCTGAAAGTTCCAACATTATGACAATCCACAAATATTACCAGCTCATCAGATTTGGGGTCAAATGCAGTAATTATCCTGATGACTTCAACCTTTAAGGCCCTTATATACATATCATGAATTGGATTTGCCAGTTTGAATTCCTCGAGAATTTCTCCAGGACGACGATCTTCATAATCAGAACTCTGAGGTGAATCAATTGCTTTTTGAGCACGTTCCCATTTGTCACCGCTCTTGAGTCTGACATATGTCTTTCTCTTCTCAACATTTATAGCATGTAATCGTTGTAGTGCTTGCTGTTCAGCTTTCTGAAGTTCTTCATTTCGTGCAATTTGCTCTAATGACTTTTGAAGCTTTTCTTCTCTCATCAGCAAATTAGCTTCCCTCTGAGCAAATAACTCTTCAGATTCTTTCTCTGCTTGTTGAGCTTCATATTCAGATGTCACTGGTTCTTCTCCTTCCCAGTGACTTAAATCTGGTTCAGGTAATTTCTCACCTTCATCAGAAAAATCAAAGTCATTAAAAACATCAAAATTATCCGGTTCACCCGTGTAGAAATATTCTGTGTCTTTGACTTGATCATCATCTACAACAACTTTCTTCTTCCCCTTATTCCCCCTGTCTTCACTGTCTGTATCAGATTTATCTCCTTTCTCCCCTTGTGATTTTTGTGCCTGTTGTGATTTTTCCCCCTTAGTTGAGGAATCCTCTACAGATTTACCAGTTGCACCAGCTCCAGGATCTCGCTCATCATCATCACCACCTGTACTTGCAAAGAATTCTCTTTCTTCAGTTGTTGGTGTGCGATTTTGACTTATCAGATTAAATAAATGCCTTAATCCTTTAGCTTGATGTGCATTTTGCTTCTCAATTTGATCTAGTCGAAAATCAGTAGAATGCCGATTTTCATGTACTTCTTCCTGTAGATTGTCAACCTTGTTGGAGATTTCAGCAATAATTTTATCTTGTGCCACAGTGACCTCACCAGAATCATCAAGAGCTTTTTCATAAGAAAGTTCGAGAGTGTTGATTTTATTAGTGAAGAATGTCTTCAAGTTGTTAATGTCACCTTTTATCGAAGTAAGCTGATTATCAACAGAGGTGGATGGAGAAGACTGTTTATCCACTTGTGCTCGAAGTAATCTAGCTTCAGCTTTACTTGCTTCAAGTTCCCTTTCCAGATTTTGTATCTTTTGTAACAATGAGAGAGTGTATGTGTCTGTGTGTGCACTCACCTGAGTTTCACTCTGAATTTCACTCACCTGATGTGCATGTGTATCACTCAATTTTGTGGTGATCCTCACATCACTCCTCTCAATTTCCTTAGCTTTTCCAGAAACGGTACCTGCAGTTAAAATCACCCTAGCCTCCTCTGGGAAGGTCAGTGGTGGTGCAATGGGAGTTCGCAAATCCCTGTCCTCAATCAATTCTACTTGTACATTTGGATTTGTAATCTGAATTGCTTCTGTAGTAGATTGATCAAGTTGCCTTCCACTTTCTCCAATCGAAACTGCGAGTGGAAACTCCCTTGAGGGGTCTAGGATTGTTTCTCCTAGGAGGGGAGATGATGGTTCCATTAAAGTTGGCAAGGAACCAAGATTTCCCTCAGAAGTCTGTGAAGAATCTTCTACCGTAACTATGGTAGGCACTGTTTCAGACTCAATGTGCTCTCCTGTCAATGTGTCCCTATTTTCATCATAATCTATATGTTCTCCCATTGTTAGTAATAACAAAGGGGTTGTGCTTGACACATTACAGGATGCCATGGCCCTATGGCGAATTTCAATAGTATCATCATGTTGAGAGGATGATCCTAGTAACTGTTGCATGGCCATATCAATGTCCATATCTTGTTGGGAAGATACGGATGGGCTTACAGTTGCCTCTGAATCAGTTCTACTTTTCTTTTATAGAGGCAGAGCTGTGGGTTCACTCATTATATTACTTCTTTTCTTTGCTCTTTGAAAGGGAATTTTCTTTCTGGAGTAGAAAGTTTTAAGTGATGTAGATTCGGTGTTTGGCTCTATGACCGGGGTTCGAGATTGCGGTCTTACAATCCCTTGGTCAGCCCTATCAACCACTTGGGTTCCAGAAGTAGATTGTTCAGCAATAGAAGTTATAGAGAGATTAGAAGTCAATACCTGGTCAGCAGGTGCCGAAGAGATTGCAGCTTGAGTGGTTTAAACCAGTTGTTCTTGAACAGGTTCAATTTGCTGAATAGGTACCTCTTGTTCAGCTTCAGGTTCCACTATTGGTTCTGTTTGCTCAGGTAGTGGTTCATTTTCCTCGGGTAAAGGTACAGGTGCAATGATGGGTAGTTGTATAAAGTTTGACATGTATTGAGTGACAACTACTGGCACATTTGACAATTTAGGTTTGACACCGTACTCAGTGAATAATCTTGTCGAAGGTTTACCCGACACCATTGCTTCACTATTCAGAAATGGAGCATGATATTGTAGTTCTACCAAATGATTAAAAATCAAAGAAAGAAATCTTGGGTAAAAGCATTGAACTTTATCGCCCCTGTCAAAATTTCTTTTAGCATTGATTACTCTTCTAACCATAGGTCCACACAGAAGGCTGCCAATGTTGATTCTTCGATTATAAGCAACTGCAAATCCAATATGCTGCATAAAGAAAGGTAAAATTCCGAAGTTTCTTTTTGTTGAATTGGCAAACACCTTGGCTAGTGTGTCGAACACATAATCCCATTCCTGAACTAGAAACTTTTTATTCAAGACAGGAAGATCTGCTCTGTCTTGATAATGAATACCAGCAAAGAAATTAGTTAATTCCTCATCTGACGGATAATCCTCAAAATTGTCATTTGGAAAGTTTAAGACCGTATTAATGACAGATTCATCCACTGTGTACTGATTGTCTCCAAGAGTGAAAACAAACGATCTGTTATCGCTAGAAACGACAGCAGTAGTACACATAATTCGCAGGGGTTCAATTTTTAAAGGAGTATCTAAACTCAAAGCAATGCGAACTAGTGAATGATCATTCAAAAATCGAATCCACGGTCGAAAACGTTCGAGTGAACATTTTTCGGGATCAAAATATCCGATCAAATTATGCTTAACTATTTCAAATCGAACATTGTTATTACCAGGCATTTTTATCAAATTTTAACACTTTGAAAATTTCAGATTTTACAAATTAATTAATTAAATTGATTTATTTCTAATTAATAATTAATTAAAAATTCGAAAATAATCAAAGTTGTTCAAAAATTCTGAAAAATTCACACAATGATCTTGATACACACACAATCACACCAGTATTTTTAGTTTTTACAAAATCAAAACCAAAAGTCCGATTTTTCAGATCGAAAATTCGATTTTTCGAAAACTAAAATCTGAAAAACTCAACCAAACACGTCGATTAACCAGTCGATTTGAAGATAATTGAACAGAGAATCAATTAACAACCTTGAATCTGTATTATGGAGTGATTTAATCGAGTAATTTTGGGCAGCAATTCATTATATGCGTGTGTGTATATGTGTATGTATCTGTTGAGTTCTCTATGACTTAACATGAGAGAATGACCTAAAAATTAAATATGACTTAACTAACTAATTTGTTATATATATATACTAACATATGATTATGACTTAAATCTATATAAATAACCGACTCGATTATGACCTAATTAAAACTAATACTTGATTATGACCTAATTAAAACTAATACTTGATTATGACCTAATTAAAACTAAGACTCGATTATGACTTAAATTAACTAGACAAAATTTAACATTAATAAGACTTAACTAATTACTAACGAATATGACTTAACTCGTTATGACTTAATTAAAGAAAACTAAGACTTAAACCCTGTTACGATTATGACTTAATAAAATATGACCGAATATGACTTAACACGGTAAACTCGGTAAGACTTTAAAAAAAAAAGACTAAATCTGTTTACTATGCTAAATAAGTCATACCGACCATTAAAAAATTAAGAACATGTCATAACGCAGTTTTAAACTAATTATAAGTCATATCTACCTAAAATTAATTAAAGAAAATGCAAATAACTTAATTAACACCCAATTATTTACAACTATTAATACAGAAAAATATATTAAAAATAATATTATAAATTAAACAATTAATAAAAATAAAATAACTAATATAGATTAATCAATCAACGGAAATAAAACAATATTAACAGGACAAACATTACAAAACATTTAATAAAATATTCTAAAAAATTAAACTAAATATATACATATATTCGAAAATTATAGAAATATGGAGTATCAACTATTCAACTAAACAAAGTGATAAATACAATAACAACCAAGAAAACAAGTTGATAAAATAATTAAACAAGTGATTTTATTCAACAAATATTCACAAACTAATCACTTGATTATTATTAAAGATCAAACCTCAGATATTAACTAGATTAATTACTAGGGCTGTTCAACATACCCAATTCACCAACAATTTTGGTGAATGTGGATTCGTCGAGCGACTTAGTAAAAATATCTGCTGTTTGTTCTTCAGTGGGTACAAAGAGTAATTCCATTGTACCATTCATGACATGCTCTCTAATAAAATGATACCTGATATCTATATGCTTTGTCCTTGAATGCTGCACAGGATTGTTGGAGATTGCTATGGCACTTGTATTATCACACAAAATAGGAATATTTTGTAATACAAAGCCATAGTCCATCAGTTGATTCCTAATCGACAAGATTTGAGCACAACAGCTTCCAGCAGCTATATATTCAACTTCGGCTGTAGAGTTGGAAACTGTTTGTTGTTTCTTGCTGTACCATGAAACCAATCTACCACCTAGGAATTGATAACTCCCAGAGGTGCTTTTTCTATCTACAACACTTCCTGCATAATCAGAATATGTGTATCCAACAAGATTAAAACCAGAATCTTTAGGGTACCAGATACCTAAATTAGGCGTACCCTTAAGATATCTCAGAATTCGTTTAACAGCAATGAGATGTAACATCTCTAGGATCCGATTGGAACCTTGCACACAAGCACGTAGCATGCATAATATCAGGTCTACTTGCAGTAAGATAAAGTAATAAGCCTATCATATCTCTGTAGCTTGTAATATCTACCTTAACAGAACTTTCACATGCTCCAAATTTGACAGCTGTGGATGATGGTGTCTTTGCTGAAGAAGAGTCCTCCATTTGATATTTCTTGAGAAGCTCTTTGATGTACTTGGATTGACAAATAAATATACCATCTTGCCTTTGATTTATTTATAACCCAAGAAAGAACTTCAGCTCTCCCATCATGCTCATTTCGAATTTACCTTGCATTAACTTTGAAAATTTCTTGCAAAGAAGATCATTAGTAGACCCGAATATTATATCGTCCACATAAATTTGAACTAATATTGTATCATTCTAATGTTTCTTTGTGAAGAGAGTTTTGTCTATGACACCTCTAGTAAATTTATTTTCAAGTAAAAATTCAGAGAGATGTCATACCATTTCCTCGGTGCTTGCTTAAGACCATAAATGGCTTGGAAGAGAAAGTAAACATAACCCAATTGATCTGGATCTTCAAAACCAGGTGGATGTTCTACATATACCTCTTCATCCAGCTTTCCATTCAAAAAGGCACTCTTGACATCCATTTGATAAACATTAAAGTTAGAAAATGCTGCAAATGCCAAGAATATCCTAATGGCCTCAAGTCTAGCCACTGGAGCATAGGTCTCATCATAGTCAATGCCTTCAGATTATGAGTAACCTTTTGCTACCAGTCTTGCTTTATTTCTTGTTACTGTACCATCTTCATCAAGTTTGTTTCTGAATACCCACCTAGTACCAACCATTGTTCTATCTGTAGGTCTGGGTACCAGCTTCCATACTTCTTGTTGTTTAAATTGATTGAGTTCATCTTGCATAGCAATCACCCAATCAGGATCTGAAAGAGCTTCTTCAATTTTCTTAGGTTCCATTTCAGATAGAAACCCTGAATAATTACATTGATTTTGAAAAGCTCTTCTAGTCTTTACACCAACATCTGGATCACCAACGATTAGCTCAAAAGGATGAGCTCTATTCCAAACAGTCTGTCTGGGAAGATTTAGTCTTGATGATTCACCTTGTTCTTCATTGTGATATTGAGTATGACTAGTAGATCCTTCATTAGCTCCCCCTGAGTTGTTACCAGGATGATTAGATGAGTGTTCAGAAGTATGAGTGGTGTTTTCAATATTATCATTATTTTCACCACTATTATTCTGATTAGACTCATCATTGTCATTGTTGTCATTTGCATCAGCAAAAACATCAGGTGGACTATCATCATCTGAATCTAGATCTGTCATATCTTCAAAAGATAGCTTTTCGGATGAATCTTCAGTTTGGATACTAGGGAGTTTAGTGTCATCAAATGTAACATTGACACTTTCCATCATCTTCTGATGTTCAATCAAATACACCTTATAAGCTCTTCTTTCATAACCAACAAAAATTGCTTCATGTGCTTTGGCTTCAAATTTCCCACCTTGATCATCTCCTTCTTTAAGTACAAAGCATTTTGCTCCAAATACGTGAAAGTATTTGAGTGTTGGTTTCTTTTCATTCATAGCTTCATAGGGTGTTTTCATCAAGTCTTTGTTGATAAGAGTTTGATTCTGAGTATAGCAAGCAGTGTTGACAGCTTCAGCCCAAAAATACAATGGAAGCCTTGATTCACTTAACATAGTACGTGCAGCTTCAATCAAAGTTCTATTCTTTCTTTCAACTACCCCATTTTGCTGAGGAGTTCTTGGAGCTGAGTATTGTCTGGTTATACCTTTTTCAGTACAAAAGTCATTCAGAACTGCATTCTTGAATTCAGTTCCATTGTCTGACCTTATAGCCCTCATTGGATACTTGCAATCCAACTCAATTAACTTGATGTGATCAATCACCAGTTGTGGAGTCTCATCTTTAGAATTCAGGAACAAGACCCATGTGAACTTTGAAAAGTCATCAACAATCACAAGAGCATATCTTTTCTTTGACATAGACATCACATTCACTGGACCAAATAGATCCATGTGAAGTAACTGTAAAGGTTCAGTTATTGAAGACATATCAGTGCTTCTGTGAGTTGCCCTTTTTAGTTTGCCTTTTTGACAGGCATCACATAGTCCTTCCTGTGTAAATTCCATAGAAGGTAAACCTCTCACCAATTCTCTCTTGACCAGAGAGTTCATGGTCTTGAAATTTAGGTGAGAACGTTTCTTGTGCCATAGCCAACTTTCATTTGTGGATGCTTTAGAATAGAAGCAATTGATTTCTTCAGTGCTTCTAGTGTTCATGTTGGCTACATACAAGTTTCCTTTTCTGACTCCCGTTAGAGATGGTTGTTCACTTCTTTTGTGTGTAATCAGACAATTCTTTTTGTTAAAGTAGACTTCAAATCCCTTGTCACAGAATTGACTGATACTGAGCAAATTATGCTCAAGTCCTTTTACAAAGGACACTTCTTCAATGATAACATTTCCAGCTTCAAGTCTGCCATATCCATCAGTTCTACCTTTGTTGTTATCTCCAAAGGTAACTACTGGGCCGGCCTTCTCCACCACATTTGTCAGCAGGGTTCTGTCTCCAGTCATATGCCTTGAACATCCACTGTCCAAGATCCAGGTTACTCGTTCAACCTGTTCAATACCCTGCAATGACAAATGGATTAAACCTTCTTCGGGACCCAAATTTGATTGGGTCTTGCGGATTTAAAGTATTGACCTTTATCAGGCAAAACAACATTTTTAATTTTAACCTCTTTAGTCAATAAACATTTAACCTTATAAACAGATTTGAAAATCTTTCGTTTTATCTTGGGTATCCATGTTTCTATAGCAGCAATAACACTTGTGTCATTGACTGGACATTTGACCTGGTAAACATTCTTGGTAACCTTTTGTTTAGGCTTAGGTACAAATGTCTCTCTCCTAACTTGAGGAGGAAAAGCAGTCTTTGATCGAACATTATTGTTCCTGTTCATGTGCTGTCGAGGAGCATTATGTTTAACACATGCATAACTACCATTAAAATAAGCACGCATACTGTTAAAAGCACAAGACATACAATTGATAACACCACATGCTTTATGATTAGAATCAATGATAGGCATGGTAGTTTTCTGTTTCAACTTATTACCACCTAATCCAGTCTTAGAAGAACTAGCTGATTCAACAACTTTGACTGGCACTTTAGGTACATCTTTCTTGGATGAAACATTCGTTGTATTAGTGTCCTCAACTGATTTAGCCTTAACAAAGACTGTGACATCTTTCATGGATGAAACATTCTTTGGATTAGCGTTCTTAACAGTTTTATCCTTAACACATTTATCCTTAACAAAGACTGTGCCATTTGCACTATCCTCATTTCTCATTTCTTCTTGGATAACCATAGAAAGAATATCTGGTGGTCCAGCATCAGATTTTTTAAATAGAGGTTCTTTAACATTTTGAGCACATGTGGTATTCCCCTTTCTTTAGCACTAACAGGGTTAGGGGAATTTATGCCCAATGAACCAACTGCTTCATTGTAACCATACCCTATACCTGTTGTTCGTTCTACAACTTGATTGTTAAAGAACTCTTTGGAAACTTTAACCGAATTATAACAAGCCCTGACCTGTGTTTCAAGTTCAGTAATTCTAGCCATTTGTTTGCCTACAACTTCTAGAATAGCTTTCTCCTTTTTATAAAGCATTGTTATTTCATCTCTTTGTTGATCTTGATTAATATGCACCTTTTTCAATTCTGACACTTCATTGCCAAGATTAGTGCTTAACAGATCTAGTCTTCTATAATCAGTTTTTGCATTATCTAAGGAATTATAAAGACTACGAATTAACTCAGGGTCAGTAACAATTACCGGTTTGTTTTGATGATCAGATGCTTCATCATTTGCCACCAGCGCAAAATTTCCATATTCTTCATCTTCGCTGTCCGTGTCATCCCAACTCTTACCAGCCGCAACATAGGCTTTTCCAGGTTTCTTCTTCTCAGCAGCAAAATCTCTTCTTTGAGTTTGCTTTGGTTTCTGACATTCAGTGGCAAAGTGCCCTAATTCATTACAGTTGAAGCAACGAATCTTGCTTCTGTCAACAGATCCAGTTTTGTATCCTCCCCTGTTACTAGAGGAAGAAGAGCCTCCTCTTTGGAATCTGTTATTTGACTTAAACCTGTACTTTGGATTTCTTCTGAATCTGAAGTTGCCAAATTGTCTTACCATCAATGCCATGGATTCATCTTCCAGTTGATCTAACTCTTCCAATGAATAGAAGTCTCCACCATCCTGAGTAGGTGGTGTTTGACCATGTTCTACTTCAGTCTTTTCCTTGTCTGAGCTGTAAGGTAGAACAACCTTAGCTTCCACTTCCTTAGGTGCCTCAACTACAAGAGCTGTAGATGAACTTGGCACTCTTCCTTTACCAGAGACCTCCCTCTGCTGTACTTGTTCCAATTCATAGGTTTTCAGAACACCAAACAATCTTTCAAGAGCAATCTTATTCAAATCTCTTGATTCTCTGATGGCTGTTATCCTATGTTCAAGATGAGTGGGCATTGTCAACAAAAACTTCATATTAATCTCCTTCTGTGTATATTGCTTGCCGTTGACTTGCAAGTTGTTGATAATTTTGTTATACCTTTCAAACACTTCCTGAATGCCTTCATTAGGGCCAGCTCTAAAGTGTTCATACTCAGAGGTTAAAATCTGAAGTCTATTTTCCCTGACTTCATCAGTTCTTTCATTGATAGTCTCAATAGTTTCCCACATGTGTTTTGCAGTTTTACAATTTATCACATGACTGTACATCACAGGATCCAGGGAATCTATTAAAATAAGTCTCAAATTCTTATCTAGTCCTGCGTCCTCTTTTTCAGCAGGAGTAAAAGAATCAGCATGCTTTGGAACAGATGTTGTAGGTGATACAACAATTCCTCCAACAATAGATTCAGATATATGTTCTTTTGGAATTATAGGACCATTCTGTAGAACACCCAAATATTTAGAATTTGCGACATCAAGAAACAACTCCATTTTATTTTTCCACATTGTATAATTGTCCTTGTTAAACATGGGAATTTTAACAATGCTTTTTGACGACATGATGAATTTTTAAGTGAGTTAAAAATTCGAGATAGATTTTTGGCGGAATAAAATTAGGATCTTGATTTTTATATGAATCAATAATCTCTGATACCAATTGTTAGGTCCACTATGATTGTAGAAGGGGGGTTGAATACAATCTATATCAATTTCTCAAAATTTATTCGTTAAACAATTTTCAATTAAACGAATATTTTGTGCGGAATAAATTGACATGGATTTCAAGTTGAATATAACTGTATATTAACTTGATGTGGTGTTACAAAATCAATCCAAACTATTATCAAGTGTTTAATAACTAATTAGAAAATTCGACATGAACTTTTCTAATTTATTTAATAAATCTCAAGATAAGTACTAGGAAACTTAATTCGCTAGTAATACAAGAATCACAAGTAGACAAGTTCTATCGGATAGAATATTACAAAGATGATGAACTTGAATTTATGTGAATTAATTTGTTCTTGGTGTTCTTGATATTTGAGAGAGAAAGCTGCTGTGTTTTTCCAGGAATTTGCTGTGTTCTGGTCTATATTCCATTCTGCTGTTTCTGCTGTGTTATATAGGTCTGTACTCATTAGATATGACTTAAACTGCTTCAAGACCTATTAAATCAGCTGTTAGCATGACTTAATCTTGCTCCAAGACTTAATTAAACCTTAGATATGACTTATTTTCTGTCGGTATGACTTAGAAAATGTGTCGGTATGACTTAATCTTCAACAGTGTGGTCGGTATGACCTAAACACTTTTGTCGGTATGACCTAACACCTTTCCAGAAATATCTTGCTTCGGTATGACTTAATTCCCTCGGTATGACCTAGCAGCTTTGAGGTCGGTAAGACATAAATCATTGCAGCAGCTCGGTATGACCTAATTCTTCTACGTGGTATGACTTAGACTTAAGTCATGTCGGTATGACCTAATTTAAGTCATACCGAACCAAACTTAGTCAAGACATAATCTATTCAGCATTTAATTAAGTCATATTGATCCTTTTAATTAATTAATGATTAACTAATTCATGATTAATTGATACAATAATTAACTTAATAAATAAATTAATTCTATTAGAATTAATTCATTAATTAAATCAATTAAATGATTTATATCAATTAAAAACAAATTAATTTAAATCAATAACTAATTAATTTAATTCTTCCAAAACACGAAAAATAATAAAGAATTACCAATGACTTATGTTGACGTTCGATGTACTGTCTGGTTCATGAACGACTAACTTCAATGATGCTTCTTCACTTCTGACTTTAAGCTGTGGTTTATTTCTTCTCTCAATTTTGATTGATTTTCAATCCATCACTCGAAAAATCTCTGTCACTATAAATGAATCCATTCACTTCAATGTTATACTGAGGCTTGATCAGATACCTGATACGTCTTCCAGTGTGAAACATCAAAACTATAGATTGACTTCCTTCTTTCTTCTGACAAATATTGCTTCCTGAGATTCCTGTGACAGATCATACGGATATTTACTTATTACAATTTGGTTTAAGTTGATTAGGATCCTCGAACTACAAATAGGCTGATTCATATGCCTTTCAATCGAGTTTGGTAGCGTTGGAGTTTGAGGTCCTTGGGCTAGATTTACTTTTCGATAGATGTTAGCTGCGCTTTTGTAATAATTACCTTTGTAATAGACTTTTGGATTAGTAAATTGTATTTTAGTTCAGTTTTTGATTTAGAATTAATAGTCCGAAAAGTCAGGCTGTTACAGTTGGTATCAGAGCAATTTAAAAGGCATATGAATCAGCCTATTTGTAGTTCGAGGATCCTAATCAACTTAAACCAAATTGTAATAAGTAAATATACGTATGATCTGTCACAGGAATCTCAGGAAGCAATATCTGTCAGAAGAAAGAAGGAAGTCAATCTATAGTTTTGATGTTTCACACTGGAAGACGTATCAGGTATCTGATCAAGCCTCAGTATAACATTGAAGTGAATGGATTCATTTACAGTGACAGAGATTTTTCGAGTTAGATTGAAAATCAATCAAAGTACAAGAAAATTGAGAGAAGAAATAAACCACAGCTTAAAGTCAGAAGTGAAGAAGCATCATTGAAGTTAGTCGTTCATGAACCAGACAGTACATCGAACGTCAACATAAGTCAGTGATAATTCTTTATTATTTTCCGTGGTTTGGAAAAATTAAATTAATTAGTTATTGATTTAATTTAATTTGTTTCTAATTGATATAAATCATTTAATTGATTTAATTAATGAATTAATCCTAATAGAATTAATTTATTTATAAAGTTAATTATTGTATCAATTAATCATGAATTAGTTAATCATTAATTAATTAAAAGGATCAATATGACTTAATTAAATGCTCAATGGATTATGTCTTGACTAAGTTTAGTTCGGTATGACTTAAATTAGGTCATACCGACATGACTTAAATCTAAGTCATACTAAGCATAAGAATTAGGTCATACCGAGCTGCTGAATGGATTATGTCTTACCGACCTCAAATCTGCTAGGTCATACCGATGAAATTAAGTCATACCGAAGCAAGATATTTCTGGAAAGGTGTTAGGTCATACCGACAAAAGTGTTTAGGTCATACCGACCACACTGTTGAAGATTAAGTCATACCGACACATTTTTTAAGTCATACCTACAGAAAATTATGTCTTGGAGCAAGATTATGTCATGCTGACAGCTGATTTAATAGGTCTTGAAGCAGTTTAAGTCATATCTAATGAGTACAGACCTATATAACACAGCAGAAGCAACAGAATGAAAAACAGACCAGAACACAGCAAAATCCTGGAAAAACACAGCAGTTTTCTCTCTCAAATATCAAGAACACCAAGAACAAATTAATTCACATAAATTCAAGTTCATCATCTTTGTAATATTCTATCCGATAGAACTTGTCTACTTTTGATTCTTGTATTACTAGCGAATTAAGTTTCATAGTACTTATCTTGAGATTTATTAACTAAATTAGAAAAGTTCATGTCGAATTTTCTAATTAGTTATTAAACACTTGATAATAGTTTGGATTGATTTTGTAACACCACATCAAGTTAATATACAATTATATTCAACTTGAAATCCAAGTCAATTTATTCCGCACAAAATATTCGTTTAAGTGAAAATTATTTAACGAATAAATTTTGAGAAATTGATATAGAATGTATTCAACCCCCCTTCTACAATCATAGTGGACCTAACAATTGGTATCAGAGCCTATTGATTGATACACAAATCAAGATCCTATTTTTATTCCGTCAAAAATCTATCTCGAATTTTTAACTCACTTAAAAATTCATCATGTCGTCAAAAAGCATTGTTAAAATTCCCATGTTTAACAAGGACAATTATACAATGTGGAAAAATAAAATGGAGTTGTTTCTTGATGTCGTAAATTCTAAATATTTGGGTGTTCTACAGAACGGACCTATAATTCCACTCGAACATATACCTGAATCTATTGTTGGAGGAAGTGTTGTAACACCTGCATCATCTGTTCCAAAGCATGCTGATTCTTTTACTCCTGCTGAAAAAGAGGACGCAGGACTAGATAAGAATTTGAGACTTATTTTAATAGATTCCCTGGATCCTGTGATGTACAGTCATGTGATAAATTGTAAAACTGCAAAACACATGTGGGAAACTATTGAGACTATCAATGAAAGAACTGATGAAGTCAGGGAAAATAGACTTCAGATTTTAACCTCTGAGTATGAACACTTTAGAGTTGGCCCTAATGAAGGCATTCAGGAAGTGTTTGAAAGGTATAACAAAATTATCAACAACTTGCAAGTCAACGGCAAGCAATATACACAGAAGGAGATTAATATGAAGTTTTTGTTGACAATGCCCACTCATCTTGAACATAGGATAACAGCCATCAGAGAATCAAGAGATTTGAATAAGATTGCTCTTGAAAGATTGTTTGGTGTTCTGAAAACCTATGAATTGGAACAAGTACAGCAGAGGGAGGTCTCTGGTAAAGGAAGAGTGCCAAGTTCATCTACAGCTCTTGTAGTTGAGGCACCTAAGGAAGTGGAAGCTAAGGTTGTTCTACCTTACAGCTCAGACAAGGAAAAGACTGAAGTAGAACATGGTCAAACACCACCTACTCAGGATGGTGGAGACTTCTATTCATTGGAAGAGTTAGATCAACTGGAAGATGAATCCATGGCATTGATGGTAAGACAATTTGGCAACTTCAGATTCAGAAGAAATCCAAAGTACAGGTTTAAGTCAAATAACAGATTCCAAAGAGGAGGCTCTTCTTCCTCTAGTAACAGGGGAGGATACAAAACCGGATCTGTTGACAGAAGCAAGATTCGTTGCTTCAACTGTAATGAATTAGGGCACTTTGCCACTGAATGTCAGAAACCGAAGCAAACTCAAAGAAGAGATTTTGCTGCTGAGAAGAAGAAACCTGGAAAAGCCTATGTTGCGGCTGGTAAGAGTTGAGATGACACGGACAGCGAAGATGAAGAATATGGAAATTTTGCGCTGGTGGCAAATGATGAAGCATCTGATCATCAAAACAAACCGGTAATTGTTACTGACCCTGAGTTAATTCGTAGTCTTTATAATTCCTTAGATAATGCAAAAACTGATTATAGAAGACTAGATCTGTTAAGCACTAATCTTGGCAATGAAGTGTCAGAATTGAAAAAGGTGCATATTAATCAAGATCAACAAAGAGATGAAATAACAATGCTTTATAAAAAGGAGAAAGCTATTCTAGAAGTTGTAGGCAAACAAATGGCTAGAATTACTGAACTTGAAACACAGGTCAGGGCTTGTTATAATTCGGTTAAAGTTTCCAAAGAGTTCTTTAACAATCAAGTTGTAGAACGAACAACAGGTATAGGGTATGGTTACAATGAAGCAGTTGGTTCATTGGGCATAAATTCCCCTAACCCTGTTAGTGCTAAAGAAAGGGGAATACCACATGTGCTCAAAATGTTAAAGAACCTCTATTTAAAAAATCTGATGCTGGACCACCAGATATTCTTTCTATGGTTATCCAAGAAGAAATGAGAAATGAGGATAGTGCAAATGGCACAGTCTTTGTTAAGGATAAATGTGTTAAGGATAAAACTGTTAAGAACGCTAATCCAAAGAATGTTTCATCCATGAAAGATGTCACAGTCTTTGTTAAGGCTAAATCAGTTGAGGACAATAATACAACGAATGTTTCATCCAAGAAAGATGTACCTAAAGTGCCAGTCAAAGTTGTTGAATCAGCTAGTTCTTCTAAGACTGGATTAGGTGGTAATAAGTTGAAACAGAAAACTACCATGCCTATCATTGATTCTAATCATAAAGCATGTGGTGTTATCAATTGTATGTCTTGTGCTTTTAACAGTATGCGTGCTTATTTTAATGGTAGTTATGCATGTGTTAAACATAATGCTCCTCGACAGCACATGAACAGGAACAACAGAATGAAAAACAAACCAGAATACAGCAAAATCCTGGAAAAACACAGCAGTTTTCTCTCTCAAATATCAAGAACACCAAGAACAAATTAATTCACATAAATTCAAGTTCATCATCTTTGTAATATTCTATCCGATAGAACTTGTCTACTTTTGATTCTTGTATTACTAGCGAATTAAGTTTCATAGTACTTATCTTGAGATTTATTAACTAAATTAGAAAAGTTCATGTCGAATTTTCTAATTAGTTATTAAACACTTGATGATAGTTTGGATTGATTTTGTAACACCACATCAAGTTAATATACAGTTATATTCAACTTGAAATCCAAGTCAATTTATTCCGCACAAAATATTCGTTTAAGTGAAAATTATTTAACGAATAAATTTTGAGAAATTGATATAGAATGTATTCAACCCCCCTTCTACAATCATAGTGGACCTAACAATTGGTATCAGAGCCTATTGATTGATACACAAATCAAGATCCTATTTTTATTCCGTCAAAAATCTATCTCGAATTTTTAACTCACTTAAAAATTCATCATGTCGTCAAAAAGCATTGTTAAAATTCCCATGTTTAACAAGGACAATTATACAATGTGGAAAAATAAAATGGAGTTGTTTCTTGATGTCGTAAATTCTAAATATTTGGGTGTTCTACAGAACGGACCTATAATTCCACTCGAACATATACCTGAATCTATTGTTGGAGGAAGTGTTGTAACACCTGCATCATCTGTTCCAAAGCATGCTGATTCTTTTACTCCTGCTGAAAAAGAGGACGCAGGACTAGATAAGAATTTGAGACTTATTTTAATAGATTCCCTGGATCCTGTGATGTACAGTCATGTGATAAATTGTAAAACTGCAAAACACATGTGGGAAACTATTGAGACTATCAATGAAAGAACTGATGAAGTCAGGGAAAATAGACTTCAGATTTTAACCTCTGAGTATGAACACTTTAGAGTTGGCCCTAATGAAGGCATTCAGGAAGTGTTTGAAAGGTATAACAAAATTATCAACAACTTGCAAGTCAACGGCAAGCAATATACACAGAAGGAGATTAATATGAAGTTTTTGTTGACAATGCCCACTCATCTTGAACATAGGATAACAGCCATCAGAGAATCAAGAGATTTGAATAAGATTGCTCTTGAAAGATTGTTTGGTGTTCTGAAAACCTATGAATTGGAACAAGTACAGCAGAGGGAGGTCTCTGGTAAAGGAAGAGTGCCAAGTTCATCTACAGCTCTTGTAGTTGAGGCACCTAAGGAAGTGGAAGCTAAGGTTGTTCTACCTTACAGCTCAGACAAGGAAAAGACTGAAGTAGAACATGGTCAAACACCACCTACTCAGGATGGTGGAGACTTCTATTCATTGGAAGAGTTAGATCAACTGGAAGATGAATCCATGGCATTGATGGTAAGACAATTTGGCAACTTCAGATTCAGAAGAAATCCAAAGTACAGGTTTAAGTCAAATAACAGATTCCAAAGAGGAGGCTCTTCTTCCTCTAGTAACAGGGGAGGATACAAAACTGGATCTGTTGACAGAAGCAAGATTCGTTGCTTCAACTGTAATGAATTAGGGCACTTTGCCACTGAATGTCAGAAACCGAAGCAAACTCAAAGAAGAGATTTTGCTGCTGAGAAGAAGAAACCTGGAAAAGCCTATGTTGCGGCTGGTAAGAGTTGAGATGACACGGACAGCGAAGATGAAGAATATGGAAATTTTGCGCTGGTGGCAAATGATGAAGCATCTGATCATCAAAACAAACCGGTAATTGTTACTGACCCTGAGTTAATTCGTAGTCTTTATAATTCCTTAGATAATGCAAAAACTGATTATAGAAGACTAGATCTGTTAAGCACTAATCTTGGCAATGAAGTGTCAGAATTGAAAAAGGTGCATATTAATCAAGATCAACAAAGAGATGAAATAACAATGCTTTATAAAAAGGAGAAAGCTATTCTAGAAGTTGTAGGCAAACAAATGGCTAGAATTACTGAACTTGAAACACAGGTCAGGGCTTGTTATAATTCGGTTAAAGTTTCCAAAGAGTTCTTTAACAATCAAGTTGTAGAACGAACAACAGGTATAGGGTATGGTTACAATGAAGCAGTTGGTTCATTGGGCATAAATTCCCCTAACCCTGTTAGTGCTAAAGAAAGGGGAATACCACATGTGCTCAAAATGTTAAAGAACCTCTATTTAAAAAATCTGATGCTGGACCACCAGATATTCTTTCTATGGTTATCCAAGAAGAAATGAGAAATGAGGATAGTGCAAATGGCACAGTCTTTGTTAAGGATAAATGTGTTAAGGATAAAACTGTTAAGAACGCTAATCCAAAGAATGTTTCATCCATGAAAGATGTCACAGTCTTTGTTAAGGCTAAATCAGTTGAGGACAATACTACAACGAATGTTTCATCCAAGAAAGATGTACCTAAAGTGCCAGTCAAAGTTGTT
This sequence comes from Saposhnikovia divaricata, assembly GCA_036435485.1. Classification (NCBI taxonomy): domain Eukaryota; kingdom Viridiplantae; phylum Streptophyta; class Magnoliopsida; order Apiales; family Apiaceae; genus Saposhnikovia; species Saposhnikovia divaricata. Next base: position 244,388,696 of record CM071594.1, on the reverse strand, counting down.
GAATCAGCTAGTTCTTCTAAGACTGGATTAGGTGGTAATAAGTTGAAACAGAAAACTACCATGCCTATCATTGATTCTAATCATAAAGCATGTGGTGTTATCAATTGTATGTCTTGTGCTTTTAACAGTATGCGTGCTTATTTTAATGGTAGTTATGCATGTGTTAAACATAATGCTCCTCGACAGCACATGAACAGGAACAACAGAATGAAAAACAGACCAGAACACAGCAAAATCCTGGAAAAACACAGCAGTTTTCTCTATCAAATATCAAGAACACCAAGAACAAATTAATTCACATAAATTTAAGTTCATCATCTTTGTAATATTCTATCCGATAGAACTTGTCTACTTTTGATTCTTGTATTACTAGCGAATTAAATTTCATAGTACTTATCTTGAGATTTATTAACTAAATTAGAAAAGTTCATGTCGAATTTTCTAATTAGTTATTAAACACTTGATAATAGTTTGGATTGATTTTGTAACACCACATCAAGTTAATATACAGTTATATTCAACTTGAAATCCAAGTCAATTTATTCCGCACAAAATATTCGTTTAAGTGAAAATTATTTAACGAATAAATTTTGAGAAATTGATATAGAATGTATTCAACCCCCCTTCTACAATCATAGTGGACCTAACAATTGGTATCAGAGCCTATTGATTGATACACAAATCAAGATCCTATTTTTATTCCGTCAAAAATCTATCTCGAATTTTTAACTCACTTAAAAATTCATCATGTCGTCAAAAAGCATTGTTAAAATTCCCATGTTTAACAAGGACAATTATACAATGTGGAAAAATAAAATGGAGTTGTTTCTTGATGTCGTAAATTCTAAATATTTGGGTGTTCTACAGAACGGACCTATAATTCCACTCGAACATATACCTGAATCTATTGTTGGAGGAAGTGTTGTAACACCTGCATCATCTGTTCCAAAGCATGCTGATTCTTTTACTCCTATTGAAGAAGAGGACGCATGAGTAGATAAGAATTTGAGACTTATTTTAATAGATTCCCTGGATCCTGTGATGTACAGTCATGTGATAAATTGTAAAACTGCAAAACACATGTGGGAAACTATTGAGACTATCAATGAAAGAACTGATGAAGTCAGGGAAAACAGACTTCAGATTTTAACCTCTGAGTATGAACACTTTAGAGCTGGCCCTAATGAAGGCATTCAGGAAGTGTTTGAAAGGTATAACAAAATTATAAACAACTTGCAAGTCAACGGCAAGCAATATACACAGAAGGAGATTAATATGAAGTTTTTGTTGACAATGGCCACTCATCTTGAACATAGGATAACAGCCATCAGAGAATCAAGAGATTTGAATAAGATTGCTCTTGAAAGATTGTTTGGTGTTCTGAAAACCTATGAATTGGAACAAGTACAGCAGAGGGAGGTCTCTGGTAAAGGAAGAGTGCCAAGTTCATCTACAGCTCTTGTAGTTGAGGCACCTAAGGAAGTGGAAGCTAAGGTTGTTCTCCCTTACAGCTCAGACAAGGAAAAGACTGAAGTAGAACATGGTCAAACACCACCTACTCAGGATGGTGGAGACTTCTATTCATTGGAAGAGTTCGATCAACTAGAAGATGAATCCATGGCATTGATGGTTAGACAATTTGGCAACTTCAGATTCAGAAGAAATCCAAAGTACAGGTTTAAGTCAAATAACAGATTCCAAAGAGGAGGCTCTTCTTCCTCTAGTAACAGGGGAGGATACAAAACTGGATCTGTTGACAGAAGCAAGATTCGTTGCTTCAACTGTAATGAATTAGGGCACTTTGCCACTGAATGTCAGAAACCGAAGCAAACTCAAAGAAGAGATTTTGCTGCTGAGAAAAAGAAACCTGGAAAAGCCTATGTTGCGGCTGGTAAGAGTTGGGATGACACGGACAGCGAAGATGAAGAATATGGAAATTTTGCGCTGGTGGCAAATGATGAAGCATCTGATCATCATAACAAACCGGTAATTGTTACTGACCCTGAGTTGATTCGTAGTCTTTATAATTCCTTAGATAATGCAAAAACTGATTATAGAAGACTAGATCTGTTAAGCACTAATCTTGGCAATGAAGTGTCAGAATTGAAAAAGGTGCATATTAATCAAGATCAGCAAAGAGATGAAATAACAATGCTTTATAAAAAGGATAAAGCTATTCTAGAAGTTGTAGGCAATCAAATAACTAGAATTACTGAACTTGAAACACAGGTCAGGGCTTGTTATAATTCGGTTAAAGTTTCCAAAGAGTTCTTTAACAATCAAGTTGTAGAACGAACAACAGGTATAGGGTATGGTTACAATGAAGCTGTTGGATCGTTGGGCATAAATTCCCCTAACCATGTTAGTGCTAAAGAAAGGGGAATACCACATGTGCTCAAAAATGTTAAAGAACCTCTATTTAAAAAATCTGATGCTAGTCCACCAGATATTCTTTCTATGGTTATCCAAGAAGAAATGAGAAATGAGGATAGTGCTAATGGCACAGTCTTTGTTAAGGATAAATGTGTTAAGGATAAAACTGTTAAGAACACTAATACAAAGAATGTTTCATCCAAGAAAGATGTCACAGTCTTTGTTAAGGCTAAATCAGTTGAGGACACTAATACAACGAATGTTTCATCCAAGAAAGATGTACCTAAAGTGCCAGTCAAAGTTGTTGAATCAGCCAGTTCTTCTAAGACTGGATTAGGTAGTAATAAGTTGAAACAGAAAAATACCATGCCTACCATTGATTCTAATCATAAAGCATGTGGTGTTATCAATTGTATGTCTTGTGCTTTTAACAGTATGCGTGCTTATTTTAATGGTAGTTATGCATGTGTTAAACAGAATGCTCCTCGACAGCACATGAACAGGAACAATAATGTTCGATCAAAGACTGCTTTTCCTCATCAAGTTAGGAGAGAGACATTTGTACCTAAGCCTAAACAAAAGGTTACCAAGAATGTTTACCAGGTCAAATGTCCAGTCAATGACATAAGTGTTATTGCTGCTATAGAAACATGGATACCCAAGATAAAACGAAAGATTTTCAAATCTGTTTATAAGGTTAAATGTTTATTGACTAAAGAGGTTAAAATTAAAAATGTTGTTTTGCCTGATAAAGGTCAATACTTTAAATCCACAGGACCCAATCAAATTTGGGTCCCGAAGAAGGTTTAATCCATTTGTCATTGCAGGGTATTGAACAGGTTGAACGAGTAACCTGGATCTTGGACAGTGGATGTTCAAGGCATATGACTGGAGACAGAACCCTGCTGACAAATGTGGTGGAGAAGACCGGCCCAGTAGTTACCTTTGGAGATAACAGCAAAGGTAGAACTGATGGATATGGCAGACTTGAAGCTGGAAATGTTATCATTGAAGAAGTGTCCTTTATAAAAGGACTTGAGCATAATTTGCTCAGTATCAGTCAATTCTGTGACAAGGGATTTGAAGTCTACTTTAACAAAAAGAATTGTCTGATTACACACAAAAGAAGTGAACAACCATCTCTAACGGGAGTCAGAAAAGGAAACTTGTATGTAGCCAACATGAACACTAGAAGCACTGAAGAAATCAATTGCTTCTATTCTAAAGCATCCACAAATGAAAGTTGGCTATGGCACAAGAAACTTTCTCACCTAAATTTCAAGACCATGAACTCTCTGGTCAAGAGAGAATTGGTGAGAGGTTTACCTTCTATGGAATTTACACAGGAAGGACTATGTGATGCCTGTCAAAAAGGCAAACTAAAAAGGGCAACTCACAGAAGCACTGATATGTCTTCAATAACTGAACCTTTACAGTTACTTCACATGGATATATTTGGTCCAGTGAATGTGATGTCTATGTCAAAGAAAAGATATGCTCTTGTGATTGTTGATGATTTTTCAAAGTTCACATGGGTCTTGTTCCTGAATTCTAAAGATGAGACTCCACAACTGGTGATTGATCACATCAAGTTAATTGAGTTGGATTGCAAGTATCCAGTGAGGGCTATAAGGTTAGACAATGGAACTGAATTCAAGAATGCAGTTCTGAATGACTTTTGTACTAAAAAAGGTATAACCAGACAATACTCAGCTCCAAGAACTCCTCAGCAAAATGGGGTAGTTGAAAGAAATAATAGAACCTTGATTGAAGCTGCACGTACTATGTTAAGTGAATCAAGGCTTCCATTGTATTTTTGGGCTGAAGCTGTCAACACTGCTTGTTATACTCAGAATCGAACTCTTATCAACAAAGACTTGATGAAAACACCCTATGAAGCTATGAATGAAAAGAAACCAACACTCAAATACTTTTACGTATTTGGAGCAAAATGCTTTGTACTTAAAGAAGGAGATGATCAAGGTGGGAAATTTGAAGCCAAAGCACATGAAGCAATTTTTGTTGGTTATGAAAGAAGAGCTTATAATGTGTATTTGATTGAACATCAGAAGATGATGGAAAGTGTCAATGTTACATTTGTTGACACTAAACTCCCTAGTATCCAAACTGAAGATTCATCTGAAAAGCTATCTTTTGAAGATATGACAGATCTAGATTCAGATGATGATAGTCCACCTGATGTTTTTGCTGATGCAAATGACAACAATGACAATGATGAGTCTAATCAAAATAATAGTGGTGAAAATAATGATAATATTGAAAACACCACTCATACTTCTGAACAATCATCTAATCATCCTGGCAACAACTCAGGGGGAGCTAATGAAGGATCTACTAGTCATACTCAACATCATAATGAAGAACAAGGTGAATCATCAAGACTAAATCTTCCCAGACAGACTGTTTGGAATACAGCTCATCTTTTTGAGCTAATCGTTGGTGATCCAGATGTTGGTGTAAAGACTAGAAGAGCTTTTCAAAATCAATGTAATTATTCAAGGTTTCTATCTGAAATGGAACCTAAGAAAATTGAAGAAGCTCTATCAGATCCTGACTGGGTGATTGCTATGCTAGATGAACTCAATCAATTTAAACAACAAGAAGTATGGAAGCTGGTACCCAGACCTACATATAGAACAGTGGTTGGTACTAGGTGGGTATTCAGAAACAAACTTGATGAAGATGGTACAGTAACAAGAAATAAAGCAAGACTGGTAGCAAAAGGTTACTCACAATCTGAAGGCATTGACTATGATGAGACCTATGCTCCAGTGGCTAGACTTGAGGCCATTAGGATATTCTTGGCATTTGCAGCATTTTCTAACTTTAATGTTTATCAAATGGATGTCAAGAGTGCCTTTCTGAATGGAAAACTGGATGAAGAGGTATATGTAGAACAGCCACCTGGTTTTGAAGATCCAGATCTATTGGGTTATGTTTAGTTTCTCTTCAAAGCCATTTATGGTCTTAAGCAAGCACCAAGAAAATGGTATGACACTCTCTCTGAATTTTTACTTGAAAATGAATTTAGTAGAGATGTCATAGACAAAACTATCTTCACAAAGAAACATAAGAATGATACAATATTAGTTCAAGTTTATGTGGACGATATAATATTCGGGTCTACTAATGATCTTCTTTGCAAGAAATTTTCAAAGTTAATGCAAGGTAAATTCGAAATGAGCATGATGGGTGAGCTGAAGTTCTTTCTTGGGTTACAAATAAATCAAAGGCAAGATGGTATATTTATTTGTCAATCCAAGTACATCAAAGAGCTTCTCAAGAAATATCAAATTGAGGACTCTTCTTCAGCAAAGACACCATCATCCACAGCTGTCAAATTTGGAGCATGTGAAAATTCTGCTAAGGTAGATATTACAAGCTACAGAGGTATGATAGGCTCATTACTTTATCTTACTGCAAGTAGGCCTGATATTATTCATGCTACGTGCTTGTGTGCAAGGTTCCAATCGGATCCTAGAGATGTTCATCTCATTGCTGTTAAACGAATTCTGAGATATATTAAGGGTACGCCTAATTTAGGTATCTGGTACCCTATAGATTCTGGTTTTAATCTTGTTGGATATACAGATTCTGATTATGTAGGAAGTGTTGTAGATAGAAAAAGCACCTCTGGGAGTTGTCAATTCATAGGTGGTAGATTGGTTTCATGGTACAGCAAGAAACAACAAACAGTTTCCAACTCTACAGCCGAAGCTGAATATATAGCTGCTGGAAGCTGTTGTGCTCAAATCTTGTGGATTAGGAATCAACTGATGGACTATGGCTTTGTATTACAAAATATTCCTATTTTGTGTGATAATACAAGTGCCATAGCAATCTCCAACAATCCTGTGCAGCATTCAAGGACAAAGCATATAGATATAAGGTATCATTTTATTAGAGAGCATGTCATGAATGGTACAGTGGAATTACTGTTTGTACCCACTGAAGAACAAACAGCAGATATTTTTACTAAGTCACTCGACGAATCCACATTCACCAAAATTGTTGGTGAATTGGGTATGTTGAACAGTCCTAGTAATTAATCTAGTTAATATCTGAGGTTTGATCTTTAATAATTAACAAGTGATTTGTTTGTGAATATTTTTTTTAAAAAAAAATCACTTGGTTAATTATTTTATCAACTTGTTTTCTTGATTGTTATTGTAGTTATCACTTTGTTTAATTAAATACTTGTTATTCCATATTTCTATAATTTTAGAATAATTGTATGTATTTATTTTATTTGTTTAGAATATTTTATTTAATGTTTTGTAATGTTTGTCCTGTTAATATTGTTTTATTTCCGTTAACAGATTAACCTATATTAGTTATTTCTATTGTTATTATTTGTTTGATTAATAATATTATTTTTAATATATTTTTCTGTATTATTAGTTGTAAATATTTGTGTGTTTAATTAAATTATTTGTATTTTCTTTAATTTATTTTAAGTAGATATGACTTAAAATTAATCTAAACTGCAATATGACTTGTTTTTAATTGTTTCTGGTCGATATGACTTATTTTTTATATTGATCAGATTTAGTCTTATTTAGATTAAGTCTTAGTTTTCTTTAATTAATTCATAACGAATTAATTCATATTCGTTAGTAATTAATTAAGTCATATTCGTTAGTAATTAATTAAGTCATATTCGTTTATTTTGTTTATAGCTTTAAGTCATAATCAAGTATTAGTTTTAATTAAGTCATAATCTAGTGTCAGTTTTAATTAGGTCATAATCAGTTATGTATATATATATAGAATTAAGTCATAATGAGTTAATTCTAAGTAATAACATTAAGTCATAATCACGGTTGTATATATTTTAAGTCATATTCATAGTTTAATATATATATATATATATATATATATATATATATATATATATATATATATATATATATATATATTAGTTGTGTTTATATTTAGTCATAATCAGTTTAGTCTTTTTCATTGTTTAAGTCATTCTCTTCATCTCTCGTGTTAAGTCACAGAGAACAAATATATACACATATACACACACGCATCTAGTAACGAATTGCTGCCCATTTTTTTACTCAAATCACACGGTAATCGAGCTTTCAGAACGTGTAAACGATTCCTTGTGTTCTCCTCTTCAATTCGACTGTTCAATCGACGTATTTGGTCGAATATTCAAGATTTTCATTTCCGAAAATCGATTTTTCGATCTGAAATTCCGAACGACTGGCCTTGATTTTGTAAAATCTAAAAATACTCGTGTGTTTGTGTGTGTATCAAGATCATTTTGTGAATTTTTCAGAATTTTTGAACAACTTTGATTATTTTCGAATTTTTAATTAATTATTAATTCGAAATAAATCAATTTAATTAATTATTTTGTAAAATCTGAAATTTTCAAAGTGTTAAAATTTGATAAAAATGGCTGGTAATAACAATGTTCGATTTGAAATAGTTAAGCTTAATTTGATCGGATATTTTGATCCCGAAAAATGTTCACTCGAACGTTTTCGATCGTGGATTCGATTTTTGAATGATCATTCACTAGTTCGCACTGCTTTGAGTTTAGATACTCCTTTAAAAATTGAACCCCTGCGAATTATGTGTACTACTGCTGTCGTTTCTAACGATAACAGATCGTTTGTTTTCACTCTTGGAGACAATCAGTACACAGTGGATGAATCTGTCATTAATACGGTCTTAAACTTTCCAAATGACAATTTTGAGGATTATCCGTCAGATGAGGAATTAACAAATTTCTTTGCTGGTATTCATTATCAAGACAGAGCAGATCTTCCTGTCTTGAATAAAAAGTTTCTAGTTCAGGAATGGGATTATGTGTTCGACACACTAGCCAAGATCTTTGCCAATTCAACAAAAAGCAACTTCGGAATTTTACCTTCCTTTATGCAGCATATTGGATTTGCAGTTGCTTATAATCGAAGAATCAACATTGGCAGCCTTCTGTGTGGACCTATGGTTAGAAGAGTAATCAATGCTAAAAGGAATTTTGACAGGGGTGATAAAGTTCAATGCTTTTACCCAAGATTCCTTTCTCTGATTTTTAATCATTTGGTAGAATTACAATATCATGCTCCATTTCTGAATAGTGAAGCATTGGTGTCGGGTAAACCTTCGACGAGATTATTCACTGAGAACGATGTCAAACCTAAATTTTCAAATGTGCCAGTAGTTGTCACTCAATACATGTCAAACTTTATACAACTACCCATCATTGCACCTGTACCTTTACCCGAAGAAAATGAACCACTACCTGAGCAAGCAGAACCAATAGTTGAACCTGAAGCTGAACAAGAGGTACCTATTCAGCAAATTGAGCCTGTTCAAGAACAACTGGTTCAAACTACTCAAGCTGCAATCTCTTCGGCACCTGCTGACCAGGTATTGACTTCTAATCTCTCTATAACTTCTACTGCTGAACAATCTACTTCTGGAACCCAAGTGGTTGATAGGGCTGACCAAGGGATTGTAAGACCGCAATCTCGAACCCCGGTCATAGAGCCAAACACTAAATCTACATCACTTAAAACTTTCCACTCCAGAAAGAAAATTCCCTTTCAAAAAGCAAAGAAAAGAAGTAATATAATGAGTGAACCCACAGCTCTGCCTCTACAAAAGAAAAGTAGAACTGATTCAGAGGCAACTGTAAGCCCATCCGTATCTTCCCAACAAGATATGGACATTGATATGGCCATGCAACAGTTACTAGGATCATCCTCTCAACAGGATGATACTATTGAAATTCGCCATAGGGCCATGGCAACCTGTAATGTGTCAAGCATAACCCCTTTGTTATTACTAACAATGGGAGAACATATAGATTATGATGAAAATAGGGACACATTGACAGGAGAGCACATTGAGTCTGAAACAGTGCCTACCATAGTTACGGTAGAAGAGTCTTCACAGACTTCTGAGGGAAATCTTGGTTCCTTGCCAACTTTAATGGAACCATCATCTCCCCTCCTAGGAGAAACATTCCTAGATCCCTCAAGGGAGTTTCCACTCGCAATTTCGACTGAAGAAAGTGGAAGGCAACTTGATCAATCTATTACTGAAGCAATTCAGATTACAAATCCAAATGTACAAGTAGAATTGATTGAGGACAGGGATTTGCGAACTTCCATTGCACCACCACTGACCTTCCCAGAGGAGGCTAGGGTGATTTTAACTACATGTATCGCTTCTGGAAAAGCTAAGGAAATTGAGAGGAGTGATGTGAGGACCACCACAAAATTGAGTGATACACATGCACATCAGGTGAGTGAAACTCAGGTGAGTGCACACACAGACACATACACTCTCTCATTGTTACAAAAGATACAAAATCTGGAAAGGGAACTGGAAGCAAGTAAAGCTGAAGCTAGATTACTTCGAGCACAAGTGGATAAACAGTCTTCTCCATCCACCTCTGTTGATAATCAGCTTACTTCAATAAAGGGTGACATCAACAACTTAAAGACATTCTTCACTAATAAAATCAAAACTCTCGAACTTTCTCATGAAAAAGCTCTTGATGATTCTGGTGAGGTCACTGTGGCACAAGATAAAATTATTGCTGAAATCTCCAACAAGGTTGACAATCTACAGGAAGAAGTGCATGAAAATCAGCGTTATACTGATTTTCGACTAGATCAAATTGAGAAGCAAAATGCACATCAATCTAAAGGATTAAGGCATTTATTTAATCTGCTAAGTCAAAATCACACACCAACAACTGAAGAAAGAGAATTCTTTGCAAGTACAGGTGGTGATGATGATGAGCGAGATCCTGGAGCTGGTGCAACTGGTAAATCTGTAGAGGATTCCTCAACTAAGGGGGAGAAATCACAACAGGCACAGAAATCACAAGGGGAGAAAGGAGATAAATCTGATAAATCTGATACAGACAGTGAAGACAGGAGGAATAAGGGGAAGAAGAAAGTTGTTGCAGATGATCAAGTCAAAGACACATAATATTTCTACACGGGTGAACCGGATAATCTTGATGTTTTTTATGATTTTGATTTTTCTGATGAAGGTGAGAAATTACCTGAACCAGATTTAAGTCACTGGGAAGAAGAAGAACCAGTGACATCTGAATATGAATCTCAACAAGCAGAGAAAGAATCTGAAGAGTTATTTGCTTAGAGGGAAGCTAATTTGCTGATGAGAGAAGAAAAGCTTCAAAAGTCATTAGAGCAAATTGCACGAAATGAAGAACTTCAGAAAGCTGAACAGCAAGCACTACAACGATTACATGCTATAAATGTTGAGAAGAGAAAGACATATATCAGACTAAAGAGCGGTGACAAATGGGAACGTGCTCAAAAAGCAATTGATTCACCTTAGAGTTCTGATTATGAAGATCGTCGTCTTGGAGAAATTCTCGAGGAATTCAAACTGGCAAATCCAATTCATGATATGTATATAAGGGCCTTAAATTTAGAAGTCATCAGGATAACTACTGCATTTGAACCCAAATCTGATGAGCTGGTAATATTTGTGGATTGTCATAATGTTGGAACTTTCAGAGTATCTATTCAGTTCTTTTATGACAGATCGTTGACAGAGATTTGGGTACTTAGGCCTAAGGTGAGAACATCGTCTGAGCTAGGTGTTTTGTTACATGAGAAGTTCAAAGAATTTGCTGAAAGAGCCGGACCAGAAGTGATTAAGGATCCTCCACAAGTAAAATTTCTTAAGGGAGAGGTACTTCATTCAATCAATCTTCAAACAGATGAGTTATATGAACATCATGCAAAACACTTGTTATATGCTGAATATGCTCTCAGAAATCATGGATTCTTGACTGAAGAAAAGGTAATAGTTGCAGATCACATTCGATCCTATGCACAAACGAATATAAAAGATTACAAGAAATTTCAAGGTGAACTGAGAAAGAAGCTTGGAATTCCTTTAGTCTTACCTCAAGGATTGTCATCAAGAAGTGAGCGTCTTGTTGATTCTGATTTACACATGAAACTTCAAGTCACAGATGAGCCAGAAGAAGGAGAATTTAGACGAGAAGACAGTAATTGAAGAACAGCTCTACATGTATTATCTTTAGAGCTAGATAGGTCAAGATAAGAATATGTTAAATATGATCAGGCTAAAGGATCATCTATCTTGTATTTATCATTTTGCTTGAATCTGGAAATGTTTAATATAAACCAGAACTATTTGATATTTGCTTTACGTTTAATATTTTATCTTTCATTTGGTTAAGTTGAATTAGTTGAGGTATCCTCTAGGTATTTGGTTGTTATTGTCTAACAAACAAATAGGGGGAGATTGAAAGGCATATGAATCAGCCTATTTGTGTTATTCCCAGATTACACACTTGTATAATTGTAGAAGGGGGGGTTGAATACAATTCTTGATATTTATAAATTTCTGATAAGAACTCCAGAAATCTATACTAAGATAATTGTTGTAGAAAGATTAATGCACGAACACATAAAAATCAGGTGGTTAAATGCACCACCTGAAGCTTTTATTCGAAGAAAACTCTGTGATACAAAAGTACACAGCTTCTGTTTTACAACTCTTTGCTCTCTAAGAATATTCAATAAAAACCCTAAGCAAATGTATCTGTTTTCTTAGCCTACAAAGAGTTGCTACACTTGGTTATAAATCCCAAGTTTTTACAAGTAGTACTGGAATAAGATAATATTAATCTAATTCTAGTTGACTTGCTACTACACTCCAAATACACATGTAGCCGAAAGGTTGTCCTTGTGAACAGACATGTCTCCTGCACCTTTCTTGTATTCATAGTGTAAACGGAATGCTTCTTTCTTCCGTGTTTCCAAAGTATGGCTGCCATACTGCTTTTTGTATCTACTATCAACCCATGTGATCTGTTAGTCAAACATGTCCTTATCAACTGCTAATCCCCAGCTTAGCATAGAAGACAGTGTCAATGATTATCCGTTGATATTGTACACTGACATCCGTTGATGATGTATTGAGCTGTATCCGTTGATATTGAGACTTGAGCTGTATCCGTTGATAGAGTGGATTTGAGTTGTATCCGTTGATAGAGTTTTGTCTTCATCTGTTGATACACTTTCACTTAGACAGAATTACATAGCATAGCTTATTTACAATTGGCTACCCTATTCTGCCTATCCGTTGATGGTCAACATGACTGTGGATAAAAACACTATCAACTGATAATATAGAGATACTGCAGTATGCTACAAAACCTCATCCGTTGATGAGCTACCTGTCAACGGATAGTTATAAATCCTCATCCGTTGACAGCTACAAAACCTTATACAATTTGATTGATTGTGAAGTTATCATCAAGTACAACATATTCCTAACAATCTCCCCCAATTTATACTTGATGGCAATAAAGCATAAATTCAGGACCTTGATGATAACAAAACATTCATAAAGATATATATATATATATAGAACAATGCAAAAATTGTACTAAGCTACAAAAATTAAAAACTGAAAGTTTGAGAAATTTACAGAGAAGTGCTCATCTAGACTGAGCAGATTAAGACTGTTTCTTTTCTCTTGTTGGCATCACCTTTGATTTTCCTTCTTTGGCAGAGTTAGACTCAATATGCATTTGGAGTTGCCTATAGAAGGCATCTTCTTCATCAACCTTTGGATTTAGCTTTTGTTGTAACCATCTCAGGTATTGAGAACTAGCCTTTGATAGTTGGTCTTCTAACCTGAAGAATCTCCTGTTACCATCTTCATCCCTGAACTCCATCATCCAGAAGGGTTGAAGGTGGATTTTTTGTCCATTGTATGGGATCTTCATCTTCCTTGGTAGACTTGATGGTGAGTTCCATTCCTCCTTATCTGTTCTATTCTGTCCAGTATCTCCCCTTTTGCTATGTTGGAGAACCCTGTGTATCTCTTGATTACAGAGAACACTTTGGTTAAGGTTAGATAATTTTCTCCAAGAACCCTCTGTAGTAGCCATGTCCTTTCCTTTCCTCCCTTGTATACAAAGACCAATCTCTCAGGCAAATGTTTATATTTGTCAATTCCTCTTACTTTTGACAATTCATCCAGATACAGATTCATGCCAGAGTATTCTTCAATATCTGCCTGATAGATAAAATCATCCTTGTTTTCCAAGATTGGCTGCCTGACAATAGCAGGTACCCTAGCAACTTGAATTGGTTCCTTTGAAGGTTGCTTCCTTGGTATCCTTTTCTTCTGTATAGGCTTCTGTTGAGGCTTCAGCAAGAATGAAGGAACCTCAATGGAGTCAAGATTCATTGGTTCCTCTTTAGGTACTATAGGATCACCATGGAAATTCACAGCTGGGTTGAATACTTTTACAGAAATAGGTTGTGATGAGCCAACTGTCTCCTTGCTTTCAATTTCTGGAGAGACAGGCCTCCTTGCCTTTGATTTCACTCTCTTAGATTTTGATTTGGGGACTGATTTCACTTTCTTTTTGGATTTGGGGACTTCCTCAGGTTCCCTCATTTCATCCTCTACCTCATCCATTAACTCTTGAGCCAGCCTGGCTTGCTTCTCATCTGAGTTTTCATATTGATTTTCTTCACTTGGATGAGCTTCCCTGAGAAGTCTGGAGGTCTCCTCTCTTTTTGCTTCAACAAATCTAGGATGGCTGTTGGATATATTTAAGACTTTTCCATTCCGTATTATTACAGCCATCCATTCTCTTACACTCCTATTGGCATTTTCATTGAACTCCTTAATTTGCTTTCCCATTAGCTTTCCTTCATCATCCTTGGGAAATGGAAAGTCCAATTGTAACTTGTTCTTCCCATTTGCCTTTGGTTGAGAGTAGGCTCTGGTTTTGATGAATGGTTCAAATTCTTTGACATAAGATGGTTCAGTATCATAGAATGTAGGAGCTACAATCTCTGGAGTGAGCACCTTCAGAATTGTAGTTGATATTGTTGGAGCTGAGGACTGAGTAGAGAACAGATTTGATACAATTGATTCATTAATCATCCTTTCTGTTCTCATCATTATTTCATTTGCCTCCTTGTTCATCTTTTCTAAGGCCTCTATTCTGGCTTGCCTTTCACCATCTGAGATTTCTGATAGGTCAGGAATCACAGGCAAAGCCTTTTGTTTCTTCACAGGGGAAGCCTCTATAGTAAATTCTTTTGGATTGACCACTATCATTGGCTGTTGCTCCCCCTCACTTTGTGCTATCTTGCTACTGGAAGCTAGAATTTGACTAGAAGTAGCTGCAACCTCTTCTACCTTTTTCTCCCCCTTTTTGTTAGCATCAAGGGCTGGAGATGAGGCTGCAAGCAGCCTTTCCATTAGCTCAGTCTGTTTGGCTTGATTGGCAATGAGTGTCTGCATTTGAGATTCCATACCATCCACTCTGGAGGAGAGATGCTGAACAGATTTGGCCAGGCTATCTTCCTTCAATAGTTTGCTAGTCAGCACCTTCTGAGTGGTAGTAGGGGCTAGTGCCTCAATCCTGGCATCTAGTTCCACTTTCATTTCTCTAATTGCAGTTTGGACCTCCTCCTGTTGTGTTCTTTGAATGACCATGTGCATTTTGTGAAGTTTCAGGGAGTCAATTATTTGATGAAGGACAGCTTTTCTCTGTGGATCTGCATTTTGGTGCTCAGCCCTAGAAGATTGATATTGCTTCACAATCTCCACATTGAAGTCACCAGCCATAGTGGCAGTAGAAAATAGCCAGTCTGGAGTATCTGCCACATTGACTTCTTCATCATTTGCTGTGCTGTCACTGTCATCATTGCCAAACTCTTCACTGTCAGCATTTGAAGACAGAGTTGTCAAAGCATCATTTGCTCTTTGTAGAGATTGTGAGGTGTGCACTAGGTGCATTGCCTCCTCTGCCTCCACATTGCCCTGTTGTGCCATGACTTGATAGGCAGAAATAGGATGAGTAAAGGTTTCAGGATCCAAAGAGATGGAGTCAATGATTGACTGATATTCTTGTCGAAATTCCATCTCTTTAGAAGCTTCATTAACCTCCATTAACTCACTTGCAATGGCTGAATCTTCCTGCCTTATTTCTTCTGTAGTCCCTTCTCTCCTCTCATCTCTCTTTTCTTGCATCAGGGGCTCCTCCTGGCTCACACCTCTCACACCCTCACCTTCACCTACTAAGGTGGAACTCTCTTTCTCTCCTTTTGCCTGACCTGAAGAAATGGTCAGCCTCTCATTATTTGCCTCTCCTTTTGCCTGCTCACAAGGCAGCCTCTCACTCCCTTCCCTCAATCCTAAAAGTGTTTCAACTACTGAGAACTCCTCCACACTTGACACAGGAATGTCAGATATAGCAGTGGTAGAGTGAGTTATCAACGGATAAGGGATATCCGTTGATGGAGTAGTTATAGCTGTCAACGGATGGCTTGACATCCGTTGATGAAGAAACACTTGTCAACGGATGAAGGATATCCGTTGATGAAGGAATGATAATATCCGTTGAAGTGAAAACCAACACTGAATCTGTGGAGATTGATTTTAAAGATGAGGCCACAGATGTTGTTGTGAATTCAGGAATGGAAGGTTGATGGCCAAACAAATCATCTAAAAGATGATGACCACCAATTGCAGAGTGGGGCTTCTCCAAGAATCTTAAAGATGGAGAATCGGGAATTGATGTAGATATCATATCCACATCCAGAGATGGAGTTGGTGATGGTGGATTGTAATGAATATCGATTTGTAGGTTAAGATCAAGGGGCTGTGACTCCACATTTATTGAAGTCACATCAAACTGAATTTGTGAAGGTACAGTTTGTTGTACTGTGTGTGCACCCTGTGCTTCCCCTATGGTTTTAGATTTTAGTCTTCTTCCATAGGTTTTTGAGTGAGAGCTAGTGTCCCTTACCCTTTTGTGCAGAGTTGTTGTAGAACTAGTAGTCACACCCTGTTGAGAGGATGTAACTTGGGGTTGGCTATTTGGTGCACTTTCCTCACCCACCTTATTCTTAGGGTTGCACCCTGTCCCTCACCACTCACTACCTCCTTCACACTCCCCTCAAGAGTTGTGGTAGTTTTTGCAACAGGTGCTTTTTGAGAAACACCTGAGGTTTGTCTCTTAGATTTTGGTTTGGAAACTTTTGTTTTAGTCACTTGGGTAGGAGCCTGTTTGGTCACTACTACAGACTCCATTGTGACTGAGGAAGGCAAAGAAATTTGGGGGTTAGAGATAGGAGTTTCAAGGTTAGAAAGAGTTACCTGAACAATTGGTAGATATACCAATTGTACTTCTGCATTGGAGTTCATTCGAATTAAATCACTTAAGACTCTCTTCTCCTGAACAAAACATGTGAACTTGCTATCCGAGTTAGCAATGGATAGCTTATTCTCAGATACATGCAGTTCTAAGAGCATCAAAAATCTAGCAAAATAGATATTCTTGCCCCTAGTTTCCTTTTTACCTAATTTTGCTGCTATCTCATACATGACTAGTGTGCCAAACTTATAGAATTTATCAGTCAGAAGCATACACAGCATAACTAGCATGGAATGGGTAACAGCATCAAAGTTACTAATTTTGCCTGAAAAAGTTTTAATGAAGGCATCACAAAAATAACTCCATTCTTTAACCATCCCTTTCCTAGCAATTTTTCCTAAATTATCAGTACTAAGGGCATAATTTATGGAATTAAGCTTGGCAACTATTTCAGCATCACTGGGTACTTTCAGACAGTTATTCTCAGGCAATTTTAAACAAGCAGTTATCACATCAGAGTTAACTACATAGTTTTTACCCATTAGAGAAAAAGCAATTGTACCGTCTGTGCCATTGTACTCAGCAGATGCCCACACCTCTTCGATTACTTCGTGGATTAGAGGAGTGGTGGCAGTCATAGCATACGAAAGTTTACAGTTCTTCACAAAATTCATCATGGTGTGATAAGCTTCTGGGGCATTCACTGTATCGACATAGGTCGCGAAATTGTTCTTCTCATAGGTGAACCCAGTGGAAGACATCATCTTAACAATAGGCGCCATTGAAGAGTTTGAACTTTTGTTGCAGAGAGTTTTTGTGAAGAAGAAGATGCAGTTTACTTAAGAGAATCTTGAAAGTCGATAAAAGTGAGATGTGAGAGCACAAGACAGCCTTTTATACTTTTCAAGAATTGAAAATGAAATAATTAAAAGTAATTACTCATTGATCAAAAGTAACTGTCAAATAATTAAAAGAAAATAAATATAACCAGTCCTATATAGATACACGTTTACCAACGGTTATATTTAAAAGAAAATATGTATATCAACGAATATAAAATGAACGGTTGAGAAACAGTTTATCCGTTGATGACGTGGATAAGCTGTTATCCGTTGATATACAAAAATCTAGGAATGTGTTTATGCTATCAACGGGTAAAAGGATATCCGTTGATAAGATAATTTTGCCTTGGACAAAATTTCTAAAGAAAAATTTTTCTGAGAGTTTTTAATTCTCAAGTAAATCAAAAAACATTCCTAGCTGCAATGCAGTGAAATCAAATATGACCAGGAATTATGACAAGTTAAGCATACCTAGCTCACCTACCAATCTTGTGAATGTGGATTCATCAAGAGGCTTGGTGAAGATATCTGCAAGCTGCATTTCACTTGGCACAAAGTGCATTTCTACTGTACCATTCATCACATGTTCTCTAATGAAGTGGTATTTGATGTCAATGTGCTTGGTTCTCGAATGTTGCACTGGATTCCCTGTGATGGCAATAGCACTTGTGTTGTCACAGAAAATTGGAATCTTCTCAACTTTTAGACCATAGTCAATGAGTTGATTTCTCATCCATAGAATCTGTGCACAACAGCTTCCAGCAGCAATGTACTCAGCTTCAGCTGTAGAAGTGGAGACTGAGTTCTGTTTCTTACTGAACCATGAAACAAGCCTGTTTCCTCGAAATTGACAGGAACCTGTAGTACTTTTCCTATCAACTCTGCAACCTGCATAATCTGCATCTGAATAGCTAGTTAGATCAAAACCAGATTCTCTTGGGTACCAAATGCCAAGGTTTGGTGTTCCCTTGAGATACCTGAAAATTCTTTTAATAGCTATTAAGTGAGACTCTCTAGGGTCAGCTTGAAATCTAGCACAAAGACAAGTAGAAAACATTATATCAGGTCTACTAGCTGTTAGGTATATAAGTGAGCCTACCATGCCTCTATAGCTTGAGATGTCCACAGACCTTTCCTTAGTATTCAACTCAAGCTTAGTTGCAGCGGCCATAGGTGTTTTTGCAGAGGTACAATCCATTAAGTCAAATTTCTTTAAGAGATCATAAATATATTTTGTTTGACTTATGAAAATGCCCTCATTAACTTGCTTTACTTGTAGGCCAAGAAAGTAAGTTAATTCACCCATCATGCTCATTTCATACCTACTTTGCATAAGTTTGGCAAACCTTTTGCAAAGCTTCTCATCTGTAGACCCAAAAATAATATCATCTACATAGATTTGAACAAGTATTGAAGAGCCATTAATATTCCTATGAAATAAGGTTTTATCTACTGTACCTCTAGTGAAGTGGTTCTCCAAAAGAAATTGAGATAAAGTGTCATACCAGGCTCTTGGTGCTTGCTTCAAACCATAAAGTGCTTTCATGAGAAGATATACATATTCTGGAAATTCTGGATCCTCAAAGCCAGGAGGTTGATGGACATAGACCTCTTCTTCCAGTTCCCCATTTAGAAAGGCACTTTTGACATCCATCTGATAGACTTTGAAATTGGCATGTGCTGCATAGGCTAGAAAGATTCTTATTGCCTCAAGTCTTGCCACTGGAGCAAAAGTTTCATCAAAATCTATTCCTTCTTCTTGAGAGTAGCCTTTTGCCACTAATCTAGCTTTATTCCTCACAATTATGCCATTTTCATCTGTCTTATTCTTGAGAACCCATTTAGTACCTATGACACTTCTATCCTCAGGTTTGGGCACAAGTTTCCATACTTTATTTCTTTCAAATTGGTTTAGCTCTTCTTGCATTGCTAAGACCCAATCTGGATCTAGAAGGGCATCTTCCACCTTCTTAGGTTCCTCTTGAGACAGGAAGCTACTGTATAGACATTCTGCTTGAGTGGCCCTTCTAGTTTGGACTCTTGAATTTGATTCACCAATGATTAACTCAAATGGATGATCTCTAGTCCATTTTCTTGCAGGTGGAAGGTTTGATCTTGATGAGGTTGCTTCATTTCCATGAGCATGATCATGTTGATTTAGCATTGAATTTTGACCTTGAGAAACTCCCCCTGAGTTTGTTGTCCTTGCTGAATTATGAAGTTGACTGTCAATGGATGCATCATTTTGCCTGTCGACGGATGCTTGAGAATCTCTGTCAACGGATGCATCTCTAATAATGTCAACGGATGCTCCAGAATGACTGTCAACGGATGCTTCATTTCCAGTGTAAGCATCACTTCTAGTTGGTACAACAACTCTTGGTGGGTCTCTGTGGTCATGATCTTCATTGTCCTCATCATCATCATAGTACATTCTTCCTTCACCTTCATTCTTAAATTCCAACTTTTCATGGGAGCCTTCATCATTTAGGCCTAGAATCTTTTGATCATCAAACACAACATGTACAGATTCCATAACAATGTTGGTTCTTAGATTGTAGACCTTGTAGGCTTTCCCTGCTGCATATCCAACGAAAATAGCTTCATCTGCCTTTGCTTCAAATATGCCCAAGTTATCTCCATGATTCCTTAGCACAAAACACTTACATCCAAAGACATGAAGGAAAGCTAAAGTTGGTTTCTTGTTGGTTAACAACTGATAAGGAGTCATTCCTCTAGCTTGATTGACCAAGGAAATATTCTGAGTAAAGCATGCAGTGTTGACAGCTTCAGCCCAGAAATATGTTGGTAACCTTGATTCACTTAACATTGTTCTAGCTGCTTCATGAGAGTTCTGTTTTTCCTTTTAACAACCCCATTTTGTTGAGGTGTTCTGGCAGCAGAAAACTCAGGGACAATTCCATTCTCTTCACAGAAAATCTTCATTGTGGAATTCTTGAATTCAGTACCATTGTCACTCCTGATTCTTTGTACTCTGTCTTCAGAACCATTGTTTAGTATTCTGAGGTGATTGATGATGATTTCACTTGCACAATCCTTGGAGTGCAGGAAGAAGGTCCATGTGAACTTAGAAAAATCATCTACAATCACCAGACAGTATTTCTTCTTTGAAATAGACATGACATTTACTGGACCAAATAAGTCCATATGCAGCAATTGAAGAGGCTTAACAATGGATGACTCTGTCTTGCTTTTGAAGGATGATTTATTTTGTTTCCCTAATTGGCAGGCATCACACAGTCCATCTATGACAAACTCCAATTGAGGGATTCCTCTAGCAAGATCCTTTCTTACCAAATCATTCATAACTTTAAAATTCAAATGTGACAGCTTCTTATGCCATAGCCAACTCCCATCCTTACTTGCTTTGCTGAAGAGACAAGTAATGGATTCTGAGCATGCTAAATTGAAGTCAGCTATGTAAACATTTCCTTTTCTGAAGCCTGTCAATACCACATTGTTGTCTTCCTTGGCAGAAACAACACAGGCTTCTTTTGTGAACTTTACTTCATAGTCTTTGTCACAAATCTGACTGACACTCAGCAAATTGTGCTTCAAACCTTCAACTAAAGCCACTTCTTCAATGATGACATTGTCTTTTGAAATCAGGCCATATCCCTTAGTATATCCTTTGCTGTCATCTCCAAAGGTAATTCTAGGGCCAGCTCCTTCCTTGAACTCTGTGAGCAGGGTTGAATCTCCTGTCATGTGCCTAGAGCATCCACTGTCTAGGTACCATAGATTCCTTCTGTTTCCCTGCACACATTTCAAAAACAAATCAAGCTGATTTTGGTACCCAAGCTTCCTTGGGTCCTTTCTTGTTAGCCTTTGACTTTGCACTCTTAGCATTCTTCAACTTAGGTGTAGATGCTTGAGTGATGGGGTTTGACAAATGCTCATTTGCATGAATATTTGATGCATGTATTTGAGAAAAATTGGCATACATATTATTCATGCTAGGAATGTTCCATGACATTTGTGGCACATTCACAGATTGAAAATAAGGATTAGACACATATGGCATGTTCACATATGTATTTGAAAAACTAGAATTTTGATACAAACCAGGCATTGCAGGCATACATGGCATTGTTTGAGGTATACGAACAGGAGCCTTGTTGACAATCTTGCAATTAAAAGATAGGTGATTGACACTATTACAATTACTACAAGTTTTCCTAGGAGCAAACTTGTCAGGAGAATAATTGTTTTTCTTGTTGATACCTATCTTACCATTTCTGTTCTTTTTCTTTTTACCCTCAATTTCTACCTTTTCATTATCTGATTTACCAACAGCCTTTTTGTTATGTAAATCACCTGCCTTAGCCTTTCCACTGGATTTGGTTTTGCTACACTCACCACTAACAAAATTCTTGTTGACTGGACCATACTTGATATCCAGTTTCCTGAGTTCCTTCTTACTAACAAACTTTTTGTTAGTCGACGGATACCTCTCATCCGTTGATGGTTCATCTGTCAACGGATGATCACTATCCGTTGATTCACAAATAGTCTCTAGATCCTCAAGGCCAGGTTCTAGCTCCTTTTTCTTTTGAGTCCAGGTATCCTTCACAAACGATTCTATTCCCTGGACTTCTATTATGTTTTGAGAAATATTCCTACAACTTTGAAATTTAGCAATTATCCCTTGTTCTTTTTCAAGCTGGTCTTTTAAAATCAGTTCTCTTTTTAACACAGCTTCAAGTTCACTTTTAGCATTATTGCAATCAACTCTCATTTTCTCAAATTCTAGAAATTGAGCTTCTAGGGCAGCATTTCTATCACTTAAAAACAGATTAGACTCTTTAATCCTATTGTTCTCTTTAGTAAGTGATTTAAGAGTAACACTTAAGTGATATAGTTCAGTAGACATTTCATCTATAACACTATTGCATTCCTCTTTGGTGAGCTCAGAGAGATTAGTAGAAAATACCTGATTTCTAGCTGAACTTGCTTCCTGCTCTACAGAATCAGCCATTAAAGCAAGGTTGACAAACTCAACATCATCATCAGAATGATTGCCATCAATAGCCCAGTCATACTCTTGGGTCAAGAATGCCTTTCCTTTCTGCCTGAGAAGATCAAAATATTTCTTCTTATAGTCTACAGCCTCAGTTGACTTTCCCTTGTTCTCAGATCTAAGTTTCCTGCATTCACTTATCATGTGACCAGTAATTCCACAATTGTAGCATTTAATTTTGGATTTATCCACATAGTTGCTTGTGGAAAAATCCTTGTTAAATGGCTTGGCCACCCCAGAGTTTCTCTTGAATTTCAGCTTAGAGAATCTCCTAGATAGAAAAGCTAAATGCTCATCTATCTCATCCAATTCATCCTGCTGAAGGACATTCAATTCCTCAGACACCTTTTCCATGCTCCTGCTTGATTCTGCTCTACCTTTACAAACCTCCCTATTTGGTGTAGAACTAGCAGCTTCTATCCTTTCCTCCTTTTGTAAGAACCCAGATTTTGGGTGGAATTAAAACTTTTATGTATTTAATGATGTAAGAATGAATAGTGGATATGGCTACAATGTAATAATTGATACTTGGGAAAGAATGAATGGAATTCGACTTTATTATGTTTATGTCTTAAAGAATGCTAAAGGGTGACAACATAGGTAAGAATAATCTATCTTCTAAGGGAATAAGATATAGAAACTTCAAGCAAGAGAATACTCTCATGTCATCCAGATCGATAACGATTAATCCAGTAGTTCCGTAAAAAGGTTAAAGAACGATCGAAAGAAAATACGGACAATTATACAACCCTAAGAGAACAAGTAAAGAATACAGAATGAATAGTGTTTTGGTGGGAGTATATAATAATATGAGAAGACACTATATAGAAGTATTCGGAACGGATTTCCGAGTTCGTATTAGTGATCCAGGGGGAAAATAAGTGTATGTAAAAGCTGTCGGATTCTGAAAAACCGCACTTTTATTTTCTCCGAGAGTTCCCTGGACACTGATAGCCTTAAGTATTCAACGAATGGATTAAAGGAATATAAAATGGAAAGTTAGAATGAAAGATGGAGAATGACCAAGTGATAGCCTTAACCCTAATTAGAAATCCGTGAAATATTCTCACGAACGATCAATCGAAACGGGTAATAACCGGACACAGAAACAAGCAGAGGAAGCAAGAGTCTTGTGCAAGCTACTAGAATAAATATCTAGTAACCAAGTGGGCAAGAGTAACTAGCATGTTAGGGCTTGAACAAGTACTTAGCAAGACCAACTAGCTAGTTAGCCTTCAACCATGCAAAATGCAACACTTGTCCTACAAAAACCATCATCCATGACCTCACCATCCACTAGCACATCTTAGATGAGATATTATCTAACACAAAATCACTTTATGCAAGATTATCAAAAAGAAACCAAGCAACTCTCTCCCCCCCCCATGAACAACCATTCGGCCATACCCCTTAATTCCAAATCCAAACTCAACCTTCCCACCATTGTTTGTTCTTGAAATAATTAAGGTGAGTCTTACATTTCATAAAACTTATCTCCTCAAAATCTTAGCTTCAAACTCATCCTTTTCCATTTTCAAAAAAATCAAACAAGAGGAGGATGAATAGTGTTCATCATATACTAACTTTGTTTTCTTGATTTTCCATGGTTAATCTAGCAAGCATAATCACTCCTAAGGACCATACAAGGCTTAGTAAGGCTATATCACTATCTAAGGAAGGTATAAAGCTCTTGAAACACTAACCCTTGTTTAAGATTTAAGCATGTTTATGATAGTTATAACTTAGTTATGGTTATGTTAAGATTATAAGCATGATTATGTATGGATTTTTGGATTAATGATGTAAATAGCTAGATGAACGGAAAGGCATTTCTTGGCCTCATTTCATGTATATAAGTCATGTGTATGTTGTTTGGGTTGGATACTATGTTTATGGGAAGATTCGAAATTGATAGATATTCGATTTACAGCCGTTATAATGCTCGATTTTACAATACCATGTTTTGTATGCCATTTTCCATGTCGAACCCCTACTGTCCAGAGACCTTATCTGCCATGATAGGATAGGTAATGTTCTAAGTTTCGTTTTGATATAAAGATCACGTGAAACGGACTTACGGTTTAGGATTTATGACCAAATTCCTAAAAGTAGTTCGAATCCGTAAACGAAAGTTCGTAACTGAAATTGAACCCTCGTAAGCTATGTAACGTCATGGCGAATCTTGGTAAATAAATACTAGGGGTAAGAAGGAAGGTTTGAAAGAAAACCGTATGTCAAAAAGAGCATTTTTCGATTTATTAAAAATGTTCGAGTCAAGGTTAAACGCGAACGAACCCCTAAAAGACAACTCTTTTATAACTTCGGTAAAACACTTAGAAAACTGGCGATAAAACTCGGAGTATAATATTGGTTCGTAACGATCAACCTTAGAACTCATATGACTTAAGTATGTCCCAAGTATAAGTGCAGTGACATGTCGTGTTAACGAACGAATGTCGGGTCGGATCAGTGATAATAAGTAATCCACTAAAAGGGGTATAACGAGATAACTCGAGAACGTGTTTCGATTTAAGTATAACTTAACTTTTAATATGTTAAGTGATTAATCCCGAATGCCTTGGCTATTTATAGATCACCAAGCTGAACCGGGACCCGCTACCGCTACCCCTTACCGTACTCGACTACCAGGCAAGTTTCAATTCCCTTCTTTTAGGCTGTTGTTGTGATTGAATAAATATATATATATATGATTGCTGATATACATATGCCATTGCATGCATGCCTACTTTCAAGTTGAATTGATATACTTGTTCCCTGAATGTTATTGTTGGCTTATAAGCTAGACAGTTATATATCAGTTATAAGCCGGGTATTGTAAGACCCTCATAGAAGGGCATATACATCTTATTAATCAAGTATAGACCGGGAGTCAATATTCCTTGATATATCGAGATTACCTCGGAGGAAAATATTTAAGTAAATATTTTCTATTATTTGGGCGACGAATACTATTGAATATTCGTTCGAGACTAATTATTTTAACGATCCTTACTTCAAATAATTATTTGAACGTAACTATTCATCGAATAATATTTCTCAATATTCATTCAGAGTCGAATTGACTATCGACTATTATTTCGAATATTCTTCTAAAGATGAGACTATTAAATGAATATTATTTGGATATTCCTTTAGCATATTATTTTATTAAATAAATATTACTTTTGAATATTCATTTAAGATATTAAATACTTGATGAATATTATTTTAATATTCATCTGAAGCTTGATTTAATTATCGAATATTATCTCGAATATTCCTTAAGGCTTGGATTACTAAATGAATATTACTTGATATTCATTTAGGATATTATTCATTAAATGAATATTACTTTTGAATATTCATTTAAATTCCTAATTAATTATGAATATTACCTTAAATATTCTTTTCAGGTCTTATTAATTAATGAATATTGTTTTGAATATTCATTTAAATATTTATTTATTCAATAAATATTCTCCTGATATTTCTTCAGGGATTATTTTGAGAAATACTCTGATTAAAGATATTCTTTCATATTCCCAAATATTCTTTAAATGTTTTAACTCAATAAATATTCTCTGAATATTTATTCCATACTTAGAATAATCTCGATAAGGTTTATCTTCTTCGATTATTACAGAAAATATTTCGAAGTCATATTATTATTAATCTTATATCAAGAAAGGTTCCCAGACATCATTCTTCTTTGAGTCTATCTCCTTAATAATAAGGGAACCTTACTTGGAAAATGTTATTTATCTTGTCGACTTCCCGGTCATAAAGTATTCCCTTCACTCGCAACTCGGGTGCTGTTGACTTATTAAGTCGTTGCTTACCTTCTCATCTTTCGAGGGGTAAGATTACTGGAACAAGTTGATATCCGTTACCAAGTAATAGCTTGGGAGTTATTGGTAAATTTTCCTTTCCAACTAGATACGACTACTTTGTGGAGTCTTATCAACAAGTATTATACTTGGGGAAAGGGGGACGAACGTTACATTCAGAATCATGAATTCTATTTGAACTAGG
Organism: Saposhnikovia divaricata; assembly: GCA_036435485.1. Lineage (NCBI taxonomy): Eukaryota > Viridiplantae > Streptophyta > Magnoliopsida > Apiales > Apiaceae > Saposhnikovia > Saposhnikovia divaricata. The sequence goes on along the minus strand of CM071594.1, from coordinate 244,362,217 downwards.
AGTCGTGTAAGAGGCCGAGTAGCGCCGGTCCATCCCCTTTGGCCCAACCGTTGACCGGGGAGAGCTAGCAAGGCGGTATACAAGTAAAGCCGTCAGTTCTTCCTTCTACCGGTAGTAAATCTAAATTGAGCTGTACGATCTCGACTGATCATCAAGATCGGAACAGCGGGCGCGGTGAATACTCCATCATTGGTTCATCATCCAAACTTATTTATTTCCTGCAACATGATTACTGTTGGCAGAGTTGGAAAAGTGTCATAACTGGAATTGCAACCTTTTCTTGCAAGTTCCTCTTCTTAATAACAATAAGAATATCTCGCTTACTTTGAAGTAGCAGATATTTCTTCAAACAAATACTTTCAGTTACCTTGTAACTTCATCGTTCATATTATACTGGCATCATTTCGGTAAATGCATGGCATATGGTTTGAAAGATAGCTTTGAACTGTTTTAAATTATCGTTCAGTTATATATTTGTTGGTGGGCTTTCACTCACCCTTGCTTTGTTTATATTATGTCACAACAACAGCTAGGACAGATGGCTCGCGTCAGGCGCACTCGGCGCAAGCAGGTTACCCGACCCACCGGACTACCCGCTGAGATGCTAGCCGCCATTGCTGAGGTAGCATAGTTAGACAGCTTTTGTTTCCTGTTTAACTATATGTATAATTAATGTAATTAACGGCAAAACTTTTAAACCTATGATGTTATCCTTGTGGGATTGTAATAACTTTTATTCGTAACCCCTTTAATGTAAGACTTATTTCAATTTCATCTCTGGGACTATAACTGTTGTGTGTGTGTGTGAGTGGTAATTATTGTGGGGTCACAGCATGTGATTTATTTATTGTGGACTCAAGTCAAGTATTATGAATGGATGTAAGACCGTAACCACCAGATCCCTGACCCCGGATCTGGGGGTGTTACAGAGATGGTATCAAAGCGAGAGTTATATATCCCAAGAGATGATACGACATTATATAATAATAAATTCAATAATATAATAAGAACCCTTGCCAGGTTCACCTAAAACCCTTACGGGAACTTTTAAGTATCATGATAGTAACATAGTTCGTCTTGTGTAGGCGAGCGACTTGTCGGCCTAGGAGGCAGCTGCGAGACAGCATGATGAGGACATGTTCCGGACTAGGGACCCATACTATGAGCACTTGCCTGAGGAGGATACTGAGCCTGAGGAGGAGGACGCTGAGGAGGTCCAGGTTGAGGCTGATACTGATGTGATCGAGTCTGAGGAGGAGGAACCTGAGGAGGTCCAGGATGATGCTGACACAGATGTTATTGAGACTGAGGGGGAGGAGGACCCGGAGGGGATCCAGACAGGACAGGATGCTGAGTTAGTGGTTGAGGATGATGATTATTGGGTTGTGACTGAGATCAGGACTTTGGGAGATGACACTGACATGACCACGGATCAGGTGGTGCCGGTAGATGAGGGTGTCGAGGGAGATATAGATGAGCCAGTAGTTGGTGCTGTAGGGAGTTCTGGACTTTTTTTGCCACTCCTCCCTGTTGAGAGAGCCCCTACCCCACCACCACTACCTGTGAGCCCGTACCCCGACGAGTTTGAGGAGCTTACCCCAGAGCCCCAGCAGATAGAGACTGCCGCTCCAGCTGAGCCATCCACCCCACCTCATGCCCCGATAGGAGGAGTCCCAGTATGTGTTCACAACTTGATTGTAAACGGGCTTTATAGAGAGTTGTCTGTGGCAGATGCCAGGTTGGCAGAGTCTAGGAGTGAGTTAGCAGCAGAGAGAGCCGCCCGGATGAGGTTGCAGGGCAGGAGGACTATCAGTGACAGAGTTGGGTATAGGGCTGTGACCCACATCGAGCTGAGGACCCGGGTGAGGGTGCGACAGTTACCTACTGATGGGCATGGTAGGGTAGATAGAGCAGAGGCTGAGGAGGTTTTCCGCATCGCCATGGGGAGGGTTCGGAGGATGTTTCGTCGTGGCGGCTGATTTCAGATGTAGTGATGCAGTGGTCTAGTTGTCTAGTCATGTACGGACATAGTAGTGCCGGCTTTTGTAGGGATGGTTTTCTTGTACTTGTTTTCCCTTTTTGCAGACTAGACAGATAGACAGCATATTTCACTTTTGACTTGTTGTTATTGTTAGGATGGCTGTACTTTAAACTATCGTTGTAACTCGGATGTTGTACCTTTTCGGTACCTGGTATATATTTGTTTCCATTTCAGTCATTACAATTTTGTTGGGATGTGATCACGAGTTTATTAGCATATGTATTACTTTTCGATTAAGTTGCCATGAGATATAAAACTGTGGGATTTTAAACCCAATCATGTAAAGAATTGTGCAAGGAAAAATCCTTTAAAACAGGTAAGTGAACCTAATGTATAATTTTCCAAATTTTCAGTAAAATGCCTCCAAGACGAATGGGCACTAGGGCTAACCCCCGCGAATCTACTGACCAAGAGAGTCACAACCAACACGAGGAAAACCGTGAAAGTAGTGAGGAACAAGATCAGGACTATAATGAGCAAGAAGATTCCCAGTATGGAGCAGAGGATGAACCCCTGTACTCTGAAGAATTTGAAAGGGAAATAGAGGGTGGAGAAACTGAAGTAGAACAGGAAGGTGAGAACCAGGGCGGAAACCCCATGGGCCAGTTTATGGATCTACTTAGGCAGAATTTGAACCAATACCCCCAACCACCACCAAGCAACAACACTTCAGTGGCAAATTCCTTTAGGGCCTTTAAGTCCCTTAAGCCCCCAGAGTTCCACGGATCGGCTGATCCCGTTGAGGCGAGGGCCTGGATCAAAGAAATGGAAAAGTCTTTTGAGATTCTGAGTATCAATGAGGCTCAAAAGACTGTTTTTGCTACTTACCTACTAAAGGGAGAGGCCAATTATTGGTGGGAAGCCAAGAAAAACATGGAGACTGATGCTGTCATAGCCTGGGAAAGGTTCAAACAATTATTCCTGGAGAAGTACTTCCCGAAGTTCATGAAAACCCAGATGGAACTTAAGTTCTTGGAACTGAAACAGAACAATATGTCAGTGGCTGACTATGAGGCTAAATTTACTGAGCTATCGAGATTTGTGCCAGAGTTTGTAGACACGGAAGAGAAGAAAGCTAACAGGTTTCAACAAGGGCTGAAGCAGTGGATCCAGAATAGGGTGGCTGTTTTAGAGATTACAGATTATGCCACCTTGGTGCAGAAGGCAACCATTGTGGAGGCTGGTAGTGATCAGATGCAGAGAGAGAGAGAGAGAAAGGGGGGATAAAGAGAAAGCATGTTAGTATGGGCGGAAGATCCGCTGGAGGAAAACCCCCAACCAAGTTTAATCGAGGAGCGGTTTCCCTACCAGGGAGGAATGTAGGGTTTAAACCATCTGCGAGTGTAAGTGTGAGCCAGGGCGGCCACCAATCAGGAATGTCCCGTTCCAACCCTTCTCGACCTCCATTGCCATTGTGTGCTACTTGTGGGAAGAGGCACTCCGGGGTGTGCAACCTGAAGAAGATAAACTGTTATAAGTGTGGGCGAGCTGGGCATTATGCTACCTCTTGCACCACGGTCATCCCTAACAGCACAACCTGTTTCCAGTGTGGACAGCGAGGGCACACGAGGAAGGATTGCCCAAAGAGCAAACCAGCAGCATCAGGAGCAAGCAAGGTTGCCTCAAATAGGCCACCAACTGCTAGGACTTTCAATATGTCAGTACAAGATGCCGTGAGGGACACAGATGTGATAGCAAGTACTTTTTCTCTCAATTCAGTCAGTGCAAATGTCTTATTTGATTCAGGAGCAACTAAGTCTTTTATATCTAGAGATTTTGCGCATAAGTTGAAACTTAAAACCCAGCAACTAAGAGATTCCTTACTAGTAGAAATAGATAATCAGGAAATCGTACCGGTTAATCAAATTCACCCCGATTGTAAGCTAGAAATAGGAGGACGATCCTTCTATGTCGATTTAATTCCTTTTAAGCTAGGGGAATTCGATGTCATTTTGGGTATGGATTGGTTGTCTCGCAATGATGCGCGGATAGATTGTAAAGGGAAAAAGGTTAAGTTGAAAACCACAGGGAAGAAAGAAATAGTGTTTAAGGGGATGCGACAGACCCAGAAAATTCTGACCATGGCGCAAACCAAGAGATTGTTACAAAAAGGGAACGAGGCTTATTTAGCCTACGTTATAGATACTCAGAAGGAAGTGCCAAGATTGCAAGACATTATGGTAGTTAATGAGTTCGAGGACGTGTTCCCACAAGATCTTCCCGGACTACCACCTGATAGGGTAATTGAGTTTGCCATCGAATTAGCCCCGGGGACGGCGCCAGTTTCGAAGGCCCCGTACCGACTAGCCCCAGTAGAAATGAAGGAGCTAGCTAAACAATTACAGGAATTGTTGGATAAGGGCATGATAAGGCCCAGTGTGTCGCCTTGGGGCGCACCAGTGTTGTTTGTTAAGAAAAAGGATGGAAGTATGAGGTTATGCATCGACTACAGAGAATTGAACAAGCTAACCATAAAGAATAAGTATCCATTGCCCAGGATAGACGATTTGTTTGACCAGCTAAGAGGAGCTGAATACTTCTCTAAGATTGATTTGAGAACGGGATATCACCAACTGAAGATCAAACCTGAATATATCCCGAAGACTGCATTCCGCACCAGATATGGACATTATGAGTTCTTAGTTATGTCATTTGGATTGACCAACGCCCCAGCAGCCTTCATGGACCTAATGAATAGAGTGTTCAAGGAATATTTGGACAAATTCGTGATAGTTTTCATTGATGATATTCTCATCTACTCAAAGACAGAGGCAGAACACGCTGAACATTTAAGGATAACCTTAGAAATACTCAGGAAGGAGCTGTTATATGCCAAGTTCTCCAAGTGTGAGTTTTGGAAAAATGAGGTACAATTCTTAGGGCACGTGATCAATAGAGAAGGAGTGTTGGTTGACCCCTCCAAGATAGAAGCAGTTTCAAACTGGGAACGGCCAACTACTCCAACCGAGGTGAGGAGTTTCATTGGACTGGCCGGATATTACAGGAGATTTGTCCAAGACTTTGCGAAAATCGCAGCTCCATTAACTCGACTTACCCGTAAAACCGAGAAATTTGAATGGACTGAGAAATGCGAGAAGAGCTTCCAAGAGTTAAAGAAGAGGCTGGTGACAGCCCCAGTGCTGGCATTACCTGATGGAAAAGGAGATTTCGTGATTTACAGTGATGCTTCGCATAAAGGACTGGGATGCGTGCTTATGCAGCACGGCAAGGTAATAGCGTATGCGTCTAGGCAATTGAAGGATTATGAAGTCAGATATCCCACGCATGATCTAGAACTAGCCGCCATAGTCTTCGCTTTAAAGATTTGGAGACACTACCTGTATGGGGAAAAATGCGAGATTTACACAGACCATAAGAGCCTCAAATACATTTTCACTCAGAAAGAGCTTAACATGCGCCAGAGGAGATGGTTAGAGTTAATCAAGGATTACGACTGTGAAATTCGCTATCACCCGGGCAAAGCCAATGTGGTGGCTGACGCCCTTAGTCGGAAAGAGAAGCTCAAGATGATAACTTCAGAGAAAGAGCTAGTGAAGGATTTTGAGAAGATGGAAATCGAGGTTAAGTTACCTGTAGAGGGCCAAGAAAAGTTGATGGAAATTAGAATCCAACTTCCATTGCTAGAAAAGATTAGACTGTGCCAGGAACGGATGATGGAGGAAGAAAAGAACTCCACAAAAGAGCTAATGACCGGGGAGGAAATTAAGTGCGAAAGAGACAAGGAAGGGATCATGAGGTACACATACAGGATATGGATCCCAAACGTTCAGGAACTCAAGAATGAGATTTTAAATGAGGCAAACAACTCAAGATACTCAGTGCACCCCGGTAGCACCAAAATGTATAGGGATTTGAAGGAGTATTACTGGTGGCCCAATATGAAAAAGGACGTAGCAGAGTGGGTAAGCAGATGCTTGACCTGCCAACGAGTGAAGGCAGAGCACCAGAAACCCAGCGGACTTCTACATCCCTTAGAGATTCCAGAATGGAAATGGGAACATATAGCCATGGATTTCGTAGTAGGTTTACCAAGGACCAAGGCTAATCATGATGCCATATGGGTAATTGTAGATCGACTGACGAAATCGGCTCACTTTCTTCCGATCAACGAAAGGTACACGGTCGACAGACTAGTGGACATCTACTTAAAAGAGATAGTGGCACGACATGGAGTCCCAGTCGCAATAGTATCCGATCGAGATCCTAGAGTTAACTCCAGGTTTTGGAGAAGTTTTCAAGAATGTGTAGGGACCCGGCTGAACATGAGCACAGCCTACCACCCCCAGACAGATGGGCAAAGTGAAAGGACCATCCAAACGCTAGAGGATATGTTGAGAGTCTGCGCGATAGACTTCAAGGGAAGTTGGGATGATCACTTGCCATTGGTTGAGTTCTCCTATAATAACAGTTATCATTCAAGCATTGGGATGCCACCTTATGAGGCCCTTTATGGAAGAAAATGTCGATCTCCCTTGTATTGGGATGAAGTTGGAGAGCGAAAGATGCTCGGGCCCGAAGTGGTCCAACGAACTAAAGATGCAGTAGATCTAATCAGAGGACGGTTGGTAGCAGCCCAGGATCGACAAAAGAAATATGCCGACTTAGCTCGGAAAGGCAAGGAATACGAAGTAGGGGACCTAGTGTTCTTGAAAGTGTCACCTTGGAAAGGTTTAATGAGATTTGGGAAGAAAGGGAAGCTGAGTCCCAGATACATTGGACCATTTGAGATCTTGAGACGGATTGGGGAACTAGCTTATGAGCTCGCATTGCCCCCGAATCTACAGCAGGTGCACAATGTGTTCCATGTTTCAATGCTGAGAAAGTATAATCCGGATGCTAAGCATATTGTCGAGTATGAGCAAGTGGACATGCAACCAGACCTGACCTATGTGGAGCAACCTGTGGAAATCATAGACCGGAAGGAACAAGTGCTCCGACACAAGGTCATTAGCTAGTCAGAGTTTTGTGGCAGAACCACAATGTAGAAGAATCCACCTGGGAACTTGAAAGCGCAATGCAAGAGAAGTACCCCCACTTGTTTTCAAACTGATTCCGGGACGGAATCCTTTTAAGGAGGGGAGACTGTAAGAACCCAGATTTTGGGTGGAATTAAAACTTTTATGTATTTAATGATGTAAGAATGAATAGTGGATATGGCTACAATGTAATAATTGATACTTGGGAAAGAATGAATGGAATTCGACTTTATTATGTTTATGTCTTGAAGAATGCTAAAGGGTGACAACATAGGTAAGAATAATCTATCTTCTAAGGGAATAAGATATAGAAACTTCAAGCAAGAGAATACTCTCATGTCATCCAGATCTATAACGATTAATCCAGTAGTTCCGTAAAAAGGTTAAAGAACGATCGAAAGAGAATACGGACAATTATACAATCCTAAGAGAACAAGTAAAGAATACAGAATGAATAGTGTTTTGGTAGGAGTATATAATAATATGAGAAGACACTATATAGAAGTATTCGAAACGGATTTCCGAGTACGTATTAGTGATCCAGGGGGAAAATAAGTGTATGTAAAAGCCGTCGGATTCTGAAAAACCGCACTTTTATTTTCTCCGAGAGTTCCCTGGACACTGATAGCCTTAAGTATTCAACGAATGGATTAAAGGAATATAAAATGGAAAGTTAGAATGAAAGATGGAGAATGAAAGCCTTAATATTAAAGAGGATTCCCGGTAAACCCTAATTAGAAATCCGTGAAATATCCTCACGAACGATCAATCGAAACGGGTAATAACCGGACACAGAAACAAGCAGAGGAAGCAAGAGTCTTGTGCAAGCTACTAGAATAAATATCTAGTAACCAAGTGGGCAAGAGTAACTAGCATGTTAGGGCTTGAACAAGTACTTAGCAAGACCAACTAGCTAGTTAGCCTTCAACCATGCAAAATGCAACACTTGTCCTACAAAAACCATCATCCATGACCTCACCATCCACTAGCACATCTTAGATGAGATATTATCTAACACAAAATCACTTTATGCAAGATTATCAAAAAGAAACCAAGCAACTCTCTCCCCCCCCCATGAACAACCATTCGGCCATACCCCTTAATTCCAAATCCAAACTCAACCTTCCCACCATTGTTTGTTCTTTAAATAATTAAGGTGAGTCTTACATTTCATAAAACTTATCTCCTCAAAATCTTAGCTTCAAACTCATCCTTTTCCATTTTCAAAAAAATCAAACAAGAGGAGGATGAATAGTGTTCATCATATACTAACTTTGTTTTCTTGATTTTCCATGGTTAATCTAGCAAGCATAATCACTCCTAAGGACCATACAAGGCTTAGTAAGGCTATATCACTATCTAAGGAAGGTATAAAGCTCTTGAAACCCTAACCCTTGTTTAAGATTTAAGCATGTTTATGATAGTTATAACTTAGTTATGGTTATGTTAAGATTATAAGCATGATTATGTATGGATTTTTAGATTAATGATGTAAATAGCTAGATGAACGGAAAGGCATTGCTTGGCCTCAGTTCATGTATATAAGTCATGTGTATGTTGTTTGGGTTGGATACTATGTTTATGGGAAGATTCGAAATTGATAGATATTCGATTTACAGCCGTTATAATGCCCGATTTTACAATACCATGTTTGTATGCCATTTTCCATGTCGAACCCCTACTGTCCAGAGACCTTATCTGCCATGATAGGATAGGTAATGTTCTAAGCTTCGTTTTGATATAAAGATCACGTGAAACGGACTTACGGTTTAGGATTTATGACCAAATTACTAAAAGTAGTTCGAATCCGTAAACGAAAGTTCGTAACTGAAATTGAACCCTCGTAAGCTATGTAACGTCATGGCGAATCTTAGTAAATAAATACTAGGGGTAAGAAGGAAGGTGTGAAAGAAAACCGTATGTCAAAAAGAGCATTTTTCGATTTATTAAAAATGTTCGAGTCAAGGTTAAACGCGAACGAACCCCTAAAAGACAACTCTTTTATAACTTCGGTAAAACACTTAGAAAACGGGCGATAAAACTCGGAGTATAATATTGGTTCGTAACGATCAACCTTAGAACTCATATGACTTAAGTATGTCCCAAGTATAAGTGCAGTGACATGTCGTGTTAACGAACGAATGTCGGGTCGGATAAGTGATAATAAGTAATCCACTAAAAGGGGTATAACGAGATAACTCGAGAACGTGTTTCGATTTAAGTATAACTTAACTTTTAATATGTTAAGTGATTAATCCCGAATGCCTTGGCTATTTATAGATCACCAAGCTGAACCGGGACCCGCTACCACTACCCCTTACCGTACTCGACTACCAGGCAAGTTTCAATTCCCTTCTTTTAGGCTGTTGTTGTGATTGAATAAATATATATATATATGATTGCTGATATACATATGCCATTGCATGCATGCCTACTTTCAAGTTGAATTGATATACTTGTTCCCTGAATGTTATTGTTGGCTTATAAGCTAGACAGTTATATATCAGTTATAAGACGGGTATTGTAAGACCCTCATAGAAGGGCATATACATCTTATTAATCAAGTATAGACCGGGAGTCAATATTCCTTGATATATCGAGATTACCTCGGAGGAAAATATTTAAGTAAATATTTTCTATTATTTGGGCGACGAATACTATTGAATATTCGTTCGAGACTAATTATTTTAACGATCCTTACTTCAAATAATTATTTGAACGTAACTATTCATCGAATAATATTTCTCAATATTCATTCAGAGTCGAATTGACTATCGACTATTATTTCGAATATTCTTCTAAAGATGAGACTATTAAATGAATATTATTTGGATATTCCTTTAGCATATTATTTTATTAAATAAATATTACTTTTGAATATTCATTTAAGATATTAAATACTTGATGAATATTATTTTAATATTCATCTGAAGCTTGATTTAATTATCGAATATTATCTCGAATATTCCTTAAGGCTTGGATTACTAAATGAATATTACTTGATATTCATTTATGATATTATTCAATAAATGAATATTACTTTTGAATATTCATTTAAATTCCTAATTAATTATGAATATTACCTTAAATATTCTTTTCAGGTCTTATTAATTAATGAATATTGTTTTGAATATTCATTTAAATATTTATTTATTCAATAAATATTCTCCTGATATTTCTTCAGGGATTATTTTGAGAAATACTCTGATTAAATATATTCTTTCATATTCCCAAATATTCTTTAAATGTTTTAACTCAATAAATATTCTCTGAATATTTATTCCATACTTAGAATAATCTCGATAAGGTTTATCTTCTTCGATTATTACAGAAAATATTTCGAAGTCATATTATTATTAATCTTATATCAAGAAAGGTTCCCAGACATCATTCTTCTTTGAGTCTATCTCCTTAATAATAAGGGAACCTTACTTGGAAAATGTTATTTATCTTGTCGACTTCCCGGTCATAAAGTATTCCCTTCACTCGCAACTCGGGTGCTGTTGACTTATTAAGTCGTTGCTTACCTTCTCATCTTTCGAGGGGTAAGATTACTGGAACAAGTTGATATCCGTTACCAAGTAATAGCTTGGGAGTTATTGGTAAATTTTCCTTTCCAACTAGATACGACTACTTTGTGGAGTCTTATCAACAAGTATTATACTTGGGGAAAGGGGGACGAACGTTACATTCAGAATCATGAATTCTATTTGAACTAGGAGTCGTGTAAGAGGCCGAGTAGCGCCGGTCCATCCCCTTTGGCCCAACCGTTGGCCGGGGAGAGCTAGCAAGGCGGTATACAAGTAAAGCCGTCAGTTCTTCCTTCTACCGGTAGTAAATCTAAATTGAGCTGTACGATCTCGACTGATCATCAAGATCGGAACAGCGGGCGCGGTGAATACTCCATCATTGGTTCATCATCCAAACTTATTTATTTCCTGCAACATGATTACTTTTGGCAGAGTTGGAAAAGTGTCATAACTGGAATTGCAACCTTTTCTTGCAAGTTCCTCTTCTTAATAACAATAAGAATATCTCGCTTACTTTGAAGTAGCAGATATTTCTTCAAACAAATACTTTCAGTTACCTTGTAACTTCATCGTTCATATTATACTGGCATCATTTCCGTAAATGCATGGCATATGGTTTGAAAGATAGCTTTGAACTGTTTTAAATTATCATTCAGTTATATATTTGTTGGTGGGCTTTCGCTCACCCTTGCTTTGTTTATATTATGTCACAACAACAGCTAGGACAGATGGCTCGCGTCAGGCGCACTCGGCGCAAGCAGGTTACCCGACCCACCGGACTACCCGCTGAGATGCTAGCCGCCATTGCTGAGGTAGCATAGTTAGACAACTTTTGTTTCCTGTTTAACTATATGTATAATTAATGTAATTAACGGCAAAACTTTTAAACCTATGATGTTATCCTTTTGGGATTGTAATAACTTTTATTCGTAACCCCTTTAATGTAAGACTTATTTCAATTTCATCTCTGGGACTATAACTGTTGTGTGTGTGTGAGTGGTAATTATTGTGGGGTCACAGCATGTGATTTATTTATTGTGGACTCAAGTCAAGTATTATGAATGGATGTAAGACCGTAACCACCAGATCCCTGACCCCGGATCTGGGGGTGTTACACCTTTTGCTCCAAGTTGGCAACAAGTGCAACTGACCCACTTTTCTTTTGAGACTTCTCAATCTCTTCATCCTGCTCTATTTCCAGCTCATATGTCTTTAAAGTTCCATAGAGCCTTTCAAGAGTAAATGTCTTGTACTCTTGAGTGTTTCTTAGAGAAACAGTCATTGGCTTCCATTCCTTAGGCAGTGATCTCAGAAATTTGAGATTAGAATCTTTAACTTGATAGATTCTTCCATACAGTTTCAAACCATTTAGTAGCTTTTGAAATCTACTAAATGTATCATTCAATGTTTCTCCACTCTTAAAGTGGAAATGTTCATACTGTTGGATTAGTAGTTGCATCTTGTTTTCCCTCACCTGTTCTGTTCCTTCACAAAGGGTTTGAACAGTGTCCCATACTTCTTTGGAGGTAGTACAGTTAATAACATTGTCAACCATGTCTGTTTCTAGACCATTGAACAGTATATTCATGGTCTTTTTGTCTTTGTGGACTTCTGCAATATCTTCAAGACTCCACTCAGAAACAGGTTTGGGAATGAGAGTGTCAGGCACACCTTCAGCCAGGCCAACTCTTGTTGCAGTCTTCATTGGAACGTGAGGACCCTTGTCAATGCAATCCACAAAACCCACATCAATAGACGAGAGATGTAGACGCATTTTTACTTTCCAGTGAAAGTAATTCTCTCTATCAAGAACTGGAATCTTTACTCCATAATCCTTCTTAGACATGTTGGAAGTGTGTTGATCTTTAAACTCCAAATATGTTAGAAGCTTGCTTTGATACCAATTGTTATTCCCAGATTACACACTTGTATAATTGTAGAAGGGGGGGTTGAATACAATTCTTGATATTTATAAATTTCTGATAAGAACTCCAGAAATCTATACTAAGATAATTGCTGTAGAAAGATTAATGCACGAACACATAAAAATCAGGTGGTTAAATGCACCACCTGAAGCTTTTATTCGAAGAAAACTTTGTGATATAAAAGTACACAGCTTCTATTTTACAACTCTTTGCTCTCTAAGGATATTCAATAAAAACCCTAAGCAAATGTATCTGTTTTCTTAGCCTACAAAGAGTTGCTACACTTGGTTATAAATCCCAAGTTTTTACAAGTACTACTGGAATAAGATAATATTAATCTAATTCTAGTTGACTTGCTACTACACTCCAAATACACATGTAGCCGAAAGGTTGTCCTTGTGAACAGACATGTCTCCTGCACCTTTCTTGTATTCATAGTGTAAACGGAATGCTTCTTTCTTCTGTGTTTCCAAAGTATGGTTGCCATACTGCTTTTTGTATCTACTATCAAACCATGTGATCTGTCAGTCAAACATGTCCTTATCAACTGCTAATCCCCAGCTTAGCATAGAAAATAGTGTCAATGATTATCCGTTGATATTGTACACTGACATCCGTTGATGATGTATTGAGCTGCATCCGTTGATAGAGTGGATTTGAGTTGTATCCGTTGATAGAGTTTTGTCTTCATTTGTTGATACACTTTCACTTAGACAGAATTACATAGCATAGCTTATTTACAATTGGCTACCCTATTCTGCCTATCCGTTGATGGTCAACATGACTGTGGATAAAAACACTATCAACTGATAATATAGAGATACTGCAGTATGCTACAAAACCTCATCCGTTGATGAGCTACCTGTCAACGGATAGAGTTATAAATCCTCATCCGTTGACAGCTACAAAACCTTATACAATTTGATTGATTGTGAAGTTATCATCAAGTACAACATATTCCTAACAATTTGTAGTTCGAGGATCCTAATCAACTTAAACCAAATTGTAATAAGTAAATATCCGTATGATCTGTCACAGGAATCTCAGGAAGCAATATCTGTCAGAAGAAAGAAGGAAGTCAATCTATAGTTTTGATGTTTCACACTGGAAGACGTATCAAGTATCTGATCAAGCCTCAGTAAAACATTGAAGTGAATGGATTCATTTACAGTGACAGAGATTTTTCGAGTGATAGATTGAAAAGCAATCAAAGTACAAGAAAATTGAGAGAAGAAATAAACCACAGCTTAAAGTCAGAAGTGAAGAAGCATCATTGAAGTTAGTCGTTCATGAACCAGACAGTACATCGAACGTCAACATAAGTCAGTGATAATTCTTTATTATTTTCCGTGGTTTGGAAGAATTAAATTAATTAGTTATTGATTTAATTTAATTTATTTTTAATTGATATAAATCATTTAATTGATTTTAATGAATTAATCCTAATAGAATTAATTTATTTATTAAGTTAATTATTGTATCAATTAATCATGAATTAGTTAATCATTAATTAATTAAAAGGATCGATATGACTTAATTAAATGCTGAATGGATTATGTCTTGACTAAGTTTAGTTCGGTGTGACTTAAATTAGGTCATACCGACATGACTTAAATCTAAGTCATACTAAGCATAAGAATTAGGTCATACCGAGCTGCTGAATGGATTATGTCTTACCGACCCCAAATCTGCTAGGTCATACCGATGGAATTAAGTCATACCGAAGCAAGATATTTCTGGAAAGGTGTTAGGTCATACCGACAAAAGTGTTTAGGTCATACCGACCACACTGTTGAAGATTAAGTCATACCGACACATTTTTTAAGTCATGCCTATAGAAAATTATCTCTTGGAGCAAGATTAAGTCATGCTGACAGCTGATTTAATAGGTCTTGAAGCAGTTTAAGTCATATCTAATGAGTACAGACCTATATAACACAGCAGAAGCAACAGAATGAAAAACAGACCAGAACACAGCAAAATCCTGGAAAAACACAGCAGTTTTCTCTCTCAAATATCAAGAACACCAAGAACAAATTAATTCACATAAATTCAAGTTCATCATCTTTGTAATATTCTATCCGATAGAACTTGTCTACTTGTGATTCTTGTATTACTAGCGAATTAAGTTTCCTAGTACTTATCTTGAGATTTATTAACTAAATTAGAAAAGTTCATGTCGAATTTTCTAATTAGTTATTAAACACTTGATAATAGTTTGGATTGATTTTGTAACACCACATCAAGTTAATATACAGTTATATTCAACTTAAAATCCAAGTCAATTTATTCCGCACAAAATATTCGTTTAAGTGAAAATTATTTAACAAATAATTTTGAGAAATTGATATAGATTGTATTCAACCCCCCTTCTACAATCATAGTGGACCTAACAATTGGTATCAGAGCCTATTGATTGATACACAAATCAAGATCCTATTTTTATTCCGTCAAAAATCTATCTCAAATTTTTAACTCACTTAAAAATTCATCATGTCGTCAAAAAGCATTGTTAAAATTCCCATGTTTAACAAGGACAATTATACAATGTGGAAAAATAAAATGGAGTTATTTCTTGATGTCGCAAATTCTAAATATTTGGGTGTTCTACAGAACGGACCTATAATTCCACTCTCGAACATATACCTGAATCTATTGTTGGAGGAAGTGTTGTAACACCTGCATCATCTGTTCCAAAGCATGATGATTCTTTTACTCCTATTGAAGAAGAGGACGCTGGACTAGATAAGAATTTGAAACTTATTTTAATAGATTCCCTGGATCCTGTGATGTACAGTCATGTGATAAATTGTAAAACTGCAAAACACATGTGGGAAACTGTTGAGACTATCAATGAAGGAACTGATGAAGTCAGGGAAAACAGACTTCAGATTTTAACCTCTGAGTATGAACACTTTAGAGCTGGCCCTAATGAAGGCATTCAGGAGTGTTGGAAAGGTATAACAAAATTATCAACAACTTGCAAGTCAATGGCAAGCAATATACACAGAAGGAGATTAATATGAAGTTTTTGTTGACAATGCCCACTCATCTTGAACATAGGATAACAGCCATCAGAGAATCAAGAGATTTGAATAAGATTGCTCTTGAAAGATTGTTTGGTGTTCTGAAAACCTATGAATTGGAACAAGTACAGCAGAGGGAGGTCTCTGGTAAAGGAAGAGTTCCAAGTTCATCTACAGCTCTTATAGTTGAGGCACCTAAGGAAGTGGAAGCTAATGTTGTTCTACTGTGTCACTGGAATAGTGTGACTGTAATTTAGAACTGTGGGAATTAAAATAAGAATTTGATGTTAAGATTTATTTGTTTAATTCAGAATTTAGATTATGTGAGTTATTGAAAATATGGTGTACATCGATTTGATACTTGTTATAGACTATATTGTGTGAATTTTTATCGTAATTGTTATCGAGTATGTTGTGTGAAACTATGTGATAGATGTTATGTGCTACATGTGGAAATCGTGTTTTTGAAAATTATAAAAATATTATTCTGAGTCGTCGAACGGTAGGTGCTTGCTGGGCTTCGTAGCTCATTCTTTTAATATTTCAGGTTTGGTGTACGATCGAGTTTGGTAGCGTTGGAGTTCGAGGTCTTTAGAATTGGGCTAGATTGACTTTTCGATAGATGTTAGCTGCGCTTTTGTAATAATTACCTTTGTAATAGACTTTTGGATTAATAAATTGTATTTTAGTTCAGTTTTTGATTTAGAATTAATAGTCCGAAAAGTCGGGCTGTTACAGTTGGTATCAGAGCAATTTGTATACCAATTTGCTAGCACTTTTGGACCGACCTGTGGTGGGTTGTAGGGTCCGGTATGCATTCGGTTATGTCATAAATGGAAGAGCAGGTTGTCCTTCAGAGTGAATTAGGTATGGAACTAGTACATTTCCTAGGGTGCGATCCTTTAGACAATCGTTAGGAGTAGACGTTTAGAATAGATATGTCATGAACTTTTTGGAGTCTAGGATTGTTGTGAATTTGGGGACCAAATTCTTTTTAAGGAGGGTAGTATGTAATATCCCGTTATTTTTAGAATAATAATAAAGAATAGTAGAATAAAAAGGATTAAAATTAGATAATGATTAGGAATTTGAATTTGGATTAGAATAATGGGATTAAAACATGGATCATATTTTAATACGGATTACTAGTAGGTCTAGAATTAGGGTTGTATGACATTATAAATACATCATATTCTCCTTCTCCATCTTTTTTTAACAAAATTCGTAGGGTTTTGTCCACACAAATTAGCAGTTTTGTAAAATTCGTAGAAAATTCATCGTAAGTCAGAATTTGTTGATTTTGGACTTTTTCGAAAGGTCCTTTCGAGCTCTACAACTTTCGTGTTTTGTGTTTTCCAAGAAAACATCGTTTAGAGGGTGAAAAAGAGTAAATACAGATGTGGTCAGATTCGGAGTCATGGAAACGTTCAAGGTTTAAGATGGAATGTTTATAATTGGTTATATGTTCTAATGTGAATTCTTGATTTTCATAATTGAGGTAAGTAACTTCGTTGCTTCGTATTAATTTGAAACATGCTTTACAATATTTGATTACATGTTTTTGAATATTTATATAAGTAATTATTTGTTGCTCCGTATAGTTGTAAGTAACTGTCTGTTGCTCTGTATTATTCTGAAGCGCGCTTTATGTTGTTTAATTACATGTTGTTAGATATTTGTTTTAGTTATTGAAAATATGGTATTTATATGTGATTGATAAGATAAGAACTTTGTTTTGATTCCCCAGTTTTAGTTGCGTATCGAATCATAGAATCGGGTCACTGGATAGTGTGACATATAGAATCATAGAACTAGTTTATGCACGTTCCGGAACACATAGATACCTTGTTGAGTAAGACTTAACGAGGGACGTAAACTGACCCCCACCGAACCATCGAATTATAGAAGTCGTGTCACTGGAATAGTTTGACTGTAATCTAGAACTGTGGGAATTAAAATAAGAATTTGATGTTAAGATTTATTTGTTTAATTCAGAATTTAGATTATGTGAGTTATTGAAAATATGGTGTACATCGATTTGATACTTGTTATAGACTATATTGTGTGAATTTTTATCGTAATTGTTATCGAGTATGTTGTGTGAAACTATGTGATGGATGTTATGTGCTACATGTGGAAATCATGTTTTTGAAAATTATAAAAATATTATTTTGAACCGTAGAACGGTAGGTGCTTGCTGGGCTTCTTAGCTCATTCTTTTAATATTTCAGGTTCGGTGTACGATCGAGTTTGGTAGCGTTGGAGTTCGAGGTCCTTATAATTGGGCTAGATTGACTTTTCGATAGATGTTAGCTGTGCTTTTGTAATAATTACCATTGTAATAGACTTTTGGATTAATAAATTGTATTTTAGTTCAGTTTTTGATTTAGAATTAATAGTCCGAAAATTCGGGCTGTTACAGTTGGTATCAGAGCAATTTGTATACCAATTTGCTAGCACTTTTGGACTGACCTGTGGTGGGTTGTTGGGTCCGATATGCATTCAGTTATGTTATAAATGGAAGAGCAGGTTGTCATTCGGAGTGTATTAGGTATGGAACTAGTACATTTCCTTGGGTGCGATCCTTTAGACAATCGATTAGGAGTAGATATTTAGAATAGATATGTCATGAACTTTTTGGAGTCTAGGATTGTTGTGAATTTGGGGATCAAATTCTTTTTAAGGAGGGTAGTATGTAATATCCCGTTATTTTTAGAATAATAATAATAATAAAGAATAGTAGAATAAAAAGGATTAAAATTAGATAATGATTAGGAATTTGAAATTGGATTAGAATAATGGGCTTAAAACATGGATCATATTTTAATACGGATTACTAGTAGGTCTAGAATTAGGGTTGTAAGACATTATAAATACATCATATACTCCTTCTCCATCTTTTTTTTAACAAAATTTGTAGGGTTTTGTCCACACAAATTAGCAGTCTTGTAAAATTCGTAGAAAATTCATTGTAAGTCAGAATTTGTTGATTTTGGACTTTTTGGAAAGGTCTTTTCGTGCTCAACAACTTTCATGTTTTGTGTTTCAAGAAAACATTGTTTAGAGGGTGAAAAAGAGTAAATACAGATCTGGTCAGATTCGGAGTCATGGAAACGTTCAAGGTTTAAGATGGAATGTTTATAATTGGTTATATGTTCTAAAGTGAATTCTTGATTTTCATAATTGAGGTAAGTAACTATTCGTTGCTCCGTATTAATTTGAAACATGCTTTACAATATTTGATTACATGTTTTTGAATATTTATATAAGTAATTACTGTTGCTCCGTATAGTTGTAAGTAACTGTTAATTTTGTTGCTCTGTGTTATTCTGAAGCGTGCTTTATGTTGTTTAATTACATTTTGTTAGATATTTGTTTTAGTTATCGAAAATATGATATTGATATGTGATTGATAAGATAAGAACTTTGTTTTGATTCCCTAGTTTTAGTTGCGTATCGAATCATAGAATCCGGTCACTGGATAGTGTGACATATAGAATCATAGAACTAGTTTACGCACGCTCCGGAACACATAGATACCTTGTTGAGTAAGACTTAACGAGGAACGTAAACTGACCCCCATCGAACCATCGAATTATAGAGGCCGTGTCACTGGAATAGTGTGACCGTAATTTAGAACTGTGGGAATTAAAATAAGAATTTGATGTTAAGATTTTTTGTTTAATTCAGAATTTAGATTATGTGAGTTATTGAAAATATGGTGTACATCGATTTGATACTTGTTATAGACTATATTGGGTGAATTTTTATCGTAATTGTTATCGAGTATGTTGTGTGAAACTATGTGATAGATGTTATGTGCTACATGTGGAAATCGTGTTTTTGATAATTATAAAAATATTATTTTGAGCCGTCTAACGGTAGGTGCTTGCTGGGCTTCGTAGCTCATTCTTTTAATATTTCAGGTTCGGTGTACGATCGAGTTTGGTAGAGTTGGAGTTCGAGGTCCTTAGAATTGGGCTAGATTGACTTTTCGATAGATGTTAGCTGCGCTTTTGTAATAATTACCTTTGTAATAGACTTTTGGATTAATAAATTGTATTTTAGTTCAGTTTTTGATTTAGAATTAATAGTCCGAAAAGTCGGGCTGTTACAATCGCCTAGTTGATTAATTGCTAGAAGGTAGGCTCATCACCTCCTATGTAATATCCGCAATTTTTTCGAATATTTTTTTTATTTACTCGATTTTAAATTTTAATTAAGGGCGATGCACTAGTATTTTTAATTAGCGCGTTTTGGTAAAATTTTAATATTTTATATATTTATGTGCGTAACAATTATATTATATCTATTTAATTATATTTATTTGGTTTTTATTAAATTAGGAAATTTAGGAAAATAAGATTTTTATTTTGAATCGAATTTATTTATAAAACGAAATTAGAATTTCGTTTTAATTAGTTAGCAGGGGAGGATCAGGATTATTGATGAAACATCAAATATTTAAATTGGAGCATTTCATTTTGTCTTCCATGTTTTATTTTTTTAATTAAATAATTATCGACCTACAAAACATGATTATGTTTTTATGGAGCACTAAATATTCTATCATGCTTTGTCCCCCATGTTTTGTTCCACCATTTTATTTTTATTCCCACGTTTTATGCCTTTTAAATCCACTAAACACAAATCAATGATTTACTCTCTTCTTTGTTCATTTTTAAAACAGGAAACGCAGCCATTCTTTTTGATACCAACCGGAAGAAAAACACTATATTTTCTCTCCTTTTCTTTTCCTGTTAAAGCCTTATTGATACAAATAAAATCATAAACTCGAACCAATATATATACAAATCAGAGCACAAAACTGAGACCATTTTCCTGTCTCTTTTATCCAAAAGCTCTACCATATTTTCTTACACACGAACAGAGTTTTCACAGGTAGATATTTTTTCTTTCTTTCTTGTTAATTGTTTTGTTGATTACGTTTTTCTTTAATCCGGGAAGGCTCGATTAGTAATCATATTTGGGTTGATTGTTGACTGTGATTGATTGGAGGTTGAATTCGGAGTATGGTGGTGGTGGAAGGGAATTCGGGAGAGATGCGGGAGATTGAGGGAGAGATGGAGTCGGAGGTCGAGAGAGATGGCGGAGGGAGAGATGGAGGTCAGTGGTGGTGGTGAACGAAGGTTTGATGGGAGTTATAAGGAGGCTTGTTGTTGTCGAAAGAGAGAGAGAGAGAGAGAGAGAGAGAGAGAGAGAGATTGAGAGAGGTTGCGAGAGAGAGAGGGAGAGAGAGAGAGAGACGAGGAGAGGTTGAGAGAGATCGAGGTGAGGGAGAGATTTGCAGGATTGAGAGAGATTCGGAGAGATAGAGGGAGTCGCGAGAGAGAGAGAGAGAGAGAGAGAGAGAGAGAGAGAGAGAGAGAGAGAGAGAGAGAGAGAGAGAGAGAGAAAGAGAAAAGAGAGGGAGAGAGTTGGGCTGGGAATCGCAGGGGAGGGGGGTACTGCACGGTGGTGGGGGGGTAGGTGGGGCCCACACCACTGTTGCAGTGTGAATATATTATTAAAATAATAACGAATCAATAAAAACCTGGCGATCGTATGTTTTAATCGTAATTTATAGCAATAATAAAATAAATAGTTGTATATTTTAAAATTTAGTTGTAATAATTGTTTTAAAAATGGTGAGAAATAAAAAGGGATTTAATTGGAGTGTTATTAAAATTTAGAGAATTAAATAGTTTTATTAACAAATGAATAATTAATTAAAATGGTGATTGGTTTATTAATTACAAATATTTTGTGACATAAATTAGAGATTTAAGGTTTATTAATAAAAAGGGGTTTAATTGATTAATTTGGAATAATTTAAAGATAGATTATTATTTAAAACAATTAATTAAATCAATAAAAATAATCTGTGATTATTTAGCATAATTTAGGGATTTATTGATTTATTGATAAAAAGGGGATTAGTTGAGAATAAATAGGATTAAAAAATGATATAATTTTAATATTGATATTTAATATTTCTGAATTATTTAATTAATCGGATTGAATTACATTATCTTAGACTAAAACTGGAATTAATACAAAATAGCTGAACTAGGCTTTAGAAGGTAAAATGTCGGGCATAATAAAGTGAGTTTTTATTTGGTTATAGAGAATCAGATACGTGGAGCCAGGTGAAGTATCGCGCCGCAAAGCACAGGCAAGTTTACTAATTCGTACTCCATTGTTCGGAGTATTTATATTTTTTTAAAATTCATAAGTATGCTGATTAAGTTTTCGATTTACAAAATCAAGTATTATTTCTAGTGATTTATACCAGATTTTATTCATGCAATTTACATACATATATATTATTGTTGAGCTGTTATCCGGATATATTATATCACTAGGTGTTCAAATTTATTTCATGAGTTGGTACATATTGTTGGGATGTTGATTGAGATACTTCATTCGAGTTTATATTTAATAGTGGGGATATATATATATATATATATATATATATAAAGTAAGTTATGTATACTGATATGGATCATCTTATTTCGATTCCATAATCAGAACAGTTTTTCATAATATTTCCTCTACTCATTCGAGTGGAAAACTAAATTATTGGTGTTTATCGTTCATTGCTTATGAAGGCAAAAGTGACCGGAGTAACGCACCGGCCCAACTGAGTAGTATTTAGGGTGTGTTCGAGACTTCGGCTTATCCTTCTATCGATAGAAAACGAGTAGTGATAATGAATTTATCATCCATTACTTGAGTAGGCGTTATGAGCAGAAATTCAATCATTGACATCCTAACGGTTAACCGATGCCTTTGTGGTTCTGTTAACTAGGGTGTTGATCTGAGCAGTTGTTATATTATATTATTTCAAATCAATTGAGTAGTTCTGAGGAGTTATTGAATTATTTTTGAGTAGTAATATGAGAAGTTATTGAGATACATTTATTCCTTCATTTGAGCAGTATTTCGAGATTTATAAGAATTTCTGAGTTGATCTCTTTTCTAATGTAATTATTTTTATATAGGAGGATAACTCTTATAGAGTAGTAAAAACATATTTTGAGTGAGTTGTTGTTGTATTATATGATATCTATATATACTTGCTGGGCATTCTTTGGCTCATTCTTGCTATTTTAAATACTATTAATCAGAGGCATCTAAAGACGGCTCTAGCATGGCGAACCGTGGCAAAGGGAAGGGGAAGGACTATTAAATTCAATCCATAGCCTTATAGTATCGAAGGAGGGTTCAAGATGGAAAGAAGTTGTTTAATGCTTTATTATCGAGTATTTTGTATGTTGTAATAATATTTCAGAGATTCTGGGAGGTGAGTTTGTGTTGTAATAACTTCTGTATTATTGAGTGCTTGTTCTAAGACTATAACCTATGGAGTAAAATATGGAGTTGTTAAGAATATTGTTGTAGATTATACTATGAGCAGGTGATTGAATATTCCGCAAGAGGTGTGATGACCTAGATTCCTGTAAGGGATTTGGGGCCGTTACATCCTAGACCCGCCTAGCGATTTTTAGAACAATGATATTTACTAGATGTCCTTTCATTTAGGGATGATAAAAAAACCCGATCAGATGGATACCCGATCCATACCGATTCGATTGGATTTTACCGAATCCGATTGTTTGATTTGGATTTGAATTTAATTTTTAAACCCGAAAATTTTTGGATTTAGATTTGGATTTTACGTGTACCGAACCGAACCTGATCCGCAATCCGAAATCCGATTCAAACCCGAAAAAGGCAGACATATATACTATATATATATATATATATATGGTATTATATAAATGCATATAATAATAATATTTTAATATTTTAATCTTATTAATTTTATATTTCAAAACATAGATATATATTTAAGAACATATCAAGAAAATAAACAAAATTATCACCCACACATATATTTTTATAAATATATATATATATATATATATGTATATTCTTTTATTTTTCTTATAGTTTTTGGATTTTATTTATAATATTATATATTTTTTATGCAACTAAAACATTTTTATATTTTAAATTTTAAATATATTTGTACTTTAATGTTTTGCTTAATGTGATTATTTTAATTTTTGAATTTTGAATTAAAAACCCGATTTAAACCCGAATTCGAACCGAAACCCGATAAAATCCGATGGTTTGGATTTGGATTTTGATTTTCAAACTCGAATACAAACCCGAACCGATCCAAAAACTTTGAATTTAAATTTGGCCAAAACCCGATCCGATCCGTTACCTTCCATACTTTCATTTTTGCCAATAGTAACCAACGATTACGCATTTTAATGCACAAGATATGTGATACTAATTCAAAGTTTTTGAAACTATATGAGATTGTAATTTTGCCGTAACAAGTCTAGGTAAATTAGTCAGATTTAGAATTTATCGTGTTTTTAAGCCCAAAAGAATTCAATTATCAATAATTATGATAATTACCAACCGGTAGTATTTTAAAATAAAAAAAAATTTATGAAAGAAAATAAAATCTATACTATTATATAAAAATCGAAACATTAAAAGTTTTGGTACCTGTTTTTTGGTACATCATGAATTTACTTATTTACCATTCATTGTAAAGAAAAATAAATACACCTAAAATAAATAATAACATTATATAATTATTGGTAATTAGTCGAAATATTACCTTTTACAAACACCAAAAACCATCAACCGTATCATATCTTTCCATCATTAACATTTCCTTTCAAATTAAAACACGTTACCTTTTTAATTTAAAACAAATTACAAATATTAATATAACATAATTTTTAAGAAAATATCACACTACAATTTTCAAGAAAAATATAACACCTAAAATAAATAATAACATAATAAATTAATGATAATTAGTCGATTAACATAATAAAAATTAATGGTAATTAATCGATTGCCTTTTTCACATTAATATAATAAAATTAATGATAATCAGTCGATTGACTTTTTCATATTTACTTTTGTTCGAAGATATTTTCTCTTATAATCACCTACAAACATCAATCGTATCATATCTTTCGATCATTAACATTTCCCTTCAAATTAAAACATGTTACCTTTTTAATTTAAAACAAATGTTACAATCATTAATATATACCCGAAAATATCACACCATAATTTTCAAGTAAAATATAACACCTAAAATAAATAATAACATAATATAATTAATGGTAATTAGTCGATTGCTTTTTTTACATTTACTTTTAGTTGAAGATATTGCTTTTTATAAACACTTAAAAAGATCAATCGTATCATATCTTTCAATCATTAATATTTCCTTTCTAATTAAAACACGTTACCTTTTTAATTTACAACAAATCTTACAATCATTAATATATATCTGAAAATATCACACCATAATTTTCAATTATTAATAAAATATATTAAAATTCATATACATTGCTTATAATAAGGAAACATTAGTATAATCCGTAAACATGAGTATATTAAATTATATCAAATTAAAATTAAAAAAATTATTAAAAATAATGATTATATAAAAACATAATTATAATATTAAATAAACTTTATAACATAATACAAGAAACTTGTGCATTGCAATACTATTAATTAATCGATTACCTTTTTCAGCTAAAACGTATCATATTTCTATTTTTTCTAGAAAAAATATTTATATTTATTTGTAAATATAACATATTTATATTTATTTGTAAATATTTATAACGTATAATATAACATATTTATATTTATTTGTAAATATGAGTATATTAAATTATAATATATTAAAATTAAAAACTATTAAAATAATAATTATATAAAAACATAATTGTAATATTAAATTAAATTTAATAAATACATAAAATATCGTATCTTTCAAGTAATTTAAAAGACGTTTACTTTTACTTGAACATATTACCCTTTACATACACCTAAAATATCGCATCTTCCAATCATTGTTATATATTTTCTAATTAAAATACGTTACCTTTTAATTTAAAACATATTTTGCAATCATAATCTTACAATCATTAAAATTTCTTTTCTAAAAACATGTTACCTTTTAAAGTGAAACATAATCTTGCAATTATTAATATATACCCAAAAATATCACAAAATATTTTTCAATCACCAATAAAAATATAAAATCAAAATCCTTATACAACGAATAATTACCGTTAGATTTTTAGTCAAAAAAATCAGAACCATTAAATCTGATGATTAAATATTTTATATGATTAAGTTACTTTACAAAACATTCAAGATTCGAATTTCATCAACCACGTATTTAAAAAATTTTATAATATAAATTTTAAATCATGCATATCATTAATTAAACTTATATACATTATTTAAATTTAAATTAAAAGAATTATTAAAAATAAATATAACATAAAATAAATTTATTTCATATAAAAAAACCCGTGCATCGCACGGGTTATAAGCTAGTTGCTTATAATAAGGAAACATTAGTATAATCCGTAAACATGAGTATATTAAATTATATCAAATTAAAATTAAAAAAATTATTAAAAATAATGATTATATAAAAACATAATTATAATATTAAATAAACTTTATAACATAATACAAGAAACTTGTGCATTGCAATACTATTAATTAATCGATTATGTTTTTCAGCTAAAACGTATCATATTTCTATTTTTTCTAATTAAATTTCCTTTTTTCTAGAAATATCACGGACAACATTAATTTCTAATTTTCTAAAAAACACTAGGAGCAATTTTAATTATTAAATAACATAATTAAATAAAATTAGTATAAACAAATCAGTTACATTTTTCACCTAAAGCATGTCACCTTTTTAATTTTCACGTTATCGTTTCAATTTTCCCTAACTAAAACATCTCATTTTTCAATTGTATTAAAGGCAGTTCTATTTAATAAAATAAAATAATAATATGATAATACTAATAATTAATCGATTAACTTTTTCAGCTAAAACGCATCATTTTTTCTATATTTTTCTAATTAAAATCCCTTTTTTTTTCTAGAAATATCACGGGCAACATTGATTTCTATTTTTATAAAAACATTACGAGCAATTTTATTTAGTAAAATAACATAATCAACTTATAATTATTATAAACTAATCAGTTATCTTTTTCACCTAAAACATGTTACCTTTTTTATTTTCTCTAACCAATTCCTCTATTTTTCCAATTATATCATGGACATTCTATTTAATAAACGAATTTTCTAGTGTGTGCCCAACGGTACATGCTAAGAATCTGTGCTAGCTTAGTTGTCAAATTTTAATTGGTGGAGATTTCATTAATAATGATGGACCCCCCCTGCATTCACATAAATATCCACCTATCAAAATTTGGCTACTCATCAAGTACGGATTCTTAGCATGTGCCCTTGGGCACACACTAGACAAACCCTTTAATAAAATAAAAAAATAATTTTATAATTACTAATAATTAACCGATTACTTTTTTCAACTAAAATCCATCATCTTTTCTGAATTTTTAACTAAAATCCCTCATTTTCTAGAAATATCACGGATAACATTTATATAATTATCATCAAATAATCTCATTTAAAAATTTAAGCCTCTAGAAATTATGTTTTAAAAAAATTAATTCAAATTAATGAAAAATTATAATATTTAAAAAAATTCGTGCATCGCACGGGTTTTAAACTAATCTATACTATTATATAAATTCCGAAACATTGAAAGTTTTGGTACCTGTTTTTTGATACTAAGTGAATTTACTTATTTACCCTTAATTATAAAGAAAAATCTATATCATATCTATACTATAGAAACTCCTAAAATAAATAATAACATAATACAATTAATGATAAGTATTCAGATTGCATTTTTTCACATTTACTTTTAATTGAAGATGTTACCTTTTAAAACCAGAAAACAGAGGACACTCAAAACGAGACGTGAGGACGCTAAAGCCGAACTACTAAAAAAAAAAAAAAAAAAAATTAATATATACCCGAAGATATCACATCATATTTTTTAATTATTAATAAAATATATTAAAAATCTGTATACGTTGTTTATAATAAGGAAACATTAGTATAATCTGTAAACATGAATATATTAAATTATATTAAATTAAAATTAATTATATAATAGATGAAACATTAAAAATATTGGTACCTATTTTTTGGTATATGCTTTTTAGTATTTCGTGAATTTACTTATTAAACTTTTATTATAAGAAAAATATATACGATATCCATACTATTAAAACACCTAAAACAAATAATAACATAATATAATGAATGCTAATTAGTCAATTACCTTTTTCACATTTAGTTGAAGATATTATCTTTTATGAACACCTAAAATCATCAATCATATCATATATTCCAATCATATCATATATAGCAATAATTAATATATAACCAAAAATATCACATCATATCTTCTAATCACTAACAATATATAATAGAAATCTGTATACTACGAATAATGACCATTAGATTTTTAGTAAAAAATCAGAATTGTTAGATATAATTTACGAAAATTTTAAGGTTCGAATTATATCAACGACATATTTATTTTAAACTTTTATAATATAAGTTTTAAACCATGCATATCATTAATTAAATTTATATTAAATTATTAATATTAAAATTAAAATGAAATATTGTAAATTATGCTTATATAAAAATATAATTGTAACATAAAATATAATTTGTTACGTATCTAAAAAAATTCGTGCATCGCACGGGTTATAAACTAGTAATACTTAAAAACATCACATGGTAAACCGAGTTGTACCAATTTTAATGATGTAAGCGATTTTAAGGGATAATAAAGAATACTGAATATTTTTTTTTTGAAAGTAAAGAATACTGAATATTTAAAAACAACACATGGTAAACCAAGTAATACCAGCCTTGGGCTGTAAGCCTGTAAGCGGGTTTTAAGGGGAAATAAAGAATATGAACAACTTATCTTAAACATTTCCGAAACAGGACAATGTAGCAGGCCTGATATTCAAAACTCATTCACCAATTAAAGCTTTAATTAGGAAATGTGCCAATACGCCTCAATCACATTCTTATTTTCCAATTTTATCTTTTGACACATCCTTTTTTTTTTTTTTTTTTTGTCAAAATTGTGATTATATATGACTTCTTTTCTTTGTAAGTTCCTTCGTTAAATATTTAAACTGCAAATTCGAAATTGAAAATAAATTCATCTAAACGATAAAGCTTTTTCTGTTTTTTGCAAACCTTCAATGGGGTAAGGGACATCTGATTTATTGTCAGTGTAGACAATCTAGGGGCATGGCATGGAGATTTGCTTTAGACAGCTGTGGTGCGTTGAATCAATCACTGCTTTTGGGGCCTCTAAATTCAACATCCAATCCAACGGTTGTGTGTTAAATCCAAGATCAAACGGCTCTTATTACTGTTTGGGGCTAGCTCGACTACTGGTGTACTATGTAAGTGTAAGTTGTTTTTTTTTGAAACCAATGTAAGTGTAAGTTGTTGAAGTGAATTTTGGGAATGTCGAATACAATTTCTAATAAAATTAATTCTTCGTCAATATATATTTTAAAATCGTACTGAATTTATGGGATAGAAATGTAATCATATACCCATTTTAATATTTTTGCAGACCAATTACCGAATTGATGATATTCAACAAAAAAAGAAAAAATGTGAAAATTGTAAAAAACAAAAACAGAGACACAAAAACATGTACTCGTTCGATATCGTATGCTTTGGATAAAAAGCAAAAATATGTGGCACTGTGCACAAGTAATAAATGTAAAAAGCTGTGAACAAATCTACCGGCTGTAGCCGGTAAGTAGGGTTTTTTGGCCGCTTGTACATATACGTACTAGTACTAGAACTTTATTTCCCCTTATAGTCTTTGCCTTTTTATTTATCAGCTTCTCGCCTTCTCTCATCTACTCTCTCATCTACTCTCTCTCTCTCTCTCTCAGACAATCTCTACACTCTCTTTCTTTCCGGCCATCTATCTAAACCACCACTCCAAACCACTACTCATCTCCATCCTTTCTATCCTCTTAACAAAACAATTATACATCTGTTCTCTATGGTTATCATTATATGTAAATACGTCTCTTCTTTGTAATTCTTGATACATATGAACACGAAGACATAGATTTGATCTTTTCTTTGTTAATTGTGTTTGTTGTTTGTGTTTCTTCGCATACAAACACAATAACTGAGATTTGATCTCTTCTTTGTTAATTGTTGTTAATTCTTCTTGCGGATCGATTCTTCGAAGTTCTCATCTTTTTTTTATTTCCGATTGTTCACAGATCGGAACTGGAGTCGTTAAATTCAATTCAATTTCATCACAAACACTCAAAGTTCAATTATTTTCTAGTCAAATCATCAAAGTTCTAATCTTTTTCATTTCTCAGGTTTGCAGATCGGAACCAGAGTGTTGAATTGAATTCATTTCACACGTTAATAATGTTTGTTAGTTCAAATCACTTCAATTCTCGGGTTTGGAGATGTGTACGAAAGTTGTTGTGATGACTTCATATGATAGGTTAATACACTGTACTCTATCTACTTTTCTCAACTGTATGTTTTGGGGTATTTTCGTCTATTTACTTTTGTGACTGTAAAAACCCTTTTTGAAAATTTACCGTGACTTTCACATTTTTAATATTTGTCATCAAACATTGATCAAGCCCATGTGTTTAAATATTGTAATGGTCATGAGGCCCAACCTGTTACAGTGTTTTAAAGCCCAATTTTTATGTGCAGCCCCGAATTTTTTGCCCGTCTGAACTCAAAGACTAGTTTTTCATTTTTTATGATTTTTGAACTCATTAAACATCGATGGAAGCCCCAAGTGTTTAATTATTGTTGTGGTCATGAGGCCCAACTTGTTCCAGTTTTTTCTAAGCCCAATTTTTATGGCCAGCCCCAAATTTTTTCCCCGTTTGGACTCACAGATTAGTTTTCCAATCTTTATTATTTTTGTAAAACCATTCAGTAGGGTTTCTAACTCTCAGTCCCAAAGCAACATTAGTTTTCTGAATATTTTTGAGCCGCTCTCATCTTCATTGTTGTCAAGCTTCTTTCATTACAAAATCTTGTTTGTTTCGAAATGACCATCTTCATGTTTTCTGCTTATAAATATGGTCGTCCTGTAGTTGGTTTAGTATCTTCTTATTTTCCTAAAACCCCATTTTATTTGTATAGAAACACATCTCCACTTGCAAAAGAAAACCCCCTTCATCTCATCCCATATCAGCCATACTCAAAAAAAAGAGGCAGTGAGGTTAATTTTAATGAGTACAAGGACCCACATTATCCTATTATCACAAACTTTTTTATTGAGGAGCTTGACAGTGACTCGTTTAAGGGTAAAATTGATGAGGTTAAAAATTTCTTTCCAGATAAGTTTAGAGGCTTTAGGCGTCTCCCACCCTTTCTCAATCTATTCTGTCAGGTTGGGTTGAAGACCAAGAAGTCTGATGTTTTAGCCCTTTATGCCTGTTTTGATTTTATGCCAGTTTCTATTCTTCCAAAAGTGGGTGATGCAGTCTTTGTGTTGAATAAAGATATTTGGAAGTATGTTCAAAAGGGCTATTTCAAAGGCAGAAATGTGGTCGAAATCGAGCATTCTTTTGAGTATAGTAAGTTGTGTTTCTGTTTTTTTAATCTTATTTTGAACTATGGTTTTAGATGTTATTGTTTTAATTAGGACGTTGAGTTCGTACGAATTGTTTTGTTGCAAACATTGTTTAAACTGTTGATGTTCAGATCTGTCGTGATGTGGTTGTTAACTGTTCTGTTTATGGTTTTTTTTTTAATCTTATTTCGATCAATGGTTTTAGATGTTATTGTTTTGATTGGAATGTTGTTGAGTCTTCAGTTGTAGTTGGATACGAATTATTTTGTTGCGATTATTGTTTAAACTGTTGATGTTTTTCAGGTCTGTTGTTAACTGTTCTGGTTTTGTTTTTGTAATCTTATTTCGAACAGTGGTTTTAGATGTTTTGGATACGAATTATTTTGTTGCGATTATTGTTTAAACTGTTGATGTTTTTCAGATCTGTTGTGATGTTAACTGTTCTGGTTCTGTTTTTGTATTCTTATTTGGAATATGGTTTTAGATGTTATTGTTTTGATTAGAATGTTGAGTTTGTTAATTATATCGTTGTAGTTAGGTACGAATTATTCGGTTGCGAATATTGTTTAAATTGTTGATGTTGTTTAGATATGTTGTCATGTTTAACTTGTTAATTGTTTTTGTGTTTCTTTTTTTTTATTTTGTGTAGTCGAGACGGAACATTCTCTTAGCAAACTTGTTGAATGTGTAGATGTTGTTGCTACTCCATGTGCATTTAGTAGTGTGATTGTTAGGTCTGCAATTTCAAGATTGGTGTTAATGGTGTCGTATAGTTCCTTTTTTAGGGAGATTTGTGACTTTTTTAGGTTGTTGTTTATTGATGGGGGGGTTAAGGAGTTTGTGGAGGGTAGTGAAGTTTTGGAGGATGTTCTATTAGATGAAGATCTTATAGTTCTGGTGAAAGGCTGGACAAGCCTTTCTAAAGATGTTTATGGAATGAAGATGAAGTTTGATTTGAATGATGACTGGTTGACCTTGATTAAATCAAAAAAGGAGGATAGGGTGGTTTCTGATTTTTCCATTCCAAAGGAAATTGTTGTTAAGAATCAACATGGAGGTCTTCAATTTGTAAATGTGAGTGCATTGAGGAGGGGAGCTATTGATCGGTTTCTCCTTGTTAAGGTGTTGACTGCAGGAAAAATTTTATTTGAAGATGGAAAATCTATGATTACGGGGCAGAAATCGATAATCCACAATTTGAGAATGTCTGAGTTTTTGGTTGGTGATTCATCTGGTTGTATTAGTTTTCTTGCTCGGAATGAGCAAGGTAATATCTTTAGTTCCTTTAGTTTTTGATCTGTTGTATTGTTTTTGTTTGTTGGTCTAAAGTTTTGTTGTTTTTGCAGTTGACATTTTGAAGCCTGGAATGCTTGTGAAGCTGAACAAAGCAAGAACAGAATATTTTGACAAGTTATTCCTCTCTGTTAAAGGTGGCACTGGCAGCATTGAAGTCGTTGATAATCCCGGTGATTTTAAGGTTAACGATGATAAAATGATTTATTAATAATGTTAGTATTAGACCTTGTTGCTAATTTGGTTTTGGAAATTCTGTGGTGAAAGATTGAAAGTTTTGAAGTATTACTTAATTTGTGATTTTTGTTAATTGTGAACTGCTGTTTTATGGTGAAACCCCTCTGGAGTTCGGTTTGTTTTTTTATCTGAATGTGTACTTCATTCTTACCAACAGTAAAAATAATCAATGCTTCAGTTGTTTTGCAAGTTGATTATCATTTAAAATGGTATACAAAATCATAACTAAAATATTATAAAAAATAAGATATACAAATCTTTCTTTATTGTGTTTCGGTGCTTAATTGCTTATAAATTAATGTGTTCAGCTTAAAAACTCATTCTTCGACTTTCTTAATTAATCACATTCAGAATTTTGGATGATCTCCTCCATGTTGGTATGCACTAAACTCTGATGGGAAGGCGAAAGTAACACTTGGTGGTTTAATCTAAGATCATAAAAGATATTTCAATCGGGGTTAGTTTACAACAAATGGAAGTTACAGTTGAAAACGGGAAAGTTTTTGTGATACATATGAAGTAGTGTATTTGATCCGAGTGAATGAGTCCATGCTTACATTTATCGCCAAAATTTATGTTACAGGAAATCGTCTTCCCCGAACAATCTATCAATTCCAAATTACGCTTCTTTTGCAAATTTTGGTAAATGTACCCGAACGCTGGTAAGGCTGAGATATGACAATGAAAAAGAGTATGATTTTTTCTTTAAATAAATAAATAATAATCTATCAATTATTTATCGGTAATATATGAAAAAATCGAATGATTTTTAGAATATATGGACGAAAGTTCATGTATACAAAGTATCGTAATAAAAAGAAGGAAAATGATATTGCATCCTAAACTAATGTAATGACATTACGAACCACGTACTTGGATGGAAATTGGAATATAGAGTTCCTCAGGTGTTACCCAAAATAAAGAGTACTATCAATTTTGAGAAATGTCTTCCTCAAGTGTGATCATTTCCGAGGGATTGCATTACGTCTAGGGGGTGTTTAGGCACCATAAATTTGGTTTATAATGGGTTTAAATCCGTTTCAACTAGGACTGTCAATGGATTGGATATCCGATCCGCAATGATTTAATTAAATATGGATTTGATTGAAAAATATCCGATTCAGAACCCGATCCAATAAGAACGACTCGAATAGTAAATGGATTGGATATGCATTTAGGTTAATCCGATTCGTTTAATTATATAATATAATATTATATAATATATATAGTAATATTTTAAAAATAATTTATATTATAATAAGTTACGTTATTGAAAATCATAAACCTTACACCTAATCTAATATTTTCCTTGCTCTTCCAGCACGGTTCTAGGCTCCAGCCACCAAAGTTTAAGGTCCTTATATTTTTTTATATTTATATTTTAATGTCAATTTTCTGTATTGGAAACTTGCATTTATAATTTGAATATGTTCCGATAGTGATTTTTGTTAGTGGCTGAATGGTTACTTAGATTTACTTGTACTTCAACGAAGAACGAGGCGATGTCAAGTGCTCGCGTTGCAACGTCAAAATGTAGGCTAGAATTTTTTTTTTCTTTTTTTCAAATTATTTGACTTTATATATTTCTTTTATTGGATTTGAACTTGTGATTTATGTTTTTTAAATATTGTGTTTGAACAATGATATTATTAAAGTAATTTAAATTTTTGATTACTACTAAAATTTACACACTGACTTCTAGATTGTAACTTCTCAAATTTTACTAATTTTATTTTAAAATGGTTAATGATATATATCTACGTGATTAATTTTTTTAATGTTTTAAAAAATAAATGGAGCAATAGATATCTGAAATCCGATCCGTTTATCCATTAAACTAAATGAATTGGATATGTATAGACTTCTAAAATATCCGAGTTATGATCCGATCCGAATCTGATAAAAATAAATTAATATGGATTTAGCTCAATCCGATTCCGAATCCGACCCGTTGACAGGCCTAATTTTAACTTATTGCATGTTGTTTGGGTAATTCATAAATCAAGCTTATTTACAAATTATATGCCGAACTTGAAAAGTTAAGAGAGTGTAACATTCTATCCAACTTATCTCGTTTTATAGATTACAATATCACTTGTTTGTGATTGTTTTTCAGAGAAAAATGGATTACTGCTATAAAAATAATCTTTATTTGATATCAAATTTTAAATTTTAAATTTAATATAATAATATTTTTTTACACCTAAAGTAAGTGTCAAAAATTAAAGCATTAGTATTATTTAGGAACTGAGATGGAGTACATTTTAGCTTTTTCTCTTGGTTTTTAGTAATTCGTATTTTAGTATTTGTGTTTTTTAATTTTAAAAATCTAACTAAAAATTCATGTATTAAAATTGTAAATAATTTATAAAACAACCCAAACGGACCTGTTCGATATTAGTTTTTTCTTCGTTTCTTTTTTGCTTTCTTTTGGGGCTTGCCCCTCATGATTCTACTTGATATCTATTCTCGTGAGAATAGTTAATTGACAATTTTATTTTGCATATTTTGCACGCAAACCAAACGCCGTTACAAGCGACACAACCCTAAATTATGTAAAAATTGGTTCCGACTGAATCGATATAACTCGGATTGGATTATACCCTAAAAACGAATATTCAGTCGATTTAGTGATTTTTAGAACACTCCTTGGAAGTAAGTGAAATAGAAGTAAAAAGATTTCCGATAATTTTCTTTCTTTGGTTTTTTTTTTTTATAGTTCGATGTCCAGACCATTCTACCCGAAAGGTTCAACATGTATGAACAAAAGAACAGATTTTTAAGATTTTTTTAACAAAAGAAGTATGGGGGGGGGGGGTGGATTTTTTTTTATTTTAACTAACTTGTTGGCTAAATTTTGTTGATTGTTTGAACACTTCATAAATTAGATGTTACTTTTCTTTTCAGGTCTATAACTTTTATTTACTTGAGAAACTAGTCGACTAAGCCGCGCTTCGCGGCGGCCTTGTAAATTTTTTTTAAAAAAAAATTAAATAAAGATAATTTAAGAAAAAATCAACAAAAATATATATATATATATGGTATCAATATAGATTGGTGAACAAAATATTGTATAAATTAAATATACATAGATAATAAAATGTATTATTCATATATTTTTTATATCGATTTTGTCACACAATTTTTTAGGCCGACGCCCATTGTATATATTATAAAAAGCGTGCACAATAATAAAAATTTAAATACTAAAATTCTTTTTGACTTTAATTTCGATTTGCACGTCGGTGAGATTTTCTTAGGACTCAATTAGAATTAGGAGATACTGTTGTAAAAAAAAGGTTAGGACTTCTTTTTTATGTCCTAACTATAATATAATTTAGAGGTAAGACTATATTTAATAACATCAATTATTTCCTTGATTGCATATTTGATGTACATTAATTATTTTCTTGATTGCAGATTTTAATTTGTAAATTGAGATATTTTAGAAAATTAGATAAATAGCTTTCGAGTTTTTATAAAATCTACAAAAATATATCTCAATATAGATTGGTGAACGCAATATTGTATAAATTAAAGATACATGGTAAGAAGATAAGTTATTTATATATTTTTCTATACCGATTTTATCTTACTATTTATTAGGCTGACACTCGTTGTATATTTTTTATATTATAAAAATACTAAACGTATACAATAATAAAAAATTAAATACTAAACTTCACTTTGACTTTGACGTCGGTTTGCACGCCGGTGAGATTTTCTTATGATTCAATTAGAATTGAGAGATTTTGTTGTAAAAAAATGTTTTTTTTGAACAAATTGTAAAAAAATGTTAAAACTTGTTTTTTATATCCTAACTATAATATAGTTTAGAGATGAGACTTGCCTTTAATAACAACAATTATTTCTTTGATTACATATTTCATATTTAAAAATTAAGATAATTTAGAAAAATAGATAAACAACTTTCGAGTGATTACAAAGCTCCACCAAACGCCCGGGGAATTTCCTTTACATAAAAGATAAAGATTTTCCTTTATATATATAAATACTCTTTATTATATATAAAATCAGTGGACCACAAACATAGCCATGTATATTGAAAATTAAACAATATAAGAATGAATAAAAAAATAAAAAAAAAATAGACGAAGACAAAAGTAAAAAGAAGCAAGAAAAAAGGTTACAAACATGGTGATAAAATTTGATCGTGAGAAGCAATATTAACTTGTTAATTGTTAACTTGTTTTTCATTTAATCATAATTTTTTTTACAAATTATCAAGAAAAGAAAATCTTTATTTTGTACCATTTAAAATTTAGGTGTTATAAGAAATTAAGTAAATAACGTTCAAAGCAACATAAACGTCCGGTTAGATTTTTAGATAAACTTAAATTCTTAAAAAGAAAAAAAAAAGATTAGTGGGGTAGATGCAGAACAATTAGACTTCTTTATTTTGATTGTGTTAAGTTTTACATGCCTCGAATATCATGATAAGTAATAAAAAAAAGGTGGTACCGATAGATTAAAGTATGAATCAACCATATTTATTCTTATTCTTTGATGCTAGTTTCTATCAAATACAATATCCAACAATTTAAAACTAAGAAAATAAATCCATAATAAGTTAAATCAGAAACAAAAATCAACGATATGAACAATAATTTTTCCTTCAAACGAAAAACAATATCAAGAATAATTTGAACATAAATATACCTTTTTTTTTTTGAAGATTTTGGTTGATTCTTGAATCCGTATTATTTTGTTGTCCAAAGACCAAAATCAATAAATCTGCATTCAGGTATCCTGGATTTATGAATCTTGCCTGCATCTGCATTCAGGTATCCTGGATTTATGAATCTTGCCTGCGAAACAATATTGAAGGGAGACAAAAGATGCACATGAAGATAAGAATAATACGATTGACATTTAGCTTGATGGGTTTCAAGATTTTAGATCATGATTTATATAGAGAATCACTGACTTGGTATCGACAAATTATAATTATTTTTTTATATGTAAATTTGACTTTTTCTCTCTTACAAATTTGAAAATCTTTTCTATTTTGAAGATGTTAATGCTAATGTTAAAAAAGGAAGTTTTGACTTCTTTTCTAAAAAATAGGATTAAAGAAGGAAGTTTTGATTTTAATTATCTAAAATAGATGAGCTCTAGAAAAATAGATAAATATGAATCGAGCGATTTTAGAGCTCCACCAAACTCCCGGGGGTTTTCTTTTATATATATAATAGACTAGTCGACTAAGCCGCGCTTCGCGGCGGCCTTATAATTTTTTTTTTAATTTTAAATAAAGTTCATTTAAGAAAAAAATGACAAAAATATTTTTATAATATCAATATAAATTGGTGAACACAATATTGTATAAATTAAATATACATAGATAATAAGATAAATTATTCATATATTTTTCTATACCGATTTTGTCTTACGATTTTTTAAGCCGACACCCGTTGTATATTTTATAAAAATACTAAGCGTACACATTAATAAAAATTTAAATATTAAAATGCTCGTTGACTTTGATTTACCAATTTTGCTTCACAATTCTTTTTTAAAATTTTAAATATATCTAAAATATCAATATAAATTGGTGAACACAATATTGTATAAATTATATATACATAGATAATAAGATAAATTCTTCATATATTTTTCTATACCGATTTTGTCTCACAATTTTTTAGGCCGACACCCGTTTGTATATATTATAAAAATACTTAGTATACACAATAATAAAAATTTAAATACTAAAATGCTCTTTGACTTTGATTTATCGATTTTGCCTCACAATTTTTAGGCCAACGGTCGTTGTATGATATCCTTATATATAATAAGCATAAGAGGGATCTTATCCAAATTACCAAAATCATATGATCCATTGGATTAAAAATAGGCGATCAAGATTAGATCACATTTTAAAAAAATTATAATCTGAAAAGGATATAATTAGAAAAGGTTGCATTAGAAGTAAATTTTAAAAAGGAAATTATAATCTAAAAAGGATATAATTAAAAAAGGTTATATTAAAATTGAATTTTAAAAAAAAATTATAATCTGAAAAGGATATAATTAAAAAAAGTTGTATTAGAATTGAGTTTTATTTTTTTATTAGTATTTTAAAAAAATTCATATTTACTATTTGGGCTTATCTTGAGATCTAGAAATCAGATTTGGATGATTTTAAGTTTATAACATATTAAAATATAAAATAGTTTTTTATGCTATATCCAATGGTTTTCATCTATTTATTTTAAGATCTTTGTCGTACGGAGGATTAGACTACCGATTATCAAAGTTTTGGAAAAAATTCCTCTTACACTTATTATTAAAATTGTATTTGGTTGTTAGTAGAACTATCTTTAAATAATTATATGGGTATTTTGATAATCAAAACAAATAATAAGTAGAATTCATAAATCAAATATAATTTTCAGTGTGAAAAATCGTCAATTTCTTCTCTTCTTTGTTTTTGCGTAGATTTAATTAGAAAAAAAATTATTAAACCATCACTAAATCAAAGTTTATTTTGTTAATTTCACGTTGGTTGTAATCGTCCAAATCAAATTTTAAAAATTCAAGATAGAGTACAAATATTAAATCGAATATAAAATCTTATATATGTATATCAATTTTTAATAACAATTTGATATGTAAATTAATACCATATAAAATTTAAAAAAATTAATATAATTATAAATATTAAAAAAGAAACAATGCGTTGCACGAGTTATAAGCTAGTATATTCTAAAAATACTAAGTATATACAATAATAAATATTAAAATATTAAAATCCTTTTTTACTTTAATTTCGGTTTAAAAAACATAAAAAAGATATAAGAGAATCAATGTAATTAGAATTAAAAGTGCAAAATCATAATAAAGTATGATGCTAACAGTGTTTAAAGAAAAATACACATATAATAACAACTCTTTTGGTGCTTGTATCACCAAAACTCTTTCCACAAACGTATACATATAAATCAAATTTATGATCAAAATAGACAAGAAACGAAGAGTGGTTAAAAGGAAAGATAAAAAGCAAACATAAAATTTTACAGATATCAATTGATCATGATCACCTGGCAAGATCACTCTTCTCTTTCTACGTGAAGGAGGATATGGTGAAAACTGTATAGTTCAAACATAAAATTCTAATGCATAAATAAAATTATATAAGTAGTTTTTTTTACAGAAATTCAAACCAAAACTTTTGTCATAACAATATATAAAAAAAAATTGATGTCGTAAATTCTTAACTTGTAGTGCATAGTAGGACTTGAGAAAACTCGTGAATCAGAATTGATAGGTGCACATCATCATCATGCATCCAGCTTCTTTCTTTTATAAGACAAATATCATCAAATTACATCAATCTTCTTTGTACTGCGACAAAACTTTGGCGTCTATTCTTGCATCTTACAAAAAATAGAACAGTCAAAATCAAGATTAATTGTTTTTGTTCAAGAAGATACAGATACTCTAAAAGCAAACATAAATATAAAGAGAACTACCATTTTTGGACTACAGAAATTTGTTTATAAATCGAGTAAATATGGTTACAAACATGGTGATAAAATTTGATTATTAGAAGTAATTATTGTATATATATATATATATATATGAATATAAAATTTCTTTTCTATTTTGAATATATAATATAAGAATATTTTTTTTTTCTATTTCGAAAATATAATTTTTTCTTCCCAACAAATTCGAAAACCTTTTCTATTTGAATATGTAATTTGAATTCTTCTTCCCTACAAATTCGAGAACCTTTTCTATTTCAAAGATGTTTATGTTTACGTTTATATTAATGTTAAAAAAGGAAGTTTGGATTCCTTTTCTAAAAAATAGGATTTAAAGAAGGAAATTTTTATTTTACATATTTTTAATTTTACATATTTCAAATAGAGGAGCTGTAGAAAAATAGATAAATATGAATCGAGCGATTTTAGAGCTCCACCAAACTCCCGGGGAATTTCATTTATATATATAATAATAATAATAGATAGATAGATAGATTTATACATGAAAGATTCGAAATCTTTTTCTATTTTGAATATGTTATATTTCAATTTTAAAATCTCTTATTCAATTTATAAAAGGTTTCGATTTTCTATTCTAAAAAATAGGACCTAAAAAAAGAAGTTTTGATTTTATTATTAAAAATAGAGGAGCTCTACCAAAATAGATAAATATGAATCGAACGATTTTAGAGCTCCGCCAAACTCCCGGAGAATTTCTTTTATATATATAACTAGTCGACTAAGCCGCGCTTCGCGGCGGCCATGTAATATTTATAATAAAAAATCAAAATATAAATTTAAGAAAGAAATCGAAAAAAAATATCTATAAATTAATTAATTAACACAATATTGTAAAAAGTTTAATATACATAGACAATTAAATAAATTATATACTTACTTGTAATATCTATAACAAAAAATTAAAATATAAATTTAAGAAAGAAATCGAAAGGAAAATATCTATAAATTTATTAATTAACACAATATTGCAAAAAGTTTAATATATATAGATAATTAAATAAATTATATACTTATTTTTTATGTCGATTTTCTTTAATGTTTTATTGGCGGACAACCATTTTAATAAATACATATAAGTTGCGTGTCGCGGTGATCTTTTAATTTTTTTAAAACATAGACTACTTAAAAAAGAAATCAAACAAAAAAAATAGTATATATATATATTGGTCAAAAATATTATATATAAAATAGTGAACATAATATTGGTCAAATTTTTTTTTTAAATTATATATATATATATATATATATATATATATATATATATATATATATATATATATATATATGTTTCAAGTCATCTTCTTACTATATTTTATTTTTGTTTTGTATGATCTGGTAACAAATAAAAAAACACACATTCATATAGAAAAATTCAGAAATAATTTAAACGATAGCAGATTATCCCAAAAAGTTTGTAAACATAACAGCAGGATCCTAAAGAAACCAAATCACAATAGTCGAAATGATAGTATTTTCCATCCTTTGCAAGAAAAAAAAAAATCAAATCCAAATAATACTTGCCCTCTATCAGTCTGCATGTTGTTGAGGTTCCACTGTTGTATTTTCCTGTAAAATATGTTGATGAGAAAATGTAAGCAGTTAATTTCACAAACTGTATTCCTTTTCTTAATTTTTAAATAAGGTGGTAGAAAGACATACCTTGTCTTGGTTAGATGTGAAGAGGGTATTTTGAAATATTTCTTCATAAACGATGTTCTTTATCAATGTTCGATCTTCAGCTTCGTCATCGACATTTAGTATAATCAATCCTTCTCTTGAGGTTACGCGCGACATAGCAACATATACGTGACCATGAGAAAATACTTGTTGGGGAAGATATAATCCTACATGTTTTAGCGATTGGCCTTGACTTTTATTTATTGTCATTGCAAAACAGGGTGCCAGTGGAAGTTGCCTTCTATTGAGCTTGAATGGCCATCTTGATTCATTAGGTGACATGATAATCCTTGGTATTGTAACATTTTGACCGATATTATTTCCAGATATTATGTCAGCTCGAATGGACCATTTACCCATACGTGTAATAAGCAATCTTGTGCCATTACATAAACCTTCCGTTTGATTCAAATTTCT
Organism: Saposhnikovia divaricata; assembly: GCA_036435485.1. Taxonomy (NCBI): domain Eukaryota; kingdom Viridiplantae; phylum Streptophyta; class Magnoliopsida; order Apiales; family Apiaceae; genus Saposhnikovia; species Saposhnikovia divaricata. The sequence continues at coordinate 244,319,968 of CM071594.1, read as the reverse complement.
GAGCAACATAACGGGTGCGCCTTCCTTCAGTTTCATGTCATGATTTGGCATGCCGTTAAATTTTAAACTATTCAGGAACTCAGCGGGATACAAAAGCTCATCGTCATCTATTGCAACACTTGCTTTGCATACAGTGTCTGAGCTCAAATACGTTCTGCTCTCACCCGGAATCATGTTCATTATGATTTCATTCAACTCGTGTACCATTTCATTTTTTGGAGTTAATATTGCTCGCTCTTTCAAATATGTTGGATCGTTGTAGTTTTGCAACAGTGAAGGATAAATAGCTTTGACTATCGCTTCCATCGGATCTCCATCTGTGTTCATGCATATATCAGGTGGTATTCGAATTAGTTCTTTATCAGCGTCATCATATAATGTACCATCTCCTATTTGCAACAACCAGTTGTCGAATGAAGCAATTTTATTGAACTCCGTCTCGCTCATTTTTCTATTATACAACCTCATATTTTGTGTGAGCTCAAAAACTCTAAAAAAAGGCCACAGGTAGGACGAATTGAGAGATGCATCAACAATTTGAGCTCTTGTACCCTTTGGAATAACCGGTAATATTTGACGGAAATCACCCCCGCATACCATTGTAAGTCCGCCAAAAGGTTTGGTAGTGCTATCATCGTACCTCATTCTTAGAATATCTCTTAAAGTCCTGTCCAAAGCTTCGAAGCAGTGCTTATGGGCCATGGGTGCCTCATCCCAGATGATCAAAGAAGTTTTTAAGAGAAGTTTAGCCAATTGGGTGCCATGTCGGATTTCACAAGTTGACTCTGCTGTTATATCCAGTGGAATATGGAACCTCGAATGGGCTGTCCTACCATTAGGTAATAATAAAGCAGCAATTCCTGAAGTTGCAACCGCTAATACTATTTTTGAATTTGATCTCAGCTTTGCAATAATTGTATTCCATAAAAATGTTTTACCAGTACCTCCACGTCCATTGATAAAAAATAAACTACCATCCTCTTTTTCAACAGATTGAACAATTGCGTCATAAGCTATTTTTTGAGATGGATTTAGAGCAACAAATGATTTTTCATGTAGTAGCTTCAGTTGTGCTGTGTCATAATTAAGCTCCTCGTACAACAATCTATTACCAGAGTCTCTTAGCAATGACGGGTCAGGTTGAGGCATTCCATCAATGTCTTTCAGACTTTTTCCTAACTTTTGCATGATAGTTTCTATCTCGAATAACGTGTACGCTTCAATTTGTTGTTGGTTTAGCTGTAGATCCATATTTCGAAATCTCTTCCTCTGCAAAGTTGTTATGTCTTCTGACAGTATTGTATAGTTAGAAGTCCAAAGTTGTGATGCATCTGAAACTTGACAATGAATAAGTATTGTGACAAAAAGATTACGCAATTCATTGCCAGTTGCCCAAACTGAAGCTTCAGCCAAACAGTCATTCCATTCTTTATCATCGTCCAATAATCCCAAAGCGTAACATGCCTGTTTAAAAGTTGGATATGTTACGCCATTTACTGTTCTGATACATTCGAAGGAGGTGCAGCCTTTTACAAAATTGAGAAGCATTCGCATGTAGAAACGCTCACCAGATGAAGGATGTGCAAAGTAAATTCTTCCAACTGATATCCCCTTTTTCCTCCTGGTCCATATCTTATCTTTGGCATTCCAAACCCAAGAAGTGGGGAAGTTAGAATAAGTTAATTGTCGTGCATCTTCGTTGTTCTTGTTGGTTTGTAGCCATTCTGTGAATTTGGTTTTGTCCACTCCAGGCATAGAAAGTACGTTTTCAACACATCGACCTTCCTCGAATAGTACTGCATGTTCTCCTGGTAAATGGAAGGGTAATCTTTCGACTGACGGATATCTGTGGTGTATGTCAAACTGAAAGATTCTCCAGCAAGCCTCAGTTGCTGATATGTACCTGCAATCAAGATATCTTTTGATCTCATCTACTCCATCATTGTCGACGGGTTCCACTACCACAGTTGCTCTATCGGGTCCCTTATTAACGTACTTGAAGAGATATTTTATAGCTTTTGAATAATTGCAGATCTCTATATTAATATGTGCATCAAATTTGACAATCAAATTCCGGTTATAAGGGACCACGTAACGATTATCTAAATGGATGCCGTTCTTTTCCACTTGAATGCCCGTATTTCTCCTCCTGTACACTGTATAGCCATCGGAATCGATTGCAGTTTGATCATTGTACTTCTTGGGAAAATATTTTGTGCACTTATCTTGCATCATACATGGAGAATCTTTGTTCAGGTTACCACATGGTCCGTGAATCATAAATTTGCTGACCGCATTGTAACCATCAGGATCATCATTTATGTCTGGAATTTCCGCACTAATTATTTGATCAACATATTGAGATGAAGGATTTTTCATTGCTGAGTCGAGGAAAATTAGTATGTGGGCATGTGGCAAACCTCTTTTCTGGAACTCAATTGTGTAGATACCTGCAATATTAAATTTTTTGGTTACCTTTACGAAATATCATGTATCAGGTACAAAGTATTAGCTATGATTGTTGATGTAATTTTTTTTTATTGAAACGGATGAAGGCTACTTACTTGCAATTACTTTTCCGAAAGGCTGTTTTTTTTTGAGATCTTGCATTAGCTGATATAACTTTATTTCAAATACTCTGCAGATGATATCTACTCTATTGATATCATTTTTTTGTCCTATCAACTGTTGCATCCCATTTATCTCTGGCCACTTTGGGTTGCAAGTGAAAGTTAGAAACAAATCTGGATATCCAGCCCATTTACAAATGGCCATTGCATCTTGATAATTTTGCACTCTATACCGTGGTCCTCCGGTGTGGGATGAAGGTAAGAGAATTGATTTTCCCACTTTTGAGGAATCTGAGTCACCTCGATGAATAGCATCCATCAATCCTGAGAAAAGCTCGGATCTCAATTCTTTTTGATGTTTTCTAATCCATCTAAATCTTTCTTCTTCAATTGCCATGTAACAATCGACCATATATTGTTGCATGAGCCTTCCACTTCGAAGAAGTGTGTGTCCTTCATTTAATCTTTGCTGAAATCTGAAGCAATAATATTCGCACATTGAAACCTCTTGTCGCTTCAAACCTGCGGAATGTCCATCACGTAATGGTATTCCAACTCTATATCCATCTTCACCATAAGGATGTATCAATGGATATGTCATTGCCATGAAACTTGGATGTAAGTCACTGATTTTTTTAAGTCCTTCTTTCCGGTGATGCACAATAACATCTCGCTTATATTTTTTTTCATCGAGGTCGCCAACTATTAAGCCAGCTATTTCGGAAGCTGTTGGAATGTTGTAGTGGCGACCGTCTTTAGTCCTTTTATGTTGGATTCTCAAACGGAATGTAGCCTCTGGTTGTGCCCTGTATGCATCCCTTGCCATTCTAAAAGATTCTACCAAAATATTATGTCGCTCCAACATCTCAGATAACTCAATAACTACTTCATGGTCAATATCTGATTTCTTCCCATTTCTTTTTATTCTGCTGATTCTGTTGTCAATTTCATTGTCAGTATCATATATGTATAGTTGTGCGAATTTTGGCTTTTGCCCGTCTGCTGGTACTAAGGATCCAATGTTGTGATGGCTTGTTCCGCTGATTCGGTAGACAGGAGGGCCTTTTGATTTATTGATTGATGTATCCATACGTCCACCAGTTGATGCCATTGCAAACATTGAATTATAAGTCCTTATTTTTTCCATGAATTTATTTCCTTTTTGTCCAGATTCTGGTGATTGCAGGTACTTGAGCAGCGGTGGTGGTTCTTTCAAAAGAGGTAATTGTACGCGGCCTTGCATACAACAAAATGAGAATTTAGGCTGTACAGAATTTTTAGACTTGTTTGCTCTTTCTTCATACCATAAAATTGCGCCACAATATATGCATTTGTGTGTTGGGGGTCCGAAATTCCATTGCATTGTGCGAAAATCTGCATATTGTATGACCAGGAGGTATCCTTATAGGTATAGCATGATATATATTGTAAATCAATTTAGTATCATTATTTATCATATAATAAGTTGTATCAATAAAAAGATTTACCTGTAACTTTTTGTGAAACAGTAGTGTTTGCTAACACTGGACCACTTGTTGGAACACTATTTGAGATATGTACACTTTGGGTGGCTCTGACCTTATGTGAAGCAGCACAATTTGTTGACGTTGGTTCATGTGATGGAATATCACTTGAGATTTGTACATTTTCAGTCGAATGTGTGGATGTTGTATTTGATTTTGTGCCTACATCTGAATGCATCCATGTTTTCAAAAAGCATGCAATAACTTATCCAAAAAATAAAAGAAGAATAGCTTGAATGTTTTATTAGCAACATACCTGTGTTATGCTGACGCTTTCTCTTAATATTTTGTCTTGATGGAGGTAATTGCATTGATGTAGTATTACAGGCATCCATAACTTCATCTTGTTGGCAGATGGTACCTTGTTTGCAGATGGTATCTGGGGAAAACATTTAAGAATCATGCACATATGTCAGTTTGGATCGATTAAAAATTAAATGTAGATAATACTATAATGTCACAACATGTATACAGTACACATAAGAAGCAGGTAAATCATAGTGTGAACATTGATGATTATACCATTCGACGGTAGTATGTCACCTTGACTTTGAAGATTGGTCTGCTTCATGGTTTTGGTAAAAAAATTGACAATTTTTGATATGGAACTGATGCTTTGATTAAGCCGATTTCCGTGTCTACTGTGAATAATTACAATTTTTCTTTTCAATCTTGCTTGTTTGCATATTCCTTTTTTGAGTGCATTTAGGCAAGTATTAGTCCTATTGATCTGGATGCTTGACGAATGCTTTTTTAATCGCATTTTATGAATTCTTTCCTGTCGAGCTATAGCTGATAGGCGAGTTCGCAAGCAGAGAACTTCTTGGGTGATATCTCTTGGATCACTGTATTCTTCCAAAACTGTACCAAGCCAATCCATCTTACCTGTGTGTCAATACATAAGTGATTATATAGATATTTAATAGTATAAATTTAGGTATAAACGAATGCATAAGTAGTTTATGTCTCAGATAATATCCAATTTGTAGTGTGGTTGATTGAAGTTAGATCATATATGGTAGCAAGGCAGGAAGGAGAACACATATAGTTATGAGGAGATAATATTGTTTAATGAATCAATTTGTCAACATATAAATCTACATATATCAAAAGAATGAGCTAAAATAGTGAGTGAGATATGGTAAAGGAAACTTGCAGATTGAAAAAAGATAGACAAACACTTGGAACAAAGAAGATGCAGAGACAAACAACTTACAGATTGAAACATATTTTAGGTGTTTTTGCTATATGTAAGAGTATGATTGCAAAATTAAAGTTAACATTGATTAGAACTTACTTAGGGGTTTACACTTCACAGAGACAATATTTATATAGGTGTGAAAAAAAAAAATACAAACTTAAGAAGATCACATGTATAGTTATGCTACTGATTTTGATTGAGAGTAGGAGTATGAGTCAATTTGTCTATATATAAATCTTCATACATCAACGGGAGAAAGTAAACTATTCGGAAAGATATTATAATTGAAACTTGCGGAATGAATAGATAGAGAGGAACAACTTACAGATAGAAATTGGTGATCTGATTGAGCTGTCGGAATGTGATTGTAAAATCATAGTCAACTATTAATATTGAGGAGACAAATTACTTATTCAAATAATATTAGGGGTTTACACTTCAGAGACAAAGCAGTGATTTGATCATGTCCTAATCCTAATGTGATTGTTAAGATAATAATATTTGGTAAAAAAATTACTTCTTCAAATTAAATTAGGTGACTATACTTTCCTGTAAAAAAAGTTTTCTGTGTTAATCATAAAGTAGACGCATCAATTGAAATTACAAAGTTATGATATATTATGTTAAAAAAATTTATCAAAGTCTGCTAAAAAATATTAATGCCAAAGAATCTTGTTTTGTTAAAAAATATTTAGTCGTGTGAGGGCAAGTAAGATATTTTTATTTGTCTTCCTTTTTTTACTTTTCTTATAATGATATTATTTATTATTTTTTACTTTTTTTATAGTATTTCCACTAAATTTAATAATATATAATTAATATTGAGTGTTTGAAAGTAATAAAATATCTATTCCTTGGTTATGTTGTTCTTTGATATATAAAATTAAATTTAACATACACATTAGTCATGATTTCACGGACAGTGGGATATAATGAATTATTATTTTTTGAATTTAATATGAAAAGATAATTTTATAACTTTAATATGAGAGGAACATTTTTTTCAGATTTAAAATTTAGATAGTGTAGAATATTAGACAAATAACTATTGAAAAAAAATGACAGAAAACAATAATATTAATTGGAGATAATATTATAAAATTAATTTTCAAAATTTATAAAAATTTTAGATACTTTTGTAATGTTAATAAGTTCTTAGAAATTTTATTAAAATACGAAATTATAGTGGATAAGTTATTAACCATTTATTATTTGTAGGTATTGTTGCTCATTTGAATATTAAAAAAAGATAATTAACTTTTTTGTCAAATAGTATTTTTTAATTTTGTTCTATAAACTTAAAGATGTTAAGAATTAATTTCAGCAATTTTATTTAAAATTTTGGTAAGAATCTAATATTAAAAATTAGAATTTATAGAGACTATTGAAAATATTTCGTTAAAAAGAGGTAGATAATTTTTAATATATTTTTAAGTTATTTTAACAATTTAGTTTATGATTGTATAATAAATACCTAAATTTGAAAGTAATAGCAAGACATTGCTAAATTATATGTAGATGTTATGAAAGAGATTTTATCCAATAAAAAAAAGTTAACTCTAAAATTATGATAGGACCATTAATTATTTTTTTTATATTTAAACACGCTTAAACATTAAATATGAGTATATAATATAAAGATTTAAATTTTAAAATTTAATAGAGGTTAAAATATAATTATAAATAGTATAAATATTTTATTAAAATTTAATTGAGAAAAATACAGAATCATAATTATAACTCATTAATTTCTAAAATTTTGGACTTTTCTTTGTTTAACATATCTACAATTGTTTCATGATATTAGTTGCAAGACATGCTCATTGGCCTGGTTGAGCAATAATGCCTATTCAATTTAGTGATAACTTTAAATCTCTCATTTTCATCTTGAAACCTAACAAAGCCATAATCTTTGGTGTTTGTACGAACCACAACTTTTGCACCACCAGCTGATGAGATTCTGCTGGCAAATTGCAAAGCAATTTAGTATCAGTGCCTACAATGATAGATTCATAGGAGCCAGTATCTTGACACCTTTCGCCCGTTGACACCTTTCGCCCGTGCTAAAGTTTGCCCAGTTTAACCGTTTATTAGGCATTGAAGTGCGTTTGTAGGTTTGTAAGATCTTCTGTGCTGCTGCATGAGAAAGAAGTCGATCAATCAAATCTCTCAGCAACATTATCCAATGATTTGGATGATTGCCCTGTATCTTTCATTTTCATCTCTAAATCTGAAAAACCCATAACCTTTTCATGTATAGGTGTTTGTCTGACTCAAAACTTTTGCACTCGTAACTGATGAGAAGTCCTTTTCAGGAATTGCAAATTGCAAACAAACCCTTCATATAAGGAGGCTATCATGTTATAGCAAGGAAAAATATACAGAGACTGTCCTACTTGAAAATTTCATCAGAGTATATGTAAAGGTCAGAATTTAATAGTATTCCAAATTAGTGAACATAATAATGGTCTTTGAGTATCAATTACCAACTACCAAGTGCTCATCTCTTTTGGAATTAGCACAACTATTTAACAAAAGGTAAACATTGCTGACATGCAATCTCCATTAGGAATTAGAATGCATCTGGAAAAGCATGAACCTATTACAAATAAAAGTTGCAAAATGGATAGTCGATATTATTTGTGTGTAATAAAATAACATGTCAATTACAGACATTATCCTCGATATGTTAGCATGAAGCAACATGAATATTGTACATACTTATCATTTTTTCTTGATTTGGCAATATACAATTAGTAAAGTAACGCACACAAATATAGGTACATGACATGTGCAATCGTATTATACGAATGAGGTGTATGTGATAGTGTACGGTAACATTGTTCAAAACAATCCACAGTCTGTTCTTCTCAGGTGAAACATTAAAACTACAATTTCATATAAAAGTAATATTAAAGAGTCTGTACTTGCTCCAGAGTCTGTACTTCTCCGAGGATAATTTTTTCAATCTCGTATGCTAATTTCTTTTATAATTATTTGTTGACCTGAAGTTATTGCAAGTTGAGACTGAGCTATGATTATTTAAAACCAAGGAACATTTAATCTAATAGTAAAAGTATTTGTGTAATGTTATGCCCTGGGTCCTAACTGATAAACTGATCCTTGGCTGATGTAGTCATCTGCTCACCTAAACCAATAAGGGCTTAAGAAGATGACTTAATATGCAGGTTTCCCTTAATTTGTATGGCAATAAAAATAGTCAATTTGTATGGCAATACAAATAGGATGATCAAAACCAAATCATACATGTTCAAATGTACCATCCCCAGTATGTTTTCAATGATATGATTTGTGTAAGTTAAACAGTTCTAACAACGGTTTAAGAACACATAAAAAGGCCTTTTCTGTGAGAAAAAAAGGTTAAACTAACACATTCATATAGAACTAATTAACAAAAAATAAAAACACAGAAAATTAAATCTTTGTAATTAACCAACAAAAACTGTTATAAAGAAACCAAATAAAATATCAACTTTAATAGCATTTTCCATTGTTTAATATAAAAAAGGTCTAAATCCAAATAATATTTGTCCTTGTGAAAACTAAATTGCAACAAAATAAGTGTGCAAATAGACAGTTGATACTACACCAAATAGGTGTTTAACACTGATAACATTCTTGAAGAGTTTAATTTTGATATTGACCTTCCATGGCTGATTTCTTCTGAGCAGGTTCATTCTCATCGTCGTCATCCACAATCCATGCTTTTCTCTTTTTTATGTTGCACTCCTGGACATCGGCAAGATTGATTTTAGGTGACTCTTCCAACTTGTCATTCTGCAAAGAGGGCAAAATTAATACACATGTATGGTGAACAAAAGAATCTAAAAGGCATAGTTAATAAAATTAAGGTAATGTTTTAGATTTTACCTTTGTAGAAATCTTTGCTTTGTACTCTTTTTCTAAATTCTCCCTGGGCTCGAAAACTTCATTTACAGTAAAGTTGGAATAACCTTCTTTCAGATTATAGGAATTCAATCTCAATTTGAAGACCAAATCTTTTCCAAGGAGAGTCTTAATCTCTTCGGGAACAGTGCTTTCATTCGACGATAGTTTATTAAACAATTTCTTTGCCGACATGTCTAGTAATCGTTCAGCTACTATGTTGAATAGCGCAAAAGTGGTTTCTCCAGTTTCATCCTTCACTTTTACATGTATTTTAAACCTAAAACAGGGGAAAATATTAGATAAATTCTAATGAGATACAGGGTTAAAAAATAGTATTGATTATACATAGATGTTTAACTTACATCACAAGAGGATAGTCAATTGTTTTTTGGCAGAAGTTACATCTATAAGCCCCATTAATGGTTTTGACCTTTTTTATGCATATGTTGCAACTTATATAATTCCACCCAAAACTGTTGTCTATTGCAGCAATGCGCGCCCTCACGGTAACAATATATTCCTGTATTATAACATAACGTATGAAGTTGTTCGAAATTAGAGCTTCCACGAAAAACATTATTCGACCAAAATATGTGAATGAAAGAGAGATAATGAAATAGATTTAAAATTACCTTAAGGTTGGAATCCCATTCAGTCTGGACCAATTCTTTTATACTCATTCTATTAATAAACATCTCTTCTTCAGGTAGTCGTTTTATGACATGAGAGGTTTGAGTGAATTCCACATTAGCACAGATGGTGGCGAATCTTTCTCTCAAGGATTTGACGAATGGTGTGTCTAAATTTATGTAAATCTTGCTGGCATTTGTGCTATTAAAAGAAAGCTCACCTTCACAACGCAATTGTCAATTAATGTCAATATCCATATTATTCAAAGGGGAAGCTAGTAATAACAATTATAAATTATAAATTAATAAAGCAATTCATAGTACACACAGAGAGCAATAACATATATTTAGGTATTAAAAAATTAAAAAAAATTACCTTGGAATTTCTTAACTGTTGTTGAAGTGACAATTATAACATATGGTCCACCATCTTTGTTATATAAATTTGGATCAAACAATTCACCTAGTTTTCCCCACAAAGTAATGTTACAATTTTTTGAGCTAAAAATCAAATAAAAGATATTGTTAGGTATGCAAACAAAGTAATTATAGTACTTAAAAGAAAATTTTAAGATTTATAAGAAAATTAATGGAGACTTACTGGTTTGTCAAGATTTTGAGATCTCTTTTTTTCCAGCCTTCACCAACAACATCAATGCTATCACGACCACCACGTAGACAACCAACAACATCTGAGATCAAAGGAAATCATTATTCGAAGTGTATTCAGAATTGACATGTTAAATTTTGGGATGTAATAAAAAGGAATTGTAATACCTGTGAGAATAGTGGTGTCATTGATCCGTGAATCAATTGTTTCTGGACTTACAAACTGAAATCCTTGAAGTGGAATTGTAACATCATTTTCTTCTAAATTTTGAATTGCAGTTGTAGCCAAAAAAAGAACTTAATACGGACATGATAGTGGCCTGTAAATTCCTGTATTTTCAACAACTTTGAAATTTCGAATACTATATAAAGAACCTTCCCTTAATGTATGTTCGAAGCGGGGTGTAAGATGCTTGCGGATTACAGCATGAATCAAATTTTCCTGGTAATGAGAATAACATGACAGAATAGATTAAAGCTGTTAACATCAGATAACTTTCAGGAACAATAGATTATTATGAGTTTCCTGGTAATGAGAATAACATGACAGAATAGATTAAAATTGTTAACATCAGATAACTTTCAGGAACAATAGATTAATATGATTTTTATAAAAACTATATTTATACATACCTTTTCATCCAGTAGAATCAAGTCAGTGCTGATTAACTCATTATTTTTCTTTGGGTTTGTCGATTGCCAGATTCGACAAACTCTAACCTTTATCATCCAAGTATCTTTCTCATTGTTCAAGTCATCCAAAAAAGAATAATCCATGATGAATAAAATCCACAATAATGAATCTAAACCTGCAAAAATACTCACAATCGAAAATCAAATTTATTAGGGTTAAAGAAATTATAGCTATAGCAATTGGGATAATAGCGTGGGGAGACAAAATTAATGCTAAAACATACTCTGTGATGCTCTTTGATATTATCTGATGATGTTGCATCGTGATCATAGGAATGGATATATATAGATGAGGGAGGTGGTGTTCTTTGCCTTCTCTGATTTGGTTTTTCAATTTGCACCGCCGTGAGATGTTATCAGACTTCAAATAGAAATTGTAGAAGAAAAATAGATTTGGGGTTACATTGGGATAGTAATTGAAGATATTTCTGAGTATTTATTTATATTACAATTAGAATATGTAATTTATGTTAATGTTAAAAAAGGAAATTCTGAAATATCAAACTTCTTTTCTATTTTGGATATATAAATTTGACTTCTTCTTTCCTACAAATTCAAAAACCTTTTCTATACAAATTTTAATATTTAAAACAGAAAATTTTGATTTTAATGAAAATATTGGTTTTCTATTTCGAATATGTAAATTTGAATTCTTCTTCTATACAAATTCGAAAACCTTTTCTATTTCGAATATGTTAACGTTAATGTAAAAAAAGGAAGTTTTGACTTTTTTTCTAAAAAATAGGAATTAAAGAAGGAAGTTTTAATTTTAATATTTAAAATTGAGGAGCTCTAGAAAAAAAGATAAATAGGATTCGAGCGATTCTAGAGCTCCTGCGGGTTCTCCTTTATATAATAGATAGACTAGTCGACTAAGCCGCGCTTCGCGGCGGCTTAATATTTTTTTTTTAAATTTTAAATAAAGATCATTTATGAAAAAAAACGACAAAAATATTTTTATAATATCAATATAAATTGGTGAACACAATATTGTATAAATTAATATACATAAATAATAAATAAAATATTAATATATTTTTCTATACCGATTTTGTCTCACAATTTTTTAGGCCGATACCCGTTTGTGTATATTATAAAAATACTTAGCATACACAATAATAAAAATTTAAATACTAAAGTGCTCTTTGACTTTGATTTATCGATTTTGCCTCACAATTTTTAGGCCGACGCCCGTTGTATATATTTTAAAAATACTAAGTATATACAATATAAATCGAGTAAATATGATTACAAACATGATGATAAAATTTGATTATTAGAAGTAATGATTGTATATATATATATATAAGAATATAAAATTTCTTTTCTATTTCGAATATATATTATAAGAATATAATATATTTTTTTCTGTTTCGAATATATAATTTTTTCTTCCCAACAAATTCGAAAACCTTTTCAATTTCGAATATGTAATTTGAATTCTTCTTCCCTACAAATTCAAAACCATTTCTATTTCAAAGATGTTTATGTTAACGTTTATATTAATGTTAAAAAAGGAAGTTTTGATTTCTTTTCTAAAAAATAGGATTTAAAGAAGGAAAATTTAATTTTACATATTTTAAATAGAGGAGCTCTAGAAAAATAGATAAATATGAATCGAGCGATTCTAGAGCTACACCAAACTCCTGGGGAATACATATTTACGTTATATTATATAAACAATATTAAATTTTAATAGTTACATAATCTTTTCTAATGAACTGATTTCTTGTTAAACATGATTCTTTCGATTGAGCCACTCTCTCGTTAAAACCGAAATCCCAACTTTAACATATATTATAAAGACTTATATAATAATTTTTATCTATAAAAATTGAACCATAAAAATAAAAAAATTATGACATCAGTATCAAATTCTAATTGTTTTTTAGTTAAAATATTTAAAATATTCTAATAAAATGTTAAAAAATAGTTTTTTAGTTATTAATATTTAAAATCCTAAAATTCAAAAAAAATTAAATATATTAATTTTCTATTATATCATCAATATTAAATTTTAATATTCAACACAGTTTTCTTTAATAAACCGCTTTCTCGTTAAACATGGTTATTCCTCATGAGCCGCTCTCTCGTTAAGATCAAAACCATAACTTTTATAGTTAAACCTCGATAAATGAATACATTCGGGATCGGAAAATTTTATTTAATAATCGAGATTATTCATTAATCGAGGTCAAAAATACACTATCTCTATTATATGTCGGGACCGAAAAAAATCATTCATTTGATGAGGTTAATCGTTTATCGAATATTCGTTTATCGAGGTTCTACTGTACTTATATTACATATATAACTTGCATAATAATGTTTATCCATAAAAATCGAATCCTAAAAATGAAATAAAATTTATAACATCAATATCAAATTCTAAAAGCTAATACAATCTTTTCTAGTGAGCCGTCTTCCCGTTAAACACGTTTTGAACCGCTCTCGTTTGGGATCGAAATTCTAACTTCATTACATATTATTGATGATATTTATCTTATACAATTTTTCTCCTTAAATCAAAACCTAAAAATAGAGTGAATTCCAATTTTTATTTTCTCCAAGCATTCTAAAATTTATGGAGTTTTAAAAAATAAGAAAACATCTTATTTTCTCTTTATATTATAGATATTCCTGTATTTATTTAGGATTCCCGCATGAGAATTTTTTTTTATTATTTTAACACATCGGTTCTTTTCTTTTTAAATTCGAAGACTTTTTTTATGAGATTAGTATTAGATTTATGAAATTTTTTCCTAATAGAAGCATAAATAACTTGTATAAAAATATATAATTTTAGAATATCGTAAAAGGTGTCACCACCGTCCTTATATTCTACTTTTGTTAAAAGATATTTTTATATTTATTAGTGTTTAAATCCTAAAATTCTTAAAAATTATAAAAATAGATTGAGACTAAGCTGCGCTTCGCGACGGCCTTATAACATTTTTTTAAAATTTAATATTAAGTTATTTATCAAAACAATTGACAGAAATATATCTATAATATCAATATAAATTAGTGAACACAATATTGTAAATTAAATATACATAAATAAAAAAATAAATTATTCATATATTTTTCTATATCGCTTTTGACTCACGATTGTTTTGGCCGACACCCGTTATATATATTATAAAAATATGCTTACATTTTTTTATACCACTTTGGTTCCATGATCTTTTAGGCTGATACACGTTGTATATATTATAAAAATACTAAGCGTACACAATAATAAAATTTAAATGCTAAAATCGTCTTTGACTTTGATTTAGCGATTTTGTCTCAAAATTATTTATGTCAGCACTCATTGTATATTATAAAGATACTAAATGTATACAATAATAAAAATTTTATTATTAAAATTCTCTTTAACTTTAATTTTGGTTACGTATCATGAACTTAGTTGAGAAGAAGAGCTCTCAAAAGTACTTGTAGCATAAATTGAAAGCCAAACATCTTAATAAATAAATTAAGAAGCAAGTAAGGAATTAAAACAATTCACGTAGCTCTAAACAAAACAAAAAACCTTAATTATGAGTCCATATCATCTTTTTCTTAAAATAGAGCTTTTAATAGATTCTGAATATGATTAGTTTATAATTTTGGAGGACTATTTCCTTCCTTAAAATTTTGGACATTAAAAAGAAAATTTAATTTTTAATATTTGAATTAGAGGCCTCAATTTTGATTTAAAAAATGAAATTTTGATATTTCAGTTATAAATATTTCTTATTTTGTTTAAAAAAGGTTTCAATTTTCTTTTCTAAAAAATAGGAGCTAAAGAAGAAAGTTTTGATTGGGTTTATAATTTGATTTCGAATATATTAATGTTAATGTTAAAAAAGGAAGTTTAAACTTCTTTTCTAAAAAATAGGACTTAAAGAAGGAAGTTTGATTTTAATTATTTAAAATAGAGCAGCTCTAGAAAAATAGATAAATAGTATTCGAGCGATTTTAGAGCTCCACCAAACACATGAATCAATTTAGAGTACCTCTAGAAAAATAGATAAAATATAACTTAAAAAAGGTTTTGACTTTATTTTCAAAAAATATAAGATTTAAAGAAGAAAGTTTTAAATTAGAGGTTATACTTACCTTTTATACAATGGTTTATTTTATACAACTTTAAAAAGGTTTTCCTCCACCAAATGCCTGGGGGTTTTCCTTTATATATATAATAGATAGATAGATAAATTGTTGTTTATCGTTTTGTATCGATTTTGTTAATAGTTGGTTGATTTTTTTTTTTTGTTATTTTTTACATATCAGTTGAAAGTTCCAATATGAGTTAGAAATTGACAAATTGATTTAAAACTGTTCCAGCTCTTTTGCAATATGCTCAGCACAGCCATGTTCTTTGAATTTTGACTCTAACTGGTTGTTCCTCTTCCATGATTAAAATACCGGTAGCTTGCTTTAGGAACAGTTTCTCGTGGAGAACTGCGCTGGTCAAGATGACTCCAGAACAAACTCTGAATCACATATCCATGATAAAATCACTCCCCCATCCAGTGTGTAGGATCGATGTTCATCTTTTTATAGTCAATTTAAACAATGTCAAATATTAAAGCCAGACATATATGAGTTACAAACTTCCTCAGCCAATCTAAAAAAACTCTTACAGTTCTGTTTTTGTACAAAGAAACGTAACAAGGTGCCAATTATTTTGGAATTGCGTGCACTTAAGAAATGTTGCATCACACACATCTTTCTTTCTACTCCTATGTTTTAATGAGAGAAGCCCTAAATTATATATGCAAGGAAGGGACTAAATTATATTTCAAACATAACTATATAAAAGACTTTGACTAATTGCTACAAAACAATCAGCCCCAAGTTACTTGTTCTCCTGTTAATAGATTCCAAGTCTCATGGCTAACATTACAATCATGCAAACTTGAACAAAAGAGTTTTTACGTACTTGTTGATTAATTAATTATGGCTGGCGGTCAACTGCATACGTATGTTGCAGCATACCGTACCGCACACCCGTACCGCAGAAAGTTTCTGCGGTACGTAGAGAGATGAACCCCCTGTTTTCACACCAAAAACCCTACTCTACACCGTACCGCAGAAACTTTCTGCGGTACTGTATGCTACAGCATACGTTTGCTGTAGATCAGGCCCCATTAATTATTTAGAGGATCTCCAATGAAAAGTGCTAACCAAAATTATCAACTTTACCAACTCATAAAAAATATTAATATGTTATGTTCTATCTCTTTAATTATACTTTTGGCACCTTTGTTACCAACATTTTGTGCCTGTTTGGCTAACGGGCAAAACACCCGTTTTCAACTTAATCGGGGCAAAATGCCCTTTTCATGGACGGTTTGACAAATAAGTTGAACGGGCTTATTCTATACAAATAAGTTGAAAGTTGTAAATTCTATTCAACTTTTAGCTTATTCTGTTTTCTGGATACACACAATATATAATATCCTTCAAATCTTCAAAATCATATATATTTTGGTCCGTTCATTAGAAAATTGATATGTATATATCAAATTTCTCTACTCATCGAGATCTATCCATTGATATCCATTGATATATATTAGAAAACAAATATTTTGAAAATAATTAAAAAAGTTAATTTATAAGTTCTAATTTACCAAACACTCTACTGATTTATAAGTTCTGATTTACTAAACACTCCACTGACTTATAAACTATGATTTACTTATTATTTATATGACATTTATCATTTTAAGCTATAAGTTATTCATTTTAAGCTAAGCAAAACTGGTACTCCAATGATTAGCACTCAAAATTATCAATATACTCATACATAATAATTACAGTACATCAAAAAAGGGGAAGGGTAACAAAAGTTGACCACTTTACTTGACACTTTTTTAGAGTAAAAAACACTTCGTGTACTTGAACTTTCACGAAATCTGCACTTGGGATACTCAACTTCAAAATCCCCCAAATACTGGACTTTCAAACTTTTTACGAAGTGTGTACTGCCGTCAATTTCAGCCTAACGACGTTACTTTGACGAGGGCAGCTTGGTCATTTCAGCTTGGCCAATCATTGATGATCCAGCTATCCAATCAAATTAAAGAAAAACAATTTCAAAAATCATATTTTTCTAAAATCGCTCTTGAGGATCGAAGCATATTTGAACGTGATATCGATATCGGATTGTGGAGTTCTAGTAGCCGAATCAAAGCTCTCAACCTTCTCTTTCATAATTTGCAATCAGTTTATATGGATGGTAAGAATTTCGATTTCATATGATTTTCTTTTAAATTTTCGAAAATTAAAAATTGGGGCTTTTCAATCCAGTGATTGTTCATGTGTTTTGATAATATGTATAGTTTCGTGTGGTTGTAAGGAGTCCAAATATGTGTTTAATTTCAATGTTTGACTTCAGAATTTTCCAATTCGAAAATTAGGGTTCTTGAACTATAATTTGGAGGTTTTTGATTTAAACTATGTTCAATGATTTTGATGCTTCCAATAGCTTTATCTGGTCTTAAAGAGTCAATTTATGTAATCAATTCCATTGTTTGTGTTCGGATATGTGTAAGTCAAGCTAACTATTTTTTTTCAATTTTCAAACCATTCGTTTGCATTATTGAGAGAATGTTTGTATGATTTGAAGCCATGGTCAGTCTTCTTGTGATCTGAGCTTCGTTTTGGGAACAAGAACACCTGATTTCGTTCCCGATTTTGTAAAAACTGAGTTTGACCGGAATATGGTTTGTTAGATATTGATTCAAGTGATGATCAGGACCTGGACTACTGATCAGATACTGATGCTGATGTCATCAGTATTGCACCATCAGGATTGTGTTGTCATCAGGATTGGAAGCTGATCAGGATTTCATGAGGATATACATCAGTCCAGGAATCTAGGAAGATTGACATGTTGATTCCTGATTTATAGGAATGCAGCTATCATTCAAGATATGTATTAAGAAACGTATGTAATTGATTTGATATATCTTGTAATTGATAGTGTATCCGTGTACTGTATATAAACACAGTTTAGGTTTTACTTAAGAGTAATCGCTTACATGAATTATCTTGTAACCTAGCAGCTCTCAAGAACATAAGAATTTCTTGAGAGAGTTTGTAACAGTTTTATATCAGAGTTAATAAAGCTGTTATATATTCATACTTGTGTTATTATCTCTGTTTAAGTCGAAAATCTTATACAATTGTATTCAACCCCCCTTCTACAATTGTTAATTACTGGGCAACAATTGGTATCAGAGAAAACTGATTTACTACAATCAGAAACGATCTTAACATGTCGACAAGCAAGTATGAAAGTATTAAAATCCCTGTTCTCAAAAAGGCTGAATACCCCACATGGAGGGTAAAGATGTTGATGTATCTGGAGGCAACTAATCCTAACTATCTCGATCGAATATATGATGGACTATATATCCCTAAGAGACTGGTTGCTAGAACAGATACTATACCTGAGCACTATGTTCAGAAGACAAAGGCTGAATGGACTCCTGAGGAAAAGGCTGAAGTACTCAGAGATGCAAAGGTGAAGAACTGCTAAGGAAAACTGCTAATAGAGTGATAGCATGTAAAACTGCTAAGGAAATCTGGGAAACTTTGGAGACTCAATGCCTGGGTACTGAAGTACCATAATAGTCTTGATGCTGTCATGTCAAATAGAGTGATAGCATGTAAAACTGCTAAGGAAATCTGGGAAACTTTGGAGACTCAATGCCTGGGTACTGAATCTATCAAAAGAAACAGAAGGGCTCTGTTGATTCAAGAGTACGAGCAGTTTGATGCAAAATCTGATGAGAGTCTCACTGATCTGTATGATAGATTTCTGACACTATTGAATAATCTATCTCTGGTGGGTAAAGAGTATGATCCAAAAGACTCAAATACCAAGTTTCTTAGAGCTCTGCCTGAGAAGTGGGATACTCAAACCTCTATCATTAGGCATCAGTATGATCTTAATACTGTATCTCTTGATGAAGTCTATGGGATGCTAATAACCCATGATCTTGAGGTTCAACAGAAGAAGAATAAGAAGACCAACAAAGCAAAGGCTGTTGCTTTTAATGCTGAATCAAAATCAAAAGGAAGAAGCGTGGAGGTTTCAAGAAGGAGAAGTAGAGTCGTTGAGTCCAATACTGATGACTCATCATCAGATCCTGATGTAAATCCTGATACTGATACTGATGATGATTCTACTGATTCTGATATGATGGAAATGGTTGCTATGATAGTCAAGGGTTTCAAGAAGATGAAGTTCAGAAAGGCTAGGAGACAAGGCAACTTTCAGAAGAAACCTATCAATACTGACAAGAACAGGTACAAGAAGAATGAAAGCAAAGGCAGCAAGTTTGACAAGTCAAAAGTCTAATGCTACAATTGTGATGGAATGGGTCACTTTGCAACTAAATTCAAAAAGGCCAAAACCAAAGCTCTAATCTCATCTAGCAAGGATTGGATGGACTCTTCCTCAAACTCTGAAGAAGAAAAAGTGAACTATGCACTAATGGCAAATGTGGATGAGATTGCTGCTCCTGAAAATAAGGTACCTGAAGTTGTTTTTGATTTTGACACTGATAATGTCTCTGAGTTAAGATCTTTCTTAAAGTCTCTGCATATTAGCTTTAAAAGTCAATCTCTTGAAAATGCTAGAATAATATCTGAGATGTCAGAATTGACTAAAAGAAATGATCATCTAGAAGCTGAGTTACTCTTCATGGAAGAAGTACAAAATGAATGTGATAAGGCTAAGCACATGAAGCTAGAAATGGAGTTTAAATGTACTGCACTTGAAAAGGAACTTAATGAAGCTAATGAGAAACTCAGAACCTGGACACACTCTGGAAAGAAAACACACGATCTTATCACAGATAAGAACTGGAAAGAAGGTCTAGGTTATAAACCAGAGGACAAAAAGAAAAATAAAGTTAAAGTTGTTACTGCTGAAACAACTAAATCAGGAAGAGTTGTTGTGAATGAGTCAACAAATCCAAAAACCTATAGACATGTAATGGACAGAACAAAGACCAAATTAAAACCTGTCAAGTATGTGTATCCAGAAAATCCCAACTCTACTTTAGAAAAAGGATCTACTTCTACACAGAATTCTAAGTCTAAATCTGTCAAAAATATAGGTCTTTTGTCTAAGAAACAACTCAGTGACAGAATCTGTGAAGTGATAGATAGAGAGAAAACCATTACTGCTAAGAGGAATAGAAATGGTAAAATTGGAATAAACAAAGAGAATAATTATAAGTATATTCCAAATGCACCAAGGAAAACATGCTTTAATTGTGGTAACTCTAATCATCTTGCTATTGATTGTAGGAGGAGTAAAAAGAAGGCTACTGTAGTTCCTAAGTCTGACATTAGGAATAGATCAGTGTTTTATAAACCACAGAATCCTTGTTTTCACTGTGGCAGTAAATGGCATTCTATCTATACATGTGAAGAATACCATAGTTTGTACTACAACTATTATGATCCCTTGCCAAAATTTAATAAAAGTGCAAATTCTGGTAGAATAAAGAGTCTGAATACTAAGCATGCATCTATTAATTCTGATAATGACAAAGCAAATTCTGATGGATTTGAATCTGGCAGAACTGCTTTTGTTAAAAAGACTTCTGCTGCTAATAGTGTTAAATTGCATGCAAAAAGAACCCAACAAGTGTGGGTTCTTAAAAATTCTAACTGAGCTCTTTGTGTTTCTGATTGCAGGGTAAAAAGAAAAATGTGTTAGTCATGGATAGTGGATGCTCTATGCACATGACGGGAAACAAAACCTTGCTATCAAAATTTGAGGAGAAAGCTGGCCCAACAGTGTCTTATGGAGATGGCAACATTGGACAAACTTTAGGATATGGCAATATAATCATTGGAAATGTCATCATTGAAAAAGTAGCTCTGGTGAACGGACTCAAACAAAATCTGCTTAGTGTGAGTCAAATCATAGACAGAGGTTATCATGTCGACTTCAATGATACTTACTTTGAAGTGATCAGTAAAACATCTGGAAGGATTGTCTTGACTGGTCAAAGACGTGGTAACATTTATGAAGCCAATGTCTACACCAATACCGATGGTCCCTCAACATGTCTCATCAGTAAAGCAACAGTAGATGAAAGTTGGAATTGGCACAAGAAGCTTTCTCATCTCAACTTCAACAATATCAATGAGTTGGTTAAGAAAGATTTGGTAAGAGGATTACCAAAGGCGTTATATACTCCTGATGGACTCTGTGATGCTTGTGAGAAGGCTAAACAGAGAAGGACATCATTCAAGAGTAAATCTGAATCCTCAATTGATGAACCATATCACATGTTACATCTTGACTTGTTTGGACCAGTCAACGTTATGTCCATCAGTAAGAAAAGGTATACTCTAGTCATTGTTGATGAATATACTAGATTTACCTGGGTGTATTTTCTGCACAGAAAAGATGAAACTGCAGAGATACTTTTGGAACATGTAAGACTCATCGAAACAGGCACAAAGTACAAAGTCAAGATTCTAAGAAGTGATAATGGAACTGAATTCAAGAATTCAGTAATGGAAGAGTTCTGCAAATACAAAGGAATAGTTCAACAATTCTCTGCTCCTGGCACACCCCAGCAAAATGGAGTAGTTGAAAGAAAGAACAGAACTCTTATTGAAGCTGGCAGAACAATGTTGGAGGAAGCAAAAATACCTACATATTTCTAGGCAGAAGCAGTCAACACAACATGCTACACTCAGGACATTACTCTAATCAACAGACATGGTGTCACTCCTTATCAAATGATTAAAGAGAAGAAGCCGAGTCTGAAACATTTGCATGTGTTTGGTTGCAAATTCTTTGTTCTTAGACCTCATCCTGAACAGCTAGGAAAATTTGAAACCAAAGCTGATGAGGGCATTTTTGTTGGTTATCCAACTTCAAGAGCCTTTAAAGTATATAATCTAAGAACAAGGACAGTCATGGAGTCTATCAATGTTTCTTTTGATGATAAGAAGATAACAGGAATTGCTGAAGACTCGCATGACAGTTTGATCTTTGCGAATGAAGCTACCAAGAATTCTGATGAAGTAATGTCAGATACTGATACTCCATCAGATTCTGATGATCGACCAATGCCTGATGAAACAACAGTTACTGATGATGATTCAAATAATGCAAATGTTGAGGGGGTGCAACAGCAAAATACCATCAGTACTGAAACAACTCAAACATCAGGAGGAGAATCATCAGAAACAGATTCAAGTGATAATCCTGACAGCACTTCAGGAGGAGATAGCACTCTCTCAGGAGGAGCTTCTAATAATTCTAGTTCTTTTGAAGATAACACTAATCAAGGGGGAGCATCCAACTCAAGAAATGATTTACCATCAGCAAGGAAATGGACCAAAAGCCATACTCCTGATTTAATTATTGGGAATCCTGATGCAGGTGTTAAAACCAGAAGTGCAACACAAAATGAATGTCTCTATAATAATTTTCTGTCAAAGGAGGAGCCTAAAAAGGTTGGGGATGCACTCAAGGATGCTGATTGGGTTACAGCAATGCAAGAAGAACTGAATGAATTTGAAAGAAATGAAGTCTGGAAACTAGTACCAAGACCAAAAGGTAGATCAATTGTTGGTACAAAGTGGGTGTTCAGAAATAAGACAGATTCAGATGGCACTATTGTGAGAAATAAAGCAAGACTAGTTGGTACTCTCAACAGGAAGGAATAGACTATGATGAAACTTTTGCTCCTATTGCAAGGCTAGAAGCCATCAGAATTTTTCTGGCATATGCAGCCCATAAGCAATTCAAAGTTTTCCAGATGGATGTTAAAAGTGCTTTTCTGAATGGAGAATTGGAAGAGGAGGTATATGTTGAACAACCTCCTGGTTTCATTGATCCTAAATATCCAGATCATGTCTATAGATTGGATAAAGCACTTTATGGACTAAAGCAAGCTCCAAGAGCCTGGTATAAAACACTAGCTCAATTCTTACTGGAAAGTGGTTTCAAAAGATGTACAATTGATAAAACCTTGTTTTATTTGAATCATGGGAAGGACTTGCTGTTAGTTCAGATTTATGTTGATGATATCATTTTTGGGTCAACTAACCCCAAATTGTGTGAGAAATTTTCAAAACTGATGCAGTCTAGATATCAAATGAGCATGATGGGAGAAATGAGCTATTTCTTAGGTCTGCAAGTTAAACAGACTGATGATGGAATTTTTATCAATCAGTCAAAGTACACAAAGACTCTTTTGAAGAAGTTTAATATGCAAGATAGTTCTACTGCTACAACTCCCATAGCTACAACTACAAAGCTTGATCCTGATCAAGGTATTGAGGTAGATTTAATTATCTACAGAGGTATGATAGGCTCACTTTTGTATCTAATAGCTAGCAGACCAGATTATCATGTATGCAACCTGTCTATGTGCAAGATTTCAGGCGAACCCCAGAGAACCACATCTCATTGCTGTTAAAAGGATTTTCAGATACTTGAAAGGCACTCCATCACTTGGCCTTTGGTATGCTAGAGAGTCTGACTTTAATCTATGTGGTTACTCAGATGCTGATTTTGCAGGATGCAAAATAGACAGGAAAAGTACTTCAGGCAGTTGTCAGTTTCTTGGAGGAAGACTAGTTTCTTGGTTTAGTAAAAAGCAAAAGTCTATATCCACGTTAACTGCAGAAGCTGAGTACATAGCTGCAGGAAGCTGTTGTGCTCAGATCATGTGGATGAGGAATCAGCTAATGGACTATGGTTTGTCATATTCAAAAATACCTATTTATTGTGATAACCAGAGTGCTATTGCTATGACAGGAAATCCAGTTCAGCATTCTCTTACTAAGCATATCGGTATCAGATATCATTTCATAAGAGAACAAGTAATGGAAGGGACAATCAAACACCACTTTGTTCCTACTGATCAACAGCTAGCTGATATATTCACCAAGCCACTACCTGAAGCTACTTTTACAAAATTGGTGAATGAATTAGGAATGGTAAACTATGAAAGTTTCTGAGAACAAGGGGAGACCAAATACTGATGAGTGTCAGATCCTGATGCATGTCGAATACTAACGAAAAGTCAATCCTGACGTCAGTCAAACATCAGATCCTGATGCAATGGTTTGGTTATCAGTACAATATTTATACTACAAGTAATCCCTAATTGTTCTGTTCCTGATTTAACTGTGGTTATTGTTGATGAATTTGTTACTTACATGATTACTTTAATTAGTTTTCATTTTCTTTGATTTAAGTCTTTGAAGAACAATTCATAAACATAAAATTTGCAGATCACATTGAATAAGATTAGAGAAACAGGATTTTTCATTGATAATAAGAAAGAGATTACATGCAAGTATTACATCTTTTTGTTCTCTCTATCTACTAATCTATTCAACAGGAAAATAAAAAGTGAAGTCCAAACCACTCCATTGTTAGCAGCCATCCCAGATCCCATCTTTGCCACTTTGTTTGGGTGGAAGTTGAAGGGATAAGGTTATTTTTGCTGACATATTCATTAACAATGGTTGGTGGTGTTGGACGAAGATGCCTTAGAGGAAAGCCATGTTAATGTTGCTTGAAGAGTAGCATCGATGTCGATCACTCTTGCAGGCTTTTCTCTCTCGATTTCTTCAAGACTGGCATCCATATGCAGCCACAGAGTTTCAAGCTGCCTTTCCCAGTCAAAGGCATCAAACTCTTCACGAGTATAACTGAAGATATCTCTGTTTTCTACGAGATGGAGATTCTTTTCCTTGATGGTAAGGTTTGACATTGTTTAACGGTGTGTTGTGTGAAGGGTTTTTGATTTTCAGGAGAGAATGAAGGATTAAAGGGATAGTGAACAAGTCTCTAGGCGTTAAATAGAGATGGGTGAGTAACGAAGTACTAAAACGCTTCGTATTCTGGCTTTTAATGGTTCCAGGTATTTTAAGATAGTGTTATTTGTTTTTTTTTAAAATCAAATATTTTATTGTTATATTCACAAATGCACTTCTTAAAATTACGAGCGCGTGTATTTCACTCACTGATACATATAGATACACAACGTGTCATATACGGTTAACACCACTCTCTCACGTCACACAAATCGATTACTGACACCTGTTTTGAGAAATTATTAGTTGTCTAAAATCAATTTAGTTCACTAAATTGATTCATTATTCTCAAAACTATCAGTATTGTTCTCTTTTCTGCGTGAACATAAAACCCTAATTGCACGAAATTTCAATCTCTCTTTGTCACACCAAAAATGGAGAATTCATCATTTGTAAACAATAAGATTATTATCAATGGTGTTACTTTTGCTCCCAACAATTATGTTGCTATTCTTGACCATCAGGAACTATCGAATGATTTTCATATCATTCAGGATTTCTTGGCGTCTAGTCCGATTCATTATGCTTTAACGGCACCCGCCAAAGTCTCTTTCAAGTGTGTGATGCAGGTTTGGAAGACTGTTATCTTTGGTGTTCTTGAACCTTCAGGAAGACCTAATCTGACCTTTATGCACAATGGAGTTACACATCAAGTTACTCCAGAAGTAGTTTGTGAAGCTCTGCACTTACCTTCTCTAAATGGTAAGACTCCAGCAACAATTTCCGATGCTTCATTGTTGGAATTTGCTACGAGTCTTGGTTACAATGGAAATCCAATAAAGTTTGGAGAGCTATACAGAACTAAGCTAAAGAAGGAATGGAATTTCTTCTTTGATACCATCTGTAGGTGCTTCTTGAACAAAGTCTCTAACTTTGATGCACTACCGACAGCTTCAGTTCACATTGGGTACTCTCTAATCCATGATACTGTATTTGATTATGGGTCTTTCATATTGAGAGCATTAAATGCTAGGAAAACAGATAAATGTGGTTATGTCTGTTTTATTAGATTTTTTCAACTAATATTCTCTCACTTATGTCCCAATGTTGTTTTTGAAAATGATACAGTATTGCCTATCTGTAAGATTTCATAAAACAATATCAAGTCTTTGATTAAATCAGATAAGGCTAATGGTTTTGAGGGAAATCCTTATATTCCTAAGGGGGTCTGGCTTCTCTTGAAAAAGAGATTGCCTGAACTTTATGGCCCAGCTACAGGTGCTATGGGACAGGACCAAACACATTCTGTTCCTGACACAAGCACACATCAGAAACAGTTACCTAAACAGTCAACCACCTCTGGTGTCTCTCAAAAGACATCAGTTGTAAAAGAAAAGAAATCAGCTAGATCTGATGTGTCGGCAGACAATCAGGATCAAAGGATTTTTCCACTTCAACCCTCACTAAAAAGAAGTCACAAGGAGGTAAACAAGAAGTTCAGATTGATAAATCTTTGATGAAGGCTGGAGCATCTAAAGAAACAGGTGAAAAGAGGAAGTTTTTGCAACAGGTCTCTGATTCTGATAGTGATGATGACAAGACCATCTCTATAATCATGAAGAAAAAGGAAATTGTTGCTCCTGTTGTTGCTGAATTGGTTAAGCCAGTAAAGCAAAAGAAGAGAAGAAGAATAGTCAACAAGAGTCAGTATTCTATTCCTGAAGATATGCAAAAGCTTAATGATGATATTGATCTTGATGAGTCATCAGTTCCTGACACATCTGTCATTCCTGATCTCTCTACTCTTGATACATCACCTGTGAAGACTGTTGAAATTTCTGATTCTCCAGCACCTACATCTCCTAAGAGAAGAATAATTGAGATGTCTGTGGATGAAGTAAATGCTATTGATGCTCAGCTTGGTCATAAACCAACACCTCTTCAGATTAAAAGACAAGCTGAAGCAAAGGTTTTTAGCAGACTGAAGAAACAGAGGATCACTTCACCTCTAAAAGGATCAAGCCCACAAGAACCTGAACTTCAAAGGAGTTCAGAAGCTATTGAAGATCCAGTCACATAAGAACCACCCACTCAAAGTGTGAGTGCAGACATTTCTGAAGGAATGGTCCCACAAGAACCACTTTCTCAAAGGGAAAGTGAAGACAAGAACATTCCTGCCCCACAAGAACCATATTCTCAAAGTGAAGATGCAGGCAAGCTCACATCAGTACAGGAGATTTCCAACACTGCATTTGAGGGAAGCACACAAGAACCTTTGACTCAAAGTGTTAAAGCAGCTTCACAACCGCAGACTACACAAGAACCATTGGTAGTAAATACTGATGCAAGTCATTCTCCAGTTGCAGATGTCCATCCTGATGAAAGTATTTCTGATCTAAATATTCCACTGCTCATTGAACTACTTTCTTCAAGACCAATGGAATCTATCTCAACTTCATCAGGTAATACTTCTATTTCTGCTTCTCTTACTGATCGTATGATTACAGATAGACTTGAGACAAGGGATACCTCTATCTGTATGACTTCAGTCCACTCCTCTCAGCCACCTCTTATTTCTTTGCATTTGTTGAGCCAGAAATTTTCTTGTGAGAAAGAGAGTGAACATTTAGAGAAAAAGAAGAGTGAAGAGAGGCAGTCTCCTGAACTGGCAAAAGGAGAGGTAGAAAAGAGTGAGAAGTTTCAAACTTCTGGTGAGGTAGTAGTTACTATTGAAAGTAACTTAGGTAATGCTGTGAGAAGTGATGAGATCACTTTACAAAAACAGAGAGATTTAGGAATTGTTTCTACTTTGAATGTAGGTTTTCAGGATACAACAGTCCCATCCGCTGTTGATTTAAAAATGAAAGGAGTTATGAATCCTGAAGACAATGTGGATGATAAAATTCCTGAGGCTAAAGATAGCTCAGATGATGATGATGATGATGCTGATCATGATACTGAAGCAGCTCAGCTTAAAGCTGTCATGAAAGCAAGTCTAGGCTCTACTTATGGATCATCCAGTCACTTTATGGAGTCTATGGGTAAATCTACAGCTGCTCCAGTTGAGATCAAAGGAGATTACAACAATCTTATTCCTGAACATATTCAAGCTGCTAGAAGATCTGAATGGTATACTGAGTGGAATCAGTCTTCTGCTGATATAAATTTCAATAATGCACTTTTTCACTCAGGGCATATTGCTACTAAGATTTCTGATCCTAATCTCAAAGCTCATCTGAAGACAACAACTATTCTGGCAAAAGGGATGAAGGATGAAATTAATTCTGTCAAGAGTGATAATGAAAAATTCATTCTCGGTTTATTAAGGATTATTCTGAAATTGCCACTGCTAAACAGCTTCAACGTTTAAGCACTGCCTTCACCACAAGGATGGATACCTTGGAAGATAAGGTTGTCACTATGTCCTCCAGAATGGCAAATATTGAAGATTCTCTACAACTTATCTTATCTTTATCGACTGATCCTGATGAGGCTACTGATGTCAAAAAGGGGGAGAAGGTAGTCAAAACAAAATGCACACCTGATCTAGTTGTAAGAAAGGATGATGATACTTCTGGAAATGATGGTGGTGCTCAGTCACATGTACCAGGAACCTCTGATGCTGCTTTGGTAACAAGGAGAAGTCAGTCAAAAACTCAAACCAAGCGGTCAACTCATGTTTCTGAATCTGGGAAGAAAACAGTAAGAACAATGGAGCAATCTCAAATCCTGACAGAAGAACAAGAACAATTTTTGTCACCTGGTCAAAGTCAAAGGCAAACACTTCCTACAATTCTTGAAGATGATGAAGATTTGCTAATTACTGATGTAGAAGATGCTCCTCATTTTTTTGAGAAGATTACTACTGGGACAGGTGATAGTGAAATTGTATATCACACTAGTGCTAAGGTTCATGAGTATCATGCTGAGAAGGCACTTGCTTTAACTTCTGAAGAAAATCCAAATATGACTACTAATGAGATCTTAGAAGAACAAAACAGGATTCTTGAGGAGATTGCTAGAAAAAAGAAGCTCCTGCTGCAAGAAGAGGGAGAGGCAGAGGAGATAGAAGAAGAGGAAGAGGAAGAAAGCCTACTCAAACAAGTTCAAGACAAACAAGGTCTGGTGGAATAACGATTGAGGAGATACCTGAAGATTCTCAGAAAGTAAAGAAGAAGAAATCTCCGTTACTTCTTACATTGACTCCAGATAACAAATTTAATGTACCTGAAGAAGCTGCTGATGAAAGACCTCAGTTAGTTAGAAAAGGTAAAGTTACTGTGAGGACTACTCAATCTACTGTTCCTGATTCTGATGAAGCTGAAATCTTGAAAGAATTTGAGGTTATGATTCTTGCTGATGTGGTTGATATTCATAATCTGGAAGTTGATGAACAAGAAAAGGAGGCCAGAAAAAGAGCAAAAGATACTGAGGTTGAAGAAACCAGAAAGTACTTGGAAGATCTGGCTGGTTCAAACAGATTATTGTGGTATGATCGAAATAGACTTGTTCCAGAACATCAACAGGATAATACACCAGTAATAGGGAAGAAAAGCAAGAATTGGAAGAACAGAGTAAGCAACTATAGAAAACCGGTTGTTTTCAAATCTGTTGGAGTAATTACTGGACCTTCACTGTCTGATGAATCTTCATTGGTTGCTAAAGTTGAATCTGCTGAATCTCTGCCATTGTGGACGAGTATGCAATCTGGTTTGAGGGGTTTAGAACCTGGAACAAGAGGAGGTATTGGATTTTGTAATGCAGAAGTTGTTTTTATATCTCAAACAGATCAACATTTTCTTGTTAAGAGGATTGGTGATGAACTAACTGTTGCTGATCTTTGGGAACTGGAATCTGTTGCTATTGTTGCTTGCAATGTGGACTTAAAGAAGATAGAGAAATGTGGTTGGATAATTTTGCTTAAAGTTAAATGGGGGTTTAATAATTTTGACTTAAAGTGAAATTTGACTTAAAAAATTTTAAATTCATAATATTTTAACTTTACAAGAGTCCTGAAACAAAAAAAAATAAAAAAATTGGATAAGTCATAAGTTATAAGTCAAAAGTACCTAAAAGGAACTTATGACTTAAAGGAGTTTTTTAACTTAAAGCTCAGCTTTAAGCAAGTTACACAAACAGAACATTTTTAACTTAAAGGAGCTTTCTCCTTTAAGCTATTGTTGCCAAACGGGCTGTTAAGCATGCATATATTGGCATAAATTTGCCGATTCGAGAAAAGTAGATTAAGATTTCTATAAATAAAATAAGTGGACAACAGCTTGATGATCATCATCTGGATGTCAATGTTTACGGGTCCGAATATAATTAAGGCTTTGTTTGGATTGGGGGTTGGGGAGGGAAGGGATGGGTTGGGTGGGGTTCAAATTTTATATTTCTTGTTTGGATAGAAATTTAAAATGGAGGGTTGGGTTTATAGAGGTTGGTGAGGAGTTAATAGAGGGTTCTAATATAATAGAAATGGGGGAGCATTTCAACACCCCGATTTGGGGTGTTGGACATTGTTACTGTTTTTTTTTTAATTTTTTTTTTCAATCATGTATAAACAATAGTAATAAGCATATATTTTATTTTGATTTTGTATATTATATACAAAATTATGAAAAAAAAATATTTTTCGAGAAAATATTTCTGGAAAAAATATTTTTGAAATTCCGAAAATCAAAATATATTTCGGAAAAAAATATTTCCGAAAAAATATTTTCGAGAAAATATTTTCGAGAAAAATATTTCCGAGAAAAAAATTTCCCGAAAAAATATTTTCGAGAAAAATATTTTCTGAAAAAATATTTTCGAAAAAAATATTTTCCGAAAAAATATTTTCGAGAAAAATATTTTCAGAAAAAATATTTCGGAAAAAATATTTGGGAAAAAATATTTCGGATATAAAATTTTCCGAAAAAAAATATTTTCCAGAAGAATATTTCCCAAAAAAATATATGCATTTCTTATTTTTTTTAAGAAATATGTTTTTTAATTAATTTTTATTCGTTTAAAAAAAATAATTAATTATATTATAACCTTTTCCCAACAAAACCCTCCATCCAAATAAGGTAAGGGTTGAACCCTTCATTACTCAACCCATACATCCAAATAAGGTAAGTGTTCAACCTAACTCATCCCTTCCCAACCTAACCCATCCCACCCCCCACCCCTACCCCTCTAACCCCCTATCCAAATAGGCCCTAAGGGTATAGATGGTTGGCCCTAAGGGTATAGATGGTTGTAATAATCGTTTATCACAAATTTGTTATCAAAATTTATATGTTAAATGTTAAATATTTATTGAGCAAAAAAAAAATTCACAATACTGAATTCAGCGTAAGAAGCATTTTTCTGATATATGTTGGAAATTTATATTACAGTTAACATAAAAATTAGTTTTCTAATTAATAATAATAATATGATTTATTTAAGATAAACTCTTGAAAATTAAAAATCTGATGAATTTATCAAATTTTGTAGATGGAATCGCGAAATCGCTCTTTTTGCTCGTACTTATCCTGCCATTCTAAAATAGGAACCCAAGTCTTGCTGGGAAAGAGACTTGGTTGGGCAACCCGCTTACTATTGGAGCAAATCATAAAGGAGTGGTCATGCCCATTTTGCATCGGACCCATATAAACGTCATAGTAGTGCACTTTGTGTACTTGAAGTTTGGCCTAGACATCACTTGTAATACCGAATTTTAAAATCGAGCATCTGCAATACTGTACAAACAATTTATTTACACGTTGTGTACTGTCGTCAGCCTGGCACTAACTCCGTTAATTTCACAGGGGTAAAAATGTATTTTCCCTTCCATTTCTATAAATTAAATAGAAAATAAAAGAAATTAAAACCTTAACTCATCTTCTCCTCATCTCATCTTCTCCAATGGATCAAATTAGGCTATAATAATTAAAAAGAAAAATCAAAATTCAAGAACATAACCACCTTCCCCAAATTTTCGGCGACCAAAACAACTCCGGTGATGCCTTGTTTACACTCCAAATCGATACCAAATCAACCTTAAGCTTCGGGACAACTTATAACACAACAAAAATGACAAAAAAAAGCCGTAATCAACACCACCGAGCAAAATCCGGTGAGCTTAAACTTAACTCCGACTAAAATTCGACTTTCCATAATTCGGGAACGAAACTTCAAGATTTTGGTGTCAAAAGAAATCTTAAACAACAACAAAACTAATGACCAACATCAATTACATGAACAATAACATATACGTAAGATACAATTAATTTAATAAACTAACAAAAACCTTTAACTCGTTTTTAGAAAAATCGAACATAAACATAGCAAATGACCGTAGGAAGCTAATCGAACCATCAAAACAAGTGAACGATTACCCAATCAAAAAGCCCCAAATTAGGTCAAGAACCCTAATTCGGTTTACTCTAATTCGTACACAAACGATGCAATTAAACACATAAATTGACTCTATACAATCATATGAGGCTATACAAATCATCAAAACAAGTGAACGATCAACGGATTGAAAAGCCCTAATTTTCACCAAGAACCCTGATTTTCACCAAATTTTATTTTCTATTTAATTTATTGAAATGGATTGGAAAATACATTTTTACCCCTGTAAAATTAACGGAGTTAGTGCCAGGTTGACTGTAGTACACAACGTATAAGTAAATTGTTTGTACAGTATTGCATATGCTCGATTTTAAAGTTTGGTATTGCAAGTGGTGTTTAGGCCAAACTTCAAGTACACAAAATGCACTTTACTCAAAATCATATATACACAAGTTAAACTCCCATAGACCTAAAAATCATATACTGTGTAGCGTTGTCTGGGCTAATCAAACACCATGTATATGAGTATAACTCCCATAGACCTAAAAATCATATACTGTGTAGCGTTGTCTGGGCTAATCAAACACCATGTATATGAGTATGTCTAACTCCTCCTTGATTCTTATATTTTATTAGTTATTACGCATGAGCTTAATAAGTTTTTGCTGTTTTGCATAAATTACATAGACTTATACAAATCTTGAAGGAACGCTTCACTTATATAAGCTCATGTGTCAGTTTGATTCCCTCATCTTCTTTTTTGTATGTGAATCTCACTTGGATCACTAGTGCCTTCTTTATGTATTGTGAATGTTGATACTCAGTTTTCATTTGAAATTTCTTTCGTCCATCTCGATTTTCTGGTTGTACCCCTCTAAAGTATGTGCATGGACTAGTTACAATTGTTCACGAAGTTAGTTCAGAATGTTTGTGTAATCTATAGTTCGTTGTATTAATACAAGTCACCTCTTTCTGACTAAGATATATGGCATATTCTTGTTAGTAACTAGGACTTGCAATGTTCGACTGAATGTCACTACAAAAGTACGACGAGCCACACTACTGGTGGACCTTCAAGATGATGTATTTAAATGGTGTCGGTCGCCACTAGATATCTCCACACGCCGTCTATGTAAGATTTCAATTTTAAATTTCTGTATCAGTTTATGACGTAGATGATGTTAATTAATCTTCAAGAATATTGACAATGTCACTCATTTCTTTATTGTTTGTTAATCCGTCGGCTTCTGGCAGGTTCTCTACTCAGGAAGAGGACAATAACATACCCTGTTCAACAGGCAAAACCCTTACTCAAACCAAAAAGGAACAGAACTGGTGCTACGACCCAACCATTAAGTACGAACCACTCAGACAATTTGCTGTCCCCAGGTATGCCTACTTTGATGACTCCGCCACTGACTGGTCAGACTCCTCTTCCTCCTCATATTCTGAAACTGAGACTGAAACCATGACAGTAGAAGAAGCTTAAGCTCGGAAAGACAAAATCCTTGCTGAAGCCAGAAAGGAACAGCCTATTGTCTACCATCCATTAGTCAATTATGAACTACTCAAAAAATTTAAATACTGTATGTAGACTCCCCAGACTCCTTTGCCTCTCCCCCATCGGACTCTGAAACAGATACCCGCACAAGTTGAAGCTAGGATAAAAGAATATGCAAGGAATCAGCGACATATCTTTTATCCCTACCCCTCTGCCTCGGAATCTGAAACTGAAATAGAAGAAGGTCGGAATCAGGAAGACAAATTACTTTCTGAAATCAAAGATGAACAGCTCTTTCGCTACAACCCCAACATTAGATATGAACCACTTAAACAATATATCATCCCAAGATTTTTCTTCTTTGACTCCTCCTTTACTGACTGGTCTACCTCCTCGGACTCTGAATGTGAAACTGAAACCATGGCAGAGAAAGAAGCTCAAAGTTGCAAAGACAAAATCCTTGCTGGATCCATGGTTGATGACTTGTCTAGTCTTCTTCAGCAAAGTTTCATTCTAAACCAGGTGATCTGGATCCATCTTTTTGGGTATTTGTAGCCCGCATCCATATTATCATCTCCACTCTTAATTTATGTCGTAGTTTCTTCTGTTTCAACATGGCTATTTTCTTTTATGCATTTGTTTCTTCTGCAGTATATCTGTGTGTATATAGTCTGTCAGACTAAGCACCTATATATAGTCATTTATTTGATTATTATAACTCAATTGTTCATAGGATGTAGCCCCTTATTGTACATTGTCTTATTTCATTTAAACTGACAAATTTTTGAACAGGTTAACCATGGAGCAACAAGCCCAGCAGAGGGCAGTGATAAGGTTTTAAATCGAGAAAAAGGGATGGATTTACATACTGCAGAGAAAAAGTGACTAATGATCAACAGAATGAGGGTGGAGAAATCTAACCTATGGCCAGACTTGGTTATGGAGCAAACCACAATGGTTGTATATTCACTTCAAGTTAATCAAATAAAATCTTGGCTAGGTGTTGTTACCATTGTACGTGTTCTAGCGTTAACCCTATAATAATACTGAATACTCTCAATTTGATTTCTCAAATAAAGTTTTATTTGAGCAATGAGTGTAGCATAAATCTATGTTCAATTTGTTCTATCAAAGGCATTTATGTGTTCTGCAATTAGCATGTTAAGCCTCGGGTACACACCAGAAAAGAAGAGTGCGAGGCAGTTGTGCAACTTACTCGAATGACGACCCAAGCTGTGAGGTTTCATGTTATGAGGAGTCATATTGAATTTGGAATAACACATGCAAGACCATTTCCATATGTTTTAAACAGTTATGATGGTAGACTTGAACTTGACAATAGCAAGTTAGCAATAATTAATAGATGGAACAAAATCTCAAAAGCCATTAGAATAGGGGGCTACCACTATGTTTTTAGCTTTTACGCGAACAATGGCATGTACAGTAACAATGCCTTGTGCAAGTATACTGTAACATCCCAGGCTTTTAGATTAATTTTAGTAAA
Source organism: Saposhnikovia divaricata (assembly GCA_036435485.1). Taxonomy (NCBI): domain Eukaryota; kingdom Viridiplantae; phylum Streptophyta; class Magnoliopsida; order Apiales; family Apiaceae; genus Saposhnikovia; species Saposhnikovia divaricata. The sequence goes on along the minus strand of CM071594.1, from coordinate 244,284,697 downwards.
TAATTTGATAATTTAGTATTAATAAGTTAGGATTAGGATTAGAGCATTTTTCAATTATAGAGGAGTTATTGTAGAAAGTCATTAAAAATAGAAGATTAATAGATTGTAACTCATAACTGATTTTTAAGTTTTAAATATTGGCTAAAAATTATTAGTTTTTTTTATTGAGGATATATTATTAAAGAATAATTAGTAAGGATAAAGACGTCGGTTACAAAAGAATATAGAAGAACCCTAGAAGTCTAGATAGAAGTCAGGTAAAGAAAAAATAATAAGAAGAACATGAGAAGAAGAAGATACATACATAACGAGCTTAAAAAGGAGAAGGTACTAATTCTTTTGTTGCTTGATTGCGATTTTTGTATGATTTATTTTATTCGTATCTAGGTAGTAATATTTTGATGTATAATCTGATGTATATCCATGAGTTAATTGTTTGTATAGATTCTTCATTATCCTCTTTATCTTGGTATTAGTACTTTGATTTTGTATATGTATAGTATATATCAATTCTGAATTCTTGTAAAATTCATATCTGATTCGTTATGCATCGGAATTTTATGGTATTTGACTCTCTGGAAAGTATTTGAATTATCTACAACTTATCTTCTTTATCTTTTCCAAAATTCTGCTTGTAAGTTCGTGTTTTCTGTGATTTTGTGATCTGACATGCGTGTTTTTTGAAACTGAGTACTTAACTTTGAAAATTAATGGAAAATTGAGATTTTGTCCAAATATTATGAGTAATATCAATTTGTAAAGGTCCTTTCGAACCCTACGTTTATTGTTTACATTTCTCTGATGATTGCTGTGAATTTAAGGTCTTAAACCTCAAAATACTATCATAGTCAGGGACTGTTTCTCTTTTTGGTAGTCCGTATTTCTTTATTTTCGGAATTCATTACTACTCCGTTTTCGAAGAGTCTTATCATTCTGAAAAGATATTTTTGTGTTCTACATTTTCAGTTCATATTTCTCTATCAAATTCGGTGATTTTGATATCTTAAACATCAAATTAGTGTTGTGATCAGGTGTTGATTCTGTTTTGCCAGTCCGCATTTTCATTGTTTCTGAATTCGTTACTTCTTCATTTTTGATGAGCCTTACCATTCTGGAAAGGTCTAAGAATTGTCTACGTTTTTTGTGTTTTGTACGTTTTCAGATAAAATCATTTTCATAGAGTAATTTGCTAATTTCTAGAACTTGTCCGGGCTGATTTTGTTAACAATGTTCTATTATGTAAGATATTTTGGTGTATGATTTTTGGAATTTTCTTTGAGTAAGTTATACGTAATCGCCACATGAGTTCTATTAAGGTGTGTGCTTATTTGCTTTATTTGACTGTTAATAGATAATGAATTAATATTTAGGATTTGTTGTGATTTTATTTTCAGGGTACGACATCGATGTTGAGGTAAGTAACTTTTCGTTGCTCATTAGTATTATTAAATCTATTTTTATTCGATTAAATATTCTTTTATTCGAAATATGTGATCGATTTAAATTCTGAAAATTGTGACATCGAAAATAGATTTTAGAAAAGACTTTTAGAAATCCCCAATTTTAGTTGCGTATCGAATTATAGAATCCGGTCACTGGATAGTGTGACGCATAGAACTAGTTTACGCACGTTCCGGAACACATAGATACCTTGTTGAGTTTGACTTAACGAGGGACGTAAACTAGCCCCCATCGAACAATAGAAGCCGTGTCACTGGCATAGTGTGACCGTGACTTAAAACTGTGGGAATAAACTGTGATTTTACTGTTAAGATTCTTTTATCGATTTATAGTATTAGAACTTTTGTTTTTTTTAAAGTATTATTTTGAGCCATCGGGCGATAGTTACAGTGACGCCCCCAGATCCACCCTGACCGGAGACTTGGGTCGTCACATTGTCTCAATATCCTGTAGCACAAGTTACGCAGTAATAAAGGAAAATATATAATACAACGGAGCATAAGTGTCCCACTCCGCAAATCCAAGATCAGTCTCACACATTAATATCATACGACATAATACATCTCGGGATAATATTTTACATAAGTTTACAGAAGTAGGTAGATAAAGATTCCAGCTAGACATTCTAGTTCCCGTCAGCATAGCCTGGAGCTTTCTCCTTTCCCTTTGATCCCAGGTTGGACGTCTCACCTTTATCCCTCTTGATAGCTGAATAACAATGTTGTAAAGCAAGAATGAGCAACTACAGTGCTCAGCAAGTTCTCTTCTTACTCGGTATATAAATATAATAAGATTTCCCAAAATTAATTGAATATCACAAATCTGGATTTTGACTCAGTACTCATCTTGAAAGCAGAATACTCGAAAAACTCAATACTCATCTCGAAAATAGAATTCTCGAAAGACTCAATTGATATAACTCTGTTGACTCATGATTTAAGAATAAATTGGTCTTCCACCTCTCGGTATCTCGGTGGGGCGATCAACTAACCGACCGGGAATACCGTCCTCCAATGATATCGCACTTCGCCCTATCACGGCTACAATACGCTATCAACAATATAATATAAAAATATGAATGCTAGCATCATAGGGGTTATTAATTAAACCCTGGCATCATATTGCCAATATATCTCGTGTCCGCATAACGGTACACAAGTCTCTCTTTCTCTAAAATGAGCCTCTTTCCCAAAATTTGACCAGTAGAATACAGAATTCCCGAATATTTGATGAACAAATAACTCGAAATAATTCCATGAAAACATTTACAAATCTGGCGGACTGCCAGACCGACTCAATTGTTCCACCAATCCGATCAATGGACTGAGGTAAATTCTCAATAATAATATTTTATTGGTTGACACGAACAAGATGCCAACCCTCGACAATAAAGTCAACCATCTCGAAATATTGAGGATAGTCTTAAAATGAAATAATTTGGAGTCGTACTGTACAAATAGTACTCCTCGAATATTTATAATACCCATAATTGATGAACGTCAAACAGAATATTTTTCACTTGATCAACGAGTAAAACTCTAACGATCCTAATTTTTATAATTCTTATTTATTGATTCGAGAGACGAACCAACTAAAAGATGATCAATAATTATTGTCGAATTTGTACAATAAATTCGACTGAAAGGAATAAATTTAACTATCTCGAATAAATGAGAATAGTTTCACTGAATCATAATAATAGTCGTCTCGAATTAATGAGATCGACCCGATAGCAACGAAATTAATTCCACGCTTATAAGGGATATAATTCACAAATAAACTAATTTTAACAGTAACAAAATATCGCAACGAGAAAATAATGCTCAAAAGGATAATTAAATCTCATAATTGACAGCTCGAAATTAAATAAGGAATGAAATAATACGAACAGAAATTCAAATCTCTAAGAGTTAGGGTAGGAATGAACTTGCCTCGATCTCGGAGTGCAAATAAATGTAGATAAAATTTGTACTCTACCCGTGAACTCGGCTTCGGTCTACGGCTCGTGAATTATTCTCTAAAAATGGCAACCAGAAATACGTGAGCGCTTCGTCAAAAATATAATACTTCTCAACCGCTAATATAATATTTAAATAATATATCTCTCGAAAATCTCTACGATAATTAATGGAAAATAATTCCCGGATTAACAAATCTCTCTTCAAACTCATGAATTAAATCTCGAAAATAAATCCTATTAATTATCCGTAAATCCGACTTAAAACGAAAATAGGGTTACGGAAATTAACGGCAATACTCTATTTTTAATCTCGTAATTAATTAAATAATACTCCGATTTTAATCTCTAAAATAATCTAACTCGATCCGGTTGATTAAATAATCCGAAAACGATAATTATAAATCCATTAAAATCATATTGTATTTTAATCCTATTTATTCACAATTATTCTCTTTTTTTCAACAAATTATTAAATCTCTAATTCTACGTCACAAAATATTTAATTAAATAATAAATCTATCACCATTTTATTAAACTCGATTTATTTTTCATAATTTTTAATAATATTATCTCAATTATTAAAACCAAATTTTTAAAAAAATATTTAACCTCTTTTATAAATAACTCTTTATTTCTCAAAATTTTAAACTAATATCTTAATTATTAAAACTAATTTTAAAAAGAATATTTAATCTCTTTTTATTCATATTGTTATTAACTCTATATTATTATTATTATATAAATACATTTTTATTTTATTTATCCCATTTATTATACAATCAGTACCAAAATTTTGCTTCCCGACATCGCAGCGGCGCGTGGGGCCCACGCGCCTCCACCGCCGCCGTGCACCTCCCCCCTCCCCTGTTATTCCGTCTCCCTCTCTCTCTCTCTCTCTCTCTCTCTCTCTCTCTCTCTCTCCTCTCTCTCTCTCTCTCTCTCTCTCTCTCTCTCTCTCTCTCTCTCTCTCTCTCTCTTCGTTCTCCCCTCTCCCTCGCCAGTTTCCGATCACCACCACCAATCCATCGCACATCCCCTCCTCCTTTCTTTGTATCTCCCCCCCGAACATCTCTCTCCCCCTTTAAATCTCTCTTCCTCCCCTCACCTACATCTCTCTGCCTCTCCCCTCTTCTCTCCTCTTCTCAACTCCGGCCAACCAACACCGCCCAAAACAATGCTCCGACCAACCCAAACGACACCCACACAACAGACATACTCCGATTACAACACCAAAACAGAACCCAACAATAATCTAACCATCAACAACAATGAAAAAAAAAACCATAAAAATCCAGATTGTATTTTGAAAGAAAAGAAAAAAAACAATGTAAACTACCTGGGTGCTCTGTGTTTTGCAGAAAGAGATAAAACAAAAAATACAAGGCCTGTGTTCTTTTTTTCTGTTTTGCCGTGTAGTGAATGAAGTAACATAAAATATATAACCTCTCTGTTGACTGTATTGCTTTTAAAAAAAAATACATAAGTCATTTTCTCTCTATATCATTCTATAATCATAAACTTATAACACCTTTATTCTGTTTATTAAAAAAAATAAAAGTTGCAGAATTTGGGGAGAAAAATCTGAAAAAGGAATTGGTGTGCTCCGTAAAATCTGTAGTGGTGTCTCCTTGTCTCTTCTATTGGCCATAAAACGAGATTTTATCTCCGTTTTCTAAAATAAAACCGATCCAAAAATAAAATAAAAAAATCATATTTTCCTAAATATTTTTCTAATTTTAGTAAACACTAAATAAATGTAACTAATTAAATATAAAACGAATATTTAAAAATCTCAAAAATTATTAAAAAGCGCTATTTAAAATATTATAACGAATCGCTCTTAAATAAAATTTAAATAACGATAGGAAAATTTATTCGAAATATTCACGGTTATTACAGTCTTCCCCCCTTATAGGATTCCGTCCTCGGAATCAAAATTACGCACTAAACAATTCAGGATATTTATTTCGCATTTCGCTTTCTAATTCCCACGTGGCTTCCTCAACTTGGTGGTTTCTCCAAAGTACTTTCACTAAATTTATTCGCTTAGTTCTTAGCTCTTGCACTTTGTAGTCTAGGATCTGTACTGGTTGTTCCTCGTATGTCAAATCAGGACGAATTTCCACAGGTACGTAGGTTATAACGTGTCTGAAGTCAGAATGGTATTCTCTTAATGCAGAAACATGAAACACATCATGAATATGCTGGAGGTCTGGAGGTAGGGCCAACTGGTAAGCTAGGGGTCCTATCTTCTTGAGAATCTCAAAAGGTCCTATATATCTGGGACTCAATTTGCCTTTCTTTCCGAATCTCATAACTCCCTTCCAAGGTGAAACCTTCAGCATCACTTTATCTCCCACTTCGAATGCTTTGTCCTTTCTCTTTTGATTCGCATACTTCTTCTATCGATCCTGAGCTGCAACTAACCTTTTTCGAATAACTTCGATCGCTTGCTTAGTTTGTTGAAGTAGTTCCGGTCCTAGTATCTTCCTTTCTCCTACCTCATCCCAGTATAGAGGTGATCTACACTTTCTTCCATACAATGCTTCATATGGTGCCATACCTATGCTGGAGTGGTAACTATTGTTGTAAGCAAACTCAACTAGGGGCAAATGATCACCCCAACTTCCTTTGAAATCAAGTGCACAAGCTCTCAACATATCTTCAACTGTTTGAATTGTCCTTTCACTTTGTCCGTCAGTCTGCGGATGATATGCGGTGCTCAGATTTAACTTCGTGCCAAGACATTCCTGAAAACTCTTCCAAAATCGTGAAGTAAAACGGGCATCTCTATCAGAAACAATCGAAACAGGCACTCCGTGACGAACTAAAATTTCCTTTAGATACATGTTTACCAATCTCTCAACAGAGTACTTATCACTAATTGGTAGGAAATGCGCAGATTTAGTGAGTCGATCGACGATAACCCAAATCGCATCATGACTGGCTCTAGTTCGGGGCAATCCTACGACAAAATCCATGGTAATATGTTCCCATTTCCACTCAGGTATCTCTAAGGGTTGTAAAAGTCCACTTGGTCGTTGATGTTCGGCTTTCACTTTCTGACAGGTCAAGCACTTGCTTACCCATTCTGCAATCTCTCTCTTCATGTTAGGCCACCAATAGTTTTGCTTGATGTCTTGATACATTTTCGTGCTCCCTGGATGAATGGAATATCTCGAGTTATGCGCTTCACTCATAATTTCATCCTTTAACTCCGTAACATTAGGAATCCATATTCTCGATGCAAATCGCTTAATTCCCTTATCATCTTTTGAACTTAAAACTTCTTCCCCAGTCAACTCTGATCTTCTTTCTTCCATTACTTGTTCCTGACAACGGCGAATCTTCTCGAGCAACTCTGGTTGAAACTGAATACTATATACTCTTTCATTGTTTTGGACTGGGAACCTGATCTCTAATTCCATTTTCTCAAATTCTCTGACTAATTCTTCTGAGGTTGTCAACAGGTTGAGTCTTTCCTTTCTACTTAAAGCATCAGCTACGATATTAGCCTTCCCTGGGTGGTAATTTATCGAACAATCATAGTCTTTGATCAGTTCTAACCATCTTCTCTGTCTCATGTTTAATTCCTTCTGCGTGAATATATACTTTAAGCTCTTGTGATCCGTGTAAATCTCGCATTTCTCTCCGTAAAGGTAATGTCTCCAAATCTTGAGGGCAAAAACAATAGCAGCAAGTTTTAAATCGTGAATAGGGTAACGGGACTCATATTCCTTCAATTGTCGAGAGGCGTAAGCTATTACTTTACCGTGTTGCATCAGAACACAACCTAAACCTTTGTGAGAGGCATCGCTGAAAATTACGAAATCGCCTTTCTCCTCAGGTAAGGTCAACACTGGGGCAGTAGTCAATCTCTTCTTCAATTCCTGAAAGCTGTCTTCGCATTTGGGGGTCCATTCAAACTTTTCACTCTTTCTGGTAAGTCGAGTCAGTGGTGTAGCTATCTTTGAGAAATCCTTCACAAATCTACGATAGTATCCGGCCAATCCAAGAAAACTTCTAACCTCTGTTGGAGTCTTGGGTCTCTCCCAATTTGCTACGGCTTCTATCTTTGCGGGGTCTACAGAAATCCCTTCGCCGCTCACAATGTGTCCCAAAAATTGAACTTCTTTCAACCAAAATTCGCACTTTGAAAACTTTGCATATAACTTTTCCTTTCTCAATGCTTCCAAAACCAAACGGAGGTGTTCAGCATGTTCCTCAGGAGACTTCGAGTATATCAAGATGTCATCAATAAATACAATTACGAACTTATCCAAGTACTTCTTGAACACACGATTCATTAAATCCATAAAAGTAGCTGGCGCATTCGTCAATCCAAAAGACATGACTAGGAACTCGTAATGTCCATATCGGGTCCTAAAGGCAGTCTTAGGAATATCCTCAGGCTTAATCTTTAGTTGATGATAGCCGGATCTCAAATCTATCTTCGAAAAATATATAGCTCCCTTAAGTTGGTCAAACAAATCGTCGATCCGAGGTAGAGGGTACCTATTCTTGATAGTCATCTTGTTCAGTTCACGGTAATCAATACATAATCGCATAATTCCGTCCTTCTTCTTCACGAACAGCACTGGAGCTCCCCACGGGGATACACTTGGCCTAATTACACCTTTGTCAAGTAACTCTTGCAGCTGTGTTGCCAATTCCTTCATTTCTATTGGTGCCATTCTGTACGGCGCCTTTGAGATTGGTGCGGTTCCTGGTTCTAGATCAATCGTAAACTCTATCTCTCGATCTGGTGGAATTCCAGGTAACTCGTCGGGAAAAACGTCTCTAAACTGGTTAACTACAGGGACCTCCTCGATCATAGGGGTATGTTTCTCGGTATCTATCACATAAGCTAGATAGGCTTGACATCCTTGCCGAAGTAATCTTTTAGCTTGAATTATTGACAGGAAATCCTTAGTCGGTTTCCGTCCGCGAAACGAAATACTTATACCGTTAGGTCCACTTAAGCCGACCTTCTTACGGCGAAAATCTATTAGAGCATCATAACGTGATAACCAATCCATCCCTAGGATTACGTCAAATTCCCCTAACTTAAAAGGAATGAGGTCTGCATCAAAACGTTGCCCATGTATCTCTATGGAACAATTCGGACACAATCGGTTCACTGGTATAACCTCCTGATTAGCTACTTCTATATTCAGAATTCCCTCTAAGGGCACAGACTCAAAATTCAACTTATTCATGAAGTTCTCAGAAATAAAAGATTTGGTAGCTCCAGAATCAACACGCATCCTCAGAATTTACTAGAAGCGTACCTGCGATCACATTGCTGTTATCAATGGCATCTCTTACTGTCATGTTGAAGGTTCTCGCGGTTGGCTTGTTGCTGGGAGGTGCTGTGAGTCGAGGCACCGGATTTTCCTTCGCAGGTTGTCGGTAGTCTCGGGACACGTGACCTTTCCTTCCATAGTTGAAGCAGGTGACAGATTTATCCTTGCAACTAGAAGCATAATGACCCTTCTGTCCACAGTTATAACAATTCACGGTCGCTAGATGACAGGGTCCGGGGTGTTTCTTCCCACATGTCTTGCATTCTGGCAAAGGTGGTCTTCCTTGCATCACATTAACTGTCTGTGGCTGTCTGATCCTCTGATTGCTTCCTCTGGTGTCAAAGTTCTCAAACCTTCTTGTATCAGCACTCTTATCTTCCCTTTTCACAAACGGTTTCTTATCACTCCGATTATCAAATCTCCTCGCAAAGTTACTTCCACTGCTCTGAAACTTCCTCTTATTTCCATCTTTCGGGTATAGTTCACTTCCACTTTCCACTATCGCCGCTTTCTGAACTAAAGTTGCATAATTGGTGATCTCAAATACTGCAACGCGATTTTGTATCCATGGTTTCAATCCTTGTTGAAAGCGTTTTGCTCTCTTCTCTTCAGTGTCTACATGATAGGGTACAAACCTCGAGAGTTCTGTAAACTTGGCCTCGTAGTCTGCAACAGTCATCGTTCCTTGCTTGAGCTCTAAAAACTTTATCTCCATCTGGTTCTCCAGATATTTGGGGAAATACCTCTCTAGAAACAACATTGTAAATCTAGCCCACGGTATAATCGTATCACCTTCCATGGCTCTCTTCGCTTCCCACCAATAATTAGCTTCACCTTTCAACATGTAAGCTGCAAATACCGTCTTCTTATCCTCTTCCACTCCCACTATCTCAAAGGTCTTCTCTATTTCACGTAACCAGATTCTAGCTTCCACTGGGTTAGTGGTACCTTTAAACTCAGGTGGACTCAAGGATTTGAATGATTTGAAACTCACAGTAGTTTGGGTCAGTTGAGCTCGAGGTGGATTCCCTCCTACATTTTGGTACGGCTGAGGCTGAGGGTTCTGGGTATGCTGAATAAGAAAGTTCATAAGTAGACTCATCGGGTTATTTTCTTGGTTGGGATCTCGAGCGAGTTGTGGTTCCGGGTTTGGAACTTGGTTCTGAGGTGGAACCTCATTCCCTGGATTCACCTCGGGTTGAGGACGAGGATTTCTTGCGGGTCTTCCTCTCTTTGGTGGCATCTCTATAAGAGCGAAAACAATAAGGTATGTTATATATTTCGGATATGCATTCTCAAACACCATTGCTGGCACAATTAAAATTGGTATTCATAAATATCTACTCGGTCAAAATTTATGGTTCCTCACAATACTCAAAATCACGACTCTCTCTTGTCTCTTTATAAACAGTTACTCTTATTTCTCGATATAAAAAGATTTTAGATACTCGTGAAGATTTATCTCAATTTAAATGACGGTTCTCAAAAATTCAATCATCATAAATCTCTGGTTCTCGAAAATTCTTTTTAAGCCGTAGTATCGGAAAAGAAATTGTTAACTAATTCAGGGGTAATATTGAAATTATTCTAACATGCTATTCTAATATAACACAGATCTATCACAAAATGAAATGACGGTACTATAGCAGATCACAATATAATACTGAAAAGGTTCCATACTGGTAAAGTCCAGGTCATGGTACTGAATACAAACTGGTCGCTGATAATAAGTACATCGTAAAAGTATCTAACCAACATACTAGCCTAGTAGAGATAATAAAGGTTACTACCCAACAGGCTGGGCATCAGGTCTATTTTTATTTAGAAATTGTCACTCCGACTTGAGTTGTTGAAATTTCCATTTCTGGAAGAGAAGTTTCATCACTTTCAAATTTTCGTATACCAATTTTAGAATTCTTAGGCCCCAATCATTATAGGATCCATAAGAACATTGAATAGAGATAACTCATAAGGAATAGATGTTAAACAACACATGTGCACACTCAATTCTTGATGGTGAGAATCTTTTATGAAAGGATTAGCTGAGAGATCATTATGATCATCGAACATTTGTTTTGTTGCATGTATCATTAGGACAACCGTCATAGTACACAAGGTGGCCAGCCTTTAGTACTCTAATTAACAAACAACAGTACAAATGGTGGCGTCCCACCAGACTTCTATCACAGAGACAGACAGTCTTCCGCTGTATAAGTAGGGTTGTTCATCTCAGTATCACAAAGGGTGACCGATATAGGAAGGGATATGAAAGAGTTTTATATTTAGAGAAGTACATGACGCTCTGTAAATGAACCTTTGAACAATATAGGTCCTTTCAAATAGGATAGATATTGCCTGAGTAAATTCGAATGATAAAAATCACCGATAATCATTGTTAAGGAAGTTACTTAAGGAACGATTTCCTAGCACACCATAAGCTCTTAGGATCGACTATCGACTTTCGAATAAAAGTGACACTCGTAGACTCCGGTAAAGGTATTGACAACATTTAAAAAATGTGGAAACTCTGTAAGGTATCATCCGATCTCATTTATAATGGGAAATTAGGCATCCTATCTTAAATTAATTGGGAACTAGGGGTCCATGTGAATAAGGTGTAGGAAGTCTATCTCGAGTAAAACGAAAGTCAATTGGTCTGGAAGTAGACATCTACAAAAGTACGAAAAATCTCGGTCAGGTTTCAATCGACTAGATATGCCTATATGTATATATATATAAAAAGGCGTAAGGCGCTTAGTGCCAAAATCTCAACATCGTATAATATATCTCTAAATTCTCACGTCGCGTCATAGTTCTAGGTTCGTATTATATCTCTAAATTCTCGCATCGGGTTATACTCCAAGGCTCGTACGATTCCTAAAAATATAACTAATGCTCTGATACCAACTTTGTGACGCCCCCAGATCCACCCTGACCGGAGACCCGGGTCGTCACATTGTCTCAATATATAATACAACGGAGCATAAGTGTCCCACTCCGCAAATCCAAGATCAGTCTCACACATTAATATTATACGACATAATACATCTCGGGATAATATTTTACATAAGTTTACAGAAGTAGGTAGATAAAGATTCCAGCTAGACATTCTAGTTCCCGTCAGCATAGCCTGGAGCTTTCTCCTTTCCCTTTGATCCTTGGTTGGACGTCTCACCTTTATCCCTCTTGATAGCTGAATAACAATTTTGTAAAGCAAGAATGAGCAACTACAGTGCTCAGCAAGTTCTCTTCTTACTCGGTATATAAATATAATAAGATTTCCCAAAATTAATTGAATATCACAAATCTGGATTTTGACTCAGTACTCATCTTGAAAGCAGAATACTCGAAAAACTCAATACTCATCTCGAAAATAGAATTCTCGAAAGACTCAATTGATATAACTCTGTTGACTCATGATTTAAGAATAAACTGGTCTTCCACCTCTCGGTATCTCGGTGGGGCGATCAACTAACCGACCGGGAATACCGTCCTCCAATGATATCGCACTTCGCCCGATGACGGCTACAATACGCTATCAACAATATAATATAAAAATATGAATGCTAGCATCATAGGGGTTATTAATTAAACCCTGGCATCATATTGCCAATATATCTCGTGTCCGCATAACGGTACACAAGTCTCTCTTTCTCTAAAATGGGCCTCTTTCCCAAAATTTGACCAGTAGAATACAGAATTCCCGAATATTTGATGAACAAATAACTCGAAATAATTCCATGAAAACATTTACAAATCTGGAGGACTGCCAGACCGACTCAATTGTTCCACCAATCCGATCAATGGACTGAGGTAAATTCTCAATAATAATATTTTATTGGTTGACACGAACAAGATGCCAACCCTCGACAATAAAGTCAACCATCTCGAAATATTGAGGATAGTCTTAAAATGAAATAATTTGGAGTCGTACTGTACAAATAGTACTCCTCGAATATTTATAATACCCATAATTGATGAACGTCAAACATAATATTTTTCACTTGATCAACGAGTAAAACTCTAACGATCCTAATTTTTATAATTCTTATTTATTGATTCGAGAGACGAACCAACTAAAAGATGATCAATAATTATTGTCGAATTTGTACAATAAATTCGACTGAAAGGAATAAATTTAACTATCTCGAATAAATGAGAATAGTTTCACTGAATCATAATAATAGTCGTCTCGAATTAATGAGATCGACCCGATAGCAACGAAATTAATTCCACGCTTATAAGGGATATAATTCACAAATAAACTAATTTTAACAGTAACAAAATATCGCAACGAGAAAATAATGCTCAAAAGGATAATTAAATCTAATAATTGACAGCTCGAAATTAAATAAGGAATGAAATAATACGAACAGAAATTCAAATCTCTAAGAGTTAGGGTAGGAATGAACTTGCCTCGATCTCGGAGTGCAAATAAATGTAGATAAAATTTGTACTCTACCCGTGAACTCGGCTTCGGTCTACGGCTCGTGAATTATTCTCTAAAAATGGCAACCAGAAATACGTGAGCGCTTCGTCAAAAATATAATACTTCTCAACCGCTAATATAATATTTAAATAATATATCTCTCGAAAATCTCTACGATAATTAATGGAAAATAATTCCCGGATAAACAAATCTCTCTTCAAACTCAGGAATTAAATCTCGAAAATAAATCCTATTAATTATCCGTAAATCCGACTTAAAACGAAAATAGGGTTACGGAAATTAACGGCAATACTCTATTTTTAATCTCGTAATTAATTAAATAATACTCCGATTTTAATCTCTAAAATAATCTAACTCGATCCGGTTGATTAAATAATCCGAAAACGATAATTATAAATCCCTTAAAATCATATCGTATTTTAATCCTATTTATTCACAATTATTCTCTTTTTATCAACAAATTATTAAATCTCTAATTCTACGTCACAAAATATTTAATTAAATAATAAATCTATCACCATTTTATTAAACTCGATTTATTTTTCATAATTTTTAATAATATTATCTCAATTATTAAAAACAAATTTTTAAAAAAATATTTAACCTCTTTTATAAATAACTCTTTATTTCTCAAAATTTTAAACTAATATCTTAATTATTAAAACTAATTTTAAAAAGAATATTTAATCTCTTTTTATTCATATTGTTATTAACTCTATATTATTATTATTATATAAATACATTTTTATTTTATTTATCCCATTTATTATACAATCAGTACCAAAATTTTGCTTCCCGACATCGCAGCGGCGCGTGGGGCCCACGCGCCTCCACCGCCGCCGTGCACCTCCCCCCTCCCCTGTTATTCCGTCTCCCTCTCTCTCTCTCTCTCTCTCTCTCTCTCTCTCTCTCTCTCTCTCTCTCTCTCTCTCTCTCTCTCTCTCTCTCTTCTTCGTTCCCCCCTCTCCCTCGCCAGTTTCCGATCACCACCACCAATCCATCCCACATCCCCTCCTCCTTTCTTTGTATCTCCCCCCCGAACATCTCTCTCCCCCTTTAAATCTCTCTTCCTCCCCTCACCTACATCTCTCTGCCTCTCCCCTCTTCTCTCCTCTTCTCAACTCCGGCCAACCAACACCGCCCAAAACAATGCTCCGACCAACCCAAACGACACCCACACAACAGACATACTCCGATTACAACACCAAAACAGAACCCAACAATAATCTAACCATCAACAACAACGAAAAAAAAACCATAAAAATCCAGATTGTATTTTGAAAGAAAAGAAAAAAAACAATGTAAACTACCTGGGTGCTCTGTGTTTTGCAGAAAGAGATAAAACAAAAAATACAAGGCCTGTGTTCTTTTTTTCTGTTTTGCCGTGTAGTGAATGAAGTAACATAAAATATATAACCTCTCTGTTGACTGTATTGCTTTTAAAAAAAATACATAAGTCATTTTCTCTCTATATCATTCTATAATCATAAACTTATAACACCTTTATTCTGTTTATTAAAAAAAATAAAAGTTGCAGAATTTGGGGAGAAAAATCTGGAAAAGGAATTGGTGTGCTCCGTAAAATCTGTAGTGGTGTCTCCTTGTCTCTTCTATTGGCCATAAAACGAGATTTTATCTCCGTTTTCTAAAATAAAACCGATCCAAAAATAAAATAAAAAAATCCTATTTTCCTAAATATTTTTCTAATTTTAGTAAACACTAAATAAATGTAACTAATTAAATATAAAACGAATATTTAAAAATCTCAAAAATTATTAAAAAGCGCTATTTAAAATATTATAACGAATCGCTCTTAAATAAAATTTAAATAACGATAGGAAAATTTATTCGAAATATTCACGGTTATTACAGTTACTTGCTGGGCTTCGCAGCTCATTGTTTTAATATATTTCAGGTTTCGATTTTCGGAAAATCATTGAGACTAAGGACGTGAACTTTGTGGAATTTCTTGTCATTTGATTTGATTCAATTTATTGTTGTGCTATTGGAATTAACTATTTTGTTAAGTGTAAGATATTGATTTGTGAAGTTGTGGAGCTTATATTGACTTTAAGTTTGAATTTTGTAAAATTTGGATTTATTGATTGAAGAAAACAATTTTATTTTAGTTTCAAATTTAGAATTATTAGTCCGAAAATTCGGGTTTTTACAGTTGGTATCAGAGCTCTAGGTTATTTTCCTGTAGACTGCGTAATAGGCTTGACTTGTGGGTAATATAGGTAGCTCGCGAATTTTCGAGATAGGTGTGGTTCTAGAAATATTATGATTTTTGAGAATTTGGGGACCAAATTCCTTAAATAAGGTAGTTTGTAACATCCCAGGCTTTTAGATTAATTTTAGTAAATAATTTGATAATTTAGTATAAATAAGTTAGGATTTAAGATTAGAGCATTTTTCAATTTTAGAGGAGTTATTGTAGAAAGTCATTAAAAATAGAAGATTAATAGGTTGTAACTCATAACTGATTTTTAAGTTTTGAATATTGGCTAAAAATTAGTAGTTTTTTTATTGAGGATGTATTTTAAAGAATAATTAGTAAGGATAAAGACGTCGATTACAAAAGTATAGAAATACCCTAGATTCTAGATAGAAATCAGGTAAAGAAAAAATAAGAAACGCGGAGAGAGAGAGGGTAAAGAAAAAATAAGAAACGCGGAGAGAGAGAGAGAGAGAGAGAGAGAGAGAGAGAGAGAGAGAGAGAGAGAGAGAGAGGAACATGTGAGAAGAAGAAGATACATACATAACAAGCTTAAAAAGGAGAAGGTACTAATTCTTTTGTTCCTTGATTGTGATTTTTATATGATATCTTTTATTCGTATCTAGGTAGTAATATTTTGATGTATAATCTGATGTATATCCATGAGTTAATTGTTTGTATAGATTCTTTGTTATCCTTTTTATCTTGGTATTAGTACTTTGATTTCGTATGTATAGTATATATCAATTCTGAATTCTCGTAAAATTCATATCTGATTCGTTATACATCGGAATTTTATGATATTTGACTCTTTGGAAATGTATTTTAATTATCTACAACTTTTATTTTTTAACTTTTCTGAAATTCTGCATGTAAGTTCGTGTTTTCTGTGATTTTGTGATCTGACATGCGTGTTTTCGAAACTGAGTGCTCAACTTTGAAAATTCATGGAAAATTGAGATTTTGTCCAAATATTATGAGTAATATCAATTTGGAAAGGTCCTTTCGAACCCTACGTTTATTGTTTACATTTCTCTGATGATTGCTGTGAATTTAAGGTCTTAAATCTCAAAATACTATCATAGTCAGGGGCTGTTTCTCTTTTTCAAGTCCGTATTTCTTTGTTTTCGGAATTCATTACTACTCCGTTTTGGACGAGTCTTATCATTCTGAAAAGATATTTTCGTGTTATACATTTTCTGTTCATACTTCTCTGTCAAATTCGGTGATTTTGATATCTTAAACATTAAATTATTGTTGTGATCTGGTGCTAATTCTGTTCTACCAGTCCGCATTTTCATTGTTTCTGAATTCTTTACTTCTTCATTTTTGATGAGCCTTACCATTCTGGAAAGGTCTAAGAATTGTCTACGTTTTTTGTGTTTTGTACGTTTTCAGATAAAATCATTTTCATAGAGTAATTTTCCAATTTCCAAAACTGGTCAGGGCTGATTTTGTTAACAATGGTCTATTTTGTAAGATATTTTGGTGTGTGATTTTTTGGAATTTTCTTTGAGTAAATTATACGTAATCGCCGCATGAGTTCTATTAAGGTGTGTGCTTATTTGCTTTATTTTACTGTAATCGATAATGAAATAATATTTAGGATTTGTTGTGATTTTATTTTCAGGATACGACATCGATGTTGAGGTAAGTAACTTTTCGTTGCTCATTAGTATTATTAAATCTATTTTTATTCGATTAAATATTGTTTTATTCGAAATATGTGATCGATTTAAATTCTGAAAATTGTGACATCGAAAATCGATTTTAGAAAAGACTTTTAGAAATCCCCAATTTTAGTTGCGTACCGAATTATAGAATCCGGTCACTGGATAGTGTGACGCATAGAACTAGTTTACGCACGTTCCGGAACGCATAGATACCTTGTTGAGTTTGACTTAACGAGGGACGTAAACTAGCCCCCATCGAATAATAGAAGCCGTGTCACTGGCATAGTGTGACCGTGACTTAGAACTGTTGGAATAAAATGTGATTTTACTGTTAAGATTCTTTTATCGATTTATAGCATTAGAACTTTTGTTTTTTTTAAGTATTATTTTGAGTCGTCGGGCGATAATTACTTGCTGGGCTTCGCAGCTTATTGTTTTAATATATTTCAGGTTTCGATTTTCGAAAACTCATTGAGACTAAGGACGTGAACTTTGTGGAATTTCTTGTGATTTGATTTGATACAATTTATTGTTGTGCTATTGGAATTAACTATTTTGATAAGTGTAAGATATTGATTTGTGAAGTTGTGGAGGTTATATTGACTTTAAGTTTGAATTTTGTAAAATTTGGATTTATTGATTGAAGAAAACAATTTTAGTTTAGTTTCGAATTTAGAATTATTATTCTGAAAATTCGGGTTTTTACATATACTGTACGAAAAAAAGTAGCATTAATCTATGATAAAGACAAAAGAGGGAGAGAGATATCAAGGAAAAGAAGTGATTAGATGGAATGGTCCCCTGGGGAATAGCATATGGAAACGCAAGGAAGAGGGAAAGTGGAGATGTCTAATGGAAGAAGAGAAGGAATGAAATATGGAGGAGATGGATAATGCATATTCAAAAAGAATGCATGGTTTCTCGTATGGTTCAGTAGATACTTGTATATCTGATGTTGCCTCTATAAAGTGTTTGCCAAGACCCACCCAAATGGCCAGAGCTAATAGATTTCTTATACATGAGACATCTCATCTAGTTCGTCTTCGGGATGGGTTTCAAGTTCAAAGAATTCTTACTTCTGTCCATCCGGTGGTTAAAAATGTCCAGAATGAAGGTGGTTTATTGGAATTTTTTCGAGGTGATGAGATAAGTATAGACAATATCAATGATTAAGGAACTCATTTTAAATTTTAATGGGAAAGTAAGAATAACTGTGGCACTTGTCGAGGACATGCGGTTGGCTTGTTCGTTGTCAGATCTATTTGACCAAGTCGAGTAATTATGGTCTACTGTCAGGTCCAAGGTCCAACTAAACAATCCAAAAATTATATATATTCGGGTTCGGTCAAATCAGGAAAAATATCATACTCGTGTTGAATTTTTTTAATATTTACCTTTTGTGTCAGGGAATTTTTTAGATAAATTATGTAATTATTTTGGTGAAGCAAATACTAATTGTTTCAATTGTTTGGTCGGATCTATGTTTATATTGTAGGAAGAAGCATGATATTCTAGAATTGGACATCCAGTTGTTCGTACCTTTCCCTTAAAATGCCAAAGCCCAATCCATGTAAGTTTCTATATAATTAAGGGTGATGGCCCAAAAGGGATCATTTCCAATTTTCATGGCCCTCCCTATCCCATTCCAAAAAAAGGCCCAAAATGTCCCATGGATACGTTATTTTATACTGCACAACACCTGATGCGCTATTTCGTTTCGTGTATTAGAGTGTAATACGCTACTTCGTACCCCGCGTTTGGTCTGTTGTGGCAGACGGTGTGCCAAAATAACACCTGCGCACACGAACATGCGCTACAGGTTACGCTACACGAAATTACAAATCAGGGGGTAGCTGAGGGCCAAACTTCTATGGATGGTCCATTTTGGTAATTCTCTCTATAATTAATTCATATTATAAACTTTTTTTTTGCTATATTATTATAAACATATTCCATATGTATATGTTTGCCATATGCACGTACAGACGTACCAAATGTATTCCACACATAGTGTATATGGTGATATTTATTCGGTTAAGTAGTGAGATTATTTCGGCAAATAATTTCAGGTTTAATAATACCAGTCAGCAATAAAACACAAATGTGAGAGCATTATATGAATGTTGAGGCAAGAAATATCAATTACAAGGTAACTTGCACTAATGTAATAGATCAGTGGAAGCTTGCAAAAAAATACAATGACATAAGGTGAAAATAAATTGTTTATTTTTCGCATTCCAATATTTAGAGGTATATATATTTCTTTGGCTCTTTGCAGCTTTCAGGTCAATTGGAAAATGCACGCTACCTGTGTTTATAGCAGCAACTGTTCTTGGGGGAACAATTCAGGAAAAGGAGGGTGTATGAGATTTTTATAAAGGACTTGTCCTAAATCTGCTGAATGCTGATTGTACTCCCACAAAACGGAAAGCCTCCATTTTAGTGGTAGCTATAAAAGCAAAAATTTTACTTATAAAAAAATTGATACATATCCCAGTTTAGGATCGTTATTAATTTCTAGTGAACGATGTACCGCAATTTGAGATCGATATTAATATTTTTAGTACATATCATACAAATGCCTTGAGTAGCCATGTTTCGTATATAGTTAATAAAGATATATTTTATGACTCTTTATTATAAGTGATGACTACAAAAAATTCGCACTAGTACAGAGTGGACCTATTGCGTCGGTCAAAATGACCTATTGCGTCGGTTAAATGGCGTAGTACATGTCAGCGACGCAATAGGTGTGCACCTATAGCGTCGGTCAAACTGCCGTCGCTAAAAATCATTTGCGTCGGTTAAAAATCCATCGCAAAAAACCTCTTAACCGACGCTTTAAGTCTCTGTCTATAGCGTCGGTTAGTTAAAGGCGACGCTAATGCGTTTGTGCATAAGCTTTTTATTCTTATCTATAGCGTCGCCTATCTAAACAACCGACGCTTTTAATCCTATCTATAGCGTCGCCATTGTAAACAACCGACGCTTTATATTCCTATCTATAGCGTCGCCATTGTAAACAGCCGACGCTTTTTACTCCTATCTATAGCGTCGCCATTGTAAACAACCGACGCTATAAGTTAAAAAAACTGATTTTTCAATATTTTCATTTTAAATCTATTTTTTTAAACCTGCTTTTTTTTTAAACTAAACACACAGCAACTATAACACAAATTTAACCTGAACTATTAGAAAATATAAATTACAACACAAATTTGATTAAAATTTAAATTAAAGTATACAATTGGAATAAAAAAAGTGCATTAATGTTCAAAATACTAAAAAATTCCAATCAAGTTTACATGCCATAACTACAAAGTTCAAGTTTTACATGCCATAACTACAAAGTTCAAGTTTATATGCTCTCGCCAATTCCATTATCGACTTCCAGAATTCTATCCGCCTCAAACAAGGTTTCCATGCTTGACCAATCCCTGAAAGAAAGAACAGAAGTTGCAAAGCTAAGTTGCAAAGGAAGAGCAAAAGTAGTTGCAGTTTTTGTATATAGATCGGGACTCAAAAGCGACATGCTTGCATCACTTTTAACATTAAATTATCTACAAACACAATGCACTTGCTCTATCAAAAAACTGTTGGTAGCATTTCTCCACAAATATTGACTCTGTAATTAAAGTAATCAGTTGGAATTTTAAGCTATAGAACAAGTCAAATATTATAAAATATTTCAGTACCTGATTATAGACATTCTCGGATAAAATATTTTGCCCAGAGCTCTCGTATGTCATTGATTTCCTTATTCGTATAGCTTCTTGAACCAAGAACCTTCAAAATATAGAAGATTACATATTTTTAAAAAATCTTTAATCCAATAGTTGTAAAACAATGCTAACTAGTTTTGTCTCTTACCACTTTCCAATCCACATCCGTTTTTTTCTGAGAATGCATGATTATGTCATGTATGTACCTCATAACAAAAAAACCACACTCCGTACCTCCTTGTTGTTGAGGACACTACGAAAAAGCCAACAAATATATTAAGTAAAAAAATAAAGCAACTGACGAATTTAAATGTATATTTCAAGTAGGTTATACCTGAATCTCGTCGTGAATAAAGAGGAATTCTTTTCTGTTATTCCTCAATCCACCTTCTGATGTGTATAATTTAAATGCACTGTGAAATAAGTATACGTCACATTTCACATCTCTAACAAAGGCGGACTATGTTAAATGTAAATTCATATTTAACTTACGTTTGCACGGGTGTCTTCAAGCGTATATCCCTTGCTCTTTTCAAAGAATCAAACACATAAATAATACTTTCTTTGAGACTGAAAAGGAGCAACATCCAGTGGTTGCTACAACAAAAACACATATATACACTATATTATACAGTATATACATTGCTATTAAATTCAGTTAAAATATGCACGTGTGGTATATAGTAGTATGTACAACTAAATTTTAGTTCGTTCTTACTCTTGGACATAAGGAGCTAGAATGAAATGCCTCTCTTTATTGGCAATCAATTTTTTTTCCAAGTAATCGCATGCTTCTTGGCTACGTTTGTAGTCACGCTTATTCGATATTGCCAATCTAGATGGCAACATGAATGCAAATCTTTCTTCATTCAACTCACTACATAGTGTCTCAACATACCTACAAAATTAACTTGTCACAATAAACACGTATATATTGGATGATTTTAAAGTCAATTGAGCAAAAAAGACCTGTCTTACTTGATAAAAATTTCTAAAATCGATGCACTTAAACAAGCCATTCTTAAAAACTCATCAACATCTACAGGGGGTACATATATAGGTTGCTCTCCAATTTCTTCAAACTTGAATACCACATCTTTTTGAGCAGAGGTCCTCTTTTTAAGCATGTAACGTAAAGATCGGCAATGCTCACTTGAGTTTGCAGCATCACCATGTAATGCCAGCGGTGGTGTTTTATTGATAGGAGTCGCCGAACCTTTGCTTTCAACTATTTTAGGTAGCCTAATAACCTTTTTTGGAGTGGTCTCCTTTTCTGGAGTGGTCTCCAAGGGAGGATCCTGATCAAACATGACTAGCCACATGATATATTGCAAATATATGAGAAAAAAATTTCAACACTTCAAATGTCAAAAAATATACCTGTCCCAACGTCACAAGGTCCTTTGGCCATTGGACAAAACTACCCGCTGCACTTCCTACCGTCTCAAGTTCGTCACATGGCACCGGAAGTGGAGTAAGCTGATATTCAGGTCCAACATCATCAATTGACACTCTTACATTATGAGAAGAAATCGGATTATTATGGACCATATTTTCACTCTGACTGTTTGCCGGAAAAAAAGTCCCTCTTGCCACGATGACTCTTCCTTTCTGCTCATCTACCACCCAAAGATGACATGGGGCCGGACCCTGCATTATCAGTATACAAAACAGAATTAGTATACAAATTTACTGCATAAAATGTAAACAAACAATGGCTTGTATGCACCAGCCAAGACCACATTAAGTTTCACAGCAGGGTATGCAGTGCATTTCTTGCCCTGTATGCAACCAATAAATTAGGAACATGACAGCAATGCAAAAGTCCGAATAGATCTGTTAATTTTTAAATAGAAGTGGACATATATTTAGCAAAAAAAAAACAAATAAGTGGACATTAACTTTTTTTTAATAGACTAGCTGCACTCTTCTTTTAGTGTTCAGGATTCAGTGATGAGCCTTTTTTTTGTGTGTTCAGAATTTGGGCAGGATTAAAAATTCCATATAAGATAAGCACTCACAGAAGTTGATTTTCTCTTTTCTGGACAGAGTAAAACAAGCTGGAGGTAAATATACATGTTTACCGGATTGTTGAGGCGCTAACTCTGCCCGTAAACCCATCTCTTGCATGTCTAATCTTGCATTCAACCCATCCTTTGTCTTACCTGGCATATTCAAAAGTGTCCCAACAATGCTTTCACAGACATTTTTTTCGATATGCATAAAGTCAAGACAATGTCTAACTTGCAAGTGTTCCCAGTATGGAAGATCCCAAAATAGAGATCTCTTCTTCCAAAGACTGTTCGGAGTTGGCTTTTTATACAACTTTCCAAGTACAACATTGATATCTTTAACTCGTTCAAAAACCTCCTTCCCGGTCAAAGGCAAACGAGCCACTCGAGTCTCGATAGTCCCATCGAAAGACCTTTTCCTCTTACGATAAGGGTGATTATGGTGAAGAAATGTACGATGACCCATATATACATTTTTTTTTGCAATTGTTTAAACGAAGGTCAATCGTAGCATCTTCACAAATCGGACAAGCTTTAGCTCCTTTGATAGTGTACCCTGAAAGGTTTCCATAGCCAGGAAAATCGCTTATAGTGCAAAAAATCATGGCACGCAAAGTGAAATTCGTTTGACTGTATGCATCATATATCCTCTCACCTTGATTCCATAATAACAACAGATCTTCAATAAGTGGTTGAAGATAAACATCTATGTTATTTACGGGTTCTTTGGGATCGGGAATTAACAATGTCAACATGATATACTTGCGCTTCATGCATAACCAAGGAGGCAAGTTATAAATCGTCAGAAGAACCGGCCAAGTGCTATGTGAAGAGCTGAGAATGCGATACGGATTCATGCCATCCGCGCAAAGTCCAAGCCGCAAGCTTCTTGTTTCTCCACCAAAATCCGGGAACTTTCTGTCAATGGTTCTCCACTGTGGAGAGTCAGCAGGGTGTCTGAGCATCCCATCTAATTTTCTCCCTTCCACATGCCACCTCATAAGCTTTGCATCATTGCTATTTGCAAAGAGACGTTTGAATCGTTCCACTATGGGTAGATACCGCAACACCTTGCGTGGAGGCCTTTTCTTGTCATCACTTGAAGAGTCATTTCCCTCTCGCTTATACCTAGAGGCTCCGCACTTTGGACATGTGTGTAGATGTTCATACTCATTACGAAACAACACACAATCATATGGACAAGCGTGTATCTTCTTTACATTCAAACCCATGGGACACAATATCTTCTTCGCCTCATAGGTGGAAGTGGGAAGCTCATTATTCGAAGGAAGTATGTCTGATACAAGTTTCAGCAATTCTGTGAAACTCTTGTCACTCCACCCGTTCTTTACTTTGAGCTTACACAACTTCAAGGTTGTTGATAACCTAGTTAACTGATTGTTGCACCCAGGATAAAGAAGTTTTTTAGAATCATCGACCAAGATCTCAAGAATTTTCGGTTGGTGCATCAAAATTTCTTCAACATCTTGGATCATCTCATCAAATCTGTCATTTTCCTCATCGTCTTCTTTATTGGTATGATTACCATCTCCACAGCTTTTAGAATTCCCACTAGATGATTCTGCATTTCGAGAGTGTATTCCCTCACCATGCCAGATCCACTTGGTATAATTATCCATGAAACCACGTCGAAATAAATGTCCACGCACTGTATCGACATCAGAATACTTTTCTAAGTTATAACAATCGCGACATGGACATGTCATCCTTTCTTTTCCATGTTCGGTCCTCTTTAGATTTTTCTCCGCAAATTTAATAAAGTCATTAACATGGCTAATATACTCATGGGAGGTCCGTGATATTTTATACATCCATGTAAGGCGGTCCATGTTATATATCTATAGAACATATAGAATAAGGGAAGTCAGTAGCTATTATGTAAGGCGGTTTTATCAAAGATAAAAATTTGGCATTTCAATTATTTTTGTAGGAAAAATATAGAGAGAAAAATTTCAAATCAAACATAACAAATGCCAAATATACTTCAATTATTTGCAACCAAGATGACAATAATACAGAAAGAAAACAACGCTTATAAAAGTATACTAGGCTGCTAAGGAACTTGATTGGACAGAGTTTTGGGAGCAAATTTTTAAAAAAGAAAATCACAAGGCAAAATGTGTTTTAATTTGATTTCCAACTTCATTGTTCACTAAAATCTAAAAAAAAAAAGAAGTGAATATCGATACAATATCAATTGATACAGTTCTTACTCTATTAGAAAAATACAAGTTAATACATAAATTTTATTCATAATTTTTTTATCCACATCTGGAAGTTGAATATATTACCTTTGAAAGTAGTAGTAAAAGAAATCAGCATAAAGTAGCGTCTGAATAAGCCCAGATATCCAAGCTGAAAGTTGCAAGCATTTTCATTTTGTTATTGATGAAAAGAAGAAAATGAGTAAAGGACTGTGAAACAACTTAGCGGAAAAATGAGTAAATAGCATACTTATCCAATGAACAAAGTGGGGTTCCGTGAAGTAGCGGTATATCCAGTTCAAGATGTATAATGCTCTATAAGCACTGCAAAGTGGAAAAAACGTAAGTTAAGTGCTGCCTCTCATTCCAACCCATAAATAATAACTTCAATATTAAGACAATGTTCTGAACTATCTGAATAAAACACATGCAGTCACATATGTTTTGGGTTATATAATTAAACTAGACTACAATCCAACTTTACATAGAAATGATCCATCTCATGTTTTTTATTTTTAAATCAATGCATATATCAAATGTCACCCTGACTTGTGAATACATGTCAGTGACAACTCACGAGCTAGCTTATGAGAACCATGGCTACAGAGTACTAAATCTTCAAACAAAAGATGTACCTTTTATAAAATTATATTATTTGCTAAGTATAAATTTATGTCATATTCACATTTCACTATGGTAAAAAATAAATTAATTATGTAAAATGTAATTTTTCTTCAAATATTATTATCCACAACAGATAATAACCACGACATATCAGCATATCAGCATATCAACACACAGTTCTTACTCTATTAGAAATACATATTCAATTGATAGATTGTACATTGCTCTTGATGGATACAACTTAACAGAAAAGCAGATATTCAGATGTCTTTTTATAGAATCAAAATGTATGCAAGGTAGAGAGGTGTACCAGCAAGATTAAGACAAATTCAAAACATCACCATCCACCAACTCAGTTCCATCACGTCCTTCACATACAGTTTTCGAGTCTACAAATACATAACAATAGAACCAAATCAATTACATCACACACACAAAGCAATACATTACCTAAGCTGTAACAATTAATCTCGAAAAAACCGCACAATCACCTCTCCCAAATTGAATCGTGTAGAGATTCAATTGAGTATAATTTGAGTAGAGATAAGCACCCACTGTGAGCGACCGTGGCTTAACTGAGAAGAAATCGACGAACTATGAGCTAATTGAGTAACTACGAGTGGTTTTTGCGAGAGGTTCAGAGACGACGGCGAGAGGTTTTTGCGAGAGGTTCAGAGACGACGGCGACATACGGGTGAGGGGGAGTAGATCGAATTAGGGATTGTACCCGTTAACCAAAAACCCATCCCATATATCCCCAAATTTACTTTTTTATTTATGTTTTTATAACTTACAAAAATGTGAACAAATTTTTAATAAAAAATTATTATTTAATTTATTTGATTTTTGCATAACTGAGTCAAATAATCACATTAATTTTCGAAATAGAGTAAAATTTTATAATATAAATTATGATATTATTTATATTTTATATTATAAATATTAATAATAAATTGGAATTAAATGTTTTAGACGATCATAATCGACTCGATTTTTCGAAAATTGCATCAAAATTTATTTTTATAAATCGCGATTTTAAAATTATAAATATTTGGCATATAATAGTATAATTTTAAACAAATTTATAGTAATATAAAGTGATTACATAACGGATATATAACTAGGGGTGAGTATTCGGTTCGGTTAACCGAATACCAAACCGAATATAAAATAATAATATTCATATTTTTATATTTAATATGTAAAATAAAATATATAAAAATATATAATCCGGTTATTTCGGTTACCGAAATAACCAAAATAAATATTTCGGTTTGATATTCCATTATAATATTTGGCCTTATCAGTAGGGATGGGCGTCGGGGCATTTCGGGGCCGGGGAGTGCTATCCCCGCCCCCATCCCCGAATTCAAACCCGATCCCCGTCCCCGGCCCGTTCCCCGTCGGGGATTATTTTTCATTCCCCATCCCCGGCCCAAACGGGTAACGGGGATCCCCGCGGGGAATCGGGGAATTTTATTTAAAACAAAAAGTAATATTAAATAATTTTAAACACTAACTATTGAGCTCAAATGCACTAAATTGAGATAAAAAATATTATTTAAAGAAACAATTATAAACAATATGGAAATGAAGTTATTTAACTATTAGAAAGATAAACATATAAAATTAAAACATCATTTTGTTTCCATTATGAAGTATTGGAAATTCATTTATATTAATTTATGATTATTAATATATATATATATATGTATGTATGTATGTATGTATGTATGTATTAAAGTGTGATGAAATCGAGTCGGGATTAAAAATCGGGCCGAGAAGAGAAAATCGGGGCGGGGGTCGGGGATCGGGGATCGGGCCGGGGACACATAAAAACCCGGCCCCGGCCCGCTCCCCGATTTTTTTTGAAAGTTGTCCCCGCTCCCCGGCCCGTACCCGAAAAAATTCCCGAATCCCCGCCCCGTTCGGTGCGGGGATCGGATCGGAATCGAGCGGGCCGGGATGAATGCCCATCCCTACTTATCAGTAATTCGGTTCGGTTCGGTTATTTTACCGAATTACCGAATACTCCCTATCTAAAGTCCTATAAACGCTAAATTTAAAAATAATTTATTTAAAAATATTTTTTTATTTATCATAGATAAAAAAATTATTTTACAAACCTTATTTCTATAATATTACTCAATTTAATATTTTTTAGTAGAAAATATATTTATATAATTATATAATATAAGATATTATAATATTTGGCAAATATAAAAAAGTCTGTAATTTTTGAGAGAAACAATTGCGTCGGTCATATGAGGGGCGACGCTATAGGCTTAACCTATAGCATCCTATAGCGTCGGTCATATGAGGGGCGACGCTATAGGCTTAACTTATAGCATCGGCATTCTGTGGGCGACGCTATAAGATGTGACTATAGCTTGGCCTATAGCGTCGGCATTTCAAGGGCGACGCTATATGTTGCTTCAACAGCGTCGGTTCAAAAAACAACGATGCTATAAGTAGTTTCTATAGCGTCGGTTCTTTTCTAACCGACGCAAATAATTTCTTTAGCGTCGGTGTTTTAGTAGGCGACGCTATAGGGTACACCTATAGCGTCGGTTGTTTTAAACAACCGACGCTAAAGCTTTCAGCAGAAGACAATAAGCGTCGGTTTATTTAAACAACCGACGCTATAGGTATAACAGATGCCTATAGCGTCGGTTAATGCAAACAACCGACGCTATAGGTGCGACGCTATAGGTCATTTATGCACTAGTGTCGTGAGCGATGAAACTCAAATAAATATAATATTGTAGTACGTAAAATTACTTTAAGAGCAATACTAGATATTTCAAATTTTTTAATGATATGTCATAACACATAAATATAGACACAAAATACCATTTTAAGTTAGAAAAATTACCAATTATAGATATGGTGATACATACATTTAATGAAAATTTTAATTTTTTTATGGAATATTTAACATTTTCCTTACCTTAAACTAAATTTTATCAAAGATGCAATTACTTATGAAAATGCCGCTCGTGGATTGATTCTTGGTGATTTTCGGACATAAGAGTGAAGTTTAAAGTCTAAGGACAGTCATTGGTCATTAGTGGTGGGGTCTGAATGGATGATATCATATAAGAGGTAGATAATGTCATTTCGGTAAGGGATGAGTGATGTCATTATGATGTCTTCAGGGGGTGGACGATTTCATCTAAGGGAAGGAGATAATAAAAATTATGATGTCATCTAGGGTGGGCGATTTTATCTAAGTGATGGAGATAATAAAAATTATGATGTCATCTAGGGTGGGCGATGTCATCTAAATGATGGAGATAATTAAAATTATGATATCATCTAGGGGTGGACGATGTCATCTAAGGGATGGAGATAATAAAATAAGGAGTGGAGATAATGGTTTCAAAATTAAGGATGATTTCTATTTGATCACTAGTCCATATAAATATTATAATTAAATCAGATCAGTTATAAATTTTAAGCCTACAAAATTCATTTTTTAAAATTTTTATTGATAAATTAAATAAAAATTATATCATTTTAAAAAATTCATGCATCACACGGGTTTCAAACTAGTATAATATATTTATTCTATTATAAAATAAACTTTTTTATAAATCATGAATACGATGTTCATAACATGTTGTCTTTTCAAATATTACACACAATGTTTATAAAAAATATTTATCTCATTCTTACAAACTTTTATTAATATAATTGTGTTCAACTCCCCTAATGCCAAAGCACCCCTAATCTATTTATATTATAAAGCCTGTTGCAGTTTTGACTATAAAATGACCAAGTTGTTCTTTTAATTTTTTTATATTTACGTTAAAATGCCACTTGACGCATTGACTTATACTATTTCTATACGTATTTCATTCAATTATCATTCTACTACTACTTTTTCTACACATCTGCACGTGTTGACCCAAGCTTCCTCCAAAAACTTTTGTATTTTCCCCAAATGTACAGATTCCAATTTCAAATTCAATTTATGTATCATTCTTTGTTTTTTTTCTCTTTACACGCTTGCATCTCTCTCTTCTTATGTATCGGAATGTTTTTCAAATTCTCAACAGTTTCTTCTTTTCTATGTTTCTTATTCTCATGTGTTATTCTTTTTAATTTTTTCCAGGTTCAGTTTTGCAGATTCGATTTGTGTTTGTGTTCTTTGATTTTTTTTATTGATGTTGGTAGAATTTAGGTATGTTTTGAGAAGTTGATTGCTTCATTTTTGTTACACCTCGGTACAAGTTTTCAGCCACCGGTAACCTTAAACTCCTTCTCTCTTTTTCTTTTATTTAATCAAACTCGATTCGTATCTATATTAATGATAAATTTTTGATGTCTGTGTTGTCACAAATATAAACTTATTTTGGTGTTTCAGATCGATTTAGGTAAAAGATTTGTTGGAATCGAACTAGGTAAAACAATAATGTTTAGAGTTGTTCATTGTACACCTATTATGTTTGAAAAAACTATTTTGGATGATTTTGTTAATACTACATGTTTTTGTTTTACAAACTTAGTGTTAGTCGTTGACTGCAGTTTTGTGAATGAAAATGGATGCATGTTCAGGTGTTTATTTCTTCTTCTTTTTTATGATTTGTTATTGATCATTTCAATGGATATACTTTTAAATGTTGTTGTAATTTCGATTTATGCAGTCCAACTATTTGTTTAAAGTCTTAAAAGAATTTTTCATTATATTTTTATGTTAGGCCGAATACACAATTAATAATCAACTTTGTATGAGAGATTAACAAGAAAAAGCGTTTATGCACTTAAAAAACTTCTTGTATTTCAAACCCTCTTCGTGATGTAAAATATCACAAAGAGCTGCTAGGTTACAATAAAGATAATTCGTTATCGATTCCCTTCTAGGGTTAACCTATCTGTATTTATATACCATACAGCTACGATACAATCTCTAATTGATATTCCTAATAATCAGCTATACAATGATATCAATTACAGATTGTCACACGTCTCCTATGTCAACTCGATCTCTTTGATAGCTATCCAATCTTCAAAGATATCGCTTCCATAATAAGTCTTCAATCACTGTTGAACAGTAGACGCGCTTCCTCCAGACAGAGTTTGACAAACTCTGTCGAGCTTCCACCTGTCAGAGTTTACCCAAACTCTGACTGCTTCCAGCTAAACTCTGATAACTCCCTGTAACACTTAAACACTGATTAAAACACATCAATTATATTTAACATTTTATGTTCCAAGATGACAAATGTTATGTCCAAAGAGCTTTGGTTTTTGCTAACTGTGATTTGTCCAACAAATTAGGTACAATGTTTATATTTCAAAACTTGCTTTTTACAAATGTAACTATTATTATTTGATCAATGTTGGGTAGATTACATAATATATCAAAAATGGGGGGCTTATAGTTTCTTACTTGCTCTTTGCTTTGTTTAACTTTTGAAGCTTCCTTTATCAAATTTTTAAATCAAAATTTGGTCATTAATAATTGTTTTTAAAGTATCACAATTCTATATTATTATGATCGAATTTCTTTGTTGAATCAAGCAGGACTATAATTAGTATCTTTAGAAAGTTTCTTTTCCTTTTCATTCATTTTCTTTGAGTTTTCCCTTTATATAATTTGAAAGTTTTAAAGAATTTTGAATCTTAAAATTTAGAGTTTGTAATAGGTTAAGTTGCATTTGTGCTATTTCAAGATTTATATGCTTTATCACCGCTTTAAATTCATATCCGTTGGAAATTACTAAGATCGTAATTCTTAGTTTTGTGTTATTTTATGAGATTTATTTTGATATTCATTTCATGAGTTTTTTTTTTGTATATTCATAGTTATGAGTATGAAACGATTGTTTCAATGTCTGAGATCAAAATTGGTTTCAATATTTTATTGTCACTAACATAAGTTAATCTTTCATACTCATTTATCTCCAAGGTAGTTTTAAACTTAATATGGCGCGGTGTGACTACATCTCTATGGTAGTATATAATTCAGTTAATTTACTAATTGTAATGTTATTTGTTTCTAAAGGTTTGTTGGTGTTAATATTCTTTTTCTCTTTGATAAGAATATAATTGCATTGTATGGTACAATTCTTTATGTCTCCTTTTTCAGTTGAGGAGTAGGAGATGAAGGAATGGATCAAACAAGAAAATTCTCGAACTGGACAAAATTTTGACCTCTATCGATAGATATATAATGCATTTGTTTTGATTTTTAATACTGAACAACGATGGACTCATACAAAGACTTTGCAAGGGTAATATTATATCACTCTACTTGCGGTATTAAATTTAAGTTGTTACATTAAGTATTCCAATGTACATGATATAATATGCATAATTTAGGTGTTGACATTAAAACTAAACAAGTTTCTACATGTTCCAGGAGAGACTATTATTATGAACTAAATGCTAATGAGGCATTTAGGAAAGCTTTAACAGCATGAGCGAAATGGGTGGATTCTAATATAAGATTATCCAGGAAGAATCTATTTCCCTGGTGAGATATTATCACCAACGTCTTTGGAAGAAAAGCGCCAAGAAATAAGGAATGATAAATGGCTATAATTTGTGAAATGATAGTTCCAAGGTAGTTGATGCACTTAAAAATCTACAATATAAGGCTATCTAAAAGCATAACTAATGTTTGTGTGATTGAGGTTCGTCTATTTAAATTCTTAGTTAATCTTGTAGGCTGATAAAAGAAAATTTACTTGATGTAACTTAACTTAGTTTTTTGTTGATTGTCCTTACACTTGAAGGCATACATTCTAAAATCAAGTAGTCGTGAATTGTCTCTATGAGGGCTCAGTAGCAAACTTTAGGATTTTATTTAACTTTGTAGTTAGTTTTATAGGTGTGTAACACCCCCAGATCCGGGGTCAGGGATCGGGTCGTTACGGTCTTAATTCTAACATTAATATTTGACTTGAGTCCAAATAAATAAACACATGCTGTGACCCCGCAATAATGTCACATCACACACAAACAAATAGTTATAGTCCCAGAGATGAAATTGAAATAAGTCTGCTAATTATAGAATCCACGAATAAAAGTTATTACACTCCAAAAGGATAACAACATAAGTTTAAAGTTTATGCCGTTGATTACATTAATTATACATACAATTAAGGCTGAAACAAAAGCTGCCAATCTACCTCAGCAATGGCAGCGATAAACTCAGCGGGTAGTCCTCTGGCTGGGGTCACCTGCTTGCGCCGAGTGCGCCTTACGCGGGCCATCAAACCTAGCTGTTGTTGTGATATAATAATAGAGCAAGGGTGAGCAACAGCCCACCAACAGTAATATATGACTGAACAATAATATATACAACAAGTCAACAATATCGACGAAACCATATGCCATGCATTTACGAATGTAGAACCAGTATAATGTAAAAGATAACGTTGCAAGATAAGAAAAGGTTCTTTCAGTCCTTATCAGTATTCAAACCCTGTCAACAAGAGGGATATCTCATGTTGCAGAAAATAAATAAATTTGAATGATGAACTAATGCTGGAGTATTCACCGCGCCCGCTGTTCCAATCCTTACGATGATCAGTCGCATATTGCACAACTCAAATTAGATTTACTACCGGTAGAAGGAAGAGTTGACGGATTTACCGCCCTGTTAGATCTCCCCGGCCAACGGTTGGGCCAAGTGGGATGGACCGGCGCTACTCGGCCTCTTGCACAACTCCTAGCTCGAATAGAATCCTGGACTCTGAACGTAAAGTTCGTCCCCCTTTTTCCAAGTATAATACTTGTTGATAAGACTCCGCAAAGTAGTCGTATCTAGTTGGAAAGGAAAATTCACCAATATTTCCCAAGCTGATGCTTGTTAATGGATACCAACTTGTTCCAACATTCTTACCCCTCGAATGATGAGAAGGTACACAAAGATTCAATAAATAAGTAGCAACCAAGTTGCGAATGAAAAGAATAGTTTCAAAAGATTTATGACCGGGAAGTCAACAAGATAAATAACATTTCTCAAGTAAGGTTCCCTTATAATTTGAAAGTTAGGTTTGAATGAAGAATGAATTTTGAGAACCTTTCTTGATACAAGTATTAATAATAAGACTCCGAAATAATTTATATAACATTCGAAGGTCGAAGATAATATTTGAAGAAGATAAAACAATATTGAATTTATTCCAAATTATTGAGTAAATATTCAGAAAATATTTATCGAATCAGAAATATTTAAAGAATATTTATAAATATGAAAGAATATTTTTAATCGAAGTATTTCTCAAAATAATTCTCGAATGAATATAAAGAAAATATTTATTGAATAAATAAAATACTTAAATGAGTATTCGAACTAATATTTGTTTAATCAATAAGACTTGAAAGGAATATTTGAAATAATATTCGATAAATGAATCGACTTTAAATGAATATTGAAAAATAATATTCATTGAATAGACAACGTTCAAATAAATATTTTAAGTAATGATTGCTAATAAATAATCTCAGACGAATATTCAGAATAATATTCGTTAACCAAATAATGGAAAAATATTTACTTAAATATTTTCCTCAGAAAGTAATCACGATATATCAAGAAATACTGACTCCCGGTCTATATTCAACGAATAAGATTCATATGCCCTTCTTTAAGGGTCTTAGCAATATCCGACTTATACTGATATGTCACATCTAGTCTATAAGCCAACAATAAATCAAGGAACAAGTATAACAATATAACTTGAAAATAGGCATGCATGCAATGGCATATGTATAACAACAATCATATATATAATATCACAACAACAGTTCCAAGTATTGGAAACTTGCCTGGTAGTCGGGTGGAGGTAGTGTGTCCTGGGTCAGCTCGGTGATCTATAAATAATCAAAATATTCGAGATTAATCACTTAACGTTGTTTAAAAAGCTAAGTATAAACTTAACTTAGGTTAAAACACGTTTTCGAATTATCTCGTTATGCACCCTTTTTGTGTACTCTTATTAACCTCGTTTTGACCCGACATTTGTTCGTTATTACGGCTCGTCATTACACTTACACTTGGTATATACTTAAGTCATGTAAGTTCTAAGGTAGGTCGTTTACGAACCAAGATTATACCTCGAGTTTTATCGCTTGTTTTCTAAGTGATTAACCAAAGTTATAACCAAGTGTGCTTTTAGGGGTTCGTTCGCGTTTAACCTTGATTCAAACATTTTTATAAAATTGAAAAATGATCCGTTTGACACGAGGTTTTCTCCTACACCTTCCTTATGATCTATAATATTTAATTACCATGATTCGCCACTGACTTAAATATTTTATAGGGGTTCAATTTTAATAACGAACTCGTACTTACGGTTCGAATAACTTTTAGTAAATCGACCATAGTTCCTAAACCGTAAGTCCGTTTGTTTCAATTCTTTCGCCAAAACGATCTATGACTCGAGATATACAAGGAAATGTCATATAATCAACCAGTTCAGGAAGTTATACCAACTGTTATGAATGGATTCTTAAGGTCTAACAAAAATCAGGCATTACGACTGCTATAAATCGATCGTTTCCAAATTTACCACAATCAAACCAAGCCACACCGGGAATACCATACATCTCATACACATAATATGCATCTCAACAAGTCCAATACAGGCCTCTTTACCAACATGTTCATTATTTCTTAAATCACTAAATCAATCTCATAATCATGCTAGTTATAACACCATAATCGTAACTTAACTAACAATCACCAAGAACATCCATAAACTTAAAGTAAGAGATAGGGTTTTTATGAGATATACCTTCCTTGGAGAGTTCTAGAGCCTTACTAAGCCTTGATCTAGTCCTTGTGTGGCCTAAACTAGCTTAGATCAATCAAAAGAAACCAAGAAAACAAAGTCAATTCATGAAAAACACTATTCATCCTCACCTTGAATAATTTATTTGAAAATGGAAAACATGGAGATTGAAGCTAAGATTTCTAGGAGATTACTTTTATGAAATTTAAGACTTACCATAAAAGTTTCAAGATCAAACAATGGGGGGAAGGTGGATTTGTGTTTTGGAATTTGGCCTTGGCCGAATAGAAAGAAAATGGAGAGTGGTGGTGTTTGCTTGGCTTTGCTTGGTTTAGTCTCATCCAATCTTGCATTATTGTTATGTTAAAGTAATATCTAGGCCATAAAGCCACTTTATTAAAGTTATGAGGTCATGGATGATGTTTTTCGAGTGGACAAGTGTTGATGATTTGTGGTAAGATGAGAGATTAAGCTAACTAAGTGGTTTGCTTGCTAAGTATTCTAGTTACTCATGTAACTACCTGGTTACTAGATATTTTCTACTAGCACATGCATGTATCTTGATCCCCTGCTCATTTCTTTGTCCGGTTATTGCTCAATTCGATTGATCGTTCGAAAGAATATCCTTAGGATTTCTAGTTAGGGTTTTACCGGAAACCTTCTTAACATTTATACTATCATTCTCCATTCTCTTTAGTAATTCTTAAACCTATATTCCTTAAATCCTTTCAATAATTCCTTAAGTCTTTCAGTGTCCAGGGGAATCTCGGGGAAAATAAAAGTGCTATTTTTAGAATCCGATAACTTTTACATACACTCTTTTTCCCCTTGATCATTAATACGAACTCAGAAATCCGTTCCGGGTACTTCTATATAGTGTCGTCTAATAATATTCTAATTTCCACCAAAATCACTATTCATCAATTATTGTTTACTTTATTCCTTATAATTAAAAAAGTGATCTCTCGCTTTCCCGAGCGTTCATTAACCTTTTTACGGAACCACTGGACTAATAACATATATCGATTTGGATGACATGAGAATAACTCTCCTATTTGGAATTAACATATCTTACTTATCCAGGAGATAGATTATTCTTATCTAAGTTGACAACCAATAGCATTCTTCAAGACATATGAACATTTAAATCCAAATACCTTCCTTTTTCATTCATTAGAACAACTGTTACATCGTAGTTGTAACCACAATTCATATTTGCATTAATACATAATCAAAGTTTTAATTCTACCAAAAATCTTGGTTCTTACAACAGGGGTGGGATTGTCTGACTAATAACAACTAATATTTTGTGTCCAAATTAAATATGTGTAGTTTTCGTCAATAGTGGCAATTCTCTGCATTTTGCTTTTGTTTATAATTTTTGCCTCTGAAGTTGCTCTGTAAAATTTTTTGTATAGCATCTGTTTTGCACTATGGTTCCAAAGGTATCTTTGAACAAACATGTTCACATCCAATGAAGGTCGACAGATGGAGTCTTCCATGGGGATAATTCTCTCAATTTTGCAATACCTCTCAGCATTTAACAGATTTGTATGATTTAAATTGTCACTCATGGTCTTTTCATTCTGCTAAGATGCTCAAGACACCCACGAGTGATTGCATATATTATCGTAAGTTGACTTTCAAGCTTTTTCAAAAATTCTCTTTCATTAAATTTACATTCATTTTTTATATGGGATTTGCAATTTGAGTTCAAATCTGACATTTCTTTGCATCTTTCATTTAATTACTGAGTAGTGGTGGCCTCTTCTTTTTTTAGGTAAATGGAGGTCTCTTCTTCGGTGATGAATGTACTATTGAGAGATATAAAAGCTGATTTTTCAAGTTAAAATTTTGTACTTTTATGTTTAATGCAGGTTCTTACTCGGTTAGCATTCAACGCTGAACTCTTTGATGGGTTTCCTTAGTGGTAGGCCTCAACTTTAGTGAATTCTCATGTTTTGAATATTTGTACTATATTGTCAGGTTGTCATTAATGTCTAGAACAAGACTCTTCCTGGTTCTCTTCAATTCAAGTTATAAGAAATGAAATGTCTGCAAAAGAAGACAGTACTCTTCCTGGTAAAGTAAGTGTGAAAGTAGTCACCAACTTTACTATGAAGAATGAACTAATGAGTGTTTCACTGGACAAATTATGAAAGATGTTTTACATGAAAAAAGTTATTAAAAGGATAAATTTGAGACATCTGGTAAGAAGGAATGTGATTATGATTGTATAAGTCCTGACCCAATGATATTATACTATAGTCATGGTGATTGGTGAAGTTGCAGAGATTGCAAGTGGTTAAAATAGTGGCATGGTTTATATTTTACTTAATTTGTTTGTTTAAAATTCAAGATTTTAAGTCAAATTTTTCTATTATCATATAAGTATGCTTAAATAAGTAAATTTATTACGAAACTGAAAAATATCCTCTTGGTCCATAATACTTTGTATGTCATGTAGTCAATTTATATAAGGCTATGTCATGTAAGAAAACTTTGAAGGAATACTCTATAAACAAGAATACAAAACAAATCGATATGAATCAAATTAGTTCACATGCAAACAACTTTTCAAAGAGATTACATATAAACCTACTAAAACTAATCATTTCATAGGATGAGCAATCATCATTGGTAAGAAATTTCACAAATTGGGGAACAAAGGTTGAGGAGGCCATCTACATGCATATAAAATGAAGAACAAATTAGGAAATTAAAACTTACACACATGGAAAGATCACAAAAGAAACTCCTGAATTAGGAAATTAGAACTTCCCAAACTTACTTTACTCATGGAACAGTGATAAAAGTATTACTCCGTCCAAGTTAACATTGGGAATAAATATTTTGACTGAAAGCCTAAGCCGAGCACAAATCCCGTAAAAATGGTCTCATTTTTTAATAATTCTACTTCTTTCTTATGGAAATTTAATCAATATATAAACAAAAACTTCATTCAGGAATAGGAGAGAGAACAAAGCTAATCAATATATTCACAAATTTATTCTGTTTTTAAATATAATTACTTCATTTTTATATAAAATATAAAAAATATTTATAATTATTTATTTTAAAAAATAATTTTTTTTGTTTCTTGCATAGCGGGTATATGTCGACAATAGTTTATACACACCGACGAATACAACATCAAATTGCCCACCGATTTTAAAGGTTTTGTAGTAGAAGTGTCAGCAAGGCTACCTATGTAGTATATCAGTAAGACCAACTCATCACTCCAATCTCCAATTAATTTTTGGTTGTTTTGTGCAGGATAATACTTGTTTCGAATTCTATGTACGTGCATACGAATGAGCTTAGCAAGTGATAATTAAGTTATGTTGGATAAATTATTCAGATTTTTACCTTTGCTGAAGTAACCCTGCACTATATTTGTATAATTATATGTATTTTTGTTCTATTATTTTTTTTCCTTTTTATGCTTTTAAAGGAATTTTGTTTTTATTTTTTCAAATGAATTTAAGAAATTATTGATGAGCTGAACGGTGTAAAAACCAGAATATATGTTGGTGAAGGGCATTTTGAAAATTATTTAGATTATTTTAAACTTGCGAGATAAAACTCATGCTTTGCAATTCAGAGGTTTTGCTTGGAACGGAAGTAATTGTAGAGAACTTTATAATAAATGTCCTTAAATAGTTTATATGGGTTGGACAATATCGAAAACTCGAGATCCTTAACATGAGACGGAAGTAAATGTACAGAATTTTATAATAAATGCTGTTAGGTATTATATATAATTATATGGGTTTGGACAAAACGAAAACTATTTAGACACTAGCTAAATATTGTATATTCATACACATATGTGTGCATATTGAGCTCATTTCTTACTTGGAGTAGTGATTATATTGTCATTAAATCACCCCAAGTGTTCACTATCCTTCTTGAGGTATTTTGTTCAAATATCTCCATCTTCATTTGTAATTATTCTCACTTGGATGATCAATATATATATTGATACATGTTTAATTGGTGTTTACTTGGCTATGCACCTTAATTAGACGGGGAGTAAATTGAGGGAATGTGCCAATGTTTTTCAAGTTTAGTTTAAGTTGTATTGATGTTTATTACATTTACTAAATCGCTTCAGTCTTTACACTAATTCACCATTAATGAACAAGAAAACTCTGTATATTCATTGCTCAAAGATGAGAGAAAACTGTACATACAAACTGTCTGATACATTGTCATTGTTAACTAGTCTCTCTAGTCTAATCATCTATTTATACACAATGCTAGCTATTGCATTGATTCGTAACAGAATGAAGAGTTTTTTATCCTACGTGGCAAGAAGCACACAGAATGGTTACGAGTTGGAAGCTGATCTGGAGCGAGCTGGAGCTTTTATGTATTAACCAATACCCCCCCTCAAGCTGGGAGATGGAGAAGCACAAGGTGGTGAAGGCTTGGACATCCCCAGCTAATCACGAAAATGAGGAGCAGGTAATATATTTGTTAGGATATCAGCTAGATGGTGAGTAGTAGGTAAATATGACAGTTGGAGAAGACCATCAAGAACTTTGTCACGAGTGAAATGACAGTCAAGTTTTATATGTTTAGTTCGTTCGTGAAAAATAGGGTTCTTGGCAATGTGTAAAGCAGATTGGTTATCACAGTGCAAGGTAACCGGTTTAAGATTAGAAACACCAAGTTCCTCAAGTAGACGAACAAGCCAAGTGACTTCAGAAGCTGCAGAAGCCATAACACGGTATTCTGCCTCAGATGAAGACCGTGAAATAGTCGACTGTTTCTTAGATTTCCAGGAAATAGGAGAGTTACCCAGGAGCATGATATAGCCAGTTACTGATTTACGAGTATCAATGCAGGATGCCCAATCTGAGTCTGAAAAGGCTTGAAGAGTTAGCTTATCATTGGCACAAAGTAAAATACCCTGGCCAATTGTATAAGAAATATATCGTAAGGTATGACACAAAGCTTCATAATGGGGAACACAAGGTTGTTGCATATACTAACTTAATGTTTGGACTGCATATGAAAGATCTGGGCGGGTGTTAGTGAGGTAATTAAGTTTACCAATAAGAGAACGATAGTGATCAGGATGAGGATATAAAGAGCCTGAAGTAGAGGACAATTTGAGATGCAGTGGAAGTGGAGTTACAGCAGATTTGGACAAATCACAATCACAATCTTTCAGAATGTCAACAGTAAACTTTCTTTGACTGAGTAATATACCATTAGTAATATAACCCACCTCAATGCCTAGAAAATAATGGAGCAAACCCAGATCCTTAATACCAAAGGTATGGTCTAAATGAGATTTAAGATTCTCAATTTCAGTAGGAAAATCTCCAGTAACAATAATGTCATCAACGTAAACAACAATAATAGTAATGTTATTGAGAGACTTTTTGATAAATAGACTATAGTCATTCCTTGATTGAGAATATCCCAGAGAAAGAAGCTCACTTAGGAGTTTTTAAAACCACGTTCGTGAAGCCTGTTTAAGACCGTATAACAATTTTTATAAATGACAAATTTGATTTGGTTTGTGAGGAATACCAGGAGGGACCTTCATATAAACCTCTTCAGTAAGCTCACCGTGCAAAAACGCGTTGTTAACATCCAACTGAAATAAAGGCCATTTTCGACTTGGTGCCAATGCAATTAAACAACGAATTGAACTCATTTTAATAACAGGTGAAAACGTATCCTCATAGGCGATGCCATATTGCTGAGTAAAACCTTTAGCAACAAGACATGATTTATAACGTTCAAGTGTGCCATCTGCATGAAGTTTAGTTTTATAAACCCATTTACAGGCCACAACTTTCTTGCCTTGAGGTAAGTCAACAAGATCCCAAGTTTTATTGTCAGCAAGAGCTTGGATTTCCTTAGACATAGCTTCAGTCCATAATGGTTGAGATGCTGCTTCATTATAACTAGTAGATTCAATCAGGGATTGGTGATGAGCAATAAAAGCCTTGTGATTATTAGGCATTTGATCATACTTAGCCAAATTACACCAATGGGGAGTAAATGGTAAGGCAACAAGATTGCAATAATAATTGTTAAGGTAAGCTGGTGGTTGTTTAGAACGAATAGATTGTCGTGGAGCTAGGATTTCTTCGGAAGAAGATGAAGTATTGTGAGATGTAGAATTAGAGAAGTGTTGTTGTGAAGACTGAGATGGAGAAGGAATGTCTGAGGTATGAAGTTGTGGTTGATTCAAATCAGGAGAAACAAAAAAATCATCAAACTGAGCTGAATTGATATTTTCTGTAAAAGTGGGTAGGAAGGTAGAAGTAACATATTGATTCTTGGTTAAAGAAAGTTGTGAGAGTATTTGATATGGAAAATGATGTTCATAGAAGATAATGTCACGAGAAATTAAGATTTCTGAAGTGGTTAAATCTAAAACTTTATATGTCTTTTGATGAGCAGGATGTCCTATGAAAACACATGGTTTAGCACGAGGAAAGAAATTAGAACGATTGACTTTCAAGGTAGATATGTAACATAAGCAACCGTACACTCGAAGATTCTCTAGATTTGGTTCAGTGTTGTATAGTTTGAAGAATGGAGGTTGGAAAGAAATGCTTTTAAGAGGCATACGATTAATCAAATAGGTAGCACAAAGGATAGACTCACCCTAGAAATGATCAGGTAATTTTGATTGAAAGTGAAGAGCTCGAGCTGTTTCCAAAAGATGATGATGTTTACGTTCTACAACTCCGTTTTGCTGAGGAGTGTAACTGCAAATTGTCTGATGAGTAATACCCTTAGATTGAAGAAAAGATTTTAGAAATCCATCTGTAAATTCTTTAGCATTGTCTGAACGTATGCTTAAAACTTTGGTAGACAATTGATTTTCAGCATAAGTAATGAATGAAGATACAACTGTAGGAACTTCAGATTTATATTTGATTAAACGAACCCAGGTATATCGACTGAAGTCGTCTACAATGGTAACAAATTGATTACATTCGTTATGATTCAAAACCTTATACGGTCCCCATACATCCACATGTAAAAGCTGTAAAACAGAAGTAGTCTTAATACTACTTGTAGGAAATACATTTTGAGTTTTCTTAGCCATGGGGCAGATTTGACAAATTGATTCTGCAACATCTTCTTTAACAACACAAGAAGGCTTGAGTAGCTTCAATTGAGTGAAAGGTAAGTGTCCCA
Organism: Saposhnikovia divaricata; assembly: GCA_036435485.1. Classification (NCBI taxonomy): domain Eukaryota; kingdom Viridiplantae; phylum Streptophyta; class Magnoliopsida; order Apiales; family Apiaceae; genus Saposhnikovia; species Saposhnikovia divaricata. Next base: position 244,242,121 of record CM071594.1, on the reverse strand, counting down.
TTCGTAAATGCCAGAGTTTAGATTCAGAAGAAATACTGAGATTAGCAGCTTGAGATTGAAAGAAACTAATACCACGAATTAAACCTTTGTGAGGAACAGTGTAAAGTCCATTGCGTAATTCACCAAGAAGAAGTAGAGGCAACTTCTGAGAGTGGTCCAAAAGTTGACATTGAGTAGCAGAAATGATTATATTAGACTTCATATCTTGACAAAGTTTATGAACAGACAATAACCTATACTGGAAAGCGGGTACATGTAACACATTTGTCAAAGTAAAGGTATCATTTAAGAGTACTGTTCCAATATGTAAGACTGAGATTTTGCTGCCATCTGGTATAGTAATAGAATTACTGGCATCTGGAACCTTTTGAAAAGATATAAAATCAGTTAAATGTGGACTGATGTGGTCAATAGCACCACTGTCCAAAAAGCATTCCTGATTAAAAGATGACATGAGACATACTTTACCTGCAAGCAAAGCATGCCCAAAAGAAGAAGACTAATCCTGATTGTGATTAGATTCAGTCAATTTCTGTTTAGCTAGCAGATCAATCAGTTGATTATACTGATCATTTGAGAGTGATGTCATAGAAGTTGTTTGATCATTAACATCACTAGCATTGTCAACATCAAAAGTATTAGAACTCTGAGATAAAGCTGCAACTCTGGGTTCTCTGTTGTTTTTGAAACCAGGTGGGAATCCATGAATTCTAAAACACCTCTCAATGCTATGTCCATTCATTTTACAATGAGTACAGTAATAATTGTTCTTAGGTTTCTTGTAGAGACCATTTGCTGTAGCATTAGCATTGAACTGAGTTTGTGATCTCTGACTTTGAAACCTGCTTCCTTGAGTCTGAAATCTATTCCCTTGTGAATTAGCATCAGCAAATCTCCTTTTATCTGCAACAAATGCTAGATTATCATTTTAAGAAACTTTAGCCATGTCCTTGTGATTTTCTTCCTGTGCAACCAGTCTATAAGCTTGAGTAACATTCAACAAGGGTGTCTTCATTAAGATATTCCCTCTAACTGCAGAAAAATTATCATTCAGTTTCATCAAGAATTGAAGCACACGTTGTTCTTGCTGCATTTTCTGTATCCTCCCAGTGAGATTACAAGTACAATTAGCACAAGTGCAGACCGGTAGTGGATAAGTATCATCAAGACTGTCCCAAATAGTCTTCAATTTTGTGTGGAATTCAGATACAGTCATATTTCCTTGATGTATTTCAGCCAACTTATATTCCAATGAAGAAATTTGGGGCATTGATGCATAACCAAACCTATCCTCTAAGTCTTGCCATATAGCTCGTGCAGTTTTCAAGAACAAAACACTTCTAGCAATATTCTCATCTAAATTGTAAAGAATCCATGAGATTACTAAGTCATTACAACGCTCCCAGGCTTTGTACTGAGCATAAGTAGGTTCAGGTGCACAAATTGTGCCATTGACAAAACCTAATTTGTTCTTAGCTGATAAAGTAAGCATCATGTTTCTTTTCCAATTATTAAAGCATTCTCCATTAAATTTTACAGAGACGATTTAATTAGCAGAAGAATCTGAGGGATGAATATAGTAAACAATATTGAAATCTTGAACATTCTGAGTTTGACTTTGATTATTTCGATTCGCCATGGATCAAGTCAGTTATAACAAAATCAAGACCGAAAGAAAAATGATTTATGACCAAAGAAGCTTAGACAAATTTGAGTAGAGAATAAATGAATCAAACAGTACACAATTCGTTTCAGAGATTCAGATGAAAAGATTAATAATGTGAAAACAAGCAAGACTCAGAGAAATCTTCAAGAATCTCAACAGAAATGTTCATCATCATCATATAAGAACAAAAAACAATCAGATCGGAAGCAAGAAGATCACAATCGCGTAAACAATTGACATAATTATGAATAAACAGAGATCGAAAACACCTGAGATTACGAGATTAGCTAACAAAGCTTGAATGGAGCTTTAATGGCGGAAACAAATGAAGATTGAAGACGAAGAGTAACGAACAATCGAAATACGGAATAAACGAACAATCGACGAAGAATCGTTACCGGCTTCTCTGATACCATATTACATTTATTAAATCGCTTCAATCTTTACACTAATTCACCATTAATGAACAAGAAAACTCTGTATATTCATTACTCAAAGATGAGAGAAAACTGTACGTACAAACTGTCTAATACATTGTCATTGTTAACTAGTCTCTCTAGTCTAATCATCTGTTTATACACAATTCTAGCTATTGTATTGATTCGTAACAGAATGAAGAGTTTGTTATCCTACGTGGCAAGAAGCACACAGAATGGTTACGAGTTGGAAGCTGAGCTGGAGCGAGCTGGAGCTTTTATGTATTAACCAATATTTTTGAGCAAGTGCCAATAGAGGGCACTCCGAGTAAGAGAAGACTGAAAGTTGTGCTTGCTTAGATGACTTGGAGGACGTATAAGTGAACAACCTAATTTCTTCTTACACAAGCATTGCCCTCCTCAGATAGTGAGGGTCGAGATTAGCTGTATTACTTAAAAAGGCTTGTCGAAAAAGTTATTTACAGTAGATTGAATAAGTAAATTTTCATACGTATAGCATTAAACAATTATCTTTTTCTTTGAAAGGTTACGATTCTGAGATTAGCTGATCTATTTTCATGTATTTGTGATCATTGTATTGAAATAAGTTGCCTCTTTTTAACCAAGCTACTCCCTCCGTCCCTCTTTAGTTGGCACATTTGCAAAAAAAAAATTGTCCCTAAATAGTTGTCACATTCCTTGTTCCAATAAATATTTTTACCAATTTTTCCATATATACCTCTTTATTTCTAATACTAATGTTTGACTTCATATTAATATACACACTCATAACTTTTCATTTTATGTTAAGATTAAGGGCAAACATGGAAACAAATTATATAATTAATTCTTTCTTAATATGTGTGTTTTTTGCAAATGTGCCAACTAAAAAGGGACGGAGGGAGTATATGTTATTGGCACAAACTTTTAAAATAATTAATTTGTTTGTCAGGGTCCAGGACTTCGAAGGTTCTACCCAAGATTATTATGGAGGTGCAACGGTCTAAGGTTTTTTCAGACTTCCACGCTAATGTATCGCTATGGTGGCATATCCGTCTGGCATCTCATAATCCTTTTCTTCCCTGCTGCGAGGAGATGGATACTCATACAAGATTATACGTATTGTGTAAATAGTAGTTGTGGTGCTAGATGTAATAATTACACAATATCAATGTTTGGCAATTTAATTTGGTTGTTGTGGAATAAAAACGAGGGTTTGTATGTATTAAATACAAACGATGGTGAGCTTCGAGCTTTAATGGCTGTTCTTGCGTTCGAGACTGATCGGTCCTCACAAGATGCCTACGTATCTCTGTATTGCTAGAGAATAAAGCCAACGTAGTTCTGAGAATGAGGGGTCAGGCCCTTTATATAGGCTGAAAAGCCTTAGAATTAAGGTAGGAGTTGGAGACTTAATAGATAAGTCACCTCCTTGAGGAAAGTTCTAGACTCCTTCCTTGTAGGAGTCTGTTGCCATATCGAATTGGATGCCTTGGAGGCTAAGTCTTGTAGAGATAATGTCCTTATCTGACACTTATTGCTGAGCTGTTTATTACCCCTAATATTAATTACGAAATTAATATTAAAAATAGGACTTTGGACCCTGTTGGTGGGCCCCACGTTCGGACCATACCGGGTCTAATTAATGCAACACTAAATGTGTCTTTAGGGCTTATTTTTAGCCCATATCATTTGCCCCCCAACTTCTAGGAAAACTGATCAGGTTTTCCTTGAAGTTTTAACGGTCCTTTCCAAGACTCGGGTCAGGGTTCATCTTTATACACTAGTGTTTCACGAGGATTGTCTTTATGTAAAGCGTGGAGCGACCGACGCGTTTACGACAATGTTAATTCGATGCTAATCGGCACTAATCAGCCTTAACGACATTTAAACAATGTTTAAACGACGTTGAACGGCACTAAACGGTACTAACTAGCCTTAAACGACACTTAAACAACATTTAAGTGACGCCAACCGGCATTAAACGACACTGAACGGTGCTTATCGGCACTAACGGTGGTAATCGACACTTAATCGGTGCTTATCGGCACTGACGGTGCTATCGGCACTTAATCGGTGCTTATCGGCACTGACGGTGCTATCGGCACTTAATCGGTGCTATCGGCACTAACGGTGCTAATCGGTGCTTATCGGCACTAACAAGCCTTGAACGACACTTAAACAATGTTAAGCGATTCTAAACGGCGCTAAACGGTGCTAAACGGCACTAGCGGGGGTCCGGGGGCAGCAGCCCCCGGGCGGGGTCCAAGGGGCGGCAGCCCCTGGCGGGGTCCAAGGGGCAGAGCCCCTGGCTGGGGTCAAAATTATCATTCAGAAATTATCATTTCGACTCAAATTTCTAAATTTTAATCACAAAATTCGTGCTCAATTTCGAGCTCAAACTGCCTCCAGATCGTAGCCATTTTTCTTGTTTCCTAAGTCATTTTCGACCTGGAAATTTCGAGGAGAAATCAGTGTATTTTCGAGCTCAATTTCGAGCTCAAACGGGGGCCAAGTCGTGGCTGTTTTACAGGTTTTTTAGTTCATTTTCGAACTAATTCATACGACCTCATTCGGTATGGAAACGACCTCGAGTTTTCACCCAGGTCGTGACCTTCTCCCCGGCTTTTCTAGTCATTTTCGACCTCGTGCTGGCGACCTCAAACCAAGGGGAAACGACCTCAAAGTGGTTCCAGGTCACACAGATTTTTCACACTTTCTAGTATAATTACGACCAGAATTTACCAATCTCATTGTAGTATAAATCCGACCTCAACACAACACATAGACGACCTCAAGTTAGGCCTAGGTCGTGTGGGTTTTTCATATTTTTCAATTCAAATTCGAGCTGGAGTTTGCGATCTCAAACCACGCCTCAAATGGACATGTTTTAGTTGATTTTCTGGTTATGTGAATGAGCTCGAAATCCTATTGCAAAGCGAGGTCGTAGGTGCCGACCTCATACCACCTTGTTGGAATGTTGATTCAGTTACTCATTCTTGAGTTGTTCACGAATCTCTTGATCCAAGGTTGGATCTGATAGCTTTGTTGGCCTTCTAAGGCTTCAACTTAGTTCCTTAGCCCTTGATTTATAACACAAGGCCTGGATTCTAAGGTTGATGTTGGTGTTCTGGATCACCAACACGAGGTTTCAGGTCAATAGGAGGTGTTTGTTATGCCTTAAATGGTTTCGTGAACCTTGACTTGTGACCTTCCGGGCCTTAACTTATTTGCTGAGACCTTGGTTTTAAGGTTATTATCAACCCTTGATTCCCTTGATTCTCATTCTAAGATGTAGGAATGATGAAGTCCCTTAGTTCTTGCCCCCCTTGCTTCATATAGTAGAGGTCTTGCTTCTCGGTTGATCGCTCAAGAAGTTCACTTGCCACTAAGCACTCAACTTTAAGTCTGGTGTGCCTTGGCTGGTTGCCAATCCTCTATCTTACTTCTAGGTTTCCAACCTACTTCTTATACTTGTAGAACCTTGACTAGGTTTTAAGTAGCCTGATGCCTCTTGTCAGGTTCATTTGGAGGCAGATAACCTTGTTGGCCATCAAGGCTTGAATTTTTAGATTTGAAGTTCAAGACCTCAAGTGTGGAACTGTAAAGGACCTCTTATCTCAACACTCTCATTAACAGTTTCTGTACCTTCAAGGCATTATCAAGGGGCCAACCAGTCTCAAGATGAGCTTTAGGGTCTATCCTTCAGCTTACATCAACTGGTGCTACCAATTTCAAATTGATGGTGGGGGTCTTCAGGACTTGGAAGTAGACGCTCCCAGAATGGGTCTCGACCCTTGAATTGAGATAAGGCATCGACCTTTGTATTCTCCTCCCTTGGGATATACCTGGCACTCATCTAACTGGGCTATCGCAGCTTTCACAATCCTCAAGTATTTGGCCATATTCTTTTCTCTAACCTCAAACTCTCCATTGACTTGTGAGACTACCAACTTTGAGTCTCCACAGACTTTCAGGTTCTTGACCCTCAGGGCTCTTGTCAGTCTAGGTCGGCTATCAGAGCTTCATACTCCGCCTCGTTGTAGGTTATTTGGAAGTCCAACTTCAAGGCATACTCAAGTGTGAACCCATCGGGGCCTTGCAGAACTTAACCTGCACCACTGGTTTTTGTTTTAGATGCCCCATGAAAATAGAGCATCCAATATTCCTTCTTCTCTTCCAGGGGTTTCTCACCTTGCTGACCTTCCTGGTCTATTACCTCCTGCCCCCCGACTTCTTGGTTGTCAATGGTATATTCAACCACGAAGTCAGCTAGAGCCTGAGCTTTGATGGCTGTCCTAGGCTTGTACTTAACATCGAATTCTCCTAGTTTGATTGCCCACTTGATGAGCCTTCCATTGGCTTTCGGGCTATGCAATATGTTTCTTCAGCGGGTGTTCCATCAGGACTTCAACGTTTGTCTTTATCCAGGGTCCTTCAAGGACTTAAACTCTTATCTGTTGTAACCTAACTCTACCATTCAGGGTATGCATTCGTTTGTTTTCATTCGTGTATTCTTTTATTTTCGGTACTTGGTCTTCTTTGACTCACACATCAGGTGCTTGGCACATAAATAAAATCACAATCAATGAATGGAAAACAAACTTGCATTAATAACTTGGAAATGGGTTCAACCCTTACATAGAGTACTACTGTCCTACTCGGAGCAACATGCTCTGCAATGGTTTTAATGAACCTTATTTCTACTTCTACTATATAAATATGAAGCTAAGTCCTACTAGGATAACTTAAGCCCAATCGAACCTTTGCAAGACTAGGTCTGCACCACTTGATTTTGTTTTTGGTGCTCCATCAAAATAGGGCACCCACCACTCCTTCTGGTCTCCTCATTCTTATTATGAAGTTCACTTCCTGCTTGGGGTACTACCTCCTGCCCCCCGACTTCTTGGTTGCCAATGGTACACTCAACCACAAAGTCAGTTAACGCCTTATCCTCAATGGCTGTCCGAGGCTTCTGTGTGATGTCCTCTGCTGACCTTTCTTTGTGTTCCTTACCACTGTGGACATCCATGTCTTCAATCGAAAGGACCTGCCCCCCGACTCTGTCAGGCCTTAACGAGGCTACATAACAGCTTCGTGCCATCTTCTGATCACCTTTATGTTCTCCAACACCATTCCTGGTAGGGAACTTGATCTTCACATGATAGGTTGAGGCAACAGCCTTGAATGCATGAAGTCCAGTCCTTCCAAGGATAGCGTTGTGCGTTGAATCCGCCTTGATTACCAGGAAGTTCAACATCTGAGTGGCCTCCTTGGGCTCTTGCCCAATAGTTACAGGCAGCTGAATAGTCCCTTCAACTTTGGATTTTACTCCATTAAATCCGTATATAGGCATGTTATTGGGGGTCAACTGAGAATCAGTGTATCCCATCTTCACAAACGCATCATGAAACAGAATGTCAACGGAAGCTCCATTGTCTATCAAGACTCGCTTCACCTCCGAGTTTCCAATCACAGGAGTTATGACCAACGGGTCGTCATGGGGGAACTTCACTCCTTCCAAGTCTGAGTCATCAAAGCTAATCGCTACCTCAGTTTTTGCAAGCTTCGGGGCCTCTCCCACGATGTGCAACACCTCTCGGGCATAAGCCTTTCGAGAGTTCCTAGTTGTCCCGGCCGCAGTTGGGCCTCCTGAGATCATGTTGATTACTGGCCCTCGGGGCTGTGGGTTGCGATCTTGATCGTCATCCCTTCTATTATAGTCTCTTCTCTGATTAGCACGGTCTTCACCCTTAGTGAAGTGCCTCAGCTTCCCTCTACGGATCAAAAACTCAATCTCATCTTTGAGTTGCTTACAATCGTCAGTGTCATGCCCCACGTCTCTATGGAATCTGCAATACTGATTCTGGTTTCTCTTTGCGGGATCACCCCTGAGTGGCTTCGGCCATCTGAAATCCTTATCATTCTCAATGTCCAACAAGATTCGACTCCTAGGAGTACTCAACCTTGCATACTCAGTGAACCTTGACCCTTGGTTCTTCTTAGGGGCAGAGTCGGAGTCCTCGCTAGTTCGGGGATACTTGTCCCTAGCATCATACTCTTGATCATCATAGTCCTGGTCTTGCTTTCGCTTCTTGGAGTCATTGTTACCTCCTCCTCCACCTACGGTGGTTTCTTTCTTCAAGCTATCCTCAGCTTTAATATACTTATCAGCCCTTCGTTGGAGCTCAGCCATATTTTCTGGGGGATGCTTCGCTAATGACCTTTTAAAGAAGAGGTCAGTGGTTCCGTGCTCCAGGGCTACCATGGCCACCTTATTCTCCAAGTCAGTGATATTTAGAGTCTCCTTAGTGAATCGCTTAAGGTAATCCCTTAGATTTTCATTCTTTCCTTGTACCACATACATAAGAGACGCAGAGCTCTTCTCATGAACTCTTCCACTAATGAATTGGCTGATAAAAGCAGTGCTCAATTCTTTAAAAGATCCAATCGAATTTGCAGGCAAATGGCTGTACCACCTTTGAGCCATACCCGACAGGGTTTGAGGGAACGCCCTACACTTGAGAGCTTCACTAGCAGGCTGCAACAGCAGTGCGTTCGAGAATGTTCTCACATGGTTTGCAGGATCACCCGTTCCATCATAAGCCTTTATTGTAGGCATCTAAAACTTCCTAGAGATGTGAGCATTCATCACTTCCTCGGTGAACGGGGGTGTTGGATCATCAGGATCTCCGAGAGGCATCAGATCTTTGGGGTTTCCCTTGGGAATTTCCATCCTTGTGGTTGTTCTTCCGAATGAGGCATCAGCCATTCTTTGTCTCCTTAAAGACCTCTCCAAATCAATGATGGGAATCGTTCCTGAGGTTGGAGGAGGTCGAGTTTGATTCTGTCTTGCTTGCTCCATTGCTATGTCATCCTTCAGCCTTTGGATCTCAGCCTCGTGAGCCTTAATCCTCTCCTCAGCCGTTGGTGGAGGTCCATCATGGATCCCTTGAGTCCTTCCTTGAGGCTCTCTTCTAGCACGTTACCTCCTCGGGGCTTCATCACGATCATCATCCTCAGACGATGAATCATCAGTATAAGGGCCGGAGTAGTCATCATAATCTCGGTCCTGGATTTGTAAGGCATGACCACTTGGTCCTGAACCTTGAGTCATCGGGGGGTAGTTGGGCAGACCGTGCCTGGGATTAGTGTACAAGGGGAGATCCGTAGTATGGATCTGTACCCATGGTGGCGTGTTGTTCGGCTCAACAATCTGGAGAGAGTTGGTCGCTTGTCCTGCGTGATTGGACAGAGGCAACGTACTCTCAGCATGGGGGATCACCCCTGGTTGCTGAGAAACTTGAGAGTGGATAATGACAGCTGATGCTGGGGGAGCCTGTTGAATGATCGTCCTTGATGCTGGGGGATTCTGCTCGGTGAGAGGTGGGGCAGAGCTAATTGGCACGGCCTCAGTTACAACTGGTGTTGTTCTTCGTGTTTGAACCATGGTTGATGTTGTCTTCCCACAGACGGTGCCAAATGTTGTGGAATAAAAACGAGGCTTTGTATGTATTAAATACAAGGGATGGTGAGCTTCGAGCTTTAATGGTTGTTCTTGCGTTCGAGACTGATCGGTCCTCACAAGATGCCTACGTATCTCTGTATTGCTAGAGAATCAAGCCAACGTAGTTCTGAGAATGAGGGGTCAGGTCCTTTATATAGGCTGAGAAGCCTTAGAATTAAGGTAGGAGTTGGAGACTTAATAGATAAGTCACCTCCTTGAGGAAGGTTCTAGACTCCTTCCTTGTAGGAGTCTGTTGCCATATCGAATTGGATGCCTTGGAGGCTAAGTCTTGTAGAGATAATGTCCTTATCTGACACTTATTGCTGAGCTGTTTATTACCCCTAATATTAATTACGAAATTAATATTAAAAATAGGACTTTGGACCCTGTTGGTGGGCCCCACGTTCGGACCATACCGGGTCTAATTAATGCAACACTAAATGTGTCTTTAGGGCTTATTTTTAGCCCATATCATTTGTGCATCGATTTTATTAAATGTTACTCCTACCTTATAAGCAATAACTAGTCAAAATATGTTAAATTTTACTTCTAGTTTAATAAATATTTTATTGATAATAATTAGTGTATTAATTAGATAAAATAAATATATCATATAGATATTAATGAGGATATTTATTATATAATTTGTTCAATAAAATCTTATTTATAGATATTAATGAGAGTATTAATTAGATTGAATAAATATTTTATTGATAATAATTTGAGTATTAATTAGATAAAATAAATATATTATATGGATATTAACGAGGGTATTTATGATTAAATTTATTCAATGAAATCCCTTAGTTGGTGTAGTATATAACAGAGTAGTCAAAATATGTTAAATTTTACTTCTAGTTTAATTTCTTGTATCATTCGCTGAGTTTTGTACTGGATACAGATACTTGGTCCTAGCTAGTTGTGAGATATATATATAATACAAGGAGTAAAGTTCTATAGTGTATTCTTTTAATTGGAGTACTTGAAGTACATATACATTTTACATTTAAAATTTTGCAAACTTTATTATTTTGCAAAGCTTATTACATGAATATCACTATTTCATTGAAAATTTTGTAGTTTTTGCTAACAAAATATTGTAAAACTAATTGTTCTGCGAAACACATTTGAGTTGCAAAACATATATGTTCTGATTGCAAAACATAAAGGATTTTCAAGATAAATATATTACAAAATATACATGATTTTCAAGATTATCAATGAAATTATGATATTCATATAACAAGGTTTGCAAAATAATAAATTTTAAAATATTTTGAATGCAAAATGTATATGTACTCCAAGTACTCCAATTAAATGAGTACTCCATAGAACCTTTCTCACAATACAAGTTCTCGCATATTCGTAAAATGATGTGATACTTGTGCATCAATCAACCGAATCTTGTTTAAGATAATTAAAGGATTAACATTAGATAACTGAGCAAACATCGGATCCGCTGCACTTTATATTACCATCACAATACCATCATAGGACACATCGATCTCCAGAACCAAACAAAAAAACTTTTTACCGACCATGGACTGTAAGATGAGCGCCTGCAAACTGCAATGTATCTGCCTCAGAGAGCGTACAAGATCTCTTGAAAATGGATTGAGCTTGTAGTTGTTTTCACTTGGCATGTAATGGTAAATTATTACCAAATATATTTATTTTTTAAAAAATAAGTATTAAAAGAATAATAGATAAGAAAAAATGAAATAAACAATAAATATATAAATAATCAAATATTAAGAGACTCTTATGCAGATCGAGATAAAGCAATTCAAATAATTCTACAAGTGTCAAAAATTTCCAATTTTAGAGGTCGAAATGAATTTCTCCACAGCACCCTTGGGCCAAATCTGAATGGATATTGGATCCGGGTAAAATTACAAAAATGAGCATACTGCAAATAAATAAATAAATAAATAAATAAATAAATGTATATAGTGATTTCAATAACTTGCATATCCAGACAGACCTAAAATCACATAGCGATTTTGACGGTTACTAATTGGAAGAGGGATTTAACAGAAAAGCAAGGCTCTCCCATGTATATGATGAGTATGTCTACCCTCAATATGCCCAGCCCTCGTTTCTGTTTGTTTTGTCACTTTGTGTGTAATATTAACAAGTTTTCGATTTTTTCATATCTTACACTTACGGGGTGGTATTGTATTATGACTTTTAATGACAACTAGTCAATAAAGCCGCGCTTCGCGACGGCGTTACAGTATTTTTTAAAAATTCAATATGTTTATGTTATATTATAATATTAATATTAAATTTAATAATTAAATAATCTTCTGTAAGGAATCGATTTCTTGTTAAACACGATTTTTTCAGTTGAGCCGCTCTCTCGTGAAAATCGAAATCCCAACTTTAACATATATTATAAGGATTTATATAATAATTTATATAATAATTTTTATCCATAAAATTGAACCGTAAAAATAAAAAAAATATATAACATCAGTATCAAATTCTAATAGCTAATACAATCTTTTCTAGTGAGCCATTTCCCGTTAAATTCATTTCGAGCCGCTGTTATTTGGAACTGAAATTCTAACTTCATTATATAAAGAGAGCAAGTTCCAATATTTATATTCTTTAAACTTTCTAATATATTGGAATTTTAAAAGATGAAAATGCATCTTATATTTTCAGTGTATTATAGAAATTCCTGTATTTATTTATAGCTTCCGTATGGGAATGTCTTTCTGTTATGTTAACATATCAAAAAAAAAAATACAAAGACTTTTCGTGATGGGAATAATATTAAATTTGTGGATATATTTTTCTAATGCAAGTATAATTAATTTGTATAAAAAAGTTATAATAATAGATTTCTAGGAAAAAAAGATATATAGTTTTAAAAAAATTGTATAAAACATCTTCACCATCCTCATATTCTACTTCTAATAAAATATTTTATTTAATGTATTCCCTATATATTCAAACATCTTTTATACGGTCTTCTCTAATGAACCGGTTTCTCATTAAACACGGTTATTACTATTGATCCGCTATCTCGTTAAGACCAAAAATCTAACTTTTACATATATCACTTGTATGATAATGTTTATCAATAAAAATCAAATCCTAAAAATAAATGAACTTTGTAACATCAATATGATATTTTAATGGCTAATATAATCTTTTATAGTGAGTCGTCATCCCGTTAAACACGTTTCGAGCCGCTCTCATTTGAGATCGAAATTCCAACTTCATTACATATTATTGATGATAGTTACCTTACACAACAACTTTTTTCCTTAAAATTAAAACCTAAAAAATAGAGTGAATTTCAATTTATACTTTCTCTAAACTTTCTAAAATTTATGGAGTTTTAGAAAATGAAAACACATCTTATTTTCTCTTTATATTATAAATACTTCTGTATTTATTTAGAATTCCTACATGAAAATGTTTTTTTATTATGTTAACACATCATTTCTTTTTCTTTTTTTTTTATAAATACGATGACTTTTTTATGACAATAGTATTGGATTTATGAATTAATTTTTCTAATAGAAGTATAATTAACTAATATAAAAAAGTTTAATATTAGAAGATCGTACTTTCCATAAAATATTTAATTCTATGTTTGCACTATATATTCTAATACATATTTTACTTCTAATAGAACGTTTATTTGTATGTTTTTTTCTATAAAATTGAACTCCTATTCTACTTCCAATAGAATTTTTAGTCATATGCCTTATAAATACTTCTTCTACTTCCAATAGAACTTCTAATCATATAATTTAAGAAGATCGTACTTTCTATAAAATATTTAATTATATGCATGCGCTATATATTCAAACACCTATTCTACTTCTAATAGAATTTTTATTTATATGTTTTTTATTCGAACTCTTATTCTTTCTAAATTCGAACTCCTTTATAAATTCGAAATTCTATTCTACTTTAATTAACTAATATAAAAAAGTATAATTTAAGAAGATCGTACTTTCCATAAAATATTTAATTCTATGTTTGCTCTATATATTCAAATATATATTTTACTTTTAATAGAACATTTATTTATATATTTTTTCTATAAAATTGAACTTATATTCTACTTCCAATAGAATTTTTAGTCATATGCCTTATAAATACTTATTACACTTCCAATAGAACTTCTAATCATATAATTTAAGTAGATCGTACATTCTATAAAATATTTAATTATATGTCTGCTCTATATATTCAAACACCTATTTTACTTCTAATAGAACTTTTATTTATATGTTATTCCTATAAATTCGAACTCTTATTTTCTATAAATTTGAACTCCTTTATAAATTCGAAATCATATTCTACTTCCAATAAAACTTTGAATCATATGACTTACAAATACTTATTCTACTTCCAATAAAACTTCTAATCATATGTCTTTTCTATAAGTTCGAACTCTTCTTCTCTATAAATTCGAAAGTCTATTCTACTTTTAATATGTTAAATGATATTGTTATATTTATTAGTGTTAAAAGTTCAAAAAGTCTAGAAAATTTGAAAAATAGATTGAGACGATCTTAAAGCGCCACCTAAGCGCTCGTGTATCCTCTTTTATATATATATATATGGAAATGGGTCAGCAGCCACAGTTGGATATTTTGTAATATCCAACCAACCCATCTTATACCGTTAAAACATCCAATCAACGGTCAGGATGAGGGGACTTACGCTATATAATATAGCGTATTACGCTATATAATAGAGCGTAAGTTAAAGTTTTCAAAACCCCCATTTAAATTGTGTCGAAATATATCAAATATGGTATGCAAAATGATCGTTGTGAGATGTAGAAAAATACAGTGAAGTCGGATTTCAAAAATATCTCACCAATTGACGGAAAAAATCAAATTAGAAACGGAGGGATTTTGGTATAAACTTACGCTATATTATATAGCGTAATACGCTATATAATGTAGCGTAAGCTTTTCAAATCCTAGCCGTGCATTAGCTTACTGGATGGTCACAGATGGGTTGGTTGGATATTATATATATATATATATATATATATATATATATATATATATATATATATATTGATTCTTGGGGTAATGACTTTTATGGATTTTATAAACTTTTAATGATTCTTAATGATTCTTGTTGAGTCACCAAAATTTTGAAATACTTTTGATGACTCCTAATGAAATGACTTCTAAAAACTTTCATAGACTTTTTGATAGATTTTGTGGTTTACTAGACTAACTACAAAGATCATATATTAGCCTATGATGTGAACCCTTTAACATTTTTTCACTACAATCCAATGTCGATCGTGTGTTTTCTGATTAATCTGGCCACTAAAAAATTGAGTACGAGGTATATTTCTTGTTAAATTGAGTATTCATTGCATATTTTTATCTGAGAATTATATATTTATTACTATTTATAGCTAATTATGATGCAGAGCTAGCCAGCAATATTTTTATGATGCAAAGCTATTTTATTGATGTTTTATTTGAATTTTTGCAAGCATAATATTTTTAGAAGCCCATGAATTACTATAATGTTTGATGGATTCTTATTTTTTGTGTGTTATGATCAAGTTTTATAAAATGCAAAAGATCGCACCCTCAATAATATTGTTTACTAAAATGAATTAAATATGGAAATTGAAAACCAAGAAGAGGAAGAAAAAGAGATGGAAAAAGAGGAAGAAAGAGAAGAAAAGTGACAGGAAATTTTAAAAAATTTATTGACAATAAATGAAACAATATTATTCAAGATGATTTTTATAGAATTATTAGAAGTCATGATAAATTTTATCAAAAAGCTCATGACTTTTTTTTCAAGGAATGTAGTTATAATTTTTGTTAAAAGTCATTCTCATTAAAAGTCATTGACTTTTTGAATAACACGATACTTATAAAAAGTCTATAAATGTCTAAATTCAATACCGTCCTACTTTTAAATACTTTTTAAAAGTCTTAATTGAATAACACCATACTTTTAAAGACTCTTTAAATGTTAGAATTGAATACCCCATGACTTTTAAAATCATTAAAAGTCTTTAAAAGTCTAATACAATACCACCCCCTTAATGTAGTTTTGATTTCTTATTTTCTTTTTTTCGCATAAATTCGAGAAACTCTTTTTTTTATTTATGTAATAACACACTCACCTTACGTTAGACAAGCAAGTAGAGGGCACGAGGATAATACTAAATACGAGTCTTTTGTAACAATATTTGTTCTCCGCAGCGAAAAAAAGGATCGTATTGGGTGGGATTTGTAAAGCTCATATGGTTGAGGCTACTGTAAGGCACGAAGACTAGGATCGGAGAGTAAAAGGAATCAAATGATACTACTAGTATTTTCAATTTCACATCGGAATCTGTCATTAGTTTGAAATATAGTGAATAGTGATCTAAAATTTAGGAATAAGTTATGATTAATCCTAAAATAAATTATAATTTTTTGATTGATTAATTGTTTATTAACCTAATAATGATAGATGTAAATTAAAAAAAATATTATAGTTGGTAAAAGAAGTGTTCCAGATGTAATTAGGATCCCATACAGGTACAGCCCTTTCTCAAAAACAAAATCCTAAACGGTACCTGGGTCAGTTGATTAACGAATACTGCTACATTTGATTTTTCAATAAAAGTTAATTATTATCAATATCTCAAATTGTTGCAGACAATTTTTGTTCATAGCAATCGCTGTTTTCAACAAAATTAACGTCAGAAGGGGCCTAGATCCGATGGTTCTTGTTTACTCATTATTCGAGAATAATATACAGTACACTTCAAACGAAATAGAAAATTAGGTGGAATTTTAGAATATTTTAAATGAATAATAATTAGTATATTAGATAGGTCAATATATTTTATTTATTTTTTGAAGCCAGAAAGGTCAATATATTAGCTTAAAAAATTAAAGGTCATATGTTAGCGCACAGGACCTTTACCAATTTAATGACGGCTGACGTAGAACTGAACTGAAATTATAAAATTAGGTTGAAATTAAAATTTGATGTAGTTTAGAATGTATGATCATGTTAGTTTTACATATCAATTTAACAACTTTTATTTATGTTCATTGTGTTATAAATGTAAAATTTTCTTGTAATGTTGAAATCCGATGTTCATAACATATAATATGTTTATTCTATTACTATAGATTATAAAAAAAATTATAAATCTTGAATACGATTTACATAACATTGTCTTTTCACGTATGACACAATATTTTTATAAATTTAATTATCTCATTCTTATTATCACTTTATTAATTAATATAGGTTGCCTCTTTTTTAACAAGCTAAATGTTATTGACACAAACTTTTAAACTAATTAATTTGTTTATCAGGGTCCAAGACTTCCAAGGTTCTATCCAATACTATTATTATGGAGGTGCAACGGGGCCCTAAGGCTTCTTTCAGACTTCCACGCTAATGTATCGCTTTGGTGGCGTTGCTCTAAACGACGTTTATGTAATATTTCAGTTATAAATTCCTAAACAAGCTCGAATTAAGCGTTGTTAAACGAGTTTAAGCTGCTCATTAAGCTGTTCGACTCGAATTATTACGAAGGAGACTTTCCTGTTTTCCCAAGCCTAACAGTGAATTCTCAATTTTTTTCATATACTTTTTTGGACATCAATCACTCCATAGTTTCTAGTTTTTATCATACAATCACTCCATAGTTTCTAGTTTGACTGTTATTTATTTCTATAAATACACTCAAGCAGCTAATGTATAATAGAATTTTAAGTTGTTTCGATGCAGTAAGAAGGTATATTCGTAGGTGCTTCTATTTTTTAATTTACATTCATGGTTTAAGTGATAACATTCCAATGGTTGACTGTTTTGTAAATGTTTTAAGTACTGTCAATCTCTCTTTGGTTATGATTTATTTTGTTTTATTGTTAGTTAATACATCTTCTTTCAGGTTCTAGTCAGGCAGAAGACAAAGACATGTATTGAGGGACCACACTCGCCAGCTCACCATTCTGTTTTATCCTTTTGTGTCTCCTAGTGTAAGGCCAGGTGGTTAGGTTGTTATTAGGAGAATGTTGCCTCTACATTGTCCTATTCTATCTCATGTATTCTGGTCTATATAAGTAGAACATGTGTCATTGTAAAGGCAGGCGTTATATTAATAAATCTTCATGCTGCGTTCTTGTTTTCTGCAATGTCTTTTTCATTCCATCTGCACCACACACATATCATAAACAAATCTCTGTTATCATGGTATCAGAGCAGTCTTTCCTGCCTGGATACATCAACCATTCTGTTTTCTCTTCTTGATTGTAAAGATCTAATTTTTGCAACTACTTTATTCAATCTTTTTACTCATATCTACTTTTTTCTCTCCAACTAGAACATTAAAAACCCAACCTTTATCTGTTTCTTTACCTTCTAATGGGTACACCAGCTAGGATGTCTTATCAAGACATGTTTAATCCTCTTTTCTTGCACTCATCTGATAATGCCACCTCTATTCAAGTTGAAAAGCTGCAAGGCCCAGCTGACTACAGATCTTGGAGTCGCTCAATGGAAATAAACTTGGCCTCAAAACGTAAACTGGGCTTTGTTAATGGCACAATGACAAAACCAACGGACGATGCTACTAAGGCAGAGATGTGGGAAACGTGTAACAACATGGTGATAGCCTGGATAACAGGTAATGTTTCTCCTGCTATTCGTCAATCAATTATGTTTATGACAAATGCTTGTGATATGTGGCAGAACTTAGAAAAAAGATATACTTTGACAAGTGGGTCTCGTAAATATAAGCTCAGCAAAGATCTCTATGAGGTTCGTCAACACACAGCCTCTATTAATGAATATTACACAACAATGAAAACCCTGTGGGAAGAACTTGACTCTATGAACCTCCTACCTGCTATCATAAACCCTACTGATGAGATCAACAAGCTTCTGAGTAAAATTGAAATGTAGAAAGAAGAAGCTAGATTATTCCAATTCCTTATTGGCCTCAATGAGGTATATGGTCCTCAACGTAGACAACTCCTTATGGTTACCCCTTTACCATCAGTAGAGCAAGCTGTTGCTGTTTTCCAACAAGAAGAGGCTCAACGTCAACTTCTCTCCACTATCACTCCTAATGTTGAGCTATCCGTGACAAGGCCGTCGCGTGCCTATCAAATAATAATTTCTAACAAATCCTTCTAACTATGTAGTAGGGTAAATTAGAGTCGATCCCACAGAGACAAACGTATCAATCACTAGTTGTTTCTGATTTAATTCGGCTAAGCAAGTAACACAATAAATATTGAGGATTTATTAAACTAAACTTATACTAATTCGAATTGTGTTTATATTAATCAAATATTAAAAACATCCAGAATTAAGTATCCCCACTAGCATGAATTGATGCAATCGTGAATTCCCTCCCCAATTAATCGTATACTACTCAACAGGAAAGATGCGCCCTATAAATACCAATAATCTCTCTCGAGTATTAATGGCTTCTCTTAAAATACAATCAAACCTATTCTCATGGTATCATGCAATTTAGAGACATTAAACATAACATCCTAATTTCCTAACAATCCATTCTACCTATTCTCATGGAGAATTTCATGTTCTTATTGGATAAATCACAACCATCTAAATCCAACTCTCGCTGGTAATTAGATATTGGTTCAAACAATACACATAATCACGTCTGATTTGTAATTGTTAATTTAAACAACTCAATTAGCAAGAGCAATTAAACAATCAAATTGGGGGGAATTGGGAAAATCACACATCAATCATAACTAGGGTTCTACTTAACCCTAGATTAATTATCTACTCACTCATAATTGAATTAACAAAACAAGAATTAATAATTGAAGACATAATTATAAGAATAGAAGAAAAACCTTTAATCTTGATCTTCAAAGAAAATAAATATTCTCCCAAAAATCTCCAGAAGAAAGTGTTTACAAAGTTGTGTGTATATAAAAATAATCGATCCCTAAATCAATCACCTAGATGAGTTTTTATAGTGTTACAAGACTTAAGTAATTGCCTTAAATAAATAGGCCCAGCTAAAAGTAATTAGAATTATATTACAAATAGAAAAAGGACCAAAATTCAGCAGAAAAATTCCCGCACAGCCACGCACGGGCGCAGCTGCGCAAGGAAGGGCGCAGCTGCGCTTGGTGAATTCTGCTCCCAGTGCTTGAAGGGCGCAGCTGCGCGGCTGAGAGGCGCAGCTGCGCGAACTACTGTCTGCCGAGCACTCCTTGACAAAATAAAGGCTAAACTTCCGCGTTTTGTTGCCTGGTTCGTGTTGCGCTTTAGCATCATTGCGAACAAGTGATCAAGCCTCAAATCTTTATCAACAATCCACAATTCCATCACTTCTTCTCATAAATTCATAAAGTCATTGCTCGGAGCCAAAAACACCGTAAAATCGTTAAATCCCTTCAAACTTGGAAATACTTTATTTCCTGCAATAAACTCATCAAAAACTAATTAAATACTCACGATTATTCGCAAAAACACTATAAATGTGGGAACAAAATCCTCTAGAGTATATACAAAATACACTCTATCAAATATCCCCACACTTAGCATTTTGCGCGTCCTCGTGCAAACTAACATAATAAATATACTAACTAATTAATACCACTTCCGTAGGTGATCACGGTTGCATTTAACATATGCAACAAGTCCTTTAAACCCCTAGGTAGCCCTAGTGGACGAGTAAGGTCTCGTGAGGGTTTATAGTGAATATACCCACAAAATTCATCTAACTCATGCAAAAGACCACACTTCAACACAACATCACACACACCCGTCCTCTCATGCCACTTCCGCTAAAGAATCAAAATGAAAATGCAATGCCTTGGTGTATAGAGTGCAAGTATCCACATAGTCTACTCAAAGAAGATGCATAAGATCATAGAACTTCATGTCAAATGTAAGAATAGGTTGGTAAACATGCTAAGCACACAAGAGCACATCTTTGAGACAAAATCTGGGATCTCCTATGCCAAAAGCAAAAACTCACCGTTCACTCACAAAAATATTCACTCAAAACAAAGGGTAAGTGTTTCACTCAACTCCAACAATATCATAAACATGCTTCGTCCTTGCTATCAATCTAACTCTTAACACAACATACATCATTGATGACAATCAAAAGGTCTTTTATAAGGTTGTAATGGGGCTAGGGACAAGGTATGTCAAGAAAGCCAGAGAAGGTTAAATCAAAAGCTAGTACCCGACAATAAAATTCAAACGACTCCCGTACTTTCATCCCCACACTTGAACTTTTATTTATAAACAACTTGACTAGTCGAAACAAAGTAGGATCACAAAAGATAAAAATGCTCTCATATTTATTTATTTTTTTTTTCTTTTTTTTATTTTTTTTTTCTAGAGAGCTAAAGAATAACAAGAAGAACAAGGATCCAAAAGATATGGTTTCAAATTTCGACTAACAAGCTATGAACCAAACCCCAAATATTCCCCCAAAATTATGATCATATATAAACCCCCCTTTTATACACACCTTATCACTCCCTTACGAACAATACTAGCCTTTGACAATTGGGTTCAAAATTAATGTAAGGCCAATAGAATAAAAAGGATAATGGCAAGTAATGTGGTGTGTCACCGAAAGAATAAGATTAAGCTCAAAGGGTTAACTAATGGATCATGTATAAATGGTTTGGATATATAGGAAATATGAGGTTATACCTAATTGCCTTTATCATCTTATTATCAATTAATGTCATGCATCTCAAGAAAGACTTCAAGCAAGTGCTAGCAATGTAAACGACAAGTGGACACTCAAGCAAACGAATAGTCATGCAAAAGATATGCATATAGGCTCAAAACTCACTTGGTGTGACAAAGCATAATCAATCCCAAAGTAATAGTCTCTCTAACGCACCTACTTGTATTCAAAGCATATTGACCAAATTACCTTGCACATATTCATGTCATTCTAATCATTTAGCACATTCAATAAGTCTACTAGTTTCTACTTGCTAGTGTACGTGTGTGCACAAGAACATCACATATCACTTCTCAAACAAAAGCATCCATAAACACAAGATTTCTAAGCATGCATGGGTGTATTTACGTAAGTAATCTTCACATGGCTAGAATTATTTTTGGTTTTTTTTTTAATTATTATATATTTTTTAATTATACTACTAATACTATGATACTACAAAGAACACATCCCCACACTTAAATGTGGCAATGTCCTCAATGACACAATACTAAGTTTTTTAACTAATTAAAAGAAGGAAAGAAATACTCCCCTATGCCTTAGCATGACGTGTCTGGTCGGAAAAGAATTGCTAAAATCTGTCATAATAGTATCAACCTGCAAAAATTCTTTATGTTCCTGAAACACCTCACACCAAATTCATCAAAGTACCTTGTAGGAGTAAACAAATAAAAATAAAAATATCTAAGCTAAAAAAAACTCATGGGTTGCCTCCCAAGAAGCGCATTTGTTTAACGTCGTTAGCCCGACGCCTATTGACAATTATCCTGGCGAAAAAGCATATAAATGTACATATCTCCTAATTTGAATTAATCTAATGATGTGAGCACCAATTAGATAACCAAGAAGATACATAAATTGGCATGTGAGACTCATGTGATGCTCACGAAATTTCGGGATGTGAAAATGTTTAGAAAAATCCGCATCAAAACATTTATGACTACTTTTCACAAATCCCTCCCAAATCGGGTCTACAACAGGCATATACACATTCTCAATCTTAGCATTCTTCAAATCAAGCGTATCCAAATTCGGTTCTATCTCATCTACCACAATGGGAATCACAATATCCTTATTCAAATTTATATCTTCCACAACCATACTATCACCCTCGTCAAATAGCATGCAAATAGAGTCATCTAAGATATCAACATCATTATTATCAAAAGAGTTTTCACACGAGTTAATTTCTTGAGAAGCATATGGGTCAATAAGAGTGAGACTTTCAAAATCATTATCAAAATCATCATAATCATCAAAAATTAGCTCACTATTACTAACCTCGTTTGGTGACTCTTTGAACTCCTTACCACTCCACAAAGTTGTATCATCAAATTGACTCATTGGTATTTCCTCCAATTGAGAGCGCCTTTCAACGAATTCAGTTACCTCTTGAGCTAGTTGAGCAATTGAGTTTTCAATCAACTTGCCTTGAACTTTCAACTCATTAAGACTTGTCTCAACCTCTTCATTCTTGTTCAGCTGTGTAACAACAACTCCTTCCAACAGACTTTCCAAGTTGGATTTTTGTCGTGGCTGAAAGTAGTTGATTTGAGGTGGTTGAGCTTGGCATGGACTAACTTGCTTCTCTTCAAACTGAGCATTAAACTATTGACGTTGAGCATCACAAGTGGCTAAAGACTCATTCATCTTGGCACATGGAGAGAAATAAGTTTCCAAGGCAGTTTCCAAGCTAGATTTTTCTGGTTGAGCTGGATTGCTTTGGTAGGAAAAATCAGAATAATTTTCCAAACTAGAAGTGTATGTTTCGGAATAAGGATTGTATTGTGGTGGTTGGTCAGAGTTGT
The DNA here is from genome assembly GCA_036435485.1 of Saposhnikovia divaricata. Classification (NCBI taxonomy): domain Eukaryota; kingdom Viridiplantae; phylum Streptophyta; class Magnoliopsida; order Apiales; family Apiaceae; genus Saposhnikovia; species Saposhnikovia divaricata. The sequence goes on along the minus strand of CM071594.1, from coordinate 244,219,002 downwards.
AATGGGCATTGTAATAAAAATTATTATCCCAATATTGTGCTTGGCTTGGGTAATAAGGGGTATTATATTGGCAAAAATTTTGAGTGTGTCCCTGTATACCGCAAACATCACAAGTAGCAACCAAATAAGAATTTCTTGACTCAATTTCATCGATCTTTTGAGAAAATGCCCGCATAGTCTCAATCAATGCCTCCATGCTTTCTTCTTGCTCCTCTCTTCACTCGCTTAATTTCTTGTTGTAGGAACCTGAAAATCAACTATACAAGAAACAAGAAAAACCACAAGCAAAGATCAAACAGAACAAGAATAATAGCCGAAGCAACACAACTAAACAACTTGGCCAAACTAACTCAAAAATTAACTAATCTAACACTACTTTGCCCTCGGCAGTGGCGCCAAAAATTTGACAAGGCCGTCGCGTGCCTATCAAATAATAATTTCTAACAAATCCTTCTAACTATGTAGTAGGGTAAGTCAGACTCGATCCCACAGAGACAAACGTATCAATCACTAGTTGTTTCTGATTTAATTCGGCTAAGCAAGTAACACAATAAATATTGAGGATTTATTAAACTAAACTTATACTAATTCGAATTGTGTTTATATTAATCAAATATTAAAAACATCCAGAATTAAGTATCCCCACTAGCATGAATTGATGCAATCGTGAATTCCCTCCACAATTAATCGTATACTACTCAACAGGAAAGATGCGCCCTATAAATACCAATAATCTCTCTCGAGTATTAATGGCTTCTCTTAAAATACAATCAAACCTATTCTCATGGTATCATGCAATTTAGAGACATTAAACATAACATCCTAATTTCCTAACAATCCATTCTACCTATTCTCATGGAGAATTTCATGTTCTTATTGGATAAATCACAACCATCTAAATCCAACTCTCGCTGGTAATTAGATATTGGTTCAAACAATACACATAATCACGTCTGATTTGTAATTGTTAATTTAAACAACTCAATAAGCAAGAGCAATTAAACAATCAAATTGGGGGAATTGGGAAAATCACACATCAATCATAACTAGGGTTCTACTTAACCCTAGATTAATTATCTACTCACTCATAATTGAATTAACAAAACAAGAATTAATAATTGAACACATAATTATAAGAATAGAAGAAAAACCTTTAATCTTGATCTTCAAAGAAAATAAATATTCTCCCAAAAATCTCCAGAAGAAAGTGTTTACAAAGTTGTGTGTATATAAAAATAATCGATCCCTAAATCAATCACCTAGATGAGTTTTTATAGTGTTACAAGACTTAAGTAATTGCCTTAAATAAATAGGCCCAGCTAAAAGTAATTAGAATTATATTACAAATAGAAAAAGGACCAAAATTCAGCAGAAAAATTCCCGCACAGCCACGCACGGGCGCAGCTGCGCAAGGAAGGGCGCAGCTGCGCTTGGTGAATTCTGCTCCCAGTGCTTGAAGGGCGCAGCTGCGCGGCTGAGAGGCGCAGCTGCGCGAACTGCTGTCTGCCGAGCACTCCTTGACAAAATAAAGGCTAAACTTCCGCGTTTTGTTGCCTGGTTCGTGTTGCGCTTTAGCATCATTGCGAACAAGTGATCAAGCCTCAAATCTTTATCAACAATCCACAATTCCATCACTTCTTCTCATAAATTCATAAAGTCATTGCTCGGAGCCAAAAACACCGTAAAATCGTTAAATCCCTTCAAACTTGGCAATACTTTATTTCCTGCAATAAACTCATCAAAAACTAATTAAATACTCACGATTATTCGCAAAAACACTATAAATGTGGGAACAAAATCCTCTAGAGTATATACAAAATACACTCTATCAATCCGCTTTATATAGTCGCAATGCTCAAACAATCTCTGGTGAAAGAGTCATTAGCTGCACTGCTTGCAATGTCCAAGGCCATACACGTGAAAGGTGTTGGACCATAGTTGGATACCCAAAGTGGCATCCAAAATACAGGGCACCTGCTCGAGGACGTTCAAATAATTCACAAAGATGGCCCCCGAAGCCACCTTAACCCAAAAAAGCTGCCAATGTTACAGCTGATGCTTCTTCGACCCCAAGCATTTTGTTTACTCCACAACAGCTTGAGCAACTAGCTCAATTGGTTCCACAGCTGCAGCTGAACTCACCAACACAGGCATCACCCATAGAAGACGTGGAATATCTTTTTTCTGGGATGATCTCGAGCAATAAGTCTGTCATTCTTCCTCAAGAATGGATTGTCAATTCTGGTGCATATGATCACATGACACCATCTTTGGCCATTCTCACCAAGGCTGTTCCTCTGCTCAAATCTCCTCAAATTAATCTTCCCAATGGAGATACAACAGTGATCACACACGCAGGTACTGTTTCTCTCCCATGTGGTTTAAATCTCAACGATGTGCTATGTGTGCCAAACTTCAAATACAACTTGTTGTTTGTTCAAAAATTGATAAAAGATAACAATTGTAAAGTTCAGTTCTTTCCTAATCACTGTTGTGTCATTGATAATACCTCGAATAAAGTGCTATGTGTTGGGAATGCTAGAAATGGTCTGTATTATCTTAGTCCAAACTCTGTCTCTTCTGTTCACTCATTCTCTGCTCAATTACCCACCACACACAATCCTGATAAATCTGCTTCTGGAATAAAAAAATGCTCATTCACGTTGCAGAGAATTTTAAAATAAATATCGATACACAAAATTTGTCAAAGTCAATTAAAAATACTCCCACGATATTGTTGTATAAGAACCAATTACTGTACATAAACTGGAATAACACAGAAAGGGGTTAATGCTTACCCAATCAAGCAACATCTCATCATCATCATCGGCAAGACAAGCAAGATCAAACCTTCAACCAGTAAAGTAGCATGAGCCGTAGCCAAAACAATCAGTCTTCTCTGAAGACTTTCCATGTGGATAGATACTCGGGTGCTATGTTTCCAATAGTTCCACGTAGCAGGAGTATCTTTGTTGTCCATGAGTTTAGCCAGTCCCAAGTCCCCCACACAGATAAAACCGCTTGAGTTGCCCTAGATGAACTTTTGTGTCTTCTTCAGCTGCAACAGCAAAACGTTTGTGAAATATTATGCTCTATAACACCACAGATCAACTTATGCTAATTTCAGATACACAAACCTGTTACATTAAAGAAAAAATCGCATCTCTTCTTTTTTGACCACCAAGCAAGCACAAATAGAGAACGAGCAAACAGCAACACAACACCGACGACAACTCCACCAGCAATGCTGACAGATGAAATGACATTTCCAGTCAAAGCGATTAAATTGACATACGAAAAGAGTGATCTTTTGTATTTCTCAACTCATCTCAAGGCTCGAAATTGGTGCATGATAAAATTTGGCTAAATTTTGATTCCACGGAATTCCAAAGTGCAATTAAGTTAAAACTCAGTAGTACGCAATATAGTGCAGTATGCAACAAAGATCCCTAATGAGACAGTTCCAGAGACAGGGAATTCATAAGGGCACAAAATGTACAGGAGTTTCAGTTTCTAAAGCTTTTTTAACGACTCTGGAATAGAACCAATCAATTTATTTTGGTAAAGATCCAAGCTGAGCAGGTTTGTTAAGTTCCCCAGCTCATCAGCAACTTTTCCGCTTACGTTGTTACCATAAAATTCCTGTCACAAAAGAAGCTACCCAAAAACATGTTGTAAAAGAAGGGTTTTATACATAGAGGGAATTATCAAAAACTTTAATAAAAAAAAAAAAGATTAGATCTACCAAGAATGCATTTTTCCAATTTGGACATGAGACACCTACTAATACATCTTCACCATCCTAAAGGAAGGAGCAAAGAATTTCTCATATAAATACATAGGGGTATTTTTTTAATTGCAGAAAATGTACTACGTACTCACCTAAGTCCTAAGTAGGGGCATTTTTCTCAATTCTTAAAACAATGAAAAAAAATCATATAACTGGTTTCGGTAATTATTTTGTACTCTTAATATTTTTATACAAAAAAAATCCTAACTTGATGAAAACTGAACATAAAATTAAAAATACGTGAAAGAAATCATAAAAATTGTTAATTTTTGTATTATTTTCTCAATTTTCAGGCTGGGGTAATGAATAAGTTAAAATGGAGCAAATCAACTTCTATTCCTTTGATGTTTTGATTAATTGTGTGTTTTTTTAGCTTTTAATGAAGTGGCGCTAGACTTTCAAGAAAAGGACCAATGCAATAAAGTGTTGAAAGATGTTCTGCCAGGAGACTGGAATAAAAATAAATTCATGCTACTTCAGTGATATTGTTTTGAACGGATATCCTATAGGTCATATCTGTACTCGTAGTTATCCGCATTTGTAATTCTGGCTCCAGTGAGGTGTATTTACTGACTTATGTAGGTTGTTCTCTCACTCAACTGCTTTATATGCTTAGGGTTTACACGTGTGTCTGCAATATTGTTGGAGTAAGTTGAAACTGATATTGTGTATGTTTCCGTATGATGAATTCGCCAAGTCTGATTATATTATATGAATTCAGTAGTGCACCTAATGCGAGATTGTATCATTTCTATGACCGTTTTATTGCATTTCTTAAAAAAGTTATCTACAAAATGTTAATCAACTGATTCGGTGATTCACTCAAACGGCTGATGATTGCATATATTCCGAGGGAGACTTCAGTCTCCGTGATATCCACCATGCTGTGACTAGTCTGCCTTCTGATGTCTTCTTGCCTGCATATAACAGTTCTGGAGATGTGTCTTGTGAAGGTAATATTAAGTGCAGCAGATCCATTGTTTGCTCAGTTATCTAATGCTAATTCCTTACTTATCTTTGATGAAACAAGATTTGGATTTATAGATTGATGCACCAAATTCACATCATTTTAGGAATGTATTTGAAATTGTATTATATCAAAACACCACTGTTACTATTCTTCCAGTATATATTATCTGCTCTGAGTATCCAACTTCTGTATCAGGGAAGATAAAGGATTATGAGACGGATATGCCTTCTTCCTCCTTTTCTAAACCCTAATAAAATTTAAAATCACAGATAAATGTGAACTACCTAAGGAACAATAACCGTGTTGACTGCAACTTAATATTAGTTAAGAAATAAAAAAAATCTTTAGGTTTAAGACTAGGATTCACCTAGAATCAAACTCCGAGTGCAAAGGTAATTCGTACAGCTCTAGAATGTGTTCCTATTTAGATCATACATTTTGTCCAATTGTTAGAATAATTTCTTTTAGTAAAGATATACCATGTCTGGCACCTTTTGGTGTAGAGACAACATTACCATGGAAAAGTTAATTAAGAAAGAGAAGCTGAAGCTGACCCTTCTTGTTTGACACCTGTAGTAGAAATAATGATGTAACATATCAGCTTGATGAGTTGACCAAAGTGTTATATTTACGAGGATAATTTGTTCATAGATATGTCCACAATAAATTAGCAACGCGTAACGGCTTACCGACTCGGCAATCCAGTGGCATATTCTGGTTATAGCGATTAGCAACTGCAACCAACATGTAACTGGAGCATTTACTTTTTTCAACTAGACTGAGCATTATTCGTTCAGGACAGATGAAGATGTAGAATTGGTGTCATATAAATACAGGTTTTATCTAATACTAAGTAATAAGGTAAACAGATAATGCAATCAATCAAGTTAGGAACAACAATCAATTAGGCGGATATCAAAACTAGCGATCCGTCAATAAGAATAACGACATGACTAAAATACCAATGCACATCTAGAAAATTAATAGTTATGTGATGGTTCTTCAGATATATCACGAAGAAAATTGACTGTGCTGGAGACTTTATTTCTAGTTAAGTATTACAAACTTATATTAAAACTGCAGAAGGAAATGGCAGAACAATTTTGTCTGATTATGCCATGTCATGTCGCAAGGATAATTACCAGACATATTTTAAGAAGCGCTAGTTCCACAAACCAAGGTAGTTCAGATTCTAATACTATTTTACTAATAGAATAAAAATTACTCACCAGATAATAGGTATGTGTTTCCTCAAATATTCCTAAAATGATGTGATTTTTTTATCCATGTACTGTTTAAAACAAATTTTCAATCTAGGCCACAAGCATGATACAATAAAAATGTACTACATGTAAAGTAGAAAGAGAACAGTTAACTAGTAGCTCATTCTTACAACTATCTAGTACTAGAAAAGTTTCTTTGTTTGATTGCGTGTAGGATACCCCCTCGGCCCCTCCCCAGCTTCACTACTGGAAATATTTTAAGCAATGCTTTGTCTCTCAAGTGTGAATCATTTAGTTATCGTGTGTATTAACTATTAAATGCTTTATGGTTTTAAAACCTTTTTTTTTTTCTTCTTTTTGGCACCAGATTTGATAATGTATTATACACATGGAAAGGCGACAACAAAGATATTACCAGAAAAGTCATTCTGATTGGCTCCATTTTTGTACAAAAATTAGACTCTGCTACTAAAGAGGCGCTTATGGTGAGGCATTAGTCGCCAATACCTTTTAATTATCTTTATGTTTCAAGCATAATTGGCCTCTTTGCAGCAAACACTATGAATCTTGATATTGTCATTGTTTATTAGGTAGGATGCAGCGGAAAAGTATGTCTCAATGGAGTTTGTTTTGCTTGAGCAAAAATCAAGTCATCTCCATGATCTACCTGAAACTATCAATAAATTTGATAAGCAAATCAGAGAACTTGAAAATTGCTCGTTCCGAGCATTCTTTCCAGGTTAAACACTATGTATTTACATTTGTATTTTTTTACATAATTTGGAAACTTACTATTGATCGAAAAGTAACTTGTAAATCGGTAAGATGGAAGAGATTATGCCTAAAAAGACTTACAATAATTACATATTGCATGAGTGACAGTAATAAACTCCAGCGAGCTTCAAAATCTTAACTATTTACCTTTGAATGCAAAGTAAGAAGTTGTTGGTCTCTCAGAATCCTGCCGGGGGCATAATTGACAACTTGGCAAGTTGGACCATAAACACTAAACAGAGACAAAATTCCTGGTCTAGATTTATCAAGTTGTAGATCTGCAGAAAATTCCCTATATGCACACAACACTAAACTGTATTAATTATGTTACTTATTAAGAAAAATGATATTTTTAGATGGAAATGCATTCCGCATATTTTTAGATGGAAAAATGATATTTTTAGATGGAATAGCTAGTTGGGGATCTTACTTGGTATAATTAGTTTACATGTTCTGGTTGCATATATTCATTCAATTTGGCATTATATGTTCTGGTTGCTTTGGTTGGTCTGTAATGGATCAAAGTTCCTTAAAGCCATAGTATAATGTAGATTTATTGAGGAGATTTTAAATAGTTGTTTAGGAAAATTTGTGTAGCCTAGCATTATTATCTTAAAGAGTTGAAATTATTTGATGCAAGAGTTCTAGTGCATTTATTTTTGACTGTAAGCATTACTAAGATTACTTTGATCATGATTCTTCCATCCATAAACCTCCATGATATATTTCATTGCTTGATTGATTGCGATTAACCTTTGTTTGTTTCACTTGATACTATTTCTTTCCAGTGCTATGTAGTTTGTCTGCAGCATTGTTGAGGTTAATATTCTAGGTTCTCTGATACAATATTATTAAATGTTTATGAAAGTGTTTATCTGGTTCAGGTGCACAGAAGCTCCAAACCATGATCGTAAAACTTTCTAGCTTGAGTAAAATGTGCAAATGATAGGTGGTAATCAGTTGGAGAGATTCTGAGCTGTGAGTCCCATTTTGGTGGGTTTTGTTTGAATAAATGTGTCTGGTGTTTTATATTTAAACAGTCATACTCACTGATGAGCCAAACATCAGTTATTATGTAGATCTCGTCTTATGTTTAAAATCTTTGGATTGACTCATTCAAATTTGAAGCATTCGTCTGCAAAACACCTGAAAGATAACCTGAGCTTATTTATGCTTGCTTGGTAAAAGCTTGAACTTGTTCACAACAGTCTACAACCCTAGTCCCCAAATCTCTTCTGAAACGCTTCATGATGAATACTTAGTACCACAAAGGCTCCCATTGCTTTTTCCTTCTGTATATAAATAGACCTTTTGTCTCACATCATGTCAAATTTCGTTGTTTACTTGTGATTGACCAACATCTCCTATTTACTATGTCGATAGTACAGGTGGGTGCGAGTGGTACCTCCAAATAATCAACTATGTTTCCATATTGGAAGTTAAAGCTCCACTGTATCAAACACTCTCGATGATACCAACTCTGCTCCACAATAGGGAATTAATGGTCTTATAAAGGTAAAAAGTTAGTTAATGAAGGCCCACTAAATTTTGGAAGATATATATAGGTTAGTCCAAGGTTCTTCGCTTAGAATAACTGTTATTTTCTTTCCTTTTGGCGTCTTTCTCATGCTCTATCACTATTTAATTTCGAAAGTAGTTAAATTTTTCTCCCTGACCATTTTCCTATTTATTATCCCTCACATTATATTAACAGTATCTACTAGTTTTTTTATTCGAAGACGAAATTTGATCAGAGATAACATTACTTAAAACAACAATGTCAAAAAGTACTAATGCATTTGGAATGGAGAGGTAGGTTATCCATGGGCAAGCACTAGAAAATTGAGATACTGTGGTATTTCCCTTCCGCTCCAGCGCTCTGCTGCTGCTATTTTTGTTTAATTATAGCTGTTAAAGACAAACACAAGTAAAAAACTTGCTCTTCTGGTCCGTGTAAGGATTAAGAAAACTTGTTAAGGGATATGACGTTAGGTTTTGTGTACAGGGTGAAGTGGTCTGTCTTCTCTAGGATTTGTAGATCATTACTTGGACCAAACATGGAGTCATTGGTGAACTGATTGAGTAAGGTAAAACATATCCGTGCTTTAACAATTTAATTTTTATCTTTATTAGGTAGTCAACTCCCTGGATGACGAAGCTAGTTCTTTGTGATAGAGTAACACACAAAAAGGAGGAATCTCGGGATTGTGTAAGACATTGATATAATGTACAATCACATCTTGCGCTTCAGGTGTTAGAAGCAGCTACTTGCTATTTCACATATATTTTCTAAGCATTCGGTGATTGCTAAAGCATAATTAGATTCATAGTTAATAGCCCCAATCTATACATTGCGGTGTTGATGTGTAACCGTATGCTTTATAAATCTGAAAAGGTTGATACAAATTTGTGTTGGCTTCCTTTTTTATTTTTATAAGTGAAGTGGATGTCATGAGGGTACGCTAGGTCTGATAACTGTCCTCTTGTGCCATGAAATCTCTTGGCTGAGATTGGTGTAACAGAGTATCCTATTAGACCATTTATAATCATTTAATTTTTTTGCTTACCTAAAAGAATTAAATTGAGACTAGTTTCATTCTATCTGCATGAGTTTTTTCGATGATTAAGTTATTTGGCTGATACTAAATAGGTCTTCTTAGATGACCCAGCATTCCCGGAAAGCTTATTCACTTGAAATTATATTTTCTTATTCTGCAGTTCTGAGATGATTGTACACTTTTGTCAAATTCTACCATCATCTTAGTGAATAAGAGAGTACTAGATTACTAAGAGGATAGTACATTTAGAGCACCAGGTCCTGCAACAGTTTTCTCGTTTAGAGGCCCAGTGAGACTTATCTCAATCATTCTTGATGCGAATTTGGGGCTGACATAGCGAAGTTTTACCCCTCTATGTTTGATTTATTATGGCAAAATCATGGTATATCTATAGACGACTTCTGCATTGTGACAGTATCCTTTTTGGGTGGCAACATATTTGGCTATCCCTGAATTCATTGTAGCATCTAGAAATGGAAATTATTTTTTGTTTCTCTTATCTATATCACTATCAACTCTTACACACGAGCTTCTGCATGCTGATGCTGTGCATGACTTGATGCAGTACAAGGAGGCTCTTGCTATTGTAGATCTGATTCTTATTCTTATTCTTTTGCCACACTTTGTCAGTGACCGACATCTAAAGTTCAATAATGACACACCCTTAATAAGTATCTAAAACTGCACACTTGTGCGCCTACTAAGGGTATCTAAGACTAGTTCCGGAACTATAGCGTAAATTACAAACGGGTTCGAAACGTAGAGACTGGGTTCTATAATCAAATACTTATATCTTATACAGTTCAAAACAGAATTCGTATTATATCTTATACGAAAATTATAAAACACAATATTAAAATAGCTTTTCAGAAATTATAATTAAGTCAAAAGTACTTACCTCCAAGTCGATATTGAAATCCAAAAATAATAATAACACGACCTAGTCCTATAAATTAATTAACAAAACACAGAAACAATTAATTGTTAATAAATAAACACCCATGTTAAATCATGTGAAAACTTGGAGCACTATAGTTAAACAAGTATTGAATCTAAAGCAGTACCGGAATTATCAGCCTGTTTGATAAACTTGGCTTAAAGTTAAAAATGGCTTTAAATCATTTTTGGTCTGTTTATGGGGGTGTTTGGGGAACTTATTTTCAGAATAAGTCAACTTATTTTAAGACAAAGTTAGAGATTCCTAACTTTTTTCTGAAAAAAGTTAACTTTTTTTTGCAACTTATACAATTTCAAACATACATTAAATACTTGTATAAATTTTTTTTATCAAAATATGAAATTTTTACCCGAAAATAAGTCCATAAGGACTTATTTAAAGGTTTGCCAAACAGGCCCTATGTAGTGTGACTTTAAGCCGGCTTTAAGTTAAAAAAATGCTTAAAGTCATAAGTTCCATTTAGGTACTTTTGACTTATGACTTATTGAGTTTATTTTTTCATGATTCTTATAAAGTTTAAATATTATGAATTTAAATTTTTTTTTAAGTCAAATTTCACTTTAAGTCAAAATTATTAAACTTCCATTTAACTTTAAGTAAAATTACCCAAACACATTCATTCAACTTAAAGTAAACAACTTTACTTTTTCTTTAAGTTAAAAACACCTCCATTAAGTCAAAAGTAACTTATTTTAAGCAAAGGTTTTTCTAGTGTGTGTCCAAGGGCACATGCTAAGAATCCGTGCTCGCTTAGTTTTCAAATTTTGATTGGTAGAAATTTCATTAATAATGATGGCCCCCCTGCATGCACAAAAATCTCCACCAATCAAAATTTTCCAACTCATCAAACACGGATTCTTAGCATGTGCCCTTGGAAACACACTAGACAAACCCTTTAAGCAATCCCAAACGGTCTCTATGTTATGGACGCACGTTGACCGAGACTAATAACAAATAATTTAATTGTATACTCGATTACTGTACCACACATGCATGCATAATAATCTGAATAAAACCACAGCTAAGAGCATCTCCAAGGGTGTTATGTAAAATTGTTAGCTATAATCATTAATTATAATGATAATGTAAAATTTGTGCTAAGGGTGAACATGTGTGCTCCAAGGGAATCATCTATAATTATGGTCATGTAAAATTATACATAAAAACTTTATTGATTCAACAAATATAGTTCATCAAATATCATTATCTATATTTTTTTGCTAAGGGATTAATGGTTGGAGTGCTCAAATTTTTACATATTATCTAAATAGTGCCACTAAATGCCAACTATATGCCATGTAGATAATTTAGCTAAGGGTTTTACATCCTTGAAGATGCTCTAATGTACCGCATTAATCTAAATAATTGACAATTCAAAGACAATCAAATAATTACTTAAAATTTAACAAACTAGCTAGTAATTCCTTACGTTTTCAAATAAATTAATTTGTTCAACCTTTAACTAGTTGACAAGCTAATATTAAAACTATATAAATCGACACATGGTTAAAAATCATCTAACCCAAATAATAATTATTCAATTCTTACACTTATTATAGATTACTAGCTTATAATCCGTGCAATGCATCTTTTTTAAATTTTTTATTTTATTAAATTAAAAAGAATTTTTTATTGTATTTATAGACTTTATTGATATTTTTAAGTATAATAATATAAGATTTCATTTTTAATATATTTTCATGGGATTCAAATTTTAAATAGATGAATAGGTAGTGTACCTATTTAAATGTAGAATATTCCAATATATAAGATCTAACGATTTTCATATATATTTTAAAGTGGTTATGACTTGCGTATCAACTGTGACCTACTCCTTTATCATAAATGGGAATGTGTGTGGCTCAGTTAAACCGTCACGGGGTCTACGTCAGGGTGACCCCCTATCTCCGTACATGTTCATCATGATCGCTGATGGGCTTTCAAGTCTAATTAAGAAATCAGTTGAAAACAAGATGGTTCACGGGGCAAGAGCAAGTCGAAGTGGTCCGCTAATCTCTCACCTATTTTTTGCTGATGACAGTCTCTTATTTGCAAGAGCCAACCGAAGAGAATGCTCAGTAATTGTTGAATTACTCAACAGGTATGCAGTAGCTTCTAGCCAGAAAATTAACTACGAAAAATCGGAGGTCTCTTTTAGCAAAGGAGTTAGTATGTCAACACAAAATGAACTGGTGGAGGTTCTAAACATGAGATTTGTAAGCGAACACGGGAAGTATCTGGGCATTCCAACTATAATTGGTAGATCAAAAAGAAGCATTTTTGTGACGCTGAAAGACAGAATCTGGAAAAAACTTCGAAACTGGAAAGAAAACCTTCTAGCAAGGGCGGGGAAAGAGATTCTTATTAAATCGGTGGTTCAGGCTATTCCAACCTACATCATGGGAGTCTACAAGATTCCAGAGAGTGTTATTCAAGATCTACATGCAATGACGACAAAATTCTGGTGGGCAAAGTCAGGTTCGCAAAAGGCTATTCACTGGAAAAATTGGAAGCCCCTGAGTTCACCAAAATGTGTGGGTGGAATGGGATTTAGAGACATGGGAGTTTTCAACGAGGCTCTATTGGGTCGACAAGCATGGAGATTGATCACTGCTCCAGAAACATTATTCAGTAAGGTGTTTTGCAGTAAGTATTATCCCAAGTGTGACTTCCTGAGATCTTCTTTGGGCTCCTCGAACAGTTTCTCCTGGAGAAGTATATGGGGATCAAAGTCATTGGTGAAGGAAGGGGTAAGATTGAGGGTAGGAAACGGGGCCAACATTAATATATGGTGAGACCCTTGGGTAAGTGATGAAAAAGGGAGATTTATTCTTACTCCCAAATCATATACTATCACCCTTGTGAGAGACCTAATAGAAGTGGATAAAAGTGAATGGAACTATGAATTAATATCTTCAATGTTCGATGAGAGAGACACAAACTGCATTCTGGCAATCCCAATTAGTGCTCGATCTCCAAATGATTGCTTAATCTGGGCACTTTCGAAGAATGGAATTTATACAGTCAAATCAGCATATATGCTTGGGAAATCTTGTAACTTTGCGAATCTCCACCAAGCTTGGTCACAAATATGGAGGATGGATATTATTCCAAAAGTTAAACATTTTTTGTGGCGCATCTGCACAGGCACTCTTCCAGTAAGAGCATATCTAAGGTGGAGGCACATGACTGATATTGATAATTGCCTGTGGTGTGACAATACCCCAGAAACGATGCAGCATGCTTTCTTCGAGTGCCAGAACATCAACAATATGTGGAATGGAGCAGGTGTGAGGAGATTGGCTGCCAGTCAGGGGAGTCAAGCTGGTTAGACTTTATAGAATCATGGAAGAACTTTGATAAAGGAAAACGCCAGCTTGCCGCTAATTTAATGTGAATTATGTGGATGAGAAGAAATGACAAGGTGTTTAACAAGGAAATCCCATATCAGATGGTTCTTGAAAGAGCAAAATGTATGGTTGCTGATTTCAATAGCTACAACAGCAAAATTTACGGTATCCACTCTAGCCCCTGTCAACAAAGCTTCAACAAATGGCAGCCTCCCCCGGCCAATTACACTAAGATCAACTGTGACGCATCCATTAGCGAGGACGGGTGGATCGGATTGGGTATAATAGCAAGAAGCAATCTTGGAGAGGTGCTGTTTGCAGGCACAAGAAGAGTCCGAGGGCGTCTATCTCCAATGATAGCAGAATGCAAGGCTATCTATTTTGCAGTAAGACTGGCTCACAGGCATGGTCTTAGAAATATCATTGTGGAATCAGATAGCCAAACCATTATATCACGACTCAGGAGCGCCCTCACCTTCTATTCAGACCTAGACTCCATATTAGATGATGTTATTACCACTAGTTCTCACTTTGATTCTATCAGGTGGTCTCATGTAAAAAGAGATGGAAATTCAGTTGCTCACCATCTTGCTAGGATAGTCCCGTTTGGCTTTGAACAAATCTGGGAAAACCATTGTCCTTGTGAGGTTTCCCATTATGTAACCAAGGACATCTCGTCCTTTTTGCTATAATATCTGCTGTTTCGAGTTTCAAAAAAAAAAAAATCTAGCAGTTCTTATTGTCTATGTAATATTATACCGTGAGGATCAAAATTCTATGTAAGATTAATATTATGCTCATTATATATACAATTGTAATAATAATTATATAAGTTAAATTTGAAAGAATTAAAGAAAATATAGTTACATTGGAGTTAGAAAAAAAAGTATATACTAATTTGGTATTGAACAATCAATTTACTATTCGTGTTCTATCTTAAGGTTTAAAAATCAGATTTGGGTGATTCTACAATCTACACGAAACTCACTAAATAATCTTTACTTTAATAAGGGTGTAACATTATTTTCTAAGCTGGAACTATCCAGTATCTGAAGTGAAAAGAAAGTGACGAACTTTCTTATATATATATATATATATCTTATAATCTATTGGTACGTATTAATTTGATTTATCTCTTTATCAAGTTATAGTACTTTTTAGTTTAAGCTTTTGGAAAATCAAATTCTCACACAACCTTTTTAAATTATAGGCCTTTTTTCTACATCATAAATTCCTTTTTATATTATATAATCTTGTTCGTCAATTTTTGAAGATATTAAATTCAATGATCGAGATTGTTTTAGCGGTACTCAGAACCACACAACAAAAATTTTGAATAAGCTTTTTTTAACGTTAAATTATAAATAAGGGTATAATAGGATGTAATAATTCTTTTTTAGTATAATTTTTACTTTTTATATTTATTTCCTAATTTTCAAATTAACAACACTAACTAACTCGTTGCTAGGAAATTACAAATATTTAAAAGGTTGAGTTGTAAAATCCAGGACCAAAAAGCAAAAGAAAAGATTTAAAGTTAAGCTTATTTTGTTTGATTAGCTTATTTAAGTTTGATTAGTGCAATCGTGGCAAGACACTCGCATGTAATCAAAGTCTTAGAAATTTGTATCCAAAAGTCGTTTTGGATTAAAACCCTTACAGCTAGGTAGGTCATAGGATTAGTATGATAATGTGTGATTTCATGTAAATTTACAAACTAAATTCCAATAACATGTTAACAACTAAATTTTTAGGCATGTTTTCAAATATTAAAAACGTAGATTTACTTTCACTCATATATAGAAAACTAGTTGATAAAGCCGCGCTTCGCGGCGGCGTTACAGTATTTTTAAAAAAATTCAATACATTTACGTTATATTATAATATTAATATTAAATTTTTATAATTAAATAATCTTCTCTAATGAATCAATTTCTTGTTAAATACGATTCTTTCGATTGAGCCGCTCTCTCGTTAAAACGGAAATCCCAACTTTTTAACATATATTATAAAGACTTATATAATATTTTTTATCTATAAAATCAAACCGTAAAAATAAAAAAAAAATTATGACTTCAGTATCAAATTCTTAAAGCTAATACAATCTTTTCTAGCGAGCCGTCTTCCCGTTAAATACGTTTCGAGCCGCTCTTATTTGAAACCGAAATTCTAACTTCATTATATAAAGAGAGTAAATTCCAATTTTTATATTCTTTAAACTTTCTAATATTTATGGAGTTTTAAAAGATGAAAATACATCTTATATTTTCTGTATATTATAGATATTCTTGTATTTATTTACGGTTTTCGCATGGGAATGTCTTTTTGTTATGTTAACATATCAAAAAAAAGTTAAAATACTAAGACTTTTCGTTACGGGAATAATATTACATTTATGGATATATTTTTGTAATGCAAGTATAATTAAATTGTATAAAAAAGTTAAAATAAAGGATTTCTAGGAAAAAAGATGTATAGTTTTAAAAAATCGTATAAGACGTCTCCACCGTCCTCGTATTCTACTTCCAATAAAACATTTTATTTTTTGTATTAATTATATATTTAAACATCTTTTATACGGTCTTATCTAATGAACCGTTTTCTTGTTAAACACAGTTATTATTATTGATTCGCTCTCTCGTTAAGACCAAAAACCTAACTTTTACACATATTACTTGTATGATAATGTTTATCCATAAAAATCAAATTCTAAAAATAAAATATAATTTATAACATCATATGATATTTTAATAGCTAGTACAATTTTTTATAGTAAGCCGTCTTCCCGTTAAACACGTTTCGAGCCGCTCTCGTTTGGGATCTAAATTTTAACTTCATTACATATTATTGATGACACTTATCTTACACAACAATTTTTTTCCTTGAAATCAAAACCTAAAAAATAGAGTGAATTCCAATTTATACTTTCTCTAGATTTTCTAAAATTTTTGGAGTTTTAGAAAATGAAAACACATTTCATTTTCTCTTTATTTTATAGATATTCCTGTATTTATTTAGGATTGCTGCATGAGATTGTTCTTTTACTCATTGTTCTTTTATTATGTTAACACATCAATTATTTTCTTTTTAAATACGGTGACTTTTTTCATGACAATAGTATGGATTTATGAATAAATTTTCCTAACATAAATATAATTAACTTATATAAAAAATTATATTTTAAGAAGATCGTACTTTCTATAAAATATTTAATTATATGTCTGCTCTATATATTCAAACACCTATTCTAGTTCTAGTAGAACTTTTATTTATATATTTTTTCTATAAATTCGAACTCTTATTCTCTATAAATTCGAACTCCTATTCTACTTCCAATAGAACTTTTAATCGTATGCCTTATAAATACTTACTAGCTTATAACCCCGTGCAATGCACGAGTTTCTTATATTATATTATAAATTTTATTTAATATTATAAATATGTTTTTGTATAATCATTATTTTTTAATAATTTTTTAATTTTTATTTTATATAATTTAATATACTCATGTTTACAGATTATATTAATGTTTCCATATTATAAAAAATTTATACGATTTTTAATATATTTTATTAATAATTGAGAAATATGATGTGATATTTTCGGGTATATATTAATGATTGTAAGATTTGTTATAAATTAAAAAGGTAACGTATACGCTGGATGTTTTTAGGTGTTTATAAAAAATAATATGTTCAACTAAAAGTAAATGTGAAAAAGGTAATCTACTAATTACCATTAATTTAGATTTGTTTTAAATTAAAAATGTAATGTGTTTTAATTTGAAAGAAAATATTAATAATCGAAAGATATGATACGATTGATGTTTTTAGGTGTTTATAAAAGGTAATATGTTCAACTAAAAGTAAATGTGAAAAAAGCAATCGACTAATTACCATTAATTTTATTATATTAATGTGAAAAAGGTAATCGACTAATTACCATTAATTTTATTATCTTAATCGACTAATTATCATTAATTATAACGTGTTTTAATTGGAAAGAAAATATTAATGATGGAAAGATATGATACGATTGTATTTTTAGGTGTTTATAAAAGGTATTATTTCGACTAATTACCATTAATTATATTATGTTATTATTTAATTTAGGTGTATTTATTTTTTTTCTTTATAATGAAGGGTAAATAAGTAAATGCACTTAGTACCAAAAAACAGGTACCAAAACTTTCAATGTTTCGGAATTTATATAATAGTATAGATAGATAGTATAGATTATAATATTATTATTTTATTTTTATTAAATAGAAACGCTCGTGATATAATTGAAAAAATAGAGGTTTTAGTAAAAAAAAAGGTAACTTGTTTTGGCTGAAAAAGGTAACCGTCCATGATATAATAGAAAAAAGAGAGACTTTAGTTAGAGAAAAGAGAAAATGTAACATGTTTTGGCTGAAAAAGGTAATTGATTAGTTAATAGTAATTATAACATAATTATGTTATTTTAATAAACAAAATTGCTCGTTGTGTTTTAAAAAAAGAGAAATTTTAGTTAGATAAAATGTAAAAGATATTGTATTTTACCTGAAAAAGGAAAGTATTTAGTTATTGAAAAATAGAAAAAGTAATATGTTTAACCTGAAAAAGGAAATTGATTAATAAAGGAGAAATTTTAGTTATATAAAATATCAAAGATATTGTATTTTACATGAAAAGGAAAATTATTTAGTTATTGAAAAATAGAAAATATAATATGTTTAACTTGAAAAAAAAAAAGAGGTTTTAGTAAGAGAAAATAAAAAAGGTAATTTTTTTTGGCTGAAAAAGGTAATCGTCCATGATATAATTGGAAAAAGAGAGACTTTAGTTAAAATTATTTAGTTATTGAAAAATAGAAAAGATAACATGTTTAACCGAAAAAAAAAAGAAATTGGTTAGTTAGTAAGATGGATTTTATCTACCGTATTTTAGTTAGAAAATATTGGAAAAGATGATACGTTTTAGCTGAAAAAGAACATCGGTTAATTATTAACATTATAATATTATTAGTTATTTGTATTAAATAGAACCGTCCGTGATATAAATTGGAAAAAGAGAGATTTTAGTTAGAGAAAATAGAAAGGTAATGTGAAAAATAAAAAAAATGACATGATTTAATGTGAAAATGGTAATTGATTAGTTTATAATAATTATAATTTAATTATGTTATTTTAGTATATAAAATTGCTCATAATTTTTAGAAAATGAGAAATTAATGTTGCCCGTGATATTTCTAGTAAAAAAGGAAATTTAATTAGAAAAAATAGCAAAGGTGATACATTTTATATTATAAACAATGTATACGATTTTTAATATTCATGTTTCATTATTATAAACAATATATACGATTTTTAATATATTTTATTAATAATTGAGAAATATGATGTGATATTTTCATGTATATATTAATGATTGTAAGATTTGTTGTAAATGAAAAAGGTAACGTAATAATATTAATGATTGAAAGATATGATAAAATTGATGTTTTTAGGTGTTTATAAAAGGTAATATTTTCAACTAAAAGTAAATGTGAAAAAGGCAATCACTAATTACCATTAATTTTATTATATTAATTTGAAAAAGGCAATCGACTAATTACCATTAATTTTATTATCTTAATCGACTAATTATCATTAATTATAAAGTGTTTTAATTGGAAAGAAATTATTAATGATGGAAAGATATGATACGATTGATGTTTTTAGGTGTTTATAAAAGGTATTATCTCGACTAATTATCATTGATTATATTATGTTATTATTTATTTTAGGTGTATTTATGTTTCTTTATAATGAAGGGTATATAAGTAAATTCACTCAGTACCAAAAAACAGGTACCAAAACTTTCAATGTTTCGGAATTTATATAATAGTATGGATTATACTTCCAATAGAACTTCTAATCATATGTCTTTCCTATAAATTCGAACTCTTCACCTTTATAAATTAGAACACCTATTAGTTCTAGTAGAACTTTTATTTATATATCTTTTCTATAAATTTGAACTCTTATTCTCGATAAATTCGAACTCCTATTCTACTTCCAATAGAACTTTTAATCGTATGCCTTATAAATACTTATTATACTTCCAATAGAACTTCTAATCATATGTCTTTCCTATAAATTCGAACTCTTCTCCTTTATAAATTAGAACACCTATTAGTTCTAGTAGAACTTTTATTTATATATCTTTTCTATAAATTTGAACTCTTATTCTCTATAAATTCGAACTCCTATTCTACTTCCAATAAAATTTTTAATCGTATGCCTTATAAATACTTATTATACTTCCGATAAAACTTCTAATCATATGTCTTCCCTATAAATTCGAACTCTTCTCCTTTATAAATTCGAACACCTATTCTACTTCTAATATGCTAATTGATATTTTTATATTTATTAGTGTTTAAAATTCTAGAAAATTAAAAAAATCGATTGAAACGATATTAGAGCGCCACCTAAACTCCCGCTATCCTCCTTTATATATATAGATTAGAGAATAAGAAAACGCTTTTGATTCGTGTCTAAAACATTAGGGAATCAAATATATTAGCAATGTATTTACAGGAATGAAGTTGTTTAGATAGCATATTTAAAATATAAATATTAAACAAAATATGTTGTTCGTGAGGATTGAACTCTATACCTATGGTAGTACTAATTACTTATTATCCCTCTTACTCTTATTATATAATAGGATATAATTTATATAACATGATTAATAAATTTTTTTATTTATTTATCAATAACATATACCACTTAATAGAAACAACATATAAAATTAATTCTAATAATCGGCTATTTAACATCTAACATAAGTTCACTTTAAACAATTAAAATAAAAAGTTTTATTATTAAATAAAAAAAAATAAAACTTCAATTATAAAACTCATAGCACATATACGACGAAGATAAACAGCCATAGCAGGATTCCAAGTAGATTCCACATATACTAAAATAAACCATGGTTTTTTTTTATAATATGTCCCACATGATTTGTAAATATGTCCTATATTTATTTGAAATTTCAAATATATCCTAAAATTAATTTTTAGTTAATGGTTGTAAGGAAGTGCTTGTATTTACTACCATTGGGATATAAGACCCATGATCGTAAGTTTATTCACATTTATATAAGAATATTCGGTTCTGTTTGTATTCTGTTTTTGATTGAATTTCTCATTTTTATGTTAACATGATTAATTCAATTCACTTCACATCTCTCAAGCTATGTAATATTAAATTAAATTATAATACTTTGAAACTCTTCCAAGCTATGTAATATTAAATTTAATTATAATATTTATTTGCGTAAGGGTGCCCCTGGTGGGACCTGTTCTAAGCAAAGTGAAAAAAATGTTTTTTAATGGTCAAAATTAAAAAATTGTCCCCGCCCTGTTCTAAGAAAAAAAACTTTTTAGTGGTTAAAATTAAAAAAATTGTAGTTTATTTATAATAGTATTTAATTCATATAACAAAGGTATATTAATTTCTATTTAACTTAAAAATTGATAATAAAACATATAATTAATATATTAACGTGATGGGACATATTTATAAACTGTCCTATTAATTTGGGACATATTATACAAATTCCCCAATAAACAATGGTATGTTGGGCAAATCTGAACAATCATGATTTCTTTGTAAAAACACAAAACAAAAGCACAATGTATAAAAGATCGGAGAGAGAGGCAGCTAAGAACATTAAATAAAGCATATAAATCAATTTAGTACACCATGTAAGCATATACTTCCTCCGTTCTAACCAATTCTTTACATTTTTTTTATACTTTCTGGCACGTATTTTAAAGTATATTTTAAGGTATATTTTAAGGTGTATTTTTAGGGTAGTTCTATAACCACTACAAGAAAAAAACGACCTTTTCCTACCGTCAAATCGGTAGGAAAAGGTCCAAAATCGGTAGGAAATGTCGCATTTCCTACCGGTCCCGTGCGGTAAGAAATGCTTAAGTGGGAAATGACTTTGGTAGGAAATGATATTGATCGGGTCAACGTGGGTCCCACATGATGATGTGGCATGCCACATGGCGGGGACCCACATGCCAACTTGGACGATGATGTGGCGACATGTCAGATGCCATGTCATATGACACGTGAGCGGGCCCCGCACACGTCATCAGCCACGTCAGTTGCTGACGTGGAAATTGTAGCAAGTGCAGAGCCATTTCCTACCAACCACTTTTGCACACTTCGGTAGGAATTGTTCCAGACACTTTGTAAAATGGCATTTGGGATCCACAAGATTCATTTCCTACCGTAGTCGGTAGGAAATAATTGTCTCATTTCCTACCGAGTTCATTCGGTAGGAAATGGTGTCAATAAAACGACGTCGTACCATTGTGGCCGGCCATTGATGTGGCGTTGTGGGTCCCGTTCAACTCATTTCCTACCGATTTCGGTAAAATGGCTACACATTTCCTACCGACTAGTGGTCCGGTAGGAAATAGCCGTTTGACTTGAAAATCGGTAGGAATTGGTCGGTAGGAAATGCGTCGGTAGGAAAAAAATGGTAGGAAAAGCCCGTTTTTCTTGTAGTGAACTTAATTTTAAAATTTTCTTTTTTTATATAAAAATATATACATTATATTTTTATACAAAAAAAAAATTTTAAAATTAAGTTATAGAACTACCCTAAAAATACATCTTTAAATGCGTGCCAAAAACTTTATTTTGAAAGGTAAACAATTCATCGGAACTACGGAGTAACTGTTTGTAAAACGAGGCGTAGCGTACCTTTCAGACGAAAATAAATAGATAATCCTAAAACTTGTTCCTAAAGTTTTTTTTTTTTTGGATAAGCATGGCATCTATTGAGATAAACGAGTGAGCCTCCTAATTGTTACAGTGCGGGGACTAGCCCATTGACACATGCAGAATGTTATTTGCAGAATTAAACAAATTCCTCCCTACCAACTCCTACTATTACAATCTATTCGATTATGACTAACACTTTGAAAATCAAGAAGTCATAGCTTTATGCTTACATGCTAATACTGTTCGTGCAAGCTAACTTCCTTACACCAAAACATCGAAATGAACTCTGTGGCCTTAAGCCACATAAACCGGGATTACATCTCCTGTGAAGAAGTATCCATCTCCACCCCTTAATCAATTACCAAAAATTTATTCTAAAATTAAATTAAAATATTTTCACAATTCTTTCCATCAATAACAAATTTTATCTTTATTCTAATTGACTTATTCAAAAAGAAATCTAGAACCTTCTAGAAATTATTAATTTCTAAATAAAATCTAATATCTAATATCTAATTCCTAATAAATACTAATTAATAATCATAATTAAAATAACAATTAAAATTTGCGGGATTTTACAGTAAATAAGGAATGATGTCGGTGGCGACAAAATTTCTTATCTATGTGCTAAACTACTAAAAAATAATATTTAATATTTCATATAAGAAATGAGCTAAGAAAGAAATGGTTGGATTTACCCTAAATGAACTAGAAATATTTTATTTTACATATTATAATTTGCAGGAAAAATTGGTCCTCAAGAGCTTAAATATCTGGCTGATTAGCATGCTGAGCTATATTTATATCAATTCTATGTCATTCGAAAAGTGTTGACTTTGTTTTGGTTCACCTTTGACACATTAAGACAAACCGTTCTCGGGTTGTCATCATATATGTTACTAAGACTTACACGTCTGCGTTCCTTAATAAAGGTTCTGATACTGCCAGCTGCAAAAAAGTTCGACACCATAGAATAATGTACAAACCGAGGGGTTCATGCCAGCCATCACATAATTGTTATGATACTGCTTTCCGCAAGTTTTTGATCTAATGTTTATCAACATGTGCAGTTATATCATCGACAGAGGATGCTTAACTTCACCAATTCACTGATTTTGTGTATCGTTTGTAGGGGAACCCTTGCCAGAGACTAAAGAAAGTGAGGTGCAGAGTATCAGAAATCTCCTTACCGGTGATGATGAACTGTTTTCTGGAATAATTGATAACTTTAGATGTGGTACTCGTTTGGAAATGGTAGCGAAGATGCAGAAGATCTATTTCAAAGCGGAGGCGGCATGGAACTAGAACCGGATATTTGCTTAAGCTATCATCAACAGTCAACAGAACTGCAACTATACTAATGGGGTTCTTACCGGTGGAATAAATTTAAAATGGTTCAATTTCTTGAAGACACTCCTATGATGAACAATTTTCTAGGACACCTATTGTAAGAAACATCAATAGCAGTATTGAAGATACTGAATTGAGGTGCATGGTTCTATGTACTTAAGCTTAAGATATACTCCTACTTTTGAATTTTATATTAGTTCTGGCAGAGTCTTTAATTAAGTAATTTTTATTACATCGCTCTGCAGAAATTTGGCGATGTTCATTCTCTTAACACGACTTGTAAACACTGAGGCTGTCATCGTTTCTTATTATGATACAAGGCAGCTTGGAGTACTGCAAGGAATTCACTTCATAATAAGCCATTGTGACATGAATGTTGTTGTACATTACGTGATACGAAGGTCTTTTAAAGTGTGCATGAGCGACATCTTAAAACTGTTGTGTAATACTTCCACAACTACTAGTTCTAATGCGCTTGATCATGTGAAGCTTCAAGTATTAGTTAAAATGTGTAAGGAGCTTAATTCCCGGCCTCTTCAAATTCCCAACTTTGACTTGTATGTTTTAGGATGATCCCTTTGGTAAAGATATTAAATCTGGTGCATATGCTATACAAGTAAACTTCTATGCATAATTAGGAACTTACATGGCTTGAATATGGTGGTAGCAGATTGGGGAAAAACCCCGGTGTAATTTTTTTTAATTATATATTGTGATATTTGAGCAGCGGAAGTTGCTAATCACACTTTAAGTTGTGGAAGATGAACATAGTCATTGTGGAAGCTTGGATGACAGCGGATCATTAGAACAATTAGGTATAACTTGATACAATTTGCTAGGACCATTTCAGATATAGTTATCTTTGAAGGGTGCCAAACATGTCCAACATATTATAAATAATAATTTTTTTTTCTCATCCATATATTATAATTGGCACCCATTAAAACTAAATCCAATAGTTGGCACATCTTAAGATGCCTAAACTGTCCCTAAACAAACAAACAAACAACAACAACAACAAAAATTAGATATAATATGATATGTATGGGTAATACACACTTCTAATACAAGTATTTGGGGTTTTTTTATCATTTAGAGGGGAAGCCAAAAAGTTTTCTTCCATCTAACTTTTGCAAGTGGAACCTCATGTTGGAGATAATTAGTAAGATAAATTGCAATTTGTTTACTTCATTTTTTTAATTTATTCATATGAAAGAGGCCACGAGTGCTTTAGCCTTTCTTTTTTACTGTGATTAGTCCAATTATATAGAGACTGGCCCATAAGTAAATCATGGACTCGTGATGGGTGTTGATGTTAAAATTATTTTTTGCACTTGCAAATAATCATTGTTAATATAAATATATAATCTGTACTAGTTAAATCATCACTCATCTTACAGTCCCGTGGTCCACGAATTCACACCCCTTCAGGTAAACTGTTTTTTTGTTTGTTCTGGAGATGTGTCTTATTAAGTGCATCGAATCCGATATTTGCTTATCATTCGCAATCCGTGCAAAGCTTATCCTTTCTCCCAGCCCCCGGGCAGATGCACAGGTAACTACATTATAGGGTGCAGTATGAAAAGTGAAAATGAATTGAAGTCTAAAACCATGTAATAAATTCTCAGTACTTCAGACTTCACACAGAATTCTAAACATAAGGAATAGCATAAAACTACCTTTTTTTAAACGTTATTGTCACCACTGCTGTTTGCCCATAATGATCAAGGCCACCCTCTTAGCCGTAGATTAAACCTTCTCCACCCTCGTACAAATCATTATATAAGTCAGTTTTCCTAACCCTTCACACAAATCCTAACCTTTTCATAAAATTTGGTATATTTTAATCAAATGAAGAATGTGCTGTAACATTAAGGGTCTACATTTCATGCAAATTCAGATAGAAATTAACAAATTGGTTTTAAGAAATAGATGCTCAGTCAGAAAAACTATACACACACAGATATATCCCTAAATTTGTGCATACAAATAGACATACACCAGAAAGGAATGCATAGGAAACAATAGCAATGGTCAAACTGACTAAACTAAAACCCATATATAATAAAATGGACATGATAAATAGAGGGAATATTGATACCAAAAAAGATGAATCTGAAACATCTGGCTTAGATTGGAGATTTGTTGCAGAAGACTTAGCCAGTTGTTCAGCCATGTATTGAAGATCTGTTGACGGGGACTTAACCAAGTCGTCTTGAAAGAGATGTTCCTCTTTGGATCCATCAGGGAGTTTGTCTTCCTGACTCTGAACTTCTTTCACTGTCACGCGTTCAGTTTCGGATTCAGAGTCTGAGGAGGCAGACCAGTCAATGGAGGAGTCAAAAAAAGCAAATCTAGGGACAATATATCGTTTGAGTGGTTCGTATTTTATGCTGTGGTCGTAGAAAAAGAGTTGTTCACCTTCTGTTCCAGCCAAGATTTTGTAGGCAAAGGGTTGTTCTTTCCTGGCTTCAGAAAGGATTTTGTCTTTCCGAGTTTGAGCTTCTTCTACTGTGATGACTTCCGTTTCAGTTTCAATTTCAGAGTCTGAGGAGGTAGAGGCAGGGGAGTCTGACCAGTCAGTGGAGTCATCATAGTAGACATACCTGGGGACGGCACATTGTCTGAGTGATTCGTACTTGATAGTGGGATCGTAGCACCAGCCCTGTTCCGTCTTGGTTTGAGCAAGGGTTTTGTATGAATAGGCCATGTCTGTCTTCTGCCTGACTAGAACCTGAAAGAAGAAGATGTATTAACTAATAATAAAACAAAATAAATCATAACCAAAGAGAGATTGACAGTACTTAAAACAGTCGACCATTGGACTGTTATCACTTAAACCATGAATGTAAATTTAAAAACTGAAGCACCTACGAATATACCTTCTTACTGCTTTAAATCAACTTAAAATTTTATTATACAGTAGCACTTGAGTGTATATATAAAACAAATAACTGTCAAACTAGAAACTGTGGAGTGATTGTATATAATAAAAACTGACAAGATTGATGTCCAAAAAAAGTTTATGAAAAAACTGAGAATTCACTGTTATGCTAGTGAAAACAGGAAAGTCTCCTTCATACGGGTTGTAATTCGAGCCGAACTGCCTAGTAAGCAGCTTGAACTCATTTAACAACGCTTAACTCGAGCTTGCTTAGGAATTTATAACTGAAATATTACATAAACGTCGTTGTGAAATATTACATAAACGTCGTTGGGAGCAATCTAGTGGCGGCCGCCACCATAGCGATACTTTAGCGTGGAAGTCCAAAAAAGCCTTAGGCCGTTGCACCTCCATAATAATCTTGGGTAGAACCTTGGAAGTCCTGGACCCTGGCAAACAAATTAATTAGTTTAAAAGTTTGTCCCAATAACATTTAGCTTGGTTAAAAAGCTATGTTACCCGGACTCGGGTACGGGTGTCGGACACGGGTGCGGATCCAAGTGTCAGACTCTTAGTTTTAAAAAAATTAGAATTCGTGGATATGGATCCGAAACTGGACACGGGTGCGGGGATTCGACATATAACCTTCACATATGTGAAGTTATACCTACTTTTTATATATATTTTTTAGTTGTAGATTAGTCTCTTCTACCAATAAAAAAATATATATAATTGTTTATGTCAAATTTATTGCATAAATCAAAGCATAACATGGAACTAGTGATCTATGGACATTGCTTTCTAGAAACAAGTTGTTGTGAGGTCTCGTAAATCAATTCGAACTACATTGCTTGGAGTTGAAGTGTCCGGTTTTCATATGAAGGATCCGACTCAGATCCCGTACCCACACCCATGTCATGTCCGGTGGACACGGGTATGAGGGCAAAATTGAAGGGTCCGGGTAACGTAGTTAAAAAGAGGCAACCTATATTAATACAATGATCACAAATACATGAACATAGATTAGCTAATCTCAGAATCGCAACCTTTCAAAACAAAAGATAATTGTTTAATGTTGTACGTATGAAAATTTACTTATTCAATATTTTAGGCAAAACTTATAATATCTACTGTAATTAACTTTTTCGAGAAGCTTTTTTTAAATGATACAGCTAATCACGGCCCTCACTATCTGAGAAGGGAAATGCTTGTGTAAGAAGAAATTAGGTTGTTCTCTTATACGTCCACCAAGTCATATAAGCAAGCACAACGCCCTGTCTAGCTCGGAGTGCCCTCTTTCGCCCCCACAAGGTTAACTGGGCTGTTGACCTACCAAGCACTTGTGCTCTTCCGCCCGCTTGTTAGTTGTTACAATTATAAAAGGTTATAAATTTGAGGGTCTAACACAGTCGTCTATTGACAGTTGCTCAAAATCAATACTACTTAAACTAAACCTGGAAGGGAAAAACATTGGCACATTCCCTCAATCTAAGGTGCATAGCCCATTAATAAACACCAATTAAACATGAATCAATATATATTGATCATCCAAGTGAGAATAAGTACAAATGAAGATGGAGAGATTTGAACAAAATACCTCATGAAGGATAGTGAACACTTGGGGTGAATTAATGACAATACAATCACAACTCCAAGTAAGAAATGAGCTCAATATGCAGTTATGCACACATGTGTATGAATGTACAATATTTAGCTAGTGTCTAAATAGTTTTCGTTTTGTCCAAACCCATAAAATTATATAAAATACTTAACAACATTTACTATAAAATTCTCTACATTTACTTCCGTCTCAAGTAGTCTCCACAGTTTTCGGTGCTCGACAGTTTTCGGTGTTGTCCAAACCCATATAAACAATTTAACAACATTTACTATAGAAGTTCTCTACACTTACTTCCGTTCCAAGAAAAACCTCTGAATTGCAAAGCATGAGCTCTATCTCGCAATTTTAAAACAATCTAAAGAATTTTCAAAGTGCCCTTCCCCAACATATATTTGTAGGTGTGCAAATAAAGATTTCAGATTTTAAAAGCCCAGCTCCATCTTTTATTTGTAGGTAGTCAAGAATATATATTTAGCAGGAAGATAATCTCCTGAACATCAAATGATTAGAATCTGTTGCAGTAATTCACCCAAAGTTCTAGTAGACAACCTACTAAACCTGCAGCCGACTTGCTTTACACAATTGCATATTGTTCCATTAGGTAATAGAATGATATTTGCCTTCCTATATATAATACAGAATCGTACTGGTTGTAGCTTCAGAAATTAGCTTAATATATGAATGTATATCTACACTCTTACGTTCTTACCACCCTTTGGAAGGATGTTCAAGCCATTCTGCACTGAAATCAGTGAACAGAATTAACAATAAAATATGTACATATAGATTATATACGTACATATAGATTATAGATGCTTACTAAACATACAAAAAGAAACGGGAAAAATTACCTCGAGTAAAGAGGTTCGTACAGAGTCTTCACTCTCTTCGGTGATGGACATCCAGGGTAGGCACGACTTCCTTTGATCCTGCCAGCCGCTGCAAGCATTGGCAGAGTTAGAATTTATTCAAAGGGCAGTCCGAATATTTTAATTAGACATCTAAATCACCTTAATTTAACATATATATATATATATATATATATATATATATATATATATATATATATATATATATGTGCACATATAATTATTATCACATACTGTGTTTTATATAATCAGAAACTTATTAACAGTAACACACTAACACTTAAGTAACTTGTTTGGTAGATTTTTACAGAAATTTGTTGTAGATTTGAAGTAAAATCAGACATTAACTGCAGAGAGTATTACCCTGAGAAGCATCAGTCCTCTGTTTGAGGGTAACAATATATAGCAGCATTGAAAGGTAGTGTGCTTCAGTGTTTCTATATTAAAATTTGAAGAGCAAACCAGACAATGGTCCGTAGCAAATAGCACACTACAAAGTCCTTGGAAAACTATCATTGCACAGAGAGAGCAGAGTGTCATCAACAACAGATTTGATGAAAAGCAAGTAGAGAATAAAGTAGACAATTTCAATGAACTCCTATTCCCAGATGAGAGTCCAAATTGTCTTTTTGGGTATACGGTGTCTGAATTTAAAAGAGTGGACTCTCATTTAGAAGGGATGGAGTAACTAAATGTCAAATGTAAGCCTTTTTGTTAAAATAAAATCTGTTAACTAAATCTTTTCACATACTTTGAGCAATTAGCTCTGACTTGTCAATGTCCTCAGACTGTGGACAGCTTGATAAAGTTGCAACATAGGAAGACCAGAAATTAGCTAAATATATAAATTTATATCTACACTCTTACCACCCTTTAGAAGGATATTTAAGCCAATCATATTTGCATAAAAATCAGAGAAAAAAAGTAACAAATGAAATATGTAGAAATACATGCTTACTAAACAAACAAAAAAAGGGTAAAAAATACCTTAAGCAAATATGTCCACACGGAGTCTTAAATTCTGTTGCTGCTGAAGAAGTAACTAGCTGATGGACGTTGAGGGTAGGCATGACTGCCGCTGATTCTGCCAGCCACTGCAAGCACTTGGCGGATTAAGAATATATTCAAAGGACGGTCTGAAAATTTGAAAGACATCAAAATTATTTTAATTAAACAAAACATGCACATATAATAATTATCTATGTTTTGTTTTATAAGAATTACAAACTATTTAACCAACATTTACTTAATTTGTTTGAGTAGATTGTCACAGAAATTTGTTATGGATTTTTAGTGAAATTGTCAATATTCTAAGACTCTGGACAACTTAATGGAGTTGCAGCATAGGAAGCCCCGAATATGACACCTGTTTGAGCAAGTCAGTAAACATTCTAGAGTGAATGCCAAAAGTCACCTGGAACAAACAAGGAAAAAGGACAAATAATATTGACCTACTTCTTTTGCACATTCTTATTAAAATAAAACAAATATATTACTAAAGATTAGAAGAAAAAGGAACTGTTCAAACACGGAATGATTTTGCTGCAACAAATTGACACGTGAGGCAGTAACTCACAATACACAGGAAACACCTATACTAATGGATAAACCAACCAAACACACTACAATGCTCGATACAAAGCAGAATTTTCACAATTACAAGAAACCTTTTCTCATCTTATAATTAAATTCAAGTTTCAGGTTCACCTTCACTTAGAGATCCAAAATTAGTTCTCTGAATTCTCTCAATATCCGTGAAACTAACAGGTGAAGACACTTTCTGGAGCTTCAAACAGCACCGGATAGAGGGCGTAAACAGAACTGTTTGTTCTCCGACCTTCATAGATTTGTCAAACATATCCAGGATTCTTTATGATTGCATGTGAGTGGGAAAGACCTCTTGTTTTTATGTTCACGTGTGTCATCTATTGGCATGCCATGGCACCTGGATGTCTTTTTCATGATGAAGTAAAAAAGTTATACAGCATATCGTGTAACTATTGAATACGTAACTTATAAGTAAATAAAGTTGCAAGTCTAAAAGAAAGTTTCATGCTAAAATAATATATTTTGCTGATAAATTAATTTTTAAATTGCGAGCACCAAATGGTGAATAATATTAACATGTTCCAGTTCTTTCGCCATGTCACAGCACTGAACTTATCAACTTACAGTTTGGAAATAAGCAGTTAATGTTGTCCCATCTAACACATGTGTACATACGTGTATCCAACAATTGCACCTCAAAAGAATGGCTTAAAATAAAGATATCCACAAATAGTAATGTTTCTTAACCAACTCACAAAATTGGGAATAAAAGTTTATTAGTACGTCAAATAAAATGCCAGGAAGTCGCTTAAAGCTAATGCCAAAGTCATTTTTCCATAGCTAATCTCTGTAAAACTATTCAGATATATTCATTGTCATCTATTTTCTGCATATGTATATAAACTATAATTCTTCAGTTGCATGACATAAAGGGAAGGTGGTCCACTAAACACAACATACTTACGATGACAGTGATGTCAAACAATGCCAATCGCTAAAATATTGAGCATCAGTATCCAAACTTTTGCCAAACACGAAACTTTTACCTCACAGGGTGTGAATCCGTCAATCACGGAACTGTAAGATGAGGACAGGTTGCAATATATCTGCTACAGAGAGCCTACAAGATCTCAATTGAAAGTGAACTGAGCTTGTAGTCCTTCCATGTCATCCTTCAAGTCTTGTAGCCATTGTTTTACCAGAAACGGGAATACATTTCCATCTGCAAATATGATATTTCCTAATAAGTAACATAATAATTAATACAGTTTAGTGTTGTGTGCCGTACAAGGAACCTTTCTACATATTATACAACTTGACCTCTGAATCTAGAACAGGAATTTTGTCACTGTTTAGTGTTTATGTAAAGGCAGTTTGCTAATATTTTGAAGCTTGCTGGAGTTTATTACTGTCGGCTATATAAGAATTAGCCGTTGCAAGTCTTTTTAGAGATAATCTCTTCCATATACTGCTTTAGGAGTTACTTTCCAATCAATAATAAGCTTCCAAATCATGTTAAATAATGTAAATCTAGCAACAGAGTTACAAACCAGTAAAGAATGCTTGGAATGAGCAGTTCACAAGTTCACTGATTTGCTATTTAAAATTATTGATAGTTTCAGGTAGATCATAGAGATGGCTTAATTTTTGCTAAAACAAATTCCACTGTGACACACTTGCCCGCTGCATCCTACCACATAAACCATGACTATATCATGATTCATAGTGTATATTGCAAAGAAGCCAATATAACATAAAATAGAAAGTAAATGAAACATATCGGCAACTAATGTCTTACCATACGTGTCTCTGTTAACAGAGTCTATCTTTTGTACAAGATTCGAGCCGATCAGAATTGTCTTTTTTGGTAATATCCTTTACATCGCCTTTCTATGAGTATAATAACTCGGGATGCTTGAGAGCTTCGTATCCGGTGCCAAAGGGGGGGAGTCAAAAAAGTTTTAAAAATCGTAAAGCATTTAATACACAGAAAAAATAAATGAAGTTCACTTTTGTGAGGTGAAGTGTTGCTTAAAATATTGTGGTAGTGGAGTTGGGGAGAGGACGAGGGGGTTAGGGCTACTCCTACACACACTCAGACAAGGAAAGTTCTTTCGTATTAGATAGTTGTAAAAATAAGCTACTACTTAACTGCACTCTTCTTACTTTAAGTACAGTTTTGTTATATCATGCATCTAACCTAGATTCAGATTTTAATTTAAACAGTTGATGTATAAAAGATAAGGAATTAGCATTAGAACTTTAAATATTACCATCAGAAGACACATCTCCAGAACTGTTATATGGAGGCAAGAAGACATCAGAAAGCAGGTTGGTGAAAGCATAGAAGAAATCACGTAGACTGAATTCTCCTCTTGGAATATATATGCAACTTTCAGCTGTTTAAATAAATCACCAAATAACTTAGT
Source organism: Saposhnikovia divaricata (assembly GCA_036435485.1). Classification (NCBI taxonomy): domain Eukaryota; kingdom Viridiplantae; phylum Streptophyta; class Magnoliopsida; order Apiales; family Apiaceae; genus Saposhnikovia; species Saposhnikovia divaricata. The sequence goes on along the minus strand of CM071594.1, from coordinate 244,185,902 downwards.
GAATAAGATTTTTTAAGAACAATATATAAACAGTCAGAGTACTGATGCAATCTCATATTAGGTACACTATTAAATTCATAAAGTATCTCAGACTTAGTGAATTCATCATACAGAGTCAAACACAGTCCAAGTCAATATCTCACTGGAGCCAGAAATTCGACTGTTGATTATATTACAAAGTCCAAGTCTATTCGGAAGAGGCCTTGAGTGAGGTCTTTCACCAATCGAAGACAAGATAGCGTAGAAATTCGCCAATTGCAATAATGGCTGAAATGTAAACAAATAAACGAAGTGAATCAGTTGTTCAATGTCAATAAAATAACAAAGAATTACAAATGTGATTCGAAATTACACACTCAAATATACATATAAATGTAGGTACAGATAAGACTTGCAATTCCGTTGCGATAATGACTGGAATGATACGAAACGCACAAATGGAGTGTATCAGAAGGTTCAATTTGAACATAATAACCACTAATTAGAAATGCGATTCATATATATACATAAATGTATACCGGTACTAGTTAACTGTTCTGTTTCTACTTTACATGTAATATATTTTTTTTGTATAAAGATTGTGGCCTAGATTGAAAATTTATTTTAAACAGTACATAGATTAACAAATAAATAAATCACATCATTTTAGGAATATTTGAAGAAACACATACCTATTATCTGGTGAGTCTAGGAATATTTGAGGAAACACACACCTATTATCTGGTGAGTCATTTGTATTCTATTTGTATAATAATATTAAAATCTGAACTACCTCGGTTTGTGAAACTGGCACAGCTTCAAATATGTTTGGGAAATATCCTTGCAACATGACATGGGTATAATCAGACAAAATTGTTCTTCCATTTCCTTTTTCAGATTTAATAATAAGTTTGTAATACTTAAATAGCAATATAATCTCCAGCACAGTCAATTTTCTTCGTAATATAGCAGATGATTACCACCACATAACTATTGACTTTTTAGATTTGTATTGGTATTTTAGTTATGTCTTTCTTCTATATTAAGTGGTTGCTAGTTTCGATTTCCACCTAATTGATTGTTGTTTCTAGCTTGATTGATTGCTTTATTTGTTTAGCTTATTACTTATTAGATAAAGCATGTATTATGTGACAACAATTCTACATCTTCATCGGTTGGAATAGCAATTCTTGAACTACTAATGCTCAGTCTAGTTGAAATAGAATGACTGCTCCAGCAACATATTGATTGCAGTTGTACCAGAATATGCCACTGGATTGTCGAGTCTGTAAGCCGTTACGGCGTTGCTGATTTTTTGTGGACATATCTATGAACAATTATACTCGTGAATAAAAAAACTTTGTTCAACTCATCAAGCTTATACGTTCTATCATTATTGCTAGTGCAGGTGCCAGACAAGAAGGGTCAGCTTCAGGCCTTTCTTAATTAACTTTCCATTTATCTCTGCACTAAAAGGTGCCATGGTATCTCTTTACTAAAAGAAATTATCCTAATGATTGGACAAAATGTATGATCTAAATAGGAACACATTCTAGAGTTGTATGAGTTACCTTTGCACTCAGAGTTTGCTTCAAGGTGAATCCTAGTCTTAAATATAAGAAATTTTATTTCTTTACTGATATTTAGTTGCAGTCTAGATGGTTATTGTTCCTTAGGTGCTTCACATTTATCGGTTATTTCAAATTTATCAGGGCTTAGAAAAGGCAGAAAAAGGCATATCCATCTCATAATCCTATTCTTCTCTGATACTGAAGTTGGATACTCATAGAAGATTATATATACTGGAAGAATAGTAGTTGTGGTGCTAGATTCAATAATTCAAACAATATCAGTGCTATATGACATTTCTACAGAATGTTCAAAGTATCATAACGCACTCTGATAAAGCAATAAAGTGTTTTCAAAATAGAAGTAATTTGGTGCATTAATTTCACTTTTAAATGCTACCTTAAAAGCGATAACTAGTCAAAGTATGTTAATTTTTTACTTTTGGTTATTTTTTTGTATCAATATTTGACATCTGTACTAGAAACAAATACATACCCCTATTTGGGAGATATAATACAAGTTCAAATATTCCTAAAATAATGTGAATTTGGTGCATCGATCGATAAATCCAAATCTTGTTTCATCAATGATAACTGATAAGATAGTAATTAGCATTAGATAAACGAGTGAACAATGAAAATGCTGCACTTAATATTACCTTCACAAGACACATCTCCAGAACTGTTATATGTAGGCAAGAAGACATCAGAAAGCAGACTAGTGACAGCATGGTGGAAATCGAGGGAGACCGAAGTCTCCCCTCGGAATATATGCAATCTTCAGCTGATTGAGTGAATTACCAAATCAGTTGATCGACATTTTGTAGATAATAACTTCTTTTTTTAAGAAATGCAATAAAACGGTCATAGAAATGATACAATCTCGCATTAGGTGCACAACCGAATTCATATAATATCATCAGAATTGGCGAATTCATCATACAGAAACATACACAATATCAGTTTCAACTTACTCCAACAATTTTGCAGACAAATATGTGAGGTGTTCCACAGAATTACAAATGCCAAACAACTACAAGTACAGATATGACCTAGAATACAGTTGTTGCAGTAATGGGAATGATACGAAAACACACAATTGGAGGGAATCAGTTGCTCAATTTCAATACAAATGCCACTAATTATACATACACAAGTATACCTACGAGTAAATAGAATAATAACTGGAATGACACGAAATCGAACTCGCACAAAGTGAATCAGTAGTTCAATGCATAATCACCACTAATTACAAAAGCGAATCATAATTGTACATTTGTCAGTAATCCAATTTCAACATAATCACCACTGATTACAATTGCAATTCATAATTATACATTCATAAATATATACATACAAGTATAGATATTACCTGTTTGATGTCTCCAAGTAACGGAGGTGCCAGTACGAAGCACAGCATCTCTCTCTCAAATTCATCAGTGGTAGAGACTCTTAAAAGTTAAAACACATACAATCTCTCCCCCTCTCTCAAACAATGGATCCGCTGCACTTAAAATTACCTTTACAAGACACAGGTGCACCACTGAATTCATATAATATCATCAGACTTGGCGAACACGAAAACATACACAATATTAGTTTCAAATTGCTCCAACAATATTGCACACACATGTGTCAACCTAAGCATATAAAGCTAGATAATAATGACTACAAACGAAAACACACAAGCGAAGTGAATCAGTTGCTCAAATTCAATAAATTCACACGGGATTACAAATGCGAACAACTACAAGTACAGATATGACCTAGAATTCCGATGTTGCAATAATGACTGGAATGATACGCAAACGCACAAATTGAGCGATTCAGTCGCTCGATTTCAGTACAAATACATACACCAAGTATAGAGATGACACATAAATTCGCAAATTGCAATTCAGGAATATACAAACAATAAATCACCAGTGGTTACAATAAAAATGTTTCAAGAGGTTATCAGCTAATTCTATTGATTCGTGGGAAGTCAAAAATTGAGATAGTAAAAGGGTTGGAATAGACGAATGGTTCTTTTGTCACTGTACATACGATTCCAATAGAAAAATCCGATATCTAATGGAAATGGATTATGGATTTTAGGATAGGATGATATATATGAAAAAATGATCGAAATAACAATTCTGGAACCTGTATTTCATGTATATCACCACCAACAAGATCTCAATTTAGATAGTCATGATTATCGAAATAAATCCATGTCAAGTCATGAATCATGTATTTTTAATATTATCTTTTATATTTAATATTTTAAAATTTTATTCATACTAGCCTAAAACCCGTGCGATGCACGGATTTTTTAATATTATAAAAAAAATCATCAATTTAAATTAATTTGATAATAAATATATAAATGTTATCAGTGATATTTCTAGAAAAGGAGGGATTTTAGTTTGAAAATATAGAAAAGAAGATAGGTTTTAGTTGAAAAGGGTGGTTGACTAATTATTAGTAATTATAAATTTATTACTTCATTTTATTAAATAGAATGCACGTGAAATGATTAGAAAAAGATAGGATTTAGTTAGAGAAAATAAAAAGGTAACATGTTCTAGGTGAAAAAGGTAATTGATTAGTTTATAGTAATTATAATTTAATTATGTTATTTTTCTAAATAAAATTGCTCATAATTTTTAGAAAATGAGAAATTAAAGTTACCCGTTATATTTTTTAAAAAAAAAGGGAATTTAATTAGAAAAAATAAAAAAGATGATAAATTTTAGTTGAAAAGGTAATCGGTTAATTATTAGTATTATAATACAATTATTTATTTTTATTGAATAGAAACACTCGTGATATAATTGGGAAAAAGGAGGTTTATGTAATGTGTTTTGGCTGAAAAAGGTAACCGTACATGATATAATTGGAAAAAGAAAGATTTTAGTTAGAGAAAAGGTGACGTGTTTTGACTGAAAAAGGTAATTGATTAGTTAATAGTATTTATAATATAATTATGTTATTTTATTAAATAAAATTGTTCGTAGTGTTTTTAAAATGGAGAAATTTTAGTCAGATAAAATGTAAAAGATATTCTAATTTACTTGAAAAAGAAAATTATTTAATTATTAAAAAATAGAAAATGTAATACGTTTAACCTGAAAAAGGAAATTGATTCATAAAGGAGAAATTTTAGTTAGATAAAATATAAAAGATATTGTATTTTACCTGAAAAAGGAAATTATTTAGTTCTTGAAAAAATAGAAAAGATAATATGTTTAAACTGAAAAAGGAAATTGTTTATTAGTAGATATGTAATTGAAAAATAGAAAAGGTAATATGTTTAACCTGAAAAAGGAAATTGATTGATAAAAGAGAAATTTTAGTTGGATAAAATATAAAAGATATTGTATTTTACCTGAAAAAGAAAATTATTTAGTTTTTGAAAAAATAGAAAAGATAATATGTTTAACTTGAAAAGGAAATTGATTAGTTAGTATATATGTAATTGAGTAAGGTTAAATAGGTAAAATACTGTACCGACCGACCAACCGACCAACCAAACTTTTAATGTTTCGGCTTTTATATAATAGTATAGATTACCATTAATTTTATTATATTAATTTGAAAAAGGTAATCGATTAATTACCATTAATTTTATTATCTTAATCGAGTAATTATCATTAATTATAACGTTATTAATTGGAAAGAAAATATTAATGATGGAAAGATATGATACGATTGATGTTTTTAGGTGTTTATAAAAGATATTATCTCGACTAATTACCATTAATTATATTATATTATTATTTATTTTAGGTGTATTTATGTTTCTTTGTAATGAAGGGTATATAAGTAAATTCATTAAGTACCAAAAAACAGGTACCAAAACTTTCAATGTTTCGGAATTTATATAATAGTATTACCATTAATTTTATTATATTAATTTGAAAAAGGCAATCGACTAATTACCATTAATTTTATTATCTTAATCGAGTAATTATCATTAATTATAACGTGTTTTAATTGGAAAGAAAATATTAATGATGGAAAGATATGATACGATTGGTATTTTTAGGTGTTTATAAAAGATATTATCTCGACTAATTACCATTAATTATATTATATTATTATTTATTTTAGGTGTATTTATGTTTCTTTATAATGAAGGGTATATAAGTAAATTCACTAAGTACCAAAAAACTGGTACCAAAACTTTCAATGTTTCGGAATTTATATAATAGTATAGATTTTCTTCGGGTTAAATAATTTTCATTTGGGGTTTAACGTATTTCATTTGGGGTTCAATGGATTTCATTCATATTTTTTAAAAAGTCAAATGTCTTATATAATGGACCGGAGGGAGTACTAAGGATTTGGGTTGCGTGTGTATTATAAAATTTTCACTGAAAAATAAATCTTGGGTTACACCCTTATACACTACTAAAACACTACCTACGTTATAGGATTGGTATATTACTCTATAATTATATTTTTCAATTTTTTTCTTAAAACGGGTCTCACCAGGGGCACTTTTTAATACTAGTAATGTTTTAGTAGTGCATAAGGATGTAGCCCAAGATTTGATTCGCGTGAACCGCCCAGCCCGGCACGCCAGCCTGGCTTGCACAAATGAGCTGTATGCAAAAACCAAATGCGTTGTCTAATTTAAAAAAAAAAAAAAAACTAAAGAATACGCATGTGTGCAGTGCATATATGGAGGTGCGCATTGTTGATTTGTGTGTGCTGCATATGGGAATATCATTGTTACAAAGTACACGCATATTTGAGTTGCGCATGTGAAGTTCGCATTCTAGAAATGTGTGGTCTTCTGGTTAATTTGGATAGCTTTCCTGTATATTGTTATTTTGGGCATTGCTGTCTAAAAAATGTTATTGAGGGCTTTCACCCGATATATATACGATCCGATTAAATATTATATTATATTATATTTTTATATTACATATAATGTATTACATATATATTTAAAAAAATATTTTCTAAATTCTAACAAATGTTATGTGACTTCATTTTAATTGTTTATAATTTTTCATTTCGGCTTTTCCTGATTATTTTATAAAACATCATTGTTTTTATCAAATATTATTTTAGAAAATTTTAAATTTGTATTTGTTTTTAAACTTGAAATATTATGTTAGAGTTTTCATTTTAAACTTTAGACATGTTAAACATCTATATTGTTTTTATTTTGAGAAGTTGTATAATTATTTAGTATTGAATAAATTTATAATTTAAGATAATTTGAATAAAAAAATGCATCGGATACCCGATCCGACGGATCTAGATATTATAAAAAAATTGACACTATCCAATCCAAATCCGAATGTGTTAAAATAATGGATAAAATCTGACACTTTCCGATCCAAATCCAAATATGTTAAAATAAGTGAATATGAGTAAAGGCCGATTTGATTTGAATCCAATCTATAAACAAGCCTAGTGTCACAGGGTCGAGTTCTTCACCAAAACTTGAACCTGTGCGGCCTGCCCTTATGCCCGAACGCACCAAGAACAGTCAGCCCAAAACGGAGGTTGTCACCCAGCAACCTTAATACTACGCAGCGGAATCACAAATACCAATGATGGCTTAGTGTGTGCAGTGTATAAAAGTAAATGAACACACTTGTTTACAGGCAAAACGCCCAACCTTCTATTGCTCAACTCAATACAAAGGAACCTTACAACTGGAAGCACTCACTTGGCTTCACCAAAATACATACAAAAGCACTCACTTGGCTTTCTCTCATAATACAAATATGTGACTCACTTGCACATATCTGAACACTCTCTCTCTCTGCCTATACAATGCTATAGAATACATGTATTTATGCTAATCTACAGCCAGGCATGTTTTTCTTCCATCATGGGCAGTTACCAGCAGTTACTCCCACCCATAGCAGTTACAAGGACACCTGTCAGCCAGCCAACCAGTTGTGCAAACCCTTGGGCAGTTACCAACAACTCCAATAACCCACAATAATATATATAACACATATATATATCACCCCAACAGTTAGCCACGTTTTTGTTGTCTCGACCATGCCACCTGTAATGCCCACAATCACATTTTCCCCACATGTGCCCAGCAAATGACCCAAACCTTTGGGCTTCATGTTTGGGCTGCCCAGCCAGTCATGTCTTCAGCCCAATGCCAATGTCAAGCCATCAACCAGCTCCAGCAACTAAACACAATATTAGCCCACCATCAAGCCATCAACTAAGCCCACATTAACCACAGCGTCGGCACCAACCATCGATGCCTGGTCTTGGCGGCCTTGGGGATCAGCCACCGCCAAGCCAAAAACCAACCAGCAACCAAGAGGTCTTACAAACCCACCCACACCATTTGAGCCTGATGTCCTCATCAGCTTGTTTGCTACTTCAGTAGTCCCACTTCACCTCGCAAAACCAACAATCAAAAACCATACCGTTTATTCCCAGCAATGTCGCCCAAGTACACCAGCTTGGCGACAAGTACAGGCTCTAGGCCGCCTGCTAGCCTTGCTACCCATCAGTTCCCAACAATGTCCCCAACAGATGGAGACTCCGACCTGCAACCATGGATTTCTGACTTGCCTTTCACTCCAGGCTCACGATCACACATCACATCGCCAATTAACACCCTAGTTGCACTTAACCTCGACTTCTCTATTTTCTTTTCCAAAGACATTGAAGCTGCCTTCACAAAGCAACATTCCTCATTTCCCATCAACATACCACCAACATGCGGCATTATCATACAATTGGCATCTTTTAAAAAGTCCATACCAAGAATGCAATCAATATCATCTAAAGGTATAACACTGAACAAGTATTTACCTTGCCATGCTCCAACTTTCAAGCTCACATCTGAAGTGCCCCGAATCTGTTGTGCATCCATGTTTGCAGCTTTGTATTTCAAATTACTAGGCTTCATCTTCAACCCCAGTAACTCGACACACCTTTCTGCAACAATACAATTTGTGGCCCCAGTATCAACCATCGCCATCATCTCATGCCCATTCATCTGAACGTTCACATACATAAGCCCATCACTAGGCACTGACTTTCCCATCCTTAAAGTCACTAAACGTATAGGACTAACCCTCGCAGCTACATCCTCAGTTTCAACATCATTCTCTTTGTCCACGGTTATCGCATTAAGCTTCTCCCTCATCGGATACGCTCTCATCAAATGTGGTCCTCCACAAATATAGCATCCCTTTTCTTTCAAACTTTGGGACTGCCCAACACTCTTGGTGTCACCCGCACCATTTTTCTTGTCAAATTTCTTGTCTCTGCCCTCAACCTTGTTGTTCCTTCCATTGCCCTTTCCTTTATCAGCATCACTAGAACCAGCGTTTTTGAAGTCCACAAGACTATCAGCGGCTGCAATTGCAGTAGGCAGGTCCTTAACCGCTTGCCTCCTCAACTCTGCCTGCGCCCAAGGTTTTAGCCTAGCCAAGAAATTATACAACTTATCCTCATCAGACATATTCTTAATGTCTAGCAACAATGAACTGAATTCTTTCACATAGTCCCTCACAGAATCTTTTTGCTTCAAATTCCGTAGACTATCTCTAGCAAGCCAAGAAGAATTAAGGGGTAAAAACTGCTCCTTCAATTCCTTCTTTAACGCCTCAATCGTGGTTATCTCTGGCCTGTCCGCGCTAGCATCACCATCTGTTCGCGTACGCCACCACAATTTAGCATCACCAACCAAGTACATACTTGTGATTGAAACTTGCTCAACTTCCTCAATATGAGCAGCCTTGAAATATTGCTCCATATCCCACAGAAAATTCTCCAAATCCTTGGCAACTCTTGCCCCATCATAAGACTTGGGTTCTGGAATTTTCAACTTCGAGTGGCTCTCTCTACCACCAATCGAACCAGCAACTGCGGCTCGCTTAACCAACACCAATTCATCACTCAACTCCTGAATTTTGGCATCATACCCTTCTTTCATAACCCTCATAAGATCATGAACCGTCGTCTTGAACTCATCCAGGCCCTCCCTCAGAACCTGCACTTGATTCGCTACCGAAATCTCATCTGTTGACAAAGGCACACCCAGAAACTCTTCTAGCCTTAGCAACCTTTCTGCAGTCGAACTACCAGCCACCATTCTCGCAACACTGCTCTGATACCAGTTGTCACAGGGTCGAGTTCTTCACCAAAACTTGAACCTGTGCGGCCTGCCCTTATGCCCGAACGCACCAAGAACAGTCAGCCCAAAACGGAGGTTGTCACCCAGCAACCTTAATACTACGCAGCGGAATCACAAATACCAATGATGGCTTAGTGTGTGTAGTGTATAAAAGTAAATGAACACACTTGTTTACAGGCAAAACGCCCAACCTTCTATTGCTCAACTCAATACAAAGGAACCTTACAACTGGAAGCACTCACTTGGCTTCACCAAAATACATACAAAAGAACTCACTTGGCTTTCTCTCAGAATACAAATATGTGACTCACTTGCACATATCTGAACACTCTCTCTGTGCCTATACAATGCTATAGAATACATGTATTTATGCTAATCTACAGCCAGCCATGTTTTTCTTCCATCATGGGCAGTTACCAGCAGTTACTCCCACCCATAGCAGTTACAAGGACACCTGTCAGCCAGCCAACCAGTTGTGCAAACCCTTGGGCAGTTACCAACAACTCCAATAACCCACAATAATATATATAACACATATATATATCACCCCAACAGTTAGCCACATTTTTGTTGTCTCAGCCATGCCACCTGTAATGCCCACAATCACATTTTCCCAACATGTGCCCAACAAATGACCCAAACCTTTGGGCTTCATGTTTGGGCTGCCCAGCCAGTCATGTCTTCAGCCCAATGCCAATGTCAAGCCATCAACCAGCTCCAGCAACTAAACACAATATTAGCCCACCATCAAGCCATCAACTAAGCCCACATTAACTACAGCGTCGGCACCAACCATCGATGCCTGGTCTTGGCGGCCTTGGGGATCAGCCACCGCCAAGCCAAAAACCAACCAGTAACCAAGAGGTCTTACACCTAGCCTCTATCATGTGCCTATGGTATTTATATTTAAAGCTTATTATTGTTTGTAACCCATATTCTCGAAATAAACACATTTAACTATTCAATTTATTTATTTATTTTTTTATAGTCTACCTTCTTTACTTCAGCTTCACTTTTCGGTTTGCAACCCCAAAACATGACTTCATCAAAATGATTTCGTTAATGTTAAATGTTAGGGATTTTTTTAATCATTTTATTAATATATATTCATTTAACAGGGATCATTTAATCATTTTATTAATATATATTTATTTATCGTAAAATATATTAGTTGACTTTACATAAAAACATTATAATTTAATTCTATATTAAAAAATATATCCTTTTTATTTAGCAACATTTCTACATAGTTTAATTTAATTGAATAAAGAGATCATGTAATTGTAAATTTTTTTTAAGAAAGAATATTATGTAAACGAAATATTCGATTGAGAAAAAGATCTATATGCTCAATTTTTATTATACCATGGCCCAATATGCCAGTTGGCGCTAATGTGATCCAAAATACTCGTCCAACATGCTAGATACAGTGGTGTGTATGCATAAAATATAAATTTATATTATACTTTACCAACAACACATACGTATATACTACTCTTCTCTAATCTTGTTTGCTCTCAAATCTTTTCCATGCTAGTTCTTGTAATTGTTGATCTTTTCTGACCAACACTGCCAACTAGTTTGTGTATCCTAGTTGACCTCGCCCTGTTATCTTAATTGTAAAACATACTAATACATACAAATTAGGGTTTAATTTGGGTCTTCGGTTACATGTTTAATGGGTATTACTTTTAAAATCTTGTTTGTCATGTAAAGTTGTATCCAAACACTAAGTTTATGTTTGATGAAGAAAATCTTGGCAGGTTGATTCATGAGTGGTAGCGTGTCCCCATGATACGCCATTCCTTAAGGCGTGTTTCTCACTAAGCTGTTGTGTGGAGCACACCTTCTGTCGGGGTTTGGAACAAATATGGAACCTTACAGCTAAAACTCCGTATACATTAGCGTGTCTTCGGGATACGTGGGTATATGAGGCGTAACTTGGTGATACAATGTTACCTGCAGCCACTACGCCATAGATGGCCTTCGGCAACACGTCAAAACTGTTGTCGTAGCAACAAAAATATCTACGGCAACACTTTTCGGGTGTTAGCTTTTTCGATGTTGACGTAGGGTCAACTGCAACACTTTTACACCTACAGCAACATGATAAAAGGTGTTGTCGTAGGATACACATTTGCTGTAAATGGCCACTAACACGTGGCAGGACCCACTGACACGTGGCTGGACCCCACTACCACGTGGTTGGACCCCACTGACACGTGGCAGGGCCCACTAACAGGTGGGGCCCACTGACATGGGGCCCATTGACAGGTGGCAACACCTTGTCATAGCTATTGCAACACCTTGTCTTAGCTATTGCAACACCAAATTAACCTATTACAACATTTTATGAACATATGGCAACGCTTTGTTATAGCTACTGCAACACCTTTGTAATGGAAAATTAAGAATACATTTTTGATAAATACAATTTTCAGTACAACAAACTTCATACTAAAAATTAAAACATGTTTTTCCATTTCACAACCATCAACTCCAAAATAAAACATAAGAATTTAGTACAAAACAAAATAGACATCAACTTCCTATTGAAGCAACCACATTGCAAAGGAATAGTATAGTTTTTCTTTTCTTTTCTCTTCTTTCTTGAGTTTTCTAATCTTTTTCGTTTTTCTGCTGCCCATTTGAAATCCATGTGCACCTGAGAAAATGTTTGAAAATTAACTTTAAGTACAGAGATCCATATATCCTAGCATTTGTTCTAAAAAGATTTCTTATTGTTTAAATGATAATTTACATAAATAAGACATTTTCAATTTTAAAGAGGATAAGTATCATCATTTACAATACTACTCTACTACTCATTCATTAGTCTTGAGCATGTTTATAAAAGGAGAATCTATCCCTGGTAGATGCAACCTCCCAACTGGAAATTTTTCTTTGGAACAAGATTAACATAGAAATTTGCGACGAAGTTGCAGTAACAAGAGAAAAATGTGTACAAGATCAGTTATGATAACGAACCTGATTTAGAAGCTTCAAGAGGCATGAGAGTCATGATAAGTGCTGAAAATGAGACAATAACTGCACATAATACTTCCAGACATTGTATCAACCACTCATTTGCTAAAAAATTATGGAAATATGGATTTGATTTTGCATCAATATAAGATGAAAGTTATCTGAATTAAATCGATCTTCTTCTTCACATGCTTTGGTATTCACTGCACCAGCAATGGACTCGGTAAGATGGCTTTCAACTGAAGACTCTGTTATGCCATCAATACGCATCAACTCATTAGCAGATCCAGGTAGAATTTCTGCTTGTTCAAAAACTAAACCATAATTAATTCTAAATGTAGAAACACTGAGTAAGGGATATTCACATTTATTAGCGACATTATAAAATTACCTGTAAAATTTTGGTAATGTAAACTGTGGGAATGATGAGAAATAAAATAGGCCAGGTAAGTACATACAATATTCCAAAGCTGAGATACGTGTTCATTGTTGTTCTAAGCGCCATAGAAAATTTCATTGCCATAGAAAATTCTTTAGAATCAATCCCTGGTTTTTCTGGATTATATAACCCTACAAATTCAAACAAGAAGAAATTAAATTAGTTAACTTGTTAAAAACCAATGAAGCTTCCAAAAATTTATCTACTTTATCTGTTCATAAGGTAAAGAACATTATATGATAAAAAACTAATTGATCTTGTACATCGAATACAAGTATTATAATGTTAACAGTCTTACTGTGTACAGCTGCATGTATGCTGGAGTAAACCTGATGCCCTTCGTTAAGATTGCAGTAGGTACGAGTAGTGTAAAAGAAATTATTGAAATGATCGAGACGAGATTGATGTTGTCCAGACCAAACCTGATAAACATTGATGATTAAAATTTCATGTAAATATAATGATGTGATTGTGCATATCATCCGAATTTATGCTCATTTTTGAGATTTTAAATGTCAGGAGTCAACTTTATCTTGCTACTTTTCAAATTCAGCCTATTTTGTGCCTATGTAGTGATGAGTTGCTTATTTAATTGTATAAAAATATTTCACGAAAACTAGTAGTTTCTAAACAAAGATTTCTGTAATCCAGTTCTACTAAAAATAGCCTAAAAGAATAGGCTCTAAAAGTTGGACAATGCTGCGAAGAATCTCAAATCTTTGATTAAATAATTGACATAATTTAACAATCGCAACTTTATAGTAGTACAGTCGTCAAGATGAATATCTTGTTAGTTACTCAGAAAAATGGTTACACATAAAATAGTGAAGACACTATATATCACCAATTTAGTGCAGCTACATAGTTGTTTGTACCTTTGTAGTAGTATGATTTTCTGGAGAAAAGTTCAGCAAGAGAGAAACAGAGCTTGACAGGCTGATAACAATTGGTTACCCAGCCGATGCCTCTTAATTCAGATGTTTAAACAGAATTGACAGAATTATGGTCAGCCGTCCAGACGGCCACGGAATCAACTTTCTGGCAATACAAGATGGTCAAGTCCTTCCACTAGCTTTGCAGATTGGATCACATCACCACTCTTGATCTCAGAAAGAATGTCTTTTCCAGTAATTGTATAGGTGCATAAAAAAATAATTACCTAAACCACAATTGAGTACCTCTTAATTAGTTCAGAAAGTATTTGCAAAGGAGGAATTACAGCCATATCTGAAATCCAACCGACCCTTAATGAAGCACCAGCTCCAGCAAGATCTCTTAATGAAGCACCAGTTCCACCAAGATCACATTTTCTTCCACATCGGTGCCACCCAAGTTCCTGTATTATAAATAACGAAAGCATGTGATTTTCTCAGTCCTGTCATTTGTTTATTACTATTGCTATCCATCATGTTTTATGATGCCTGTTGGACACCGCAATACCTCTCTAAAATACTAATTTTGATCAAGTATATAATATGTAAGGAATAACAACGGAATCAATCAAGATCTCTGGAAATTAAGCCACTATAATACTATATTGTAGTTACTGCCACCAGTGTCGACTAACTCGTCAGTTGAAGCATAAAGATGAATAAAGAAATATTTCAAGTGGGATAAGTTACCAGGAAGAATTGCATTCTGTTTTGTCCACCTAGCTGAAGGTCAGGTTTTAACATAGTCCATTCCACTACGCTTCCTTTTATTAGAATTCGAAAAGAAGCATCTCGAGAATTCTTATGGACCTAGGCAAGTACTATAGATCGGCAAAATTGTTGCTTATGTCCATCTTCACAATAGTAGCAGCAAAACATAAGCTCTCCGGCACGGAGCCTACCTCATTAAAACTAATATCAAGCTCTTTCAAGTTTTCTAAAGATGCCATATAATTACAATATCAGTATACCAAACATATAATTACAATATCAGTATACCAAACATCTAAGGATGGTCAGGTCTGAGGAAGAACTATGGAAAATATAGGTCAAGTAATTCAAAACACGAGAAATTACCAAATCATTAGAAATTACCAAATCAATTGGTTGCAAAGAACTTTTCGAAAAGAGTCGGTGGCTTCTTACAGTACTTGAGAGTTGTAAGAGCTCCGAAGTGTCTCGAAATGGGTTCTTTTCATCAGGTTATTTGAAAAATCCACTGAAACTGGATTATACCTCAAATCCAAGGCCCAAATCTACTGTAATCCAAAGCTCAAAATCCGAAGTCCTAAAATTGAAAAGAAATTATAATCAGTTGAAGCCCTAATTAACTAAAGAAATCAAATCAATTAAACTCAAAACGAAGAACCCCTAATTTGAAAAACCCTAATTTGAAAAAGTTCCAATTTGAAGAAACCAAACCCTCAAACCGTAGCCATATTCAATAGAGAATCCTAATTTGAACCAAACATGTATTAATTGAAGAAAAATAAAGAAGAATGAGTGTGAGAGAGAGTTTAACGAGAGAGTTGAGAAAGAGAGATAGAGTTGCGAGAGAGAGAAATGAGAGACTGAAATTTGGGTCGCCCTAATTTTGTTTAAGGCACTGAGTTTTCACACAAGCGCGTTATTTTGGCCGCCTTAACTTTCACCGGGAGCTGTGCTTTATTTACAATTTTATTTTTTTTAAAGAATTTTTCTAATATTTCAATTTCAGATTATTCAAAAAAATCATCATTTTCATTCTTATTAATGTTTTTGATATAAGAAATAATTTAATTTCACAATTTTTTAATTGTTTTATGTAAAGTATTATTTATATTGTGAATTATTTTATATATATATATATATATATATATATATATACAATTTCTTAATTAAAAACTGTAAAAGTTTTAAATTTATCAATTTTAAAGTTATTGAAAAATACATTACTTTCAAAAAAAATACCATTCACTCCAATTCATATTCCAAAAAAATTAATAAATTATTTTTTAAGAATTTTTATCACTTTCATGTAAAATGATTCTTTAATTTATATTTTAGTTAATCATATACATTATAAAACATCTAGGACAACACTAATCATGTCTACGCTAACAAAAATACTCGGTGTTGTAATAGGTAAGAATGAAAATAGCTACGACATCACTTTTTCAGATGGCAACACCATGCAAAAATGTTGTGTAAAATCACCTATGGCGTAGTGAGCGTGACTGGTGGGCATTTAAGGCCGGACTCTCAGCCTACTGGCATTTTGGTAACCATGATTTAAAATTTAGTTATTTAGGGCCCTTACTATGTGAATTAAATGCCTGCCAATCATGCACATATCACCAAGTTACGTCTCATACACCCACGTATCCCTCCCGAAAACATGTTAATTTATATGAAGTTTGTTAGTCACAGAGACATGCCTGTACACATATAATAACAAGCCTAAGTATGTGTAATGCTATGCATTACCTACATGACCTCTTAACTGAGGGAACCTCTAGTTGTAGAGTTTCTATTTGTTTTGTACTTGTAATAGGCAGGCATCAAATCCTAGTTGTGTAACTGTACTTATAAACTCAGGAATAATGCTTGAAAGAAGTTCAAAGGTTCATGCCTCAAGCAAGGAGATAAAGACTGTCAAATAATCACAGTTGGGATTTGAAGAAATGAAGAATTTGCCTAAGTACCAATTCGAGAAGTACATTTGTCTATTCGAGAAGTCCAGCATTCGATAAGTCAAGGATTCGATATCTGAGAAGACATTATTCGATATCTCTGAATGAACTATTCGATATCTCATTCGATATCTTAGAGATTCGACATGTCTAGTTGTTCTATTCGAGAACTCAGGAAGTCAACGGTCAAAGCATCATTCGAGTTCTCTAATGGTCAACAAGTCAATGTTCCATTCGACATCTCAGAGACTTAAGAAGGTATTCGACATCTCAGGGATTCGATAAGTCAAAAGCACTATTCGACAACTCAAAGGATTCCTGGAGATAAGGCTATTCGAGAAGTGACTCAATATGTCAAGATTGTACTATTCGAGAACTCAGAGTTATCGAATGCTAGTTCTCGAATTAGTCACTTAGACACTTCTCGAATGGATCCTTGGAGACAAAGCTACTGGAGAATTGTACAAGTCAGAAACCTGCATCAAGCTAAAGCACTTTATGGACCACAATATGTAATGTACTTTGGAAAAGCCTACAAAGAAGCTTAGAGAGATGTACAAGAGACAAAGAGCTAAAGAAGTGGATCTGAACAGAGTCTTGCAAAGTCAAACCTATAGCCGTTTGGATGCTTACTTAAAAAGGATAGACACACTAGAAAGTAAAGTTGTTTAGCTACCTTATTTGTAGTAAGTAGGTTGTATTCATGCTCTATAAGGATACAACTTCACTTCCTTAGAAGTTAAGTTTTTCATACACAAAAGAAAACATCTCTCTGAGAAAAACGAAGTTGAGAATACTAATATTTGTATTCATATATTGTAGCAAAACCTTTATCTAATAAAATATTAGATTAAAGTGATATTGTGTCTTGTGTTGTTCTTAATCCGCATTTACAAATCTACACACACAAACACATATTGTGCTACACTGATTCAAAAACAAAGAATAGTTCAAGAATCCATTCACCCCCCCTCTGTATTCTTTAGTCGTATTCAATACTCAACAAGTGGTATCAGAGCAGGCTGTTTATTCAAAAACAGAAAACGATCATGAATACACCAAAGACTATAGGAACGGTGAAGGTCCCTAAGTTTGATAAATAGAACTACAACCTCTGGAAGATCAAGATGCAGTTGTTCATCAAAGCTGCTAATCCTCTATATCCTGAGATACTCAAGAATGGTCCCTTTGTTCCACAATAAGAGATTCTTGAAAAGACTGTTGGAACTATAACCTTTCCAAGATCTTATGTGCCTAAAGAACCATCCAAATGGACGGATACAGAAAAGGAGATGGTTGCTCTCGACAGTCATCTCATGTTATTAATCATAGATTCTATGGAACTATCAATGTTTGCTAACATAGCCTCTTGCAAAACAGCAAATGAGATGTGGGATCATATTGAGGTGTTATGTGAAGGAACAGAAGAGGTTAGAGAAAACAAGAAACAAATATGGGTCACACAGTATGAAGCTTTCATGGCTCAGTCCAAGGAAAGCATTACTGACATGTTTGAAAGGTTTCACAAGCTGGTGACTGAGCTACAGATGAATGGGAAGGTATACAGCACCAAGGAGCTGAATATGAAATTTCTACTGTCTTCTCCAAACCATCTAGAGCAAAGGGTCATTTCTCTAAGAGAAAGAGATTTGAACAAAGTCACATATGATGTGCTCTATGGGGTTTTAAAAACTCATGAGCTTGAATTGCTTCAGAAGAGGGCTATCCAAGCCAACCAAGGCAGAATGGTAAACACATCATGTGCCTTGATTGTCAACAAATCTATTCAAGACCTAGAAGCATCTACAAGTCAGCTGAGGATAGCAGAGATAGTAGATGATGAAGAAAATGAAGGTGAAGTGACTGAACCTGTTGAGGAGAAGGAAGAAGAAGAGTTCTATACTCTTGAAGAGCTAGATGGCATGGAAAACACTTCATATGCTTTCATGGCCAGAAAGTTTCCAAACATCAGATTCAAGAGGAACCAACCCTTCAAACCTCGACCCCAAAATCATTCATTCAACAAGAGTAAGGCACCTGTGAAAGCAAACAAGAATAAATTCAAAACCAGCCATGTGGATAGGTCATCTGTAAGGTGTTATAGATGCAATGACCTAGGGCATTTTGCCAGTGAATGCAAGAAGCCTAAAAACAAGGATAAGGAGTTTCTAGAGCTTGAAGCTAAGTATGAGGCCCTTCTGAAAAAGAAAACACAAGGTAAGGCCTACATAGCTGAAGGGAAGTGCTGGGATGACTCTGATAGTGATGGAGAGGAGCAAGAATTCTGCAACTATGCCTTGATGGCTGATTCCAAGGATGAACAATCTCCATCTGACTCTCAGGTACCATCTCTCACTACCATAGATATGTCTGTTTCTGAATATAAATGCATGGTTGAACAACTATCTGTTGAAATGTTTAATATTCATACTAGTATGACTGCTGCTAATGAAGAGATTGTTAAACTGTCTGCTAAAAATGAATTGTTAAACAAAAAGAATGAGGAACTTGAGCTAACTACTATGCAAGTAGAAAACCTTAGGAAAGAAGTTGAATATCTGCAGAATAAGGTTCTATGTGCTAGTCAAATTGAAAAGGCTCTTAGGGATGAACTAGCTGAAAATGAATTAAATAAAAACTCCTCTAGTCTACTGCAGTCCTACCATGAGAAAAATCAAGCTAAACCCAAGGCTGCCATTGGACTTGACTATGGCACTCTTAAACAGAGGAAAGGATATGCTGTTATTGAAGATGACATAGTTGTTCAGGATGAAGTACCTCACATTTTGAAAAAGACTGAGTCTCCAATTTTTAAAGAACCAACATTTGAAATTGATGAGGATGCCTTACTCATTAAGCAAATGTTGAATGATGAGGATGAGGCACAGTTTAGTGAACAACCAGCATCCTCTAAGAGTGAGAGTGTCAAGTCAAAAACCAAGGAGCCAGTAGGTGGTAAGTCTAGACCTGAGAAGTTTGTTAAGTTTGTATCAGCTGGGAAAAATGAATCTGAGAAGAAAGTGGCTAAGAAGAAACAGAATAGAAATGGCAAACTAGGGATTAACAAAGATAATAATTATGCTTATATGCCTAATGCCCCTAGGAAAACTTGTCAAAATTGTTTCAGTACCAATCATTTAACTCATGCATGCAAGAAACCTGTTGGTAGTGTGCCCAAACCTTTCTATGACTGTTCTGTGCCTTTAAGACATAGAGATGCTCCATTCTATGATAAATTTGATTGTATGCCATGCAATATGAATGTCATGACTAATTGTTTCAATCTGAGAAGGCAATTCATTTATGGTTGTATCAGTCACAACTCTCACGCACACTACACAAGGTCAAAGTCTTCAAGTCCTCCTAGAGCTAGGAAGGTACCTCTGTCACCTAAGCCTGAAACCTCAGGTTCTAAGACTTCTAACAATGACAAGAAGACTAACACAAGAAAGTTGATAAGCATGTTGTTTATGATAAAACTGTTTCTAAGCCAAATGGACCCAAACTTATTTGGGTACCAAAGAAGAAGTAATTCCTTTGTGTTTGCAGGGCAAAGAAAGTGGAAAGAAGGTCATGTGGATTTTGGACAGTGGATGCTCAAATCACAAGACTGGTGATATAGCCCTGCTATCACAATATGAGGAGAAGGCTGGCCCAATGGTTGCTTTTGGAGATGACAGCATGGGTAACACATTGGGATATGGCAAGTTGAAAGTTGGTAATGTCATCATTGAAGATGTAGCACTAGTCAAGGGTCTCAAGCATAATCTACTATGTGTTGGTCAGTTTACTGATAGAGGATTCAAGGTGAATTTTGACAAAGATGAATGTTTGATCACCCACAAGAAGACTGGTGATTTTGCTCTATCTGGAGTAAGGAAAGGAAGCCTGTTTGTAGCCAATATGGACTCTGCAAACAAGGATAAAGTTTGTTGCTTCTACTCAAAAACATCAAATGAAGATTGTTGGCTGTGGCACAAGAAGTTATCACAACTGAACTTCAAGGCCATTAATTCTCTAGTCAAAAGAGAGCTAGTAAGAGGCATGCCCACATTTGAATTCTGTCAAGAAGGATTGTGTGAGGCTTGTCAAAAAGGAAAGATGTAAAGGTCAAGCCACAAGTCAAAGACAGTGACATCAATCACCAAGCCCCTGCAATTAATTCATATGGATTTATTTGGGCCTGTCAATATTATGTCACTCTCAAAAAAGAAGTATGCCCTAGTGATGGTTGATGACTACACAAGGTATACATGGGTGGAATTTCTAGCATCAAAGGATGAGGCTCCACAAGTAATCATTGAGCACATAAAGAAAGTTGATAAGGAAGCAAAATCCAACAATGCAAGTGTTATTGCATTGAGAAGTGATAATGGAACAGAGTTCAGAAATGCCTTACTTGAAGCATTTTGCAAAGAGAATGGCATTTCTCAACAGTTCTCAGCTCCAAGGACTCCACAACAAAATGGAGTAGTTGAGAGAAAGAACAGAACTCTAATTGAGGCTACTAGAACAATGTTGCTTAATATAAAGATGCCTACATGTTTTTGGGCTGAGGCTATGAGCACTGCATGCTACATCCAGAACAGAACCCTCATCAACAAAAACACTGGAATGATACCTTACAATTTGATGACTGGAAAGAAGCCTACTCTAAAGTATGTTCATACTTTTGGAAGCAAATGCTTTGTGTTGAAAGACAATTCAGAATATGTTGGGAAGTTTGATGCAAAGGCATTTGAAGGAATCTTTCTTGGCTATTCTATGGAGAGAATTGCATACAAAGTCTATTTCATCAGTCAAAAGAAAGTTATGGAAAGCACAGATGTGACATTTGATGACAACAAACTACCTGGATTAGAAGAAGCCAATGATGAAGATAGAGATCCATTAAAGTTTGATAATCTAGATGATTCTGATGAAGAGATTGAAACTGAAGTTGAAACTCTAGTTCAACAAACTCAAGTGAATGATGAAGCAAGAGAAGAATCTAATCCAACCAATAGTGAAGATACTGGCATCCAAGACACACCTGTGAGTAGTAGCAACTTCACAGGGGGAGGAAATGAAAATGATCATGTCTTGAATGATGAAGCAACATCAAGGTTGAGAAATCAAACTGAGCACTCAAGGAAATGGGATAGGTCACACACTACAGAGCAAATTATTGGAGATCCAAATGTAGGAGTGAGAACTAGGAGAGCAACTCAAAATGAGTGTCTCTATGGTTGTTTTCTATCTCAGATTGAGCCTAAGAAACTTGATGATGCACTGTTGGATCCAGATTGGATTATTGCTATGCAAGAGGAGCTGAATCAATTTTAAAGAAACAAAGTATGGGAACTTGTTCCTGCACCAAAGAACAGAACCATTGTTGGAACAAAATGGGTTCTGAAGAATAAGATGGATGAAAATGGTGTGGTAGTAAGAAACAAAGCAAGGTTGGTTGCAAAAGGATACTCTCAATAGGAAGGCATTGATTATGATGGAGACATTTGCCCCTGTTGCTAGATTGGAAGCCATCAGAATATTCTTGGCATTTGCTGCTCATTCAAATTTTAAAGTCTATCAAATGGATGTCAAGAGTGCATTTCTGAATGGAGAGTTGGAAGAAGAAGTTTATGTGTAACAACCACCTGGCTTTGAGGATCCACATTTCCCAGAATTTGTCTACAGATTGCTTAAGGCATTATATGGACTTAAGCAGGCTCCAAGGGCATGGTATGATACTTTATCACAATTTCTTCTGGAAAATCAATTCACTAGAGGCACATTGGACAAAACATTGTTTTACAAGAAGCATGGTGATGATATTATCCTAGTTCAGATATATGTGGATGATATCATATTTTGCTCTACGAATGAGAAGCTGTGTGAGAAATTCTCTAAGCTCATGCAGAGCAGATATGAGATGACTATGATGGGAGAGCTGACATTCTTTCTTGGGTTGCAAGTTAGTCAGAAGAAGGATGGTATCTTTATCAATCAAACCAAGTACATCAAGGACTTATTGAAGAAGTTTGACTTAGAAGATTGCTCACCTGCAAAGACACCCATGGCCACTGCCACTAAATTGGATGAAGATGCTAAAGGCAAGAGAGTAGATATCTCAGTCTACAGAGGCATGGTTGGTTCCTTACTCTATCTCACTACAAGTAGGCCAGACATCATGTTTGCTACATGTCTGTGTGCAAGATTTCAATCAAATCCAAAGGAGTCACATTTGATTGCTATAAAGAGGATCTTTAGATATCTGGAGGGCACTCCAAACTTGGGTTTATGGTATCCTAAGGACATAGGGTTCAGTCTGATTGGTTACTCTAATGCTGATTATGCTGGATGCAGAGTGGATAGGAAAAGCACCTCAGGTAGCTGTCAGTTTCTTGAACAAAGATTAGTCTTTTGGTACAGCAAGAAACAACAATCTGTGTCAACTTCCAGAGCTGAGGCTGAATACATAGCTGCTGGAAGTTGCTATGCTCAAGTGCTTTGGATTAGAAATCAACTTAGAGATTATGGACTTGTATTGGAAAGAATTCCAATCATGTGTGACAACACAAGTGCAATCTCTATAGGTGCCAATCCTGTCAATCATTCTAGAACAAAGGACATTGACATCAGATATCACTTTATTAGGGAGCATGCAACTAATGGAACCATTGAGTTACATTATGTTCCCACAGATAAACAATTAGCTGATATATTCACTAAGCCATTGGATGAAGCCACCTTCACAAGGTTGGTTAGTGAGATTGGAATGCTGAATTCTTCAGAATCTGGCTAAGTGAAAATATCAACTAGATTGTTGCAGCGGTAAACACTTACTTTATCTAAATTCTCAATATTTTTGAAGTAAGTGTTGGCTGAAATATGATTTATAAATATTTCAAATCTGTTTCATATGTTAAAAATCATATTCGAATCAGCTTGAAATTTCTATGAAATTTTAAGACAATCACTATTTAATTTATTAGAATATTCTTCATTTGAATAATTCTGGTGAATTTTGAAAAGAGAGTGAAAATTAATTTTTATGAGTGAAAAGTGTAGATCGATAATTCAGACTTCTCGAATGACTTTCATGTCTATGGTCGACTTCTCTAACAAGTCTATTTGGAACCCTCTTGAGTTCTCGAATAGTGTATTTTGGAGAAATCGAACACAGACTTGCTTGAGTTCTCGAATAGAACATTTGAGTTGTCGAATCACTTGAAAAGGCTGAATTCTCGCTGAATCTTAATCAATTTTGGATTTTTATTCCGAATTTTTCACTCATAAAAACATATTTTATTTAATTTAGAATTATGTTCTAAGTTAGATAACTGCCAGCTGTGAGTTTCAAACTGCTTGAGATATCGAATAAGCCTTTCTTGACTTATCGAATAGTTGTTTTATACTTCTCAAATGACTGACTTGTCGATACAGAACATATATCTAATCGACAACTCAAGTCACCCACATATATACAATTCCACAACTGTTCAAATCATTTCATTCGATTTCTCAGGCAGCTAAAGTTCCAAAACCTTTGAAAACCTTAACTTCAAAAGCTAAATTTCTTCTTCAACCTTCGTTCTCTTCTCTCATCTCTCTGTGTAACAATGGCAAATACCCAACTCACAATTCCTACCCACACCAATTTCATAACAATAACCAACGATGTTGAAGCACCCAATGCAAACTTTAAGTGCTTTGTTTGATGGATGTCTGAATCATACATCAAGGATGCACTCTCAGCCAACCCAACTCTGTATCTAGACCTACTAGAACAGTTTTGGAGAACTGCTACTGTGGAGGTTGTGGCCCTAGAGAATGCAATAACTTCATACGTAATCTACTGCAAGATTCAGGATAAGGACTTCACTTTCACCACTGAAGATATGAATCGAGCATTGGGCTTACAACAAGAAGTGTATGACAGTCAAGTTACTGATCAGGAATTGGAAGACTTCTTTGATTTTATCAACTATTCAGATAGAATCAAGCTTAGAAATTTGAATAGGAAGTACTTGAGAAAAGAATGGAGCTATGTATTTGCCACTCTTCTTCAAGTCTTCACAGCAAGGAAGTCTAGCTTTGACCAAATTAGCACACTTGTTCAACAAATTAGCTATGCTCTAGCATATGGGAGAAAGATTAATGTTGGACTGATCATAATGCAAGAATTGTATGGGAGACTTGGTAAGAACTCAGCCAAGAGAGGTAATGAAATTTTCTTCCCTCGCTTTATTCAATCTGTACTTAATTTCATAGATGATAAATTGATTGAATTGCCTGGGTTAGACAAAAATAGAATAGGCTATCCGAAATCCATGACCAAACTCATTTTTGGTAGATTGGAGACTAGGAAATATGTGGATGTAAGACTCAAAATAACTCCCATATGGAGAGTTTATTTAGGACTTACCCCCACAACATGCCAATATTTGCCTCAAAATCAGAGTTAGCTAGGCCCAAGCAAGTAGAGCAAAATGCTAACCCAGGGCCTGCTAACCAACCCACTCAGCAAGACACTTTACCAAACACAGAGCCACCTGCATCATCCTCTCAACAGGGTGGTGTCAGTAAAAAGGAGAAGAAGAAAAAATAGGTTGCTTCTGAACCTCTAAAAATCTTAACTGAAGCAGCCTTGGCTGTAGAATTAGGTTTAGAAAGTGAGGAACCTGAGTCACCCTTACTAAGGCCAAAGAAGAAGAAGAAGAAATCTAAAACCACCTCTTCAGTCACACAAATGGCTGAAGTTATAAAATCATGGGCAAACAGTTCACTAGATGTATCCTCTCAACAGGGTGCATCTATAGAATCAAGCATCCTCCCCAATGCACAATCCTGTAAAGAGTCAGTACATGGGAGTGATAAGGCTGGCACAACACTGAGTGGAGAGCACATCACACTTGAAACTCCCTCTATTTCTCAGGGGGAGTTGCCAAAATCTAATCTAAACAAAACTTCTCTTCCAGAATCTAACACTAAAATTTCTTTGGAGCCTGAAACTCAAGCAATTGAGGAGCAAGGCATTGATCCCCAAGAATTTTCTCCTCTTGGTGAGCCAATGGACTCAAGTGACTTAGTGCATGACACTTTGCTCACCACCCAGGAACTACATTTAGATTGTGAGGGAATGCGAGCTGGGGCATATCCTAATGACACCATAAAAAACATAGAGGATTCACTAGTTTTCACTAGAGACTCTGTGCATGTGTCAACTATTAGTGTAACTCATCCCACTTCTGTGGAGATACCAGTAGTAGAGTCATTTCATCCGGTTACAGAAGTTGCATCTGTAACTGAGGAGTCTAGCTTGCCTAGCTCTAGCTCTGAATTTATGTCACAATGGCTGAAGCCTGTGCAACATGGCAGTGCTTCAGGATCAGGATCTATTCCACCACAATTGACGGTTGAAGCACTTCAAAGCTTAGCTGTGGATCAGATTCCTAAGTTCACAAAGATTGCTCAACACCTTCTCACTTCAAATCGGCCAAACCCAGACTATGAGGCTATCCTTCTATGCCACAGAGATGATGTAGAGATGCAGAAGGAGAAAATTGTGGCTGATACTGAGAGAGATGGCAATGTAGATGCCTAGATGCAAGGAAAATTTGATCTCACTCTCAATGAAGCTCTTCAGTATCTAAGAGAGGAATACATCACCTCACTGGGTTCAAATGCTAAATTCCTAACTCCTGGTGAAGTGTATGAAGCCATCAATGACTCTTACAAAGGATTCCTCAAGGCTGCACACTACCTTGGCAAAGGTGTCAAATCAGAAGTCAACAAGGTAAGTGATGCAACAGACCAGTCTGTGGGAGAGATAAAGAGGGCCTTTGATGCAAGGTTTCCTCAGTTGGACAGTGTTCTCAAAGACATCAAAGTTTGCATCTCTACATGTACAAGGATGGATAATGGTCTAGCTTTACTGAAAGATGCTGTCACAGGTCTGGGGCATAAATTCCAAATCTTATCTGATCAGACAACTGATGCAAATGCCATGCTCAGGACCCTCTTTGCAAACTAGTATGGAGACAAGCTGATCACTGAGGTTCCAGTGCATGAGATGACCAAGTTTGAAGTGCAGAGACTTAAAGAACAGTCACTTTCTGGTTTCAAATCTAATGAGTTATTCAAAAAGGTTGCTGCCCTGGAAACAGAAGTGACATCCCTCAAGAAATCCAATGCTCATCTAACAGACACAGTAGCAACTATCTCTGAGCAGTTGAGCACTCAAGCCTCCACCACAGCTGATGTTCTTCTACATCAATAATCTATGTTGTCTGCAATGATGAAGCATATGGGTCTCCCTCTTCCAGATGAATCTGCCAATCTCACCTCTTCCAATCAAAGGGCCCCTACTAAAGCCTCAGTACCTGACACCAAGCCTAAGGGGGAGAAGAGAAACCTAAGGGACTCAAAGCTTAAGGGGGAGTCAAAAGAAGAGAAGTCTATAAAGGAGAAACCCAAGGAGAAGGGTATTACAATAAATGAGGGTGGTCATCATAGGAGTTCAAAATCTATAACCCATGTTCCAGGAAAAGGGAAAGGCAAATTTGATGATCCTCCATCCTCACTGCCAGTTGTCACTCTACCAACTGTGCACATCACTACTCCCAGTGGCCAGAAGCAATCCATCACCACCATAGTGGTTGCAGGGAGTATGCCATCTGATAAACCTCCATCCTCCAAACCTGAAAGTGCCAAGCCTGTAGAAGTAAAGGTGGTTACGGAGGCCAAGCTACAAGAAATTGCAAACTCTAATGATTATCATGATGATGCATTCTTGGTGTTTCTGAAAGTCTCAAGAGAACAGGCTGGTGACACTCAATTGTACCTAAGGAGCTTGAAGGATCAGATCGATTACTTCACTGTGATAACTAGAAAAGTTGATAGCTCATGGCTCAAGGAAGTAATGATGGCAGCAAAATCCAGAATCTGGCATCTAACCTACAAAACTCTACAAGCCTTAAAACACTCAGAGATAGATGTGCTGATTGAGCTCATAGAGAAGAGGAATGTAAATGAAAATAATAAGAGCTTGTATGATGACTTGAGGAATGGCCAACCTTCAAGGCTGCCAGAAGTGATTAAGAAGCCATGAACAATCATCTATCAGTCTGGCACCAGAATTGAAGAGATTAAACAAGTGGTCATTCCCAATGATCTCACTTCTCGAAATCACAGACTCATTATTGCCATCATTGATCTACTGCAAAAGAAAAAGGGGATGAGGACAGCTGAGGAGATAGAAGCACTACAAATCCTAAGATCATTCATTGCAACTGGTGTAATTCCAGAAATGGCCAAGCCAAGGAGGAATAAGGATGACAAAGATGAGGACAAGAGTGATGGGAAAGTAAAACATCACAGGAGTGATAAGGATGATGAGGATAAGAAGAAGAACAACAACAACAAAGATAAGAATGGAGATGATGACCAAGGTAGAGTCTATGAGAGGAAAAATGGAAGACAGCAAGCCTTAGGCATTGCTAGCAGTAATCTCACCATAACACAAGACTCTAAGTCTAGGGTGAATGTTGTTAGTAATGACCTACCAAAATCTAATTCCATGGCTTCTGCAGCTATTTTACCACCTCAAGAAGAGAAGAAGATTCAAGTCAAGAAACCATCTGTATGTTTCAAAAAGCAAACTGCTAATGGATTACTACAATGGTCTACCAGCAAAGGTCACATACTACTGCCAGGCAACCACACTAAAAGGATCAAATTCAAACAAGTAGCAAGAAAACCAAAGCTTTCCAAATCAAGAACCCTAACAATCTATCCAGGCCTAAAACTCCAACCACTAGATGAAGACTACAATGAAGACCAACTGGAATAACTTAGAGCTCAAAGAATCTATCATGTTTCAATCATTGATGACTCCCTTGAGATCAAGTATACTGATGGAAGATAGAAGAAGTTTAAACAAGGGCAGTGTCAAAATTGGGGCAAGTTATATGACATAGAAAGGATTATTGCCATGTTGGATGCAAATGATAAAGTGGAAAGAGTTTGGAAGCTGGAACTGATTGACTTTGTGAAGATGAAAATAGATCATGAAGAGCTGATAAGAAAGGGGGTGCCTTGAGAAGTGGATGAAAAGGGAAAAAGAAATTGATAAACTGGAAGCTGAAGCAGAAGTGTTGAGGGCTAAGGGATTGTGTAGAGTTCAATTCAATCCCTATGTGGTGAAGTATAGGAGAAGAAATGGAGATAATGTCAATATAAGAATGAACCTACTCAATCACTATCCTGCCAACATTCTGAAACCAGTACTTGAAGATTTAAAAAACTCTATCTTGCTTGAAGAATTGGATGCAATGGCAGAAATTATAAGAGCTATGGATGAGAATGCAAGGAAGGAAAAAGAAAGAAAACAGAAGGCATGTGATGATCTACTAGCCAAGGAAATGGAGAGGGAATCAAATGATAAAGGCTAGTATCTCATCATAGTCTGTAAGATTACACACTTGTATTTCTATTCATGTTCTTAGTTCAAATCTACATACCTGTACTTTTTAAAGTTTTATCTTTATGTATGTTAGGCTTGTTGTCAGGCATGAAATTGTGACTAAGGGTCTTACTCACAATTTGGGGAAGATTGTTAGTCACAGAGACATGCCTGTACTCATATAATAACAAGCCTAAGTATGTGTAATGCTATGCATTACCTACATGACCTTTTAACTGAGGGAACCTCTAGTTGTAGAGTTTCTATTTGTTTTGTACTTGTAATAGGCATCAAATTCTAGTTGTGTAACTGTACTTATAAAGTCAAGAATAATGCTTGAAAGAAGTTCCAAGGTTCATGCCTCAAGCAAGGAGATAAAGACTGTCAAATAATCACAGTTGGGATTTGAAGAAATGAAGAATTTGCCTAAGTACCAATTCGAGAAGTACATTTGTCTATTCGAGAAGTCTAGCATTCGACAAGTCAAGGATTCGATATCTGAGAAGACACTATTCGATATCTCTGAATGAACTATTCGATATCTCATTCGATATCTCAGAGATTCGTCATGTCTAGTTGTTCTATTCGAGAACTCAGGAAGTCAACGGTCAAAGCATCATTCGAGTTCTCTAATGGTCAATAAGTCAATGTTCCATTCGACATCTCAGAGACTTAAGAAGCTATTCGACATCTCAGGGATTCGATAAGTCAAAAGCACTATTTGACAACTCAAAGGATTCCTGGAGATTTCGAGAAGTGACTCAATATGTCAAGATTGTACTATTCGAGAACTCAGAGTTATCGAATTCTAGTTCTCGAATTAGTCACTTAGACACTTCTCGAATGGATCCTTGGAGACAAAGCTACTGGAGAATTGTACAAGTCAGAAACCTGCATCAAGCTAAAGCACTTTATGGACCACAATATGTAATGTACTTTGGAAAAGCCTACAAAGAAGCTTGGAGAGATGTACAAGAGACAAAGAGCTAAAGAAGTTGATCTGAACAGAGCCTTGCAAAGTCAAACCTGTAGCCGTTTGGATGCTTACTCAAAAAGGATAGACACACTAGAAAGTAAAGTTGTTTAGCTACCTTATTTGTAGTAAGTAGGTTGTATTTTATGCTCTATAAGGATACAACTTCACTTCCTTAGAAGTTAAGTTTTTCATACACAAAAGAAAACATCTTTCTGGGAAAAATGAAGCTAAGAATACTAACATTTGTATTCACAGATTGTAGCAAAATCTTTATCTAATAAAATATTAGATTAAAGTGATATTGTGTCTTGTGTTGTTCTTAATCCGCATTTACAAATCTACACACACAAACACATATTGTGCTACACTGATTCAAGAACAAAAAAAAATTCAAGAATCCATTCACCCCCTCTGTATTCTTTAGTCGTATTCAATACTCAACAAAGTTTTAGCTATCAGATTACATATTTGTACCAAACCCCGACAAAAGGTGTAATTCACGAGCAACCTGTTGAGAAACACGCCTTAGGGAATGGCGTATCACGGGGACACGCTAACACTCTTGAATCCTGATTCAACCTGCCAAGATTCTCTTTATCAAACATAAATTACTTTTTGGATACAATTTTACATGACAACAAGATCTCAAAAGTAATACCCATTAAACATGTAATCAACCCATATTAAATCCTAATTTATATATGTATTAGTATATACAGCAATTAAGATAACAGAACAAGGATCAATTATGATACACAGACTATATGGCAGTGTTGGTCAGAGAAGATCAACAATTACAAGAACTGGCATAGAGCAAACAAGATTAGTGTACGTATGTGTTGTTCGTGAAGTATAATATCTAATTAAATGATAAAGCCTAAAGGCTATTTCCCAGTGTTTTTACCATGTTACCCTTATACATTTTTGAATACTACATAATCTGCCACGCTGACCTGCAACACTACACGACCACAGCACAACACGTGTCTCTCTTTCTTTATTACACAAAGCTTCAATATATTACCCGAAACTGAACATAACTATATATACTTACCGGATGTTAATTGAGGTCCGTAATCAAGCTTCCTCACCACTCTTCTTCCCCTACGCTAACGTGTCGATGATGAATTCAAACACAATGCCTGATTACAGCTTCTCTCGATACTAATACAATGTTTTTATAATAAAAAAGAACTGAATCTTCTCTTTGAAGCTTGACAATTTCCATCTCTATATCAATACACAGAGAGACAATTATCAAGAATTCAAATTTGAATCCTTACCTACAAGGCTACAACTATCAATAATACTAATTTGTAAACAAATTTCTCCTTTTTATCTCCAGTTCTCTCATCTTTATAAAATTATATCTACTAATTTTACTAATCACGATTTTTTTAATTTAATTGCAAGGTGCACCCCGGTATGTGATGGATTGAACATTAGACGAAGATTATAAGTTTTATTTCTAATTGAACTTCTCTTCCGAATTTATTTTCCACTATGTTCGATATTATATATTTTTATTCATCTTTTTGTTCTTTATTGCATATCAAATTATGCCCACAAACTGTTTGATGAATTGATCATGAGAGCAAGACTAAGCATGATGGTGTTTGCACAGGAGAAAAGATGGACAAGAATTAACAGATTGTCTCTTTTAGGTATTTTTAATTTTCTTATCTCACATATAGCATACCCTAGAACTGGTGGTGTGTATAAGTTATGGTGTTAGGTTTTAGTAGGTTATTTGAGAACTAAAATTTAATTGGCTTTTTTGTGAAAATATTTGAGCTTACTTTCTGGTGATGGTGCTAAATTTTAGGTGATGAAACTAAATTTTAGGTGATGGTGTTTATCTTTTGTAGCATTTATGGCATATCATTAAGCAAGCTCGACAATTCTTATTATTTTGCTGATTTTAGTTATGTGTGTTTATGTCTTTGCAGTAGGATAGAGGTGAACAAGAAAGTTCATAATGTTCCTTTAGCTGAACAAAAGGTATGCCTTTTCTTATTACTTTTATTAATTTAATTTGCAAGCTCGATAATGCTTATTTGGGGTGACATGATACAAGTATCTGTCCTAATTGTCGTGTTCTGTTGTGTTGTGTTTTTCAATTTGATATTAAGTCGGATAATCGATCATTGTAAAGGTCTGAAATTTACGAATGAATTCAATTTTCTCAAAGAACTGTTGTCGAATTATCTTGCCAAAATACTTGAGCAAAGTTGACACAAAAGATTGAATAAGAGTGTTTTTTATTTATTTAAGGTTTAATAATGCGACTTATCTCTTTGTATTATCATATGTTTAAGGGTTCTGTGCTTATAAATAGGTTAAACAATTGAACCTACCTAAACAATTATTTTTACATTTGGTATATTTTACACAATCTGCAAGCTCCATTAGTTAGTATACTGCACTAACTATACAACCGAAGATATGCAGAAAACAAGTGTCTTCCTGGTTTCATTACTACTACTGTTGACAACACATGAATGTTTATGCAGAACTGCACCGTCACCTTTACCAACACCTCCTCCCACTAAAGCAAATATTGTTACAGTGCTGAGCATCGATGGTGGTGGCATTAGAGGCATCATCCCTGACACCCTTCTCACCTTTCTTGAATCCAAGCTTCAGGTAATGAACCAAATTGGTTAAGTCCATCTTTTCATTTTTACAACAGATATCCTAAAAATACCTAAATGGCATGTTTGATGATAATATACGAACTTGATGATAATATAGAATGCATACTTATCAGATATTTGCATAGCTACATCTGCAGCTCCCACCTATTTACCTGCATACTACTTTGAGACCAAGTATGAAGATGGAAGGAATCGGAATTTTGATCTCATTGCAGCAAACAATCCGGTAATTTTCTAGCTCAGTTCACTTTGAACAGATGCAAGTTTCAAGAGTATGTTCTTTAGTATGTTACTTTAGTTAACCAAAAATTATTTGTTTACCCCCTTCAAAATCAAGCGGCTATAACACACGTTACCAATGAAATCTTGAAGGAAACTTTCAGTTTGTTGATTTGAAACCAATGGCACTAAAAATATGTTAGTATTGTCACTTGGCACGGGTACAGCTAGCCAAGAAGAGAAGTATAATGCAACAAAGGCCTCAGAATGGGGTTTACTCAATTGGGTATTTGACAAGGTAACACCCCTCTGATTGATGCTTATAGTGCTGCAAGCGGAGACAAAGACTTAATATCATCTTTCCATTTTCTGTTAGATTGGGATTTCGGGATCATCATATTGTTGATATCTAGATGGGTACACAGCTACACATTGCCACTTTGGCCGTCACAACATAGAACATCCCCCTCTTTGTTATAATCGTTTGTTAGCATACATAGGTACAGTTATACTAACATTGATATTACTGTAATTCAGTCTAAATGAGTTAGGACAGTAAACATAAATCGGTGTTTGGTTAGAGCTCAGTTTAGTCTGTAAATGAAGCTAACACTAACGGTCTTCATAAATGAGTTGAATTTAATTATTGTAGAGTCCGGCTTGATATTAATTTCAAGTTCACTTTTCTCTATATTTATTCAATACATTTAGAGATACTACTTACTTGAATTACAGTACTCACCATGCTTGCTTAATAATAGTAACTTACAATCTTCTTTAACATTTTACAAATTTTTAATTATGTTATAATAGTACTCACCATGCTTGCTAGGCATGCTTTTTTTTTTTGTATACATGCCAATATTGCATAAATATGCGAATGAGGATGTTTCACTGGGTGTGTGGTCCATTGGCTTGGAAGTTGAGCGCGTTAATGACCGTTCCATGTGTTGTGGAACTCCTCCTGGTAACTTCAAATCTTTAGATCAATATGTGTATGTGTGCGCGCTCTTCCCAGACCCTAATTCCGAGTGAGACATACCAATAATGTCTGGATTAATATTAAGAGAAAGAATATTAACATACTTTTTTTAATTGATATGACCAGATTGCGAATGGAAATCAAAAGCAGGGAAAACTTGTGTGGCATCATTTGACTGGCCATGCACTGGAATATGCAAGTCAGTAGAGAGGATGAAATTCATTCACAATAGTTGCGGAGAAGGCGATGGAGCTGTGTGGAATGTTGAATTGTAATCTCAACAGCAGCATCAGCAATTATTAGATTATTACAAGTTACAACCACCATTTTACAGTACTCGGAAGAGGATGAGAAGAGGAGAGTTTTATGTTATTCTAAATTTAAACTTATTGTAATTTATTTTATTTTTTCTAAATAAACCAACGCAATTTAAACTTATCTGTAAGTTTTTATATTTGTTGTGTTTAAGATATTTTGGGAGTCAGTGCTGTTAAAAATACTCTTATCTTACTATACAAGACACTGCCATCTTATTGTTCGTAATCACAATGTGCTATAATATGCATACCAAGGTACAATACCTACTTTCGTGTTACATATGAAATCTTATGTTATATGGCAGTTTATCATTGTTATTATTATATTTGCTTATAATTCGTGTGTTACATGAATTTTTTTAATATTTATATAATTTGTTTATTCTATTAAAATTTATTGACTATATATAAATATTTTCAAAATTTGATTTAAACAAATGTATAAAAGTTTCAGGATAAGTCAAATTGTTAAGTTGATTTAACATATAACATACTAGCGTTACATTTGTAAATTTACTTTAATTTTATTCGTATATAGGGGTTCGAGGCCTCGCGGGAGGCGGGGCCGAGGAATCCTTATAAATATAAAATTTATAATTTATATTTCTTCAATTCTTTATATATAGAATTCGAGGCGCCGTCGGAGACGGGGCCGAGGAGTATTCTTATTAAATATTAAAAATTTTAATTATAAAAATATATTTCTATTTAAAATAATATCAACAAAAATATTTTTAACTTTTTTAAATACATTAATTAAGATTATATGTTAAAGTCTACACGGTGTAGTTATGATATGTAGAAATATGAATTTTGATTTTGGAGTATATGGAATTTGACGTTTAACAAGAAAAATAGGGTAATCATTTGTATTCCATTAAAAAATTATTTTCAAAATTAAATTTTAATTGTTATTTAATATATGGAGTTCGAAATATCGCAAAAAAATGGAACCGATAATATTTTTATGAATATCCAAATTTCATAAATAAAATTCATTTTTAAATTACATATTAAATATTAAATATTAAATGCATACATTGTTTTTTAATTATAAATTTTAAATTCAACATTTTTTAAAGATTTATCAATTTTCTAAATTTAATTTAAATTTTTAATATATCGGACACGAGGCGATAAAATTAAAAAGATTCAAACCACAAATTTCTAAGTTAGCATTAAATTTTAATTTTTTATTATAATTCGAGGTTAGTGTAACGCCCCCAAATCCACCCTGACAGGGGACCCGGGTCGTCACATTGTCTCAATATCCTGTAGCACAAATTACGCAATAACAAAGCAAAATATATAATACAACGGAGCATAAAATGTCCCACTCCGCAGATCCAAGATCGTCTTCACAGCATAATACAAAACAACTTGGTACATCTCGAATTAATATGTTACAAAGTTCACAACAGTAGAAATATAAAGATTCCAGCTGGATCTTCTAATTATTGACGCCATAGCCTTGCGCTTTCCCCTTGCCTTTATAACCCTGGCTGGACGTCTCGCCTTTCTCCGTCTTGACAGCTGAACAAAATGTTGTA
The DNA here is from genome assembly GCA_036435485.1 of Saposhnikovia divaricata. Classification (NCBI taxonomy): domain Eukaryota; kingdom Viridiplantae; phylum Streptophyta; class Magnoliopsida; order Apiales; family Apiaceae; genus Saposhnikovia; species Saposhnikovia divaricata. The sequence goes on along the minus strand of CM071594.1, from coordinate 244,150,059 downwards.
AAGCAAGAATGAGCAACTATAGTGCTCAGCAAGTTCTCTTCTCGCTCGGTATATAAATATAATAAGGTTTACCGAAATAGGTACTCAAAATTTTAATATTGAAAATCACAATAAGATTTGGCTCAAATTCATCTTGAAAATATCATACTCGAAAAGGCTCAAAACTCATCTCAAAACAGAATACTCAAAAGACTCATTTGATAGAACTCTGATAACTCATGATTTAAGAATGAACTGGTCTTCCACCTCTCCGTATCTCGGTGGGGCGATCAACTAACCAACCAAGAATACCGGCCTCCAATGACACCGCACTTCGCCCGATCACGGCTACAATACGATATCAACTATAATATATATGTATGAATGCTAGCATCATAATGGTTATCAATTCAACCAAGGCAACGAATGCCTAAATATTCTCGGGTCCGTAAAACGGTACACGAGTCTCTCTTTCTCTATAAAGGGCCTCTTGCCCAAAATTGACCAGTAGAATACAGAATTCCCGAATATTTGGGGTACAGATAACTTGAGATAACTCTTTTCAGAAAAATATTTACAAATCTGGCGGACTGCCAGTATGACTCGATTTTACCACCAATCCGAACAATAGACTGATGTAAATTCTCAATAATAATTTATCGGTTGACATGAACAAAATGCCAAACCTTGACAATAAAATCGACTATCTCGAATTTATGAGAATAGTCCTAAGATTAAAGTAATTGGGAGTCGTACTGAACAAATAGTACTTCTCGATATTTATAATACTCAACATTGATGAACGTTTAAAAAGAATATTTTTTCACTTGATCGACGAATAAGAAAAATCTCTAATAATTATAATTTTAAACTCCTATCGGTTAGTTCAAACGAGGAACTAACTGAAAGATAATCAATAAATAACGATTGAATTTGTACAATAAATTCAATCGAAAAGAATAAATTTAACTATCTCGGACGAATGAGATTAGTTTCACTGAATAAAATAATAGTCGTCTCGAATTAATGAGATCGACCCGATATCAATTAAATTGTTTCTACGCTTATAGGGATTATAATTCTCAAATAAACTAACTTGACAATATAATAATATTTAACAAGAAATAATTCTCAATAGAAATTATTGCATCATATAGAGCAACAGATAATCTCAATATATAATATTTCAAAAATAATTAAGGAATTAAATAACACGAACAGAAATTCACAGTTTCCAAAAGTTAGGGTAAGAACGAACTTGCCTCGATCTCGAAGTACGAATGAAGCTAAAATATATATACTCTACCCGTGAACTTGGCGTCGATCTACGTCTCGAGAATTATTTTCTAAAAATAGCAACCAGAAATACGTGAGCGATTCTTCAGAATAAAATACTCCTGATCCGATAATCTAATTAATAATAATATAATATCTCATAAAATCTCCGGAATAAATAACAGAAATCAATTCCGGGATAAATAAGTATTTAATCGAACACAGGAATTAAATCTGGGGAATATATCCTACTTTTAATATCTGGAAATCTAAATTCTTACTCAAAATGAAAAATTCAAACATCCGTTTTTATTCAATTTAAATCCAAATAATTATTATTCTCATTTTTAAACTAATTATCAAAGAATTCTAATTTTTAAGAAATCTCACAAGTTCTAAATTATTAAAAAAATCAAATATTAATCTCTAAAATAAATCTAACTCGATCCGGTTAACTAAAATAAACCGGAAAATAATAAAAACAGCTTTTCCAAAATAAAACATATTTTATTCTATTTATTTCACAAATATTCTTCTTTTTATCAACAAATTATTAAATCTCTAATTTCCGTCCAAAAATCACAAAATAACTCCTTTTTAACAACTAATAATTAATCCATTTTATTAAACCCTTTTATTGCAAATTAATAAATATCTAATTTGTTTTCAAAATTACATAATAACACTTATTTAATTAGAAAATAAATAAATTCTAAATTTCATTTTAAAAACCCTAAATAATTCTATTTTTAATCAATTAAACAATTAAACCACTTTTAAAAACAATTTATTACTAACTAATTCTAATCAATTAATTAAATTTCGATTTTAAAATATTCGCTCGTTTTTACACCAAACTGTATCGTTTTACTGCAATAACGACGTGGGCCCCACCTGCACCAAGTGGGTCCCACCTGCGTTCTCCCCTGATTTTCACACGACACTCTCTCTCACCGGTTTCTCTTTCTCTCTACCATCTCTCTCTCTCTCTCTCTCTCTCTCTCTCATCTCTTCTCTCTCAATCTCCTCTCTCCCGTTTAACCTTTCCCCCTCCCCGTCGGACCTCTCTGCTATTTCCGGTTACCAAACACCAAACAACAATTACCATCAATCTCTCCTTCTTCCCCCTTATCACTCCAATCCCTCCCCTCGTTCTTGCCTTCGCCGTTCTCCATCAACACCAATCATAACAATCGGAAACTAACACACACACAACAATAACAACAATCACTCTTTCACCTTATACCTCCGATTTCATCAACACCAACACAAATCAACCACTCTCTCACATCTCTCCCTCATCCTCAATCTCCCTCTTCGACCGATACAACGACACCCACCATCAACAATTCGACCGAAGTCGAACCCAACTACGACCTCCCTCAATCCCAAACCTCTCGACACCTCTCTCGCCGAACACAACCAACAATCATCATCTCTCTAATAACAATTTAACAAGCCTCAAACCAACACAAAATCAATTACAAGAGCCATTCAAAACAATACAAGTAACAATAGTAGTCGACCAAAACGATTAACACATCAATCAAATTCTTCAACACCAGAAATCGGCAAAGACAAAATAAAGAAAGAAAAGAAATAAAATAAACTACCTGCTATGCTTATGTGAATGAGTTTGTTTTTGGTTTTTGGTTAGAAAAGGAACAGACTTGTGTTTTGCTCGGTTAGGAGTAATAAGGCAGAGTGTTTTGGTTCCCAAATGAAAGAGAAAACAAGTGTGCTGGTTGTAAAAAATAAAAGTCACGGTTTTTTTTTTGTTTTTAAAAGGGGCAAGTGTTATGGTAGTGTAATTAAAAAAAGAAAGGTGGTTGTGTGTATTTTGTGTTTAACACATGTTAAGAAACTAAAATGTGGAGTCAAAAGTGATAATGCCCTGAAAACAAGGGCCTTGTTTTCAGCCGATTTTTAGGGTAATGGATGCTGTCTCAATCAGCAATAATAACGCTTTCTGCCCAGCTAGTTAATTAAAACGAGACTCAAAAATTCGGATAAAAAAAAATTAAAAATAAAAATAAAAATCTATTTCGAAAATTCGTGGTTATTACAGTCTTCCCCCCTTATAGGATTCCGTCCTCGGAATCAAAACCATGCACTAAACAATTCAGGATATTTATTCCGCATTTCGTTTTCTAATTCCCACGTGGCTTCCTCAACTTGGTGGTTTCTTCAAAGTACTTTCACTAAATTTATTCGCTTAGTTCTTAGCTCTTGTACTTTGTAGTCTAGGATCTGTACTGGTTGTTCCTCGTATGTCAAATCAGGACGAATTTCCACTGGTTCGTAGGTTATAACATGTCTGAAGTCAGAATGGTATTCTCTTAATGCAGAAACATGAACCACATCGTGAATATGCTGGAGGTCTGGAGGTAGGGCCAACTGGTAAGCTAGGGGTCCTATCTTCTTGAGAATTTCAAAAGGTCCTATATATCTGGGACTCAACTTGCTTTTCTTTCTAAATCTCATATTTCCATTCCAAGGTGAAATTTTCAGTATCGCTTTACCTTCCACTTCGAATGCCTCATATGGTGCCATACCTATGCTGGAGTGATAACTATTGTCGTAAGAAAACTCAATTAGGGGCAAATGATCATCCCAACTTTCTTTGAAATCAAGTGCCAAAATCTTAATATTACGAAGAGGAAAGAAATGAGGTTGCTCCCGTGCTTTTCTGAGGTTTAAATATTGTCCTTTCACTTTGTTCGTCGATCTATAGATGATATGCAGTGCTCAGATTTAACTTCGTGTCAGGACATTCCTGAAAACTCTTCTAAAATCGATAAGTAAAACGAGCATCCCTATCAGATACAATTGAAATAGGTACTTTATGACGAACCACAATTTCCTTTAGGTATATCTTCACCAATCTTTGGATGGAATACTTATCACTAATTGGTAGGAAATGCGCAGATTTAGTGAGTCGGTCAACAATAACCCAAATAGCATCGTAGCTGGCTCTTGTTCGGGGTCATCCTATGACAAAATCCATGGTAATATGCTCCCATTTCCACTTGGGTATCTCTAAAGGTTGTAGGAGTCCGCTTGGTCGTTGATGTTCTGCCTTCACTTTCTGACATGTCAAACACTTACTTACCCATTCTGCAATCTCCCTCTTCATGTTGGGCCACCAATAATTCAACTTGATGTCTTGATACATTTTTGTGCTCCCTGGGTGAATGGAATATCTCGAGTTATGCGCTTCACTCATAATTTCATCCTTTAACTCCGTAACATTAGGAATCCATATTCTCGATGCAAATCGCTTAATTCCCTTATCATCTTTTGAACTTAGAACTTCTTCTCCAGTCAACTCTGATCTTCTTTCTTCCATTACTTGTTCCTGACAACGGCGAATCTTCTCGAGCAACTCTGGTTGAAACTGAATACTGTATACTCTTTCATTGTTTTGGATTGGGACCCTGATCTCTAATTCCATTTTCTCAAATTCTCTGACTAATTCTTCTGAGGTTGTCAACAGGTTGAGTCTTTCCTTTCTACTTAAAGCATCAGCTACGACATTAGCCTTCCCTGGGTGGTAATTTATCGAACAATCATAGTCTTTGATCAGTTCTAACCATCTTCTCTGTCTCATGTTTAATTCCTTCTGCATGAATATATACTTTAAGCTCTTGTGATTCGTGTAAATCTCACATTTCTCTCCATAGAGGTAATGTCTCCAAATCTTGAGGGCATAAACAATAGCAGCAAGTTCTAAATCGTGAGTAGGGTAACGGGACTCATATTCCTTCAATTGTCGAGAGGCGTAAGCTATTACTTTACCGTGTTGCATCAAAACTCAACCTAAACCTTTGTTAGAGGCATCACTGAAAATTACGAAATCGCCTTTCTCATCAGGTAAGGTCAACACTGGGGCAGTAGTCAATCTCTTCTTCAATCCTTGAAAGCTGTCTTCGCATTTGGGGGTCCATTCAAACTTTTCACTCTTTCTGGTAAGTCGAGTCAGTGGCGTAGCTATCTTTGAGAAATCCTTCACAAATCTACGATAGTATCCGGCCAATCCAGGAAAACTTCTAACCTCTGTTGGAGTCTTGGGTCTCTTCCAATTTGCTACGGCTTCTATCTTTGCGGGGTCTACAGAAATCCCTTCACCGCTCACAATGTGTCCCAAAAATTGAACTTCTTTCAACCAAAATTCGCACTTTGAAAACTTTGCATATAACTTTTCCTTTCTCAATGCTTCCAAAACCAAACGGAGGTGTTCAGCATGTTCCTCAGGAGACTTCGAGTATATCAAGATGTCATCAATAAATACAATTACGAACTTATCCAAGTACTTCTTGAACACACGATTCATCAAATCCATAAAAGCAGCTGGCGCATTCGTCAATCCAAAAGACATGACTAGGAACTCGTAATGTCCATATCGGGTCCTAAAGGCAGTCTTAGGAATATCCTCAGGCTTGATCTTTAGTTGATGATAGCCGGATCTCAAATCGATCTTCGAAAAATATATAGCTCCCTTAAGTTGGTCAAACAAATCGTCGATCCGAGGTAGAGGGTACCTATTCTTGATAGTCATCTTGTTCAGTTCACGGTAATCAATACATAATCGCATAGTTCCGTCCTTTTTCTTCATGAACAATACTGGAGCTCCCCACGGGGATACACTTGGTCTAATTACACCTTTGTCAAGTAACTCTTGCAGCTGTGTTGCCAATTCCTTCATTTCTATTGGTGCCATTCTGTACGGCGCCTTTGAGATTGGTACGGTTCCTGGTTCTAGATCAATCGTAAATTCTATCTCTCGATCTGGTGGAATTCCAGGTAACTCGTCGGGAAAAACGTCTCTAAACTGGGTAACTACAGGGACCTCCTCGATCATAGGGGTCTGTTTCTCGGTATCTATCACATAAGCTAGATAGGCTTGACATCCTTGCCGAAGTAATCTTTTGGCTTGAATTATTGACAGGAAATCCTTAGTCGGTTTCCGTCCGCGAAATGAAATACTTATACCGTTAGGTCCACTTAAGCTGACCTTCTTACGGCGACAATCTATTAGCGCATCATAACGTGATAACCAATCCATCCCTAGGATTACGCCAAATTCCCCTAACTAAAAAGGAATGAAGTCTGCATCAAAACGTTGCCCATGTATCTCTATGGAATAATTCGGACACAATCGATTCACTGGTATAACTTCCTGATTAATTACTTCTATGTTCAAAATTTCTTTTATGGACACAGACTCAAGATTCAACTTATTCATGAAGTTCTCAGAAATAAAAGATTTGGTAGCTCCAGAATCAACTAGAACACACGCATCCTCAGAATTTACTAGAAGCGTACCTGTGATCACATTGCTGTTATCAATGGCAGTTCTCGCGGTTGGCTTGTTGCTGGGAGGTGCTGTGAGTCGAGGTACCGGATTTTCCTTCGCAGGTTGTCGGCATTCTCGGGACACGTGACCTTTCCTTCCACAGTTGAAGCAGGTGACAGATTTATCCTTGCAACTAGAAGCATAATGACCCTTCTGTCCACAGTTATAACAATTCACGGTCGCTAGATGACAGGGTCCGGGGTGTTTCTTCCCACATGTCTTGCATTCTGGCAAAGGTGGTCTTCCTTGCATCACATTAACTGTCTGTGGCTGTCTGATCCTCTGATTGCTTCCTCTGGTGTCAAAGTTCCCAAACCTTCTTGTATCAGCACTCTTATCTTCCCTTTTCACAAACGGTTTCTTATCACTCCGATTATCAAATCTCCTCGCAAAATTACTTCCACTGCTCTGGAACTTCCTCTTATTTCCATCTTTCGGGTATAGTTCACTTCCACTTTCCACTATCGCCGCTTTCTGAACTAAAGTTGCATAATTGGTGATCTCAAATACTGCAACGCGATTTTGAATCCATGGTTTCAATCCTTGTTGAAAGCGTTTTGCTCTCTTCTCTTCAGTGTCTACATGATAGGGTACAAACCTCGAGAGTTCTGTAAACTTGGCCTCGTAGTCTGCAACAGTCATCGTTCCTTGCTTGAGCTCGAAAAACTTTATCTCCATCTGGTTCTCCAGATATTTGGGGAAATACCTCTCTAGAAACAACATTGTAAATCTAGCCCACGGTATAATCGCATCACCTTCCATGGCTCTCTTCGCTTCCCACCAATAATTAGCTTCACCTTTCAACATATAAGCTGCAAATACCGTCTTTTTATCCTCTTTCACTCCTACTATCTCGAAGGTCTTCTCTATTTCACGTAACCAGATTCTAGCTTCCACTGGGTTAGTGGTACCTTTAAACTCAGGTGGACTCAATGATTTGAATGATTTGAAACTCACAGTAGTTTGGGTCAGTTGAGCAGGAGGTGGATTCCCTCCTACATTTTGATACGGCTGAGGCTGAGGGTTCTGGGTATGCTGAATAAGAAAGTTCATAAGTAGACTCATCGGGTTATTTTCTTGGTTGGGATCTCGAGCGAGTTGTGGTTCCGGGTTTGGAACTTGGTTCTGAGGTGGAACCTCATTCTCTGGATTCACCTCGGGTTGAGGACGAGGATTTCTTGCGGGTCTTCCTCTCTTGTCTCTTTATAAGCAGTTACTCTTATTTCTCGATATAAAATGATTTTAGATACTCGTGAAGATTTATCTCAATTTAAATTGCGGTTCTCAAAAATTCAATCATCATAAATCTCTGGTTCTCGAAAATTCTTTTTAAGCCGTAGTATCGGAAAAGAAAATTGTTAACTAATTCAGGGATAATATGGAAATTATTCTGACAGGCTATTCTGATATAACACAGATCTATAATAAACAAAATGAGATAACGGTACTATAGCAGATCACAATATAATACTGATAAGGTTCCATACTGGTAAAGTCCAGGTCATGGTACTGAACACAAACTGGTCACTGATAATAAGCACATCGTAAAAGTATCTAACCAACATACTAGTCTAGTAGAGATAATAAAGGTTACTACCCAACAGGCTCGGCATCAGCTCTATTTCTATTTAGAAATTGTCACTCCGACTTGAATTGTTGAAATTTCCATTTCTGGAAGAGAAGTTTCATCACTTTCAAATTTTCGTATACCACTTTTAGAATTCTTAGGCCCCAATCATTATAGGATCCATAAGAACATTGAATAGAGATAACTCATAAGGAATAGATGTTAAACAACACATGTGCACACTCAATTCTTGATGGTGAGAATCTTTTATGAAAGGATTAGCTGAGAGATCATTATGATCATCGAACATTTGTTTTGTTGCATGTATCATTAGGACAACCGTCATAGTACACAAGGTGGCCAGCCTTTAGTACTCTAATTAACAAACAACAGTACAAATGGTGGCGTCCCACCAGACTTCTATCACAGAGACAGACAGTCTTCCCCTGTATAAGTAGGGTTGTTCATCTCAGTATCACAAAGGGTGACAAATATAGGAAGGGATATGAAAGAGTTTTATATTTAGAGAAGTACATGACGCTCTGAAAATGAACCTTTGAACAATATAGGTCCTTTCAAATAGGATAGATATTGCCTGAGTAAATTCGAATGATAAAAATCACCGATAATCATTGTTAAGGAAGTTACTTAAGGAACGATTTCCTAGCACACAATAAGCTCTTAGGATCGACTATCGATTTTCGAATAAAAGTGACACTCGTAGACTCCGGTAAAGGTATTGACAACATTTACAAAATGTGGAAACTCTGTAAGGTATCATCCGATCTCATTTATAATGGGAAATTAGGCATCCTATCTTAAATTAATTGGGAACTAGGGGTCCATGTGAATAAGGTGTAGGAGATCTATCTCGGGTAGAACGAAAATCAGCTGGTCTGGAAGTAGACATCTACAAAAGTACGAAAAATCTCGGTCAGGTTTCAATCGACTAGATATGCCTATAAATATATATAAAGGCGTAAGGCGCTTAGTGCCAAAATCTCAACATCGTATCATATCTCTAAATTCTCACGTCGCGTTATAGTTCTAGGTTCGTATTATATTTCTAAATTCTCGCATCGGGTTATACTCCAAGGCTCGTACGATTCCTAAAATATAACTAATGCTCTGATACCAAAACTGTAACGCCCCCAAATCCACCCTGACAGGGGACCCGGGTCGTCACATTGTCTCAATATCCTGTAGCACAAATTACGCAATAACAAAGCAAAATATATAATACAACGGAGCATAAAATGTCCCACTCCGCAGATCCAAGATCGTCTTCACAGCATAATACAAAACAACTTGGTACATCTCGAATTAATATGTTACAAAGTTCACAACAGTAGAAATATAAAGATTCCAGCTGGATCTTCTAATTATTGACGCCATAGCCTTGCGCTTTCCCCTTGCCTTTATAGCCCTGGCTGGACGTCTCGCCTTTCTCCGTCTTGACAGCTGAACAAAATGTTGTAAAGCAAGAATGAGCAACTATAGTGCTCAGCAAGTTCTCTTCTCGCTCGGTATATAAATATAATAAGGTTTACCGAAATAGGTACTCAAAATTTTAATATTGAAAATCACAATAAGATTTGGCTCAAATTCATCTTGAAAATATCATACTCGAAAAGGCTCAAAACTCATCTCAAAACAGAATACTCAAAAGACTCATTTGATAGAACTCTGATAACTCATGATTTAAGAATGAACTGGTCTTCCACCTCTCTGTATCTCGGTGGGGCGATCAACTAACCAACCAAGAATACCGGCCTCCAATGACACCGCACTTCGCCCGATCACGGCTACAATACGATATCAACTATAATATATATGTATGAATGCTAGCATCATAATGGTTATCAATTCAACCAAGGCAACGAATGCCTAAATATTCTCGGGTCCGTAAAACGGTACACGAGTCTCTCTTTCTCTATAAAGGGCCTCTTGCCCAAAATTGACCAGTAGAATACAGAATTCCCGAATATTTGGGGTACAGATAACTTGAGATAACTCTTTTCAGAAAAATATTTACAAATCTGGCGGACTGCCAGTATGACTCGATTTTACCACCAATCCGAACAATAGACTGATGTAAATTCTCAATAATAATTTATCGGTTGACATGAACAAAATGCCAAACCTTGACAATAAAATCGACTATCTCGAATTTATGAGAATAGTCCTAAGATTAAAGTAATTGGGAGTCGTACTGAACAAATAGTACTTCTCGATATTTATAATACTCAACATTGATGAACGTTTAAAAAGAATATTTTTTCACTTGATCGACGAATAAGAAAAATCTCTAATAATTATAATTTTAAACTCCTATCGGTTAGTTCAAACGAGGAACTAACTGAAAGATAATCAATAAATAACGATTGAATTTGTACAATAAATTCAATCGAAAAGAATAAATTTAACTATCTCGGACGAATGAGATTAGTTTCACTGAATAAAATAATAGTCGTCTCGAATTAATGAGATCGACCCGATATCAATTAAATTGTTTCTACGCTTATAGGGATTATAATTCTCAAATAAACTAACTTGACAATATAATAATATTTAACAAGAAATAATTCTCAAAAGAAATTATTGCATCATATAGAGCAACAGATAATCTCAATATATAATATTTCAAAAATAATTAAGGAATTAAATAACACGAACAGAAATTCACAGTTTCCAAAAGTTAGGGTAAGAACGAACTTGCCTCGATCTCGAAGTACGAATGAAGCTAAAATATATATACTCTACCCGTGAACTTGGCGTCGATCTACGTCTCGAGAATTATTTTCTAAAAATAGCAACCAGAAATACGTGAGCGATTCTTCAGAATAAAATACTCCCGATCCGATAATCTAATTAATAATAATATAATATCTCATAAAATCTCCGGAATAAATAACAGAAATCAATTCCGGGATAAATAAGTATTTAATCGAACACAAGAATTAAATCTGGGGAATATATCCTGCTTTTAATATCTGGAAATCTAAATTCTTACTCAAAATGAAAAATTCAAACATCCGTTTTTATTCAATTTAAATCCAAATAATTATTATTCTCATTTTTAAACTAATTATCAAAGAATTCTAATTTTTAAGAAATCTCACAAGTTCTAATTTATTAAAAAAATCAAATATTAATCTCTAAAATAAATCTAACTCGATCCGGTTAACTAAAATAAACCGGAAAATAATAAAAACAGCTTTTCCAAAATAAAAAATATTTTATTCTATTTATTTCACAAATATTCTTCTTTTTATCAACAAATTATTAAATCTCTAATTTCCGTCCAAAAATCACAAAATAACTCCTTTTTAACAACTAATAATTAATCCATTTTATTAAACCCTTTTATTGCAAATTAATAAATATCTAATTTGTTTTCAAAATTACATAATAACACTTATTTAATTAGAAAATAAATAAATTCTAAATTTCATTTTAAAAACCCTAAATAATTCTATTTTTAATCAATTAAACAATTAAACCACTTTTAAAAACAATTTATTACTAACTAATTCTAATCAATTAATTAAATTTCGATTTTAAAATATTCGCTCGTTTTTACACCAAACTGTATCGTTTTACTGCAATAACGACGTGGGCCCCACCTGCACCAAGTGGGTCCCACCTGCGTTCTCCCCTGATTTTCACACGACACTCTCTCTCGCCGATTTCTCTTTCTCTCTACCATCTCTCTCTCTCTCTCTCTCTCATCTCTTCTCTCTCAATCTCCTCTCTCCCGTTTAACCTTTCCCCCTCCCCGTCGGACCTCTCTGCTATTTCCGGTTACCAAACACCAAACAACAATTACCATCAATCTCTCCTTCTTCCCCATTATCACTCCAATCCCTCCCCTCGTTCTTGCCTTCGCCGTTCTCCATCAACACCAATCATAACAATCGGAAACTAACACACACACAACAATAACAACAATCACTCTTTCACCTTATACCTCCGATTTCATCAACACCAACACAAATCAACCACTCTCTCACATCTCTCCCTCATCCTCAATCTCCCTCTTCGACCGATACAACGACACCCACCATCAACAATTCGACCGAAGTCGAACCCAACTACGACCTCCCTCAATCCCAAACCTCTCGACACCTCTCTCGCCGAACACAACCAACAATCATCATCTCTCTAATAACAATTTAACAAGCCTCAAACCAACACAAAATCAATTACAAGAGCCATTCAAAACAATACAAGTAACAATAGTAGTCGACCAAAACGATTAACACATCAATCAAATTCTTCAACACCAGAAATCGGCAAAGACAAAATAAAGAAAGAAAAGAAATAAAATAAACTACCTGCTATGCTTATGTGAATGAGTTTGTTTTTGGTTTTTGGTTAGAAAAGGAACAGACTCGTGTTTTGCTCGGTTAGGAGTAATAAGGCAGAGTGTTTTGGTTCCCAAATGAAAGAGAAAACAAGTGTGCTGGTTGTAAAAAATAAAAGTCACGGTTTTTTTTGTTTTTAAAAGGGGCAAGTGTTATGGTAGTGTAATTAAAAAAAGAAAGGTGGTTGTGTGTATTTTGTGTTTAACACATGTTAAGAAACTAAAATGTGGAGTCAAAAGTGATAATGCCCTGAAAACAAGGGCCTTGTTTTCAGCCGATTTTTAGGGTAATGGATGTTGTCTCAATCAGCAATAATAACGCTTTCTGCCCAGCTAGTTAATTAAAACGAGACTCAAAAATTCGGCTAAAAAAAAATTAAAAATAAAAATAAAAATCTATTTCGAAAATTCATGGTTATTACAGTTAGCATTGATTTTGCTTTAAAATTAAAAAGATTCAAATCACAAATTTATAAGTTAAGAGAAAAAAAATCAAAATGTAAATTATGCGAGTTTCATACAAAATTCAAATCAAATACTATTTTGCTTTTAATGTTACATTAGATTACACAAAATCAATATATAAAGCTAATAATTTATTTTTGTTATACAAATTTCTTTAACCGAAACAAACTGTAACATTTTAATAAAAAATTATAAAAAAATAAAAAAATCCATTCACCATGCGAAGCGGGCAATATTCCTAATTAATTTATATTTTATGCATATTGTATCTTGCGTGTTGAGTGAGTATTTTGGATCACATTAATGTCAATAGACATATAGGACCATTGTATAATAAAAATTGAATATATTGGTCATTTTCCATAATATGCGTTTACTTTTCTTTGTTTTTTCAATAGACATATTGCATGAGGGGTATCAGTTCAAATTAGTTTAATTCAATCACGTCTTCAAAATATTGTTGATTGGAATTAGGGCTGCACAAAGGTCCAAAACCGGACCGGACCGGACCGACCCGGACCGGACCGAAGACCGGATTTTATTGAATTCATGGACCGGGGACCGGACCGGTCATAACCGGTCTTTGGGACCGGACCGGACCGGAAAAACCCGGACCGGACCGGAACCGGACCGGTTTGGACCGGTTAGTTAATATTTTATAAAAAAATTAATTTTTATAATTTAATTTTCATTCTTTGTTGATTTATAAATTACTTGGTAAGTTAATATAAATTTAAAAATAAGTAAATGTCATATTATTTGTAAAGTAACATTAATTCGTAAACGTAATTATAAATTATATATAGTATGAAATATGAAATTTAATCATTTATATTATAGTGTTTATATATATTATATCATAAATTTATTATTTACCAATTTGGATCACTAAAATATGTTATGTGTGAATATTTAATCATTAAATTATATAATTTAAAAGACAAAATAGTGTAAAATTAACTATATACATAAAATCCGGTCCGATCCGGTCCGGACCGGGTGTTTTCAGGGTTTGGACCGGACCGGACCGAAGACCGGATTTTTTTGATTTTACAGACCGGGGACCGGACCGGTTATATTCGGTCCGGTCCGGTCCTTGGACCGGTAGACCCGGTCCGGTCTAATTTACCGGTCCAGACCGGAAAGTTGTGCAGCCCTAATTGGAATTAGATATTTGTCTCATAATTAGCATATTTTCACTTATAAGCGAAAAGAGTTTTTTTTTTAAAGACAAATGCAGATCTTCAATCGAATAACATTTTAACAATTATAAATTATTTAATGTTACCTTTAAAATAAGTAACAACCTTTTAGATTTATGGAGAATAATCGATATTGTGCAATATTGTGCAGAAAATTAGTGCTGGCATTGAAGAATTTGTGAAAGTGTATATCTAAAGTAAAAGGAAGTATATGATACTACCTTTCTTCAAAATATATCGACATCCGTAACCGTAATTAGTCTGAAATAGACCGAAATAGGTTTCAAAAATCTAAGTGAGTTTTGTTGTTCAGTACACATCTATATCTATACTACTCCTCCGTCCCTTTTTAGTTGGCACATTTGCAAAAAACACACATATTAAGAAAGAATTAATTATGTAATTTGTTTCCATGTTTGCCCTTAATCTTAACATTAAATGAAGGGTTATGAGTGTGTATATTAAATATAAAGTCAAACATTGGTATTAGAAATAAAGGGATATATATGGAAAAATTGATAAAAATATGTATTGGAACAAGGAATGTGACAACTATTTAGGGACAATTTTTTTTTTTGCAAATGTGCCAACTAAAGAGGGACGGAGGGAGTATTATATTAAAGCCGAAACATTGAAAGTTTTGGTTTTCGGTTTGGTTATCCCATTTATTTTGGTTTTCACAGATAATTAAATTATAAAAACAACTTAAAAAGCTAATTACTAAGGTTAACGGAATTATATTCAGATTAAAATTCCTTTATCCATATTGAGCTTCTACTTGGACTCTTTTTTCAACTCCAACAACTCAATTACCCATTTTTTCTAAAGATTTTACTTCTAATTTAAACACTTTACCATTAATTTAAAACTAATATTACAATAATTAATATATATCCAAAATTTCACACCATATCTTTCCGTAATTATTTTAGTAGTAATTTTTGTAATTAAAACAAGTTACTTTTTAATTTAAAATTAATCTTGCGATAACTAATATACACCCAAAAATATCTCACCATATATTCAAATCATTATTTTTAGTAATAAAATAAGAATCGTTAGATCTAATAATAAGATATATTATATGATTAATTTACTAAAAATTCAAAGTTAAAACCCGTCAACGACATTTTTAATTTAGAATTTTACAAAATAAATTTCAAACCATGCATATCATTATATAAATTTATATTAAATTAAAATTAAAAAATTATTAAAAATAAGGATTATATAAAAACATAATTATAATGTTAAATAAATTTTATAACCTATCAAAAGAAACTCGTGCTTCGCACGGGTTATAAGCTAGTATATTATAATGCCTGGATATCGGAAAGTTACCAGAAACGTTTAAAGTATTTTTTCTTGAGTTTTAGTTTTTTCAATTTTTTTTTTAAATTTTTTTCTTGCATTTAATAGCTCTTAATGACATATTTATTAGTCATTAATTATACCTAATAAATATGTATTAAATTTATTTTATTTATTTAAGAAATTATAAAACATTATTTTGAGCAATATAATTATTATTTCAGTATTAAATATTAATTACATATATAATTAAGTTTATTTTTAGGTAAAATGACGACTAAAAATTGTTTACATTGCATAATTTTTTTATTCCCTATTGAATACCACTCCAATTTCTTTTCGGACAATTATAGTACAGACGACCCTTAACTTTTCAAACAATCTTTATTATTAGTGATTATGGAAATCGTAATAAATTATAGAAGTATGTAAATGTTCGCTTAACACATGTAATAAAAATAACATGGGTTATGACCAAACTGATTAAATTGAAAAAATACATCTTTATCGGTAGACTAAATCGATAAAAAAGTTATATACCAGTTGTTCATTATATTATGTCGAAATAAATTAATATTCTAATTAAATAAATTCTTACATTACAATTGAACATGTATGTTATGAGAGAGGCGTAGACTTTAAAAATTGTTATTATGTATAATATTTATAACTTTTGATCGTAAAGATTACGTTTGTATTATAATTACTACTTTTTATGTTTATGATATTTTTGAGATTATAAAATTTTTAGATATATAAAGAGAATATCTTCAAACTTATAATTTATGTAAATTATTTCGAATCATTTTTAAAAAAAAAAAATCTTAGAGACCAATCAATTTTTAAAAATAATAAAAATTAATTCATCTGTTTTCAATATTTTGAAATAAAATTTGTGAACCGTGCGAAGCGCGAATAAGTTTCAATATGAATATCATGCTTCAATATCTATATCTAAATAATATCTATATCTAAATGACGATTAACAATTGTTTAACAATTGTATTACTGATGTCATTTTAAACTTAGTTTAAAATGCAATGGGGCTTAAACAATTAATAATATCAAATTTCCCGACATAATATGTTGCCTTAATTGTTTAAATCAGTTTAAATGGGCCTTAATTGTTTAATATTAAGGCCCATTTAAACTGATTACGAATCCTTCCAACTCCAATGGAACTCTTCGTAATGGTTGCTAAACTTAGTTTAATGGTTGTTAATTACGTTATTTTGCCTTAATTGTTTATAATTTTACTAAAAATTATAAGAAATCTCCTAAAGTGGATTAATAATGGGTCTTAATTGTTTAATATTTGAATTGTATTTAAATGGCGAATAGTTACTTTTATTTTTAGGTAAAATGACGATTAATAATTGTTTAAATTGCGTTATTTTTTATCCTATTCAAGATCATTATAATTTTTTTCGGATGATTATAGGGTAAACGACCTTAACTTCTCAAGCAATTTTTATTATCAATGATTGTGAAAGTCGTAATAAATTATGGAAGTACAAGATATTTACTTAATATCTGGAATTGTATACAAACAATACAGACAGATTTTTAATTTTGAACATGAATAAATTATACATGAGTTATGATCAAATCGATTAAATTTAACAAACCCTGCCACTTCTCGGAAGATAAAATCGATAAAAAAGCTATACACCAATTGTTTCATTATATTGTGTCGAAATAAATTTTTATTTTAATTAAACAAATTCTTACACTATTATTGAATATGTATATTATGAGAGGGGTGTCGGCTTTAAAAACGTTATTAACCTAAACTTTTCAAGCAATCTTTATTATCAATGATTATGGAGTCGTAATAAATTTTGGAAGTACACATATCTTTACTTAATATCAGAAATTTGTAAACAAATAATACAGACAAATTTTTACTTTTGCACATGAATAAATTACACATGAGTTATGACTAAAATAATTAAATTGAACAAACCCAACCATTTTATCGGAAGATTGAATTGATAAAATTTATACACCTGTTATTTCATTATATTATGCCAAAATAAATTAATATTCAAATTAAATAATTTTTTACACTATTATTGAACATGTATATTATGAGAGGGGCGTCGGCTTTAAAAAATGTTATTACATTATATTCAATATTTATAACTTTTGATCGTAAATATTACGTTCATATTGTAATTTTTACTTTTAAATGTTTGTGATATATTTAAGATTATCAAAATTTTAGATATATAATGAGAGTATTTTTTCCAACTAATAATTCATGTAAATTATTTTTAAAATGATTTTTTAAAAAAATTCATAAGAGACCAATCAATTTTTAAGAATAATAGAAATTAATTTATGTATTTTCAAAACTTTAAAATAAAAACTTATAAAACGAGCGAAGCGCGGATAAGTTGGCTAGTTGTATTTAGAGCTTGAAGATCGGAAAGCTACCAGGAGCGTTCAAGATATTTTTCTTGAATTTTCATATTTTTTAATTTTTTGTATTAAAATCATTTTCTTGCATTAAATAGCTCTTAATGACACATTAATTAGTCATTAATTATACCTAATAAATATATATTAAATTTATTTTATTTTTTTTATTTACTAAATTAGAAAACTTTATGTCAACCTTATAATTATTATTTCAATATTAAATATTAATTACATATATATTTAAGTTTATCTTTAGGTAAAATGACTACTAAAAAATGTTTATATTAGGTCATTTCTATTACCTATCAAATACCATTGTAATTTCTTTTTGAACAATTGTAGTACAAACGATTCTTAACTTCTCAAGTAATTTTAGATTATGAAAATCGTAATAAATTATGGAATTATATAAATCTTCGCTTAACACCTGTAATAAAAGTAATACAAATAGCTTTTTGTTTTTACAGATGAATAATTATACATGGATATGACCAAATCGATTAATTTGAAAAAAAAACCCAATTTTATCGGTAGATTAAATCGATAAAAAAGTTATACACCCGTTGTTCATTATATTGTGTCGAAATAAATTAATATTCTAATTAAATAAATTTTTACAATATTATTGAACATGTATGTTATGAGAAGGGCTTCGGGTTTAAAAAGTGTTATTATATTTAATATTTATAACTTTTGATAATAAAGACCACGTTTGTGTATAATTGCTATTTTTTATGCTTATAATATTTTTGAGATTATCAAAATTTTAGATATATAATGAGAGTATTTTTAAACTTATAATTCATGTGAATTGTTTTGAATCAATTTTTTAAGAAAAATCAATTTTTGTAAATAAAAAAAATAATTAATATATTTTCAATATTTTAAAATGAAAATTTAAAAACCGCGCGAAGCGCGGATAAATTACCTAGTTTTTAGTAATTCAAGGTAAATTTTGGATGGGACCTACCCCTATTGTTCGTAACTCCAAACTCTTGTTCGTCTATTCCACGGGTCGGGGAGGGTAGGTTGTATGCAGACCATCCCCCACTTTTTAGGGTGAGGAGACTGTTTCTGTGAAGACCCTCGGCTATGACCCTCGAGAAAGACCTCAAATTGAATATTCTAGGATTTATCGGAAATTATATTTTAGTATGAAGGGTTCATAAATCCTCATCTATATTCTACACACATTTATACATTTATTTATTTAGTGTTCTAAAAATTGATCGATTAAACAATTAATCATAGACGGACAAGTTTTGTCTCGATTAAGTGGAATCAGATCAAATAGATATTTCTTGAAAAAAATTAACTAAAAATCGAGCAGGATGAAATTAATCGATCTAAATGATCAAAAGTCGAAATAAATTGGTCAAAACTGAAAAAAAAATTAAAAATAAAATGTTAAAAAGTAAAAAAAAAATTAATAATATAATATATTGACTATTGTATATGGGTACAAGTTATTGATTTATGTACTAATTTTATAATAAATCTCTAATATATTAATTATCCTCTCAAATTGAATTACTTTTTTGTTCATATCAAGTTCGAACTAATAATATATGATTTTATTTGTAAATCTCAACACTTAAATAACAATATTTGACTAATAATACATTATATTTTTTTTTGTAATTTTGTTGGCGGCTTGATGGTTTTAATTTTTTTTTTAACAATCCCTTATTAAATTAAATTACTTCTGATTAATCACTACAAAATGATTCCATAATCTATCTTTTAGAACACTGTTTATATTACGTGGATATTTTTTTAAAATTGTATTTTGCGGATTATTTTTACGGATGAGTAAATCACATGCACGTGAAATAGTTTGTTAATTAATTAAGATTAGCGGTGTAAGAACATCTCCAATAGTATTGGCAAAAAATAATTGACTAAATTTAATAAAATATTGATTATTTAAAATTTGCTAAAGAACCTGTAAGATGTTGAGCTACAATAATATTTTGGCTATAATGTTTGGTTATATCATAAATATAGTTTGTTATTAGTATTTAATGTTGTTATAAATAGAATATTTTTTACATATAGAAATTGGCCAAATATAGCAATTGAAAGAAAATTATCTAAATTTTTTGCTAAGGATAATGTCTTATTGGAGTGGATTTTTTATTTACATAATCTCTATAAATTTTATTTATGATTTTACCCAAGGGGTCTTTTACATTGAAGATGCTCTAAATGGATCAAATTTCGTTAGCTACTCTAACCTAATTTGTAAAATATTCGAATTTGGTTCGTTAAGAGTCGAATAAAGTTCGAACTCGATCTATTCAAATACTTTAGTGAGCCGAGTTTGGGATTCAAAATACTCAGTTCGTTCGCGAGCCTAATTGAGCCTTTATTATTTTTAATTTTCTTATATATTTTACATATTTTTTTACATAAATATTTAATATTTAAATATCATTTATAAATTTATTTGAGTCGAACTAGAGCCAAACCGATCATATTCAAGCTTTTGATATTATTTGATGAAATTGATTTGAATTTCCGAGCCGAACTCGATATATCGAACTTTTTACGAATTGAGTTTCGAACTTAAAATGAAAGGTTTGGTTGAACTCAAGCCCGAACTCGATTATGAACTCGAATCTAACAATGTTCGACTCGGTTCAATCTATTACTACGTATTAAAGGAACATAAGGGCAAAAAGTGCCAAAAAAAAGGTCGTGAAATGTCCAGTATACCCTTATTTATCACATAATTACAAAAATGCCATTATAATTTTATTTTAAAAATTAATAGTGGGGATGAAAATTGAACCCATGACCTTAGACTTAAAGATGACAATCTTAACCACTATGCTAGATGCTCATTTTGATAAAAATATAAAACTCTTTATCTATATGTGCAAGCATCCCATATATTATATTATATTAACTTTTTTTTTATTTTGTCTTGTATTATATTTGATAAGATAGAAAATTTATGTACACAAGTGTCTTGAAATCATATTTTTTAACAATTGTTTTACAAATCCAACCATACTAGAAGAAAAGATTGCATAAAAATAAGTACGTACACAAAATATTAAAAATCTTTTTAGCCTAACGAATTGGTTTGTAAAATAATTTAAATAAGTGATTTAGTTTTAAATATAAAATTTTAAATTATACACAAATAATTGAGTTAAAATAAAGATTTCTATTAACGTATAAAATTCGTAAAATAATTTAAATAACTAATTTGGTTTTAAATATAAAATTTTAAATTATACAAAAAAAATGGACTTAAATATATATATTTATTAACGTATAAGAATTTTTTTTGAAGTTATTAACGTATAAGATTTAAAAATATGATACAAAAACAGAAAATTTATTTGCACAAGTGACTTGAAATCATATTTTTAACAAATTTTAACAAATCCAACCATACTAGAAAAAAATATCACGTAAAAATTAAGAGGCACACAAAATGTTAAATATCTTTGAGTTAATTGCAAAAAAGTGGCCAGATTTTACACTCATTTTCAGAAAAATGGCCATACTTTCAATTGTGCAAAATGGTGGCCAGACTTGCCTTTTTCCTTTCGAAAAAGTGGCTGAAGACGATTTTCAGCTTATTTGGCAGGGGTAAAATGGGAAAATATGTTATTTTACTAAAAATAAATGCTAAAAATCACAAAAATTATCAAAAAAATCCCCAAATTAATATATGTCACCATATGATTGGTTATATTCGTAATAATAATAATAATTCCCCTCATGCATGCACATAAATTGACTAATTAAATCTTGACAACTCATATTTGTGGATTTTTTGGTGAATTGATGTATATACATGGGGGCATTATTATTATTATTACGAATATAACCAATCATATGGTGACACATATTAATTTAGGGATTTTTGTGGACAATTTTTGGGATTTCTAGCATTTTTTCCCCATTTTACCCCTGCCAAAAAGCTAAAAATCGCCTGCAGCCACCTTTTTGAAAGGAAAAAGGCAAGGCTGGCCACCATTTTGCAAAACTGAAAGTCTGGCCACTTTTTTGAAAATGAGTGTAATATCTGGCCATCACTTTGAAATTTACTCAATATCTTTTTAGTCTGACGAATTGCTTCATAAAATAATTTAAATAAGTGATTTGATTTTAAATATAAAATTTTAAATTATACACAAATAGTTGACTTAAAGTAAATATTTCTATTAACATATAAGGTTTAAAAATAGTATACCAAGGAAGAAATTTTTTCTACCCAAGTGCCTTGAAATCATGTTTTCAACAATTTTTTATCAAATCCAAACATATTATAAGAAATATCGCGTAAAAATAAGCAGGTACACGAAATGTTAAAGATCATTTTAGTCTAATAAATTGGTTCCTAAAGTAATTTAAATAAGTATTTTGGTTTTAAATATAAAATTTTAAATTATGCACAAATTATCGAATTAAAGTACAGATTTCTATTAACGTATAAGATTTAAAAATAGGATACCAAGATAGAAAATTTATCTACACAAGTGACTGAAATCATGTTTTTAACAATTTTTTGCAAAAAATTAGGCAATCTTAATTAATATTTGGAAAAAATAATTTCAGACCGTTGAACCATTGGCATCGGACTATCGGAGTAAGTTCAATGATGGTGCTATTGAAATTTGGGAATGCTATTTCTATAATACAACATTCAAGAAAAAAAACTCATCATAAAAAGATGCTAACTTGAATGCAAAATAACAAAATGTTATACTTAGTTCTATATTGTGTAAAATATAGAATTAAGTATAAATTTGATTATATCAACATTCAAGAAAAAAAACTCATCATAAAAAGATGCTAACTTGAATGCAAAATAACAAAATGTTATACTTAGTTCTATATTGTGTAAAATATAGAATTAAGTATAAATTTGATTATATTTACTACGTAAACATACAAATGAGAAATTAAAGGGACCGAAACAATGTTGTTATTTTGCATTCATTTTACATTTTTTTTTTTAGTTTTAAGCATATATACATTATTATAGATCCATTTGGTGCCATTTTGAATCAGTGATTAGAACATGAGTTTTAATAACTATAAGTATTTTTTAGTTCAAAATATAGGAATAATTATCCTTATTTTAGAACCATCATCAAACTTGCTCTTAATTATGCTATGTTGAAAAAAACTCGAATTTCGAAAAATGATTGGAGAGTGCCATCAATCCACAATCCCAAACGTTACTGTTGGGGTCCCTTCATTTCTTGGGAATCCACACACGTAAATTAATCCTTGTGACACAAAAATAGGGGTTTTTTTAATTGAAAAACAGTGTTCTTTAGAAGTATAAATTCGACTTGTAATTTTTAGTTATGCGTTATTTAATTTATCAAAAATGTTTGCTCGAGTTTAATTAATTATTTCTTGATTCGCATTTGTGTCAACTAACCAAATTTTGTTTGCTTCAGCTCCCATTAGCCACGAGCATCGATGTACACAAAGATGCATCTTTCAAAATTGAAAAGCAAATTATTAAGAAATTAGACGGTAATAACTTTTTCTGTTTTTCCACACCTTGAATTTGTACTTTAGGGGCATGGCATGTAGATTTACTTTAGACACCTGTGTTTTGTGGAATGTGGAATCAATCACCATTTTTGGGGCCTTTAAATAAACCTAATTCAATGGTTCTGTGTTCAATCCAAGATCGAACGGCTCTTATTACTGTTTGGGAATAGTATGAGGCTTGATTATTGGTGTATTATTTTTTCAATTCTTTCCCAATTAAAATTCACATGTGAAATGATCATCAAAATTTTCATTTTTTAATAATTAAGTTTATATGCTATCTATTCGAAGATAATTCTCTTAATTTTGAGTTAAAGCTCTTAACAAAATTGAGTTACTCCTAATTTTATAGAGGGGCACAATAAAAGTTTAGTTGTCAAATTTTATTGATTCCTGCTTATTGATGATAATTGACCTCCCTGCATACAAAAAAAATCCTACTAATAAAAAAGGTCACCTCTCATAAAATTGTCATGAAAGTAAGTGATTAATGTGTACTCTTGGGCACACTAGAAACACTCTTTTATAGATACAAAGAGAAAACTGGGTATGAGGTTGTACTCATGCATCTCCCCCAAGGTTATAATAGATTTGTACTTATAAAGTAAAGGGTCCAGCAAGAACATTTTTGTAAATTTAAAACCTTTTTCAATAATTTACATAAATACCCTTAAATTTGTATGGAGATTGTTTTAACCTCTGGTAGAACACTGAGGTCAACTTTAGTCACATGAAATTCTAAATACAAATATATTGGAATATAAATCCGAATGAAATTAAATCCGAGTAAAATTTAATTATTTTATCAAGTAGGTTCCATTCAAATTACGATGCCATGAGCCTGAGCCTGACTTTAAATCGAACGGGAACGTGGCCCTTTGATATCTCAAATTGCAACATGCATGAAACGTTACATACATTTGTGCTTTAAATTATAAACCAGCATGAATGCCCGTGCAAGGCACGGGCCACATTCTAATTCATATAACATTTGTTTAATTTTGCGATAAAATCTATTGTATCCTCTTGTTAGTCTATTTTACCTTTCACTGGAACGGTCTACCGATTCAGTAGTTATAATCATTCTAAATTCAAATTATTAGCACACTCTAAATTTCGAGATTCATATTTATAGTGGTACTTGTTTAATGCGAGAAGAATAACCGACAAAAGTGGTATATTAGAGTTAATTGTCAGCTATCAAATATTTCCACGATAACAGTTAGAAATCCTCAAAGGATCACCACGACAACAATTTTTTAACTACTTTCAATCTTAGCCACAACATATTTTAAATATCTATTTCTCTTCTACCCATATGTCTACCATATATCTCCTTAATTTATTACTGATCAAGTAGCCTATCTCACATCTCCTTCAATTTATTACTGATCAGGTACCTCTTACTTCGGCCTCTTTCCGACCACTATCATGCCACCTCGCTATACCTCTCAGATCCGTTCCTTCCTTCAACCACATCATATATGCACATACTTTTTGCCACATCACCTATCTTTCGTCTTTAACAATCTCAAGTTTGTTTATACTTCCTCTCTCTTCGATCATCTCTCATTCTTCTTTACAACCTCTCAGCGACCTCCATTTTCATATTTATATAAAATTATTGTTGTGGTTACGAGCTAAATAAGTATTATGATAATAAAATAGTTATTTGTCATACCTCTCACACATTAAACATGTATACGTTTTTCAAATGTTATTGTGATCACACTATATCTTTTGAATTTCAATCAAACTCATCTAACATTTGTCAACAAATTGGATTAACATAATATTATCAAATATTTAGTTGTATTACCATTTGTTCTTAAGTTGCTAAAAAAATTGATGTACATATTCTTTTGTTGGTATTTAGTTGTATCTAAATATCCAAATCTGACACTAAATGAATTCATGTTGGCTGGAAATGGGTATCGGGTCAATTCAAGGTCAGGGAGTGCCATATCCATCCTGATCTCCGAATTCGATCGAACAAAATCGATGAACCTGTTTCGGTTCTTGAACGAGAATTATTTCGCTCCCGATTCCTGCCCCGAAAGGAAAATACGTATCCCCGAGAGAAATCATGAATTTTAATATTTTTAATTAAAATTTCGAACTTATTTTTAATTAAAATTTTGAACCTAATCGTTGAACCCGTATCGATCCCAAAATGGGGATTATTTTCCTCCATGATTCCTACCTCGAACGGGGAACGAGGATCCCTATTAAAATTTGGAGAATCTTATTTTTTTAATTAAAATATATATATTCTCTAATAAATTGGATAATCAAATTATTTTGATAAATCATGATAAATTTATTATTATATTATAAATAGCAATTTTGATAAAAGATGAAAAATATTATTAAAATTAAATTATATTTATGACATGTTAAATTCGATGCAACAAATGGTGTTACTTGCCTGCGCAAACAAGCTTTTAAGCCCATTGATGAATGGGTTCTGTCCGACAATTATGACATTTGCCATATTTTGGCATGTCGAACTGGTTGTAAGTTATTTCCATACCATTTATAATGTTATGAAATGTTAAATTTATAAAAAAATTGAATCTTTGAATTACATTTATTTTTAATAATCTACAATATATATATTTAAAAAATTATTTTTTCTTAAATATGATAATCGATTGGGGAACGGGAATTGGGGATTTAGGGTTAATTTGTTAATGGCTGAATTAAAGAAGATGAACGGAATCATTCATGTGATTGTCGTTCAAATTGTTTGTTAATTATTTAGAAATCTGGATGGTGCTGGACGACTCCCACATTCCTGTGGACGACACCACCCTTAGAATTCCAACTGAACAATTCAAATCTCTTTGTTGTATGCATCAATAATTATTGAATATTAGGTATGTATATTATATCTCTATTCTATTCAATATGATTAATTGATTTTAAATTTATATAATTTATGCCAAGCTAACTTTTTGGCAATCGTATTTCGTACACACGTTTTTTCTAACATAAAGATATTAAAAAAACTCAAAAAATATATAATAAAAAATAATGAATATTTACCAAAAATACCATTTTTCTAATTTTTTTTATACTTTTACCATATTCTTAAAATATTTACAAAAATACATTTTTCAGGAAAAACATTTTGCAAGAATATAATCTTATCAGGTTGCATATGCAGCTGCGCAAAGTTTTCATAGAGTTGCATATGTGGTTGCAAACAATTGTATTTAGTTGATTTGATTGCAGACCGTATTTTTGCAAATAACGTATTTTTGCGAATAAGTTGGTATTTTCGCAATATATTTTTTTTAAAAAAATACCTTTGCAAAAAAAATTCTGAACTTTGGTATTTATCGAAAA
Source organism: Saposhnikovia divaricata (assembly GCA_036435485.1). NCBI lineage: Eukaryota > Viridiplantae > Streptophyta > Magnoliopsida > Apiales > Apiaceae > Saposhnikovia > Saposhnikovia divaricata. The sequence continues at coordinate 244,123,231 of CM071594.1, read as the reverse complement.
AGCTTGAAAAAATAATTCATCTTACTTTTAAAATTTATTATCGACTAAATATTTTAATTATTCGGAAAATATGTTTAACAAAAAACTCAAAATATTTAGTCATTCAGAATCTTTTTTTTTATCAAACAACAACTTTCGTTCAGAATTCAAATTATTCAACCGTTCAGATAATAAATGCTTCAGAAAGTGATATTCAGATTTAACAAATGACCCCTTAGCCGAGATGCTTTAATCCCTCAACTCGTTCCCATCCCCAAGTTTTTATTTATAACATTTCATGTTTCCCGTTCCAAACCCGAAAAATTTTCCGAATCTCCAAACGGGAAAGGTATTAAATCGGGGTCGGGCAGATCGGGAGAAATGCTCATCTATATTAAATACACGTACATTCAGTCGGTTATTCATTCAGTCAAAAATATCTTACATGTTCTTATCATTTTAATAACTTTTATCCCGAATAAATTTGAAAATAGATATTAAAGCGAATGTAGCAAGTGGATTGCTTGCGTATGCAATTATTGATTTTAAAAAGTGTATCATTAAGTATTCTAGCGTAGCGGTATTAATATATGCAAACATAAGAATATTGTTATATTATTAAAGGATATGTAGCAAGTGGATTGTTTGTGCATGCAATTAATGATTTTAAAAAATGTATACTAAAGTGTTCTAGTGTAGTGGTAATAATGTGGACAAAAGAAAATTGGTACATGGAGGTCATGGGTTCAAATCCATTGAAATCCATTTTTTTTAACATTAACATGATGCAGGGATAGTTTAGTAAATTACTAAATGGGTGAAAAGGCCTTGTTGGTCTATAATATATATAAAGGATGTGCAAGGACGCGGTCCGTCATTTTAAGGCAATCTTAGTGGCTGTTTGGAACAACTTTTCTTATTGACTTATGGACTTATTTTCGGATAAAAATTTAATATTTTGATAATTTTTTTTATACAAGTATTTAATGTATGTTTGAGATTCAATAAGTTGCAAAAATAAGTTGGAAACCGTGCATAACAGTAGGCATAAGTCTCTGTCCATATTGATTTTATGACATGTCCTTATAGATCTCGAGTCATAGATCGTTTTGGCAGGAGAATCGAAGCAAACGGACTCCGGATCAGAAGGTATCAGAAGGTATTTGACATTAAGAAACCGTGCATGACAGTCGGCATAAGTCTCTGACCTTAATAATTTTATGACATTTCCTTGTAGATCTCGAGTTATAGATTGCTTTAGCACGAGAATCGAAGCAAACGGACTTACGGTTTAGGAGTTATGGTCAAATTAGTAAAAGTGGTTCGAAACCGTAAGTACGAGTTCGTAACTAAAATTTAATCCCCCTTAAAATTACTAATTCAGTAGTGAATCTTGATAATTAAAAATTAGATATCATAAGGAAGGTGTGAGAGAAAACCTCATGTCAAACGAATCGTTTTTCGATTTTATAAAAATGTTCGAATCAAGGTTAAGTACGAATGAACCCCTAAAAATAACAAGTAGTTATAACTTTGGAAAATCACTTAGAAAACGATCAATAAACCTCGAGGTATAATCTCTTATAGTGAGCGACCGACCTTAGAACTTATATGGCTTAAGTACCCACCAAGTGTAAGTAAAATGACATGCCTTGATAACGAGCAAGTGTCGGATCATAACGGTGATAAAAAGAGTACACTAGAGTGTACATAACGAGATAACTTGAAAATGTGTTTTTAACCTAAGTAAAGTATATACTTAACCTTTCAAAGCGCTTAACCTTTCAAAGCGTTAAGTGACTAACCTCGGATATTTGATTATTTATAGATCACCGAACAGACCCAAGGCACACTATCCCTACCAAATTACCAGGCAAGTTTCCAATACTTTGGAACTGTTGTAGTGATAATATATATGATTGATTGTTGTTATACCTATTCCACAGCATGCATGCCTACTTTCAAAATTTTATTGTGATACTTGTTCCCTGACTTGATGTTGGCTTATAAGTTAGATACGAGATATACTAATTATAAGCCGGATATTGCTAAGACCATTAGTGAAGGGCATATGATCTTCGTTCCTTAAATATATACCGGGAGTCGGTATTTTGTAATATAGAGATAGTCGTGGAAACCCGGAGAGATTCCAGCGATCGATTATTTGAGGAATGTTATTTATAAAAATTATTTATATTTCCATAAGTATTAATTACTTGGAAATTATTCGAGGAATGTTATTTGAGTATAATCTCAGTCGAGAAATACTATTTGAATATTATTTTTGAGTATTCATTTAAGACTTGATTTATTTAACGAATATTCATTTGAGGTTATTGATTTAGATGAATATTATTTTGGAATATTCATTTGAGTTTACTTATTTAATGAATATTATTCTGAATATTCATTTAAGGTCTTATTTTCTTGTGAACATTATTTCGAATATTTATTCGAGGAACTATCTATTTAATAAATATTTTTATACATACTTATTCAAGGGTTATTTTGAGCAATATTTTATATTAAGAATATTCTTTTAATATTTATGATTTAATAAATATTCTTGGAATATTTATTTAATTTTTTTAACTTGTCTCTAAAATGATTCATTTTATTCAATATTATTTTCGACCCCAAAATATTAAGTAAATTATTTCAGAGTCTTATCATTATTATTATTTTTATCAAGGAAGGTTCTCAAAAATTCTATCCTTCATTCAAATCTATCTTTCAAATTATAATGGAACATTACTTGAGAAATGTTATTTATTTTGTTTGATTTCCCGGTCATAAATTCTTTAAACTATTCTTTGCTCTCGCAACTTGGTTGCTATTTATCCATTTGAATATGTTATTTCTTCCTCATCATTCGAGGGGTAAGGTGGTTGGAACAAGTTGATATCCATTAACAAGCAATACCTTGGGAAATATTGGTAAATTTTCCTTTCCAACTAGATACGACTACTTTGTGGAGTCTTATCAACAAGTATTATACTTGGGGAAAGGAGAACGAACTTTACGTTTCAGAGTCATGGATTCTATTCGAACTAGGAGTTGTGTAAGAGGCCGAGTAGCGCCGGTCCATCCCATTGTCCCAACCGTTGGCCTGGGAGATCTTACAGGGCGGTAAACAAGTAAATCCGTCAGTTCTTCCTTCTACCGGGAGTAAAACTAATTTGAGCTGTACAATCTGCGACTGATCATCGTAAGGATTGGAACAGCGGGCGGGCGCGGTGAATACTCCAGCATTAGTTCATCATCCAAATTTATTTATTATCTGCAACATGAAGTATCACTCTTGTTGACAGGGTTTGAGAATTGTTCAAAACTGAAAGTACCTTTGCTTACCTTGCAACTTCATCGTTTACCTTATACTGGTACTATGTTCGTTAATGCATGTCATATGGTTTCACAGATATTTGAATTGTTATATATATATACTGTTGTTCACATATATATTACTTTTGGTGGGCTATTGCTCACCCTTATTTTATTTATTATATCACGACAACAGCTAGATCTGATGGCCCGTACAAGGCGCACTCAACGCAATCAGGTGACAGCCGTCAGAGGGTTACCCGTTGATATCATAGCCACCATTGCTAAGAAGGAAGCTATTGGTAGGCTAATTGTTAGCTCTTGAGTATCCGATGTAATGACAAGTATGACTTATATAGATGGATGACAAAGAGTATGTAAGTTAAATTGTAATTCTTTTAGGTGTAATAACTCACACTCGTGATTAATAATATTTGATAGTTACTCTGATTTCATCTATGGGACTATAACTGGTGTGTTTAATGTTGTTGTTTTGGGTCACAAGGTTGTAATTTAATTTATGTTGGTTTTGTGGATGGAAATTGAGTCCGTAATGACCAGATCCCCGACCCCGGATCTGGGGCTGTTATATATGATTTTTGTAATATCAGTCAGTATGGTTTCATTACGTTTGATTTCATTTCCTCATCTCTTATTCTAAAGCTGCCTCTCATCAAACCCACATTTCGTAATCCAAAGCCGCCTCTCATCAAACCCTAAGAATGGGGTTTGCTCTTTTTCTCAAAAAAGCTCCAATGTTTTCTTCTCGCCTCGCCACTCGTTGTCCACCACCCTTCAGGTGTGTTTCCAACACCGATCCTTTTCACAAACTATCTTTTAGGCTGTTGTGTCGAAAACCCTATAATTGTATTGCTTCGCTGGTACCAGAAAGAGTCCCAAGACTCATGTATTTTGATTTGAAAAATCTTACTCAGCCTACATACAAAAAAACCCCTCTATAGTTGAGTTCATCTCCTTCATCTTCAAACCTTTTCAGAAACTACTCAAAACCTAGGAAACAAACCATGAAGGAGATTGTAGAGGAGTTCAAGGCATTGAGCCCTAAAGCACCTAATATTCCTATTATCAAAACCTTTAATTTTGATCAACTAGATTCTCAGTCATTTAAACTTAAAACTGAGAATATTCTTAATCATTTCCCCCTTGTTGAGGGGCCTCATAGATTTAGGCAAACATCAAAGATTAGTACAAGTGATGAGGGAGCTTATTTCTATATTCAGTTCTTGAAAAAAAATGCAGACCCGTATTATGTCTTTATGGATTTTTTGACTACTGGTCGTTGGGGATTGAAGTTGATAAGAAAGTATATGTGCTTTGTAATGATGAATTTGAAGTTGTTCCGAAAAGCATAATTAGAGGGGGAAAAGTAATAAATAAGAATTGTGATTTTGACGATCGTAAATGTTTTCTTTTGTTGTTTTTCCGTAATTGTTGTGCTTTATTTAGATCTAATGTGTATGGATTGTGGTAGTTTTTTTTAAAATTGTATGGTTTTCGTTTATTTATTTTTGAGCTGTTGTTGTGATTGGTTTTAGATGTACTATACGAGGCTTGTGGTTTTAGTTGATTGAAACCATTTTTTTAATAGTTGGTCTGTTGTTTGTTTTGGAGTAATTTTTGTGGTTTTTCTTGAACCTCTGTTTTTTATGTGATTCTGTAGATGAAGGTCCTATTGCGTATGGATTGATGTGTAAATCTATTGAAACACTCAGCCGTGGCCGTGGAGATGCTCAAAATCTCTACTCAATGGCCATAGCCTCTTTGATAGCTTTCACATCGCATTCTGCCCGGTATCCACAAGTTTTCGAAATGTGCGTGAGCGCTCTTGAGGATAAAAAAAATGGTATTATATTGCCCTAAACATGTAGCATCAATGCATCATTGTTTCCAAAATGGGGAGAAATGTCAAAACTTGTATATTTTGGGGGTGTGTGGACTCTTCGTGAGTTGAGGATAGTTCTCTACTTTGGCGATCATTGCAAATTGGAATATGCCTCAATCATTGGAGATGGGAAGGTACTAGATTAGGTGTTATAATTATCTATGCTTTTCTTGCATTATTTATATATACTAATAGGTCAATGTTGGAACACTTGGACATGGAAAGACGACTTTTAACAGCTGCAATTGCTAAAGTATATTTTTGTTTTATGTATTTGATTATCTGGTACCGATACACTTTTTTTTGAGATGAGTATCATTGCTTAAAAGTCCAAGCCAATATTATAATTTCTAAAGAGGTGATCATAAGCATTATGTTTTATATTTAGGTGTTGTCCGAGAAAGCAAAGGCTGTTGCCTTTGATGAGATTAACAAGGTCCTTGATGAGAAAAAGAGAGGGATCACAATTTCGATGGTTGGAACGTTATTTTAGCCCAACACTTCATTGAATTAACATGTTTGTTCTTATGATATCCTCTATCAGCACATTAATAAATTTTTTTTTTGGTTCAAGCCTATGTTGAGTATGAGACAACCAAGAGGTGTTATGCCCATGTAGATTTTTCTAGCCATGCAGATTTTGTTATAGTGAGCTATTCCACTATTTTTTAACACTTATTTTAAGCAAAATTTAACTTTTTGTCCAAGTTAAGAGATTCAGCACATTTTAGATATTTTGATGCAGTTATAACTTTTGATTGTTGACTAAATCTTTTGGAGGCAAATTCCGGATTTGAAAGTACTCGATGTTCGGTTAAGGCCTTATAACAATGGCATTGAGATTTGTGTAGACAATAGGAGTATTTGTTTGGGATTTGTCCAAGCACTGAATGCATGGGACATGCCTTATAACATGTCATCGTGTTTTGTTTAGGCAATATTTTGCCAAGTTGTTATAATGTTACAAATCTGATCGACATTTCAAACTTCTGAGTGAAAGAAACGAAAGTGCTATTTGTTCGAACTGCTTTGACACTTATTGCTAGCCTCACCCCTACTACATTTTGCCATTTTGTGTGTAACTAGCATGATAGCCCGTGCAAAGCACGGGCCATATAATAATTCATAGATTTCGATCTATTTAAAATGTTATAGTTTCAAAATATTATTAGATTCTGAACCGCGAAAGTTATATTTTTAGTTATGTTTGGTCAGTGTAAGAAGAATGACCGACTGAAAGCTATAAGTAAGAGTTAATTAAATGCCAAGTATTACCACAATAATCTTGTTGTATTGAAATACATGAGAAAATAGCTGGCTTATTTATTTTGGGTGGATGAAGAATTAAATATTATATTATTTCTAATTTAATATTGTAAGAAATAATGTAATGTGACGAAAAAATAAAAGTAATAGAGTCATATAGTTCTGCTAATAAAATCTCAGCGCATATTTCCAATTTTGGGTTTCAACGCACATTTCCAATTTTTGATCCTTTTCTCCGACCAATTTCGGAGAACAAGAAGAATAACAAATTTATTCTAATAGTTGTGCACGTTCAAAATAAATATGTGATGTGTGCTTTTCTAAGATCATGGTATTTGACCATCTCAGATGTATCCTTTCAATAGCAAATTGACCATAACAAAATATTTTCTTCAAATACATTGTACTATATATCTATTCTCAGAAGTGAACTTTCAAAACCCCAAGGTAATATCTCAAATTTCAAGACCATCCATATTTAGACATGTACAAATTCAACAAAATAAACGAGTAGCTAAAATTAAAGTGTCATAACTCATAACGGGTTTTTAAAATCAGATGTGTTAATGTATGCACCGAATGAAAAATGTTGTAAAAGTTCATATGTACAATAAAATTCAATCTATGAAAATAAGATAGACATAACTACGATAATGAAGCATCCCGAATATCATTTTAATTTAAGGTAACAATAAAATGATAGCCGAAAAATAAAAAAAATATACATACCACATCCGTGATCATAAGACATTGTATATATCAGCAATTTTCGAGTTTATTAGTCTCACACCGGGTTGAAACTCGCATTGGAGTTTAAAATTCAAGTGAAATTGGTATATTACTATCTTATATATGGTTGTAAAACTCATTTTGTATGAAGTTAATAACATTAGCATATTACGAAAATGCTGCAAAAATAAAGTGCGAGGGACAATAGATATCAAAACCACATTGACATTTTTTTACCAAATCCAAATCCCATATGCAAATTATTTCTTATTTTTAATATTTTAATCTATTTTGTTAATCGATCTATAAATTACCCGATGATAATAGGATTAACCGATATAGTGCAAATATACTTAAAATAAAATATTATACTGATATCGAGTATAAATATGTTTTACACCTTATTTATCATTTTTTATATTCTGGCCATTCGACTAAGATAAACATAATTGTTAAAAGAGAGAAATATTATAATAATTTTTTATATATTTATTTTCACTTCCGCCCGTTTACCTACTTGAGATAACTTCTACTAATTTTCCGTCACCTACCGCCTCACTTCGATTTTTTTTTTTTTACCAATTTTTGGCCACCTCAGTACCTTTCATACATAAAATAAAATATTATAATGATACTGAGTAAAAATATGTTATACACTTCATTCATCAATGTAACAATTTAATAATAAACATAATCTGGCCATTTGACTAATATATAGATATAATTGTTAAAAAAGAGAAATATTATAATAAAATTTTATAGATCTATTTTCACTTCCGCCCGTTTACCTACTTGACATAGACTTCTACTTATTTTTCGTCACCTACCTCCTTACTTTGATTTTTTTTTGACCAATTTTTAGCCACTCAGTACCTTTCTTAATTCAAACTTCGACGACATCATATTTGTCAATTTATATTTTCCCTCCCCGACTACCATTTTTTACTATTATATGTGAAAATATTTTAATGATTTTATCCATAATAAATCATAGAAAAAACGTGAGCATAAATTTATGAGTATAGGAATGACATAAATTATTAAAATTAGTAAAAATTACTATCTTATATATGGTTGCAAAACTCATTTTGTATGAAGTTAATAATATTAGTATATTACGAAAATGCTACAAAAATAAAGTGCGAGGGACAATAGATATCAAAACCATATTGACATTTTTTTTTGCCAAATCAAAATCCCATATGTAAATTATTTCTTATTTTTAATATTTTAATCTATTTTGTTAATCAATCTATAAATTACCCGATAATAATAGGATTAACCGATATAGTGCAAATATACTTAAAATAAAATATTATACTGATATCGAGTATAAATATGTTTTACACCTTATTTATCATTTTTTGTATTCTCGCCATTCGACTAATATAGACATAATTTTAAAAGAGAGAAATATTATAATAAATTTTTAAATATCTATTTTCACTTCCGCCTGTTTACCTACTTGAGATAACTTCTACTAATTTTCCGTCACCTACCCCCTCACTTTGATTTTTTTTTTTTACCAATTTTCGGCCACCTCAGTATCTTTCATACATAAAATAAAATATTATAATGATACCGAGTAAAAATATGTTATACACTTCATTCATCAATGTAACAATTTAATAATGAATATAATCTGGCCATTTGACTAATATATAGATATAATTGTTTAAAAAGAGAAATATTATAATAAAATTATATAGATCTATTTTCACTTCCGCCCGTTTACCTACTTGACATAGACGTCTCTTATTTTCCGTCACCTACCTCCTCACTTTGCTTTTTTTTTTTGACCAATTTTCAGCCACTCGGTACCTTTCCTAAATCTGACTTCTACGACATCATATTTGTCAATTTATATTTTCCCTCCCCGACTACCATTTTTTTACTATTATATGTGCAAATATTTTAATGATTTTATCCCTAATAAATCATAAAAATAAACGTGAGCATAAATTTATGAGTATATGAATGGCATAGTTTTAATTATCAAAATTCAAATTATTAAAATTAATACAAATTATGTGGGCAATTTTATCTTGAATAAATTATAAAATAAATATTGCTAATAGGTGAGTTATTTGAGCATGTAGTGAATGACTTTAAAAAGTTGCACAAAAAAGTAATTTGGTTTAGTGATTGAAAATGTGAACACAAAGTTACAAGTGTTGGAAGGTCATGGGTTCATTTCCTTCCAACTTCAAAATTTTTAACATTCATTTAAATTTAAGGACAAATTAGTAATTTACTAAATAGGCACAAAACCCATGTTGGCCTATAATAGATAAAAGGATATGAATGTCATAGGTTTAATTCTTATCAAAATTCAAATTATTAAAATTAGTAAAATTATATGGGCACTTTTATTCTGAATAAATTATAAAACAAATATTGTTAATAATTGAATTATTTGAGAGCATGTAGTGAATGAGTTTAAAATGTGACACAAGAAAATGATTTGGTTTGGTGGTTGTCCATGTGAACACTAAGATATAGGTGTTGGAAGGTCATGAGTTCAATTCCTTTTAGCTACAAAATTTTTAACATAATTACAAATGTAAGGACAAATCTGTAATTTACTAAATAGGCTCAAAACCGATGTTGGCCTATAATAGATATAATGGATTTATTAGATTTTTAATATATTTTGTTAATAATAATTTTATAGATCTATTTTCACTTCCGCCCGTTTACCTACTTGACATAGACATCTCTTATTTTCCGTCACCTACCTCCTCACTTTGCTTTTTTTTTTTGACCAATTTTCAGCCACTCAGTACCTTTCTTAAATCTGACTTCGACGACATCATATTTGTCAATTTATATTTTCCATCCCCGACTACCATTTTTACTATTATATGTGCAAATATTTTAATGATTTTATCCCTAATAAATCATAAAAATAAATGTGAGCATAAATTTATGAGTATATGAATGGCATAGTTTTAATTATCAAAATTCAAATTATTAAAATTAATACAAATTATGTGGGCAATTTTATCTTGAATAAATTATAAAATAAATATTGCTAATAGGTGAGTTATTTGAGCATGTAGTGAATGAGTTTAAAAAGTTGCACAAAAAAATGATTTGGTTTAGTGGTTGAAAATGTGAACACAAAGTTACAAGTGTTGGAAGGTCATGGGTTCAATTCCTTCCAACTTCAAAATTTTTAACATTCATTTAAATCTAAGGACAAATTAGTAATTTACTAAATAGGCACAAACCCATGTTGGCCTATAATAGATATAAAGGATTTTATGCACGCAGTGATGGTTCATACTTGGATTAGTTTCCGGGGAGGATGCCTACTTATATTATAATTATTTTATAGAATGTTTATTTAAAATAGTTTAGTTTAAGTATCTATTAACATTATGTTTATTTATATAATTATGAGAAATGTAATAGAATTAAGTATATTCTTGATTACAAATTTTAGTAAATATAAAAATCCTTTATTATAATACCTGAGTCTACCCAGCTATAGAGTTAGATGCAGTTAGCCAATCAGAAAATTATGAATTATTTTATGACCAATCACAGCTCATTCCTAAATTTTAGACCAATTATATTATATTAAAAGTTTTCCTTATTTACCATTCTCATCCTATTATACTAACCGTGGTTAGTCAACAATTCTAATTTAAATATAGTAGTTACTTGATTTAACATATCCATATATGACATATTTCTTAATGTCAAAAAAAATTATAATTAATTAATATATTAAATTAAAATCAATCAGGATTATACAAACATATAATATCTTTAAAAAATTATTTACTTTTCGTATTTATTTAACAATTTTTTTTGAAATAAAAAATTTATTTTATTTAGTAAATGCATAAATTATATACTCTTTAAAGTGATAAAATTACGAACTTATCAATCTTTTAATTTAAAGTCAATCAAAATTATATCATTATATATTACGAGCTAATTTTCATAAATATTAACTAATATTCATAATTTTCATAATATATAGTTATATATTAAAGATTAATTTTCATAAACACTTATTAACTAATAATTCACAATTTTAAATTTTAAATTAATCATAATTATATTATTATTTAATGGCACATCTATTCTTTGCGCCCTCTCTATATAGACACATTTTCCAAAATTGCATATTTATCAATTGATTTAAATACAAATATATCCTTTATTATAATACTTGAGTCTACCAATGTACAATTAGATAATCAGAATTTAGGAATTATTTTAGGACCAATCAGAGCTAATTCCTAAATTTTAGACCAATCATGTTATATTAAAAGTTTTTCTTATTTACAATATCAATCAACCTTTTTAACCATGGTTAGTTAATACTTCTAATTTAAATACAATAATAATTTTATTAAACATATCCATAAATGCACATTTTTAAAATAAAAAAAATATTTACTAGAAAATCACAATTTTAATTTGAAATCAATCACGTTATACTATTATATATTTCAAATCAAATTTCATAATTAATTATTCATTAATCAACCATTCTTTTAATATAAAGTCAATCACAATTATATTATCATTCATTATAAATTGATTTTCATAATATATATTGTACAATTATAATCGATTTTCAGAAATTATAATATAACTCAACTAGAAATCTGAAAAAATTGGATTTGAAATCAGATTTTAAATAACTTGGATAAAATCCATACCTTCAAAATTTTGATTTTTTCAAAAGTTCAAAAAAATATTTATTAATGATTTGTTAATAAAATAAATCAATAAGTTCATATAAGCCAACACTACAAGATCGGATTAATTAGAACGACCATATTTTTGGAAAGAAGATATTTTAGTTAAAAAAGTTAGAAAAGGTAATAGCTGAAAAAGGTAGAGAAAATGAGATATTTTAGTTAGAAAATATATACCTTTTAGCTGGAAAAGTTAATCAGTAAGTTATTTGTTATTATAATATTATTAGTTTATTTCATTAATTAGAACGACCATACTGAAAAATTCGGATTTGAAATCAGATTTTAAATAACTTAGATAAAATCCATACCTGCAAAAATTTGATTTTTTTAAAAGTTCAAAAATATATGTATTCATAATTTGTTAATAAAATTAATTAATAAATGCATATAAGCCAACATTACAAAATCGGATTTGAATCAAATTTTAAATAGCTTGGATAAAATCCATATCTTCAAAGATGTGAGTTTTTGAAAGACTCAAATATATATATATATATATATATATATATATATATATATATATATATATATATACATACATAATTTTTTAATAAAAAAAATTAATAAATTCATATAATCCAAGCTATAATAACTAAACTTTAAATCAATCAATCATAACTTAAAAAAATTATATATATATATATATATATATAATTATATATATTTATATATATTTATATATATTATTATTTATAATATATATATATATATATATATATATAATAAAAAATTAAAATTATTTTAGAGATAATCAGAATTTACTTCTAAACTTTAAATCAGTCAATCATGTACAAATTTTTTATTAGCTATCATACTTATTCTAATTTACTAATCACGATTAAAATAAATTTAAATATAATGATATCTTGATTTCATAACTTCGTATATCACATGGTTTTTAATTTTAAAAAATTTCTACTAATCGTAAATATTATTTTCTATAAATCTACATAAAAATATATTACATATGTTTATACATCTTTTAGCTATGAATGGTTTTTGAACATCCTTTATTATAATAAAGGATACCCGAATCTACCATATATTAGTTAATTAAACATCAATTAGAACATCAATCAGAATCTACTAAATTTTAGACCAATTAAACTTAATGTAACATGTTTCTCTATTGGATCTAGATTCCACGTTTCAGCCAAGATTAAACTCGACTCAAGTTACAAACATAATAAGTACTAATTTTTTATTTTAATGATTAACTAATAAACAATTTATATAAGATAAAATTCTTACAAACTAAAAAATATAATTATTATATCAATTTAAATATTAAGGAAAATTTAAGCCGGTTATGCCCTATTCCCCATCAGATCTAGCCAAATTTGATAAACTAAGTGTATGCATCAATTCTCCTCATGCCTAAATCATATTAATTTCGGTAAAGTTACTACTTTATATCTTTTTATTATATGACATACTATACTTTGATAGATTATCTTTTTATTTCGATTATATATATGTATCATATGTTTCGTATTTTAATTGTCCAACAAAATCAACAAAAAAATTTCTAACAAAAAAAAAAAGAAAACGATTTAGGTTATCATCATCCCCAGTCCAAATTCTCCCAGAGTTATTTTCCATTAGAATATTCAGTGGCGAACTCCAATAATTCTGTAACTTACTGAATTCTAGGCATCAATCCTTACCACGTTACACTGATTTTTTTTACATTATTAGGCATGCCTATAGATAAATGTTTTTTACAATGTTGGATTGTCAATGTTATTCAGTGATTACTTAACAATTTTATTCTAAATAAGATAATTATTTAATTTAAAAATAATACATTAATACATGTGTCTATATATCTATAATAGATATTTTGATATCTCAAACTTTCAATTCAAAATCATAAGGTACAATCCAAATCATGAATTTAAAAATTGTTAACAATATAAAAGTATTTAGCACATTATTCTAAATACATATTCAAAATTTAAGTTATGTAAAGTATTAAAAAATTTGGTCCTAAAAAAAAAGCTAGCATCAACCAATTGAAACCTTAGAATGAATTTTAAACCAATCATCTTTCACATTTTAATTACGAATTTTTTTAACTATGCAATAATTAATGAAAAAACAATTTGACCTTCCAATATATTTGAATTATTCAAAATATTAAGGGTTTGATGCCCTAAAGTTACCTTTAGATAATTATCTAAAGTTAAGTCATATTTCAATACAAAAGTAAGGTTATTTTTGTAAATACACGGGGTGAATTGTATTATTACAAAAATGCCATTTAACTTTTGTACACAAAATGCAAATGGCTTTAGGTAATTTGCTTAAAGTTGGCTTAGGAACATTTTTCTCATATATTAAATATATATACTCTTAAATAGTACTATACATTATTTGGTGTATAAATTATCAATAAAAAAATAATTTTTTTTACAGAATTAATGAAAATATTGTTAGTGAATATTTCCATAATAAATTGGTCAATTTAGCACAAATTTTCTTATAAATCACTATTTATTTATAGATAATTAATTCATCTATAAAAGGACATATGTTATCCACAAAAATAATCAAACCTACAAAAATCATCAATAAAAGCGCATACAACATCTAAAAAAACAATTAAAATTGAACAAATACATAGTAAAATAGATCACTAATTTCCTTTATCCAATTATTGAACAGGTCTTCAGTTATGGTACATCCATCATCTACATCTCTAAATTATGCAACCTTTTCAACGAGATAATCTAACAATTTGTTATAAACGTGAGGAATATGTATAGCTGATTTGTCAGAACGTATTCAAACAACCGACCAAAATTGTGATTCTACACTATCCAAATCAATGAACTAATATAACAAAATCTAATATATGGGTATACAAAATTCACGAATACGATTGTTAACTCGAATAACTTGTAGAAGGGGGGCTTGAATACAAGTTATATAATCGTGTCTGATTTTGCTTGATTAGATGAACAAGAACAAACGAATGAATAAAACTTTGTTTGTATTAAATAAATCAAATACAAACTCTACTAAAGGTGTACAATACCTTTAGCAGCTGCTGACAATACAAATCTCTCTCTCTCTCTCTGTTTGTTTCGAACTCTCGAATACAAACCTTATACAGAGCTTCACACGATATGCACTCTAAAATTCTCAATTCGCTCTTTTTACAATGATATTGAGAGAGTATTTATAATGCTACCTATCAACTAATAACAGAATTATAATCTATCCATGACAATGTTCTGCCGTTCAGTTGATAGTTTCCATCAATAGAAAATTCGTTTCCTTCACAATATCTTCTTGCTTGTTCTCCAAAAACAAAGATTCTGTTTTATAGCACTTGCCAGTTTCTGTAGCATCCATAATGACATCATCAGTAACATGACTGATATCAGGATTTCCCATTGCATCAGGATCTGATCATCCCATCAGTATTTGATCAGGATCTGACTTGCTGTATCAGGATCTGCTCTTAGTTCCTGAAATGTAGTCTTTGACGCACTATTCCTGACTAACCTCTACAGATTATTGTCTAACAAATATATCCTATAAAAAGTGCTAAATCCTTTATAAGATCAGGATATACAAGAAGTATTAGCAAATTCTATTCTTAACATCACAACTCATGAATTATTCCTAACAATCTCCCCCTATTTATGCTTTAGAACGTGAAGCATAAATCTAAGTTGTGGATGTCAAAACATATAACAAGACAACAAGAATAGAATTTATGAATTTAAGATCATGAAGTTAAGTACCTCCTTCTTCAGATGTAGATATGTATCTAGTACTTAGATAAAAAATTCAACTATTTGATGCTTCTTTTCCTTTACCACTTCCATGATGAAATTTACCAACTCTGTCACCCTTAGTTCTGCTCCCAGTCTGTTTATCTCCCCCAGTCTGTTGTTGTTGTTGTTGTTGTTTCTGAATTATCTTTATCTCCCCCTTTTTGACATCAGCAACAGTAATACCAAAAGATTCAGTAACAGAACAAATGAGATTCATCAGAACTGCTTGATTGTCCATAATAGTGACTTGGTTATTTTCAAGAATTTGAAGTCTCGATTGAATATCACTTTGAGATTTCTGAATGTTTCGTAGAATTTCAGAATTGACTTCAATGTTGGAAGTGCTTGTTGTATCTTCAGATTAAGATGCAGAAAGAACCTTATCTTCAAGTCTTGTAGAAGAAGTTGCCTGTATAGAATGATATTCAAGTAATAATACTTGAGTAGAAGTACAAACTGTTAGTGTAGGTGCCCTACTTATGTCATTTGATTATTAAATAAATGTATTTATTATGACTTTAATTACTGCGATATATTTGTTAGCATAATAAATGTCCTTAGAATCATGATACACATTGTATAGTTTAAGTACATGACTTGAACTTGAGATTATATAATATATCATATTCTTAAAGGTCCCTAGTCGATTATTATTATATCAGGACAATAATAATATATATAGACTAGTATGTTGTTTGACTAGATAACCACATCTCATTGGTTATAAGTATGGAGATACTAAAGTCAATACATAGGTACATGTAGGAGTACATGGTACTGGACAGACCCAAAGTGAGATTCTTCATGTTTAATAAAGTCATAAGAATTACTCACAGTGGTAATGGTGTAATGATCCTTTGACTTGAGATCATTATATTTCTATACGAGGATTAATATACTTTGACTACATTAAAAGTCACCTTTGACCGGATGATGATAAAAGTGGACATCGGGTATATTATGAATCGTATGAGAAATATGAATGATAGATAAAGGATTTAACCCTCCTATAATTAGGAGAGATATTATTGGCCTCTTGATTGAGTGCGACTATAAAATGCATGGTCGTGCTCAAATAATGATTTGTTATTAATAGTCTACTCATGGATCAAGTAAACCTGGATTAAACTATGAAGAGGATGACTAAACACATGTCTCGATTTTAATCTATAATATTTGGTTAAAGGGATTATATTACACAGAAACATTAATCACAAAAGGTTTAAATTGGATCACCAATTATTATTATTACTTGGGTAGCAATGATGTATTACTAGATACCGCTCATTGTTTATAATTTTATTAAATATTAAAATTATTGCCAACGTAATAATAACCTATAGGGTCACACACTTAGAACGTCTTAAAAGGAGTTTTAGTTTAAATTAAGAATTTAAATTAAATCATTATTAAATTGAGAATTGGCTATTTAATTAATTGGACTGGTCCTAATTAATTATCTAAGCAAATTCGAATTTAATAAAGTAAGAACAGAATTGGATTTAAGGAAGTCCAATAATAAAATCAGAATAGAAATAGAATTGGGTTTAAGGAAGCCCAATTCGGTTTTTTGATTTTAGCCCATTATTTCTCTCATATAAATACATAATGATGTATTATTTTAGGGTTAAGAGTCATTAAATCGTTTTTGACAAAACCCTAGCAGCTCCATCTTCGAGAGGCTAAAGAGAGAGAGGCTGTTCTTCGCTGGCTAGTACCTGGCTCCCCGGATCGTTGGACGGTCGGACGTTCGTGTGGATTACCTTAGAGACACGGATCTTGACGCAAGGACTGTGTGTGGTGATTACAAGCAAGGATCTCCGTTGAGTTCGTGAAACAAGATCGTAATAGGTATGATTCGTTATCTCCATAATCTGCCCGGAATTATACATGGATCTTGGTTTGGGTTTCAAAAATTTTGTTTTATTTACGTTTATCCGCTGCGTTTTATGCCTCGGAACCCAACAGTGGCATCAGAGCTACGTGTATAAGGGGTTGATTTGGTTACGTGTTTACTGTATATGATGCGAGTATGCATGTTTTGCGAATCTGCCATGTTTATGTTCTTATATATGTTGTTTATAATATGTTATGATGCATATATATGGTTCTGTTATGATTTAAGATGATTGAGATGATCATATGATGATTATATAATCTGTATATATACTGATATATATATATGATTAATGTTTGTTCTTGATATGGGGATTGTATACGATAGGATTTCTGTATACGCTGTGCAAATCTGGAAACGAGTGTCTGAACAAAACTGATAGCATAGCTATCATCGACTCGTCTGTAAGGCGTTTGACGCCGTTTAATGCATGAAAAAGACGATTTATTGTTTTCAGAATTTGATTCTGATTTTCTAATTTTTGCTGTATATGATTTATTTGATTGGATCATCTGAAATATGATATGGTATAACATGATTATATAATATGACATATTATTTAATTGTTACTTGAGCATGGTGATGGTTATGGCCTTAAGACCCTTAGATAATGGTTTTGGTTTTATAAATACGACTTGCATGTCGTTTTCTTCATTCTTGTAATTGTTGAACCTCGAATGTAACTCGAGTTTTATCATGTAAGTACTTTAGTGTAGATTGTATTCAATTATTCAATGTAATGTAATTGAAGATTGAAGGATGGTCCAAGAGAAGGAGCAACCAAGAAGACAAGAAGAATGAAGACATGAAATTTGTATTTATGTTTATTCCACCATAGATTGACCTTGATCCTTTCATTAGCTTGAGAGGATCATATAGGATAAAGGCCATAACCAATCACGTTTACATACTGCACTTACTTTACATATGATGTATGAATGTATGTGTAGGATACATATAGATGCATGCTTTAATTATATTAATCATTATTAGATACATCACCCATGCCATGCCTGCTTAAACAAGATAAAATGTGTAATGATTCGAGATTTTAAAATGAACAAACGATCATGAGATTTCTGTGTTTATGAAACACGGAATTAAATACAAATTTTCAATTATTTAGATATGGGGAGATTTTGTCAAAAACGGGTTTTACCTGTAAGGAAGTTGGGTATTAAGTGAGGCCACTTGTGACTCCTCCAACAACCTGGAAATCAAACTATTGATGAATATTGATTTGAAGTATTTAATTCAAGGAAAAATTGGGAATCTCTTTATGATGGGATCATGGTCGTTTTAAATCAAAACCCCTTAACAAAATATTAAGTTTTAATCGGATGCTTTCCAATGAATGAACACTCATTGAATCCTAGATCGATAAGGGGAATGACTGCCAGTGGCAGGGGACTCCTGTCTATCGTGGTGAGATGTGTCGAATATAAGCGGTTATATTCGACCGTTGTATCATTGGGTTTAACTTAACTGAGTCGTCATAATAAGGTGAAAATAAACGGTTATATTCAATTATTATGAACTTAGAAGCATAGAGTTTGGTTCAAAATCTATTAGATAGACAAGAACAATTGTTGTTCACCAAACTATCCAAGAATTATATATGATATAATTGACAACTGTTGTCTACCTAAAGAATCATGTTTTAAGGACTACCAGTGGTTGACTTAGGATATGATGAAATATGGATCTTGGCTCACTAGAAAGATTTATGGGATATTCTTTCCGATTTAATAGTAAGGGCTATTAATTTGATAAAAAAAATAGTGGGAGATATATTATGAATATGTCATAATCACTTTAACATAATTAATGTAACAATCTAACTTATCTTATGCATTTTATCATTGTAGAAAACAAATGGCACAAAATACAAACAATACTTTCTCTGTGCGATCAGTCCTTGAGAAGGACAAGCTGACAGGATCGAACTTCCTTGACTGGTCTAGGAATTTGAGAATTGTTCTCATGCAGGAAAAGAAATCTTATGTGATTGATATTCCTCCACCGGCAGCCCCTGCTAACAATGCCACTGCTGCTCAACGAAATGCTTATCAGAAGCATATTGATGATGCAACTGATGTGGCTTGTCTTATGCTTGCTACTATGGATGCTGAGCTTCAGAAGCAGCATTTTGATATGAATGCTTATACTATGTTTGAACATCTTTCAACGATGTTTCAATCACAGGCTCGTGTTGAAAAGTTCAACACAAGCAAAGCGCTCTTCTCGTGCAAGCAGGGCAATGGACCAGTCAGACCACATGTTCTAAAGATAATTGGGTATTGTGATTACCTTGCTCGTTTGGGTTTCCCGCTTCAACGAGAGGCTCAAGTCGATATAATCTTGCAATCTTTGAACAACGACTATGCTCAGTTCATAATGACTTTTAATATGACTGAGCAAAATAAGACTCATATGGAATTGTTGGCCATGCTGAGGACCACTGAAGCAAATATGGTCAAGGCACCTGAGAAAGCTCCCATAATGATGGTGGGCAACAAAGGTGCTAAGGGAAAGAGGAAATGGAAGGGCAAGAAAAAGGTTACACTGAAAGATCTTGGTCCCTCTAAGCCCTCTTTCAAAAAGGCTAAAAAGCCGAAAGGAGATGTCGCAAAGGCTAACAAAGGTGATTGTCACTACTGTCACAAGCCTGGTCACTAGAAGAGAAACTGTCATGCTTACTTGGAGGATCTGAAGAAATTGAAGGGTGTTCAGATTTCTGGATCAGGTATTTATGTTATAGAAATCAATCTGTCTATTTCTACATTTTGGTTATTGGATAGTGGATGTGCTTCTCACATTTGTATAAATGTGCAGGAACTGCATAGAAGTAGGATTTTGGCTAAGGGAGAAGTGGACCTACGAGTAGGCAATGGAGCAAGAGTTGCTGCTTTAGCCGTAGGAACTTATTATTTATCTTTGCCCTCTGGGCTTGTTTTAGAACTTGAAGACTATTTTTACGTGCCTACGATTCGCAGAAACATTATTTCTGTTTCTTGTTTGGACAAGAAAGGTTTTTCGTTTATAATAAAGAACAATAGTTGGTCTTTTGCTTTTAATGATTTAACCTATGGTGTTGCGCGTTTATTTAATGGTTTATATGTTCTTGATTTAGATAATCCTGTCTGTAACATAGAAAACAAACGACTTAAAGTTAATGACTCAAATCAAACATACCTCTGGCATTGTCGTCTAGGCCATATAAATGAGAAACGCATATCCAAATTACAAAAGGATGGATACTTGGATAAGTTTGATTTTGAATCATACGAAAAATGCGAATCTTGTTTGCTTGGTAAGATGACTAAAGCCCCTTTTACTGGTAAGGTCAAAGGGCCACTGAACGTTTGGAGCTAATACATAGTGATGTATGTGGCCCAATGCGTGTGATGGCTAGAGGAGGCTACTACTACTTCATAACATTTACTGATGACTTCAGTAGATTTGGATATGTATATCTTATGAAGAATAAATCCGATTCTTTTGAAAAATTCAAAGAATACAAGGCTGAAGTAGAGAAGTAAATATGCGGAGGTGCAAGTATTAAAATCTTACGATCCGATCGTGGGGGTGAATACTTAAGCACCGAATTTAAAGAGTATTTAAAAGAGTGTGGTATTGTATCACAACTCACTCCGCCAGGTACACCTCAATGGAATGGAGTTTCAGAGAGGAGAAATCGTACCCTGTTGGACATGGTACGATCGATGATGAGTCATGCAGATCTTCCAATAAGTTTCTGGGGTTATGCTCTAGAAACAGCGGCTTTCACACTTAACCGTGTTCCAACCAAGAAGGTTCAAAAGACTCCATATGAGATGTGGGAGGAGAAACGGTCAAGCATGAACTTTATTAAAGTTTGGGGATGCAAGGCGTTTGTAAAACGTCAAGTATCTGACAAGCTTGGACCTAAATCCGAAGAGTGCAATTTTGTGGGATACCCTAAAGAAACAAAGGCGTATTATTTTTATAGTCCTTCTGAGCAGAAAGTGTTCATTGCTCGAGATGCTGTCTTCATGGAAAGAGATTTTGTTTCCAAAAGAAACAGTGGGAGGACTATAGATCTCGATGAAGATCAAGAACCACAAAATAGCATTGAACCTGAGGTGGAACAAGAGCAGAATAATGATAATGCTCAAGAAACACAGGTTGTTCGTAGATCTGGTAGAATTCGCCATGAGCCAGAGAGATATGGATTTCTTTTGACTCAATGTGGGGATTTGATGCTCATAGATGAAGATGAGCCTCTCACATATCAAGATGCTATGAACAGTCCAGACTCTAAGAGATGGCTTGAAGCCATGAAATCCGAGATGGATTCCATGTACGAAAACCAAGTTTGGGATTTGGTTGATCCACCTGAAGGGGTAAAACCTGTAGGGTGCAAGTGGGTTTTCAAGAAGAAAACTGACATGGAAGGAAATGTTCAGACCTATAAAGCAAGACTGGTTGCGAAAGGGTTCAAACAAATTCATGGTATTGACTATGATGAAACTTTCTCACCAGTTGCCATGGTCAAGTCCATACGGATTTTGCTTGCAATTGCAGCATTCCATGATTACGAAATCTGGCAAATGGATGTCAAAACAGCTTTCCTTAATGGGAGCCTTGAAGAGGATGTGCACATGACACAACCTGGAGGTTTTGTCGATCCAAGGAATGTTGGCAAGGTATGTAAATTACGTCGATCCATTTATGGATTGAAGCAAGCCTCTAGGAGATGGAATATTCATTTTGATGAAACAGTCAAGGAGTATGGCTTTATTCAAAACGAGGATGAACCTTGTGTTTACAAGAAGGTTAGTGGGAGCCATGTGGCATTCATAGTACTGTATGTTGATGACATACTACTAATGGGGAATGACATACCTTCTCTAAAGGCTGTTAAGACTTGGTTAGGGAGCAATTTCTCTATGAAAGACTTAGGAGAGGCAACCTACATTCTAGGAATGAGGATCTATAGAGATAGATCTAAAAGGATGATCGGTCTAAGTCAGAGTACATACATTGATAAGGTTTTGCATCGTTTTGGTATGCAAAATGCTAAAAGGGGATATGTCCCTGTGTCTCAAGGGATAACGATCTCTAAAGACCAGTGTCCGAAAACATTAGATGAGAAGGACCGCATGAATAAAGTTCCATATGCATCAGCAATTGGATCTATCATGTATGCAATGGTATGTACTCGCCCAGATGTTTCGTATGCTTTGAGCATGACGAGCAGATACCAGTCTAATCCAGGTGAAGGTCACTGGACGGCAGTCAAGAATATTCTAAAGTACCTGAAAAGGACTAAAGATTCATTCTTGGTGTATGGAGGAGAGGAGAAACTGGTTGTAAAGGGTTACACCGATGCAAGTTTCCAAACAGACAGGGATGATACTGTATCACAGTCTGGTTTTGTGTTTTGTCTAAATGGAGGTGCTGTAAGTTGGAAGAGTTCAAAGCAAGAAACAGTAGCTGATTCTACAATGGAGGCTGAGTACATTACAGCTTGTGAAGCGGCTAAGGAGGCAGTTTGGATTCGAAAATTCATTTCTGATTTGGAAGTGGTTCCATCGATTGCAGATCCCATTGATCTATACTACGATAATAATGGGGCCATTGCACAGGCTAGAGAGCCTAGATCGCACTCCCGATCCAAACATATACTCAGAAGATATCACCTCATATGAGAGATTAATGAAAGGGGTGAAATACATATATGTAAAGTGCATACAAATGATAACATTGCAGATCCACTGACCAAAGGCCTGTCGCAGCAGAAGCACGACGGTCACACTAGTTCCATGGGTATTAGATACATGGGTGATTGGCTCTAGTGCAAGTGGGAGATTGTTAGTGTAGGTGCCCTAGAGGCAATACATTATTTCTTAAATAAACCTTATGTTATTTGATTATTAAATAAATGTATTTATTATGACTTTAATTACTGCGATATATTTGTTAGCATAATAAATGTCCTTAGAATCATGATACACATTGTATAGTTTAAGTACATGACTTGAACTTGAGATTATATAATATATCATATTCTTAAAGGTCCCTAGCCGATTATTATTATATCAGGACAATAATAATATATATAGACTAGTATGTTGTTTGACTAGATAACCACATCTAATTGGTTATAAGTATGGAGATACTAAAGTCAATACATAGGTACATGTAGGAGTACATGGTACTGGACAGACCCAAAGTGAGATTCTTCATGTTTAATAAAGTCATAAGAATTACTCACAGTGGTAATGGTGTAATGATCCTTTGACTTGAGATCATTATATTTCTATACGAGGATTAATATACTTTGACTACATTAAAAGTCACCTTTGACCGGGTGATGATAAAAGTGGACATCGGGTATATTATGAATCGTATGAGAAATATGAATGATAGATAAAGGATTTAACCCTCCTATAATTAGGAGAGATATTATTGGTCTCTTGATTGAGTGAGACTATAAAATGCATGGTCGTGCTCAAATAATGATTTGTTATTAATAGTCTACTCATGGATCAAGTAAACCTGGATTAAATTATGAAGAGGATGACTAAACACATGCCTCGAGTTTAATCTATAATATTTGGTTAAAGGGATTATATTACACAGAAACATTATTCACAAAAGGTTTAAATTGGATCACCAATTATTATTATTACTTGGGTAGCAATGATGTATTACTAGATACCGCTCATTATTTATAATATTATTAGATATTAAAATTATTGTCAACGTAATAATAACCTATAGGGTCACACACTTAGAACGTCTTAAAAGGAGTTTTAGTTTAAATTAAGAATTTAAATTAAATCATTATTAAATTGAGAATTGGCTATTTAATTAATTGGACTGGTCCTAATTAATTATCTAAGCAAATTCGAATTTAATAAAGTAAGAACAGTATTGGATTTAAGGAAGTCCAATAATAAAATCAGAATAGAAATAGAATTGGGTTTAAGGAAGCCCAATTCGGTTTTTTGATTTTAGCCCATTATTTCTCTCATATAAATACATAATGATGTATTATTTTAGGGTTAAGAGTCATTAAATCGTTTTTGACAAAACCCTAGCAGCTCCATCTTCGAGAGGCTAAAGAGAGAGAGGCTGTTCTTCGCGGGCTAGTACCTGGATCCCCGGATCGTTGGACGGTCGGACGTTCGTGTGGATTACCTTAGAGACACGGATCTTGATGCAAGGAATGTGTGTGGTGATTACAAGCAAGGATCTCCATTGAGTTCGTGAAACAAGATCTTAATAGGTACAATTCGTTATCTCCATAATCTGCCCGGAATTATACATAGATCCTGGTTTGGGTTTCGAAAATTTTGTTTTATTTACGTTTATCCGCTGCGTTTTATGCCTCGGAACCCAACACAAACATCTTCATCTTTCTGATCTGGAGCTGAAGTATGATCATCCTGTCCTTCACCAGTATTCTGTGTACTAACATCTACATAACCTGACTCCTCCTTAGATTGATCAGATACTGTTGATGTCTCAATTCTAGCTGATATTGGAAGTACATACAAAGGAATACTAGGATCATTAGGAATATCTTCTGGTACTGGTTGAGTAGAAGTTCGTCTTAGCCTTTCACCTCTTCTGTTGATGATTCCTGCAAGCCTTTCTTTCTGTTTCTGAGCTTTAACTTTTGGCTTTGCATTGTGATGTGCTAAGTCATTCTTCTCATACATCTTGATAAAAGAATAAGTACCAGCATCCATACCAAGATTTTCAGACCAAGATTCAGGAAAAACCTGATCCCAGAAATCAAACGATGGTGATTTCCCAATTTTCTCTCTCTCACTATGGAGTTGATCATCCATACCCTCATTCTCACTTTGACTATCTAAAGTCAACACTCTTTCTACCTCTCCTTTTGCCTGGTCAGGAGCCAGCCTCTCTGTGTGTGGATCTATGTTCATCTTTTCAAGTGTATCACTCAAATTTGGATAAGTGCTCTCATGACCTACAGAAAAATAGGGGTTAGAAGAAGTTTTTATACCTGAACTCACATGGAAAGAGGGTTCCTCATATGGCATGGAGCTTGAGGTTTTCTCCAAGGAGTGAGCTACTATAGTCTCTGAACCCTTACAAACATCTACTTTCTTTCCAGAGACTACAGGCTCCAGTATACCACTTTCAGGTTTTACACCAGACTCTGATGTCTTCAGTAATACTTCATTAGACACCATAGCTAGTATGTCACCGTCTTTAAGTGTTAGTTGCTGAGACACACCCTCAAGGTGGATAAACTCTGAAAGAACAATATTGGTTTGATCTTCAAAAAAATCAATCAAAGTCATTCCTCCCATATCATAGGGTTTCTCACTTGCAATTTCAGTCATCACAAAAGACCTTCCAGCATCAGCAATCACAGTTCCTGAGTCATCCAACCTCTGACTAGATGGTTCTTGTGTTACAGTGACTGTGATCTGATCTATTCTACTATTCACCACTGGTGCAATAGTATCTTCTGTTGACTGCTTCCCTCTATTAACTACCTCCTCTTGTTCACCTTGAGCTGAAGCATCTTCAACAATGACATCCTTGTCAAATAGATATGCATGAAGTGATTGAAGTGCAACATGCTTAGGAAGTCCAAATTTCTTGTGCAATTCCTTTCTGACTGATACATAGAAGTACGTCTTCATTAAATCAAGTCTTCGATGTAACAGTCCATATTCTTCAGGAAATGAAAGTATGGGAACTCTTTCAATTAGAAAATCTAGAACAGGCCTGTAAAGCTTCACTTTTAGAGATATAAGTTCCATAGCCAGTCTGTATGTCAATGTTGTTTCCCATGAAGAATAAAGATCCAGATCTCTCTTGTCAGATACTGACGTGGATATAGCCTTATTTGTAGAGACCTGCATAATGTTAGTTGGACTAGACACTGTGTGTGTAGGTGACAAATGAATCTTTCTCCTTGTTCTCCTAGTATAGTGAACAACAGATTTGTCTTGAGAAGACTCAAGAGGTGTAGACACAGAAGTGATCTTGGGGTGAGATCCTTTTTCAATAGACACAGTCTTTTGAGAGACAGTATCCAGTAACTGTTTTCCCTTTTTAAAAACTACAACCTTTTGGGAGACTGCAGCCTGGCTGTGACTAGGTGTTCCATCTCTTTGTCCTAGCTTAGAAAGTTGAATTGCAGGCTTCAATTCTGCTCTCTTAGCAAGAGATATATTATCATCATCTTCACTAGAACTACTACTTGAAATGACAAATCTTCTCTTCCTTACAACTGATGTCTTTTGAGAAACACCAGAGGTTGGCTTCTTTGAAACAATAGGTTGTGGATCAAAATTTGGTTCTAGACTTGTTTCAGAGACTATAATGTTTTTGGCTACTTGGGTAGACACAGGGGGGTTCTCCACCAAATGAGATTCCTGAGCCATTTCACCACCAAAGAAAGAAGAATTATAGATAGTGGGAAGATGAGTTCTTAGAAGTACTTGAACATGATTTGGATAGTGTAATGCAGGTATTTCATCTAGATTTTTTTCACTGTCCTTCTTTGTAATGTCAGAGAAAATTCTCTTTTGCTGTACATAAGAAGAAACACAATATTCTCTACCAAATCTAGCTTCAACATCAGGAATGAAATGGTTAATAAACAGTTGCATGAATCTATGATAATAAACCATATTCCTGTCATGATTTCTTGACCCAAGTTTAATACACATCTGACTTAAGCTAATGTTACCAAAATTAATTACTCTGTTATAAAGCAAGCTATATGCAATATGTGATGTAACAACAGTAATTTGTTGAAAAGAACTACATTTACCAGTAAAACATTTAGCAAGTTGGTCAAAGAAAAAAGTCCATTCTTTCCTAAGAAAGGATCTATTTAACTGTCTCATGTTATCCAGAGGTCCATTATAACCTAATGCAGATAACATAGTTCTAATATCATCATCAGATGGTACATTCTTAAAATTCGTACTAACAGGTAAGTGAAGTACTGAATGAACAACAGATTGAGTAATATCAAATGAGTCTTGTCCTAAGTGTAGAACAATCTTACCTGATTGACTCTGAGTAGAATCAATTACCTCAGCATTCTCCCAAGCTTATGAAACAAGTACTTGATTAATTTGTGGAGATGCTGTCAAGGCATAACTTAATGGTCCTTTCGCCATAAAGTCCATAATTGGGTGAAAACCCCTTCCTTGTTGGTAATAGCTGCAACATTATTATTCATCATAAAATCAAAGTCACCAAACTTGAAGGCTACTGATTTGGGTAATCTTCTTTGAGTTGCCATTTTGATCTGAAAAGAACTTAAGAAATATTTGAAATTGATTAGTGATTTTGAGAACTCGAGAGTGTTTTTGCTTTAGAGAATGAAATTAGAGAAAGCAATTACACGATTAGAGTGTCAAAATAATTATATTTCAAAAATCATTCAGACCCATTATCCCACGTTGACACGTAGGTTGACAGGTGTCAGCCCCTGAAAAATACAGTTACCCACGACTTTTGGAAAATAATCCAAAATTAATTTCAAGTATATAAATCAAGGTAAAATCAAGATAAAAATCAATACTGACCAGCTTCCTTTTCCTGATGTGATCTTCTCATCAAGATAATCACACGATTCAATGTGATTTCTGAATAGAAAGAATTACTAATCCTGATGTGAACACAATTGTATTCCTGATCAATATCATCTTGATTCCAGAGACTAAATGGAGTTTCCACGTGGCATTTTCTTTTACTTGTAAAAGAAATAAATAAAATCTGAACAAAATCAATTGGTTAAATTCATTCAATATTTCTTGAAAATACAAGAAATACAGTCACACATAATTATGACTGACTACATTGATATCCCCCAAACGACTATTCAGCTTCTCATGTCTTTCTATAAAAGAAACCGACGTCTTATGCCATTCTCCAAAACCTTTTTTTTATTCTTTTCTCTTTTCAACATGGCTTTTAACCCAAATCTTCATATGAACCCTAGCTTTTGGTTCATTACCACTGAGAAGTTCTTTACTCTAAATGATCAGGAGCAAGTAAACTATCTCTTAGAAGAGATGACTTTTCTCATCGAGTCAGATATGATTGGTCTTAACCCAGATGATTTCCATGAATCTCCTCTAAAACATCTACCAGTCGGATACAATCCTCCTCTAATCTCTTCATACCTTGAGGATGAAGAATTTGGTGAAGAGTCTGAGGTTGATCTTGATGGAGATGCTATTCATCTTCTTCAATAAGCATGAAGATGAGTCATCTGCTTTCATTCAAGTCGCCCAGACAAGGAATCCAATCTTGAGATGCTCCTTGTCCTGATGTCGATCGTTGAGGATTGAAGCAGTAGCAACTTTAGACAAGAATAGAATTATCAGTAGTAGTTAGACAAAAAGAAGAATTGTATTTCATTTCCATGTTTGTAATACTTTTGATTAATGAAAATACAAGTTTTCTTATTATCTACTTGTCTATTGTTGTTTATTGACTGACCTGAATAATGATATAAATTATCAGTATGCATGTGATAAAACTTGCTAACATAGACTTTAATAAAACTCAGAATTGAACCACTGAATAACATGAACTTCAGAATTTGAAACAGTAAGTCACACAAATTTCACAATCCTGATATTGACGATACAATCCGGATGTCAATACTGATGACGTCAGCATACTGATAGCAATCCTGATCCTGATGTTTTATTAATAAGTCTATCATACTGAAATTTATCAAGATAAAATGTTACAGCTTAAGCATTTAACAATCAAGTATAGATCCTAACAAAATATCAAGTCTATAAACTGAAACAACATACCTTGCTACTTGTGCAGATGTTAAAGATCTAAAAATTTAACATTCCTAACTCACTAACCAGTCTAATGAATGTAGCCTCATCAAGTGGTTTAGTTAGAATATCTACAAGCTGTTTGTTAGTGGGAACAAAATGAAGTTCCACAATACCATTTTCAATATGTTCTCTAATAAAATGATACCTGACATCAATGTGCTTAGTCCTTGAGTGTTGAACTGGATTTTCTGCAATTTTGATAGCACTAGTATTATCACAAAACATAGGAATATTACTAAGTGTCATACCATAATCCATCAACTGATTTCTTATCCAAAGGAGTTGAGCACAACAACTGCCTGCTGCAATGTATTCAGCTTCTGCAGTTGAGGTTGAAACTGATTGCTGCTTCTTGCTCGCCCAAGAAATCAATCTGTTTCCTAAGAATTGACATGTACCTGTAGTGCTTTTCCTGTCTATTTTACACCCTGCATAATCAGAGTCTGAATAGCCAATTAGGGAGAAATCAGATTCTCTTGGATACCACAAACCAAGATTTGGAGTTCCCTTGAGATATCTAAAAATTCTCTTCACAGCAATTAAATGAGATTCCTTAGGATCACTTTGGAATCTAGCACATAAACAGGTAGAGAACATTATTTCTGGTCTACTTGCAGTTAGATATAATAGTGAACCTATCATGCCTCTATAGCTAGTGTTATCAACACTCTTTCCCTTAGGATCAGAGTCTAGCTTAGTGGCTGTTGCCATGGGTGTCTTTGCAATTGCACAATTTTGAAAGTCAAACCTTTTTAAAAGATCTTTGATATAATTTGACTAATTAATGAAAATACCAGTCTCAGTCTGTTTGACTTGCAAGCCTAAAAATTAATTTAGTTCACCCATCATGCTCATCTGATACTTAGACTGCATAAGCTTGCTAAACTGTTAAATATAATTGATGTGTTTTAATCAGTGTTTAAGTGTAACAGTGAAATATTAGAGTTTAACTGGAAGGAAGTCAGAGTTTAGTAAAGTCTGACTGACGGAAGCTGGACAGAGTTTAGTAAAGTCTGTCTGGAAGCAGCGCGTACAGAGTCAACAGAAGATATTAGAGATCAATTGAAGATTGATATGGAAGCGAGATCTTTGAAGATTGGATAGCTATCAAAGAGATCGAGTTGACTTAGGAGACGTGTGACAATCTGTAATTGATATCATTGTATAGCTGATTATTAGGAATATCAATTAGAGATTGTATCGAAGCTGTATATTTTATAAATACAGTTAGGTTAACCCTAGAAGGGTATCGTGCATCGAACTATCATTATTGTAACCTAGCAGCTCTTTGTGATAGTTTACATCACGAAGAGGGTTCTTAATATCAGAAGATTTAAAAGTGCATAATCATCTTACTTGTTAAACTCTCATACGAATTTGATTATTAATTGTGTATTCGGCCTAACAAGTGGTATCAGAGCCAATCTGTTACTTTATTACAGGTTAAGATCCAAACACAACAATAATCATGTCAGCAATTCCTCCACCAACACCTACTAGTTCTGAAAAGGCTCTTACTACTGTGAGTCGTTATGAACCAATCAGGGTTCCTATTCTCAGGCCATCAGAGTATGCTATGTGGAAGGTCAAGATGACTATGTTTCTGGAGGCTACAGATCCAGAATATCTTGACAGGATTTATGAAGGCCCTCACAATCCTACAAAGCTATCTGCTGCAACTGCTGGTGAAGAAGCTAAAATAGTTCCAAAGGAAAAGAAGGACATGACTCCTGAAGATCTATCTTCAATTGCTAAGGATGCAAAGGTTAGGCATTTACTGCATAGTGCTTTAGACAATGTTATGTCTAACAAAATGATTAACTGCACCACTGCAAAAGAGATCTGGGATGCTCTTGAAGTCAGATGTCAAGGAACTGCTGCTATTAAGAAGAATAGGAGAAACATACTCACACAAGAGTATGAGCACTTTGAGGCTAAACCTGAAGAGACCATGACAGAAACATTTGATAGATTCTGTAAACTGCTCAATGATCTGTCATTGGTCAACAAAGAGTATGATCTAGAAGACTCAAATCTCAAGTTTCTTCTTTCTCTACCTGAAAAGTGGGATGTGAAAACAACCACTATTAGAGACAACTATGATCTTGCTGAAACAGAGATTGATGAAATCTATGGGCTGCTCAAAACTCATGAATTGGAAATGGAGCAGAGAAACAGGAGATCAAGCAGGAAGGCAAAGTCTGTTGCTCTTAAGGTTGAAGAGAAGCCTCAGAAGAAAGAGGCATCAAGAAGGAAAATGAAGGGAAAAGCTTTGGTCATACACTCAGAAAGTGAATCATCAAACTCTGATTGTGATTCAAACTCTTCTGAATCATCTGACTCTGACGATGATGAAGAAGAAATGAGGAAAATGGCTATGTTGATGGTGAAGACCTTCAAGAAAATGGGTTTCAAGAATTTCAAGAAAGGGAAAAGGTTTTCTAGAGATTCAAATGAAGACAGAAAAATCTTCAGGAAGTTTGATAAGAGAGATTCAAGGGGGAAGAAGGATAAGTCTGAAATTCAATGCTACAGGTGCAAGGAGATGGGTCACTATGCTCCTGAGTGTAAGAAGGGTAAAACTGGAAAGGTACTCTACACTAAAGGCAGAGATTGTGCAGACACTTCAGATTCTGATGAAGAAGTGAACTATGCTCTCATGGCTACTACTGAATCAGAAAATTCTGAAAATCAGGTACCTCTAACTACCTATGCTTATAATATTGATGCCATTGCTCAATTAAGAATTTATCTTAAGTCATTGTACATATGTTATAGGGATCAGACTTTAGAGAATGAGAGGATAAAATCTGAAAATTCTGAACTTAAGGTTAGAAATAAACTTGTTGAAGAAAAACTTGAAAACATGCAACAAGTTCAGAAAGAGAGAGATGATGCTGTTTCTATAGAACAGGATTTGCTTCAGAAATATAAACAACTAGAATCTGAGTTGGAGGAAGCAAATAAGAAAATTAGGACTTGGACTAATTCTGGAAAGGACACTCAACAGATTTTTCAAACAGACACTGTTGGTCTAGGTTATAATGAGGGAGATGAACTTAGATTTCAAAATCAAGTTAAAATCAGACCTAAATTTGTACATGGAGCCAGTAAATTTTTGTCTGATAATGACAAAGAAGCTGTTAAAAGTGAACCAGTAAAAACTAGTGTTAAACAGGTTAATATTGGTTCAATGACAGATAAACAACTCAAACATAAACTGAAGGAGTTAAAATCTGTTAAGAAACAGGGAGTGTCAAATAATAACAGAAATGGAAAAGTAGGCATCACTTCAGGAAATAAACCAATGATTGCTAGTTATGCTCCAAGAAAGACATGTCATAACTGTGGTAGTACTAAGCATCTTGCAAATTTCTGCAAGAAAAACAAAAATATAAATTCTTTACCTTCCAAGTCTGAGGTAAAGAAGGATTTTGCTAGAACTAAGCCACAGACTATGGAAGCACTTGGCATTCCATTTATACTTACAGAGAGTATCATGCTATCTATCATAATTACTATGAACTGAAACCCAATCTGAAATGGGTTAAAGTTAAAACTGCAAGTGTAAACTCTGATACTGTTAGCTCAAACTGTGATAATGTTTATTCCGCTGCTAAAGCTAACAAAGTTAAGAATGTCAAAGGATCCAAGCAAGTCTGGATCCTTAAATCTAATCCTCAGTAATTGCTTGTGATTGCAGGGCAACAGGGAGGCAATCCTAGTTGTGGACAGTGGATGTTCAGGACACATGACTGGAAATAAAGCCCTGCTATCAGACTATGAGGAGAAGGCTGGCCCAAAAGTTTCCTATGGTGATGGAAATGTAGGAAGAACATTGGGATATGGCAATATTAATCTTGGAAATGTCATCATCAACAATGTAGCTCATGTCCCAGGACTCAAGCATGACTTGTTATCTGTGAGTCAAATCTGTGACAAGGGATATCATGTAGATTTTCAACCTGAATATTGTGAAGTTATTAGCAAATCTACAGGAAAGGTTGTTCTAGTTGGTCATAGGCAAAACAACATTTATGAAATCAAGCTCTTAATAGACTCTGTTGGAAAAGCTGTTTGCCTGTCTACAAGAATGTCTAGTGAAGAGAGTTGGAAGTGGCACAAGAAACTCTCACATTTGAACTTGAACAACATCAATGAATTGATCAGAAAGGATCTTGTAAGAGGACTCCCAAAGGCTTTGTTAAATGTTGATGGCCTATGTGATTCATGTCAAAAGGCCAAGCAAAGGAAGTCATCTTCAAGAGCAAGACAGAATTTTCAATCACTGATCCTTATCATCTTCTGCATGTTGATCTCTTTGGTCCAGTAAATGTTATGACTATAGCAAGGAAGAAATATGCTTTAGTCATTGTTGATGAATACACTAGATTCACTTGGGTGTATTTTCTAGCAAAGAAGGATGAAACTACATTAACTCTGATGGAGCATGTGAAGCTTCTGGACAAAGGATCAAGTAACAAAGTCAGAATCATCAGAAGTGATAATGGAACTGAGTTCAGAAATGCAACAATGGAAGAATTCTGCAAGGACAATGGAGTGAAGCAAGAAATTTCAACACCTGGTACACCACAACAAAATGGTGTAGTTGAAAGGAAAAATAGAACCTTGATTGAAGCTGCCAGAACTATGCTTGATGAATCAAAATTGCCAACTTATTTCTGGGTAGAAGTTGTTCAAACTGCTTGTTTTACTCAAAATGCTACACTGATCAATAAGCATGGAAAGACACCATATGAGATGGTGAAGAAGAAGAAGCCTAACCTGAAATACTTTCATATTTTCGGGTGCAAATGCTTTGTTTTGAAGACTCATCCTGAACAGTTGACCAAGTTTGAGCTAAAGGCAGATGAAGGAATTTTTGTTGGCTATCCACTGTCAGCAAAGGCATTCAGAGTTTACAATCTGAGAACTAAAGTGATCATGGAATCTATACATGTGTCTTTTGATGACAAGAAGATAACTGGACTTGAAGACAAAGATGAATATGATCAACTGAACTTTGAAAATGAAGATTTAAACTCTGTTGAAGTAAACTCTGATCAAACTATTCTGACAGACTCTGTTGAAACAAACTCTGAACCTCTACTGGTAAACACTGGAGAAACTTCTCAGCCACAATGAAGGGAAGAACCAGTTGAGGGGGAGCATGATCAAGATGAAGACTCAAACACTGATACTGGGTCAACTGAAAAATCTGGATCAAACTCTGATGATTCAAACTCTGAAAATTCAAATTCTGACTCTGGGCAGTCAAGTTCAGGGTGAGTCTTAGAAAATGAAGAAAGCCCACAACAAAATCAGGAGAGCATGGATCAAGGGGGAGGATCACATGCTGACAGAAGTCATTTGCCTTCTGCTAGGAAATGGACCAAATCTCATACACCTGATTTGATAATTGGTGATCCAGATGCAAAAGTGAAAACAAGAAGTGCCACTGCAAGTGAATGTCTGTTTCATGCATTCTTGTCTAAAAATGAACCAAAGAAAGTGGAAGAAGCTCTTCAAGATGCTGACTGGATAACAGCAATGCAGGAAGAGCTGAATGAATTTGAAAGGAATGAAGTTTGGACCCTTGTACCAAGGCCAGAGAACAGATCTATTGTTGGTACTAAATGGGTTTTCAGAAACAAGACTGACAGTGAAGGTGTTATCACAAGGAACAAGGCTAGACTGGTAGCAAAAGGCTATTCACAACAGGAAGGAATAGATTATAATGAAACATTTGCTCCAGTTGCAAGATTGGAGGTAATCAGATTTTTTCTAGTATATGCCTCTCACAAGAAGTTCAAAGTGTTCCAGATGGATGTGAAAAGTGCTTTTCTGAATGGAAAGCTTGAAGAAGAAGTGTTTGTTGAACAACCACCAGGATTTGTGGACCCAAAATATCCAGACCATGTCTACAGGCTAGATAAGGCACTATATGGACTTAAGTAGGCACCAAGAGCATGGTATGAGACACTTGCTCAATTTCTTCTAGAAAGTGGATTCAACAGAGGTACAATTGACAAAACTCTGTTTTATTTCAAATCTGGGAGTGACTTGCTTTTAGTTCAGATATATGTTGATGACATTATCTTTGGTTCTACTAATGATAAACTCTGTAAGAAGTTTGCCAAGCTCATGCAATCCAGGTATCAAATGAGCATGATGGGAGAGCTTAGTTACTTTCTAGGCCTACAGGTGAGACAAACAGATGATGGTATCTTCATTAATCAAGCAAAATATACCAGAAATCTTCTCAAGAAATTTGGTATGCTTGACTGTGCATCTGCATCAACTCCCATGGCAACAGCAACTAAATTGCACAAAGACACAGGAGTTTCAGTGGATATGACAAACTACAGGGGCATGATAGGATCTCTTCTTTACTTGACAGCTAGTAGGCCTGACATCATGTATGCAACCTGTCTTTGTGCAAGGTTTCAGTCAGATCCTAGAGAGCCACATCTGACAGCTGTGAAAAGAATCTTCAAGTATCTCAAGGGCACCATATCATTAGGTCTGTGGTACCCCAGAGAATCAGATTTCAAGCTACTTGGGTATTCTGATGCAGACTTTGCAGTCTGCAAGATAGACAGAAAGAGCACTAGTGGAAGTTGTCAATTTCTTGGTGACAGACTTGTCTCTTGGTACAGCAAGAAACAGAAATCAATTTCTACATCTACAGCTGAAGCAGAGTATATTGCAGCTGGTAGCTGTTGTGCACAGATCTTGTGGATGAAGAATCAATTGCTGGACTATGGATTGAGGTACAGTAAGATTCCTATTTACTGTGATAATCAAAGTGCTATTGCTATGACAGGTAATCCAGTACAGCATTCAATGACCAAGCACATCAACATAAGGTACCACTTCATCAGAGAACATGTGGAAGAAGGGAATATTGAACTACATTTTGTGTCTACAGAACAACAGCTTGCAGATATTTTCACCAAACCATTGAGTGAAGCTACATTTACAAGACTGGTCAATGAACTAGGAATGGTCTCTGGTTCTGACTAGGAATGTTGGTTAGATTCAAATTTTACTTAAGTAATGTGTTGCTCATATTTCCTTGATTTGTTAAGTGCTAAGTGATCTCTGTTATGCATACTCTGTTAACATGTTTTTCTGTCAAACTCTATTAAACTCTGTCAGCATGTCTGTATGTCATACACTGTTAATAAGTTTGATAAACTCTGTGAACTCTGAGTTGATTTTTGTCTGAATGAAAACACCAATGAAGAAATATGTATGAAGCATGATTCTCAGCAATTAATCATGAATCTTTCTGAGTTATTGTGATCTAATCTTAGATTGTGCAGAAAGTTAACACAACATGATACTGGTTCATATTTATAGCATCTCTTAGTTTATTTTGTCCTAAACTCTGAGTCTATAAATAATGTATGCATTGCCTTTCATGAATAACTACTGATGTTGATGAACTCTAAACTCTGTTAGTTATACCCTGGTAGATTAAAATGCTTACTGCAATACCCCAAAGAAAATATATATAGGTTGCTATACTCCTTTGAGATTATGTTGGAGATTAGGATGACCCAGGAACTTATTGGTATATAATATGTGCTAAAATTCTCTGATTTTTGGTGACTAGTCAAAGACTAGGATGACCCAGGAACTTATCAAAATGATAAGGGCTAAATTTTTTTAATTTTTGGTGACTGGCTCCAACCTCTAATTACTGGAATGAATAGAATAAAAAAAAAATAGCAATAGAGGGGGTATAAAATAAATTAAATGTTACTGTATATAGATTGACTACTACAGAGTTTAGATTTCATCATACAGTCAGTGTTTACTATGAAAGTTTGTGCATCCAGTGTTTATTGATTTACTTTATGGATTTTATGAAAAATTAGATGCTCTAAAAATTGATTTAGTAAACTCTGCTTCACACACACATATTTTCACAACTGTGAAATTTCTGAAAGGGTTTCGGTGATAAAGTTGGAGAATTGACAACCGCTGTTGATTTGTGGTTAGTACTCTGAGGTAAATTTTCATTTGGAAAATTTGAAAATTTTGGAGTAAATAGTGCTTTTGACAACTGTTAATATGTGTATTGTGTTAAAGTGTCTTGGAAATAGGAAAGAGAATACAGCGGTGATACAAGTAATCCCTAATTGTTCTGTTCATGATTTAATTGTGGTTATTGTTAATGAATTTGTTACTAACATGATTACTTTAATTAGTTTTCATATTCACTTCTTTGATTTAATTCTTTGAAGAACAGTTCATAAACATAAAAAAAAATTGCAGAACACATTGAATAAGATTAGAGAAACAGGATCCTTCATTGATAATAAGAAAGAGATTACATGAAAATATTACATCTTTTTGTTCCCTCTATCTAATAATCTATTCAGCAGGAAAATAAAAAGTGAAGTCCAAACCACTCCATTGTTAGCAGCCATCCCAGATCCCATCTTTGCCACTTTGTTTGGGTGGAAGTTGAAGGGATAAGGTTATTTTTGCTGACATATTCATTAACAATGGTTGGTGGTGTTGGATGAGGATGCCTTAGAGGAAAGCCATATTAATGTTGCTTGAAGAGCAGCATCGATGTCGATCACTCTTGCAGGTTTTTCTCTCTCGATTTCTTGAAGACTGGCATCCATCTGCAGCCACAGAGTATCAAGCTGCCTTTCCCAGTCAAACGCATCAAACTCTTCACGAGTATAACTGAAGATATCTCTGTTCTCTACGAGATGGAGGTTCTTTTCCTTGATGGTAAGTTTTGACATTATTTAACGGTGTGTTGTGTGAAGGGTTTTTCATTTTCAGGAGAGAATGAAAGGTTAAAAGGATAGTGAACAAGTCTCTAGGCGTTAAATAGAGATGGGTAAGTAACGAAGTACTAAAACGCTTCGTATTCTGGTTTTTAATGGTTCCAGGTAAACGCTTCGTATTCTGTTTTTTTAATGGTTCCAGGTATTTTAAGAGAGTGTTATTTGATTTTTTTTTAAAAATCAAATATTTTATTGTTATATTCACAAATACACTTCTTAAAATTACGAGCGCGTGTGTCCCACTCACCCATTATTGTGTCCCACTCACCCATTATTGTGTCCCACTCACACATTAATCTAGGAACTGTTGAGTGTTTGAATACATAAAAGATTGAGTTTTAATTTTTAATTACAACTCTAATTACTTTTGTGTACAAACGATTGTGTTTTACTTTTTACATCTCACAGTTCTCTCACTTTTCACTTGGGCATTTTCGCAAACACCTTTCCTACATATACTTTTCTTCGTGATTTCTTGCCAATTTCTTGATTCAATGGCTTCTAAACCATTCACTGTTCTTGGTCTACGTTTTGTCCCTAACAATTATGCAGCTCCACTCCATCATGAACGTGTTCCAGAAGCGTTTCATCTTATGCAGAATTTCTTGAGAGACTCAGAGATTGGACAAGCTCTGGTTGAACCTAGTACTTTCTCTGCATCTCAAATTGCCACTTTTTGGCAAAACTCAGTCTATGTGGATGGAGGAGAGAATGGGACTCCAAACATCATCTTCACTCATGAAGAACAAGAGTTTGTGATTACTCCACAAACTGTCAGAGATACGATGGGGTTTGATACACACACCTCTTATACTTACGTTGCTGAACCTCAATTGAGACAGATGCTACAGGAGATAGGCTACATGGATTCTCTTGACAAGCTTGGCAGTGTAAAGAGGCCTAATCTCAGGAAGGAATGGAATTTTTTCTTCGACTGCATTACAAGAACATTCCAGAAGAAGGTCACTAATTGGGATGCTATTCCAATGGATAGTCTACAAATCGGGTATTCTCTACTTTATGGCAGTAATTTTGATTTTGGTAGATATGTTCTGATGAATCTAGGTGATAAACTGTCAGAGTCTACTACAGTTTATTTTGCTCGATTTTGTCAAATGCTATTCACTGCTTGTGTATCTGGTTTAGAGATTGCTGAAACTGATGAAATTCAGCCTTTTAGAGTCAACAAGAGAATATTCTCTGATATGACTAATAAGGATGCTGGTAAAGAAAATCTACCTGCCTTTGTTCTGCCACTTGCTTTGCAGAATTTTCCCAACCAACCTCAAGACCAACCGCAACCAGAACCACAACCTGAACCACTAAACACTGAACCACCTACATCACCTACACACACTGTACCTATTCAACAACTTCCATCACCAATCACAAACACCGCTTCAACCCAAAACCCTCAATCTCCAATCACAAAACAATCTTCACACACTTCACAAATCAACACTGAACCATCACAATCTCAACCACAACCACAGCCTAAAGCAAAAAGAGGCAGAGTAAAGCAATCAGCAGCAACCACTGAAAGACATGCAAGAGTTAAGAAGACAATAGAGACAAACATCAAAGCAAAACAAACATCTACTGGAGCTGTTTATACTAGAAGAATGATACAAAGAGCAAAAAGACCTAAGTCACTCTCTGTGGTAGCAGAATCTAGTAAAGAGGATTCAGATGAAGTGCCTCTAGCTAAGAGAAGAAAACTGGTAATCTCTGATTCTGTTGATGAAAATGTTGAAGCTCCAGAGGTAGTTTCACAGCAAACACCTACTGTTGAGGCTGAAAAAGATACAATGCCTGCAGAGGTTGAAATGCCTGTAGAGGACAAAATGCCTGCAGAAGAGGATACTAGAGATGGTTTTTCTCCAATGGCTGATATTCTTGATTCATTCATGCCATTCTCTGATCCTATCTCATTAATCTTTGCTCAATCTGAAGCAACTGGTGCAGCTGATCAACCTACAGTTGTCCTTTCTGAAACTGTAGCATCACATACAGAATTACTCTCTGATGCTCATCAATCTGTTGAACATGGTGAGGAAATTGATCAACAACCTAAGGAGATAAACTCTGAGCCTATTGT
Source organism: Saposhnikovia divaricata (assembly GCA_036435485.1). NCBI lineage: Eukaryota > Viridiplantae > Streptophyta > Magnoliopsida > Apiales > Apiaceae > Saposhnikovia > Saposhnikovia divaricata. Next base: position 244,082,855 of record CM071594.1, on the reverse strand, counting down.
GCAATCTATAGAGGATGTTGTACAGCCTATTGTTGACTATACTACTGAACGTGTTGCAGAGGATGTTGTTGACACTGTTGATGCATCTATTCCAATTCCTCCATCCACTCATCATGTTGAAGCTGAGGTTGGAGATGTAACTGAAGGGAATCCTGAGTCAAGCTCTTCTCAGAGTTTACCAGTCCAGACTGATGCTAAGGTTAAGAATTTTGCTGGTCCTTCAAATCAAGCAGATGCTGAAGAAAAACACCTTGAACAATTTTCAAATGACTGGTACAAGGACACTTGTATCTTTCCTGCTGCAAGAGCAGCTGAATTTGTCAAGAGAACCTCCAGAACAATTACAAATCCAGAGATTCTATCTTGTCTCAAGGCTACAGTTGTACAAGTGAAGACTCTCAACTCTAGGTTTGATCTATGTCAAAAGGCAATCTCTGATGTTCGAGGTGATGTTGTTAGAGGAGTTGATATGATTAAACTTGACAAAAAGAATAAATTTCACTATCTTACTCAGAATCAAAAAACTTTGTCTCACAGGCTGAGCAAAGTTGAACAAAATCAGAATGATATGTCCTTAAAGATTGATTCTATTGCTACCTCCTTGGAGTTAATCACATCTATTCTTATGCCTGATGATGTCAAAAAGGGGGAGAGAGTTGCTAAAGACAAATGCAAGCAATCTCAAACTCTGATCAGAAAGGATAATGCTGGAGATGGAGGAGCAAGTAGTAAAGGAAAGGGCAAAACTGAAGAATTTCAAACTCTGAAAACTAGCAAGTCCTCTAAATCACAGTTTGTTGGGATAAACACTGATACTCAAGGTACTTCAAAGACCAAGAGTTTGCTATTATCTTCTAATCCACAGACTGATGAAGAATTGGCTGCTAAGTTGTTTATTGAAGAGAATGAGGAAGGAGTTACAATTGAGGACATTAAAGCTAAAGAAAAGAGTTTACAAGAAGAACATCTCAAGGCTTTAAAGTCTGGTAAGTTAAAGAAAGGAAAAGCTCCTAGGCCTGTTCTTAAAGGCATTGTGATCAAGGAAAGTGCTGATGTTAGTCAAAAATCTCAGTTATCAAAGGAAACAATGGCAGCAGAAGCTAAACTCAAGCTGAAAGGCATTGAAGGAGATAGTTCACAGAAGAAAGTTACAACCTCTGTTTCTACACAAGTTGTACAGAAGAAAGAAAACACAACCTCTGTTGCTACACAAGTTGTATCTAGACCTTTATCTTCTCAGTTGAAATCAGTTTTTGGGAAAGGAACACTTCATGATCCAAATCTATTATCTAGAGTTTCTATGGATTTCTCTGATGGAAGAGCCTTGTCTGGTAAGGTTGGAAACAATAAGGGTGGTCCGGGTTCACACAAGGACAAAAGGCAATATACTGGTCCTAGAGATCCTTCTTCACTGGCTGTTCCAGGTTGTGGTGTCACTCAAGAAAGTTTGGACAGACTGGAATCGGTACAGTTAGTTTATCATAAGAGTTTAAAGAAGGACTTTCTCTTGTACTTCATGGCTGATGGGACAGTATTTAGAATTGGTGAGAATGATATTGGCTTGAAATATTGGGAAGAATTAGAATATGTTCTATATCTTTTCAAGGTGAATAGTCAAAGGACTCAATCAGTTGCAAATGTGCTTAGAAAGAAAATGCTCCAGAATTTGGCAATCAGAGGAATGAAGTATAATAACAGATATGTTCCTAAGTACAGGGATTGGAATGGAAATCTTATTGAAATGAAGAAGGGTACTGCGAAATTAAAGACTGATTTGGGAATCACAGTACTTGACTTCAATTCACAGTCAGAAGAAGTCAAATTTATCAGACTGGGAAATGAGATGAGAAGAAACAAAATCTATGATCTTAGATCTGCTATCTATCAGACAGATGAGAGTGATCCTCAACTAAAAGAGATTAAAGAAGCTATGGAGATTGAGCTTAAGAATGCAGAAAGAAGATTACTCATAGATTATCTCAGAGCTACACCAGATCTTGAAGAGATTAGAGGTTAAAGTCTGTAAGGATTTTCTTATTCTCTGTAGATTTTGTTAAGTAGAAGTTTAAACTCTGAATTTGTATAAACACTGTATTTGTCTATTTGTTTTGACATCATCAATTACTGTTATTAACTTGTGCATTTTTGCTAATGAACAAGTTGGGGGAGATTGTTAAATATAATTGATGTGTTTTAATCAGTGTTTAAGTGTAACAGTGAAATATCAGAGTTTAACTAGAAGGAAGTCAGAGTTTAGTAAAGTCTGACTGACGGGAGCTGGACAGAGTTTAGTAAAGTCTGTCTGGAAGCAGCGCGTACAGAGTCAACAGAAGATATTAGATATCAATTGAAGATTGATATGGAAGCGAGATCTTTGGAGATTGGATAGCTATCAAAGAGATCGAGTTGACTTAGGAGACGTGTGACAATCTGTAATTGATATCATTGTATAGCTGATTATTAGGAATATCAATTAGAGATTGTATCGAAGCTGTATATTTTATAAATACAGTTAGGTTAACCCTAGAAGGGTATCGTGCATCGAACTATCATTATTGTAACCTAGCAGCTCTTTGTGATAGTTTACATCACGAAGAGGGTTCTTAATATCAGAAGATTTAAAAGTGCATAATCATCTTACTTGTTAAACTCTCATACGAATTTGATTATTAATTTTGTATTCGGCCTAACATAAACTTAGCACATAACTTTTAATTAGTAGAACCAAATATAATATCATCAACATAAACTTGAACTAAAAGCAAATCACCTTTTATCTTTCTAAAGAATAGAGTTTTGTCAATTGTACCTCTTGTGAAGCCATTTTCAAGAAGAAATTTAGACAAAGTCTCATACCATGCTATTGGTGCCTGCTTTATTCCATAGAGTGCCTTGTCAAGTTTGTAGACATGATTTGGAAACTTTGGATCAACAAAACCAGGTGGTTGTTCCACATACACTTCCTCATTAAGCTTGCCATTAAGAAAAGCACTCTTTACATCCATCTGGTATACCTTGAATTTTGAATGAGCTGTAAATGCAAGAAACATTCTGATTACTTCCAATCTTGCTACAGGTGCAAAGGTTTCATCATAGTCAATTCCTTCTTCCTGAGAATAACCCTTGGCCACCAGTATTTCTTTGTTTCTTACAATCATACCAGATTCATCTAGCTTGTTTATGAAAACCCATTTAGCACCAAAAATAGATCTATCTTTAGGTCTTGGTACCAGTTTCCAGACTTTGTTCCTCTCAAACTCATTCAATTCTTCCTGCATTGCTATTACCCAATCAGGATCCTGTAAGGCTTCTTTAACCTTCTTAGGTTCATTCTTTGAGAGAAAACAACTATACAAGCATTCATTTTGAATTGATCTTCTAGTTCGAACACCACTATTTGGATCACCAATTATTAAATTCTCAGTATGATCCTTTGTCCATTTTCTAACAGGTGGTAGATTGCTCCTGCTAGACTCTCCCCATAAGTTAGTGGTATTTCTTGTAGAAGAGTGTTCATTTCCTTCAAAAGCTCCCCCTTGATCAGTAGAATCAGTGGATTCAATACTGCTGCTAGTTTCTGATCTTCCTTCATTAGACTCTGATGGATCAGTTCCTGATGAAGTAGACTCTGAAAGACTAGTCTGATCCTGACCAGTACTGTTTTCTCCTTGATTGAATTGCTCCCCCTCAACAGTAGCATTCTTTGAGAAGCAATAGAGATTTCCTCTGAAGAACCTTCATCATCACTGGAGAGGATCTCAGAATACTTAAGATTTTCAAATTCCAGATTGTCATGGCTTTTATCAGTTTGCAAAATTCCAAACTTCTTATCATCAAATGCAACATGAATTGATTCCATAACAATGTGAGTTCTGAGATTGTATACTTTGAAGGCCTTTGATGCTGAATATCCTAGAAAGATTGCTTCATCCGATTTGGCTTCAAATTTTCCAAGTTGTTCTGGATGAACTTTCAGGACATAACATTTACATCCAAAGATGTTAAAGTATTTCACACTTGGTTTCTTTCCTTTGATCATCTCATAGGGAGTCTTACCATGAGCATTTACCAAAGTATAGTTTTGAGTGAAACATGCAGTGTTTATAGCTTCTGCTCAGAAATAGGTTGGAAGCTTTGCATCTGCAAGCATGGTTCTTGCTGCCTCTATGAGAGTTCTGTTCTTTCTTTCTACTACACCATTCTGCTGAGGTGTTCCAGGTGCAGAAAACTGTTGAGTAATTCCATTGTCTACACAATACTCCTCCAATGTAGAATTCTTAAATTCTGTACCATTGTCACTTCTGAGCACTTTGACCTTGTACTCAGAGCTATTTTGAATATTCTTGACAAGTTCAATGATTTACTGAGGAGCTTCATCCTTATTGTGTAGAAAGAATACCCATGTGAACCTTGTGTAATCATCCACTATAACTAGAGCATATCTTTTCTTGTTAATAGACATAATGTTTACTGGACCAAATAAATCAAGATGCAGCATGTGAAATGGTTCAGTAATTGAATTTTATGTGTTGCTCTTGAAAGTGATTCTTTTTTGTTTTCCAAGCTGACAAGCATCATAAAGTCCATCTTGCACATAATTTGCCTGAGGTAGACCTCTCACCAGATGGTGCTTAACAAGTTGATTAAGCTTCCTGAAATTGAGATGTGAGAGCTTCTTGTGCCATTTCCAGCTTTCATCATTTGATGCCTTGCTGTAAAGACATCTGACAGTTCCTTTAGATGTGTCACTTAAGCTAGCTTCATATATGTTACCATGTCTCTGACCAGTCAGAACAATGTCTCCATTCTTCATATTCAAGATTTTGCATCCTTTACTGTCAAAGATTTACTGGCAACCCTTATCACCCAATTGACTTATTCTTAAAAGTGTGTGTTTCAAGCCTTCAACCAGTGCTACGTTTTCTATGATGACATTCCCCAAAATAATTGAGCCATATCCCAGAGTTTCTCCTTTGTTGCCATCTCCAAAGGATATTACTGGGCCAGCTTTCCTCTAAAACTTTGTAAGCAGGGACTTCTTTCCAGTCATATGTCCAGAGCATCCACTGTCCAAGATAATTGAATGCTTCTTTCCAGTGCCCTGCAAACAAAAAGTAGCTAGTTAGAATTTTTTAGGACCCAACTTTGATTGGATCCTTTCTAACTAACTTTTGAACCAACAGGCTTTAAAGATTTTGCTTTTGATTTACCTGTTGCAGAGTCAACCTTAGACTCTGATTTCACAAACTGTTTGTGACTAGGAGTTTCAGATTTCAGAGAATAATAGTCATAATACAGTTCATGATATTCCTTACACATATAAATGGAATGAAGTAAACTACCACAATGATAACAGGGTTCTTGTGGTTGGTATTGAATTCTCTGAGTCTTGGGGAATCTGGACTCAGTTTTCCAAGAAGGTTTTTGATTGCAGTCTAGGGCCAAATGATTATGATTTCCACATTTATAGTATTTCCTCCTAGGTGCTTCAGGTACATTCTTGTAATTATTCTCTTTGTTAATACCTTCTTTTCCATTCCTATTTCTTCTGATCTTGCTAGACTCTGAAATACTTTCTAGTCTCTGTTTCAACTGAGACTTAGACAGAAAACCTATGTTGACATTCTTAGGTTTTTCTAACACTCTTTCATCTGAATTGCTATTGTTAATTCTTTTGTGCACAACTGGGGTACCTTTAGAATCAACAAATTGAACATGTTTAGGTTCAGAAAATATTTTCTTACCTTTAGACTTAGATGTGCTAGCTTCAGTTTTACTATTATCATTGACGATAGCTACAGTATCTTCTTGCCTAGCCTTATCAAAACCTAAACCATTAACTTTACCAAGAATTTAATTTTCAATGATTTCTTGAGTCTTTTTACCAGAATTGTTAATGGTTTTACTCACATCTCTCTCTTCCTCTAGTTCTTTTCTGCCATAGTCATAAGCCTCAAGAATAACACCATAATCATGCTTAGCTTTATCAGAACTTAACCTATATTCTTCCATTTGAATTAACTCAGATTCAAGAAAATTATTTCTACTAACTAATTCATCATTCTTAGCCTTAAGTTCATCTTTTTCACTAGAAAGAATTTTGAAATTAGTCATAAGATTCTTAAACTCAACATGAATAGATTTAATATCATCAGAATCTAAGCTATCAAATGAATCAAGAGAGTGAAGTGATACCTTAACAGAAGATGAAGAAGTTTTCTTTGGAGATCCAGGCTTGTCTGAAGCACATGCCATCAATGCAATGTTGTCATAATCCAATTCATCTTCAGAATCACTGGAGTCTGCCCAATCCTTCTGTGTGACCATGAGTGCACTACCCTTCCCCGAATTCCTAGGCTTCTTGCACTCACTAGCAAAGTGTCCAAGCTCACTGCAGTTAAAGCACTTGATTTTGGCCTTATCAAGCTTGATAATTGTAATCTTGCCTTTGTCACTCTTCTTCTCCTCTTTCTTCTGAAAAGATCCTTGCTAAATCTTCTCTTATTGAATCTTCCTTTCTTGAAAGCTTTAGCAAACATAGCAAAGAGTTCTTGCATCTCTGATTCAGAATCATTATCTTCAGAGTCTATATCTGTAGTCTCTGACTCAAAACTTTCTTTGCTCTTCTTCTTCCTCAAGTCTCTTTCAGTAGATTCAGACTTTTCTTCTGGAAGCTTCTTTGATTCAGATTGAGCAGTGAGTGCAACAATTTTCATCTTTCCTTCACTCCTGCTCTTTTTCTGCTGTCTGTCAAGTTCATAACCTCTCAATTTTCCATAAACTGCTTCTAATGATATTTCATCCAGATCATTAGCTTCCTCCATTGCAGATATCTTCTCATTGTAGAAATCAGGAAGAGCTTTCATGAACTTAGTATTCATATCCTCCAAGTCATAATATTTACCATGCATGGCCATCTCATTGATGAGTTTAGTAAACCTATCAAAGGTGTCAGTAAGTGACTCACCAAACTTGGATTCAAAGTACTCATACTGTTGTATGAGAAGTGTCCTCATATTCTTCCTGACAGGTTTTGTTCCTTCACAGTGAACCTTTAGATTGTCCCATATCTCCTTAGCAGTTTTACAAGAGAGAACATAGTTAGTGAGAACAGAATCAAGACTGTTGAATAGTATGTTTATCACTTTAGCATCCTTAAGAACGTTCTCCTTTTCCTTATCTGTCCATTAAGAATTAGGCTTCTCTGCTGTATGTTCTGGAACAACTTTTCCTTCGATAGTTGCTTGAGGAACAAGCCTTGTTGGAACAAAAGGCCCATCTCTGATTCTGTCAAGATAATCAGGATCTGTTGCTTCCAAGTGATGCAACATCTTCACTTCCCATAGAGTATATTCGTTTCTCTTGAGCATAGGAATCTTAGTATTACAATCCTTGTAACCAGACATGATTGCAGATCTTTTTGATTATTCGAAGTCAACCTGCTCTGATACCAATTGATAACTCGAATAACTTATAGAAGGGGGGTTGAATACAAGTTATATAATCGTGTCTGATTTTTGCTTTATTAGATGAACAAGAACAAATGAATGAATCAAACTTTTTTTGTATTAAATAAATCAAATACAAACTCTACCAAAGGTGTACAATACCTTTAGCAGCTGCTGACAATACAAATCTCTCTCTCTCTCTCTCTCTCTCTCTCTCTATTTGTTTCGAACTCTCGAATACAAACCTTATACAGAGCTTCACACGATATGCACTCTAAAATTCTCAATTCGCTCTTTTTACAATGATATTGAGAGAGTATTTATAATGCTACCTATCAACTAATAACATAATTATAATCTATCTATGACAATGTTCTGCCGTCTAGTTGATAGTTTCCATCAATAGATAATTCGTTTCCTTCACAATATCTTCTTGCTTGTTCTCCAAAAAAAAAAGATCCTGTTTTATAGCACTTGTCAGTTTCTGTAGCATCCATAATGACATCATCAGTAACATGACTGATATCAGGATTTCCCATTACATCAGGATCTGATCATCCCATCAGTATTTGATCAGGATCTGACTTGTTGTATCAGGAAATGTAGTCTTTGACGCACTGTTCCTAACTAACCTCTACAGATTACTGTCTAACACATATATCCTATAAAAAGTGCTAAGTCCTTTATAAGATCAGGATATACAAGAAGTATTAGCAAATTCTATTCTTAACATCACAACTCATGAATTATTCCTAACAACGATATTAGGCTCTCAACAAAGAGAGATATTTATTGAAAGCCAAAGGTCTACATAAGCTATTTTTGTGTTCTAATTTCGGGTATACGATTCAATATCATATCATTTTCGTTCAAGACCCTAATGTACACAACAACATGAATGTGCAAAATGATTTTTCAGGTCCACATAAGCTATTTCTTCTTATACATGTCAGAAAAATATACTCACTCTTATAGGAAAATGAATTTCATGTTATTTAATCTAATATCTAAATTACAAGGACACATATATAACAATGTGATTATGTGTTTATATATTACACACTTGATTTCAATTTTATGGACAAGAGCTTTTTTCACAAGTTAGTCAAATAGAAAGAAGATAGGTGATACTCATTTTCATATGTCTTATTTTAAGAGTAAATTAAACTAAAATTTATTATACCATGTTTTACTAGAAAAGAATAAAAAGTCCAACACACAAACTTCCAAACTGAAAATGCACATTTTAAGTTGTCTTTACAAATAAGCTAAGGTCAATCACCATAAACTCTAACAATCATACGTTACTCCAAGAGCGCGATACATTGAATTTGTTTGGTTAGTTGATAATATTTATTTTTCAATAGTAAATCAATTCATTAATAAAAGGATATATAATTTGTAAAAAATATATTGAACGATCACATAGCAAACTAGATTAGATGAAAGTTTCTATTGTCATAACTATGTTCGTTTCATGTATCTTGCACAGTAGATATCCTTTCTCATATCGCTGCAACATTTTTTGATAGATAGTCTAATGATTTATTGGAGTCGTGAGGATTGAGTGTCTATACATTTTTAATATGTAATCAAAAAATTAACCACGACCATACAAATATTTTCAATGTATTAATATAATAAATATTTTAAGGATCCTATATTGAATAAATATACCGAATTCTCACAATATGGGTGAAAAATTTGTTAACATGGTACGTAGAAATATTTTATAACAAAGAGAGAAAAAAATGAAAGCTAAATTATTTTTTAAAAAAAACAATAAAGAAGGGTTTTGAACTTTTCAACCGGGGTTATATTTGTTTTGATGATTGGTTCAAAATATTAATATTAATTCAATTGGTATGAATTCACTGATAAGTAATTTTCATACTTAAGTTAATTAACATTCTAATAAAATTATATTTTTTGTTAAATAATAATTAAAATAATATATTTATATGAATTAATTAACATAATTTATCGGTCGGTGCGTAGCATGGGTGGAACGCTAGTATAAAATAAATTGAAAAAAAATAATATTTTAGAAAAATAAAATTATTGAAAAATTGGGAAAGAGAGAATTAATGGAGGTTTTAGATTCCTAGGTGTTCCATTTGGCTTTTTTAATTGGGTAACTTACTACTGGTTTGCACTTTGCAATTATACATGTTTTTCGTACTAGCTTATATCCCGTGCAACGCACGACTATTTTTTTAATATCTATAAATATATTAATTTTTTAAAATTTTATATGTTATTAATTTATATATCAATTTTTTGTTAAAAATTGATATATATATATATATATATAAGGTTTTACACATTCGATTTAATATTTTAATATGTTATAAACTAAAAACTATATTTATATTGAAATACGAAAATGTATATGTTACTGATTTAAATCATATATAATTAGGTTTTCTACATTGAATAACATTATCAATGTAGGATTTCTACATTGAATAGGATTAATGTAAAAATTCGTAATTATATTTTCTATTGAGATTCTAAGTATTTTTATTTGAATAGTAATTATTAAATCATCAATAAATTAAAGATAATTTAATGAGTTCATCCAAATTTGATTTCTAGATCTGAAAATAGAGCCCAAATAGTAAATATGAATTTTTTTAATACTAATAAAAAAATAAATGAAATTCAATTCTAATGTTATCTTTTTTTATTATATCATTTTCAAATTATAATTTTCTTTTAAAATTCAATTTGAATACAACCTTTTTTAATTATATCCTTTTTATATTATAATTTCTCTTTTTAAAATGTACTTATGATGCAAGCTTTTCAAATTATATCCTTTTTAGATTATAATTTTCTTTTTAATGTAATCTAATCCTGATCATCTATTTAAATCCAACGAATCATATGATTTGGTAGTACAACGACCATACCAAAAATTTGGATAAGATCCCACTTAAGAATATAATTCATGTAGGTTTTTCTCATGGTAGTGTAAATCCATTTTTTAAATTTTATCTTATTTATATAATTATATAATATTTTTGTTTTTGATTTGGTTGAAAGTTGCACTACACCATAGATTGCTTATTGCAACACCCAAACTGTGTTACCATAGACCCCTGTTTGAAGTTGCCATAGGCCAAAATCGGGCTATGGTAACACTTCAGCCGTGTTAGGTTCTCAGCAGTAACTATAGATATCTAAGGTAACACCAAAACACAGCCTAAAGTAACATAGCAAATGGGGTTACAAAAAACCTCTATAGCAACATCTTAAACACTCTATAGCAACATAGTTTGTGTGTTACAATAGATGATACAATTTTGCACAGGGACAACTATGGGGCCCACATTTAGGTGGGTCCACAATCTATTGTAACACCCTCTTTTACCAATTGTAACACATTGAGTATTACATAATTAAAATCATTTATAAACTAATTTTAATAAAAAAAATTGACATTTAAATATTACATTTTCAAGTAAAAGAAATCAAGAACCAAATTAATTGCATTTCAATAACATCATCCAACATCATTTCAATACATCATCTAGTACAAAACCAACCAAATCATCCAAAAAAATCTGCCAACACTAGCTAATGAACAAATCTTAAAACGTATAAGTACTATAGCTAATAACTTGAAACAAACCCGAATCGCTATGAATTGCTTGAAACAAGTACAATAAGCGAAAAGAAGCTACTAATTTGTGCAATTCATGAACTTTATCCAGTGAAATGTCAGAAGTTCGGCCTAGAAGTTCACGTAGAGGTCTGCTCTCAGCCAAAGGATGCTCGGTGGGAGATGCAATTTGGTTTAGCACATGAACAAGAGATTGGAAAATCTATAAAATGGATGCATTACTAGTTCTACTCAAGATATCTGCTCTATCATATATTAATTTTTAACAAAAGCTGCTTACTCTAATATTACTCCAGACATGTAAAATATGTAGTTTGTATTTTCGTGCCTTGTGTGCTTGTCACATTTTCAGTTCTCAAACACATAGGCATTTCAAAGTACTTGTTTGCATGCAACCAGGCATATATGAATACATAACTAAGTTCCACGAATCATTACATTTGTGATCAATTAATTGCTATTGCATGCTAGTACCATACATATCGATACATATATTTGTATAATATATCCCCTGCCACAAAGTTTCAACATAAAAAATCTCAATGAATCACAAGGTACACCTTTTCAACAGATTAAAGATTAAATAAACGACAACATAAGTCCTCATACCACAAACATATAACCCACTATATCATTGTTTCCACAAATTTTACAGTTGCTTCGACCGAACTTCCAATATATGTCTGTTGTAAACACATACAGAATAAGAAAACATCAAACCTTAAATTGGCGTCCTGCACGCAATCCAATACCAGTTGCATCACATATCACCTGCCACAAAGTTTTCCATATAAGAAGACTCAAATGAATCAGAATATCCACCTTTATAACAAGATAATTATTAACGAAAAAAAATCACAAGTCTTCTCATGTGACAAACATATAGTAGACAATAATCAACCGTTCTACAATTCCACATTTACTTTGGCCAAACTTACAGACTACCTATCTCCTAATCTCTTATGATAAAAATATATCTAGGTTAAAGATATAGCTCAGTTAACAGAAACCAAACAATAATCCAGAAAGTTAAATTCAAAGAACATTTTTTAAATGCTCGCTAAGTTAAAATTTGAGTAGAGAAAGATAGAGCACACAAACAGAATTGCTCTCATGTTAAATCAACAATTCATGATACCAGTAACTAAGTAACAACATAACAGGGAGATGTTTTAAGAGAATGAACCTGTGGAGGAATGTGGCCTCGAAGTTCACATAGAGGTTTGCTCTCAGCCAAAGGATGCTCCGTGGGAAGCTCAGATGCAGTTTGGTTAAGCACCTGAACAAGAGATTGGAAAATCTATAAAATGGATGCACTAGTCTACTCAAGATATCTGCTCTATCATATATTAATTTTTTTAACAAAAGTTGCTTACTTACTATAGACATGTAAAATAATAATTACCAAAGTAATAATTCATGTAAAAAATCAAACGCAGAAATAAAAATGAAAGGATTATCAAACAAGACTTGATCATTCTTAAATAGGCAAGTTATTCAGAAGGTAGTTCTCTAGTCAGATTTAGGATAAGAGATACCATTCACAACAGACGCGGTCATGTGTGCTTGGCAATGAAATTCTCATCGTCAAATTTACTTCCATATATTGATACACAACCACTTCCGTCACCCTGCAGTGCAAAAATAATCATCAAACAAGAAACTACAGAATGTAAACATGGTTAGGCGTAGATGCAGATTTTGTTAGACTATGCCCACATGTTGCTTACTTGCTATACATTTAGCACTTTGATTAATTTTCCACCAGGCATAGTAGAGTGTTCTCTCATCTGTCATTCTGCAAGCAACAACAAACCAACTGTTCAACACACAAGGGTCTCTGTCAACACTTATTTCCTTCATTCAAATACTAAATATAAAAATTAGAATCAACCTTTTGCATTTATTATGTGTGAAATATGTTATGCTACTTTTTTCCATATTTAAATTTTAATCTAAACATTTTTTTTTGTATTTGAACACGAAACAACTGAGATTGCAAACAATCTTCTATCCGGAAGATTTTACAACTTAATCATACATAGCAAATTTTCTAATGTTTCTGGCAGCTTTGACATGTCTCCTTCCGTTGCCTATAACTCTCTCCAAAATTACTCAATCTACCTGATTCTTTTTTCTGAGTATAGTAGACATTCATGACCAGCACATATCCGAAATTCACTATATAATACACCATACATGATTTATGGTATAATTTTGAAGTTTAGTATGCAGCAGATTTACAACAGGTTGAGTCAGCTGCACCAAATCAATTGTAACTCAAGTTGTATTGATCTGGTGGCTACCATATTTTACACACATGTTCTATAGGACAAACTCTAAAACTTTCATTCTTAGGTCAGCTTAAGATATGAATTTTAAACTCTTCAAATTTGTTATACAAAACAGGACATACTAACTTGAAATATAGAATGCAACTATGTACACTCCGCTTAACCATTTTTAGTAATTTGAAAAATAATCCTTTGAAGGCTGAAATCTCCAAATATCATCTAAACTATCAGGATAATTATCTATAAAAATTTCAGAGTGAAACTAATAATATAACATAGCAAATCAACTGCTCAAACTTGCAGTGGACCACAGAAAATTCTGCAGCGCGCTACCCTTACTAAAACGTTTATAATTTTTGACTCAATTACTCAATCGACTTGAAATCTTCGCGTAAACCAACTAGAGGTCATATAGAATAATTCATATCATGTAACCACTGCCAAGAACAGATTTTAATTGACTCAACCGGACTGTCCAAAATAGGGCAGAAAAATTCAGCATCTACCAACTATGTACACTCCGCTTAACCATTTTTAGTAATTAAAGGGACTCTATATGTTATCCTAGTTGATAACAAAGTAACTTCACTGACAACAACTATGTACACTCCGCCATATCATGAACTTCAAATAAACATTTCAGCATCTGCATACCTAGTTTCTGAGAACCCATCAGACCATGGGACTTGCATAGCCCTTTCTGGTTTCCCTCATCGACGGATAAAACAAGAACATAAACAAATCCATTCTATCTATTATATGTTAACATGGCTTTTCCACCTATTTAGTAATTTACTAAAATATCCCTAAAATATTTATAATGTTAAAAAATAATGACTTCTAAGGATTCGAACCCATGACTTTCATGTATTAAAGTTTTATGTTTGCATGTATTACCACTACACTAGAACATTTGATGACACATATTTTCAAATCAATGATTACAAACATAGACAATCCATTTGCTAATTTTTTTTTTAATACTGCCTCCATGTACCAAAGTTTTTATGTTCACATGTATTTGTGCTACACTAGAACATTTAATGATACATTTCTTATTATCAATATAATTGTATACATGGACAATTCACTTGCTAAATTTTTTTAATATTTATTTTCAAATTTATTCATAATAAAATTAATTAAAATGGTAAGAACATGTAAACTATTTTTAATTGAATGAATAACTGATTGAATGTACGTGTATTTAATATAAAATTTTAAATATATAATTCACATGGTACACGAAATAACATAAATTTTAATTTTAATTTCTGATACATGTATATTAATATTTTTATGAAAACACCAATTATAATATCTATTTATGTTTGTTACGTGGTACACGTATGAATGGGCATTTCACCATATCTACCCGAACTGGATCCCTTCCCGTTTGGATTGTGGATTCGAGAAATTTTTCGGGTCAACATGAAATATTATAGAATAAAAATTTGTGCGAAGGAAATGGGCTCGGGGATTAAGGTATCCCAGCACGATCCCCGTTTCCGTTCCCCGACTGATTATCATATTTAGAAAAAAATATTTTTAAAACATATATTTACCAGATTATTAAAGAGACTGAAAGTATGTGTATTTAATATAAAATTTTAAATATATAGGCCTCGAATTCACATGATACACGAATTAAGATAAATTCAAATTTTGATTTATAGTACGTGTATATTAGTTTTATTTTGTAAAATTATAAATCATATTAGTTGTCTATGTTTGTTATTCTCATAACAAATGAAACTAATTCACGTGAGACACGTATGGATGAGCATTTCATCCTGTGATCTCGATCTGATCCCTTTCCCGTTTTTCTTAGGTATTCGATAAATTTTTCGGGACACCATGAAATATTATATAAAAAATCGGAGGAAGGGAACGGCCTCAGGGAAGGTAACCCAGTCTTATCCCTGTTTTCGGTCCCGAAATGATTATCATATTTATGAAAAATAATTTTTTGAAATATATGTTTACTAGATTATTAAAAATAATATAATTCAAAAATTCAAAATTTTTATAAACTTAGAATTTCTGATATAAAATTTAACAAAATAAAATTTAATTTTAATACTATATTTCATCTTTTTTTATTATAAAAATTAATTCAAATCGCTATTTATAATATAATAATAATTTTATCATGATTTATCAAATTAATTTTATTATCCGATATATTCGAGAATATATACATTTTAAATAAAAAAAAATTAAGTATCTCCCATTTTTTGTGGGGATCCTCGTTCCCCGTTCGTGGTAAGAATCATGAAGCAAAATAATCCTCATTCG
This sequence comes from Saposhnikovia divaricata, assembly GCA_036435485.1. Lineage (NCBI taxonomy): Eukaryota > Viridiplantae > Streptophyta > Magnoliopsida > Apiales > Apiaceae > Saposhnikovia > Saposhnikovia divaricata. The sequence goes on along the minus strand of CM071594.1, from coordinate 244,067,187 downwards.
GGGATTGATACAGGTTCAACGATTATATTCAAAATTTTAATTAAAAAAATGAAAATCCACGATTTTTCGCGGGAATCCCTATTTCCGTTTCGGGGCAGATATCTAGGAACATAATGATCCTCGTTCGGAAACCGGGACGGGTTCAATGATTATGTTCGAATTCGGGGAGTGTGACGGGTATAACACTACCCAACCCTGAATTTATCGACCTGATGTACATCCCCAAGTATACATACAACATGAATTCGTTTATTGTTAAATTTGGACATCTAGATATGAAATACACTCAATTAAATACCAGTAAAAGAATAGGTACATCAATTTTTTTATCAACTTAAAAAAAACGATAATACAACTAAATTGGGTACATTAAAATGTTAATCCAATTTGTTGACAAATATTAAAAGAGTTTAATTGAAATTCAAAAAAAATAATGTTAACAAAATAACATTCAAAAAACGTGTACATGTTTAATGTGTGAGAGATATGACAATTAAATATTTTATTATAATAACACATATTCAGCTCGTAAAGACAACAATAGTAATTTTATATAAACATGGAAACGCATGTCGATGAGATGTTGTCAAAGATGAATGGGAAATGATTGGAGAGAGAAAAGACGAACAAACTTAAGGTTGTTAAAGATGAAAGAGAGGTGGTGGGGCAAGATAAATGTGCATATATGATGTCGTTAGAGGAAAGAGCGGATCTTAGAGGTATAATGAGGTGGCTGGATAGTGATCGAAAAAAGGCCGAAGTGAGAGTGCACATGATCAATAATAAATTGGAGTAGATATGAGGTAGACATATGAGTAGAAGAGAAAATAGATATTCAAAAAATGTTGTGGCTAAGATTGAAAGTAGTTAAAAGAACTACTATCGTGGTAATTCTTTTAGGATTTTACTGAAAAACAAACTAAAGGATACTATTATCGTGGTAATACTTGATAACTAACGATTAACTCTTCTTGTATACCAATTTTGTCGGTTATCATTCTCACATTTAACAAGCATCACTATAAATATGATCCTCGAAATTTAGAGTGTGCTAATAATTTGAATTTAGAACGATTATTAAAAATTGAATCTTAGTAAACCGTTGCACGTGAAAGGTAAAACACACTGACAAGAGGAAATAACGAACTCCATCGCAAATTTGAAAAATATTAGTTAGTGGGATGGATTTTATTTGTAATTGAGTAAGGGTAAATAAGTAAAATCAACAGGTACCGTACCGACCGACCGACCAACCAAACTTTTAATGTTTCGGCTTTTATATAATAGTATAGATTTTAGTTGAATGGCTATAATATGTTGATTACTAAATTAATACAAAAAATGATAAATAAAGTGTATAACATATTTGTACTCGATATCAGTATAATATTCGATTTTATCTTAATTATTTTTACATTATATCGGTTAATCCTATTAGCATCGGGTAATTTATAGATTGACTAATAAAAAGATTAAAATACCCGTCGGTGTAAAGCAAGTCATGGTATCTAAGGTTGTCGAAAATGGATGGGGCATAGTAGTGGATGTTGGTGAAGGTTGAAATGTAAATTAGATTTGAACGTGTGGTTATGATTAGTTTTCGATTCTCATATCTGTAAATTACGTAGTGTTTAATCATTCCAAGTTATGTTTTTTAAATCGTTAGATGTGATTGTATTGTTATGATCATATATGAAATTCAGGTAAGAAATTTGAGTTATTATTTGTGTCCATAAAAAATATCATACTAATGATGTATAGTGTTTCAAAAATTAAAAAATTTTTATTTAAAAAAAATCAAAACAACAATATTTTATGAATTTAAATGGTGCCCGTGCTTTGCACGGGCTTTCATGCTAGTACTTTAAGAAAACATAAACAAGTATTTTCAAAAAAAAATAAAAAGAAAACATAAACAAGTACTCACAAAACATAAACATAAACAAGTACCCACAAAACTTAGTCCAAATACTAAGAAAATATACGATATAGAAATACCTTATACTCGGACTCCCAAATCAAAACCCTAATTGCAAAGCCCCAAATCGAACCGATTGAAGCCTCAAAATCACCCGACCCGTTTCAAGCCCTAACTCGAAATTAATCATGCGAACGAAAAAAAAGCCCCAAATTAGTGAATTGAAGCCCCAAATAGAACCCAATTATTGAATTAAAGCCCCAGTTGACAGATACATGTGTAAATATTAATAGAGGATGTGAGAGAGGAGAGAGAAGAGAGAAAGGCGAGACAGAAAGGAGAGTGTGGAACTGTGTGAGCATGGAGTGGGTGTGACCGGAGAGATAAGAGACCAGAGAGCGGAGAGAGGAGAGACCAGATAGGAGAGCGGAGAGTGTGTCTGTGTGTGTAATGAAAAAGAAAAGTGAACTTAGAGAGCGTATTTTTGTCTGAAACCGCGAAGTCTAAAATTTGGTTGGGCGGTATTTTTGCCGCTCACCATTATTTATGCCAAACTTGCATTTTTTTTTCTTTTGCTAAATTCTTCTTTTACTTTTTTATTTTTTTTATTTAGGAAAACAATATATATTTTCATAAATATTTGATTTCTTTTTGTTAAATGATTTGTTTACATAATTTGAAGTGATATAATTCAAATATTTTTAATCACATACGAAACTATTTTTATTTTAATTAATAATATATTAAAATATATAATATATATATATAGAAAAAAAATCATACTAAAATTTTGTTTAATAATATTTAATGAACATAAAAATAAAAGTATTCATCTTAAAATGTTCTAACCTTTATAAAAATTTGTTTATTAAACTTTTAATGAATTTAGTTAAAATTTAATAATGTTTGGATATTACTTTATTTTAAAACCTTTTTATGTGAAATTTATAAACAAAATTTAATATTTATGAAAATCAATAATTTAATTATTTGATGGAATATTACGTTTTAAAATGTTTATTTCAATGATTTTGTTAAAATTAATTTTTTTAAAATCAAATAATTATTAAATCATTAATTTTAAATTAAATAAAAATTTTGTTAATGAATACTCTATGGTAACACACCTCATGATGTTAGTCCACTGTAACACCTTTTATAACTAAAGTAACATACTTTTGTGCCTATGGTAACACCACAATCAAAAGGTTGTGATAGGTCAAAATTTCCATAACTATGGTAACACTCATAGTAGTAACACCCATACCAAAAGGTTGTTATAGGCTATCTATGGTGTAGTGTTGAAAGAAGTTGGTTCTTTTCGTCAATTTATTTTTCTTGCGGGCTAATGGGCTATGATTTCCAAAGGACTTGTTGCTTCGTCTCTCTGAACAATCCTTTAAACTTAATCCAAATACTTGTAGCCTTCCACTTCCGGTTCCTATATAAAACAATCGTTTTTACTTATACTAAATGATAATGTGAGAATTAGTTTAAATTGATCATTTATGTGTTTTTTTAATTGATTTAAAATTTTGTGTTATTTATATAATTTCGTGGGTTATAAAAATATTGCATTTCAACAATATTCGAAGGTAATCTAGGTAATCAATGTGGAGATGTAATCTTTGATTTCATTTATTAAATAAAAATTATTTAATTTATTATTTATTTAACTCTTTTAAAAAATCTCAGAAAACAAAGCATATATGATTTTCATAAATACGTTATTTTTGTAATTTAATGGAATTATTATTATAAAATTGTAATTATTATAGGATTACAACACTTTTATTATTTATTTAAAAAACTAATGTATAGAATTCTAGAAAAATTAGGAATATAAGGGTGAAACCAAGTTTAGTACGGAAATATTAATTAAAAGGTTATAGATTTTGCTTGGTGAAACTTTGCTCTTGATGTCCTTCCCTATTCGTTTAACAACTTATTAGTCTTGATTGGTATCTCAGGAAAGGATCTAGATGATCTTTCTTCATGCTCATTTTCTTTATGATCCCTTCATGCTAGTTAACAAAGCAAACAATTCGTTATCTCGTGGATGCTAGAACGGAGGTTTCTATTTAAGAATTTTCCCCACATGATTCAATTTATTAACTACTACCTATATCAAATCACATGGATGATATGAATTGACATATTAATTTACATAGGTATATTTCTTTGGAAGTCAAATGTTGATAATAACAACATAATTTGGCAGTTAATTAATTTAGGCTTGCCTGTTGACGCAATATTGGCAGTGCTTATCAGTTGGTCACACCATCACAAATAGCACCCGTCTAATGATATAACTGATACATAACTCTTTTCGCAATCCGTGCACAGGTAACAAAATTATAGAGTGCACCATGGAAAGTGATAATGAATTGAAGTCTAAAACCATGTTATTGTCACCACTGCTGTTTGCTCCATAATGATCAAGGCCACCCTCTTAGCCGTAGATTGAACCTTCTCCACCCTCGTTCAAATCATTATAAGTCAGTTTTTCTAACCCTTCACACGAATCCGTCTCTTTTGTTTTCTTTGGGTACTTCTCACTGCCCTCTGCCGGGCTTTTGGCTCCATGCTCAACCTTTTCATAAAATTTGGTATTTTTTAATCAAATGAAGAATGTGCTGTAACATTAAGGGACTACATTTCATGTAAATTCAGATAGAAATCAACAAATTAGTTTTAAGAAATAGATGCTCAGTCAGAAAAACTATACACAGATATATCCCTAAATTTGTGCATACAAATAGACATACACTAGAAAGGAATGCATAGGAAACATAGCAATGGTCAAACGGACTAAACTAAAACCCATATATAATAAAATGGACATGATAAATAGAGGCAATATTGATACGAAAAAAGATGAATCTGAAACATCTGGTTTAGATTGTAGATTTGTTGCAGAAGACTTAGCCAAGTTCAACCATGTATTGAAGATTGTTTACGGGGACTTAACCAAGTCGTCTTGAAAGAGATGTTCTCTTTGGATCCATCAGGGATTTTTTCTTCCTGACTCTGAACTTCTTTCTCTGTCATGAGTTCAGTATTGGATTCAGAGTCTGAGGAGGCAGACCAGTCAGTGGAGGAGGAGTCAAAAAAGGCAAATCTAGGGGCAATATATCATTTGAATGGTTCGTATTTGATGTTGTGGTCGTAGAAAAAGTGTTGTTCACCTTAGGTTCCAGCCAAGATTTTGTCTTCATAAATCTGAGCTTTTGTTTCAGTTTCAGTATCAGTTTTAGAGGCGGAAGTGTTGGTATTTTTGTATAATTTGATTAATTTGTTGTTGCCGTCGGGGCCGTAGTAAAAGAGCTGTCTGTGATTGATTGCGGGCAATGAATTTGTCATTCTTAACTTCAGCTTCTTCCGGTGTCTCGGTTTCAGAATCTGTTGGTGGAGAGGCGAAGGACTCTAGGGAGTCTATGTATACAAATTTTTGGGTTGGTAGGCAAAGGGTTGTTCTTTCCTGGCTTCAGAAAGGATTTTTTTCTTTTCGAGTTTGAGCTGCTTCTACTGTGATGACTTTCGTTTCAGTTTCAATTTCAGAGTCTGAGGAGGTAGAGGCAATGGAGTCTGACCAGTCAGTGGTGGAGTCATCATAGTAGACATACCTGGGGACGACACATTGTCTGAGTGATTCGTACTTGATAGTGGGTGGGATCGTAGCACCAGCCCTGTTCCTTTTTGGTTTGAGCAAGGGTTTTGCATGAATAGGCCATGTCTTTGTCTTCTGCCTGACTAAAACCTGAAAGAAGAAGATGTATTAACTAACAATAAAACAAAATAAATCATAACCAAAGAGAGATTGATAGTACTTAAAACATGTACAAAACAGTCAACCATTGGAATGCTATCACTTAAACCATGAATGTAAATTTAAATATAAAAGCACCTACGAATATATACCTTCTTACTGCTTTAAAACAACTTAAAATTTTATTATACATTAGGCTAGTGAAAACAGGAAAGTCTCCTTCGTGAGGGTTGTAATTCGAGCCGAACTGCTTAGTGAGCAGCTTGAACTAGTTTAACAACGCTTAATTCGAGCTTGTTTGGGAATTTGTAACTAAAATATTACATAAACGTCGTTGCCCGTTGAGAGCAACGCCACCATAACGATACATTAGCTTGGAAGTCTGAAAAAGCCTTATGCCATTGCTCCTCCATAATAATCTTGGGTAGAAGGAAATCCTGGACCCTAACAAACAAATTAAGTAATTTAAAAGTTTGTGCCAATAACATTTAGCTTGGTTACCTATATTAATAAAGTGATCACAAATACGCGAACATTATTATAAATATTTTTCGCATTATTTATAAAAAATTTATAAGAATGAGATAATTAAATTTATAAAAATATTATGTCATACGTGAAAAGACAATGTTATGAACATCGTATTCATGATTTATAAATTTTTTTTAATCTATAGTAATAGAATAAACATATTATATGTTACGAACATCGTATTTCAACATTACAAGAAAATTTTACATTTATAACACAATAAACATAAATAAAAGTTGTTAAATTGATATGTAAAACTAACATGATCATACATTCTAAACCACATCAAATTTTAATTTCAACCTAATTTTATAATATCAGTTCAGTTCTACGCAAGTCCACTTTACTACTCCCTCTGTCCCAACCAATTGTTTACACTTTCCTTTTTGGGATGTTCCAACCAATTCTTTACGTTTCCTTAAATAGTAAGTTTTAACACTATTACATCCACTACTTCACTTATTTTAACAATACTTTATACTATTACACCCACTACTTCACTTACTTTAACAATAAAATCACTATTACACCCACTACTTCACTTATTTTAACAATAAACTAGTTGATAAAGCCGCGCTTCGCGGCGGTGTTATAATTTTTTTAAAAAATTCAATACATATTTACGTTATATTATATTATTAATATTAAATTTTAATAGTTACATATTTTTCTCTAATGAACCGTATTCTTGTTAAACACGATTTTTTCGATTGAATCGCTTTCATGTTAAAACCGAAATTCCAACTTTAAAATATATTATAAAGACTTATATAATAATTTTTATCCATAAAAATCGAATCCTAAAAAAAAAAATATGACATCGGTATCAAATTCTAATAGCTAATACAATCTTTTCTAATGAGCCGTCTTTCCGTTAAATACGTTTCTAGCCGCTCTTATTTGCAACCGAAATTCTAACATCATTATATATTATTGACGACACTTATCTTATAAAATAACTTTTTTTTCTTAAAAATTAAAACCTTAAAAGAAGTTATATTTCAATTTTTACATTCTTTAAACTTTCTAATATTTATGGAATTTAAAAGATGAAAATACATCTTATATTTTCTGTATATTATAGATATTCTTATATTTATTTACTGCTTCTGCATGGGAATGTCTTTAAGTTATGTTAACACATCAATTTTTTTTAAATACGGAGACTTTTCGTTACGGGAATAATATTGAATTTATGGACATATTTTTCTAATGCAGGTATAATTAACTTGTATAAAAAAGTTAATATAAAGAATTTTTAGGAAAAAAATAAATAGTTTAAAAAAAAATCATATAAGACGTCTCCACAGTCCTCGTATTCTAATTCCAGTAAAATATTTTATTATACGTATTCTTTATATATTCAAAGATCTTTTCTACCTCCAATGATATTTTTAATTATAGGTATTTTCCATAAATTCAAACTCTTCTTCTTTATAAATTGGAACTTTTATTTTACTTACAATAAAAGTCTTAATTATATGTCTTATAACACCTATTCTACTTCAAATTGAACTTTTAATTATATATCTTTCCCTATAAATTCAAATACCTATTGAGCTTATAATATGTTAAAGGATAGTTTTTTAGTTATTAATATTTAAAATCCTAAAATTATAAAAATTTCAAAATATATTTATCTTCTATTATATCATCAATATTAAACTTTAATATTCAACATGCTCTTCTCTAATGAACTGCTTTCTTGTTAAACACGGTTATTCCTATTAAACCGCTCTCTCGTTAAGACCAAAACCCTAACTTTTACATTCGTTAATTGTATAACAACATTTATCCATAAAAACCGAATCCTAAAAATAAAATAAAATTTAGAACATCAATATCAAATTCCAATAGCTAATACAATCTTTTTCAGTGAACCGTCTTCCCATTAAACATGTTTTGAGCAGCTCTCGTTTGCGATCGAAATTCCAACTTCATTACATATTATTGATGATATGTATCTTATACAACAGGTTTTTTTTTTCTTAAAATCAAAACCTAAAAATAGAGTGAATTCAAATTTTTACTTTCTCTAAACTTTCTAAAATTTTTGGAGTTTTTGAAAATGAAAATACATCTTATTTTTGTTTTATATTATAAATTGATATTCCTGTATTTATTTAGTGTTCCCATATGAGAATGTTCTTTTATTATATCAACACATCAATTATTTTCTTTTTAAATACGAAGACTTCTTTTTTATGAGAATAGTATTGGATTTATGAATTTCCTAATAAAAGTATAATTAACTTATATAAAAAATATATAATTTTAGAAGTTCGTAAAAGATGTCAAAACTGTTCTTCTATTCTACTTCCAATAAAATATTCAATTATATGTCTTCTCTATATATTCGAACACCTATTCTACTTCCAATATGTTTTTTCTATAAATTCATACTCTTATTTTCTATAAATTCGAACTCGTATTCTACTTGCAATAAAACTTTTAATCATATGCCATATTTATACATATTCTACTTCCAATAAAATTTCTAATTATATGTCTTTCCTATAAATTCGAACTATTCTCCTTTATAAATTCGAACAGCTATTCTACTTCTAATATGTTAAAATATATTTTTATATTCAATAGTGTTTAAATCCTATAATTATTAAGAATTAGAAAAATAGATTGTGAACATCTAAGAGACGCCACCTAAAACTTTACGAAATTGAGAAAAATAGAATGAGATGACCTAAGAAGCGCCACTATACTTAATTATGATGACTTTTGAGAACAAAATACGATGAAAAATAATGTGAATAAAAAAATAGACAAACATAATATATCTAGATGAATTAAGTAAATATGTATTTAAAAAAATCCCAGGCTACCACCGACCGTGAAAGAGATACACCTTTTTTTCCAAAGAAGACAAGAATTTTAGCCTTCAATTCTGGTACCTGCAGCACGTGATTATAAAAAATCGAGAACAACTTACACTCTAAAAAATAATATGAGCATAATTATTGATTAATTAATAAATTAATTGTAAATTGATATCAAGTTCATAAAATTATTTAGTACTTACCCGCATACAAAAAGCCTGCAACCATGAACCAATTTATTAGATGAAATATGCATTAAATTACAAATCAAGCTTATGCACTACACGATATAACTAACTAATTTTAATTCAAAAATATATAACTAACTAATTTTAAATAAATAAAATTATAAAATTGTTGAGAAACATGCATCCGTGCTCAGCTAAAGTGTATAACTGTATATAGGTTACAACTTGCCTGTAATGACTTTTTTTCTTTTTATTCACGAATATTGGGTTATATATAGATTTTCATCATGACATTAAGATGTTTTGTCGTAACCTTATATAAATTTGAATTGTACTTCTTTATAAATTTCAAATACATATTCTACTTCTACTTCTAACATAACTCAAATTATATATCAAACATTCATTATACTTCCAATCCTCTAAAATTTGAACATCTATTCTACTTCTAATATTCTATCAATATATATATATAAATTTATATGATAAAAGATATTTATTTATTTATTAATATTTAAAATTCTAAAACTCTAAAAAAATTAGAAAAATAAATTGAGACAATGTTAGAGACGCCATCTAAATTTCCGTGTATAACTTAAAAAGCACTTTCACGTACGTGTAATGGTGATCACGATAATATATAGAGATGATAATTCAATGATTCATGCGTAAAGTTAAAATTTCTGAGCGTTAATCAATGCGCTAAACAGATTGTTATTATTCAAACTTTAGTCTAAGAAGTAAAATAATTAGTCCCAAAAAAAAAAAGTAAAGATGAACTTAAATAGAATCACTAACAATAATCATGGAGCATGCCGAAGATCAAAATAAAAAAGAGAGCAGAAAATATAAATGGGTAAGTAAAGACAAACACGTGAAAAAAAAAAATGTACCTTTTTTATTTAAGATTTTGTTTAGGGTAGTATAGTATTAGGAACCAACTTAAAAATTTATAGCTCAAATTACATGTGTTTGCTATGAATTCGAAAGTTTTTCTACTCCCAGTACGTTAAGAACTCTATTTCCTGTAATTTCGAATATCATTTCTATTTTAAATAGGTTAATTAGAAATTTAAATTATTGACATTTAAAATTATAGAATTCTAGACATATTTTCATGCTCGTATCCTTCAATAAAATTTTTATTATATATCCTTTTTACAAAATCGAACACCTATTCTACTTCTAATATGTTAGAAGATATTTTTTTATTTATTAGTATTCAAAATTCTAAAATTCTAAATTAGGATAAAATAATATTAACCTATCCTATAATTAACAAATAATATCAATCAAATATTCTTCTTCGTAAATTCGAATACTTATATTATTTTTAATAAAAATAATTTGTTTATAAATTAGAACTCTTCTCTTCTACAAATTCGAACACCTATATTCTTCTTCGTAAATTCGAATACTTATATTATTTTTAATAAAAATAATTTGTTTATAAATTAGAACTCTTCTCTTCTACAAATTCGAACACCTATTCTACTTAAAGCTTTTCTCCTCTACAATTTCGAACACCTCTTCTACTTAAACTCTTCTCCTCAACAAATCCGAACACCTGTTTTACTTCTAACATCTAAATGATATTTTTTTAATTTATTACTATCTAAAATTCAAAAATTCTAAAAAAATAAGAAAAAAATAAAAATAATTTGTTTATAAATTAGAATTCTTCTCTTCTACAAATTCGAACACCTATTCTACTTAAAGCTTTTCTCCTCTACAATTTCGAACACCTCTTCTACTTAAACTCTTCTCCTCAACAAATCCGAACACCTGTTTTACTTCTAACATCTAAATGATATTTTTTTAATTTATTACTATCTAAAATTCAAAAATTCTAAAAAAATAAGAAAAATAGATTGTGACGATCTTAAAGCGCCACCTAAGCTCCCGCATATCCTCCTTTATATATATATATTGATGATTGATTACTATTACACCCACTACTTCACTTATTTTAATCATAATCCTTGGTCTCCGTACAAAAAGCAAACGTAAACAATCTGTCGGGACGGAGGGAGTAGTTAATAGTGAAACTCAGCCGTCATTCAATTGGTAAAGGTCCTGTACGTGCGCTAACATATGACCTTTAATTTTTTAAGCTAATATATTGACCTTTCTAATATACTAATTATTATTCACTTAAAATATTCTAAAATTCCACCTAATTTTCTATTTCGTTTGAAGTGTACTGTATATTACAGTATTCTCGAATAATGAGTAAACAAGAACCATAGGATCTAGGCCCCTTTTGACGTTTTGTTGAAAACAACGATTGCTATGAACAAAAAATTGTCTGCAACAATTTGAGATATTGATAATAATTAACTTTTATTGAAAAATCAAATGTAGCAGTATTCGTTAATCAACTGACCCAGGTACCGTTTAGGATTTTGTTTTTGAGAAAGGGCTGTACCTGTATGGGTCTATGGGATCCTAATTACATCTGGAACACTTCTTTTACCAACTTTAATATTTTTTTTAATTTACATCTATCATCTATCATCAATATCTATCTATCTATTATATATATAAAGGAAAACCCCCGGGAGTTTGGTGGAGCTCTAGAATCGCTCGATTCGTATTTATCTTTTTTTCTAGAGCTCCTCTATTTTTAATAATAAAATCAAAACTTTCTTATTTAGTTCCTATTTTTTAGAAAAGAAGTCAAAACTTCCTTTATTAACATCAGCACTAATATCTTCGAAATAGCAAAGGTTTTCGAATTTGTAGGGAAGAAAAAGTCAAATTTATATATTCAAAATAGATTATTTACTTCCTATTTTTTAGAAAACAAGTCAAAACTTCCTTTATTAACAACAGCACTAACATCTTCGAAATAGAAAAGGTTTTCGAATTTTTAGGAAAGAAAAAGTAAAATATATATATTCGAAATAGAAAATAAATTCTATAACATTAACATCTTCGAAATAGAAAAGGTTTTAAATTTGTATTGAAAAACAAATCAAATTTACATATTTAAAATTGGGAAAAAAAATTCTTATCTATATTTGAAATAAAAAATAAATTTTATATTTTTATATCTATACAATCATAGATTATAACGATCAAATTTTATCACAATGTTTGTAACCCTTTTTCTTGCTTATTTTTGCTTTTGTTTTCAAAATCTACTATTTTATATATATGAAAGGTTTGAACTTTTACCATTCCCTATTTATTTATTATTAATTGATAATTTATCATTATTATCTTCTCATTGTTCTTGATCATAATATTCTAACGTGTTCTTTTAATTTATTCAATCAAATATGCTCTTGTTTATCTATACGAATTTATTACAACGGGTGTCGGCCTAAAAAAACGTGACACAAAATCGACGTAAAAAATAAGTATTATTTAATTAATTCAATTAAATTTGTTTTTTATCTATAACTATTTATTACATCGGGTGTCGGCCTAAGAAAATATGACACCAAATCGACGTAAAAAATAAGTATATGGTATATATATATATATATATATATATATATATATATTTACCATTCCCTATTTATTTATTATTAATTGATAATTTATCATTATTATCTTCTCATTGTTCTTGATCATAATATTCTAACGTGTTCTTTTAATTTATTCAATCAAATATGCTCTTTTTTATCTATACGAATTTATTACAACGGGTGTCGACCTAAAAAAACGTGACACAAAATCGACGTAAAAAATAAGTGTTATTTAATTAATTCAATTAAATTTGTTTTTTATCTATAACTATTTATTACATCGGGTGTCGGCCTAAGAAAATATGACACCAAATCGACGTAAAAAATAAGTATATGGTATATATATATAATTTGCATAATATTAAGTTCTTTAATTTATTTATATATATTTATTTATTTATTTCTTGAATAGTCAATATTTTGAAAAAATTTAAAAAATATTACAAGGCTGCCGACAAACATGTTTTATATATATTTATTACATCGGGTGTCGGCCTAAGTAAACGTGATACAAAATCAACATAAAAAATAAGTATATAGTTTATTTAATTGTCTATATATATTAAAATTTGTATAACATTGTATTCATTAATTTATTCATAAATATTTTCTTTTTGATTTCTATTTTAAATTTATATTTTAAAATTTTTAAAAAAATATTACAAGGCCGCCGCGAAGCGCGGCTTAATCAACTATCAACTAGTTATATATATAAAGGAAAACCCGCAGGAGCTCTAGAATCGCTCGAATCCTATTTATCTTTTTTTCTAGAGCTCCTCAAATTTAAATAATTAAAATTAAACTTCCCTTTTTAGGCCCTATTTTTTAGAAAAAAAATCAAAACTTCCTTTTTTAACATCTTCGAAATAGAAAAGGTTTTCAATTTGTAGCGAAGAAAAAGTCAAATTTATATTTATATTTATATCTTCGAAATAGAAAAGGGTTTATGTTATATTATATAATAACTGAAATTTTAATATTAATAACTAAAATTTTCTTATTTATCTTTTATTACTTGAAACGGAATTGAAATCATAAATATTATAGTTATAAAAATTGGAACCGAAATCGAATTAAAATCATAAAAAAAATTTATATCGTTATATAAATCAGGGTAAGCTATATAAATCAGGCTAGCTTAGTGTTATATATACATGCTCGGGCCGTGTATATTGGTTAATTTATTTATTTACTTCGGCAATTTCATGAATTTATTTAGCCTTTAGGTATTTGATCGCGCATGTTACCGGCTCTGAGAATGCAAATAAAATTTAAGCAAAACATATTATGAGGTTATGTTAAGATTTTCTGTTTCTTTGTGTCATTATTTTTCCTTTTTTACATTTAAATAGATATTGAGAAGGAACTGAGAAGAGTACGAGGATTTAGCTTTCAACCCTGAAAGAATTACATTAAAAATTTGATTTGGTCATTATCATTCATCGTTAAACAATTAATTTATATATTTTGCTAGACGTACCAAATCTTGCCTCAAATTTAGCAGCTCTAATATGTTCTTGGCTTTGTATCATCTTTGACCATTCAATTTAGATGATTATAGTTTAAAAAATGAACTTAGTAAAATTTTAACACACACACATGAATATAAGGAGAATTCGCAGGAGTTCTAGAATCGTTTGAATTTTATTTATCTTTTTTATAGAGCTCATCTAATTAAATATTAAAATTAAAACTTCCTTTTTTAGGTCCTACTTTTTAGAAAAGAAATAAGAACTTCCTTTTTTAATATTAACATTAATATCTCCGAAATAGAAAAGATTCCGTCTTTAACCCCTATTTTTTAGAAAAAATATCAAAACTTCCTCTATTTTAAATATTGAAACTATGATTTCCTTCTTTAGGCCCTTTTTTTTAGAAAAGAAATCAAAACTTCATTTTTAACATTAACATAATCATCTTTGAAATAGAAAGGGTTATCAAATTTGTAAAAAAATGTTATACTTTCTGATCTTTGCATATTCTCTGTATTTTCAATAATCTTAAGTGTGATTATTGTACAAGTTTTATTTCTTTCATTATGCATCTAACTAATATTGTTATATTATAATGCAGTATCTGTCCTACCAGTAGTGGCCGAAGAATGGTTCATGGATTCATACAAGATGCGAAGAATGGTTCAAGAATAAATATTAAGCTTTCAACCCTGAAATGTTCTTGGCTTTGTATCATCTTTGACCATTCAATTTAGATGATTATAGTTTAAAAAATGAACTTAGTAAAATTTTAACACACACACATGAATATAAGGAGAATTCGTAGGAGTTCTAGAATCGTTTGAATTTTATTTATCTTTTTTTTAGAGCTCATCTAATTAAATATTAAAATTAAAACTTCCTTTTTTGGGTCCTACTTTTTAGAAAAGAAATAAGAACTTCCTTTTTTAATATTAACATTAATATCTCCGAAATAGAAAAGATTCCCTCTTTAACCCCTATTTTTTAGAAAAAATATCAAAACTTCCTCTATTTTAAATATTGAATCTAAGATTTCCTTCTTTAGGCCCTTTTTTTTAGAAAAGAAATCAAAACTTCGTTTTTAACATTAACATAATCATCTTTGAAATAGAAAGGGTTATCAAATTTGTAAAAAAATGTTATACTTTCTGATCTTTGCATGTTCTCTGTATTTTCAATAATCTTAAGTGTGATTATTGTACAAGTTTTATTTCTTTCATTATGCATCTAACTAATATTGTTATATTGTAATGCACTACCTGTCCTACCAGTAGTGGCCGAAGAATGGTTCATGGATTCATACAAGATGCGAACAAGGTGACAATAAATATTGTGATTGGTTGTATATAATAATATTACTATCATGAATAATAATGTGTTGTTAGTTTGATTATCTACGTTGTTTTTATATTTTTATTGTGATTTTGCATTTTAGATATAAAGTTATCGATATATATAAAGTTGTGCTCTTAGTTTGATTTTTATTTTTTTTTATAAACGAAGGATATTACATTCAATTCACAAAAGACAATACAGAGAGATCCGGTACATCAACAAAACAAAACTGCAAAAGCAACTCGAGCTAGAAATTACTACTATAGTACTCTGAAAAAACTATATAATGGGTGTCGGTATAAAAAATCGTGAGACAAAATCGTTAAATTAAAATCAAAGAGGATTTTAGTATTTAAAATTTTATTATTGTATACGTTTAGTATTTTTATAATATATACAACGGGTGTAGGTCTAAAAGATTGTATGATATAGAAAAATATAAGCATAATTTTATAATATATACAACCGGCGTCGATCTAAAAAATCGTGAAACAAAAGTAGTAAAGAAAAATATATAAATAATTTATTTTTTTATTTATATATTTAATTCATACAATGTTGTGTTAGTTATGGTATAAAAAGTAAGTTCTAACGTTTTTTTTATAATAGTATCTCCCAATTCTAATTGAATCTTAAGAAAATCTCACTGCGTGCAAACCGAAATCAAAGTCAAAAGTAGATTTTAGTATTTATATTTTATTATTGTGTACGCTTAATATCTTTATAATATATACAATGGGTGTCGACATAAAAGATCTTGAGACAAAATCTCTAAATCAAAGTCAAAGAGGATTTTAGTATTTAAAATTTTATTATTCTATACGTTTAATATTTTTATAATATATACAACGGGTGTCGGCCTAAAAGATCATGAAACCAAAGTGGTATAAAAAAATATGAGCAAATTTTTATTATATATACAACGGGTGTCGGCCATAACAATCGTGAGACAATATCTTTTTATGTTTGAAAACTAGAAACACTTGAAAAACTTGGCACAAAAGATTTAAAATTTTACCATTCTCTTTTTATTTATTTATTTACAGTTAATTGTTAATGTGTCGTTATTATCTTCTCATTGTTCTTGATCATAATATTTTAACGTCTTCTTTAATTAATTCAGTCAAATCTGCTTTTTTTATTTATATTAATGTTTTACAACGGGTGTCGGCCTAAGAGAACGTGACACAAAATCGACGTGAAAAATAAGCATACAGATTATTTTATTATATATATATATATATATATATATATATATATTAAAATTTGTACAATATTGTGTTAACTAATTAATTTATAGATATATATTTTTAATTTTTTTTAAAATTAATAATCTATATTTGGAAAAATTTTAAAGAATATTATAAGTCTGCCGCAAAATGTGGCTTATATGTATTTATTACAACGAGTGTCGGTCTAAAAAAATGTGACAAAAGATTGACCTAAAATAAGTATATAGTTTATTTAGTTGTCTATACATATTAAAATTTGTGCAATATTGTGTTAATTAATTAATTTATATATATTTTATTTTTGATTTCTTTCTAAATTTTTTATTTTGAATTTTTTAAAAAGATATTACAAGGCCGCCGCGAAGCGCGGCTTAGTTAACTAGTATATATATAAAGGAGGATACGCGAGAGTTTAGGTGTAGCTCTAAGATTGTCTCAATCTATTTTTCTAATTTTTTAGAATTTTAAATATTAATAAATAAAAAGATATATTTTAACATATTAAAGGTAGAATGGTGTTCGAATTTATAAAGGAGAAGAGTTCGAGTTTATAAGAAAAACATATAACTAAAAGCTCTATTGCAATTAGAACAGGTGTTCGAATTTTTAAATGAGAATAGTTAATCTATAATCTATAAATAAAACATATAATTGAAAATTATTGGAAGTAGAATCGGTAAGAGTTTAAAATTTATAAAAAAGTTAGAGTTTATATATAGATACATCTAAAAAAAATCTAAATCGGAGTGTTATCATATCATAAATTTTCTTGGTTCATCCTGTTACCTACGTTTGGCCAAGCTTTTTGTTATATAGGATGAAGGAACGAAGGTCACTACACTGAAAGAGCTAAAGGAACAAAGGTAATTCTAAACCAAAGAATGTACATGCTAAAATCTTCTTCATATATCTTTAGGAACAAGTTTATATAACTAGGACGACTCAATAGCACGGGACTAATAACTTTTGCCTCCTTAATTCTTCTTCAAGAGAACAGCGACAAACATGTACTATCCGACACATCCACTTTAGGTAGATTGGCTGATGGAATCTGAGTCTTCCGAACATGATATATAAAAACTGTACTAATTATGTCTGGGAACATCCACAAGTTGTTTAACATTGGCGTTGTATAATTCAACTAATAATAAATTTGTATCTGTAAAGTATTTTATCGAAGAGAGAAAGAAAATTATTCATAATATTTTCTTATTATCTTTAATTACAAAATAAAGGGATTTGTGCAATGATCCTTAATGAACAAATATAACTTGGTTTCTTAACAGCCCAAGAAATTTTTCCTAATAAAAACATGCTCAGACCATGCAAATTCGAGATATCTAGAAACTTGATGTCAAGATGAAGGGTTCAATTGGAGCCAAAGAACGAGAATGATTGACGTTACAAAATGCAACAAAGGTTGACGCAGAATCAAAGAGTATGGCGACCAGGAAGCAAGGGAAAGGTATTGTGGAGAAGTAACGATCAAGACGGAAGTGCAGATAAGAATCAGGGGATGCAGAAGTTGAGGAGGCGAATACGGAGTTGGTAAAGAAGATGGCCAATAGGCCTGTGGTCTCAGTCCGCAAAGATGACCAGTAGAGCTAGGCGCATATTGCAGTATCCATGATGGAGGTGGAGAAGCAAAATGCTTTGACAATGACTAAGAAACCAAGGCTCAAGATCTCAATAAGGCTAACATATATACAGGTATTTCATCAATGATTCTTCATATGTTATTTTCTCATAATTATTTAGAATTAGTTGTTTTTTGGTTGAGTTATAACCTTAATTTAACATGCATTGTCAAAATCCTCTTAGGCCACAAAACAGAAAGCAAAGACGAATGCAAAGTTGTATGTGGAACATAAACAGTTGTAGCAGTTCTATTTGAGACACAAAAGAGAGCAAAAGCATAGAAAGCAAAAGCGGATGCTGATATGTGTATGCTCGCCAACGAGCAGCCTATGGCTAAACTCTTTTCAAAATTGAAAAAAAAGGTAGGACAACATTAGCACAAGCACAAGCCATTAATGTGGAAACCTCTTCAATCAAGTGGGTGGAACCACTCTTCTCTCAGAGATTACTTGGTGATCTAACCTACAAAGACGTTGGGCAGCTTAATGCTGATGCCGCAGTTCGTGGGCTGCAACAAAGATTAATATCTAGAGTGGGCACCTGGTACTGGTGAGGGCGGTTCCAAATTCAAATGTTGGTGGCTCTGGTGGTGTGATGATCAGACTGGGATGCTTAGTAATGCATGTTCATTTCTATTGATTCATCCGCTTTTGTTGTTTTTCATGAATATATGTAGGTCTTTTGTCTGATCAAGTATTTAAATCATACAATAAATCATAAATTTAATTTTTTTTACCCATACGATACCATCAGAGTTGGCTACAAATATTTTTCTTGAGTTGGTTAAGATCTCTTGCCATAGAGGTATTTAGTTTCTGTTCAGGTTGTTTTTGTCCTTAATGTTATTTGACATTTAGAAGTAATTATATTCAATTCAGAAAAATATGTAAATATTTTATTGTATAATATATGAAAAAATGGTCATTTATTTATTTCACGAACAATTTACAAAATATTATTATGACAATCTATTAGCATCATTAATATTTCTCGGTTGATCTTTTCATTGGTATTAACTCAGAATGTAAAATTCCATTCATATATTCCTATATTTTTTATAAAAATATTATGACGCCGACACGTATGCGGGAGGTTAGGTGGCATATCTAATATCATCTCAATCTATTTTTTGTTTTTTTTAAAATTCTTCAATTTTAAATACTAATAAATAGAAAAAATATCATTTTATCATATTAGAAGTAAAATAAGTGTTATAGGTGTTCAAGTTTATGAAGAGAAGAGTTCGAATTTATGGAGAAAACTTATAATTAAAATTAAAAGTTCTACTAAAAATAGCATAGGTGTTTAAATATAAGGACTAAGGAGGAGAATAGTTCGAATTTATAAGCAAGACATTTAATTAAAAATTCTATTAAAAATAGAATAGGTATTTGTAGAGGAGAAGAATTCGAATTTATAAGGAATACATTTAATAAAAAGTTTTATTGAAAGTAGAATATTTGTTTGTAAGCCATTTAGTTAAAAGTTTTATTAAAAGTAAAATAGATATTCGAATTTATAAAGGATAAAACTTCGAATTTATAAAAAAAAACTTATAAATAAAAGTTATGTTAAAAGTAGAATAGGTGTTTAAATATATAGAGAAGAATTATTTGAATTTATAAAGAAGACATATAATTAAAAAATTATCAGATGTATAATACGAGGGAAAATTCTATTGAAAGTAGAATAAGTGTTGTAAAACTTATATTTTAAAAGTTTGATTGGAAATAGAATAGGTGTTCGAATTTATAGAAGAAAGAGTTAGAATTTATAGAAAATATATAAAAAAATATAAGTATTTGAATATATAGAGCAGACATATAATTAAAAATTTTATTGGAAGCATAATACAAAGATGGTGGTGACATATTTTACGATATTTTAAAATTATATATATTTTATAAAAGTTATTTATACTTCTATTAGGAAAAAATTTCATAAATCCAATACTACTCTCATAAAAAAAGTCTTCGTATTTAAAAGAAAAGAACTGTGTTAACATAATAAAAGACATTCTCATGCGGGAACCCTAAATAAATACATGAATATCTATAATATAAAGAGAAAATAAGTTGTTTTTTATTTTTTAAAACTCAGTAAATTTTAGAAAGTTTGGAGAAAATAAAAATTGGAATTCACTCTATTTTTAGGTTTTGATTTTAAGGAAAAAAGTTGTATAAGCTAAGTATCATTAATAATATGTAATGAAGTTGGAATTTCGATCCCAAACGAGAGCGGCTCGAAACGTGTTAAACGGGAAAACAACTTATTAGAAAAGATTGTTTCAGCTATTAGAATTTGATATTGATGTTATAAATTTTATTTCATTTTTAAGATTCGATTTTTATGGATAAACATTCTTATACAAGTAATATATGTAAAAAATAGGGTTTTGATCTTAACGAGAGAGCGACTCAATCGGGATAACCATGTTTAACGAGAAAGCGGTTTATTAAAGAAAATCGTGTTGAATATTAAAATTTAATATTGATGATATAATAGAAAATAAATATATTTTAATTTTTTAGAATTTTAGGATTTTAAATATTAATAACTAAAAAATTATCTTTTAACATTTTAGAAGCATAATAGGTGTTCAAATTTATAGAGAATAAAAATTTGAATTTATAGGTAAGACATATAATTAAAAGTTCTATTGGAAGTAAAATAGGTGTTTGTATGACATATAAAAGAGTTTTATTGTAAGTAAAATAAGAGTTCTAATTTATAAATAAGAAAAGTTTGAATTTATATAAATACATATAATTAAAAAAATTAATGTAGATAGAAAAAGATGTTTGAATATATAAAGAATACATATAATAAATTGTTTTATTGGAAGTAGAATACGAGGACGGTGGAGACGTCTTATACGATTTTTAAAAAAATTATATATCTATTTTCCTATAAATCCTTTATTTTAACTTATTAATACAAGTTAATTATACTTGCATTAGAAAAATATGTCCATAAATTCAATATAATTCCCGTAACGAAAAATCTCCGCATTTAAAAAAATTGATGTGTTAATGTAACAGAAAATATTTCCATGCGGAAGCTGTAAATTAATACATGAATATCAAAATTGGAATTTACTCTCTTTTAAGGTTTTAGGTGGAGACGTCTTATACGATTTTTTAAAATTATATATCTTTTTTCCTATAAATTCATTACTTTAACTTATTTATACAAGTTAATTATACTTGCATTAAATATGTCCATAAATTCAATATTATTCCCGTAACGAAAAATCTTCGCATTTAAAAAAAATTGATGTGTTAACATAACAGAATAACATTTCCATGCGAAAGCTGTAAATTAATACAGGAATATCTATAATATACAGAAAATATAAGATGTATTTCATCTTTTAAAACTCCATAAATATTAGAAAGTTTAAAAAATGTAAAAATTGGAATTTACTCTCTTTTAAGTTGTGTAAGTTAGAATTTCGGTTTCAAATAAGAACGGCTCGAAACATGTTTTAAATGGAAGACGACTCATTAGAAAATATTGTATAAGCTATTAAAATTTGATACTAATATCATAAAACTTTATTTTATTTTTAGGGTTCGATTTTTATGGATAAAATTTATTATATAAGTCTTTACAATATATTTTAAAGTTGGGATTTCGGTTTTAACGAGAGAGTGTCTCAATCGAAACAATCGTATTTAACAAAAAATCAGTTCATTAGAAAAGATTATGTAACTATTAAAATTTAATATTGATAATATTATGTAATGTAAATCTGTATTGAATTTTTTTTAAAGAATTATAATGCCGCCGCGAAGCGCGGCTTTATCGACTAGTATATATATATAAAGGAGGATATGGGGAGTTTAGAGCATCTCCAAGGGTGAAATGTAAAATTGTTAGCTAAAATGATTATCTATATTGAATATGTAAAATTTTAGCTAAGAGGAGGTACATGTACTCCAATGGGGTTATCTATAATTATAATTATGTAAAATTATACATAAGAGGTTTATGGGTTCAACAAATATAGAAGACCAAATATGATTATCTATATTTTTTGCTAAGGGGAAAGAAGGTTGGAGTACCTCAATTTATAGATATTATCTAAAAGGTGCCACATAGATGCTACATAGATACCACTTAGATAATATAGCTAAGGGGTCTCTCCCCTTGGATATGCTCTTAGGTGGCGCTCTAAGATCGTCTCAATCTATTTTTCTAATTTTCTAGAATTTTAGATTTTTAAATTAAACACTAATAAATATAAAAATACAATTAACATATTAGAAGTAGAATAGGTGTTCGAACTTATAGAGGAGAAGAGTTCGAATTTATAGGGAATACATATGATTAGAAGTTCTATTGGAAGTATAATAAGTATTTCTAAGGCATACGATTAAAAGTTCTATTGGAA
Organism: Saposhnikovia divaricata; assembly: GCA_036435485.1. Lineage (NCBI taxonomy): Eukaryota > Viridiplantae > Streptophyta > Magnoliopsida > Apiales > Apiaceae > Saposhnikovia > Saposhnikovia divaricata. Next base: position 244,044,395 of record CM071594.1, on the reverse strand, counting down.
GTAGAATATGAGTTCGAATTTATAAAGAATAAGAGTTCGAATTTATAGAAAAAAATATATAAATAAAAGTTCTACTAGAAGTAAAATAGGTGTTTGAATATATAGAGCAAACATATAATTAAATATTTTATAGAAATTGCGATCTTCTTAAATTATATATTTTTATATAAGTTAATTATACTTATATTAAAAAAATTTATACATAAATCCAATACTATTGTCATATAAAAGTCACCGTATTTAAAAAGAAAAGAATTGATGTGTTAACATAAAAAAAGAACAATCTCACGGAGGAATCCTAAATAAATACAGGAGTATCTATAATATAAAGATAAAATAAGATGTGTTTTCATTTTCTAAAACTCCAAAAATTTTAGAAAGTCTAGAGAAAGTATAAATTGGAATTCACTCTATTTTTTAGGTTTTGATTTTAAGGAAAAAAATTGTTGTGTAAGATAAGTATCATCAATATTATAATGAAGTTGGAATTTCGATCCCATACGAGAGCGGCTCGAAACGTGTTTAACGGGAAGACGACTCACTATAAAATATTGTACTAGATATTAAAATATCATATTAATGTTATAAATTTTATTCTATTTTTAGGATTTGATTTTTATGGATAAACATTATCATACAAGTAATATATGTAAAAGTTAGGTTTTTGATCTTAACGAGAGAGCGGATCAATAGTAATAATCGTGTTTAACAAGAAAGCGATTCATTAGATAAGACCGTATAAAAGGTGTTTAAATATATAAGTAATACATAAAATAAAATGTTTTATTGGAAGTAGAATACGAGGACGGCGGAGACGTCTTATACGATTTTTTAAAGCTATACATCTTTTTTCCTAGAAATCCTTTATTTTAACTTTTTTATACAAGTTAATTATAATTGCATTACAAAAATATATCCATATATGTAATATTATTCCCGTAACGAAAAGTCTTCGTATTTTAATTTTTTTTATATGTTAAAATAACAGAAAGACATTCCCATGCGGAAACTGTAAATAAATACAAAAAATATAAGATGTATTTTCATCTTTTAAAACTCCATAAATATTAGAAAGTTTAAACAATATAAAAATTGAAATTTACTCTCTTTATATAATGAAGTTAGAATTTTGGTTTCAAATAAGAGCGGCTCGAAAGGTATTTAACAGGAAGACGGCTAGCTAGAAAAGATTGTATTAGCAATTAGAATTTGATACCGAAGTTATATTTTTTTTTATTTTTACGGTTCGATTTTATGGATAAAAAATATTATATAAGTCATTATAATATATTTTAAAGTTGGGATTTCGGTTTTAACGAGATAGCGGCTCAATCGAAAGAATCGTATTTAACAAGAAATCTATTCATTAGAGAAGATTATTTAATTATTAAAATTTAATATTAATATTATAAATAAACGTAAATGTATTGAATTTTTAAAAAATATTGTAATGCCGCCGCGAAGCGTGGCTTTATCAACTAGTTATTAGGTTAATAAACAATTAAAAAATTAAAAAATTCTCAATCATAACTTATTCCTAGATTTTAGACCACTATTCACTCTATTTGGAACTAATGACAGATCCCGATGTGTTTCTAACAAAATTGAAAATACTAGTAGTATCATTTGCTTCCTTTACTCTCCAATCCTAGTCTTCGTGCCTTAAGAGTAGTCTCAAGACTCTCAACCATATGAGCTTTACAAATCCCACCCAATACAATCCTATAATTTACGGCCTAAAACCAGTGTTGTAAAAAGCGGAAATCGGACTTAATCGGTAAAGGTATCGAACAACGATTAATCAAATCGATTAATCCTGATTAATCCCGATTCATCTACTTGCTTGTCTAACGTAAAGTGGGTGTGTTATTACATTATATCCTTATATATAATAAGTGTAAGAGGGGGTCTTATTCATAATTTTGGATTGGTCACTGTACCGCCAAAGTAATCTCAACCGTCGAATATAATATATTTAAAAATAGACGATCAAGATTATATAATATTAAAAAGAAAATTATAATCTAAAAAGGATATAATTAAAAAGGTTGTATTAGAATTAAATTTTAAAAAGAAGTTATAATCTGAAAAGGAAATAAAAGATTATATTAGAACTGAATTTTATTTATTTATTTATTAATATTAAAAAAGATTCATATTTACTATTTAGTCTCTATCTCGAGATATAGAAAACAGATTTGGATAATTTTACTGTCCACGCGAAACTCATAAAAATATCTTTAATTTAGTGATGATTTAATAATTGTTATCCAAATGAAAACACTAAAAATCTCAAGAGAAAATATAATTACGAATTTTTACATTTATCCTATTTTGTGTAGAATACTTACATTAATAATACTATTTAATATAGAAAACCTAATTATATATGATTTAAATAATTGATAAGCGCTTTTTTCGTATTTCAATATAAATACAATTTTTAGTTTACATTAAAAAATTATTTATGCTAGATCCAACGTTTTTTATCTATTTATTTTAAGATCTAACATTTCTTATTTATTTTATCGTACTGAGGACCAGACTACCAACTACCAAAGTTTTGGACAAATCCCTCCTACACTTGTTATTAAAACTGTATTTGGTTGTTGGTACAACTATCTTCAAATAATAATGTTATTCCCAGATTACACACTTGTATAATTGTAGAAGGGGGGGTTGAATACAATTCTTGATATTTATAAATTTCTGATAAGAACTTCAGAAACTTATGAAGAGATAATTGCAATGTAAGAATTATACACAAACACATATAAAATCAGGTGGTTAAAATGCACCACCTGAAGCTTTTATTTGAAGAAAACTCTGTGATACAAAATGTACACAGCTGCCGTTTTACAACTCTTTGCTTCTAAAGATAATCAAGAAACCCTAAGCAAATATGTCTGTTTTCTTGACCTACAAAGAGTTGCTACACTTGGTTATATATCCCAAGTTTTACAAGTACTACTGGAATAAGATAATACTAATCTAATTCTAGTTGACTTGCTACTACACTCCAAATACATATGTAGCCGAAAGGTTGTCCTTGTGTTCAGACATGTCTCCTGCACCTTTCTTGTATTCATAGTGTAAATGGAATGCTTCTTTCTTCTGTGTTTCCAAAGTATGGCTGCCATACTGCTTTTTGTATCTACTTTCAACTCATGTGATCTGTCAGTCAAACATGTCCTTATCAACTGCTAACCTCCAGCTAATCATAGAAATCAGTGTCAATGATTATCCGTTGATGATGTACACTGACATCCGTTGATGATGTATAGAGCAGTATCCGTTGATATTGGGACTTGAGCTGTATCCGTTGATAGAGTGGATTTGAGTTGTATCCGTTGATAGAGTTTAGTCTTCATCCGTTGATACACTTTCACTTAGACAGAATTACATAGCATAGCTTATTTACAATTGGCTACCCTATTCTGCCTATCCGTTGATAGTCAACATGACTGTGGATAAAAACACTATCGACTGATAATCATAGAGATACTGCAGTGTGCTACAAAACCTCATCCGTTGATGAGCTACCTGTCAACGGATAGAGTTATAAATCCTCATCCGTTGACAGCTACAAAACCTTAAACAATTTGATTGATTGTGAAGTTATCATCAAGTACAACATATTCCTAACAATCTCCCCCAATTTATACTTGATGGCAATAAAGCATAAATTCAGGACCTTGATGATAACAAAACATTCCTAAAGATATATAAAGAACAATACATAAATTGTATTAAGCTACAATAATTAAAAACTGAAAGTTTGAGAAATTTACAGAGAAGTGCTCCTCTAGACTGAGCAGATTAGGACTGTTTCTTTCCTCTTGTTGGCATCACCCTTGATTTTCCTTCCTTGGCAGAGTTGGACTCAATCTGTATTTGGAGTTGCCTATAGAAGGCATCTTCTTCATCTACCTTTGGATTTAGCTTCTGTTGTAGCCATCTCAGGTATTGAGAACTAGCCTTTGGTAGTTGGTCTTCTAACCTGAAGAATCTCCTGTTACCATCTTCATCCCTGAACTCCATCATCCAGAAAGGTTGGAGGTGGATTTTCTGTCCATTGTATGGGATCTTCATTTTCCTTGGTAGACTTGATGGTGAGTTCCAATCCCTCCTTATTTGTTCTATTTTGTCCAGTATCTCCCCTTTTGCTATCTTGGAGAACCCTGTGTATCTCTTGATTGCAGAGAACACTTTGGTTAAGGTATGATAATTTTCTCCAAGAACCCTTTGTAGTGGCCATGTCCTTTCCGTTCCTCCCTTGTATACAAAGACCAATCTTTCAGGCAAATGTTTATATTTGTCAATTCCTCTTACTTCTGACAATTCATCCAGATAAAGATTCATGTCAGAGTATTCTTCAATATCTGCCTGATAGATAAAATCATCCTTGTTTTCCAAGATTGGCTGCCTGACAATTGCAGGTACCCTAGCAACTTGAATTGGTTCCTTTGAAGGTTGCTTCCTTGGTTTCCTTTTCTTCTGTGTAGGCTTCTGTTGAGGCTTCAGCAAGAATGAAGGAACCTCAATGGAGTCAAGATTCATTGGTTCCTCTTTAGGTACTATAGGCTCACCATGGAAATTTACATCTGGGTTGAATACTTTCACATCAATAGGTTGTGATGAACCAACTGTCTCTTTGTTTTCAGTTTCTGGAGAGACAGGCCTCCTTGCATGTGATTTTAATCTCTTGGATTTGGGGACTGATTTCCCTTTCTTTTTGAATTTGGGGACTTCCTCAGGTTCCCTCAATTCATCCTCTACCTCATCCAATAACTCTTGAGCCAGCCTTGCTTGCTTCTCATCTGAGTTTTCATATAGATATTCAGTGCTTGGTTGAGATTCTCTTAGCAGCCTTGAAGTTTCTTCTCTCTTAGCTTCAACAAATCTAGGATGGCTGTTGGATATGTTTAGAACTTTTCCATTCCTTATGATTACAGCCATCCATTCTCTTACACAACTGTTAGCCTTCTCCTTGAATTCCTTGATTGCCTTACCCATCAACTTCTCTTCATCATCCTTGGGAAATGGAAAGTCCAGTTGTAACTTGTTCTTCCCATTTGCTTTTGGTGGTGAGAAGGGTCTTGATTTGATGTAGGGTTCAAATTCCTTAACATGAGAAGGCTCAGCATCATAGAATGTAGGAGCCACAATTGCTGGAGTGAGCACCTTCAGAATTGTTGTAGATATTGTTGGAGCTGAGGTTTGGCTAGAGAACAGATTTGATGCAATAGATTGATTGATCAATCTTTCTGTCCTCATTATCCTTTCATAGTTTTCTTCTTTCATCTTTTGGAGAGCTTCAATTTTGGCTAGCTTTTCTTCTTCTGTCAAGTTTGAAAGATCAAACTCTCCATATAGAGGTTTGGATTTGCTGGGGGAAGCTGTGACAATGAATTCTTGTGGATTGACCACTATGGTAGGCTGCTGCTCCCCCTCACTTGCTGCTTCCCTTCTTTCAGAAATTAAGATTTGACTTGAAGTTGCCACAGCCTCGTTTACTTTCTCCCCCTTTTTGTTAGCATCAAGGGTTTGACTAGAAGTTGGGGCTGCAACTAACCTTTCTAGCAGTTGGGTTTGCAGTTTCTGATGTTGAAGAAATTGCTCCATCTGGGATTCCATCTTTTCCACTCTTGAAGTGAGAAGTTGCACAGATTTAGCCAGGTTGTCTTCTTTGAGAAACCTTTGTTGCAACACCCTCTGAGTGGCTGTAGGAGCTAGTTGCTCTAGCTTGGAATCCACAGAGATTTTCACATCCTTGATTTCTTGTTTGACCTCCTCTAAATTGGATCTCTGAATCACCATTTGCATCTTTTGTAACTTTAGGGAGTCAATTGCCTGTTGAAGAACAACCTTTCTCTGTGGATCTGCTTCTGGGTGCTCAGCCAGGGCAGATTTATATTGCCTTATGATTTCCATATCAAGTTGGTGATAGGTGTAGTTTTGAGCAAATGCAAAATCATGAATACTGCTACCACCTTCATCTTCAGAGCTCTGGCTGTCTTCATCTTCAGAATTGGCAAATTCATCACTCTCAGCAGTGGTTGGCAGAGCTGCTATAGATTCCTTAGCTCTAAGTAGAGATTGTGAGGTGTGCACTAGGTGCAGTGCCTCCTCTGCTTCCACATTGCCCTGTTGTGCCAGAATTTGATAGGCAGGAACAGGGTGAGTAAAGGTTTCAGCATCCAGAGAAATGGAGTCAATCATGGACTGATATTCTCTTTGAAATTCCATTTCCTTGGATGCATCCTCAACCCCCATTGACTCACTAGCAATGGCTGCTTCTTCCATCCTTATCTCTCCTGTAGTCCCTTCTCTCACCTCATCTCTCTTTTCTTGCATCAAGGGCTCCCCTTGGCTCACACCTCTCACACCCTCACCTTCACCTACTAAGGTGGTACTCTCCAACTCTCCTTTTGCCTGACCGGAAGAAATGGCCAGCCTCTCATTATTTATCTCTCCTTTTGCCTGCTCACAAGGCAGCCTCTCACTCCCTTCCCTCAAACCTAAAAGTGTTTCAACTACTGAGAACTCCTCTACACTTGACACTGGAATGTCAGATATAGCAGTGGTAGAGTGAGTTATCAACGGATAAGGAATATCCGTTGATGAAGTAGTTATAGCTGTCAACGGATGGCTAGATAGAGGCGCATCCGTTGATGGAGAAACACTTGTCAACGGATGAAGGATATCCGTTGAGGAAGGAATAATTATATCCGTTGAAGAGAAAACCAACACTGAATCTGTGGAGATTGATTTTAAGTTCGAGGCCACAGTCTGTGTTGAGAATTCTGGAAGGGAAGATTGATGGTCCAACAAATCATCTAAAAGATGATGACCACCAATTATAGAGTGGGGCTTCTTCAAGAATCTTAAAGATGGAGAATCAGGAATTGATGTAGATATCATATCCACATCCAGAGAAGGAGTTGGTGATGGTGGATTGTAATGTGTATCGATTTGAAGATTAAGATCAAGGGGCTGTGACTCCACATTTATTGAAGTCACATCAAACTGAGTTTGAGAAGGTACAGTTTCCTGTACAGTGTGTGTGCCCTGTGATTCCCCTGTGGTTTTAGATTTCACTCTTCTTCCATAGGTTTTTGAGATTGGGCTATATGTGTCCCTAACCCTCTTGTGCAGTGTTCCTTGTGGGGAACTTGATTCAGTAGTCACACTCTTTTGGGAGAGTGTGACTAGAATTTGGCCTGTAGTTACATTAGCAGTCTTTTGAGAGACTGAAATGGTGGTTGCACTCATCTCTCCTTCCTTATCCTTAGGGCTTCTTTGATGTTCACCCTGTCCCTCACCACTCACTACCACCTTCACACTCCCCTCAAGAGGTTTGGTAGTTTTTACAACAGGTGTCTTTTGAGAGACACTTGAGGTTTGCCTTTTAGAATGTGGTTTTGGAACTTTGGATTTGGTCACTTTGGTAGGAGCCTGTTTGGTCACAACTACAGACTCCATTGTGACACTAGAAGGTAAAGAAATTTGGGGGTTGGAGATAGAGGTTTCAGAGTTAGAGATAGTTACCTGAACAATTGGTAGATATACCAACTGTACTCCTGCATTGAGGTTCATTCGAATCAGGTCACTTAAGACTCTCTTCTCCTGAACAAAACATTGGAACTTGCTATCCGGGTTAGCAATGGATAGCTTATTCTCAGACACATGCAGTGCTAAGAGCATTAAAAATCTAGCAAAGTAGATATTCTTGCTCCTAGTTTCCTTTTTACCCAACTTTGCAGCTATCTCATACAAAACTAATGTGCCAAAATTATAGAATTTATCATTTAAAAGCATACACATCATTGTTAGCATGGACAGGGTAACAGCATCAAAATTGCTAATTTTTCCTGAAAAAGTTTTAATGAAGGCATCACAGAAGTAGCTCCATTCTTTAACCATTCCTTTTCTAGCAATTTTCCCTAAGTTTTCAGTACTAAGGGCATAATTAATAGAATTAAGCATGGCAACAATTTCAGCATCAGTAGGTACTTTCAGACAGTTATTCTCAGGCAATTTTAAACAAGCAGTTATTACATCAGAATTAACCACATAGTTTTTACCCTTTAAAGAAAAAGCAATTGTACCGTCTGTGCCATTGTACTCAGCAGATGTCCACATTTCTTCAATTACCTCGTGGATTAAGGGAGTGGTAGCCGTCATAGCATATGACAGTTTGCATTTCTTCACGAAACTCATCAAAGTGTGGTAAGCTTCTGGAGCATTCACTGTGTCAACAAAGGCCGCGAAATTGTTCTTCTCATAGGTAAACCCAGTGGAGGACATCATCTTAACAATAGGCGCCATTGAAGTGATTGAACTTTGGTTACAGAGAGTTTTAGGGAAGAAGATGCAGTTAACTTTTGATATGCTTGAAAATGAATAAAAGTGAGATGTGAGAGTACAAGTCCGCCTTTTATATTTTTCAAGAATTAAAAATGAAATAATTAAAAGTAATTACTCCATTGGTCAAAAGTAACTGTCAGATAGTAAATAAAAAGAGAATAAGTACAGCCATGATTAGATATACACGGTTACCAACGGAAAAGAAAAAAAATGTATATCAACGGATATAGAATGAACGGTTGAGATACAGTTTATCCGTTGATGACGTGGATAGCCTGTTACCCGTTGACATGCAAAAATCTAGTAATGTGTTTATACTATCAACGGATAAAAAGGATATCCGTTGATAAGCTAATTTTGCCTTAGGCAAAATTTCTGCAGAAAATTTTTCTGAAAGTTTTCACTTTCAAGTAAATCAAAACACATTTCCAGCTTCAAATCATTGAAATCAAATATCACTAGGAATTATGACAAATTAAGCATACCTAGCTCACCTACCAATCTTGTGAATGTGGATTCATCAAGAGGCTTGGTGAAGATATCTGCAAGCTGCATTTCACTTGGCACAAAGTGCATTTCTACTGTACCATTCATCACATGTTCTCTAATGAAGTGGTATTTGATGTCAATGTGCTTGGTTCTCGAATGTTGCACTGGATTCCCTGTGATGGCAATAGCACTTGTGTTGTCACAGAAAATTGGAATCTTCTCAACTTTTAGACCATAGTCAATGAGTTGGTTTCTCATCCATAGAATCTGTGCACAACAGCTTCCAGCCGCAATGTACTCAGCTTCAGCTGTAGAAGTGGAGACTGAGTTTTGTTTCTTACTGAACCATGACACAAGCCTGTTTCCTAGAAATTGACAGGAACCTGTAGTACTTTTCCTATCAACTCTGCAACCTGCATAATCTGCATCTGAATAGCCAGTTAGATCAAAACCAGATTCTCTTGGGTACCAAATGCCAAGGTTTGGTGTTCCCTTGAGATACCTGAAAATTCTTTTAATAGCTATTAAGTGAGACTCTCTAGGATCAGCTTGAAATCTAGCACAAAGACAGGTAGAAAACATTATATCAGGTCTACTAGCTGTTAGGTATAAAAGTGAACCTACCATGCCTCTATAACTTGAGATGTCCACAGACTTTTCCTTAGTATTCAACTCAAGCTTAGTTGCAGTGGCCATAGGTGTTTTAGCAGATGTACAATCCATTAAGTCAAATTTCTTTAAGAGATCATAAATATATTTTGTTTGACTTATGAAAATGCCCTCATTAACTTGCTTTACTTGTAGGCCAAGAAAGTAAGTTAATTCACCCATCATACTCATTTCATACCTACTTTGCATAAGTTTGGCAAACTTTTTGCAAAGCTTCTCATCTGTAGACCCAAAAATAATATCATCTACATAGATTTGAACAAGTATTGAAGAGCCATTAATATCCCTATGAAATAAGGTTTTATCTACTGTACCTCTAGTGAAGTGGTTCTCCAAAAGAAATTGAGATAAAGTGTCATACCAGGCTCTTGGTGCTTGCTTCAAACCATAAAGTGCTTTCATGAGAAGATATACATATTCTGGAAATTCTGGATCCTCAAAACCAGGAGGTTGATGGACATAGACCTCTTCTTCCAGTTCCCCATTTAGAAAGGCACTTTTGACATCCATCTGATAGACTTTGAAATTGGCATGTGCTGCATAGGCTAGAAAGATTCTTATTGCCTCAAGTCTTGCTACTGGAGCAAAAGTTTCATCAAAATCTATTCCTTCTTCTTGAGAATAGCCCTTTGCCACTAATCTAGCTTTATTCCTCACAATTATGCCATTTTCATCTGTCTTATTCTTGAGAACCCATTTAGTACCTATGACACTTCTATCATCAGGTTTGGGCACAAGCTTCCATACTTTATTCCTTTCAAATTGATTTAGCTCTTCTTGCATTGCTAACACCCAATCTGGATCTAGAAGGGCATCTTCCACTTTCTTAGGTTCCTCTTGAGATAGGAAGCTACTGTATAGACATTCAGCTTGAGTGGCCCTTCTAGTTTGGACTCTTGAATTTGATTCACCAATGATTAACTCAAATGGATGATTTCTAGTCCATTTTCTTGCAGGTGGAAGATTTGATCTTGATGAGGTTGCTTCATTTCCATGATCATGTTGATTTAGCATTGAACTTTGACCATGAGAAACTCCCCCTGAGTTTGTTGTCCTTGCTGAGTTATGAAGTTGACTGTCAATGGATGCATCATTTTGCCTGTCGACGGATGCTTGAGAATTTCTATCAACGGATGCATCTCTAATAGTGTCAACGGATGTTGCAGAATGACTGTCAACGGATGCTCCAGAATGACTATCAACAGATGCTTCATTTACAGTGTAAGCATCACTTCTAGTTGGTGTAACAGCTCTATGTGGATCTCTGTGGTCATGATCTTCATTCTCCTCATCATCATCATAGTACATTCTTCCTTCACCTTCATTCTCAAATTCCAACTTTTCATGGTAGCCTTCATCATTTAGGCCTAGAATCTTTTGATCATCAAACACAACATGTACAGACTCCATAACAATGTTGGTTCTTAGATTGTAGACCTTGTAGGCTTTCCCTGCTGCATATCCAACGAAAATAGCTTCATCTGCCTTTGCTTCAAATTTGCCTAAATTATCTCCATGATTCCTTAGCACAAAACACTTACATCCAAAGACATGTAGAAAAGCTAAAGTTGGTTTCTTGTTGGTTAATAACTGATAAGGAGTCATTCCTCTAGCTTGATTGACCAAGGAAATATTCTGAGTAAAGCATGCAGTGTTGACAGCTTCAGCCCAGAAATATGTTGGTAATCTTGATTCACTTAACATTGTTCTAGCTGCTTCAATGAGAGTTCTGTTTTTCCTTTCAACAACCCCATTTTGTTGAGGTGTTCTGGCAGCAGAAAACTCATGGACAATTCCATTCTCTTCACAGAAAATCTTCATTGTGGAATTTTTGAATTCAGTACCATTGTCACTTCTGATCCTTTGAACTCTGTCTTCAGAACCATTGTTTAGCATTCTGAGGTGATTGATAATGATTTCACTTGCACAATCCTTGGAGTGCAGGAAGAAAGTCCATGTGAACTTAGAAAAATCATCTACAATCACCAGACAGTATTTCTTCTTTGAAATAGACATGACATTTACTGGACCAAATAAATCCATATGCAGCAATTGAAGAGGCTTAACAATGGATGACTCTGTCTTGCTTTTGAAAGATGATTTCTTTTGTTTCCCTAATTGGCAGGCATCACATAGCCCATCTTTGACAAACTCCAAATGAGGGATTCCTCTAGCAAGATCCTTTCTTACCAAATCATTCATAACTTTAAAATTCAAATGTGACAGCTTCTTATGCCATAGCCAACTCTCATCCTTACTTGCTTTGCTGAAGAGACAAGTAATGGATTCTGAGCATGCTGAATTGAAGTCAGCTATGTAAACATTTCCTTTTCTAAAGCCTGTCAATACCACATTGTTGTCTTCCTTGGCAGAAACAACACAGGCTTCTTTTGTGAACTTTACTTCATAGTCTTTGTCACAAATCTGACTGATGCTCAGCAAATTGTGCTTTAAACCTTCAACTAAAGCCACTTCTTCAATGATGACATTGTCTTTTGAAATCAGGCCATATCCCTTAGTATATCCTTTGCTGTCATCTCCAAAGGTAATTCTAGGGCCAGCTCCTTCCTTGAACTCTGTGAGCAGGGTTGAATCTCCTGTCATGTGCCTAGAACATCCACTGTCTAGGTACCATAGATTCCTTCTGTTTCCCTGCACCCATTTCAAAAACAAATCAAGTTGATTTTGGTACCCAAGCTTCCTTGGGTCCTTTCTTGTTAGCCTTTGACTTTGCACTCTTAGCATTCTTCATCTTAGGTGTAGATGCTTGAGTAATGGGGTTTGACAAATGCTCATTTGCATGAATATTGGATGCATGCATGTGTGGAAAATTGGCATACATATTATTCATGTTAGGTAGGTTCCATGACATTTGTGGCACATTCATAGATTGAAAGTATGGATTAGACACATATGGCATGTTCACATATGGATTTGAAAAACTAGCATTTTGATACAAACCAGGCATTGCAGGCATACATGGCATTGGTTGAGGTATATGAACAGGAGCCTTGTTAACAATCTTGCAATTAGAAGATAAATGATTGACACTATTACAATTACTACAAGTTTTCCTAGGAGCAAACTTGTCAGGAGAGTAATTGTTTTTCTTGTTGATGCCTATCTTACCATTTCTGTTCTTTTTCTTTTTGCCCTCAATTTCTACCTTTTCATTGTCTGATTTACCAACAGCCTTTATGTTGTGTAAATCACCTGTCTTAGTCTTCCCACTGGATTTGGTTTTGCTGCACTCACCACTAACAAAATTCTTGTTTACTGGACCATACTTGATGTCCAGTTTCCTAAGTTCCTTCTTACCAACAGACTTTTTGTTAGTCGACGGATACCTCTCATCCGTTGACGGTTCATCTGTCAACGGATGATCACTATCCGTTGATTCACAAATAGTCTCTAGATCCTCAAGGCCAGGTTCTAGCTCCTTTTTCTTTTGAGTCCAGGTATCCTTTACAAAAGATTCTATTCCCTGAACTTCTATTATGTTTTGAGAAACATTCCTACTACTTTGAAATTTAGCAATTATCCCTTGTTCTTTTTCAAGCTGGTCTTTTAAAATCAGTTCTCTTTTTAACACAGCTTCAAGTTCACTTTTAGCATTATTGCAATCAACTCTCATTTTCTCAAATTCTAGAAATTGAGATTCTAGAGCAGCATTTCTATCACTTAAAAACAGATTAGACTCTTTAATTCTATTGTTCTCTTTAGTAAGTGATTTAAGAGTAACACTTAAGTGATATAGTTCAGTAGACATTTCATCTATAACACTATTGCATTCCTCTTTTGTGAGCTCAGAGAGATTAGTGGAAAATACCTGATTGCTAGCTGAACTTGCTTCCTGCTCTCCAGAATCAGCCATTAAAGCAAGGTTGACTAACTCAGCATCATCATCAGAATGATTGTCATCAACAGCCCAGTCATACTCTTGGGTCAAGAATGCCTTTCCTTTCTGCCTGAGAAGATCAAAATATTTCTTCTTATAGTCAACAACCTCAGTTGGCTTTCCCTTGTTCTCAGATCTAGGTTTCCTGCATTCACTTATCATATGACCAGCAATCCCACAATTGTAGCATTTAATTTTGGATTTATCCACATAGTTGTTTGTGGAAAAATCCTTGTTAAATGGCTTGGCCATCCCAGAGTTTCTCTTGAATTTCAGCTTAGAGAATCTCCTAGATAGAAAAGCTAAGTGCTCATCTATCTCATCCAATTCATCCTGCTGAAGGGCATTCAATTCCTCAGATACCTTTACCTTGCTCCCGCTTGATTCTGCTCTACCTTTACAAACCTCCCTGTTTGGTGTAGAACTAGCAGTTTCTGTCCTTTCCTCCTTTTGCTCCAAATTGGCAACGAGTGCAACTGACCCACTTTTCTTTTGAGACTTCTCAATCTCTTCATCCTGCTCCATTTCCAGCTCATAGGTCTTTAAAGTTCCATAGAGCCTTTCAAGAGTAAATGTCTTGTACTCTTGAGTGTTTCTTAGAGAAACAGTCATTGGCTTCCATTCCTTGGGCAGTGATCTCAGAAATTTGAGATTAGAGTCTTTAACCTGATAGACTCTTCCATACAGTTTCAAACCATTTAGTAGCTTTTGAAATCTACTAAATGTATCATTCAATGTTTCTCCACTCTTAAAGTGAAAGTGTTCATACTGTTGGATTAGTAGTTGCATCTTGTTTTCCCTTACCTGTTCTGTTCCTTCACACAGGGTTTGAACAATGTCCCATACTTCCTTGGCGGTAGTACAGTTAATAACATTGTCAACCATGTCTGTTTCTAGACCATTGAACAGAATATTCATGGCCTTTTTGTCTTTGTGGACTTCTGCAATATCTTCAAGACTCCACTCAGAAACAGGTTTGGGAATGAAAGTGTCAGGCACATCATCAGCCAGGCCAACTCTTGTTGCTGTCTTCATTGGAACGTGAGGACCCTTGTCAATGCAATCCACAAAACCCTCATCAATAGACGAGAGATGTAGACGCATTTTTACTTTCCAGTGAAAGTAATTTTCTCTATCAAGAACTGGAATCTTCACTCCATAATCCTTCTTAGACATGTTGGAAGTGTGTTGATCTTTAAACTTCAAATATGTTAGAAGCTTGCTCTGATACCAATTGTTATTCCCAGATTACACACTTGTATAATTGTAGAAGGGGGGGTTGAATACAATTCTTGATATTTATAAATTTCTGATAAGAACTTCAGAAACTTATGAAGAGATAATTGCAATGTAAGAATTATACACAAACACATATAAAATCAGGTGGTTAAAATGCACCACCTGAAGCTTTTATTTGAAGAAAACTCTGTGATACAAAATGTACACAGCTGCCGTTTTACAACTCTTTGCTTCTAAAGATAATCAAGAAACCCTAAGCAAATATGTCTGTTTTCTTGACCTACAAAGAGTTGCTACACTTGGTTATATATCCCAAGTTTTACAAGTACTACTGGAATAAGATAATACTAATCTAATTCTAGTTGACTTGCTACTACACTCCAAATACATATGTAGCCGAAAGGTTGTCCTTGTGTTCAGACATGTCTCCTGCACCTTTCTTGTATTCATAGTGTAAATGGAATGCTTCTTTCTTCTGTGTTTCCAAAGTATGGCTGCCATACTGCTTTTTGTATCTACTTTCAACTCATGTGATCTGTCAGTCAAACATGTCCTTATCAACTGCTAACCTCCAGCTAATCATAGAAATCAGTGTCAATGATTATCCGTTGATGATGTACACTGACATCCGTTGATGATGTATAGAGCAGTATCCGTTGATATTGGGACTTGAGCTGTATCCGTTGATAGAGTGGATTTGAGTTGTATCCGTTGATAGAGTTTAGTCTTCATCCGTTGATACACTTTCACTTAGACAGAATTACATAGCATAGCTTATTTACAATTGGCTACCCTATTCTGCCTATCCGTTGATAGTCAACATGACTGTGGATAAAAACACTATCGACTGATAATCATAGAGATACTGCAGTGTGCTACAAAACCTCATCCGTTGATGAGCTACCTGTCAACGGATAGAGTTATAAATCCTCATCCGTTGACAGCTACAAAACCTTAAACAATTTGATTGATTGTGAAGTTATCATCAAGTACAACATATTCCTAACAAATAAGAAGGTTATTTTTATAATCAAAACAAAATACAATTAGATTTCCTAAACAGAATAGAATTTTCAATATAAAAAATTGTCAATTTCATCTCTATTTTGTTTTTTGGTAGTTTTAATTGGAGAAAATTGTTAAGTCATCACTAAATTAAAAATTATTTTGTTAATTTCACGTAGGCTGTAAAATCATCCAAATAAAGTTTTAAGAATTCAAGATAAAACACATAATAAAATAAAAGTGTAAAATCTTATATATATATCAATTTCATAACAAAATTTGATATGTAACTAATAACAAATAAATAATAATAAATTATATAATAAATATTATAAAAAGAACCGTGCGTTGCATGGGTTATAAACTAGTAAATAAAAATAAGAGTTTCTCGCATAAATAAGAAATCAAAACTACATCAAGCGTAAGAATTTAAAGGTGGCAAAATGGCTCCAAAACCATTAATCCAAACCAATCCTAACCAAAATCTTAAATTTGGTTCAAGGAAAAATCACACTTTCATAAATAATAAATAGTTTGGATAGGATTGATATCACATTTTTTTTACTGAAATACGGATCCATATATGTGATATACACATTATCCAAAAGCAGTTACAAATTTTGTTATTCACTTTTTTGATCTCGCGGCGTAATTTGAAAAAGACAAGTGATACAATACTGTATATATACTGTATATATATAGTGTATCAGTATATTATTTACCACTTTCTAATATGTTTGTGGTTGGTGTAGGGTGGGACCTACCTTCAGACTATACAGCCTAAGCTTCCTTTGATAAACAGATGCAAGAACACCTATTCTAATTCCATTCCCAAAATTATAAGATTAACAATATAATATATAAATAGAGTATTAGTATATTTGTTTGACTAAGAGAGGTTTGATTAAAAGAAGTACAACCTTATATAAATTTATAAATTTAATTATTATCAAAAAATTAAATAATTATTAATAACTTATGGATTATAGTACTATACTAGCAATTATTGTACCATGAAAGTGGAGACAACCAATCAATATCAACAAACTAAAAATTACACAATCTTATATAAAATTCTAATTTATGAAATAAAAAAATGTTTTCAAAATTTTTATACAAAATGTGAATAATCCACATTTCAATCCAACATCATACTAAACCAAACCAAATTAGATCCATATTTCATGTAATATGGTTAATATATGGTTTCGGATCATAAACTAAACTAAATCCATATTTATACATGGCCAAACCCGAACCGGAACCGGAAAACCGGACCGGACCGGACCGGGTCAAAACCGGTCAAAACCGGCCCGAACCGGAACCGGCCCTAAACCGCCGGTTTATTTATTTTAAAGGTTCAGGTTCAGGTTTGTGTGTATTGAAACCGGTGAACCGGCGGTTCAAACCGGCGGTTCGAACCGGCGGTTCGAACCGGCGGTTCGAACCGGCGGTTCGAACCGGTGGTTCACCGGTAGTAATGACTGGCTATGTATTAATGTAGTATAGATTATAAAAATTATTGTAATAAATTTTATTGTTTGTTGTATTCTTGTAAAACATTTAAAATTTATTGTAATATATTTTATTGTTTGTTGTATTCTTGTAAAACATTTAAAATTTATTGTAATATATTTACTAATGTTTTAATAAAAAAAAGTACCAATGAATTTAACATTAAATTAATTTACGTGAAAGTACCACTTAATAAAAGTGAAACTATTATATCCTTGAACTTTTAAAACGGCTTGCATCTTACAAATTTTAAAAAATTATTTAGCATTACAATACTTCTAAATTATAATTCATTCCATCCAAATTCAGAAAAACTTATCGTATTTCGAAAAAAAAACGTATCAAGTATAATGTATATATATGGTTCAAACCGGAACCGGAACCGGGTCTTGAACCGGGTCAAAACCGGGTCAAACCCTGAACCTGAACCGTCTGAACCGGAATCGGCGGTTTATATCCTATTAAGGTTTAGGTTCCGGTTCAAGATTTTTACAAACCGGAACCGGCGGTTCACGAACCGGAACCGGCGGTTCACGAACCGTGGCCATGTATATCCATATTAATGAACTAAAACCAAACCAAATCCATATTTTGCCAAGTCTACGTAAGATACGAAAAAATCGAAAACTTGTTATTCTTACACACAAAGTGACAAAATAAACGGAAATGAGGGCTGGGCAGAGTAAGGGTAGACATACTCATGATATGCATGGAAGAGCCTTGCTTTTCTGTTAAATCCCTCTTCCAATTAGTAAGCTTCGAAATCGCTATGTGATTTTAGCTTTTAGGTCTGTGTGGATATGCAAGTTAATGAAATCACTATATACATTTATTTATTTATTTGTAGTATGATGATCACTTTTGCAATTTTATCCGGGTCCAATATCGATTCAGATTTGGCCCAAGGGTGCTGTGGAGAAATTCATTTCGACCTCTAAATTTGGAAATTGTTTGACACTTGTAGAATTATTCGAATTACTTTTTTTTTTTACCCTAAAAAAAAATCTGTGCACAAGTTTCTCTTAATATTTGATTATATTTATATATTTATTGTTTACTAGCTGATAACCCGTGCACAGTCATAGATTAACATGAGTCGAGATTAAACTATTAATATTAATACACTATTTAATTATGTAGTTATAGAGAATCGAATCCGAGATAAAGTTAAAAAAATTAAAGTAAATAAATCTTTATAATTATGTAGTTGTAAGAAATCGTACCCGAAGTGAAGCTAAAAAAATTAAAGTAAATTTTGTAGTAGTTGTGAGGAATCGAACCCGAATTTAGTGATAACCAAATTTGGTATTTTAGTACTTTGGTTCTATTGTGTAGCATTAAAACATGGTTTTTCACATGAATAAAGAGTATAGATATCATTTTTTCTTATCTATTATTCTTTTAATACTTACTTTTTAAAAAAATAAATATATTTGGTAATAATTTACCATTACATGCCAAGTAAGAACAACTACAAGCTCAACCCATTTTCAAGAGATCTTGTAGGCTCTCTGAGGCAAACACATTGCAATTTGGCGCTCATCTTACAGTTCCATGGCCGGTAAAAAAAAAAATTGTTTGGTTCTGGAGATCGATGTGTCTTGTGATGGTAATATATAAAGTGCAGCGGATATGACGTTTGCTCAGTTATCTAATGCTAATCCCTTAATTATCTTTGATGAAACAAGATTCGGTTAATTGATGCACAAGTATCACATCATTTTAGGAATATGCGAACTTGTATTATATATATCTCACAACTAGGACCAAGTATTTGTTTCCAGTACAAAACTCAGCGAATGATACAAGAAAACTATAAGTAAAATTTAACATATTTTCACTACTTATTGCTTATAAGGTAAAATTTAATAGTGAAATCGATGCACCAAATTACGAAACACTGAAATTGTGAAATTATTGCATCTAGCACAACTGTCCACAATTACTATTTCCCCAGTACATGTAGTCTTGTATGAGTATCCAACTCCGGAAGAAAAGGATTATGAGACGAATATGCCTCCTGCCTTTTGTAAGCCCTGATAAAAGGTAAAAAAAAACCAGATTAATGAAGCACCTAAGGTACAATAACCCTCTAGACTGCAACTTAATATCAGCAAAGGAAAAAAAAAATTTAAGACTAGGATTTACCCTAAATGATCCTCCAAGTGCAAATGTTCGTATCCAGATTACACATTTTGTCCAAATATTAGAATTGATTTTTTTTCTTTTTTTCTTTTTTTTGGTTCAGAAATATGTCCTCAAAAAATTTAGCAGTGCCGTGACGGCTTACAGACTCGATAGTCTATAAAATATCCTAGTATGGAGATTAGCAACTGCAATCAAAATGTGGCTGAATCAATTATCTTATTCTACCAAACTTGGCTTCTTTTTTTTTGCTAGGTCTAGCAAACTTAGCATTAATAGTCCAGGAATTGCTATTCCAACAGACGGAGACTAAGCACAATGTCAGTAGCTTGCTTTAGTTGTTTGATCTCTTCTATAGAACTGAACTCTGGGATTTGGTTCCCCAAGTATCTGTTCCCGATCTTTCGCAACATGCTCAGAACTTCCATGTTTTTCGGATTTTGACTCTAATTGTGGTAGTTCCTCTTCTGTAATTACAATATTCTTTCACAACATGCTCAGAACTTCTATGTTCTTCGGATTTTGACTCTAATTGTGGTAGTTCCTCTTCTGTGATTACAATATCAGTAGCTTGCTTTAATAACACAGTTTCTTCTGGAGAACTTTGCCGGACAAAATGATTCCAGAACATAAGTTTAATGCAATGAATCACATATCCATGATAGAATCGCTTCCCCATCCAGTGTGCTAAGATAGATCGATACTCATTTTTAATAGTCAACTTAAAACAATCTCAAATATAAAAACCAGATGAATAAGCTACAAATGTTCAGCTTCCACCGCCAATATAAAAAATCATAAAATTTTGCAATAGTACAAGGAAACATAAAAAGTTTCCAGTTATTCTGGAATTGCATGCACTTGAGAAATGTTGCATCACGCACTTCTTTCCATGTTTATATGAAGGCACAAAGTCAGAAGAGACATATTTACCCTGATTGTAGACTTTCCTTAACTACAAATTTCGGTTATTTGATGGAAACCCTCTCATGCCGGACAGGATTGAAGTCTCTTGCTTCCATCTGGAAACAGTAACAGGACACAAACTCCTCTTGTGCAAATAAGGAATTCCGCTTTAAAAGATTAACTCCATCTTTGATTTGTAGGTAGTCAAGCATCTATGTTTTGGTATGAAATTATTTCTCCTGAAAGTCAAAATGAATAGAATTTGTTGCAGTAGGTCACATGATGAATTTGCTTTATTCTTTATATACTACACAATGGTATTGGCTGTAGCTTCAAATATTAGCTTCATACATCTATATCTACATGCATACCGACCTCTAAAAGGATGTTTAAGCCAACTATATTCGCATTTTTGTATGTAAAAATACACATTTACTAAACAAACAAAAAAAATGGAAAAAAACCACCTTGAGCAAAGAGGTATGTACAAAATTTTGAATCTCTCTTGATGCTGAAGAAGTAATTAACTGATGGACAACAGGGGTAGGTATGACTTGTGAAGTCAAAAATAAGTCTTCTTGTTTTACTTAAAAGAATAGACTCTGTTAGGCCAAGCAAGTAGTGATAAACTAGACATTTAAAACAACCTCCAATTCCCAGATGAGAGTCCAGATTGTCCATTTGGGTTCACAGTGCCAATATTTGGAAAAATGGACTCCTCTTTGTAAGCGAGGGCGTAATTTATATGTCAAATATAAGCCTTCTTGTTTAACTGAAAAGAATAAAATCTGTTAAGTCAAGCGTTTAGCTCTGACTAGTCAATATCCTCAGACTTGGGAAAACTTGATCAAGTAACCTGGAAAAAGAATTTCATAGCTGATTTCTATAAAACTGTAAAAGTCTTCAGACAGTTACATGACATTGAGGGAAGGTGGAAGGTCCACTAAACACAAGATACCTGTGATGACAGTGATGTCACACAATGTCAATCGCTTAAATATTGAGCATCAGTTAGCAAAATAATAATAATTAAATATGCAGTATCCAAACTTTTGCTAAAGAAGAAACTTTTACCTGACAGGGTGTGAATCCGTCAATCATGGGACTGTGAGATGAGGACAGGTTGCAATATATCTGTTACAGAGAGCATACAAGATCTCAAGAATGTGACCTGAGCTGGTAGTTGCTCTTCCATGTCATCCTTCAAGTCTTGTAAACATTGTTTTACCAGAATGGGGAATACATTTCCATCTACAAATATGAGATTTCCTAATAAGTAACATATTAATTAATACAGTTTAGTGTCGTGTGACGTATAAGAAACTTTTTTACATATTATACAACTTGACCTCTGAATCTAGAACAGGAAATCTGTCACTGTTTAGTGTTTATGCAAAGGTAAATAGTTAACATTTTGAAGTTTGCTGGACTCTATTACTGTCAGGTATGAAACAATTAAGCATTTAAAGGATTTTTATACACAGTCTCCTTCTTATATTGCTCTCTGAGTCTATGGTATACCTTTTGACCAATAGTTGATATTCACAGAGTTCAAGCAAAGATTCTTCACAATACCTCCTTACATCACTATGGAACAGGACTATTGATATACTTTTAGATTTTTAAACCATGTCAAATAACAGAATCTAGATACTGGGTGTTAAACCTGGACAGAGTGCTCGGAATGAGCAGCTCACAAGTTCACTGATTTGCCTATCGAGTTATTGATAGTCTCAGGTAGCTCACAGATATTGCTTGATTTTTTAAGCAATACGAACTCCATTGAGAGGCACTTATCTGATGCATCCTACCAAACCAAATAAACCACGAAAACTATCAAGACTCATAGTGTATATTGCATAGAAGCCAATTGTAGTTAAACATACAGAATAAATGAAAATAATGGCGACTAATGCCTCACCATAAGTGTCTCATTAGTAACAGAGTCTAAAATTCTTACAAGATTCGAGCCAATCAGGATGACTTTTCTGGTAATATCTTTGTTGTCGCCTTTCCATCAGTATAAAACGTAATCACTCAGGATGCTTGAGAGTTTCGAATCTGGTGCTGAAAAGGATAAGAAGTTGTATAGTTTTCACAATCATCACACATAATACCTGAATGGAGTTTTACCCTTTGGAGATAAACGTTGCTTAAAATAGTGGCGTTATTCACACTAGTAAATAACAATTACAACTGACTCTAAAATTTGGAAACAGAAATGCATAACCTTAGGCATATAAACTGACTGCAATAACAGAGTGGTTCAAATTCATTTTTTCAACCCTAATTAAATTTGGCATAAAACCTTTCCCAAATTTCTGTTGCATAAAAAGCAAAAGCAGGATGGTTTCGAGCCATTCAAAAGACCAGTTTTGAAGTATGTTCTACTGAATAAAATTCTTGGCAGCATACAAGGTTGATGCAGGCATGTAACTGCACAATTTGTGCCACGCGAAAATGCCCAAGTTAAATATTAATCAAACATAACCCGAAAGGTTTTGCAATTAAATAATATGTATAACAAAATCACAGAAAGATGTTAGACTTTATTGCTTACTTTCAGATATACTATCACAGTAGTAAGTAGTTCCCAGGATAACCCAACAATCTGAAACGACAAAATGACTCCAGAACAAGCTTACAAAGATAGCAATGGATCACATATCATGATAGAATAGCTTCCCCAACCAGGGCCAAAGATCGATATTTGTTATAAAAGTCAACTTAAGACAATGTCAAATTATAAAACCATAGTAATCAAGTAAGTTTGATGCAGACATATAAGCTACAAAACATTCAACTTAGACAATCCAGAAAACAATTGTACATGTTTGTCTTAGTACAAAGAAAAGCAAGTTCCTAGGTATGTTGAATTGCATGCACTTGAGAAATTCTTGCTTCAGATACTTTTTTTCATGTTATAGGCACAAGGTCAGAAGAGACAATATTTATGTAGACTTTCCTTTACAAGGACGTTCAGTTTTTTTATGCCCCCTCTCATGCAGGACAGGATTACAGTGTCTTGCTTCCATCAGTAAACAGCAAGGGGACATGTAAAATCCTTTTCTTCGTAGGTGCGCAAATAAAGATTTCAGATTTTAAAAGCCTAGCCCCATCTTTTATTTGTAGGTAGTCAAGAATATATGTTTTAGCAGGAAGATAATCTCCTGAACATCAAATGATTAGAATCTGTTTTAGCAGCCAACTTGCTTTACACAATTGCATATTGTTCCGTAAGGTAATAGATAAATAGAATGATATTTGCCTTCCTATATATAGTACAGAATCGTACTTGTTGTAGCTTCAGAAATTAGCTTAATATATGAATGTATATCTACACTCTTATGGTCTTACCACCCTTTGGAAGGATGTTTAAGCCATTCATATTCGCACTGAAATCAGTGAATAGAATTAACAATAAAATATGTACATACAGATGCTTACTAAACATACAAAAAGAAACGGGAAAAATTACCGTGAGTAAAGATGTTCGTACGTAGTCTTCACTCTCTTCAGTGATGGAAAACTATCATTGCACAGAGAGCAGAAAGTGTCATCAACAAAAGTGAACTTCATAAAAAGAATAAAGTAAGTATACGGTGTCTGAATTTAAAAGAGTGGACTCTCATTTAGAATGGATGGAGTAACTAAATGTCAAATTTAAGCCTTCTTGTTTAAATAAAATCTGTTAACTAAATCTTCTCACATACTTTGAGCAATTAGAGCTGATTTGTCAACGTCCTCAGACTCTGGACAGCTTGATGAAGTTGCAACATAGGAAGACCAGAAATTAGCTAAATATATAAATTTAAGCAAAGAGGTCCACACAGAGTCTTCAATTTCTTTGCTGCTGAAGAAGTAACTAGCTGATGGACGGTGAGGGTAGGCATGACTGCCGCTGATCCCGCCAGCCGCTGCAAACGTTGGCGGATTAAGAATATATTCAAAGGACGGTCCGAATATTTGAAAGACATCTAAATTACTTTAATTAAAGAAAACATGCACATATAATAATTATCATATGTTTTGTTTTACGAGAAATACAAACTATTAAACCAAAACTTAATTTGTTTGAGTAGATTGTGACAGAAATTTGTTATAGATTTTAAGTGAAATTGTCAATATTCTTAGGGGTCATTTGTTAAATCTGAACTATTATTTCTGAACTAGTAATATTTCTGGACGAATGATAATCTGAATGCTGAATGAATGATATCATTTGATAAATAATATTTTTGAATTTCTGAATGAAAATTTTATTTGTAACACATTTTATCTGGTTAACGATACACAACCTCAAACTTAATTTTAAATAATATAATACAATAATACATAGCATTTTAATCATACTAAAATGTAATTATATATATGTCATAATATACCATTAAATCTAAAATATTAAAATTTAACAATAATTTATTGTCAGTTGGATTGGTTTATATATATATATATATATATATATATATATATTTATAAAAATATAATTGAATAAACCTAATTATTTTGAAACTACATTTTACTAAAATATATAGAACTATTCTAATTTAAACATAGCTCTAAAATAAAAATAAATAAAATTGTAAATATAATATTACATATTAATAATAAAATACAAGTATCATGTAAAACAGAATTTAATATCAAGTATAAATAACAAAAATATTAAATCTTAAAGGTACCAATAAATATCAATATTTATGCAATTTTTTATTAATTAATGTTGAAAATACACCCTTTCAAAATAATAATAATATTTGTGAAAAGTTAAATTATGATATTAAATAAACTTGGCGTTGGATTATGACTTATGCACAAACAATAGATATAATCATCCGAACCAGTCCACCTCCTTTTTTTCAAGCCACACAGTCCCGGAATTTTCTTGTCTTGTCCAGAGGATTTTAAGTCATCCAGCACAAAAAAAAAATCAACCAAATAATCTTAACATTTGAACGAATCCATTCCATCCCGTTAAGTGGTTAACAAATGACCCCTTAGACTCTGGACAACTTAAAGGAGTTGCAGCATAGGAAGCCCCGAATATGACACCTGTTTGAGCAAGTAAACATTCTAGAGTGAATGCCAAAAGTCACTTGGAACAAAAAGAAATTGACCAACAAGGAAAAAGGACAAATAATATTGACCTACTTCTTTTGCACATTCTTATTAAATCACCATTTTAAAACTAATATATTACTAAAGATTAGAAGACAAACGAACTGTTCAAAAAGGAAATGATTTTTCTCCAACAAATTGACATGGGAGGCAGTAACTCACAATACACTGGAAACACCTATAGTAACGGAAGTATAAAACAACTAAATACACTACAGTGCTCGATACAAAGCAGAATTTTCACAATTACATGAAAACTTTGCTCATCTTATAATTAAATTCAAGCTTCAGGTTCACCTTCACTTAGAGATCCTAAATTAGTTCTCTGAATTCTCTCAATATCCTTGAAACTAACAGTGAAAACACTTGCTGGAGCTTCAAGTTCAAACAGCAGCGGAGAGAGGGCGTAAACAGAACTGTTTGTACTCCAACCTTCACAGATTTGTCAAACATATCCAGGATTCTATATGATTGCATGTGAGTGGGAAAGACCTCTTGTTTTTATGTTCATGTGTGTCATCTAATGGCATGCCATGGCACCTGGATGTCTTTTTCATGGTAAAGTAAAAATGTTATACAGCGTATCATGTAACTATTGAGCACGTAACTTATAAGTTAATAATGTTGCGAGTCTAAAAGAAAGTTTCCTGCTAAAATAATATATTTTTCTGATAAATTAATTTTTAAATGCGAGCACCAAATGGTGAATAATATTAACATGTTCCATTTCATTAGGCATGTCACAGCATTGAACTTACAGTTTGGAAATAAGCAGTTAATGTTGTCCCATCTAACACACATCTACATACATGTATCCAACAACTGTACCTCAGAAGGATGGCTTAAATTAACGATATCCACAACTAGTAATGTTTCTTAACCATCTCACAAAATTGGGAATAATTGTTTATTAGTACATCCAATAAAATGCCAGGAAGTCGCTTAAGCTGATGCCAAAGTCATTTTTCCATAGCTAATCTCTGTAAAACTCTTCAGATAAATTCATTGTCATCTATTTTCTGCATATGTATATAAATTATAATACTTCAGTTGAATGACATGAAGGGAAGGCAGAAGGGTCCACTAAACACAACATACTTATGATGACAGTGATGTCAAACTGCCAATCGCTAAAAAATTGAGCATCAGTTAGCAAAGAAAATATAATTAAATATGCAGTATCCAAACTTTTGCCAAACACGAAACTTTTACCTCACAGGGTGTGAATCCGTCAATCACGGCACTGTAAGATGAGGACATGTTGCAATATATCTGCTACAGAGAGCCTACAAGATCTCAATTGAAAGTGAACTGAGCTTGTAGTTCTTCCATGTCATCTTCAAGTCTTGTAGCCATTGTTTTACCAGAATGGGGAATACATTTCCATCTGCAAATATGACATTTCCTTATAAGTAACATAATAATTAATACTGTGTTACTAAAACACTAAACCACTGTGACACACTTATCCTTATAAGTAACATAATAATTAATACATTTCCATCTTCAAGTCGCGTACATGGCCGACACGGTGACTCTGGACAGCTTGATGAAGTTGCAATATAGGAAGACCAGAAATTAGCTAAATATATAAATTTAAGCAAAGAGGTCCACACAGAGTCTTCAATTTCTTTGCTGCTGAAGAAGTAACTAGCTGATGGACGGTGAGGGTAGGCATGACTGCCGCTGATCCCGCCAGCCGCTGCAAACGTTGGCGGATTAAGAATATATTCAAAGGACGGTCCGAATATTTGAAAGACATCTAAATTACTTTAATTAAAGAAAACATGCACATATAATAATTATCATATGTTTTGTTTTACGAGAAATACAAACTATTAAACCAAAACTTAATTTGTTTGAGTAGATTGTGACAGAAATTTGTTATAGATTTTAAGTGAAATTGTCAATATTCTTAGGGGTCATTTGTTAAATCTGAACTATTATTTCTGAACTAGTAATATTTCTGGACGAATGATAATCTGAATGCTGAATGAATGATATCATTTGATAAATAATATTTTTGAATTTCTGAATGAAAATTTTATTTGTAACACATTTTATCTGGTTAACGATACACAACCTCAAACTTAATTTTAAATAATATAATACAATAATACATAGCATTTTAATCATACTAAAATGTAATTATATATATGTCATAATATACCATTAAATCTAAAATATTAAAATTTAACAATAATTTATTGTCAGTTGGATTGGTTATATATATATATATATATATATATATATATATATATATATATATATATATATTTAGAGAAAAATGGGTGTGAGGTTGGGGTGAAGTGCTATGTGATTTTAGGTCTGTGTGAATATGTAATGTATTGTAATCACTGTGTACATTTTTTTATTTGCAGCATGCTCACTTTTGTAATTTTACCCGGATCTCACTTCTGTAATTTTACCCGGGTCCAATATCGATTCAGATTTGGCCCAAGGGACCTGTGGATTGAAATTCAATATTTCGAGTTTTCGACCTCTAAAATTGGAAATTCTTTTGACACTTGTAGAATTATTCGAATTACTTTTTTCTGCACAAGTTTTTTTAATATTTGATTATTTATATCTTTATCGTTTATTTCATTTTTTTATATATTTTTCTTTCAATAATTATTTTTAAAAAAATATATAAAGTTATCTAATAAAGTAACTTAATTATCTATTAATATAAAGTGCAGCGGATCCGATGTTTGCTCAGTTAGCTAATGCTAATCCCTTAATTATCTTTGATGAAACAAGATTCGGTTGATTGATGCACAAGTATCACATCATTTTACGAATATGCGAACTTGTATTATATATATCTCACAACTAGGACCAAGTATCTGTTTCCAGTACAAAACTCAGCGAATGATACAAGAAATTAAACTAGAAGTAAAATTTAACATATTTTGACTAGTTATTGCTTGTAAGGTAACATTTAATAGTGAAATCGATGCACCAAATTAAATTACCAGACATTGATATTGTGAAATTATTGCATCTAGCACCACAACTACTATTTACACAATACGTAATATCTTGTATGAGTATCCAACTCCCCGCAGCAGGGAAAAAAAGATTATGAGACGCCAGACGGATATGCCTCCTGCCTTTAGTAAGCCCTGAAAAAGGTTAAACAGATAAAATTGAAGCACTTAGGCCATGTTTTTTTTAGGGGATTATAATCCTTGGTAAATTACACTATCTTTCTTCAATTTAAAGGATTATAATCCCATGGAAGTATATTGCTATCATCTTTTTGATTCATTTCTATGGGATTATAATACCTTCTTTCACAAGGTATTATAATCCGATGGAAGTGAACTAAAACAATGATTAAAATGTGAATTCATGGGATTATAATCTCTTGCGTTTGGGATTTATAAGCTAATAATTTGGGGATTATAATCCCTTGAAACAAACATGGCCTTAGGGTACAATAACCTCTAGACTACAACGTAAATACCAGTAAAGGAAAAAAAATATTTAACAATGCCTAATTATGTCCACATAAATACATTTGCTTTTTCTGAACTTCTTTCTCTGTCATGAGTTCAGTTTCGGATTCAGAGTCTGAGGAGGCAGACCAGTCAGTGGGGGAGTCAGAAAAAGCAAATCTAGGGACAACGCTTAATTCGAGCTGCTTAGAGCATTTACATCCGAGCCCTCATCATCAACCCCAAAAATTTACTAAAAATAGTAAATTCTCAAATAAAAATAGTAAATTCCCAAAATTATCAAAAAAAATTTACATCCTATTCCCCATTTTCCATCCCCATATCCCTATATTCTTTTTTATATTACTTCTTTCTCTCTATTTCACTTACAATTTTAATTACCATTCATTTTATATTATTATTTTGGCACATGAATTTATGAGATAGGGATCAACAGGACAACCCCAAAAATGGGGATTCAGTTTAAGTCCCTAAAACCATTATGCATTTTGGGGTTTCGGATGTACAACAATTTTTAGTTAAATGCTATACATATCCTCAAATTTTTGAAGATAGGGTGCCGACTCTTAATGCTCTTAGGAATTTATAACTGAAATATCACATAAACGTCGTTGGAGCAACGCCACCATAGCGATACATTAGCGTGGAAGTCTGAAAAAGCCTTAGGCCGTTGTACCTCCATAATAATCTTGGGTAGAACCTTGGAAGTCCTCGACCCTGACAAACAAATTAATTAATTTAAAAGTTTGTGCAAATAACATTGAGTTTGGTTAAAAAGAGGCAACCTATATTAATAAAGTGATCATAAATACGTGAATATTATTATATTTTATTACAAAAATATTTTTCGCATTATTTATAAGAAGTTTATAAGAGTGAGATAATTAAATTTATAAATATTGTGTCATACGTGAAAAGACATATATACCCGGGGACGGCACATTGTCTTAGGGATTCGTACTTGATAGTGGGATCGTAACACCAGCCCTGTTCCTTTTTGGTTTGAGCTAGGGTTTTGCATGGATAGGCTATGTCTTTGTCTTCTGCCAGACTAGTAGGGATGACAATTTTTACCGACCCGATGGATACCCGATCCATACCGATCCGATTGGATCTTACCGAACCCGAATATTTGGGTTTGGGTATGGGTTTATTTTTAAACCCGAACTATTTTCGGGTCGGGTTTGGGTTTTGGCCTTACCGTACCGAACCCGACCCGAAACCCGTTTCAAACCCGATCGAACCCGAACCCGACCCGAAAACCCGAATTAAATATAAAGAATATAATATATATTTATATTATTTAAATAATATATTTTTATACAAGATTGAATGGATTATAATGTGCAATCAATTTTATCCGTCTTGAACAACTGTTATTCATCTTCAACTTAGTAAGACACACACAGAGGTATGAATATTGTCTAGCTAGCTTTTTATTAGAGATTAAACTTTCTGTGCCTGCGATTGTTTTCTAATATTTCTCAAAGAGTTCAACCCTTCTTCTTTCTCTTTAACAGCCTCTGACATTTCTCGAGAACCTTCCTAGCATACATAGTTGCACATAGACAAACACAAACTAGTGTTAATTTTCTAGAGCAAGTATATTGAAAAACAAAGATGGAATTATGCTCGCACCCCTTTCTCCGGCCACCAACCATCGGCTGTGTGTTTACGGGTTTCGTTAAATCCCGAACCCGATTGAAACCCGATGGGTTCGGGTTTGGTTTCAGTATTTTTGGTTTTTCCGGGTTCGGGTTCGGGTTCGGTGAAAGGGTTCGGGTTTAGGTTTGGATTTGGCCAAACCCGTTTCGATCGACCCGATTGCCATCCCTGCTGACTAGAACCTGAAAGAAGAAGATGTATTAACTAACAATAAAACAAAATAAATCATAACCAAAGAGCGATTGACAGTACTTAATTAAACATTTACAAAACAGTCAACCATTGGAATGTTATCACTTTAACCATGAATGTAAATTTAAAAATATATAGAAGCACCTACGAATATACCTTCTTACTGCTTTAAAACAACTTAAAATTTTATTATACATTTGTTAGTCACAGAGGCATGCCTGAATACATCTAATAACAAGCCTAAGTATGTGTAATGCTATGCATTACCTACATGACCTCTGAACTGAGGGAACCTCTAGTTGTAGAGTTTCTTTTTGTTCTGTACTTGTAATAGGCATCAAATTCTAGTTGTGTTACTGTACTTATAAAGTCAAGAATAATGCTTGAAAGAAGTTCCAAGGTTCATGCCTCAAGCAAGGAGATAAAGACTGCCAAATAATCACAGTTGGGATTTGAAGAAATGAAGAATTTGCCTAAGTACCAATTCGAGAAGTACATTTGTCTATTCGAGAAGTCTAGCATTCGAGAAGTCAGAGATTCGATATCTCAGAAGACACTATTCGATATCTCTGAATACACTGTTCGATATCTCATTCGATAACTCAGAGATTCGATATGTCTATTACTCTATTCGAGAACTCATGGAGTCAACAAGTCAAAGCATCATTCGAGTTCTCTAAGAGTCAACAAGTCAATGCTCTATTCGATATCTCAAGGACTAAAGAAGCTATTCGACATCTCAGGGATTCGATATGTCAAAATGCTCTATTCGATATCTCAAGGAGTCCCAGAGAAAAGAGCTATTCGAGAAGTGATTTGATATGTCAATATAACACTATTCGAGAACTCAGAGTTATCGATTAAGTCAATTCGAGTTCTCGAATCAATCACTTAGCCACTTCTCGAATACATTCTTGGAGACAAAATACTGAAGAATTGTACAAGTCAGAAACCTGCAACAAGCCAAGACACTTTATTTGACTATGTACTATAAAGCACATTGGAAAGCCTACAAAGAAGCTTGGAGAGATAAGACAAAGGGACAAGGAGCTAGAGAAGTGGATCTGAACAGGCTTTGCAAAGTCAAATCTGTAGCCGTTTGGACTCTTACTCAAATAAAATAGACATACTGGAAAGTAGTTTGTTTTACCTACCTTATTTGTAGTAAGTAGGTGTATCCATGTCTATAAGGATACAGCCTCACTTCCTTAGCAAATAAGTTTTTCAAGATACATCACAAGAAATATCTCTCTAAGAAAAACGAAGCTGAGAATACTACCATTTGTATTCACAGATTGTAGCAAAATCTTTATCTAATAAAATATTAGATTAAAGTGATATTGTGTTGTGTTTGTCTTTGTTATCTGTACTTACATATTTCACACATTCAACACATATCTTGTTGCAAAGATTCAAGAACAAAGAAAAGTTCAAGAATCCATTCACCCCCCCCCTCTGTATTCTTTTACTGTATTCAATACTCAACAAGTGGTATCAAAGCAGGCTGTTTAATCTAAACAGAAAACGATCATGAGTTCGAATACACCAAAGACTACAGGTACGGTGAAGGTCCCTAAGTTCGACAAAGAGAATTACAACCTCTGGAAAATAAAAATGCTGTTGTTCATCAAAGCTGCCAATCCTCTCTACCTTGACATCCTCAAGAATGGTCCATTTGTACCACAACAAGAAATTGATGAATCCACGATGGGCACAATAGTCATTCCTAGATCATATGTTGCAAAAGAGCCATCCAAATGGACTGACTCAGAGAAGGAAAAGGTTGCCCTAGACAGTCATCTCATGTTACTGATCATAGACTCCATGGATATGTCGATGTTTGCCAACATAGCATCATGCACATCAGCCAAGGACATGTGGAACCACATCGAGGTGTTATGTGAAGGGACAGAGGAGGTAAGAGAAAATATGAAACAGATACTGGTCACACAGTATGAGGCTTTCATGGCACAGTCCAAAGAAAGTATTACTGATATGTTTGAGAGATTTCACAAGCTGGTGACTGAGCTTCAAATGAATGGGAAGGTTTACAGCACTAAGGAATTAAACATGAAGTTTCTACTATCTGCACCAAACCATCTAGAGCAAAGGGTCATATCTCTAAGAGAAAGAGATTTGAACAAAGTCACATATGATGTGCTCTATGGGGTTTTAAAAACTCATGAGCTTGAGTTGCTTCAGAAGAGGGCTATCCAAGCCAACCAAGGCAGAATGATAAACACATCCTATGCCTTGATTGTCAACAAATCCGTTCAAGACCTGGAAGCATCTACAAGTCAACTGAGAATAGAAGAGATAGTAGATGATGAAGAGACTGAAGAAGAAGTGACTGAACCTGTTGATGGA
Source organism: Saposhnikovia divaricata (assembly GCA_036435485.1). Classification (NCBI taxonomy): domain Eukaryota; kingdom Viridiplantae; phylum Streptophyta; class Magnoliopsida; order Apiales; family Apiaceae; genus Saposhnikovia; species Saposhnikovia divaricata. Next base: position 244,011,353 of record CM071594.1, on the reverse strand, counting down.
AAGGAAGAAGATGAGTTCTATACTCTTGAAGATTTGGATGTCATGGAAAACACTTCATATGCTTTTATGGCTAGAAAATTCCCAAACATCAGATTTAAGAGGAATCAGCCCTTCAAGTCTAGATCTCAAAATTATTCATTCAACAAGAGCAAGGCACCTGTGAAAGCAAACAAAAACAAATTCAAAACCAGCTATGTGGATAGGTCATCTGTGAGATGTTATAGATGCAATGACCTAGGGCATTTTGCAAGTGAATGCAAGAAGCCTAAGAAGAAGGATAAGGAGTTTCTTGAGCTTGAAGCTAAGTATGAGGCTCTGCTAAAGAAGCATACACCAGGTAAGGCCTACATTGCTGAAGGGAAGTGTTGGGATGATTCTGATAGTGATGAAGAAGAACAAGAATTCTGCAACTATGCCTTGATGGCCAACTCCAAGGAAGAACCATCTGAATCAGACTCTCAGGTACCATCCCTCACTACTATAGACATGTCTGTTTCTGAATACAAATCTATGGTTGAACAACTATCTTTTGAGATGTTTAATATTCATACTAGTATGACTGCTGCTAATGAAGAGATTGCTAAACTGTCTACTAAGAATGAACTGTTGAACAAGAGAAATGAGGAACTAGAACTAACTGCTATGCAAGTAGAAAATCTTAAACAAGAAATTGAATATCTAAAGAATAAGGTTCTATGTGCTAGTCAAGTTGAGAAAGCTCTTAGGGATGAACTAGCTAAAAATGAATTTAAATTGAAAACATTCAAGAATTCCTCTAGTCTATTGCAGTCCTACCATGAGAAAAATCTAGCTAGACCTAAGGCTGCTATTGGACTTGATTATGACACTCTCAAGCAGAGGAAAGGCTATGCAGTCATTGAAAATGACATTGTTGTTCAAGAGGAAGTGCCTCAGGTTTTGGAAAAGGCTAAGACCCCAATATTTAAAACACCAACACCTGAGATTGATGAGGATGCCTTACTCATTAAGCAAATGTTGGATGATGAAGATAAGGCACTATCAAATGAACAACAAGCATCCTCTAAGAGTGAGAATGTCAAAACCAAAGCCAAGGAGTCAGTAGGAGGTAGACCTAGACTTGAGAAATTTGTGAAGTTTGTTTCAGCTGGGAATAATGAGTTTGAGAAGAAAGTGGCTAAAAAGAAACAAAACAGGAATGGCAAATTAGGGATTAACAAGGACAACAATTATGCTTATGTGCCAAATGCCCCTAGGAAAGTTTGTCAAAATTGTTTTAGCACTAATCATTTAACTCATGCATGCAATAAACCATCTGGTAGTGTTGCTAAACCATTCTATGATTGCTCTGTGCCTTTAAGACATAGAGACTCTCCTTTCTGTGATAAATTTGATTGTATGCCATGTAACATGAATGTAATGACTAGTTGCTTTAATTTGAGAAGACAATTCATGGAAGGTTGCATCAGTCACAATGTTCACACACACTACACAAGAACAAAGTCTTCAAGTCCTCCTAAAGTTAGGAAGGTGCCTCTGTCACCTAAGTCTAAGAACCTTGATTCTAAGACTTCTAACAGTGACAAGAAGACTAATATTAAGAAAGTTGATAAGCATACTGTTTATGATAAGACTGTTGCTAAGCCACATGGACCCAAACTTGTTTGGGTACCAAAGGAGAAGTAATACCTTTGTGTTTGCAGGGCAAAGAAAGTGAAAGAAAGGTCATGTGGATTTTGGACAGTGGATGCTCAAACCATATGACTGGTGATATGACCCTGCTATCACAGTATGAGGAGAAGGCTGGCCCAATGGTTGCTTTTGGAGATGACAACATTGGCAACACACTGGGATATGGCAAGTTGGAAATTGGAAATGTCATCATTGAAAATGTAGCACTGGTCAAGGGACTCAAGCACAATCTACTGAGTGTTGGTCAATTTACTGACAGAGGCATCAAAGTGAATTTTGACCAAGATGAATGTTTGATTACCCACAAAAAGACTGGTGACTTTGCTCTATCTGGAGTAAGGAAAGGAAGCCTGTTTGTAGCCAATATGAACTCTGCAAACAAGGACAAAATCTGTTGCTTTTACTCAAAAGCATCAAATGAAGATAGTTGGCTGTGGCATAAGAAGCTATCACACTTGAACTTCAAAGGCATTAATTCTCTAGTCAAAAGAGAGTTAGTGAGAGGCATGCCCACACTTGAATTCTGTCAAGAAGGAGTGTGTGAGGCTTGTCAAAAGGGAAAAATGAAAAGATCAAGCCACAAGTCAAAGACAGTGACATCAATAACCAAGCCCCTACAACTAATTCATATGGACCTGTTTGGGCCTGTCAACATTATGTCACTAGGAAGGAAAAAGTATGCTCTGGTGATAGTTGATGATTTCACAAGGTATACATGTTTAGAATTTCTGGCATCAAAGGATGAGGCTCCCCAAGTAATCATTGAGCATATAAAGAAAATTAACAAGGAAGCAAAGGCCAACAATGCAAGTGTGATTGCATTAAGAAATGATAATGGAACAGAGTTCAGAAATGCCATACTTGAAGCATTCTGCAAAGAAAATGGTATTTCTTAACAATTCTCCGCTCCAAGGACTCCACAACAAAATGGAGTTGTTGAAAGAAAGAATAGAACTCTGATTGAGGCTGCTAGAACAATGTTACTTGATGCAAAGATGCCTACATGTTTTTGGGCGGAGGCTGTGAGCACTGCATGCTATATCCAAAACAGAACCCTCATCAACAAAAACACTGGAAAGACACCTTACAACTTGATGACTGGAAAGAAGCCTACTCTAAAGTATGTTCATACTTTTGGAAGCAAATGCTTCGTGTTAAAAGACAACTCAGAATATGTTGGAAAGTTTGATGCAAAAGCATTTGAAGGAATTTTTCTTGGCTACTCTATGGAAAGAATTGCATACAAAGTTTATGTCATCACTCAAAAGAAAGTTATGGAAAGCACAGATGTGACATTTGATGACAGCAAACTATCTGGATTAGAAGAAGCCAATGATGAAGATAAAGATCCTCTGAAGTTTGACAATCTAGATGATTCTGATGAGGAGATTGAAACTGAATTTGAGCCCACAAACCAACAAACTCAAGTGAATGAGGAACCTGTGTCAACCAACAATGAAGAAACAAGCATCCAAGACAAACCTGTGATTAGTGGAAACTTCACAGGGGGAGGAAATGTAAATGATCATGATCTGGATGATGAAGCAACATCAAGGCTGAGAAATCAATCTGAACATACAAGGAAATGGGATAGATCACATACTGTAGATCAGATAATTGGAGATCTAAATACAGGAGTGAGGACAAGGAGAGCAACTCTAAATGAATGTCTCTATGGTTGCTTTCTATCCCAAGTTGAGCCTAAGAAACTTGAAGATGCATTGTTGGATCCTGATTGGATAATTGCTATGCAAGAGGAGCTAAACCAATTTGAAAGAAGCAAAGTATGGGAACTTGTGCCTGCACCAAAGGATAGAACCATTGTTGGAACAAAATGGGTTCTAAGGAATAAGATGGATGAAAATGGTGTAGTCATGAGAAACAAAGCAAGGTTGGTTGCAAAAGGATACTCTCAACAGGAAGGCATTGACTATGATGAGACTTTTGCCCCTGTTGCCAGACTAGAGGCCATCAGAATTTTCTTGGCATTTGCTGCACATTCTAATTTCAAGGTCAATCAAATGGATGTCAAGACTGCATTTCTGAATGGGGAGTTGGAAGAAAAAGTATATGTGCAACAGCCACCTGGCTTTGAGGATCCACAATTCCCTCACTTTGTCTACAGATTGCTTAAAGCATTGTATGGACTTAAGCAAGCTCCTAGGGCATGGTATGACACATTGTCACAATTTCTACTTGAGAATCAATTCACTAGAGGCACACTAGACAAGACACTGTTTTACAAGAAACATGGTGATGATATTATCTTAGTTCAAATCTATGTGGATGATATCATATTTGGTTCTACAAATGAGAAGCTGTGTGAGAAATTCTCTAAGCTCATGCAGAGCAGATATGAGATGAGTATGATGGGAGAATTAACATTCTTTCTTGGGCTGCAAGTGAGTCAAAGGAAGGATGACATTTTTATAAGTCAAACCAAATACATCAAGGATCTATTGAAGAAATTTGACTTAGAAGAATGCTCACCTGCAAAGACACCCATGGCCACTGTTACCAAGTTAGATGAAGATGGTAAGGGCAAGAAGGTAGATATCTCAATCTACAAAGGCATGGTTGGTTCTCTACTCTACCTCACTGCTAGTAGGCCAGACATCATGTTTGCAACATGCTTGTGTGCAAGGTTTCAATCAAATCCAAAGGAATCACATATGATAGCAATAAAGAGGATTTTCAGATATCTGAAGGGCACACCAAACTTGGGGTTATGGTATTCTAAGGACACAGGGTTCAATCTGGTTGGTTATTCTGATGCTGATTATGCTGGATGCAGAGTGGATAGGAAAAGCACCTCAGCTAGCTGCCAGTTTATTGGACAAAGTTAGTCTTTTGGTACAGCAAGAAACAACAATCTGTGTCAACTTCCACAGCTGAAGCTGAGTACATAGCTGCTAGAAGTTGCTGTGCTCAAGTGCTTTGGATCAGAAACCAACTTAGAGATTATGGACTTGTGTTGGAAAGAATTCCAATCATGTGTGACAACACAAGTGCAATCTCTATAGTTTCCAATCCTATCAATCATTCTAGGACAAAGCATATTGACATCAGATATCACTTCATAAGGGAGCATGCAACTAATGGAACCATTGAGTTACATTATGTTCCCACAGAGAAACAACTAGCTGACATATTCACTAAGCCATTAGATGAAGCCACCTTCACAAGGTTGGTTAGTGAAATTGGAATGCTGAATTCTTCAAATTCTGGCTGAGTGAATATATCAACTAGATTGTTGCAGCAGTAAATACTTACTTTATCAAATGCTCAATATTTTTAAAGTAAGTATTGGCTGGATTATGATTTATAAATATTCCACAAAGCTGCATATGTTGAAAATCATACATCTTTAGCTTGAAATTTCTGTGAAATTTTGAGAGAATCACTATTTAATTAAGTAGAATATTCTTCAGTGAATATTTCTGGTAAATTTTAAAGATAGTGAAAATTGAATTTATGAGTGAAAAGTATAGTTCGATAAGTCAGACTTCTCGAATGGTTCATTGTTTTGTCATGGCTCGAGTTCTCGAATAGGCCTATCAAGAACCCTCCTGAGTTCTCGAATAGTGTCTTTTGGAGAAATCGAATAGCACACTTTGAGTTCTCGAATAGAGTATTTTAGTTCTCTAATGATGGAGTTCTCGAATACTGTATTTGAGTTATCGAATCATTTGAAAAGGCTGATTTCTCGCTGACACTTAATCGCTTTTTGGATTTATATTCAAAATTTCATTTCGCTCATAAAAACATATTTTATTTAGCATAGAATTATTTTCTGAGTTAAATAACTACCAGCTGTGAGTTATAAACTGCTTGAGATATCGAATAAGCCTTTCTTGACTTATTGAATAGTTGTTTTATACTTCTCGAATGACTGACTTGTCGATACAAAACTTATATCTAATCGACAACTCAAGTCACTCACATATATACAATTCCACAACTGTTCAAATCATTTCATTCGATTTCTCAGGCAGCTAAAGTTCCAAAACCTTTATAAACCCTAAGGTCAAAAGCTAAATTTCTTCTTCAACCTTCATTCTCTTCTCATCTCTCTGTGTAACAATGGCAAATACCCAACTCACAATTCCTACCCATACCAATTTCATAGCAATAACCAACGATGTTGAATTACCCAATGCAAACTTTAATTGCTTCGTTCGATGGATGGCTGAATCATACATCAAGGATGCACTCTCAGCCAACCCAACTCTGTATCTAGATTTACTAGAACAGTTTTGGAGAACTGCTACTGTGGAGGTCGTGGCCCTAGAGAATGCAATAACTTCATACGTAATCTATTGCAAGATTCAGGACAAGGAAATCACCATCACTACTGAAAATATGAATCAAGCACTGGGGTTACAACAAGGAGTGTATGACAGTCAAGCAACTGATCAGGAATTGGAAGACTTCTTTGATTTTATCAACTACTCAGATAGAATCAAGCTTGGAAATTTGAATAGGAAGTACTTGAGGAAAGAATGGAGCTATGTCTTTGCCACTCTTCTTCAAGTCTTCACAGCAAGGAAGTCCAGCTTTGATCAAATCAGCACACCTGTTCAACAAATAGGATATGCTCTAGCATATGGGAGAAAGATTGATGTTGGTTTGATCATAATGCAAGAATTGTATGGGAGACTTGGTAAGAACTCAGCCAAGAGAGGTAATGAAATTTTCTTCCCTCGCTTTATACAATCTGTACTTAATTTCATAGATGCTAAATTGATTGAATTGCCTGGGTTAGACAAAAATAGAATAGGCTATCCGAAATCCATGACCAAACTCATTTTTGGTAGCTTGGAGACTAGGAATGATGTGGATGTAAGGCTCAAAATAACTCCCCTTATGGAGAGTTTATTTAGGACTTACCCCCACAACATGCCAATATGTTCCTCAAAATCTGAGTTAGCTAGGCCCAAGCAAGTAGAGCAAAATGCTAACCCAAGGCCTGCTAACCAACCCTCTCAGCCAAACACTTTACCAAACACAGAGACAACTACATCATCCTCTCAAAAGGGTGATGTTAGTAAAAAGAAGAGAAAACAGGTTGCTTCTGAACCTCTAAAAATCTTAACTGAAGCAGCCTTGGCTGTAGAATTAGGCATAGCAAGTGAGGAACCTGAGTCACCCTTACTAAGGCCAAAGAAGAAGAAGAAGTCTAAAACCACCTCTTAAGTCACCCTAATGGCTGAAGTTGTAAAATCAGGGGCAAACAGCTCACTAGATGTATCCTCTCAACAGGGTGCATCTATAGAATCAAGCATCCTCCCCAATGCATCTACTTGTACAGAGTCAGCACATGGGAGTGATAAGGCTGGCACAACACTGAGTGGAGAGCACATCACAATTGAAACTCCCTCTATCTCTCAGGGGGAGTTGCCAAAATCTAATCTATAACACACTTCTCTTCCAGAATCTACCACTCATATTTCTTTGGAGCCTGCAACTCAAGCAATTGAGGAGCAATGCATTGATCATCAAGAATTCTTTTCTCTTGATGAGCCAATGGATTCAAGTGACTTGGTGCATGACACCGTGCTCACCACCCAGGTACCACATTCAGATGGTCAGGGAATGTATGCTGGGGCATCTCCTAATGACACCATCACAAACACAGAGGATTCACTAGTTTTAACTAGAGACTCTGTGCCTGTGTCAACTACTGTTGTAACTCATCCCACTTCTGTGGAGACAACAGTAGCAGAGTCTTTCCATCCGGTTACAGAAGTTGCATCTGTAACTGAGGAGTCTAGCTTGCCTAGCTCTAGCTCTCACTTTTTGTCCCAATGGCTGAAGCCTGTGCAACATGACAGTACTTCAGGATCAGGGTCTGCTCCACCACAAATGTCCATTGAAGCTCTCCAAAGCTATGTTGTGGATCAGATTCCTGAGTTTGTCAAAATAGCCCAGAACCTTGTCACCTCCAACATCTCAAATCCAGATTATGAAGCCATCCTACTATGCCATAGGGATGATGTGGAGATGCAGAAGGCCAAGATTATTGATGATGCTGAGAGAGATGGCAATGTAGATGCCTGGATGCAAGGAAAGTATGATGTAAATCTCAGTGAAGCACTTCAATATCTTAGAGAGGAATAAATCACTTCACTGGGTTCAAATGCAAAATCCCTGTGCCCTAGTGAAGTGTATGAAGCTGTCAATGATTCCTACAAGGGTTTCCTCAAGGCTGCACACTATCTTGGCAAGGGAGTCAAAACTGAAGTCAACAAGGTGAGTGACAAGACAGCCACTTCAGTAGAAGAGATAAAGAGGGCCTTTGATGCCAAATTTCCTCAACTAGACAGTGTGGTCAAAGATCTCAGACACTGCAACACCACCTGCACCAAGATGGATAATAGTCTAGCTCTACTTAAAGATACAGTCACAGGTCTAGGAAGCAAATTTCAAATTCTATCTGACCAGACTACAGATGCCAATGCCATGCTTAGGACACTCTTTGCAAATCAATATGGAGACAAGCTGGTCACTGAGGTTCTTGTGCATGAGCTGTCTAGATTTGAAGTGTAGAGACTTAAAGAACAATCCCTGTCTGGCTTCAAATCTAATGCATTATTCAGTAAGGTAGATGCACTTGAAAATGAGGTAGCTACTCTCACTCAGTCCAATGCTCATCTTACAGACAAGGTACAAACTCTAACTGAGCAGTTGAACACTCAAGCCACCACCACAGCTGATGTTCTTCTGCATCAACAATCAATGTTGTCTGCAATGATGAAGCACATGGGTCTCCCTCTACCTGAAGAATCTTCAACCCCAAAGGTCAATACTACAGCCTCTGTGCCTGACAACAAGCCTAAGGGGGAGAAGAGGACATCAAGGAACTCAAATACAAAGGGGGAGAAACCACCAGTAAAGGGCATCAAAATCATTGAAGGTGGTCATCAATGAACTTCAAAATCTCTAATTCATGTGCCTGGAAAAGGAAAAGACAAAGTTGATGAGCCTCCTACTTCTCTGCTAGTTGTCACTCTACCAACTGTGCACATCACCACTTCCAGTGGTCAAAAGCAAACTATCACAACCACAGTGGTTGCAGGGAGTATGCCATCTGATAAACCTTCACTCTCCATATCTAGAAGTGCCAAGCCTGTAGAAGTGAAGGTGGTCACTGAGGCCAAGCTACAAGAAATTTCAAACTCAAATGTCTATCATGATGATGCATTCTTGGAGTTTTTGAAAGTCTCAAAAGAACAGGCTGGTGACACTCAATTGTATCTAAGGAGCTTGAAGGATCAGATCGATTACTTCACTGTGGTACCTAGAAAAGTTGATAGCTCATGGCTCAAGGAAGTAATAATGGTAGCAAAATCTAGAATCTGGCATCTAACCTACAAAACTCTACATGCCTTGAAACATTCAAGGATAGATGCGCTGATTGAGCTCATAAAGAAGAGGAATGTAAATGAAAACAATAAGAGTCTGTATGATGACTTGAGGAATGGCCAACCTTCAAGGCTGCCAGAAGTGATTAAGAAGCCATGGACAATCATTTATCAGTCTGGCACCAGAGTTGAAGAGATTAAATAATTGGTCATTCCCAATGATCTCACTTCTCGAAATCACAGACTCATTATTGCCATCATTGATCTACTGTAAAAGAAGAAGGGGACAAGTACTGCTGAAGAGATAGAGGCATTGCACATTCTCAGATCATACATTGCAACTGGTGTAATTCCAGAAATGGCCAAGCCAAGGAGGAATAAGGATGATGAAGATGAAGACAAGAGTGATGGGAGGAGAAGTCATCACAGGAGTGATAAGGGGGATGAGGATAAGAAGAAGAAGAAAGACAGCAAGGATAAGAAGGATGATGACCAAGGCAAAAGTCTATGAGAGGAAGAATGGAAAACAGCAAGCCTTAGGCATTGCTAGCAGTAATCTCACCATAACACAAGATTCTAAATCTAGGGTGAATGCTGTTAGTAATGACCTACCAAAATCTAATCCCATGGCTTCTGCAACTGTTTTACCACCTCAAGAAGAGAAGAAGATTCAAGTCAAGAAACCATCTGTACATTTCAAAAAGCATACTGCTAATGGAATACTACAATGGTCCACAAACAAAGGTCACATGCTACTGCCAGGCAACCATGTCAAAAGGATCAAATTCAAACAAGCTGCAAGGAAACAAAGCTGTCAAAATCAAGGACTCTGACAATCTATCCAGGCTTAAAACTCCAACCACTAGATGAAGATTTTGATGAAGACCAACTACAATTCTTACAAGCTCAAAGAATCTATCATGTTGCCATTGTTGATAACTGCCTTGAGATCAAATATACTGATGGAAGGGAGGAGAAATTCAAACAAGGAGGATGTCAACACTGGGGCAAACTACATGACATAGAAAGAATCATTGCATTGTTGAACTCAGAAGATAAAGTGGAAAGAGTATGGAAGCTGGAGCTAATTGATTTTGTGAAGATGAAGAGAGATCATAAGGAGAAAATCAGAAAATAGTGTCTTGAGAAATGGCTAACAAGGGAGAAAGAAATTGAGAGACTGGAGATTGAAGCAGAAAAGCTAAGGGCAAAGGGATTGTGTAGAATTCAGTTTAACCCCTATGTGGTGAAGTATAGGAGGAGAAATGGGGATCAGGTCCACATCAGAATGAATCTACTCAACCACTATCCTGCAAACATTCTGAAACCAGTGCTTGAAGATTTCAAAGACTCAATTTTGCTTGAAGAATTGGATGCTATGGCAGAAATAATAAAAGCTATGGATGAGAATACAAGGAAGGCGAAAGAAAGAAGACAGAAAGCATATGATGATTTGCAAGCCAAAGCTATGGAAAGGGAAACAAATTACAATGGCTAGTACTTCATCATAGGCTGTAAGATTACTCACCCTGTAGTTCTATCCATATTGCTAATCAAAATTCATACATGTACTGTCAAGTTTTATCTTTATGTATGTTAGGCTTGTTATCAGACATGAAATTGTGACTAAGGGTCTTACTCACAATATGGGGGAGATTGTTAGTCAAAGAGGCATGCCTGAATACATCTAATAAAAAGCCTAAGTATGTGTAATGCTATGCATTACCTACATGACCTCTTAATTGAGGGAACCTCTATTTGTAGAGTTTCTATTTGTTCTGTACTTGTAATAGGCATCAAATTCTAGTTGTGTTACTGTACTTATAAAGTCAAGAATAATGCTTGAAAGAAGTTCCAAGGTTCATGCCTCAAGCAAGGAGATAAAGACTGCCAAATAATCACAGTTGGGATTTGAAGAAATGAAGAATTTGCCTAAGTACCAATTCGAGAAGTACATTTGTCTATTCGAGAAGTCTAGCATTCGAGAAGTCAGAGATTCGATATCTCAGAAGACACTATTCGATATCTCTGAATACACTGTTCGATATCTCATTCGATATCTCAGAGATTCGATATGTCTATTACTCTATTCGAGAACTCATGGAGTCAACAAGTCAAAGCATCATTCGAGTTCTCTAAGAGTCAACAAGTCAATGCTCTATTCGATATCTCAAGGACTAAAGAAGCTATTCGACATCTCAGGGATTCGATATGTCAAAATGCTCTATTCGATATCTCAAGGAGTCCCAGAGAAAAGAGCTATTCGAGAAGTGATTCGATATGTCAATATAACACTATTCGAGAACTCAGAGTTATCGATTAATTCAATTTGAGTTCTCGAATCAATCACTTAGCCACTTCTCGAATACATTCTTGGAGACAAAATACTGAAGAATTGTACAAGTCAGAAACCTGCAACAAGCCAAGACACTTTATTTGACTATGTACTATAAAGCACATTGGAAAGCCTACAAAGAAGCTTGGAGAGATAAGACAAAGGGACAAGGAGCTAAAGAAGTGGATCTGAACAGGCTTTGCAAAGTCAAATCTGTAGCCGTTTGGACTCTTACTCAAATAAGATAGACATACTGGAAAGTAGTTTGTTTTACCTACCTTATTTGTAGTAAGTAGGTGTATCCATGTCTATAAGGATACAACCTCACTTCCTTAGCAGATAAGTTTTTCAAGATACATCACAAGAAATATCTCTCTAAGAAAAATGAAGCTGAGAATACTACCATTTGTATTCACAGATTGTAGCAAAATCTTTATCTAATAAAATATTAGATTAAAGTGATATTGTGTTGTGTTTGTCTTTGTTATCTGTACTTACATATTTCACACATTCAACACATATCTTGTTGCAAAGATTCAAGAACAAAGAAAAGTTCAAGAATCCATTCACCCCCCCGTATTCTTTTACTGTATTCAATACTCAACAACATTAGCTGCTTGAGTGTATATATATAAATAAATAACAGTCAAACTAGAAAATATGGAGTGATTGTATAACAAAAACTGACAAGATTGATGTCCAAAAAAAGTATATGAAAAAAATTGAGAATTCACTGTTAGGCTAGTGTACGTGTTAGGCTATTGAAAGCAGGAAAGTCTTCTTCATAAGGGTTGTAATTTGAGCAGCTTGAACTCGGTTTAACAATACTTAATTCGAGCTTGTTTAGGAATTTATAACTGAAATATTAAATAAACGTTGTTGGGAGCAACGGCACCATAGCGATACATTAGCGTGAAAGTCTGAAAAAGCCTTAGGTCGTTGCACCTCTATAATAATCTTGGAAGTCCTAGACCCAGATTAATTAGTTTAAAAGTTTGTGCCAATAACATATAGCTTGGCTATAAAGGGACAACTTATATTAATACAATGATCACAAATACATGAACATAGATCAGCTAATCTAAGAATCGCAACCTTTCAAAACAAAAGATAATTGTTTAATGCTATACGTATGAAAATTAACTTCAATATTTTAGGCAAAACTTATAATATCTAATGTAATTAACTTTTTCGACAAGCTTTTTTTAAGTAATACAGCTAATCTCGACCCTTACTATCTGAGGAGGGCAATGCTTGTGTAAGAAGAAATTAGGTTGTTCTCTTATACGTCCTCCAAGTCATATAAGCAAGCACAACTTTCAGTCTTCTCTTTCCGCCCGCTTAAAATTATAAAAGGTTATAAATTTGAGGGTCTAAAAGAGTCTTCTATTGGCACTTGCTCAAAATCAATACTACTTAAACTAAACCTGAAATGGAAAAACACTGGCACATTCCCTTTACTCCTCGTCGTCTAAGGTGCATGCATAGCCAAGAGTGAGAGTAATTACAAATGAAGATGGAAAGATTTGAACAAAATATATACCTCAAGAAGGATAATGAACATTTGGGGTGATTTAATAACAATATATACAATCACTACTCGAAGTAAGAAATGAGCTCAATATGCACACATTATGTGTATGAATCAGTGTTGTAGATTTCAGAAATCGGAACTATTCGGTTGAGGTACCGATTTACAATTTATCGGGTGATTTGATTGAAAAATCGATGATTTTTGCAAAATCGGTCGAATCGATTCCAAAATTTTGATCGATTTTTGGCCGATTTATGGGCGATTTTTCAGAAATCGGCCAATTTTAATAATAGAGATATGAATGTACAACTTTTAGCTAGTGTCTAAATAGTATTCGTTTTGTCCAAACCCATATAATTATATGTAATACTTAACAGCATTTACTATAAAATTCTGTACATTTACTTTCGTCTCAAGTTAAGGATCTTATACTAATTTAATACTATTTAAGAACATTTACTATATATATAATTCTCTACAGTTACTTCGGTTCCAAGCAAAACCTCTAAATTGCAAAGTATATATGAGTTTATCTCGCAAGTTTAAAACAATCTAAAAAAATTTCAAAATGCCCTTCACCAACATATATCCTGGTTTTTACGCCGTTCAGCACATTAATAATTTCCTAAATTCATTTGAAAAAATAAAAACAAAATTCCTTGTAAAAGAATAAACAAGAAAAAAAATACATATAACTATACAAATATAGTGCAGGGTTAATTACTTCAGCAAAGGTAGAAATCTGAATAATTTACCCAACATAACTTAATTTTCACTTGCTAAGCTCATTCGTATGCACTTACATATAATTCGAAACAAGTATTATCCAGCACAAAACAACAAAAAATTATTTGGAGATTGGAGTGATGAGTTGGTCATACTGACATACATGGGTAGCCTTGCAGCTGACACTTCTACTACAAAACCCTTAAAATCGGTGGACAATTTGATGTTGTATTCGTCGGTGTGTATAAACTATTGTCGACATATACCCACTATACAAGGAACAAAAAAATTATTTTTTTAAATAATAATTATAAATATTTACAAGGACGGAGTAATACTTTTATCACTATTCCATGAGTAAAGTAAGTTTGGGAAGTTCTAATTTCCCAATTCGAGAGTTTCTTTTGTGATTTTTCCATGTGCGTAAGTTCTAATTTTTTAATTTGTTCTTCATTTTATATGTGTAGAACAGTATATAAACAAATATCTTATATGTGTTTACTATGAAACTGAAAGAAGAATAATATGCACGTAAGCTCTGATCTTGTTATATATGCTTAACAGAACAATATATATAGCCATACTAAAACAAGTACGTGGCTAGGAAATAGGCACTAACAAGTAACAACTAAGACTCCTACATCAACTCCACTACAGCTATTTATTCTCTACTAACTCCTAAAAACTCTCAAACAAACACGAACTACTTCTCCTATGTGTTAACGTGGATATACTAAAGTTAACAATTATTTAAAACATAAAATATAAGTTTAGATTATATTTCCAAGATTCTCCCCCTTAATCTAAACTTGTCTCGTGCAATCTTCCATCTGTGATGCACTTTTCACCACCATCTAATTTTGGGTTTCTGTGATGCACTTCTCACCACCATCTAATATTGGGTTTATGTGATGCACTTCTCACCACCATCTAATATTGGGTTTCTGTGATGCACTTCTCACCACCATCTAATATTGGGTTTGTTGATGCACTTCTCACCAACGTCTACTTGCATTTGTTGCATTTGTTGATGCACTTCTCACCAACATCTACTTGCACTTCTTCTTCATGATTTCTTTGGTTAATGCACTTCTCATCAACATATCTTTGATTTTTAGAGCACTTCTCTCCGTGGTGCACATCTCACCGCTACGATCAAGCTCTCTCCATCGCCATCTGTTTCATCTCTTCTCTCGGCTGTTGTACGCCAGCTTCTTCAATAACAATAACAACTCTGCTACCCATCTGTTGTGCTACTGTCACCACGGCTGTTGTGCCGCTACTAACACAACACACGCCTGGAGACAGCAATCTTCAATTCCTCAAGGATCGGAGGGAAGGCTGTTAAGCCTTGATCCCCCCTCCTAAAACTCTGATACCAAATGTAGAACAATATATAAACAAATAACTTATATGTGTTTACTATGAAACTGAAAGAAAAACAATATGCACGTAAGCTCTGATCTTGTTATATATGCTTAACAGAACAATATATATAGCCATACTAAAACAAGTACGTGGCTAGGAAATAGGCACTAACAAGTAACAACTAAGACTCCTACATCAACTCCAATACAGCTATTTATTCTATACTAACTCCTAAAAACTGTCAAACAAACACTGACTACTTCTCCTGTGTTAACATGGATATACTAACGTTAACAATTATTTAAAACATAAAATATAAGTTTAGATTATATTTCCAACAATATGCATGTAAATGGCTTCCTCAACCTTTGTTCTCCAGTTTATGAAATTTTTTACCAATGATGATTGATCATTCTATGAAATGATTAGTTTTAGTAGATTTATATGGACTAAAACTCTTTGAAAAGTTGTTTGCATGTGAATTAATTTGATTCATATGGATGTGTTTTGTATTTTTGTTTACAGAGTATTATTTCGAAGTTTTCTTACATGACATAGACTTATATAAATTGACTACATGACATACAAAATAATATGGATCAAGAGGATATTTTCGAGTTTCGTAATAAATATTTAAGCATACGTACGTGTATGATAATAGAATTAATTTGACTTAAAAACTTGAATTTCAAACAAACAAATTAAGTAAAATATAAACCATGCCACTATTTTAACCACTTGCAATCTCTGCAACTTCCCCATCACCATGACTATAGTATAACATCATTGGGTCATGACTTGTACAATCTTAATCACATTCCTTCTTATCAGATGTCTCAAATTTATCATTCTATTAACTTTTTTCAAGTAAACATCTTTCATAATTTGTCCAGTGAAACACACATTAGTTCATTTTTCTTAGTAAAGTCGGTGATTACTTTCACACTTTACCAGGAAGAGCACTGTCTTCTTTTGCGGACATTTCATTTCTATATATATAACTTGAATTGAAAAGAACCAGGAAGGAAGAGTCTTGTTCTAGACATTAATGACAACCTTACAATATACAAATATTCAAAACATGAGAATTCATTAAAGTTGAAGACTACAACTAAGAAAACCCACCAAAGAGTTCAAGGTTGAATGCTGACCGAGTAAGAACCTGCATTAAACATAAAAGTATAAACTTTTAACTTGAAAAATCAGCTTTTAATTATACTATACAACTATATAATTATACAAAATTTATTTACTTTAACTTTTTTTAGCTGCACCATGGGTTCTAATCCTTACAACTACATAATTATATGGATTTATTTATTTTAATTTTTTAATTTTATCTATGATTCGATTCTCTATAACTACATAATTAAATAGTATTTATTAATTTATTAATATAAATATTTTAATATCAAACGTGGTAATTTGTGCCCGTACTTCGCACGGGTTATCAGCTAGTATGTTTATAATATGAATTAATTATAGAGAGAATTACTAAAATGGACTATTCATAGAAGTTTGGCCCTCATCTACCCCTATTTTTAATTTCGTGTAGCGTAACAGGTTTTTAAAAAAACACATGTTACGCATGTTCGTGTGCGCAGGTGTTATTTTGGCACACCGTTTGCCACAACAGACCAAACGCGGGGAACGAAGTAGCGTATTACACTCCTAATACGCGAAACGAAATAACGCATCAAATGTTGTGCAACACAAATAGCCTATTCATGAAACATTTTGGACCTTTTTTGGAATGGAATATGGAAACCATGAAAATTAGAAATGGTATATTTTAGACCATCACCTAATTACATTGAAACTTACATGGATTGGGCTTTGGCATTTTAAGGGAAAGGTACGAACAGCTGGATGTCCAATTCTCGAATATCAAGCTTCTTCCTACAATATAAACATAGATCCGATCAAACAATTGAAACAATTAGTATTTGCTTCACCAAAGTACTTACATAATTTATTGAAAAAATTCCCTGACACAAAAGATAAATATTAAAAAAAATTCAACATATTTTTCTGACTGAACCCGAATATATATAATTTTCGGATTGTTTAATTGGACCTTGGACCTGACAGTAGACCATAATTACTCGACTTGGTCAAATAGACCTCACAACGAACAAGCCAGCCGCATGTCCTCAACAAGTGCCACAGTTATTCTTACTTTCCCATTAACATTTAAAATGAGTTACTTAATCATTGATCTTGTCTATACTTATCTCATTGCCTCGAAAAAATGCCAATAAACCACCTTCATTCTAGATATTTTAACCACCGGATGAAAAAACACCATCCAAATCAAAGTCTCTCCTACTGTATATGCCATATACTCCCTTCGTCCCATTTTACATGTAACTTTTATAAAAGACACACATATTAAATAAAGGTTAGTTGTATAAAATTTTCCAACTACTACCCTTATTTAATACATTGAAAAATGATAATAGAGTTAAGTTTGAAAAAGTTAAATTTTAGATACAATAAATATAGGGATAATTTTATAAAACTATCCTTAAATTTGCATTAAAAGAAGAAAAAGAACATATAATTTGAAACAAATTTATTTTTCAAAAGATACATATATTTTGGAACGGAGGGAGTATAGGATATATCCCTTTTATACATAATTTTACAGAGATGTAATCATCCGCTGTTTTAAGAAACTTATTATGAGGTAAGACTGTTCGAAAATTATCGTCATTCTCGTATTTTGGGAACTCCTAAGAAAATTAACCACCTATTTTTTCAGCGTAGGATTGGAATTCTAAAGTAGAGAAATCAAATGTTTCTACCAAATCAATAAACTTTGACATTGAACAAGGTGAGTTAGGGTAGTAGGAGGCGATACCGATTCTTTGGAAATTAGGGTAAATTAACAGTCAATCAGTTTTCGAGTTCACATTTCGTGGGTCAAGCTCATATTATCTCATACATTTTGCTTCACTTATTTTCTTGAATTTTTTGTGTCAAAACGTTCCCTGCTGCTCCAGTTAATTTTTTTTAACAAAAAATAAATAAAAATGAAAACATAATTTTTCTAGAGAATAATGTTCTTGAGGTTATCTCAGGAAACTTACCTGAGTTGATGCTAGTTTTCAATACAATATTTTAATAGTAATTTTGTAATAATTGAACATGCCCCATGTATTTATACGTATTTACAAAAATACTCCTATGTTTGCATTATTTTTTTTATAAACTCAGAAATATTATCTGAAAACAAGCCCATTTTTCTAATCAATAACACAATCTCTTCTGGAGATTTGACTTTTAATCTTTTATGTCATTTTTAAACAATGCCAAAGTTATAAAACTAACGGAATCAATTAACTTTTATGTTGACATATAAGCTTCAAAACATTCAGCCTCCTTGGCCAATCCAGAAAATCATAGTACATGTTTGTCTTAGTACAAAGAAACGCAAGTTCCCAGTTATGTTAAATTGCATGCTTATTAGAATGTCATGTATCATGTATAACTCAGCTTAATATATCAATGTGTACACTCTTTTGCCACCCTTTAGAAGGATGTTTGAGCCAATCATATCCACATTACAAAGAATAAAATGAACAAGTGAAATATGTATCAAAATGTTTTCATATTCTCCAATTTTCATGATCCATACTTATCCAAATGGACCAATTCATTAACTACATGGGGGCCTGGACCGTATCTCACGAAACAGGACTCATGGCCCTAGCAGTGTACTTTAAATCTTCAATTTTTTCAAAAAATTCCCAATCAATTCTCATTTAATTCTTAAAAAAAGTTTTCGATTCGGTTTTTATGTTATAAATTATTTTTAAAATGATGAATTATTACAAATAAAATTAACATTTTATAACATTAAAATATATCTGTTATTACTCCAATTAATCAAAACTACTCCCCGTTTCTCAATTAATATCTTGATCGACTAGTCATTTTTCTTTTTAAATTTTTATGTATGTTTAATTTTTATTGTTGAGATATGATTTAACAAATTTTTATATTTTTTATATTTATTCTAATTAGAATATGTTAAATAAAACTAATTAGACTATTTAGAGTAGGTTCATAATGTGTTTAGATTAGAATAGTTATATTTATTTTAAAAGTAAATAAATAGTTGATATTATTAAACTCGTAATTTTTTTAATAATTATATATGTTAAATTAGATTTTATGTTTTAATTAGAATAATTAAGAGTAAAATTCTATGTAGACCACTATTTAATTGGAGATTATATATGTTTTGTAATCAAATCATTGCAAAATTTATTGTTTTGCAAATAATGTTATATGGAAATCAATATTTCATTAAAAATCTTGAAAAATTTTGCAAGCAGAATACGTTTTATAAAATAATACATTTTGCAATGTTTTGCTTGTTTACTACATAAAAATACAAAACAAAAACAACAATTAACATGAATTTCTACATCTAAACATAATTATATCAACAACTAACAAACTCAACAACATCCATAGATTGACGAGGTTCGTAACAAAATAAATCATCTCTAACTACATAAAAATACATAATTAACGAGAAATTCTACATCCCGATAGATATAAACAACATAAATATCTCAATAACTAACAACATCCACAATAACTACAAACTCAACAACATCCGAGGTTCTAAACAAATAGTTCGTCTCAACTACATCAAAATAGAAAGCAAAAATCACAATTATCAAAAAATTCTACAACCCAACAGATCTAAATTAAATAAATATCTCAACAACTAACAAACTAAGCTACGTTTTAATCAAAACAAAAATATCCAAAGCAATACTTCAAAATATGATAAAAAAAATATGTAAACTAATTACCGTTTCATTATTTGTAGTGTACTTGTGTTCGACTTTTAACTAAACACTATACCTAATTATCATTGTAATGTACATGTTTCACTTTTAACTAAACAATCACGGACTTGTGTTCACACTCAACTCGTAAACAAGCTCGAGCAAAGTTAAGTCTTATGAAGTTTTTTAATGAACCCGTAACAATTTAAAAAAAAAAGAGATTGAGATATTATTGACGGTCCATCATGCAGAAGTGGTAAATCAACTTTGATTCAGGCACTCTTTCACATGGTTGAACCAGAATGTGGCAATATAGTTATAGACAATATTGACATTTCAACAACTGGCCTTCATGATCTTCGTGGTCGACTAAGCATAGTACCCCAAGATCCAACATTATTTGAAGGGACCATTAGGGCAAATCTCTATCCACTAAGTGAGCATTCAGATTCTGATGTTTGGCAGGTACTCTCATTATCCATTTTTTTGTTTGCTATTTCAGTTTTGTCTTGTGTGGTTGTCTTGGTATCACTATAATAGGATCAGATAACATATAACCTCCAAAAACATCATTTGCAGTCTAAACATGTGTCTATGTATCACTATAATAGGAGCAGATAACATGTAACCTCCAAAAACATTCATTTGAAATAAAAGTATTTCTTGGTTCACCGAATAATTTTTTATTAATCATCATCATTGTACCAGTCATCCTCGTACCAGTCATCCTCGTCCTTGTTTTTCATTTTCTGCCATGGCTTCAGCTTCTTTTTTCCTTTGCCTTCCCCTTTTGGTTTTTGTTCCTCCCAATTCTTCTGTTTTTGTTTACCAGTGGGTTCGTGAAGTTCCTTCATACCAAGATTCTTCGCTAATTCACGTAACCTGCCAACACGCCTGTATTGTTTACTTACGAAGGCTTCATCCATCATCTCCTGCATGATGGATCGTAGCTCACCTTTCAAAGATTGCAATGGATGACATGTCATGATCGAATCTCCCACCAATCTGATTATGATATATTTTTTAAATCAACTCTGCATTGCGTCCAACCTTTGGCAGTGTCGGTCGAACTGGTGTAATGAGCTTGTCTCAGAGCCTGGTAGTAAAAAAGCACTAATTATTGAGTATGTTGTTTTCCCTATTCTTGCTCAGTTTTTGTGAGAACTGAGTCTATCAATGATTTACAGGATAAGCTTGGCCCATTCTGCAGAAGTGCGGCCGATTGTGAAATTATTCTTGATTCTATCAGGGGAAAGGATCCGGATGATCTTTCTTCAAGAAACATATTCTTTGATGATCCTTTCATGGTAGACGTAACAAAGCTAACCGTTGGTTATCTTGATGATGCTGACATGGAGGTAACTCAAAATTTTGTAATAATTTTATTGATTTTTATGACATTTGGATAAATTGCTATGAATGACAATGTGAAGCTGATGTAGTCATGTTGGTTATTGAGCACAGGTTGTTCATGTTCTCCAGTCAAAGGGTGTTAAAATGGTTCCTTTTGAGCTAAACTATACTGTGGACTCTGTTCAAGGTATCTTAAATTACACAATTGATGTTGATTTATTGGCTCACTTTGAAGAGTGGCAGCGTTATCTATATAATACCACAACATGTCACATTTTAATCCATTTGGATTAAAAAAATTTAAAAAAGTTGTTGTTAATGAGAATTGAACCTAGGTCTTTCCATTCATTTGCACACCACCTTACCACTAGGCTAACAAATCACATGTGTTGTAAGTCATAAATATGCTATGTATGTTGGGTGATGAATGAAGAATATTTGGTATTTTGATTTCTAAGATATTTTAATCATTTTTCTTCATTTTACATTTACATATTTATATTTTATAATGGCCTCTTGAAGTTCGCCGTGCACGTGTAATAACAGCTGTGGATTATATTCAGGTATTATCGTATTAGAAAATTTGAACCGGTGGTTCCCATTTTATAGATTTTTCTGTAGATGATAAATCTGAGTAATATAATCGGGGTACATTTCTCTGCAAGGTGCATGTTGATGAGATTGAAATAAGTGGCAAGTTAATCAATTGGCGTGTTGAGTTTAACATCTTAACTACTTGTTTCTATATATACATGTTTGACTAAGGCTGCACTATCCACTGTATTTTCCTCATAAAAGTTTTTTTAAACAAATTCTTCCTTTGTATGGGAGAAAGAGGGTGCGAAGGGTTCAGCCTCGCTGTTTTTCCAGCATGTATTGGTGCGAAGGATTATAAATCTGTAGTATGGTATTCTTGTACACTTAAAGCCGTGGAAGCAAACATAAATGTCCACTTGGCATATATAGAGAAGTTGGTATATTCTGTGTTACCAGACTGTTGTTGGTACTAAATAGCTCGGAGTTGAGGAAATAATGATTATTGGCAGGCACAAAGAGCGCGTGGTAAATTGATACGTGAGGTAAGGGATAATTTCAAAGTTGATGCATTTATCGGTAATGTGACCGACTGGGAAAAAGTATGCATGGGAAATCTAGTAGGCTTGCCTGTTGTGGTAGTTCCTACTGGATTTACTAAAATCTCTGATCCGCCTTCAAACAACACGAAGGAAAACGACAGTAACTACGGGTATCTATGCACCTCCGGATCGAGATCACATTGTAAGCTTTTCTGTCCATTCTTTTGTGCATTCAACAAATTAAGGGAATTCTTAAACTATATCCATTGATTTTGGCAATTGCAGGCTCTTGCACTGGCCATGGTTTATCAGTCGGTTACTGACCATCACAAGAAGCGTCCGCCTATTGATGATCTAGGTCCACATGATTCAATTCCAAATCCGCCCAAGTCTTTCATTCCTCCTAAGCAGCTGCGATGATAACAAAAGCACAGAGGCGCATATTGAAAAATGATAGTTCAACCGGTGAATCATCTTGCAGTTCTCTTGGATCATTTTATCATTGGCTTGGGCAGTGATATTTTGTTTGTATTTCCTGTTTAATTAAAGTTCAAGCCATGTCATGGAGTTTGTGTTTTAAAGCCTTGTAGTAGCTACTTGCGAACATTAAAGGTGGCAAAACTCGTCTATTTTTTTTTAGAGCCGTTGACTTTGGTCTTAGAATTTTTATTCCATACTCCATAGTGACTATTTATTTACAGAAAACATAAATAATTTATAAGAATATTTATTTTGTCACAGAAATAGAGGAGTAGAATCTAAAGTTACTGTGAGCATCTTCAATGATAGAAAGTCCTTAGCTAAAATATCTAGGTGGCACATATGTGGCAAAATTATAGACAATATGAAAAATTTAGCACTTCAACCATAATTCTCCTTAACAAAAAATTTAACCAACTATATTTCATTGGCTATTTTTGTTGAACCAATATTCCCCTTAGATATAATTTTACATGAGCATGATTATAGCTAATCCCATTGGAGTTCATACCATTACCCTTAGTAAAATTATAGATATTCATTTTAGTCAACCATTAGCCAATCATTTTAGCTATTAATCCTTGGAGATGCTCTTAGGGTGCTACAAGCTCTTACAGCATCTCCAAGAGACTCTCTATTGTAGCTCTTAACTCAAAAATTGAGGAGAGAGAAAAAAATCAAGCTCCAAGAGACTCTTAGAGGATCTTTAAAAAGTTAAGAGCTTCTTCTCTCTCCTCTATTTTAGCAGCAACTAGTAGCTCTTAACTTAATATTTTATTAGTAAAATAGTGGTTCTTCTCTTTGATCTATTGATTGTTTGTCCAAGTGGAATTGAAATATGAATAAAATATAAAATAGAGAGCCATAATAGAGAGCATTGTTGGAGTTGACACACAAATCAATATAATAACTTGCTAAGAGCTTAATTGTTTATAATATAGTTAGAGCATCTCCAAGAGTCTCTTAGCTCACTCCTAAATATATTATAAACAATTAAGCTCTTAGCAAGTTATTACATTGATTTATGTGTCAACTCTAACAATGCTCTCTATTATGGCTCTTTATTTTATATTTTATTCATATTTCAATTCCACTTGGACAAACAATCAATAGATGAGAGAGAAGAATCATTATTTTACTAATAAAATATTAAGTTAAGAGCTACTAGTTGCTCCTAAAATAGAGGAGAGAGAAGAAGCTCTTAACTTTTTAAAGAGCCTCTAAGAGTCTCTTGGAGCTTGATTTTTATTCTCTCCTCATTTTTTGAGTTAAGAACTATAATAGAGAGCCTCTTGGAGATGCTCTTAGGAATGAGCTAAGAGACTCTTGGAGATGCTCTTAGGATACTAGCTGATTGATACATTAAAATTTTGTATTTTTTGATTTTAATAAAACAAATGTTAACTACAGAAAACTAAAGTCAAGCCACCTACTGAAAAGTAAAGTGTAGCCTAGTAAGGAGATCTTTAGGTCCTGACAATAGTTCAAAGATTCGATTTCTCTTTCTATGAATAAAAAAGAAACTGAGAAACAAAGTGTCATGTACAAGAGATCTTCCATATTTTGGCAGGAGAAACTGAAATCGAACCACTTAGAGCATCTCCAATAGGAGTTGCCAAGAAGGTTACCAACATCTATGTGGCAAGCAATCTTGGTTGTCTTCCTATTGGAGAGCCAAGGTTGCCTTAAGGTTGCCAACAATTGTTGCCAAAAGTTGGCAACTTCCTCAAATGGTTAAAGTGCATATTTTTGTTTAAAAGAAATATACTAATATACCTATTTTACATGTCTTCCTTCAAATTTACATTATTTAATTATTCATATGGGGACCATTTATACAACTTTTAGAGTTTCCAACCATTGGATCATTTTTCTATTCAAAGTTGCCAAATTGAAGATCAATTAAAAAATTAATTTCTTTTGATGATTTGGCAAAGTTGGCAACTTGATTAGCAACTCCTATTGGAGATGCTCTTAATTGATCGAGCAGCTCTTTCCTTTCTGGCACGTGATTTTCCTATAAACAATCCTCTCAATAATAATACTCCATCCGTCCCAATTTATATGACCTCTATTCCTTTTTGGGACGTCCCAAAAAGAATGAACCTACTATTCTTACTATTTTTTAACACTACTTTTCACTATTACACCCACTACTTCTCCATTTTATACTCTTTTTTTATTAAGTAAACATTATAACACCCATTACTTTTCACTATTACACCCACTACTAAACTTTTATATAATATAATACACAACTACCGAACTTAAATAATGACTTCTGCAGGGCAAGTGGCTAAAGAAACCAATCACAGTCTGCCAACAAACAAAGTCAAAAAGTTTTGCTTAATGTTTGGGAAATGTTGACCGGCTCATTTAATTCGGGACAGTGGGAGTAGTAATTATCACGTCATTTTGTTTTTTAGTATATGAGATAATTCAATAATAAAAAGCCATACGGCATCTATATAAACAGTCGCGTCGAACAAACAAAACACAGAAACAATCATGGATTAATCCAATATTCTTGGAGTCATGTGATTTGTTCGAAGATGATATTTACACATACTTCACCACTGTCGCTTCCGTCATAACCAGTTTGAGCTATCGACCGAGAATGCAATCTCCTAAAAACTTTATCACTAAATCAATCATCATACTCACACAATCAGTGAGAAAAACAAAACTCACACAAACGATGAGAAAATAACAATACTCACACAAACGGTGAGACATCAAAAAAACCAATCTTACAACTACGAAAATTAAATACAAGCTAAAATCAAGACAATCCTTAGATCTGGGGAACAAACCACAAGAACAAGATAACTCGGACCACTTTCGACAACAAAATCACTGGTAAGAATGAGAAATCCGGAGCTCCGTAGAATTGAGATCTAAGAAATTGAAGGCCAAATCGGAAAAGACTTTGAAGCCTTAGATCCGAAAATACAAACTACTACCAAATCTTAAAAATACACACCAATCAAACTTTAAAATACGATTTATTGAAAGAAGGAAGAAAATACAAAGGAAATGTAAAGTTTTGGGGCTTTCCATCGATGGAGATCCGATGGAAGCCCCGGCGGCCGATAAGAAAAGAAAGAAGAGGAGCTGGGGGCGAGAGAGAGTTTCGAGGCAAAAAATGAGAACTTAAAAGTAATTATATCTAAAATTTCACAAAACCACGTCATTTTGTTTTGTTTGCCACCAATTAATTATTTGTTTTGTTCGGAGATATCACTACTACAGTATCTCAGTACATGTACTATTATCTCTTTTATAGAAATTGGCCGATTTCTGAAAAATTGTCAATAAATCGACCAAAAATCGATCAAAAGTTTGAAACAGATTCGGCTGATTTTACAAAATCACCGATAAATCACCGATTTTTCAACCAATCACCCGATAAATCGTAAATGGGTACCTCAACCGAATAGTTCCGATTTCCAAAATCTGCACTGACTATTATTAATATTCTTCAATTTTTGGTGTTAGTTTAGCTAAAAAAGTATCAGAAATGATCCGTTTAAAATTATATTAATTTCATTATACTTTCTGCTGAATTCTGGTAACTAGAACTCGATGAAATTTGCGAAACATGGTTATTACCTAATTGGACTTGGTACATGATTATTATCTTAGTGCATTACTAGTACTGCGTATAAAAAATTTTAACTGTAGACTTAACTGTTGAATGGGATAATGGGATAATTTTTTGGGCTTTTTTTAAAAATACTGAAGTTGCAATTTTTTTTTTAAAAAAAAAATACGATTGCAACATTTACAACCTGATTTGTCAAATATTTTTTTGTAACTTCAGGTAGTATTTTTGAAAAATATTTTTTTTAAAAAATAGATATTTTGTAAATTAATTTTCTATTTAAATTTTTAACCAAAATTTTACATACTATATAGTTAAGAAAAGAATAAAAAATTATACTATTGAGAAGTATTAAGAATTTACTTTAAGATGTATTTTAAAGTTTACTCAATTTAGAAAAAAATTTCAACGAGCGGTCAACTTCACCGGAAAAAAGTCAAATTTCAAATTTAATTCGGTACCTGTTCGAAAAGCAACGTTTCTAGGAGCTTTTGAGGAAAAAAGAATTAAAGAGCATTTCCAAAAGCCTCTTCATCTTGGCTCTTAAGTGAGATTTGAGTAGAGAGAAGAAAAAAATGTGCTCTTAGTCACTCCTAAATTTACTAAAAATGTAATCTTTTTCCTTAATTGTAAGAACTCCCCTCCACTCCTAACTAATATTTTATACTAAATTCATAAATGAATTCCACTTACTTTTAATAATATAAAATTAAATTAAATGAGGATTGAGTATAAAGAGTATTGTTAGTGATGAATGTACATTAAGTACCAATATTTTATATTATATTATATTTAAGAGTGGTTAAGAAATTCTTGGAGATGCTCATCGTAGAACTACTTGCGGCACACGCTGCATCCACTATATAAACACTCGTGTAGTTTTGCATCACAACGTTTACGCTCGACAAACATTAAATCGATCTTTTAAACCCTAACCTTGTGATATTTTATTATTATTCTCTCCAAGCCTGTCTTAGCAGCAAGAACACAATTCAACATGGATTAAAACTAGCTTTTTCTTAATCATTGTTCCCCTCTGAGATTCATCGGTTATTGTCCGCAAGTTCAATAGTTGTTGTTTATTAATCCCGATTAATCGTCGACCGGAGCAGTTGATTAACTTGAGCACCTAGCTTCTTTGTATACTCATCGTCAAGGTATCACTCAGTTCTATATTATATATTCATGCACAATTAGCAACATACAGATTGTTGATAGCATTGTTGTAATAATATTAGCTTATGTGTACATGTATAGGTTCTAATACAATAGGGTACTAATTCGATAATGTTGATCGAGCAATGATTCCTCTGATTGTTCTAGATTCTTTGTTCTTATTCTTTAGGGTGATGATCTTGATTATTATAATGTGTAGATATATTGCAGTGCTTAATTAGCTGTTGAGATGGCATCAAAAGCCATAGCTAAACCTATGTTGAGAGGAATCGTGAAAGCTGTCCCATCCGGGGACACTTTGGTGGTCATGGAGCTCGGAAACACCACATCAGAGATCCCTCCAGAGAGGACCATTGTCTTATCATCAATTATGGCTCCGAGACTGGTACACACTACTGTACTATACTAGCTACCCCTGCAATATTTGTTTTTTTGTTAGAAGTTAGATTTTTTTTTAGTCAAGATCTGGGAAAATTGAGTAGAAAGTTTGAGTAGTGACCTTCAATTAGTCCAAGATTTATATATTGGAATTGAGATATCGGATAATCCGCACTTCAGTTCTTTGTTGCCCCCTTTGCTGGTTGAGTTGTCCTTGCTAGCTAGTATTTTTTTCTCCCACATGGATATGTTAGAATGAATTTGGTTGGTTAGATGTAATGCTTTTGTTTGTATATTCCCTGCTTATCTTTGTTAAATATTATATCTGTAGGCTCGCAGAGGTAAGAAGCAATTAACTGATGAGCCTTTTTCATGGCAAAGCAGAGAGTTTCTAAGAAAACTTTGCATAGGAAAGGTAAATTATTTTCAACTTATTTTTTGAATGTAGCTCTGTTTGTATAAGCTTCAAGTGTTAAATCTACTCTAATTTTCCTATACAGGTAGTTAGTTACCAAATAGATTACACTTTGCAACCCAGAGGGCTGGAATTTGGCACCGTTTTTCATGGTAATATTGCATCCTGGGTTGTTGCTTACGGCTGGGCAAAGGTATATACATGATTCTTTACATGTTATGGTGGACGATGGACAGGGATAGTATTCTGGACTAATTATACTCAAATTTTGTTCACTGATTTTGTCTGCAGGTTAAGGAGGCAAGGGACTTGGACAAAGAAAAAGGTGAATGTAGTCCTCATCTAAAGATGCTCATAAATTCTGCAAACAAGGCAATGAATCAAGGTGTTGGTATTTGGAGTAAGGTTAGTTTAGATACCGACTTCGTTTCCAGTTGTGATTTAACCACTAACTTAGCTCACAGTTTTACACTACATATCATATTATTGTGGGATTATGTCATGAACTAACGTTTGTTTTCTACTGATGATTATAGGCAGCAGGCTCTGTCAGAAACCTCCCTCCTTCTGCAGTTGATGATCCAGAGAACTTAGATGTGATGGACTTTCTAGCTGTAAACAAAGGTAGGATCATGGAGGCTATTGTTGAGTATGTTCGGGATGGAAGCACTCTCCATGTTTATTTGCTTCCAGACTATCAGCATGTCCGAGTGTATGTTGCTGGAGTTCAGGTAAATCCAAGGCTGATTTTATCCTCTTAAAATTGCCAACATTACGCCTTCAATTTATTACCTGTCTTTTATCATTTTACAAGGCACCACCAATGAGAAATTGGATCAATGAACCTGAACATATTGAAGCTAATGGAAAAAATTTTAAACAATCTCGTGGCCTGTTAGCCTCATCAGTACCTGCTGCGAAAGCTGCTCCTGATACATTTGGGAGGCAAAGCAAACATTTCACTGAGCTTCGTGTCTTACATAGAGATGTAAGAACTCTTGCAATTGTTAATTGTTGTTCCTTTCTTTGTCATATGCAAGATTCTTATATATTTGTATTTTGAAGGTGCGCATTGTCTTTGAGGGTTTTGACAAATCGGGCCTGATTGGATCAGTCTATTATCTGGATAGTATCAAGAAGGACTTGGCTGTGCAGCTTGTTGAAAATGTATGAAACACAAATATATATATTTTTTTGTTTGAAGAATTTTGATAAGAAAGGAAAGGGGTAGATCTAATCCCAGATAGCCAGATAAACAAATGTTACACAGAGTATTTAGTGAATTGGTCACGCTTAATGTAGGACTGTTTTCTGGCTATGAATATAACATCACACAACATCATAACTCTCAGTGCCATTAGTTGGCACATACATATTACCTCGTGAATTTTATCCGTGTATAGTTTTTTTTTGGCAATTGGGAGTTCCATAGACCATAGGTCTATCAAAAATGGGTGAGTGGAAAGTGGCTTAGAATAGTAATAAATATTATTAACTATTTCCAGGTGGTCGAGGTTGTAAGTAGGGATTGCATTCTTGTTGCCACAAATTCGTTAGAAGAGAGGCGAGTCTATCTCTCTAGTATTAGGCGTCCCAGGCTTAGGGGTAGTGCAAATAGAGGCTATGCCCGTGAAGCAAAGGAGTTTTTGCGGAAACATCTAATTGGTCGTCAAGTATGAAACTTACATTTTGCATATCTGAGTACTAAAGGAAGCAGGAACCCATATTTATTAGTTTCTTACTATCTTTTATAGGTTTACGTATCAATGGAATATTCTAGGAAGGCAAACATTGCTGAAGGGCCTGGGGTTTCAAAGCATCCAACAGCAGAACGGGTAATGGATTTCGGATCAGTCTTTGTTGAATCGCAATCAAGGAATGCTGAGGATTCCCCACTTGCTCTATCTGCTGCTGCCAGCCAACATTATATGACAAACATCGCTGAAATGATGGTTGCCCATGGTTTTTCCGAAGTAATTAGACATAAGGATTATGAAGCTAGATCAAATCATTATGAAGCACTTTTTGCTGCTGAATATCATGCTAGAGCTGCAGGGAAAGGGTACTCTGGCAAAGATGCTCCGGTTATCACAGACTATCTCACGGTTAGAAATTCTACGTCCTAAACTATTTTAACTTTGTTGAAGGCTTTACAAAGTTCACATGTTATTGACCATATTCTTATTTGTTACTCTAGTCTCCATCTGAGGAAGCCAGAAATTTCTTGCCCGAACTCCAGCAGAATAGGAAGATAAATGCAGTTGTGGAATATGTGTTTAGTGGTCACCGTTATAAACTGTATATACCACAAAAGGCATGCTACATTGCTTTTTCTCTTTCAAGGGTTAGATGTCCTGGACGAGATGCCCCTTTCTTTACTGAAGCAACCGCACAAGCGAGAAGGATAATTATGCAGAGGGATGTTGAGGTAATTTCTTTTGGTTTGAAACAGACACATGGATGTCAATATCTTCTTTTACTTCAATGTTTGTTATCTAACCATATTCTTGGATTGTCCTCAGATTGAAGTGGAAACCATTGATAGATCTGGGACTTTCTTAGGATCTTTATGGGAGTCAGAGTCTAATGTGGCAGTGACACTTCTTGAACAAGGTCTGGCAAAGCTTCAAACTCCATCTAATGCAGACAAGATAACAAATTTTCACCAGCTTGCACATGCTGAGCAGTCTGCTAAGAGGCAGAAATTGAAGGTTAGATAAATATCTGTACTCTAGAGCTGTCTCATATGTCTATGGTGCTAATAATGTTTTTGCAGTAGAGCTGTCTCATATGTCTATGGTGCTAATAATTTTTTTGCAGATTTGGAAGAGCTATGTTGAAAGACAAGATGTATCTCACGATCAACATATTAAAAGAATACCGAAAGAAGAGTTACAGGTGATTGCTTCATTTGATAATTTTGAGCAATACTCGAGATCATTATTAAGTTTGTACTTATGGTCAGATAAGAAATCTGTAGAGCTATCTCGTATGTGGTAATACTGTTTTTTGCAGATACAGGAAAACTGTGTTGAAGGACAAGAAGTTTCTAATGGTCTAGCTGTCAGAAGAAAAACCAAAAGAAGTGCTACAGGTGATTACTTTATTTTATATATTTGATCGATACTTGGTCGAGATCATTCTTTTATTTGTAGCATATCTTAATTATTTGTGGTTTTAGGTAGTGGCTAAAGAAGTCCTTGGCGGTGGAAAGTTCTACGTCCATTCAGCCGTAGAACAAAAAGAGGCCTCGATCATTCAGCAGAAACTTGCTTCTTTGAAGCTTCAGGAAGCTCCTCCAGTTGGTTCATACAATCCTAAGAAGGGTGACCTTGTCATTGCACAGTTCAGTCAAGATAATTCCTGGTACAGAACAATGGTAAGGGGAACATTACTTCATGAATAATACCTCTCTTTATAGTTGAATCAGGAATTTTTAAAACCTAGAAAAAAAGTATGCGTTGTTGGGTATAGTAATAGTTATATCTTTAGTTTGAATCCAGCTTAAACACCACTACAAAATAGTATTGTGGCATTCATGCTTTTAATGGAACATTAGTCAGGAAGATCTTGAGCTGGGCTAAAATTAATATTACTTGAAGATGCATTATCCTCTCTGGTACCACAAATTTGTTTAATTACTTTTCACCAGGCGAACACAACTGATTAGCTAGCTTCTTTACTCTTATGTGAAGTTTCCGTTATTTCAATTTAACTTATCACTGTTTAACATCTTCACTTTTTCTGATCCTGTTCTCCTTCAAAATGTAAAGATAGTGAATGTTCCTCAAGGTGTCGTTCGATCTGCAAAAGCTAAATTTGAAGTGTTCTACATCGATTATGGAACTCAAGAATTTGTTGCCTACAGTCGTCTGCGACCTTCAGATTGTTATTCTTTGCCGTCATCACCAGGCCTTGCTAAACTATGCAGCCTTGCTCATGTCAAGGTCCCAGGTAGGGAAGAGAAATATGGGAAGGAGGCAGCATTCCGTCTTAGTGATCACATACTACATGGACAGAAATTAAAGGCCATTGTAGAGGAAAAGGATACTTCTGACGGAGAAGTTAGGGGACACGGCACTGGGACTAATCTTATCGTAACTTTGATAAATACAGATGCTAACATAAGTATCAATGCTGTCATGCTGAAGGTATATACAATATGCATACTTTCTTACCACGTGCCCTCATAGAGGTCATTTTATCATCTGCATACTATCACAATTGTGTTTATTTGTTGCATACTTTCCATACATCTGATCTTTATGCACTTATTGCCTGTTCATGCCTAAGGCTACCATTACGACTGGATTTCAAATTTAAACTATGGATATTGATTGTTATGTTTGCAGGAAGGATTTGCTAGAGTGGATAAGAGGAGACAGGAAGATGCAGCAGAAAAACAGACAATTGAGGAGTTGAAAGCATACCAGGAAGAAGCTAAAATAGCGAAATTAGGCATGTGGGAGAACGGGGATATCATATCAGATAACAGTGACGAAAATGAATGACCCTTTTGTTAGGAAGGCTGGTGAGAAGCAGTAGTATACATTTTTGTAGACTAAAGTAATTTAGGTGCAGGTAGAATTCGATGAATTATGATACTTTGCCACTAGAGAGAGAGAAGAGAAGCATATGTAAAGTCAGCGATTTTTCTAACTTACACTCACCGGACGCAATATAATATCAATGAGGATTTCCATTTCTGAATTTTATTTATGTAGACAAGGGCCATGGTTGTTCTGATCCCATGCGGGAATTGCATAGACAAAATACTATAAAGTTGAACAACAGTTTAACACTACTAGGCAATAGTACTAGTTTTCATGTTATTTAATATTCAGTGGGTTCTATATACTTCTGCTACACTGTTTCTCTTGCAATGAATTTTGAATATGAATGTATGAAATTCAAACGATAATTCAACTATTCAAGTAGTCACGTACCTCGGAAGCCTTGAGGGCTACAAGTCGAAAACTAGAACTCTGAACTTGGCTATGAGATGTTTAAGGGATTGTTGGGCCACATGCCCATTTAGAGGGTAAAGCCCATAAAGGCCCAAATAAGACCATTATATATATGTTGGTATCCCCATCATTGTAAAGGATTGGCAATTAATATATTCTACTTTAACATTGGCGCTAGAAGGAGCTCTAACTTCCTCCTTGAAATTTAAACACAGTTACTAAATCATCAAATATTTGTTCATCATATAAATCGAGTCTGCTAATCTCTCATCGACCTTAATTCTTTGTTTAAAAACGAAGGATGGCCGATGAAATTCAAGGCGTAAGCTCACGACCAATCCCAAAAACTCAGGACGTTACAAGTCTTAAACGACTTGGGAAATCTAAGATTCCGATGGCTCCTCAGAAGTTATTTTCCTCGCCTCCAAAACCGAGTATGTCAGACCCGTTGAAAGGACCGAGTAGACCGAGAAATGACCCTCGACAGCTGGTTCTAACACCTTAAGGGAAGCATGTGCATACGAGCGATGCTCGGTTGCATCTGGAAAAACTTAAACGCCGAAAGCAAAGTCAAAAGCAGAATGATGAAATGTTTGAACAGGTTGTTGTAGATGAGGAGCTTCGTCGCTTAGATTTGGAGAGACGAGTGTTAGCGGAGAAGGTAAAAAAGAGAAAAGAGATTATGAGGTTACAACAGGAACTTCAGGAGGTATCCGAAGGTTATGAATCTTCATGGAGGACATCCATGGATAGTAAGTATTCCAGGCGAGAGGTGTCCTCGGGCTCATTTATGTCGAGGAAGCGTAAGAACAGAAAAGATGAACAAACGACCTCAGAGAGTGATGAAGAAGAACAGGAAAAGGGTGACTCAAGTACTTCCAGTCTGTCTGCAAAAGATATAAAGAAGTTCAAAGAGTTCATCAAGACGCATCCAAATGAAGCCAAAAGTACCTCGGAAAGTCCTTTGGTTAGAAGTATCGAGAAGGCAAAAATAAATAGGGATCTGAAAGTTCCACCGATAGATCAGTTCGATGGCTCCACAGACCCCTGCAACTTCATTCACCTTTTTGATGGAAGGATGTTGTTTTTTGGACATTCCGAGGTAGCAAAATTTCAGTTCTTCCCAACATGCCTAAAGGGCATAGCTCTTATGTGGTACAAGAACCTTCCCCCAAGATCTATCGAATCATGGTCAAACTTAGTGGAAAAATTTAAAGCAAGATTTTCGACCAATAAGAAGGGAAAGAAATTGTCAGCATCGTTAGTAAATATCCGCCAACGGCCGAATGAAAGCCTCAGAGACTATCTAAGTCGCTTCTGAGCTGAGATGATTCAGATCCCAGATCTGGTGGAAAATCTAGCGATGACTTACTTAGCAGCGGGAGTTGATCGCTCCAGGCATAACACGATACTGGAAGAATATTTCGAGAAAGAACCTCAATCACTTCAAGCAACCATAGAACTTTTTGAGCATCGACTAACGCTTCAAGAAGCTGTAAGCAGCATACAGTCTGCTAGGTCTCCGAGCTCAAGACTGAGAAGACTGATTGAACAAAATTCTCAGTGGGACTATCGAATAAGTGAGCGAAGTTTCCGAGAATCGCAAAGACCCAGAGCTCGTTCACCAATCCGAGCTAAGGCACGCGAGGAGACCTCATACACTTCAAACAGGTCAAATGCTCCACGCACATCTCCAACCAAATAGCGTCCTTGGGCACAGCGACCGCGAAAGGACAGGGACTTCACAAAGCTCAACACAGAAAGAACTGCAATTCTTGGGATTTTAAAGGCTGATCCAGCATATGTTCCCCCAAGACCGATGAACCCTAATAGACCTCCAAGTACCAAATTCTGCCATTATCACGAGGACACAGGTCATGAAACGGAGAAATGTTATCAGTTGAAAATTTTGATTGAAGAAAAAATTCAAAGGGGAGAATTATCTCATTTTGTAGAACAGAACGATCGTGCATCACATTCAAGAGAAGAGAAGGAAAGGGTTATAAACATGATAAGTGGGGGACATGCTTCAGGAGGATCATCGAACAGGACCAAAAAGGCTTATGTTAGGGAGGTATTTCGAGTTGACAATAAAAAACCGAGGAAAAATCCCTCCATGGTAATTTCTTTTTTAGATGATGATTATGGGGATAGAATCATAGAGGATCACCAAGATGCTCTGGTGATCACCACAAGAGTTGGGATGAACATGGTGAAGAAAATTTTAATTGATGATGCGAGCTCAGTTGATATACTATACCACAGTGCCTTTACGAGAATGGATTTGGGGAATAAAAAATTAAACAGTGCACGAGATTCTCCCTTATTTGGCTTTACCGGCAATGAGGTCAAAACGGTAAGGGTTATTGACATGCCTGTTCTGTTTGGATCACCACCATGCCAGAAGTGGCATGTGGTTAAATTCCATGTGGTCAATGCAGTATCAGGTTACAATGCAATCTTGGGAAGGTCAACTATTGCAGCTCTGAAGGGAACAATTTCAATAGCACATCTCAAGATGAAATTTCCTACTGAGTTCGGAGTTGGTGAGGTGTGTGGAGACCAAAAGATAGCTCGACAATGCTATGTCAGCTCAGCAATTCCAAAAAGGCCAACTAATTCAGTGGCTTCAATAAATCAAGGGGTGGAAATGGATCCCAAAGACATAATGGAAATTCCTAGAATGTCAAGTTATGAGCCGGTTGAGCAAGTTGAGGAAATCCAATTGTACCTCGACGATCTCGGTAAGATCGTAAAGATTGGTACAAAGTTACCATCGAAACTCCGTGAGAATCTTATCAAAACTCTCAGAGAGTTTGCCGACATTTTTGCTTGGACACCTAAGGACATGCCGGGAATCCCAGCTGAACTAGCTCTACATCATCTTAATATAAAGTCAGGGGCTCAAGTCGTGAAGCAGAAGAGGCTTTACATCATCTCAGAGAGGCATTGAAGCAGACCCGAATCAAGTAAGAACTATACAAAATGTTACGGCTCCAAAGTGCCTCAAAGAGCTCCAAGCCCTCGCAGGGTCTATCGCAGCTCTTAGGCGTTTCATACCTCAATCTTCAAAAAAGTGTCTCCCAATGTATGAGGCAATCAAAGAAGCGTCAAAGAACAAAACCTTTACTTGGACAAAAGAATGTGAAGATAGTCTACAAGGAATCATGGTTAAGCCTCATCAATGTGAGCCATTAAAGCTATACTTGTCAGCATCGGACTCAACCTTGGTTGCAGTACTGGTTAAAGAGGTAGAGGCAGACCAAAAACCCGTGTACTACACGAGCCATATTCTTAAAGATGCCGAGACACGATATTCAAATATAGAAAAACTTGCATATGCTCTGGTTATGGCAAGTAGAAAATTGAGGCAGTATTTCCAAGGGAGAACAATCACTGTGATGACGAATCAGCCCTTGCGTCGAGTACTTTATAAGCCTGATATGACAGGACGGTTAGCTTCATGGACCGTAGAGTTAAGCCAATTTCATTTGGAATTTCAACCAAGAATCGCCATGAAGTCTTAGGCCTTAGCAGATTTTATCTCAGAATGTACCTTTGCTTCTACCGAACCAGGAGAAATAATTTCAGAATCAAAGGACAAAGTTTGGACCTTATTCACAGATGGGTCATCCACTTCACAGGCTGGTGGGGCTGGAGTCATCCTCACAAGCCCCGAGGGTTTCACTGTTCGATAGGTTATTAAATTCAAATTCTCCACGACCAACAATGAGTCGGAGTACGAAGGTCTCATAGCAGGCTTAATATTAGCTCGCCACTTGGAAGTGTCAATCATAGACATATTCAGTGATTCACAACTTGTTGTGAAGCAAGTTTTGGGGGAATTTAAAGCTCTCAACGAAATAATGGCAGCGTACAGACAAATCACCTCGGAGCTGTTGCAAAAGTTCACGTCATGGACCATCAACAATATCGATAGGTCCAATAATCAGTGGGCAGATGCCCTATCAAAGCTGGCCACTTCTAATGCTTCAAGCACATCAGAACCAGTATACTTTAGAGAGCTCCACAAACCGTCAATTGTTCGAAAAGAGGTACTTTGTATATCAACTCAGGATGACTGGAGAACTCCCATAATTAAATTCATTCAAGGAACTCTTGACGAGTCAGATAGACAAGAGGCAAGGAAGATGGAAGTAAGGGCAAATCACTATTGTCTAATTGATAACAAGTTATTCAGGAGAGCCCTGGTTGAGCCATTACTCAAACGTGTCAACCAGGATGAAGCGAAAACAGCTATGGTTAAGGTACATTCAGGAATATGTGGGGGACCATTTGGCTGGAAAAAACATGGCCCTGAAGATCATGAGGCACGGAATCTATTGGCCAACGATGCGCCAGGACTGTGAGGAGTTTACGAAGCGGTGTGAGCCGTGTCAGAAATATGGGTCCATGAACCATAAACCCTCAGTCCCATTCAACCCAACTACAACTCCATGTCCATTCTTTATGTGGGGCATTGATCTGGTGGGTCCCCTACCAAAAAGCTCTAGGCAATGCCAGTTCATAATTGTGGCGGTGGACTATTTCACAAAATGGATTGAAGCTAGACCTCTAGCAAGGATAAGAGAGACTGAGGCAGTGCATTTTTTCATGGAACAAATTGTTTTCAGATTTGGAGTACCTCGGGTAGTCAACAGATAATGAAACTCAGTTCACAAGGGAAAAATGGGTCAATGCAATGACCGAACTTGAAATTCAACATCTCAAAGCTTCAGTAGCATATCCTCAAGCAAATGGACAGGTGGAAATTACCAACAAAGCAATCTTGCAAGGGTTAAAGTAAAGATTGCTTGACGCCAACAGGAATTGGGTAGATATGCTGCCAAACGCGTTGTGGAGTCTGCGAACTACCCCGAAGCTTCAACAGGCGAAACTCCATTCAAGATGGCATACGGAACCGAGGCAGTACTGCCAGTGGAAATAAGTTCAAAGTCATTGAGAATTGAGAAGTTTGATCCCAAATCATCAGAGGATGGCTTAAAGCTAAATGTCGATCTTCTTGAGGAGTTCAGGAAGTCCACGCAGTCCAACATCTCCAAGTACCAGGAAAAGGTAGCGAAGCTTTATAACTCAAAGGTCAAGCCAAGGAGTTTTCAGGTCAATGACCTCGTTTTAAGGGAAGCTGCAACATCCATGCCATCAAAACAAAGCAAAATGTCCCCACCTTAGGAAGGCCCATATAAGGTTACCAAGGTCATCAGCTCGGGCTCCTACCGCCTCGCACACCTCGACGGAACTCCAATAACAAATATTTGGAATGCCATCCATCTAAAAAAATTCTATCCGTGAAAACTCCAACAGACATCATCTACTTCTTTAAGTTATTTAAGTTAAGGTATGAGATAAGTTTCTAAAGTTTCTTTGTAATCAAGTTGCTTTTGTGGTCCGTTCTGACTATGGATGGATTATAGTTTAAGTCGACATTTATCTGAGTTTTCTGAATGAAGCTCCCAATAGGGATAAAAAATCTTTGTGTTATCACATTTCTATTTGATGGCATTTTACTTATCAAAATTATTATGCATGCCTTGAATTGTCAATCTACAAAGTATGTAGATTGATAAATTTTATCTCCAAAAAAACAATGCAACATAAAGGTTAAAAAACTCCAATGGTATGACAATGGAAAAGGTAAAGTACGCCAATGTGTAACACTTCGCTCCAAACAGCTCAAAGAGCTCAATATCTCCTTGGAAATATCTGGATCCGCCATAAACAATAAAAAAGGTAAAGTTCGCCGTTTATATAAAATAAACATGGAAAGAGGTGCTCCATGATTGTCATATTTTCAACTTCGGGATGCATACAAATTTCCAAGGAAAGAAAATCTTGCCAAAAGTCAAAAATCACCAAAAACGAAGATCAAATTGTTCCAAAGGAAGAAGAAAAGGTAAAATAACATCGAACAAAGTTTGCTCCAGGTCGCAGAACAAACAAAGTTGCTCCAAAAGACAATATTTTACCAACATAAAAGAGCTCAACAACTTCAAGGTCCTCTGGGACATCTCCAAGATTGCCACAAATATCAGGAAAAGAAGCAAAGATCACCAAGTAGGAAAAACAAAAAATAAAAGGTAAAGCACAACAAGTGAAAACACTCCAATTTACTTACGAATCACTCCAAAACTTTTGATACGAAAGTTAAAGAAAATCTCGCCACAATCAAAAGAAAAGAGAAAAGAACTCCAACATAACATACAGATCATCGATGTTGACAATGAACAAAAAGGAAAAACTAGGCCAAAGTCTCCAGAATAGGGACGCCATTGTTAAAAAGGTAAACCCCAATCAATATACCAATAGAAGGATACCAAAAGGAGACTCACAAAACAACAAAAATCTCCAGTATTACGCCAAAAGGAAAGGTCGCCGACTGTTAGGAATATGTTGTACTTGATGATAACTTCACAATCAATCAAATTGTATAAGGTTTTGT
Source organism: Saposhnikovia divaricata (assembly GCA_036435485.1). Classification (NCBI taxonomy): domain Eukaryota; kingdom Viridiplantae; phylum Streptophyta; class Magnoliopsida; order Apiales; family Apiaceae; genus Saposhnikovia; species Saposhnikovia divaricata. Next base: position 243,971,638 of record CM071594.1, on the reverse strand, counting down.
AGCTGTCAACGGATGAGGATTTATAACTCTATCCGTTGACAGGTAGCTCATCAACGGATGAGGTTTTGTAGCATACTGCAGTATCTCTATGTTATCAGTTGATAGTGTTTTTATCCACAGTCATGTTGACCATCAACGGGTAGGCAGAATAGGGTAGCCAATTGTAAATAAGCTATGCTATGTAATTCTGTCTAAGTGAAAGTGTATCAACAGATGAAGACAAAACTTTATCAACGGATACAACTCAAATCCACTCTATCAACGGATACAGCTCAAGTCTCAATATCAACGGATACAGCTCAATACATCATCAACGGATGTCAGTGTACAATATCAACGGATAATCATTGACACTGTCTTCTATGATAAGCTGGGGATTAGCAGTTGATAAGGACATGTTTGACTGACAGATCACATGGGTTGATAGTAGATACAAAAAGCAGTATGGCAGCCATACTTTGGAAACACAGAAGAAAGAAGCATTCCGTTTACACTATGAATACAAGAAAGGTACAGGAGACATGTCTGATCACAAGGACAACCTTTCGGCTACATGTGTATTTGGAGTGTAGTAGCAAGTCAACTAGAATTAGATTAATATTATCTTATTCCAGTAGTACTTGTAAAACTTAGGATTTATAACCAAGGGTAGCAACTCTTTGTAGGCTAAGAAAACAGATACATTTTGCTTAGGGTTTCTATTGAATATTCTTAGAAAGCAAAGAGTTGTAAAACAGAAGTTGTGTACTTTTGTATCACAGAGTTTTCTTCGAATAAAAGCTTCAGGTGGTGCATTTAACCACATGATTTTTATGTGTTTGTGCATTAATCTTTCTACAACAATTATCTAAGTATAGATTTCTGGAGTTCTTATCAGAAATTTATAAATATCAAGAATTGTATTCAACCCCCCTTCTACAATTATTAGACCCGGCAATTTTGGACACGACACGATTTACACGACACGAAACGACACGAAAATTTCGTGTATGGGTTTACATTTTCAGTACACGACACGAAAATGTACACGACACGAAAATGTACACGAAAATTTAGTGTCGTGTTTGGGTTTACACTTTATGTACACGACACGACACGAAAGTACACGACATATATAAATATTTTAATAAATATTTTAAATATATATACACCTATATAATATTTTTATAACTTATTTTGTAAATTTTACAAGTAATTTTATAAAAATATATACTTATATTTATAACCATATATATTATACGTAATTTTAATTTCTTACCAGTTCGTGTACCAATTCGTGTACCATTTCGGGTACCAGTTTCGTGTTATTTTTCGTGTAAATTTGAACTTTCGTTGCTAAATCGTTTCGTTTGTGTCGTGTACACGAATGTACACGAAAAAAATCGTGTCAAAACAGGTAATTTCGTGTCGTGTCGTTTTAAACCAGTTCGTGTCCAGGTACAACATTTTGGTACACGATTACATTTCGTGTCGTTTCCAGGTAGCATATTTTAGTACACGAAAACGAAATTACACGACACGAAATTACACGACACGACACGAATTGCCAGGTCTAACAATTATACAAGTGTGTAATCTGGGAATAACACCGACAATTAAACCAAAAAGGAAAAAATTCGCCAAAAGATACGAGTAAAAATGACTCAAACAGTCCCACAAAGCTCACAAGCTTCGCCAAAATCATCGATTCCAAAGTAATAGAAAGTATAGACTACAACAAACGCCAAGCTCGCCACAGATAAAAGAAAGGATAAAATTACCAAGAATAAAGTAGCTCAAAAGCAGAAAAGCAGTCAAAGATTATAAAACTTCTCCAAATACCAGGATAAGTTCAAACAAGGTCAAAAGATAAAGCAGATTAGAGAGTTCAAACACCTCTAGACAAGTTCAGGAAACACAACTTAAAGGAAGAAAAAATTACACAAAGCCCACAGGGGCATACCCCAGGCTGATAAAAGACATTCAAGTCTTAGGAGCAGCATCTGACGAACCCGTCTTCCCAACTTCACTTTTCTTCTTCAAATCAGCAAGATAGATGTCAAAGCCATGACCCTTCACGTCAATTCCAAACCGGGCAAAGCGAGCAACGCTCTCTCCATAGCCCTCTTCAAACGAAGATAAGGACTCGGCCTGACACTTGGCCAATTGGGAGGCCAGATTATCCACCTTCTCCACAAATTCAGCTCGTTCCGCCGCCCAAGCTTTTACTCCATTAGCAAGGTTATCTTCAGAAATCTTCACAGCCCCTTTTAACTCCGTAATCTCCACCTGCAAGCCTTTCACTTGGCCACTCAAAGCATCACATTCGGAGATCAACTCAGATTTCTCAGTCAAAGCAGTGAAAAGCTTCTCAACAGCAAGGTTGTTATCCTTGGTCAAACCCTCCGAGGTCTCGTTCAACTCCTTGTTAAGCTTCTTCAAATAAGCCACCTCTTCACGCAGCGATTTTACCTCGGAGACATCAACTACCTCTTCAAGTTTCAACATCTTCTCCAACTCCGCAGATAACTATAAACAAAAGTGCAGCAATAGAACTAAAGTAAGAGTATGACACTACGATTAAGGAAAAGCAAAACAAAGTCAAAAAAGGATAAGGCACCTTATCAGCAAAATCTTTATAAATTCGGAGACCACCCCTAGCACCTACCCCAGAAACACCCTCTTTAGTCTTTTCCCGAGGCGAAGAAAGCATATCAGTCTCCGAAAACAAACCCAAACCAATGGAACTGGGACAACTCAACGGCTCCTTTAGTTTTTTGGAATGATGACCCTTGGCGAAATGCCCATCATGATGCCTTTTTTTCTCTCTATCTTTGACAACTGTTGTCTCAGAAGCATCAGCTCCAACCACCCCAGGAGGAGACATCAAACTCTTCGAAATAATTTCGGGTCCACTCCCTATTTCAGCATCTCGAACAACAGTGGACGCTCTCGCAGCCTTGCTCTTAACAAGACGTGCCAAAAATTCTTCAGTCGGCATACTTGCAAATACTTCCACTACCTTAAACAGTTCAGGACCAAGTACTGCAATAAAGAAGAAAGAATGAATGGTTAAAACAAGCATAAAATATGTGTATAGACAGGATCAATCATGCTATAAGTAAGATATTTAAGCTTACAACAATGATCAGTCAAAAACTGGGTATCTAGAAACTCTTCAGGCTGATATCTAACAACGGACCCAAGGAAGTTCTCTAACTCCGAGGAGGTCCTAGATCCCAAACAGATCACCGACTTCACACGGCCCGAGGAGTGAACTTGCCATGGTTCATTCATCCCCAGTCCAGGACCTTCATACCAAGCCCACATTTTATGCCATCCAGAGTTGGATCCAGGGGCATCAACAAGCTTTTTACAACCCTCCTTTCTATCAAGATAAAATTGGGCTCCGTTGCTCTTGATACGAAAAATAGAAAAGAATAAATCAAGGCTGGGAAATTGACCCAATTCATGACATCTTGCGATAACTCCACTAATCTGGAGCACCGCATTGGGTACCAACTGGCTCAAACTACAACCAAGGGTTTGGAGAACAAAGCGAAAGAAGGGGTGCAAGGGAAGCCTAAGTCCGTACTCAAAGTACACATCAGGAATGGCCTGACAGCCAGGACGAAGGGGTTTCCATATCCGGTCATCGGCACCCGGAGCAAAAGCATTATAGCCAGCAGAAAGAGAAATGTGTTGGGATAACTTGTCAAGATCAAGGGGGTATGCGGAATAGTGGCTAGACCTATTAAAAGACTTATTCGACTCAAACGTAACCCCAGATCGAGGTCTAACAATGTCCTCAACGGACGGGGTTTGTGAAGCAGAACCAGCAGCAAGAGCGGTCCTGCTAGCGGAGCCGGGAGAAAAAGGTCCAACCTTTATAGACATGGAGTTTCGAAGGGGGTAACGAGGCTTAGCCTTATCAATGGACAAAATCTCAACACTATCCTCACTTTCAGAACGTTCCACACTTTCAGTCGAAGAAAAGGAAGCAATAATAGCTTTCATGATTAACAAAGAAAAGGAAACAAGACAGGCGAATAACAGGAGAAAATTAAAAAACAAAGCACAAGAACAAGACGAAGACAGAAAAGTACCTTCTAAGGACGAAAGACCAGAGAGATGAAGAAGAAAAAAGGAAAATCATGAAAGCTATACACATTTATAAGGCAAAGAAAAAAGGGTAGAAGAACCATACCTTTTCAACTATCCAGTGCAGTCTTCTAGGCGTGGGAAAACGGAAAAGACAAGGCGACTGATTGACAAGGCATGATGGTGTGACAGCAAACAGTCTAGGAAATAGAAAGTTTTTTTTTATTATTTTATTCACCTACAGTTATCTTTGTATTGTAATGTTTTAATTTGGGCTTGTAATGTAAGTGATCTAAAGATCTTTTTTAAATTTAGGGGGACTGAATGTTGGGCCACATGCCCACTTAGAGGGTAAAGCCCATAAAGGCCCAAATAAGACCACTATATATATGTTGGTATCCCCATCATTGTAAAGGATTGGCGATTAATATATTCTACTTTTAACAGGGATTATTGATATGTTTTCAACTCTTCGGATTATCCATAGGAGAAAACGTAGAGTTATATCACATGTTCATTACTGCAAAATATCAATGCGGTCATGCTGAAGGTACATTTATCGTGTTTATTTGTTGCAGTTGCATTCTTCCTCTCTTCTTTAATAAGCTGCAACTTTGAGACAATCCTGAACTGGAAATCTGGAACCTCTCATTGCAAATATTCAGTCAATTCAATATCAAATTTATCGAAAGCCAATGTAGCCAGCTGAACCGGGATTTTATTGATACTTGTTCATTCCTTGGACCAACTCCTGTTAGGAAAGCTGGAGGAAGCAGCAGCATGCATATTTGTAGCCTGAAGTAGTGTGTAAACAGTGTTAAGTAACCAACCGTTCTAAAAAAGGTTATATTCTAACAAACGGAATTTAGATTAATCGTAAAGGTCGGCCATTTTCAGGATCATTTTTGTTTATTGAACGACATATTAAATAAATAAAGAAACACTTCATCAAGTTTCATTTCCTTCCCTAACATATACAAGGGCCATGGTTATTGCGAGAGTAAAAAGCAAAATGGTGGCCGTAGTTTACACTGAATTGCAAAAAAGTGGTCGAATTTTCAGATTTTCATTTTAGTGGCCACACTTTATTTTTTATTTTTAAAAAAGTGGCCTAAGTTTTTTTGATTTTTAAAATAAGTGGCCAAAATTATTTTTGATTTCTAAAATAGTGGCCAGAATTATTTTTAATTTTCAAAGAAATATATGAAAAAAGACCGATAACCATTAAAATGAAAATCTGAAAGTTCGGCCACTTTTTTGCAATTCAGCGTAAACTACTGCCACCATTTTGTTTTTTACTCTTATTCCGACTCCTTTCACTACTTTGTCTTTGACAATGTTTTTTTTTTTTTTTTTTTGAGAAATGTCTTTGACAATGTTAGTTTCAGTCGGTACATGTACTGAAAATCTTCAAATTACTATGATTCAACTTCTAATTTGTCTGTCAAAAAAAAAAATCTACTTTAAGAAATGTTACAAACATGGGTGCACACAAATTAAGTTATTTGTGATTAATCTGAGTCCGTAATATATTTGGAACATCTAGATTAAAAATCAATGTATTTATAATGGATAATTAATTATATTAAATTATTTGCAATAGATGGATTGGTTCGAGATTTTGTTAATCTTAAATATGCACAGTGCACACTTCAAGGCTTAAAGCTTTCGAGCCAAATTTAATTTTTGAATAAATCTTTACATACATACATATGCACTACTAACTCACGACCTAGATTTTAGGAATTAGTTAAGACTCTCTTCTCCTTAATTTTAGTATGCATATTTCAAAATTTTAACTTTATAATATGTACTAATTATCTTTTATTAAAAACTTTTTTTTATTAAATAATTATAACAAATGTTATATAAAGTAACTTATATTATTATTTATGATTTCTGAAACATAAATGGATAAAAAAATATTGTATAATTTTTATTTCATTGGTTTTAGTTGAGATAATTTATTCATTGTCTTCTATTTTTTTTTGGTTTCTACGATTTGAATAAATTTTTTATTGAATATGTAATCTTTTATACATGTAAATTTTTTAGAAAATATTCATATTAAAATACTTTAATTGACAACTAATGTAAATAAAATAAATAAAGATTCATACAAAAGCTAGAATATAATGAGTAAAATAAAAGTATAATAAAATTTTGCATAACATATAAATTCAAAATATAATTAATTTTAATATAATTTCTTGATATTTTGAATATATAATATTTATTTGATGACCTTTAACATATTTTTTTAATATACTATTGTTTTTATAATACAACAATATATTTAGCCATAATATCTTTTTATTATTTAAAAGTGAAAACTTTTAAAATATTAAAAATTATTTTAATATGTGATAGAGAGGTCAAGGTAAGAAAACTGTTGGATAGTATCAATATTTCATGCTACATAGAAATTTGGAAGGAATAAAGAAATAAAGATATGTGTGAAATATGTGAGAGCGGGTAGTATATCCCGCTCAGAGCAGGGAAACTCTTCCTAAATTATAGGTAGTGAAATTGTCGTGTATATACGTATATATGTATGCCAAGATTTGTTGTAAATATAAATAGGATAGGCACATGATAGAGGCTAGATTTGTTTATAGATTGGATTTAGATCAAATGGATCTATATTCATATTCATTTATTTTAACATATTTGGATTTGAATTGAAAAGTGTTGGATTTTATCCATTGATTTTAACATATTCAGATTTGAATTGGATAGTGTCAGATTTTTTATAATATGTAGATTTGTTAGGATCTCGGATCGAATATCCGATGCATATTTTTATTTAAATTATAAATTTTTTTAACACTGAATAGTTATACAACTTCTCAAAAATAAAAACAATATAGATGTTTAACATGTCTAAAGTTTAAAATGAAAATTCTAACATAATAATTCAAGTTTTAAAACAAATACAAATTTAAAATTTTCTAGAATAATATTAGATAAAAACAAGGTTTAATGGCCTTTTAGCCCTCAAAGTTTCCACCAAAATACCCATCAGCCCTCACTGTTTCAAAACGTTCCTTTTGACCCTCCAAGTATCCGTAAAGGTCCAATTAGCCCTTATACCGGTATAGGAAATGGTGAGTTTGGGTGATTTTTGGTTCGTTTTAATCGACACAACAACAATACAGCAAAATTCCGGCTAGAAACCGATTAAAACGAACCAAAAGTCACCCAAACTCACCATTTCCTATCCGGTATAAGGGCTAATTGGACCTTTACGGATACTTGGAGGGTCAAAAGGAACGTTTTGAAACAGTAAGGGCTGATGGGTATTTTGGTGGAAACTTTGAGGGTTAAAAGGTCATTAAGCCTAAAAACAATGATGTTTCATAAAATAGCTAGGAAAAGCCGGTAAGGATGCTTCGGGATTGTGAAAGAACCAGGGCGAAGCTTCATAGGGGCCATGACCCCTAGGGTTATCATAATATTAGTAATGTATATTAAAATTTTAAATAAATTTATATTTTTACTTATATATTTATGTAAAAAAAAGAAGTTTGGCCCCTGTTGAATAAAAATCTTGGTCCTTACAAAATAAAATTTTTGGTCCATCTAACTTTCACTATTAATATTTATTAGATTCGTTTCAAAAAAATATTTTATCGAGTGGACTTATTTTATGTTGTCATATATTCTCAATTACAAGAACTGAACCACAAATTTAATGAAAAATCTTTAGAGTTGCTTGGTTTAAGTTGTGCTCTACATCAAAGAGAATGGTGTAAAGGTTTTAAAATATATTCTCAATTACAAGAACTGAACCACAAATTTAATGAAAAATCTGTAGAGTTGCTTGGTTTAAGTTGTGCTCTACATCAAAGAGAATGGTGTAAAGGTTTTAAAATGGATGACATATGTAAACTAGTGCATAAATATTATCAGAGGACTTCAGAGAGGTTGAAAAAGAAGTGAAATTACAAAATCTGAGTTTACTAGATTGTCTAGTGATATTTATCCATATCCATTTGTGTATAGATTAATTAAGTTGGTGTTGGTTTGACAATGGCTACGCTACAACAAGCATGCCCTCAGAACTAGAAAGCATAAGGGTTTGTCAGTTAATGGAAACCCAGGAGAGGAGATGGAACGATGAAATGCTAAATGAGCTATTCAATGCTAGGGATATTAGACTGATCAAAAGTATCCCTCTGACTTCGAATGACAGAAAGGATAGTTGGATGTGGAGTTTGGATGGAAAAGGCGAGTTCACAGTTAGTAGTTGTTATCGAAAGTTGGTTGGAGAATGTACTGCACCTGATAGGATTTTCTGGAAAAAAATCTGGAGGCTCGAACTACCAGGGAAGGTGAGGTTCTTCATGTGACGCACGTGCAGACTGTGCTTACCAACAGCTATGGATTTGAGAATCAAGAGAGTGAATATCGACATCAAATGCTCGTGGTGTAGACTGGAAAATGAAGATGCCAAGCATGTCCTTTTCGAGTGCAGTTTTGCAAGGTCTGTGTGGAATGCAGTGGGCATGGCAAACTGGGTGCAAACAAATCAAGGAGAGACAATCTTTGATCAATTCAAAAGGTTGTTTAGAAGTGGAACGAATGAACAGTGTGCATTACTAGCACTGTTTTGTTGGAATATCTGGAACAGGCGCAATAAATGGGTGTGGAGTAGAGTCGAAATATCTGTGTTTGGTACAACGAGCACTGCATTAAACATGTTAACAGCCTGGAAGATAGCTCAGGTGGAGTATAGTAGATCAACAACGGCAGCACACCCAAATACGAGGCGATGGCAAGCTCCACAGAGGCAATGGGTGAAAGTGAATATTGATGCAGCTACGTTTGAGGATATTGGAGCCATAGGGATTGGAGGAGTAATTCGGGATGAAAGGGGAGGATGTTGAGGGCAATGTGTAGGCAGGAATCAGGATCGTGGTCACCTAGGGAAGCCGAAGCTCTAAGTCTCAAGGAAGTGCTCTCCTGGACGAAAAGACATGGTTTTCCAAACTGCGTGTTTGAGACAGACTCAAAGTTAGTAGCTGATGCTTGTAATGGTGAATCAGGACGCTCTTATTTTCATTCTATTGTTCGTAGTTGCGTCGAATTATTTAATCACTTTGAAAATGTGATAGTGCGCTTTGTGCATAGGTCTGCGAATGCGGTCGCTCACTTGTTAGCAAGGGTGTCCCGTTCTATGACAGGCTTACAGGAGTGGGAGAATGTTCCTAACTTCTTATCGGATGTAATCTCATTTGATTTGTCTTAATGCAAGTTCGTTTTCGTCAAAAAAAAAAAAAAAGTTGGTGTTGGTTTTGCCTGTTTCAACGGCTACTACCGAACGCGCTATTTCTACAATGAATATCATCAAAACAAAGTTTCAGAACAAGATGAGTGATGAATTTCTCGTTCATTGTATGCTTATCTATATCGAAAGAGAAATAGTCAAAACTTTTAGTGCTCATTCAATTATAGATGAGTTTCGTGCTTTGAAGGAACGTAGAGTGCTATTATAAGTGTTTGACTAGTACTTTTGTGAATTTAATTTATTAGATACTTTACTGTGTTGATGAAAAAAATTTGGCCCCCTTTATGAGTGTTTGCTGGGTTCGCCCCTGGAAAGAACTAAAATGAAAAATTATAAACAATTAAAATGAAGTCACATAACATTTGTTAGAATTTAGATTTTTTTTAAATTTATATATAATACATTATATGTAATGTAAAAAATATAAATATATAATATAATATAATATAATATTTAATCGAATCGTATCATCCTAAAATCCATAATCCAGTCCCTTTAGATATCAAAATTTTGTATTGGAATCGTATGTACAGTGACACAAGAACCATTCGTCTATTCCAACGACTTTGAGGAACTTTTGACGTGTTTGTGTACTCCGACTTTAAACTAATTTTTAGGATAATAGTTCCATTAAGTAAAAAGGGTACTTTTACAAATCAAAATTATTAAATTCACATTTAATTTTAAGTAAAATTACCCAAACATATTCATTTAACTTAAAGTAAAAAATTTTATTTTCTTCATTAAATTAAAAATACCTCCATTAAATAAAAAATAACTTATTTTAAACCCTCTCAAACGGCTTCATTATATCATTACTATGGCCATTATATTACATTCTTTAAAAAGAAAAGAAAAGAAAAAAGTTATTTTCTAAAATATGTTAAAATTAAATTGATTCGGTGATTTACTCATACAGCTAAAGGTTGCATATATTACGAGAAAAGACTTTCAGTTCCGTGATTTCCACCGTGCTGAGTTCTGTAGATGTATGTGTCTTGTGAAGGTAATTTTAAGTGCAGTGGATCCACTGTTTGAGAGAGGGAGAGAGATTGTATGTGTTTTAAGTTTTAACATTTAAGGGTCTCTACCACTGATGAATTTGAGAGAGAGAGAGAGAGAGAGAGAGAGAGAGAGAGAGAGAGAGAGAGAGAGAGAGAGAGAGATGCTGTGCTTCGTACTGGCAGTTCGTGACCTCCGTTACTTGGAGACATCAAGCAGGTAATATCTATGCTTTTATGTATATATTTATGAATGTATAATTATGAATTGCAATTGTAATCAGTGGTGATTATGTTGAAATTGGATTACTGACAAATGTACAATTATGATTCGCTTTTGTAATTAGCGGTGATTATGCTCAAATTGAACTACTGATTCACTTTGTGCGAGTTCGATTTCGTGTCATTCCAGTTATTATTCTCTTTACTCGTAGGTATACTTGTGTATGTATAATCAGTGGCATTTGTATTGAAATTGAGCAACTGATTCCCTCCAATTGTGTGTTTTCGTATCATTTCCGTCATTATTGCAACAACGGAATTCTAGGTCATATCTGTACTTGTAGTTGTTTGCATTTGTAATTCTGTGTGAATTACTAATTCTGTAGAACACCTCACATATGTGTCTGCAAAATTGTTGGAGTAAGTTGAAACTGATATTGTGTATGTTTCTGTATGATGAATTCGCCAATTCTGATGATATTATATGAATTCGGTAGTTCATATGAATTCGGTAGTGCACCTAATGCGAGATTGTATCATTTCTATGACCGTTTTATTGCATTTCTTAAAAAAAGAAGTTATTATCTACAAAATGTCAATCAACTGATTTGGTAATTCACTCAATCAGCTGAAGATTGCATATATTCCGAGTGGAGACTTCGGTCTCCCTTGATTTCCACCATGCTGTCACTAGTGTGCTTTCTGATGTCTTCTTGCCTACATATAACAGTTCCGGAGATGTGTCTTCTGAAGGTAATATTAAGTGCAGCATTTCCATTGTTCACTCGTTTATCTAATGCTAATTACTAACTTATCATTGATGAAACAAGATTTGGATTTATAGATCGATGCACCAAATTCACATTATTTTAGGAATATTTGAACTTGTATTATATCTCCCAAATAGGGGTATGTATTTGTTTTAGTAAAATATTGATTCAAAAAATAACCAAAAGTAAAAAATTAACATACTTTGACTAGTTATCACTTTTAAGGTAACATTTGAAATTAATGCACCAAATTACTTCTATTTTGAAAACACTTTATTGCTTTATCAGAGTGCATTATGATACTTTGAACATTCAGTAGAAATGTCATATATCACTGATATTGTTTGAATTATTGCATCTAGCACCACAACTACTATACTGATAGCCTATAGACTTACAGATATTGTTTGAATCATTGCGTTATGATATTGTGAATCAGCAACGCCGTAACGCTTACAGACTCGACAATCCAGTGGCATATTCTGGTAGCAACTGCAACCAATATGTTGCTGGAGCAGTTATTCTATTTCAACTAGACTGAGCATCTAGGAAGCACCGACACGGATACGGCGACACGGGATACGGGACACAGGGATTCGCCAATTATCAAAGAGTCGTGGATACGGAACACAGCAAAAAAATAGTAATAAAAAATATCAAATTTGTAAATGTCAAATATTATACAAAGAATGATAATAATAAAAGTTTCTTCCACATAAGAAAGTAGCAGATTCAGTGTTATATATATGGATGTATGTATATATGGGCGGATGTAGATATATATATATATATATATATATATATATATATATATATATATAGATAGATATAGATATATATATATATATATATGTATATATATGTATGAAATGAATGATGAATAACAGAGATAGGAAACAAAAGATGAGAACGATTGATATTAGGGTAAAATCAGTTTTTTTTGGGCCTTTTTGAGGTGGGCCTAGTCGGTCGCGTGTCCGCCCTGTGTCGGAGGCTTGTCGGAGCCGTGTCCCCTGGCGTTTGCTTGTCGACACGCCACATGGCGTGTTGGACACGTACTCAGCCATGTCGGTGCCGAGTCACCGTGTCGGCCATGTACGCGACTTGAAGATGGAAATGTATTAATTATTATGTTACTTATAAGGATAAGTGTGTCACAGTGGTTTAGTGTTTTAGTAACACAGTATTAATTATTATGTTACTTATAAGGAAATGTCATATTTGCAGATGGAAATGTATTCCCCATTCTGGTAAAACAATGGCTACAAGACTTGAAGATGACATGGAAGAACTACAAGCTCAGTTCACTTTCAATTGAGATCTTGTAGGCTCTCTGTAGCAGATATATTGCAACATGTCCTCATCTTACAGTGCCGTGATTGACGGATTCACACCCTGTGAGGTAAAAGTTTCGTGTTTGGCAAAAGTTTGGATACTGCATATTTAATTATATTTTCTTTTCTAACTGATGCTCAATTTTTTAGCGATTGGCAGTTTGACATCACTGTCATCATAAGTATGTTGTGTTTAGTGGACCCTTCTGCCTTCCCTTCATGTCATTCAACTGAAGTATTATAATTTATATACATATGCAGAAAATAGATGACAATGAATTTATCTGAAGAGTTTTACAGAGATTAGCTATGGAAAAATGACTTTGGCATCAGCTTAAGCGACTTCCTGGCATTTTATTGGATGTACTAATAAACAATTATTCCCAATTTTGTGAGATGGTTAAGAAACATTACTAGTTGTGGATATCGTTAATTTAAGCCATCCTTCTGAGGTACAGTTGTTGGATACATGTATGTAGATGTGTGTTAGATGGGACAACATTAACTGCTTATTTCCAAACTGTAAGTTCAATGCTGTGACATGCCTAATGAAATGGAACATGTTAATATTATTCACCATTTGGTGCTCGCATTTAAAAATTAATTTATCAGAAAAATATATTATTTTAGCAGGAAACTTTCTTTTAGACTCGCAACATTATTAACTTATAAGTTACGTGCTCAATAGTTACATGATACGCTGTATAACATTTTTACTTTACCATGAAAAAGACATCCAGGTGCCATGGCATGCCATTAGATGACACACATGAACATAAAAACAAGAGGTCTTTCCCACTCACATGCAATCATATAGAATCCTGGATATGTTTGACAAATCTGTGAAGGTTGGAGTACAAACAGTTCTGTTTACGCCCTCTCTCCGCTGCTGTTTGAACTTGAAGCTCCAGCAAGTGTTTTCACTGTTAGTTTCAAGGATATTGAGAGAATTCAGAGAACTAATTTAGGATCTCTAAGTGAAGGTGAACCTGAAGCTTGAATTTAATTATAAGATGAGCAAAGTTTTCATGTAATTGTGAAAATTCTGCTTTGTATCGAGCACTGTAGTGTATTTAGTTGTTTTATACTTCCGTTACTATAGGTGTTTCCAGTGTATTGTGAGTTACTGCCTCCCATGTCAATTTGTTGGAGAAAAATCATTCCCTTTTTGAACAGTTCGTTTGTCTTCTAATCTTTAGTAATATATTAGTTTTAAAATGGTGATTTAATAAGAATGTGCAAAAGAAGTAGGTCAATATTATTTGTCCTTTTTCCTTGTTGGTCAATTTCTTTTTGTTCCAAGTGACTTTTGGCATTCACTCTAGAATGTTTACTTGCTCAAACAGGTGTCATATTCGGGGCTTCCTATGCTGCAACTCCTTTAAGTTGTCCAGAGTCTAAGGGGTCATTTGTTAACCACTTAACGGGATGGAATGGATTCGTTCAAATGTTAAGATTATTTGGTTGATTTTTTTTTTTGTGCTGGATGACTTAAAATCCTCTGGACAAGACAAGAAAATTCCGGGACTGAGTGGCTTGAAAAAAAGGAGGTGGACTGGTTCGGATGATTATATCTATTGTTTGTGCATAAGTCATAATCCAACGCCAAGTTTATTTAATATCATAATTTAACTTTTCACAAATATTATTATTATTTTGAAAGGGTGTATTTTCAACATTAATTAATAAAAAATTGCATAAATATTGATATTTATTGGTACCTTTAAGATTTAATATTTTTGTTATTTATACTTGATATTAAATTCTGTTTTACATGATACTTGTATTTTATTATTAATATGTAATATTATATTTACAATTTTATTTATTTTTATTTTAGAGCTATGTTTAAATTAGAATAGTTCTATATATTTTAGTAAAATGTAGTTTCAAAATAATTAGGTTTATTCAATTATATTTTTATAAATAAATAAATAAATATATATATATATATATATATATATATATATATATATATATATATATATATATATATATATATATATATATAAACCAATCCAACTGACAATAAATTATTGTTAAATTTTAATATTTTAGATTTAATGGTATATTATGACATATATATAATTACATTTTAGTATGATTAAAATGCTATGTATTATTGTATTATATTATTTAAAATTAAGTTTGAGGTTGTGTATCGTTAACCAGATAAAATGTGTTACAAATAAAATTTTCATTCAGAAATTCAAAAATATTATTTATCAAATGATATCATTCATTCAGCATTCAGATTATCATTCGTCCAGAAATATTACTAGTTCAGAAATAATAGTTCAGATTTAACAAATGACCCCTAAGAATATTGACAATTTCACTTAAAATCTATAACAAATTTCTGTCACAATCTACTCAAACAAATTAAGTTTTGGTTTAATAGTTTGTATTTCTCGTAAAACAAAACATATGATAATTATTATATGTGCATGTTTTCTTTAATTAAAGTAATTTAGATGTCTTTCAAATATTCGGACCGTCCTTTGAATATATTCTTAATCCGCCAACGTTTGCAGCGGCTGGCGGGATCAGCGGCAGTCATGCCTACCCTCACCGTCCATCAGCTAGTTACTTCTTCAGCAGCAAAGAAATTGAAGACTCTGTGTGGACCTCTTTGCTTAAATTTATATATTTAGCTAATTTCTGGTCTTCCTATGTTGCAACTTCATCAAGCTGTCCAGAGTCTGAGGACGTTGACAAATCAGCTCTAATTGCTCAAAGTATGTGAGAAGATTTAGTTAACAGATTTTATTTAAACAAGAAGGCTTAAATTTGACATTTAGTTACTCCATCCATTCTAAATGAGAGTCCACTCTTTTAAATTCAGACACCGTATACTTACTTTATTCTTTTTATGAAGTTCACTTTTGTTGATGACACTTTCTGCTCTCTGTGCAATGATAGTTTTCCATCACTGAAGAGAGTGAAGACTACGTACGAACATCTTTACTCACGGTAATTTTTCCCGTTTCTTTTTGTATGTTTAGTAAGCATCTGTATGTACATATTTTATTGTTAATTCTATTCACTGATTTCAGTGCGAATATGAATGGCTTAAACATCCTTCCAAAGGGTGGTAAGACCATAAGAGTGTAGATATACATTCATATATTAAGCTAATTTCTGAAGCTACAACAAGTACGATTCTGTACTATATATAGGAAGGCAAATATCATTCTATTTATCTATTACCTTACGGAACAATATGCAATTGTGTAAAGCAAGTTGGCTGCTAAAACAGATTCTAATCATTTGATGTTCAGGAGATTATCTTCCTGCTAAAACATATATTCTTGACTACCTACAAATAAAAGATGGGGCTAGGCTTTTAAAATCTGAAATCTTTATTTGCGCACCTACGAAGAAAAGGATTTTACATGTCCCCTTGCTGTTTACTGATGGAAGCAAGACACTGTAATCCTGTCCTGCATGAGAGGGGGCATAAAAAAACTGAACGTCCTTGTAAAGGAAAGTCTACATAAATATTGTCTCTTCTGACCTTGTGCCTATAACATGAAAAAAAGTATCTGAAGCAAGAATTTCTCAAGTGCATGCAATTCAACATACCTAGGAACTTGCTTTTCTTTGTACTAAGACAAACATGTACAATTGTTTTCTGGATTGTCTAAGTTGAATGTTTTGTAGCTTATATGTCTGCATCAAACTTACTTGATTACTATGGTTTTATAATTTGACATTGTCTTAAGTTGACTTTTATAACAAATATCGATCTTTGGCCCTGGTTGGGGAAGCTATTCTATCATGATATGTGATCCATTGCTATCTTTGTAAGCTTGTTCTGGAGTCATTTTGTCGTTTCAGATTGTTGGGTTATCCTGGGAACTACTTACTACTGTGATAGTATATCTGAAAGTAAGCAATAAAGTCTAACATCTTTCTGTGATTTTGTTATACATATTATTTAATTGCAAAACCTTTCGGGTTATGTTTGATTAATATTTAACTTGGGCATTTTCGCGTGGCACAAATTGTGCAGTTACATGCCTGCATCAACCTTGTATGCTGCCAAGAATTTTATTCAGTAGAACATACTTCAAAACTGGTCTTTTGAATGGCTCGAAACCATCCTGCTTTTGCTTTTTATGCAACAGAAATTTGGGAAAGGTTTTATGCCAAATTTAATTAGGGTTGAAAAAATGAATTTGAACCACTCTGTTATTGCAGTCAGTTTATATGCCTAAGGTTATGCATTTCTGTTTCCAAATTTTAGAGTCAGTTGTAATTGTTATTTACTAGTGTGAATAACGCCACTATTTTAAGCAACGTTTATCTCCAAAGGGTAAAACTCCATTCAGGTATTATGTGTGATGATTGTGAAAACTATACAACTTCTTATCCTTTTCAGCACCAGATTCGAAACTCTCAAGCATCCTGAGTGATTACGTTTTATACTGATGGAAAGGCGACAACAAAGATATTACCAGAAAAGTCATCCTGATTGGCTCGAATCTTGTAAGAATTTTAGACTCTGTTACTAATGAGACACTTATGGTGAGGCATTAGTCGCCATTATTTTCATTTATTCTGTATGTTTAACTACAATTGGCTTCTATGCAATATACACTATGAGTCTTGATAGTTTTCGTGGTTTATTTGGTTTGGTAGGATGCATCAGATAAGTGCCTCTCAATGGAGTTCGTATTGCTTAAAAAATCAAGCAATATCTGTGAGCTACCTGAGACTATCAATAACTCGATAGGCAAATCAGTGAACTTGTGAGCTGCTCATTCCGAGCACTCTGTCCAGGTTTAACACCCAGTATCTAGATTCTGTTATTTGACATGGTTTAAAAATCTAAAAGTATATCAATAGTCCTGTTCCATAGTGATGTAAGGAGGTATTGTGAAGAATCTTTGCTTGAACTCTGTGAATATCAACTATTGGTCAAAAGGTATACCATAGACTCAGAGAGCAATATAAGAAGGAGACTGTGTATAAAAATCCTTTAAATGCTTAATTGTTTCATACCTGACAGTAATAGAGTCCAGCAAACTTCAAAATGTTAACTATTTACCTTTGCATAAACACTAAACAGTGACAGATTTCCTGTTCTAGATTCAGAGGTCAAGTTGTATAATATGTAAAAAAGTTTCTTATACGTCACACGACACTAAACTGTATTAATTAATATGTTACTTATTAGGAAATCTCATATTTGTAGATGGAAATGTATTCCCCATTCTGGTAAAACAATGTTTACAAGACTTGAAGGATGACATGGAAGAGCAACTACCAGCTCAGGTCACATTCTTGAGATCTTGTATGCTCTCTGTAACAGATATATTGCAACCTGTCCTCATCTCACAGTCCCATGATTGACGGATTCACACCCTGTCAGGTAAAAGTTTCTTCTTTAGCAAAAGTTTGGATACTGCATATTTAATTATTATTATTTTGCTAACTGATGCTCAATATTTAAGCGATTGACATTGTGTGACATCACTGTCATCACAGGTATCTTGTGTTTAGTGGACCTTCCACCTTCCCTCAATGTCATGTAACTGTCTGAAGACTTTTACAGTTTTATAGAAATCAGCTATGAAATTCTTTTTCCAGGTTACTTGATCAAGTTTTCCCAAGTCTGAGGATATTGACTAGTCAGAGCTAAACGCTTGACTTAACAGATTTTATTCTTTTCAGTTAAACAAGAAGGCTTATATTTGACATATAAATTACGCCCTCGCTTACAAAGAGGAGTCCATTTTTCCAAATATTGGCACTGTGAACCCAAATGGACAATCTGGACTCTCATCTGGGAATTGGAGGTTGTTTTAAATGTCTAGTTTATCACTACTTGCTTGGCCTAACAGAGTCTATTCTTTTAAGTAAAACAAGAAGACTTATTTTTGACTTCACAAGTCATACCTACCCCTGTTGTCCATCAGTTAATTACTTCTTCAGCATCAAGAGAGATTCAAAATTTTGTACATACCTCTTTGCTCAAGGTGGTTTTTTTCCATTTTTTTTGTTTGTTTAGTAAATGTGTATTTTTACATACAAAAATGCGAATATAGTTGGCTTAAACATCCTTTTAGAGGTCGGTATGCATGTAGATATAGATGTATGAAGCTAATATTTGAAGCTACAGCCAATACCATTGTGTAGTATATAAAGAATAAAGCAAATTCATCATGTGACCTACTGCAACAAATTCTATTCATTTTGACTTTCAGGAGAAATAATTTCATACCAAAACATAGATGCTTGACTACCTACAAATCAAAGATGGAGTTAATCTTTTAAAGCGGAATTCCTTATTTGCACAAGAGGAGTTTGTGTCCTGTTACTGTTTCCAGATGGAAGCAAGAGACTTCAATCCTGTCCGGCATGAGAGGGTTTCCATCAAATAACCGAAATTTGTAGTTAAGGAAAGTCTACAATCAGGGTAAATATGTCTCTTCTGACTTTGTGCCTTCATATAAACATGGAAAGAAGTGCGTGATGCAACATTTCTCAAGTGCATGCAATTCCAGAATAACTGGAAACTTTTTATGTTTCCTTGTACTATTGCAAAATTTTATGATTTTTTATATTGGCGGTGGAAGCTGAACATTTGTAGCTTATTCATCTGGTTTTTATATTTGAGATTGTTTTAAGTTGACTATTAAAAATGAGTATCGATCTATCTTAGCACACTGGATGGGGAAGCGATTCTATCATGGATATGTGATTCATTGCATTAAACTTATGTTCTGGAATCATTTTGTCCGGCAAAGTTCTCCAGAAGAAACTGTGTTATTAAAGCAAGCTACTGATATTGTAATCACAGAAGAGGAACTACCACAATTAGAGTCAAAATCCGAAGAACATAGAAGTTCTGAGCATGTTGTGAAAGAATATTGTAATTACAGAAGAGGAACTACCACAATTAGAGTCAAAATCCGAAAAACATGGAAGTTCTGAGCATGTTGCGAAAGATCGGGAACAGATACTTGGGGAACCAAATCCCAGAGTTCAGTTCTATAGAAGAGATCAAACAACTAAAGCAAGCTACTGACATTGTGCTTAGTCTCCGTCTGTTGGAATAGCAATTCCTGGACTATTAATGCTAAGTTTGCTAGACCTAGCAAAAAAAAAGAAGCCAAGTTTGGTAGAATAAGATAATTGATTCAGCCACATTTTGATTGCAGTTGCTAATCTCCATACTAGGATATTTTATAGACTATCGAGTCTGTAAGCCGTCACGGCACTGCTAAATTTTTTGAGGACATATTTCTGAACCAAAAAAAAGAAAAAAAGAAAAAAAATCAATTCTAATATTTGGACAAAATGTGTAATCTGGATACGAACATTTGCACTTGGAGGATCATTTAGGGTAAATCCTAGTCTTAAATTTTTTTTTTCCTTTGCTGATATTAAGTTGCAGTCTAGAGGGTTATTGTACCTTAGGTGCTTCATTAATCTGGTTTTTTTTTACCTTTTATCAGGGCTTACAAAAGGCAGGAGGCATATTCGTCTCATAATCCTTTTCTTCCGGAGTTGGATACTCATACAAGACTACATGTACTGGGGAAATAGTAATTGTGGACAGTTGTGCTAGATGCAATAATTTCACAATTTCAGTGTTTCGTAATTTGGTGCATCGATTTCACTATTAAATTTTACCTTATAAGCAATAAGTAGTGAAAATATGTTAAATTTTACTTATAGTTTTCTTGTATCATTCGCTGAGTTTTGTACTGGAAACAAATACTTGGTCCTAGTTGTGAGATATATATAATACAAGTTCGCATATTCCTAAAATGATGTGATACTTGTGCATCAATTAACCGAATCTTGTTTCATCAAAGATAATTAAGGGATTAGCATTAGATAACTGAGCAAACGTCATATCCGCTGCACTTTATATATTACCATCACAAGACACATCGATCTCCAGAACCAAACAATTTTTTTTTTTACCGGCCATGGAACTGTAAGATGAGCGCCAAATTGCAATGTGTTTGCCTCAGAGAGCCTACAAGATCTCTTGAAAATGGGTTGAGCTTGTAGTTGTTCTTACTTGGCATGTAATGGTAAATTATTACTCCCTCCGTCCCATTGATTAGTATACAATGGGTTTGGACACGGATACCAAGAAAATGTATAAAAAATGAGTAAAGTTAGATGAAAAGTGGGTAAAGTGGTGGGAACTATTAATATTTAATAATAGATTTGAGATAGTGGAGGAAAGTAGTGGTTGTAATAGTGTTTTATATTATAGATTTGAGATAGTGGAGGAAAGTTAGTGGGTGTAATAATATTTTTTATTATTAAAAATTTACTATTTTTGGAATGTATAGAAATGATGGGACATCCCAAAATAGTAAGTGTAAAGAAATGAATGGGACAGAGGGAGTACCAAATATATTTATTTTTTAAAAAGGTATGTATTAAAAAAATAATAGATAAGAAAAAAAGAATAAATGATGTGATACTTGTGCATCAATCAACCGAATCTTGTTTCATCAAAGATAATTAAGGGATTAGCATTAGCTAACTGAGCAAACATCGGATCCGCTGCACTTTATATTAATAGATAATTAAGTTACTTTATTAGATAACTTTATATATTTTTTTAAAAATAATTATTGAAAGAAAAATATATAAAAAAATGAAATAAACGATAAAGATATAAATAATCAAATATTAAAAAAACTTGTGCAGAAAAAAGTAATTCGAATAATTCTACAAGTGTCAAAAGAATTTCCAATTTTAGAGGTCGAAAACTCGAAATATTGAATTTCAATCCACAGGTCCCTTGGGCCAAATCTGAATCGATATTGGACCCGGGTAAAATTACAGAAGTGAGATCCGGGTAAAATTACAAAAGTGAGCATGCTGCAAATAAAAAAATGTACACAGTGATTACAATACATTACATATTCACACAGACCTAAAATCACATAGCACTTCACCCCAACCTCACACCCATTTTTCTCTAAATAAAAACTTATGCAGATATTTTATCGGCCAACATGTAAAAATTTGGGCTTTAACCCAGAGGACCTGTATTGGGCCAAATCTGAATAAATATATCTATTGTTATAAATTTTTAATAACTTAAATATACACACAAAGACCTAAAATCACATAGCGATTCCGAAGCATACTTGGAAGAGGGATTTAACAGAAAAGCAAGGCTCTCCCATGCATATCATGAGTATGTCTACCCTTACTTTGCCCAGCCCTCGTTCCTGTTTGTTTTGTCACTCTTTGTGCATGTAACAACAAGTTTTCAATTTTTTCATATCTTACGCTTAATGTATAGATTTGATTTCGTTTCTTTTTTTAAATAAACTTGCGTTGGACAATCAAAATTTTTTTTCGAGTAGAGGGCACGAGGATAATACTAGTATTTTCAATTTTGTTAGAAACACATCCGAATCTGTCACTATTCCGAAATAGAGCGAAATAGGTTCCAAAATATTAGGTCCACAGCGCTCCCTTCCTTGGAGTGATGATCCACAGCGCGCGCCCCCTGATCACAGGTCGAGGCCCCTTGGATATTAACAAGCCCCTCCTCAAAGTGATGTTGGAAGAAGAAGTAGCCGAGACCATGGAGATTGGAGGATGGAGAAGTATCAAGGAGAGAGGCGATGTCAAAACAAAGAAGGCGCGCCCTCGTGAGATAGATATCCTCGTATTTTTATGTTATAACCTCAGGAAAATCCTGAGGACAACCTCACGAGAAAATGCCCAAAATGGCACAAAAATGGGGGTTGAATGTCCAAAATAGCACTTTTTGAGAAGCTGGCCCCGCAGGGGCACATACATCACGCATTTTTGATCTGCGTTAGGATGTAACGCATGTACAACATGCGTTACTCGTGTATTTTCCAAAGATACCAGCTAAATCAACAGGAAAAACGCATACCACACATGCGTTTGGGGTGTAACGCAAGTGCGTGATGCGTTACCCCCATAACGCATCACGTACTTGCGTTACACCCCAAACGCATGTGTGGTATGCGTTTTGCACGAGAAAATCAGCCGGGAGTGTGAAAAATGCATGAGTAACGCATGTTGTACATGCGTTACCCCCCTAACGCAGGTCCTAAATGCGTGAAGCGTGTGCCAGTGCGGGGTACTGTTTTAGGGGAGTGCCATTTTGGGCATTTTGATCATAATTTGTGCCATTTTGGCACTTCACCCCAACCTCACACCCATTTTTCTCTAAATAAAAACTTATGCAGATATTTTATCGGCCAACATGTAAAAATTTGGGCTTTAACCCAGAGGACCTGTATTGGGCCAAATCTGAATAAATATATCTATTGTTATAAATTTTTAATAACTAAATATACACACAAAGACCTAAAATCACATAGCGATTCCGAAGCTTACTTGGAAGAGGGATTTAACAGAAAAGCAAGGCTCTCCCATGCATATCATGAGTATGTCTACCCTTACTTTGCCCTGCCCTCGTTCCGGTTTGTTTTGTCACTCTTTGTGCATGTAACAACAAGTTTTCAATTTTTTCATATCTTACGCTTAATGTATAGATTTGATTTCGTTTCTTTTTTTAAATAAACTTGCGTTGGACAATCAAAATTTTCTTTCGAGTAGAGGGCACGAGGATAATACTAGTATTTTCAATTTTGTTAGAAACACATCCGAATCTGTCACTATTCCGAAATAGAGCGAAATAGGTTCCAAAATATTAGGTCCACAACGCACCCTTCCTTGGAGTGATGATCCACAGCGCGCGCCCCCTGATCACAGGTCGAGGCCCCTTGGATATTAACAAGCCCCTCCTCAAAGTGATGTTGGAAGAAGAAGTAGCCGAGACCATGGAGATTGGAGGATGGAGAAGTATCAAGGAGAGAGGCGATGTCAAAACAAAGAAGGCGCGCCCTCATGAGATAGATATCCTCGTATTTTTATGTTATAACCTCAGGAAAATCCTGAGGACAACCTCACGAGAAAATGCCCAAAATGGCACAAAAATGGGGGCTGAATGTCCAAAATAGCACTTTCTGAGAAGCTGGCCCCGCAGGGGCACATACATCACGCATTTTTGATCTGCGTTAGGATGTAACGCATGTACAACATGCGTTACTCGTGTATTTTCCAAAGATACCAGCTGAATCAACAGGAAAAACGCATACCACACATGCGTTTGGGGTGTAACGCAAGTGCGTGATGCGTTACCCCCATAACGCATCACGCACTTGCGTTACACCCCAAACGCATGTGTGGTATGCGTTTTGCACGAGAAAATTAGCCGGGAGTGTGAAAAATGCATGAGTAACGCATGTTGTACATGCGTTACCCCCCTAACGCAGGTCCTAAATGCGTGAAGCGTGTGCCAGTGCAGGGTACTGTTTTAGGGGAGTGCCATTTTGTGCATTCTCTTTATGTACGTGATCGTGTTTCTCATGACAAGATTTTGGGTTGATGTAATCCTGTGATTTGCTATATTATGTTTGTTTGAATCTGAACTAAGTTAGCATATTTTGCAGGTCTAAATTTGTGAACTTTGCTTGCAACTTCTGGTTTGTAAGCTTGAACTTTCTCCCTCGAGGAGCCGGGTTTCTGTTTTGGATTCTCGTTTATTATTATTGGCCCTTTCTCTCACCTTTCCAACACAAATGGCCCCAAATATCACAACTCAAAAACTTGGCCCCAAATATCACTCCAAGACACAGTATAATATAGCATTTTATTTTTTTTAGCATGAACGCTACTTCGTGTAGCGTTATCCCAAAACATAGTTTAATCTTTGGTCTTTCCCCCCAAAACACAGTTTAATCTTTGGTCTTCCCCCCCAAAACACAACTTAAACTAGCGTTTTCCCCAAAACACAACTTAATCTAGCGCCTTCCCCCAAAATACAACTAAAAAAAAAGCTGTGTATAGGCGTGACAGTCGGGAGAATTGGGAGTGAACGGGAGGAGATGGGGGGAGATGTGGTTCGACGGAGGTAGTGCAGGGGTGGAAATATTGATTCGCGAATTGAATGTGATGTGGGTGTAGGGGAATTGCAGGCGAAGGAATGGAGGTGACGGAGGGGTGCAGTCAGTGGTGCTATTTTGAGAAGGGTTGAAGGAGGTCTGATGGTGAACTGGGGTGGAAGAAAGAAGTGTTGCAGGTGGGTTTGTGAAGATGTGAAAAACAGAGGGAGGTGAGGTACGAAAGGAGATGAGGGGAGATGTGGTGGTCTCGTTGTGGTGATGTCGAGAAGAACAGGAGAGAGCGTTTTCCCCAAAACACAGTTTAATCTAGCGTTTTTGTTGGAAAATTAAACGCTACACGATACTCTGTCTTGGAGTGATATTTGGGGCAAAGTTTTTGAGTTGTGATATTTAGGGCCATTTGTGTTGGAAATGTGATATTGAGGGCCTTTTCTCTATAAAATTAGATGCTCAACAAAAAAATGGAAGTAAATGGGGTCTAAAAGTAAGTCTAGCGGTCGCTCATTATGTATTTCTCATAGATATTATAAAATATTACGATTTTAATGCATTTAGGATAATACAAGGTATAACAATTACAACAACACTTCATATCATTATCATTGTAATAATTTTAAATTAGAATTTCACCTACTTTTATATCATTAAAAAAAAGTAAGGAATAAAAGAAAAATAAATATTTTATTCATTAAAAGAATATCAGGGATGATTTAAGTTTCCTTAAAGATAAGGTAGATGATCGAGAAAGCACTTAAAGTAGCAATTAGGAGACTATTGGATCAATGTTTTATTATTCAATTCTTATATTTCTACTTAGGAGATTATATAAGTAATCTGTTGGATTTGTTCTAAATAACAGCTATGATCTAAATAAATTGGGAATTCATCGTTAGAGAAAAAATTAGAAACTCTAACATTTTTCGATGGGAAAGTTCTCCAAGAATCCGAGACTCCCATATTATGATTGTGGCAAAATGTAATATAAGTATATCCTAATTTTAAATGACCACCAAAATTGATTATCTCACATGGTTGTCGAGGGAATTCAACATCGGGACAAATAATGGAATCATTTCTTGAGTAGTAAACCTGATAACACATTTTAATTGTATATTTTTAGTGAATAATTGAATAAAATGGTACGTTATTTTTCTCATTTTATGCTTGGTTGTGTGGTTTTGTTGATTGTGTAGATATTGAGAGGATCTTCACGATTTGGTCAAATAATGGAGATATGTGCATTAAAACCAAGATATCAAGCCACATCGTCACGAGTCAGCAGAATCGTGGTGAATCAAGCAAGATATCAGATCAAATGGGAATGCTGAGCAAGCGCTTTGTCACGAAGATGATTGTGAATAAATTAGAGATCTCCGTAATTAATGCTCAAATGTAAAGTTTTAGTATAAATAGACCCCTAGACTCATTGTATAGAACACATCTAGTTTATTTCTTCTCTAGCAAAAACCTTCCTCCTTGTATTCACATTATCATTCAATAAAAAATCAAGCTCTTCTTCAATTTCTGGTATGAGGTCTTTATTTTATATCGTTGTTACTTCGATTATGCTTGGCTAAGAGCTCTTTCTAAGGGGCGGATGTAATCTGTCGAATAATATGATTTATGTGGTGAAAGTGCTTTAAATGACATATTTGTTTTGCTAGTCATTTCCAATATCATGTTTATGAGAGTATTTTCATGCGAGCCACACAAGTAGAGTTGGGAGTTCGTATAGTTAGGATTCATAAAGTTTTGAGAATTGATTTGAGTGGTAAGATCGATACAAAGTGGTTTTTGCAACTTTAAATTATATTTGATTCGAAATCATTGGTTGTCTTTATTTCGAATACTTATGTGTTTTTTGTTAGTGGAGACCAATTTTTATGCAACACCATAATTTCATGTTTGGCCGATAAAATCCGTTCCTTAGTTATCATTATAAGTGATATTTTTAAGTGCTAGTTAATTGCTTTGGTTAATTTATAAATTAAAAACTTTAATCACGTTCTCTGTGGATCGACCCGTACTTGCCCCCGTACTCACGTACGCTCGTGCACTTGCGGTATTATATTAGTTAAAGGATTTTTCCTCAACAAAATTACCTTTAGTCCATATCTTCGGTGCTATCATATAGAAACCTCTTAAACCCTCGTGCTGATGAATAACATTTCTCTTAAATAAATCCAACACTCCAAATTGTGGTGTACGCATCGCATTAGAATGTTGAACTTGCATTCTGAAAATTTGAACGATCAGATTAGTGGTAAAGAAAAAGGACAATATTTTAAGCAAACAAAATCCAATGATCCTAAAGAAAACATAACACTACATAATTTGCACCTTGTTTGCAACGGATAAACACATGGTGGTCCAAGGGCTCTTGAAATTCTTCTACAACCCAGTTGCAGAAATGATCCAGGTTCTACAAAAAAATTAAAAAAAATCTGAACAATTCGATTTTCACAGCGTATTTATGTACACAAACAGCACAGAAAACAAGATATAGTGGGTGTTTGGCATTGCTTAAAATAAGTTACTTTTGACTTAATGAAGGTGTTTTTAACTTAAAGGAGAAAGTAAAGTTGTTTACGTTAAGTTGAATGAATGTGTTTGGGTAATTTTACTTAAAGTTAAATGGGGGTTTAATAATTTTGACTTAAAGTGAAATTTGACTTAATTTTTTTTTTTAAATTCATAATATTTAAACTTTACAAGAATCGTGAAGAAGAAGAAAAAAAAACTCCATAAGTCATAAGTCAAAAATACCTAAATAGAACTTATGACTTAAAACAATTTTTTAACTTAAAGCGGGCTTAAAGCCCATGTTGCCAAACTGTTAAAAAACGGCTTAAAGCTCTTTTTTACTTAATGGAGTGGCTCCCAAACAGGCTGTATCAGGGTGTTTGGCAAACCATGCTTAAAGCTAAAAATAGCTTGAAGTAGTTTTTGACCCATTTGGCAACTACTGCTTTAAGCCGGCTTTAAGTAAAAAACCTCCATTAAGTCATAAGTTCCATTTAGGTACTTTTGACTTATGATTTATGACTTATCAAGTTTTTTTTTTTGTTTTTTTTTCACGATTCTTGTAAAGTTTAAATATTATGAATTTAAAATTTTTTAAAGTCAAATTTCACTTTAAGTCAAAATTATTAAACTCCCATTTAATTTTAAGTAAAATTACCCAAACACATTCATTCAACTTAAAGTAAACAACATTACTTTTTTCATTATAAAAACACCTCCATTAAATCAAAAGTAACTTATTTTAAGCAATTCCAATAATTAAACAATGACATAGCTGTTGGTGGATGAACTTACAAATTTTAACCATCTCCTAACTGAGGATGTTAGAGTAATTTTCTTAAAGGAATTCGATGAAAATAAAATAAGGAAAATAAATTGATGCTTCAAAAGAACAGAGGATAGGCACGCATAGAGTTCCTTACTATAGGACTGATTATAATTTGGACTGTGATAAAAATTAAGTGGTTTCGGCTTAAACATGTTTCCACAATTTTGATGAGTAATTATAATTTGGGTCGTGAAAATAATTAAGTGGTGTGAATAGGTTCTGGTTAAAAGGTGTTCCCCACAATTTTGATGGACAAGAAAGAACAATCTTATAGAACAAGAATTTTGCGGGAGATAATAAATTAATACCGAATATTATATTAAATTAAGTTTTCTTTAATTTTTCTAAATATAGGCTATAGTAACTAAGAAATCTTCAAGAATTGGAAAAACAAAAATATTGAGCTTGAAAGAATTAAGTGCATGTTTGGCACAACTTTTATTATTGGCTTATGGACCTATTTTCGGGATAAAATTTTATATTTTGATAATTTTTTTTATACAAGTATTTAATGTATGTTTGAGATTCAATAAGTTGCAAAAATAAGTTGGAAAATAAGTTGGAATATTAGAAATCCCTAACTTTGTCTTAAAATAAGTTGACTTATTCTGGAAGACATTCAACCAAACAAACACCCCACTTTTAAAAGTCCATTTTTTAATAGTCGTAAATTATTTTAATTTTTATTTTAATACCTTAAAATTATAATATTGTTTTTCAAATAAGATTTTTTATTTCATGAATCATGACGTATTTACGGGATTTTTTTTATTGTATAAAGAGTATAATTTATTATTCAAAATTTCTTACATACAAATGCACGACAAAAAAAAAAGGTGTAATATTAGATAAAAATAAGTAAGGTTCGTACTAATAGTTTTATAGGAGTATTTGTTTTCGCGAATTTGTATCTTATTAGTTGTTGAAAGTGTTTATTTTGGGCGTGACCTTAGATCAATTACAAGCATTGTCGAAGAAGCTTAAATCGAATCGAACCGAAACTCCCTCGCAATATATTGCTGCTAAGAGGTAATGTATGTACATTTTGTGTGTGTTTGTTAGTATTCTGTTTTAAACTCGGTGTTAGAATCTCGAAGGCTTGAGTATGTGAGGAGCAGAGTTGTTCCGATTGTTAGTTAA
Source organism: Saposhnikovia divaricata (assembly GCA_036435485.1). Taxonomy (NCBI): domain Eukaryota; kingdom Viridiplantae; phylum Streptophyta; class Magnoliopsida; order Apiales; family Apiaceae; genus Saposhnikovia; species Saposhnikovia divaricata. The sequence goes on along the minus strand of CM071594.1, from coordinate 243,942,513 downwards.
GTTTGTTGTTTATTTTGTTATGTTTGTTGCAGGCAACTTGCACGCGAGGGGTTAAATGCTGAGCAGCTTACTCTAGACCTTAATTTGTTTGAGTTAAAGGTACAAAAACTAACCAAATGCTTAGCAAATTTAATTACTGTCCAATTTAACTTGTGGAACAAATTAATATGATAGTATGTGTAACTAAAGAATGCCATTGCGCAACACTTGGAAATTTGTTGTTTGTACTATGCCCTTGTAATACTGTCATTAGGAACACAAAGTTTGTGCGTGATTGCTGCTGCTCAGTAATATTATAAAGTTACGTATTAATTTGATAGACTGAAAGAAAATAGGCTTCTAAAACTAACTTACAAGGTCGTGGAGAACACAAAACAAATTTCCACATCTACGTCGAAGGTATATATGGAAGATATATGTGGCTTATGTTTCTTAAATCAAATGTCACTTCATAGGAATTAATCATTTTTTATATGATTTTTCTAAATGGCATCCCTAGACTTCATTTTGATAATTTTATTGCACTATTTTGTGCTATCAATGGCCACTTGAGTCCTAACACCGTTTCATTCAATTCTTGAAGACAACATTTGAAGATGTTATTCTTGTTGAAGCAGCAAGTGTTGAGGAGTACTTGCAAGGCTGCAACAGGTTTGTTGAAGTTTCTAATGCTTAAGTAATTACAAATTTTGAAATACAGATGACTTACACTTGAAGGGTCCTTGCATCTAGAGTTCACCCCTTAAAACCGTAGTACCCTTGTACCATCTAACAATGCCCTTACAATTGGGGGTGTGTTGCGTGTGAGAAGGGAATCTTTGGTTACGAGTGATGAAACTTCGCAATATTTTTAAAATGGTAGTACCCTTATACCATCCAACATTGCCTTTATGTTGTGGAATAAAAAGTAGGGTATATTTATTGCGTATTAACTACTAGGGTTTGTGGGAGCTTCGAGCTTTAATGGCTGCTCTTGTGTTGGAGAACATAAAGGTGATCAGAAGATGGCACGAAGCTGTTATGTAGCCTCGTTAAGGCCTGATGGAGTCGGGGGGCAGGTCCTTCCGATTGAAGACATGGATGTCCACAGTGGTAAGGAACACAAAGAAAGGTCAGCAGAAGACATCACACAGGAGCCTCGGACAGCCATTGAGGCTAAGGCGTTAACTGACTTTGTGGTTGAGTGTACCATTGACAACCAAGAAGTTGGGGGGCAGGATGTAGTACCCCGAGCAGGAAGTGAACTGCAGAATAAGAATGAGGAGACCAGAAGGAGTGGTGGGTGCTCTATTTTGATGGAGCATCAAAAACAAAATCAAGTGGTGCAGGCCTAGTCTTGTAAAACCCCGATTGGGCTTAAGTTATCCTAGTAGGACTTAGCTTCATATTTATATAGTAGAAGTAGAAATAAGGTTCATTAAAACCATTGCAGAGCATGTTGCTCCGAGTAGGACAGTAGTACTCTATGTAAGGGTTGAACCCATTTCAAGTTATTAATGCAAGTTTGTTTTCCATTCATTGATTGTGATTTTATTTATGTGCCAAGCACCTGATGTGTGAGTCAAAGAAGACCAAGTACCGAAAATAAAAGAATACACGAATGAAAACAAACGAATGCATACCCCGAATGGTAGAGTTAGGTTACAGCAGATAAGAGTTTAAGTCCTTGAAGGACCCGGGATAAAGACAAACGTTGAAGTCCTGATGGAACACCCGCTGAAGAAACATATTGCATAGCCCGAAAGCCAATGGAAGGCTCATCAAGTGGGCAATCAAACTAGAAAAATTTGATGTTAAGTACAAGCAGGGACGACCATCAAAACCCAGGCTCTAGCTGACTTCGTGGTTGAATATACCATTGACAACCAAGAAGTCGGGGGGCAGGAGGTAATAGACCAGGAAGGTTAGCAAGGTGAGAAACCCATGGAAGAGAAGAAGGAGTATTGGATTCTCTATTTTGATGGGGCATCAAAAACAAAAAAGCTCTATTTTCATGGAGCATCAAAAACAAAAACTAGTGGTGCAGGTTAAGTTCTGGAAAGCCCCGATGGGTTCACACTCGAGTATGCCTTGAAGTTGGACTTCCAAACAACATACAACGAGGCGAAGTATGAAGCTCTGATAGCCAACCTTGGACTGACAAGAGCCCTGAGGGTCAAGAACTTGAAAGTCTGTGGAGACTCAAAGCTGGCAGTCTCACAAGTCAATGAAGAGTTTGAGGCTAGAAAAGAATATGTTCAAATATTCAAGGATACTTCCAGGTCCTGAAGACCCGACCATCAATTCGAAGTTGGTAGCACCAGCTGATGTAAGCTGAAGGATAGACCCTAAAGCTCATCTTGAGACTGGTTGGCCCCTTGATAATGCCTTCAAGGTACAGAAACTGTTAATGATAGTGTTGAGATAAGACGTCCTTTACAATTCCACACTTGAGGTCTTGAATTTCAAATCTCAAGATTCAAGCCTTGATGGCCAACAAGGTTATCTGCCTCCAAACGAACCTGACAAGAGGCATCAGGCTACTTAAAACCTAGCCAAGGTTCTACAAGTATAAGAAGAAGGTTGGAAACCTAGAAGTAAGATAGAGGATTGGCAACCAGCCAAGGCACACCAGACTTAAAGTTGAGTGCTTAGTGGCAAGTGAACTTCTTGAGCGATCAACCGAGAAGCAAACCTCAACTATATGAAGCAAGGGGGCAAGAACTAAGGGACACCAACACCGAACGAGTTCTCCTTTTTAAATCAAGAACAACAAGTAGTAAAAAATATGAAAGCCACGGTGCCAAACAAGGTTTCCAAGAACTCTAGCTTGACTCCAATGCAAAGAATTTGGGCTCAAAAACAAGGAACTCGGGAACTTAAGAAATTTCATTCGATCTAACCGAGGCCACAAGGCCGAGGCACCTCAAGGAAGCCTCAAGGCCGAGTAGCCCTAACCGAAGTCCCTCGCGAAGGGCAACAGTCGAGCTCGCCCGATCGAGCACCTCCCGAACGGCCATAGACCGAAGTCACACAGTCGAAGACACCTGAAAGCCATTAAGAGGCCCTTATTTCGACCAAAATCCTGGTCGAGACGACCAAGAATCCTAGTCGAAAAATCATTCGACCAAGCGAAAAATTCGTCCTTATTTCGACCAAGATCCTGGTCGAAACGACTAGGAATCCTGATCGAAAATCTGTTCGACCAAGAAGCTAGGAAGGCCCTTATTTCGATCAGAATCCTGACCTAAGGGTCAGCATTCCTGATCGAAAATCCTGACCTAAGGGTCAGCATCCTGATCAAAAATCCTGACCTAAGGATTAGCATTCCTGATCGAAAGTCCGTTCGACTAAGCCAAAGTTGGCCTTTATTTCGACCAAGATCCTAGTCGAAACGACTAGGAATCCTGATCGAAAATCTGTTCGACCAAGAAGCTAGGAAGGCCCTTATTTCGATCAGAATCCTGACCTAAGGGTCAGCATTCCTGATCGAGAATCCTGACCTAAGGGTCAGCATCCTGATCAAAAATCCTGACCTAAGGGTCACCATTCCTGATCGAAAATCCTTACCTAATGGTCAGCATCCTGATCAAAAATCCTGACCTAAGGGTCAGCATTCCTGATCGAAAATCGTTCGACTAAGCCAAAGTTGGCCTTTATTTCGACCAAGATCCTGGTCGAAACGACTAAGGAATCCTGATCGAAAATCTGTTCGACCAAGAAGCTAGGAAGGCCTTTATTTCGATCAGAATCCTGACCTAAGGGTCAGCATTCCTGATCGAGAATCCTGACCTAAGGGTCAGCATCCTGATAAAAAATCCTGACCTAATGGTCAGCATTCCTGATCGAAAATCCTTACCTAAGGGTCAGCATCCTGATCAAAAATCCTGACCTAAGGGTCTGCATTCCTGATCGAAAATCGTTCGACTAAGCCAAAGTTGGCCTTTATTTCGACCAAGATCCTGGTCGAAACGACTAAGGAATCCTGATCGAAAATCTGTTCGACCAAGAAGCTAGGTAGGCCTTTATTTCGATCAGAATCCTGACCTAAGGGTCAGCATCCTGATCAAAAATCCTGACCTAAGGGTCAGCATTACTGATCGAAAGTCCGTTCGACTAAGCCAAAGTTGGCCTTTATTTCGACCAAGATCCTGGTCGAAACGACTATAAATCCTGATCGAAAATCTGTTCGACCAAGAAGCTAGGAAGGCCCTTATTTCGATCAGAATCCTGACCTAAGGGTCAGGGTCAGCATTCCTGATCGAAAATCCTGACCTAGGGGTCAGCATCCTGATCGAAAATCCTGACCTAAGGGTTAGGGTCAGCATTCCTGATCGACAATCCTGACCTAGGGGTCAACATCCTGATCGAAAATCCTGACCTAGTGGTCATCATCCTGATCGAAAATCCTAACCTAGGGGTTAGCATCCTGATCGAAAAATCCTGACCTAGTGGTCAGCATCCTGATCGAAAATCCTGACCTAGGGGTCAGCATTCCTAATCAAAATCCTGATCTAAAATACCACGAATTCTGGTACAAAAAAAGGGCTATATGATGAAAATTTTTATGTGCCTATGAATGACCTCAATTCTGGACGAATTTCAAAAATTTGGGAGCAAATGAAGCCAAAAATATGATCGTAAATTACGAAAATATTAGGGCTGAGGATCCCTCTAAAATTACAAAAATTATTATTATTATTATTAAAAATAATAATAATAAAATCCGGGTTGGATTTTATTCGAGTGAAATTTTATCCAAGCGGGACACTCCGATTCGGGGATCAAAATTATCCGGGATTCGGACAAAGGAAATATTATTATTGAATAATAATATTTTTATTAAAAAAAGAAAGAAGAAATGAAAAAAAAAAAGTAGAAAGCAAAAAAAAAAAAAAAATTTGTTCGATCAAATTCCTACTCGAAAGGAGCAGGAATCCTCCTCGCCAATCTGTTCGACCAGAAAGAAAACATGAGCTTATTTCGATCACACGCCTGGTCGAAATGTTTATATATTTTTGGCAAAGTGCTGTTTGGTCATCCATGTTTTGCACACTCAACAAAAAGGCCATTGTAGTTTGTAAAATTATAAATAAGTCCCCGAACGATATAAGTTGACAAAAAAAATTCCTAAATTATTAGGAATAAGTACGAAAAATACTTGTGGGTACATAAAAATTCCTAAATTATTAGGAAAAATTACGAAAAATACCCGTGGGTACATAAAAATTCCTAAATTATTAGAAATAATTAAGGAAAATACCTGTGGGTACATAAAAATTCATAAATTATTAGGAATAAATAAGAAAAATACCTGTGGGTACATAAAAATTCCTAAATTATTAGGAATAATTAAGGAAAATACCTGCTGGTACATAAAAATTCCTAAATTATTAGGAAAAATTACGAAAAATACCTGTGGGTACATAAAAATTCCTATATTATTAGGAATAATTAAGGAAAATACCTGTGGGTACATAAAAATTCTAAATTATTAGGAATAATTAAGGAAAATACCTGTGGGTACATAAAAATTCCTAAATTATTAGGAAAAATTACGGAAAATACCTGTGGGTACATAAAAATTCCTAAATTATTAGGAAAAATTACGGAAAATTCCTGTGGGTACATAAAAATTCCTAAATTATTAGGAATAATTAAGGAAAATACCTGCTGGTACATCAAAATTCCTAAATTATTAGGAAAAATTACGGAAAATACCTTTGAGTGCATAAAAATTACTAAAATGTTAGGAAATGTACAGAAAAATATGAGGAAAATTATAGAAATATTTTCTCGACAAATTGAGCAATACTTTATGCTAATAATGCATAAAAGCTCTATAAAAGTGCCGAAATTGCTAAAAGCAAGCACAAGTTAAAGCCTCGAATAAGGTCAATCGTCGTAAATGTGTCGGTCGCTCCACACTTTACAATAAGGCGATATATGTGAAACACTAGTGTAAACCAAAACCCCCATGTAAGGGTAGGAAAATTAAGAAGTCCAAGGTAAGGGATAAAAATGACCCCGAGTCTCGATTAAGACAAATATAACTTCTACGAAAACCTGATCAGTTTTCCTAGAAGTTGGGGGGCAAATGATATGGGCTAAAAATAAGCCATAAAGACACATTTAATGTTGCATTAATTAGACTCAGTACGGTCCAAACGTGGGGCCCACCAACGGGGTCCAAAGTCCTATTTTTAATATTAATTTCGTAATTAATATTAGGGGTAATAAACAGCTCAGCAATAAGTGTCAGATAAGGACATTATCTCTACAAGACTTAGCCTCCAAGGCATCCAATTCGATATGGCAACAGACTCCTACAAGGAAGGAGTCTAGAACTTTCCTCAAGGAGGTGACATATCTATTAAGTCTCCAACTCCTACCTTAATTCTAAGGCTTCTCAGCCTATATAAAGGGTCAGACCCCTCACCTCTCTGAGCAAGCTTCTGTATTAAAGTCGGACAAGCTTCTTTTGGATTGACAATCTTTGTAAAGAATTAACTCTACCTCACAGGAGGAATCATTACATCATTACTATCACATCATTCTGTAACAAATTTTGGTATCCAATTTTGTAGCCCTAACATTACTCTTGACCTTAATACAGAACTTGATGTTGAATTCTGAATCCTTGGTTTCCTACCTTTATTATTTGGTTTCCACTTTAGGGGAAACAAGTCCAACAATGTCTTAGTTGGATCCCTATAAATATTATAAAATAATGGTTATTAATATTTTAAGGACATTATTTTGTAAATGAACTCCAACAACAACACCTATATTCATTCTTTGTTATTATTATAATATTAAATTTGAAACTAACTAGAAATGAGAGAGTGACAAATAAGGAGAAATGGAGAAAAATGATATTTCTAGTAATAAAAAACAAGTTAGGGTGGCTAATGGTTTCTCAATAATAAGGAATAGCTAAGGGTTCCTAGTGTTTAGGGAACTACTAGCACAGTGTTACAGAGTTATTTTGGATTTCCAGAGTCAAAACATGAGACAACCAATGGAATAAGGAAATATGTCAATATGACCAATATGAAGTTCGTTCTTCATCTTGTCAGCATGGAAAGTATCTCATTATTATAATCATTCTCTTCCTATTCCTGATTGGATACGGATGGGTGTCCATATATGTAACGGGGTGCGACGACTGCAGTTTTGTTTTGAAATTGGCTCTGTTCTACCAAAACTTGGATCGATTAAATTTGATACATCACTAAACACACATGTAGTACCATTACTTGTGCCACCATAAGCTATCCAAAATGAACAAATAATCCTTGATATTAGTGTGATTCCTACTTTCCGAGGCATTTCCAGAACAAATGTAAACGTATGGCTAAGTTAGCATGCAAGCATGCACTGGTAGAAAAGTACAGAGTGCTAAAACATCTTGTAGGCCTTAAAAACATACTTAACACAGCATAACCACTAATCAGTCTTGACTCTAACTTACAGAAACTTATCAACTATCAGCTCAAAGTCAGCTGTTATATTATGCTGTGCTGCAAAATAAATCATCTCTTGTGTCTCCTTCATCCCTCCGATGTGACTACCAGCTAGTACTAGTTTCCTCCCTGTCATTCCAATTTTACATAGATCAGATAAATTAACCAAAAACAACCGAGGAAAATGAAAACAGTTGCTCAATAGTGAATCAATGGCTAAACAATTACCAGTGGGGAAAGGAAAAATAGGTAGTTGAAGAGGCTGTCTTGGCACGCCAACAAGGACAAGACAGCCATCAGTAGTCAACAGGTTTGATGAGCGGCTTGGAGAGCATGATCTGCAGAAACCGTCTCATTAGTACCATCTATAGTGCCTGCAACAGCCAGCACAAACATCCCACATTTGAGACAAGACATTGTAAATAAATTTGAGGTCCTACTTCAAAGTATATTGCCGTTCAAAGTATTATTAGAGGTAGCGTGTATAGCCCGCTGCATTAATTTTAATTTTCCAGTACATTTAATTCTGATCAATTTTTTAAAGAGGAACATATATTAAGATCGTAACATCGTAATAATATTTATTATGCAAACGCCCTAAAATATTTGGGGACTAACTTCTTTAAACTTGCAGCAGAGTAGCGGACTCATAATCTGTCCATCGGATAAAACAACTCGAATACATTATCATAACTGAACTGTTGTTAGGTGATTCGCATCACACAAATGAGAAGTTGAATACTTGCAACTGAGCTGGATCAGTCCAACCAAGAAAGAATCAGCTTAATTCAAAGGTGTTTAAGACCTTCATCTTTCTTGTTTGATAATGTACTAATCACAGTCACATTAACCCCGAATGCCTTGGCAAACTTGCCAGCAACATGGCCTAATCCACCAAGTCCAACAACACCCCAACGCAAACCAGGTTTGTCAAGGCCAAAGTTTGAAGGGGCTGTAAGTTGTGACTCCAGCACATACAAGAGGAGCACCACCATCGAGAGGCAAGTTTTCAGGCCAGCGCACAATGAAATGTTCATTGCACACCATGGTACGTATCAAACAAACCTCCGTACGTCATAGTTCCATCTTAATATATTGGATTGTATGAAAGCAGTGATTTGGTACGGTAAAATATTCAATGGTTGTTGCAGTTTTACCATGTGCGACATTATTTAAACTAGGCTTCCAACGCCAAAATGGTCTCCAATTTTCACCTTTGTTACCTTGCCTCCCACTTCAGTCACAATTCCCACAATCTCATGCGTGTCCATGTTCATCAACATTATACAACACATTTTATCAAAAGACGGTCAGAGTTTTGAAATTAATCTTTACCCTGATACTGACACACACACACGTGTTACGCTTACGTACACCTACATATCGTACAGTACACGTACACCTCATGTTTAGGAGTTGTGCATGTGGTTATGGCTACGAGATGGATGGTTAATTTCTATTAGGAGATTTGCAGTAATCCGTAAACTTGAAGGTAGCTACGGTATGTAGTATAGTTTTCTGCATGTGTCAGCATTTATGCCAACCATGTTTGCATGGTGATTGCTGCAGGTAACAAGGCTTTTACGACCTTTATGGTATTAAGTTGTGACACATGAGTTGGGCTTTTCATGTATTCAGCACGGAAAGTTTTTGCTTCAGTCTTGCTGAATGAATGTTCAAGCTTCGACAAAACAAGTACTATCTGTATTCTGTAGGGGATGTTCAAGAGGCTCCTCGTGGGTTGTTTGTTCGGAATCTACGTACGCAGACGTAATTATGACCGTATAGCCGTAGGAATTAAGCTGGTAGTACAATCACAATACTTAGGCTTATATATCACAGTGACCGCTACTATATATTATTAACAACTTGAGCCGTAGTGATACATATTTAAAATCCATCACTGATCTTTGTTACCTTGATCGTTAAATCCCACCTCAGTCGCAATTCCACAATCTCATGCATGTTCAAGTTTAACAACTTAATTTAACTCATTTTTTTTTACATGAAAATTGAAAGGCAAGCAGAAGCTTTTTAATATGTTAAGCAGCTATGTTACTGATGTGTAAAATAACTGCAAGCGCACAGTGTTTAATTGTAGCAATGACAATAAGATTTGAGATGGGATTTAATTAACCTAATTAGCAAAAATTATCAAATAATATGGAAAACCTAGGAATCCGAATCCGTAAATCAATCACAATTAATATCAATTCGCCCTAAAATCAATTCTCTTTCCTTCTCAAATAAGATATATCAATTAACGAGACAAGCATATACTATGAAACTTGTTATCTAACAATAACCTATCAAAACTTCAAGGAGCAAGCACAGACTATGAAAAATAAATCCGGTAACAATAATATATCAAAATCACTTTGTCAATTGGACAATTAAGCACCAAGAAAAATTATGAGAATCAATTAATAGAAACGAGAAGAAATCAAGAATAATTAAATTAACTTCATCCTCATCCTAGGATAAAATATTTAGCTACGCATGATTACTAAATCAACAGAAACAATGTTATAAACTAATTTACGTAAACAATTAACAAATAAAGCAATTAATGCTACTAACTAATTAATATAAAAAGATGGCAAATAAACATAAGTATGCGAGTTGTATAATACTGGAGTGGATAAAAGTAATGTAAATAAATTAACGAATGCTTCCTGGTCGAGAAATTATAACCCGCTGTCACCGAATAAATAAGCCAACGCCGAAGAAACCGAACCAACTGAAAGTGCTAAATTAAATAATAGAAAAAGTGTTTGTATTGAAGGATAATTAAATCTACCCTACTCCTAAATTATGAATCTAGATTGGTGTCTAAATTGGTGTCTAAATTACAAGAGAGAAGGCCATATATATAGGGAGAAATAATAGGTTTGGCCCCTTTGATTACAATTCAATATTGAATATAATTTCTTCAATTTCCTTTTCTTCTCCGATAAGTAATCGATTTTTCCTCCAATTTCCTTAACTTCAAGTATTTTCCACCTCCTTCCCTTTTTTCACCTTTTCCTGCTCAAATTCTGATTTTATTTATTTTCCTACAAAACAAAATAAAACAATTTATTAAATTATAAAATTACGAGAACATACATAAAATAGGTATTAAAAATATGATGAATTATGGACCTATCAAATGCCCCCATACCTATCTTTTGCTCGTCCTCGTGCAAACTAATATAATATAAACTACTATACAATAGATAATACCACTTCCGTAGGTGATCACGGTTGCATTTGGCATATGCAACAAGCCCTTTAAACCCCTAGGCAGCCCTAGTGGACGAGTGAGGTCTCGTGAGGGCCTATAGTGAATGTACCCACAAAATCCATCTAGCTCATGTAAAAGATTTCTCAATGCAACACCACACATAAAAGTCATCTCATGCTATATCAACTTAAGAAATCAAAGTGAATTTGCAATGTCTTGGTGTGTAAGGTGCAAGTATTCACATAGTCTACTCAAAGAAATATGCATAGGTCCTCAAAAGTCCATGTCAAGTGTAAAAATAAGTTGGTAACCATGTGCTAAGCCCACAAGAGTACACCTTAGAGTCAAAACTTGGGATCTCATATGCACAAAACAAGCAATAACTCACCTTTCACTCACAAAAGAATATTCACTCAAGAACAAGGGTAAGTATATCACTCCATTCCAACAAAATCATAAGCATGCTTGACATTTGGTATTAATCTAACTTTAACACAACATACATTAATGACGATAATCAAAAGGTCTTTATTTGGGTTGTAATGGGGCTAGGGACAAGGTATGTCAAGTAAGGCCAAATAAGGTGAAGTATCAAAAGCTAGTAGAAACCATTATAAATCATACACAACACCATACATCCTCCCCACACATATTTTCTAAACTTCCAACAAAATGCTTGACTAGTCGAATGAAGAAAGATCACACAAAACACTGAAACATAAGTATGCTCTCATATAACTTTTTCCTTTTTCTCTTTTTTTCCTTTTTTTTTCGTTCAAATTTTTTCTTTCTTTTTTTCTTTTTTTTTTGGAGAGCTAATATAGATAATATAAATATATACACAACCACAATCCTTCTTCAAAAATTTCTTGAACAACAACTGACAAGTAAGCAACAAAATCCAATAATTCCTTAAAATTAATGAACAAAAGTAAACCCCATCTCACACACCTTATTACTCCTACAACTTCCTACTAGCCTTTGACAATTGGGATCAAGTATACATAAGGCTGCACAACAAAAAGGTCTATGCAAGTAATGTGGTGTGTCACCGAAAAAAATAGGATTAAGCTCAAAGGGGTAACTAATTGATCACATATAAAGGGTGTGGTAATCTGGATAATAATTGGTTATTCCTAAATGCCTTTATCATCTTACCATCAAATAATGTCATGCATTTCAGGAAAGGTCTCAAACAAGTGCTAGCAATGCAAACAACATGTGGACACTCAAGCAAACAAATATAAAATGCAAAAGATATGCATATAGGCTCAAAATCTCACTTGGTGGTAAAACATAATTAATCCCAAGCAAAAGTCTCTTTAATGCATCTACTTGTACTCAAAGCATAGAAACCAAATCATTCTGCACATATTCATGTCCTTTTAATTACTTACAACATTCAATAAGTCTACTAGTTCAACTCGCTAGTGTATGTGTGTGCACAAGAACTTAGCATATCACTTCTCAATCAAAAGCATCAGAAATACAAGAGTACTATAGCATGTAAGGGTGCATCAAGCCAACTTATAACAAGTAATCATTTCACAAGGCTAGAATTGTTTTTGTATTTTTTCATTTTCAATTTTTTTGGGTCTTTTTTTTTTAATAATAATAATACTACTAAATCCCTCCCCCATACCTAAATCATGCATTGTTCTCAATGTATGCAAATGAGAGAAAAATGATAAAGTAAAAGGACGAAAATACCTGATAAGGGCAAGACGGAGAAACATTATTACCTATAACACACACACACACAAAAACTCACACACATAAAATAAACACACACACACACACATACACATAGTTGCTCCCCCATACCTAAACTTAGTCATATGGGAGATACATTATGAAACAGATATACTAACCAATACCAGATCGAGGAAAAATAACATTCGTAACACAATCAACACACATGTGAAACTCACCCACAAAAACATCATTATCCACTAGAGAGATATGATCATACATCAAAATAAAACTTATACACCTAACATCATTCATAGACCAATTAGACGCTTCTTTATGTTGTTTAAGCAAATTAATCACTTGAAATTCTTGGTTATGAACTAAGTCACTCGAAAAAACAACATGAGTTTCACTATCAACTTGCAAAGACTGATCAAGAGTGGAAAAAGATAGATTATGAACAAAAGTGGGTGGCTCACCAACAGAAGTCTTAACAACGGACTTAGGATCAAAAGAACTATCCTCAAGCTGAGTTTCATGCTTAGAACAAATGGCATTCAACTCATCTAACATCTCATCAGAAGAAAAATTTCTATAAAGCTCATAAAGTTCTTTATTACTCTCATACTCTAACAAAACATCTTCCTTAAGAAAAAACTCAATTGAACTATCCTCAATATTTGACCACGAAACAACCTCATCTATCAAATTAACTCCTACAGGTTGTTCAAAAAGCTCATTAGGTTGATTTCCTACATTGAAGACATTAAGATCTATCGTCATGTTTCCAAAAGTGAGTTTCATCGAACCATTCTTATAGTTAATCAAAGCATTAGACGTGGCAAGAAAAGGCCTTCCTAAAATGATAGGAATTGGATTTTTGAGATTTTTGACTGGTTCGGTTTCTAGAACAACAAAATCGACGAGGAAGACAAAATCACCAACCTTAATCAACACATCTTCCACTATACCTTTTGGAGTTTTAACAGAACGATCAGCTAACTGAAGAGTGACACTAGTCTTCTTAAGTTCACCGAAACCCAAGGCTTGATAGACAGATAATGGAAGAAGATTCACACTAGCTCCTAGATCGAGTAAAGCTTTATCAATGAAAGTATCACCTATGACACAAGAGATGGTAGGACAACCAAGATCCTTATACTTCACAGGAATTTGATTTGACAAAATAGAACTAACATGAGATGTTAAGAAAGCTTTCTTAGGAACATGAGTGGTTCTTTTATGAGTACACAAATCTTTTAGACACGTAGCATAAGAGGGAACTTGTTGAATCGCATCTAAAAGAGGAATGTTAATCTTGACTTGCTTAAAGACTTCCAAAATCTTATCTAGCTGAGCAGATTGTTTGTTTGAAGTGAGTCTTTGAGGAAATGGGGCTTTCGGTTTAAAGACTTTTTCATTAGACACATCAGAGTGGGGTTTCGAAGGTGGTTCATCGGATGTTGATGACTCATCAGCTTTATCTACTTCAGAACTCTCGGAATTTGAAGATTGCTTAAGACTAGGATTCAAGAGTAAAGGATTTGGTTCAGATGTTAGCTTATCTTCTTCTTGAGTATTGACACCAGCATGATTGCTGAATTGATTACCAGACCTTAGAGAGATAACAGAATTTACATTTTCATGAGACTTGATTTGGATGATATTTAGGATTAGTCTCAGGTTGACTAGGAAATCTATTTTTCTCTCTCTCACTGATTGTGTTTGCCAATTGACTGACTTGGACCTCTAGCTTAGATATGGCTTGAGTGTTGGAATTCAGTAACTGCCTATCTTGGGTCATAGCTTGCATGAAAGATTGTTGAGATTTGAGTAATGCCTCCATACTCTTTTCAATAGAACTCAATTTCTTATCAGATTCGCTAAAACCAGGAGGATTCATGGGAATTGAATTTGGATAATGACCAAGATTTTGAGGTGGATATGAATTAGGATTTTGAGTTGGATATGAATTAGGATTTGGCTTTTGAAAAGTAGGTTGAGGATTTTGATTATACTGATTGTATTGACCTTGGTTCCATGAGAAATTTGGGTGACTCTTCCAACCAGGATTATATGTGGGTGCATAAGGATCATTCCTAACTCTAGGTTGAAACATGGCATTGACTTGTTCAATTTCAGGGCAATTCTCTACCACATGATTAGGAGAACTACAGTTTGCACAGAGAGACATTTGAGAGGACGCATTGTTGGTTTCTAAGGCTTCTAGACGTCTAGTGAGTGTAGCTAACTTAGCTTCGGTTGCAATAGAATTACCAACTACGCGTAAGCCCTTAGATGAGTTAGAATTTTCAGCTTCCTGATTAGGTTCCCTAGTTGACTCCCACAACATTGTTCTTCAGCTAACTCCTCAAAAAATTTCCAAGCTTCATCCTCATCTTTGTCCATAAACTTACCATTACACATAGACTCTAACAAAGCAGTGGTTTGGCTATCTAAGGCTTCGTAAAGAATTTTACAAAGTCTCCATTTTTCTATACCATGTTGAGGACATTTAGACAACAACTTTTTAAATCTATCAAAATATTTCCAAAAAGACTCATTCCGATTTTTTTTGAAATTGCTTGATTTCATTCCTAAGTCTGTTTACCTTATGGTTTGGAAAATATTTTTTAAGAAAGATAGCAACAAATCCATCCCATGTGGAAATAGAATTAACAGGTAGACAACCACTGTTTAGCATCTTCTTTCAAAGCAAAATTAATAAGCCTGAGCCTAATGGAATCCTCACTCAATTGTTGAAGTTTTTGTAATGCACACACTTCCTCAAACTCTCGAATAAAAAGATATGGATCCTCTCCCTCTACCCCAGCAAACCGAGGTAACATGCTAATGTTGTGATGTTTGATTTCAAAGTTATTCGCGGTTACTGCGGGTAAGACTATGCATGAGGGTTGAGCGGTACGAGCGGGGTAACAACGGTCTTTAAGTGAAACAACCATGGCTACGGGTTGAACTTCTAATTTTTTTGACTCAATTCTAGTGGGTGAAGAAAACTCAAGTTGCCTTACTACTTTAGGAGATGAAAGATTGGTTTGTCTTACTAATCTAGAGGTAGTGTCTCGAACCCAAGCACTTTGCATACAAGAGAAGTAAACAATTAAGCACGTAGCAGACAAGAGCTATAAGTAAACACCTAAAAAAAATTGAAAATTAAAAAGAAAAATATATATTAACCTAAAAAAAATCTAGACCTTGCTCCTAACAATAAGATACTACTAAAAGTCACAACTCAAAAAGCATTCGTCCTGACTGGCCAGGCAGGTGCAAGCATTGCCAAGAGGCTAAACACCTTTCTAGACACCAATCCAAATTAGCCAGGTAAGCGTCACGCTTGCCTAGACACCAAACGAAAGAATACTTATTGATTTGTTCCTCCTAGATTCTCTTCCTAGTTGAGCGCGAGATCCTAGGGGCCAACGTCTACTTAGTTTTATTAAGGAAAGGGGTATGCAGATGAACAAAATAATGATTTGTGGGCCAAGGAAAGGGTGATGAAATCCCTCACCTTATCTTGTAATTGGGTGGCACCCTTAAGATTTATTGAATGATGCAACACACAAAGAACAAGAAAATAAACACTTATGGATGCACTACACTACGTGTTCTATTCTAAATTGTACGTACCTCTTTCCTCCAGCAATCACCACAGTTATATAAGATGGAAAGCAATAAATACAATAAAGAAATCTAGATGATGTGATCCTATGTGAGAGAATGAATGATGCAGTAAATTGGTTTTTAGCAAACAATTAACTAACTAATATTTTTGGGTTTTCTGAATTTTTAATTTTTTTTTTGTGTTTTTTTCAATAATGAGAAAGAAAGAAAAATAGAGAGAGGTGATACGGAATACCGAAAAGTGCTTCTAAAAATTTCAAAAGAGACAGCGAGGCCTTCTAGCGATCTTCTTGTCCAAGCTTTTCTCCGCTTCACAATTCCCTAAAAAAAACAAACAAAAGAAAACCTAATCCGAAGAATTAATATCAAGGAAAGAAAATTACCAATAGTCCCCGGCAGCGGCGCCAAAAACTTGATGTGTAAAATAACTGCAAGCGCACAGTGTTTAATTGTAGCAATCACAGATCGATCCTCAGAGACTATGTATTTTCAAAACCCTAATAATTAACTCAGGCAAACTAGACAATAAGATTTGAGATGGGATTTAATTAACCTAATTAACAAAAATTATCAAATAATATGGAAAACCTAGAAATCCGAATCCGTAAATCAATCACAATTAATATCAACTCGCCCTAAAATCAATCCTCTTTCCTTCAAAAATAAGATATATCAATTAACGAGACAAGCATATACTATGAAACTTGTTATCTAACAATAACCTATCAAAACTTCAAGGAGCAAGCATAGGCTATGAAAAATAAATCCGGTAACAATAATATATCAAAATCACTTTGTCAATTGGACAATTAAGCACCAAGAAAAATTATGAGAATCAATTAATAGAAACGAGAAGAAATCAAGAATAATTAAATTAACTTCATCCTCATCCTAGGATAAAATATTTAACTACGCATGATTACTAAATCAACAGAAACAATGTTATAAACTAATTTACGTAAACAATTAACAAATAAAGCAATAAATGCTACTAACTAATTAATATAAAAAGATGGAAAATAAACATAAGTATGCGAATTGTATAATACTGGAGTGGACAAAAGTATGTAAATAAATTAACGAATGCTTCCTGGTCGAGAAATTATAACCCGCTATCACCGAATAAATAAGCCAACGCCGAAGAAACTGAACCAACTGAAAGTGCTAAATTAAATAATAGAAAAAGTGTTTGAACAAAATAAAAAGTGTTTGTATTGAAGGATAATTAAATCTACCCTACTCCTAAATTATGAATCTAGATTGGTGTCTAAATTGGTGTCTAAATTACAAGAGAGAAGGTCATATATATAGGGAAAAATAATAGGTTTGACCCCTTTGATTACAATTTAATATTGAATATAATTTCTTCAATTTCCTTTTCTTCTTCGATAAGTAATCGATTTTTCCTCCAATTTCCTTAACTTCAAGTATTTTCCACCTCCTTGCCTTTTTTCACCTTTTCCTGCTCAAATTCTGATTTTATTTATTTTCCTACAAAACAAAAGAAAACAATTTATTAAATTATAAAATTACGAGAACATACATAAAATAGGTATTAAAAATATGATGAATTATGGACCTATCAGTTACAAACAAGCTCTTTTACATTTCAACAAATTTAAATAGCAATCACATGCAAATCATTTATCCACTTAAATCACAACAATAACAACTAAACACTACAAGCTCCAACATAAGATTAAAAAACAGAATTACTTACAATAGACAAAGAGATGCTCGATCTCAACAACTTTCTAATAGCCATAGCGGACATTTTTCCAATTTTGGTTTTGAGGACAAACACAAATCCACATCTTTTGGAAGAACAACTGCAAGAAAGTTAAACAAGCATTTAATCTTAAACCATTAACCAGACAAAATAAACTGATTGAGAATGGGGGGAGATAGATGACGAAAGTCTCTAAACTTGCTAGGGAAGTAATTTATAACCTCCATGATTTTTTACCCCAAGCAACTCTCGGTTAGGTTCGTTTATGGTAAAATTTTGAATGACATGGTAATCTGGGTCCTTAGTTATATTCATTAAAACTAAGGGTTAAATATCAATTTGATCACTTAAGTTGAGACGATATATCATTTTAATCACCGATACCATTTGAATCATTAAAGTTGTAATAAATATCGAACAGATACCTATAAATATGTATTTAAAAAGTAAAAGTAATATTTTATTGAGTTATACACATTTTTCTTAAATATCATTGCAACCAAATGAAAAGTTGTGAATTCTAATATTTTAGATAAGATATTTAGATTTTAAAAAATTTATAGTAAATACATGTTTTTTAAACTAATTAAATATATGATCCGAAATACTAGAATTTAACAACTTTTCATTTGATTGTGATAGTATTCGAGAAAAATGTGTACAACTCAACAAAATATTATTTTTACTTTTCGAACACATATTTACAGGTATCTAATTAATATTTATAATGAATTTAGTAATTCATAAGATATCCCAATCAAGAAACACATATATTTATTGGTATCTGATTAATATTTATTATGATTTTAGTGATTCAAATACTATTCCAATAAAATGATATATCATATTCATTTGAGAGTGACTAATTTGATATTTAATCGTTAAATAGTTTGAATATATATATCCCAATCGAGCATTGAAGTATGTATACTTAATTGTTTTACGCTTCCTTTACTTTTGGTGTTTCCGCTATATTTTGATTTCCTGCTTCACATGTTGCTTTGTTGCAGCATGATCTTCTTTCTTGGTGTATAGACATTTCTCTACCATACTTGTCAAGACCTAAATACTAGGTATATGTGCATGTGTGTGTGTTTGTAAAGATGTACAGGGTGAAGTGGTCTGTCTTCTCTCGGGTTTGTTGATTGTTACATGGACCAAAGATGGAGTCTGGAGATACAAATCTGAACAGGGTTGATACAATTCTTCCCTTAAGTTCAACCCCTTGGATTTAGTTAATATTTAATTCATCATTTGTGTTTTATTTGTTCTTTATAGGAGTATAATCATAAGTGGGGCCAGATCATTGATGTTAACAGATTTTGCATTGGATGGATCTCCCACCGGGTCCAGCTTTTGATGATTTGTCTTGTTAGTGTGGGACCCAACTAAATCTAAGCTTGAGTTATTAGAAAGGTACATGGGAATTACACGTACTGATGTGATAGTTGTCCTAACTTAAATTATAATAAATTTGGTCTAAAATAATGTTCCAACAGTCTCTTAATTTTTTCTTAAAAAATTAGGAATTATTCTTATGTTTAAGGATTCCTTTATTTCACTTTTATCAATAAAATATTAATTCCCTCCTCTTTTCAATTGTTTCCCTCTTTTTTTGTTCTTGCTTCCTTATTATGTAATAGTTATAAGGATCAATTATAAGGAAGTTTTTGGAGTTGTCATACCTTATCATATCCCGAATCACTAAGAGCCTAATATTTTATAATATTTATAAGGAAAATACAAGGAGGCTATTGGACTTGCTCTTAGTCTACACAATTCATTATTTTTTGGTTTTGCTTATTGTTTCTCGTAGTTAGTCGTAAAGGTTAATATTGTAGTGCAATATTTATACACATACTAGCTTATAACCCGTGCCATGTACGGGTTTCTTTTGATAGGTTATAAATTTTATTTTATGCTATAATTATGTTTTTATATAATCACTATTTTTAAAAATTATATTAATATTAATTTAATATAAATTTAATTAATAATATGCATGATTTAAAATTTATGTTATAAAATTTTAAGTTAAATATGTCGTTGACGGTATTCGAAACTTGAATCTTTAATAAAATAATTTAATCATAAAATATACCGTATGATTACTAAAAATCTAACGGTAATATGGTGTAATATTTTTGGGTATGCATTAATTTGCAAAATTAAGTTTTAAATTAAAAGGTAATGTATTTAATTAGAAAAGAAACATTGATGATTTGAAGATATTGTTTAACTGATTTAGGTGTTTATAAAAGGTGATATCGACTAAAAATAAACACGAAAGAGGCAATCGACTAATTACCATTAATTATATTATTTTATTATTTATTTTAATAATTAGGATAACCGTACCGAAAACCAAAATTTATTTTAATAATTAGGATAACCGTACCAAAAATCAAATCGACAAACTTTCAATGTTTCGATAATAGTATAGTATAGATATATATAATATTTTTTTTAAATTTTTAATTTTCTAGTAGTCTAATTTGACTTCATAATTGTACCGTACCATCCGTACCAAAACTTTTAATGTTTCATCTTTTGTAATATAGTATAGATAGATATAGATTTGAAAAATATGATGTGATATTTTCGGGTATATATTGTTGATTGTAAGATTAGTGTTAAATTAAAAAAGTAACGTGTTTTAATTCGAAAGGAAATATTAATGATTGGAAGATATGATACGATTGATGTTTTTAGATGTTTATAAAAGTTAATATCTTAAATTAAAAGTAAATATGAAAAAATGCAATCAACTACTTACCATTAATGATATTATGTTAATATTTATTTTAGGAGTTTTGATAGTATAGATATCATATAAATTTTTTCTTTATAATGAAGGTTAATAAGTAAATCCACGACGTACCAAAAAAAGGTACAAAAAAAAAAAGGTACAAAAAAATAGGTACCAGAAAACAGGTACTAAAAAATAGGTACCAAAAAACAGGTACCAAAACTACGCGAAGTTTGTAGAGCTTTAAGTTTATATAATCCAGAATAAATCACAACTTGTTGTGCTATATCGAATCTCAAATATGACCATCTTCATAAGTTTATATAATCACAATATCATTTCAAGAAGTACCTGTAATCGTTAATTTATAGCATGCAAAATAATAATATCTCCACCATATGTTAGTACATATTCAATATGATATCAAAATTATGAGAATCAGAGAAAACACTTTGCTCCCGCAAAATCAATTTAAACTCTTAGGTTAATGGAGATAAATCTTTCTTTTTGTACCTTTAAGAATCTCATTCCTTCTAATTGGACATGCTTTAAAGTCTTCTAATAAATTTATTAATTAATTATATCAGGACATGCACAATTAGCAAGATAAGTTAGTATCTTAATGCATTATGTGGTACTTCAGGACCAATAATTTTCTTTTCAAGTCCTCACAATGGTGACTAATCTTCCTTCACAGAAGAAGTTATGTTTCTCCCAGAAAATGTGAATTGCTTCAGAAAAACTCTAGAGTAATAGGTAAACTTCACAGCTTAAAAAAAGCAAACAAATAATCTCAGTGTATTTTGTTTATGAGGTGAAACTCATTCGAATGTCAACTAGAAACACATTCTAATTTCCATCCACTCTGGCCATAGATTTTTATGAGTTATCACCTATAATCTTAGAATACATAAAACATCTCATTCTGGAATAATTTAATATTGGACTTCAGGTCTATATCCTTTTATAATTTGATAGGATTAGTTCTCGAGAACTTATTTCACTGCTTCCAACAGTTTAAATCCTTCTGGGATTATGTCAGGTGGGTCTTGTAAAATGTACGCATACTCAATCTTATATTACCAGACTTTTACACATCATATAATTATATCCACCACAAGATAATATCTCTTCGTAATCAATACAAGATTGTTGTACAACTACGTGAGCTTATCTTTCGTAAATAATTTCTTTCTTTTCCATACATATATCTATTCATATCCCACTGACATTACATCTTTAGGTGTGTAAACTTCAGTTTCAAAATGATTTCTCTACTTTAAGAGATAATATTTCTTATATCGTGCCACATTCACAACTTCTGGTGTGCGGACTTCAGGTCCAAATATTTTTCTCTTTGTAAGAGATTTTGCCTCGATTTAATCATTTTGCTTATATCTTTGGCCAATCATATTTTCGACATCGATTTGATTAATGGTTCCATTTTATTCTGGACATGGAACAATGTATTGAGATCTCATAATTTTCCAAGTACTTTCATCATATTTTGTATGTTTAAAATCTCTTCTGGAGATCATTCAAAAGCTATCCACTATTCAACTTAGCCATCATCAATCACTGCTCCGTTTTACTTTAAGGATATATATAGTTTGTTATGGAACCCTTTGGTCTATCACGCTTCAGGCATTCTTTAGACACATTAGCTTCTTGAGGTTGTCCTTCTGGGACATAATTATTTGGAGCATGTATAGCTGGTATATGTAATATAGCCATTCTTTCAGGTCAGCATACATATGTCTGGCAACAATTAAAAATGTAAATAAATGAACTTCTGGTTCATATTTTTTGCTATGAGGATCAAGACGAAGCAATGATAACTAACATATTACCAGCTATTTAGCTTCTCCCCCTGATTTTGGGAAAACAAACATATTAGACCTCATAAACATATACACATAGATGGTACCAAACTAATAACCACTCATGTACAATGTATATCCAATTTAACCATCAATTTCAGTGTTGTGGTGGAACAATCCGAGCTGACCAAAAATTAGTTCAAGACGGGGAGAAATTATGATTAATTAGATAGCTAGATGTGAATCAAAATGTGCCACAATATATTCGACAACTAGCCATGTAACCATATAGTTCCCTTATTTTACTATTATCGCATTGTTGATTTGTTGACGTTTGTTTGTTTATTTTACTCTTGTCGCACTATTGATATTTGTTGATTTGTTGCTATTTATTTGTTTATTTTTGATATCTGTTGATATTTGTGGCACTGTTCATATTTGTTGATTTGTTGTTGTTTGCTTGTTTATCTTACTCTTGTCGCATCTTTGATATTTGTTGATTTGTTGTTGTTGATATTTGTATTTCCTTATTTTGTTGTAATAAATATGTAATAGTTCTAATCAATTTATACTCTTGAGCCACTGTGGATATCTGTTGATGTGATGTCTTTTTAGTTGATTTGTGTTTTCTTTTTTTAAAAAAAAAGAATTCAATTGATGAGAAATATTCAGTTCCAAAGCTTGGAAAGTGTGTTGACTTTGTTGCGTCAAATGTAGATGTTGTGAAAATTTCTTATGTGTCGACTGTCTCTAGTTTAATTCTGTTCACGTCCTAGCTTCGTTCTTTGGGGGGGGGGGAATTTTCTTCCAATATGTGTTAGAAGACGATAGTACACTTTATCATAAAGTCCATCCTGAGTACTTGGAGATGGTTAGGAAATGAGTCTCCATTTTCAAGGCTATATATGACAGAAAAAAGGCAATGAATATTTATGGAGCTCCGTTGTTATTGAGGCAATGTGACATTACTTTGATGGACGCTAAGGTGAAGGTATTGGTGAAGTCTCCTCCTAAAGATACCGAGGTTGTTATTTTTTGTGTTTGTTTATGTGATTTTTTTTAACTACATTATTCAAGGAATTAATTGCATGTTAATTTTTCTATAGCTTCGAGAATTAATTGTTGCTAAAGACTTTACCAAACTCAGCTTATTTACCTGGTAGGGGATGACAATGACTATATTCTGTTAACAACTAATGATGAACAAGGTAATTTATGTTTAAATTACTTGCTTTCATTTGTAATATAAATTACTTGCCTTCATTTGTAATATTTATTATTGATCTTCTAGTAGTTTAATTGTTTTTTTCTTAATTGTTGGCAGTTGATTTGATCAAGTTAGGAATGACAATCAAAATCCTCCATGGAAGGGTGGAGAACTTTGGTAGAAGGAGGTTGATATCTATATTATTACTTAGGTTGCTATTTTATAAGTCCCTAATTTGTTTAACTGGGAAACTACTTTTTTGTGGAAATATTGTTATATTTTGTGTTAGTTATAGAAGTTTGGAACAATTGTCTTTGTGATATTCTACCTTTTTCATTATAGTAGTCTTCAACTCTTAAATGGTAAATGCAAGCATCAGATGATGAATAACATCGGTTTGTTCCTTTTATTTTTTCTTTTATTATTTTCCAAATCGATCATTACTGTTGCAAACCATTGTGGAACATATCATTCTACAAACATAATGTTTTACTTGCTGAATATGTATAATATTTCAAGTATTTTTAGTACAATTGATATTTTAAATTTCTTTTAACTAATAGATATGACTTCTTTGCAACAAGTAACATGAAGTCTAGACAAAGAGATAGTGAAAAATTGTCGTCATTTTCATGAACGAAAGCACTTTGAGATTTATAAGTGGAAAATAGTTTATAAAAATTGTTTTGAGTTTTGTTTTGTTCTTGTTTCATATAAAGTAGTTAATATTTTGTATTTTTTTCAATGTATTTGAAAGTAGAGTAGTAGTTGCTTCATTGGAGAAGTATGGCGGGGAGTTTGATTTTAAATCGGCGTTGTCTAGGTTGGTGAGTATGGTGTGGGGAAGTTGTTTTTGGCTGGGGTTTTGGATTTTATGTGCTTTGTGATTGAAGTTGGTGAGGGAGATTTTGATATTGAACTTGGGAATCTTGAATTGTTGTTGAGAGATTGGAGGAAGGTGTCGAAGGGTGTTTTTGAAGGGAAGAAGTTGTTTTTGATTGGTGGTGAAGAGAAGACTGTTATGGATCTTAGGAGTATGTTAACTTTGATGAACTCTAAGGAGGAGCAGAGGGAGTTGGTTTCGTTTGATTCAGTGGATGGTATATTGTGCACCATTGCTTGTGTTAAGCCTGGGATGAGGAATATCAACCTTTTAATTAAGGTGTTGTCCACTACCTTTATCCTTAATAAAAGTGAAGGGAGTAGTGATCCTAATCTCATGCTGAACCATTGTTTAGTGAGAGATTCTATCGGGTGCATCGTTTTTTGTGCTCGTAATGAACAAGGTAACTTTTTTTTTCTTATATTTTTTCAATTGTTCATGTGTTAATGTTTTTTTTTGCTTTTCAGTTGAGTTGCTGGTTCCTGGAACAATTGCATTCTTTAAGAATGCAAAGGTGGAGAATTATTTGGCAAATCCCATGTTTGTTGGTTGTTCTGTTCACTGAGAATGTTATCTGCTCACTTGTTCTTGGAGAAGATGCTTGAAACCTGCACTCTATTCTCACTTCAGCACCTAATAGTCAAAGTAAAAGATTTTAATCTTAGAAATATTGGTGCTTGAGAATGTAAATTAATTTCATATAAGAACATTTTCAATTTTTGTCCCCATGCTGCAGTTGGTATATATAGAGAGTGAATTTTAGCCAACCCATCCTACAGTTGAGGGAGAGCATGAACAAAGGAGATTAGGGAGGTTTAACTCACACCTTGCACCGTTTTCCGACAATAGAAATTAAAGAGGTTTAACTTAGCTTCCGCTAGAGAATAGAGTGCAAGGGAAATTAGGCATTTCTAATATCTATTATTCAGTTTCGCCATCAACAACGTAAGATTGGTTGTTTCGAAAGCATTTGCCTACGTACATTGTTAGGTTAGGGGCCTTACACAATCCAAGATTCAAAAACAACAATACAGAGCACACACACACAACCAATTGATTAGTTGACAAGATCCACTAAAGCGCGGTCAGACGTTATTTAAGTATCACTTCTACTACTATCAACAATAAGTAAAAGCAAAACAAGAACACACACAATATTTGACATGGAAACACCCACGTCCCAAACTTGTATTATTAATCCAATCAATAATCAATAATACATCAAAATAATAACACCTTAACGGTGTCCCAACCTTGATACTTGAGCCAACAATGCTCAAGCATCTCCCAAACAATACTTAAGACTACATCTCTTAAGCTTTCACATATCAAACAAATACAATATGACTACGTATATATAGCCATCCAAAACTTAGCAACCAAGACTTACCATACTTGTTCTACAAGTCTTACCATACTTGTTATACAAGTCTTCCAATTCTTGGCACCTAATTTCTCAACTTAGTGATTAAGACATACCATATATAATAATTGTCTACACATACAATTGTTATCTTATCGTGGACCATCCAAGCCCATAACATCATATTGGGTTGAAACCCAACATCCTCCCCTTCAACCCAATACCCATATCGGATTAAACGGTAACCAATCAAGCCATCGACGTCCATTCGCCAACACCTCCCCTCGAACAAGAACCTCCTCTTGCTCTTCCAAACATTGAGTGTCGCTAAAACCCATATAGTGACCCTCCAAACCACTGTTCTTTACCATAACGATGTATCCAATCTACAAAATCACGTGCATCAACCACCATGAGTGCTCTTCCACATGTTGAGTCACCCGATCCTTGCTTTCACAATCCTTCGGTCTCCTGAAGAAAATCCGTAGTATCATCCAAACAATTCACCTGGTTGATCAAGCCATTGAAACAATTGCGATGACCTCTTCCATCTTCTTCCATCTTGAGTTCGAACACAGGATTGATCCACAGTGCAAGCCATCCGCCAAACCGCAAGTAACATTGTCTCTTCCCACTTTAGTAGCAATCTCCTTGTCAACAAATCCTTCATTATGCTCTGCCATACCAATTGAACCTCGAACTTTCCCTCAACCCCATCCATCACGAACCCGAACCTTGGCTCTCTTGATACCACTTGTTAGGTCAGCGGACTTACACAATCCAAGATTCACAAACAAAAATACAGAGCACACACACAACCAATTGATTAGTTGACAAGATCCACTAAAGCGCGGTCAGACGTTATTCAAGTATTACTTCTACTTCAATTAACAATAAGTAAAAGCAAAACAAGAACACACACAATATTTGACATGGAAACACCCACGTCCCAAACTTGTATTATTAATCAAAACAGTTATCAATAATACATCAAAACAATAACATCTTAACGGTGTCCCAACCTTGATACTTGAGCCAACAATGATCAAGCATCTCCCAAACAATACTTAATATTGCATCTCTTAAGCTTTCACATATCAAACAAATACAATATGACTATGTATATATAGCCATCCAAAACTTAGCGACCAAGACTTACCATACTTGTTCTACAAGTCTTACCATACTTGTTATACAAGTCTTCCAATTCTTGGTACCTAATTTCTCAACTTAGTGATCAAGACATACCGTATATAATAATTGTCTACACATACAATTATTATCTTACCAATATATATCTTGGACCATCTAAGCCCATAACATCATATTGGGTTGAAACCCAACATACATATATAGATAAAATCACCTGGAAGTAAGTAGCTGTTCTTGGAGAAGGTGTTATTGGAGCAATTGTCACAATAGACAATGCCCATTACCGTGATTTGTGGACGAGGGCGATCAACTTTATGTGGTTCAACTTGAAGAGGGATTGTCAACAATAACAATGATACGGAAACTAGAAGCTCAACTACTGAATCCATAGCACAAAATTCCTACTTATGTAACTCAGAAATTTGGTCTATATATCTTCGACTGAGTACTCAAGTCTGGAACATCATTATGTAGATTTTACAAGTTTTGGCTGGGAGCTAATAGTAGATGGAATGGTTTTTAGTGGATAACCAAGTGATTCATTCCCATTTCATATTACAAAAGATTAAGAAATCTTTTTTCTTTTAACTCTGAATTATTATTGTATAAACTATTTAAGAAACAAACAAACACATGTGAATGTCCTATGGCAGATTGTGGAATATAATAGATCGACTGTGGCATGGAGGATTTAATTTACTTTGTTTGGCAACATTCAGTTGTTCCAGTTATGTTTATTTTTCCTTTTGATAGGTCAGAGGTTCCCTTTATAATGTGTACCTTGTGGATTACTTGCATAAAAAAAAAAGCCTTGTGCCTTGTGGTTTACCGTTTATGTGCAAGTTTAATTCTACCTTTCTACCGTCTTGGCCTTTTTACTAAATACATTGTTAAAGAATTTTGTACAATTCAGAAGTTGATCAAAAAATTAGTATAAATATAGAATGACCTCACTTATTTGTATAAATGATTTTAAATTTTGGATTATAATTGAGGCCATTTCAAAATTAATTTTGAAAGCAAGGAAAGTATAAAATTTAAAAATTTACGTTTCTATACCAACCTAAATTATATTGGAAGTTCGAGTTGAGAATTCATTTTAGTTTCCATGTAATTCCTTAAATGTACATTTGTGATTGGAAGATAAAAGGGGGTTTTTCAAAAATACTCATCCTTCAAATATTTTTTAAAAATACTACCACTTTTAAAACTATTTATGAAAATACCTTTCTTTAAAATTCTTTTTTCAAAATATGGTTTGCAACCTTTGCAACCTCATTGTGTGAGTTGCAAATGAGGTTGCAAAAAGGTTGCAAATGTTGCAACTGAAAACTGGAGGTTGCAAAAATTGCAAAGGTTGGCAATTCGTGTGCTCCCTATATAGCATATAAGGTTGCATATGAGGTTGCCAACCTCATATGCAACCTTATATGCAACTGAAAACTGGAAGTTCAAGTTCCAATTTTCAGTTGTCATTTTCGACCAATTTTTTGAAATCTATATATCAATCCACTACTACAAATTTAATCTTAGAATACGCTGCTTACATAGCGCTTGTCTCATGTGCTATGGAAGGATCCTACTTACATAGCGTTCTTATAAAACACGCTATGCAAGCTATAAAAAATAAAATGAAAAATAAATAGAAATTCTAAAAAAAATACTATAATAGCGTTTCCTAGTCGAACGCTATGGAAGTTAATATGCGGTTAGCGTTTATACAAGCGCTATGGAAGAAACCATATTTTTAGTAAGTAAGTTGTTTTTCTTATTTATTTAAATACTACTGTAACGTTTTTAGAAACGCTATGGAAGTATATGTATTCTTAAAAAATATTAATTGTGTTTAACTAATTAATCGAGTGAGATACTGAGATACACATCCATCTGTTCGAGTAAGTATCGTCACTCTCACCGACATCTCTCGATCGCTCGCGACATCTCTCTGTTGGTCCTCATCTATTTGTTCTTCATCTGGATATCCACATCTATCTGTTCTCTGGGGTCATCTCTCTGTTACTAGTGAGTATCTCTTGTCAATTGGGGTTAATTTTAGGGTTTTTAATTTGGGGTTTTTACTTGCAGGGGTTCATCGATTGATTTTATGGGTGTTTACTGAATACAATTGAGTCGTATTACTTGCTATATCTTATACAAATTCTTAAGACCTAAGAACTGCATATATACAAATATGTATGTATATGTTGTTGCTAACACTTAATAACTGTATTTATGTTTGCCACGATGGAGTTTTAGAGTTTGTTCGCGTTGATGTTGTGTTTAATCGTGTTACCGATATAGAGGTTGATATGGGGGTACTTTATTGGAATGCCAACCCCTGGAAAGAACATATTCATAAGGAAAATGTTTTGGAGGTATTGGATTCCCAATGGTTAAGTGCATCGAGCATCGTCTTTTACATAAGGTAATGAAAATACTCAACAAACTTCACTACTTCGCAAATTAGTTCTAATATATTTTTTCTGACTTGCAGGTATTTGTTTGAGGTATATTTATCCAGAAATCCTAATTTGGCAGCGAAGTTTTCTTTTGTATCACCTCATCTTGTATCTCCCTTCGTAAGTAGCTCTGAAACATCCTTGGCGAAGTGTTTGTTGGGACATATTGACCAAGACCACCTACTTCTTCTGCCCTATAATGTTTCGTAAGACATTTTTTATATGCACATTTAAGTTTCTTAAACTATTAAGGAATTGCTTCTAAAAATATTATAAAATGCAGAAAACATTGGATCTTGGTTGCCATTAATACAAAAACAGAGACGATTTATTATATTGATCCAGCTCAAAAGACCAGCCATGTGGATTACAAGAATGTGAAAGCGCTTATAGAAACGTTAGTGTACTTTTAACATGCTCTCTATATGTTGAATGTATGATACATCTGACCGATAATGTGTTCTTTGACATATGGGTTGTAATCGATTTGCAGGGCTATGAAGACTTTTCGAACTCACAATAAGAAGTACTACACAATGACTGCATTTCCTGTTTTCAAATGGACAAATGTGCAGGTGATCATATTTATTTTTTTTCCTTTCATTTGTGGACCTTAGCACAGGAAGTGAGACAACAAAAATTACAATACCTCCAAGATGAGCTTAAAGTTCCCTCTGGATGTTTTAAATTCGCAACTTAATTAGCAAATTCCTGAAACTATTTTAAGAAATCTATGATATTAAGTGCATACTGAGAAACATCCAAAATATGTCCTTGTTATATATTAGACCGAAAGGCGCACAAAACTCTGATACTTGACCATCACTGAATAGCTTTATTAACAGAAAAGCTTTAGTCAAATGACAACTGCACACTGCTGTCATGATATACTACCTCTGTCTTAACTCCCAATTGAATTGAGCTTGTTTTTCTTACGCTCAGTAGATATTTTTAGAAAAAGTTCCCTCTGAATTTTTAGAAAAAGTTGCTAAACTAAATCAAGAAGAAATTATAAAACATCCAGGACATTATGAGGACTAAACTTACCCACTATTATCCTTGTCAAAATGCTGAAATGCTTTGTATAGATGCTCATAGCTTTCAAGCTTTTGTCTGTGCATAGTAGCAGTAATAAACTCTAGGTAGTCAATTGTGCCATTTCCATCTACGTCAGCCTGAAATGCAGCAAGAACTTATAATTACATCTAATACATAACAAGAAAATTGGTCGAAAGACATACCTATCGCTAAATGCACAAAACTTACAGCCTCCATCAGTTGTTTGACTTCCGTTTCTGATAGCTTTGAGCCTAGCCGTGCCAGTCCTGACTTTAGTTCCTCGTAAGTGATTGTACAGCTTCTGTCTGTATCCATGTTTGTGAACATAGCTTTAAGACCTTTAATTTCTTCCTCAGACAGACTTTCAGCAATGACCTGGATAAAATCATTGGACCAAAATTATAAAACAATCATCTTGAGGATTGAACCTTTTCTGCAACATATAACATTTGATAGTTGTTGACTTGTTGGATACTTAGATTGCCTGCTCTTTTGGTAAGACTGATTGTATGTTTTAAAAATTTTAGTGCCCCAAGCAAGCGTTGAATGATGGCATCTTTTGTGGATATTATGTTGGATGCTTCATTGAGGACATATTGTCTACCGGTGAAACAAATATGAATGTTAACGTAAGTATATTCCATAATTTTGAAATTACTGCTAGTCTTTAAATTACAGGTGTACTTTTTTATATGATCTTAATTTTAATAACAATTTTGTTGGTGTACAGTTCTCATATTCCTCGGGTTCGAAGTCCTATTCTCGTGACAAAATGATCCGTTTCCAGAAAAATTGGGCAGGCTACTTGTATAATCGGTTTCTCAAGGACAAGTTATTAGTCTAGTTTGAGTTGTATTGTAGTGATCAGTGGTGGTAGCTATCTAAGCAGAAATTTGGAATATTTGACTTGTACGATGATATTAAGACTAATGAAAATCGTACTTTTTTTTGAATTAATTTCATTTTTGATTGGGGTGTTTTTATTTTTATTATTGTATTTCCATTTTTGATTGGGGTGTTTCTATTTTTATTATTGTTGATTGGGGTGTTTCATTTTTATGATTTTCAAATTTTCGACCAATCTGTGGAGACCATATTTTTTAGTGGAGACCGGAGACTATATATCAATCAAAACATTGCACAAACCTATTCAATGAAAATCATGTTCTATGAAATCATTAATTCATTTATTTAATTGAAAATCTTGAAAATCATATATGTTTTACATGCAAATTTCATTAAAAATCTTAAAAATTATGTTCTGCAAAAAAAAAAAATCATGCAGAACATATTGTTCTCCAAAACATGTTCTACTTAATTACAAATCATATATGATTTTCAAGATTTTGAATGAAATAATAATATTCATTGAACATTCTTTATAAATGTATATGTTTTTCAATGTTTTGAGTACATAATATATACGGTCTCCACTCAAATGTTGGTCTCCAAAGAACTTAACTATATATATATATATATATATATATATATATATATATATATATATTTCAAAAAACTGGTCGAAAATGACAACTGAAAACTAGAACTTGCAATCGGAAATTCATTTGGAATCTTTGCAACTTTTGCAACCTTTCCAACCTTTGCAACCAAAAATTAAAAGTTGCAGCTGGCTCCATCCATATATACAAAAGGTTGCATGTGTTGTAAATCGTATTTTTGAAAATAAAACTTAAAAGATAGTATTTTTGAAAATAAAACTTAAATTATAATATTTTTGTAAATAACTTTTAAAGTGATAGTATTTTTTAAAATAGTTTTCAAAAGATAGTATATAGGGTAATTTCCCTATATAAAAATACAACTAATTTTGAAATACAATTTGAAAATAAATAATATAAGGATATGATAATTTGAGTTTGATTCTAGAAAGTGATTAGTGTTTGAAGACAAAAAATATCGTAGTACAAAAATTGAATATTAACAACAATTATATTGTCCTACTTGGTAGATATAAACAATTAGAGGATCTCCAATGGTATTGGCTAAAATGGGTGGCTAAAATGATATAAAATAGTGATTATGTAAAATTTATTGAATCTCTAAGATGTTGTACTTCAATGGAGTTGGCTATAATGATTAGTCATATTTTAAAAATAGCAAGTTATTATTATTTCAAATTGTAAAAATAGAATGTATTATTTTAATATGGTAATATTGATGATGTGTAGTTTTACTACAAGTCTCTAGAGGTTCGACAAATATAGCCACATATGATAGGATTTTAGAGGATTATCTAAAATTTTAGATAACAGTAATGTCCCGTTGGAGATGATTTTTTTTTTTTTACACAATATCTATAATTTTTATTTAAGGCATGTTTCACACACTTTTAGCTAAGGGATTCCTATGGCCGGAGATACTCTTATGTATTTATAAATATTATATTCTTGACAAAACATAAGGTAAATTTCTCCAATTTTGGGTTACATATCTTGTTTTGCTTCATTTCCTTCGAATAACTTGTTCTTCTCGTAATAATATCCAAGTCTCATGGCTAACATCACAAATGTAGAAGCTCGAACAAAAGACTTTTCACACAAACAGGAACGACTACACTTGTATTTATTGATATTATTACTTATCAATTATTGGAAATCTGAAATCTTGTTAACTATAATTTCGCTGAAAATTACGGTATTAGCCAACCAAGCAAACACCCTCTTGTAGTCACACTGGTGATTTTCGGTCACTCAAATTTAAAAATGGGATGATCTAACGAACAATATCATGATCAGATTGATATCTGTCGGTTTGACCACAAATCCTTAAACACATCACAAGAGAATGGGCAGTTACAAAATTCACATCTTGCATGTAATCTAAACTTACCCATGTAGTAACAATACCCAATACAGAAGCATACCCTGAATCCAGGTCAAGTATCCTGGTCACTTCTTAATTTGTAAACCTTTTACCCATATCTTCGAACTGTCATACAAAAATCTCTTAAACCCTTATGCCGACGTAGAAAACTTATCCTACATAAATCCGACACTCCGAAATATGGAGTATACATCGGTTTATAATGCTGAACTTGCATTCTGAAAAGTTAAAACAATAAGATTAGTATTAAAGACACAGACCATAATTAAGCAAAGAAATTTTAATCAACCTAAAGAAAACAAAATACTAGATAGTCTTTACCTTGTTTGCAGCGGAAGGGCTCCCGATCGAATTTCTTCCACAACCCAATCGTACAAATGATCCAGGTTCTACAAAAAATAAAATGTCTCATAATTCAATTCTCCGGATGTATTTATGTGCACAAATCAAATAGAAAAAAAGATAGACATAAAACTTCGTAGTTTTCTCATTGGGACTTTGACAATTTCACAAACATGAGGTCCTAACCTTGTCTTCACAAGATTGACAGGATAGATAGATGACTATATATGCCACTGCCTCAACCCTACCACCAGGTTGCACAGGGGTCCAACACTGGGTTGGACCAGAATCTTGAGTATACTTGTACCGCAAATCGTAATGGGCAAAAGTTAACTAAGGGCTCCTCCCATGACAGGTTCGTTTCTGAAAAAAACCTAAGAAGCAATGATATGGGTTCGTAGCTAGTGAACAACAGTTTGGATTTCATCTTGTGAGAAAAAACTCAATTTTGGAATTACAAGCATCCCGCATCGGACACAGGAATACGTTGGGTAGCCCAAGTTTCTTACTTCCTAGACGTAAAGATTAATTCAAAATTATACGAATTCTTAAATCTTGTAGTTTTTAAGTTTCATAATGTAACTATTGGTTGATAAAATCTTGGAGAACAATAAATTAAATCTTGGTAAGGATATCAAAGTTTTGAATTACAGATGTACATGTACAATGTATTG
Organism: Saposhnikovia divaricata; assembly: GCA_036435485.1. Taxonomy (NCBI): domain Eukaryota; kingdom Viridiplantae; phylum Streptophyta; class Magnoliopsida; order Apiales; family Apiaceae; genus Saposhnikovia; species Saposhnikovia divaricata. The sequence continues at coordinate 243,908,227 of CM071594.1, read as the reverse complement.
GTCTAGGAAACAGAGCCGGTCCTGAGATTTTGGATGCCCTGTACAAACAAAAAAAAGTATCCTAATACTAATAAAATTTTTTTAACAACTACATAAAATATTGAACATTAACTGAAATTTGTAAAAAAACATTTAATAACTTTAATGATATTTATAGTCTACACGGTTAACAATAAAAATAATTAGTATTAGTTGAAATTTGAAAGCAAAATTGTGTGTAAGTATAATATTTTCTTATTTTGCTCAATATAATAATTTTTTAATTATTTTGACAACACCATTTTCAACTTTTTTCTTATTTACAAATTTTTTTAACCTTTAAAATTAAACTTAATTTTTTTTTCAAATAAAATATACATACATATATACACCTACCTAAAAAAATGTGCCCTAGTAAAATGGAGTTCCCTGTGCGATCGAACATGTCGCACATGCTCAGGGCCGGCTCTGCTACGAAATAATTACTTCCATAAATCAAGCTTGAAAATAAGTTATTGAAGGAAGGAAATTTCATTTTGCTAGTGATTTTATATTAAATTTTAGTCATTTTGAGCAAGCCGTGATAAGTATATGTTAACGGAGGAATTTGGGAAAAGAAATTCGAGGAGGGTTGCTGGAATTGTGGTGGTTGTTGATGGCGGCGAACAGCGTAAGATGTTTGGGGTTAGGGTTTATGATTTGGGGATGGCTGAGATTGTATGCTGAGATGTGTGTAGCAATTAAGATCGAATATTGAATTCTTTCTTTTGTGCTAGTGTTTGCATCGTGCCATACAATGTGCCTACGTACCCTTATTTATAGGGATCAAGCCAAACGTAGTTCTTGGGGGACAAGTAATCGTAATGGGCTAGGTTTTCCTTATTTATGAAGCCCAACGGATCGAGGCCACCGCCATTGACAATTATTACGAACCCTAAAGCCCAACTAATTTCTCGGAGCTTAATGGCTAAGCTATTGAGCCGAGATTATCGTGGTCAATTCTCACCTTATGCCACGGAGATAAAATAGCTTATTGGGCAGTTCTGAGAATTGGAAGAGGGCGACATCCTTTTTAATAGGGCGAGATCTGCCTTTAAGGGTGAGACCTAGCCCTCTCAGTAATTATAATAATTCAAGGACTCAACTTGTAGTCCACAGTCTTCAAAACCTATAATTTACTCACCATGGGGCGAGTTATTAGAGTACCGGGCTTAGCTAAACAAAGAGGGCGAGATCTCTATAGTGAACCCATGGGCGAGATCTATAGAACGAGGCCCATAAATAAAGGGCGGTTATTTTTGGGTATAACAACTACCCCCAAGTTTCTTGCAATGATTTATTCATAAAAGAAACTAAATTCCAATGATTTTCCCCAAAAAGGGCGAGCTTTCTAGAAACCACCGGGAATAACAAAAGAAAAACTTTCCCGCCGAACAGCCATATCTCGATTTTTGCACCAATGTCCAACCAAAATTTGCCACGTGGACTGACTTTCTCTATCTTCAACCACTATATAAACCCCTAACTTTTCTCTCATTTTACTTTTACCTTCAGAAACTCCAACAAAATTGCTGCTAAAGAATTTATAAAGCGGGCGAGATATCCTAAATTGTAGCGAGGCTTCCAATCTTTCGGGCGACCCTTCTTTTTCCAAGACGACTCCTCTTCCCCAAAGGTATCACCCTTTACCTTATCACGCTTATTGTTTCTCGTTTCTTTTATAAATAACTGACAACATAGATACAACTCGCCTAAGATAGGTCTGTTTTCTCGTTAGTTTCCCTTTAGGACCATTTTTGATATAGGGGCGAGGACCCATTCGTTAATAACAAAAAGTATTCTAAAAACAAATCTTAATATGGACCTCGCCCTCTCTTACAGATGTCTAGAGAGGACTCTTCTTCTGACCATGGGTCATCGTCGCCCTCTTCCTCGGATTCTTTTCACGAGGATGAAATTCTGTCCATCTTTGATGACTTTCAAGTGGGCGTTGATGCTGGTGATTTGGCGAACGTCTATCACGCTCAAGATTTAGGCGACACGGGTAAGGGAGAGGATGATCTATATGATCTTATTGCCGATCTGGACCCCCAAGAACCTGGTCCCTCTAAATTAAGGAGAAACCGTGGCAAAAATCTGATGAGATTTAAGAAAATGCTCGACGAAGCAAAAGATAAAGGAGTCATTGATGAGGACGAGAACGTAGAAGAGGACGAGAGCTCCAATCAAGACGAGGAAAATATCGACTATGATGATGCTGATGCTGAGAACGAAGATGAAGTTTTATCTATCTCGCCTGTGCGTTATGCAATGGAAATGCCCTCTCCTCTAAATAACCCATACATGCAACCCGTCCGCCCCTGCGATGTCGATCTAGAATTCGAAGACGATGTCGATGAACCTCTCAGAATGAAACATAGATTCGATCAAGGCGTTATCTCCTGTGCAGGACTTTCCTCTTCAATTTCTTCTGAAGAAATTATGTTCCTACTCGAATACTATAACTTGGAAGGGAAATGGTTGCGACCTCGTTCGTTCATGAGGATGCATGTCTTCGACGTTATTGGACTACCAACACCAAGAATGGTCCTCACCAATAAGCTGGTAGAACTCGGCTTTGGAACACCAATGCATCCTTTTCTTCACCAAATTATTACCTATTTCAATATCGCCCCAATCCAACTATCGCCAAATAGTTATAGGGCGGCTATCGGCCTATACATGATGTACAAGAATGAGGGATATGACGCCCCGACCACAGCCGAAAGGACGTGGGATTCTACTACCTCGCCTATTGGTCAAGTCATAACAAGAAAGGATTCATTACGGGTAACCCCAGCAATATGAAGATATGGAAGGAAGACTTTTTTTATATGTTTGACGTTCCAAGAATCAGAACTCAATTTAACCTACACCCTTGTAAATATCCTGCCTTTTGTTCTTAGTTCTCGTCCTTTATCCGTCTTCTTTTAACATTCGTATTTATTTTCCTCTAGATAAAGCCGCCCAGACGAACTTAACGGGCGAGGCTGCTTCTAGGGCCCTTGTTATTTCTGAACTCCCTAGGTCAAAGAAAGACCTCTGTGCCCATGGTTTCTATAACGAGGGTTATGGGAAAATTCCACACATTAAATTCAAGAGGGGAATTAAAAAAAATACCCGTAGAAAACTAGTTGAAGGGAGACTTACTGGTATAGGTACCTCGCCTTCTGTACACATCCCGCCCCCTATTTCTAAACATGTTTTTTTTTATCTAGTCTTCAATATATGTGTTATCGTCTCCAGGTCAAATGTCGAGGCTTCCATCGGGCGAAACCCCTTTGCTGACGCTGCACCTTCAGCCTCAGTTGTAGCTAATCAATCTTGCCCTTCCCCTTCAGTTCTTCTTAGTGAGTCTCGCCCACCTATCAACATTGGTGAAAAGCAGGATAGGGGCAGGAAGCGGGATGAAATAACTAAGAACCCGCAAAACAAAAAACTCAAAATGGTTGGAATTGAGGAATCGCCTTCTCATTCCGTGGCCTCCACTTTTGGCTCTGTTGCTGTGGAAAACTTTTCTGACACTGATGCCCAACTCCTTAGAAATCGTACTGATGAAGAAGCAGAGTTTAGTTTCAAGGCAGGGCTTGGTGACGCCTTCTATCTTGGCTTGAAGGTTCTAGCCCTGAAAAATTCAACCATCAAAGATCAAGAGAAATCTCTGAAGAAGTTAAGGGGCGAGGCTTCTTCCTTTAACTCTAAGCTGGGCGAGATTCAAAAAAAACTTGATACTGAAGCCAAAGCGAGAAAGAATGATGTTGACAAGCTGCAACTCTCTCTTGACAAAGCAAAATTTGATCTCGATCAGGCAACCAAATCATACGAGGATGAGATTGCTAGGCTAAAGGGCGAGAACGATATGCTTTCTAACGGAATGAGGAAGGGTCAAAGCGAAGCATACAGTGCTGGATTCTTGGATTATCTCCGTAACTTTGTAGTGGGCGACCCTGTCTACGACTGGTCTGCGCACTTTGCACCTTTTACCCCTGCCTTCATGCTCAAATTCCAGGTCGATAATGCTGAACTTATTGATGCCGCTAAAGAAGAGCTTCGACTGAAGGTCGAATCGGAAAAGAAAGTTTTGGCTGAAGCGGAGGCGAGAAAGAAAGAAACTGCCCATGACAAGGATGCCGCAACAGTTTCGCCCACTCAAAATACTGCAAACTGAATACATGAACTCGTTATTATTGCGAACACTATCGGAGTGCGGGCCCTCCTGTAATGGCCTCGCCCGTTGTAGAATTTATGGATTTTATTTAACCTTTTGGAGTGCGCGCCCTCCTTTTAATAGCGTCGCCTTTGTATTAACTTTGACTATTCGCCTTCCATATTCATGTTTTAAATATCTGCTTATATTTGCATTTTACAAGTATCCGTTTAACCCGAAATCTCGTCCTTATGTGGGAGGCTCGTCCTTCCATCGACATCTCGCCCTTCTTTTGACTTGTAAATATCTTCCAACTTTAAGGTTATCCTTACCATGTCTTCTGGAGGGTATCCTCCTCAAAGGGGGTCATTTTCCTCAGAATTTATAATTTTTTAAGATATCCTCCTCAAAGGGAGGTCGCCTCTTAGTTCAGAAATACCCTCCTCACAGGAGGTGGATTTTCCAAAACATGAACCTTGATGAGGCGCCGGAAGTACGGACATCCCCCCCCGGAAGTACGGTTTTTGCAAGGAATAATATTTATGGTACTCTCCTCAAAGGAGATCAGTCTTTTTGTTCAGAAATACCCTCCTCAAAGGAGGTGGATTTTCCGAAACTCGAACCTTGATGAGGCGCTGGAAGTACGGACATCCCCCCCGGAAGTACGGTTTTTGCAAGGATTTAATAATTCGAGATACCCTCCTCAAAGGAGGTCGTTCTCCATTCCAGAAATATCCTTCCTCATAGGAGGTGGATTTCCCGAAGTTATTTTTTTGAGTAACTCTCCTCACAGGAGATCATCTATAATAGAAATGCAACAAAATTTGAAGAAAAAACAAGCATGTTTTATTCATAAATAGTAAAACCTGGCTAAGGAAGAGTACATGCACTACCCCCCTAGACTTTCATGAAAATAATAATTAAAGGAAAGTATATCAAAAGTAGAAATACATTACTGATAGTATTTCTTCAAATGCTCCATGTTCCAAGCACTCGGGATGTGCTTCCCTTCCATATCCGCCAAATAATAAGTTCCCGCCCACAAAACAGCTCTAACCCTGTACGGACCTTCCCAATTTGCACCAAACACTCCATGATTCTGGACTTTCATGTTGGGCATCACTCGTCGAAGAACGTAATCGCCCACCTTTAAAGGCCTTACCTTTACCTTTGAGTTGTAAAACCTAGCCACCCTTTGCTGGTAAGATACCAACCTTGCCTGAGAAGCTGTCCTGAATTCCTCCACTATATCTAGGTAAAGACGATGGTTAACCTCATTTACCTCCGGCTGATAGTTCTTTCTTCTGAATGAGCCTGCCCCCAACTCGACTGGAACCATAGCCTCACATCCATATGTCAAAGAGAAAGGGGTTTCCCCCGTGGTAGTCCTAGGTGTCGTGTTATAGCTCCATAAGACATTAGGCAGCTCTTCCGGCCAACTACCTTTACTGTCATCCAAATTCGCCTTAAGCGTATGTTTGATTATCTTGTTCACTGCCTCAGTCTGACCGTTAGTCTGAGGATGACTAACAGCAGAGAAACTTTTAATAATTCCAAAATTATCGCACAACTGTCTCATCTCCTTACTATCAAACTGCTTCCCGTTGTCAGATATCAGTTTGTACGGTATCCCAAAGCGACAAATGATGGATCGATACACAAAGTCCACCAACTTTTTTGCTGTGATTGATGCCAAAGGCTCTGCCTCTGCCCAATTAGTAAAGTAATCCACTCTTACAACGGCATACTTCACCCTTTTCCCTTAGGAAGTTCCCCTATCAAATCAATTCCCCATATAGCAAAGGGCCAAGGACTAGCAATGAAGTAAGAGGAGCTGCGGGACTGTTCACATAGTTCGCATATCGCTGACACTTGTCGCAAGACCTAGCAAAAACCATTGAATCTTCGCGAAGAGTAGGCCAATAATACCCTTGACGTAATATTTTCTGCGCAAGTGAACCACCCCCTGAGTGGTTTCCACAAATTCCTTCATGAACTTCCCGAAGAACATAGGTACATTCCTCCCCATCTATACACTTCAGCAACTGTTGATTAAAACCCCGTCTATAAAGAGATCCCCCAAAATCGACGTAGCGAGCTGCCTTATACCTCAGCTTCCTGGGCTCAATCCTATCATCTGGTAAAATTCCTTCCTTCAAATACCTCCAGATAGGAGTCATCCAAGTATCTTGCATAGGAACATCAACCTGCATCAATTCCACTTCTGGAACGCTAGGTTGCTTCTGGATTTCCAAGGGACTGACACCTAAAAGATTGGCCTCCCTTTGAGACCCCAACTTGGCTAGGGCATCGGCTTCCCCATTGTTGTCTCTAGGAAGTTGCTCCAACCTCGCCTCCCGAACTTGGCCTATTAATCTTCGCGTACACCTCATGTATAATTCAGTTCGAGGCCCACGAGCTTGGAACCCTCCATTGACCTGATAGACAACCAGCATTGAATCACTCATGATGTTTATATTTTCCACCTTCATCTCAAGGGCGAGCTTCAAACCCGAAATCAAAGCCTCATACTCAGCATCATTATTTGTAGCATGAAATGTAAAGTGGATTGCACTTCGAAGGCGGTGTCCCTCCGGGCTAACCAAAATAATTCCTGCACCTGCTCCTTCATTGTTAGATGCACCATCCACATATAAAGTCCACCAAGGTGCCGGAGTAGAACATTCCTGACTCAGCTCTGGTGGAGGGCTAGGTATGACAGCCAGAAAATCACCCTCTTGATCCAGAGGAAATTCCAAAATAAAATCAGCGAGAGCCTGCCCCTTTATAGCGCTTCTAGGTTTATACTCCACATCAAATTGTCCTAATTCCACCGCCCATTTCAACATCCGTCCAGAAGTTTCCGGTTTATGCAGTATCTGTCTCAAAGGATACGATGTTCGGACATCTACCTTATGTGCCTGAAAGTAGGGTCGCAACTTTCTGGAGGCCAAAATCAAGGCATACACTAACTTCTCCATATTTGAATACCTTGTCTCTGCATCCAACAACCTCTTGCTAACGTAGTATATAGGGTACTGGATGTCACCTTCTTCTCGCACAAGCACTCCACTAACAGAATATTTTGAAACAGCAAGATATAGGATAAGAGTCTCTCCCTCACGGGGCTTAGACAAGAGTGGCGGAGAGCCCAGATAACTCTTTATCGCCTGAAAAGCTTCTTCACACTCCAATGTCCATTCAAATTTCTTCCCAACACCTTTAATTGCCTTGAAGAATTCTTTGCATTTGTCAGATGACCTTGACACAAAACGGTTCAGAGCGGTAACTCTCCCAGTCAGGATTTGCACCTCCTTTATTGTCCGGGGGGACTTCATATCGAGAAGAGCTTTTATTTTTGCAGGATTCGCCTCTATCCCCCTACGATTTACCATGAAACCCAAAAACTTTCCAGATTCTACTCCGAACACACATTTTTGAGGATTAAACTTCATGCGGTATTTTCTGAGAATCTGAAACATCTCGTCCAAATGTTGAATGTGTTCCTTCGCTTCCTTGGATTTTACAAGCATGTCATCCACATAAACTTCCATAGTCTTCCAAATTTGCTCCTTAAACATCATATTGACTAACCTCTGATAAGTCGCCCCTGCATTGATCAATCCGAAAGGCATCCCAATATAGCAATATAAACCCCGATCCGTGATGAAGGAGGTGTTTTCCTGATCTGGCCCAAACATCGGGATTTGATTATACCCGGAGTAAGCGTCCATGAAACTAAGCAGGGCATGCCCCGCGGTAGCATCGACCAACTGATCAATCCTAGGTAAAGGAAAACTATCGTTCTTACAAGCTTTGTTCAGGTCGGTATAATCAACACAGACTCTCCACTTCCCATTGGACTTCTTTACTAAAACCGGATTCGCATGCCAATCCGGGTAAAAGGACTCTTTAACTAACCCGACATTTAGCAGCCGATCGACCTCATCTTTCAAAGCAATAGCTCGTTCACCACTGACCGCCCGTCGCTTTTGCCGAACGTCCTTCCTAGAGGGGTCTATGTTAAGGTGATGACACATTACTTCGGGATCAATTCCCACCATGTCCGCATGACTCCAGGCGAAAACATCCAGATTATTCTTTAAAATGGTAACTAGCCTCTCTCTCAAGCCTGACTCTAATCTCGCCCCAATATGTAGCACCCGGGACGAGTCCTTTTCGTCCACAAGAATTGGCACAGTATCCTCTGCTGGTCCCACATTCTTCTTGGATTCAAGCAATCGAGGGTCCAAGTCAAACTCTACTTCCTTCGTTCCACTGGACTCACCCACTTCTCGTACAGAAACAACCTCGCCCTTCAACAGTTGAGATCCCTCTCTCCAAATCGAATCGTCCGGAAATTCAACCATGGGTGTAATAATCCGGATTTTTCGAGAATGATTTTATTATTATTTTGATAATAATAATGTTTTTCCTAAAATGAGGAGGATTTATTTTATTTTATTTTATTTTACTTGATTTTATTATTTAATTATGTTAATTAGTATTTAAATTATGGAATTGGATTTGAGAATATCGTTGTGGAATTCAATGATATTTAGTATTGAGTTTATATGAGTATATATTGAGTTATGTGTGCCAATGTGTGCCCCAGTATTTTATTGGTATTTTTAGTGATTTAAAAATATTTAAATCAAGTATTATTGATTTTCAAAAATCTTTATTTAATTATCGGAGGGCTTAAAAATCATGAAATCTTTTGTAAAATTATCTTTATATATTTATTGAGTTTTTAAAATTGTTGGGTGGATTAATTTGGGTGGTCGAGTATTTTAAAATGATTTTAAGAGTTTTATTGCAATTAAAGGATCAAAACTTTGAAAATTCATATTTAATTCATTTTTTATCCGAAAAATATTTCGAAAATATGTGGGTGCTAATAATTTTATATTCTTTATTTTAAAAATGAAAAGTTTAAATTTTCGAATATTTTATTTAAGTATGATTTATAGATTTATAAGTAGTGTTTAATTGGGGCTAGAATGAAGTATAAGTGGTAGTAATATAAGTTTGGGCCTAAGCCCATTAAGCATTAGAAATGCAGCTTATACAAACGGGGAGAGAGAAAGTGAGATTGGGGGAAGAATTAGGGTTCTTGGATTGAGAAACTGGGATTTTTAATTTGGGAATCAATTGGATATGTATATATAAATAGCTGTGTGTGTGTATCTATACTTTGTGTGTGCGTGTGGCCGTATGGGGACTGCAGCAGCGAGGAAGGAGCTTCGCACGGTGGAGGTTGGCCGGAGACAGCGACGGCGGCGGCTGGCATCGAGCAGAGGTGGCTGTGCTGCGGTCGTGGCCTGCGTGGATCTATGCATACACGCACTGTGCGTGTGTATTAGAGAGAGAGAAAGAGAGAGAGAGAGAGAGAGAGGGAGAGAGAGAGAGAGAGAGAGAGAGAGAGAGAGAGAGAGTGAAGGAAGGGAGAGAGATGGTGGTTCATCGAAAAGGTATAAAAGTTTATTTAATTTATTTATTTATTTAATTTATGTTTTAGATGCAATTGTTTAATTTTCATTTTAGATTAAATTGTGTTAATATTGTTGTAATTAAATTAGAAGTAAATGTGATGTGATGATTTTATTTTCATAGTTTAATTCGAAAACTATATGATTTATTGTGATAAATTGTGAGTCCGAAATATGTTCGGATTAGTAAGTAGTAATTGATAATTGTTAATTGTTATTGCCGTATATAATGCGCTTGGAGTTTATTTGAGTTGCTTGTCGAAATTGTCTATGTGCTAAGTGATATAGGTCGAATAGCAATTGTGGGATTAATTGTGAATCCGATTATATGCTTTTGTGATTGTTAGTTGCTAATTATTATTGTTGGGTAATAATTAGAGTTATAATTTCGAAAGTGGAATTTGGGGATTTTGGATATATGTCGAATTTAATAATTTGTTTAATTGTTTATATTAGTGGGTAAATTACGTTATTTGTTAAGAGTTTATTTTGGGATTGATAGTTGTAAATGGTTTATGTGGAATAACTGTAGTAGTCGAGTATATATTGGTAAATGCTAATGTGCTAAGAGTTTGTGGAGTTACTAAGTGATGTCTGTATGTTAAATGTTAGCATTTTATAATAATTAGAATTGTGCTAAGGGTTATGAGAAGATCACAAGTTTTTAAATGTCAATATTTAAAGGACTTGTGTAATTCTTTTCGACTAATCCCTAGGGCTTACGAATATCCATGATTAGCTATCACGAGTATAATTAATATGCTTGAGTAATGCGATAATTGATATAGCGTAAGTAATAGTTAGTGCTAGGGGTTGTTCCCTAGGGCTTACGAATATCAATGATTGGTTGTCACGTGTATCATTAAAATGCGTGAGAAATACGATCATTGGTGTAGCGTAAGTAGTAGTGTAATATAAATCATTATGTGCTATGTGCCGCATGTCAAGGCGGATACTTTCTTATGTGTTTATTTTATGTTGCTGCAAGTTGAGGCAGCTTTATGTTTGCTAAAACAGGGTTGTATTGTATTTGATGGGCTGTGCCCATAGTCCGATAAACGAATACTTCATGCCGAAATTTTCTGAAAAACCCCTGCGATTAATTATATTTAATTTATTAAATTTCCGTGGTCTAGAAGTATGAAGTGGATGTTAACTGATTATGTGTATATGTGTTAAGTGGTTGATTTGAGGATTAATTGTTGTCTCGAGGGTTTATGTGCTAAGTTAGGTATTAAAAATGGTATTGAGGATCAATGATGCTTTGAGGATTAATTATATATTAAATTGGTTTTAGTTTATTAAATGGATATAAATGTGTTATGTGCATTAAGTGGTATTAGAATAGTTAACTATGGGGAAGACGCCTATAGTTTTTCTTTAAGTGACTTAGTAGTAACTCTGAGTCGGGACTACTCGAGATACGAGGGAGGACTGACACGTACTCGTAACCATTTCAGTACTATTAGGGCGTAATCAAATTGGAGCGACGTGCATCCAAAAAGGAAGATCGAGACGTCAGGTAAAGCCAATGGAATTGCTTGGACGAGGTGCGAAGGATTGGTCCGTGGTTGCTATTTTTTGCTAAGGACCAGAGGCAAGTTTACTATGCATACTCTATTGTTCAGAGTATATTTATTTTAAATATATGAAATGTGTTAAATAAGTTTTCAACCCGTAATCGCGAGTTTTCCAACCTTGTACTTCTTCTTCCAAATCATTGTATTCCTGGCTTTGCCAGCAATATTAAATTCTGCTCGTGTAATAACCAAAACCCCATGGCATATAATACTGTTGACGGGCAGTGATATTTTTATGGCTCTATATCTGGATTTATACGGTATATATATATATATATATCTATAAGCTTTTCGCACTATGGTAGTGGGCTATATGTTATGAGGTATGTATTTATGTATCGGAATAAGAGAGGCTCAGAGGGTAGAGCATGTATTGAGTTTTAGAACTTAGCCGCGTGTCGGGGCTAATTTGTATTGTATGTTTTCGAAAACCCAGGCAAAGCTTTTAAAAAGAATTTCGAAATAATTAACCTAAAGGCAACATCACCAATAAACCAGTGTTTATTTAATTAATAGATGCTTCTGAAAGCATTCACTAATTAAATAAACCTTATTCGCCTAATTAAATTTATTTAATTAGATGAATATCGTTTTCAAAACGCTTTCTTAAAATCATTTTTTCCCGGAGAAATAATAAAATAATTTAATGGAGTGATTCTGTCTAGTATATTATTTGCCGGAGATAGTTTATTTTCAATACGGAGTAAAGACATTCCAATGGTTATAATTGGTTATTTTCAGCTTAAAACAGCTAGATTGATATCGATATATGTTATTTGATTGATTATTTAAATTGATGAATGTTAATTATAATATTCATTAACAAAAAGAGAGAAAGAGAAAAAGGATTTTCAGGCTTATTAATTATTTCTTACTGACTGAGAGTCAGTAGTAGTCATTTGATAAAGTGGCTAAAGTTTGGAGACTGCCGGAGAGATTGTGTCTTGATTTTTATTAGAAACATTCCAAGAGTTGTATTTGGGTGTTTTGAGGTTATTAAATATTTCAGTCTTAATAGTAAATATTATTTGAATATTATTTAATGAATGAATATTATTTTGAGTATTCTTTTAAAAAGGGGGTTATTGAATATTTATTATTTGTTACATATTAGTCAAATATTTATTGAATACTTTGAGTGTTCTGAAGATTATAAAACACTATTCAAAGGGTGTCTAAGGACTTTCATAGTCATTTAAAATATTATATTTTGATTCTATCTAGGTAAGGTACTTTTCAAGAACTTATATATATGTGGAACTACCCGGTTGTGTTACAAGCTTTATGCAAACTGTTGTGACCAAAATCTCGCATGGGTTAGATTTAGGCTCACTAGAGGATTAGGGTTCAGATCCATGAAGAGAATGAGTAATCTGTCAGGTTTCCGGAGGCCTACGGTAGCCCTAGGGGTTACTGTGTACACTGCAGCACGGGAACGCATGACTAAGGGTCTCAAGGTATCCCCTCGAGGATAACCTATAACTATTATCAGTCATCCAGTGGAGCTTCCAAAGTAGCTTCCGTGGTAGGGGTTACCGGAGGGGGTACCGGAGCCAGGCTACCGGGTGGTACCCCCAGCTTCCGCCGGAAGCCTGATTAGGCTGCCAATACAGATAAGGCACGCCTCCTATTTTTTAGGAACACGTTTATATCATCTAAAAACACTCTCAAACAGATAAACATTCAATTATTTGAGGATATATGTCATATATACTTGATAAATGATACAAAATCATGATAAATACAAGAGATAATCATTCTATGTTACCTAAACTACTTGGTAACCTGATTATACACATCATACTCGATTATTATCAGAAATAACAGTCATTATCCCACTTGAGAGAGGATAACTCATCATAAACAAACGATCATATCTTTCAAGAACTAAATTCGGGCTTGATCCACTATAAATAGTGGTATGTAGGCAGTTTACGGGATCTTCTTCGACACTTACACTCCTTGAGTAGCTAGAGCACGTGCACTCTTGTGTGACATAGTCAAATTAGGGTTCTTGGCTGGCCAACATTTGGTCCTTGAGCTCTCATCCCGTAGATTCAGTCTGATCCTTCCGAGGAACCACATCCCGTGTTCTTCGGTAACCCTAGTCGTGAGCCTTCCCGGGCGGCTAGCTATTGATCTTCAACCACGAGCCTTTCTGGGTGGTTGGACGATTCCTTGTTTACTGGCGCTATTCCAGCACGAGGCCTCATAATCTGTTGTGCTAAATTCCTCCCACAACACGTACCATTTTCCATATGTGAACACAAAACCCTGTGTCGGGATTGATATAAGTATAAGTGTATACCTATACTCGAACTCTTTCGAACTCAAAATATTTTCGAAAACCCCGGTCTGGTTTTACTTCCTTGCACATTTTTCAAGAATTATCGGTCGATTGATGTCGGACCTCAACTACTCGATTTTCAATTAAAATAAGTTTTGAAAGAAAAAGAAAAAAGGGACTCTGGAAGGTGTGGGAGTCGTTGAAGAACGATTCCCGGGATGTGTAAGCGGCCGTGAGCCAGGCGGTCCATCAATTTTTTATTCCGGCCCAGGTGTTGTCGAAGGATGATTACGGATGTAGTTTTCATCGAGGGTGATTACGGATGTAGTTTTCACCCGAGGATAGTTACGGATGTAGTTTCTATCCTTCTACCGGTAGAGAAGACCCGTGGATTATTGGACTTGGATGTGGCGACTGATCATCGTCAATCCTTGTCAGGTTTTTATGTTTTCTTTAAGTCTCATCCTCCACTTTGGAAAAATACTCAAAAACTGTTTCTTAGGCCGAAGTGCCAAGTAGCCGATAATGTTGTTTTCAATTATGAAAGATGATGATGAATTCATGCAGTATCTAGAACTGCAAGATTATTCTAACAATAATGGCACGTGTTTGTGCACTTTTGCAATTATTCAAAGATGAAAGATGGTTCATCGGTTATTGATGTCAAGTCTCAAATGTTTTGCTTCAAGAGCTTTGACTCGCTTCCTTCAGTTATTTCTGAGTTTAGATTTATCAAGTGGTTAAAGGACTTTTACCCGGTACATGATGTTGATCTGTAAGATGTGTGATGGAAATGTCATACTTTTATGTATATACTTTCGGATTCGAGAAATACTAAAAATGAAACCTTCTAATGGTTTGGTTTGTACACGATGATAAACAACTGTCTTAGCAGCATATTGAACTGCGTATTTTGAAAAGCTTTCTAAAAGATTAGCAATACTATAGTGTATACTATTTCGCTAAGATATGAGGATTGCTATGGTTGTTATAAACTTATCTGTTCATTGGATGTTGCGTTAAACGTCATATTTTCCTTATTGAAGTTTCATAGTTGTAAATGTTTCGGAAATGATGTTAAGTATTGTTGGATTTTAAAACCCCTGTGTATATTGGTTTATATATTGTTAAACTCTATTAATACTTGCGGGGCAATTCTTTCGCTCATACTTGTTTGTTTTAAATATTAACCTTTCAGAGAAAGGTAGGCGGATGACGCTTATATGCATAGCTCGGGAGAAGCAGGTAGTATGCCCTTATGAAGACGATATGATCCAGAAAATCTGTAGCTGGAGTAAGTTATATGTAATCATATTGATGTGTAATAATTATATTACTTTGTACAGGATAGCACTAGTTGCTGGTGTACTTCTCATCGAAGCTATACTAGTAGAATAGGATTTGTAATACACGATGTAATGTAATTGAATGGCTGTAATGAATCGAGGAATGTAAGGATTTTAGTTCTTGTTTCTAGCCCTATAACCCAAAAGATGCTTGGTAGTTGGGGTCTCAATTGTTGTATTTCTGTTAGCAAGTGACTACAAATGGTTTAATATTGATAAACAGGTGATGTGTTATTGAGGATTTCCGCGTGACGACTAAATCCCTGACCCCGGATTTGGGGTGTTACAATGGGAGTATCCCCATAATCTACAACAAATTTTCCCTTTTTCGCCCTAAGACTTCTATGTTCCTCCTCGTCTGTGATATCTTCAACAACCCCCTCCTCAAACTGGTTCTGATTGACTGGAGGGGGAGCCCCAATCATCAACACCCTACTGTCATGCCTTCCACAAAAGATTTTTCTGTAGCGCTTTCCATAACAACTTCCACGGTCTCTCCCCGAGAGGGTGGTGCCTCTAACAAAAAGAGCGGGGTTCCCTGTTTAGCTAACGTCTCATATCTGGCCAAGGTATCATCCTCAGGGAATTCCACTGTATAAACCATGTGGGTAACCGCCTTTTCTGACGACTTCGGTCCGAAAGATTTCAATGTTTCCACAGCATTTTCGTCTTTGAAGTCCAACATCTCCCCCTCCTGTTTCCCTTTTGAGGAAGACTTCATCATTTTGTTATAACAGTCCCTGGAATCATACTGACATCCCTTCACACCCGACCCCCACAGGAGTAGGGAATTTCATTGCCAAATGATAAATTGATGTCACCACCCTCATTTCCTTCAAAACTAGCCTTCCAAGTAGAGCGTTGTAACATGTAGGTTGATCGACGACTAGAAATTTAAACACCTGAGTAGCAGAGTAAGGGTCTTCCCCTAAGGTAAGAGGCAATTTCACCGTGCCCTTGACTCGGACAGAATCTCTGTAAGAACCCCAAATTTTGGATATAATTAAAACTTTTTATTAAGTAATGATGAAATGAGGAACAATGATTCCGACAACAAGGTCACCAGCTCTAATGAATGGTGGTTTCAAAGAACAATGATTGTAATGAATGGATATTGCTTTGGACAATGATCCTGATGCATTGGTATATTGTCAGAATAGAGTAATTCGATGGTTGAGGACCTAGATAAGAATAATCTACCATCCAGGAAGGAGCTAATGGATCCTTGAAGGGAAATGAGTACGTGCATAGTGTTTCCCATACGTGCATAGTATTTCCCGTACGTGCATAGTGTTTCCTATACGTGCATAGTAATTTGGTGGATGAATAGTGATTTTGTAAGTTGGAAAACTTTTCACTCCACCCTATGTACGGGACGTGATATGGATGTTTCGAAGTCATATTAGTAATACGCGGAGGAAATAAGTGAATGCAGAGACGATCGGAATTCAGAAATTCCAAATTCTTTTCGGTATTATATTTGACCGGACAGTGGATTAAATATTATTTTAATCCAAGAATTGAGATATTAACTTTGAGGATTTGATATTTTGGGATGTTATTATATTTGATTTAAGAATGAAGGTAGGAAACCACTGAGGAGTGGTTATGGCTACAATGTAATAATTGATATTTGGAAAGAATGAATGGAATTCGACTTTATTATTTCTATGTCTTGAAGAATGCTAAAGGGTAACAACATAGGTAAGAATAATCTATCTTCTAAGGGAATAAGATATGGCAATTTCAAGCAGGAGAATATTCTCATGTCATCCAGATCGGTAACGATTAATCCAGTAGTTCCGTAAAAAGGATAAGGAACGATCGAAAGAGAATACGGACAATTGTACCACCCTAAGAGAACAAGTAAAGAATACAGAATGAATAGTGTTTTGGTGGGAGTATATAATAATATGAGACGACACTATATAGAAGCATTCGGAACGGATTTCCGAGTTCGTAT
Source organism: Saposhnikovia divaricata (assembly GCA_036435485.1). Lineage (NCBI taxonomy): Eukaryota > Viridiplantae > Streptophyta > Magnoliopsida > Apiales > Apiaceae > Saposhnikovia > Saposhnikovia divaricata. The sequence goes on along the minus strand of CM071594.1, from coordinate 243,891,394 downwards.
TAGTGATCCAGGGGGAAAATAAGTGTTTGTAAAAGCTGTCGGATTCTGAAAAACCGCACTTTTATTTTCTCCGAGAGTTCCCTGGACACTAATAGCCTTAAGTATTTAACGAATGGATTTAAGGAATATAAATTGGAAAGTTAGAATTAAAGATGGAGAATGAAAGATGGAGAATGAAAGTATTAATATTAAAAAGGATTCCCGGTAAACCCTAATTAGAAATCCGTGAAATATTCCTACGAACGATCAATCGAAACGGGCAATAACCGGACACAGAAACAAGCAGAGGAAGCAAGAGTCTTGTGCAAGCTACTAGTAAGAAATATCTAGTAACCAAACTAGTACCAAGGAACTAGAACACTTAGAGATTAAACCAAGTACTTAGCATTCTTTACTATCTTACCACACAAAAACCAACACATGTCTCTTATAACACCTCATGCATGACATGTTAGCTTTATTAAAGCTACTTTATGGTTTAGATATTATTTTAACATCAACAATAATTCATTTCATCACAATCAAACCAAGAGACAAGCCAAGCAAACACCACCACTCTCCATTTTCCTTTCCATTCGACTTCTTGCATAATTCAAGATCCAAAGTCCAACTTCCAACCATTGTTAAATCTCAAGAAAATTAAGGTGAGTCCTATATTTCATAACTAAGATATCCTATGAATTTCATCTTCAAATTCCATGCCAATCTTGAGATATAAAATCAAGAAGATGATGATGAATAGTAACTTTTAAGTATTAACTTTGTGTTCTTGTTTTCTTTTGATTGATTCAAGTATACTAAGGCTACTTAAGGATCATTCATGGCTTAACAAGTGTTATTCACTCTCCAAGGAAGGTATAAAGCTCAAGAACCCTTAGTACTACTTTGAGTTTATGGATCTTTTTGGATGGATATATGATGGAGAGGTGTTAGTATGCTTAGATCCATGTATGCATAATTGGTTGTTATTGATATTTCATACTTGTTGGATTTGAGTTGTTCTTGAGATATCATGACTTAGAATAGATGAGAAACTTTAGGTCTTGAATTGGTTGTTGTTGGAGGATGATTTGATGATGATAAAAATTTGGAAAAGCGTGTAAACATAGCCGTTATAATGCCCGATTTTACAATATCATGTTTTGTATGCCATTTTCACATCAAGACCCTACTGTCCAGAAACGTTTCTGCCATTTTAGGACAGCTTATGTTATAAGCTTCGTTTTGATATAAGGATCACGTGAAACGGACTTACGGTTTAGGAGTTACGGCCGGTTTACTAAAAGTATTTCGAAACCGTAACCGAGAATTCGTAACTGAAATTGAACCCTCGTAAAATATGTAAAATCATGATGAATCTTGGTAAATAAATACTAGAGGTAAAAAGGAAGGTGTGAAAGAAAACCGTATGTCAAAAGGATCGTTTTTCGATTTATTAAAAATATGCGAGTCGAGGTTAAACGCGAACGAACCCCTAAAAGACGACTCTATTATAACTTCGGTAAAACAATTAAAAAACGGGCGATAAACTCGGAGTATAATATTGGTTCGTAATGATCAACCTTAGAACTTGTATGACTTAAGTATGTCCCAAGTATAAGTACAGTGACATGTCGTATTAACGAACGAATGTCGGGTCGGATCAATGATAAAAAGGAATCCACTAAAAGAGGTATAACGAGATAACTCGAGAACGTGTTTCGATTTAAGTATAACTTAACTTTTAAGATGTTAAGTGATTAATCCCGAATGCCTTGGCTATTTATAGATCACCAAGCTGACCCGGGACTCGCTACCACTACCCCTTATCGTACTCGACTACTAGGCAAGTTTCAATTCCCTTCTTTTAGGCTGTTGTTATGATTGAATAAATATATATATATATGATTGCTGATATACATATGCCATTGCATGCATGCCTACTTTCAAGTTGAATTGATATACTTGTTCCCTGAATGTTATTGTTGGCTTATAAGCTAGATAGTTATATATCAGTTATAAGCCGGTTATTGTAAGACCCTCATAGAAGGGCGTATACATCTTATTAATCAAATATAGACCGGGAGTCAATATTCCTTGATATATCGAGATTACCTCAGAGGAAAATATTTAAGTAAATATTTTCTATTATTCAGGCGACGAATATTATTTGAATATTCGTTCGAGATTATTTATTTTAATGATCCTTACTTCAAATAATTATTTGAACGTAATCATTCGACGAATAATATTTGTCAATATTCATTCAGAGTCGAATTGATTATCGATTATTATTTCGAATACTCTTCTAAAGATGAGACTACTAAATGAATATTATGTGGACATTCATTTAGAATATTATTTTATTAAATAAATATTACTTTTGAAAATTCATTTAAGGTATTAAGTCCTTGATGAATATTATCTTCAATATTCATCTGAAGCTTGATTTACTTATCGAATATTATATCGAATATTCCTTGAAAGCTTGGATTACTAAATGAATATTACTTGATATTCATTTAGAATATTATTCATGAAATGAATATTGCTTTATCAATATTCATTTAAATTCCTAATTAATTATGAATATTATTTTGAATATTCATCAGGGTTCTATTTAATCATCGAATATTATTTTAAATATTTTAAATTTCCTTTCAGGACTTATTAAGTAATGAATATTATTTTGAATATTCATTTGATTATTTAATTATGCAATAAATATTCTCTCGATATTTCTTCAAGAATTATTTGGGAAATACTCTGATTAAAGATATTCTTTCATATTCCTAAATAATCTGTAAAATATTTTAATTCAATAAATATTCTCTGAATATTTATTCCATACTTAGAATAACCTCAATAAGGTTTATCTTCTTCGATTATTACGGAAAATATCTCGGAGTCATATTATTATTAATCTTATACCAAGAAAGGTTCTCAGACATCATTCTTCTTTGAGTCTATCTCCTAAATAATAAGGGAACCTTACTTGGAAAATGTTATTTATCTTGTCGACTTCCCGGTCATAAAGTATTCCCTTCACCCGCAACTCGGGTGCTGTTGACTTATTAAGTCGTTGCTTACCTTCTCATCTTTCGAGGGGTAAGATTACTGGAACAAGTTGATATCCGTTACCAAGTAATAGCTTGGGAGTTATTGGTAAATTTTCCTTTCCAACTAGATACGACTACTTTGTGGAGTCTTATCAACAAGTATTATACTTAGGGAAAGGGGGACGAACGTTACATTCAGAATCATGAATTCTATTTGAACTAGGAGTCGTGTAAGAGACCGAGTAGCGCCGGTCCATCCCCTTTGGCCCAACCGTTGGCCGGGGAGAGCTAGTAAGGCGGTATACAAGTAAAGCCGTCAGTTCTTCCTTCTACCGGTAGTAAATCTAAATTGAGCTGTACGATCTCGACTGATCATCAAGTTTGGAACAGCGGGCGCGGTGAATACACCATCATTGGTTCATCATCCAAACTTATTTATTTCCTGCAACATGATTACTATTGGCAGAGCTGGAAAAGTGTTCATAACTGGAATTGCAACCTTTTCATGCAGGTTCCTCTTCTTAATAACAATGAGAATATCTCGCTTACTTTTGATGTAGCAGATATTTCTACAAACAAATACTTTAAGTTACCTTGTAACTTCATCGTTCATATTATACTGGCATCATTTCCATAAATGCATGGCATATGGTTTGAAAGATACTTTTGAACTGTTATACATTATCGTTCAGTTATATATTATTGTTGGTGGGCTATTGCTCACCCTTGCTTTATTATTATATCACAACAACAGCTAGACCAGATGACTCGCACAAGGCGCACTCGACGCGGGCGAGGACGATGAGACTACCAGAGCTGAAGAAGAAGCTATTGGTAGGATATATTTATTCTTTCAGTACCAAGAATATAGTCTAGTATGACTTATGTAAATGGATGGCAAAGAGTATGTATTTATATTGAAATTCTTTTGGATTGTAAGAACTCATAAGGTGATTAATAAGAAATTTGATTGTTACTCTGATTTCATCTCTGGGACCATAACGGGTGTGTTTTATATTGTTGTGTTGGGTCATAGAGACGTAATTTATTTTATGTTAAGGAAAGTTCAATTGTTGTGGACAGAATTGGAAACCGTAACCACCGGATCCCGGACCCCGGATCTGGGGGTGTTACAGAAGTGGTATCAGAGCGTACGTTATAAACCCCAGAGATGAGGTGACGTTAAAACAATAAATTCAATAAGATAATAAGAACTCTTGCCAAGTTCCTAGTCGGACTACTTAATGTAGTAATGAGATATAAAAACCCTTATGGGAACTTGTAAGTATAATGATAGTAACTTAGCTCGATATCGTATCGACGAGTAAGGCGATTGACCTTGAGGCATACAAGCAACTGCGCGATGATGCTTTATATGCTAAAGATCAGCGGGTAATTCGATGGAGTACCCTACTGGAGACCCGGAAGAGGTTCCAGCAGATAAGGAAAATCTTGTCAGGATAAGGAGCTTACCCTTGGGTAATGAGGGTCGCAGCCAGAATGACTGTGATGATTAATATATGGTGCTCAGAAAAGTGAGTATAAAGAACCGAGATATTATTAAGAGACCTGAAGATGCATGTTGAATTCATAGCCGGACTACCAGATGTAGTACCAGCAAGAAAGAAGGATTGGAAGAATTACTTGAGATCTTATACGAAAATAGATGAGAATCCTTAGAGATTTTCATCTTAACAAAGAAAGAGCTAGAGGGATATATGATTATCAAAGACAGCGATATAGGACGAGAAGGCAGATGTCATAGGTTATAATCTACGAAACCAACGTGAGGTTAATGAGGTGGTTTTATTCAGGGAAATGTTCATGAATGAATCAGTAGAAAGTAAAGACATTGGGAAGTGACAGTATGATTGGGTAAAATTATATAAGGAAGTAGTAAGCAAGACAATGATCTCAGAACTTACCGGAAGATAAGACCAGTGAGTCAAGATAAACTCGTAATGAGACTACTGCCAGAGACTGAGTATAGAGTTAATTCAACTCAGTTAAATGATGAACCAGAAACGTTAGATGCATGTGATTCAGAGGAATATTAAATTCCTTCTTCTCTTTGAATGGATTATAGTAGTACCTTAAGTTTATTCCGATGCGGAATTATAATAGATCAAGTAATACGATCAGCAGTTAAAGAGAAAAATGTGAGAAAATCTTCCTGGAGATAAAAGGTGAAATTGGTAATGACCAAGAGCTGGCATTGCTTAATGGAAAAAGGAGACTTTGTGCTTCCAACGACGCTTCGCATAAAGGGTTAGGTAGACCGACATTTGGTAGTATTGAATATCAGGACGTATAGGTATCAGGATATTGTGACAGGTTTCAGTTTGAAACGGTTGATTCCCTCCTAAGGGATGGATATAATTGATTCCTCTCCAGTGGGTAAACTTCCAATCTGATGATGATTATTTCGTTAACTATGACTGCTTATGATTCCACCTACTTGGAGGTTCATAGAACTATTCTTCAGGTTTCGAAACTGGTCTCCTTAATGTTACCAGTAGGTGGGTAGATTGATCAAAATTTCCCTGAGTCTGGAAAGGAATTCGGTGAATTTTGGCAAACCTTGTCTTTCTGATTATCAGAGAATGTCATGGAAGAGAGTAGAAACTGGAGCAAACCCTGTGATTTGGGTAAGGATGCTGTAAAATGGGTTAGTAAACGGACCCTGAGCATTACAATCGACGGTAGTGATAAAATGATGAAGGAGATTGGACGAAAACAGGAAATGTAAGTAAGAAACTAGCCGGACGGAGAAACTCCGGGATTGACTTAAGTGAAAAGGCTGTTATGCCAGGAATGGTAAGCTTGCGTGGCATGCGGGATTGATAAGAATCGTTGAAAAGATAAAAGTGGAGGAAAGGTGACCGGAGAAGGTGCCGAGTAGTCGATTAAGACTTATATGGAGTAAAGTTTTGGAAAGGTAGAAAGGTATCGAAGAAGAAGGCACTATGCCGACAATTGCTAGAAAAGTAATGCTATTAGCCAACCCCTAAAATCATATTTTTTTTTTATTTTAGTGTGGCCAGTTGAGGCCAAGTCAAAAAAGATTATCGAGCGACTAGACCAGCAATGAAAGGACAAAGCAGGGTTGCTTCTAAGAAAGCACCGACTGCAAGGGCTTCTGATATAAAGAAAACATTAATGAGATCGTAGGAATCTTCTGCTGAATAACCCATGTTTGGATTGGGAATTCACTAGACCTTTTTGGGATGGGGTCACCCGTACTGAAGTGACTCATGTGTATATGGTTGTCCAAGATTTCGAGTAAAATGGAAGTATAGTGACTTGAGATGTACGATGTTAGGGTATCATGAATACCACGAATATATTATGACGAAGGAAAGTAAACAATGAAGGTATATGAAGAGGGTATAGAAAAGGTCAGAAATTGAACAGTATGCTGTAGGAATTTTGTCTGAGGCAAGTACCTTTGCGAAGAACGATAAGCACTAAGAGATTCACGTTGAACTCGACCAATATCTTCCAGAGCATCCTTGCTACCATTAACAAGTTCGGTAAGAGAGGAGATAGGCATACGTTGCCTTTTTGGAAGGCCAAATAGGCTGACAACTATCTGAAAGAAGAGGGTGGCATTAAACCACCGATCGATTATAATATGAGAATGATTGAAAAGAGACCTTTATTAAGGATACATGATCTGATTGCCAATTATAAGATGCAAGAATTCCTTGGCAGTTGAATTAAGGATAGGATATCCATAAATTAAGACAAACCCTGGGGAATGCACAAGGGGTGGCATTAACCCTAATAACGACATTATGACTTCAGATGATATGAGCTGGACTTGCTAAGGCAACAATGACCGGTAAGGATTATTAAAAAGAGTTCTGGAAAGACCATAGATAGAATTATTAGAGTATTGATCAATGACATTTTGATATACCCGGTACCCAGAAAATACCGGAGGAATGATAAGGATGGCCTATGAAACCTTACAAGGAAAAAGGTAATATTCCGAACTTCAAAATGGAAGTTTGGTAAGGAATGCATGACATCGTAACAATAATGCCAGATGAGGCATGTATGAAACCCTGAGGAAGTATGGGTTGAACCTCTAAAGGTTGAGATTATCCTAAGATAAAGAAAGAACTAACAAAAGAAGTATCCTAAGTAGGATTGGGAATAAACGTGATAAAGTTCCCACGGGTAGGTGGAAGCGATGACTTATGGAAATGACTGATAGTTATATTTTCTCCTTCAGCAGAGCTTAAGGGAGAATGCTTTAACCCAATAGTGATGGGAATGAGGTAGAAAAACTTGAGTTGGAATGTACCCAGAGAACATGGGTTACAAGAAATCATTATCATCAATAAAGGCCAATGAGGTGGCCGACAATCTAAGTATAAAGAAATAATTACAAATGTTCATACCGAAGAAACATGATGATATTTGGAAGGACCTTGAAGGTCATATCGGAATGGAGGAATTTACATTCCTTCTGATGACTGTGCAAGAATTGACAGTAATAATAGTTTAAGTAAAGATTCGATTCGTGATGGAGTCTTAAGCATATTACGTACCTTAGAAGGTCCCGTTTTGAGGCAAACCAGGACCATGGTACAAAATTGATGAAGTAAACCGTTAAGTTTCCAGTCTTTTATGGAAGATACATAAGTGATAGTTTCATCAACCGGACCTAGCTGCGATGCTTGAAACTCTTCTGCAATTCTATCTGCTTCATGTTATATCTACATCAAGTTCAGGAAGTGTACCTTATGGATAAGGAATAATGATTACTTTGTCTCCCTAAGGGATTTGAAACCCGTAGGGTTAGCTATTAACGCACTACGTAAACAACAAGCGATGGTGATTCTTCTAAGAAAGTAGATGACAACGTAAAGATAAAGAAAGTGCTGCTATTGATAAGCTAAATGGCATGTTGATGAATGACAAGTAAGTTTGTATTAGTGTACTTCTGCACAAACAAGATAGGGAATATGAGGTTGATAATTCTTGATGCTAAACGTATTCCCGTAGAAAGAATTAATGAGACTTGGAGGGAAGGGTGGTTGAGCTCGAGACTTATTGGGCCACCTGAGAGTTTATAAGTGTTCGGACGGCGGTATTCGAACCAGCCTTACCCCCAAAACTTATAGCACGGTCATAACGGGTTTTCATGTGGCCAGGCTACGCCAGTAAACTGCAGATGCTCGATAGATGATAAGAGCATGAGCCGGTAGATATACGACCTGGTCTGACTTACGAAAGACAACCTGTGGAAAACTACGGATAGAAAAGAACAAGTGATGAGAAACAAGGTTGGCAGAAGTAGATTATATGAATCTAAGTTAAAGGGATCGGGCCAGATTCATTTCGGAAAGTTTAAATTGGAATAACGTGATGATTATAGAATAAATGTGACGGAATACCGATAAAGAGGTACCAAGTGCAAAAAGGCATCTCAATAAAGAGGTAAAGGTGAAAGTAAATAATAGAAATGAGTAAGAATCAGATAATAAGAAGGATGTGATTGATAAAGAAAAGGCTGGGAAAGCAACTATGGAATGAGAAGCAAGGAATGTTATGAATGGGTTTTCTAATGAATTCTCAGGATGACAACCTGAAAGTGTCAATATTATAGTATGAAAAAGCTAGTAACATGATATGGGATGTCAGTAATAAGGATGTCAAGTGAGAAATCTAAGATTTAACCTGAAAGGTTGAAGGATTTCCCGAATGTGAGTATCGCTAAGATTGAACAAGAGTATTTGTCCATAGAATAATGGACAAAGCAGCAAGATATGTTGACACGTGAGATTGCGATCAAATAGTATTGGATATAATTATGATTAATTTCTTCTTGGATAAACCTCTATAGTTCAGAGGTAAAGTCTGAGTATGATATTCTACAATCATGAAAGCTTTCTATAATCCTTTAGAACTCTTTTTCTTCTCTCTTATTCATCTTCTTTATGAATTGAGAAGAACAACCCTTTTAGGAGGGGAGGTACTGCTACGTGACTATCTGTCTATGTGATAGAAGTCTAAGTGGAATGCCATGACTTGTTTAAATTGCTTGTCAAGTACTAAAGGCTGGCCCCCTTCTGTACTAACAATGCAATATAACAAATGTTCAACTGATCATAGTGATCTCTCAATCAATCTTTCCACTTCTCTATATTGATCGAGACTGCGAAGATTAAAGCAATCAGGAAATGCACAGTACGAGCGAGGTTACCTCCGAATCGTAGGGTGATAGTGATACCAATGTTACTGCAGGTATCAATAAGGATAAGACTGAGTAAGAGTATAACCGGGATAGTGAGTTGTACGAAAAGTATCAACGTTGATGGAAAAAGGATAAAGTATGAATTGTAGCACTAAAAGATGTGCTGAGGAAGGGTAGAACGACTAAGAATTGACCGGGAAGCTAAAGAGTGAACGGCAGGCAAACGACTCTTTGCTTCCTACCTGATTCCGGGACGGAATCCTTTTAAGGAGGGGAGACTGTAAGAACCCCAAATTTTGGATATAATTAAAACTTTTTATTAAGTAATGATAAAATGAGGAACAATGATTCCGACAACAAGGTCACCAGCTCTAATGAATGGTGGTTTCAAAGAACAATGATTGTAATGAATGGATATTGCTTTGGACAATGATCCTGATGCATTGGTATATTGTCAGAATAGAGTAATTCGATGGTTGAGGACCTAGATAAGAATAATCTACCATCCAGGAAGGAGCTAATGGATCCTTGAAGGGAAATGAGTACGTGCATAGTGTTTCCCATACGTGCATAGTATTTTTCGTACGTGCATAGTGTTTCCTATACGTGCATAGTAATTTGGTGGATGAATAGTGATTTTGTAAGTTGGAAAACTTTTCACTCCACCCTATGTACGGGACGTGATATGGATGTTTCGAAGTCATATATTAGTAATACGCGGAGGAAATAAGTGAATGCAGAGACGATCGGAATTCAGAAATTCCAAATTCTTTTCGGTATTATATTTGACCGGACAGTGGATTAAATATTATTATAATCCAAGAATTGAGATATTAACTTTGAGGATTTGATATTTTGGGATGTTATTATATTTGATTTAAGAATGAAGGTAGGAAACCACTGAGGAGTGGTTATGGCTACAATGTAATAATTGATATTTGGAAAGAATGAATGGAATTCGACTTTATTATTTCTATGTCTTGAAGAATGCTAAAGGGTAACAACATAGGTAAGAATAATCTATCTTCTAAGGGAATAAGATATGGCAATTTCAAGCAGGAGAATATTCTCATGTCATCCAGATCGGTAACGATTAATCCAGTAGTTCCGTAAAAAGGATAAGGAACGATCGAAAGTGAATACGGACAATTGTACCACCCTAAGAGAACAAGTAAAGAATACAGAATGAATAGTGTTTTGGTGGGAGTATATAATAATATGAGACGACACTATATAGAAGCATTCGGAACGGATTTCCGAGTTCGTATTAGTGATCCAGGGGGAAAATAAGTGTATGTAAAAGTTGTCGGATTCTGAAAAACCGCACTTTTATTTTCTCCGAGAGTTCCCTGGACACTGATAGCCTTAAGTATTTAACGAATGGATTTAAGGAATATAAATTGGAAAGTTAGAATGAAAGATGGAGAATGAAAGATGGAGAATGAAAGTATTAATATTAAAAAGGATTCCCGGTAAACCCTAATTAGAAATCCGTGAAATATTCCTACGAACGATCAATCGAAACGGGCAATAACCGGACACAGAAACAAGCAGAGGAAGCAAGAGTCTTGTGCAAGCTACTAGTAAGAAATATCTAGTAACCAAACTAGTACCAAGGAACTAGAACACTTAGAGATTAAACCAAGTACTTAGCATTCTTTACTATCTTACCACACAAAAACCAACACATGTCTCTTATAACACCTCATGCATGACATGTTAGCTTTATTAAAGCTACTTTATGGTTTAGATATTATTTTAACATCAACAATAATTCATTTCATCACAATCAAACCAAGAGACAAGCCAAGCAAACACCACCACTCTCCATTTTCCTTTCCATTCGACTTCTTGCATAATTCAAGATCCAAAGTCCAACTTCCAACCATTGTTAAATCTCAAGAAAATTAAGGTGAGTCCTATATTTCATAACTAAGATATCCTATGAATTTCATCTTCAAATTCCATGCCAATCTTGAGATATAAAATCAAGAAGATGATGATGAATAGTAACTTTTAAGTATTAACTTTGTGTTCTTGTTTTCTTTTGATTGATTCAAGTATACTAAGGCTACTTAAGGATCATTCAAGGCTTAACAAGTGTTATTCACTCTCCAAGGAAGGTATAAAGCTCAAGAACCCTTAGTACTACTTTGAGTTTATGGATCTTTTTGGATGGATATATGATGGAGAGGTGTTAGTATGCTTAGATCCATGTATGCATAATTGGTTGTTATTGATATTTCATACTTGTTGGATTTGAGTTGTTCTTGAGATATCATGACTTAGAATAGATGAGAAACTTTAGGTCTTGAATTGGTTGTTGTTGGAGGATGATTTGATGATGATAAAAATTTGGAAAAGCGTGTAAACATAGCCGTTATAATGCCCGATTTTACAATATCATGTTTTGTATGCCATTTTCATATCAAGACCCTACTGTCCAGAAACTTTTCTGCCATGTTAGGATAGCTTATGTTATAAGCTTCGTTTTGATATAAGGATCACGTGAAACAGACTTACGGTTTAGGAGTTACGGCCGGTTTACTAAAAGTATTTCGAAACCGTAACCGAGAATTCGTAACTGAAATTGAACCCTCGTAAAATATGTAAAATCATGACGAATCTTGGTAAATAAATACTAGAGGTAAAAAGGAAGGTGTGAAAGAAAACCGTATGTCAAAAGGATCGTTTTTCGATTTATTAAAAATATGCGAGTCGAGGTTAAACGCGAACGAACCCCTAAAAGACGACTCTATTATAACTTCGGTAAAACAATTAGAAAACGGGCGATAAAACTCGGAGTATAATATTGGTTCGTAATGATCAACCTTAGAACTTGTATGACTTAAGTATGTCCCAAGTATAAGTACAGTGACATGTCGTATTAATGAACGAATGTCGGGTCGGATCAATGATAAAAAGGAATCCACTAAAAGAGGTATAACGAGATAACTCGAGAACGTGTTTCGATTTAAGTATAACTTAACTTTTAAGATGTTAAGTGATTAATCCCGAATGCCTTGGCTATTTATAGATCACCAAGATGACCCGGGACCCGCTACCACTACCCCTTATCGTACTCGACTACCAGGCAAGTTTCAATTCCCTTCTTTTAGGCTGTTGTTATGATTGAATAAATATATATATATGATTGCTGATATACATATGTCATTGCATGCATGCCTACTTTCAAGTTGAATTGATATACTTGTTCCCTGAATGTTATTGTTGGCTTATAAGCTAGATAGCACTACTAAAAAAACAGGATTAGACATCGCCCTTTAGACAGTGGTTCCAAATGCCACCGATGTTAAAAACCTTTCTTACATCGGTTATTTTAAAACCGATGTCTTTGATACATAAGACATCAGTTTTTCGTTTCAAGCGATGTCTAATACTTTTTAAAAAATTCTAACAACGACTTAGACATCAGTTGTCATTTGAAGCGATGTTAAACTCTTTTAAAAAATCTATCTAACAACTTAGACATCGGTTGTCATTTAAAGCGATGTTAAAACTCTTTTTAAAAAATTCAACTATACGTGTAGTCTCCCCGCCTTACAAACTTTTACAAATTTCCCCCCTTAAAACACAACTTGATTCCCCCATCTTTTCACAACTAATCTTGTCCCGAATGATGATTGGAACGTATTTTGATAGTATTTACAAATATCTTTTTCAGATTGGATATATAATATATTATAAGTATGCAAAATATTTTTAATTTTTCTTAAAAATTTAACTTAAAAGTGAAAATTTAAGAATACACTTTAAAAAATTAATCAACACCGCACAAATATAATAGGCGGGAAATGAAAATTTTGGACAAGTTATTTCCCCCCTTTACCAAATAATTGTTCCCCAACTTTCCCCAAAATCTCACAGGAACACACCTCTCCTCATTTTCTTTAAAATATATATAAGTACATGCATATATGTAAAATTTAATTTAAAATTGAAATAAAATAATAAATTCTTAATAAAATTAAAATAAATTGAAATTTTTACCAAAATATTTATAAAACTAAAAAATTAAAGGAACAACTGTTAAAGGTTAAGGCGCACAAATTTCCCTCAACCAAAAATTTGCAATGTTTCATTTCCCCCCTTTTCTCCCCTTATCTCCCCCAAACTTTCCTCATTGTCCAAATATTCTAAACTTTACTCATCTAAAACCCTCTCTCTCTGTCATCGTCTCCCTTCAATGATTTTCAGAATTTTCGATATAGTTTACAAGCCTCTCACTAATCGATTTGTTCAACAAGCGCCAATTTGTGTTATATCTTCTTCTACCGACTTCAATTTTTCAGGTAAAGCCCCAATTTTCTTATGTGCGTATGTAGCCCTAGATTTATAGCTGTGTTCATCTATGCATTTTTAGCTTTCTTTATCTAATACTCCGTTTTATGAGAATCTAATATGTATCTTGTTTTCACCTTCAATTGGATTCTCTGATTTGAGAATTCTTCAAATTGGGGATTCTTGGACTTTTAGACCAAATACGTTATTTTGGACTTCTAAGCTGTTGCGCCAAACATGCTACCACTACCCCTTATCGTACTCGACTACTAGGCAAGTTTCAATTCCCTTCTTTTAGGCTGTTGTTATGATTGAATAAATATATATATATATGATTGCTGATATACATATGCCATTGCATGCATGCCTACTTTCAAGTTGAATTGATATACTTGTTCCCTGAATGTTATTGTTGGCTTATAAGCTAGATAGTTATATATCAGTTATAAGCCGGTTATTGTAAGACCCTCATAGAAGGGCGTATACATCTTATTAATCAAATATAGACCGGGAGTCAATATTCCTTGATATATCGAGATTACCTCGGAGGAAAATATTTAAGTAAATATTTTCTATTATTCAGGCGACGAATATTATTTGAATATTCGTTCGAGATTATTTATTTTAATGATCCTTACTTCAAATAATTATTTGAACGTAATCATTCGACGAATAATATTTGCCAATATTCATTCAGAGTCGAATTGATTATCGATTATTATTTCGAATACTCTTCTAAAGATGAGACTACTAAATGAATATTATGTGGACATTCATTTAGAATATTATTTTATTAAATAAATATTACTTTTGAAAATTCATTTAAGGTATTAAGTACTTGATGAATATTATCTTCAATATTCATCTGAAGCTTGATTTACTTATCGAATATTATATCGAATATTCCTTGAAAGCTTGGATTACTAAATGAATATTACTTGATATTCATTTAGAATATTATTCATGAAATGAATATTGCTTTATCAATATTCATTTAAATTCCTAATTAATTATGAATATTATTTTGAATATTCATCAGGGTTCTATTTAATCATCGAATATTATTTTAAATATTTTAAATTTCCTTTCAGGACTTATTAAGTAATGAATATTATTTTAAATATTCATTTGATTATTTAATTATGCAATAAATATTCTCTCGATATTTCTTCAAGAATTATTTGGGAAATACTCTGATTAAAGATATTCTTTCATATTCCTAAATAATCTGTAAAATATTTTAATTCAATAAATATTCTCTGAATATTTATTCCATACTTAGAATAACCTCAATAAGGTTTATCTTCTTCGATTATTACGGAAAATATCTCGGAGTCATATTATTATTAATCTTATACCAAGAAAGGTTCTCAGACATCATTCTTCTTTGAGTCTATCTCCTTAATAATAAGGGAACCTTACTTGGAAAATGTTATTTATCTTGTCGACTTCCCGGTCATAAAGTATTCCCTTCACCCGCAACTCGGGTGCTGTTGACTTATTAAGTCGTTGCTTACCTTCTCATCTTTCGAGGGGTAAGATTACTGGAACAAGTTGATATCCGTTACCAAGTAATAGCTTGGGAGTTATTGGTAAATTTTCCTTTCCAACTAGATACGACTACTTTGTAGAGTCTTATCAACAAGTATTATACTTAGGGAAAGGGGGACGAACGTTACATTCAGAATCATGAATTCTATTTGAACTAGGAGTCGTGTAAGAGTCCGAGTAGCGCCGGTCCATCCCCTTTGGCCCAACCGTTGGCCGGGGAGAGCTAGTAAGGCGGTATACAAGTAAAGCCGTCAGTTCTTCCTTCTACCGGTAGTAAATCTAAATTGAGCTGTACGATCTCGACTGATCATCAAGATTGGAACAGCGGGCGCGGTGAATACTCCATCATTGGTTCATCATCCAAACTTATTTATTTCCTACAACATGATTACTGTTGGCAGAGCTGGAAAAGTGTTCATAACTGGAATTGCAACCTTTTCATGCAGGTTCCTCTTCTTAATAACAATGAGAATATCTCGCTTACTTTTGATGTAGCAGATATTTCTACAAACAAATACTTTAAGTTACCTTGTAACTTCATCGTTCATATTATACTGGCATCATTTCCATAAATGCATGGCATATGGTTTGAAAGATACTTTTGAACTGTTATACATTATCGTTCAGTTATATATTATTGTTGGTGGGCTATTGCTCACCCTTGCTTTATTATTATATCACAACAACAGCTAGACCAGATGACTCGCACAAGGCGCACTCGACGCGGGCGAGGACGATGAGACTACCAGAGCTGAAGAAGAAGCTATTGGTAGGATATATTTATTCTTTCAGTACCAAGAATATAGTCTAGTATGACTTATGTAAATGGATGGCAAAGAGTATGTATTTATATTGAAATTCTTTTGGATTGTAAGAACTCATAAGGTGATTAATAAGAAATTTGATTGTTACTCTGATTTCATCTCTGGGACCATAACGGGTGTGTTTTATATTGTTGTGTTGGGTCATAGAGACGTAATTTATTTTATGTTAAGGAAAGTTCAATTGTTGTGGACAGAATTGGAAACCATAACCACCGGATCCCGGACCCCGGATCTGGGGGTGTTACAATCTCCTGTAAAGCCGTATATGTGAGTCGTTCCTTGAACCATTTCTTTATCAAGAAGTCCCATCTTCTTAAAAGTTTCGTAGTAAAGGATATTCACAGAACTCCCATTATCGACAAACACACGATGGACGCTCCTAGACCCAATTATGACATTAACAACCAAGGCATCACTATGCGGATGATGAACCCATCTTGCATCTTCTTCAGAAAAAATTATCTGTGTGTCCTCTCCTTTAAACAGCTTAGAAGGCCTTTTTGACAGGTGATTAACATTTGTCAGCGGGGGATCCTTTGCTTCCCGAGCGTACCTCTCCATTGCCCTTCTTCCATCTCCCCCAACATGAGGTCCTCCAAAAATAGTATGAATGCTTGCTTCTTTTACGAACACTGTCTTCCCCTGCTGGTCTGGTCTACTTCCAGGATCTTCTTTCTTATTTTCCTCCATGGGAGGAACGCCCCCTTGATTTTCCTGACCCATTCAGTCAACTTCCCATTCCGGATTATCAACTCAATTTCCTCCCTCAATTGCCGACATTGATGAGTGTCATGGCCATGGGATTCGTGATAGGCAAAGTACCTTTTCTTATCCCTTTGCGCATTCTTCGAAAGTGGGAGAGGTGGTTTATACAATCCCTCCTTCTTTGTTACTTCATAAATGTGATCAATAGATGTTACCAGTGGCGTGAAAATACTGGTCTGAGGGTAACCCTGATCTTTCTGAAAATAAAGAGGTGGTGGTGGGTACCGTGGCATCGGGCTGGGTGATCTCGACCGATCTGACTTCCAAGTGTCAACAACATTAAGATCCCCTCTACCGTTCTTCCTTCCATCCCCCCTAGGGCTAGGAGATCTATCTTTGCGCTTACCCCTGCGACTGGTTTCGGGGTAATCGCTCCTTTTCAGAGCTTCTTCCTCCCTCTTAAAGGGTTCAGCCTGTGCATAAAGATCCGCAAGTGTATGAGGCTCTTTCCGCTGAAGTTCTTTCCAGAAGTCCGAATTCACCCTTACTCCAGCTATTAGAAAATTCTTATTGGTTTCGTCCGAAGTTCCCCGGACAGTTAGGACCTCTAAGTTGAAACGTCTAAAGTAGGATTGCAGGGTTTCTCCCTCTCTCTGCTTTATATTTGCCAAGGTCGTGATAGGCGGGGCATAGACAATAGACGATTGAAATTGGATCAAGAACATCCTTCGCATTTGATCCCAAGAAGTAATAGAAGCTGGTCCCAATTTTTGAAACCATTGGTGGGCATTTCCTCGCAGGGTCGAGGTTAACAACCTACACTTTGTCAAGTCCTCCACTTGGTAGAGCTCCATCTCCGTGTTGAACCTTGCAATATACTCCGCCGGGTCGGAACTTCCTGTAAACCTCAGATCTCCCACCCCTCGAAAAGATGGGGGAAGAGGTGCTTCACGAACTGCCAATGAAAAAGGTGATGGAGCCGGTTCAAATATAGCCCCCGACCATTCTTCTGATTGAGCCAGAAGCCTGCGCAAGGCGTTCAAGTCTAGGTCCTCAAAACCGGCTATCCTACGAGACACTTCCTCCTGTTTCTGCTGATTCATTAACTCTTCAAACCTATCCCGATCCCCGACAGAGTTCTTCAGATGAGGTAAATGATATCTTCGAGCAGCCATCAGATTTCCCTCCAAATCAGATTCTAAAGGTCCCCTTTGACCTCTTTCTGCCTGGTTGAGGAGGTTTGGATAAGATCTTCTTTCCCCGTAGCCCAAACTATAGTGGTTCGGAGTCCTCCTCTGATGATTTGGGTCACCAGCCTGAGCCATTGTGAGAGGAATCACATCGGAGTCTCCTAACATCTCATTCTCGTGATTAAAACGGTGCCTTCCATCAGGTCTCTCCTGGTCCACAGTCCTTTGGCTGCCAACCCAAACTTCCTCCCTCTGAAGTTCTCGCCCCCTTTCAATCCTTTCATACTGTGGTCGTGCTTGGCCTGGTCGTCGGGGCACCACTCTGTCTGGTGGGAACTCAACATACGGCTCTCCGTAGGTCAAGGCCCTGGGTGTAATGGCTCGGAACCGCTGGTCAGCCTAGTCTCTCCAACAATCTGAACATCTCTCTCCAAAGGGATTTCCATATGCAAAACGCGTTGGTGATTAATAGCAGATTCCCTACCAACACGTTGATCTCCACCTGGTATGCGATAATTTCTTTCCCAGTCATGGTGAGTCGCCCCCATATTCCCTCCTCTCTCATCTAGTGGGCGTCGCCCATCTCGGTTCAGGCGGGTTCCTTCAAAAACCTGCCTCTCTCTTTCCATCGCGTCCATCCTTGCACCCATACGCGTAATAGTATTACCCATATAAGTGATCTGATTCAAGAGCTCAGTATTACTCATCAACACAGGGGGATCTCCTCTTATCCGTGGCATCGACTGTCCACTAGGAAACCTGGGTGTAGTAGATCTTCGGTGCGAGACTCCTGAGCGATCAAGGTTTCTCAGCATCGAATTCCTTATGGCAGAATTTCTTGGTGGAGGCGGGGATAAATTCTCCGTGGTCCTAGTATCCTCTCCTCGACGATCATCAACACGCTCTTGGTTTGACTGCGACATCCTTCCTCCTGAGATGTCAAAAAGCCCTCCTTCTAGCGCCACTTGTTAACGGAGGAATTTGGGAAAAGAAATTCGGGGAGGGTTGCTGGAATTGTGGTGGTTGTTGATGGCGGTGAACAGCGTAGGATGTTTGGGGTTAGGGTTTATGATTTGGGGATGGCTGAGATTGTATGCTGAGATGTGTGTAGCAATTAAGATCGAATATTGAATTCTTTCTTTTGTGTTAGGGTGTGCATCGTGCCATACAATGTGCCTACGTACCCTTATTTATAGGGATCAAGCTAAACGTAGTTCTTGGGGGACAAGTAATCGTAATGGGCTAGGTTTTCCTTATTTAGGAAGCCCAACGGATCGAGGCCACCGCCATTGACAATTATTACGAACCCTAAAGCCCAACTAATTTCTCGGAGCTTAATGGCTAAGCTATTGACCCAAGATTATCGTGGTCAACGCTCACCTTAGGCCACGGAGATAAAATGGCTTATTGGGCAGTTCTGAGAACTGGAAGAGGGCGACATCCTTTTTAATAGGGCGAGATCTGCCTTTAAGGGTGAGACCTAGCCCTCTCATAATTATAATAATTCAAGGACCCAACTTGTAGTCCATAGTCTTCAAAACCTATAATTTACTCACCATGGGGCGAGTTATTAGAGTACCGGGCTTAGCTAAACAAAGAGGGCGAGATCTCTATAGTGAACCCATGGGCGAGATCTATAGAACGAGGCCCATAAATAAAGGGCGGTTATTTTTGGGTATAACAGTGTATATTTATAATTTGAACTTTAGGCTAATCAAATTAGTTACATCAATTGTGTATGTAATTTGTTTCTTCTCCAAATGCAAGAAATTTAAGAACAAAGTCTATTGAAAAGAGAATGACTCCCTATTTTGTTTGATGACAAAAGAACTATTTACTTCAATTATAAAGGTAGTAGAAGTCTCTGCAAGGTTAGGTAGATAAAAATAGCTAAATGGAATGGTCGAACTAAATAATAGTACAACATACACATGATAACGTAATGGATGACAAGCTACTAGCTCCTCTTACTCTATTATTTATTAACAAGTTATCACTAAAGAAATTGGTGCATCTTGCATTTTGCAAATAAAGAAGTATTGGACTTGATCAACCTTCTTGTTCAATTATGGAGGATGTGGGGAAGATCTTTCTTTGTTCGAAGAGATGTGTATAGAACAATTCATAAAGGCTAAGTAAATAAAATATTTTAAAGAGGACATTTTAAAATATTATAATATTATTAGGCTAGAATAATTTAGGGAATAAAATGGGGTCTCACATAGAGTATCTTAATATAAATAAACTAAAATAAAGGGATTCACTAATCATGACTAAAATGCTGAAAAGGAATAGTGAAATGAATGGA
Source organism: Saposhnikovia divaricata (assembly GCA_036435485.1). Taxonomy (NCBI): domain Eukaryota; kingdom Viridiplantae; phylum Streptophyta; class Magnoliopsida; order Apiales; family Apiaceae; genus Saposhnikovia; species Saposhnikovia divaricata. The sequence goes on along the minus strand of CM071594.1, from coordinate 243,871,268 downwards.
AAGAGCGATATACAAACTGAAGCGTTTTGGTTATCGTTGGAACTTGGAAGTTTGTGCATTACAACCTTTGAATTATAGAGGGAATTACTTCACATGGATTAGGAACACGGTTGAAGGGAGTATAAAAGAAAGGTTGAATTGGGGAATGGCAAATGAGTGAACCTGAATGCTGGGATATAATGGGGGTGTTTGCCATTTCTTATTTATAATTTATAAGTTACTTATTTCAAAAAAATCCATATTTACATACTTTTTCTTAGAAAAAATTTTGTATGGTTTGTTTAACATTCGTTATCTTCCAAAATAAGTTACTTATTTCAGAAAAAAGTACATCTTTACGTACTTTTTTTCAGAATTTTTTTTGGGAAACAAATCGTACTTGCATTACTTAGAACTTATCACTTTCGAGTACATGATTAATAAATGCAGGAGAAGTGACAGACCACTCTCCATAGCCTGACATAGAATTTGTCCAGCATTTGCAAGCAAAAGAACCACATGATTCGCAGACCGATAATCAAACTATTAGTACTTGATCAATATGCTTTAGTGATTTTGTCCAAGAAATGGCTTCTCGAAGGCTAATGGCTTCAACTTCTCGTGGTTGCCAATTACCTTCTATCTGACAACAGCTCGCTCCAACTTGATCTTCCCTCCAAATCTGGAGCAAATTCCGAACTGCAGCCAACACACCAAACAAGACAGCAAATCGAAAACACAACCAAAACATAACCCCAAAAATTGGGGACAATCAACAACCCAAAAAAGATGGGTACGACAAAAGAGATCTCACCCAAAAAGGATTGGATCTTGATTTTATTGAAAAACTAAAAAAACAAAAATTAAAGATTCAGAAATGGAGGAAACGGGATGAGAGGATGGCTGGGATGAATGTGGGTTTGATGAAAGGATGGGGCGATGAAGGGTGGGTGAAGGATGGATGGAGGTGGCCGACTCTGAAAACGAGTACTTTTTTTTAGAATAAGTAACTTATTCTGAAAAATAATTTCCCAAACGGGGCCAATATACCCCAGGTAGAAAATATTTTTTCTTAAAATGGGCCCCACCAAGGGTACTTTTTAATACAAAGGACACAGAAGGGGCATGGAGAAGGAGACAGAGGATCCAGACTCATTTCTCAGCAAGTGGCTTGATCTAGTTTTCTGTAGTTACCATATGTTTTATTAAAATCGAAAAATACATTTTTAATGTATCACTCAGCACCCTAACTTTAGATTCTACTCCTCTATTTATATTATTAGTTCTAAACAATACATGTGATTTATTAAATAATTTTAAAAAGTTAAATTAATTCCATAATAAATTATAAAACTCTATTTTGTTTAATCATATAATTTTAAAAATCAATATATTCTTATTGATGCTTAGTGAAGGATTTAATCAAATTACACAAATTACCCATTGAAATCAATATTATCCAATTTTTTTACATAGGCTTTTTAGTCCTTTTACGTTTAAATTACACCAGTTACCCTTTGAAATCAATATTATCCAATTTTTTTACATAGGCTTTTTAGTCCTTTTACTTTTTGATCGGATTAACGGGTTAATGGATATCCATGTTCTAATCAATATAGAGGTGTTCGGATATTTTTTTCTGATGACTGTTACTCTAATTTACCGACATAATATCATACATGGCTGCAGGTTTTCCTTATATTCAAACAATCATCTGCATATACAATCAATTATACACTCAATTACTTCCTTATGGCTGCATATACGATCAATTACTCAATTTTACAATCAATTATACATTATCTTTCTCCCCTTCTTTCACAATTGCTGCAATATCTTTCTCCCCTTCTTTGCAATTGGGTTTCAGCATCTCAGACGTAGTATTATTGGACTGTATCTCTCTCTCGGTAGGCATTCAAGATTTCAGGCTAATTTGTTATGTTTATGTATATTGGTTACATGAATTGTTTGCTTATGAATATGTGTAGTTATCGTCTAAGAGGAGGGTCAGTTGGGGAGAGTTTAAAGGGAGGTCGTTTCTGTCCATAAGGGAGTACTACCAGAAAGACGGAAAATAGCTTCCTTCTGCTAAAGGTATCATCCATCAATACTATCGTTGTTGTGTTGTTTGATTGCTTAATTTAAAAAAGAATATGATGTAATTATAAATAATAAATAATATCGTATGAATAATTTGGTAACGATAATAATAATTACCAAATTATAGCATTATGTATGAATATCGTTGTTGTGTTGTTGTGTTGTTGTGCTGCTTACTGTTATGATTTACTGTTTTTAGGGTTTGAATATTTGTAATTATGTTATCATGTTGTTTGTGTTGCTTAATTGTATGTAATTATTAGCAAATGAGAGTAAAGGTGAAAACTTTACGAGTTCTTTTAGGGCGCAATTATGTTGTTATAGCCTCTTTGGTTTTTACGATAAAGAAAAGAATGTATTGTCCACTCAATTTTTGCGGGCTTGACCTACATTGCATAATCTGTGTGCATAGACTGTATATAAAATGTAACCATGTGTGTATCTTGAATAATTTTAAGTACAATGTTAATGTCATCGTTAGATGTATGATTTGATATTTCTTAATAGGTTATCATATTTGTATTATAGGATTTTTTGTTGGAGATAATCTCAAACAATTTTTTAAATAAATTAACGTTTGATTTGATTATGATTTGTAGTATTTTATTTGTTTTGGTCGGATGTCTGATTCCTTCATTTTAGGATCGTGGAATAAGTCATGGGTTGTTAGAGCTTGTTTAGGAATGTAGTGTAAGTCGTGTTCTGTTTTCTATCTTGCAGTTTCCTTGTATTGCACTATATATTGTGAAGTGTTTGCAGTAATAAAATAAGAAGAAGAGAATACAATGTAGTCTTTTAATTTCTGTTTCTTCACATGTACATACACATATAGATATAGGTGTCTTGTATAAGTTTTATTTTCTATATTTGGTATCAGAGCTTCAGGTTATAACGATCCATAACGATCTCAATGGGCGCCAGATGGATCCAGGAAGAGGCAGATGGGCTATCCCGGGTTTGGCTTAAGGGGGAGCTGGTGGGGCTTTCCAGTATGGGCCCAGGGGCAGCCAGATGGCCAGGAACTTCCAGTATGGGTCAAGGGGAGCAGATCACATAGAAGGAGGCAGATTCGACAGGTGTCGAGCCCGATGTGTGAAGGGGGAGATTGTTAGGAGTTGTCCCACATCGGTTGTGGGAGGGGTAGATAGCTAGTTTATAAGCAACCAGTTAACTCCATTAGTATGAGGCCTTTTGGGATGTACCCAAAGACAAATCCGTGCGGGCTCGGCCCAGAGCGGATAATATCATACTAATGTGGAGTTAAGGCCTGCTGAGCAAGCCCAAAACAATTTTTTAAATAAATTAACGTTTGATTTGATTATGATTTGTAGTATTTGATTTGATTTGGTCGGATGTCTGATTCCTTGATTTTAGGATCGTGGAATAAGTCATGGGTTGTTAGAGCTTGTTTAGGAAAGTAGTGTGGGTCGTGTTCTGTTTTCTAGCTTAGTTTCCTTGTATTGCACTATATATTGTGAAGTGTTTGCAGTAATAAATGTAGTCTTTTAATTTCTGTTTCTTCACATGTACATACACATATAGATATAGGTGTCTTGTATAAGTTTTATTTTCTATATTTTTCTCTTTTTATTCTTCCCCATTAATAATCCTTTGTCTTTGAGCATCCTTAGTTTAACAAAATTTAATAGGTATCTATCCTGTCACATACAAACTGTATATCCCTTTCCTCTTCTTTTTCTCTTTTTATTCTTCCCCTTTAATAGATATGTACTGTTTGGCCATAGTGAATTTCCAAAGATTGTTAAGTAATAAAATTTGTGTGAATAGCTGCAATATATCTATATTAATGCTATGTACATCTTGGGATTAGAATTTGAAAGATTCTGTTTTACTATTGTTAAAATGCCTATTAGACCATGTTTGACCTGCTCTTTCTATGATAAAGTAACTGCAATATATCTATATTAATGCTACTGACAAGTTCATTCCATACCTCTTTTCCATATTAATAATATATCGAAATATATTAGTAATATATCCAAGTTCATTTGTATTAGTAATATATGAGTTTATTTGCTAAATGTGTGCCTTTGCTAACATCTTATATAGAGCTTTCTCTGTAAGGCTTATATACACTGCCGAAAAGAGAATTCGTGTGAGGTACACTCTTTTACTGATTCTCATATTGAGTAAGATTTTTTTAGTCCATGAAATCTACTATCTAGCTCGGGACTAAGCTAATACTAGCATCTTTAAAGTTGTTTTAATATTTCTTGACAAAAAAAAATTGTTTTAATATTTGAGTAGTGTTATAGATCTTGTATCTTGCACGTAATATTCAATTCAAATGCAAAGTGTGTGGCAGTCTCCTGAATCAGTTTTATACTACGTTAGGCTTGACTACTTAAGATATAGATACGATTACAAATAAGAGCTCGTGAGATATTATATAATATTTCTATAATCATGGCTGCTCTAAAAAGTTAATTTCTAGAACATATATACATTAATACACATGACATAAAAACATACAGAGCTCATCTTATTAAATTCTGTTGTCTAAGAAGCCATATTTTTGACATAGTTTGGAGTGGCTTCTTTTTAGTGTTCGAGTATGATATTTTGAGGTAATTTATATCTAGTAAGCACACTTTTAGGGTTTCACCACTCTTCCTATATTTTGTTTACATGAGATGAGTAGATTGTTCTCTGCCAGCATTTCTAAACCAGTGACATACTATGATTGGCAACTTGGAACAACCTTAAGGTCTTCACAAGAGATATTGCTATGGTGATTTAGTACTGTTCTGCATCAATTCCATTTAAAATTTATAGCGACAGCTATGCTAATATAAGGGGAAATGATAGTCGATGCCGTAAGTATTCATTGAATACTGTTTTCATTTATGCAGGATATATAAATGGTTGATCCAGTGAATTTGAGCGATTTTCACAATATGGCAAATGAGGTCCTCCTAGAAATGTATTATGGATACTACTATCTGGGAGTCTGTGGTGCTGAGGACCAGCACACACTTAGAGAGAACGTCGAAGTTTTTCGGAGAATTAAGTAAGCCACTAAGCTTTATTGTCTTTTTTCAAATTTTGCTAATAGCGCATGTACTATATTATAAACTCACGTTCATGTACTATAAGTATCAGGCCAAGGATTCTTATTGATGTGAGCAAAATAGATATGTCAACTACCATATTGGGATACAGGTTATTAGCTTCCATTATGGTTCTACTGCTATGCATCCATTGGAACGCCTTGAAGGTCTTCAGGTTTTTCACAAGAGATATTCTATCGAGTTTTTATGTGTGGTTTTGACTTTTTTAAGGTATCAAGTTGCTGTGTTTTTATGTGTGGTTTTGACTTTGAACTCCAATGCGATTGTTGTCATTATGCATCGTCCTTTTTTCTTTATTAGTTTCTCTTTTAACCTTGAATGCAGCATTATATTACCCGCAATAGATACAGAATTCTCTTTTGCCCTGGATCGAAGAAAGTGATTGTAGAAATATATGCAAAGGAGGAATTAGCGAGGTTGAGGTGGCATGCTTAAAATCACTCCAATGCAGTTTCTCTAATTTAGTATAATTAGTATTTAATCTAAGAGTACTCTTTCTTTTTTATAAAGTGAAGTGCTTATTTACATGTTTTGCTGGACACACGCATGTGAGATAACCATAAGTTTGTTCTCTAATATTTGTTTGCGTTTCAGATAAAAAATGAGCTTTTTAAACTAATTTAGGACGTTTTTTGTCGTATTGTTAGTGTTACTGGTGTGTTTTCACAAGAGTACATGCATGTTTGAAGAGGGCAGAAACGTGGGGTACAACATCAGCATCTATTTCCTTTGGTGGGACAGCAGTCCAAAGGTTGCAAAGCGATGTAAAAATTTCGCCCTTTGGTTTTACTATATCCTAATTTACATATTCCGCCCTTATAATTAGCTGAAAGAAGTGTGATTGTGACTTCTTTATTGTCTGATCGTAAGAGTTATTATTCTCTCCAATTCCCCCTTCCAAACCTGATCCCGACTGCATTCATATACTTTTGTTTAATTGTGTTTATAAGTAGTCCATCCTGTCTCAATCTGTTGATGAAATAACTGATGATGTGGAACATGTATCTGGTGATGTTATTACTGTCCTAGACATGTCTCATTTTAAACGTTGCTATGGCTTACTTTGATCAGGAAGTCTGATTACTATTATTCGATATGTGACCATTTTCTCTTTTTACCATTTTAGACATTCCATGCTTCACCTGCATTTATTACTGCCTCTCTTGGAGGATGGATGGCTAACCCTTCAACCATGCCGTATCAGGGGAATCTTGGAGGTCCAATAGGCTTAAGTACGCTCCTAATAATGTTGGTAATCTTATTTATTGAAAACAATTTTATCATTAATATCTGGTAGTTCACTTTTGATATTTGATACCATATTTTTCACAGTTTTTAAAGTCACCTATGTGACTTTGACATGTAGAGAATACATTGAAGATTAAAGAGAACACAAATAATTACATTGGTCCATTGCCTCAAACTCTCAGCAACACAATTGGTCCATTCACTACTACAAAACTGAACTTAGTTATTATCACTTAGATAGGGTTTTTTCAAAAGTGCTATCTAAATTTATTACTTTAATAGCGTGTTTTACATAAGAATGATGTAAGTTAATAAATAAAAAATCAAAATTAAACAAAAAATTAAAAATATATACTAAGATAGCGTTTCAGTAATAAACGCTCTGGAAGAGTGAACTTCTATAGAGTTTACTAGAAACGCTCTGTAAGTCGATGTATTTTAAGAATTATATATTTATTTTTTATTTATAATATAATTCACTACAACACAAAGTAAAACATATTCTCTCAGCCTCAGCCGCTCATTCTCCCGCTCTCAAACACCCTCTCGCCGCTCTCAAACACCCTTTCACCGCTAATTGACTTCTCTACTTCACTCAGGTTCACGAGATTTGGGATTAGAGATTTTGGGTCTCACGAGATCCACTTCACTCAGGTTTCATCTCTCTCTCTCTCTCTCTCTCTCTCTATATATATATATATATATATATATATATATATATATATATATATATATATATATATATATATATATATATATACACACAAAAGAGGGGGAGAAGAAATGATAACGAAAACGGGTTTCTTTTCTCTGAGTTTTTCTGTCTGTGTTCTCAATCGAGATCTCTACCTCAATTTGGTCTCACGAGTACCCAGGTTTCATCTATCTCTCTCTCTCTCTCTCTCTCTTTCTCTCTCTCTCTCTCTCGATCGATACAAAACACGGGCTAGCACCAAAGCCATGAAACTTTAGGGTTCAATTTTAGGGGTTCAATTGATTATAGGTGTGGCAAAATTATAGGCGTGTGTTGCTTAACCTCTGTTATGATTATAGGTGTGAGCTAATTCTCTCTAATTGTCATAGGTTTCTACTCCTCTGTTTTCTGTCGTCGAGTCTCTGTTTTTCTTCCTCTTTCTTCTTTTTTTCGCTGTTTTTCTGTTATTTGTTATCGAGATATTGATTTTTCAGTGTGTTGAGTTGAAATGTTATTGTTGTTCTGAGTTTAACAGTTGTTGATGTTGGGTTTCAATTGCTGTCGAAGTAGCTAAGTTTAGCGTGTCAGTTTGTTTTCATTTTTACAGCTTCATGTTTGTCGAATTTTGCTGAGTTTTGCGTTGTTTTTGCTTAGTAAACACTTACTTAGATAGCGTTTCTGAAAATGCTATCTGAGAGGTGCACTTACAGAATGGCAAAATAAAGGCTATGTAAGTGATCCTCACTTCAATAGCGGCTCCTTAGATAGCGTTTAAAAACGCTATGTAAGAGCTAAAAAAAACGCTATCTAAGTGCAAATCTGTAGTAGTGATTGCCTCAAACTCTCAGCAACAGGTTTGATGAATGGCCAAAGGCTGATGATTACTCATTGCATTCATGTATATTTTTCTTTTCCGAAGTCCTATATATTAAATATATTTAACAAAATTACATGTGAATCATGTAGTAGGAACAACTTCATAACCTAGCTAAGTTATGAGATCCCACATTTCTATGACTTTTTAGCACAATTTTTTCAAGACAACAAAATAGTATTGGGTTGTATAATTTTTATCATATAGATTATGATAAAATTGTATGAATAATTTTATTAACAATTTCGGAAAAATCAAAGTTATTGAAGATTGATTTACAAACTTGAGTTTAAAATTTTATTTTAGATTTTATAATTATGTTTGAAATGAAAATTCCATTTTTAAATATCTTGGATGACTGCATAGAATTTTTTTAATTTTTTATATGATTTATATGAAAGTTATAATATTTTTTTAAAAAAACTTTAACTACATATAAAATATTCTATTTTTTTAAAATAATAAGTATGATTTATTAAAATTTATCCGGAAACGAAAGATTATATTTCATTATTTATGTAAATGCATAGAATATATTTCTAAGAAAACAATCAAATTTTTAAATGAATTAAATAAATTTACAACATTGTCAAAATAGAACTGTATGTTACTCTTTTATATAAATTTTATCATATCCCTATTTTATTAAATACTTATATAACTGTATACTATATATTTTGAAAAATTCATTATTTATATAAATGCATAGAATATAATTCTAAGAAAACAGTCAAAATTTTAGAATATTTGGTATTGTTGTTTTAAATTAAAAAAGAAGTCGTGTACGAAGTAAACTATAAATCTACTAGAATATTTATCTGATATTTTGACTTGCTTATCTAATTGTATAATTTACTTATTTCTAATAAAGGAATCTATATTAATAATATATATACACTGTATTTTCATACATGAATTTACTAACTCTGGTGAGAATGAGAACAGTGACAACACACATATTCACTATATTTCAAGCTATTTTAAAGGGTCCCGCTAGGGGTATATTCACAAAAAAAGTCTTATAATTCTACCCTCTATCCATTCATAAAAAAAATTAACAAAAAAAATTAAAATGAGAACAGTGAGAACACACATATTCACTATATTTCAAGCTATTTTAAAGGGCGGGCATCATCACAAAAAAGTCTTATAATTCTACCCTCTATCCATTCATAAAAAAAATTAACAAAAAAAATTAAAAAAATTGCTTGAAATGTGGTCTCATTGTTCTCCAACATTTACATATTATATTAACTATGAGGTCTCATAGTTAATATAATATGTTCTTGATATTATATATGAGGTTTAATGTTTTGGAGTCATTGCCGGTGAAGGGATTATCATTTCCGCATTTGAATAATGAATACAATTTATTATTGTTTTCCATTAGAGAACTATATTTGTAAAAATATTTATTACTTTTATTGCAGATTTTGATGGATTAAATAAATTTTCAACATTGTTAAAATAAAATTGTATGTTACTTTTTTATATAAATTTTAGCATATCATTATTTTATTAAATACTTATATAACTATATAGAATATCTTTCTAAGAATTGATTATTTATATAATTGCATACAATATCTTTTTAAGAAATTAATCAAAATTGTTAAATTTTTGGTATTGTCATTTTAAATTAAATTAGATGTTGTGTACGAAGTACGGGAAAAATGCTAATATTTAAAAGTAGCCCGCACGTGCTATAAACTAGTATGAATAAAATAGTACATGTACTATTGTGGTAGTGATATCTCCAAACAAAACAAATAATTAACTGGTGGCAAACAAAACAAAATGACGTGATAATTACTATCATTATTGAAAGGATTGTTTATATGGAAATCACGTGCCAGAAAGGAAAGAGCTGCTCGATCAATCAAAAGTGGTTCGATTTCAGTTTCTCGTGCCAAAATAGGGAAGATCTTTTGTACATGACACTTTGTGTTTTTTTTATTTCAAAATAAGTTTAATTAGAACGGTAAAAATTACAAAGGAAAAAATGAAATCGAAGATCATAGATCTCAACCTTGCCAATAGACTACTACACTTTATTTCTCAGGAGTGAGGATCCTCTGTCCCCTTCTTCATGTCCCCTTCTGTGTCTTCTGTACAAAAAAGGTGCCCCTCACGGGATTCATTTTAAGAAAAATGGAAATAAAAATATTTTTTCTTAAAATGGGCCCCACCAAGGACACTTTTTAATACAAGGGACACTTAATATAAGGACAAGGGACACAGAAGGAGGCATGGAGAAGAAGACAGAGGATCCAGACTCATTTCTTAGCAAGTGGCTTGTTTTCTGTAGTTACCATATGTTTTATTAAAATCGAAAAATACATTTTTAATGTATCAATCAGCACCCTAACTTTAGGTTCTACTCCTCTATTTATATCATTAGTTCTAAACAATACATGTGATTTATTAAATAATTTTAAAAAGTTAAATTAATTCCATAATAAATTATAAAACTCTATTTTGTTTAATCATATAATTTTAAAAATATTTAAAAATAACCCGTGCTTTGCACGTGCTATAAACTAATATGAATAAAATAGTACATGTACTATTGTGGTAGTGATATCTCCAAACAAAACAAATAATTAACTGGTGGCAAACAAAACAAAATGACGTGATAATTACTATTATTATTGAGAGGATTGTTTATATGGAAATCACGTGCCAGAAAGGAAAGAGTTGCTCGATCAATCAAAAGTGGTTCGATTTCAGTATCTCGTGCCAAAATAGGGAAGATCTTTTGTACATGACACTTTGTGTTTTTTATTTTTTAAATTCAACATGAGTCTAATTAGAACGGTACAAATTACAAAGGAAAAAATGAAATCGAAGATCACATATCTCAACCTTGCCAATAGACTACTACACTTTATTTCTCAGAAAGCGGCTTGACTAGTTTTCTGTAGTTACCATCTGTTTTATTAAAATCAAAAAATACATTTTTAATGTATCAATCAGCACCCTAACTCACTACAAGGAAAACAGGCTCAGACAACGGATTTTGCCCGTTGTCTGATGCCCTGTTTTCCTGTTGTCTATTGAGGCGCCGTCTGATGCCTATATCAGACAACGGTACCAAAACCGTTGTGTGAGCAATCTTCGACAACAATAAGTATTTACTGAAACGTTGTGTGAATACCAGAAACAACAACAGTATGGTTTTAAAAAGTATTGTACAAACTACATTACAACAATGGTCCTTAACTCAGAAACCGTTGTTCTAGGCATGTTTAGACAAGGGTTTCTTGTTTTGGTTGTGTTGTCTATTTCGTTTGCATCCAACACAACATTAATTGGTTGGGTTGCAGTATAGTTTTATAGACAATGGTCTTCTATACCTGTGATTTTGTGTTAAATACTTTCTCACAATGGTTTTATAGAAAGAAACCATTGTTGTTTCGTTTGTTAGACGATGAAATTGTTTTAAAAAGTGTTGTCTGAATATTTGTTACACAACGGTTTACTTGAACAGAAACCATTGTAGTTTTTGTTGTTAGACAATGTAAGAGTTTTATAAAGTGTTGTCTGAATATTTCGTTCACAAGGGTTTTAATTGTTAGATTCGTTGCCTGAGCTGTTTTGACACAAGTTTTTCTATTTTAGCGTTATCATTTATGTGTTGTGCGAGTAACTGTAATACAAGTATTTTTATCTTATTGTTTACATTTGTGTGTTGTCTGAGCTACTGTAACACAAGCTTCTATTCATTTTCTTGTTGTCTAGGTTCTATTTTGACAATACTTTGGTTTTTCATAGTATTGTCTACAAGTACATTAGACAAAGGTATAATTTAAATGTGCAAACTAAACAAATTACTAAATGGCATTGTCTACAACTTTTAGTAAATAACATTACTAAAATTCCAACCATAAAATCCAAATCCATACAACCATAACATTCATACCAACATATCTACTCCGTTAGACAAGCATACCATCAAAAGTACGGACATTGGGCCCCTATTTCGGAATGAACATATTCCACAAAATATAAAACTAACGGCCACCACAGTTTACTGAAAATGTTCATTTCATTCTGAAATAACAAGAAGTACTGAAACTGTTCAACGTGCATGGTTCTTCATGAAATACTTGGCCCATTCGATCCTTATCTCATTGAGGTCATCGTTGTTGTAAGCAAGGTTTCCCCCCCGCTTCCACTGAAAAGCAGGAAAACAACATTATAATTTATATACTTTCAATACAATAAACAAGAACATTATTCAGGGTTAAATATGTGTAATTTACCTTAATATGAAAACTGAATTCCTTATCAGTGAATATCTCTTTCATATACCGCATCACAAATAAGCCACAGTCCTTAGTTCCAGTTTGGAGAGGAACACCCTAATCAACACGTAAAAAAGAATTTATACATTCGTACAAGAAACTCATGAAAATCAGGAAAACCAATGATAAATGTACAAATTATTACCGCCAGATTCTCCCAAGTTATTTTCTTCACCACCAACGTCCTGGAACTTTCCTTGTAAAATTTGATCGCACTACGACAATATATTATAAATCAAATTACTATACATTTTTATTAATTGTTAAAGCAGATTAAAAATTAATTTTTAGTTCTGAGAGGTACTCACGTATCAACCACCTCAATCCATTCTGCACTTGCTAATCTACGCTTCAGAGGGTCCATGTGGTAAACCACTTGTGTTTCAGGATGCACAACAGTTAGCGACCAGTGGTTCCTAGTAAATAGTGACACCGAAAAATAAGAACAATAATATTTACTTAACGTTTATAGGCTAAAACAATTATGTAGTTTCAATTTAATAATCACGAAGGGATATTGATAATTAGAGCACCAGTGCATATATCTTTGTTAATAACAAGGGCCTCTGTGACTTAAATTGAAAATAACATGATTATTAAATTAGTCTTCACACAAAAGTTATTATGTGATGATAATTATTTGTTAGGACTAATTAAGGACATATATCTTAAATATTAATACTCTAACAATGATTTACCTGATTAATTTCTCAAATTTTAGGACTAAATATTAAATGTTTTTCTTGATTAATTTTGTTAATTTTATATCAGTTTTTATTAAAAAGCATGTATTTTTATAAATAATACAAATGGTAAAAGTAAAGAAATAAGTACTCACGTGGCGTTGTATGGCACTAGAAAATAGGCTCCTCGCTCTCCATTACTGAATCTGAAAGATAATTCACGAGCCCTCTCTTTAACAGTACCGCAACCATTTGCGCCAACCATCCCAGGATCAACGAAGCATATCATGCTGGACGTCTTTTCAAAAACATCTCCAATAAACTATATAAAAAGTAAACAATTATGGACACAATTAAAAACTAAGTTGCAGAAATAAAAACAATTATTGGAAGCGATGATCTAAATATTAAACTTAGATACTTACTTAATAAACAAGCAAATAACGGACCCTGATATTTCTCCTCCTGCGCATAAGGCATGGACATCTGATAAAAATAGAACTTGTTTTTTGGCTGATCCGAAAGCTTCTTTGCACTACACAAATCTGGATGTTTTGCCATCCTTCAATGCCTCCTTTGCCCAGAGCCACATATGCTTCAGCGTCGGAGGATAATCATCACCCATGTCTAACACAAACTCTGGTTTCTTCACTATATCAGCCACCTTCTTAAACTTCCTATGGCTAGATTTCTTGACGCCCTTGAAAGAAACAATGTAGTCGATAATTCAGAAAACAAACTAAAGTAGTACGAAAAGTTGGACGGTTACGTAAACAAATATAAAAACTAACCTTTTGAGTTTCTTTCGATGCATTACTGCTTTTCTTTACTTATACAATGAGGTGTCTTGGCCACTCAACAAATGTCCCCACAGCTTGTTCCACGATGGTGATCTCATCTTGGATGGGGAAAGGAATTAAGGCAGATCCTTGGACTGCACGAGTAATAGAGACTCGTGCATTCTCTTTTGGTAAATGCTTCCCATGAATAACTTTACACACCGTATCAACAGTTCCATAAGCAACAACATTGGTAGGGGAGTCTATGGTTAATTCCCACTCCACAGTGCACCCAGCCCCCCCAATATTCTTGTCCTCATCATTTGCCATCTCATCAAACGCATTACTCTCAACCTAAACAATCTTATGAATCCCATCCTCATCTTCAACCTTTTCCTCAACATTGTCAATCTTCTCTTCAATATTGTCAACCTTCTTAATATCGGCAACCTTCAACTCCAGGTCATCAATCTTCTCACTCGATTTTTCAGCCACCAATTTGTCAGTATCAAGATCCAGTGGCTTTCGTACACCTAGAAACTCCTGGTCATTCAAAATTGCATGTGTACCCTTGCTACAGCTTCCTTGCTGCGAGACAACATTTGGACTGTTACCGGCATCTGTAAGCTTTCCACCTAAAAGAGCTTTTATATTCTCCATCTCCGCAGCCCAAAACTCATCCCCGCTCTTGAACAATCTTTTCTCTTTCTTCTTTCATAAATTCTGGATACCATCTTGGATCCTCTCTTCAATTGATTTTTTCTTCCTCTGCCTCGGCAGGTTAAAGTACACAGACTGCTTGACATGAGTCCCTTGGCCACGGACTCGTCCTCGATGCTCAGGTTTACCGAGCACCTTTGAGAGGACATCATCAGGATTATCTCCATTTCAGGATTGATTTGCGATTGCATGAATAACCATGTTCGAGATATCAAAATGAAGAAACATCAACCCGTTTGAATATATGACTCTTGTAAAAAATCAAAGAGTGTATATTACTAACAATTTCTTGTTCAAGGTTAGTATAACCCTAGCGAGAGATGCATCGAGGGTATTCATTCAACTCCCTTCTCTTTTTCTGCGTAGTGTGGATCTCCTTTTTCACATAACAGATAGTTAAAAAATTAGCAACAAAGCCTAATGTAACTTGTAAGAACTTTGAAAACAAATAAAGTCAAAAACTCACAGTAAACTCAATAGAGAGACGATTAGAAACAAACATATCCCAATGTGCTTTCTCGATAAATGAGTAGTCAGCTGGAGGAGACTCCAACAACTCAAGTTGATCCCGGAAAGGAAGGATGTATTCAGTTGTTAATCGACTTTTAAACTCCCTCCACTTCTGGCACGCTAACTTCAACACCATCTTCCTTGCTGTTGGCGGCACATCAAATGCCATCTACATTCATAAGAATTGTTACTTAAGTGCAAGTTAGGTGGTAGGCAACAATGTTTACTTAAGTACTAGTAAGGGCAATCAATGTTACCTGCACACAATCCCATATTTTATTCTTTCTTTCTTTTGGAACACGTTTCCATGAATCATATCATACTGCGACTTTAGTTCTTGCAAGAACTCCGATGTAAGACTGCATTTCAGTTCCGGCATCACCGTAGGGCTCACCCTTTGCATTGAAAGGCACCGGGAGGTTGATGCCCAGGATCTTACGTCGTACAATCCTATGCATTGTCACAGTTCCGCGTTTCAAGAGTATAAGTCCCTCTTTTTTCTCAGCCACTGATTGACTCCCACGTTTCCTTTTCTTGAATATTTGAATTTTTAAATTGCTGGAAATGGCTTTCCCTTTAACAGACACAGGGGAGGAATTACTTTGAGAGGGCTGCACTGGTGTTTCGGTCATTGAGGCTGACTTGTTCTTCTTTAATGCCTTTAAAAGGGCAGAGGCAGTACGAGCAGAGGCATATTTTGTTTTCCTTGAATCCATGATAAATCTACACACAAACAGAGAAAGAAACATAAATCTCAACCAAAGTCACATAAATCACAGTCACAAACAAAGAAACACAGTCACAAACAAAGAAACATAGTCACAAACTCAATTAAAAATCACATAAATCTCACACAAACAAAGTCAAAAACTCACTCAAATATCACATAAATCTCACACAAAGTCCAAAACTCACACAAATATCACATAAATCTCACATAATTTACAAAAATGACATGCATCGGCTTAGTTACATAGGATGTTCTTACAAATTGAGAAATTAGCAGAACAAATCTTTATATGTAAACGATGAACACATCTTTAAGTAAATTACCAGAAAAATTCAAAAAATCAAAGCAAATACAAACAAAATTACCAACAATCTAGTAAAGAACACAACAATCTATATACGAATAGACCCAATTAGATTTTAACATAATAAGTTAAAGAAAATTGAAAAAATTGAGCAAATCGATGAACAAAATATACAAAAAGCACATGCATCAGCTTATTGATGAACAAATCGATAAAAAGTTACATAGGATATCATGTACTTACGAATTGATGAACAAATCGAGCAAAGAACCGAACAATCGAGCTTATTGAGAGCAAATGAAGACCTCGTCGGAATCAATCGAGCCTTCAGATGAACAACTTGAGAAACTAGGGTTAATAATTATACTTTTATAATTAATTAGTGAGGGAGGAAAACTAGGGTTCATATGAAAAAAGAAGGGAGAGAGCGAAAAAAGATGGGAGAGTGTGTAATGTTTAGTGTTTAATGTTTAGTGCGGCTGTGTAGGTGGGTGTGTTAATGTCTGAAAAGCAAAAGGGGGGAAATGAAAATTATTCTAAGGGCAGGGGAATGAAATTTTGGTAAGGGGGAATGAATATTTGGTAAAGGGGGGAAATATTTTTGGACCCGGGGTTAGGGATCGCAGAAAAACCCGACCCGACGGATACCCGATCCGATCCGTTTGGGTCTACCCCAACCCGATTTTTTGGATTTAGATTTGGATTTGGATCTTATTTTTGGACCCGAAAGAGTTTGGATCTGGATCTGGATCTTAGGTAACCCGATCCGATACCCGACCCGAAACCCGATCCAATATATATATATATATATATATATATATATATATATATATATATATATATATATATATATATATTCTTTAGTTTTCTTATAGTTTTTAAATTTTATTTATAATATTCTATATTTTTTATGCAACTAAAATATTTTTATATTAAATTTTAAATATATTTGTACTTTTATGTTTTGCTTAATGTGATTATTTTAATTTTGAATTAAAAACCCGATTTAGACCCGAATCCGATCCGAAACCCGATAAAACCTAAAGATTTGGATTTGGATTTTGATTTTCAAACCCGGATCCATACCCGATCCGATCCGAAAACTTTGGATTTGGATTTGGATTTTGCCAAACCCGATCCGATCCGACCCATTGCCATCCCTACCCGGGGTCTTTTAAAATTAATTAAAACTTTAACAACGGTTATTTTATGGTGCTGATGTCCAAAGAGGGCCCCCTGCATAATAAAAAATAATAGTG
This sequence comes from Saposhnikovia divaricata, assembly GCA_036435485.1. Classification (NCBI taxonomy): domain Eukaryota; kingdom Viridiplantae; phylum Streptophyta; class Magnoliopsida; order Apiales; family Apiaceae; genus Saposhnikovia; species Saposhnikovia divaricata. Next base: position 243,853,989 of record CM071594.1, on the reverse strand, counting down.
ATCTACTAAGATCTCCGATCAAATTAATTTTTTATTTTCTGTAACTTTGGGAATATCATCATATTAGATATATATTGACATCCGTACGGTTGGATCGTTCAAAAATATTTTTTAAAAAATATAAACAATAATCCGTGACAAAGCACTAGTGACTAGTCATTTTAAAAATAGTAGTGATCTACTAAGATCTCCGATCAAATTAATTTTTTATTTTCTGTAACTTTGGGAATATCATCATATTAGATATATATTGACATCCGTACGGTTGGATCGTTCAAAAATATTTTTTAAAAAATAGAAACAATAATCCGTGACAAAGCACTAGTTACGAGTCATTTTAAAAATAGTAGTGATCTACTAAGATCTCAGATCAAATTAATTTTTTATTTTCTGTAACTTTGGGAATATCATCATATTAGATATATATTGACATCCGTAAGGTTGGATCGTTCAAAAATATTTTTTAAAAAATAGAAACAATAATCCGTGACGAAGCACTAGTTTCGAGTCATATTAAAAATAGTAGTGATCTACTAATATCTCCGATCAAATTAATTTTTTATTTTCTGAAACTTTGGGAATTTCATTATATTAGATATATATTGACATCCGTACGGTTGGATCGTTCAAAAATATTTTTTAAAAATAGAAACAATAATCCGTGACAAAGCACTAGTTTCGAGTCATATTAAAAATAGTAGTGATCTACTAAGATCTCCAATCAAATTAATTTTTTATTTTTTGTAACTTTGGGAATATCATCATATTAGATATATATTGACATCCGTACGGTTGGAACGTTCAAAAATATTTTTTAAAAAATAGAAACAATAATCCGTGACAAAGCACTAGTTACGAGTCATATTAAAAATAGTAGTGATCTACTAAGATCTCCGATCAAATTAATTTTTTATTTTCTGAAACTTTGGGAATATCATCATATCAGATATATATTGACATCCGTACGGTTGGATCGTTCAAAAATATTTTTAAAAAATAGAAACAATAATCCGTGACAAAGCACTAGTTACGAGTCATATTAAAAATAGTAGTGATCTACTAAGATCTCCGATCAAATTAATTTTTTATTTTCTGAAACTTTGGGAATATCATTATATTAGATATATATTGACATCCGTACGGTTGGATCGTTTAAAAATATTTTTTAAAAATAGAAACAATAATCCGTGACAAAACACATAACTTGCTGAATGTTTATTTTCCGGTTTTATAAGTGAAACACATAGCTTGCTGAATGAAACACGTAGTTTGCCAATTTACATAAGTACATACATAAAATATAAAATATATTATGAATAATAATTAATTAATTAATTAATTAATTAATTTCAGATACAGATATTTTCGGATACGAATACGGATAATATCCGTCGGATATTGAAAGCTTCGGATCCGGATACGGATAATATCCGATTTAACTCGGATACGGATATTATCCCCAAATCGAAGCCCCAGCGATTTGAGTGGCAAAATCGAAGACCCAACTAACTCACAGTCATCTCTTCTCTTCTTCCCAGTGGTAGCAGCTTCAAGCTCAAGCTCTTCTTCGTCATCTCTTTTTCCGGTGGTAGCTTCAAGCTCAAGCTCTTCTTCGTCATCTCTTCTATGCTTCATCATCTCAGCAGCTCAGTTGACCAACACAGCTTCTCAATCGATCTTAGGAGCTTCGATTTATTCATCTCAAGCTTCGATTTTGTAAGTGGTGAGTTTATTCATCTTTTAGTTTCGATTTTGTTAACTGTGGTTCTTCTATTTGGTTCTCTAGCTTTGATTTTGTATTCTCCTTAGCTTCGATTTTGTCTCTTTAGTAGCTTTGCTTTGAAGTGCAATCTCTATTTGAACTATGGAAAAGTGTGGATTATCAAATTGAATTGTTCCTACTGTGGTATGATTATCAAAATTTGATTTATGGTTAATTATTTGCTCTGAGTTTTCTTAATTATTGTTAAGATTTTGAATGCTCTAAATTTGGCAGTATAGGGCAAATTTGAATGCTCTAAATTTGATTTTATGTGCAAATTATGAGGAGGTTGTGTTAATGCTCTGTTAAATCAAGCAAAATCAATATCTTGATACTTAATCCAACCCAAACACAGCCAAATTTGTCAAATTTGTATTTATTATAATAAACTAGTAGAGAAAGCTTGATCTGTTAAATTTTAATGCAAGTTATGCTAGTAGTTGGAATTACTTGTTAATTTGAATGCTCTGTTTTAATTGATTAAACTGCATTACATTCCTCCTAGGTGTGCCTTATGTAATCCATGCTTTTTTTGAATTAGATGGACAGGGATTGGTTGATGGCTGATAGAAGATCAAGAGAGTTTTAAAAAGGAGTTGAAGACTTGTTGATGTTTGCATTTGAGAACGGATATAATGAAGATAAATTTAGTTGTCCATGTATGAATTGCGCACATAGTAAATCATGGAAAGCTCGGATAGTGAGGGATCATCTTTTCCAAAATGGTATCGATAAGACCTACAAGTGTTGGATTTGGCACGGAGAAACAAATGAAGAAGGAAGTCAGCCTTCGACGGAAGGGACCGACAGTTCTCAATCTGTGCATCAGCAACCGATGAATACAGATCAGAATATTTATGGTGACGATGATATTTCCCTTGACTCAGATATATTTAACCATGTTCAATCTGAACATGAATCTCTTTATCCAGGATGCGAAGGATTTTCAAAGATGAAGGCTTTAGTAAAGTTATACAACATCAAAGCAAAATATCAAATATCTGATTGTGGCTTCTATGAAATTCTACTTTTGGTCGGGTCTATGCTCCCGGAAGGCAACACATTACCTTCTTCATTCAGTGAAGCCAAGAAAAGCTTGCGTGTTTTAGGCATGGAGTATGAGAGAATACACGCTTGCCCTAATGATTACCTATTATATCGTGGAGAGAGAGATGAAGATGAGACAAGGTGCCGTATTTGTCAAGCTTCTAGATGGAAGTTAAACAAAAAAGGGGATGAATTGGAAGGGACTCCTGCAAAGGTTCTGTGGTATTTTCCTTTGATACCACTTTTAAAGAATATGTTCAGTTCACCTCAAACAAGAAAGGATTTGACTTGGCACGATTCAGAGAGAATAAAAGATGGAAAAATGAGACATCCGGCAGATTCAAAAACATGGAAGGAAGTTGATGCAAAATGGCCAGATTTTTCTTTAGATTGTAGAAACCTTCGGCTAGCTTTATCATCGGATGGATTCAATCCGTTTTATACCACAAATATTGATTATTCTTGTTGGCCAGTTTTGATGACAATCTACAATCTACCACTGTGGCTTTGTATGAAGAGGAAGTATATCATGCTATGTTTGTTGATATCCGGACCCGGCAATGATATTGATGTGTTTCTTCAACCACTTATTCAAGATTTACAAAAGTTATGGAGTGGGACACATGTTTATGATGCATTAAAAAAGGAGCACTTTTTGCTTAAAGCCATTTTGTTATGGACAATAAGTGACTATCCGGCCTATGGTAACTTGTCCAGAAATGTTGCGAAAGGGTATAATGGTTGTACAATTTGTGTTGATCAAACAAAAGCAACTAGGCTGGTTAATTACCGTAAGTGTGTGTTTCTCAGACATCGGAGGTGGTTGGCCCGTGATGATCCATATCGGCGGAAGAAAAATTTTTTTGATAACACCATTGAAAAAGAAACTGCTCCACTTCCATTAACCGGAGAGCAGGTGCTTCAAAGAGTACAACATTTCAACGGATATGTTTATGGTAAGACACAACGCCAGCCTCGCTTAAAGAAAGGTGATCCTCGGCCAATTTGGAAGAAAGTTTCTATATTTTTTCAGCTTGTGTATTGGAAATATTTGCCGGTTAGGCATGTTCTCGATGTGATACACATCGAGAAAAATATTTGTGAAGCTTTACTTGGTACCTTTCTTAATATACCAAAGAAGACCAAAGACAAAGAAACTGTTCGGCTTGACATGGGAGAAATGGGAATTCGTGTGGAGCTGCGGCCAAAAAATATGGGAAAAAGGAGAAGTTACCGTTAGCATCTTCGAATTTAACTCATGCTGAAAAAAAGGTTGTTTGCTCTTCCTTTCTCGGAATGAAGTTGCCTGATGGATTTTGTTCTAATATTATGAGTCTTGTGTCAATGGACTTCGACTTACTGGTTTGAAATCTCATGACTGTCATATGATTTTGCATCACCTGCTCCCCATTGCAATTCAGTCATCGCTGAAAAACAGGTTATTCTAAATATCTTCTACAATTGTGGGCAGTGAACACATGTCAATTTTGATGACCACCTATCCAGATCATGAAAATGATGAAATGTGGCTGAAAAACAAGCAAAATGAGACATTTCCGAAATGGTTCAAAGATAAGGTATTATGTGCATTTTCATAATATTTTTGTGCATGTTTTTAAACTGCGTTGCTCACACAAATCATTTTTCAACTAATATGTTTTTTTTGGAAGATTGCTTCCGATTTGTTTGATGGTAATGAGGTACAAGATGAGATAAGGTGGATTGTAGATGGTCCCAACAAGGAGATTCCTACATACAGCGGCTACAAAATGGATGGTGTTACCTACAGTACTAAAGGCCGTGATGATACACGGCAAGTTCAATGCAGCGGTGTTTGTGTAGAGGCCGATACAATGGTTGTGCAGGGCAAGGATAAAAAAATAGAGCATTTGTCACATACATTTTATGGTGTCATAACAAATATATGGGAGTTGGACTATTGTAACTTTAGGATTTAAATATTTCGTTGCAAGTGGGTAGATATGAACAAAGGAATTAAGGTCGATGACTTGGGGTACACATTGGTTTATTTGAACAGGTTTTGGTTTTTGAATGATCCATTTGTGTTAGGAAAACATGTGAAGCAGGTTTGTTATATCGACGATCCCCTTGATAAGTTATGTTCCGTTGTGTTGAAGCTACCCAAAAAAAAAATTATGAAGATGAAAATGAGGGATCCGTAGAAGTTGAACTTGAGAATGAATATTTTGTACCCAACCTACCGGATGATGATGATGATGAGGACATGGCTAATTATATTCGAGATGGTGTAGATGAGCTAATAGAACTTTTGTGATGTAAAATTTTATTCGTGTTGTTTGAATTAATTATAACTATGATCATAACTTTTGTTTGGAACTTTTGTGATGTAATAAATGGTTTATAAGCTACTGTTGTTTGGTATGTTGGCTAACTGACAAAAGTAGATTGATTATTGGTTTGCATTTGTACTGTGAGCAGGTTAGCTCCATTTTCAATTTTTTTCTATATCCTGTAAATCAGACAACGGTTTTAAACAAGAAACCGTTGTCGGAATCAACAATAGACAATTAGCCTAAAAGGGTTGTCTGATAGCTTTAACTCAGACAACACTATAAAAAACTGTTGTTTGAACAAATGTTACACAACAGTAACAGAAAAACTGTTGTCTGATTCCAACAACTGTATTTTCTGTGTGTTGTTTGAATTAAACTCAAACAACGGATCAGAAAAACTGTTGTCTTCTTCTAACAACAGTTTTGTATGCTCTTGTCTGAAACATTTTCAGACAATGGTTCTGGAAAACTGTTGTCTAAATATGAAATCTGTGCAACACTACATTTTAAATACCATTGTCTGACTTCATCTAATAGACAATGGTTTTTTGCTCGCTGTAAAAACTGGGATGAAGCAATATTTTTTTTTCTTGAACACGGGAACCGTTGTCTGATCTTTTCGGGCAACACTTTTTCTGCAGAGTGTTGTCTGATCAGTGTTGTCTGATAGCATATTTGGTGTAGTGACTTTAGATTCTTTTTTTTTTTTGAATATTTTTGGCTTATAACCTTTTACAATGAGTTCATTGACAAATATCGTGGACCTCTAGATTGACTAAAGTTAAACTCAACCAACTGAGCTACCTCAACTTGCTTCCCTAACTTTAGATTCTACTCCTCTATTTTTGTGACAAAATATATATTCTTATAAATTATTTATGCTTTCCGTGAATAAACAGTCACTATGGAAGTATTGAATAAAAATTCTAAGACCAAAGTCAACTCCTCTAAAAAAAATTTGATGAGTTTTGCCACCTTAATGTTCGCAAGTACTTAGCTACTAATTATCAAAAAAAAAAGTACTTAGCTACTAGTCTACTACAAGGCTTAAAACACAAACTCCATGACATGGCATGAACTTTAATTATACAGGAAATACAAACAAAATATCACAAAATGATCCAAGAGAACTGCAAGATGATCCACAGGTTGAACTATCATTTTTCAACAAACGCCTCTGCGCTTTTGTTATCATCGTAACTGCCTGGGAGGAATTATAGACTTGGGTGGATTTGGAATTGAATCATGTGGACCTAGATCATCAATAGGCGGACGCTGCTTGTGATGGTCAGTAACCGACTGATAAACCATGGCCAGTGCAAGAGCCTGCAATTGCCAAAATCAATCAATGGATATAGTTTAAGAATTCCCTTAATTTGTTGAATGCACAAAAGAATGGACAGAAAAGCTTACAGTGTGATCTCGATCCGGAGGTGCATAGATACCCGTTGTTACTGTCGTTTTCCTTCATGTTGTTTGAAGGCGGATCAGAGAGTTTAGTAAATCCAGTAGGAACTACCACAACAGGCAAGCCTACTATATTTCCCATGCATACTTTTTCCCAGTCGGTCACATTACCGATAAATGCATCTACTTTGAAATTATCCCTTACCTCACGTATCAATTTACCACGCGCTCTTTGTGCCTGCCAATAATCATTATTTCCTTAACTCCGAGCTATTTAGTACCAACAACAGTTTTACTGGTAACATAGAATATACCAACTTCTCTGATTAATTCTTATAAGATAAAACAGTATGCTATATGCTGTAACATCCCACATCAATTAGAATAAGAGTGTTTGGGGCGTTTATAGATACAAGTCAACAACTAATGTGTACCAATTTGCTAGCACTTTTGGACTGACCTGTGGTGGGTTGCTGGGTCCGGTATGCATTCGGTTGTGGGCTTGGATGTTATAAATGGTATCAGAACTCTGCCTAGCCGAAAGTGCAGAGGCACTGCCCGGGTTCAGTAAGTGTGTTTGTGGGCTCGACGAGGACGTCGACCTAATAAGAGGGGGTGTTTGTAACATCCCACATCAATTAGAATAAGAGTGTTTGGGGCGTTTATAGATACAAGTCAACAACTAATGTGTACCAATTTGCTAGCACTTTTGGACTGACCTGTGGTGGGTTGCTGGGTCCGGTATGCATTCGGTTATGGGCTTGGAAGTTATATATGCCAAGTGGACATTTATGTTTGTTTCCACTGCTGTAAGTGTACAAGAATACCATACTACAGATTTATAATCCTTCGTACCAATACATGCTGGAAAAACAGCGAGGCTGAACCCTTCGTACCCTCTTTCTCCCATACAAAGGAAGAATTTGTTTAAAAAAACTTTTATGAGGAAAATACAGTGGATAGTGCAGCCTTAGTCAAACATGTATACTGTATATAGAAACAAGTAGCTAAGATGTTAAACTCAACACACCAATTGATTAACTTGCCACTTATTTCAATCTCATCAACATGCACCTTGCAGAGAAAAGTGCCCCGATTATTTAACTCATATACTACATCTTTATCATCTACAAAAAAAATCTACAAAATGGGAACCTCCGGTTCAAATTTTCTAATACGATAATACCTGAATATAATCCACAGCTGTTATTACACGTGCACGTACGGCGAACTTCAAGAGGCCATTGATCCTGAGCTTCATAATCATCATCCATTCTAGTACGCTGCCACTCGTCAAAGTGAGCCAACATATCAACATCCATTGTGTATTTTAAGATACCTAGAACAGAGTCCACAGTATAGTTTAGCTCAAAAGGAACCATTTACTATATTTGTTGGAATAATCTTTAATTTAGTTATTAATTATTTGTTTTTATTAGCTGTTATATTTTTTTTAGTAGCTGATAAGCCACGTCTACCTCACAAAGAATAAGTCTTTGGTCTGTTCAGTATTTGTAGGAACAAAATGAACAAGTGGGAGTAGTGGAGGCTTAGTAGGAGTCTGTTGCTCGTTTGTAGCTCTAGTTTTTAGCACGTCTAGTAGCTGAGTGTTGGCTTATATATTTTGAATGTACTGAGTTTTGTTCTCTTATCAGCAAATAATATGTCTTTTCTTTTGCTTTCTCTCATGTGTTCTATACAGTCTCATATATCTGTTATATCATTTAAATACGATAACAGTTAAACTCTACACTTGGTATCAGAGCTCACTTGATCTAGGGCTTGTGAGTTGATATTTTATACATACACCTATATATAATTATTTATTTTCATATTCAATGGTATCAAACAATTTCTCCATCTCTATTCCATTGTTCAAAGGTGATAACTATCATTCATGGGCCATCAAAATGAAAGCATACATGAAGGCTCTTAGTTTATGTGACGTGATTGAGAGTGACACTGAGGCCACTCCTTGTCCAGGAAATCCAACACCTGCCCAAATCAAGAAACATGAAGAAGAAATGGAACGAAAGCCAAAGGCACTTTCATGTATCCATTCAGCGGTGTCTGAAGAAATTTTCACAACAATCATGGGTTGTGAGTCTCCTAAAGAAGCATGGGAAAAAATCAAAGAGGAGTTCGAAGGCAACCAATAAACCAAACTTATGAAAATCCTCAACCTCAAAAGGGAGTTTGAGATGATGGGGATGAAAAGTAACGAAGGTGTCAAAGAATATGGGAGTAGGTTGATGTATATTTTCAATCAAATCAAATTGCTTGGTGGAGATTTGTCAAGTCAAAGAGTTGTGGACAAACTTTTAGTGACTTTTCCCGAGAGGTATGAAACTAAAATTTCCTCACTTGAAGATACTAAAGATCTCTCGACATTAACTGTTTCAGAATTGATCAATTCACTTCACGCCGTGGATCAAAGGAGGATCATGAGAAAGGAAGAAAATGGAGGAAAAATTGAGGGACTCCTATTAGCTAAAGCCTCATCCTCAAAAGGCAAAGTTCAATGCAACCACTGTCATAAGATGGGTCATGAAGAAAAGGACTGCTGGTACAAAGGAAAGCAACAATGTTTCCGCTGCAAAAGATGTGGGCATTTAGCAAAAAATTGTAGATCCAAAATGGATGAAAAAACATGATGGTCGAGGGAGAACGTCTTCTTTAGAAGTATGGGTGATTATGTGCACCAAAAATGTGTTTTTGATGAGAAGTGCATCAACATTGATGGTGGTGAGAAGTGCATCACAAGGTGGTGAGAAGTGCATCACAAGATGAAGAGAAGTGCTTCATAAATTTAATATTATGGGGGTGATTGTTGGAATAATCTTAAATTTAGTTATTAATTATTTGTTTTTAGTAGCTGTTATATTTGTTTTAGTAGCTGATAAGCCACGTCTACCTCACAAAGAATAAGTCTTTGGTCTGTTCAGTAATTGTAGGAACAAAATGAACAAGTGGGAGTAGTGGAGGCTTAGTAGGAGTCTGTTGCTGGTTTGTAGCTCTAGTTTTTAGCACGTCTAGTAGCTGAGTGTTGGCTTATATATTTTGAATGTACTGAGTTTTGTTCTCTTATCAGCAAATAATATGTCTTTTCTTTTGCTTTCTCTCCTGTGTTCTATATAGTCTCATATATCTGTTATATCAGTTTAAATACGATAACAGTTAAACTCTACAATATTGACCATGTACTTGATAATTGTGATACCTCTTGTAAACCCAAGCTTCAATGTCAAGGATGTTGGAAAATTAATATAAACTTGTAGATTAACGTGGAGGAAAATCAGGAAACAAGTTCGGTTATGGAAATAAAGTGTTGATATGTCAACATGATTTGGTCAATCGTAATTAAGATATAAGATGATAAGAGGTAAAATAAGAGATAAAATGATATCAATCATTGTTCTTATCCTTAGTTTGTAATGGTTAGTTTTTTTTCTATTTAAACAATGTAATCATTTTCATTCAGTGTATCATTAAGCCAGAAGCATAATACAATGTAGTGTTTGGAGTATTTAGGTCTTGTACATATCAATTTTCCTCTTGCTTATTTTCATTATTGTTCTTGTTATTATGATTCAGTTATTTGTTTAATTTCAACATGGTATCAAAGCGGGCGTTCCTTGGGGCGTAGCAAATGATTTCAAACAAGAAGTCCAGGAGCTGAGAAGGCCAAAGGCGAATTGATAGAGTGTATTTTATATATACTTTATAGGATTTTATTCCCGCATTTTCGGTGCTTTTTCGAATAATCGTGTGGATTTAATTAGTTTTTGATGAGTTTGTTGCAGGAAATAAAGACTTGCCAGGTTGAAAGGAATTAAGCGTTATTTAATGATTTTTATGTGATTTCTAGCTCGAGAAATTTATTTGATGAATTTACGAAAAGAAGTGGTGAAATAGCGGTTCGTTGCTAAGCATTTTTGGAGCTAAAATTCGGGCTCTACAGATTGTTACAGGCGCTATAACACGGCCTAAGGCGCTACAGCGCCGCATCTTTACTGCCAAGGTTGCACAGCGTGCAGAGCAAAAATTCCAGGGACTCGAAGGCGCAATAGCGCGACTTGTACTGGCGCGACAGAAGCTGCAAGGCGCTGCGGCGCTTGCTCTTGTGCAACAGCGCGACACGCATCCTGGAATGGCGCAACAGCGCGAATTTATAGAGCAGCAGCGCCTGCATTGGCTTTGTGCGGGGAAATTAAAAACAGATTTTTAATACTCTTATTTCTATTCTAATTGTAAAATAACAGCTGGGCCTAATTTATTTAGGGAAGAGGGGAAAAAAACTATTCTAGATATACAACTTTGTACGTAGCTTTTAGGGTCTGGAGAACTATTATTTTCTTTGAAGATTGAAGATTAAAGGTTTTTTCTATATTCTTATAATTATGAGTTCTTCTATTAATTCGTGTGTTTTGTTTTCTTCCTTAATTATGTGTAACTAAATCTCTAATCTGAGGATTGGGTAGTATTCCTTGGTATTCATGTGTGTTTAATTATCTGTGATTTTCTTGCTTTGCTGATCTGTTATTGAGGGATTAACACAATTAGGGGCGTCATGAACCTTTGATTGGATTTTAGGGATTGTAATTACTTGGAAGAGGAGTTGTAATTTTAATACACGATTTAACAGACATAATTCAAGTATTTGATTGGAAGATTAATATGCGAATTTTGAGACTTATAATTCTTGGTGCTTATTAGTTTATGATTGTACTTTGATTGTATCACGGAAATGACAATTAAGGTGTAGTTGTAGACACTATATTGTATCTTGGAAGAGAACATTATAACCTTACAAGAATTGTTTTCAACAGAGTAAAAACGTAGATTTCACAGAGATAATGAATATTGAATATGCATTGAAACCAAGTGAAGAACCCCAGTTCTTGGATTGTTATCCTCATATATTTTATTCTCGATTGATAATTAGTTTAATTTAGTCTATAAACAAACCAAATATTCTTCTACACTTCTAAATTGTGAGAGATAATATACTTGAACTCGATTTTACATATTAGTCCTTCCTTGCGAACGAACAACAAAAAATACTGCTAACAAATTTGCGCCGCTGCCAGGGAAGGTAGTATATTTTAGTTTAGGTTAAATGTTTCTTATTGTTTAGATTTTAATTGGTTCCACAAGTTGTTTTGTTGGTGATTTTCAGGTGTATGCGACGTTCATCTTACGCTAGAAAATTGGAATTTGACCCTGAAATCGAGCGTACTTTGAGAAAAATAAGAAAAGAGAAAGCTAAGATGGGAGAGCCGGAACCTCAAGTTGTTGTTAATGTTGATGAGACTTCTATTTGGGACCATGAGACACCGAATCCTGCTAATTGCATGTACAAAACTCCAGAGATTGGTGCAGCCCAGTTCAACATTAATCCAAGCTTAATTCAGATGATCAGCAATCAAGCTTTTGAAGGAGATATTGAACTAGAGGACCCACACAGACATCTAGAGCGTTTCGTGCAGATGTGTGGCTCATTCAGAATCAATGGTGTTACGAGTGATAAGATTCGTCTCCATATGTTTCCCTACTCTATTAAGGGAAGAGCTTTGGAATGGTTTCAACAACTTCCAGACACCGCGGTTGCTACATGGGAGAGTCTTTCTACTGCATTCTTGTCTAAATATTATCCTTCTAACAAGACGCAACAATTGAGGACTATGATTATGAGTTTTAAAGCACAACCGGGTGAAGGTCTATATCAGGCATGGGAGAGATTTAAGGCATTATTGAGGAAGTGTCCACATCACGGTTTGCAAGATTGGCAGATCATTAGTACTTTTTATGGGGCCATGAATGCAGATATTCGTTTGATTTTGGATGTGGCTGCTGGTGGAAATTTTAAGAAGGCACCAACTACACAGGCTAAAGCACTCCTTGAGGAATTGGCATCTAATAATTATCCATGGGCACCTAGTGGGACGAGCTCAGCAAAAGCAGCACAAGATTCTGAGATGATCAACATGCTGGCTCTCAAATTGGATACTCTAACTCAGAAGATGCGAGGACAAAGGGCAAATGTGAATGCTATTTCTTCACCTATGGAAGGGTATAATGATTATGGTGCTCGTCAAAACTCTTATGTGCAATAATTTCCAGAAGAAGCATCTTTTATTCAGGGAAGACAGCCGTGGCCTGTTCGGAATAACTCCTACTACAATCCAAACCAAAGGCCAAACAACAATCTTTCTTACAGTGGTAATCATGCGGCTAATCCTTCCTATTCATTTCCAAGGCAGAATCAACCTCCTGGTTTTCAGTCACGACCACCGTATCAAGCACAGCAGCAGTATCAACCACCGCCAAAGAAAGAACCTACTGATTGGGAGGTTGCACTAAATAAAATAATTCAAGGAACCTCTGGGGCATTGGCTAATATGGAATCAAGAATAGATCAGATGGAATCATCTCAAAAGATGCTAGAGACACAGATTGGACAAAGTGCCTCCAAGATGGGTGTTCGTGAGCAAGGTTCTCTTCCAAGTCAACCCGACCAGAATGGTAAGGAACAATGCAAAGCAATTACTTTGAGGAGCGGAAAAGAGTTGCCCGAGGTTGAGGCTCTTGAGCCTAAAGAGAGGGATGCTGAAAAAGAAAATGAGATAGTAGAGATTGATGCAGAAAAGTCAGAAAAAAAATGAAGAGAAGAAGGAAGAAGAACCAGAAAAGCCATATGTTCCTCCACCACCTTATGTTCCTCCTATTCCATTTCCACAGAGACTTCACAACAGGAAGTTAGAGAAGCAGTACGAGAAGTTCTTGACTATGTTCCGACAGTTACATGTCAATATTCCTTTGGCTGAAGCTTTGAATCAAATGCCACTTTATGCTAAATTTCTTAAGGAGATGTTGACAAACAAAAGGAAACTTGAGGATGCGGAAACCATTACTCTTAATGCGGAATGCAGTGCAGTCATCCAAAAGGCCATTCCTCAGAAATTGAAAGATCCGGGAAGCTTTTCTTTGCCTTGCACTATTGGGAAGACGGAGAACATGAAAGCCTTGTGTGATTTAGGGGCTAGTGTGAGTTTGATGCCATACTCAATTTGCAAACGGCTTGGTCTTGGGGAGCTTAAAAAGACACGGATTTCACTTCAGTTGAAGGATCATTCTGTTATGTATCCGTTGGGGGTCATTGAAGATATGGTAGTCAAAGTGGATAAATTTGTCATACCTTGTGATTTTGTGGTGTTAGAGATGGATGAAGATATCGTTCTGTTAAGTATCCGTTGGGAAGGCCATTCTTGGCTACTGCTGGCACTAAAATCGATGTTAAAGCTTGAAAATTGACATTGAATGTTGGCGAGGACAAAGTGGAATTTGATCTAAACAAAGCAATGAAGATGCCTCCTTTTGGAGCAACTTGTTTTACTGTTGACATAGTGGATGATATTGTGCAGCTCGAAATGAACACTTCGTGGGAGCAGAACGGGTGTTAGATGATGTAGTAGAAGAAGAAGCACTTGTTGTACGAGACATAGAAGTTGAGATGGCTTTTACACTTTCAGAGGCACCACAGGTTGAACTTAAACCTCTACCTGCTAATTTGAGGTATGCTTTTCTGGGTCCTAATGATACATATCCTGTGGTAGTTTCTGCTTTGCTTAGTGATGATGAGATAGAAAAATTATTACATGTTCTTCGGCAATATAAATCAGCTATTAGTTGGACAATTCAAGATATCAAGGGAATTAGCCCTGCTCTTTGCATGCATAGAATTGCCTTAGAAGATAATCATAAGCCTGTGGTTGAGGGACAAAGAAGATTGAATCTGAATTTGTAAGAGGTGGTGAAGAAAGAAATCACTAAGTTGCTTGATGCTGGTATCATATATTCGGTTCCACACAGTCAATGGGTTAGCCCTATTCATGTTGTGCCTAAGAAAGGTGGGACAACTGTTGTACACAATGAGAACAATGAATTAATTCCCACGAGAACAGTAAGAGGTTGGAGAGTTTGCATTGATTATAGGAAGTTGAATAACGCTACTCGCAAAATCACTTTCCCCTCCCATTCATTGATCAAATGCTCGAAAGGTTGGCGGGTAATGAGTATTACAACTTTCTGGATGGATTCTCGGGTTACTTTCAGATTCCTATTGCACCCGAAGATCAAGAGAAGACCACCTTTACTTGTCCTTATGGCACTTTTGCTTATCGGAGGCTTCCTTTTGGTTTGTGTAATGGTCCTTCGACGTTTCAACGGCTTATGAACCACATATTCTCAGATTTTATAGGGAGAGACATGGAGGTCTTCATGGATGACTTCACGGTATATGGTTCTTCCTTTGAATTATGTTTAGCTAGTTTGTCGAAGGTGTTACAGAGATGTATGGAAACTAATCTTGTTCTTAATTGGGAGAAATGTCACTTTATGGTGAAGGAGGGCATTGTGCTTGGGCATAAAATCTCTAATAAAGCCATTGAGGTCGATAAAGCAAAAATTGAAGTTATTGAAAAATTGCCACCACCTTCATCTGTGAAAGGAATTCGAAGCTTTCTTGGTCATGCTGGTTTTTATCGACGGTTCATCAAGGATTTCTCCAAGTTAGCTCGGCCTCTCTGCAATCTTCTCGAAAAGGATCGTGTCTTTGACTTTGATGAAAGTTGTCTTGTTGCTTTGAACAGGCTGAAGAAGGAACTTACTTCTGCACCCATAGTTACATCGCCCGATTGGAGCTTGCCATTTGAGCTTATGTGTGATGCAAGTGACTATACTGTGGGTATTGTTCTTGGGCAAAAGAAGGATAAGCATATGCTCGTGATAGCTTATGCAAGCAAGACTCTTGATGATGCACAAATCAACTATTCCACTACGGAGAAAGAGCTACTCACAGTGGTATTTGCACTTGATAAATTCAGATCCTATCTTGTTGGGTCTAAGGTGATTGTCTATTCGGATCATGCTGCGATTCGTTTCTTGATGACAAAGAAGGATGCTAAGCCTCGTCTAGTTCGTTGGATTCTCTTACTCCGGGAATTTGATCTTGAGATTCGAGATAAGAAGGGGTCCGAGAACTTGGTAGCTGATCATTTATCTAGGTTGGACCAAGGAGATGGAGAGGTAGGAGGTGAAAAACCTATCAATGATAAATTTTCGGAAGAGCAGCTTCTAGGTGTGTCCATGTCTACACCATGGTATGCAGATTTTGTGAACTACATTGTGGGAGGAGTTATGCCGGATAATCTCTCTTATAACCAAAAGAAGAAATTCTTTTATGATGTAAAGCACTACTATTGGGAGGAACAGCTACTTTACAGGGAATGTGCTAATGGAATGTTTCGTAGATGCGTACCTCATGATGAAGTTCCTCATATTTTCAGGCATTGTCATTCTCCAGAATGTGGAGGTCATAACAGTAGTATGAAGACAGTGGCGAAAGTTTTGCAGTCAGGATTCTATTGGCCAACCATGCATCAAGATGCTAGAGACTTTGTGGCGAAATGTGATAGATGTCAACGAGTTGGAAATATTTCGAGGAGGAACGAGATGCCTTTACAATCTATTCTTGAGGTGGAGATTTTCGATGTGTGGGGGATGGACTTCATGGGTCCATTTCCATCTTCTTATGGGAACCAGTATATTTTGGTGGGAGTTGATTATGTCCCGAAATGGGTTGAAGCTATTGCGTCTCCTACTAACGATGCTAGAGTGGTGAAGAAGTTCCTATAGAAACATGTGTTCACTAGATTTGGAGTGCCAAGGGCTATTATCAATGATGGAGGTGCACACTTTTGCAATAAACAGGTGGATGATCTCTTGAAAAAGTATGGTGTGACACAAAAGGTGGCAACTCCTTATCATCCGCAAATAAGTGGACAAGTTGAGATTTCGAATCGTGAGCTGAAGTCAATTTTGGAGAAGACAGTGGCAGCGTCAAGAAAGGATTGGTCAACAAAGCTTGATGATGCACTTTGGGCATATAGGACGGCGTTTAAAACACCTATTGGAATGTCTCCATATAGGTTGATCTTTGGGAAGCCATGTCATTTGCCGGTGGAACTTCAGCATAAGGTATTTTGGGCAACAAGAGATTTGAATTTTAATCTAAAATCTGCGGGAGAGAATCGTTTACTTCAACTTGGAGAGCTTGAGGAGATTAGGCTCCAATCTTATGAAAATGCTAGTATCTACAAGGAGAAGACTAAATTGTGGCATGACAAGCATATTCAGAAGAAGGAATTTGAGATTGGGCAACATGTTCTATTGTTTAATTCAAGACTCCGTTTATTCCCCGGAAAGCTCAGATCACGATGGTCCGGACCTTTTGAGATTGTGAAGGTCTATCATAATGGGGTTTGTGAGATTACTAGAGAAAGGTCAGATGTATTCAAGGTGAACGGGCAGAGACTTAAGCCATACCTGCTTGGAGAAACAGTGGAGCGAGGAATGAGCATTCTTCACCTCCAAGACCTTATCATCAGTTGAGAATCGGCGTCTAGCTAATGACGTTAAACAAGCGCTTCGTGGGAGGCAACCCATGTATTGTGAGTATTTCCTTCTTTCTTATATATTGTATAATTCATTGTTTAGTGTGTCAATGAGGACATTGCCCCATTTAATTGTGGGGAGGTGTTTTCATTAGTTGTAATTGTAAGTATTAAAAAAAATTAAAAAATTTAAAAAATTTTTTTTTTTTTTTTTTGAAAATTCCAAAAATAATTCTAGCCATGTGAAGATTACTTGCATAAATGCACCCATGCATGCTGTTAGAAATCTTGTGTTTATGGATACTTTTGATTGAGAAGTGATATGTGATGTTCTTATGCACACACATACACTAGCAAGTTGAAGCTGGTAGACTTATTGAATGTGGTAAGGGACTAGAATGACATGAATATGTGCAAGATAATTTGGTCTATATGCTTTGAGTACAAGTAGGTACATTAGAGAGACTTCTGTTTGTGATTGATTGTGCTTTTACACACCAAGTGAGTTTTGAGCCTATATGCATATCTTTTGTATCTTATATTCTTTTCTTGAGTGTCCACTTGTTATTTGCATTGCTAGCACGTGTTTGAGGTCTTTCTTGAGATGCATGACATTAATTGATGACAACATGATAAAGGTAATAGGATAACCTATTATTTCCCATATTACCAAACCATTTATACATGATCATTAGTTAACCCTTTGAGCCTAATCTTATTATTTCGGTGACACACCACGTTACTTGCCATTATCATTTTTATTGTATTGGCCTTATATTTATCTTGAACCCAAATTGTCAAAGGCTAGTATTGTTCGTAAGGGAGTGATAAGGTGTGCATGAAGGGGGGTTATTGATGACCATAATTTTGAGGGAATATTGAGTTGGGTTGTGTGCTCGTTAGTCGAAATTTGTAAAATATCAATGGATCATTGTTCTTGCTTGTTATTAACTCTATTAAAAAAAAAGAAAAAAAAAATAAATAAATATGAGAGCATACTTATCTTTTGTGATCCTACTTTGATTCGGCTAGTCAAGTTGTATATAAAGAAAAGTTCGAGTGTGGGGATGAAGGTATGGGAATTGATTTAATATCATTGTTGGGAACTAGCTTTTGAATTAACCTTCTTTGGCTTTACTTGACATACCTTGTCCCTAGCCCACGTTACAACCATAATAAAAGACCTGTTGATTGTCATTGATGGTGTATGTTGTGTTGAGGGTTAGATTGATACCACATGTAAAGCATGCTTATGATATTGTTGGAGTTGAGTGATACACTTACCCCCTTGTTTGGAGTGAATATCTTTTGTGAGTGAACAGTGAGTTGTTGCTTTTGCATAGGAGATTGTTAGGTCCGATAAGATTGTAGAAGGAGGGGTTGAATACAATCTTTACATTTTTATCGAAATTTGTCCTTTAAATAAAATTTGATAAAGACAAATTTATGTGCGGAATTATTTAACACAATTTTTCAAGTTGAATATAAATATATATTAACTTGATGTGGTGTTACAAAATCAGTATAACAACTTATCAAGATGTTAATAATTAATTAGAAAATTCGACATGAACTTTTCTAATTTAGTTAATAATAATCAAGATAAGAACTAGGAAACTTAATTCGCTAGTAGTACAAGAATCACAAATAAACAAGTTCTATCGGATAGAATATTACAAAGATGAAGAACTTGAATTTCTGGGAATTGTTTAAGCTTTGGTGTTCTTGATATTCTTGAGAGAGAAATCTGTTCTGGATGTTATGTTTTCTGCTGTGTTTGTTCAGTTATGACCTAATCTGCTCTGTTCTGTTCTTTTATATCAGTAACAGGTCTTGCTGGCTTTCTGTAAGATATTTAACTGCTCCAGCATGACTTAAACTGCTACCAAGACTTGATTTTTCTTCATTAAGACTTACACAAACCTCCATTAAGACATAAAACTTGTCGGTATGACTTAATCAGAAGTTCGGTACGACTTAAAATAGCTAGCAGAGGTCGGTATGACTTAATCAGGTCGGTAAGACATAATCTTGAATGCTCGGTATGACTTAACTCAACAGCTGTGTTCGGTATGACTTAACTGTTTAGGTCATACCGAATTTTAACCAATAATACATAATCCTTCCAGCTTTATTTAAGTCATTTCTTTAAGTCATATTGATCCATTTAATTAATTAATGATTAACTAATTCATATTTAATTGATACAATAATTAATTTAATAAATAAATTAATTCTTCTAGAATTAATTCATTTAATTAAATTAACTAAATGATTTATATCAATTATAAATGAATTTAATTAAATCAATAAATAATTAATTTAATTCTTACAAACCACTGAAGGTAGTAAAGAATTACCACTGATTTGTGTTGACGTTCGATGTACTGTCTGGTTCATGAACGACTAACTTCAACGATGCTTCTTCACTTTTGACTTTAGGTTGTGGTTTGTTTCTTCTCTCAATTCTCTTGTACTGTAACTGACCTTCAAACTATCACTCGAAAAATCTCTGTCACTGTTCAAATAAATCCATTCACTTCAATGCTATACTGGGGCTTCATCAGATAACTCAATCGTCTTCCAGTGTACGACATCAAAACTATAGATTGACTTTTCTTCTTTCTTCTGACAGATAATACTTCTTGAGATTCCTGTGACAGTTCATATGTATATTTACTTATTACAATTTGGTTTAAGTTGATTAGGATCCTCTAACTACAAATAGGCTGAGTCATATGCCTTTCAATCTCCCCCTATTTGTTTGTTAGAGAATAACAAGCAAATTCCTAGAGGATACCTCAACTAATCCAACTTAACCAAATGAAAGATAAAACTTTAAATACTAAGTAAATATAAAAAAAAGTTCTGGTTTATATTTAACATTTGCCAGATTCAAACATGAAAGATAAATACAAGATAGATGATCCTCTAGACTGACCATATGATACAGATTCCTATCAAGATTTATCTAAGCTCTAAAGATATAACATGTAGAGCAATTCTTTTTCTTCAGTTGTCTTCCCTTCTGAATTCTCCTTATTCTGGCTCATCTGTGACTTGAAGTTTCATGTGTAAATCAGAATCAACAAGACGTTCTCTTCTTGATGACAATCCTTGAGGTAAGACTAAAGGAATTCTAAGCTTCTTTCTCAGTTCACCTTGAAATTTCTTGTAATCTTTTATGTTTGTTTGTGCATAGGATCGAATGTGATCTACAGCTATTACCTTTTCTTCAGTCAAGAATCCATGATTTCTGAGAGCATATACCAAGTGTTTTGCTTGATGTTCATATAACTCATCTGTCTGAAGATTGATTGAGTGAAGTACCTCTCCCTTAAGAAATTTTACTTGTGGAGGATCCTTAATCACTTCTGGTCCAGCTCTTTCAGCAAATTCTTTGAACTTCTCATGTAACAACACACCTAGCTCAGAAGATGTTCTTACCTTAGGCCTAAGTACCCAAATCTCTGTCAGCGATCTGTCATAAAAGAACTGAATAGATACTCTGAAAGTTCCAACATTATGACAATCCACAAATATTACCAGCTCATCAGATTTGGGTTCAAATGTAGTAGTTATCCTGATGACTTCTACCTTTAAGGCCTTTATATACATATCATGAATTGGATTTGCCAGTTTGAATTCCTCGAGAATTTTTCCAAGACGACGATCTTCATAATCAGAACTCTGAGGTGAATCAATTGCTTTTTGAGCACGTTCCCATTTGTCACCGCTCTTTAGTCTGATATATGTCTTTCTCTTCTCAACATTTATAGCATGTAATCGTTGTAATGCTTGCTGTTCAGCTTTTTGAAGTTCTTCATTTCGTGCAATTTGCTCTAATGACTTTTGAAGCTTTTCTTCTCTCATTAGCAAATTAGCTTCCCTCTGAGCAAATAATTCTTCAGATTCTTTCTCAGCTTGTTGAGCTTCATATTCAGATGTCACTGGTCCTTCATCTTCCCAGTGACTAAGATCAGGTTCAGGAAGTTCTTCACCTTGATCAGGGAATTCAAGATCAGCAAAAACATCGAAGTTATCCGGTTCACCCGTGTAATAATAACCTGTGTTCTTGTCTTGAATTTCTTCTTCAGTTTCTTCAACTACTTTCTTCCTCTTATCTCTCATATCTTCACTTTGGTCAAATTTTCCCTCTCCTCCCTCTCTTTCTTTAGTTTTATCTTGTAACCCCTTTGATTTCTCCCCCTTAGTTGAGGAATCCTCTACAGATTTATCAGTTCCCCCAGCTTCAGGATCTTGTTCATCATCATCACCACCCTTACTTGTAAAGAATTCAATTTCTTCATTTGTAGGTTTGCGACTTTGACTTACAAGATTAAACAGATGTCTTAACCCTTTAGCCTGGTGTGCATTTTGCTTTTCAATCTGGTCCAGACGAGAATCAGTAGATTCCTGATTGTACTGTACCTCTGACTGTAGAGTGTCAACTTTCATGGTAATTTCAAAAATTAACATGTCTTGAGCAACAGTAATATCTCCAGAGTCATCAAGTGCCTTTTCATGAGAGAGTTCGAGAGAATCTATCTTCTTGGTGAAAGATGTCTTTATGTAGTTTATTTCCTTCTTGATTCCAGCAAGATGACTAATGACAGAGGTGGATGAAGAAGATCGCTCACCCACTTGTGCTTTAAGGATTTCTGTTTCAGCCTTGCTGACTGCAAGTTCTTTCTCTAAAGCAGCTATCTTTTCTAATAGTGAGAGAGTGTATGTGTCAGTGTGTGCGCTCACCTGACGTTCACTTTGAGATCCACTCACCTGAAGTGCATGTGTTTCACTCAATTTTATGGTATTCCTCACATCACTCCTCTCAGATTCCTTAGCTGCTTCCAGATTTGTACCTGCATGTAAAATCACCCTAGCCCCCTCTGGGAAGGTCAGTGGTGGTGCAATGGGAGTTCACAAATCCCTTTCCTTAATCAAATCTACTTGAACATTTGAAATTGTTGACTGAATTGCTTCAGTAGTAGATTGATCAAGTTGCCTTCCACTTTCTCCAGTCGAAACTGCGAGTGGAAAATCCCTTGAGGGAGCCAGGAGTGTTTGTCCTGGGAGGGGAGATGATGGTTCTATTAAAGTTGGCTAAGAACCAAGATTTCCCTCTAAAGCCTGTGAAGACTCTTCGACCGTAACTATGGTAGGCACTGTCACATTTTCTACGTGCTCTCCTTGCAGTGTGTCTTGAGACTCATCTAAAGGTATGTCTTCCCCCATTGTGAGTAATAGGGGTGGTGTGCTTGACTCACTACAAGGTGCCACGACCCTATGGCGAATTTCAATAGAATCATCCTGTTGAGAAGATGATTCTAGTAACTGTGTAACGGCCATATCAACTTCCATATCGTGTTGGGAGGATATAGACAGGCTTACAGTTGCCTCAATTTGAGTTCTACTTTTCTTTTCTAGAGGCAGAGCTGTGGGTTCACTCATACTACCACTACTGATTCGACTTCTTTTAACTTGCAATTTCTTTCTAGAGTGAAAAGATATGAGTTTTGTTGGTTGAGTATTTGGCTCCACGACCTTAATTAGAGGTTGTGGTACTACAACCCCTTGGTCAGACCTACCAACCACTTGGGTTCCAGAAATAGATTGAGAAGTAGTAGTTTGAGGAATAGAAGGCAATACCTGGTCAGCTGATTCCGCAACAGTCTCTGATAAGATTGGTTGATCTGATTCAGGTTCAGGGACAGATGCAGTTTCTTGCACTGGATGTTCTAGTGCAGCTGGCTGAGGAACAATTTGCTGAGCAGGTTCATCTCGTTGATTGCTTTGATCTTCATTATCAACAAGTATGTTTTCCACTGGTGGTTTAGGGTTTTGTTCAGGTTGTTCAGGTTCTGGTACAGGTTCAATGACAAGTAGTTGTATATAGTTTGACATGTATTGGGTGACAACTACAGGTATGTTTGTGAATTTAGGCTTGTTGCTGTACTCAGTGAACAATCTGGTAGTAGGTTTACCTGACGCCAATGATTCTCCATTCAGGAATTGGGCTTGGTTTTCTAGTTCCACAAGATGATTAAAAATCAATGACAAGAATCTTGGATAATAGCATGATACTTTTTGTCCATTATCAAAATTCTTCTTCGCATTAATGATTCTTCTAACAATCGGAACACACAGTAGTCTACCAATATTAATTCTTCGGTTGTGTGCAACTGCATATCCAATATGCTGCAAGAAGGATGGTAATACCCCGAAGTTCCCTTTAGTAGAATTGGCAAAGACTCTACCTAATGTGTCAAACAGATAGTCCCATTCCTGAACGAAGTTCTTTTTATTCCAGACAGTTTGATCAGGACTGTCTTGATAGAATACACCATTCAAAAAATTTATCAATTCTTGATCTGATGGTAATTCTTCGAAATTGTCAGTTGGAAAATTTAAGACCGTATTTATTGTATTTTCATTCACTGTGTACCGATTGTCTCCTACAGAGAAGACAAATGATCTGTTATCATTAGAAATGACAGTAGTAGTACACATGATTCGCAAAGGTTCAATTTTCAAAGGAGCATCCAAGCTCAAAGCAGTGCGAACTAGTGAATTTTCATTTAAAAATCGAATCCACGGTCGAAAACGTTCAACTGAACATTTTTCTGGATCAAAATAACCGATTAAATTATGTTTAATAATTTCAAATCGATCAGCCATTTTAATCAAGATTTAATTTCTTTGAAAATTTCAGATTTTACAAAATTATAATTTAAAAATTAATTTTTCGAATTAATAATTAATTAAAAATTCGAAAAAATTAAAATTTCTCCAAAAATTCTGAAAAATCCACACAATGATCCTCTTACACACACGAACACACGTATATTTTTAGATTTACAAGAATCGAAACCAAATGATCGGAGAATCAGATCGAAAATTCGATTTTCGAAAAATAATATCTTCAAAAACTGGACCAAATCTTGATTTTAAATACTCGAAATGTAGATGATCAATCAAGGAATCCAAATATGTGGTCAGATCGTGAAATGGGTGAGTGATTCCGGTCAAAAATCCGGCAGAGGTTCGACAGAGTTGTGTGTGTATCGTATGTATCGATTGGAATATTCTGTGACTTAACACGAGAATGACTTAAACTGAAAATATGACTTAACACATTCTAACTGTTATATATATATACTAAGACCTATAATAAGACTTAAAAATACATTAAGACATAACTGATATATATATACTATACTCGATTATGACTTAATTAAATAGACAAGATTCTATTATGACTTAATTAAAACTAAGACTCGATTAAGACTTAATATTAACAAGACTAGCGAATATGACGTAAATTTAAAAAGAAACTCGGTAAGACTTAACCTGTTTAAGTCATACCGATTTTAAGTTAAGTAATATTGATTGTTTTTTCCTAATTTTAAGTCATATTTACTTTAAACAAACATTAAAAAAACACAATAAAATATACAATTAACTTATAAAAATAATAAAAATATTATAGAAAATTAAACAAATAATAAAAATAATTATAAATACCATATGCTATCCTATTAACGAAAACAAAGCAATATTAACAGGACAAACATTACAAAACATATGATAAATTAATTATTAAAATAGAAATAAATATCTACAAATATTCTAAAAATACAGAAGTATGAAGTATTAAATAATATGAATAAACAGAGTGAAAAATAACTAAACAAACAAGAAAATCAGATGGTAAAATAATTATACAAGTGATTTCAAACAACAAATATTCAAAGAATAATCACTTGCAAAATTATTAAAGATCAAATTTCATATATTAACAGTATTAATTACTAGGACTGTTTAACATACCCAATTCACTAACAATTCTAGTGAATGAGGATTCATTAAGCGACTTAGTAAAAATATCTGCAGTTTGATCTCCAGAGCCTACAAATAGTAGTTGTACTGTACCATTCATTACATGCTCTCTTATAAAATGATACCTTATGTCAATGTGCTTTGTCCTTGAGTGCTGTAAAGGATTGCTGGCGATTGCTATGGCACTTGTATTATCACATAAAATAGGGATATTTTCCAATACAAAGCCATAGTCCATTAATTGATTCCTAATCCATAAGATCTGAGCACAACAGCTTCCAGCAGTTATATATTCAGCTTCGGCTGTAGAGTTGGAAACTGTTTGTTGTTTCTTACTGAACCAGGATACCAATCTTCCACCTAGGTATTGACAACTCCCAGATGTACTCTTCTTGTCTACAACACTTCCTGCATAGTCAGAATCTGTATATCCAATTAAAGTAAAACCAGTTTCATTAGGGTACCAGATGCCTAAATTAGGCGTACCCTTTAGATATCTTAAGATTCTTTTGACAGCAGCGAGATGGATTTCTTTAGGGTTCGCTTGGAACCTTGCACACAAGCATGTGGCAAACATTATATCTGGTCTACTAGCAGTTAGGTAAAGCAATGAGCCAATCATACCTCTATAGCCTGTGATATCTACCTTGGCAGAACTTTCACATAAACCAATTTTGACAGCTATAGTTGATGGTGTCTTTGTTGATGAGCACTCCTCCATGTGATATTTCTCGAGAAGTTCCTTGATGTACTTGGATTGACAAATAAATATTCCATCTTGTCTCTGACTTATTTGTAATCCAAGAAAGAATTTTAGTTCTCCCATCATGCTCATTTCAAACCTACCTTGCATTAACTTAGAAAACTTCTTGCATAGAAGCTCATTAGTAGACCCAAATATAATATCGTCCACATAGACTTGGACTAGTATTATATCATTCTTATGTCTTTTAGTGAAGAGCGTTTTGTCTATGACACCTCTTATAAAACCATTTTCTAATAGAAATTCAGAGAGAGTGTCATACCATTTTCTTGGGGCTTGCTTAAGACCATAGATAGCTTTGTAAAGAAAGTAGACATAGTCCAGATGATCTTGATCTTCAAAACCAGGGGGCTGTTCTACATACACTTCTTCATCTAGCTTACCATTCAGAAAGGCACTCTTGACATCCATTTGATAAACTTTGAATCTTGAATAGGATGCAAATGCCAAGAATATTCTGATGGCCTCAAGTCTTGCCACTGGAGCATAGGTCTCGTCATAATCAATGCCTTCAGCTTGAGAATAACCTTTAGCTACCAGTCTTGCTTTATTTTTTATGACAGTGCCATCTTCATCTAGTTTGTTTCTGAATACCCATCTTGTGTCCACCACTTTTCTATCTTTAGGTCCGGGTAACAATCACCCAATCAGGATCAGATAGAGCTTCTTCTACTTTCTTAGGTTCCATAACTAACAAGAACCCAGAATAGTTACATTGATTCTGATAAGCTCTTCTTGTTTTCACACTAACATCTGGATCACCAAGTATCAGCTCAAAAGGATGAGCTCTATTCCAAACAGTTTGTCTGGGAAGAATTGATCTTGATGATTCGCCTTGATCTTCAGTATGATGTTGAGTATGACTTGTTGACCCTTCATTATCTCCCCCTGAGGTGTTTCCAGTTTGACTTGTTGATGGTTCAAGAGTATCAGTGGTGTCTTGAAAATTATCATTGTTTTCACCAGCATCACCTTGATCATTACCACCAACATTTGGATTATTATTATCAGCAACAACGTCAGGTTGGTTTTCATCATCTGAATCTGAGTCTGACATATCATCAAACTTAAGCTTTTCAGATGGATCTTCATTTTGGATACTTGGGAATTTTGTGTCATCAAATGTAACATTGACACTTTCCATAGTTTTCTGTTGATCAATAAGAGACACCTTGTAGGCTCTTCTAGTATAACCAATAAATATGGCTTCATGTGCTTTTTCTTCAAATTTACCACCTTGATCATCTCCTTCTTTCAGCACAAAGCATTTTGTCCCAAATACATGGAAGTACTTGAGAGTTGGTTTCTTGTCATGTAGAGCTTCATATGGTTTCTTCATTAAGTCTTTATTGATAAGTGTTCGATTCTGGGTATAGCATGCAGTGTTGACAGCTTCAGCCCAAAAGCTCAATGGAAGCCTTGATTCACTTAGCATAGTACGTGCAGCTTCAATCAAGGTTCTATTCTTTCTTTCAACTACCCCATTTTGTTGAGGAGTTCTGGGAGCCGAGTACTGTCTAGTTATACCCTTTTCAGTGCAAAAGTCATTCAGAACTGCATTCTTGAATTCAGTTCCGTTGTCTGACCTTATAGCTCTTACTGGACGATTAGAATCCAGCTCAATTAACTTAATGTGATCAACTACCAGTTGTGGAGTTTCATCTTTTGACTTCAGAAATAGTACCCATGTGAATTTTGAGAAATCATCAACAATCACTAGAGCATATCTTTTTCTTGACATAGACATCACACTAACTGGACCAAACAAATCCATATGGAGAAGTTGTAATGGTTTAGTTATTGATGATATGTTAGTGCTCCTGTGAGTTGCCCTTTTTAACTTCCCTTTTTGACAAGCATCGCATAGACCTTCCTGAGTAAATTCAATCGAAGGTAAACCTCTCACCAACTCTCTTTTCACTAGAGAATTCATTGTTTTGAAGTTTAGGTGAGAAAGTTTCTTGTGCCATAACCAACTTTCATCAGTGGATGCCGTTGAATAAAAACATCTAATTTCTTCTGTGCTTCGAGAGTTCATATTGGCTATGTACAAGTTTCCTTTTCTTACTCCAGTCAACTACGGACTTTCATTTCTCTTGTGTGATATTAGACAATTCTTCTTATTGAAATGAACTTCATAACCTTTGTCACAGAATTGACTAATACTGAGCAAATTGTGCTCAAGGCCGTTCACAAAAGAGACATCTTCAACGATAACATTTCCAGCTTCTAATCTGCCATATCCATCAGTTTTACCTTTGTTGTTATCTCCAAAGGTAACGACTGGGCCGGCCTTCTCCACCAGATTTGTCAGCAGGGCTCTATCTCCGGTCATATGCCTTGAACATCCACTGTCCAGAATCCACATGACTCGTTCAACCTATTTCAAACCCATGCAATGACAAACTGGTTAGACTTTCTTCGGAACCCAAATTTGATTGGGTCCGGAGTACTTAAAGAATTGACCTTTATCAGGTAAAGCAACACTTTTTATTTTAACAACATTTTCTTCAGGTACTGGACATTTAACCCTGTAAACAGCTTTAACTTGTTTTGGTTTCAGCTTGGGTAACCATGTCTTTACCATATCCTGAGAAGGACTTGGAGTCCTAATCTTAGAATTAGGTGATGTTACAGTCCTGGATCTAACATGTTTATTTCAGCTCATATGCTGTCTAGGAACATTCTTATCAACACATGCATGATTACCGTTAAAGTAAGCAGACATTATATTAAAAGCACAAGACATGCAATTAACAGCATTACACTTTTTATGAGAAGTATCAATAACAGGAATAGCATGCATGGTAGATATGTTGTTGCATTTATTCATGTTGTTACTTCTACTACTAGTTTTCAAAAAACTAGTAGACTCGCCAACTCTTTCTGTTTTCTTAAACACAGACTTTCTATCTTCATCATTTTTAACAACTTGATTACTTTCTAAGACTACGCCATTAGCTAAATCCTCAATGCGCATCTCTTCCTTAATGATTAAAGATGTTGTATCCAAAGGTTCTGCTATGGATGTCTTAAAGAGTGGGTTACTAACACCCTTTAGCACTATTGGTATACCCCTTTCTACAGCACTGACACGATTGGGGGTAATAATGCTTTTTCGTCCAATAGCTTCATTATAATCAAACCCAATTCCTACGGTTTGATTAATAGCTTGTTGGTTAAACAACTCTTTAGCCACTTTACATGAATTAGAAGTAGCACTAACCCTTATTTCTAGCTCAGCTATTGTTTCACGTTGTTGAACCACTATCAACGCTAGAGAACTCTCAAGTTCTTTTAGAATTCTTATTTCTGATTTTTGTTTATCATGGCAATTTTGTACATCGTGTAATTCTGATAATTGATTACTAAGATCTGTATTTAACAAATTGATCCTTTCAATCTCTCTATTAGCATTACCTAGTGTATCACTAAGTTGATAAATATATTGACTTTTAGTACATGATACCTCAGATGAAGTACCACTGGAGTTATCAGATTTTGCCATCAGGGCAAGATTGCCATACTCTTCATCTTCAGAGTTTGTATCATCCCAACTCTTTCCAGCAGCCACATAGGCTTTACCTGTCTTCTTCTTCTCAGATCCAAAGTCTTTTCTTTGGTTTTGTTTTGGCTTCTGACATTCAGTAGCGAAAT
Source organism: Saposhnikovia divaricata (assembly GCA_036435485.1). Classification (NCBI taxonomy): domain Eukaryota; kingdom Viridiplantae; phylum Streptophyta; class Magnoliopsida; order Apiales; family Apiaceae; genus Saposhnikovia; species Saposhnikovia divaricata. Next base: position 243,824,745 of record CM071594.1, on the reverse strand, counting down.
GTCCAAGTTCATTACAGTTGTAGCATTTAATTTTACTTCTTTCAACTGTTCCAGTTTTGTAACCTCCTCTGTTACTTGAGGATGAAGAACCTCCTCTCTGGAACCTGTTATAGTTAGATTTGTACCTGAACTTGGGATTCTTCCTGAATCTGAAGTTACTAAATTTCCTTACCAACAAAGCCATGGACTCATCTTCCAACTGATCTAGCTCTTCTAACGAATAGAAGTCTCATTCATCTGGACTAGCATTCGTTTGACCAACTTCAACTTCAAGCTTACCACTGTCAACATTACAAAGTTGAATAACCTTATCTTCCACTTATTGTTTGTTCTCAACAATAAGAGCTGTAGAAGTATTAGCAACTCTTCCTTTTCCATAAATCTCCTTTTGTTGAGATTGTTCCAGTTCATAGGTTTTTAAAACACCAAAGAGTCTTTCTACAGTAATTTCACTTAGATTCCTCGACTCTCTGATAGCTGTAATTCTATGTTCTAGATGAACAGGCATTGATAGTAGAAATTTTCTGTTGATCTCTTTCTGAGTGTAGTACTTGCCATGCATCTGTAAATTGTTGACAAGTTTGTTATATCTTTCAAACACATCTTGAATACTTTCATTGTATGCTGATTGAAAGTGTTCATACTCAGATGTCAGAATTTCTAGACGATCATCCCTAACTTCCTCTGTTCCTTCATTCACAGTTTCAATGGTTTCCCACATGTGCTTTGCAGTCTTGCAGTTAATCACATGACTGTACATCACAGAGTCTAGAGAATCTATTAAGATCAGTTTTAAATTAATGTCAAGTCCAGCTTCTTCTCTTTCAACAAGAGTGTACTCAGAAGAATCTTTGTGTACAAACTTTGCAGGGGAAATAACTTTTCCATCAGTAACAACTTCAGGAATTAATCCAAAAGGTATTATTGGTCCTTCTGATAAGACTTTCATGTATTTAGGATTTGCAACCTCGAGGAACATTAACATTTTGTTCTTCCACATATCATAACTGTTTTTGTCATATATGGGAATTTTCACAGTTCCAACTTTAGAAGACATGATGAATTTTTTAAGAGAGTTAAAAAATTCGGGGATGATTTTTAATCGAGTAAAATGGGATCTTTGATTTGTGTATCAATCAATCAGCTCTGATACCAATTGTTAGGTCCGATAAGATTGTAGAAGGGGGGGTTGAATACAATCTTTACCTTTTTATCGAAATTTGTCCTTTAAATAAAATTTGATAAAGACAAATTTATGTGCGGAATTATTTAACACAATTTTTCAAGTTGAATATAAATATATTTTAACTTGATGTGGTGTTACAAAATCAGTATAACAACTTATCAAGATGTTAATAACTAATTAGAAAATTCGACATGAACTTTTCTAATTTAGTTAATAATAATCAAGATAAGAACTAGGAAACTTAATTCGCTAGTAGTACAAAAATCACAAATAAACAAGTTCTATCGGATAGAATATTACAAAGATGAAGAACTTGAATTTCTGGGAATTGTTTAAGCTTTGGTGTTCTTGATATTCTTGAGAGAGAAATCTGTTCTGGATGTTATGTTTTCTGCTGTGTTTGTTCAGTTATGACCTAATCTGCTCTGTTGTGTTCTTTTATATCAGTAACAGGTCTTGCTGGCTTTCTGTAAGATATTTAACTGCTCCAGCATGACTTAAACTGCTACCAAGACTTGATTTTTCTTCATTAAGACTTACACAAACCTCCATTAAGACATAAAACTTGTCGGTATGACTTAATCAGAAGTTCGGTACGACTTAAAATAGCTGGCAGAGGTCGGTATGACTTAATCAGGTCGGTAAGACATAATCTTGAATGCTCGGTATGACTTAACTCAACAGCTGTGTTCGGTATGACTTAACTGTTTAGGTCATACCGAATTTTAACCAATAATACATAATCCTTCCAGCTTTATTTAAGTCATTTCTTTAAGTCATATTGATCCATTTAATTAATTAATGATTAACTAATTCATATTTAATTGATACAATAATTAATTTAATAAATAAATTAATTCTTCTAGAATTAATTCATTTAATTAAATTAACTAAATGATTTATATCAATTATAAATGAATTTAATTAAATCAATTTATAATTAATTTAATTCTTACAAACCACTGAAGGTAGTAAAGAATTACGACTGATTTGTGTTGACGTTCGATGTACTGTCTTGTTCATGAACGACTAACTTCAACGATGCTTCTTCACTTTTGACTTTAGGTTGTGGTTTGTTTCTTCTCTCAATTCTCTTGTACTGTAACTGACCTTCAAACTATCACTCGAAAAATCTCTGTCACTGTTCAAATAAATCCATTCACTTCAATGCTATACTGGGGCTTGATCAGATAACTGAATCGTCTTCCAGTGTACGACATCAAAACTATAGATTGACTTTTCTTCTTTCTTCTGACAGATAATACTTCTTGAGATTCCTGTGACAGTTCATATGTATATTTACTTATTACAATTTGGTTTAAGTTGATTAGGATCCTCTAACTACAAATAGGCTGAGTCATATGCCTTTCAGAGATCCCAGGTTGTGTCTTGATGATGTGCTTTTGTGTGCTTAGCATATTTACCAATGATTTTTGCACTTGACATGGAATTCTATGATGTTATTCATGTGATTTGAGTATGCTATGTGGATACTTGCACTTTAGACACCAAGGCATCGTGTATTCATTTTGATTCTTAAGTTGATATGGCATAAGAGGACTTTGTGTGTGTGGTGTTGTGTTGATGTGTGGTCTTTTGCATGATGAATTTTGTGGGTATATTCACTATAAACCCTCACGAGACCTTACTCATCCACTAGGGCTACCTATGGGTTTAAAGGACTTGTTGCATATGTCAAATGCAACCGTGATCACCTACGGAAGTGGTATTAGTTAGTAATGTAAATATTGTGTTAGTTTGCACGAGGACGCGCAAAGTGCTAAGTGTGGGGATATTTGATAGAGTGTATTTTATATATACTTTATAGGATTTTATTCCCGCATTTTCGGTGCTTTTTCGAATAATCGTGTGGATTTAATTAGTTTTTGATGAGTTTGTTGCAGTAAATAAAGAATTGCCAGGTTGAAAGGAATTGAGCGTTATTTAATGATTTTTATGTGATTTCTAGCCCAAGAAATTTATTTGGTGAATTTACGAAAAGAAGTGGTGAAATAGCGGTTCGTTGCTAAGAATTTTTGGAGCTAAAATCCGGGCTCTACAGATTGTTACAGGCGCTATAGCACGGCCCAAGGCGCTACAGCGCCTCATCTTTACTGCCAAGGTTGCACAACGTGCAGAGCAGAAATTCCAGGGACTCGAAGGCGCAATAGCGCGACAGAAGCTGCAAGGCGCTGCGGCGCTTGCTCTTGCGCAACAGCGCGACACGCATCCTGGAATGGCGCAACAGCGCGAATTTGTAGAGCAGCAGCGCCTGCATTGGCTTTGTGCGAGGAAATTAAAAACAGATTTTTAATACTCCTATTTCTATTCTAATTGTAAAATAACAGCTGGGCCTAATTTATTTAGGGCAATTACTTAAGTCTTTTAGCACTATATAAACTCATCTAGGTTATTATTTTAGAGAAGAGGGGAAAAAACTATTTTAGATATACAACTTTGTACGCAGCTTTTAGGGATTTTTCTGGAGAACTATTATTTTCTTTGAAGATTGAAGATTAAAGGTTTTTTCTATATTCTTATAATTATGAGTTCTTCTATTAATTCGTGTGTTTTGTTTTCTTCCTTAATTATGTGTAACTAAATCTCTAATCTGAGGATTGGGTAGTCTTCCTTGGTATTCATGTGTGTTTAATTATCTATGATTTTCTTGCTCTGCTGATCTGTTATTGAGGGATTAACACAATTAGGGGCGTCATGAACCTTTGATTGGATTTTAGGGATTGTAATTACTTGGAAGAGGAGTTGCAATTTTAGTACACGATTTAACAGACATAATTCAAGTATTTGATTGGAAGATTAATATGCGAATGGTGAGACTTATAATTCTTGGTGCTTATTAGTTTATGATTGTACTTTGATTGTATCATGGAAGTGACAATTAAGGTGTAGTTGTAGACACTATACTGTATCTTGGAAGAGAACATTATAACCTTAGAAGAATTGTTTTCAACAGAGTAAAAACGTAGATGTCACAGAGATATTGAATATTGAATGTGCATTGAAACCAAGTGAAGAACGCTAGTTCTTGGATTGTTTTCCTCATATATTTTATTCTCGATTGATAATTAGTGTAATTTAGTCTATAAACAAACCAAATATTCTTCTACACTTCTAAATTGTGAGATATAAGATACTTGAACTCGATTTTACATATTAATCCTTCCCAGCGAACGAACAACAAAAAAATACTGCTAACATGGATTCCTCAGCAAGAGGAGCAGGAAGAAGAATGATTTTGTTATTGAAGAAGAGGAACTCATTTTTTTTGTTGCAGCAGATGGTGTGCAGATTGTTGGAAGGAGGTAGTTTCAGGTAGGCATTGCAGAAGGATGGTGGCAAAGCTGCATGTGTAGTATGGGATGCATGTGTAGTATTAGGCTGCTGAGAAAGACGAGGCGATGCTGGAGAAGCTTACTGAAGGCAGAAAACGACAAAGAGTGGTAGAAAGCCATGCAGAACGAGATGGGTACAGTAGTAGCCAAACGAGCTGGTGAATAAGTAGTGTCATACGGGCAAGTTAGTAGTGTCAGACGGACAAGACGAAAGCCATACGGGCTGATTGCCAGATGGGTAAAGTTGATTGCCAGATGGGCAAAATTGATTGCCAGATGAGCAAACACGAAAAGTGCTAGACGGGCAAACAAGTTGTAGTGCCAGACGAGCTCAGTTTAATAGCCATACAGGCTTAGTTTAAAAGTCATACGGGCTAGAAGGATTGCACGAGACAAGTTTAGATTAAGGGAGAGATTGTTGGAAAATTAATCTAAACTTGTAGATTAACGTGGAGGAAAATTAGGAAACAAGTTCGGTTATGGAAATAAATTGTTGATGTCAACATGATTTGGTCAATTGTAATTAAGAGATAAGAGATAAGATGATAAGAGGTAAAATAAGAATAAGATGATATCAAATCATTGTTCTTATCCTTAGTTTGTAATGGTTAGTTTTTTTTCTATTTAAACAATGTAATCATTTTCATTCAGTGTATCAATAAGCCAGAAGCATAATACAATGTAGTCTTTAGAGCATCTCCAAGGGTAGTAGCTATAATGGTTATCTAAAATAATATATAATAATTGTTAGTTAAAATTTGCTTAACCTGTAAGGGGTTGTGCTCCAATGTTGTCAGCTATAACGGTTAGCTATAAATCAAAAACAGTATTATATATATATATATATATATATACGGTTACATGAGATTGATGATTTGTTACAATATAAGTGGATATGATACTTTTAGATGTTACGTATAATTTTTTGAAGATTGGTTAAATATAGAGGATATGTAACTTGTTAGGTAAAAATATGGCTAACAGTAGGAAGGGTTGAAGAAGAAAAAAATATAGATATTAGGTAAAAACCAATGCCACATCACTATTTTAGCTAACAGGGAGGTAGCATTGGAGATGCTCTTAGAGTATTTGGGTCTTGTATATATCAGTTTTCCTCTTGCTTATTTTCATTATTGTTCTTGTTATTATGATTCAGTTATTTGTTTAATTACAACAAAGAACTTGATTTTTGAATGATTTTGAACCCCAAGTTGTTTTGTATTGAGGTACGACAATTATGTCCTTCAACCCGTAGGGTATCCCATGAAGGGGACCTGCAGAAAGAAGTTTAACATTTTGATAACAAATCAGTTGTCAAAAAAAAAAACAGACCGTAAAAGAAAAATTAGATAAACCAATGCCAGACTTAGATGTCACTACTAGACAAGATAACTTGAAAAGAAAGCCAAACAACAATTACAGCTAAGAAAAGACAGTCAACCAGAAATGGAATTAAAACAAATAAAAGCTGGATATTCTCATTCATGCCTTGACAATTACAGTAAGGGAGGTATTTATAGTACGAGACTAATGTAAGTGGGCCTATCAACTATCCACAAACTGGTCCAGCCCAAAGTTCACAATAGCCCAGTTCTATTACTTAGTGCAAAACATCAGAAAAATTAAATCATAGCTCGAGATGTGACATTAGACTTGTGACACTGAACAAATTCTGCATACCTAAAGCAAAAATAATTATACAAAATATTACGCAGAGAAATTAGAGATGTTACCATGTTAGAAGGAATGGTAAAAACTTGACACTGTGGCGGTGACTGTGTTGAGGAAGAGATGAGTAAAAGTATAAAGAGAAAAGGCGGTGAGAAATTCATAGAGTGCCTCGAAAAGTGAAAGGCATATGACTCAGTCTATTTGTAGTTAGAGGATCCTAATCAACTTAAACCAAATTGTAATAAGTAAATATACATATGAACTGTCACAGGAATCTCAAGAAGTATTATCTGTCAGAAGAAAGAAGAAAAGTCAATCTATAGTTTTGATGTCATACACTGTAAGACGATTCAGTTATCTGATCAAGCCCCAGTACAGCATTGAAGTTAATGGATTCATTTGAACAGTGACAGAGATTTTTCGAGTGATAGTTTGAAGATCAGTTACAGTACAAGAGAATTGAGAGAAGAAATAAACCACAACCTAAAATCAAAAGTGAAGAAGCGTCATTGAAGTTAGTCGTTCATGAACCAGACAGTACATCGAACGTCAACACAAATCAGTGGTAATTCTTTACTATCTTTAGTGGTTTGTAAGAATTAAATTAATTATTTATTGATTTAATTAAATTCATTTATAATTGATATAAATTAATTTAGTTGATTTAATTAAATGAATTAATTCTGGTAGAATTAATTTATTTATTAAATTAATTATTGTATCAATTAAATATGAATTAGTTAAAACATTAACTAATTAATTGGATCAATAAGACTTAAAGAAAGAAAATTGATTAAGTCTTGGAAGAGGTAAAATTCGGTAAGACTTAATTTAAGTCTTACTGACAGAAGCCTTTTCAGGATTAAGTCTTACCGACCTGATTTAAGTCCTACCGACCTCTGCCAGCTGTTATAAGTCTTACCGAAATTCTGGTAAGTCTTACCGACACATTTTAGGTCTTAATGGAGGTTTGTGTAAGTCTTAATGAAGGAAAATCAAGTCTTGGAAGCTGTTTAAGTCATGCTGGAGCATTTAAATATCCTACAGAAAGCCAGCAAGACCTGTTGTTGATATAAAAGATCAGAACAGACCAGATTAAGTCATAACGGAGAAAACACAGCAGAAAACATATCATCAAGACCAGAATTCTCTCTCTCAAGAACACCAAGAACACCAAAGCTTAAACAATTCCCAGAAAATCAAGTTCTTCATCTTTGTGATATTCTATCCGATAGAACTTGCTTATTTGTGATTCTTGTACTACTAGCGAATTAAGTTTCCTAGTTCTTATCTTGATTATTATTAACTAAATTAGAAAAGTTCATGTCGAATTTTCTAATTAGTTATTAACATCTTGATAAGTTGTTATACTGATTTTGTAACACCACATCAAGTTAATATACAGTTTTATTCAACTTGAAAAATTGTGTTAAATAATTCCGCAGATAAATTTGTCTTTATCAAATTTAATTTAAAGGACAAATTTCGATAAAAAGGTAAAGATTGTATTCAACCCCCCCTTCTACAATCTTATCGGACCTAACAATTGGTATCAGAGCAGATTGATTGATACACAAATCAACGATCCCATCTTACTCGATTAAAAATCATCCCCGAATTTTTTAACTCTCTTAAAAAATTCATCATGTCTTCTAAAGTCGGAACTGTGAAAATTCCCATATATGACAAAAACAGTTATGATATGTGGAAGAACAAAATGTTAATGTTCCTCGAGGTTGCAAATCCTAAATACATGAAAGTCTTATCAGAAGGACCAATAATACCTTTTGGATTAACTCCTGAAGTTGTTACTGATGGAAAAGTTGTTACCCCTGCAAAGCTTGTACAAAAAGATTATTATGAATTCACTCTTGCTGAAAGAGAGGAAGCTGGACTTGACATTAATTTAAGACTGATTTTAATAGATTCTCTAGACTCTGTGATGTACAGTCATGTGATTAACTGCAAGACAGCAAAACAAATGTGGGAAACCATTGAAACTGTGAATGAAGGAACAGAGGAAGTTAGGGAGAATCGACTAGAAATTCTGACATCTGAGTATGAACACTTTCGATCAGCATACAATGAAAGTATTCAAGATGTGTTTGAAAGATATAACAAACTTGTCAACAATTTACAGATGCATGGCAAGTACTACACTCAGAAAGAGATCAACAGAAAATTTCTACTGTCAATGCCTGTTCATCTAGAACATAGAATTACAGCTATCAGAGAGTCAAGGAATCTAAGTGAAATAACTGTAGAAAGACTCTTTGGTGTTTTAAAAACCTATGAACTGGAACAATCTCAACAAAAGGAGATTTATGGAAAAGGAAGAGTTGCTAATACTTCTACAGCTCTTATTGTTGAGAACAAACAGGAAGTGAAAGATAAGGTTATTCAACCTTGTAGTGTTGACAGTGGCAAACTGGAAGTTGAAGTTGGTCAAACGAATGCTAGTCCAGATGAAGGTGACTTCTATTCATTAGAAAAACTAGATCAGTTGGAAGATGAGTCCATGGCTTTGTTGGTAAGGAAATTCAGTAACTTCAGATTCAGGAAGAATCCCAATTTCAGGTACAAATCTAACTACAACAGGTTTCAGAGAGGAGGTTCTTCATCCTCAAGTAACAGAGGAGGTTACAAAACTGGAACAGTTGAAAGAAGTAAAATTAGATGCTACAACTGTAATGAACTTGGACATTTTGCTACTGAATGTCAGAAGCCAAAACAAAACCAAAGAAAATACTTTGGATCTGAGAAGAAGAAGACAGGTAGAGCCTATGTGGCTGCTGGAAAGAGTTGGGATGATACAGACTCTGAAGATGAAGAGTATGGCAATCTTGCCCTGATGGCAAAATCTGATAACTCCAGTGGTACATCATCTGAGGTATCATGTACTGAAAGTCAATATATTTATCAACTTACTGATACACTGGGTGATGCTAATAGAGAGATTGAAAGGATCAATTTGTTAAATACAGATCTTAGAAATCAATTATCAGAATTACATGATGTACAAAATTGCCATGTTATACAAAAATCAGAAATAAGAATGCTAAAAGAACTTGAGAGGTCTCTAGCAGAGATAGTGGTTCAACAACGTGAAACAATAGCTGAACTAGAAATAAGAGTCAGTGCTACTTCTAATTCATGTAAAATAGCTAAAGAGTTGTTTAACCAACAAGCTATTAATCAAATTGTAGGAATTGGGTTTGATTATAATGAAGCTATTGGACGGAAAAGCATTAATACCCCTAATCGTGTGAGTGCTGTAGATAGGGGTATACCATCAGTGCTTAAGAGTGTTAGTAACCCACTCTTTAAGACATCCATAGCAGAACCTTTGGATACATCATCTTTAATCATTAAGGAAGAGATGCGCATTGAGGATGTAGCTAATGGCGTAGTCTTAGAAAGTAATCAAGTTGTTAAAAATGATAAAGATAGAAAGACTGTGTTTGTAAAAGCAGAAAGAGTTGGTGAGTCTACTAGTTCATTGAAAACTAGTAGCAGAAGTAACAATATGAATAAATGCAACAACAAATCTACCATGCATGTTATTCCTGTTATTGATACTGCTCATAAGAAATGCGATGCTGTTAATTGCATGTCTTGTGCTTTTAATATAATGTCTGCTTACTTTAACGGTAATCATGCATGTGTTGATAAGAATGCTCCTAGACAGCAGATGAGCAGAAATAAACATGTTAGATCCAGGACTGTAACATCACCTAATTCTAAGATTAGGAATCCAAAAAGTCCTTCTCAGGATTTGGTAAAGACATGGTTACCCAAGCTGAAACCAAAACAAGTTAAAGCTGTTTACAGGGTTAAATGTCCAGTACCTGAAGAAAATGTTGTTAAGATAAAAAGTGTTGCTTTACCTGATAAAGGTCAATTCTTTAAGTACTCCGGACCCAATCAAATTTGGGTTCCGAAGAAAGTCTAACCAATTTGTCATTGCAGGGTTTGAAACAGGTTGAACGAGTCATGTGGATTCTGGACAGTGGATGTTCAAGGCATATGACCGGAGATAAAGCCCTGCTGACAAATGTGGTGGAGAAGGCTGGCCTAGTCGTTACCTTTGGAGATAACAGCAAAGGTAAAACTGATGGATATGGCAAATTAGAAGCTGGAAATGTTATCGTTGAAGATGTCTCTTTTGTGAACGGCCTTGAGCACAATTTGCTCAGTATTAGTCAATTCTGTGACAAAGGTTATGAAGTTCATTTCAACAAGAAGAATTGTCTAATATCACACAAGAGAAATGAAAGGCCATAGTTGACTGGAGTAAGAAAAGGAAACTTGTACATAGCCAATATGAATTCTGGAAGCACAAAAGAAATTAGATGTTTTTATTCAAAGGCATCCACTGATGAAAGTTGGTTATGGCACAAGAAACTTTCTCACCTTAACTTCAAAACAATGAATTCTCTAGTGAAAAGAGAGTTGGTGAGAGGTTTACCTTCGATTGAATTTACTCAGGAAGGTCTATGTGATGCTTGTCAAAAAGGGAAGTTAAAAAGGGCAACTCACAGGAGCACTAACATATCATCAATAACTGAACCATTAAAACTTCTCCATATGGATTTGTTTGGTCCAGTTAGTGTGATGTCTATGTCAAGGAAAAGATATGCTCTAGTGATTGTTGATGATTTCTCAAAATTCACATGGGTACTATTTCTGAACTCAAAAGATGAAACTCCACAACTGGTAGTTGATCACATTAAGTTAATTGAGCTGGATTCTAATCGTCCAGTAAGAGCTATAAGGTCAGACAACGGAACTGAATTCAAGAATGCACTCCTAAATGACTTTTGCACTGAAAGGGGCATAACTAGACAGTTCTCGGCTCCCAGAACTCCTCAGCAAAATGGGGTAGTTGAAAGAAAGAATAGAACCTTGATTGAAGCTGCACGTACAATGCTAAGTGAATCAAGGCTTCCATTGAGCTTTTGGGCTGAAGCTGTCAACAATGCATGCTATACCCAGAATCGAACACTTATCAATAAAGACTTAATGAAGACACCATATGAAGCTCTACATGACAAGAAACCAACTCTCAAGTACTTCCATGTATTTGGGACAAAATGCTTTGTGCTGAAAGAAGGAGATAATCAAGGTGGTAAATTTGAAGAAAAAGCACATGAAGCAATATTTATTGGTTATACTAGAAGAGCCTACAAGGTGTATCTTATTGATCAACAGAAAACTTTGGAAAGTGTCAATGTTACATTTGACGACACGAAACTCCCAAATATCCAAAATGAAGATCCATCTGAAAAACTTAAGTTTGATGATATGTCAGACTCAGATTCAGATGATGACAATCAACCTGACGTTGTTGCTGATAATAATAATCCAAATGTTGGTGTTAATGATCAAGGTGATGCTGGTGAAAACAATGATAATTTTCAAGACACCACTGATACTCTTGAACCATCAACAAGTCATACTGGCAACAACTCAGGGGGAGAGAATGAAGGGTCAACAAGCCATACTCAACATCATACTGAAGATCAAGGCGAATCGTCAAGATCAATTCTTCCTAGACAAACTGTTTGGAATAGAGCTCATCCTTTTGAGCTGATTCTTGGTGATCCAGATGTTGGTGTGAAGACAAGAAGAGCTTATCAGAATCAATGTAACTATTCTGGGTTCCTGTCTGTCATGGAACCTAAGAAAGTAGAAGAAGCTCTATCTGATCCTGATTGGGTGATTGCTATGCAAGATGAACTCAATCAATTTAAGCAACTAGAAGTATGGAAGCTGGTACCCAGACCTAGAGATAGAAAAGTGGTGGACACAAGATGGGTATTCAGAAACAAACTAGATGAAGATGGCACGGTGATAAGAAACAAAGCAAGACTGGTAGCTAAAGGTTATTCTCAAGCTAAAGGCATTGATTATGACGAGACCTATGCTCCAGTGGCAAGACTTGAGGCCATCAGAATATTCTTGGCATATGCATCCTATTCAAGATTAAAAGTTTATCAAATGGATGTCAAGAGTGCCTTTCTGAATGGTAAGCTAGATGAAGAAGTGTATGTAGAACAGCCTCCTGGTTTTGAAGATCAAGATCATCTGGACTATGTTTACTTTCTTTACAAAGCTATCTATAGTCTTAAGCAAGCCCCAAGAAAATGGTATGACACTCTTTCTGAATTTCTATTAGAAAATGGTTTTATAAGAGGTGTCATAGACAAAACGCTCTTCACTAAAAGACATAAGAATGATATAATACTAGTCCAAGTCTATGTGGACGATATTATATTTGGGTCTACTAATGAGCTTCTGTGCAAGAAGTTTTCTAAGTTAATGCAGGGTAGGTTTGAAATGAGCATGATGGGAGAACTGAAATTCTTTCTTGGATTACAAATAAGTCAGAGACAAGATGGAATATTTATTTGTCAATCTAAGTACATCAAGGAGCTCCTCAAGAAATATCACATGGAGGAGTGCTCATCAGCAAAGACACCATCAACTATAGCTGTCAAAATTGGTTTATGTGAAAGTTCTGCCAAGGTAGATATCACAGGCTATAGAGGTATGATTGGCTCATTGCTTTACCTAACTGCTAGTAGACCAGATATAATGTTTGCCACATGCTTGTGTGCAAGGTTCCAAGAGAACCCTAAAGAAATCCATCTCACTGCTGTCAAAAGAATCTTAAGATATCTAAAGGGTACGCCTAATTTAGGCATTTGGTACCCTAATGAATCTGGTTTTACTTTAATTGGATATACAGATTCTGACTATGCAGGAAGTGTTGTAGACAGGAAAAGTACATCTGGGAGTTGTCAATACCTAGGTGGAAGGTTGGTATCCTGGTTCAGTAAGAAACAGCAAACAGTTTCCAACTCTACAGCCGAAGCTGAATATATAGCTGCTGGAAGCTGTTGTGCTCAGATCTTATGGATAAGGAATCAATTAATGGACTATGGCATTGTATTGGAAAATATTCCTATTTTATTTGATAATACAAGTGCCATAGCAATCGCAAGCAATCCTGTGCAGCACTCAAGGACAAAGCACATTGACATAAGGTATCATTTTATAAGAGAGCATGTAATGAATGGTAAAGTGGAACTACTATTTGTAGGATCTGGAGATCAAACTGCAGATATTTTTACTAAGTCGCTTAATGAATCCTCATTCACTAGAATTGTTAGTGAATTGGGTATGTTAAACAGTCCTAGTAATTAATACTGTTAATATCTGAAATTTGATCTTTAATAATTTTGCAAGTGATTATTTTGTGAATATTTGTTGTTTGAAATCACTTGTATAATTATTTTACCATCTGATTTTCTTGTTTGTTTAGTTATTTTTCACTCTGTTTATTCATAATATTTAATACTTCATACTTTTGTATTTTTAGAATATTTGTAGATATTAATTTCTATTTTATTAATTAATTTATCATATGTTTTGTAATGTTTGTCCTGTTAATATTGCTTTGTTTTCGTTAATAGGTTAGCATATGGTATGTATAATTATTTTTTATTTTTATTATTTGTTTAACTTTATATAATATTTTTATTATTTTTTATAAGTTAATTTTATATTTTATAGTATTTTTAATGTTTATTTAAAGTTAATATGACTTAAAAATAGGAAAAACAGTCAATATGACTTAATTTAAAATCGGTATGACTTAAACAGGTTAAGTCTTACCGAGATTTTAAATTTAAGTCATATTCGCAGGTCAGTATATATTAAGTCTTAATTACCTGTTTTTAAGTTAAGTCTTATTCTCCTGTTTTTAGATTAAGTCTTAGTCAATTTAAGTCTTATTCATCTTAATTTTTATTAGTTTAGTCTTATTCAAGTTTTTAGTTTAAGTCTTTTCAGTAATTTTTTAATTTAAGTCTTATTCATAACAGTTAGTTATGTCTTGTTAATATTAAGTCATATTCGAATATATATACATAATCAGTTATGTCTTAATGTTAATTTTAAGTCTTATTCGGTCTACTAGTATATATATATCAGTTAGGTTGTTTTAAGTCTTAATTTATTTTAAGTCTCTATCAAGTTAAGTCTTATAGAACCTCTGAGATACACATATATATACACACGTATATACACGAGTTCATGCCCATTTTTCGTCACGATTCTTGCTGATAATCACGAATTGATTACATAACTCGATTCCTTGGTTGATTATCTACATTTTGATTGTTAAGAATCGAGTTTTCGTTCGTTTTTGAAGAATTTTTGTTCTAAAAATTTCGAAAATTTGATCTATTTTTCAGAAAAATTGGCTTTGATTCTTGAAAAACTAAAAATACATGTGTGTTTGTGTGTGTAAGGAGATCATTGTGTGAATTTTTCAGAATTTTTGAAGAACTTTTAATTTTTTCGAATTTTTAATTAATTATTAATTCGAAAAATTAAATTTTAAATTAAAAATTTGTAAAATCTGAAATTTTCAAGGAAATTAAATCTTGATTAAAATGGCTGATCGATTTGAAATTATTAAACATAATTTAATCGGTTATTTTGATCCAGAAAAATGTTCAGTTGAACGTTTTCGACCGTGGATTCGGTTTTTAAATGAAAATTCACTGGTTCGCAATGCTTTGAGATTAGATGCTCCTCTGAAAATTGAACCTTTACGAATCATGTGTACTACTGCTGTCATTTCTAATGTTAACAGATCTTTTGTCTTCTCTGTAGGAGATAATCAGTACACAGTGAATGAAAATACAATAAATACGGTCTTAAATTTTCCAATTGATAATTTCGAAGAATTACCATGAGATCAAGAAATGATAAATTTTTTAAATGGTGTATTCTATCAAGACAGTCCTGATCAAACTGTCTGGAATAAAAAGAACTTCGTTCAGGAATGGGATTATCTGTTTGACACACTAGGTAGAGTCTTTGCCAATACTACGAAAGGGAACTTCGGGGTATTACCATCTTTCTTGCAGCATATTGGATATGCAGTTGCACACAACCGAAGGATTAATATTGGCAGACTACTGTGTGTTCCGATGGTTAGAAGAATCATTAATGCAAAGAATAATTTTGATAATGGACATAAAGTTTCATGTTATTATCCAAGATTCTTCTCATTGATTTTTAATCATCTTGTGGAACTAGAAAACCAAGCCCAATTTCTGAATGGAGAGTCACTGGCGTCAGGTAAACCTACTACCAGATTGTTCACTGAGTACAGCAACAAGCCAAAATTCACAAACATACCTGTAGTTGTCACCCAATACATGTCAAACTATATACAACTACCTGTTATTGAACCTGTACCAGAACCTGAAAAACCAGAACAAAACCCTGAACCACCAGTGGAAAACATACTTGTTGATAATGAAAATCAAGGCAATCAACAAGTTGAACCTGCTCAGCAAATTGTTCCTCAGCCAGCTGCTCTTGCTGTTGAACATCCAGTGCAAGAAACTGCATCTGTCCCTGAACCTGAATTGGATCAACCCATCTTATCAGAGACTGTTGCGGAATCAGCTGACCAGGTATTGCCTTCTGTTCCTCAAACTACTACTGCTTCTCAATCTGTTTCTGGAACCCAAGTGGTTGGTAGGTCTGACCAAGGGGCTGTAGTACCACAACCTCTAACCAAGGTCGTAGAGCCAAACACTCAACCACCAAAACTCATATCTTTTCACTCCAGAAAGAAATTGCAAGTAAAAAGAAGTCGAATCAGTAGTGGCAGTATGAGTGAACCCACAGCTCTGCCTCTAGAAAAGAAAAGTAAAACTCAACCTGAGGCAACTGTAAGCCCGTCTGTATCCTCCCAACAGGATATGGAAATTGATATGGCCGTTACACAGTTACTAGAATCATCTTCTCAACAAGATGATTCTATTGAAATTCGCCATAGGGCCGTGGCACCTTGTAGTGAGTCAAGCACACCTCCCCTATTACTCACAATGGGGGAAGACATACCTTTAAATGAGTCTCAGGACACACTGCAAGGAGAGCACGTAGAAAATGTGACAGTGCCTACCATAGTTACGGTAGAAGAGTCTTCACAGGCTTTAGAGGGAAATCTTGGTTCTCAGCCAACTTTAATAGAACCATCATCTCCCCTCCCAGAACAAACACTCCTGGCTCCCACAAGGGATTTTCCACTCGCAGTTTCGACTGGAGAAGGTGGAAGGCAACTTGATCAATCTACTACTGAAGCAATTCAGTCAACAATTTCAAATGTTCAAGTAGATTTGATTAAGGACAGGGATTTGCGAACTCCCATTGCACCACCACTGACCTTCCCAGAGGAGGCCAGGGTGATTTTACATGCAGGTACAAATCTGGAAGCAGCTAAGGAATCTGAGAGGAGTGATGTGAGGAATACCATAAAATTGAGTGAAACACATGCACTTCAGGTGAGTGGATCTCAAAGTGAACGTCAGGTGAGCGCACACACTGACGCATACACTCTCTCATTATTAGAAAAGATAAATGCTTTAGAGAAAGAACTTGCAGTCAGCAAGGCTGAAACAGAAATTCTTAGAGCACAAGTGGGTGAGCGATCTTCTACATCCACCTCCGTCAACAGTCAGCTTGCTGTAATGAAGAAGGACATAAACTACTTAAAGACATCTTTCACTAAGAAGATAGAATCTCTCGAACTCTCTCATGAAAAGGCACTTGATGACTCTGGAGATATTACTGTTGCTCAAGACATGTTAATTTCTGAGATTTCCTTGAAAGTTGATAATCTACAGTCAGCGGTACAGCACAATCAAGAATCTACTGATTCTCGTCTGGACCAGATCGAAAAGCAGAATGCACACCAGGCTAAAGGGTTAAGACATTTGTTTAATCTTGTAAGTCAAAGTCGCAAACCTACAAATGAAGAAATTGAATTCTTTACAAGTAAGGGTGGTGATAATGATGAACAGGATCCTGAAGCTGGGGCAACTGATAAGTTTGTAGAGGATTCCTCAACTAAGGGGGAGAAATCAAAGGGGTCACAAGATAAAACTACTAAAGAAAGAGAGGGAGGAGAAGGAAAATCTGGTAAATCTGGTAAATCTGACCAAGGTGAAGATAAGAGGAAGAATGTAGTTGAATAAACTGAAGAAGAAATTCAAGACAAGAACCCAGGTTATTATTACATGGGTGAACCGGATAACTTCGATGTTTTTCCTGATCTTGAATTCCCTGATCAAGGTGAAGAACTTCCTAAACCTGATCTTAGTCACTGGGAAGATGAAGGACCAGTGATATCCGAATTTGAAGCTCAACAAGCTGAGAAAGAATCTGAAGAATTATTTGCTCAAAGGGAAGCTAATTTGCAACTAAGAGAAGAAAAACTTCAAAAATCTTTAGAGCAAATTGCACGAAATGAAGAACTTCAGAAAGCTGAACAGCAAGCATTACAACGACCACATGCTATAAATGTTGAGAAGAGAAAAACATACATCAGACTAAAGAGCGGTGACAAATGGGAACGTGCTCAAAGAGCAATTGATTCACCTCAGAGTTCTGATTATGAAGATCGTCGTCTTGGACAAATTCTCGAAGAATTCAAACTGGCAAATCCAATTCACGAAATGTATATAAAGGCCTTACAGGTAGAAGTCATCAGGATAACTACTGCATTTGAACCCAAATCTGATGAGCTAGTAATATTTGTAGATTGTCATAAAGTTGGAACATTCAGAGTATCTATTCAGTTCTTTTATGACAGATCACTGACAGAGATATGGGTACTTAGGCCTAAGGTAAGAACATCCTCTGAGCTAGGTGTATTGTTACATGAAAAGTTCAAAGAATTTGCTGAAAGAGCTGGACCAGAAGTGATTAAGGAACCTCCACAAGTAAAATTTCTTAAGGGAGAGGTACTTCACACAATCAATCTTCAGACAGATGAGCTATACGAACATCATGCAAAGCACTTGGTATATGCTGAATATGTTCTCAGAAATCATGGATACTTGACTGAAGAAAAGGTAATAGCTGCAGATCACATCCGTTCCTATGCACAAACGAACATAAAAGATTACAAGAATTTCAAGGTGAACTGAGAAAGAAGCTTGGAATTCCTTTAGTCTTACCTCAAGGATTGTCATCAAGAAGAGAACGTCTTGTTGATTCTGATCTACACATGAAACTTCAAGTCACAGATGAGCCAGAAGAAGGAGAATTCAGAAGGGAAGACAATTGAAGATAAAGAATTGCTCTACATGTTATATCTTTAGAGCTTAGATAAATCTTGATAGGAATTTATATCATATGATCAGTCTAGAGGATCATCTATCTTGCATTTATCTTTCATGTTTGAATCTGGCAAATGTTAAATATAAACCAGAACATTTTTTTTATATTTACTTAGTATTTAAAGTTTTATCTTTCATTTGGTTAAGTTGGATTAGTTGAGGTATCCTCTAGGAATTTGCTTGTTATTGTCTAACAAACAAATAGGGGGAGATTGAAAGGCATGTGACTCAGTCTATTTGTAGTTAGAGGATCCTAATCAACTTAAACCAAATTGTAATAAGTAAATATACATATGAACTGTCACAGGAATCTCAAGAAGTATTATCTGTCAGAAGAAAGAAGAAAAGTCAATCTATAGTTTTGATGTCATACACTGGAAGACGATTTAGTTATCTGATCAAGCCCCAGTACAGCATTGAAGTTAATGGATTCATTTGAACAGTGACAGAGATTTTTCGAGTGATAGTTTGAAGATCAGTTACAGTACAAGAGAATTGAGAGAAGAAATAAACCACAACCTAAAGTCAAAAGTGAAGAAGCGTCATTGAAGTTAGTCGTTCATGAACCAGACAGTACATCGAACGTCAACACAAATCAGTGGTCATTCTTTACTACCTTTAGTGGTTTGTAAGAATTAAATTAATTATTTATTGATTTAATTAAATTCATTTATAATTGATATAAATTAATTTAGTTGATTTAATTAAATGAATTAATTCTGGTAGAATTAATTTATTTATTAAATTAATTATTGTATCAATTAAATATGAATTAGTTAAAACATTAACTAATTAATTGGATCAATAAGACTTAAAGAAAGAAAATTGATTAAGTCTTGGAAGAGGTAAAATTCGGTAAGACTTAATTTAAGTCTTACTGACAGAAGCCTTTTCAGGATTAAGTCTTACCGACCTGATTTAAGTCCTACCGACCTCTGCCAGCTGTTATAAGTCTTACCGAAATTCTGGTAAGTCTTACCGACACATTTTAGGTCTTAATGGAGGTTTGTGTAAGTCTTAATGAAGGAAAATCAAGTCTTGGAAGCTGTTTAAGTCATGCTGGAGCATTTAAATATCCTACAGAAAGCCAGCAAGACCTGTTGTTGATATAAAAGATCAGAACAAACCAGATTAAGTCATAACGGAGAAAACACAGCAGAAAACATATCATCAAGACCAGAATTCTCTCTCTCAAGAACACCAAGAACACCAAAGCTTAAACAATTCCCAGAAAATTAAGTTCTTCATCTTTGTGATATTCTATCCGATAGAACTTGCTTATTTGTGATTCTTGTACAACTACCGAATTAAGTTTCCTAGTTCTTATCTTGATTATTATTAACTAAATTAGAAAAGTTCATGTCGAATTTTCTAATTAGTTATTAACATCTTGATAAGTTGTTATACTGATTTTGTAACACCACATCAAGTTAATATACAGTTTTATTCAACTTGAAAAATTGTGTTAAATAATTCCACAGATAAATTTGTCTTTATCAAATTTAATTTAAAGGACAAATTTCGATAAAAAGGTAAAGATTGTATTCAACCCCCCCTTCTACAATCTTATCGGACCTAACAAAAAGCGAGCCTGCCACGTGGCATGCAAAGACACTAAGGTTAGTTGTTAAGTTGCCACGTATCTGCCGCCAAAGCTTTAATGTGTACAGGTGTTGCCGGAGCTCGTAATTATCATAAATGAGTCGGGTTAGAACTATTGACCCGGTTTAGAACACGGGCGACATAGTGGAAGAGAATCTAGAGTTTAAAGATTGTAGGCGAAATAGTTGAATACGCGGATTGTTGCCAAACCGTGGTTGGCGAAAGTGACTGGGAATGAAATTTTAGCAGACATATGAACAATAATTTTTAATTTTATGATAAAAAGTATTATTTTTTTCGTTCCGATATACTTGTATCTTTGATTTTTAAAGGATTAAATTAATCAAGTTTTGATTAAATTTACAAATTATTGAATTATTATTTTAGAAAATAGAAATATATATTTTAAAATAGATTATATGTTTTTTAATGATATTTTTTTCTCAATTTTATAATACATACAAATTTCAATCAAACTTTGTTCAATTTAATCAAGCAAAATTCAAAAAGAACATGTATAATGAAACGATGAAAGTATAATATTATCATAGTTGAAATGAAAACATCTGAAGAAGTTAACAGTCGATCAATAAATAAATTTTTTATTCAAATACAAAGTATGAGATTTCATTTCAGCTGGATATATCAAAAAGTGATCAAATGCTTGGTAAAATTTGATTAGAGTGGAGAAGAAAAGAAGTTGAGGTGTATACTGGAGTGAGTGTTAGCTAAAGTTTTTAATATTGTTTTACCATAAAATTTAAAGTGACGAAAATTATGCTTGAAGTTGACTCGCCTATTAAATTATTTAAATTTGAAGATTGTACACTCACGAAATATTTGGTTCATTAATAGAATTCGATTGATGAAATTTAAAATTTCAAAACGATATATGTAAATCCATTATATCTATTATATGTCAATATGGGTTTTGAGCCTATATAGTAAATTACAAATTTGTCCTTAAACTTATTTTAATGTTAAAAAATTTTGGAGTTCAAAGGAATTGAACCCATGACCTTCCCACAACTTTACCTTTATGTTCATGTGTACAACCACTAAACCAAATCACATTTTTATGATACATTTTAAACTCATTATATGCCAACATGGGTTTTGAGCCTATATATTAAATTACAAATTTGTCCTTAGACTTATTTTAATGTTAAAAAATTTTGGAGTTGAAAGGAATTGAACCCATGACCTTCCCACAACTTTACCTTTTTTTTTTTTGCTAAATAAATATTTATAAAAGGAAAAGCAGGGATAAACCTTAGATCTTAGCAAACGCTAAGAGAGAAACAAGATACAAACAACAGCAATGAGAACAAACTACCTAAATCTCCCTAAGAAGATTAAACAAAAAGCCACCTATAACAGTTTAAATCAGCATGTCGGTTAAACCAATCCATATTCAAGAGCTTTGCCTTTAGGTCAACAATGATATCCTTAATGAGAAAGTTTGGAGGCGACACCCCCCTGTCATGAACCCTGGCGTTCCTCTCTCTCCACAAGAAGTATGAGAAAATCTGCGCAGTGAGGAGAGCTATGTTCCTATGGATGTAATTTGGGATGTTGTCCAAAGAGAGGAGAAACTCAGTCCAAGTGGAGCCAGCCATGGGGAACCCCACGACACCTGCCAATTTTCGAAGAATGAAACTGCTGTAGTTGCAAGTGATGAATAGGTGGGAGTCAGTTTCAATACCACCCACACAGAGGCTGCAATTCTGCTCAACATTTAACCCGAAAAGGGCCAGTCTGTTCGCAGTAGGGAGACGGCCATGGCAAAGAATCCATTCCAGGTGAGCGTATCTTATAATTTTGAAACGGTGCCAGACATGTTTGTACCAAGTAATTACTGGAGAAGATGAGCGAATCGAATTCCATATAGTACGAGTTTTAACCTTATGAAGAGGGACTCCTTCCCATAAGATAACGTCTCTGGAGCTAAGGTTGAAGCTAGGATAATCAAAACGGTCGTTCCAATAAAGCAAGCCAGGGTGAGGATTTCGCTGCCTAGAAGAA
The DNA here is from genome assembly GCA_036435485.1 of Saposhnikovia divaricata. Lineage (NCBI taxonomy): Eukaryota > Viridiplantae > Streptophyta > Magnoliopsida > Apiales > Apiaceae > Saposhnikovia > Saposhnikovia divaricata. The sequence goes on along the minus strand of CM071594.1, from coordinate 243,802,699 downwards.
GGACGAGGAATGGACCAAGAGCCAGTTAAAATTACAGCATTCACAGAGGCTTCGAACGAGACACCAGCTTGGATGATAATGCGATCCTGATTATTAGTAGCAAGGCAAGTGTTGTGCCACCATGGATCAAACCACAGAGAAGTTCCCAAGCCATTACCGATGTTGAAGGATATGAACTGTCTAGCCAAGGAACGCAATCTAAGGACATTTCTGAATATCCAAGAGCAGTCATGAGGCATTTCCATGGTCCAGAAGTGCTGTCTTTTTAGGACAGTTTTGTTAATCCATTGAGGCCATATAGAAGAACTTTTGCCAATGATTTTGCAGAGATGAGCCAATATCTGAGCGCGGTTCCACTCCCTTGGATGGCTGAACCCCAGGCCACCCTCTTCACAAGGCCTACAAATCGAATCCCAACTAATCTTTGCACCTCCCTTCGATGAAACATCCCCCTTCCACAAGAATCTGGTGAAAAGAGTTTGAAGTTTGGCATGGACTGAAGCTGGGAGAACAAAATGTTTAGTCCAATACATTTGGATCATGAGGAGGACAGATTTAATAAGCAGGGCTCTTCCAGCCAACGAAAGGATTGTACTCGACCAACAGGAAATTCAAGCCGTTACTTTTTCCAGGAGAGGCATGCAGTCGGTGTGTTTCGGCATAGACGAAATTAGAGGCACCCCTAAGAATCGAATAGGAAGGTCTCCATGAGCAAAACCGTAGTTGGTGTCAAGCCAGTTAATGAAATCGACTGAGCAATTACAGAAGTAAGTCGTGCTTTTAGCAATGCTTGGATGTAACCCACTTGAATTTGAAAATATTTTGATGCAGTCCAATAGATGTTTGATAGAGGCCAAGTCTGCATGACAGAAAAGGAGGACATCGTCTGCATAAAAGAGATGAGTGAGCTTCATATCCTTGCATTTCCAGTGGAACCTAAAACTGTCCGGAGTTTTTGCAAGCAGCGAAGATAAAACATTCATAGCCACAGCAAAAAGGTAAGGGGAGATAGGGTCCCCTTGACGAAGGCCCTTCCTGCCTTTGAAAAAACCACACAATGAGCCGTTAACCTTCACTGAATAGGAAGTAGTTGAAATGCATAAATGAATCCACCTCATAAATTTTGGAGGGAAATTTAAATTTCGAAGAGCATGCATTATGAAATCCCAATTTATGGAATCAAAGGCTTTATGAAGATCTAGCTTTAGAGCACATTTTGAAGAGCCCGTGTTGCGATGGTAACCTCTGAAAAGTTCCTGCGCCATAAGAATATTATCTGAAATGGACCTTCCCGGAATAAAAGCCGACTGCGATATGTCAATTAGACCAGGCATAACAAGTTTCAGTCGAGAGGCCATTATCTTAGCGATACACTTATACGGAATATTGCATAAAGAGATAGGTCGATAATCCCGCATAGATGTAGGAGTAGGAACTTTAGGGATCAAAGCAATACTAGTTGCGTTTAAATTAGGGTGCAAATAGCAGTCGGAGAAGAAGCTTTGGACTGCAGCAGAAAAAGTCCCTCCCACAATATCCCAAGCGGACAAGTAAAACTCCACCGTAAAGCCGTCAGGGCCCGGAGATTTATTTCTTTTCATGGCCTTGAGAGTAGCCAAAATTAAATCATTAGATACCGGAGCTTCAAGAGCCAAGGCCTAAGCACTCGAGATTTTATTACAGTCAATGGCATCGAAATCAAAAGGCTCCACTGGAGGTTGGAATCCCAGAGTTGAGGAAAAGAAATTAACAGCCTCATTAGAAACTTCCTTGTGACCAGAAAGAAGAACCCCATGATCATTTTCAATAGCCATTATCTTGTTGAAATTCCAGTTAGCCTTAAGCTTATTATGGAAGTAAGCATTGTTCCCATCACCACATTCGAGCCACTTCACCCTCGACCTTTGGTGGAGAAACCGTTCTTCATCTAGCAGGGCAGCCTGAAGCTTGCTCGCTTCCTGAGATTCTAAATGGAGCAGTTGAGGATTGGCAGAATCAGCTACTAGGTGATCTTGAATCTGAGATAAGGCGGCACGGGCCAAGGAAACATTGTTAAACACATTACCATGATCTCTGTTGAGTCTGACCAAGGCCGTTTTAACGTCTCTCAATTTGCGAACCAATATTGCCATAGGGTCGCCGAACCACTGTGGTTCCCAAGATTTAGCAACAGTTGTGAGAAAATCAGGAAAAGCAGTCATGTGATTATGAAATTGAAAAGGTTTATGTATTTTTTCGAGCTGCATTGGAATTGAACAAAGTAAAGGGCAATGATCCATAATCCCCTTATTTTTTACCAGAACAGAAGCTTCTGTGTAGACAGAGAACCACTCCTTGTTACCTAGCATGCGGTCCAGGCGTTTTTGGATAAGAGACATTCTTTTATTAGTCCATGTGTGAAGAGACCCATGCGTTTTAATGTGCCCTAAACACAAATTCGAAACAAAATCCAGGAAGTCTTGCATACCAGGAGTCCACCGAGCCCGCCCTCCTTTAACTTCATCTAAAGCCAAAATACAGTTAAAATCTCCATTTAAACACTACGGTAAAGAAAGGTTCCGACCTATATTTGTAAGATCCCTCCACAAGGGTTCCCTTTCATGAGGCTGATTGAGAGCGTAAACGAAGGAAACACAGAACGTGATGTGTTTTTCCATAAACGTTACGAAACAAGTAATATGCTGAGAAGACTTAGCAAGAGTTTGAACCGACCAAATATTAGGATCCCAACCAACCCAAACACGACCATAGTCATGATGCTCATAATTAAAAATCCACTGCCATTTTTTGTTAATAATTCTAGAAATGCTAACCGAATTCTGAATTCTAACTTTCGTTTCCACTAAGGCCATAAGAGAGATATGGTTGGAAGAAATAAAATTTGTGACCTCTTGTTGATGAGGACTTTTATTGATACCCCTAACATTCCAAACCGCGAAATTCATCATTGATATTTTGGGAGCGTTGGCGTACCTGCCAACCTGGAGCTTTTCCTGTTTTTAGTCACCGTAGTGAAGCCATCTTTATCTATGACCCCTCTTCCTTGGCTCGAAGTAGCATTAGAGTTTGTACCTAGGTCGACAATGAGCTCTATTGACTGTTTTGCTTTCGCTGGAGAAGTGTATTTGTTTCTTTTCTTAAGTGGTGATTCAACATAAGTTTGATTTTCAGGAATATGTATGAGGGCCTCAAAGCCATTTTTTACAACAATCGCGTCCCCCAATAGGCCATCTTCAGAATGACTTATCTGATTCTCCGCACGTTTTGTGTTAGATTGAGTTGTATCTTTCCATAAAACCAGATCATTCGAGCAACCTGAAGCGCCTGTTAAGGTGTCAAAATCCTTCGAGTTAGCTTCAATATTTTGGCGACATTCACCCTCTTCCAAGTTGGCATCCCCATTTTCTATTTCATGAAAGATTTCATCATCGTCCATGACAACATCACAACCACAGAACTTCCCTATAGCGTAAGGGACCATCTCCATATTTTGCAAAAATTCCGTTTGGGCAGATGGATGCTCCTTTTGTTCATCTGGCATTTCATTGGCATTAGGCACTTTCCGTTTCTTGGTAATACGTTCTGGATTGTTGAGGCATCTCGAAAGAGAGTGTCCAAATGCTTGACATAAACTACAAGAATAAGGGAGTTGAGGGTATTGGATCTCAACCCGTTCTTGTTCTTCAACCCCATTTGAATTAAGGACGTTAACCCAAACGAAGTCTGGCCTCGGAGCAGAGTAGGTTAATTCAACTTGAATATTTGCATACTTCAAAGGTTCAAACTTTGTCGTTGCATCATCGAATTTCAGAGGTCTACCTACTGAAGAAGCTAAAGCAGAACGACCATCTTTGGACCAAAGGGAGTAAGGAACGTCAACCAGACGAATCCAGCAAGGCACCTTTTCGACAACATTTCTCTTGAAAGTTGACCCCTCCATCCATGGCTTGAGGTACATTGTTTTCCCACCCATTTGAACTGTATTAAGATACAGAGCTACATTCCTTTCTTCTAATGAGGCAAAACGGAAAGTATAATATCCTTTAGAGCTATAGAAAACCCCAGTCAAGCCCTTATTCCTCCATATACGATATGCTTGTTCACGAACAAATTTAAACGCAAACCCTCCCCCTATGAAATGACCGATAATACTAGTGGCCCATTTTTTCTGAGCATTAACCATGTATTCTCTCGAAAATTTTACCATGGCAGTACCGTCTTCCTTAAAAGTTAGAACAGAATCATCATTTTGCAAAGAAGGATAGGATCAGCTACAGATTTAGCAACAACTGAACTCCAAGTTACGATTTTCTTTTGGACATTTGAAGTACCAGCAATGGAATTGAGTGTGCTTACCAGTTTGATGAGTACAACCATTAAACCAAATCACATTTTTATGATACATTTTAAACTCATTCACTACATGCTCAAATAACTCACTTATTAGCAATATTTATTTTATAATTTACTCAGGATAAAAGTGCCCATATAATTATACTAATTTTAGTAATTTGAATTATGATAAGAATTAAACCTATGATATTCATATACTCATAAATGTATATTCATGTTTATTTTTATGATTTATTAGGCATAAAATCATTAAAATATTGTTATCATATAATAGTAAAAAATGGTAGTCAAAGAGAGAAAATATAAATTGATAGATATGATGTCGTTGAAGTCAGAATTAAGAAAGGTTTCGAGGTGGCCGAAAATTGGTCAAAGAAAAAATCGAAGTGAGGAGGTAGGTGACGAAAAATGAGTAAAAGTCTATCTCAAGTAGGTAAACGGGCGGAAGTAAAAATAGATCTATAAAAATTTATTATAAAATTTCTTTGTTTTAACAATTATGTCTATATTTTTGTCAAATGATAATAAATGGAGTGTACCATATTTTTACTCGATATTAGTATAATATTTCATTTTAAGTATGAAAGGTACCAAGGTGGGCAAATATTGGTTAAAAAATCTAATTGAGGAGGTTGGTGGCGGAAAATAAGTAGTCAAGTAGGTAAATTGGCGGAAGTGTAAATAAATATATGGAAATGATAATTAAAGTGCATAACATATTTTTACTCGATATTAGTATAATATTCTATTTTAAATATTTTTGCATTATATCAATATTTTTTTTTTGAAACATTGCATTATATCGGTTAATCCTATTAGCATCGGGTTTATTGTGGGATTAAATTCGAAACTTAAACAATCATCAATCTAAACTAAATTCTATTTATCGAATTTTGATAGAAAAATGATAATAACTCATGTAACAGCCCGACTTTTCGAACTATTATTTCTAAATCAAGATTAAAATAAAAAATTCTTTATTCAAATAATCTAAAATTAATGAAAATCAAATGCTGTAATCAAATTCAATATTCTAAAATCATCAAATCGGAGACACAGCTCCACAAATCAAATATTCAATACTAAAAATTTATTCAATAATGCGATAAATCTTTTCGAATAATAGCATCTAAATCAAATAGCACGAAGTCCACACAGTTCAAATCCTTAATCTTAATAAGTTTCCGAAAATACGAACCTAAAACATATTAAAACAATGAGCTGCGAAGAACAGCAAGTAACTATCGCCCAACGGCTTAAAAAAAATATTTTAAAAAAAATATTTTTAAAAGAGAACAAAATTTTTGAAACTTTAAATAGGTACAAAAATCAAAAAAATAAAATCATATTTTTTTCCCACGGTTCTAAATTACGATCATAATAAATCAGTAACACGATTTGTGTTTGATGGGGGCCAATTTACGTCCCTCGTTAAATCTCACTCAACAAGTTATCTATGTGTTCCGGAACATGCGCAAACTAGTTCTATAATTCTATATCTCACATTATCCAATGACCAGATTCTATGATTCGATACGCAACTAAAACTGGGGAATTCTAAAATAATTCATTGTTAAAATCAATTTTCGATATCACAAATTTCAATAACCAAATCAAATAGATATTTTAAAACATAATGAAACAAATTTTATAATATTAATGAGCAACGAAAAATCACTTAACTCGAAATCGATTGAATAACAAAATTTGAACATGAACAATCCTATAAATTCAATTAATAAAACACAAAGCAATTAATTAATTATTTTATAACAAATTTATAGATAAATAATTACACAGCCACTTAAACAAATTGCTAAAGACTATATCCAACTAATTTTGTCAAAGAAACTAATGGGCCTTCAGACATTAAACCCAACTGCACTGCTAATATGTACAAATTGCAAAAGAAACCAACCAATATTTTACTAATTTTAACATGTAATCCAACTTGTTTGTACTATTATAATTACAAGCAGCATGCATGTATTTATTAATATTTAAATACTATTCATGCAAACACTCTCTAATTAACATGAACTAGCCTAACTCGGACTAGCTAACATACACTGCAAAACAATTTAATAAATTTAAAACATGGCCATGCAATTCAACATCAAATCACATATTAATTAAATTATATAGACAGCAAACCAAGAAACTTAGGAAATAAAGTGGACATTTATCTTCTTTTTTATTTATAATCGAAATATATGTCATAACTAATTTAACTAAAAAATTTCATGCGCAAATTAATTACTCCCTCATGCATAGAAATATAATAAATGTAACTACAGATACAGCACATGTAGCTAAAACATGCATTAAGTTATACATCTAAAATTTACGGTAATGCTAAACATAGCCCTTAAGATTATAATTAAGAATTAATGTAAGTGGATAAATACATTTCATATATCGATTTTGCACTTAATACATCAATTTGCACGAATCTCTATATAATTATTTAGTAATTTGAGATTTTTTATTAGTGAAAATTAATGTGAATGCTGTGATCCACTATTATTACTCGAAAAATAAAATTAATATCGTAAAGGAACATTGAAAAACCAAAAATTAATTAAATGATTAAGAATAAATATTAAAACTATGAGAATATTTAATGCTTAACCATAACCCTAAGGCCATGGTTAGCATTTCCCTTAAATTTATTTTAACTAATATGCAACTGATAAAATACTACCAATATAATTCACGTATATAAAACAAGGAGCCTCAATTTATCATTCTATAATGCATTATGGATTAGCAGTTCAGCAAAGGGTACAAGTAATCATGTAAAACATTAACAAGAAATTCGAGATACACACGTAGATATAAATTAGTTACAGATTAAACGAGCAACTATATATGAGGCACACGAAAGAAAATAGACGAATATGTACTTTGGTTGTTGAAGGGCTGTATGGCCCTTTTTTGCGAGTTTTTATATTACTGTAGCACGTAAACGATTAGGTAATTCTATAACTTGCTTCTAATATTTATGTAATTTTTTCAAGTAATTTCTAAAATTTAAATATTCTAATAACTTAAATAAAAGATATCATTCTTCTATAATATTCTCACGCTTCTTTTCTTCAATAACAAATATCATTTTTATTCGAAATATCTTGTACAAAAAGAATTCTAAAATTTCCTAACTAAGACAATTATCTATATAAATAAAAAAAATTACTTTGAAACCTAGTATTTAATAATAAAATTAAAATAAAATTGCGGGATTTTATAACTCATCTAATATATAAAATTCAGTGTCATAAGAAGCATTAGCTCCTATCTTTCCTAAACAATTAGCTGTATGGTTTCCTTCTTAATTTCAAGTTATAAATTTGAAAATCGACATGGTCCACATAGAGATGCTTATTGCTTACTTCCAATAACTTTTTGCAAATTGACTTAATTCATTAAGTCGAATTCCAAGCTTCCATAGTCATGGAAGCAAATAGTTAGTGCAAACTCTACAGGAGTATACTGGGCTGATGCATGCATATAACTCACAACATATTTGCGAGTTAAGAAAATGTGTTTGGAAGATTAGACGAACTAGCTTCGTAGCCCGTGCAAGGCACGGGCATGCTCTAGATTACATATTTATGAATTACTCGTGATCGATCACGTATGATTGGATTATTGATATCTTCGATTGTTCATATCTTCGCAACAATTGTTGTGAGGAAATAGAATTTATGCAATACTCGATCGTGACATGCAAATTATAAATTTGGTTAAATTAAATCTATTTTATATTTTACGCTATGCTTTGTTTTGTTAAAGCAAACTTGAACGATATGTAATAAATTGGTCAATGTTAGGATCAAAACCGTACTTCGAAATATAATTATATAAAGTTAACATGGATGGATACAGAGATACATACAAGTATTAATTACATAATAATAAATGCATATTAGTTCATATCAGTTATTATTATGTAATAAATATGTTAGTGTTGCAATACCTAAATAGCCCCCGGAAATATAACATAGATATAATTAGTAGGGGTAAATACGACTTTTTATATGAATAAATTTGCTCAGGAACCCCCCAATTTGCTCTATTATATATATATATATATATATGTGTGTGTGTGTGTGTGTGTGTGTGTGTGTGTGTGTGTGTGTGTTTGTTATATTTTTTTTGTGTTTACGTATTAAAGATGTGATTGATGAGTTTTACGACAGTTAATGTTAATACAAGTTTGTAATATATTTATATACAAATGAAGGTTCTTTTTTTGTATTGTGATATTTTTTATGATATTTAATTCGTAAATAATTACAGTAGATCTAAAATATTAATAAGATATGGTATATGTTAGTGAATATTATAGTACATTATTATATATTCACAACAATTTATATATGTATGTATTTATGTTTGTACATGTGTATGTATGAATAAATATGCATATAAATTATACAATAATTAATAGATTATAAATAATAAAATATTAATAGATTATACAACATATATGTATGTTTTTATGTATGTATGTATGTATGTATGCATGCATGCATGATGTATGCATGTATGTATGCCATATAGGATGTATGTATGTATGTATGTACATAATATTATAGTATATTATTATATATCCACAGAAATTTATATATGTATGTATTTATGTTTGTACATGTGTATGTACGTATGTATGTATAAATATGCATATTAATTATACAACAATTAATAGATTACAAGTAATGAAATATTAATAGATTTGTTGTGGAATAAAAACTAGGTTGAAAATATTGCGGCTAGGGTTTGTATAATTAATGCTAGGGTTCGTGAGCTTCGTGCTTTAATGGCTGCTTCTGCGTTCGAGACTTAAACGGTCCTTACAGAATGCCTACGTATCTCTGTAAATTAGAGAATCAAGCCAATAAAACGTAGTTCTGAGGGTGAGGGGTCAGGCCCTTTATATAGGCTGAGGAGCCTTAGAATTATGGTAGGATTTGGAGACTTGGTGGGCAAGTCTTTGAGGAATGTTCTAGATCTATTCCTTGTAGGAATCAGTTTCCATATTGAATTGGATGCCTTATTGGATAAGTTTGAAAGGGATATTATCCTTATCCAACTCTTATTTGCTGAGCTGTTTATTACCCTTAATATTAATTACGAAATTAATATTATATTTAGGGTTTTGGGCCCAGCTGGTGGGCCCCACGTTTGGACTATTCTCGGCCTAATTAATGCCACATTAAATGTGTCTTTAGGGCTTATTTTCAGCCCATATCATTTGCCCCCCAACTTCTTAGGAAAACTGATCAGGTTTTCGTAGAAGTTATATTTGCCTTAATCGAGACTCGGGGTCGTTTTTATCCCTTACCTGGGACTTCTTAATTTTCCTACCCTTATATGGGAGTTTTGGTTTACACTAGTGTTTCACGAGTATCGTCTTGATTGTAAAGTGTGGAGCGACCTACACATTTACGACGATTTGCCTTATTCGAGGCTTTAATTTGTGCTTGCTTTTAGCAATTTCGGCACCTTCATAGAGTTTTTATGCATTATTAGCATAAATTATTGCTCAACTTGTCAAGAAAATATTTCTATAATTTTCCCGTATTTTTCTGTACTTTTCCTAGTATTTTAGGAATTTTTTATATACCAACAGGTATTTTTCGTAATTTTTCCTAATAATTTAGGAATTTTTATATACCAACAGGTATTTTTCGTAATTTTTCTTAATAATTTAGGAATTTTTATATACCAACAGGTATTTTTATTATTTTTTGGGAATTATTTTTCAATTTCCCAACATTATTTTAAAATTTTTAAAGGAAAAAGTCATCCTGGCAAGAAATGCCTCCTGGGCGTGGGTACCCCCGCCTAGGAGACACCCTCCTTAGGCACGCCTAGGGGGTTTGGTCTCCTGGGCGTGGGTGATCTTTCTCCCTGGAAATGCTTTCTGGGCGTGGGTACCCCCGCCTAGGAGACACCTTCCTTAGGCACGCCTAGGGGGTTTGGTCTCCTGGGCGTGGGTATGCCCTTCGTTCCTTGAAATACTTTCTGGGCGTGGGTACCCCCGCCAAGGAGACATTTTCCTTAGGCACGCCTAGGAAGTTTGGTCTCCTGGGCGTGGGTATACCCTTCTTTAAAGAAAATCGAGCTGGGCGTGGGTACCCCCGCCAAGGAGACACCTTCTTTAGGCACGCCTAGGGGGTTTGGTCTCCTGGGCGTGGGTATAGCCTTCTTTAAGGAAAGTCGAGCTAGGCGTGGGTACCCCCGCCAAGGAGACACCTTCCTTTGGCACGCCTAGGAGGTTTGGTCTCCTGGGCGTGGGTATAGCCTTCTTTAAGGAAAGTCGAGCTAGGCGTGGGTACCCCCGCCAAGGAGACACCTTCCTTTGGCACGCCTAGGAGGTTTGGTCTCCTGGGCGTGGGTGTAGCCTTTTAATTGGGCTTCCTGCCTTTAAATTCTAACGGAATTTTATCCTATTTTCTAAAAATGTCGTAGAACATTGTAGAATTATTTCAAAATTTGAATTTCATGGGCTTCCCGCCTATTCAAAGGCCTAGTCACCTGTTGACAGCCCATTTACTGGATATAACCGGTTGAATGACCAACCATGAACTCTATAAAAGAGTAGTGTGTATCCCTCATTTCTCATTTCACTATTCAGCAAAATTATCATTCCCTTATCACAAATATTTTTCAAAAAAGCTCTGCTAGGGTTCTGTCGTGAGGCGATTTCCGGCGTCTTTACTCCGCCCTATTTTCCAGTTTCTGTTTGAAGATCGTTGAATCTTCATCTTCTTCAACCTCCTTTTTCAACTTTTCTGGGTTTCAAGCTTTCAAGGGAAGCATATCAATGGAGGATTCTAGCTCTTCAGGCCAGTCACAACTCGCTAACACTTCCACCACCGCTCCACGGCTTTCAAGGGGTAAGAACCCTAAAACATCTCTTGTCCATGCCAGTGTTTTTTCCCTTAGAGATCTTTTAAATGAGTTTGGTCAAGCTTTTCCAAACATGCTTCACTTAGATGCTTATGAATATAAATCGAAATATAAACAACATAGGGTAGACATTCTAGCCCAACTTTTTCATATTAATGGGCCTTATAGGGCCGTTGTTCCGGCCTCAAACGAAAGGGCCTGTCACCCAAAGCCTGGGGCCATTAGGATTTATAAAGAAACTTTTTATGCTGGTTTTCGCCTTCCTCCTCCTCCTTTTGTTTACCGTCTTTTGGCCGAAGCCCGGGTTTGTCCAACCCAACTTATGCCAAATGCATGGCGTTTTATTTATTGTTTCTTGGTCCAATGTAAGAAACATGGGCTTGAGCCCAGTATCTCTGTTTTTCGATATCTATTCAAATTTGTCAATTCTTCTGATAATTCGGGCTGGGTCAAAATCCAACACCGTTCCTTGGCCCGTTCTTGTTTTGTTTCGGATTCCGCTCCTGATTCCCTTCCTAATTGGAAAAGGGAATGGTTTTATATCTTTTTGGATGGGGATGACTGGGACAACTATTTTCGGCCCAACTTCTGCAGAGCCGTTGATGGGCCTGTTAGGAGTTTAAAATTGGGCGTGGAAGAAGAGGCCGCCATAACTTTGTTAACATCGGATAATTTGCATCAATGTGCAAATTTGATTTCTGAAGGTTCGCTGCAGGCCCATGGGCTAAGCGATTTGGGCCCTGAGGGTAATTCTCACCTCTTGCTTTGTTAACATTTTATGCTAGATATAATTTTCTAACTTTCATATAATCATTTTGCAGCCAAAACTGCTCTGGGAGCGATTTTTAGGCAGAGGGAGACTGCTGCCACAGCTAGGGTGGTAACAGAGAACCCTAGGGCCAAAAGGGCCAGGACAGATGAGGCTTCTCCCGCGGTGGAGCGTGTTCCTGCTTTTCTTCAGGAAAAGCCTGTTCCTATTGAGGAAGACCTTACTCCCTTTACAGTGGGATGGGGTTTATGCAATAGGGACACAGCTGTAGGTGACTCCAGGGCTGCAGCTGAGTGGTCCAGGAACGTGGTTACTCCACGGGACAGGGTCCACATTGTGGAGTCCTCTGATGACTTGCAGATTGAGCTTCTCGGGGCTCAAGCTGTTGCTTCGGTAATTTCTTATTCAACTTCTTTAATTTAATTGCATTTACTTTTCCCTTATTTACTTGTTTCCTTTGCAGATGAACGCCTACCTTCAGGCCGCTGTTCATAACCTGAAGGAGGTGCGTGCTGAAAAGACCATTGCTGAGAGGGATAGAGACAGATACTTTGATGCCTCTGAGGCAAACTTTGCTCGTTTTAGGGAGGTGGAGAAGGAGCTGGCTGCTGAGAGGGAGAAGAACAGGAAGCTGCAGCTGGAGGTGCAGCAGAACAGGGAACACATCATTGCTGATTACAAGGCTTCTAAGGACTTTCAAGATGTCCTGAATGCCGAGTATGATGCAAACTTTCCTGGCACCTTCAAGGAGTGTTGGGAGGGGATCATCGAGGAGCTGAGTGGGAAGATCGAGGGGGTATCCTTGGAGAAGTTCCCGGTACCTGCTATCCCTGGATTGACAGATACCTTGGAGATCACTACAGAGACAGCAGTGGATGGGGACTCTCAGCCCACTCAGGATCCACCTTCTTCTCCTGGGGTAGAGACAGCAGATCCTTCTTCCACTCAGGGAGATGTAGTTATTGAGGACTTAAATGAGTAGATGGCCCTGCGTGGCTTATTTCCGTTTGTCTTTATTTATTCCGAACTTTTGCCCTTCGGGGCTTATGACTTAACTTATTTATGCAGTAGTTCCTTTTGTTTCCATGTTCTTATTTTTTGCTTATTGTTCGTTAAACTTTAGAATTTCTCAAGTACTTGGCCTCCTGGCTGGTACTAAACTCACAAGTTAGTTCAACGTTTGCCTTTCGTGTTTATTTTAACAAAGAGAAGTAACTCATAAAGAAAACAATATAAATTCCATTATGCTGTCAATGGATATCAATAGAATGGGTTCAACCCTTACATAAATATTCTATCTTCTACTGGGAGCAACATGCTCTAAAATGGTTTCATTCGAACCTTATTCCTAATAAATAGATAAAAGTCCAAGCCTTTGCCAAAAGAACTTAGATATAATAAACTTTGAGGTTCACAGCATGCCAAGTTCGGGGCACCTCAACCCCATCCAAGGTTTCTAACTTGTAGGATCCTTGCCCTAACACCTTTCTGACTAGATATGGTCCTTCCCAGTTTGGTGCTAACTTTCCTTTCTGGCCAACTCCTGAGGCTTCAATCTTCCTTAAAACCATGTCACCTTGTCGAAAGAATCTTTCTTTAACTCTCTGGTTGTAGTGAAAAGATGCTCTCTTCTGATATTCAGCATTCTTCGCATTAGCTCCATCTCTAACCTCATCAATTAAGTCAAGGGCAAGTCTCATTCCTTCGTCATTAGTTTCTGGCTCATATGCCTCAACTCGAGGTGATGCTTGCATGATCTCTAAAGGCACAACTGCCTCGGCTCCATAAGCCAGCAAAAATGGGGTTGCTCCAGTCGTTACCTTACAAGTGGTACGATATGCCCAAAGTATGGGCAACAACTCATCTACCCAAGTATTCCTAGAGCGTTCGACCCTCTTTTTCAGTCCATCAAGGATAATTCGATTAGCTACCTCAGCTTGCCCATTGGCCTGAGGGTGTGCCACCGAGGTAAAACGGAGCTCAATTGCATTCTCTTCACAATACTTCTTAAACTCCTCATTGTTGAATTGTGTCCCATTGTCTGTCACAAGGATTCGTGGGATTCCGTATCTGCAGATGATGTTCTCCCAAAAGAACTGGGAAACTTGCTTGGTGGTTATCTTGGCCAGGGGTTTAGCCTCAATCCACTTAGTGAAATAATCAATTGCTACTATTAGGAATTTCCTCTGTGCTGAAGCCATGGGAAAGGGTCCAAGTATATCTATCCCCCACATTGCAAATGGAATGGGAGAGTTAATCGAGGTCAACACCTCAGGCGGTTGCCTCACAATTGGGGCATGCTTCTGGCATCTCTCACATCTCTTGACATAGTTTTGTGCATCAGCCAACATCTCCGGCCAATAAAACCCTAAACGAATTATCTTGTGAGCTAGGGCTCTGCCCCCCAAGTGTTGCCCGCAGATTCCTTCATGAACTTCCTCCAATGCTTCCCTTGCCTCTATAGGCCTTAGACATTTCAAGTACGGGATTACAAACGACCTTTTGTACAGAATACCCTCAATCAAAGTATATCTCAACGCTCTTACTGAGAGTTTTCGTGCCTCCATGGCATTGTCTGGGAGCCAACCGGTCTCCAGGTGTGCCTTAATAGGATCTATCCAAGAGTCTCCTATATCAATTGGTGCCACTAACTTTGCATTAACGGTCGGGGCCTTCAAGACCTGAAAGTAGACACTCCCGGCATAATTTTCTATTTCAGAAGAAGCAAACTTAGATAGGGCATCGGCCTTAATGTTTTCCTCTCTTGGAATGTGCTCAACATAGCACTCCTCAAACTGGGACATAACAGCCTTTACTACTCTCAAGTATTTTGCCATAGTCTCATCTTTAGCCTCGAATTCACCATTTACTTGTGCTACCACAAGCCTTGAATCTCCACAAACTTTGAGATTCTTGACCCTCATGATTCTGGCCAAGCCCAAACCAGCTATCAATGCCTCATACTCTGCCTCGTTGTTGGTAGTAGGGAAATCCAACTTTAAAGCGTACTCAACTGTGAACCCATCGGGGCTTTGCAAAACCAAACCTGCACCACTAGATTTTGTTTTTGATGCTCCATCAAAATAGAGCACCCAATATTCCTTCAGATCGGGTGTGAGTTTCTCTTCTTTTTCCTCTTGCCCAGGGGTAGTCATTATCTCTTGCCCCCCGACTTCTTGGTTGTTAATAGTACATTCAACCACGAAGTCAGCTAATGCCTGAGCTTTGATAGCTGTCCGAGGCTTGTATGTGATGTCAAACTCTCCTAATTCAATCGCCCATTTGATTAGCCTTCCACTGGCCTTAGGGCTATGCAATATGTTCCTCAATTGCTGGTTTGTCAGAACTTGAATCTTATGTGCCTGAAAGTAAGGCCGCAGCTTTCTTGAGGCAGTTACTAATGCCAAAGCAAACTTTTCTATGGGTGAGTAATTCAACTCAGCCCCATGCAACACTTTGCTCACATAGTAGATAGGTTTCTGGACCTTCTCCTCTTCCCGAATAAGGACGGCACTCAGGGCTTGTTCGGATACCGCCAGGTATAAACTAAGAATCTCCCCAGGACTTGGTTTAGTCAACAACGGGGCTTCAACCATGTACTTCTTCAGTTGCTCAAAGGCCTCTTGGCTTTCAGGTGTCCACTCAAAATTTTTCACCTTTTTTAACGCTTGGAAGAAAGGCAAGCATTTGTCTCCAGACTTGGAGATGAATCTTCCTAAGGCTGCAACTCGACCTGTCAACCTCTGCACATCTCTTATAGAGCGTGGTGGCTCCATGTCTAAAATCGCCTTGATCTTGTCAGGATTGGCCTCAATGCCTCTTTTCGAAACCATCAGCCCTAAAAACTTCCCCGATCCAACGCCAAAAGCACACTTGGCGGGATTCAACATCATCTTGTGGTGCCTCAGCACTTCAAATGCCTCTCCGAGGTGCTTGATATGATCAGCCTTAAGTAGGCTCTTGACTAACATGTCATCAACATAAACCTCCATGGTTCTTCCAATCAGATGGGCGAATATCTTATTCACCAATCGTTGGTAAGTAGCTCCTGCATTCTTTAGACCAAAAGCCATGACAAGATAACAGAAGACACCAAAGTCAGTTATGAAAGATACCTTAGGTATGTCATCCTTGTGCATCTTAATCTGATTATAGCCGCTGAATCCATCCATGAAGCTTAACATCTCATGTCCAGCTGTAGCATCTATCAACATATCAATCCTCGGCAGGGGAAAACAATCTTTTGGGCATGCATCATTCAGGTCAGTGAAGTCTATACACATTCTCCACTTCCCATTTGCTTTCTTGACCATGACTGGGTTCGCTAACCATTCAGGAAACTGAATCTCTTCAATAAAACCAGCTTCCAAGAGCTTATTCACTTCTTGCCTAATGGCCTCTTGCCTCTCCGGAGCAAAGTTTCTCTTCTTCTGCTTTATTGTCTTTCTTTTGGGATCAACATTTAACCTATGAGTTATGAGTCGGGGGTCAATCCCTGGCATATCAGCTGCTGTCCAAGCGAACACGTCGCTATTCTTCTGTAAGAATTCTATTAACTTGCCCTTCAGGGGTTCTTTCAGAGATGCTCCAACATAAGTAACTTTTTTAGGGTCATTAGGTTCTAGAGGTACGGGAATCAAATCCTCTGCTGGCTTCCCTCTATGCTCTTCATCATTGCGGACATCCATGTCTTCAATCGGAAGGACCTGCCCCCCGACTCCATCGGCCCTCAGTGCGGCCACATAGCAACTTCTTGCCATCTTCTGATCACCCTTTTGTTCTCCGACACCATTCCGTGTCGGAAACTTAATTTTCATATGATAGGAAGAGGCCACAGCCTTAAACGCATGAAGTCCAGTCCTTCCAAGGATTGCGTTGTATGTTGATGCTGCCTTGATCACCAAGAAATTCAACATATGAGTCGCCTCTTTAGGCTCCTGCCCAATAGTCATGGGTAGCTGAATAGTCCCTTCAACGTTAGACTCCACTCCGTTAAACCCGTATATAGGCATGTTTGTAGGGGTCAGTTGAGAGTCATTGTAACCCATCTTTACAAATGCATCATGAAATAAAATATCCACTGAAGCCCCATTGTCTATCAAGACTCGTTTTACTTCGGAGTTTCCAATCACGGGAGTTATGACCAGCGGGTCGTCATGGGGGAATTTCACCCCTTCCAAGTCCGAATCATCGAAACCAATTACCATCTCGGTTTTAGCACGCTTCGGGGCTTCTCCCACAATGTGCATTACTTCTCTAGCATAAGCCTTTCGAGAATTCTTAGTTGTGCCAGCTGCTGTCGGGCCTCCCCAGATCATATTGATAACTACCCTTCGGGGCTGGGGATTGCGATCATGGTTGTCATCCCTCCTATTATTATCTCTCCTTTCATTGTCCCTTCTGTCATTGTCCTTTCTCTGGTTCCCACGGTCATCACCCTTGGTGAACTGACTAAGTTTTCCTCTTCGTATCAAGAACTCAATCTCATCCTTGAGTTGCCTACAATCGTCGGTGTCATGTCCCACATCTTTGTGGAACCTGCAGTATTGCTCCTTATTTCGCTTAGCTGGGTCTCCTCTAAGTGGCTTCGGCCATCGGAAATCCTTTTCCTTTTCAATGTCCAACAGGATCTGGCTTCTTGGAGCATTAAGTCTGGCATACTCTGAAAACCTTGGACCCGAGTTCTTTTTTGGAGCAGATTCAGAGTCTCTGCTAGCTCGGGGATACTTGTCCCTAGCATCGTACTCTTGTTCTTGCTTCCGCTTGTTCCCTCCATTGCCCAACGTGGCTTCTTTCTTGATGCTGTCCTCAGCTTTTATATACTTGTCCGCCCTTCGTTGAAGTTCATCCATGCTTTCAGGGGGGTGTTTTGCCAACGACCTCTTAAAAAAGAGATCCGTGGTTCCATGCTGCAAGGCTACCATGGCCACCTTATTTTCCAAATCGGTTATATTCAGAGTTTCCTTAGTGAATCGCTTGATGTAATCTCTTAAGTTCTCATTCTTTCCCTGTGTCACATACATAAGGGATGCAGAGCTTTTCTCATGAATTCTTCCGCTAATGAATTGACTGACAAAAGCGGTACTCAACTCCTTGAAAGAGCTAATAGAGTTTGGAGGTAAACGACTATACCAACGTTGCGCCATGCCCGACAGGGTTTGGGGAAACGCCCTACACTTAAGGGCATCGTTGGCAGGCTGCAGTAACAAGGCGCTCGTAAACGTTCTCACATGAGTTGCGGGATCCCCCGTTCCATCGTAAGCTTTGATCGTGGGCATCTTAAACTTTCGGGAGATATGTGCATTCATTACCTCCTCAGTGAATGGAGGGGTCGGATCATCCAGATCTCCTTGTAGCATCAAATCTCTAGGATTATTCTTGGGGGGTTCCACCCTGGTAGTTCCTCTGGTTGGGGCTTCAGCCCTTCGGTGTCTCCTTGAAGACCTCTCCAGATCTATGAAGGGAATCCCTCCTGAAGTCGGAGGAGGTCGAGTCTGATTAGGGTTCTGTCTCTCTAGTTCCCTTGCTTGATCGTCCTTCAGCTTCTGAATCTCGGCTTCATAAGCCTTAATTTTCTCTGCGATTGTTAAAGGACCATCTCGGTTCGATGGATTCCTCCCTAGAGGCTCCTTACTAGCGCGTCGCCTCCTTGGGGCTTCGTCTCGATCATCGTCTTCAGATGATGAGTCTCCGGTATAAGGACCAGAGTAAACATAGTATCCTGGTTCAGGAGGAGCCGGGCCTCTAAGATAAGGGGATTGTTGTTGCCCGTGGATCAACCGAGCATGACCGCTTGGTCCTGGATCCCTTGGATCTTGGGGGTAATTAGGTAGCCCATACATTGGGTTAGTGTTGACAGGGAGCGAAGAAGTGGAGAGACTGTGAAGCGGCGGGCGGCTACTCAGAGGGAGAGGAGAGACCACCATCTGGAGCGGGTTAGTCTCCTGTCCTAGAGGGACGATTACAGGTTGAGATCTTTCAGCGGGGGGATCCGTCCCTTGTGGTTGAGAGGCCTGACTACGAGGGTTTGTTTCCGTCAATGGGGGTACAGACCCTGGCCCTGTACCAACAGGAGGAGCAGTGATTGATGGAACGATGGTTCCGGAGGTAGCCTCGGTTGAGATCGGTGTTGTTCTTCGAGTGGTAACCATGGTTGATGTCTTCTTCCCACAGACGGCGCCAAATGTTGTGGAATAAAAACTAGGTTGAAAATATTGCGGCTAGGGTTTGTATAATTAATGCTAGGGTTCGTGAGCTTCGTGCTTTAATGGCTGCTTCTGCGTTCGAGACTTAAACGGTCCTCACAGAATGCCTACGTATCTCTGTAAATTAGAGAATCAAGCCAATAAAACGTAGTTCTGAGGGTGAGGGGTCAGGCCCTTTATATAGGCTGAGGAGCCTTAGAATTATGGTAGGATTTGGAGACTTGGTGGGCAAGTCTTTGAGGAATGTTCTAGATCTATTCCTTGTAGGAATCAGTTTCCATATTGAATTGGATGCCTTATTGGATAAGTTTGAAAGGGATATTATCCTTATCCAACTCTTATTTGCTGAGCTGTTTATTACCCTTAATATTAATTACGAAATTAATATTATATTTAGGGTTTTGGGCCCAGCTGGTGGGCCCCACGTTTGGACTATTCTCGGCCTAATTAATGCCACATTAAATGTGTCTTTAGGGCTTATTTTCAGCCCATATCAAGATTATACAACATAAATGTATGTATATATTGTATGTATGCATGTATTCATGTATGCATGTATGTATGTATGTATGTATGTATGTACGTATGCATTTATAATTAATAATTATACATTAATGTATAATTATTTAAATATATATATAAACAAAAATATATAGAATGTATCTATGTATATAATATTATAGTATATTATTATATATCCACAGAAATTTATATATTTATGTATTTATGTTTTTACATGTGTATGTATGTATAAATATACATATTAATTATACAATAATTAATAAATTACAAATAATGAAATATTAGAGATTATACAACATAAATGTATGTATGTATGTATGTATATAATATTATAGTATATTATTATATATCCACGGAAATTTATTTTTGTATGTATTTATGTGTGTACATGTGTATGTATGTATAAATATGCATATTAATTGAATAACAATTAATAGATTACAAATAATGAAATATTAATAGATTATACAACATAAATGTATGTATGTATGTATTTATGTATGTATGTATGTATGTATGTATGTATGTATGTTTGTATGTATGTATGTATGTATGTATGCATGTATAATTAATAATTATGTATGTATATATGTATGTATGTATGTATGTATGTATGCATGTATAACAAATAATGAAATATTAATAGATTATACGACATAAATGTATGTATATATATATATATATGTATGTATGCATGTATATATGTATTTATGTGTGTATGTATGTATGTACGTATGCATGTATAATTAATAATTATGTATGTATGTATGGATGTATGTATATGTGTATGTATGTATGCATGTATAATTAATAATTATACAATAATGTATAATTATCTACAAATATACATTATAATTAATAATTATACAAATGTACAAATATAATTAACAGATTTCATTTTTTGCACTTTATCTATATTAAAAATAAATACTCTTGTAAAATAGTCTAATGATCTTGTAGAGTGTCCTGGTCCTAAAATCATTAATAGAAAGTGTGGGAAGTTAAAAGGATAATGGGGTGTTTGAAAAGCCTTATTGAGATTTTACATTATACAAATATTTATGTATGTAGTTAATGATTTTTAATATAAACTCAAATGCTCACACAACTCAACTGGTTTTGGTGTTGAATTTAGTTCACCAAGGTAATGGGTTCAAATCCTTTGAACAACAACATTTTTACAAATATTTTGAGTTAGGTCAGTATTCAAAGAACTTGTTTTAAGTCTTCATGGAGACTTGCTAGGCGAGTAGCGTTCTACTTGGTTAGTTTGTACTTGTATGCATATCATGTCGCTGCTTCTTAGATGGAAATGTACCAGGTTTTTATAGCATTTTGTGCTCTATTTTTTTTTTCCTTTCATTCGCATGTCTAGTGATTGGAGATCAAGGCCTTAGTTTTACTTTCGAGACGATGAACTTCAGTCAGTATCAAATTTACATAGGATGCCGAATGTTTAGCTTTTTCACCTTTACCTAGTTCTTTATACTTGCTCATGTGGTTCAAAAACTATGTTTACTTTGTGGTCCATAAATATTGAAAAAAATTAAGCAGTTTGGTATGACTCTCTCTTATGCATCTTTTGTCTTTGTTGTGCATGATTAACTAGTTGCATTTTATGTGAGTTTTCATTAACAAATTAATATGCTCTTCAACTTACAGGATAGGTCATATTGTCTGATATAGATGATCTTGGTGAAAATTGAAGCAAGTTTAGTATATTCCGAAGATGTTAAAGGCATCAAATCATCAGGTTGCAGGGCATGAAGCCAGTGTTGGGAAGCTTGGTCCTGTTATTGACGAATCAGGACGCTTTTACAAGCCTCTCCAGAGTAGTGAACGTGGGTTATGAAAGAGGAAGCCTTCTATGAAGCGTTACGTTCAGACAAAAAATTCCCGGATCACATTCGCTATTTCTTCCCTATTTTCTATGGCACTCAACTTGTAGAGGTCTCAAATGGATCTAGCACGCATCCTCACCTTATTTTGCAAGATCTTAACTCTACTCTGGTCAATCCTTCTATAATGGACATCAAGATGGGATGCAGAACCTGGCCTCCAGACTCTTCTGAAGACTATGTCCAAAAATGTTTGCAAAATGATAGGGGATCCACAAGTCTTCCGATAGGATTCAGAATATCTGGTCTGGAAGTATTCGGTAGTAAAGAATCTGGTTTGTGGAAACCCGACAAGAAATACATTCAGAGCTTGTCTGTGGATGATGTCAGGTTAGTTTTGAGAAAATTTGTATCTTCTAATGCATCCGTTGATTTGAGTGTGCATCCTAATTGCTCTCTAGCTTCCATTGTATATGGTGGTCCAACTCGGATATTGGCGCAACTTTTGGAGCTGAAAGCATGGTTTGAAGAGTTCCACTTTTATTCTTGCTCGATTCTTTTAATGTATGAGAAGGGCTCGGGGTTAGAAGGAAAAAATGCTAATGCAAAAGTTAAGCTTATAGAATTTACACATGTTTTGGATGGTTGCAACGTCATTGACCACAACTTCTTGGGCGGGTTATGCTCCCTGATAAATTTCATTAGGGTCCCTCTGAAAGCACAAATTCCATCAAGGGGATAATTGTCCCTCCGAAAGCATTAGTAAAATCCTTCCAACGGAGACACTAGAGTGATGCACTTTCATGGCAACATTCCCACATCAATATACAACAACTTCCGACTACCTACTCTTACTGGTGGGCTTCTACTTCTGTACCAGTTCTGAAGAATTTCTATTGCAATGCAACTTCCTCATTTTTGAAACTAAATTATTTTTCAATGTGTAGCTTATCTTTGTTCTGTTAATAATTGCCTTCATGCTTATGCAAGTCCTATGGGGTATACATTTTTTCTTTCCCTTCTCCTTTTTTTTTCTCGTTTTGGTGCTGATATTACTAGACTAGAATGTTTGCCCGCTACGCATAGGCGAAAAAAAAATACTTATATTTATGAAGTTTTTGTTGATTTATATTTTGTTTAGATATTGATTAAAAAAAAAAAAAACCATTTTTACAGGCTTTGTTTTGGGCTTAAAGTTTCAAGCTGTCTTACTCCCGATATTAAGTTCGGCTGAGTGATATTAAGGCTATTTTTGCGTTAGTCTTAAGAAATTTTGCCCACTTCGCTGGGCTTGTATACAAAATGAAAATTTTGTATCGATGATCATTTGTCAGAGTTTTATTCTTCCTTTTAATTGAAACCAATTTTTTTGTTTATTTTTGTTCAAAATAAATCCTTTATTCATCTAATATATTAGAACTTTTTATGTTAAACTAATATATTTTAACTTGTACATAACTTAAATGTATCTATCTATACTATTATATTAAAGCCGAAAGATGGAAAATTTGTCGGTTTGGTTTTCCTAATTATTAAAATAAATAATGATATAATATAATTAATGGTAATTAGCTATTGCCATTTTCACATTTACTTTTATTTGAAGATATTACCTTTTATAAAAACATCAATCGTACCACATCTTCAAATTATTAATATTTCATTTCTAATTAAAGTACATTACCTTTTCTATTTAAAACTAATCTTACAATCATTAATATATAACCAAAATATCACACCATATTTTCAATTATTAATAAAATATATTAAAATCCCTATACGTTGTTTATAATAAAGAAATATTAGTATATTTCGTAAATATGAGTATATTAAATTATATTAAATTAAATAAATAAATTATTAAAATGATAATTATATAAAAACATAATTGTAATATTAAATAAAATTTAATAAATACCTAAAATGTCGTATCTTTCAATCAATTTAAAAGACGTTTACTTTTAACTGAATATATTACCCTTTATACACACCTAAAATGTCGTATCTTCCAATCATTAATATTTCTTTTCTAATTAAAACACGTTACCTTTTATGAACCGTACATATAATTATAAAATAAATATATATTAATTATAATATAATATAATTTATATATATTATAAATAAAAATTATTTATTAAATTATATATTAAAAGTAATATAAATTATATTGGTAAATTAATTATATTAATTAAAACATATTATGATAATAAAATATTAATTATAGAGTATATTCGAATATAATATATTTAATTATTACATAATATAATATTAATATACGATGAAATTAGAATTTAAAAAATATTAATATTAAAATAATTTTTACTGAAAAATGATATTAATATCAGTATAATCCATAAACACCTATCATACCCAAAACACCTATATATTAAATTAAGCTATTTTTTAAATATTAATATTAATATATACCCGAAAATTTCACACCATATTTTTCAATTATTAATAAAATATATTAAAAATCCGTTTATGTTGTTTCTAACATGGAAACATTAGTATAATCCACAAATATGAGTATATTAAATTATGTAAATTAAAATTAAAAAAATAATTAAAAATAATTATTATATAAAAACATATTTGTAATATTAAATAATATTTATAACATAGTAAAAGAAACCCGTGCATCGCACGGGTATCGAAAATTTGTCGGTTCGGTTTTTGGCACAGTCATCCTAATTATTAAAATAAATAATATAATTAATGGTAATTAGCCGATTACCTTTTTTAATTAGAAAATGTTTACTTTTAATTGATGATTTTTAGTAATATCATAGACCTTTTGATTTTTAGTAAAAAATCATAACAGTTAGATCTAATGATTAGATATATTATATGATAAAATTAATTTTCTAAAACTTCAAGGTTCGAATTCCATAAACGACATGTTTATTTTCAAATTTTATATTATAAGTTTTAAAGCATGCATATCATTAATTAAATTTATATTAAATTTTTTATATTAAATTTAAAATAAAATATTATAAATATGATTATATAAAAATATAATTATAACATAAAATAAAATTTATTACATATCAAAAGAAAAACCCGTGCATCGCACGGGTTATAAGCTAGTACTATTATATAATAGCTGAAACATTAAAAGTTTTGGTACCTGTTTTTCGGTACGTCGTGAATTTAATTAATTACCCTTTGTGGTACCTATTTTTTGGTACGTCATAAATTTACTTATTTACCCTTCATTATAAAGAAAAATATATGCGATATCTATGCTTTTAAAAAACCTAAAATTAAATATAACATAATATAATTAATGGTAATTTGTCGATTATCTTTTTCATATTTAATTTTAGTTGAAGATATTACCTTTTATAAACACCTAAAAACATCAATCGTATCATATCTTCCAATCATTAATATTTCCTTTCAAATTAAAATACGTTACCTTTTTTATTTAAAACTAATCTTAAAAATTATTAATACATACCCAAAATATCACTCCATATTTTGGCACGATCATCTGTTACGAATATGTTGTACTTGATGATAACTTCACAATCAATCAAATTGTATAAGGTTTTGTAGCTGTCAACGGATGAAGATTTATAACTCTATCCATTGACAGGTAGCTCATCAACGGATGAGGTTTTGTAGCATACTGCAGTATCTCTATGTTATCAGTTGATAGTGTTTTTATCCACAGTCATGTTGACCATCAATGGATAGGCAGAATAGGGTAGCCAATTGTAAATAAGTTATGCTATGTAATTCTAAGTGAAAGTGTATCAACGGATGAAGACAAAACTCTATCAACGGATACAGCTCAAATCTCAATATCAACGGATACAACTCAATATATCATCAACGGATGTCAGTGTACAATGTCAACGGATAATCATTAACACTTACTTCTATGCAAAGCTGGGGATTAGCAGTTGATAAGGACAAGTTTGACTGACAGATCACATGGGTTGATAGTAGATACAAAAAGCAGTATGGTAGCCATACTTTGGAAACACAGAAGAAAGAAGCATTCCGTTTACACTATAAATACAAGAAAGGTGCAGGAGACATGTCTGTTCACAAGGACAACCTTTCGGCTACATGTGTATTTGGAGTGGAGTAGCAAGTCAACTTGAATTAGATTAATATTATCTTATTCCTGTAGCACTTGTAAACATGGGATTTATAACCAAGTGTAGCAACTCTTTAGAAGCTAAGAAAACAGATACATTTGTTTAGGTTTTTATTGAATATCCTTAGAAAGTAAAGAGTTGTAAAACAGAAGTTGTGTACATTTGTATCACACAGTTTTCTTCGAATAAAAGCTTCAAGTGGTGTATTTAACCACCTGATTTTTATGTGTTTTTGCATTAATCTTTTTACAGCAATTATCTAAGTATAGATTTCTGGAGTTCTTATCAGAAATTTATAAATATCAAGAATTGTATTCAACCCCCCCTTCTACAATTATACAAGTGTGTAATCTAGGAATAACAATTGGTATCAGAGCAAGCTTCTAACATATTTGAAGTTTAAAGATCAACACACTTCCAACATGTCTAAGAAGGATTATGGAGTAAAGATATCAGTTCTTGATAGAGAGAATTACTTTCACTGGAAAGTAAAAATGCGTCTACATCTCTTGTCTATTGATGAGGGTTTTGTGGATTGCATTGACAAGGGTCCTCACGTTCCAATGAAGACTGCAACAAGAGTTGGTCTGGCTGAAGATGTGCCTGACACTCTCATTCCCAAACCTGTTTCTGAATGGAGTCTTGAAGATATTGCAGAAGTCCACAAAGATAAAAAGACCATGAATATACTATTCAATGGTCTAGAAACAGACATGGTTGACAATGTTATTAACTGTACTACCTCCAAGGAAGTATGGGACACTGTTCAAACCCTTTGTGAAGGAACAGAACAGGTGAGGGAAAACAAGATGCAACTGCTAATCCAACAGTATGAACATTTCCATTTTAAGAGTGGAGAAACATTGAATGATACATTTAGTAGATTTCAAAAGCTACTACTAAATGGTTTGAAACTGTATGGAAGAATCTATCAAGTTAAAGATTCTAATCTCAAATTTCTGAGATCACTGCCCAAGGAATGGAAGCCAATTACTATTTCTCTAAGAAACACTCAAGAGTACAAGACATTTACTCTTGAAAGGCTCTTTGGAACTTTAAAGACATATGAGCTGGAAATGGAGCAGGATGAAGAGATTGAGAAGTTCCAAAAGAAAAGTGGGTCAGTTGCACTTGTTGCCAACTTGGAGCAGAAGGAGGAAAGGACAGAAGCTGCTTATTATACACCAAACAAGGAGGTTGGTAAAGGTAGAGCAGAATCAAGCAGGAGCAAGGAAAAGGTGTCTGAGGAATTGAATGTCCTTCAGCAGGATGAATTGGATGAGATAGATGAGCACTTAGCTTTTTCTGTCTAGGAGATTCTCTAAGATGAAATTCAAGAGAAACTCTGGGGTGGCCAAGCCATTTAACAAGGATTTTTCCACAAGCAACTATGTGGATAAATCCAAAATTAAATGCTACAATTGTGGAATTGCTGGTCACATGATAAGTGAATGCAGGAAGCCTAGATCTGAGAACAAGGGAAAGCCAACTGAAATTATTGACTACAAGAAGAAATATTTTGATCTTCTCAGACAGAAAGGAAAGACATTCTTGACCCAAGAGTATGATTGGGCTGCTGATGACAATCATTCTGATGATGATGTTGAGTTTGTCAACCTTGCATTAATGGCTGATTCTGGAGAGCAGGAAGCAAGTTCAGTTAGCAATCAGGTATTTTCTACTAATCTCTCTGAGCTCACCAAAGAGGAATGCAATAGTGTTATAGATGAAATTTCTACTGAACTATATCACTTGAGTGTTACTCTTAAATCACTTACTAAAGAGAACAATAGGATTAAAGAGACTAATCTATTTTTAAGTGATAGAAATGCTGCTCTAGAAGCTCAATTTCTAGAATTTGAGAAAATGAGAGTTGATTGCAATAATGATAAAAGTGAACTTGAAGTTGTGTTAAAAAGAGAACTGATTTTAAAAGACCAGCTTGAAAAAGAACAAGGGATAATTGCTAAATTTCAAAGTTGTAGGAATATTTCTCAAAACATAATAGAAGTCCAGGGAATAGAATCGTTTGTGAAGGATACCTAGACTCAAAAGAAAAAGGAGCTAGAACCTGGCCTTGAGGATCTAGAGACTATTTTTGAATCAACGGATAGTGATCATCCGTTGACAGATGAACCATCAACGGATGAGAGGTATCCGTTGACTAACAAAAAGTTTGTTAGTAAGAAGGAACTCAAGAAACTGGATATCAAGTATGGTCCAGTCAACAAGAACTTTGTTAGTGGTGAGAGTAGCCAAACCAAATCTAGTGGGAAGGCAAAGGCAGGTGATTTACATAACAAAAAGGCTGTTGGTAAATCAGATAATGAAAAGGTAGAAATTGAGGGTTAAAAGAAAAAGAACAGAAATGGTAAATAGGCATCAACAAGGAAAACAATTATTCTCCTGACAAGTTTGCCCCTAGGAAAACTTATAGTAATTGTAATAGTGTCAATCACCTATCTTCTAATTGCAAGATTGTTAACAAGACTCCTGTTCATGTACCTCAAACAATACCATGTATGCCTGCAATGCCTGGTTTGTATCAAAGTTTTTCAAATCCATATGTGAACATGCCATATGTGTCTAATCCTTATTTTCAATCTGTGAATGTGCCACAAATGTCATGGAGCATTCCTAGAATGAATAATATGTATGCCAATTTTCCACAAATGCATGCATCAAATATTCATGCAAATGAGCATTTGTCAAACCCCATCACTCAAGCATCTACACCTAAGTTGAAGAATGCTAAGAGTGCAAAGTCAAAGCTAACAAGAAAGGACCCAAGGAAGCTTGGGTACCAAAATCAACTTGATTTGTTTTTGGAATGTGTGCAGGGAAATAGAAGGAATCTATGGTACCTAGACAGTGGATGCTCTAGGCACATGACAGGAGATTCAACCCTACTCACAGAGTTCAAGGAAGGAGTTGGCCCTAGAATTACCTTTGGAGATGACAGCAAAGGATATACTAAGGGATATGGCCTGATTTCAAAAGACAATGTCATCATTGAAGAAGTGGCTTTAGTTGAAGGTTTGAAGCATAATTTGCTGAGTGTCAGTCAGATTTGTGACAAAGACTATGAAGTAAATTTCACAAAAGAAGCCTGTGTTGTTTCTACCAAGGAAGACAACAATGTGGTATTGATAGGTTTTAGAAAAGAAAATGTTTACATAGCTGACTTCAATTCAGCATGCTCAGAATCCATTACTTGTCTCTTCAGCAAAGCAAGTAAGGATGAGAGTTGGCTATGGCATAAGAAGCTGTCACATTTGAATTTTAAAGTTATGAATGATTTGGTAAGAAAGGATCTTGCTAGAGGAATCCCTCAATTGGAATTTATCAGAGATGGACAGCGTGATGCCTGCCAATTAGGGAAACAAAATAAATCATCCTTCAAGAGCAAGACAGAGTCATCCATTGTTAAGCCTCTTCAATTGCTGCATATGGACTTATTTGGTCCAATAAATGTCATGTCTATTTCTAAGAAGAAATACTGTCTGGTGATTGTAGATGATTTTTCTAAGTTTACATGGACCTTCTTCCTGCACTCCAAGGATTGTACAAGTGAAATCATCATCAATCACCTCAGAATGCTAAACAATGGTTCTGAAGACAGAGTTCAAAGAATTAGGAGTGACAATGGTACTGAATTCAAGAATTCTACAATGAAGAATTTCTGTGAAGAAAATTTAATTGTCCATGAGTTTTCTGCTGCCAGAACACCTCAACAAAATGGGGTTGTTGAAAGGAAAAACAGAACTCTCATTGAAGCGGCTAGAACAATGTTAAGTGAATCAAGGTTACCAACATATTTCTGGGCTGAAGCTGTCAACACTGCATGCTTTACTCAGAATATTTCCTTGGTCAACCAAGCTAGAGGAATGACTCCTTATCAGTTGTTAACCAACAAGAAACCAACTTTAGCTTTCCTTCATGTCTTTGGATGTAAGTGTTTTGTGCTAAGGAATCATGGAGATAACTTGGGCAAATTTGAAGCAAAGGCAGATGAAGCTATTTTTGTTGGATATGTAGCATGGAAAGCCTACAAAGTCTACAATCTAAGAACCAACATTGTTATGGAATCTGTACATGTTGTGTTTGATGATCAAAAGATTCTAGGTCTAAATGATGGAGGCTCCCATGAAAAGTTGGAATTTGAGAATGAAGGTGAAGGAAGAATGTACTATGATGATGATGAGGAAGATGAAGATCATGACCACAGAGATCCATCAAGAGTTGTTGTACCAACTAGAAGTGATGCTTACACTGGAAATGAAGCATCCGTTGACAGTCATTCTGGAGCATCCGTTGACAATATTAGAGATGCATCCGTTGACAGAGATTCTCAAGCATCCGTCGATAGGCAAAATGATGCATCCGTTGACATTCGACTTCATAATTCAGCAAGGACAACAAACTCAGGGGGAGTTTCTCAGGGTCAAAATTCAATGCTAAATCAACATGATCATGCTCATGAAAATGAAGCAACCTCATCAAAATCAAACCTTCCACCTGCAAGAAAATGGACTAGAGATCATCCATTTGAGTTAATCATTGGTGAATCAAATTCAAGAGTCCAAACTAGAAGGGCCACTCAAGCAGAATGTCTATACCGTAGCTTCCTGTCTCAAGAGGAACCTAAGAAAGTGGAAGATGCCATTATAGATCCAGATTGGGTCTTAGCAATGCAAGAAGAGCTAAAGCAATTTGAAAGAAATAAAGTATGGAAGCTTGTGCCCAAACCTGATGATAGAAGTGTCATAGGTAATAAATGGGTTCTCAAGAATAAGACAGATGAAAATGGCATAATTGTGAGGAATAAAGCTAGATTAGTGGGAAAAGGGCTATTCTCAAGAAGAAGGGATAGATTTTGATGAAACTTTTGCTCCAGTGGCAAGACTTGAGGCAATAATAATCTTCCTAGCCTATGCAGCACAAGCCAATTTCAAGGTTTATTAGATGGATGTCAAAAGTGCCTTTCTAAATGGGGAACTGGAAGAAGAGGTCTATGTTCATCAACCTCCTGGCTTTGAGGATCCAGAATTTCCAGAATATGTATATCTTCTCATGAAAGCACTTTATGCTTTGAAGCAAGCACCAAGAGCCTGGTATGACACTTTATCTCAATTTCTTTTGGAGAATCACTTCACTAGAGGTACAGTAGATAAAACCTTATTTCATAGGAATACCAATTGCTCTTCAATACTTGTTCAAATCTATGTAGATGATATTATTTTTGGGTCTACAGATGAGAAGCTTTGCAAAAGGTTTGCCAAACTTATGCAAAGTAGGTATGAAATGAGCATGATGGGTGAATTAAATTACTTTCTTGGCCTACAAGTAAAGCAAGTTAATGAGGGCATTTTCATAAGTCAAACAAAATATATTTATGATCTTTTAAAGAAATTTGACTTAATGGATTGTACCTCTGCAAAAACACCTATGGCCACTGCAACTAAGCTTGAGTTGAATACTAAGGAAAAGTCTGTGGACATCTCAAGCTATAGAGGCATGGTAGGTTCACTTCTATACCTAACAGCTATTAGACCTGATATAATGTTTTATACTTGTCTTTGTGCTAGATTTCAAGCTGACCCTAGAGAGTCTCACTTGATAGCTATTAAGAGAATTTTCAGGTATCTCAAGGGAACACCAAACCTTGGCATTTGGTACCCAAGAGAATCTGGTTTTGATCTAACTGGCTATTCAGATGCAGATTATGTAGGTTGCAGAGTTGATAGGAAAAGTACTACAGGTTCCTGTCAATTTCTAGGAAAGAGGCTTGTTTCATGGTTCAGTAAGAAACAGAACTCAGTCTCCACCTCTACAGCTGAAGCTGAGTACATTGCTGCTGGAAGTTGTTGTGCACATATTCTATGGATTAGAAATCAACTTATTGACTATGTTCTAAAAGTTGAGAAGATTCCAATTTTCTGTGACAATACAAGTGCTATTGCCATCACAGGGAATCCAGTGCAACATTCGAGAACCAAGCATATTGACATCAAATACCACTTCATTAGAGAACATGTGATGAATGGTACACTAGAAATGCACTTTGTCCCAAGTGAAATGCAGCTTGCAGATATCTTCACCAAGCCTCTTGATGAATCCACATTCACAAGATTGGTAGGTGAGCTAGGTATGCTTAACTTGTCATAATTCCAAGTGATATTTGATTTTACTACGTTGCAGCTATAAATGTGTTCTGATTTACTTGAGAATTAAAAACTCTCAGAAAAATTTTCTTCAGAAATTTTGTCCAAGGCAAAATTATCTTATCAACGGATATCCTTTTACCCGTTGATAGCATAAACACATTCCTAGATTTTCGTATATCAACGGATAACAGGTTATCCACGTCATCGACGGATAAACTATTTCTCACCTGTTCATTTCATATCCTTTGATATATATATTTTCTTTTAAATATAACCGTTGGTAAACGTGTATCTATATAGGACTGGTTATATTTAATTTCTTTTATTATTTGACAGTTACTTTTGACCAATGGGTAATAACTTTTAATTATTTCATTTTCAATTCTTGAAAAGTATAAAAGGCTGTCTTGTGCTCTCACATCTCACTTTTATCGACTTTCAAGATTCTCTTAAGTAAACTGCATCTTCTTCACAAAAACTCTCTGCAAAAAAAGTTCAAACACTTCAATGACGCCTATTGTTAAGATGATGTCTTCCACTGGGTTCACCTATGAGAAGTACAATTTCGCGGCCTTTGTCGATACAGTGAATGCCCCAGAAGCTTATCACACCATGATGAATTTTGTGAAGAACTGTAAACTTTCGTATGCTATGACTGCCACCACTCCTCTAATCCACGAGGTAATCGAAGAGGTGTGGGCATCTGCTGAGTTCAATGGCACAGACGGTACAATTGCTTTTTCCTTAAAGGGTAAAAACTATGTAGTTAACTCTGATGTGATAACTGCTTGTTTAAAATTACCTGAGAATAATTGTCTGAAAGTACCCAGTAATGCTGAAATAGTTGCCATGCTTAATTCCATAAATTATGCCCTTAGTACTGATAATTTAGGGAAAATTATTAGGAAAGGGATGGTTAAAAAATGGAGTTATTTTTGTGATGCCTTCATTAAAACTTTTTCAGGCAAAATTAGTAATTTTGATGGTGTTACCCATTCCATGCTAGTTATGTTGTGTATGCTTCTGACTGATAAATTCTATAACTTTGGCACACTAGTCATGTATGAGATAGCAGCAAAATTAGGTAAAAAGGAAACTAGGAGCAAGAATATCTATTTTGCTAGATTTTTTATGCTCTTAGCACTGCATGTATTTGAGAATGAGCTATCCATTGCTAACCCGGATATCAAGTTCACATGTTTTGTTCAGGAGAAGAGAGTCTTAAGTGATTTAATTCGAATGAACTCCAATGCAGGAGTACAATTGGTATATCTACCAATTGTTCAGGTAACCCCTATCTCTAACCCGTAAATTTCTTTGCCTTCCACAGTCACAATGGAGTCTGTAGTAATGACCAAACAGGCTCCTACCCAAGTGACTAAAATAAAAGTTTCCAAACCAAAATCTAAGAGACAAACCTCAGGTGCTTCTCAAAAAGCACCTATTGCAAAAACTACCACAACTCTTGAGGGGAGTGTGAAGGAGGTAGTGAGTGGTGAGGGACAGGGTGCAAGCCCTAAGAATAAGGTAGGTGAGGAAAGTGCACCAAATATCCAAGCCCAAGTTACATCCTCTCAACAGGGTGTGACTACTAGTTCCACAGCAACTCTGCACAAAAGGGTAAGGGACGCTAGCCCTCTCTCAAAAACCTATGAAAGAAGCGTAAAATCTAAAACCATAGGGGAATCATAGGGTGCACACACAGTACAGCAAACTGTACCTTCTCAAATTCAGTTTGATGTGACTTTAATAAATGTGGAGTCACAGCCCCTTGATCTTAACCTTCAAATCGATACACATTACAATCCCCCATCACCAACTCCATCTCTGGATGTGGATATGATATCTACATCAATTCCTGATTCTCCATCTTTAAGATTCTTGGAGAAGCCCCACTCTGCAATTGGTGGTCATCATCTTTTAGATGATTTTTTGGGCCATCAATCTTCCATTCCTGAATTCACAACAACATCTGTGGCCTCATCTTTAAAATCAATCTCAACAGATTCAGTGTTGGTTTTCACTTCAACGGATACTATCATTCCTTCATCAACGGATATCCTTCATCCGTTGACAAGTGTTTCTCCATCAACGGATGCGCCTATGTCTAGCCATCTGTTGATAGCTATAACTATTCCATCTATGGATATCCCTTATCCGTTGATAACTCACTCTACCACTTCTATATCTGACATTCCTGTGTCAAGTGTGAAGGGAGTGAGAGGCTGCCTTGTGAGCAGGCAAAAGGAGAGGCAAATAATGAGAGGCTGACCATTTCTTCAGGTCAGCCAAAAGGAGATCAAGAGAGTTCCACCTTAGTAGGTGAAGGTGAGGGTGTGAGAGGTGTGAGCCAGGGGGAGCCCCTGATGCAAGAAAAGAGAGATGAGTGGAGAGAAGGGACTACAGGAGAAATAAGGCAGGAAGATCCAGCCATTGCAAGTGAGTTAATGGAGGTTCATGAAGCTTCTAAAGAGATGGAATTTCGACAAGAATATCAGTCCATCATTGACTCCATGATAAGTGGATTTTATATCCACTTGGAGCGTTCTATATCGGCTTAAATTGATTGTCTTGGACTCAAGTTTAGTGTAGTTTTGATGTGTTTTATTTAGTTGTGCAGAATTACGAGAATGTTGACTAAGGTGGATGCTTCTATAATTTTTGGGGAATTAATTGATTAAAATTCGAATTTCTGAGAAGGGTTGCGCACTCTACACTGTTGTGGCCATATCTTGAAGAAAAGTTAGCCACGAATTTTCCTTAAAAACAGAATCAATTTAGGAAACGTATCTTGGAGAAATTCTATTATAATTCTGTTTTTGTATTTTCTTGCTGGGGAAGACTTTTAGAGCCTATTTAAACACATCATACCATTGTAATAGAGATAGACATATTATGAGTAATTATTATTATTGTAACATAGCTTAGATCTGCAAGGGAGAAAAGGAGAGAAGGATTCAACGCTCGTGACAAGCAACGGATCTAGATCTACTTCATCTTTTGTGTTATTCTGGATTCTAGATTTGTTTTCTTAACTCTTCGTTTATTAATATAATTACTTCTTTTATTCATATCTTGTTTTATATCATGTTTTCATCAAATCCCATGACGATGAACGGTTCAATTATGAGCTAATCATTGTCATGGGATTCTAACGGAGTTATCTATGTAGCTTAGTAGTTTGTATGCTTTAAAGATTTATGTGTGGTGAATTCTTGATATCCTCGTATGGTTGTGTTTCATGTATTTAGATGCGTCGCGAACATCTAATTTGTTAATCTCTTGCTAAACGAGAGTGGATCTTGAGATTTAGAACTTGCCATGCTAGCATAGGATAGGTTTATGTTTTAACATCATGATTTGTGGCGTAAATACAGATATTATGCTACCCTATGTGATCTAAGTGGATAACTTGTGCTTAAACCTTTATGTTTTCAAATTCTATAGAGATATACGGTCTAAACAAATTTGGTGTCTACCCATCGTCTATCTCTTTTGTGGATGCATGCGTAGTTTGGTATTAGTATACCGAGAGGTAGCTTTTACTTATTTCGTGTTATCCGATTAGATATCAAAACCATCACATGTATTGATTAAAGGCTGCGACTCTAAGTGAAGTAGATAATGAAGTTAGAATTCCATGTTTTTATTCTTATAAGTAATTCAGACTTAATTCTCATTAGTTAATTAGTTTTTACTTTGCATCTTAGCTTAATTTAGTTAATTAAAATCTCAATTGATTTTAAGATCATACATTTATTGAATAGGTGCATTTATTGAAAAGAACCATAACCTGATCCCTGTGGGAACGAATTTGGACTTAACCTTATATATTACTTGTGACCACGTAAGCTTGCGTGATTTAGTGTAAACAAGTTTTTGGCGCCGCTGCTGGGGATCATCGGTGTTTAATTTAGTTTATGTACTTTTCATCAGTGGTCGTTAGCGTTCACTGACTCGGATTTTTTTTTCTTACTTAGTTAGCTTGTTTCGTGGTGTTTTCAGGTACTTGAACGTGTATGCGAACACGTTTGCAAACTCGTAAACTGGCAGAAGAGGAACTTGAAACTACTGTAGAGATGGCAGACTTGCCAGCAGTAGTCAAGGCTTTGAAGGACTATTCGCAGCTAAATATCAATGACATACAATCTAGTATTGTCAGGCCAGCTATTGCAGCGAACAACTTTGAGATCAAGCCGAGCATAATTCAGATGGTGCAGAATTCGGTTCAGTTTGGGGGTGCTTCGACAGAGGATCCTAACATGCACATCCGGGACTTTAACGAGATCTGCGACACTTTCAAATTTAATGGTGTGTCGGAGGATGCTATAAAGTTGAGACTTTTCCCATTCTCTTTGAGGGATTAGGCTAAGGCCTGGTTACACTCTCTACCAGCTGGTTCCATTACTACATGGGATGACCTTGCTCAGAAGTTTCTTACTAAATTCTTCCCTATGGCAAAAACTGCAGCAATACGGAACCAACTAACTCAGTTTCAGCAGCAATCTGAAGAGTCTTTGTGTGAGGCTTGGGAACGTTACAAGGAGATGCTTCGTAGGTGTCCACATCATGGCATGCCTGATTGGATGGTTATCAATGGTTTCTACAATGGGTTGGGAGCACAGTCTAGACCTTTGCTAGATGCAGCATCAGGTGGAGCTCTGTGGGCTAAGAGCTACGAGGAGGCTTATGATCTTATTGAGACGATGGCTGCTAATGAATATCAAAATCCAACCCAGAGGCTTTCTCAAGGCAAGGTAGCAGGTGTTCTTGATGTTAATGCAGTCTCAGCTCTAGCAGCTCAGCTAGAGGCAATGAATAGGAAAATAG
Source organism: Saposhnikovia divaricata (assembly GCA_036435485.1). NCBI lineage: Eukaryota > Viridiplantae > Streptophyta > Magnoliopsida > Apiales > Apiaceae > Saposhnikovia > Saposhnikovia divaricata. Next base: position 243,765,979 of record CM071594.1, on the reverse strand, counting down.
ATTCTTTGTCAAATCATGGGATTCAGCAGGTTGCTAGTATTTGTGAGCTATGTGCGGGCGCACATGAGACGAATCAGTGTGCTATCTCATCTGAATCAGCACAGTTCGTGAGTAATTTTCAGAGACCTACTGCACCAGTTCCAGCCACTTATCATCCTAATAATCGGAATCATCCAAATTTCAGCTGCAACAATAATCAAGGTGTTCAGCAACCATATCAGCAGCAGTTTCAGGGTCAGCAAGCAAGGCCATTCAATCAAGGCTATCAACAGTCATATGCTCCAAGGCCACCATATCAACCTCCGGGATTATAGCAGCAACAGCCCCAGCTGGCTCATGCGGGGCAATCATCTAATGAAAAATCAGAAGGGGATGATTTGTGGATGATGGTGAAGAACCTGCAAGCTTCTCAAAAGGTCTTGGAAAACCAGATAGGACAGATTGTTAGTGCTTTACATAGTAGGCCACAAGGAACTCTTCCTAGTGATACGGAGGTAAATCCAGGTAGAAGGGAAAGCAAAGAACAGGTCAATGCAGTTTCTTTGAGATCTGGAAAAGTCACGAGGGATACTAAATCAGCAACTAAGGAAGATGAAGATGTTCAGAATCAGCAGGTTAAAAAATCTGCAGTGCCAAAAATTGAGAAATTTAATTTAGTGGCTGATCAGCTTGATGGTGAGAAGAGCAAGAAACCTGTTGAAAAGTCTACTCCGGAGCAATCTTCAAAGAATAATCAAATCTATCCTCCTCCTCCATATCCTGGGTGCTTGCAGAAAAGTCAAGAGAAATAGTTTCAGAAGTTTATGGATGTCTTCAAGAAATTGTCCATTAACATTCCTTTTGTTGAAGCATTGGAGCAGATGCCGAGGTATGCAAAGTTCATGAAGGATATTTTGTCACGAAAGAGAAGGTTGGAAGAATTTGAAATGGTGGCATTGACAGAGGAGTGTAGTGCGGTTCTGCAGCAAAAGTTGCCACCAAAACTTAAAAATTCGGGGAGTTTCACTATCCCTTGCACTATTGGCAAGCTTTCTTTTAGAAAGTGCTTGTGTAACTTGGGAGCTAGCATCAATCTCATGCCTTTATCTATGTTCAAGCAACTTGGTCTGCCGGAGCCAAAGCCAACCAATATCTCTTTGCAGTTGGCTGATCGATCTATCACATATCCAAGGGGCATAGTGGAGGACGTTTTGGTGAAAGTTGATAAGCTTTTCTTCCCAGCTGATTTTGGTATCTTGGATTTTGAAGAAGACAAGAAGATTCCCATAATCTTGGGAAGGCCTTTTCTAGCTACAGGCCATACTTTGATTGATGTGCAAAAAGGAGAGCTTACTATGAGGGTGCATGATCAGAATGTCACCTTTAATGTTTTCAAGGCCATGAAATTTCCGATAGAGGATGAAGAGTGTTGCAGTATGGAAATAGTTGATATGGGTCAGAGAAAGAAGTTATTAAGCGAAAAGTCGGACACACACGTGCTAAAGCATCACATCAGTAATTCCATTGACAGTACTTCCATTGCAGTGGGAATGGTTTTCGTCGTGTCAAGGTTCTTGAAGAAATAGTGTCATCTGCAGAATTGCCATGTCCTACCGAAGAATTTACATATGTCTGTCAAGCTATGAAAAGTTTTGTCCCATGGCCTGTTCACTTAATCTTTCCAAAGACAGAGGTACTTAATATTATTGTTCAATGATTTGATATAATCGTTCACTCATACTTTACGTTTTTAACTTTTTTGTTTTTTTGCTTTATTTGTTAGGGTGATAAACACAAAACGTCTCCTTTTGCCACCCCATCCCCACAAACACCATCATCATCACAAGCATCAAACAATAAAAAGTATGTGATTACAGATAAGGATCAAGCCAAGTTGACTACTAGTTTGTTACGGAATTTCAAGCGTGAAGCTATGAAAATGAAATTAAAGGATGCTTTCATTTCAATTACAAGCCCACCAAATGTCTATGGTCATCAACACATTGTTTCTATCGATTATGAAGACATGCTTGATTGGTGCTTCCAAAGAGAGCTTGGTGCAAATCACATGTCCATTTTTATGAAGTAAATACTTGTTAATTACCTTTTTGATCCTTCCATTACCTAATTTAACTTTATGATTTATAATATGCACGTGCCTATATGTGCAAGGTACTTGAGCGAAAAGTGTCAAGAAGAGAGTATATCCGGGATGTATGGATTTTGTGATTTCAATTATCTATCTCCTTTGACACCAATAAATGATGATGAAGAGCGAGTCGATTATTTAGCTCGTGTTTTTGCTCAAAATGATGGAAGGAATATTAATCAACTTTTCTTCGCACCGTATCATGAGAAGTAAGTGTGAAAATTAGTCAATTAATATGATATGAATATTAATAATTTTTTATTACTAATAAATTATGTGTAGTCGTCACTGGATGCTGGCAGTCATTAGTCCATGGAATGGAACTGTGTTTTGGCTTGATCCTGCAGGAGCAGAAAATGATATTCATGAATTTGCCCAAACCATCATTAATGAGTATGCACGTATTTACATTTAAATATTTATTGTAACTTTTTGTAGTATTATAATCATGACTGTATTTCTTGTCAATTTATTAGTGGAATCAAAAGGTTTAGCCTCAAATATCGAACAGATATCAAGAAACTTAAAAAGAATCCGAAAATTAATTGGAATAAACCAGAGGTATGCCATTTTTATATCCCGCAGTTGTTATATTATAATATACATGTTAAGATTATTGATTTAGTATCTTGTATGATATAGTATCCTCGTCAAACCGAAGACTCTGTGGATTGTGGATATTATATTTGTCGGTACATGCTTGAAACTATAGAAAAACGACGACAAGGAATTCCTGAACAGGTATTGTTAAACTATGTATATTTTTCTGCATATTTTTTGTCTTACATACTATATAATGTCGGATAAAGAAAACAAATATCCTGTAGAAAAATTAAATACTGTTTGCTAAAACAGCATAGGTTAGAGAAAGCGAAAAAAATATCATGTTCTTCATTTTTTCAGACTAACATAATCAATACCGCTAGAATGCCCTGACAAGCTCTGCAGAAAGATTTGATCAATATTACATGAAAAGTATATAAAATCAAAAACTATGTTTAGGAAATGCTTTATAGGAAAATCAAAGGAACGTGACAGGTCTGAGAAGTTGAGTATTGAGTTGTCTACTTGTCTCTGTACTCACAGTTGTCAACTTTTATACCCTGATTTCGTATGAAATTATGTTATTATGCTAATAGATAATCAAATTTCGCTTTTTATGATCAATGCCTAATACCAATATACTGCTGGATGCTGAAAGCTTCTAGCTTCTAGTTATGGTATATGTCATCGGCTATTTTAAGAATGGCAGTGACTATTTCTCAAAGTGTGAACATCTGAGGCATGTAATTACTTTCACTTAAGTTAGTGAATATTATGGTTACTCATTAGCTAAGTATTAAGTATATTTCTGTTTCTTACAGGTGTAGTGATTTTGTCAGATATTCTAAATAGTAATTACCCCCCACCACAATGGTATTTCCCCGAGCAGAGTAGTTTTTACTTAGATAATGCACTAGTTTGCTGTAAAATATTCTAGATTTTTTTTAAAAAAATCTGCATAAAGTCTACTTTAAATATTGATCACTAAAATCTGGTTTTAGCATAAAATTTATTAAATAAAGGCGAGGGTGTAACTGGAACGGAGAGCAGGGTTGTGTAGAGTGTAGGTAGTATTAGGTAACAGTATACATCTATACGTGATACATAGATACGTGTGTTTGTATTCTATCTGATTTTTGTGTGTGTGTATTGCATTTTCTAGTTAATTATGTGGAAATTTTAATTGCATATTTTTTAATATTTGTAGTACTTTGGTGGATCTCCAACGACCTATTCTCAAATGAAGATTGACGAGTTGAGGGACATGTGGATTAAATTTGTGCAGGAGTACAAATTAGAGGAGGAGGGCTAATATTCTACATTTTTTGCTTTGTTTAGAACCTTAGTATGCTTTCTTTTTTTCTTTTTTTTTGCTAAGTCCTTAGTATGCTTTCACTAGTAAACATTTAATTTATATGTTGAAACTTTGTGCACTTTTAAAACAATGATATTATATTACAATTGATTTTTCTTTTCAAATGAATGAATGATTTGTCCAATATTGTCCAATATTTTACTGTAGTGCATTTGGCATGTGGATATATAAATCATATATTTGTGTGTGTAGTAACTATTGCACAGATATACATTTTTTAATGAATAGAAAAGACACCACATTTTAGAGATAAGTAGTTTATAAAAAACGTAGAAAAAAGATCACTTCTTAGGTGAAAGTGGTTTTGTTAAATGGAATCAAAGAGACTACCTTTCGGAGATATGTGATTTTATAAATGAAGTTAAAGAGATCACCTTTTGAAAATATGTGAATACTTAATAAAATCAAAGAGATCATTTTTTTTGAATAAATGATATTGTTGGACGACCAAAGGGACCATTTAATTTAGATAAGTGATTTCTTATCCTTGTACCAAGGTAACCATTAATATTCCATAAGTGGTCTCTTTTCCTAATTTTTTAAACCACTCCAATTAAGCGGTCTCTTATCCTAAGAGACCACTGTCCTAGACATCACCTTGTAGGTAGTCTCTAAATAGGTTTTGAGGTGGTCTCTCAATCTATTTTTGTAGTAGTGGATCTTGATCAATCGCCTTGTTCTTCATTGTGATGTTGTGTTTGACTAGTGAATCCTTTGTTTACTTCCCTCGAGTTGTTGCCAGAATGACTTCATGATTATTTTCCAGTGACATTGGTATCGCCAATAACAAAATTGTTTCCACCACTATCACTTGGATAATTATCATCATTAACATTTTAATCTTATGACTTCAAGGCAACTCCTCGATAACAACAATTGTTAACTCCTAACAACTATTTGTTGGTAGACAATCTTGGTTCTTAAAAATAAAACTTGATTACCAAGACTGTCTTGTCTGCAATCTTAGAAATAATATTCTAAGTCCAATACACCTTGATCCATAGTATAAAACATTTACTATCAAAGTGATTAGAAGCTTGCAAATAAGCATAAAAATTATTCAAAGTATTTGAACAATGGTCACTTTAGATATTACAATATCCACAGTTCTACTTAGATTATTTTCATACCATGTATAATATTATGAGTGAATTGTAAAAGATATAACAATGATTACTTAGAGGAGTTCTAAGTAATTTCACACACACCAATATATCTCACAATTAGTTAGTAAATAGAATTCTAACTAAATATCATTAACTGATATAAGTCAAAATTTCAATACAACCAATTGTTAGAACCATGATATTAATTATAGTGAATTTCTGAAAATGGATCATTAAAGTTCACTAGAATTAATATCTCACAACTAATTGAAGACCAATACAGATTAGGTCCAAATTTGTTATGTTGTATATTTATTTTAATAAATATGAGGTACAAAGCAAATACTAAATTGAATTGCTTCAAATTCTATAACTCATATTAATCAAAGTAAATAATTAAATAGATAAATACTAAATCTCTATGAGTTAGATTTTAGCATTTAAGTATTTTATTATCCTTAAATAACCACCACTAAAATATATTACAATTATACACATGGCAATCATTCAACAGATAATTTCAGTGTGAGGTTTGGATGTAAATAAGTTCACATTTCCTTTCAATATAGACAATTGAAAACTTGTGAGCTTACTTAAGAATTACTTAACAGATGGGATTTACAATCATATAGCATTAATTAAATCCCTAAGTTTACAAACCAATCTTGAAAAATTAATTTTATCAAGTGATTCAGCAAACGTGTCTGCAAGTTATTCTTAACTAAAGACATGTTCTTGAAATAATTGATACCTTATGCAAGTTGCTTAGTCCTTGAGTGTTCCACAGAGTTGTTGGAGATGAATTTGATTCCTTGTGTTCTCCTGATTTCATACAACTCATTTGATCTGTCTCTATGCAGCAAAACATGTCAGAACTGATGTCTCTAGGGCACCATCTCCTTAGATTTGGGTCCAACTTAAGACATCTGAAAATCAAGTATAATAACTACAAGAATAGATTCTCTAGGATCCACTTGGGGCCTTGCACATTTGCATATTGAGAATATAATATGTGTGTAAGTGATCTATTATCAATTGAATAAGATAATGAGCTCATGATTCCTCTATAGCCTGATTAGGTCCTAATTAGTAGATCCTGAACTTGTTGGGTCAAATATCTCTAGGGTACCATTTCCTCAGATCCGGGTCCATCTTAAGATTTTTGATTACCAACTTGTTAGGTCCAAACTAATAGGTCAAAAGCCAGCTATAGTGATGTGCTGGTATGTAGTCTTGACAGGTCTAGAATCTTCTGAATAGAAACAAAAGATCCTTGACTTATTTTTATTGTCATCATTCTTTTGGCTTACTGAAGTAAATCAAAAGAATTGCAACTTTACCAACATCAAAACAACAAATATCTTGATACCAATTTAAAGCTAGTAGATCAACATATAATATAATCAAGATATCATTGCACATATATATATCATTTATGTTTGTGCCTAAAGATGTAGAGAGTTCTATAAATGTGACACCAATTGTTAAAAGATACCAACTGTTAAAGATTGATACCAAATATTAAATTATAGTTAGGGTGTCATACCATGTCTTCCATGCTTGCTTGAGTGATGATACCAGTTTATACTAACCTGTAGAGATCTTCAATTTTCTCACCAACCAGGAGTGCACTTGTTCACATTCCTCTAGCATCCAGATTCAGTAGGTCTAAATGTCCATTATAATCTTGAATGTGCAGCAGGTGCCTGATATCTTCAAGTCTTGTCACTGGTGCTTCTTGTCAAATATACTGTTTGATCAAATTGTAACCTAGCATCCAGTTTGGCTTTGTCCCTCATAACAATGCCTTGACATCATCCAGGTAGACTTCTGGTTATCCTTGTACCAAATACAGCCTTGTTGTTTGGTCTAGATACCAGCTTCCCTTCAATCTGCCTTTTGTACTGATTGAGATCATCTTGCATTGCAATCACTCAACCTGGATCTTTCAGAGCTTTTGTAGCTTTCTTAGTTTCTTCTAAAAGAAAACTAAAGAAATAATCATTAGTACTTGAAGCTCTGTTAGTCTTTTACTTCCACCATTAGAAACACTAAGAACTAGGACAAAGAATTAATTGAGCCAACATTCTTTGTCTTGGCAGACATGTTCTCATAGTGTCCTTTGACTTTCAGTGTGGTGTTGAGTTGACTAGATGATCCTTCTTTTGCTCCCCCTAAGCTATTGCTGGGTTTACATGAAGATTTTCAATGTTGACATTGCTTGGATCTGAATCATCATTACCATTGACAGCTGGGAGCTAGAAGTTATTGAACATCACTAAGACTTTCAATCACCTTCTGTTGATTAATAACAATCACCCTGTAGGCTGTTGACTCCACTGAGTAACCAAGGAAATTAATCTCTTGAGCATTAGCTGATTACTAGGATGCTCACGTTCATTTATCATTGCGAAACAATTTCCTACATACTTGTGGGGTCTTCCTATATTTCTTACTGATCAGGGTTCGATCATGTCAGTAGCACACTATTGACTGCTTCAGCATTAATACTCTTGAAGGTGCAGAAATCATCTAGAACACTAATCGATAGGTCCTGTAATCTGGTCTCCAAGTTGTCATAGTCAGTTTTGCTTCCTAACACTCTTCTAGATGTGATCAATCACCATAAGTGGTGTTTTGTCTTCAGATTGTCTGAACAACAACTTGTTTCTTGAGAGAAGTCATCAGTCATCATCACTAAGGTACATTTTTCCACTACACCATATATGCTCTTTAGCAACACCTAAAACCAATGTTGGCTGTAAAATGTAGCCTTAGATGGCTTAATTTTGATGTAAGCCAACATTTTATTTTGATGTTGCAATACATTTCAACGTATGTTGCCTTAAATATTTTTGATTAACAAAGCCAACACTTAAAATGATGTTGCCGTAGACACTAAAAAAAGTGTTGGAATTATATTCGGGGAAAAGTGAAATATTTAGGGGGAACTAAAATATTTGGGGGGAAATGAAATTTTTGGGGAAAAATCGGCCGGGTTATAATTTTTGGGAAAAAATAGTTCCAAGTCCCTCTCTTCTCTTGTACACTCTCTCATCTCTCTCGTACACTCTCGCTCTCTCCCTCTCTCTCGAACAGGTCTCTCTCTCATCCTCAATCTTTTATTCATTCCCTCAATCTCAATCTTGTACTAATTCATCTATATATCTATATCTATATCTCCCTGATTCTCTCTCTCCCTCGTTCTCATTCTCTATCTCTCTATATATATATCCATATCTTATTCTCTCTAATTGATTTTTTTAGTTGCTACCGAGGCATGTTCTCAAACAGGTACAAAATCTTCCTATTTCTCTCAATTTGTATTTGATTAATTAGTAGATCCGTTCGATTTGTAACTATTAATTTAAGATTTGTAAACCATAAAATTTGGGGTTTTTTTTTACTTTTTTTAGCACTTTATCAATCAATTTATAAAGAGAGGGAGAGAGGAATAAAGAGAGGAAGAGGGAGAGAGAGAGAGAGAGAGAGATTTGTCTGCTTACCTGTGTTGTTGTTTGTTTTAGATTTGTCACTATTTGTCTCTAGTTATGGTGTTGTTAATAGAGAATGCTGTCAAAGGTTCAGATGTGTTTGTTGGTGGCTTGTCTCGTTCTTTAACCGAAGATAAGATACGAGAGGCATCGTTTGCTATTTTAGTCGGTTGTGTATTTACATCGTAATTTTTATATTTTTAGATGAATGTACATTGCAGCTAGAGCTTTTGTGAGATTTAATTGATAAGTCTTGTGAGTTTCTGCATGGGATGTGATAGAACAGGCAAAATGGCTCCCTGTGGAAGCTGTCATATCATTAGCAATATATTCCAGTCCATACCAGTGATTACAGCATGATTAACGTAATTGAAATACACAGAATCTCTACAGCTATACAATGACACACTGGAATATTTACCAAGCTAAATAAGGATACTAAATATTTACATATTATTAGAATATACATGCTGATAGGATGTAAGACTGAATGGAATGGTAGAAGTGTTATGTAGTTGTTAAGTGAGTCTTTTCAGTAGATTGTAAAAGCTTACAGTTTCATAAGTTTTCAAAGGTCAACTGTGTCATCGGTACAAGCTTTGTTATATATATCAAACATTTTTTCCTTTTAGGACTATATAACTGAGTCAGTTGGTGGAGCCCTTGTAGCAGATAATTTAGTCTGTGCAATGCGAAATTGTGTAGAAATTTATATTCGAGAAAGTATCCATCCCCTCGGGGCTTTGTTTACTTTGTTAGATTTATTATGTGGTGTATTTAGTTTGTCTTTAGTCTGCTGTGTGAAGCCATTCTCAAGTTTTAATTTATTTTACTTCAGGTATTTTCAACTTGTGGAGAAATCCTTGAAATACGTACGTCTGATAAAGGATCATCACGGCAGCAGAAAAGATATGCAGTAGATTTCACATATAAAAATATGCAAGTCTGTATGCTAAACCTCCGACTCTGTTAAACTGGACAAAAAACTAAAGCATGGGTGAAGTTTTAGGGGAAAAATAATTGAACAATGCCAAGGAGCTTAACTACTACATATAGCACTCAAAACAACGTTGCAAATAATGAAAAATCCTGTAATCTACGTGAAAATACAAATAATTGCATTCAATCAAGCACCATAATTATGGCCTTCCCACTCCCTCCCCTTCATCTGCTTGTACGCACCGATCAGGAGGAGGAAAACACACACACACACACACAATCTCATTTTTGTTTTTTCTTATATGGTGTCTTGGATGCCCAACTACCATTTACATTGCTTTATTAGCAAACAGCAGGACCCCTCTCTAGACACACCAAGAAAAGTCTTCATGATACTTTAATGTTACAAGGTAAAAACAAAAAGCAAAAACTGAAAATAAATAGAAAATTTCAAGGATTAATATAAGTGTAAATTGTATACTCAAGTATTACATCCAACACTCTGGTGTTTTAGAATGGTCTCTCTTATTGTCCTTACAATAGTTATAAACCAAGTACCGGCTTTGTACCCAATGCATGGCCATGTACTGCCTACTGGTTAGTCCACCGGAAAGGTAGGGAGATGCAGAGGCAGGGCGGCACCATCTCGGATACCTCCTTATTGGAATGTCATCAACTAGATATCTGTAGGAAAATTAGTAATTCTTGTAAGGCTAATGCTCACTGAACAAGTATAGTTACAAAAATTGTCCAGAGTGATTCAAATTCACTTCACCTAGACACTATCTTTCGTAAAAGGTCTAAAAAATTCCTGTTTTCTAGTGTAAAACTGCATGTAGATAGTGCTTATTTTTTCACTGTGAATGAGGAACGTACCCACTTGGATAATAAATATCATCTATCTCGTGGTTAGGAAACACCAAACAACAAGTCTTTTCTGTCTGAAATTTATGGCTTGTGTGGTATGATCGTATGGTGATTCAAAAGAAATTCATACTTCAGTACGTAAGTGGGAACTTAATTAGGAACTTCTAAATGTTATTACCAATCACTGTTGTTAACTATGCTAATTATGATAGCACAATTATTGAAGAGAAAAAATTAAACTAGTTTATGCACTATCTGACTAGTAACTTGGTAATGAACAATAATAATGCAGAAGCAGTAGTAGCTAGTAGCAGAATATTAATGACTTACATAAGCTCATTAACAGACCACAAGATTGCGTAATGGTGAAAATTTTTGGTGGGATCAAACCAGAGATGAAACTTCATTTCTCTCCCTATTATCGTGCCGTCTCCACTTCCTCTGATATAAACATTTGCATGAAAAGCATTCAACGAAAAACCAATATATTATTTTTTTAAAGGTAAGATTTGTGTAGTAAGATATTTTAGTATGTTAGAACTTCTCTAGAACTCAAATAATTAGCTTTCTGGTAATATACAAAATCCAACTTTTAAGTTAGACGATTGATTAGTGAGTTACTTACCTGTTATTATTGTTGGGTGTTTCTTTATTTTTGTACATGCTTTTTTGCACATGCTCTATCGAAAAGAATGCTAGTTGGACCCTGTTTTGCTGCTTTTGTTATCTCCATCTTGTGTGCCTCCCTGTTTTTCTTATGCTTGTAGGTAGCTCAAATATTTACTTGCACTTTAATACGTTTGTTGGGGCTTACATTGGTGATATTGGTGATATGGATGTGTATGCACTTGTGCAACAGGGAAGATATTAAACTCAGTCATTATAGCCCCATTATAGCCCCCTTATTTACTTATGTGACTTCACTTTCTTCTCTTGCAGATGTTACAGATTGCTTGCTTACACAGATTGCTTGCTGCATATTTAGGAATATACAAGCTTCCAAATATTTTCCAAGAAAAAGGGATGGTCTTTGTATCCGTTGTGTAGTTGCTAATGTTCTATAGTTGTTAGGTATACTTTAGATTTATATTGTTACTTCATATTTTTTGTAAGTTGTTGATATTTGAAATTTATTTCAATTTTAATGAAGTAATTTTAGTTTCTAGTTTTTTTTAGAATTTGGATTGGCATTGTCAATTTTATTGTATTGTATTCATCTAACAAAAAATGGTGTTGCTAAAATATGAAAAGCGTTGTAACAAAAAAAATCTGTTATTGTTATAATAGTTGGGATAACAAAAAAAGGTATTGCTATAATATGAAAAGCATTGTAACAAATATATGTTGCCAAAGAAATAATGATGTTGCTAAATACTGAACAAAGTGTTGCCAAAAAACAAAGTGTTAGATGAACCAATGTTGCAATAGGAAAAAATCGATGTTGCAATAGGTCTATTACAACATCCCCTTTAGTGTTGTTATACACCCGAAAGTGTTGGCATAGATGACTAATGCAACATCTATAGCGATGTGGCCGTAGGGTGGCAATAGTGTTGGCTTACCCACCTAAGGCCACACGAGCAGATCCAACACCACTGAAATTGGAAAAAATGTAGCTTTAGACCAATTCTGGGCTTATGGCAACACTTTTCAGGCTTTTTTACACTTTTTTCAGGTGTTCCTAAAGAGCATATATGGTGTAGTGTTCATTGATGTAGAACTTCTGTGTGATGCTTCTTTGACTTCCCTTTATGACATGCCTCATAAATTTATTTTACTTTAATTCCAGATGAGGTAGTCTCCTTTACTGATTCGATTTCCAGGAAAGAATCTCTTGATATATGACATTCAGGTGAGAGAGCTCCTTATGTCATAGCTGAACTCCTGTCTGATGAAGCTTAAGATTTGACCTTGTTGACTTCACCTTTGACTGAGATTCCATGTCAGCTACAGATAAGTTCTCTTTCCTTAATCCTCGAATAGTAGGCTCTTCATCTTGTAAAAGATGCTTTATTACTGACAACATTCCTTAGCTATTGAATAGCCTTGACCCTAGGTCATACCCTTGCTGTTGTCTCCAAGGGATAAACCACTTGGCCAGATACCGTCACTACTCTTGATAGCAGAGCTCTATCTTCGGTCATATGCCTTGAACATCAACTGTCCAGAATCCACATAACACGATCTACCTGTTACACACCCTGCAATGCCAAAACGGTTAAACCTTTTTTGGGACCCAAATTTGATTGGGTCCGGAATACTTGAAGTATTGGCATTTGTTAGGCAAAACAACATTCTTAATCTTCATAACAAAATTTTTCAAGCGGACTGGACATTTAACCCTATAAACAACTTTAACAATTTTTTGTTTCATTTTAGGTATCCATGTCTTTTTAGCAGCAACAACATTTATTTCATTGATTGGACATTTGACCTTGTAAACAGCCTTAGTAAAACTTTGTTTAGGCTTTGGGACAAATGTCTCTCTCCTAACAAAAGGAGGACTAGCAGTCTTTAATCTAACATTTTTATTTCTGTTCATATGTTGTCTAGGAGTAGTCTTATCAGCACATGCATGATTACCGTTGAAGTAAGCAGTCATAACATTAAAAGCACAAGACATACAATTGACAACACCACATGCTTTATGAGAAGAATCAATAGTAGGCATGGTATGCAAGTTAGACATGTTATTGTTCTTTTTCATCTTGTTGCCACCTAACCCAGTTTTAGAAGAACTGGTTGACTCAATAACCTTAGCTGGTTCCTTAGTAACAACCTTTTTAGATTCAACATTTATGGTTGTAGATACCTCATCAGATTTGTCATTATTCTGGACTATGCCATTAGCATTGTCCTCATTTCATATCTCTTCCTCAATTTCTATAGAAAGCATATTAGGAGGTTCAGCAACAGACTTTCTAAAGAAGGGTTCTTTAACATTCTTGAGCACATGTGGTATACCCCTTTCTTTAGCACTAACACGATTAGGAGTATTTATGCCCAAAGAACCAACAGCCTCGTTGTAGCCAAACCCTATTCCTACAGTTCATTCTACAGCTTGTTTATTGTAGAACTCTTTAGATTCTTTAACTGAATTGTAGCAACCCCTAACTTGTGTCTCAAGTTCAGCAATCCTAGTAAGTTGTTTAGACACTACTTCCACTAAAGACTTATCCCTATAGCTAAGTAATTCCATTTGCTCTTTTTGTTGTTCTTGATTAACAATCAATTTTTTTAGTTCTAACACTTCATTTTCAAAATTAGTGTTAAATTTATTTATTCTAGCATTTTCACTTTGTGCACAACTCAAAGAATCACGTAGACTACGAATCAACTCAAAATCAGTAAGCTTTAACGGAGTTCTATAAATAGTGGATGTTTCAGCATTTACCACCAGCGCAAAATTTCTAGCTTCTTCATCTTCACTGTCTGTCTCATCCCAGCTTTTATCTTGGGCAAGATATGCTGTGTCTGCTTTCTTCTTACCAGATGTATACTCTCTCCTTGTATCTTGTTCAGGTCGATGACACTCAGTTGTAAAATGTCCCATTTCATTACAGTTGAAGCACCTGATCTTGCTTCTGTCTACCATTCCAGTCTCGTAGCCAACCCTTGTGCTAATTGAGGAAGAACCTCCTCGCCGGAATCTATTGTAGTTAGATTTGAACTTGAACTTGGGATTCCTCCTAAATCTGAAGTTACTGAATTGCCTCACCATCATAGCCATTGACACATCTTCCAACTGATCCAGCTCTTCCAATAAGTAGAAATCTCCACCATCCTAACTGACAGGTGTATGACCAGTCTCAACTTCAACCTGTTCCTTGTCAGCGCTGCAAGGTTGAACAACCTTAGCTTCCACTTCCTTTGTAGTCTCAACCACTAGAGCTGTAGAAGAACTTGGAACCCTACCTTCACCATGAATTTCTTTCTGTTGAACTTGTTCCAACTCATAGGTTTTCAAAATGCCGAAGAGCCTTTCAAGAGTAATTTGATTCATGTCTCTGGCTTCTCTAATGGCAGTTATCCTATGTTTTAGGTAAGTAGGCATGGTCAATAGAAACTTTATGTTAATCTCCTTTTGTGTATATTGATTGCCATGGATTTGCAAGTTGTTGATTATTTTGGTATACCTTTCAAACACTTCCTGAATGCCTTCATTAGGGCTAGATCTGAAGTGTTCATATTCAGAGGTTAAAATTTGAAGTCTATTTTCCCTGACTTCATCAGTTCCTTCATTGATGATCTCAATAGTTTCCCATATGTGTTTAGCAGTTTTGCAATTCATCACATGACTATACATCACAGCATCTAGGGAATCTAATAGTATGAGTCTCAAATTCTTGTCTAGCCCTGCATCCTTTTTTTCATCAGGAGTATAAGATGCAGGATCCTTTTCATGGGTTCTAGCAGGTGTTGTAACAACTCCATCAGTAACAACTTGTTGTTCAATGACCATAGGAATTTTAGGTCAAGAAACAGCTCCATTTTATTTTTCCATATATCATAATTATCTTTATTAAAGATAGGAATCTTAACAATGGCTTTTGAAGACATGATGAATTTTTAAGTGAGTTAAAAATTCGAAATGGACTTTTGACTAAATAAAAATAGGATCTTGATTTGTGTATCAATCAATAGGCTCTAATACCAATTGTTAGGTTCAATATGTTTGTAGAAGGGGGGGTTGAATACAAATGGTACTGTTTATTCAAAATTTGTCCGGATAAATTTAATTTATATTTTGACAAATTTGAGCGGAATAAAATAAAACAAAATTCAAGTTGAATATTAAATTATATTAACTTGAGGGGTTTGTTACAAATACAGTACAGAAATTATATCTAGTTAATAAAAACAAATTAGAAAATTCGACATGAATTTTTCTAGATTTGTTAATAAAAATCAAGATATAGATTAGGAGTAAAAACTCGCTAATAGTACAAGAGACTCAAGTAAACAAGTTCTATCTTAAAAATAAGATGAACTTGATTTTCTATGAATTTTTCCAGCTCCTGCAGGTTGTGTTCTTGATGAGAGAGAATAGCTGTTTTGTTGTTTGAAGATGATATATTCTGTGTGTTATTTTGTTCTGGCCGCCTGTCTTGATTTAATACAGTCTTCTGCCTCTTTTCTTTTTCATTTGTACTGCCAAGACAATCTGTTCTTCCAAGACAATCAGTTTTGTACTGCCAAGACAATCGGCAAGACAATCCAAAACCACCACTTGTACTGCCAAGACAATAGGCAATACAATGGGCAAGACAATCCAAGCTTACCAAGACAATCGGCAAGACAATTGAATTTATGTTGTTGAATAATAATAAACAAACATTTCGGCTGTAATGATTTAAAGATAACAAAATATTCTTGCTGTCAGATTGAAAACCAGTCGCGGGAAGGGAGCGTGACAGACACGCGCGCTCCTTTTTATTGTTTACTAGCTGGCGCGTGAACAACACGCGCGATCTGGCGCGTTACTACGTCGACAGAAAGATCCGCATGCATATTCAACAGACTTTTGTTTTCTCTCTTTTTCTTGCATGCATGATTAGTTTACTTTCTCCTTTTGCATGCATGTCCAGTTCAATTCTGTTGCCTTTCTTTTTATTCTTTTGTCGACAACACTTATACAAGCCAGCCTGCATCTTCTTTATTTCTTTTGCTTTTCTCCGTTTCTTTTTCTATTGTATCTAATTTAATTACCTTGATTAATCAATTAATCATTTAAACGAATAATGATTAATTAATTAATAAGTTAATTAATTAAATCAATTAGACTAAAATATTAATTCAAAATTAATTAACATGATAATTAATTTAATAAATAAATTAATTCGAAATGAATTATTTTATTAAATTATATCAATTACATAATAATATTAATTAAAAGAGAATTAATATAAATCTTTTGATAGCCCAAATCTTTTTTCGAACCACTGAAAGTAATAAAGAATTACCACCGAATTTTCGTTGACGCTCGATGCATGGTTTGGTTCATGAGCGACTAACTCCAACGGCTTTTCTTTATTTTTGACTCTATGATTTGGTTCCTTTCTTCTCTTAACATACCAGTCTTGATAGCTTGAATCACTGAAGTTAATGATGAACAACCACTGTTTAATGTTGACACTCGATGTACTGTCTGGTTCATGAGTGACTAACCGCAGTGACTGTTCTTCATATTTTGACTTTAAAATCTGGTTCCTTTTTCTTTTCTCCTCTCTCTATTAATTCTTCTGTATTGTCTCTGTCACTGTCGAAATCTCTGTCACTTTAAATGAATCCACTTCTTTAACGAATACTTCACTGAGGCTTGATCAGATGTCTGAACTTCTTTCAATGTAGTAATTCTTCAAGCCTGTAGATTGACCTTGATCTTTTTCTTCTAACAGATAATACGATCTGAGATTCCTTGTGACAGCCTATATACTATTTACTATTACAATCTTGTTTAAGTTGAATTGTATCCTCGAAATACAAATAGGCTACATCACATACCTTTCAATTAGATTAGCTTGATGTTTGGTTTTTAGGTTTATATTCTAAGGAGGTTTGTATTGGAGTAGCCATATATATATATATATATATATATATATATATATATATATATATATATATATATATATATATATATATATATATATATATATATATAGGGTAAGGTTCTAGGGAGAACCTCTTTATCAAGATAACCAGGGAACTCAATCCTGACCATTCAATATTTAGATTTTCCATAAATCAAATACTTATGTGTATAATGGCAGTAATGTAAATACAACTAACAATCAAGGTTATTTTCTTTGTTTCATTTTGTATTATATATGGTGGTTTTAGCTTTATCTAAGGAAACATTACATCAAGCAAGATTTGATCGGATAATCTAATCGTTTTAAATTTGTAAATAAATCCATGATTGACGTAACTCTCTATAATGATTTAGGGTATACATTGATTGAAATTAACGACATTAGCAAGCTTCTAAAACTAGTTTGAAGAAGAAAATCATAGAAGCGTGAAGAAAAAAGCTAATAAACACACACAGAGCATTGAAATCTTACGGTATAAAGTGTTGATTTTTGAATTTATATACTGATAAGTGGATTTATTTCCACTTGGAACGCTTCGGATCGGCTTAAATTGATTAACTTGGCCTCAAGTATGTCGTGTTTTTGATTCATTTTTAGTAAGAATGGTGCAGGGTTACTATCTTGAAGTGGGGAGATACATTTGCATGTTTCATGGTGGATTCACGCTCAAGAATTGAAGAACGGGAAGTGGTAAAAGAATCGGAAGAGAAAATGGAGGAGAAATGAGCAAATTGTGGAAAATTCGGATTTCCGGGTAGGTTGCGCAGTATACACTGTTTTGGCCATATCTGGAGTTCTAGAAGTCCTAATTCAGCAATTTTACAGTCCACACGAAGCTTGGGAAATTTTATTGAAGTCTAAAGTATAATTAGAATTTTGGCAGAAAGTCACAGCGCAGGGGCGCCATGTTGGAGCGCAGGGGCGCCAGAAACATGCTGAGTAGCGCAGTGGCGCTCCCTAGTGGCGCAGGGGCGCTACCTGTCACTGGAAAAATCCTTAAAAGTCTTCTATTTTGACTCAAATTGGTATTTTCGGTAATTTCTTGTTGGAAAAGACTCCCGGGGCCTATATAAACAAGTTCTATCATCCTTGAACGTAATCAACACCCTTCATAACACAGAGAGAGAGCCGAGAGACGGAGATTCAGACTTGGAGAAGGATTCCTACGCTCATGACAAGCAACGAAGATCTAGATCTACTTTTGTTTTCTTCTAATTAGGCGATACTCTTGGATGTTTACAGATTTGTTTTCTTAACTCTTTACTCTAGCACTATTATTTTATTCAGACCTTGTTTATTACCATGGTTTCATCTGATCCCATGTTGACGAACGGTTCGATTATGAACTAATCGTTGTCATGGGATTCTAACGGATTTATCTATGTAGTTTAGTAGTTTGTTTGCTTTAAAGATTTGTGTGTGATGAATTATGATATCCTCGTACGGTTGTGCTTAATGTTTTTAGATGTGTAGCTAACATCTAATCTGTTAATCTCTTGTGAAGCGAGAGTGGATCTTGAGATTTAGAACTTGCCATGCTAGCATAGGATTATGTATGTTTTGACATCATGATTTGTACCGTAATTTGAACTATCTTATGTTGCCCTATGTGATCTCAATGGACAACTTGTGCGTAAAACGTTATGTTTTCAAATCTTATAGAGATATAGGGTCTAAACATAATTGGTGTCTACCCATCTTCTATCTCTTTTGTGGGGGCATGAGTAGTTTGGTATTCGTATACTGAGAGGTAGCCTATACTTGTTTCGTCTTGTCTGATCAGATATCATAACCATCACATACTTTGATTAAAGGCATCAACTCTAGACGAAGTATTTAATGAAGTTAGGATCCCATGTTTTAATTCTCATAAGTAATTCAATTTTAATTCTCATTAGTTAAGTAATTCTTAGTTTTGTTAATTTGCTTCTTAGTTAATTTAGATAATCAAAACCCATCTTTGATATTGCCTTAGCCGTGAATAATAATCATACATTGTTGCATAGGTGCATAAATCTGTATTAAACCTAAACCAGTCTCTGTGGGAACGAATTTGGACTTAACCTTATATATTACTTGTGACCGCGTACTCTTGCGTGATTTTGTGTGAACAAGTCTTTGGCACCGCTGCCGGGGACTCGGTGTTATTCATAGTTTATGTGCTTATCATCAGTGATCGTTATAGTTCACTGACTCGGATTGTTTACTTACATATCTTGTTTGTTCGGTGTTTTTCAGGTACTAGAGCGTGTATGCGAACACGATCTCAAACTCGTAAACTGGAAGATGTAGATCTAGTCACAGATAAAAGCGAAAAGGAACTTGAAACAACAGTAGAGATGGGTGATCGAGCAGCAGCAGTAACTAAGGCTTTGAAGGACTATTCTCAGCCGAAAATCAATGACATCCAATCTAGCATTGTCAGGCCAGCTATTGCAGCTAACACTTTCGAAATCAAGCTTGGCACGATTCAGATGGTACAGAATTCCTAACATGCACATCCGCAACTTCATTGAGATCTGTGATACTTTCAAGACTAATAGTGTGTCGAAAGATGCTGTGAAATTGAGGCTTTTCCCATTCTCGTTGAGGGATAGGGCTGGTTGCATTCTCTACCAGCAGGTTTTATTACAACATGGGAGGATCTTGCTCAGAAGTTTCTCACCAAATTCTTTCCAATTTCCAAGACTGCAGCAATCAGGAATGCTCTTACTCAGTTTGCTCAGCAGTTGGGACAATCTCTATGTGTTGAGTATTGAATACAATAAAAGAATACAGAGGTGGGGGGTGAATGGATTCTTGAACTTTTCTTCGTTCTTGAATCTTTGCAGCAAGATATGTGTTGAGTGTGTGAGATATGTAAGTGCGGATAACAAAGACAAATACAACACAATATTACTTTAATCTAATATTTTATTAGATAAAGATTTTGCTACAATCTGTGAATACAAATGATAGTATTCTCAGCTTCGTTTTTCTCAGAGAGATATTTCTTGTGATATATCTTGAAAAACTTATCTACTAAGGAAGTGAGGCTGTATCCTTATAGACATGGATACACCTACTTACTACAAATAAGGTAGGTAAACAAAATACTTTCCAGTCTGTCTATCTCATTTGAGTAAAAGTCCAAACGACTACAGATTTGACTTTGCAAAGCTTGTTCAGATCCACTTCTTTAGCTCCTTGTCCCCTGTCTTATCTCTCCAAGCTTCTTTGTAGGCTTTCCAACGTGCTTTATAGTAAATAGTCAAATAAAGCGTCTTGGCTTGTTGCAGGTTTCTGACTTGTACAATTCTTCAGTATTTTGTCTTCAAGAATGTGTTCGAGAAGTGACTGAGTGAGTGATTCGAGAACTAGAATTGACTTAATCGATAACTCTGCGTTCTCGAATAGTGTTATATTGACATATCGAATCACTTCTCGAATAGCTCTTTTCTCTGGGAGTCCTTGAGATATCGAATAGAGCATTTTGACATATCGAATCCCTGAGATGTCGAATAGCATCTTGAGTCTTTGAGATATCGAATAGAGCATTGACTTGTTGACCCTTTTGAGAACTCGAATATCACCTTTGACCTGTTGACTCCTTGAGTTCTCGAACAGAGTAATAGACATATCAAATCTTTGAGATATCGAATGAGATATCGAACAGTGTATTCAGAGATATCGAATAGTGTCTTCTGAGATATCGAACCCCTGACTTCTCGAATGCTAGACTTCTCGAGTAGACAAATGAACTTCTCGAATTGGTACTTAGGCAAATTCTTCATTTCTTCAAATCCCAACTGTGATTACTTGGTAGCCTTTATCTCCTTGCTTGAGGCATGAACCTTGGAACTTCTTTCAAGCATTATTCTTGACTTAATAGGTACAGTTACACAGCTAGAATTTGATGCCTATTACAAGTACAAAACAAGTTGAAACTCTACAACTAGAGGTTCCCTCAGTTAAGAGGTCATGTAAGTAATGCATAGCATTACAAATAGCTTAGGCTTGTTATTAAATGTATTCAGGCATGCCTCTGTGACTAACAATCTCCCCCAAATTGTGAGTAAGACCCTTAGTCACAATTTCATGTCTGATAACAAGCCTAACATACATAAAGATAAAACTTGATAGTACATATATGAATTTTGATTAGCAATATGGATAGAACTACAGGGTGAGTAATCTTACAGCCTATGATGAAGTACTAGCCATTGTCATTTGTTTCCCTTTCCATAGCTTTGGCTTGCAAATCATCATATGCTTTTTGTCTTCTTTCTTTCTCCTTCCTTGTATTCTCATCCATAGCTTTTATTATTTCTGCCATAGCATCCAATTCTTCAAGCAAAATTGAGTCTTTGAAATCTTCAAGTACTGGTTTCAGAATGTTTGTAGGATAGTGGTTGAGTAGGTTCATTCTGATGTGGACCTGATCCCCATTTCTCCTCCTATACTTCACCACATAGGGGTTAAATTGAACTCTACACAATCCCTTTGCCCTTAGCTTTTCTGCTTCAATCTCCAGTCTCTCAATTTCTTTCTCCCTTGCTAGCCATTTCTCAAGACACTCTTTTCTGATTCTCTACTCATGATCTCTCTTTATCTTCACAAAATCAATTAGCTCCAGCTTCCATACTCTTTCCACTTTGTCTTCTTAGCTCAACAATGCAATGATTCTTTCTATGTCATGTAGCTTGCCCCAGTGTTGACATCCTCCTTGTTTGAATTTCTCCTCCCTTCCATCGGTATATTTGATCTCAAGGCAGTTATCAACAATGGCAACATGGTAGATTCTTTGAGCTTGTAAGAATTGCAATTGGTCTTCATCATAATCTTCATCTATTGGTTGGAGTTTTAAGC
This sequence comes from Saposhnikovia divaricata, assembly GCA_036435485.1. Classification (NCBI taxonomy): domain Eukaryota; kingdom Viridiplantae; phylum Streptophyta; class Magnoliopsida; order Apiales; family Apiaceae; genus Saposhnikovia; species Saposhnikovia divaricata. Next base: position 243,744,086 of record CM071594.1, on the reverse strand, counting down.
CTGGATAGATTGTCAGGGTCTTTGATTTGGATAGCTTTGGTTTCCTTGTAGCTTGCTTGAATTTGATTCTTTTTACATGATTACTTGGCAGCAGTATGTGACCTTTGTTTGTAGACCATTATAGTATTCCATTAGCTGTTTGCTTTTTGAAATATACAAATGGTTTCTTGCATTGAATCTTCTTCTCTTCTTGAGGTGGCAAGACAGTTGCAGAAGCCATAGATGTAGATTTTGGTAGGTCACTACTAACAGTATTCACCCTAGACTTAGAGTCATTTATTGTGGTGAGGTTACTGCTAGCAATGCCTAAGGCTTGCTGTCTTCCACTTTCCCTCACAGAGACTTTACCTTGGTCGTTATCATTCTTTTTCTCCTTATCATCATTCTTCTTCTTTTTATCTTCATCACCCTTATCACTCCTGTGATGTCTTTTCCTTCCATCACTTCTGTCTCCATCCTTGTCTTGATCACCATCCTTGCTTGGGTTGAACTTAGCAGATTCAGGTACAATGCCAGTTGCAATGTATGACCTGAGATAAGATATAGCTTCCAATTCTTCTGCTGTTCTTAAACCCTTCTTCTTGTTCAGCTTCTCAGTGATGGCAATAATGAGAGGTTTGTTCTGAGGAGTTAGATGCTTAGGAATGACCAGCTGCTTGATATCATCAATTCTTGTTGCAGCCTGATAGATGATGGTTCTAGGATTTGGGAATACTTCAGGTAGCCTTGCTGGTTGACCATCCCTTAACTCATCAAAGAGACTCTTGCAGTTTTCATCCTTCTTTTCAATCAGTCCAAGGAACACATCCACTTCTGAGTGCTTTAGACCCTGTAGAGTGTTGATGGTTAAGTGCCATATCTTATTCTTTCCTACCATCATTATCTCTTTGAGCCATAGGCCATCAACTCTCCTTGGTACTACAGTGAGATAGTCAATCTGACTCTTCAAACTCCTATGATATGATAAAGCATCACCAGCCTGTTCTCTTGAGACTTTCAGAAACTCCAAGAATGCATCATCATGTTAGACATTTGAGTTTGAAATTTCTTGTAACTTGGCCTCAGTGACCACCTTCACTTCTACTGGCTTGGCACTCTTAGATATGGAGAATGGAGGTTTGTCAGATGGCATACTCCCTGCAACCACTGTGGTTGTGATAGATTGCTTTTGACCACTAGTGAAGTGATGTAATCCACTCTGAGATACTGGAGACATTCTGAGAGAGGGATGTCACTTGTTCCTTGTAGCCAAGCATCTATATTTCCATCTCTCTCAGTTTCATCTATGATTTTTGCCTTCTGTATTTCGACATCATCTCTGTGGCATAAAAAGATAGCTTCATAGTCTGGATTGGGCATGTTTGCAGTGAGAAGGTGCTGAGCAATCTTTGTGAACTCAGGGATCTGATCCACAACTAAGCTTTGGAGTGCTTCAACCGTCAATTATGGTGGAACAGACCCTGATCCTGAAGCACTGTCATGTTGCACAGGCTTCAGCCATTGAGACATATAGTGAGAGCTAGAGCTAGGTAAGCTAGACTCCTCAGTTACAGATGTAACTTCTGTAACCAGATGGAAAGACTCTACTACTGTTGTCTCCACAGGAGTGGGATGAGTTACAACAGTAGGTGACACAGGCACAAAGTCTCTAGTTAAAACTAGTGAATCCTCTGTGTTTGTGATGGTGTCATTAGGAGATGCCCCAGCATGCATTCCCTGACCATCTAAATGTGGTACCTGGGTGGTGAGAAAAGTGTCAGGCACTAAATCACTTGAGTCCATTGGCTCACCAAGAGAATGGAATTCTTGGTGATCAATGCCTTTCTCCTCAATTTCTTGAGTTGCAGGCTCCAAAGAAATTTCAATGTTAGATTCTGGAAGAGAAGAGTGTTGTAGAATGGATTTTGGAAACTCCCCCTGAAAAATAGAGGGAGTTTCAAGTGTGATGTGCTCTCCACTCAGTGTTGTGCCAGCCTTATCACTCCCTTGTGCTGACTCTTTACAGGTAGGTGCATTGGGGAGGATGCTTGATTCTATAGATGCACCCTGTTGAGAGGATACATCTAGTGAGCTGTGTGCCCCTGATTTTACAACTTCAGCCATTTGGGTGACTGAAGAGGTGGTTTTAGACTTCTTCTTCTTCTTCTTTAGCCTTAGTAAGGGTGACTCAGGTTCCTCACTTTCTATACCTAATTCTACGGCCAAGGTTGCTTCAGTTAAGATTTTTAGAGGTTCAGAATCAATCTATTTTCTCTTCTTCTCCTTTTTACTGACACCACCCTGTTGAGAGGATGATGCAGGTGGCATTGTGTTTGATAAAGTGTTTGGCTGAGAGGGTTGGTTAGCAGGCCCTGGGTTAGCATTTTGCTCTACTTGCTTGGGCCTAGCTAACTCAGATTTTAAGGCACATATTGGCATGTTGTGGGGGTAAGTCCTAAATAAACTCTCCATAAGGGGAGTTATTTTGAGTCTTACATCCACATCATTCCTATTTTCCAAGCTACCAAAAATGAGTTTGGTCATGGATTTCGGATATCCTATTCTATTTTTGTCTAACCCAGGCAATTCAATCAATTTAGCATCTATGAAATTAAGTACAGATTGAATAAAGCGAGGGAAGAAAATTTCATTACCTCTCTTGGCTGAGTTCTTACCAAGTCTCCCATACAATTCTTGCATTATGATCAAACCAACATCAATCTTTCTCCAATATGCTAGAGCATAACCTATTTGTTGAACAGGTGTATTGATTTGATCAAAGCTGGACTTCCTTGCTGTGAAGACTTGAAGAAGAGTGCCAAAGACATACCTCTATTCTTTTCTCAAGTACTTCTTATTCAAATTTCCGAGCTTGATTCTATCTGAGTAGTTGATAAAATCAAAGAAGTCTTCCCATTCCGGATCAGTAGCTTGACTGTCATACACTCCTTGTTGTAACCCCAGTGCTTGATTCATGTCTTCAGTAGTGATGGTGATTTCCTTGTCCTGAATCTTGCAGTAGATAACATATGAGGTGATAGCATTCTCAAGGGCCACGACCTCCACAGTAGCACTTCTCCAAAACTGTTCTAGTAGGTCTAGATACAGAGTTGGGTTGGCTAAGAGTGCACCCTTGATGTATGATTCAGCCATCCATCGAACGAAGCACTTAAAGTTTGCATTGGGTGCTTCAACATCGTTGGTTATTGCTATGAAATTAGTGTGGGTAGGAATTGTGAGTTGGGTATTTGCCATTGTTACACAGAGAGATGAGAAGAGAATGAAGGTTGAAAAAGAAATTTAGCTTTTGACGTTAGGGTTTTCAGAGGTTTTGGAACTTTAGCTGCTTGAGAAATCGAACGAAATGAGTTGAATAGTTGTGAAATTATATATATATGAATAACCTGAGTTGTCGATTAGATATAAGTTTTGTATCGACAAATCAGTCATTCGAGAAGTATAAAACAACTATTCGATAAGTCAAGAAAGGCTTATTCTATATCTCAGGCAGTTTGTAACTCACAGCTGGCAGTTATTTAACTCAGAAAATAATTCTAAGCTAAATAAAATATGTTTTTATGAGCGAAATGAAATTTTGAATATAAATCCAAAAAGCGATTAAGTGTTAGCGAAAAATCAGCCTTTTCAAATGATTCGATAACTCAAATACAGTATTCGAGAACTCCATCACTAGAGAACTAAAATACTCTATTCGAGAACTCAGAGTGTGCTATTCGATTTCTCCAAAAGATACTATTCAAGAACTCAAGAGGGTTCTGGATAGGCCTATTAGAGAACTCGAGCCATGACATAACAGTGAACCATTCGAGAAGTCTAACTTATCGAACTATACTTTTCACTCATAAAACTCAATTTTCACTATCTTTTAAAATTTACCAGAAATATTCACTGAAGAATATTCTACCAAATTAAATAGTGATTCTCTCAAAATTTCACAGAAATTTCAAGCTAAAGATGTATGATTTTCAACATATGCAGCATTATGGAATATTTACAAATCATACTCCAGCCAATACTTGCTTCAAAAATATTGAGCATTTGATAAAGTAAGTATTTACTGCTGCAACAATCTAGTTGATATATTCACTTAGCCAGAATTTGAAGATTTCAACATTCCAATCTCACTAACCAACCTTGTGAAGGTGGCTTCATCTAATGGCTTAGTGAATATGTCAGCTAGTTGTTTTTCTGTGGGAACATAATGTAACTCATTGCTTCCATTAGTTGCATGCTCCCTTATGAAGTGATATCTGATGTCAAGGTGCTTTGTCCTAGAGTGATTGACAAGATTGGAAACTATAGAGATTGTGTAAGAACCCCAAATTTTGGATATAATTAAAACTTTTTATTATGTACTGAGGTAATGGTGAATAGTGATTACGACTACGATGTAACGATTGAGATAATGAATGAAAGGAATAGATTTGGATTCAAATGTTTATATGCCATGAAGAATACTATTGGTTGACACTTTAGATAAGAATTATCTATCTCCTAGGGAGTTGAGATTTGATAATTCTAAAGGAGAAGATTATTCCCATGTCATCCAAATCGATATCTGTTATTGGTCCAGTAGGTCCGTAAAAAGGTTAAGGAACGATTGAAAGAGATTAGGGACAATTGTACAACCCTAAGAGGATGAGTAAAGAAAAATGGATGAATAGTGATTTTGATGGATTTAGGAATATTATGAGACGACACTATATAGAAGTATTCGGAACGGATTTCCGAGTTCGTATTAGTGATCCAGGGGGAAAATAAGTGTATGTAAAAGCTGTCGGATTCAGAAAAAGAGCACTTTTATTTTCTCCGAGATTTCCCTGGACACTGCAAGACATAAGGAATTATAAAAGGGATTTAAGGAATTTAAATTCGAGAAGTATTAAGAAAGATGAGGAATAGTAGTATAAATATTAAGAAGGTTTTCGGTAAAACCCTAACTAGAAACGAATGAGTTAGTCCCTCGAACGAGCAACGAATTGAGCAATAACCGGACAAAGAATCAAGCGGAGAACCAAGAGACAAACATGTGCAAGTGGATGGAGTAAGGGTAAGCAAAGTGACTTTCATGTAAGTCAACTACAATTGTAGTGATGAAGTTGCATTTGTGCCAAAAAGGGTATGCTTAATGTGGTGCCAACAAGTGGACCAATAGAAGGGCAACACTTGGACCACTAGCAAGCTAACAACACAAAAGTAAAGGATGCATCCAAGATATATGCCAAGTATTAAAATTATTTAGGCATAAAGCAAAACAAAGGAAGCAAAGCCAAGAAATCCATGAAGAGCAAAAAAAAATCTGCTCCTTTTTAGCAAAATCAAAGTCCAACCTCTTGACCTTCAATGGCCATGAAATAAATCATGTAAGTTCCTTACTATATCAACATGATCTCCTAGAAATTTGAGCTTCAAATTCCATCTCTAGCATAGTTTTCAAAAATCATCAAAGTGATGATGAATAGTGTTTTCAAGATCTAATCTTTGATTTCTTGTTTTGTTTGGATGATCCAAGCTTTGTTAAGGTGTTCTAAGGATTGATCAAGGTTTATTAAGGTCTTACATACTCCAAGGAAGGTATAAACTTCAAGAACCCTAGTCTTTTATTTGAGTTTTAATGGAGTTTTAGATGAGATTTGATAATGTTTATGGCTTGTATTCATGATTTAGAACATGTATGTTGTGTGGGTGTTATAAAAAGATTAATATATGTTTGGTGGCTCCAAGACCTGTTGAGACAGTGAGGGAGATGATAAATAGTGCCCATGAGTGTTGGTGGTGGATTGAATGATTATTTGGAGGGTTTTGATTTTGGAAATATCCGAGTTATAGCCGTCGTAATGCCCGATTTTCGTTAACCTCTAGAAAACCGTGCATAACAGTTAGGATGAGTTTCTTGCCTTGATGAATAAATGACATGCCTTTGTAGATCTCGAGCCATAGATCGTTTTGGCACAAGAATCGAAACATTCCGACTTACGGTTTAGGAGTTATGGCCGATATACTAAAAGTAGTTCGAAACCGTAAACGAGAATTCGTAACTGAAATTGAACCCTCGTAAATTACGTAAGTCAGTGGCGAATTTTGGTAATTAAATAATATAGGTAAAAAGGAAGGTTTGAGAGAAAACCTCATGTGAAACGGATCGTTTTCCGATTTTATAAAAATGTTGGAATCAAAGTTAAACGCGAACGAACCCCTAAAAACCCGCTTGATTATAACTTCGGTAAAACACTTAGAAAACAGGCGATAAAACTCGGAGTATAATATTGATTCGTAACGATCGAATTTAGAATTTGTATGACTTAAGTATGTCCCAAGTGTAAGTACAGTGACATGTCGTATTAACGAACGAATGTCGGGTCGGATCAGTGATAAAAGTAATCCACTAAAAGGGGTATAACGAGATAACTCAAGAACGTGTTTCGAATTAAGTATAACTTAACTTTTAATATGTTAAGTGATTAATCCCGAATGCCTTGGCTATTTATAGATCACCAAGCTGAACCGGGACCCGCTACCACTACCCCTTACCGTACTCGACTACCAGGCAAGTTTCAATTCCCTTCTTTTAGGCTGTTGTTGTGATTGAATAAATATATATATATATGCTGATATACATATGCCATTGCATGCATGCCTACTTTCAAGTTGAAGTGATATACTTGTTCCCTGAATGTTATTGTTGGCTTATAAGCTAGATAGTTATATATCAGTTATAAGCCGATTATTGTAAGACCCTCATAGAAGGGCGTATACATCTTATTAATCAAAAATAGACCGGGAGTCAATATTCCTTGATATATCGAGATTACCTCGGAGGAAAATATTTAAGTAAATATTTTCTATTATTTGGGCGACGAATATTATTTGAATATTCGTTCGAGACTAATTATTTTAACGATCCTTACTTCAAATAATTATTTGAACGTAACCATTCGACGAATAATATTTTTCAATATTCATTCAAAGTCGAATAGGTTATCGATTATTATTCCGAATATTCTTCTAAAGATTGGACTACTAAATGAATATTATTTGAATATCCATTTAGAATATTACTTTATTTAATGAATATTACTTTTGAATATTCATTTAAGATATTACTTACTTGATGAATATTATTCTAATATTCATCTGAAGCTTGATTTATTTATCGAGTCTTATCTCGAATATTCCTTTAAAGCTTGGATTACTAAATGAATATTACTTGATATTCATTTAGAATATTATTCATTAAACGAATATTACTTTTTCAATAAACATTTAAATTCCTAATAAATTATGAATATTATTTTGAATATTCATCCAGGGTTCTATTTAATCATCGAATATTATTTTAAATATTTTAAATATTCTTTTCAGGTCTTATTAATTAATGAATATTATTCTGAATATTCATTTGAATATTTAATTATGCAATAAATATTCTCTAGATATTTCTTCAAGGATTATTTGAGAAATACTCTGATTAAAGATATTCTTTCATATTCCTAAATATTCTGTAAAATATTTTAATTCAATAAATATTCTCTGAATATTTATTTCATACTTAGAATAACCTCGATAAGGTTTATCTTCTTCGATTATTACAGAAAATATTTCGGAGTCATATTATTATTAATCTTATATCAAGAAAGGTTCTCAGACATCATTCTTCTTCGAGTCTACCTCTCTAATAATAAGGGAACCTTACTTGGAAGATGTTATTTATCTTGTCGACTTCCCGGTCATAGAGTATTCTCTTCACTCGCAACTCGGGTGCTGTTGACTTATTAAGTCGTTGTTTACCTTCTCATCTTTCGAGGGGTAAGATTGTTGGAACAAGTTGATGTTCGATACCAAGCCACAGCTTGGAAGTTATTGGTGAATTTTCCTTTCCAACTAGATACGACTACCTTGTAGAGTCTTATCAACAAGTCTTATACTTGGGGAAAGGGGGACGAACGTTACATTCAGAATCATGAACTCTATTTGAACTAGGAGTCGTGTAAGAGGCCGAGTAGCGCCGGTCCATCCCCTTTGGCCCAACCGTTGGCCGGGGAGAGCTAGTAAGGCGGTAGACAAGTAAAGCCGTCAGTTCTTCCTTCTACCGGTAGTAAATCTAAATTGAGCTGTACGATCTCGACTGATCATCAAGATTTGAACAGCGGGCGCGGTGAATACTCCATCATTGGTTCATCATCCAAATTTATTTATTTCCTAGCAACATGATTACTGTTGGCAGAGTTGGAAAAGGGTCATAACTGGAATTGCAACCTTTTCTTGCAAGTTCCTCTTCTTAATAACAATAAGAATATCTCGCTTACTTTGATGTAGCAGATATTTCTACAAACAAATACTTTAAGTTACCTTGTAACTTCATCGTTCATATTATACTGGCATCATTTCCGTAAAGGCATGGCATATGGTTTGAAAGATACTTTTGAACTGTTATACATTATCGTTCAGTCATATATTATTGTTGGTGGGCTATTGCTCACCCTTGCTTTATTATTATATCACAACAACAGCTAGACCAGATGACTCGCACAAGGCGCACTCGACGCGGGCGAGGACGATGAGACTACCAGAGCTGAAGAAGAAGCTATTGGTAGGATATATTTATTCTTTCAGTACCAAGAATATGGTCTAGTATGCCTTATGTAAATGGATGGCAAAGAGTATGTATTTATATTGAAATTCTTTTGGATTGTAAGAATTCATAATGTGATTAATAAAAATTTGAGTGTTACTCTGATTTCATCTCTGGGACTATAACGGGTGTGTTTTATATTATTGTGTTGGGTTATAGAGACGTAATTTATTTTATGTTAAGGAAAGTTCAAGTGTTGTGGACAGAATTGGAAACCGTAACCACCGGACCCCGGATCTGGGGGTGTTACAGAAGTGGTATCAGAGCGTACGTTATAAACCCCAGAGATGAGACGACGTTAAAACAATAAATTCACTAAGATAATAAGAACTCTTGCCAAGTTCATAGTCGGACTACTTAAGGTAGTGATGACGTATAAAACCCTTATGGGAATTCTTAAGTATCATGATAGTAACTTAGCTCGATATCGTATCGACGAATAAGGCGACAGACCTTGAGGCATAAGAGCAGCAGCGCGATGATGCTTTATGTGCTGAAGATCAGCGGGTAAATTTGATGGAGTACCCTACTGGATACCCGGAAGCGGTTCCAGCAGATAAGGAAAATCCTGTTAGGATAAGGAGCTTACCCTCGAGAAATGAGGGCTGTAGCCAGAAAGACTGAGATGATTAAGGTATAGTACTCAGAAAAGTGGGCATAAAGAACTAAGCTATTAGCAAGAGAACTGAAGATTCATGTTGGATTCGTGGCCGGACTACTGGAGGTAGTACCAGCAAGTAAGACGGATGGGAAGAATTACTTGAGATCTTATACGGGAATAGATGATAATCATTAGAGACTTTCATATTAACGAAAATAGTGCTAGAAGGATGTATGATTATCAAAGGCATCGATATAAGACGAGGAGCAGAGTCCCTAGGAATAGTTGAGAAGAGGCAGTAAGTGCCATATCATTTGATAAATGAATAAGTATGAATATTTTCAATAATAATTCGCCATGAGAAGGCAGATGTCATAGATTGTAAATTATGGAACCAAATTGAGGTTAATAAGGTGGTTTTATTAAGGAAAATGTTCATTTTATGAATGAATCATTTAGAAAGTAAAGACATTGGGAAGTGATAGCATGATTGGGTAAAGTATATAAGGAAGTAGTAAGCAAGACAATGATCTCAGAACCTACCGGAAGATAAGACCAGTGAGTCAAGATGAACTCGTAATGAGACTACTGCCAGAGACTAAGTATAGAGTTAATTCAACTCAGTTAAATGATGAACCAGAAACGTTAGATGCATGTGATTCAGAGGAATATTAAATTCCTTCTTCTCTTTGAATGGATTATAGTAGTTACCTTAAGTTTACTCCGACACGGAATTATAATAGATCAAGTAATACGATCAGCAGTTAAAGAGAAAAATGTGAGAAAATCTTCCTGGAGCTAAAAGGTGAAATTGGTAATGACCAAGAGCTGGCATTGCTTAATGGAAAAAGGAGACTTTGTGCTTCCAATGACGCTTCGCATAAAGGGTTAGGTAGACCGACATTTGGTAGTATTGAATATCAGGACGTTGTGGCAGGTTTCAGTTTGAAACTATTGATTCCCTTCTAAGGGATGTATATAATTGATTCCTCTCCAGTGGGTAAACTTCCAATCCGATGATGATTATTTCGTTAACTATGACTGCTTATGATTCCACCTGCTTGGAGGTTCATAGAACTATTCTTCAGGTTTCGAAACTGGTCTCCTTAATGTTACCAGTAGGTGGGTAGATTGATCAAAATTTCCCTGAGTCTGGAAAGGAATTCGGTGAATTTTGGCAAACCTTGTCTTTCTGATTATCAGAGAATGTCATGGAAGAGAGAAAAAAAAAAAAATTTGGAGCAAACCCTGTGATTTGGGTAAGGATGCTGTAAAATGGGTTAGTAAACGGACCCTGAGCATTACAATCGACGGTAGTGATAAAATGATGAAGTGAGATTGGACGAAAATAGGAAATGTAAGTAAGAAACCAGCCGGATTGAGAAATTCTTGGATTGACTTAAATGAAGAGGCCGTTATGCCAGGAATGGTAAGCTTGTGTGGCACGCAAGATTGATAAGAATAGTTGAAAAGATAAAAGTGGAGGAAAGGTGACCGGAGACGGTGCCGAGTAGTCGATTAAGACTTATATGGAGTAAAGTTTTGGAAAGGTAGGAAGGTATCAAAGAAGAAGGCACTATGCCGGCAATTGCTAGAAAAGTAATGCTATTAGCCAACCCCTAAAATCATATATTTTTATGTGTGGCCAGTTGAGGCCAAGTCCCAACGGACTATAAAGTGACTAGACCAGCAATGAAAAGACAAAGCAGGGTTGCTTCTAAGAAAGCACCGACTGCAAGGGCTTCTGATATAAAGGAAACATTAATGAGATCGTTTGAATCTTCTGCCGAACAACCCATGTTTTGATTGGGAATTCACTAGACCTTTTTGGGATGGGGTCACCCGTACTAAAGTGACTCATGTGTATATGGTTGTTCAAGATTTCGAGTAAAATGGAAGTATAGTGACTTGAGATGTATGATGTTAGGGTATCATGAATACCATGAATATATTATGACGGAGGAAAGTAAACAATGAAGGTATATGAAGAGGGTATAGAAAAGGTCAGAAATTGAACAGTATGCTGTAGGAATTTTGTCTGAGGCAAGTACCTTTGCGAAGAACGATAAGCACTAAGAGATTCACGTTGAACTCGACCAATATCTTCCAGAACATCCTTGCTACCATTAACAAGTTCGGTAAGAGAAGAGATTGGCATACGTTGCCTTTTTGGAAGGCCAAATAGGCTGACAACTATCTGAAAGAAGAGGGTGGCATTAAACCACCGATCGATTATCAAATGAGAATGATTGAAAAGACACCCTTATTAGGGATACATGATCTGATTGCCAAATATAGGATGCAAGAATTCCTTGGCAGTTGAATTAAGGATAGGATATCCATAAATTAAGACAAACCCTTGGGAATGCACAAGGGATGGCATTAACCCTAATAACGATATTATGAATTCAGATGATATGAGTTGGACTTGCTAAGGCAACAATGACCGGTAAGGATCATTAAAAAGAGAGTTCTGGAAAGAACATAGACAGAATTATTAAAGTATTGATCAATGACGTTTTGATATACCCTGTACCCAGAAAATACAGGAGGAATGATGAGGATGACCTAAGAAACCTTACAAGGAAAAAAGGTAATATTCCGAACTTCAAAATGGAAGTTTGGTAAGGAATGTATGACATAGTAACAATAATGCCAGATGAGGCATATATGAAACCCTGAGGAAGTATGGATTGAACCTATAAAGGTTGGGATTATCCTAAGATAAGAAAAGAACTAAGAAAAGAAGTATCCTAAGTAGGATTGGGAATAAACGTGATAAAGTTCCCACGGGTAGGTGGAAGCAATGACTTATGGAAAAAGACTGATAGATATATTTTTCTCCTTCAGCAGAGCTTAAGGGAGAATGCTTTCACCCAACAGTGATGGGAATAAGGTAGAAAAGTTTGAGTTGGAATGTATCCAGAAAACATGGATTACAAGGAATTATTATTATCAGGAAAGGCCAATGAGGTGGTCGACAGTCTAAGTATAGAAGAATAATTACAATGTTCATACCGAAGAAACAAAATGATATTTGGACAGGACCTTGAAGGTCATATCGGAGTGAAGGAATTTACATTCCTTCTGATGAATGTGCAAGAATCGACGGTAATAATAGTTTAAGTAAAGATTCGATTCCTGATGGGTCTTAAGCATATTACATACCTTAGAAGGTCCCGCTTTGAGGCAAACCAGGACCATGATACAAAAATTGACGAAGTAAACCATTAAGTTTCCAGTCTTTTATGGAAGATGCATGAGTGATAGTTTCATCAACCTGACTTAGCTGCGATGCTTGAAACTCTTCTGCAATTTTATCTACTTCATGTAATATCTACATCGAGTTCAGGAAGTGTTCCTTATGGATAAGGAATAGTGAATACTTTGTCTCCCTAAAGGATTGAAACCCGTACGGTTAGCTATTAAGGCACTACGTAAGCAATAAGCGATGGTGATTCTTCTAAGAAAGTAGATGACAACGTAAAGATAAAGAAAGTGCTGCTATTAATGAGCTAAGTGGCATGTTGATGAATGACAAGCAAGTTTGTGTTGGTGTATTTCTGTGCAAACAAGATAGAGAATTATGAGGTTGGCAAGCGATTAAGCAAACCGCTAAGCTTTTAGTCTTCTACCGGAGATATATGATTAATAATCTCACCAGCCTGTTCCAGCTGCGATGCTGGAAGCTTTCCTGCAATTTTTTTTTTTTCTGCTTCAGGTAATATCTACGTCAAGTTCAGGAAGCGTTCCTTATGGATAGGAAATAGTGATTATTTTGTTTTCCTAGAGGATCTTGAATTGACAATTATGATGCTTAGTTATTAAAGCACTGCGTAAACGATAAGCGATGGTGATCCTTATGAGAAATTAGGTGGTAACGACTGTGGAAATGTCGAATTGAATCTAAGTTAGAGAAATCATCCAGGTTTATTTCGGATGGTGTAATTTCTGGAATGACGGGATATTTGAAATAAATGATTAGGCTATGATGGTTCATAGAATGATTATAGTAGAAATGAAGACAAGCAACTGATTGAGATGAATGAAGAGTCGAGGATTAATAAGAAAGTCAGATATGCGGACTCATGAGAAGCTCCAGTAATGAAGCGAGAAGAGTATGGAATTGGCAAGGTAAGGGTATTGGCCAAAACGGAAAGTTGGAATTAGGAGCATGAATGACATACAAATTGGCTCCTTTTTAAGACTGGAAAATCCGAGGAAATATGGAATAGTTTGATTGAGTAATAAAAAAAGACTCATGGAATGAGAAAGTGAAATCTAGATGGTTGAACAAAGGAAAGTTTGACCACAAACGTGCCACGTATATTGAATAAAGGTAACACGCGTTCCCCTAATAAGGTGACGGTGGAGTTCAATAACAGAAGTGAATGAGAACTAGATGATAAGATGGATGTGATTGATAAAGAAAAGAACGGGAAATAATTATTGAATGTGAAGCAAGAAATGTTATGAATGGATTGATGAATGGGTTCTTCTTAATGAGCTCTCGGAATGACAACCTGATAGTGTTAGAATTATGAGTATGAAAGAGCCAGTGTCGGGGCATGAAATGTGAGTAATAATGATGTCAAGTGAGAAATCTAAGATTTAACCTGAAAGGTTGAAGGATTTCCCGAATGTGAGTATCGCTAAGATTGAACAAGAGTATTTGTCCATAGAATAATGGACAAAGCAGCAAGATATGTTGACTCATGAGATTGTGATCAAATAGTATTGGATATAATTATGATTAATTTCTTCTTTGATGAACCTCTACAGTTCAGAGGTAAATTCTGAGTATGATATTTTACAATCATGAAAACTTTCTATAATCCTTTAGAATTCTTTTCTTTTCTTCTCTTTTATTCATCTTCTTTATGAATTGAGAAGAACAACCCTTTAAGGAGGGGAGGTACTGCTACGTGACTATCTGTCTATGTAATAGAAGTCTAAGTGGAATACCATAACTTGTTTAATTGCTTGTCAAGTACTAAAGGCTGGCCCCCTTTTTGTACTAACTATGCAATATAACAAATGTTCATTGATCATAGTGATCTCTCAATAAATCTTTCCACTTCTCTATATTTATCGAGATTGCGAAGATTAAAGCGATCAGGAAATGCACAGTACGAACGAGGTTACCTCCGAATTCGCAGTATGATAGTGATACCAATGTTACTGCAGGTATCAATAAGGATAAGATTGAGTAAGAGCATAACCCGGATAGTGTGTGGTACGAAAAGCGACAACGTTGATGGATAAAGGATAAAGTATGGATGGTAGCACTAGAAGATGTGCTGAGAAAGGGTAGAACGACTAAAAATTGACCGGGAAGCTAAAAAGTGAACGACAGGCAAACGACTCTTTGTTTCCTACCTGATTCCGGGACGGAATCCTTTTAAGGAGGGGAGACTGTAAGAACCCCAAATTTTGGATATAATTAAAACTTTTTATTATGTACTGAGGTAATGGTGAATAGTGATTATGACTACGATGTAACGATTGAGATAATGAATGAAAGGAATAGATTTGGATTCAAATGTTTATATGCCATGAAGAATACTATTGGTTGACACTTTAGATAAGAATTATCTATCTCCTAGGGAGTTGAGATTTGATAATTCTAAAGGAGAAGATTATTCCCATGTCATCCAAATCGATATCTGTTATTGGTCCAGTAGGTCCGTAAAAAGGTTAAGGAACGATTGAAAGAGATTAGGGACAATTGTACAACCCTAAGAGGATGAGTAAAGAAAAATGGATGAATAGTGATTTTGATGGATTTAGGAATATTATGAGACGACACTATATAGAAGTATTCGGAACGGATTTCCGAGTTCGTATTAGTGATCCAGGGGGAAAATAAGTGTATGTAAAAGCTGTCGGATTCAGAAAAAGAGCACTTTTATTTTCTCCGAGATTTCCCTGGACACTGCAAGACATAAGGAATTATAAAAGGGATTTAAGGAATTTAAATTCGAGAAGTATTAAGAAAGATGAGGAATAGTAGTATAAATATTAAGAAGGTTTTCGGTAAAACCCTAACTAGAAACGAATGAGTTAGTCCCTCGAACGAGCAACGAATTGAGCAATAACCGGACAAAGAATCAAGCGGAGAACCAAGAGACAAACATGTGCAAGTGGATGGAGTAAGGGTAAGCAAACTGACTTTCATGTAAGTCAACTACAATTGTAGTGATGAAGTTGCATTTGTGCCAAAAAGGGTATGCTTAATGTGGTGCCAACAAGTGGACCAATAGAAGGGCAACACTTGGACCACTAGCAAGCTAACAACACAAAAGTAAAGGATGCATCCAAGATATATGCCAAGTATTAAAATTATTTAGGCATAAAGCAAAACAAAGGAAGCAAAGCCAAGAAATCCATGAAGAGCAAAAAAAAATCTGCTCCTTTTTAGCAAAATCAAAGTCCAACCTCTTGACCTTCAATGGCCATGAAATAAATCATGTAAGTTCCTTACTATATCAACATGATCTCCTAGAAATTTGAGCTTCAAATTCCATCTCTAGCATAGTTTTCAAAAATCATCAAAGTGATGATGAATAGTGTTTTCAAGATCTAATCTTTGATTTCTTGTTTTGTTTGGATGATCCAAGCTTTGTTAAGGTGTTCTAAGGATTGATCAAGGTTTATTAAGGTCTTACATACTCCAAGGAAGGTATAAACTTCAAGAACCCTAGTCTTTTATTTGAGTTTTAATGGAGTTTTAGATGAGATTTGATAATGTTTATGGCTTGTATTCATGATTTAGAACATGTATGTTGTGTGGGTGTTATAAAAAGATTAATATATGTTTGGTGGCTCCAAGACCTGTTGAGACAGTGAGGGAGATGATAAATAGTGCCCATGAGTGTTGGTGGTGGATTGAATGATTATTTGGAGGGTTTTGATTTTGGAAATATCCGAGTTATAGCCGTCGTAATGCCCGATTTTCGTTAACCTCTAGAAAACCGTGCATAACAGTTAGGATGAGTTTCTTGCCTTGATGAATAAATGACATGCCTTTGTAGATCTCGAGCCATAGATCGTTTTGGCACAAGAATCGAAACATTCCGACTTACGGTTTAGGAGTTATGGCCGATATACTAAAAGTAGTTCGAAACCGTAAACGAGAATTCGTAACTGAAATTGAACCCTCGTAAATTACGTAAGTCAGTGGCGAATTTTGGTAATTAAATAATATAGGTAAAAAGGAAGGTTTGAGAGAAAACCTCATGTGAAACGGATCGTTTTCCGATTTTATAAAAATGTTGGAATCAAAGTTAAACGCGAACGAACCCCTAAAAACCCGCTTGATTATAACTTCGGTAAAACACTTAGAAAACAGGCGATAAAACTCGGAGTATAATATTGATTCGTAACGATCGACTTTAGAATTTGTATGACTTAAGTATGTCCCAAGTGTAAGTACAGTGACATGTCGTATTAACAAACGAATGTCGGGTCGGATCAGTGATAAAAGTAATCCACTAAAAGGGGTATAACGAGATAACTCAAGAACGTGTTTCGAATTAAGTATAACTTAACTTTTAATATGTTAAGTGATTAATCCCGAATGCCTTGGCTATTTATAGATCACCAAGCTGAACCGGGACCCGCTACCACTACCCCTTACCGTACTCGACTACCAGGCAAGTTTCAATTCCCTTCTTTTAGGCTGTTGTTGTGATTGAATAAATATATATATATATATATATATGCTGATATACATATGCCATTGCATGCATGCCTACTTTCAAGTTGAAGTGATATACTTGTTCCCTGAATGTTATTGTTGGCTTATAAGCTAGATAGTTATATATCAGTTATAAGCCGATTATTGTAAGACCCTCATAGAAGGGCGTATACATCTTATTAATCAAAAATAGACCGGGAGTCAATATTCCTTGATATATCGAGATTACCTCGGAGGAAAATATTTAAGTAAATATTTTCTATTATTTGGGCGACGAATATTATTTGAATATTCGTTCGAGACTAATTATTTTAACGATCCTTACTTCAAATAATTATTTGAACGTAACCATTCGACGAATAATATTTTTCAATATTCATTCAAAGTCGAATAGGTTATCGATTATTATTCCGAATATTCTTCTAAAGATTGGACTACTAAATGAATATTATTTGAATATCCATTTAGAATATTACTTTATTTAATGAATATTACTTTTGAATATTCATTTAAGATATTACTTACTTGATGAATATTATTCTAATATTCATCTGAAGCTTGATTTATTTATCGAGTCTTATCTCGAATATTCCTTTAAAGCTTGGATTACTAAATGAATATTACTTGATATTCATTTAGAATATTATTCATTAAACGAATATTACTTTTTCAATAAACATTTAAATTCCTAATAAATTATGAATATTATTTTGAATATTCATCCAGGGTTCTATTTAATCATCGAATATTATTTTAAATATTTTAAATATTCTTTTCAGGTCTTATTAATTAATGAATATTATTCTGAATATTCATTTGAATATTTAATTATGCAATAAATATTCTCTAGATATTTCTTCAAGGATTATTTGAGAAATACTCTGATTAAAGATATTCTTTCATATTCCTAAATATTCTGTAAAATATTTTAATTCAATAAATATTCTCTGAATATTTATTTCATACTTAGAATAACCTCGATAAGGTTTATCTTCTTCGATTATTACAGAAAATATTTCGGAGTCATATTATTATTAATCTTATATCAAGAAAGGTTCTCAGACATCATTCTTCTTCGAGTCTACCTCTCTAATAATAAGGGAACCTTACTTGGAAGATGTTATTTATCTTGTCGACTTCCCGGTCATAGAGTATTCTCTTCACTCGCAACTCGGGTGCTGTTGACTTATTAAGTCGTTGTTTACCTTCTCATCTTTCGAGGGGTAAGATTGTTGGAACAAGTTGATGTTCGATACCAAGCCACAGCTTGGAAGTTATTGGTGAATTTTCCTTTCCAACTAGATACGACTACCTTGTAGAGTCTTATCAACAAGTCTTATACTTGGGGAAAGGGGGACGAACGTTACATTCAGAATCATGAACTCTATTTGAACTAGGAGTCGTGTAAGAGGCCGAGTAGCGCCGGTCCATCCCCTTTGGCCCAACCGTTGGCCGGGGAGAGCTAGTAAGGCGGTAGACAAGTAAAGCCGTCAGTTCTTCCTTCTACCGGTAGTAAATCTAAATTGAGCTGTACGATCTCGACTGATCATCAAGATTTGAACAGCGGGCGCGGTGAATACTCCATCATTGGTTCATCATCCAAATTTATTTATTTCCTAGCAACATGATTACTGTTGGCAGAGTTGGAAAAGGGTCATAACTGGAATTGCAACCTTTTCTTGCAAGTTCCTCTTCTTAATAACAATAAGAATATCTCGCTTACTTTGATGTAGCAGATATTTCTACAAACAAATACTTTAAGTTACCTTGTAACTTCATCGTTCATATTATACTGGCATCATTTCCGTAAAGGCATGACATATGGTTTGAAAGATACTTTTGAACTGTTATACATTATCGTTCAGTCATATATTATTGTTGGTGGGCTATTGCTCACCCTTGCTTTATTATTATATCACAACAACAGCTAGACCAGATGACTCGCACAAGGCGCACTCGACGCGGGCGAGGACGATGAGACTACCAGAGCTGAAGAAGAAGCTATTGGTAGGGTATATTTATTCTTTCAGTACCAAGAATATGGTCTAGTATGCCTTATGTAAATGGATGGCAAAGAGTATGTATTTATATTGAAATTCTTTTGGATTGTAAGAACTCATAATGTGATTAATAAAAATTTGAGTGTTACTCTGATTTCATCTCTGGGACTATTACGGGTGTGTTTTATATTATTGTGTTGGGTTATAGAGACGTAATTTATTTTATGTTAAGGAAAGTTCAAGTGTTGTGGACAGAATTGGAAACCGTAACCACCGGACCCCGGATCTGGGGGTGTTACAGATTGCACTTGTGTTGTCACACATGATTGGAATTCTTTCCAACACAAGTCCATAATCTCTAAGTTGCTTTCTGATCCAAAGCACTTGAGCACAGCAACTTCCAGCAGCTATGTGCTCAGCTTCAGCTGTGGAAGTTGACGCAGATTGTTGTTTCTTGCTATACCAAGAGACTATCCTTTGTCCAAGAAACTGGCAGCTACCTGAGGTGCTTTTCTTATCCACTCTGCATCCAGCATAATCAGCATCAGAATAACCAACCAGATTGAACCCTGTGTCCTTAGGATACCATAACCCCAAGTTTGGTGTGCCTTTCAGATATTTAAAAATCCTCTTTATTGTTATCATATGTGACTCCTTTGGATTTGGTTGAACTTGTACACAAGCATGTTACAAACATGATGTCTGGCCTACTGGCAGTGAGGTAGAGTGAAGAACCAACCATGCCTCTGTAGATTGAAATATTTACCTTCTTGCCCTTAACATCTTCATCTAACTTGGTGGCAGTGGCCATGGGAGACTTTGCAGGTGAGCATTCTTCCAAGTCAAATTTCTTCAATAGATCCTTGATGTATTTGGTTTAACTTATAAAAATGCCATCCTTCCTTTGACTAACTTGCAGCCCAAGAAAGAATGTTAATTCTCCCATCATACTCATCTCATATCTGCTCTGCATGAGCTTAGAGAATTTCTCACACAGCTTCTCATTTATAGAGCAAAATATGATATCATCCACATAGATTTGAACTAAGATAATATCATCACCATGTTTTTTGTAAAACAGTGTCTTGTCCAGTGTGCCTCTAGTGAATTGTTTCTCGAGTAGAAATTGTGATAGTGTGTAATACCATGCCCTAGGAGCTTGCTTAAGTCCATACAATGTTTTAAGCAATCTGTAGACAAAGTGAGGGAATTATGGATCCTCAAAGCCAGGTGGCTGTTGCACATATACTTCTTCTTCCAACTCCCCATTCAGAAATGCACTCTTGACATCCATTTGATAAACCTTGAAATTAGAATGTGCAGCAAATGCCAAGAAAATTCTGATGGCCTCTAGTCTAGCAACAGGGGCAAAAGTCTCATCATAGTCAATGCCTTCCTGTTGAGAGTATCCTTTTGCAACCAACCTTGCTTTGTTTCTTATGACTACAACATTTTCATCCATCTTATTCCTTAGAACCCATTTTGTTCCAACAATGGTTCTATCCTTTGGTGCAGGCACAAGTTCCCATACTTTGCTTCTTTCAAATTGATTTAGCTCCTCTTGCATAGCAATTATCCAATCAGGATCCAACAATGCATCATCAAGTTTCTCAGGCTCAACTTGGGATAGAAAGCAACCATAGAGACATTCATTTAGAGTTGCTCTCCTTGTCCTCACTCCTGCATTTGGATCTCCAATTATCTGTTCTGCAGTATGTGATCTATCCCATTTCCTTGTATGTTCAGATTGATTTCTTAGCCTTGATGTTGCTTCATCATCCAGTTCATGATCATTTACATTCCCCCCTATGAAGTTGCCACTAATCACAGGTGTGTCTTGGATGCTTGTTTCTTCATTGTTGATTGACATAGGTTCTTCATTCACTTGAGTTTGTTGGATTGTGGGCTCAGATTCAGTTTCAATCTCCTCATCAGAATCATCTAGATTGTCAAACTTCAAAGGATCTTTATCTTCATCATTGGCTTCTTCTAATCCAGGTAGTTTGTTGTCATCAAATGTCACATCTGTGCTTTCCATAACTTTCTTTTGACTGATGACATAAACTTTGTATGCAATTCTTTCCATAGAGTAGCCAAGAAAATTCCTTCAAATGCCTTTGCATCAAACTTTCCAACATATTCTGAATTGTATTTTAACACAAAGCATTTGCTTCCAAAAGTATGAACATACTTTAGAGTAGGCTTCTTTCAAGTCATCAAGGTGTCTTTCCAGTGTTTTTGTTGATGAGGGTTCTGTTTTGGATATATCATGCAGTGCTCACAGCCTCAGCCCAAAAACATGTAGGCATCTTTGCATCAAGTAACATTGTTCTAGCAGCCTGAATCAGAGTTATATTCTTTCTCTCAACAACTCCATTTTGTTATGGAGTCTTTGGAGCTGAGAATTGTTGATAAATACCATTCTCTTTGCAGAATGCTTCAAGCATGGCATTCTGAACTCTGTTCCATTATCACTTCTTAATGCAATCACACTTGCATTGTTGGCCTTTGCTTCCTTGTCAATTTTCTTTATATGCTCAATGATTACTTGTGGAGCCTCATCCTTTGATGCCAGAAATTCTACCCATGTATACCTTGTGAAATCATCAACCATCACTAGAGCATACTTCTTCCTTCCTAGTGACATAATATTGACAGGCCCAAACAAGTCCATATGAATTAGTTGCAGGGGCTTGGTTATTGATGTCACTGTCTTTGACTTGTGGCTTGATCTTTTCATTTTTCCTTTTTGACAAGCCTCACACACTCCTTCTTGACAGAATTCAAGTGTGGGCATGCCTCTCACTAACTCCCTTTTGACTAGAGAATTAATGCCTTTGAAGTTCAAGTGTGATAGCTTCTCGTGCCACAGCCAACTATCTTTATTTGATGCTTTTGAGTAAAAACAACAAATTTTGTCCTTGTTTGCAGAGTTCATATTGGCTACAAACAGGCTTCCTTTTCTTACTCCAGATAGAGCAAAGTCACCAGTCTTCTTGTGGGTGATCAAACATTCATCTTTGTCAAAATTCACTTTGAAGCCTCTGTCAGTAAATTGACCAACACTCAGTAGATTGTGCTTGAGCCCCTTGACCAGTGCTACATTTTCAATGATGACTTTTCCAATTTCCAACTTGCCATATCCCATTGTGTTGCCAATGATGTCATCTCCAAAAGCAACCATTGGGCCGGCCTTCTCCTCATACTGTGATAGCAGGGCCATATCACCAGTCATATGGTTTGAGCATCCACTGTCCAAAATTCACATGACCTTTTTTTTACTTTCTTTGCCCTGCAAACACAAATGTATTACTTCTCCTTTGGTACCCAAACAAGTTTGGGTCCATGTGGCTTAGCAACAGTTTTATCATAAACAACATGCTTATCAATTTTCTTGATGTTAGTCTTCTTGTCACTGTTAGAAGTCTTAGAATCAGGGTTCTTACACTTAGGTGACAGAGGTACCTTCCTAACTTTAGGAGGACTTGAAGACTTAGTTCTTATGTAGTATGTGTGAACATTGTGACTGATGCAACCTTCCATGAATTGTCTTCTCAAATTAAAACAACTAGTCATTACATTCATGTTACATGGCATACAATCAAGTTTATCACAGAAAGGAGAGTCTCTATGTCTTAAAGGCACAGAGCAATCATATAATGGTTTAGCAACACTACCAGATGGTTTCTTGCATGCATGAGTTAAATGATTAGTGCTAAAACAGTTTTGACAAACTTTCCTAGGGGAATTTGGCACATAAGCATAGTTGTTGTCCTTGTTGATCCCCAATTTGCCATTCCTGTTTTGTTTCTTTTTATCCACTTTCTTCTCAAACTCATTATTCCCAGCTGAAACAAACTTCACAAATTTCTCAGGTCTAGGTCTACCTTCTACTGGCTCCTTGGCTTTGGTTTTGACATTCTCACTCTTAGAGGATTCTTGTTGTTCATTTGATTGTCCCTTATCTTCATCATCCAACATTTGCTTAATGAGTAAGGCATCCTCATCAATCTCAAGTGTTGGTGTTTTAAATATTGGGGTCTCAGTCTTTTTCAAAACCTGAGGCACTTCCTCTTGAACAACAATGTCATCTTCAATGACTGCATAGCCTTTCCTCTGTTTAAGAGTGTCATAATCAAGTCCAATGGCAGCCTTAGGTCTAGCTAGATTTTTCTCATGGTAGGACTGCAATAGACTAGAGGAATTCTTAATTGTTTTCAATTTAAATTCATTTTCAGCTAGTTCATCCCTAAGAGCTTTCTCAACTTGACTAGCACATAGAACCTTATTCTTTAGGTATTCAATTTCTTGTTTAAGGTTTTCTATTTGCATAGCAGTTAGTTCTAGTTCCTCATTTGTTTTGTTCAACAGTTCATTCTTAGTAGATAGTTTAGCTATTTCTTCATTAGCAGCAGTCATACTAGTATGAATATTAAACATCTCAACAGATAGTTGTTCAACCATAGATTTGTATTCAGAAACAGACATGTCTATGGTAGTGAAGGATGGTACCTGAGAGTCTGATGCAGATGGTTCTTCCTTGGAGTTGGCCATCAAGGCATAGTTGCAGAATTCTTGTTCTTCTCCATCACTATCAGAATCATCCTAACACTTCCCTTCAGCTATGTAGGCCTTACTTGGTGTATGCTTCTTTAGCAGAGCCTCATACTTAGCTTCAAGCTCAAGAAA
Source organism: Saposhnikovia divaricata (assembly GCA_036435485.1). Taxonomy (NCBI): domain Eukaryota; kingdom Viridiplantae; phylum Streptophyta; class Magnoliopsida; order Apiales; family Apiaceae; genus Saposhnikovia; species Saposhnikovia divaricata. The sequence continues at coordinate 243,720,465 of CM071594.1, read as the reverse complement.
CTCCTTATCCTTCTTTTTAGGCTTCTTGCATTCACTGGCAAAATGCCCTAGGTCATTGCATCTATAACATCTCACAGATGACCTATCCACATAGCTGGTTTTGAATCTGTTTTTGTTTGCTTTCACAGGTTCCTTTCTCTTGTTGAATGAATGATTTTGAGATCTAGGCTTGAAGGGCTGATTCCTCTTAAATCTGATGTTTGAGAATTTTCTAGCCATAAAAGCATATGAAGTGTTTTCCATGGCATCCAACTCTTCAAGAATGTAGAACTCATCTTCTTCCTTTTCATCAACAGGTTCAGTCACTTCTTCTTCAGTTTCTTCATCATCTACTATCTCTTCTATTCTCACCTGACTTGTAGATGCTTCTAGTTCTTGAATAGATTTGTTGACAATCAAGCACAGGATGTGTTTATCATTCTGCCTTGGTTGGCTTGGATAGCCCTCTTCTGAAGCAGCTCAAGCTCATGAGTCTTTAAAACCCCATAGAGCACATCATATGTGACTTTGTTCAAATCTCTTTCTCTTAGAGATATGACCCTTTGCTCTAGATGGTTTGGTGTAGATAGTAGAAACTTCATGTTTAATTCTTTAGTGCTGTAAACCTTCCCATTAACTTGAAGCTCAGTCACCAGCTTGTGAAATCTCTAAAACATATCAGTAATACTTTCTTTGGACTGTGCCATGAAAGCCTCATACTGTGTGACCAGTATATGTTTCCTATTCTCTCTTACCTCCTCTGTCCCCTCACATAACACCTCGATGTGGTTCCACATGTCCTTGGCTGATGTGCATGATGCTATATTGGCAAACATCGACATATCCATGGAGTCTATGATCAGCAACATGAGATGACTGTCTAGGGCAACCTTTTCCTTCTTTGAGTCCGTCCATTTGGATGACTCTTTTGGAACATATGATCTAGGAATGACTATTGTGCCCACTGTAGATTCAGCAATTTCTTGTTGTGGTACAAATGGACCATTCTTGAGGATGTCAGGGTAGAGAGGATTGGCAGCTTTGATGAACAACAACATTTTTATTTTCCAGAGGTTGTAATTCTCTTTGTCGAACTTAGGGACCTTTACCGTACATGTAGTCTTTTGGTGTATTCGAACTCATGATCGTTTTCTGTTTAGATTAAACAGCCTGCTCTGATACCACTTGTTGAGTATTGAATACAGTAAAAGAATACAGAGGGGGGGTGAATGGATTCTTGAACTTTTCTTCGTTCTTGAATCTTTGCAGCAAGATATGTGTTGAGTGTGTGAGATATGTAAGTGCGGATAACAAAGACAAACACAACACAATATTACTTAAATCTAATATTTTATTAGATAAAGATTTTGCTACAATCTGTGTATACAAATGATAGTATTCTCAGCTTCGTTTTTCTCAGAGAGATATTTCTTGTGATGTATCTTGAAAAACTTATCTGCTAAGGAAGTGAGGCTGTATCCTTATAGACATGGATACACCTACTTACTACAAATAAGGTAGGTAAACAAAATACTTTCCAGTCTGTCTATCTCATTTGAGTAAGAGTCCAAACGGCTACAGATTTGACTTTGCAAAGCTTGTTCAGATCCACTTCTTTAGCTCCTTGTCCCCTGTTTTATCTCTCCAAGCTTCTTTGTAGGCTTTCCAACGTGCTTTATAGTACATAGTCAAATAAAGCGTCTTGGCTTGTTGCAGGTTTCTGATTTGTACAATTCTTCAGTATTTTGTCTTCAAGAATGTATTCGAGAAGTGACTAAGTGAGTGATTCGAGAACTGGAATTGACTTAATCGATAACTCTGAGTTCTCGAATAGTGTTATATTGACATATCGAATCACTTCTCGAATAGCTCTTTTCTCTGGGAGTCCTTGAGATATCGAATAGAGCATTTTGACATATCGAATCCCTGAGATGTCGAATAGCATCTTGAGTCTTTGAGATATCGAATAGAGCATTGACTTGTTGACCCTTTTGAGAACTCGAATATCACCTTTGACCTGTTGACACCTTGAGTTCTCGAACAGAGTAATAGACATATCGAATCTTTGAGATATCGAATGAGATATCGAACAGTGTATTCAGAGATATCGAATAATGTCTTCTGAGATATCGAACCCCTGACTTCTCGAATGCTAGACTTCTCGAGTAGACAAATGTACTTCTCGAATTGGTACTTAGGCAAATTCTTCATTTCTTCAAATCCCAACTGTGATTATTTGGTAGCCTTTATCTCCTTGCTTGAGGCATGAACCTTGGAACTTCTTTCAAGCATTATTCTTGACTTAATAGGTACAGTTACACAGCTAGAATTTGATGCCTATTACAAGTACAAAACAAGTAGAAACTCTACAACTAGAGGTTCCCTCAGTTAAGAGGTCATGTAAGTAATGCATAGCATTACAAATAGCTTAGGCTTATTATTAGGTGTATTCAGGCATGCCTCTGTGACTAACACTATGTGAAGCATTGGAACGCTATAAGGAGATGCTTAGGAAGTGTCCACATCATGGTATGCCAGACTGGATGGTTATCAATTCTTTCTATAATGGGCTGAGAGCACAGACTAGACCTATGCTAGATGCAGCTTCAGGTGGAGCTTTATGGGCAAAGAGCTACGAGGAAACTTATGAGCTAATTGAGACGATGGTTGCTAATGAATATCAGAATCCAACTCAGAGACTATCTCAAGGCAAGGTAGCTGTAATTTTGAAAGTTGATGCATCTAGAGCTATAGCAGCTCAGTTAAAGGCTTTGACTATGAAGGTGGATTCTCTTACCAACTATGGAGTTCAGCAGGTTTCTAGTGTGTGTGAGCTTTGTGCAGGTGCACATGATAACAATAATCCTAATTTCAGCTGGAGCAATAATCAAGGTGCTCAACAACCATAGCCTTATCAGCAGTTTCAGGGTCAGCAATATGGAGTTAAGCCATTTAATCCTTCTGGCTATCAGCAGCAGTATGCTCCAAGACAACAATTCCAACCTCCGGGATTTCAGCAACAACAGTCTCATGGGAATTCTGGTCAATCTTGGAATGAAAAATCTGAATTGGAAGAATTGAGGTTGATGAGCCAAGCAGTTTCTATCAAGACCTTGGAGAACCAGATTGGTCAGATTGCTAATGCCTTGATAAATAGGCCACAAGGAACTCTTCCCAGTGACACTGAGGCTAATCCAGGCAAGAGGGAGGTCAAAGAACAGGTAAAGGTAGTCACTTTGAGATCTGGTAAAGTCTCGAGCAATCAAAAATCTGCAGCTGAGGAGAAAGAGGTGATTCAAGAACAGCAGGTGGAACCTTCTACAGAAAAGCCAATTTCTGATTTAGCAGTTGGGCAGTTAGATGCTGAAGCAGAAAAGAGCAAGAAATCTGTTGAATTGTATACTCCTAAGCAGTCTACAGAGAGCACTCAGATCTACCCTTCTCCTCCTTATCCAAAGAGGCTCCAGAAGCAGAAGCTAGACAAGCAATTTTCCAAGTTTCTTGAGGTTTTCAAGAAGTTACATATCAACATACCTTTTGCAGAAGCTCTTGAACAGATGCCGAGCTATGCAAAGTTCATGAAGGGTATTCTATCATGGAAGCTGAAACTCGAGGAATTGGAAACTGTTGCTTTGACAGAAGAGTGTAGTGCGGATCTGCAACAGAAATTGCCACCGAAGCTTAAGGATCCAGTAAGCTTTACCATACCATGCACCATTGGCAAGCTTTCTTTCGACAAGTGTTTGTGTGACTTGGGAGCTAGCATCAATCTCATGCCTCTATCTATTTTCATGCAACTTGGTCTACCAGATCCAAAACCTATAGACATCTCCTTACAGCTAGCTGATCGATCGATCACATATCCTAGAGGTATCGTGGAAGATGTTTTGGTAAAAGTTGATAAGATCATCTTCCCTGCGGATTTTGTGATTCTTGATTTTGAAGAAGATAAGAAGATTCCCATCATCTTGGGAAGGCCTTTTCTCGCTACTTGTCGTACTTTGATAGATGTTCAGAAAGGAGAGCTCACAATGAGAGTGCAAGATCAGACTGTCTCTTTTAATGTGTTCAAGGCCATGAAATTTCCTACAGAGAATGAAGAGTGCTTTAGAGTGGAAGGGGTTGATACTGGCCAGAATAAAACGTTTGATCAGATGTTGAAGTCGGATCCATTAGACGTTGCTTTACAAGGAAAGTCTGATACTGTAGATGAGGAATTAGGCGTGGCTGATCTTTGGGATTCTCAGGTGCTAGTTGATGAGGTTGTTTCATGGTCAAATCTTGAGGATAGTGCAATTGAGTCTTTTCTTGAGAAAGATGTTTTGTTAAAGTATGAGGGTAATAAAGATCTTCATGAGTTGTATAGGAATTTTACTTCTGATGAGATGTTAAAGGAATTGAATTCTATTTGTTCTAAGCATGAAATTCAACTTGAGGATAGGTCTTTTGATCCTAAGTCGGTTGTTAAGACTTCTGTTGGTGAACCACCCACTTCTGTTCCTAATCCATCTATTTCCACTCTTGATCAGTCTTTGGTAGTTAATAATGAAAATCATCATGTCGAAGAAGCTTCCAAACACGAGCTTAAACCACCAGATCACCTGAGGTATGCATATTTGGGTCAATCATCTACTTTGCTTATTATTATTGTTGCTAACTTGTTAGGTAGTGAAAAGAACAATGTTACTGACACTTTTGAGGAACAAAGAAGGATGAAACTTGTCATCAAGGATGTAGCCCTGGAAAAGATAATTAAATGGCCATATAGAGATACGGTGTAAAAATTTTCAATAGAAAAAGCCATTGCCATGTCTAGCTAAAGACTTTAAACAAAGGCGCTTCCTGGGAGGCAACCCATGGACTTCCTGCTTTCAATAAAAGAGCATTTTCCCCAATTCTTCATAATTCTGGATTACTATTTTCGTACGGAGGGTGTAGAGGTCACTTGGCCTGTTTTTGGAGCTCATGCTGTCTATCCACCACCAGATTCACCACCCGAGGAGGTTGATCCCGCCGATGATTAGGTATGTTTCCTGCTATCCCTTGTATTACCTTCAATTCAATGGGGACATTGAATATTCTAAGTTTGGGGGTGATTTGGGGATGAGTAGTGTTAATGTGTCATTTGTTCATGTAGGAAATCATATTTTGCATGTTAGTAGTAATTCATTCATGTTTTGTTCGTATTATTGCATGTTTGTTTCATATAGGATGTTTTGTTATTTTGTTTTTATACCATGTGAGTCAATTTAGTTGCATTTGCATGCATATTTCATGATCCCTTAGGATGAGCTAATTCTGATTGGTAGGTAGATGTCAATTTAAGTGTGGTAATGATGAATAGAGGGTTGATTTATAATTCTTATAAAATTGACTTGCATGTTTCAGAAACAAATTCTTTTCACAGTCCCATCGTTTGCTTTTGGGATAGGTTGAGTCATGCTTGTTTAGTTGTTTTAGATTTAATCGCTTGTTTATATTTAGAATGTTCTTTATTCCCTTGATAGCCTAGGAACACTAAAGTCTAAGTTTGGGGGAAACCATGGATTTCCTGCTAATTGTTAATGTTGTTAATAATGGCTAGTAGTCGGCTCATATCTTTATGAGTAGTCTAGGGTTGGATGAGAATACTCATTCCAGATTGCATATAAAAAAAAAGAAAAAAACAGATCCACTAACCTAACGCTCGCTACATGGGTATTATTGTATAAGCCTTTTGGAGTCTCATCCATTGCACGGTTAAATAAGCATGCGTTGTTGTGTATATTATTATGTGTCGTAGTTGTTAGTAATAAAGCATGAATTCCTGTCTAACTCAAATGATGATGGAGGTGTTTCGAGGTTATGAAGTGTCTAGCGTCCATTCTATTTATAAACCTCTGATTGTCTTGGCGAAGAATGAGTATGATTTTGATCTAGTGTTAGGAGTATATCTGATGAACATCGCACACACCCACGTTTCTGTTCATGTATTGTTAGTATACGGGGACTTAGTCGAGCTCTGTTTGGTCGTATTGCATTTCTTTGAGGTATTTGCTTGTTGATTGGTTTTGGTTAGTCTAATGGGATCGTTGCATTTTCATATTAGTTGCATTCCAGCATTGCATTAGTTCGTATTGAGTCTATTTAAGCTTGAGGACAAGCATTGGTTTAAGTTTGGGGGTGTGATAAGTGGAATTATTTCCACTTGGAACGCTTCAGATCGGCTTAAATTGATTAACTTGGCCTCAAGTATGTCGTCTTTTTGATTCATTTTTAGTAAGAATGGTGCAGGGTTACTATCTTGAAGTGGGGAGATACATTTGCATGTTTCATGGTGGATTCACTCTCAAGAATTGAAGAACGGGAAGTGGTAAAAGAATCAGAAGAGAAAATGGAGGAGAAATGAGCAAATTGTGGAAAATTCGGATTTCCGGGTAGGTTGCGCAGTCTACACTGGTTTGGCCATATCTGGAGTTCTAGAAGTCCGAATTCAGCGATCTTACAATCCACGCGAAACTTGGGAAATTCTCTTGAAGTCTAAAGTAAAATCAGAATTTTGGCAGAAACTCACTACGTAGGGGCGCCAAATTGGTATTTTCGGTAATTTCTTGCTGTAAAAAACTCCTGGGGCCTATATAAACACGTTCTATCATCCTTGAACGTAACCAACACCCTTCATAACACAAAGAGAGAGCCGAGAGACGGAGATTCAGACTTGGAGAAGGATTCCTACGCTCGTGACAAGCAACGGAGATCTAGATCTACTTAGGAATTTACGAATTTGTTTTCTTAACTCTTCACTCTAGCACTATTATTTTATTCAGACCTTGTTTATTACCATGGTTTCATCAGATCCCATGATGACGAACGGTTCGATTATGAACTAATCGTTGTCATGGGATTCTAACGGATTTATCTATGTAGTTTAGTAGTTTGTTTGCTTTAAAGATTTGTGTGTGATGAATTGTGATATCCTCGTACGGTTGTGCTTAATGTTTTTAGATGCGTAGCTAACATCTAATCTGTTAATCTCTTGTGAAGCGAGAGTGGATCTTGAGATTTAGAACTTGCCATGCTAGCATAGGATTATGTATGTTTTGACATCATGATTTGTTGCGTAATTTGAACTATCTTATGCTGCCTATGTGATCTCAATGGATAACTTGTGCATAAACCGTTATGTTTTCAAATCTTATAGAGATATAGGGTCTAAACATAATTGGTGTCTACCCATCTTCTATCTCTTTTGTGGTGGCATGAGTAGTTTGGTATTCGTATACTGAGAGGTAGCCTATACTTGTTTCGTGTTGTCTGATCAGATATCATAACCATCACATACTTTGATTAAAAGCATCAACTCTAGATGAAGTATTTAATGAAGTTAGGATCCCATGTTTTAATTCTCATAAGTAATTCTATTTTAATTCTCATTAGTTAAGTAATTCTTAGTTTTGTTAATTTGCTTCTTAGTTAATTCAGATAATCAAAACCCATCTTTGATATTGCCTTAGCAGTGAATAATAATCATACATTGTTGCATAGGTGCATAAATCTGTATTAAACCTAAACCAGTCTCTGTGGGAACGAATTTTGACTTAACCTTATATATTACTTGTGACCGCGTACTCTTGCGTGATTTTGTGTGAACAAGTTTTTGGCGCCGCTGCCGGGGACTCGGTGTTATTTATAGTTTATGTGCTTATCATCAGTGGTCGTTAGAGTTCACTAACTCGGATTGTTTACTTACATATCTTGTTTGTTCGGTGTTTTTCAGGTACTAGAGCGTGTATGCGAACACGATCTCAAACTCATAAACTGGAAGACGTAGATCTAGTAATAGATAAAAGCGAAGAGGAACTTGAAACAACAGTAGAGATGGGTGATCGAGCAGCAGCAGTAACTATGGCTTTGAAGGACTATTCTCAGCCGAAAATCAATGACATCCGAAATGGAGTCGGTGTTGTGGTCAGATACCATAATGGAAAGTTTATCTGAGGTATTTTGGGTACCATGGTGTGGATGTCTCTGTTACAAACGCAGCTTTGTGCTATTATAAAGGTATATGCTTCACATTCTCTAAGTTGCAATATAAAGTTCTTCTGGAAATAGACAATGCAGAGGCCTTTGATTTGGTGAATGAACTGAATCTGGATGGGGATGTTGGTGATGAACTGATGGAAGTCCTTAAACAAATCAATGCTTGTAGCCCGACGACGGAGGAACTAGAAAGTACAGACTATCTTGTTTTGTTAATGACACCGGAAATTAACCATATGGCAATATATCTAGCTGAGTACGATATGAACAATTGTGTGAGTACGATATGAACAATTGTGTGGGTCTATCTGACATCAATGAAAGTTTTAGATGTGTAAGGGAGCTTTTGGATTTTGACTTGGGGAGGGGTATTCCGTATGATGCTCTAAGAAGGCAATGAAGATAAAAGTTAAATTTTGACGAGGCAGTGGCGAAGGACTTGAGTCTTGCTAAATGGTTGGAAAAAGCATCGGACACCAAGAAGAATGGGAGGAAGAATGTAGAAATGGCGTAAGGTAGTAAGGAAGGGACCAACAATGAGAAAATAATGGTGGAGGAGGATGGGAAAGAATTAAACCCAAGTCAAACTATTAGGCTATGTGCACAGTATGTGGATTAGGCTAGATTATTTTCCTTTGAGTCAGTCTAGTTAATAGTGAGCTATTCTGCATCTGAGATTTCATCTTCATCTTCCTCAAAAATATATACCACGACACGCTTTCTTGTAGCAAATATGCAAGCTACTCCTCTGGATGCTGGCACAATAAGTGGAATAGGATTTAAGAATGTGTGATGGACATTTGTATGAATAATAAATCTTTGGTTTTTTAAAAGGTGCAAGTTTAAGTGGTCTCATTGTCATCCCACTTGCTTCTTTGATCCCATCTGGTCGATGGACAATGGACCGAATTTAATCACATTTGAGCGCAAATATGCATCACTGATTTGTGTTTTTTATATCTCATTAATCATTGCTTCGAGTTTGACCTCGATAGGTGCTGTATGTGTATAAATTGTTAATTGATTCACAATCTCAAAAAAGTAAACATTTTTCAGTGTTTTTCTTTGGTTTCTAGGTCGCTCGGGAGTAGTATTTTTAATTTGAAGTTGTTTGTTAGTTGATGTAATATCCTGCTTAAGTTGCAATGATATTTCCGGTTTATGAAAAAGAAATTCTTTAAGGTGTGCTAAGATTTGTTAAAGTGTTCTTGTAAAATTTTTTAAATTTTTTTAAGTACAGTAGGTTGCAACAAATCTTTTTTTTTTTTTATAACCTTAATTTAATTTTTTTCCCCTTTTTTGGTCTTTTTTAGGTATCCTCAAAACCATTATATTGACGTAATGAGATTTAGTAGATATTTTGCATATTATTTGGTTTAGTTTTATTAAACACTTAACAGAATCTTGAATAAGTTAATAAGAACACTTAACAAAATCTTTAACAAATTAATTAAAATATTTAACAATTGTTTTAATAAATTAGTAAAAAAAAATTAACGAAATCTTTGATAAATTAATTAAAACACTTAACAAAAATATTTAATAAATTAATGAAAACACTTGATTAAATCTTTGAATTAATAAAAATACTAAACATAATTTTTGATAAATTAATATAACACATGTTAGAATAAATATAATACATATTAAAAAGTTTTAATTATAATAATTTTGAATTGATCATTGAAAATTTTAATGAATTATCTTTAAAAAATCTAAGATATAGTAGGAAAACGAAAAAACAAAGAAACACCTAACAGAATCTTGGTGTATTGCATAATATTCATTTTTTCAAAAGAAAAATTATACATTATTTTTAAATTTAAGTTACATGTAGAAATATTATAAAAGGCACCAAGATTTTCTTACGTGTTTCAAATCAGTACATTAGTTTATTTACTTCTATTATGTTTTTGAGATTCCTTCGAGAATTGTTTTAAATGACATGCTATACAAATTGAATTTTATTTTAAAAATTATTATTTAAATTTTCTTAAATATTGGATAAATTGTTTATAGTGCTATACTTGTACATAACTATACCGAAACTTATTTTATACCAATAAAATATTTAGTAAAATGTAAATATCTAATAAAATTATATTACAATTTTTAAATAATTAACAAAACACCTATGAAAATCTTATTGTATTACATAATATTTTTATATATTTCAATTTTTTTTAAAAAACTAAACATTTCTTTTAAAATAAAGTTACATAGAAAAATATCATCTAATATACCAAATTTATTCTCCATTATCTCAAGTTCTAGAATTCTAATAAATATTCTTAAATGTTCCATGAATTATTTATAACGTTGTACTTGTACATAACTATATTCGAAACTTATTTTAGATCAATAAAATATTAAAACGAAACTTAATATAAATATTTGATAAAGTAATATACTGATTTCAAGTAATTAAAAAAAACACCTAAGAGAAGAGAAACTTGGTATTATATATATATATATATATATATATATATATATATAAACTTATTATGCAATTTTTTAAAAAAATTAAGTTACATATAAAAATATTATGTAATTAATCAAGATTCTTGTTCCCAATCAATAAAATCTAAATAAAACTAAAAAACACCTAGGAGAATCTTGGTGTATTACACAATATTTCTATATATTTATTTTTTCGAATGAAAATTTATACATTTCTTTTAAAATTATGTTACATGTAGAAATATTATAAAATGCACCAAGATTCTCTTACGTGTTTCAAATCAATATATCAATTTATTTATTATTTTGTTTAGATTCCTTTGAGAAATGTTTTAAAAGATGTGCTATAGTATATTAAACCCATTGAACTAAGTTTTTGTTTAAATAAGAGTAATAATATTGTATTGTAATTAACAAAACACCTAAGAGAATATAAGAGAATCTTGGTGTATTACATAAAAATTATATATTCTTCCTTTTTTAAAAAAATTTATACATTTCTTCTAAAATTAAGTAATGATAAGGGCTAAAAGTAAGCCCTAAAGACACATTTAATATGACATTAGTTAGACCCAGTATGGTCCAAGCGCGAGGCCCATTTATGAGGCTCAAAACCTTGATTCAATATTAATTTCGTAATTAATATTAAAGGATATAAACAGTTCAGCAATAAGTGTCAGATAAAGATACTACTCCTGTAAAACTTAGCCACCAAGGCACAGAATTTGATACGGAAACAGACTCCTACAATATAGGATCTGGAACCTTCTTCAAGGCGGTGACTTGCCTGCCAAGTCACCTAACCCTACTACGATTCTAAGGCTTCTCAACCTATATAAAGGGCATGACCCCTCATTCTCCGAACTACGTCTTGGCTTGATTCTCAATAACGAGATACGTAGGCACTCTGTGAGGACCGATCAGTCTCGAAACACAGAAATAGCCATTAAAGCTCGAAGCTCACCAACCCTAGCATTAAAAACGATTCATCACCTACTTTCTATTCTACAACATTTGGCACCGTCTGTGGGAAGACAACATCAATCATGGTTCAAACACAAAGAACAACATCAACCTCGAATGAGGCCATACCCCTTAGCTCTGCTCCACTGCCACTTCTGATCCGCTTATCACTACTGAAGAAGGACAATTACCCCTATCAACAGAGGCGATCATTCAATCTCTAGTCTCTCAACCCACAGAGACGACTCCCCATGTTGAGGAACTCTACCAGTGGTCATCCATCAAAGCCAAGAAGCGAACCCTCTTCAGATGGTGGTTTCTCCTCTTGGTAACGTTAATCGTACGCTACCCCCGGGGGTACAGATCCACACTACGGATCTACCCTTGAATACCAACCCGATGTATGGGCTGCCTAATTATCCCCCTTGACAAAGGGAACCTGGACCAAGCGGTCATGCCTAACGGATCCGAGATCGAGAGTATGATGACTACTCTAGTCCCTATACTTATGATTCATCATCAATTGAGGACGATGATCGATATGAAGCCCCGAGGAGGCGACGTGCTAGCAAAGAAACTCTAAGGAGGACACGAAGTATCCATGATGGACCCCCTTGACAACTGCTGAGAGGATCAAGGCTTATGAGGTTGAGATCTTAAAGTTGAAGGATGATATGGCGAGAGAACAAGCTAGATTGAATCAAACTCAGCCTCCTCCAACCACAGAGAGGATTCCCATTATCGACTTGGAGAGGTCTTTAAGGAGATAGAAAAGGGCCGACGCCCCAACTGGAAGAACAACAAGGGTGGAAACCCCAAGGGGTAACCCCAAAGATCTGATGCCGCTAGGAGATCCTGATGATCCCACACCCCCGTTTACTGAGGAGGTGATGAATGCTCGTATTTCAAAGAAGTTCAAGATGCCGAAAATCATGGCTTATGATGGAACGGGTGATCCCCCAAACCATGTCAGGACGTTCTAAAATGCACTGCTGTTGCAGCCTGCAAGTGATGCTTTAAAGTGTAGGGCATGCCCTCAAACTCTGTCAGGCATGGCTCAAAGATGGTATAGCCTTGCCCGTGAATTCAATTGGCTCCTTTAAGGAGTTTAATGCTGCTTTTGTTAGACAATTCATCAGCGGAAGAGTTCACGAGAAAAGTTCTGCATCTCTCATGTATGTGGTACAAGGAAAGAATGAAAATTTGAGGGATTACCTCAAGAGATTTACTAAGGAGACATTGAATATCACTGATTTGGAGAGCAAGGTGGCCATGGTAGCCCTCGAACACGGAACCACTAATCTCTTCTTTAAAAGGTCATTGGCAAAACACCCCCTTGAGAATATGGCTGAGCTCCAACGAAGGGCTGATAAGTATATTAAAGCTGAGGACATCATGATGAAAGAAGCCGCAGAAGGTAATGGAAAAGGCACCAATGACTCAAAGAAGCGAAAGCAAGAACAAGAGTACGACGCTAGGGACAAGTATCCCCGGACTAGCAAGGACTCTGAATCGCCATCGAAAAAGTATTTGGGACCAAGGTTTTCTGACTATGCAAGATTGAATGCCCCTAGGAACTAGATCTTGTTAGAGATCGAGAAGGATAATGACTTTTCGATGGCCGAAGCCGCTCAGGGGTGACCCCGCAAAGAGAAACAAGGATCAATATTGTAGGTTCCACCGAGATGTAGGTCATGACACAGATGATTGTAGGCAGTTGAAGGACGAGATTGAGTTCTTAATCCGTAAAGGAAAGCTGAACAAATTCACTAAGGGTGAAGATCGTGGAACCCAAAGAAGGGATTATGACAGGAGAGATAACGATAGAAGGGATAATGATCGCGATCGAAACACACAGCCCCGAGGGCCAGTTATCAACATGATTTGGAAAGGCCCGACAGCGGCCGGCATAACTCGAAACTCTCGAAAGGCGTATGCCAGAGAGATCATGCACATCGTGGGAGAGGCCCCGAAACGTGCCAGGACTGAAATCGTAATTGGTTTTGATGACTCTGACCTTGAAGGGGTGAAGTTCCCCCATGACGACCCGTTGGTCATAACCCCTGTAATTGGAAACTCAGAGGTGAAGTGAGACTTGGTAGATAATGGGCTTCTGTTGATATTTTGTTTTATGATGCATTCGTGAAAATGGGATACACTGACTCTCAGTTAACTCCGACCAACATACCGATCTATTGATTTAATGGAGTTGAGTCCAAGGTTGAAGGGACTATCCAGTTACCCATAACAATCGGGCAAAAACCTAAGGAGGCTATTCAGATGTTGAATTTTTTGGTAATTAAGGCGGCCTCGACTTATAATTCAATCTTGGGAAGGACTGGACTTCATGCATTTAAGGTTGTTGCCTCTACTTATCACATGAAGATTAAGTTTCCAACCAGGAATGGTGTTGGAGAGCAGAAGGGTGATCAAAAGATGGCCAGAAGTTGCTATGTATCCGCGCTGAGGGCTGATGGAGTCGGGGGGCAGGTACTCCCGATTGAAGACATGGATGTCCGCGGTGATGATAAACATAGAGGGAAGCCAACAGAGGATTTGGTCCCCATACCTCTACAGCTGGGCGACCCTGAGAAGGTTACTTATATAGGAGCTTCTCTGAAAGAACCCTTGAAGGGCAAGTTGACAGCATTCCTACAAGAAAACAGTGATGTGTTTGCTTGGACTGCAGCTGATATGCCAGGGATTGATCCCCAACTTATAACTCACAAGTTGAATGTTGATCCTGAACGGAAAACAATAAAATAGAAGAAGAGGAATTTTGCTCCTGAAAGGCAAGAGGCCATCAAGCAAGAAGTTGACAAGCTCTTAGAAGATGGATTTATTGAAGAGATTCAATTTCCTGAATGGTTGGCTAATCCTGTGATGGTCAAGAAGGCAAATGGGAAATGGAGGATGTGTATAGACTTCACTGATTTGAATGATGCATGCCTGAAGGACTGTTTTCCACTGCCAAGGATAGACATGTTGATAGATGCCACAGCTGGACATGAGATGTTGAGCTTCATGGACGGGTTCAGCGGCTACAATCAGATTAAGACGCACAAGCATGACATCCCAAAGGTATCTTTCATAACTGACTTTGGTGTTTTCTGCTATCTTGTTATGGCTTTTGGTCTAAAGAATGCAGACGCTACTTACCAACGACTGGTGAATAAGATATTCGCCCATCTGATTGGAAAAACCATGGAGGTCTATGTTGATGACATGTTAGTCAAGAGCCTATTCAAGGCAGACCATATTAAGCACCTCAGAGAGGCATTTGAAGTGTTGAGGCACCACAAGATGATGTTGAATCAAGCCAAGTGTGCTTTTGGCGTTGGATCAGGAAAATTTTTGGGTTTGATGGTTTCAAAAAGAGGCATAGATGCCAACCCTGACAAGATCAAAGCGATTCTGGATATGGAACCACCCCGCTCTATACGAGACGTGTAAAAGTTAACGGGCCAAGTTGCAGCTCTGGGGAGATCTATCTCCAAGTCTGGTGACAAATGCTTGCCTTTCTTTCAGGCATTGAAGAAGGTGAAAAATTTTGAGTGGACTCTTGAGAGCCAAGAGGCCTTCGAACAGCTGAAGAAATACATGGTTGAAGCCCCGTTGTTAGCTAAACCTAGTCCTGGAGAGACTCTTTGTCTATACCTGGCAGTATCCGAACAAGCATTGAGTGCTGTCCTCATTCGTGAAGAGAACAAAATTCAGAAACCAATCTACTACGTGAACAAGGTATTACATGGGGCTGAGTTGAATTACTATCCCATTGAGAAGTTTGCTTTGGCATTGGTAATAGCCTCGAGGAAGTTACGACCATACTTCCAGGCACATAAGATTGAAGTCGTGACGGACCAGCAGCTGAGAAACATATTGCACAGCCCAAAGGCCAGTAGAAGGCTGATCAAGTGGGCGATTGAACTTGGAGAATTTGACATCACATACAAGCCTCGGACAGCTATTAAGGCTCAGGCATTAGCTGACTTCGTGGTTGAATGTACCATTGGCAACCAAGAAGTCGGGGGGCAGGAAATAGTAACCACCCCTGAAAGTGGGGACAAAGATGAAGAGCTTGTACCAGATCAGAAGGAATATTGGGTGCTCTATTTTGATGGGGCATCAAAAACAAAATCTAATGGTGCAGGTTTGGTCTTGCAAAGCCCCGATGGGTTTATGGTCGAGTACGATCTGAAGTTGGACTTCCCAACTACCAATAATGAAGCTGAGTACGAAGCCCTGATAGCCGGATTAGGCTTGGACAGAATAATAAGGGTCAAGAACCTCAAAGTTTGTGAAGATTCAAGACTGGTAGTCTCGCAAGTGAATGGCGAGTTTGAGGCCAAGGATGAAACTATGGCTAAGTATTTGAGAATCTTGAAAGGTGTTATTACTCAGTTTGATGAGTGTTATGTGGAGCACATCCCGAGGGAGGAGAACGTTAAGGCCGATGCCCTATCAAAGTTCGCCTCTTCTGAGATATAAAATTTTGCAAGGAGTGTTTACTTCCAGGTCTTGAAGGCCCCATCTATCAACTCGAAGTTGGTGGCACCTATCAACATGGGGAGCTGTTGGATAGATCCTATCAAAGCTCACCTAGAAACTGGATGGCTCCCTGACAATGCCTTGGAGGCACGGAAACTGTCAGTGATAGCGTTGAGATATGCCTTGATTGAAGGCCTTCTTTACAAGAGATCTTTTGTTATCCTGTACCTAAAGTGTCTAAGGCCCCATGAGGCACAAGAAGCACTGAAGGAAGTTCATGGAGGAATCTGTGGACAACACTTGGGGGGCAGAGCTTTAGCTCACAAGATTACTCGCCTAGGGTTCTATTGGCCAGAGATGTTAGCCGATGCACAGAACTATGGTAAGAAGTGTGATTGATGCTAGAGGCACGCCCCTGTTGTAAGGCAGCCGCCCGAGATGTTAACATCTATAACTCTCCAATTCCGTTCGCAATGTGGGGAATGGACATACTTGGTCCTTTTCCTGTGGCTTCAGCACAAAGGAAGTTTCTAATAGTGGCCATCGACTACTTCACTAAGTGGATTGAGGCTAAACCCTTAGCCAAGATAACCACCAAACAAGTTGCCCAGTTCTTTTGGGAGAGCATCATTTGCAGGTATGGAATTCCCCGAATCCTTGTGACAGATAGTGGGACACAGTTCAACAATGAAGAGTTTAAGAAGTACTGTGAAGAAAATGCTATTGAGCTTCGTTTTACCTCAGTAGCACATCCGCAAGCTAATGGACAAGCAGAAGTCGGCAATCGGATTATCCTTGACGGACTGAAGAAGAGGGTCGAACGCTCGAGGAACAACTGGGTGGATGAGTTGCTGCCCATACTTTGGGCGTACCGCACCACTTGTAGAGTGACAACTGGAGCAACCCCGTTCTTGCTGGCTTACGGAGCCGAGGCGGTTATGCCCCTGGAGATTATGCATGCATCGCCTTGAGTTGAGGCGTATGAGCCAGAGACTAATGAGGAAGGCATGAGGCTTGCCCTTGATCTAATTGATAAAGTCAGAGATGAAGCCAATGCTAGGAATGCAGAGCATCAAAAAAGAGCATCCTTTCAGTACAACCGAAGGGTTCAGGAGAGGTTCTTTCGACAAGGTGACATAGTTTTGAGGAAGATAGAGGCCTCGAGAGTCGGCTAGAAGGGGAAGTTAGCCCCTAATCAGGAAGGGCCATACCGAGTTCGGAAGACATTAGGACGAGGATCCTATAAGGTGGAAACCTTGGACGGGGTTGAGGTGCCCCGTACTTGGCATGCCTTGAAACTCAAGATTTATTATGTTTAAGCTATCCTATGTAAGGACTTAGCTTTTTATCTATTTATTGTGAGCAACTGAAATAAGGTTCGATGAAACCATTCCAGGGCTTAGTGCCCCGAGTAGGACAGCAGTATTATATGTGTAAGGGTTGAACCCATTCTCGAATTATTAATGCAAGATTGTTTTCCATTCTATGATTCTGTGATTTCAATTATGTACCTAGCACTCGCTAAGTGTAAGTCTATGGTGACCAAGTACCAAAAATAAATGAACATACGAATAAAGGGAAACAAATTCATAAATAAAAATGCCCGAAAGGCTAAGGTTTAAGTTATAGACCCCGAATAAAAGTTAAGTCCCGAAGAACCTTGATTGAAAGCTGAAAAGATAAAAGCCACTAGAGGCTTACAAGACCATGCGAGGCCACTTACCCCTACGGGGCGACCCATCCTACTCCTCCGAAGACTCTTCCTCGCCGCTCTCCTCGTCCGAGCTTTCCTCTGAATCTTCTTCCACAGAACCACTGTCTGCTTCTGCTTCGGCTGCCACTCCCGATGGCTCCGCTGCGGTCTTCTCCACCTCATCTTCATACCCGGGGGTTGATGGAGACTCATTTGACACGCTTCGAGTCTGGCGAATTAACGCCAGCTTTCCTCCCCTTGGAGGTGCAACTGCATTTCCTCGAGAGCTCGAAGAAAACGAATCGGCTGTACGGGCTGCTTTCCTTAAGCCAGAGCTAGAATATCTACGGCTTCCTCTAGAACTAGAACCCAATTCTTGGGGAACAGTTTTATTTCACCGAGCCAGAAGCAAGATCAACACGGTTCCAAACAACCCAGCTGGGGCAAGGAAAGTGCACCGGGTTGACAACAGATGGATGTTTATGGCTCACAGCACTGATAGCCTTATCCCAACCAATGGACATATTAAAGGGTGCACGTTCATCGTCATGATCATCCAGAAACTTTAGAAAATCTTTTGACCTATGGTAGGCATCGATCACCTTATCAGCCTCAGATGCTTTCTTTCTGGCCAAAGAAGCAAGTTGTTTACGAGAAGATAGAGCATCCGCTTCGGCACGAACAACCTGGGATTCTAGATCTTTGGCCTCTTCTTCGAACCTTGATTTGTCTCCCTTCAAAGTTACATTCTCATCCCTAAAGGCCATGCCTTGGGTGGAAACAGTCTGAAAATAAGCGTTGGCCTGTAATAAGAGGGAATCAGTAAGGCATAAGGTATTTGTGAAAGTCAAGGTTTATAAGAGCACCGAACCCACAAGAGGGAGTGCATACCTGGTACAAGGCTTGAGCACCCATAAGATGAGATTCATTCATCTTGTCACCGGCATGCAAAGTTACTTGATCGGGAGGAGTAATTGAAAGCTTGGACCAGTCCAGGGCCAGATATGGAGCCCCCAAGACCGAGTCTTGTTCGCAGATGCCCCATGATGGTATGAAAGGGGTTCTGTTATCCCTGTCAGCATTTCGGGATCTTTTCCCGCCTTGGGAGTAGCCTTCCAAGAAGTGAGGAATGCGAGGCTTTGTGGGATTCAGTAATTCCTCAGCCTTTTTCTTCATTCTTTTAGTTACGGTTGGCTGGTTCTCGGGACGACTGTCAATCTCCTCAGCAGCTGAAATGCAAAGAGAAAAATATCGAAATAAGAATAAACAGAGTTCATAATAGCTACATAAGAAAGTTACCCTCAATAGAAAGAAAACCGAGGCTAGCTTCAACAAGATTCTTTTCGTTCAAAAAGGTCTTGTAATGGGTGCGCCATCATCAGCAAGAAGCCTATCTCGGTCTAATAATTCTGAATCAATAAGTTCACACACGAAGTGTGAACTATCCTCCACGGATCCGAATCTCTTCACAAAGAAGTTACCCCAATCTCCACCTTCCCATTCAAGAATTACAAACTCCCTCTCCTAGGCATGCCGAGAATCTGGAAAGGAAAAGGAATTCACTATGTGCGGAAGTTTGGCTCTGTGCTGAAGGCTAACCCATCCTTTCTTGCAGTCAGAAGAGTTTCTGGCCCCGAAAATACTTCGGACCATCGTAGTAGACAATGGGATCTCCAACTGACGGCACCTTATTATGAAAATAATGATGAACCTCCGGGCGTTGGGGTACAACTGACAGGGGTGAATTTGGAGCTCCGCCAGCAATCTGATAATAAAAGGATCGACCGGGAATCTGAACCCAGCGTCTAGGGCACCCCAGTGAATGCAAATCCTCTCGGGATGCCAGTTGCAGGTTTTATCTGTTGGGCCTGGACGAAAAACCTTAATGGCACTTGGAAAGTGGTATGTCTTCCTGATCTCTTTGACATCTCGCTCCTTCAACTTACACGGACTATGAAAAGAGTCTAAGCTTGAACTATTAGGGAATACTTCCATCATAATGTTTAGTAGATCTAGTAAGGACCCAAACCGATGCTCAACATATGAAGGAGGTTTTATTGCTTCCATACCTTTGACGGTCCTCATCTTGCTCCTCTTGGCAAATGCTTCCATCATTGAGACCGGGGGAGCAGTTGGGCGTTTGCCTTCTGACATCTTGATCTTGAAACCTGATCTCAAACTGGAACTTGATCATGAAACTTGATCTTCAACTGGGACTAGAAAGCTAGAGAGCTTGAGAACTTGAAAAAATTTGAAATAAAGAAGTGAATTGAAATGAAGACTACCTCTCTTCTTTTATAGAAGAAGCATGACCTGCTATATCAGGTTGAAGTTCAGCTTGACTTGCATTTACAGGTCATCTATCGTTTATAGATAAAAAAAAGGACAAAAATTTCCCATTTTAGACAGAAGGAATCGTTATAATTCATATAGGTCGGAGAAGAAACGGCAGATATATCTGCTGAAATTACAAAATAGATGACCTTCGAAGGGCTAATTGCATTTAAGAAATTTAATAAGGAGATTAGTCTTAAGCACGGGATTAGCAGTGCTAATCTAAGTTTATGAATAATCTCGCTAAAAGCCATGAATAATTTCCGATTCAGTAATCAAAGTTGAGGCCACAACTTTCTAAGATCACGGATGATTTTAGATCCTAGATTCGAGATCCATGATTCTTTTTAAGACCACGGATGGTTTTAGGTCCGGGCACCTTAGCCAACCACGAAGTGGCCGACCATGACACCCGGAGAGTAGCAGCCGACCACGAAGTGGCCGACCACCGAGCTCGAAGGAGCAGCAGCCGACCACGAGGCGGCCGACCACCGCACCCGGGGAACGCCAGCCGACCACCAGTTGGCCTACCACCGTGATTTGAAGGCCTTCGGTCAATCACCAGTTGGCCGATCAAGGATTGCCCCTAGATCCGGCCGATCACGGGTAGTTTGTGGTCCTGGTCCTCGATTTTTTTCGACCGATCAAGATTGATTTTCAGTACGGGAGCTAGAATTTAACTTCAATCTTGATGTACTAAATATGAAAATCAGTACGAGAATGAAGTCAAAGTTTAGTGCCGTTAAGCACTTATTAGTGCCGTTTAGTACCGTTTAACGCCGTTTAGCGTCATTTAACATCGGTTAAACATCGGTTAAGGCCGTTAAGCGCCGATTAGTACCGTTTAGCACCGTTTAGCGTCGTTTAAATGCCGTTTTGCATTACTTAACATTGTTTAAGTGTCGTTTAAGGCTGGTAGTGTAGATTAGCATCGTTTAAAAATCATCGTAAATGCGTCTGTCGCTCCACGCTTTACATTAAAAGACGATACTCGTGAAACACTAGTGTAGCAAAGATAAACCCTGACCCAAGTCTCGAGAAAGGCAACTAGAACTTCAAGGAAAACCTGATCAGTTTTCCTAGAAGTTGGGGGGCAAATGATATGTGCTAAAAGTAAGCCCTAAAGACACATTTAATGTGGGATTAATTAGACCCAGTATGGTCCAAGTGCGAGGCCCATTTATGAGGCACAAAACCTTGATTCAATATTAATTTCGTAATTAATATTAAAGGATATAAACAGCTCAGTAATAAGTGTCAGATAAGGATACTACTCCTGTAAAACTTAACCACCATGGCACAGAATTTGATACGAAAACAAACTCCTACAATATAGGATCTGGAACCTTCTTTAAGGCGGTGACTTGCCTGCCAAGTCACCTAACCCTACTACGATTCTAGGGCTTCTCAGCCTATATAAAGGGCCTGACCTCTCATTCTCAGAACTACGTCTTGGCTTGATTCTCAATAACGAGATACGTAGGCACTCTGTGAGGACCGATCAGTCTCGAAACACGGAAAGAACCATTAAAGCTCGAAGCTCACCAACCCTAGCATTAAAAACGATTTATCACCTACTTTTTATTCCACAACAAGTAACATATAGAAATATAATGTAATATACCAAGATTTTTTCAAAATCAATATATCAAAAACTTTAAATTTTTTGTAATATACAATATTATTACTCTTTTTTAAACAAAAACTTAGTTCAATGGGTTTAATATACTATAGCACATCTTTTAAAACATTTCTCAAAGGAATCTCAAAAAAATAATAAATAAATTGATAAATTGATTTGAAACACGTAAGAGAATCTTGGTGCATTTTATAATATTTCTACATGTAACTTAATTTTAAAATAAATGTATAAATTTTCTTTCAAAAAAATAAATATATAGAAATATTGTGTAATACACCAAGATTCTCCTATGTGTTTTTTAGTTTTTTTTTTAGATTTTATTTAGTTTTATTTAGATTTTATTGATCGGATTTAGATTTTATTGATCGGGAACAAGAATCTTGATGAATTACATAATATTTTTATATGTAACTTAATTTTTAAAAAAATTGCATAATAAGTTTTTTAATATATATATATATATATATATATATATATATATATATATATATATATATATATATATATATAAAAAACTATTATGTAATACCAAGTTTCTCTTCTCTTAGGTGTTTTTTAAATTACTTGAATCAATATATTAACTAGACTGACTCAAAGGAAAACCATCTAGCCTAATCCACATACTGTGCACATAGCCTAATAGTTTGACTTGGGTTTAATTCTTCCCCATCCTCCTCACCATTATTTTATCATTGTTGGTCCCTTCCTTACTACCTTACGCCATTTCTACATTCTTCCTCTCATTCTTCTTGGTCTCCGATGCTTTTTCCAACCATTTAGCAAGACTCTAGTCCTTCGCCACTGCCTCGTCAAAATTTAACTTTTATCTTCCTTGCCTTCTTAGAAAATCATACGGAATACCCCTCCCAAAGTCAAAATCCAAAAGCGCCCCTACACATCTAAAACTTCCATAGATGTCAGACAGACCCACACAATTGTTCACATCGTACTCACACAATCGTTCATATCGTACTCAGCTAGATATATTGCCATATGGTTAATTTCCGGTGACATCAACAAAACAAGATAGTCTGTACTTTCTAGTTCCTCCGTCGTCTTGCTACAAGCATTGATTTGTTTAAGGACTTCCTTCAGTTCATTACCAAGATCCCCATCCAGATCGAGTTCATTCACCAAATCAAAGGCCTCTGCATTGTCTATTTCCAAAAGAACTTTATATTGCAACTTAGAGAATGCGAAGCATATACCTTTATAATAGCACAAAGCTGCGCTTGTAACAGAGACATCCACACCATGGTACGCAAAACACCTCAGATAAACTTTCCATTATGGTCTCTGGCCACAACACCGACTCCATTTCGGTTAATATTAAAGGTTACACCATTTGGGACTACACCATGGACACCTTAAAGAATCTTGAATTACAAACAACAAGACACCCTAACTAAACACCTTGACGAATCTTGATATATTGAAGAATAATAAAAAATTATAAAAGAATCTATATGGACTTAATGTGGAACTCTACATGGACTCTGTGTGGAACTCTAAAAGAACTCTAAAAGAATCTGATAGTAGTTCTGGTTTGAAACTAACCAACGATCGTGTTTCTCCATGTATTCCTAACAAATTTCTTTTTGATAACGATTCCATAACAAACCTGCATGTCAAAAACATAGATTTTGTTTAGTGTTTGTTAAACATAACAGTATATAAATTAAAAATTCAACACTTTATACCGTAAGATTTCAATGCTCTGTATGTGTTTATCGGCTTCTTTCTTCACGCTTCTATGATTTTCTTCTTCAAACTAGTTTTAGAAGCTTGCTAATGTCGTTAATTTCAATCAATGTATACCCTAAATCATTACAGAGAGGTACGTAAATCATGGATTTATTTACAAATTTAAAACGATTAGATTATCCGATCAAATCTTGCTTGATGTAATGTTTCCTTAGATAAAGCTAAAAACATCGTATATAATACAAAATGAAACAAAGAAAATAACCTTGATTGTTAGTTGTATTTACATCACTGCCATTATACACATAAGTATTTGATTCATTGAAAATTTAAATATTGAATGGTCAGGATTAAGTTCTCTGGTTCTCTTGATAAGGAGGTTCTCCCTAGAACCTTATCCTATATATATATATATATATATATATATATATATATATATATATATATATATATATATATATATGAAATAGTTAAACCAATAAATTCCCACATTTCTAAAGTATATTATAAATATTGTAATAAAATAGAAGAAAAATAGTATACAAACAACTTAAACCAAAGGCATCTTAACTATTTCATTTGGCAGGACAATTTATAAAGCTCCAATATTCTATATGTTCAATGATGTAAAATTTCAGTTTAATAAATGGGATGATGTATAATGATATCTGTTTTACAATATCAATCTCTCTTATTAAGTCGTAAAAATTGGTATTTTTTAATAATCCACAAAAACTTTAAAAGATAGCTGGACCTTGTTCGAATTCTAGTATGTCTTCCAGGAGCTATAACAGTTAATATTAGAAATGTTGCTGGGAAAGATCGGAATGCAGGAGTCCTTTCACACGAGTTACACATAGGGATTTCAATTCTTTTTAAGCACTTGCATGCATTTTCGTTTCACTGTCATTATTAATAGATGATCCCGCTTGTTGATAAAATGGGAGCCTGGGTTGTTGAAGGAGAATGTGAGATTGAGAAATTGAAAACTAGTAGCAAGTAGCACCTAAACTGGAGCCACGGTAAAAAGATCAGCTAGCTATAATGTTTTCTTATAATGTCAACTAAGATCAAGTGTTTTTTTATTATCAACACGTTGTAGTTTTAGTGTGCTGGGATAGAAAAATTTCCACAACGTCAGGTAGAATCTCTTTACCCTTAACATAATCAGGTTTTGTTCTCTACAAGGGATTGTATATCTTTTGTTCTGGTAAAGATATAGAAACATTCTGGTAAAACTCCATGGATCATAGAATCATTCTACAAAAGATTGTTCAATAATGACCATACGCTTCAAATTCTCAGCCCCATGCCTAGTCGCGATGGTCATGTTTTCATCCGCATGACGCTGATTAAGTTGCTGCACCACATAGAAACATTCTGGTAAAACTCCATGGATCATTGAGTCTCACTCCCATGTCTATCTCTTACATTTAAATTTTTGTACGGGCATATATAAATGTCCTTCGCAAGAAGAAACACGCAAAAAAATTGTGTAATTTAAACGTCACCAAATGATTAACCGAGAAGAGATTACTGATAACCAACAGGAGATTATTGAAGTTTATGCCATGCACAAAGTTTAATAGAATAATATGTTTTTGCAAAAACTTGTTTTAGTGTGTGGTACCAAAGTCAAAAAATGTAAGTGAAATAATTCAAGGTTCTATCTAACTCTCAGTTATGCACAGGAGATATAATTTATTTACAATTGAAGTTGAACAACATAGGCTAGCCAAATCTAAAAGTTTCAAATAAATAGTGGCATACGCTAGTATAGAACAGTGTCAGTACGTCTTACTGAAATCCCAAAAAAAGGGATCATCAATCATTGTTTTGAAGCGATATATGGGAGTAGTGCTACCATTGTTGTTTGCTCATAACCAAGTCTGCTCACTTAGCCTTATTCTGATCATCATTAGTGAATACTCCTCGATATTCCAAGGATTTCTCGTCCTACCCCCAAACCAAATGTCATAATATGCCAGTGATCCAGAAACGAGCTTCGCAACAAGAACTGCTCCAGCATTTCTTAACCTGTATTTATATTGAAACCACAAATTTTATTTTAGCTTGATATATTATTCTGCATGCTCTATCTGGCATGTACTTGGTATTTGTGATACCTCTTGTAAACCCAAGCTTCAATGTCAAGAACTTGATCTTTGAATGAGTTTGAACCCCAAGTTGTTTTGTATTGAGGTCCAGCAATAATGTCCGTCAACCCGTAAGGTATTCCAGGAAGAGGACCTGCAGAAACAAATTTTTATATATTTTGATATCACCTCAGTTTCGTCATAGAAAAACAGACCATCAAAGGAAAAATTAGATGAACCAAGAGCAGGCATAGGCTTGTGATAAATCTACTGATAATTCATCACATGCCATCTTTAAAAGGAATCAAGAGACAACAATATAATTAGTCACTCAATTAACAACGATAAGGTTAGTCATTTAATAGGTCAAACCAACTATAATAGGGAAAATAAGATCTCGTGGAGGTCTTGTCTCACTAGAGGCATTTAAGGAGCCTAAGCAGTTGATCTCCTCTAATATAAATGATTACACTAGATAATAAATGTTGTAATATCTGATCTCACATGTTGGTTCAAACCATGCTGCTGCTGCATGACACTGAACAATTTCTGCATACCTAAATACACAATTGGGAGAGGAGATGATTAGGTTCCTTGGCTTGTTTGTAGGCTAACTCTTCAGTGAAAATGACCACGGATTCAAGAACAGGATTGTATCTGTTGTTGGTTTATTAATCCAAACCAGCTGTCATCTCAATTATCATTATTAGTAATATGTTTGTTTTGATTCTGTTTTGTTTGTTTTGATCCTTCACGTGATTGAGGGAGTTTAGGAGAATAAGCGATAGGCAGTTGAGTTATTTTAGGAAGCTGGGTTCTACTCTTCTTCATATGTTTTTCCTATATATGTATTTGCATTTCGTACTGGTTGAATCATAAGAACAGTGGTTCTACAACATCTTTGTTTTACTTGTTTCATATACACATGCACCTATATCTATATGTACTGTAAAGATACTCTACAATCTGGTATCAAAGCAAGGTGATTACGGTGGATGCCAAAGTATATGCCTAAGTCCAAATCGATGGAAAACAACAAAACAAAGGATGGAGCGCTTGGGTTGACATATCCCATGTTAACCAGGAGTAATTATGCATCGTGGGCGATTAAGATGCGGGTTTATATGCAAGCCCATGGAGTGTGGAATGCGATAGAAAATGATGACCCCAAGGTGGTGGTAGATGATCGCACAGACAAGATCGCACTGGCGGCTGTGTATCAAGGGATTCCGGAGGATATTTTGTTATCAATCGCAGAGAAACGGACTGCGAAGGAGGCCTGGGAGGCTGTTAAAACTATGTGCTTGGGGGCTGATCGTGCAAAGACAGCAAAGATTCAAACTCTTAAGGCTGAGTTTGACGCGTTGAGTATGAAGGAATCAGAGCCGCTTGATGATTTCTGCATGAAAATAAATAGTTTGGTGACAAATATAAGAACCTTGGGCGAAGAGGTTAAAGAAGAGTATATTGTGAAAAAATTGCTGCGAGCAGTTCCTACTAAGTTTCTGCAGATAGCCTCTACAATCGAACAGTTTGGGGATTTAAAATCGATGACAGTCGAGGAAACGGTAGGTTCATTGAAGGCTCACGAAGAGCGTCTGCGAGGATCAGGAGAACAGAGTGGTGGACAATTATTGATGACTGAGGAAGAATGGTCCAAGAAAGAAAAAGAAGATAGCAAGTTATTATTGACTCGAGAAGAATGGCTTAAGCGAACAAACAGAGGAGAAGGTTCATCTGGTTCGAGGTCTCGCAGGGATTTTGGACGAGGGGTTCGTGATAAAGGAAGACTGAGATGTTACAACTGTCAGGGATTTGGTCATTTTGCTGCAGACTGTAAAAAGCCAAAGCGAGAGAAAGAAAATAAGGAGGAAGTAAATATGACCCAGATGCAGGATGACGAACCAGCACTACTTATGGTGGAACGTGTCAAGGGTGATCAAGAGGTGTTGCTGATTAATGAGAAGCAGGTAATGCCAAAACTAAACCAAGATGCTAAGGGAACTCAAGGAAGATCGAACCTGTGGTACCTAGACAATGGTGCTAGTAACCACATGACGGGACAATTATCCAAGTTCAAAGAGATAGATGAGAATGTGAAAGGAAAAGTGAAATTTGGAGACGGATCCACAGTTCTAATCGAAGGGAAAGGAACCATCAGTTTGAAATGTAAAAATGGGGAGGAGAAGTTGTTAAAAGATGTTTACTATATTCCTTCATTGTGCAATAACATCATCAGCTTAGGGCAACTGGCGGAGGAAGGAAACAAAGTCATAATGAATGGCGTCCATTTATGGGTCTATGACGATGATGGGAGACTGATTATGAAGGTAAAAAGATCCTTCAATCGCTTGTATAAGATCATTATAGAAAGCGGAATCTCGGAGTGCTTGCTGTCAAAAGGTGATGAAGAGGCTTGGCTTTGGCATGCTCGACTTGGGCATGTTAACTTTAATGCCATGAATTTGATGAGTACTACCAAAATGGTACGTGGTATGCCCGAAATAAAACTGCAAAGTGATGTGTGTACCGGTTGTCTAATGTCGAAACAAACGAGGAAATCTTTTCCCGGTCAGGCGAGCTATAGTGCAAGCAGGGTATTGGAACTTGTCCACGGTGACTTGTGCGGACCAATTTCTCCATCGACATCTGGTGGAAATAGATATCTGTTCTTGCTGGTGGATGATTATAGTCGAGTAATATGGGGATATTTATTGAAGACCAAGGATGAGGCGTTTGATGCGTTCAAAAAATTCCGAGCGCAGGTTGAAAACGGAAAGAAGCGCAGGGTAGAAACGTTCCGAACTGATAGAGGATGTGAGTTTATGTCCAAACAATTCATTGCTTATTGTGAAAACGAAGGTATAGCAAGACACTTTACTGCACCATACTCGCCCCAACAAAATGGGGTAGTCGAGAGGCGAAATAGAACAGTACTTGAGATGGCTCAGAGTTTTCTAAAGGAGAAGCAAATACCTCTGACACTTTGGGGAGAAGCTATACGACATTCTATTTACGTACTGAATCGGCTGCCAACAAGGTCTGTAACAGGTATGACTCCTTATGAAGCATGGTCGGGAATTAAACCAGACATTGGGCATATTAAGATTTTCGGTTGTTTAGCACATATGAAACTTCCATCTGTGCACACAACTAAACTAGGTGATCGAAGCAAGTTGGTGATTAATTTAGGCAAGGAACCTGGAACAAAGGCATACAGGTTATATGATCCGGAGCAATGCACTGTTCTTGTAAGCCGTGATGTGGTTTTTGAGGAAAATAAATCTTGGCAGTGGGAAAATAACATGGAGCGGAACGAGGGACCTCGAGATACATTTGTTGTGATTGGGGCAACTACAGATCCTGAAGGAGATAACTGGGTGGGTGAACAGTCAGACCTTGAAGAAGATAACCAAGGGGGTGAAGATAACCAAGAGGGAGAACATTCACCTCACTCGTTACATTCACCTAACTCTAACTCGTTCTCTGAAGGATCGAGTTCAGCAGATGATGTCTCTGTACACACCCCTTCACCTGTGTCTATGAGTTCAATGAATAGTGAAGAGGATACAGAAAGTTGGCCAAAACGTTACAGACCTCTGAATGAAATCTATGCTGAAACCCGAGAGGTCCATCTGGATTATGAAGAGCTCATGCTAGCAGGACTGGAGGAGCCTACAAATTACTCATTGGCCGCTACTGAACAGAATTGGAGAGAAGCCATGAGAAGTGAAATAGAAGCTGTAGAAAAGAATAAAACTTGGAAATTGACTAAACTCCCACCTGGACAGAAGGCCATTGGTCTGAAATGGGTTTACAAAACTAAGAAAGACACCAGCGGAAAAATTGTCAAATACAAAGCTCGGATTGTAGCAAAAGGATATGTACGGAAGCAGGGAAGAGACTTTGAAGAAAATTTTGCTCCTGTGACACGCTTGGAGACAGTGAGAATTCTGTTGGCACTAGCTGCAAAGTACGGTTAGGAGGTACATCACTTAGATGTGAAATCAGCATTTCTCAATGGCGAAATAGCTGAGGAGGTTTATGTTACACAGCCGGAAGGATTCGTCAAAGAAGGACAGGAACACCTTGTTTATAAACTGATTAAGGCTCTCTATGGATTGCGTCAAACACCACGTGCTTGGTACTCAAAACTAAGTAAATACCTGGAGGAACTAGACTTTGTAAGGTGTCCCTACGAGCATGCCGTTTACACAAAACGGAAGGGCAGTGAAGTCTTGGTGATCGCTGTCTATGTTGATGATCTCTTGGTTACAGGAACGGAGCACGCAGGCATAGAAGAATTTAAAAAACAGATGAGTGAAAGGTTCGAGATGAGTAATTTGGGTAAGTTGTCATACTATCTAGGTTTGGAAGTAAAGCAAGGAGTGAGTGCAATTCAATTGAGACAATCAGCCTACGCAAAGAAAATTCTAGTCAAAGCCGGTATGTGGAATTGTAATGCAGTCAAGTTTCCCATGGACCCAAAGGAAAGTATTCACAAAGATGAAGGCGGCAAACGGGTTGACACCACTCAATTTAAAAGTATGATCGGAGGTCTTCGATACTTAGTTCACACGAGGCCAGACATAGCTTACTCCGTTGGTATTGTAAGTCGATACATGGAGAAACCGACTGTCATGCACGAACTAGCAGCAAAACGGATTCTCCGTTATGTCAGGGGTACGCTAAACTACGGCTTAGTTTATGTGAAGGGTTGTGGCAGTGAACTGTTGACTGGGTACTCTGATAGTGACCTTGCTGGTCATGTTGATGATCGTCGAAGCACGGGAGGTATGGTGTTCTACTTGGATGAAGGATTAGTAACGTGGGCATCACAGAAACAGAAAAGTGTGGCCTTATCATCATGCGAAGCCGAGTTTATGGCGGCTACTGCGGCAGCTTGCCAGGCCATATGGTTGAGGAAAATGGTGAATCAAGTAACAGGTAAGTACATCGAACCAGTGGTGTTATATATAGACAACAAATCTGCGATTGACATAGCCAAAAATCTAGTCTTCCACGGACGTAGCAAACACATCGATATCCGTTACCACTTCATAAGGGAGTGTGTTGAGAATGGTGATATAGTAGTTAAGCACGTGAGCACAGACTTGCAGCGAGCCGATGTTCTGACAAAGGCGCTACCCACAACAAGGTTTGAAAAAATGAGGCAGTTGCTTGGTGTTCGAGATCTTCAGACAGTGGTTTAGATTAAAGGGGAGAATGTTGGTTTATTAATCCAAACCAGCTGTCATCTCAATTATCATTATTAGTAATATGTTTGTTTTGATTCTGTTTTGTTTGTTTTGATCCTTCACGTGATTGAGGGAGATTAGGAGAATAAGCGATAGGCAGTTGAGTTATTTTAGGAAGCTGGGTTCTACTCTTCTTCATATGTTTTTCCTATATATGTATTTGCATTTCGTACTGGTTGAATCATAAGAACAGTGGTTCTACAACATCTTTGTTTTACTTGTTTCATATACACATACACCTATATCTATATGTACTGTAAAGATACTCTACATCTGTGCTATACCACTATTACAGACTTACAGTATTACTGCATTAGAAAGAAATCTTGAGTAGCAAGATGACCCAAATATTTTGTCATTAATTTACCTCTTTAGCCTCTTCAAGGATATCCCAGTAAGCTCCTCGATCGGATGAAATATGCTTGGTTTTAATGAGTTGCCCCAGCTCATAATTGTTAATTCTTTACTACTCATACTAATTTATCTAAAGGAGTTTCTTACACTCATAAAACGATATCTTCATCAGAACTCGGTTTCTTCACATCTGTCACTGTAGGATATTTGAATTTATTTACTTTCACTTTGTGTTTCTTTAGGATCCCACTCAGGATTAAATATCAAACAAGATGGGTTCTGCAAGCCTCCATTTTGAGAAGCAACCAGTTTCCTATTGGTTTCGCTTATAGGGATGTTAAACTCTCTGGCACCTTTATCAATCTCCAGCATCTATGCAAAGATTGATATGCAAGTATTTAAGGGAGAGTACCACCCAAATTTCAAAGCCAAGATTACCTTAGTATCATTAAAGAAGTCTGCACCCAAAACATTCCAAATCCGTTCTTAAGCACAGCAGCTTTATCACGATCGTTTCCAGGTCTTTCATCTTGGTTTTTACTTTTTAGCATTAGCCATCCCACTGTCCTGTTCAAGAAATACAAATATAAAGTATCACACTGCAGGATTAATACATGAGTAGAACTATTTACATGATGTAC
The DNA here is from genome assembly GCA_036435485.1 of Saposhnikovia divaricata. Lineage (NCBI taxonomy): Eukaryota > Viridiplantae > Streptophyta > Magnoliopsida > Apiales > Apiaceae > Saposhnikovia > Saposhnikovia divaricata. The sequence continues at coordinate 243,688,834 of CM071594.1, read as the reverse complement.
ATCTCTAATGGATACGACTATTTTAACCTAGACCACTTTATATTTTAGAAGGCATTACCTGAACAAAAGGGTCCTGAAATTGCCATTAAATCCGTGAACCAGTATTTTCGAGAGAACAATTAATATAATTTCCATGCTACTTGTACATGTACTCACCTGCTTTTACAAATGTCAGACCACAAACATGGAATCTCGCCATGGGTGAAATTCTATAATCGGAGAACAAAGCTACCAGTTTACATATTACATTAAACCCTTCATTAGCAGCAGAATAAGATTACCAGACATACTCATGCTCCATTACAAACCATAATTTAGCCTCGAATCTCTACGAAACACTAGAATTCACTAAACATACAAATAAGATTACCCGATAATCTTAACAAACAAATATAATCATGAGAAAAAGGATCCTGAGATATATGTTAGGAAACTTTTCCTAAGATACATATAAAATAATCTTTAAATCTTGCTGGCCCGTAGAACTAATTAAAAATTTCTGAAATTATTAAAATACCCACCTCATTTTTATATATAAAAAACAGTTATGTCAGGGAACTCTCTATAATCATAATTCTCAAAATTCAAAACATACGGCAAATTTCACCAATTAACAAATGTACAAAATAAAATTCACTAAAGAACACTAGCTTGCATAGAGCATCAAATTCAAAACCTACTAAACATTCAAACATAAAATTTTGTAAAAATGCACAAATAATGATACAATTATGCAGAGAGATATGAGATGTTACCATGATGGGACTCGGAAGTGATCAGAAAAAATAAAGAGAGAAAAGGTGGTGAGAATTTCATAGATTTCCTCGAGAATCAAGCATCCAGTGTTTAAAGATGTGGGCCACGGGCCAGTTTGGGTCAATTTCTTATTTTCTTATAATATTAAATTTATAAGGTCTTCGTGGATACTTGATAGGCGAGTAACGTTCTGCTTGGTTAGTTTGTACTTGTATGCATATTTTGCCAGTGCTTGTTAGATGGAAATGTACAAGGTTCTTTTTTTCCTTTCACTCGCATGTCTAGTGGCTGGAAATCAAGGCCTTTGTTTTACTTTCGAGACGATGAATTTCAATCAATATCAAATTTACATAGGATGTCGAATGTTTTGCTTTTTCACTTTTACCTAGTTTCTTTATGCTTGCTCATATGGTTCAAAAATTATTTTTACTCCCTGGTCCATAAATATTGAAAAAAAATTAAGCAGTTGATCTGCCTCTCTCTTATGCATCTTTTGCCTCGGTTGTGCATGATTAACTAGTTGCATTTTTTATGTTAGTTTCCATTAATAAAGTAATATATTCTTCAACTTACAGGATAGGTCATATTGTTTAATATATACGATCTTGGTGAAAATTGGAGCAAGTTTAGTATATTCTGAAGAAGTTTAAAGCGTCAAATCATCAAGTTGCAGGGCATGAAGCCAGTGATGGGAAGCTTGGTCCCGTTGTTGACGAATCAGGATGCTTTTACAAGCCCCTTCAGAGTGGTGAACGTGGGTTGAAAGAGGTGGCTTTCTATGAAGCGTTACGTTTCAAACAAAACATTTCCATATCACATTCGCAGTTTCTTCCCTATTTTCTATGGCACTCAGCTTGTAAAGGTCTCAAATGGATCTGGCATATCCACACCTTATTTTGCAAGATCTTAACTCTACTCAGGTTGATCCTTCTATAATAAACATCAAGATTGGGTGCAGAACCTGGCCTCCAGAATCGTCTGAAGACTATGTCCAAAAATGTTTGCAGAAAGATAGGGGATCCACAATCCTACCGATAGCATTCAGAATATCTGGTCTGGAAGTATTTTGTAGTAAAATATTTAGTTTGTGGAAACCCGACAAGAAATACATTTAGAGTTTGTCTGTGGATGATGTCAGGTTAGTTTTGAGAAATTTTGTATCTTCTAATGCATCTGCTAATTTGAGTGTGCTCTCTAGCTTTCGTTGTATATTGTTAAAATACTATGTATAAATAGCATATAGTATGAACTGTTATTGGACTATTGTGGTCAGTATGGTTGGGGGTTAGACTATTGTGGTCAGTATAGTTGGGGAGTTTAGTAATTGAACAATTCTAGTTAAGTTCACACGGTTTATTCAATGTAGTATAAGACTTTCCTATACATTACATGTTCTATATATTAGGACTTGCTCATGTAATATCATAAGCTGAATATTTCCATAGCAATACAAGAGTAGTTTGTTCTCTCTTTACATTGTTGTTCAGCTTCCCTTGTAGCCGCATATTGCTTATACGATATTTTAACTCTGCTACGTTACACATATGCACACACAAGCAATGACACAAGGTCACTCTCACAATTTCTACATGGTATTAGAGCTTTAAGCTCCTGATCTTTATTGTTTCCACTGTCGCAAAAATCAGTTCTACAAAACATACCTCAAACCTCAAGATTAAGCTCCGGCAGTTTTTGCAAGCCTCTGTCAAAACCACCAGCTTATCTTGTTGTTTCACTCCTCTTTCTGCTGCACCCACAACTACCAAACTCCCGACAAACCCAGCTAAGTAACGAGTTAATTCAGTAACTCACCCATTTTAGCTTGCCGAATCCATCATTTTCAGTCACCCAACTACACTTGTCTTTGAGACAATTGTTCAAACAGTTGGTGGCCACAAATCAGACTACTCCAACCTTTCACCTGTCCACCCTCCATCCAAGTCGTTCTGAGTAAACTCCATTCACTGATTTCCCTCAAACTCACCATCTCCAAACTGCCGCTAAATCACAAAACACTATCAAACCTCCTAAACCATCTGATTACTCGGTTCCGTCCGAGTCAACTCAGGCCACCAGTAAAACAACGAGTCATTGACATGCTCCAATCCCACACTCATAACAGACCGACAAAATTTTTGTATATCTCTCAGCTCTCTAAGATACACACTGCCCAGTTCTAATTATTTAGAGGTACAACCTACAGCAGTGTATTTCTATTCTTTTGGGCCAACAGATTATCAGCACATTAGTGTCTCTTCTTGGGTCACACTAAAATCAGCCCGTTCAAAAGTCTGGGTATAAGTTATTCTTGCCCATTTACACCTTGGTACCTAAACTTTATCAGATCGTTCAAGTTGACACTCCAACTTTTGTTAACTGCCACATCAGTCCCTGGACTATTTTATTGTAGTTCCTGAAAATTTCAAAGTTACTTTTGAGCGCTTTCTTTACAAGAATGAAGGGAGGTTGCATTTTGGATGAACACATCATTTTCCTTGATCTCAAACTATGTATAGCTTTTTTAACGAAATATGTATTTGGCGGTCCACTAATGCAACCTCAGATTCTACACCAGAAATTGCATCAATTAATGAGCTTGAATCCATTCACAGTTCACCTTCCACTCCATTCAAAGTCACTACGGGATCCTCATACAAGACAACCTCTTGGGACAGAATGTTAGTCACAGAGGAATGCCTGAATACATCTAATAACAAGCCTAAGTTATTTGTAATGCTATGCATTACTTACATGACCTCTTAACTGAGGGAACTTCTAGTTGTAGAGTTTCTATTTGTTCTGTACTTGTAATAGACATCAAATCCTAGTTGTGTAACTGTACTTATAAAGTCAAGAATAATGCTTGAAAGAAGTTCCAAAGTTCATGCCTCAAGCAAGGAGATAAAGACTGCCAAATAATCACAGTTGGGATTTGAAGAAGTGAAGAATTTGCCTAAGTACCAATTCGATAAGTACATTTGTCTATTCGAGAAGCATTCGAGAAGTCAGGGATTCGATATCTCAGAAGACACTATTCGATATCTTTGAATACACTGTTCGATATCTCATTCGATATCTCAGAGATTCGATATGTCTATTACTCTATTCGAGAACTCATGGAGTCAACAAGTCAAAGCATCATTCGAGTTCTGTAAGAGTCAACAAGTCAATGCTCTATTCGATATCTCAAGGACTAAAGAAGCTATTCGACATCTCAGGGATTCGATATGTCAAAATGCTCTATTCGATATCTCAAGGAGTCCCAGAGAAAAGAGCTATTCGAGAAGTGATTCGATATGCTAATATAACACTATTCGAGAACTCAGAGTTATCGATTAAGTCAATTCTAGTTCTCGAATCATTCACTTAGCCACTTCTCGAATACATTCTTGGAGACAAAATACTGAAGAATTGTACAAGTCAGAAACCTGCAACAAGCCAAGACGCTTTATTTTACTATGTACTATAAAGCACATTGGAAAGCCTACAAAGAAGCTTGGAGAGATAAGACAAAGGGACAAGGAGCTAAAGAAGTGGATCTGAACAGGCTTTGCAAAGTCAAATCTGTAGCCGTTTGGACTTTTACTCAAATGAGATAGACAGACTGGAAAGTATTTTGTTTACCTACCTTATTTGTAGTAAGTAGGTGTATCCATGTCTATAAGGATACAGCCTCACTTCCTTAGCAAAGAAGAGATAAGTTTTTAATATACATCACAAGAAATATCTCTCTGAGAAAAATGAAGCTGAGAATACTACCATTTGTATTCAGAGATTGTAGCAAAATCTTTATCTAATAAAATATTAGTTTAAAGTGATATCGTGTTGTGTTTGTCTTTGTTATCCGCACTTTCATATCTCACACACTCAACACATATCTTGCTGCAAAGATTCAAGAACGAAGAAAAGTTCAAGAATCCATTCACCCCCCCTCTGTATTCTTTTACTGTATTCAATACTCAACAAGTGGTATCAAAGCAGGCTGTTTAATCTAAACAGAAAACGATCATGAGTTCGAATACACCAAAGACTACAGGTACGGTAAAGGTCCCTAAGTTCGACAAAGAGAATTACAACCTCTGGAAAATAAAAATGCTGTTGTTCATCAAGGCTGCCAATCCTCTCTACCCTGACATCCTCAAAAATGGTCCATTTGTACCACAACAAGAAATTGCTGAATCTACAATAGGCATAATAGTCATTCCTAGATCATATGTTGCAAAAGAGCCATCCAAATGGACGGACTCAGAGAAAGAAAAGGTTGCCCTAGACAGTCATCTCATGTTGCTGATCATAGACTCCATGGATATGTCGATGTTTGCTAACATAGCATCATGCACATCAGCCAAGGATATGTGGAACCACATCGAGGTGTTATGTGAAGGGACAGAGGAGGTAAGAGAGAATAGGAAACAGATACTGGTCACACAGTATGTTGCTTTCATGGCACAGTCCAAAGAAAGTATTACTGTTATGTTTGAGAGATTTCACAAGCTGGTGACTGAGCTTCAAATGAATGGGAAGGTTTACAGCACTAAGGAATTAAACATGAAGTTTCTACTATCTGCACCAAACCATCTAGAGCAAAGGGTCATATCTCTAAGAGAAAGAGATTGAACAAAGTCACATATGATGTGCTCTATGCGGTTTTAAAGACTCATGAGCTTGAGCTGCTTCAGAAGAGGGTTATCCAAGCCAACCAAGGCAGGATGATAAACACATCCTGTGCCTTGATTTTCAACAAATCTGTTCAAGACCTGGAAGCATCTACAAGTCAGCTGAGAATAGAAGAGATAGTAGATGTAACACCCCCAGATCCGGGGTCCGGGATCCGGTGGTTACGGTTTCCAATTCTGTCCACAACACTTGAACTTTCATTAACATAAAATAAATTATGTCTCTATAACCCAACACAATAATATAAAACACACCCGTTATAGTCCCAGAGATGAAATCAGAGTAACACTCAAATTTTTATTAATCACATTATGAGTTCTTACAATCCAAAAGAATTTCAATATAAATACATACTCTTTGCCATCCATTTACATAAGGCATACTAGACCATATTCTTGGTACTGAAAGAATAAATATACCCTACCAATAGCTTCTTCTTCAGCTCTGGTAGTCTCATCGTCCTCGCCCGCGTCGAGTGCGCCTTGTGCGAGTCATCTGGTCTAGCTGTTGTTGTGATATAATAATAAAGCAAGGGTGAGCAATAGCCCACCAACAATAATATATAACTGAACAATAATGTATAACAGTTCAAAAGTATCTTTCAAACCATATGCCATGCCTTTACGGAAATGATGCCAGTATAATATGAACGATGAAGTTACAAGGTAACTTAAAGTATTTGTTTGTAGAAATATCTGCTACATCAAAGTAAGCGAGATATTCTTATTGTTATTAAGAAGAGGAACTTGCAAGAAAAGGTTGCAATTCCAGTTATGACCCTTTTCCAACTCTGCCAACAGTAATCATGTTGCAGGAAATAAATAAATTTGGATGATGAACCAATGATGGAGTATTCACCGCGCCCGCTGTTCCAATCTTGATGATCAGTCGAGATCGTACAGCTCAATTTAGATTTACTACCGGTAGAAGGAAGAACTGACGGCTTTACTTGTGTACCGCCTTACTAGCTCTCCCCGGCCAACGGTTGGGCCAAAGGGGATGGACCGGCGCTACTCGGCCTCTTACACGACTCCTAGTTCAAATAGAATTCATGATTCTGAATGTAACGTTCGTCCCCCTTTCCCCAAGTATAATACTTGTTGATAAGACTCCACAAAGTAGTCGTATCTAGTTGGAAAGGAAAATTTACCAATAACTCCCAAGCTATTACTTGGTAACGGATATCAACTTGTTCCAGTAATCTTACCCCTCGAAAGATGAGAAGGTAAGCAACGACTTAATAAGTCAACAGCACCCGAGTTGCGAGTGAAGGGAATACTTTATGACCGGGAAGTCGACAAGATAAATAACATTTTTCCAAGTAAGGTTCCCTTATTATTAAGAAGATAGACTCAAAGATGAATGATGTCTGGGAACCTTTCTTGATATAAGATTAATAATAATATGACTTTGAAATATTTTCTGTAATAATCGAAGAAGATAAACCTTATCGAGGTTATTCTAAATATGGAATAAATATTCAGAGAATATTTATTGAATTAAAATATTTTACAGAATATTTGGGAATATGAAAGAATATCTTTAATCAGAGTATTTCTCAAAATAATCCCTGAAGAGATATCAGGGGAATATTTATTGAATAAATAAATATTTAAATGAATATTCAAAACAATATTCATTCATTAATAAGACCTGAAAAGAATATTTAAGGTAATAATCATAATTAATTAGGAAATTTAAATGAATATTCAAAAGTAATATTCATTGAATGAATAATATCTTAAATGAATATCAAGTAATATTCATTTAGTAATCCAAGCCTTAAGGAATATTCGAGATAATATTCGATAATTAAATCAAGCTTCAGATGAATATTAAAATAATATTCATCAAGTATTTAATATCTTAAATGAATATTCGAAAGTAATATTTATTTAATAAAATAATAATCTAAAAGAATATCCAAATAATATTCATCTAACAGTCTCATCTTTAGAAGAATATTCGAAATAATAGTCGATAATCAATTCGACTCTGAATGAATATTGAGAAGTATTATTCGTTGAATAGTTAAATTCAAATAATTATTTGAAGTAAGGATCGTTAAAATAATTAGTCTCGAACGAATATTCAAATAATATTCGTCGCCCAAATAATAGAAAATATTTACTTAAATATTTTCCTCCGAGGTAATCTCGATATATCAAGGAATATTGACTCCTGGTCTATTTTTGATTAATAAGATATATACGCCCTTCTATGAGGGTCTTACAATAATCGGCTTATAACTGATATATAACTATCTAGCTTATAAGCCAACAATAACATTCAGGGAACAAGTATATCACTTCAACTTGAAAGTAGGCATGCATGCAATGGCATATGTATATCAGCATATATATATATATTTATTCAATCACAACAACAGCCTAAAAGAAGGGAATTGAAACTTGCCTGGTAGTCGAGTACGGTAAGGGGTAGTGGTAGCGGGTCCCGGTTCAGCTTGGTGATCTATAAATAGCCAAGGCATTCGGGATTAATCACTTAACATATTAAAAGTTAAGTTATACTTAATTCGAAACACGTTCTTGAGTTATCTCGTTATACCCCTTTTTGTGGATTACTTTTATCACTGATCCGACCCGACATCCGTTCGTTAATACGACATGTCATTGTACTTATACTTGGGACATACTTAAGTCATATGAGTTCTAAAGTCGATCGTTACGAGCCAATACTATACTCCGAGTTTTATCGTCCGTTTTCTAAGTGTTTTACCGAAGTTATAAAAGAGTCGTCTTTTAGGGGTTCGTTCGCGTTTAACCTCGACTCGAACATTTTTAATAAATCGAAAAATGATCTTTTTGACATACGGTTTTCTTTCACGCCTTCCTTTTTACCTCTAGTATTTATTTACCAAGATTCGCCATGACGTTACATAGTTTACGAGGGTTCAATTACAGTTACGAACTTTCGTTTACGGATTCGAACTACTTTTAGTAATTTGGTCATAAATCCTAAACCGTAAGTCCGTTTCATGCGATCTTTATATCAAAACGAAGCTTGAAACATAATCTATCCTATCATGGCAGAAAATGAAGCTGTACAGTGAGTTATAGCTACTGTGATGCTCGGTGTTTAATAGTCTAACGAAAATTCGGCATTACGACGGCTATAAATCGAACGTTCTAAAATTCATAACAATCAATCCAAGCCACACCGGGCATACTATACATGGTTTTCATCTTAACCAGTCCAAGAAGGTTTCAATTAACCATCATAATCATCAAAACTCTTAAATCAACACTACTAACTACATAATCATGCTTTTATGCATATAACAACACCATAATCTTAACTAATCTAAAACCATCAAGAACATATATAAAACTCAAAGTAAGATCTTGGGTTCTTAAGAATTATACCTTCCTTGGAGAGTGTACAAGCTATAATAACCCTTATATAGTCCTTGTATGGCTTTAACAAAGCTTAAATCATCCAAAGAAACCAAGAAATCAAAGTTAGTTTCTTGAAAACACTATTCACCCTCATCTTTGAGGATTTATTTGAAAATGGAAAACATGGAGTTTGAAGCTAAGATTTCTAGGAGATCATTTTTATGAAATATAGGACTCACCATAAAAATTTGGAGATCAAACAATGGTTGGAAGGTGGATTTTGAAATCTTAAAACTCCAAAATTCGAAGTGCCTTGGTTTTGGGGGAAAAACAGTGAACTTCTCGAATTTATTTACCCATCCAAACGATCTTCAAAAATTATGAAATTAAATCCCCAACTTCACCTTGATGTGTAGAAGCTCCATGAATGTTTTCATGATTTTTAGATGAGTAGATCTAGGTGAAAAAAATTGGCAAAGACCCCTGCCCTGGAAAATGCAACTGCTGGAAAAATGGGGGAGAGGTGGTATTTGCTTCTTTTTCTCTCTTTTCCTCTTGCTTGGCTAGTTGTCAAATGATATTTGTGATATGTATAAGTGGGTATAGCTGCTAATACTCCTCTTAATACAAGTGTCAAAGGTTTATGGTGTGTTAGAAAAATTGATGATGTGAAGCCTTGTTGTTTTCTTCTTGTCCATCCACCTCATTACTTCCTTTTTCATTTCTTTTCTTCATTTCATTTCCACCAAATATTCTTATATATAACCCCAGCTGATCAAGTAGGGTTTTTTTTTTTTGTTACGTATTTAATCCGTAATTTCTTTCGCGTTTGCTTGATCGCTTAATCTTGTTATAAAGTTCTAGCGATTTCTAGAACACTTGTTATTCTAACTCAAAGGTTTTCATTCTAAATCCTCAAATCATACTTAATAAATAAAATCCTTGAATCCTTAACATTATAATACTCTTGTCTTGATCGTATTGATAGGCTCTTTACGGTTCGGTCAAATATTGTACCGAAAAAGAATTTGGAATTTCTGAATTCCGATCGTTTCTGCATTCACTTATTTCCTCCGCGTATTACTAATATGACTTCGAAACATCCATAACACGTCCCGTACATAGGGTGGCGTGAAAAGTTTTCCAACTTACAAAATCACTATTCATCACTTATTTTTATTTAATTCCTATAGTTGGGAAAATGAACCTGGTTCACCCTCGAGTGTTCCTTAACCTTTTTACGGAACCGCTGGGCTTATAATAGATATTGATTTGGATGACATGAGGGTATCTATTTCTCTCTAGGGAATCTTATCTTAACTTTCTAGGAGATAGATTATTCTAACCTTAGTTATCACCCAATAGCATCCTTCAGGCCATATAACCTTGGAATATATATCCTTTCATTATTCATTCATTAAAACCAGTATTACATTCTAGTTGTAACCCCTATTCATTCTTACATCAATACATAATAAAAAGTTTTAATTCTACCCAAAAATCTGGGTTCTTACAGTAGATGATGAAGAAACTGAAGAAGAAGTGACTGAACCTGTTGATGAAAAGGAAGAAGATGAGTTCTACACTCTTGAAGAGTTGGATGCCATGGAAAACACTTCATATGCTTTTATGGCTAGAAAATTCCCAAACATCAGATTTAAGAGGAATCAGCCCTTCAAGCCTAGATCTCAAAATCATTCATTCAACAAGAGCAAGGCACCTGTGAAAGCAAACAAAAACAGATTCAAAACCAGCTATGTGGATAGGTCATCTGTGAGATGTTATAGATGCAATGACCTAGGGCATTTTGCCAGTGAATGCAAGAAGCCTAAAAACAAGGATAAGGAGTTTCTTGAGCTTGAAGCTAAGTATGAGGCTCTGCTAAAGAAGCATACACCAGGTAAGGCCTACATAGCTGAAGGGAAGTGTTGGGATGATTCTGATAGTGATGGAGAAGAACAAGAATTCTGCAACTATGCCTTGATGGCCAACTCCAAGGAAGAACCATCTGCATCAGACTCTCAGGTACCATCCCTCACTACCATAGACATGTCTATTTCTGAATACAAATCTATGGTTGAACAACTATCTGTTGAGATGTTTAATATTCATACTAGTATGACTGCTGCTAATGAAGAAATTGCTAAACTTTCTACTAAGAATGAACTGTTGAACAAAAGAAATGAGGAACTAGAACTAACTGCTATGCAAATAGAAAACCTTAAACAAGAAATTGAATATCTAAAGAATAAGGTTCTATGTGCTAGTCAAGTTGAGAAAGCTCTTAGGGATGAATTAGCTGAAAATGAATTTAAATTGAAAACATTTAAGAATTCCTCCAGTCTATTACAGTCCTACCATGAGAAAAATCTAGCTAGACCTAAGGCTGCCATTGGACTTGATTATGACACTCTTAAACAAAGGAAAGGCTATGCAGTCATTAAAGATGACATTGTTGTTCAAGAGGAAGTGCCTCAGGTTTTGAAAAAGACTGAGAACCCAATATTTAAAACACCAACACTTGAGATTGATGAGGATGCCTTACTCATTAAGCAAATGTTGGATGATGAAGATAAGGCACAATCAAATAAACAACAAGCATCCTCTAAGAGTGAGAATGTCAAAACCAAAGCCAAGGAGCCAGTAGGAGGTAGACCTAGACCTGAGAAATTTGTGAAGTTTGTTTCAGCTGGGAATAATGAGTTTGAGAAGAAAGTGGCTAAAAAGAAACAAAACATGAATGGAAAATTAGGGATTAACAAGGACAACAACTATGCTTATGTGCCAAATGCCCCTAGGAAAGTTTGTCAAAACTGTTTTAGCACTAATCATTTAACTCCTGCATGCAAGAAACTATCTGGTAGTGTTGCTAAACCATTCTATGATTGCTCTGTGCCTTTAAGACATAGAGACTCTCCTTTCTGTGATAAACTTAATTGTATGCCATGTAACATGAATGTAATGACTAGTTGTTTTAATTTGAGAAGACAATTCATGGAAGGTTGCATCAGTCACAATGTTCACACACACTACACAAGAACAAAGTCTTCAAGTCCTCCTAAAGTTAGGAAGGTACCTCTGTCACCTAAGTCTAAGAACCCTGATTCTAAGACTTCTAACAGTGACAAGAAGACTAACATCAAGAAAATTGATAAGCATGCTGTTTATGATAAAACTGTTGCTAAGCCACATGGACCCAAACTTGTTTGGGTACCAAAGGAGAAGTAATACCTTTGTGTTTGTAGGGCAAAGAAAGTGAAAGGAAGGTCATGTGGATTTTGGATAGTGGATGCTCAAACCATATGACTGGTGATATGGCCCTGCTATCACAGTATGAGGAGAAGGCTGGCCCAATGGTTGCTTTTGGAGATGACAGCATTGGCAACACATTGGGATATGGCAAGTTGGAAACTGGAAATGTCATCATTAAAAATGTAGCACTGGTCAAGGGGCTCAAGCACAATCTACTGAGTGTTGGTCAATTTACTGACAGAGGCTTCAAAGTGAATTTTGACAAAGATGAATGCTTGATCACCCACAAGAAGACTGGTGACTTTGCTCTATCTGGAGTAAGGAAAGGAAGCCTGTTTGTAGCCAATATGAACTCTGCAAACAAGGACAAAATTTGTTGCTTTTACTCAAAAGCATCAAATGAAGATAGTTGGCTGTGGCACAAGAAGCTATCACACTTGAACTTCAAAGGCATTAATTCTCTAGTCAAAAGGGAGTTAGTGAGAGGCATGCCCACACTTGAATTCTGTCAAGAAGGAGTGTGTGAGGCTTGTCAAAAGGGAAAAATGAAAAGATCAAACCACAAGTCCAAGACAGTGACATCAATAACCAAGCCCCTACAACTAATTCATATGGACTTGTTTGGGTCTGTCAATATTATATCACTAGGAAGGAAAAAGTATGCTCTAGTGATGGTTGATGATTTCACAAGGTATACATGGGTAGAATTTCTGGCATCAAAGGATGAGGCTCCATAAGTAATCATTGAGCATATAAAGAAAATTGACAAGGAAGCAAAGGCCAACAATGCAAGTGTGATTGCATTAAGAAGTGATAATGGAACAGAGTTCAGAAATGCCATGCTTGAAGCATTCTGCAAAGAGAATGGTATTTCTCAACAATTCTCAGCTCCAAGAACTCCATAACAAAATGGAGTTGTTGAGAGGAAGAATAGAACTCTGATTGAGGCAGCTAGAACAATGTTACTTGATGCAAAGATGCCTACATGTTTTTGGGCTGAGGCTGTGAGCACTGCATGGTATATCCAAAATAGAACCCTCATCAATAAAAACACTGGAAAGACACCTTACAACTTGATGACTGGAAAGAAGCCTACTCTAAAGTATGTTCATACTTTTGGAAGCAAATGCTTTGTGTTAAAAGACAATTCAGAATATGTTGGAAAGTTTGATGCAAAAGCATTTGAAGGAATTTTTCTTGGCTACTCTGTGGAAAGAATTGCATACAAAGTTTATGTCATCAGTCAAAAGAAAGTTATGGAAATTGCACAGATGTAACATTTGATGACAGCAAACTACCTGGATTAGAAGAAGCCAATGATGAAGATAAAGATCCTTTGAAGTTTGACAATCTAGATGATTCTGATGAGGAGATTGAAACCGAATCTGAACCCACAATCCAACAAACTCAAGTGAATGAAGAACCTGTGTCAACCAACAATGAAGAAACAAGCATCCAAGACACACCTGTGATTAGTGGCAACTTCTCAGGGGGAGGAAATGTAAATGATCATGATCTGGATGATGAAGCAAATCAAGGCTGAGAAATCAATCTGAACATACAAGGAAATGGGATAGATCGCATACTGCAGAACCACTAGTACAAACAGGACCTATAGCGTCGCCACCTATAGCGTCGGTTATTGACCTATAGCGTCGCCACTTCACCTATTGCGTCGGTTGTTTGCAATAACCGTCGCTTATTGACTCCTGGAAGAACTTATAGCGTCGGTTGTTTACATTAACCGATGCTATAGGTACAACCTATAGCGTCGCCACCAAAAACACCGACGCTAAAATGTGTTTTTGCGACGGTCAGGGAAGAACCGACGCTATAGCTATACCCTTTATCGTCGCCTCTAAAAACGCCGACGCTATAGGTACGCTGTAGCTCTGACTTAGAGCGTCGCCTATAAAAACGCCGACGCTATAGGTGCACTTTAGGTGTGACTTATAGCGTCGCCCCTATAAACGGCGACGCTATAGATATGTAACAATTTTTTTTTTGTTGTTGAAAAAGTAACAAATTTCTTAATATTTGGCAAAAATTATAATATTTTATATTAGATAAATTATATAAATAAAATTTTCTTTATAAAAATAAGAAAATGAATAATATTATACAATTAAGTTTTGTAAAATAATATTTTTATCAAACATAAAATGAAAAATTCTTAAATTGACAAAATCAATTAAAATCTTAATTAATTATTTACTTTTAAATATAAAAAATAAATAATGTTATTTTTTTTTTAATATAAAAAGAAAAAATGTTATTTTTTAATTATCAATCGCGCGTAGATCGAGTAGTACATACTGATAACCCGGTCTTTCCCCCCTTTTATAATTTCGCCCCTTTCAATTAGCTAGAGCCCTAATTTCCATCTCTGCTTCTCCCAATTACACATCTCTACGAACCCAGATTGAACTAAAATCTCCAAATCTCCATCTCCCTCTCCCAATCTAAATCCACATCCAAATCTCCATCTCTCTCTAAATCTCTGCTACAAGTACACATCTAGCTCTACTACGAATTGGACCAAGAAGACCGAAGAAGACGAAAAAGACGAGTACTCTCCTCCATCTCTGCTGGTATTCTCTACAATCAGCCTAAGCAAAAACGTACTCATTCTCTCTGCTGGTAGTCTCTCTCTCTCTCTCTCTCTCTCTCTCTCTCTCTCCCTCCCTCCCTCTCTCTCTCTCTCTCATTTGAAATGTGGATATAATATTTTGGGGATAGTGTGTGTGTTCAATGGTTTTAATTCGAAATTTTAACTTTTTAGATATATAAACTTGACTGATATGATTAATCACTAAGTAACTATTTGAAATGTGGATATAATATTTTGGGATGATCTAATAATAAGTAACTAAGTAACTATTTGAAATGTGGATATAATATTTTGGGATGATCTAATAATAAGTAACTAAGTAACTATTTGAAATGTGGATATAATATCACTAAGTTTGTTAAGGATGTTCCGATCCTGAAAGTGGATGTAGAGATATGGCAATCCTTGGAGTCTGCATTTGTTTCAATAATCCTTGCATTGGCTTCGGGAGATAAAGCAGAGATTTTGACTGAATGGTTGGCAAATAAGCATATTAGGTACCCTGACCTAACAGAGGCGTTTGAGGTGTGGTGTTACAGATCTAAGGTTGCCAACAAAAGGCTGGCATTATTGGGAGGCGCCAATGGTATTGGGAAACTCGTATAACTCTTCTCTCTTACATGCATCTTCACACTAATTTTGACACCCTTTAACAATCAGTGGGAAGGCTTATCAGATGTGTTTTCTGCCTAGAATAGAATGTGCCTACTATATGGATTCTCTGTTCTTTTGCTTTTCTTTATAGTGATCTGGGTGGATAACGAGAACTAGTTGTTTAGTCGTTAGTGACTCTTGGCCCTAGTATATAATGTGCTGCAAGCAAGGCATGGCCACATATTTTGTGTGAATGAATCGGAGATATACAACTTTCTTAATCATCATGTCAAACTTTGTAATGGTCTCACTTTGTTATAGGCAAAGACTACTTACCCTGAAATTAACTTCTTTAATTGTTGTTTAGTCTCTTTTCATTCCCAGAGTCTTCATGCCTCATATCTTGTGCTACCTTTTATATACCCAGGTTGAAGAATTTCCTTTATTGTAAATGTTGTATTGCCTAAATTTCCTCCCCTGCAGTTGAGTAAAAGACCATCACTTCAATAAAAAAATTTTCAACTAAAATCACTAAGTAACTATTTGAAAATTTTCTTTTCGAGAAAATCACTTGAAAATTTAACTAAAATCACTAAGTAACTATTTGAAATGTTATTTATTTTGAAATAGTCATCATCTATCCACATTTCAAATAGTTACTTAGTGATTTTATTTAATTTCTAATAAATAGTTACTTAGTGATTTTAGTTGAAAATTTAACTAAAATCACTAAGTAACTATTTGCAAATTTTCTTTTCGAGAAAATCACTTGAAAATTGAGCTAATTTGGCAATCTTATATAAATATTATATCGAGTGATCTGTACCTATATATATCTGGATACTTTACGCAAATTTTAAACGTTTGTATACGTAATTAATTGTCTAATATGTACGTCTGTTTGATCATACTACGTTTGTCTCGATATTTTTTGCAAATTTTAAACATTTATTTATGAGACGATCGTCAAGTGTACAAGTCGAGTCTGTTAGGAACTCTTATAAGTTAGAAACAAACGCAAATTTTCTTTTCGAGAAAACATAAGAAATATAATAAGTCGAATCACATTCTAGTGCATCATGTGTATTGAGAACATTGTGATAAATTTGAAACAGGGGTATCAGTATCTTTATCAAGAGTAGCATAAACAGGTGATCAACAACCTTATTCTCACTGTTCCCTGTAAAAGATGCACCATCACAGTAAAGAAGCTTGACTCTGTTCCAGTTATAAAAATCTGCAACACAAAAAAAAATGTCCAGAATGCAACAGAAGACATTTTACCATCAAGAATAATGTATAATTTCTAATTTCAAATAACTTAGTCTTGTTGATTCAAACCAGGATTTTCTTCAGCCTTATTGCTCAATATTCCTTTAAATGGTGATTCCTTTTCCATATACTTGGAAGAACCATGGCGACTTGTTTTACGAAAGACACAGCCTCTTACAGTATCACACCAACCACCTCCCTACATTACAACAGTAAGCCTCACATGTAATTGCAACCAAAACTGAAATTCCTCAGAATGTTTACTTCATATTTAGTTCATCCTTTTTCACCAGCACATTGTCAATAGCACTATTTTCTTTCGTAGTAATGAAAATTGTTAAGAGAACTTAAATTGTAACAGTAGTACTATGAACTCACCTCAAGTTGTATAAGCCAGTTGTCTGCACCAGATCCAAAACCTCGATTCAAACGATATGCGGGCAATGTTCCATCTAAACACACTGAATAATCCACCAAAGAGAGTAAGTAAACATGCAGGACAGCTCCCCAAATACTCATCTAAATCATATCTAATCTACAACCAACAATACAGCTATGTAATGTACATTCATTCAGAATCATAAATGAATGCATCAAATAAAAATTTATCTACAGGCATAACACAGGATTCACCGAAAAAAATTTTAAATCAATATACGACGGAATTTTCTTTTCTTAAAATCTGGTAGTCTGCCCATAATGTAGTAAGCTAGTAGCTGATTTTATTTTGTTTAATGTGGGGGATACAATATGGGAGTCATTTATATTGCACACAATGTATTTTGTATTTGTATATTTCATGAGACAAAACACCAACAAGCTTTTGCTTTGCTTGCATCACAATTGATCAACAATGGATATCAACTTGCATTGGTTTTAAATTGACAAACTACTCTAGACTACCCCTGGTATTCTTTGGCACATTGGAATCCATTTCCAACTCCTTCATATACGTACACATGCATGCATACATCTGTTTTTTATCCGTAAAATCACAAGAACGATACAAATTATATATAATATCGAACATGTGAAATCCCAATCTTTTATAATATGATGTGCATACTAATGCTTGTAGTAGTGTAACTTAGTCTCATGCATGCATATATGTTGAATGTGATTAGTTACACATGTAGCTACAGATCAAGATCCAATTTTGTTATAATTTTGGATAAATAAAGAGATAAAATCCCATTACATATTAAATTTGTAATGGGATTGTAATGGTAATTTGGATTGTTGGACTTAGTTAGCTACGTATATTACATATTTCATATTCTCTAATAACATAATAGCTAATAACTTCCCTTCTTCAATATGTTCTATAGATATATAACATGGACCGCCTTACATGGATGTATAAAATATCACGGACATCCCCTGAGTATATTAGCCATGTTAATGACTTTATTAAATTTGCCGAGCAAAATCTGAAGAGGACCGAACATGGAAAAGAAAGGATGACATGTCCATGTCGCGATTGTTATAATTTAGAAAAGTATTCCGATGTCGATACGGTGCGTAGACATTTATTTCGACGTGGTTTCATGGATAGTTATACCAAGTGGATCTGGCATGGTGAGGGAATACGCTCTCGAAAGGCAGAATCATTTAGTGGGAATTATGAAAGCTGTGGAGATGGTAATCCTACCTATAAAGAAGAAGAAGAGGACGAGGAAAATGATAGACTTGATGAGATGATCCAAGATGTTGAAGAAATTTTGATGCACCAACCGAAAATTCTTGAGAACTTGGTCGACGATTCTAAAAAACTTCTATATCCTGGTTGCAACGATCAGTTTACTAGGTTATCAACAACCTTGAAGTTGTGTAATATCAAAGTAAAGAGCGGGTGGAATGACAAAAGTTTCACAGAATTGTTGAAACTTGTATCAGACATACTTCCTTTGAATAACGAGCTTCCAACTTCCACCTACGAGGCGAAGAAGATATTGTGTCCCATGGGTATGAATGTAAAGAAGATACATGCTTGTCCATATGATTGTGTGTTGTTTCGCAATGAGTATGAACATCTACACACATGTCCAAAATGCGGAGCCTCTAGGTATAAGCGGGTGGGAAATAACTCTTCAAGTGGTGTCAAGAAAAGCCCTCCTGCCAAGGTGTTGCGGTATTTACCCATAATGGACAGATTCAAACGCCTCTTTGCAAATAAAAATGATGCAAAGCTTATGAGGTGGCATGTGGAAGGGAGAAAATCAGATGGGATGCTCAGACACCCTGCTGACTCTCCACAGTGGAGAACCATTGATAGAAAGTTCCCGGATTTTGGTGGAGAATTAAGAAACCTGCGGCTTGGACTTTGCGCGGATGGCATGAATCCGTATCGCACTCTTAGCTCTACAGGGTCATTAACAAACTTGCGAATCTCAAGTACTCAAGTACAAGTATCTGTTTTACATGCATTCAGTTAATTTTGTTTGAGTTAAGTATCTCTGTTACTGCCTTACTGGAAACAATTTGTCTTACTGTTTCAACCTGCGAAAACTGTTATGGTCTTACTTTATTCACTTGTGAAAACAGTCATTGTTAGGGACACTGGAAAACTTACTCTCACTGCATTTTTAATGATTTCAACAACTTCAGGCACCATAAGATGGGAGTTAATTTTGTTTAAATGAATTCTAACTTAATGCAGGGTCCGACCCCATGTCATCTTTGGGTGGTAGATCAGGATAAAGGAAGTGTTGTCGTGGCAAGGGGGACTGTTTTCCCGGCAAATAATCAGAGTGATAATATGGTTCATAATAATCCGTTTCTTTCTCATAATATACGAGTATCAATTGATGATGTTGGACCTGAATATCAGCTTACTCGACTTCCGGTGCCATGTGACGAACTTGAAACAGTAGGAAGTGCAGCTGGTAGTTTTGTCCAATGGCCAAAGGAGCTTGTGACATTGGGACAGGTATATTTAAGTGTCAGTTGAAGTGAAGTTGTTTTTTCATATATTTGCTTTCATATATTTGCAATATATCATGTGGCTAGTCGTGTTTGATCAGGATCCCCCCTTGGAGAGCACTCCAGAAAAGGGTACTAAGATGCCTCAAATAGTTGAAAGCAAAAATTCGGCGGCTCCCATCAATAAAACACCACCACTGGCAAGGGATGGTGATGATAAACATTTATCTGAGCATTGCCGATCTTTACGTTTCTTGGTTAATAAGAGGACCTCTGCTAAAAAGGATGTGTTATTCAAGTTAGCAGAAAGTGGACAGCAAACCATATATGTATCCCCTGTTGATATTGATGAATTTTTAACAATGAGTTGTTTAAACATGCCCGTTGTGGAAATTTTTATCAAGTAAGACAAGTCTTTTTTGCTCAATTAACTTTAAAATCATTTAAGTACATATACACGTGTTTATTGTGACAAGTTACTTTTGTAGGTATCTTGGGACACTATGCAGTGAGTTGAAAGAAGAAAGATTTGCATTCATGTTGCCATCTAGATTGGCAATACCGAATAAGGGTGACTATGTACGTAGCCAGGAAGCATGTGATTACATCACAACAACTTTGGTTGCCAATAAAGAGAGGCATTTCATTCTAGCACCTTACGTCCAAGAGTAAGAATGAATTAAAATTAAATTGTACATACTATATACATGTGCATATTTTAATGTATGTATGTGTGTATTATCGTAGCAACCACTGGATATTGCTGCTTTTCAGTCTCAAAGAAAGTGTTATTTATATATTTGATTCGTTGAAAAGAGAAAGGAATATACGCTTGAAGACACCTGTGCAGAAGTAAGTTAAATAATACTTTACATTTAACGTAGTCCACCTTTGTATTGAGATCTGAATTGTGCGTATACTTATTTCACTGTACAGTGCATTTAAATTATACACAATAGAAGGTGGACCGAGGAATATTAGAAAAGAATTTCTCATTTTTCACAACGAGGTTCAGGTATAACCTACTTGAACTATACATTTAAATTCGTCCATTGATTTATTGTTTGTACGTAATAAAAATTGTTAACTTCTTCGTAGTGTCCTCAACAACATGGAGGAACGGAGTGTGGTTTTTTTGTCATGAAGTACATGCATGACATAATCATGCATTCTCAAACAAAAACA
The DNA here is from genome assembly GCA_036435485.1 of Saposhnikovia divaricata. NCBI lineage: Eukaryota > Viridiplantae > Streptophyta > Magnoliopsida > Apiales > Apiaceae > Saposhnikovia > Saposhnikovia divaricata. Next base: position 243,668,206 of record CM071594.1, on the reverse strand, counting down.
GACATGAATTGGAAAGTGGTAAGAGAAAACTAGTTAGCATTGTTTTACACATATCAGACTAAATTTTTTCTAAAATTATGAAATCTTCTATATTTTGAAGGTTCTTGGTTCATCAAGACGCTATACCAAAAAGGAAATCACTGACATTCGAGAGCTCTGGGAAAAATATTTTATCCGAGAATGTCTTTAATCAGGTACTAATAATGTCCCTCTTTTGTAAGTATTGGTGTAAATGTGATGTTTGTTGGACATATTTGGTCACCAAATAAATCTACTGTCCAGCTATATAAGTATTGACTAATTACTTATCGAGTAATTAAGAATGGAAACTAGGTACCTGCATGTTAGTTTACGTGGACCACAAGTATTGCTTTTCTTGTTTTGTTAGGTTTCTTGTATAATTTTTTCGATAAAAATTTATATATTTTGAATACAAGTCTCTCTTCACTGTTCTTTGAATTTGTCATTTTAGACTTTATACATGTTCTTGCCTGTTTGTTATTTTGAAAATTTCCCAAATTATACTTTTGTGTGTACATCTTATGCAATTTCTGGAAATCTTTAAGACTACAGTCCACACAGTCTTGGTAGTTCTTTGTTTTTTAAGGTTGTCTTGGTAGTATAGCAGTGTAAAAAACTTGCATGCAAATATGCAATGAAATATACACACTGCTTTAGGACAGAAAGTAGCTCAAGAAAAGAGTCCACTATTATATGTGTATCATGTTAAGATAGTGAGCAAGATTTGTGAGTTTGGTTGGGCTAGTGTTACATTTTTTGCCATGCATTTTGTACATAAGTTTACAACGCTATCAGTCCATAAGTGGAAAATGCTATCAGTCTAATCTGTACGACAAGTTTACATTTATTCATGTGTATACAAAAAATGCTATCAGTCTAAATTGTATTTTTTTTCTGTTGAGTTTTTTTCCCCGTGATGTCTTGGTTTCTAAAATTTTAGACACAAATAGGTCCTTTTCGATATCCTATTTTAGTCTGGTAGAAATAATCACTTACAGTAATGCCTTCAAAGTGATTTGTGCATTATCTATGTAAAAGTTCTACTGTCCGAAGTCCAAGTAACTGTCTTGGTTATGCTGGCTACATCTTAATATGAATCAAGTGTCTCCACAAATTTAATCTCATAATTACTATTTTTGTTACTGTCCATATTCTGTATCTTACTTTAACTTCCTTGAGTTCATTTGTAAAATTTATAGGTTGAAAATATGGGTCGTGTGAATTATGGACCATATATGTTTGACAGAAAGGTAAAGATTTCATGACCAATTTGTAATACTATTGTCCCCATTTTAGCACAGCATGACCCCTGTGCTCTTGATGTTGTAGACATCTATAGCGGAATGCTTGTAGGCTGTAGCTGTTTTGGTTTATTGTGTTGTTACAGGGTATTTTGTCCTCTGTTTATGATATGGTAAACCTGTCCATAAGTGGAAAATGCTATCAGTCTAATCTGTACGACATGTTTACATTTATTCATGTGTATACAAAAAACAACCAAAATGCATGGCAATTTACATTTTTTGAGGGTGCATGCAGGAAGGATAGCTTTGTTACACACAGAGCATTCTGTGATGCTCTAGCAGAAGAAAGCGCCAGGCTCTGTGCTGCAAATGTCCCCATCTTCGTTGATATGTGTTTGTTGTCACTAGTACAGAATACACCTATAGCGTCGCCACCTATAGCGTCGGTTGTTGACCTATAGCATCGCCAGTTTACCTATTGCGTCGGTTGTTTGCATTAACCGACGCCTTAGGTCATCTGCCAGAAGCTATTGCGTCGGTTGTTTGCATTAACCGACGATATAGGTATAGCCTATAGCGTCGCCTTTTTAAGGGGCGACGCTATAGGCTATACCCAGAAGCTATTGCGTCGGTTGTTTGCATTAACCGACGCTATAGGTATAGCCTATAGCATCGCCCTTTTAAGGGGAGACGCTATAGGCTCTACCTATAGCGTCGCCGCCTAAAATGCCGACGCTATAGGTTAATGTTTATTTTAAAAAGAGCCTATAGCGTCGCCCATTCAAATGACCGACGCTATAGGTCAATTTTTTAAAAAAAAATAATTACTTCAAAAGTGGAATTTCACCATTACAAAATATAATCCAAGAACATCAAACAAGTCTAAACACAATTTTAATCCCATTACAAAATAAACCATTCAATACAACCAAAATATTAACTAGTTTTACTCATTAATGTTACCCTACTTTCAATAATTTTTTATTTTTTTATATTTTCCCCATTTTTAAACTAGTTTGTCAAAGAAATCAAAAAATTAAATATAAATAGGAAAAATGCCAATTTTTGAAAATAAATTCATACACAGCAAATTAGTGATACTGACAATTTGTATGATTAATTTTACCCTACTTTCCCTAATTTTCCATTTTTTTATTTTTTCCCTATTTTTAACTAGTTTGTAAAAGAAATAAAAAAATTAAATAAAAATAAGAAAAATGCCACTTTTTGAAAATGAATTCATACACACCGAAGTAGTCATACTCACTATTTGTGTGATGAATGTTACCCTACTTTCCTTAATTTTCCATTTTTTTTATTTTTCCCCATTTTTAACTAGTTTTTCAAATAAATCAAAAAATTAAATAAAAATAGGAAAAATTCTAATTTTTGAAAATAAATTCATACACACCAAATTAGTCATACTCACTATTTGTGTGATGAATGTTACCCAACTTTCACTAATTTTTCATTTTTTTTATTTTTCCACCATTTTTAACTAGTTTGTCAAATAAATCAAAAAATTAAATAAAAATTGGAAAAATGACAATTTTTGAAAATAAATTCATACACACCAAAGTAGTCATACTCAATATTTGTGTGATGAATGTGACCTTAATTTCACTAATTTTCCTACGTTTTAAAAATAATATCGAAATTTTTCCACAATGTTTCGACTTTAATATAATAGTATAGATATCGAGATTTTTCCTCAGCTTTATATATTTATTTTATAATTTATAAAAGTTTTATAAATTTTATATCATATAATTATACTCTATTCGAAAATTAGTGTGAATAATCGACTCAATTACGCAAAAATCGAATAAATAATCGAATAATCAACTAATAATGATTCAAAAAAAGCCAAATTATATACAAACTATACGTTATTTTATATTATACAATTCTATTAAAAAATTTTAAATTAAATAATATTATTAATTTTTTATTTAAATGATCGATTAATCGAATAATACTAAAATTAAGAATCTACAGAATTATTGGGCCAAATTATTAGCGGGCTCCCAAAAATAAAGCGGGCTTTCAAAATATTGAACAAAACAAGCGGGACTACTAAAACATAAAACATAAACTTATTCATTAGCCGCCGATTCAAACTCTCTCTCAACTCTCTCGAAAAACCTTAGTCGCCGCTCCGTGGTTTCTGGTCATCTCCGCTGACTTTCCGTTCAAACTGACCTTTGATTCTTACTTCCCATGGTCGATTACATCTCTTACCATCAAAAGCCCTTTGATTCTAATGCCAGATTTTTCAATTGCTCGAAACCTTAGATTTCGCCTCCTATTCCGACTTGTTCAATTCGATGGTTTCTGTTCAATTCCTTCTGGATACGAGCTTCTTATGGCGTTTTGTACATCATACTCGAAGTTTACAGATGCATTCATATATTTGATCTTTTAAGCATTCATATAATTGAGATTGTCCAAGAACTAGAGACATACGAAAGTGAATCAAGCCGGAAGAAGAAAGAACAGGCCAAATATCTAAAAGAGATTGCTCAGTGTGAAAAGAAGATTGCAGAGAGAAAGAACAGACTTGATAAAAATGTGAGTGTAATCTAATTTCCGAATAGATTGCTATGATATTCTTGTGCTAAAGTTGGTGTAATGCAATCTGCGTATATTTGAATTTGATATATCTGTTTGTTGATATGCCTCTTTTGACTTCCAGTCTAGCATGTCATGCGTTACATCTTCAATCAAAATTTTCTTATAAAACGATTGTTGAGCTCTCTTTTAAGAGTATTTCTGTTGATTTGTCCTCCTCATACTCTCTTTCCTGGTCTATAGATCTGCTACATATTTTGATAGTTCTACCATTTTAAGTTACATGATGCCTTAAATCTAGTTGGATGTATGTTACGTATATCCTTCGACATTCATTTGTGAAAGTGGAGTGTTCAAAGATGTGATACGTCTCCATCTTGCATAGGGGGTTTAGATGGTAGGCAGATAATAGATCAAGTGGTATTTTATTGACTTGCCAGATAATAAAAGAGCAGGTAAAATTATTCTGCTAGCATTATAATTTTGTGTTCACTGTTATATTTGCCTAATATTGTCATTCAACTAGAATATTTAATGTTTTAAGAAATTATACTATTAGCATTGCTAGTGCCTCACTAGAAGCCTGTGTTTGTGTGTATATATCATCAACAATATATTTTGCCGCATAAATATGAGTATTTTACAATTAACCCGGTTCTCTGGTTTAATGCTTGTGGGATATGGACCATTTCTTTTCGCAGAGACCCGAAGTTCTAAAATTAAATGAGGAGAGATCCCGGATTACTAAAAAAATCAAAAGTACTGAGAAAGATCTTGAAAAGAAGAAGGTTGAAAAGCAAAAGCATGCCGGTGAGATAAAAAAGCTTCAGAATGACTTGGAGGATCTAAGTAAACAGCTGGATGAGCTTAAGCAAAAAGGTCAAGATGGTGGTGAGAAACTTCAACTAGTTGAAAGCCAATTGGATACTTACCACCAAATGTAAGTGCATCTGTATATGCATAATTCATAATGTAATATGAGACACTCTAGCCACAGGTTTCAAGATAGGCTACACTTCATGTCACTCCATTTTTTTTTTGTTATGGCACTTTTGGTCAACCTGATATGTCATGAAATCGTATATTCCTTTTCATGTAAGTTGATATTTCTGATCTTTTGATCACCTGAAATACTGGGTACTTAAAGTAAAAACAAACCAGTTCTCTCTTGGAATTAATTCATGCACCTACTCCTGTGAGCAACTGGACTACTTTTATCCTGTGCAAGTTGATATTTTCAGACTATAACTTTTTACCACCTGTCATTTTTTTTCATTACCTCGGAGTTCAAGTGCAACAGCATGCATAATATAATGATATAAGACTGTACCACCTTGCCCTTTTTTTTTTCATTTCAGAAATTTGTTCCCCTGAAGACAATGTCACAGGTTTATATGTAAATCTGCTGGTTCTTGTTAGGTCTATTGCCATTACTAGAAAATACTGGTTCCTTGTGTTAGTAGGAGGGTATACTGAATCTTTAAATTTCCTTTACCACAGAAAAGCTTTACAATACTATAGTTTATAGTGATGGTACGAGATACAATATATTTGTATGAAGACTGTTTTAAGTCTCAAAACCTAGTATATCCCCGTATGGGGGAAGTTATATATGTACTGCAGTACCAAAAAAATGGATAACTAAAATGTGCAACCAGCTATCTAGGTATATTCACATCAGTGAATGCTTCTGGAGGAATTAAAAAATATGAACACCTCTTTGAAAAAACCAATTTCCTCATTGTGAATTTTGTTTGAGGGGTATTCACATTATCTTTTAAACATTTCCACGACGTCCTTCTGATATGAAAGTGACATAAGTGATCAATGATAAATGGGGCCCCTTTGAAAGAAACTTCCCTTCATCTTTGTCTCATTTTTTAATTTTCCTGACTGACCAATAAGAAAACAGGCTACAGAGGTTGCCAGAAGAGCACGAGTTGCAGAAAATGTGTTGAAACTGCATGCTTCTGGAGCCAGAATGCAGGAGCTTAAAGGAAACATGACAGTACTATGTGTAGGAGCTTAAAGGAAACATGACAGTACTATGTAAGGAAGCATCAGCTGCATTGGGTGTTGTTGAATCCCAGCAGCAAAGACTGACATTCCAAAGGCTTGTTGCACTGGTAAGTTTGCAATTATTATCTTGAACAATTTTTAATTGAAAGAAACTTCCCTTCATCTTTGTCTCATTTTTTAATTTTCCTGACTGACCAATAAGAAAACAGGCTACAGAGGTTGCCAGAAGAGCACGAGTTGCAGAAAATGTGTTGAAACTGCATGCTTCTGGAGCCAGAATGCAGGAGCTTAAAGGAAACATGACAGTACTATGTGCAGGAGCTTAAAGGAAACATGACAGTACTATGTAAAGAAGCATCAGCTGCATTGGCTGTTGTTGAATCCCAGCAGCAAAGACTGACATTCCAAAGGCTTGTTGCACTGGTAAGTTTGCAATTATTATCTTGAACAATTTTTAATGTGTGTATAATAATTTGTGATTATTGTTTTATTTTTTTTAGATTGAAGGTGAATTGACTTATCACGAGAGGGTAGCTGCAGTTCTTCGTGAAATTGAAACCGAGGTGTGTGACTGCATCAATCTTTTTCCATAATATGTAATCAGGTACATCAATTACCATTCTAAATCTGCCGTATTGTTATATCATGGGGCAGATTGTCTATGAGAAACAGCGGAAAGATTCTTCTCCTGTTATTGCAGCTAATATTTTCTCTGGAAAAACGATGTAATTTTTGGCTTGAGGTTTGTTTTTCTTTTTAATAGAAATTGTTGACCATTAGGATGTATATGCATCTAGATTGTATGAATTTTTTCCTCAACTCGGCCCCTCTCCAGTGTCTCCATGTAGCACTAGTATAGGTCAGTAGAATTTATTTTTAAATCTTTGCCACTTTTATATATCTTCGTTCTTCAACATTCTGCTGGTCAGTGACATTGTAAAATGCAAACAGCTACAAATAGATTTTTTTTTCTTAACTTTAAATGGTCAAATATAGGGAGTGGGTAACGATTTATACTCAAATGTTAGCTGCATCCTGTTACTCTTGATTTAAATTATGTAACTGATGTGTTTAGTTATATTATACATTAATCTAGTAAATGCATGTATAATTAGCACTTTTTCGACTTAGTGCAGTATAGAGCTATTAGTATTTAAATTAGAAATAGACAGTACAGTGCCGTTTTAATCCAGTGCAAAAAAGCCCGATTCCTTAGTTGCGTTAGTAAGGTAGTTTGTATGTTTCTACTCTCTGTGTAAACATGCATTGTGAACATTTCGCTAACTTGTTGCAACTTATAAAACTCTTACTGTAGTTAGTAATCATTAGAGTTTAAATGTTTCACAGATAGAAATCCAACAATAATATTAGATTTACTTTTATGCATGAAAGGGGGTGGGGCCTGCATCAAATTACAGTATATAGGGACTTCCTCGTGAATATCATGGATTAGTGCAATGGAAACCACCTAGAATTTAATACAAGCCTGCTTGTAGTTGTGGTCGGTGTCGTTCGAGATGCATTATATCTTAATATGATTCTAATTATGTAATTTCTTGGATTTGTGATTAGTTATCTATATATTTTTATTTTTTGTCTTCTCTTGGCAGAAAATTGCATTCTTCCTGGTGGTGTCAATGCCAAGGGTATTCAAGCAGAGGTAAAACACTTAAATGTGGTTTTTTATCATATTACTGACGCAATATTTTGAGAAAAGTGGTCTTCTGTTTTAAGAAACTTTTGTACAATTATGGCAGGAAGTGGCTCTTATAGGTGTAGACAGCCTCGTTTTTGACTTGAGAGTTTGCTGCGGAACACAAGTTCAAGTCAGGATACCTTCTTATTTTTCTCTTGTCATTAGGAGGTAGTCATCTTCTTCTAGGAGTGGGAAAGACATTTTAGTTTACACCAAAGTTGATTGTCTTTAGGTTGTAACTATATATATGTATAGACAAATTGTAATATATATATAGACATTTTTTTTAGTTCATATAGACATTTTTTTTTGTAGTTGAAGTTTGTAATATATATGTATGGAAAAATTGTGTTTAGACTTGTTTGGTGTTCTTGGATTATATTTTGTAATGGTGAAATTCCAATTTTGAAATTATTTTTTTTTTTTTTAAAAATTGACCTATAGCGTCGGTCATTTGAAAGGGCGACGCTATAGGCTTTTTTTTTTTTAAAAAATTTAACCTATAGCGTCGGTCATTTAAAAGGGCGACGCTATAGGCTATACCTATAGCGTCGGCATTTTAAGGGGCGACGCTATAAGCTCTACCTATAGCGTCGGCATTTTAAGGGGCGACGCTATAAGCTATACCTATAGCGTCGGCATTTTAAAGGGGCGATGCTATAAGATATACCTATAGCGTCGGCATTTTAAGGGGGCGACGCTATAAGTTATACCTATAGCGTCGGTCATTTAAATGATCGACGCCTAAAGTGGACTTTAGCGTCTCCATTTTAACCGACGCTATAGGCCTATACTTATAGCGTCGCCTGCATATACTACGCCAAACAACCGACGCTATAGGCCTATATAGGCGACGCTATAGGTCCAATCTGTAGTAGTGTGGGGGAAGATAGATCGTATGTGGTGGACTTTTGGATGATCATACTTTTGACATAAATCCAAGACTTCGGATTTAGCAACACAGAATTATGCGTAGTAGTCATAGAAAAATGTTTTTGAACATTAATGTACTTTTTTTGTAATATACTAGCTTAAATTTTTTAATTTAAATTTATTTTAATCAAAATTTGTGTTATAAGTTTTATTTTCTATGGTAGTTCATGTTTGTTGTTATTGTGGATGGTATATAAAAAGTGAATCAGGTTAAATATTGTATATCAATTAACAAAACAAGTAAAAACGAATATTATATAAAAAAAAATTATTTTTTCATAGACTTTAGGCGTCGGTTAAAATGGCAGGCGACGCTATAGACGACAACTTGGAGCGTCGGTTGTTACTGCTGGCGACGCTATAGATCATATTATATAAAAAAAAATTATTTTTTCATAGACTTTAGGCGTCGGTTAAAATGGCAGGCGACGCTATAGACGACAACTTGGAGCGTCGGTTGTTACTGCTGGTGACGCTATAGAGTCAACCAAAAGCGTCGGCTGTTTGAAGAACCGACGCTATTAACTGTACAAATAGCGTCGGTTTTTATACCTTTTGCGATGGGTTTATAACCGACGCTATAGAGATGTTTGCGTCGCCCTTTTGACCGACGCTATAGGTGTATACCTATAGCGACGCCTGCATATACTACGCCATTTGACCGACGCTATAGGTCAATTTGACCGACGCTATAGGTCCAGTCTGTACTAGTGAACAGATAATTGGAGATCCAAATGCAGGAGTGAGGACAAGGAGAGCAACTCTAAATGAATGTCTCTATGGTTGTTTTCTATCCCAAGTTGAGCCTGAGAAACTTGATGATGCATTGTTGGATCCTAATTGGATAATTGCTATGCAAGAGGAGCTAAATCAATTTGAAAGAAGCAAAGTATGGGAACTTGTGCCTGCACCAAAGGATATAACCATTATTGGAACAAAATGGGTTCTAAGGAATAAGATGGATGAAAATGGTGTAGTCATAAGAAATAAAGCAAGGTTGGTTGCAAAAGGATACTCTCAACAGGAAGGCATTGACTATGATGAAACTTTTGCCCCTGTTGCTAGACTAGAGGCCATCAGAATTTTATTGCCATTTGCTGCACATTCTAATTTCAAGGTTTATCAAATGGATGTCAAGAGTGCATTTCTGAATGGGGAGTTGGAAGAAGAAGTATATGTGCAACAGCCACCTGGCTTTGAGGATCCACAATTCCCTCACTTTGTCTACAGATTGCTTAAAGCATTATATGGACTTAAGCAAGCTCCTAGGGCATGGTATGACAAACTATCACAATTTCTACTGGAGAATCAATTCACTAGAGGCACACTGGACAAGACACTGTTTTACAAGAAACATGGTGATGATATTATCTTAGTTCAAATCTATATGGATGATATCATATTTGGCTCTACAAATGAGAAGCTATGTAAGAAATTCTCTAAGCTCATGCAGAGCAGATATGAGATGAGTATGATGGGAGAATTAACATTCTTTCTTGGGCTGCGAGTGAGTCAAAGGAAGGATGGCATTTTTATAAGTCAAACCAAATACATCAAAGATCTATTGAAGAAATTTGACATAGAAGAATGCTCACCTGCAAAGACATCCATGGCCATTGCCACCAAGTTAGATGAAGATGTTAAGGGCAAGAAGGTAGATATTTCAATCTACAGAGGCATGGTTGGTTCTCTACTCTACCTCACTTCTAGTAGACCAGACATCATGTTTGCAACATGCTTGTGTGCAAGGTTTCAATCAAATCCAAAGGAATCACATTTGATAGCAATAAAGAGGATTTTTAAATATCTAAAGGGCACACCAAACTTGGGGTTATGGTATCCTAAGGACACAGGGTTCAATCTGGTTGGTTATTCTGATGCTGATTATGCTGGATGCAGAGTGGATAGGAAAAGCACCTCAGGTAGCTGCCAGTTTCTTGGACAAAGGTTAGTCTCTTGGTACAGCAAGAAACAACAATCTTTGTCAACTTCCACAGTTGAAGCTGAGTACATAGCTGCTGGAAGTTGCTGTGCTCAAGTGCTTTGGATCAGAAACCAACTTAGAGATTATGGACTTGTGTTGGAAAGAATTCCAATCATGTGTGACAACACAAGTGCAATCTCTATAGTTTCCAATCCTGTCAATCATTCTAGAACAAAGCACATTGACATCAGATATCACTTCATAAGGGAGCATGCAACTAATGGAACCACTGAGTTACATTTTGTTCCAACAGAAAAACAACTAGCTGACATATTCACTAGGCCATTAGATGAAGCCACCTTCACAAGGTTGGTTAGTGAGGTTGGAATGCTGAATTCTTCAAATTCTGGCTAAGTGAATATATCAACTAGATTGTTGCAGCAGTAAATACTTACTTTATCAAATGCTCAATATTTTTGAAGTAAGTATTGGCTGGAGTATGATTTATAAATATTCCACAATGCTGCATATGTTGAAAATAATACATCTTTAGCTTGAAATTTCTGTGAAATTTTGAGAGAATCACTATTTAATTTGGTAGAATATTCTTCAGTGAATATTTCTGGTAAATTTTAAAAGACAGTGAAAATTGAATTTTATGAGTGAAAAGTATAGTTCGATAAGTCAGACTTCTCGAATGGTTCATTGTTATGTCATGGCTCGAGTTCTCGAATAGGCCTATCTAGAACCATCTTGAGTTCTCGAATAGTGTCTTTTGGAGAAATCGAATAGCACACTCTGAGTTCTCGAATAGAGTATTTTAGTTCTCTAATGATGGAGTTCTCGAATACTGTATTTGAGTTATCGAATCATTTGAAAAGGCTGATTTTTCGCCAACACTTAATCGCTTTTTGGATTTATATTCAAAATTTCATTTCGCTCATAAAAACATATTTTATTTAGCTTAGAATTATTTTCTGAGTTAAATAACTGCCAGCTGTGAGTTACAAACTGCTTGAGATATCGAATAAGCCTTTCTTGACTTATCGAATAGTTGTTTTATACTTCTCGAATGACTGACTTGTCGATACAAAACTTATATCTAATCGACAACTCAAGTCACTCACATATATACAATTCCACAACTGTTCAAATCATTTCATTCGATTTCTCAGGCAGCTAAAGTTCCAAAACCTCTGAAAACCCTAACGTCAAAAGCTAAATTTCTTCTTCAACCTTCATTCTCTTCTCATCTCTCTGTGCAACAATGGAAAATACCCAACTCACAATTCCTACCCACACCAATTTCATAGCAATAACCAACGATGTTGAAGCACCCAATGCAAACTTTAAGTGCTTCGTTCGATGGATGGCTGAATCATACATCAAGGATGCACTCTCAACCAACCCAACTTTGTATCTAGACCTACTAGAACAGTTTTGGAGAACTGCTACTGTGGAGGTCGTGGCCCTATAGAATGCAATAACTTCATACATAATCTATTGCAAGATTCAGGACAAGGAAATCACCATCACTACTGAAGACATGAATCAAGCACTGGGGTTACAACAAGGAGTGTATGACAGTCAAGCTACTGATCAGGAATGGGAAGACTTCTTTGATTTTATCAACTACTCAGATAGAATCAAGCTTGGAAATTTGAATAGGAAGTACTTGAGGAATGAATGGAACTATGTCTTTGCCACTCTTCTTCAAGTCTTCACAGCAAGGAAGTCCAGCTTTGATCAAATCAGCACACCTGTTCAACAAATAGGCTATGCTCTAGCATATGGGAGAAAGATTGATGTTGGTTTGATCATAATGCAAGAATTGTATGGGAGACTTGGTAAAAACTCAGCCAAGAGAGGTAATGAAATTTTCTTCCCTCGCTTTTTCAATCTGTACTTAATTTTATAGATGCTAAATTGATTGAATTGCCTGGGTTAGACAAAAATAGAATAGGCTATCCGAAATCCATGACCAAACTCATTTTTGGTAGCTTGAAGACTAGGAATGATGTGGATGTAAGACTCAAAATAACTCCCCTTATGGAGAGTTTATTTAGGACTTACCCCCACAACATGCCAATATGTGCCTCAAAATCTGAGTTAGCTAGGCCCAAGCAAGTAGAGCAAAATGCTAACCCAGGGCCTGCTAACCAACCCTCTCTGCCAAACACTTTACCAAACACAGAGCCAATTGCATCATCCTCTCAAAAGGGTGATGTTAGTAAAAAGAAGAGAAAACAGGTTGCTTCTGAACCTCTAAAAATCTTAATTGAACCAGCCTTGGCTGTAGAATTAGGTATAGAAAGTGAGGAACCTGAGTCACCCTTACTAAGGCCAAAGAAGAAGAAGAAGAAGTCTAAAACCACCTCTTCAGTCACGCAAATGGCTGAAGTTGTAAAATCAGGGGCAAACAGCTCACTAGATGTATCCTCTTAACAGGGTGCATCTATAGAATCAAGCATCCTCCCCAATGCACCTATTTGTACAGAGTCAGCACATGGGAGTGATAAGGCTGGCACACCACTGAGTGGAAAGCACATCACACTTGAAACTCCCTCTATTTCTCAGGGGGAGTTGCCAAAATCTAATCTACAACACACTTCTCTTCTAGAATCTACCAATCATATTTCTTTGGAGCCTGCAACTCAAGCAATTGAGGAGCAAGGCATTGATCATCAAGAATTCTTTTCTCTTGATGAGCCAATGGATTCAAGTGACTTGGTGCATGACACCTTGCTCACCACCCAGGTACCACATTTAGATGGTCAGGGAATGCATGCTGGGGCATCTCCTAATGACACCATCACAAACACAGAGGATTCACTAGTTTTAACTAGAGACTCTGTGCCTGTGTCACCTACTGTTGTAACTCATCCCACTCATGTGGAGACAACAGTAGTAGAGTCTTTCCATCCGGTTACAGAAGTTGCATCTGTAACTGAGGAGTCTAGCTTGCCTAGCTCTAGCTCTAACTATATGTCTCAATGGCTGAAGCCTGTGCAACATGACAGTGCTTTAGGATCGGGGTCTATTCCACCACAATTAACGGTTGAAGCACTCCAAAGCTTAATTGTGGATCAGATCCCTGAGTTCACAAAGATTGCTCAGCACCTTCTCACTGCAGACATGCCAAATCCAGACTGTGAAGCTATCCTCTTATGCCACAGAGATGATGTAGAACAACAGAAGGCAAAGATCATAGATGAAACTGAGAGAGATGGAAATGTAGATGCTTGGCTACAAGGAACAAATGACATCCCACTCTCAGAAGGTCTCCAGTATCTTAGACAGGAGTACATCACTTCACTAGGGTCCAATGCCAAATCTCTCACCCCTACTGATGTGTATGAAGCAGTGAATGATAGCTACAAGGGCATTCTCAAGGCTGCACACTACCTTGGAAAAGGTCTAAATACAGAAGTTAATGAAGTGTGTTCAGCCACAACCAAGGAGGTGCATGAGATAAAGAGAACTTTTGATTCCAAATTCCCTCAATTGGAGACTGTAGTCAAGGATATCCTAGCCTGTAAGTCTACCTGCACCAAGATGGACAATGGTTTAGCCATTCTCAAAGATGCTGTCACAGGACTAGGGCACAAATTCCAAAATCTCACTGATCAGATAACTGAGGCCAATGCCATGCTTAGGATACTCTTTGCAAATCAATATGGAGACAAGCTGGTCACTGAGGTCCCTGTGCATGAGATGTCTAGGTTTGAAGTGCAGAGACTTAAAGAACAATCCCTGTCTGGCTTCAAATCTACTGCATTGTTCAGCAAGGATGATGCACTTGAAAAGGAGGTAGCTACTCTCACTCAGTCCAATGCTCATCTTACAGACAAGGTACAAACTCTTACTGAGCAGTTGAACAGTCAAGCCACCACCACAGCTGATGTTCTTCTGCATCAACAATCAATGTTGTATGCAATGATGAAGCACATGGGTCTCCCTCTACCTGAAGAATCTTCAACCCCAAAGGTCACTCCTACAGCCTCTGTGCCTGACAACAAGCCTGAGGGGGAGAAGAGGATTTCAAGGTCAAATACAAAGGGGGAGAAACCAACAAAGGGGGAGAGACCACTAGAAAAGGACATCAAGTTCAATGAGGGTGGCCATCAAAGAGCTTCAAAATCTTTAACTAATGTGCCTGGAAAAGGAAAAGACAAAGTTGATGAGCCTCCTACTTCTCTGCCAGTTGTCACTCTACCAACTGTGCACATTACTACTCCCAGTGGTCAAAAGCAATCTATCACAACCACAGTGGTTGCAGGGAGTATGCCATCTGACAAACCTCCATTCTCCATATCTAAGAGTGCCAAGCCAGTAGAAGTGAAGGTTGTCACTGAGGCCAAGCTACAAGAAATTGCAAACTCAAATTTCTATCAAGAGAACAGGCTGGTGATGCTTTATCATATCATAGGAGTTTGAAAAGTCAGATTGACTTTCTCACTGTAGTACCATGGAGAGTTGATGGCCTATGGCTCAAAGAGATAATGATGGTAGGAAAGAATAAGATATGGCACTTAACCATCAACACTCTACAGGGTCTAAAGCACTCTGAAGTGGATGTGTTTCTTGGACTGATTGAAAAGAAGGATGAAAACTGCAAGAGTCTCCTTGACGAGTTAAGGGATGGTCAACCAGCAAGGCTACCTGAAGTATTCACAAATCCTAGAACCATCATCTATTAGGCTGCAACAAGAATTGATGATATCAAGCAGCTGGTCATTCCTAAGCATCTAACTCCTCAGAACAAATCTCTCGTTATTGCCATCATTGAGAAACTGAACAAGAAGAAGGGTTTAAGAACAATAGAAGAATTGGAAGCTATATCTTATCTCAGGTCATACATTGCAACTGGCATTGTACCTGAATCTGCTAAGTTCAACCCAAGCAAGGATGGTGATCAAGACAAGGATGGAGACAAGAGTGATGGAAGGAGAAGACATCACAGGAGTAATAAGGGTGATGAAGATAAGAAGAAGAAGAAGGATGACAAGGATAAGAAGAATGATGATGATCAAGGTAAAGTCTCTGAGAGGAAAAGTGGAAGACAACAAGCCTTAGGCATTGCTAACAGTAACCTCACCACAACACAAGACTCTAAGTCCAGGGTGAATACTGTTAGTAGTGACCTACCAAAATCTACATCTATGGCTTCTGCAACTATCTTGCCACCTCAAGAAGAGAAGAAGATTCAATGCAAGAAACCATTTGTATATTTCAAAAAGCAAACTGCTAATGGAATACTACAATGGTCTACAAACAAAGGTCACATGCTACTGCAAGGCAACCATGTAAAAAGGATAAAATTCAAACAAGCTGTAAGGAAACCAAAGCTATCCAAATCAAGGACTCTGACAATCTATCCAGGCTTAAAACTCCAACCACTAGATGAAGATTTTGATGAAGACCAACTGCAATTCTTACAAGCTCAAAGAATCTACCATGTTGCCATTGTTGATAACTTCCTTGAGATCAAATATACTGATGGAAGGGAGGAGAAATTCAAACAAGGAGGATGTCAACACTGGGGCAAGCTACATGACACAGAAAGAATCATTGCATTGTTGAGCTCAGAAGATATAGTGGGAAGAGTATGGAAGCTGGAGCTAATTGATTTTGTGAAGATGAAGAGAGATCATGAGGAGAGAATCAGAAAAGAGTGTCTTGAGAAATGGCTAGCAAGGGAGAAAGAAATTGAGAGACTGGAGATTGAAGCAGAAAAGCTAAGGCCAAAGGGATTGTGTAGAGTTCAGTTTAATCCCTATGTGGTGAAGTATAGTAGGAGAAATGGGGATCAGGTCCACATCAGAATGAATCTACTCAACCACTATCCTGCAAACATTCTGAAACCAGTACTTGAAGATTTCAAAGACTCAATTTTTCTTGAAGAATTGGATGCTATGGCAGAAATAATAAAAGCTATGGATGAGAATACAAGGAAGGAGAAAGAAAGAAGATAGAAAGCATATGATGATTTGCAAGCCAAAGCTATGGAAAGGGAAACAAATGACAATGGCTAGTACTTCATCATAGGCTGTAAGATTACTCACCCTGTAGTTCTATCCACATTGCTAATCAAAATTCATGCATGTACTGTCAAGTTTTATCTTTATGTATGTTAGGCTTGTTATCAGACATGAAATTTTGACTAAGGGTCTTAATCACAATTTGGGGGAGATTGTTAGTCATACAGGCATGCCTGAATACATCTAATAACAAGCCTGAGTTATTTGTAATGCTATGCATTACTTACATGACCTCTTAACTGAGGGAACCTCGAGTTGTAGAGTTTCTATTTGTTCTGTACTTGTAATAGGCTTCAAATCCTAGTTGTGTAACTGTACTTATAAAGTCAAGAATAATGCTTGAAAGAAGTTCCAAGGTTCATGCCTCAAGCAAGGAGATAAAGACTGCCAAATAATCACAGTTGGGATTTGAAGAAATGAAGAATTTGCCTAAGTACCAATTGGAGAAGTACATTTGTCTATTCGAGAAGTCTAGCATTCGAGAAGTCAGGGATTAGATATCTCAGAAGACACTATTCGATATCTCTGAATACACTGTTAGATATCTCATTCGATATCTCAGAGATTCGATATGTCTATTACTCTATTCGAGAACTCATGGAGTCAACAATTCAAAGCATCATTCGAGTTCTCTAAGAGTCAACAAGTCAATGCTCTATTCGATATCTCAAGGACTAAAGAAGCTATTCGACATCTCAGGGATTCGATATGTCAAAATGCTCTATTCGATATCTCAAGGAGTCCCAGAGAAAAGAGCTATTCGAGAAGTGATTCGATATGTCAATATAACACTATTCGAGAACTCAGAGTTATCGATTAAGTCAATTCTAGTTCTCGAATCATTCACTTAGCCACTTCTCGAATACATTCTTGGAGACAAAATACTGAAGAATTGTACAAGTCAGAAACCTGCAACAAGCCAAGATGCTTTATTTGACTATGTACTATAAAGCACATTGGAAAGCATACAAAGAAGCTTGGAGAGATAAGACAAAGGGACAAGGAGCTAAAGAAGTGGATCTCAACAGGCTTTGCAAAGTTAAATCTGTAGCCGTTTGGACTCTTACTCGAATGAGATAGACAGACTGGAAAGTATTTTGTTTACCTACCTTATTTGTAGTAAGTAGGTGTATCCATGTCTATAAGGATATAGCCTCACTTCCTTAGCAGAGAAGAGATAAGTTTTTCATATACATCACAAGAAATATCTCTCTGAGAAAAACGAAGCTGAGAATACTACCATTTGTATTCACAGATTGTAGCAAAATCTTTATATAATAAAATATTAGATTAAAGTGATATTGTGTTGTGTTTGTCTTTGTTATCCGCACTTACATATCTCACACACTCAACAAATATCTTGCTGCAAAGATTCAAGAACGTAGAAAAGTTCAAGAATCCATTCACCCCCTCCTCTGCATTCTTTTACTGTATTCAATACTCAACACAGAACGTAGCCGCGAAAGGTTCTAATCGACATTCAATCTCTATATCACACACAACACACATATATATACATATTATTGTCATATTCATATATATATATATATTCGCTCATGATTTAAACGTATCACAACGTAGCACTCATATATATATATATATATATATATATATATATATATATATGCATATGTCAGTCGTGTATATTATATATATATATATATATATATATATATATATATATATATATATATATATTGACTCATACTTTCATAGCACATATATATACATATAACTATCACATTTATATATATTTGCTTTGTGATTTCAACGTATCACAACATAAGCACACATATATATATATAAATATCACAGTTATATACACATATATTTGCTTGTGTTTTCAAACAACACACATAAATAGAGATTGATTGTCACATTCATCGGTCAACAAGTTCAAGATGGCATGATTCTGCTACATTATGTCTCCTCTACGAAGCTCATCCTCCTACCTTTTCTGGTGATTTTGTTTACAAACTCAAGCTGGTTTTTCAACCATCTTTAGTTTGAGGGGGGGTGTTAAAATACTATGTATAAATAGCATATAGTATGAACTGTTGTTGGACTATTGTGGTCAGTATGGTTGGGGGATGTTAGACTATTGTGGTTAGTATAGTTGGGGAGTTTAGTAGTTGATCAATTCTAGTTAAGTTAACACGGTTTATTCAATGTAGTATAAGACTTTCCTATACATTACATGTTCTATATATTAGGACTTGCTCATGTGAATATTTCCATAGCAATACAAGAGTAGTTTGTTCTCTCTTTACATTATTGTGCAGCTTCCCTTGTAGCCTCATATTGCTTATACGATATTGTAACTCTGCTACGTTACACATATGCACACACAAGCAATGGCACAAGGTCATCCTCACAATTTCTACATATATATGGTGGTCCAACTGGGATATTGGCGCAACTTTTGGAGCTGAAAGCATGGTTTAAAGAGCAAACTCTATTCCGCTTTTAATCTTGCTCGATTCTTTTAATGTATGAGAAGGGCTTGGGGTTGGAAGGGAAAAATACTAATGCAAAAGTTAAGCTTATAGATTTGCACATGTTTTGGATGGTTGCAGTCTTCAAGGGGATTAATCGTCCCTCCAAATGCATAAGTAGTAAAATCCTTCCCAACGGAGGGAGGCTAGAGTGATCTCATGACAACATTCCCAAATCAATATACACATTCCTGTTACCTACTCTTGCAGGTGGGCATGTTCTGTACCAGTTCTGAAGAATTTCTATTGCAATGCAACTTCCTCAGGATTTTAATTTCTTGCAAGATTCAGAAAGGCCAAAACTTCTTACTTGGCATGTGGCACTCACGTGGCAGTGCCACATCATCAATGATGACATGACGGTGGTGACGTGGCAGTATCACCTCATCAGTGACGACGTCACTGTTGACGTGGCACTGCAACATCATCATTAATGACGCGACACTGATGCCGTGGCCACGTCATCATTTGGTTCTATCATATAATCAGAAAATTAATCTTTTTCTATTATAAAACGAAAAAAAATGGTTTTTTATAGAACAAAAAATTTAGATTTAACAGCATATTAATTTAGATTTAATACTCAAAAAAGTTTATATACAAAGTTTTAAGGTTCGAATTCTCCCAACATATTGAAAGTAATATTTAAGTAATATTTGTAATATTATATATATATATATATATATATATATATATATATATATATATATATATATATTATAAATTAATTATAAAAAATTATAAATAATCCGTACTTTGCACGGGCTATAACATAGTTTAAATAATGATGTATAAAGAATAGGGATTCATGTGCCTAAGGATGACCTCAGGGTTCTCCCTGAGTTTAAGAGATTTTCAATACAAAATTAAGGTTATTTAGGTAAATTTACTGAGAAAAAGTTGATATTTACGAAAATGCCTCTACGGAATCACAAAACTTATATGTTTTTTATGTTATAACCTCAGGAAAATCCAAGGACAACCTCACACCCATTTTTCTCTAAATAAAAACTTATGCAGATATTTTATCGGTCAACATGTAAAAATTTGGGCTTTAACCCAGAGGACCTGTATTGGGCCAAATCTGAATAAATATATCTATTGTTATAAATTTTTAATAACTTAAATATACACACAAAGACCTAAAATCACATAGTGATTCCGAAGGTTACTTGGAAGAGGGATTTAAGAGTAAAGCAAGGCTCTCCCATGTATATGATGAGTATGTCTACCCTTAATTTGCCCAGCCCTCGTTTCTGTTTGTTTTGTCACTTTGTGTGTCACAACAAGTTTTCGAATTTTTCATATCTTGTGCTTAATGTAGTTTTGATTTCTTTTTTTCATTTTTTTTTTGCGGTTACTTGGAAGATCATTTTTCCTCTGTCTTGATTTTGTGGTTCTACCCTATAAAGTGTGTACATGTAGTAGTTATATTCATGAAATTAAATTTGTAGTTTGATTGTCCAAAAAAACAACTTTACAATTTGACTTTTTTCTAGTTAACTTGACCGTTTGTTGACAATTAAAAAAAAAAAATCTAATTTGAGGAAACTTAAAATACATCTTAAAGTAAATTCTTAATACTTCTTAATAATATGATTTTTTAATCTTTTCTTAACTACATAGTATGTAAAGTTTTGGTCAATTTGATCGTGAAGAATTTAAATAGAAAATTAATTTGAAATTGAGTAAGTACAAAAAAATTATCTCATTCAACAATTAAGTCTACCGTTTAAAAATTATAAATAATAATAATAAATTAAGATAATAATTAATTTGTACTACTGTACTAGTGATGCACTAAGATAATAAATCATGTACCAAGTCTACCAATTAAGGTAATAACAAGGTTGTTCTAAAGAAAAAAAAAAGAGAAGGGTAATGGATTTGCGGTTTGAAAACAAAACAGGAGATTTGTGTGGTTGTGTGTAATCATGGAGGTTGAACAGAATAGAGCTGGGTTCGTGTGTAATGATTAAAAAGAAGAGAATAAGGGAACATGATGGGTTTGGGAATTTAAGAAGAAGGAAAGAGTGAATTATGGGTTTGGAGAAGTAGAGAGATGAAGAGGGTGAAGGGATTTGAAAAGAAAATAAAAACAGGGGCTGGGTTGCTTCGAATAAACACAGGAAAAGGACTCAAAATGGCTACGAATTAATTAAATAAAAGAGTTTTTTTTAATTTTTTTTAAAACGTAAATAAAGAAAATTTTAACTACGAAAATAAAATTATACTAAGACGAGAAGTTGATTTTAAATGGCCCACAATGAAATGGAGATTTAAAGGGGCAAATATAAATTAGTAATTAAGAACACGAAATTAAATTTCGTTACTTTCAACCCCAAGTGGTTAGCAACGGGATTTACGAAAATAACGAATCAAGGCAACAATAACGAAAGAGCAAGACAAGAATTAAAGAAAATAAAAATTGCATTAATTATAATTGGAGTGTTTACAAGATTTGAAACTAAGAAAATACAAGAAATTATATGCAGATATTTTATCGGCCAACATGTAAAAATTTGGGCTTTAACCCAGTAGACCTGTATTGGGCCAAATCTGAATAAATATATCTATTGTTATAAATTTTTAATAACTTAAATATACACACAAAGACCTAAAATCACATAGCGATTCCGAAGGTTACTTGGAAGAGGGATTTAACAGTAAGGCAAGGCTCTCCCATGTATATGATGAGTATGTCTACCCTTAATTTGCCCAGCCCTCGTTTCTGTTTGTTTTGTCACTTTGTGTGTCACAACAAGTTTTCGAATTTTTCATATCTTGTGCTTAATGTAGTTTTGATTTCTTTTTTTCAATTTTTTTTTTTTTTTGTGGTTACTTGGAAGATCCTTTCCTCTGTCTTGATTTTGTGGTTCTACCCCTATAAAGTGTGTACATGTAGTAGTTATATTCATGAAATTAGTGCAGATGTTTAGTTCATTGTATTACTACAAGTCGCCTCTTTCTTTGTAATTAAGATATCTCGCGTAGTCCCTTAGTCCCATACATATGATCAGTATGTTTTGTTGCCTTTGTGTTTAAGAACAAGTTTTCGAAATTTTCATATCTTAAGCTTAATTTAGCTTTGATGATTTTTCAGAAACTGTTATTTTTATTTGTGTAATATTGTTCTCAGCTGCTAAATAAGGGAGTGTACTGTGTGGAAACTTGTGTGGAAACTTGCATGTAATTTATAAATAATAATAAATTTGTTAGGACTCTGGTGTTTGATTCTATTCATAATCTTTTTATTGTTTAAATCCCGTTTGGGAGATTAGTTGCGTTATTCATATATAGAACAATATTATAGAACAATGGTCATATATCGTATGCATATCCTAAAACGGTCAAAATTTAATTTTCTTAGTTTAATTTGAAAATCCTTTCCTCTGTCTTGATTTTGTGGTTCTACCCCTTTGTGTGCATGTACTGATGTACTAGTTACTACATTTTTTCATCAATTTAGCTCAGATGTTTGTGTACTTCTGTACTTCATTGTATTTATACGTACAGGTAATTAACTTTTTCTAACTGAGATATGTGGCATTATTTATGTCAGCAACCAGGACCTGGACTTGCAATGTTCGACCCAACATTATTACAACAATACGACGAGCCACATCACTGGTGGGATTCCAAGATGATATACACAAATGGTGTCGGTCGCCGCTAGAAAACAGTCTATGTAATATTTCAATCACAAATTCATAACTAGTCATTAATTGGAAGCATTTCTTTTGTCCATGTTTTAATTGTTAGTTAATACGTCCGCTTCTTGCAGGTTCTACTCAGGGAGAAGACAAACACATCCCCTATACAACAAGCAAAACCCTTTCTCAAACCAAAAAGGAACAAAACTGGTGCTACGACCCCACAATTAAGTACGAATCACTCAGACAGTGTGCTGTGCCCAGGTATGCCTACTGCGATGACTCCGCCACTGACTGGTCAGAATTCTCTTCCTCCTCAGATGCTGAAGTTGAAACTGAAACCATGACAGTAGAAGAAGTGCAGACTCTGAAAGACAAAATCCTTGCTGAAGCCAAAAAGGAACAGCCCTATTTCCATCCCCGCGTCAATTATGAATTACTCAAAAAATTTAAATACGTAGACTCCCCAGACTCCTTTGTCTCTCCCCCCTCGGACTCTGAAACCGACAACCCCGAAAAAGTTAAAGCTAGGAGAAAAGAATATGATGATGCAAGCCTTCGAGGAGAGATCATTTATCCCAACCTCATCAAAGTTGATTTAGATAACTCCTCTGCCTCTGAAACTGAAAACGAAACAGAAAAATTAGTTCAAGCTCGTGAAGACAAATTCCTTGCTGGAACCAAAGATGAACAGCTCTTTCGCTACAACTCCAGCATCGAATACGAACCACTCAAACGGTTTATTGTCCCTAGATTTGCCTTTTTTGACTCCTCCTCCACTGACTGGTCTTCCTCGTCAGACTCTGATTGTGAAACTGAAATCATGGCAGAGAAAGAAGCTCAAAGTCAGGAAGATAGAATCCGTGCTGGAGACTTCATGAAGTTTCCATCAACAGATCTTCAATCCACAGTAGAAAAGCGACTAATGATGATCAGAATAAGGCTAAGTGCTCAGAATAAGGCTAAGTGAGCAGACTTGGTTATGGAGCAAACAACAATGGTAGCAATACTCCCATTCACATCTACTTTATTACATGTAATCTGTGTATGCCAATAAATTTTTCTCTCCTGTGCATAACTGAGAGTTATTATATAGAACCTTGAATTATTTCCTTACATTTTCAAAACATATTGTGCTATTAAACTTCGTGCATGCATGGCAAGAATTTCCATAATCTCCTGTTGGTAAATTATCTGCAATCTTTTGTCGTTGATCATTTGGTGACGCTTAAAGTACACAAATTTTCTGCATGTTTTTTCTTCTTGCGAAGGACATTTATGCCCATACAGAAATATCTTGCATATAATTGGTCCAAAAATAGTTTTATAACTTCATTACTTAGTGCAATCTTATAACAAAAATAAAGTTATGTAAGAGATAGACATACTGGGAGGGAGAATCAATGATCCATGGAGTTTTACCAGAGTGTTTCTATGTGGTGCAGCAACTTAATCAGCGGGGTGCGGATGAAAACATGACCCTCGCGACTATGAAGAGTCTAATGCTAGGCATGGGGCTGAGAATTGGAACACCTGTCTATTGGTTATAAGTCAATTATATTATATATATCATGGATTATTTACAGCAATATCAATCAATAAAAATGTATGTTTGATTATCATAATATACTCGAAATTCTTATTAATTGCACACCATTAATTAGAATATTTTATATGCACTACAAGAAATCTGGCAATAGACGACACGTATCCACTACAAGAAAAGGGTCAATAGACATCAGTTTATGGCCGATGTCTATGTTATTTTGCATGTGATGTCTAGGTCGGAGATGTATATTCTAGACATCGGCCAGAAACTGATGTCTGTGCTAACATAGACATCAGTATTTACTTCAATACACATCAGTTGTTCTACAAAATAGGTTACATATAATTAATTTTATAAACAACTTGCATGCCTTATATTCTAGAAAACATATAATAAATTAAGTTATTTTTCATATACACATCACTTTCTTTTTTTGGAAAAGGTGTCTATTTTGATATTAGACATCATAATTTTAGCGGATAAAGTGATGTCTATAGTTATCTTGGACATCATCCTAGACTGATGTCTAATGTTCTTATAAACATTAGTTTCTTTTAAAAAAAAAAAAAGCGATGTGTATAGCTATCTTAGACATCATCCTATACTGATGTCTAATGTAGGTATAAACATCAGTTTTTTCTGAAAAAACTCATTTATATGTGTCTCTTAGACATCAGATTTTATAAATAAAAAGTGATTTCTATTTGTTTTTTAGACATCGGACATTGTAGAAAAAATGTGATGTATATCTTTGTTTTAGACATCATTATTTCGTAAAATCACTTTATTTGCTAATAATAGATGTGACAATTGTCATTATGTGGCTATTGACAAAATAAAAATCAATGTCATCAACATCCAAATTACATAAACTGCATATCCAATGTACCAAATCCAAAACAAGTAAATATGACTACATATCCACAAAATCAACTAAACTACGCAAAGTACCCATCCACAAAACAAAGTACATAACCTGCTTAACTAGTCATAGTCAAATAACTATTTTTGCAGATGCGATATATTAATTAAACCTTGCCAAAAGAAGACTTGTGTCGTCAAATGTGGTTTTGGATGAATCAGGACTTCTCCAATAACTCACCCATTGTTTCCATAAGCATGATTTAAATTGCCCCCATGTTGGCTGGGAATACTCTGTATTGAAATAAAGGTCTCTCGCCCCTGAAGGTGGGATGCTCAACTCCTTCACTAAAGCCTGGTTCCTTCCGTTTATAAAAACACGAATCAGTTCCACGGGATACATACACTACACCCCCCTCAACACATAACTCATGCTTATTTAATTCTTGACTTACTGATGCAGGGCTGATGATCTGTAGTGCTCGGCAAAATCCATCCCAAGTCGGCGTTCTGCAGCAACTGAACTAACTTCTAGCATCCATGTAGCAGGATTGTATTTTTCTTTAATTTTCGGGACCCCAGAAATTACCTTCAATTGATTGTGAAAATCCACTCAGTTTCCCATTAAACTAACAAATTAAATATCCAATTTATAAAAAGAATATCAAAACAACTGGTACCTCAAAATATTCTATAATTTTGTGAGAATTGTTTCCTAATGGTCCTGAGTATATCACCTGTCCTCTTTTCATAAGCAGCGGCTGAAGCACGATAATATGATAGTATAAGAGATTGCGAGAGAGGCACAGGATAAGGACAGATTTAGACTTCATTAGATATTTTACCTTATCAAAATCTTCAAATATGTCGATGCTAGGCTGATGAATTGTGCAAACAACAGTTCTTCCAGTGTCCTTAACAATCATTCGAGGCATAGTCAAACAACAAGTTGTTGTGTGCCTTGCATATTTTGATTTTGCATTTATTAATACAAGAAAGACAAGAGAAACTACTTTAGCCATGATATTCAATCATATCAGCTATATTTCCCACAGTGGATAATCATACTAACATCCTGACTAACCTTCTTGCAGCACCGTGTTCTATCGTTTTCTCTACCTTTGCCTCTGCCTCCCAAACTCCGGCAAGAATCAGCTTTACTATCTCAATTTAGCAATAACCCCATCTGTAACTTATATTCCATTACTAGTCTTGTCCATATATTGGGTAGGCTCCTACATATGTGCATATGAACAGCAACCTCAAAATTTAAAACAAGCAAATTCACGTCATTTCTCTCAACACTCAAATTGTTTTATAGGTTTACATAAGATATACAATCACAAATACATCCAAATACATACAATATGAAACAAATTAATCAAAGAACTGCAATCAGATGTTAAATGAATGTAAATCTGATGAATGACCATATAAAATATGTATTTATTGCTAAAAGGAATCTTTGCTTTAATGATGATAATTGATTCAGGTTGCCAACTCGGTGCCTCAAAATAAATGAGAGTATAGAAAAAACCACAAATAAACTACATAGCAAGTGGCTATCGAATCAATAGGTAAATATGTAATACATTTTTCTAGAACAAAAGTTCAATAAACTACATTATTTTTTTTTACTCTATTGCCTCAATGCTATTACAGAACAACTTTTTTTACTCTATTGCCTCAATGCTATTACAGAACAGTGATTTGTTTCTATCTTCTATCATTTCTTAATATTCAAAGAAGAAGACACAGCTTCCACATAAATGATAACAAAAATTCCAGATAAACTAAGAAACAAATACATAGAACATGTTTGGACTCACCAAATCAACATTAGGTACATCTAGACCATGAGCAGCAACATCAGTAGCAATCAAAACATTAAATTGTCCATTACGAAAACTTGAAAGAGTTCTTTCTCTCTGAGTTTGCGTGATGTATCCATGGAGAGGCTCACATGGAAAGCTCTTCTTCATTGCATATGCTAATCGATCAGCGTCACGCTTTGTTTGAGTGAACACAATACATTTACCCCCCTTTGCATGTTCCTGAAAACACCAATTAAAAACCAAGCTTAAAAAAGATGTTATAATGTCATTGGTCTAAAATATCAACAACTAGAGGTACACAAATGATAATTTAAAGGAAAAACAGCAACCCTTGTCTGTTCTTTTACCTCGTACTGTTCCAACTGATTCGCTAACACCAGAAGTTATAAATCTTTAAATAAGTCGACAAGGTAAACAAGGGACTGAGACTAGAAATTACTTACACTTCTTAAGATAGTTATAAGAGGAGGATGGCATAATTATCTGAGTAAATGTTCAAACTTAACTTGGGTGAAAACAGAAGGCCATTCATAGTTCAATGCATCATCTATTCATTTAGCTCAAGTTTTAAGATTAATAGGTATTAACATAATTTTGTTTAATGCAGTGTAATTTTTGCATTAAAACATAGGTATGTCATACTTTGGTACAGTGTACATAGAATAAGTCCATTCAGTTTGAAAACCAAAACTCACAAACATATTGAAAGATTTAAGACAAAAGAACATTAGCTCCAAATAATATTCGACAATTCATCCTGTTAATGTCTCCTCAAGATTGTTCAAGTTATACAATTAGTGTCTGCAAGTATCCTACCACGGGTGCTTTGTGATCATGGTCAATGCAGTAAATTTGTTGTTTGGTTCGATAGGAAGGGGCCTGGGTTTTTCTATAATAATGATATGTTTTTCAATTACAATAATCAATGTCATTTAACACGAGTTTAAATCTAATCAAATTTATAAGTTCAACAAACATATCCTAACGTGCCAAATAAATCAAGGGATACTCAGTTTGGCCTTATGGGAACTAATGTTCCTTATTACCATTTACCAATAAAATGAACTGGAACTTCTGAGTTCTGAGATAAAAACATCCATTAAAAACATACTTAAGTTGTATTACTTACAGGAGCAGAGGATTCAATTGTTAGTCCGGGAACTACTATCACAATAGGTGTGGAATTGTTCTTTGAAATCGTAGTATTCTTGTTTGTCGTACTTTCTAGTACTGCAAAAAGAAAGAAACTTTATTAAGTACATCCAATTATTGTACTGCAAAAACTGTGTGCGTTCCTTTCATAAGTCCAGCATACCATCACAGATAGCAAGTTTAACCCTCCTTCCTTTCCAGTGTTGAAGGCAAAAAACTCGTATATATCAATTGCTTAATGATCTCTCTGGCACATTCAAATGCGTCATATGTTAAGAGAGAGATAAAAATACCAGATATCTACTACCATTACTAAAAGAAAATAAGAGGTAGATCAAATACAAGCGGAGACAACAAACCTGTGACAACCACATCCTAAATCCTAATCTTTCTCACAAACAGGCACTACATACATATACACATATACATAAATTACAGATAAAATAATTAATACACATATATATAGATCAAACCACCATAATTAGCATAACACTAGTTAACAATACGAATAACTAATCATTTCACAAAATTAAAAATGTAAACAGCTAGCAGACGTCTCTGTAATTTTTTTTAACAAGGAAAAGGAGTGATCTTGGTCAAGACCTGCAATATGAACGAGTCCAAGTGTCTGCCTGCCTAATATCTTGAACTTTATGCATGTTTTTGGCTCAAATTAAGGTGTTATTCAAGCCAAGCCCAATGGTCAAGTTGCTGACATGTGAACTCGAGAAATAAAGAATCCAGGCAACATAAATCAAAACCAATGAGAACTGAGAATTGGAGCCAGAAGTATGGAAAGAGGAAATAGAAATTTACCTGCTCTTGAAGATCAGGGACAGAAACTCACTTGGTAACCCCAGAAATGTTTAAAGACAAATCATCCTACTTATATAACATGAACTTGTATAAGTAACTGTTGACATGAAACCACAGATAATCATTTAATCAGTCTTACAAATCAACAACAAACATTAACAATGATAAACCTTGACCATCGGCTCACCGGAGTTCATCGTCGGTGGTCGGTTGATGGCATACAAGCTCGAAAACTACGATTCTCGCAGCAAATCAACCCCGTAATCTTTATATTCATCAAATCTATGCTTCCAACATCAAAAACTAACAATTAACTCAAGAAATCGAAAACCCACAATTTAACCCTAATTTTTACAAATTTGCAGAATTCGAAATTAACAAGATAGTGAAATGGGGAATCAAAACCTTGTTAATTCGATTACTCACGCTGCTAATTTGATACACAGAATAAGAATGAGAGAGAGATGAGAGTGAGAGTCGGGAGAGATTCAGTCGAGAGAGAAAGAGTGAGTCGAGAGAGAGAGAGAGGGTGTTTTTGTTTTTATGTTTTGGTTTATTTAGTTTTATGTTTAATTTGTCTGATGGGGGGACAATAATTGTGTAGGTGGGGAGAATATTTGGTTAGGGGGGGAATTTTGACTTAGGGGAAAATTTTCGTTAAGGGGGGAAACAAAAAGTAAGGACCGCGTTTTTCATTTTTTAATGGCTGATTTTAGACATCGCTTTTAAAAATATTGATGTTTATGAAAAGTAAAGACATCAGTTTAATTCCGGGTGATGTTATTACATCTTTTAACATCAGTGGCATTTATGACCGATGTTTAAAGTGTGATGTCTATTGAACTTTTTCTTGTAGTGATCAGACAACACTCATGGAAAAAAGTGTTGCCCGAAATGATCAGACAACTAGTATTTTCCTACTCGAAAAAGTATTGTCTAATCCTACATTCACACAATGGGCAAAAACCAGGGGTGTTGTGTAAATGCATAAGTATTTTTAGATTAGACAAGTGTTTTTAGGTCTGTTGTCGAAGTAGCAGTCATACAATATGTTATCCATAGTGTTGTGTGACAGTTAACCAACACACAACATTTTTTAGAAATATTATGTGAATGAAGCATAGACAATACTTCGTAAAAAGTATTGTTAGAATGAGACAAGTGATTTCCAATGTGGTATTGTGTAATGATATTTAACACAAGTGCTTTACATACAATACTACAAAATTAAACTTAAGATACACTACTTGCATAGCATTTTTGGAGATGTGTTATGTAAATGCGTCACTTACATAGCATTTTAATTAAAAACGTTATGCAAGCTATTATATAAAAAAGCAAAAATAAATTAAAAATTAAAAAGAATGGAGTAACATAGCGTTTATGGATGAAATGCTATGGTAGATTCTCCTACCATATCGCTTTTACTTGCAGCTATTGTAGTTACCATTTTTTAAGTTATATTTTATATTTTATTTTTGTAATTGATTGATCGAACAAATTATTTTCTGAAACCCTAAAACCGCCTCTTCCGCCTCTTTGACTCCATCTTCTTCATTGTGCATCTCCAGATCTTCAATTGAGCATCAGAGGGTTTTGGGAATCTCTCTAAACCTCTCTCTCCCGCTCCCTGGTTCAGGCTTTCTCATTATTATTATTCTTCTTACACAGATCCAATTACAATTACACAACCCAAACCCAAAACCTTTTCACATACAAATGCACACACAATTACACATATCTCTGTACATTTGTGAATTAAGAAATTGAAAATTTCAAGCGATAGTGACGAAGACAAGCTATTACAACAGGCTCTTCAAGAGCAATCTCAGCGCGATGTTAATTACAAATCGTCCGGTAAGCCTGTTCAGAATTACGTTCAGCAACCGGCCAAGGCGTTGCCGGTGCGGCGGAGTACACCGTCGAGGAAATCTAATCAGGGAGGTTCGGGGAAGAAGCAGCGGCACTCGGAGGATTTTGATGATGATTCGGAGGTGTAGATGTTGAGTATATCGTCTGGTGATGAGGATTCGTCCAGAGTTGCAGTCAGAGTCTTTGCTCCTAAAATTATATTTTGTACTTCATATGGCGATCTTAAGCTGCAGTTACTCATTCTGCTAGAGGATAACCTACAGGTAGTTCATTCTGCAACTGAAAACTCTATTGCAATTTGAGTTTGTAGACAGCTTATATCTCTATCCATTTAATTAATATTGTTCTTGCAATCCTGACATGTGTGAATGCCAGCATAAATTGCATTATGAAGAGAGAACGGGGCAAGGAGGTTGTCCAATCCAGGCAAGTTTTTGTAGATTACACCTGTTATGATGGAAGTGTTTCACCGACTGCA
The DNA here is from genome assembly GCA_036435485.1 of Saposhnikovia divaricata. Classification (NCBI taxonomy): domain Eukaryota; kingdom Viridiplantae; phylum Streptophyta; class Magnoliopsida; order Apiales; family Apiaceae; genus Saposhnikovia; species Saposhnikovia divaricata. The sequence goes on along the minus strand of CM071594.1, from coordinate 243,637,046 downwards.
ACATTTAGGCAATAAAAGAAATGCTGAAAACGAAATTTTTATGTATTTCATTATAAGATTTGACATAATATATTTTATAAAGACTGTATCCAGGCATTAGATTGATGCGAGTCGATCACAAATTGACAATTGACACAATTACTTTCATGTCTTTTTCTCTTGTTCTCGTCTTCTTCTTCACATAATATTTTATGTCTAGGTAGCCCTCTGTTTTGATTACAAAACCCTGTATGCCTATAGTATAGCCTCCCTTGATACTGGTTTAGTATTGATCACAATTCAGAGCTTTATATATTTATATTAAAGGTTAACGTATGACCAAGTTGTAAATTTTGTGATTCTTACCTGTCAGCCGGATAAAAGTTGTACAGTGAACAATTAATTGCATGTAATTTGAATTAAAATTTTCTTTGATCCATAAGGTCTGTTTCAAAGTAATATTTGACCCTTATACTGCTAAATATAATAGGTCTTCTATCATTCTTTCTCAAAAATCTGCTTGCATCTTAAGTTTTGAATCTGTTATTGCAGAATGCTTGCAGGTTTTGGTTTTGGTGCCATGTTTTCATTGGTGAGTGGATTTGGTGCACTTCAAATTACTTCTGTGGACTTAACTAAAGAGTAAAGACATTAGCTGCTTGAATTGCTGTTTATTTAACTCCTTGTAGTTATGATGCTTTGTTGATGTGTCATCTAGACTATTCACACCATTGCTAATTCTTATCCGCTGCTGACCAGGAGGATTGCAATATGGAGGTCTTCAAAAGCAGCAATAATTCTTAATTTTCATCTGCCAATGTGCAGTACGGAAGTTAGAACAGGTAACTATCTTGGAATCTCTCTCATGCACACATTTTATTTCTATCGATTTAGCTTTATCCGATAATCAAAAATGTTTGATTGTGAAACTTTTTAAGTACTAATAGAATCAGTGAATTAGCTAAATAGAATATTTCATAATTTATCACATGTTTTGGTAGTCAACAAGCATTTAAGTACTTGCAATCCTCCACTGTTTAGACACTTTAAAATGTCACATACTTAAAATTTTTTGCTTTCGAAGGGCTTTTAGGTTGGACCATTGAAACACTATATCCCCTGGTTTGACATTTATAATATACGATTCCCCAATTTCTTTATGTAGGATAACATGGTTCTGTATCTGTTCTAGATCTTACTAAGCAGATAATTTGAAGTAAACATGTGCTAAACTGTCGCATTCTTTGGCACATTAGAAGTATAGAGATGGCCGGTGCATTTACTTGCTATTAGAGATAGATTGACTGATTGACATCTTAACTTAAGTTTGTAAAGATGTTAAAACAAGGAAAATGATTCTGGTTTATCTTCTGCAAGTATGATGCAACAATGAAGATGATGTGCTGTACATGAGATTTCATCGAAAAACTTTACTTACATTAGTGTTTGGCATCAGTAGACAGTAACTAAATCATAATTTATCCACAGACTTCTAGTGCGTGGTAACTAACCTATGAAAACTGTATTATATTCTAATGTATGCTGTATGCAGACCTTTCACCGATGACATAAAGTCTCTCAGATTGATAACCGCCATCAAAACTCTCATATCTGCCTGACGGTAGATTTGATCTCGAGGCATATGCTTACTTTGTGGCAGTTTTCGCTTCTATTCCATCAGCAATCTTCGCTGCATTGTATTGTCTTTTCTTTGCTTATGTTGGTATATATGTTCAAATGACAGAAATAAACTCGTTGTGGTGTGTTTAAGATTTCATTTTCTGCAATCCAGATATTTTGATGGTCAATCTTGCAGTCATGTTGTGCAGGTGGAGTGGGTTTAAGTTTCCTTCAATTCTGCAACCTCAACAGTTTCAGGACAAAATTTATTCTCGGCTTCTCAATTTTCTTGGGATTTTAGATAGATTGGAACAAATGGGTTGTAGGACTATCTGATCTGAGCATGTGTAGTGTAAATTTTGTCATATTATGTAAAGCTCTTACGGGATTTTGTACTTCTTTGAATTAATGATAATTACAATTTGGAGTTTAATTATTTATTTGGCATTTGTTTGTTTTTCCTTGTATTTATGAATTTTTAAAGATTTTAACAAGTAAAGATATGGAAGAAAAATAAATAAATTACGAATTTTTAAAAATTGTATTACTTGCATAGCGTTTTTTTCAGTGTTGTACAAGTGATGCACTTAGATAGCACCTACTTGTATAGCGCTTTAGAAACCGTTATCTAAGTACAAAACTTGCAGAGCGCCAAAAAAACTGCTATGTAAGTCTTATGTACTTGCATAGCGGCGCGCTATGTAAGTGCAAAAAAAGCGCTATGCAAGTGTAAATTTGTAATTGTGATAGTGTTGTATGAACTTAATCCAACACACAACAGGTTCTTGCCTATTGTGTTTTCAACTCATACAAGTGTCTTCTGTTTAAAACTGTTGTCTAATGAACTATACATGGAAAAAAACATATTTAAAAGATGATTAACCTACCAAATTGGCATCCAACAAATCAACAAAGGCCAAACAGAAGAGAACAAACCAACCAACAATCTATCAAGAGTTATAGTTAAAAATTAAAGAGCACAAATTAATTTATTACATTACGAAAGTTGTATTAGTTCATCAACATCGAGATCTAGTAGGCATGTCTTCCCCATCAACATCCGGAAAATTGGGCATAAAAAAGTCATTCTCAAGTTCTGCTTCTACAGATGCCTCATTTTCTTACTCCTTCAATATAACAGAGGACACTGAATATCACAAGACAATAAAGTAAAAATCTGAAGGTCATTTGGCTACTCGAACTCCAAATCATAATGTACATATTTGAAGTATGCTATGTTGAATCATGTACAAGCTGTTATAACTGACAACTTCTACCCCTATGATATATGGCCAACTAGAATGTGTGAACAAACTAGCAAGAAAAAACAACTCAAAGAATGATAACTACCATGTGGTGGCTGATTATACAGATGCTTAATATCTAAACTGTTCCAAAAAAAACATCTGAGAACTTTGTACAAATATGTTCCACTAGCTTAACTATCTTGAGGTGACTAGGGAGTTGCGAGGCTTCATACTTGATCTTCGGACTACGTCCCAGGCCTTTTGAGGGGCAACCACACCTTGTTGTAAGGCAAAAAATGACTCGTATCCGGGAGAATCAAAAGCAAAACCAGTGTGCCTAGAGCTCTGTCCCGGTAATTGAGCAAAAGCAAAGGTCCTTGCTTCTTCTGGCGTGAGTTGCGTGCCAACCTCCAGTAATGCTGAGGCAACATTATCAGGTTCATGTCTGTGAACTTCCTGAACAATCTGATAGTCATAAGGGAAAAAACCATCTCTGAACCCTGGAACAAAGCACAAAAATAAACTTAAAACTATACAAGTAATAGGCAAAACACAAAAAACAACATCAGCTATCAGATGAAAAACAAGAACAAGGACGTCCAGCTGTTACATAATTTTGGAAATTCTAAACCAACGCAACAGTCAAGAGGAAGAAGCAACCAATCATTACAATGTTAAACTAAGCCGGCAGAAATTATCACATACAGTAGAGACGCCACTATTACTTTACAAAAAAAAAAACAAAAAAAATTAGAGAGTCCACAAATTTCTAATAACTCTAAACTGATGCTATAAAAATTGAGTACAAGATTAATCCAGAGATTTCGAAGATTACTCCGTATTTTTAGTTAGTAATCAAGGCCACTTACGGTGCTGAACTAAAATGACATAATGCAGTGGCCTCGAACTACATACAAGATTCGATATTTTGACAAGTGTTTGCAAAGTAGGACACGTACAGCACAGTCTGAGGGTGTTATACAAGTTGTATCATTGCTGATAAAGGACTAATGTTCTTTAAAAGTTAGTCTGTTCTAGTCTCAAGAAGAATAAGGAATGCATGAAACAACAGAAAGAAATTCAAGAAGAGAGGTTTCCCAGAACAGATAGTAGATGTTTACAAGTAGAAAACTTGATAAACAATATTTGTGATAGTATTTAAATAACCGTGTACTACTCTGCAAACAATTATCCATAATTGGCCTTGTCCATCATACAAACAAATAGACAAGTGAAGGCCATAGTACTGACATCCCATTGACCAAGTATCTTTCCAGATGAATTTATACCGCCAGAACTGGATGCGGTTACAAAGTTGTACACGATTATTGACCGGTAAACTGAAAAGAAAGCAAATTAACCTTAATACTCTAAAACCCACAACATACATTAAACAAACCAAATTAAAATTAAAGATGTACTAATTATGAGTGTGTGTGTGTGTGAGAGAGAGAGAGAGAGAGAGAGAGATGTACACAATCGAGTGAACACCACGATTCAGAGTTGGAGCACAGAGCACAGGTGGACGGAGGTGGAGGTGGACGGAGCACATAGTCTCGAATAGTCGATTGTACATGTAATTGTCATGATCCAAGTTGAAGCTGCTTCCTTCAGCCAAGCCAATTACAATTGTATAAAAAGCAAGGGTCACAACAATATTAAGCAACTTAAGAATAAAGAAGACAACTAGCTTACTTTGATAGGACTTGTGTAAGAAAAGGCAGCTTGATAAGTTTGTTTATAGCAGGTTTTGACTAGCATCCTCTTCTGCTGCAAATTCAAGCTCGGCCATGACTTATTCAACCTCCAAGACGTACTAGGCAATCTATAATTATCCATTCACTATGAACTGAACAAGAAAAGGAATCTCATATACCTCTGAGGTGCTGTTAGTGCCTTCGGGGAAGTTGAGGACTAGTTTGCAGTGATCAATAAGATGTGCAGTGAGCCCAACTCCTCTGTTTTCCCAAGTCCTCGCATAACTAAGGCCCCCTTTGTAGCTTTTAAATTGGTTAAACCTGCTTATAATCCAAAACAACTCAATATGTCTGTTTCTCATATTAGAACATATGACACAAATAAAGTCATAGATTAAAAGTTAAGATAAACAGAAGTTCTTCAGTATGATTTTAGAATGAAAATACAACCAACTACAAGTTCTTCAGTTTCAAGATAAACAGAAAAATACCTGTATAACTTTTAATGCCTTTTTAGCCACGGTTTTGGAAAAATCAAATAACCTTCAAGTAGTGACTGAAATCAAATCGAGGCTTCAACTAAAATCTCTGGACCCAAACAAAGCTTGAACCCAAATCCTTGAATCCAATCGAAGCTTGAACCCAAATCAAAATTAAACCCTCAAGTACCCAATCCCTAAATCTAAATCTCTAAATTGATGCACCAAATTGAAGCCCTAGATTGTTAGAGAGTGTTTCAGCGAGATGTTGATGTGAGGGAGTATAAGATGGGAAATATATTATTGAAGGTAGAATGTGAGGGAGTATGAGATGGGAAATATATTAGTGAAGGTAGAATGGGGGGAAATTTTGAGAAGGTTTTCAGAAAGGGGGGAATTTTTTAGCCCTGTAAAAAAATTAGGGGTGGGAAGAAGGGGAAATGAAATTTTGGGTTTGGAATAATGTAGGAATAGAAGTAATGAGAGGCAATATGAATTAGATTAAGGTAGGGATGTAAAATTTGAGATTTTGTTTCTTGGAATTTTAAGAAATTCATTTTTGATTCGAAACAAAAAAAATATATTTAAATTTTCGGAATATCAATAGAATAGATACCCATTTTAGTGTTGGAAAAAATAATCAAAACATAAAAAAGTAATTTGAGTAATTATTTATTAAAAAAATTATATATGATAAATTTTAAAATTTCTATTTTTTAAACATTATCTTTTTTTAATTTTTAATAAATTTAAAATTATATATCTACCGATTTTAGTGATGTGTACGTTTTAGGAAGCAACACTTTTACTACGTTTCCGTTATAGGAAGCAACACTTTTACTACGTTTCCGTTAAAATCCCGTACAACCAGACCTTTTTATTTTTTAATCATTTTTTACCAACACTAAAATGAGTGTTTGTTAACATCCGTACGGGTCGATCGTCAAAGACATCATTCAAAAAAATTATGCAGTGAATCTGGATCGTGTCCCGTTAAAGGAAGTAGCACTTTTATTTTTTGTTAAAATCTCGTACAACCCGACCTTTTTATTTTTCGATTATTTTTTCCCAACACTAAAATGAGTGTTTATTAACTTTCGTATGGTTGGATCATCGAATAAATCATTTAAAAACATTATTCAGTTAATCTGGATCGTGCCTCGTTACAAGAAGCAACACTTTTACTACTTTTTTGTTAAAATCTCATACAACCCGACATTTTTATTTTTTGATTATTTTTTCTCAACACTAAAACAAGTGTTTATTAACATCCGTACGGTTTGATCGTCGAAAAATCATTCAAAAAAAGTAATCAGTGAACCTGGATCGTGCCTCGTTATAGGAAGTAATACTTTCACTATGTTTTTGTTAAAATCTCATGCAACCCGACCTTTTTATTTTTTGATTATTTGTTCCAAACACTAAAATAAGTGTTTATTAACATTTGTACGGTTCGATCGTCGAAAAAATCATTCAAAAAAAGTATTGAGTGAATCTGGATCGTGCCTCGTTATAGGAAGTAACACTTTTACTACTTTTTTATTAAAATCTCATACAATCGGACCTTTTTATTTTTTGATTATGTTTTCCCAACACTAAAACAAGTGTTTATTAATATCCGTACGGTTTGATCGTCGAAAAAATCATTCAGAAAAAGTAATCAGTGAACCTGGATCGTGCCTCGTTATAGGAAGTAATACTTTCACTATGTTTTTGTTAAAATCCCGTACAACCCGACCTTTTTATTTTTTGATTATTTTTCCCCAACACTTAAATGAGTGTATATTAACATCCGCATGGTTCGATCGTCGAAGAAATTATTCAAAAAATTATTCAGTGAATCTGGATCGTGCCTCGTTATAGGAAGAAGCACTTTTACTACTTTTTTGTTAAAATCTTGTACAACCCGACCTTTATATTTTTCGATTAATTTTTTTCCAACACTAAAATGAGTGTTTATTAACTATCGTACGGTTGGATCATCGAATAAATCATTTAAAAACATTATTCAGTTAATCTGGATCGTGCCTCGTTACAAGAAGCAACACTTTTACTACTTTTTTGTTAAAATCTCATACAACCCGACCTTTTAATTTTTGATTATTTTTTCTCAACACTAAAACAAGTGTTTATTAACATCAGTACGGTTTGATAGTCGAAAAATCATTCAAAAAAGTAATCAGTGAACCTGGATCGTGCCTCGTTATAGGAAGTAATACTTTCACTATTTTTTGTTAAAATCTCATACAACCCGACCTTTTTATTTTTTGATTATTTGTTCCCAACACTAAAATAAGTGTTTATTAACATTTGTACGGTTCGATCATCGAAAAAATCATTCAAAAAAAGTATTGAGTGAATCTGGATCGTGCCTCGTTATAGGAAGTAACACTTTTACTACTTTTTTATTAAAATCTCATACAACCGGACCTTTTTATTTTTTGATTATTTTTTCCCAACACTAAAACAAGTGTTTATTAATATCTGTACGGTTTGATCGTCGAAGAAATCATTCAAAAAAAAATATTCAGTTAATCTGGATCGTGCCTCGTTATAGGAACCAGCACTTTTACTACCTTTTTTGTTAAAATCTCGTACGACCCGACCTTTTTATTTTCGATTATTTTTTCCAAACATTAAAATGAGTGTTTATTAACATCCGCACAGTTGGATCGTCGAAGAAATCATTCAAAAAAAATTATTCATTGAATATGGATCGTGTCCCGTTATAGAAAGCAACACTTTTACTACGTTTTTGTTAAAATCTCGTACAACCTGACCTTTTTATTTTTTGATTATTTTTTCTCAACACTAGAATGAGTGTTTATTAACATCCGTACGGTTCGATCATCGAAGAAATTATTCAAAAAAATTATTCAGTAAATCTGGATCGTGCCCCGTTATAGGAAGCAACAGTTTTACTACGTTTTTATTAAATTCCTGTACAACCCGACCTTTTTATTTTTTTGATTATTTTTTCCCAACACTAAAATGAGTGTTTATTAACATTCGTACGGTTGGATCGTCGAAAAAATCACTCAAAAAAATTATCCAGTGAATCTGGATCATGTCCCGTTATAGGAAGCAACACTTTTACTACGTTTTTGTTAAAATCCCGTACTAATCGACCTTTTTATTTTTTTGATTATTCTTCCCAACACTAAATTGAGTACATACATATATGTAAAATTTAAAATTTTAAAATTGAAATCTAATAAATTCTTGATGAAATTAAAATAAAATTAAAATTTGAACCAAAATATTTAAAAAATTAAAAAATGAAATGAAATAACACATTGAAAAACTTAAAATGTTAAGGCGCACAAATTCCTCCCAACCGAAAATTTCCAGCATTTTATTTCCCCCTTCTCCCCCTTATCCCCAAACTTTGCTCGTCCACATATTCTAAACCTTACTCTTATCCTTCAATCCTTCAATCTCTCTATCTCTCTATCTCTCCCTCAATCTCTCTCTACATCTCTCTCTATGACGTTAATGAGTAACTAAAGACAAAACATCTCCTTCTAATTCTTAGATCTGTTTCTCTGTTTCTTGAAACCTCTCTAATCTCTCAACTCTCTCTTTCTCTCTCAGTCTCTCCAACCCATATCTCTCTCAAGCTCAATCTCTCCTCTTTCCTTCTCTATTAAATTTGTGTGTGTGCGTGTATATATAGTGTGAGTGTACGCGGCTGTGTGGTGTGTGTAAGGTGTGAGTTCAACTGTTTTTGTGTTCAAATTAAAGACTTCCCTGAGTTCTTGTGAGCTATAACAGGGTGTGGATTTGTTGTTGTTGTGTTTGCAGGAGTGGTGTGTCGCGTGAGGGGAACTGGGCGTGGGTTTAAGCTGGTGTCTTGATGTTTCTTGAAATTGTCTATATGTCTGCCAGAGGCAGGTATAAATTGCCGAGATAATTAGGTTTCCACTTTGTGTATTGTTCTTTTCTGAAATAATCTTTCTTAACTTGTGCATTATAAATGTCTTACTTAAAGTATGTCATGTAGGTTGAAAGCATACATCAATACATGGAGTCTATGAAAACTGCATATCTTGCTGACCAGCGGCACCGGGGCCATATAAATGATCCTTTTCTTGATGCTGATAGAAGGGAGACTGCCAAACAAGAAGCTGCTGCTCGCAGGGTTCACCCAACACAGCATTTGCCAGCAAATTCACAACCATCGACTCAGGTTGCTGGTTTGTTTGCAAGCACAGCAGCTCCTGGAACATCTGCTGCACCTCAAACATCTGCTGGCTTTTCTTCAGCACCATCGGTTATCAGCTCTAAGTTTGATTGTTTATATTAGTTACTCCAAAAATTTCAAGCCTACTTGGAAAGGGTTATCGAAGGAATCATTTTGCTATGTCTTCCCCAACTTAAAATTAGCATTACCTTCTTCTGCTTTGGTTTGGTAAGTGCATTTCTCCTTCTTTTTTTTTAGTATTTGGACTTGCTCGTAGATTCATTAATGTGATTTCTTCTTATGTCATTCTATTTTTAACATGATTTTTCTCAGTTTGGAGTACTGGGCATTTGAAAATTTGGTGGTTATGGCTGGTCTCATGTATTCTGAAGCAACTACCTCTCTCATTGCAATATGGTAGGAAAATTTTGTTTCTGATCTGTTTCTGTTAATTGTAATCCTATGCTCTTATAAATGATGTCTTTTAATTTTATCTATCTGTTAATATTACATCTTGCTTTTAACAGTGTTAATACAGAAACAATTGCTTATATGGTTACCTACGGCTTGAGAGCTCCAACAAGGTATTAATGTTACCTACAAACTCCATTTTTGAGTACTTTAATTCTGATCTGATCACAATCCTTAAAGTTATAGCCTTCTGATGATAGCACAAGAGTCTCAAATGAGCTGGGAGCTGGGAAAATTAATAAAGCGAAGAATGCAATGGTTGTAACATTGAAACTGTCAATTCTCCTTGCGGCTCTTGTGCTTCTTGTTTTGGGATTAGGACATAATATTTGGGCAGGTTTCTTCAGTGGCAGTGCCAATATAATCAAAGCATATGCTTCTATTACTCCTCTAATTTGCATTTCAATATTCAAAAGTTGACAACTGAAAAAGAAAATTATAATCAGGGAAAGTCGGGAAGCTGTATTCATGAATTGCAAAGTATTATGTCTCATTGCTGTCATATTGATTTCTATTTATGAAGTTATGTCATGTTCATACTTGCAGGGTATAAGTTTATGACAATGTTATGAAGACAGGGCCAGTCTTCTATCTGATGTAACTCGTATATTTAGGGAGAATGGTCTGCCAGTCGATCGTGCTGAAGTAGCAACCAAAGGGAGAACTCGTATATTTGAACATTTTCATAATTAAGATATGTTGCCAAATGGCAGCCTCTTGTTCCTGCTGTTAGTGGAGAAGATGCGCATTTTGTCTTTTTTCGTGAGTTGTGGATTCAAATTGATTTCTTGCACTTTCTGTGCATTTGTGGCTTCCACTTTACTGGCATTATTGTGTAACCTTGTTACAGTATTGATTGTCTAGCTATGAGTTAACATTTATCATTTGACAATCTATTCTAGGGGGATCCGCATTCAGTTCAGAAATGAGGAGGAATCTGGAAACTTACATTATGCTTTTACGGAGTGCAAGAACACAAAAGGTGCTAAATTGATATCAGTTCACATCTACTATTAGGTATTTAAAATTAGAAGTACTATACGCAGGATAGCAAACTCAGACCATGAGATTGTGAATCAAAAGAAGTTCAGTTATTTTTTGTATGTGAATTTTGTATGTGAACTTGTGAAGAAAGAAATAATCTTAGCTTAAATGTGCCTAACTCGCGGTTACGTTTTATTTTCAGGATCGAGTTTACCCAGTGGGACAACTTTGGATTCGAAAAGCAAGTTTGATGATACATGGGATGCCAGAGTAGGGTAATACCAACTTTAAGAGCATGTTATATGTAGTACAACTACAAATGACTACAACCAAGTTGCCAGGGTAGGGTAGTTTTTGTTATGAATATTGGTTAGTTGCTAGTACTGTATAAACTCTAATTTTTATTGTAAATAAAAGTGTTGTTTCATTTATCATTAGCCAATGTTATCATCTTTTAGAAACACTTGTGGAAAATATCATCAGACAATTGATATGTTTCAAGAAACCATTGTCTATTCTATGCGCATACAACAAATAAAAAGAAAAAACCATTGTCTGACGACAAGAAACACAAATAAAAATTGTTGTTTAAAAAGAACACATACAATACATAAAAAGGAAAATCATTGTATGACTACAACAAACACAAGCATTTGGAAGGAATAAACCGTTGTGTGTTGGAATTCTAACAAATGGTTTTTGCTAAGAAACCATTGTCTGTAGTGACATACATCAACAGCCCTGATCAAGTAAAAGATTGTATCTTTTGCACTTAAACAATGGCTTTCTTTTAAAAACCATTATCTTTACTGCTTAGTAACAACAATATATTCGTTAAAAAGTGTTGCCTTATTGGAGCTTTGACAAGAGGTTTCCAAAGAAGTGTTGTTGTTTCTGGGTATCAGACAACACTTTTCAGATGGCTTTTACTTGTCTTTCAACTTTCACACAACAGCTTGCTGTGTGTTGTCTGATGTGTGTATCAGACGACTTCTCAATAGTCAATAGTTTTTGGTATATTCAGACAACACGTTTTGCCAGTTGTCTAAATCAAAAATCCTTGTAGTGATGTTATGCCAGATATTATAATTGTTTACTATGTAATTTCGATTAATAATATTAAAAATATATATAATGATAATAATAATAATAATAATAATAATAATAATAATAGTAATAATAATAATAATAATAATAATAATAATAATAATAATAATAATAATAATAATAATAATAATAACTCAGTCTTGCAATTAATATATGTAGTATATATTTGTTAAAATGTGTATCAAATTAAATATTACATTATTTTAAGCGATAGATTTTAGTATTAAATATTACTAATGTATAAATTTATTTATACTACTTAAATATATAAAAAGATATTAATGTATCTTTATGATTGTGTAAAATTTGAAACTAAAATAACTTGAGATACTTGCAAATATTTAATTTAAAGACCAAAATAAGTTAATTAAACACAACAAATACAGTCATATTTTTTTAATACTTTAAATTTATAAAATATCGTGAGATAATACTATAAACATATAATCTATGCCAAATTTATAGATAAGATTGTAAATTTATGTAAGGAGACTGATTTTTTTTTTTTGGAAAATGGAAATTTTATTAAACTCAAGAATATCAGCCAACAAAAACTCCAACACACAGGAAGGAGCCATAACAAATGAATTCATAGTCCCTAACAAACAAGGAAGCTTAGCTAAATTATGAGCTACCGAATTTGCTTGCCTTCGGACATGTTATCTCACATCCAATCTTCTCCATAGTATCTCATCACATCCATCTAAGATAATACCCACCGCCGAAAAGTAACTAGCCTTCATTCTCAGGGCATTAGCCATAGTGAGCGAATCAGTTTCCAGCACAACATTCTGCACCTCCATGACTTCGATCCATTGCAGAGCTTCATGAACCCCCGTTGCCTCAGCCTCCAACACCGATACTTTCCCTTCGATACACTTGTTTGCTCCAGCTATAAACTCACCTGAACTGTTCCTCATAACCATCCCCACCTTAAACGATGAACTACCTTCTTGGATCGATGCGTTAACATTCACCTTATACCAGCCATACTCTGGAGCTTGCCACCTTCTTACAGCCTTCTCATTACCCTGTCCACCTTATACCAGCCATACTCTGGAGCTTGTAAGGAGACTGATATTTTTGTATAATTGATATTTTATAGATTTTATGTAAGAAAATTAGTATTTTATATGACTAGTAAATAGTGATATTTTAAGTTTATAATATATAAATTTAGGGTTAGTTTCAAATTAAAACCAATTTTAAAATTATAACTTCTAATTAATATTGGTCATAGATTTGTTTAATCAAAGGTTGATGTTCATGGATTTTGTAGAACGTGATATATTTGATATAATTTTTTGTAAATTGTAGAATATGATGTACTTTTGTTGTACATATTAATTTTTTTCTAAACTTTAACATTTTTTCAAATGAAGAAATCATTTTTTACATTATACAACTTATATTTTCATTCTTATAATATGTTAACAAAAGTGATTGTATTAAAATTTAATGAATACTCAATAAAATATTAGATATTTAATTTTATTTATATTTTTTTTGTTAGAAAATTAGTATTCTTATTATAATTTACAAAAAAAGTGAGTTAATATTTAATTTTAGACTATTTAATTTTTTTAATATTAGATTTTTATATACAAAAATAAGGAATGAATTGTTCGTAAGTAACTCGTGAGCATAAGTTCGCGAGAAATATTTAAAATTTATTCATGAGGCTCATTTACACCCTTAGCTGTCGAGCATCGACCCATGCCAGCAGAAATCTACCACTCTCACTATACTGGACCTATTTGGGAACTCATTTTGTAGCCGACTTATGGCTTATAAGTTCATAAGTCCTTATGGAGGTGTTTGTCAAAATAAGTTTTAGCTCAACTCATGACTTATATGTTGATAAGTTGAATGTTAAGAAATCCTAACATTCAACTTATGCTTATAACTTATTTCTCGATACACGTAATATATAATATCCTTCAAATCTTCAAAATTATATATCTTTTGACCCGTTCATTAGAAAATTGATATGTATATCTCAAATTTCTACACTCATAGAGATCTATCCATTGACATCCATTGTTACATATAAAAAAACAAATATTTTGAAAATTATAAAAAAATGTTAACTTATAAGTTCTGATTTACCCAAACAGTCTACTGATTATAAGTTCTGATTTACCAAACACTCTACTGACTTATAATCTCTACTCTACTTATCACTTATATGACATAAGTGCTTATAAGCTACTCATTTTAAGATAACCCAAACACCCACGCTATAACAAGCAAATCTTTTTACGTGAGGTAAAAGCTCGGAAAAGGCAAAAGAGCATGCAGGTTTAGCTCTCGCCTTCCTCCCATGCAGCCGAGGCAAGACAAAAAAATTGAGAGGAGATTTAAAATTGGCCGGGGGCTTCAAATTAAGGTTTCCTTTGGGGTGAAATCTTATCTTATTGATTCTACTTTCGCAAAATTGGTGTTTTCGCTTACTTAAAAAATGAAAGTCAATGGGATCTAAATAAAGAGCAATGATCTAATAAAATTGGGAATTCATCGTTAGAGCATCTCTAATGCTAGAAAATCCTTAGCAACAAATTTAGGTGGCATGCCATGAATAGAAAATATGGATAATATATAAAAAAAATTGGGGACTTCAATGGATCATTCTTCTTAGAGAAAAAAATATGATCAATCATTATTAGCAATATTTGGCGAAGCTCTAGAGAGTTGTAGCAAGATTTCACATCATCTATTACACTATTAAAATAATGTATTCTATTTATAACGACTTGAAATAATAATAACATACCATTTTTAAAATATAGTCAATCAATATAACCAATTCCATTGGAGCACAACGTCTTACAGGTTCGACAAATTTTACATGATCAATATTTTATATAATTTATCCAATCATTTTTAGCCAAGATCATCGTTTGGAAATACTTTTAATGAAAAATATGAGAACTATAACTTTTTTCAACTGAGAAAGTTATCGAAGACGCACATATATGACAACTAATAAATACGTGGCATGAGAAATGCTAGTCCCCAATATGTGTCATGATTAATGTTTAGATTTCAAAAATGGATTGTAAATACTCCATATAACTACTATTAGATACCCTTTCATAAATAATATGGGTCATCATGCATACATATGAATCATATAAATATAGTTATTTGGAAACATATTTGGGATTTATTTTGGAATATGTAGCATTATTTATGTGGCATACATTGGACCATATAATAACATACTCTAATACACCCTGAAACTTAAGTGAGCCAAGGTTGTCTAGGAAAAATAACGTTGGAGTCAAATAATGGTATCATTTCTTGATTCGTAAACCTTTGATCCAAACCTTCAGTGCTGTCATATAGAAACCTCTTAAACCCTCATATTGACGTATAATACTTCTTCTAAATAGATCTGACACTCCAATATATGGTGTGTGCGGCACATTAGAGTGTTGAACTTGCATTCTGAAAATTTGAACAATCAAATTAGTGGTAAAGATAAGGGCAGTATTTTTAAACAAAGAAAATTCAGTGAACCTAAAGAAAACATAATACTTCATAATTTGTACCTTGTCTGCAACGGATAAACACATGTTGATGCAAGGACTCTTGAAATTCTTCCACAACCCAATTGCACAAATGATCCTGCATGTTCTACACAAAAAAAATCTGCACAATTTTATTTTCACAATGTATAAAATTTTAGTGTCACCTTCATTTTGCCTCAACCCAACTTTTCATTTCGCCTCACAACCCATACCGTACACATATTACCAAATCTGACACTTAGATATTGGATGACAAACCTTGTTCTCATTCAGATAAAGATAGTTACATCATACCTGTTTAACTTCCTACAGGAAATCTTTTATTAGACTCTAGAATGTCTTATTTTGGAGTTATCTTTTTTTCTTCAGTAGAGTGTTTCATGTTTCCCTTCTAGTGTGTAGCTCATAATCTGCTACATTGTTTCTTCTTTAACGCAAACGGATCGGGTCCTAATCCTATAACCTGAAAACTAATGGTTCGGATATGGATTGGGCTGTCAAAAATCCAACACGCGATCTGACATAAATCAAATTTAAGTAGGATCCAATAAAATTATAAAGAGATGAATATGGTCTTTGTTGAATCGATCCGAATCGGATCCGTTCAGAAACCTCTGTTATTTTTAAAAATGAGTTCCTTAATCATTGCAGAGGCATGGACTTGGTTGCACCCTTGGGTGCACCTTGCGTAAATTCATCTCATTACCTCGAAAAAATGCCACGAGACCACCTTCATTCCAAACAATTTTAGCCGCCAGATGAATAGAAGTAAATGCTGTCTGAACTCGAAACACGTCCTCAAGACAACCAAGATGTGTTGCAAGGAATCTATTAGTTCTGACCATTTGGGCCAGCCCTGGTAAACAGTTTGCAGAAGGAATATCATATCTAAAGGCATCCAAATAAACCATATAAACCAATTCTTCAACTACATGGGCCTCGCCCATATCTCACGAAGCAAATTATCCAATTGGTAAATGAACCTGTTAAGACACCAAACAAAAATTCTAAAAATTCTTGTATCTTTCTGCAATTGTCTAATGATACATTTAATTATATGATTTTGCGTGAATTAATATGAATTTCATTAATTAAAATTCTTTATTGGGTCAACAATGTCACGTTATTTTGGAGAATTTTTGTTTTTTAAAATTTTATTTGATTTTCTAACCTTACTCTTTTCACATTCATTTTAGAAAATTATGCAACACATATTCTTTTAATTGGGAAAATTATGCAAACAGTCTATACTATCTACTTATATAATTATTTAACTTACTACAATTATTGGCTTATTAATTTAAAAACCAATTTGCTTACCCCAATTTATGGACATATTGAAATTAGGATGAGGAGTAATGGGTTTATTTATTTAAACCTATTCCAATGATTTAAAGACATAATTTTAAAACATATTTTAATAACAAAAACTATTTTAAAAAGTTATTTGTCTATTTTAATATGCCAAATTATTACTATAATTTATTATGATGAAAATAAATCTTTAAGTTTACTTACTTCTTTAACAAATACCAAATTAAAAAATATAGTTAATATGGTAAATGTACCCCAATATTTTAAATTTTAGTAAAATCAAATGTTTCTACTAAATCTATAAACCTCGACATCAAACGAATGAAATATCTACAAGACCTAAGCGCTGTTTATAGAGTTAAGCCTGTTTTCCGGTTTTCTCGATCAATACTAATTCAAATGAACCAATCCAATTGGTAAATGAACCTGTTACGACTTTGGGAACCGAAAAAAAATGTCAACTTAAGATTATGGATGGGTGTCGGGGCACTTCGGGACCGGGGAGTGCTATCCCCGCCCCCATCCCCGAATTTAAACCTGATCCCCGGCCCGATCCCCGTCGGGGACTATTTTTCATTCCCCGTCCCCGGCCCGATCGGGTAACCGGGATCCCCGCGGGGAATCGGGGAATTTTATTTAAAACTAAAAATAATTTTAAATAATTTTAAATATTAATTAGTGAGCTCAAATGCACTAAATTAAGATTAAAAAAATATTACTTAAAGAAACAATTAAAAATAACATGGAAATGAAGTTATTTAACTACTAAAAAGACAAACATATAAAATTAAAAGATCTTTTTGTTTCCAATATGAAGTATTGGAAATTCGTTTATATTAATATATGATTAATATATATATATATATATATATATATATATATGTATATATATGTATGTATTAAAGTGTGGTGAAATCGAGTCGGATTGAAAATCGGGGCGGGGATCGGGCCGGGGACACATAAAAACCCGGCCCCGGCCCGCTCCCCCGTTTTTTTTGAAAATTGTCCCCGCTCCCTGGCCCGTACCCGAAAAAATCCCCAAATCCCCGCCCCGTTTGGTACGGAGATCGGATCGGGATCGGGCGGGCCAGGATGAATGCCCATCCCTACTTAAGATAGAGTACAGTAGTAAAGTAGGCCTGTAAAACCTAATAGTAATTATCAATTTTCTTACTACAATTTGATCATATATAAATATAAAAAAATTGTAAATTAATATAGTTATAATTGTTAAAAGACTATGTCAATTAATACAGTTATAATTATTAAAAGATTGTATATTTTGTGTAAGAACCCAAATTTTTGGTAGAATTAAAACTTAATTATGTAATGATGTAAAAGTGAATAGCGGTTACGACTACAATGTAACGATTGTTCAAAGGAATGAATGGGAATGGATTTATATTCAAATATTTATATGTCATGAAGAATGCTATTGGTTGACAGCATAGATTAGAATAGTCTATCTCCTAGGGAGTATGATATAGTAATTCCAAAGAGGAAGGTTCTTCTTACTATACCATATATGGGTTATTGCAACGCCAAAAAAGTGTATTATTAGGCCCCAAAAGTGTTACAATTGTAATAACCCTAACTTTAGCAATGCTACAGTGATCAAATGAATAGTAAATTTTGAGAATTTAGGGAAATGGTATGTAGGTACCCTATAATTGATACAGAAAATGAATAATCGGAAACCATATTAGTGATGTACAATGAAAATAAGTAACTCGAAACGATGACGGATTTCAGAAATTCCTGAGTGTGAATTTTAAGGATTTTCGATTTCAATTGAGACTCTATGGAATGTGATATTAAGGAGTATGGAAATATTAAAGGGTTTATATCTTGAGGAAATAGTGTTTCGATGGAATTTGGAGTATTATTAGATGACACTACAGAGAATTATTCAGAAGGGATTTCTGAGTTCGTATTGATGATCATTGAACAAAATGAGTGTATGTAAAGGATATCAGATTCAGAAATTAACACTTTTATTTTCTCTGAGATTTCCTTAGATACTGAAGGACTTAAGGATTTAATAAAAATATTGAGAAATTTAAATTCAAGGATTATAAAGGAGGATTAAAGATGTTAGTAAAAATACTAAGAAAGTTTCCGGTAAAACCCTAACAACAAATATTTGAGATATCCTTTCGAATGATCAATGAAATTGAGTAATAACCGGACAAGGAAACCAGCAAAGAGCCAACTTGCATGCATGTGCAAGTGGATGGAGTAAGTAACCAAGTTAGTTATAAAACTAACTAGTGACATTAGGAAGCTAACCATTTAGTTAGCTTAAACTTGGATTAAACCAACATAACCATGCCATTTGTCCATCAAATTACATCATGCATGACATACTTACTTTTTTCATTTATTATTTTTATTATCATATGTTTCCCGGTTGTGCAGGTGCAGGGAGCTTCGCTTGGTGGTATCTAGGGGCATGGTAGGTAAGTCCCGTGTGGAGAAAACCATGGGCTCAGGTATTGCTGTGAACGTTGTCGTATAGACTTTAGATTCCTTTGTATTTATCACACACCGTATATGTCGTGCACATAGCCGAGGGACTTCACGGAAACAGCCTCCCTACCCTAAAAAGTGGGGGCATGGTCTGCGTACAACCTACCCTCCCCAGACCCTGCTCTGAGCGGGATATACTGGGTATGTTTGGTTTGGTTTGGTTTGGTTTATGACATACTTACTTTATTAAAGCTACTTTTGCTAAGATATTATCTAAATACACTACAATAATGCAAGATTAGCCAAGAGAAGCTAAGCAACTCCACCACTCTCTCCATTTTAGCAACTTTCGGCCAAACTGTAACAGTCCACTTAGAACTGCGATATCTCCTTCGTTTCTTGCTCAAATTTTGTGTTCTATAGCTTTTTAGAAAGCTCTTGAGATACTCTACAACTCTTATTTCACAAGGTTTGTCCAGAAAAGTATGGTAAGGGCCTCATTTTTACAGTTCTTTAAATCGGACTAATAATAATTTCATGATCTAAATACTTGTTCTTGATTTCTTTGAAAGATCTAAGCTATACTAAGGTGATACAAGGACCATACAAGGTTTATTAAGGCTTTTACAAGATTAAGGAAGGTATAAACATTCTTACTCTTTTGAGTTTATGATGGATTATGGTTGGTTTTTAGATTAAACTTGTATAAAGCATGAAATCATGGTTGTATAAGTGTTTATAAGTGTTTGGTTGATGGTATGATGACCACATGGTGTATGGATTGTGATATGTGTTGGGTGACGAGTTTGGAAGGGTCAAAATATGGAAAGTATGAGAGTATAGCCGTTATAATGCCTGATTTTCGTTAAAACAGAAACTATCTTGTTATGGCAGAAAATCTCGAAATGGTTAAGGATAGTAAGACATACCACCTGGTCATGAGAAGATAGAGCTTGGTTCATAGATCATTTTGATATAAAGTACGTCAAAATCTGATGAACGGTTTAGGAGAAAAGTGAATTTTAGTGAAAGACGTTTGAAAACCAAGAAAACGTAATTGTGTCAACTTTGAGGCTATAATTACCATACTCAAACATCTTTAAAATTTATGAAATTTTAGGATATTGTAGTAGGGTAGTCAGAGAGCCATTACCAACTGACCTTGTGTCAAAATTCGAAATTTATATTTTATGAGGATTTTTACAATCGAGAGTGGTTGTTAAGAAAATGGTGTAAATCGCTAAAACTTTAATCGAGTCTAAAAATGGTTAAGTTCTTGGAATTTTTGGAGTATTAATGATATGTTAAATATATTATGTGTCAAAGGTATTATTATATAAAGGTTAGGTGGTTAAGTGGAATATATTCTAACAGAGATCCTTTTCGTTTTTATAGAAACTCAAGACGAACACCGGGTCGTACCTCTCGGATTTAGAGATCGAGGCAAGATTTCTTTTATCCTTATTTCAATAAACTGTTTATGTTCAAGAAAAAAAATGGTTTTGGTAGATAATATATGAATCTTATATGATGATATGGTTAGGGATATATTCCCTGTTTGTTGAGACTATTGGATATGGATATGAATATGGAAAGAGCGAATTTACTCTATGATCTTAAGGGATATGAAAGAGAATGTTATCAGTTGTTATCTAGGGTTATATGGTTTATGATATTATGTTAAAGATAATCTTTAAACTTTTTTTATTTAATAAATATTATTTGATTATTATTTAATACTTTTATAAATAGTTGAAATATTTTGTATATAAGAGCATATTTGACTTTATTAAATACGGAGGAGATGTCTGAGTTATAATCAAAGTATTATAATGTATGTATTTTAAAGATGATGATATATGGAAATGGAAATGGAAATGGAAATGATATATGTGAAAGGAAATGGAAACGGAAACGGAAAATGGAAAATATGGAATGGTGTTTTATAAATGGAATAACGATTTGACAAAAAGGGGGATTGCAACAGCAATCGTAAGAGGCTGTGTTCGGCACAGTCCAGCACTCAATATTTTATTACGGCCCAACGGATGCCGAAGGGGGATGTAGCAGAGAGCCTTCCTCCAGGGATGATGACCAGGTTGGATCATTCCTTCTACTAGTAGTAAACATAGAGCAGGTACGATTAGGCGACTGATCATCGTCCTAACGTATCAGGCGACAGCAGATATCCCCAAAGTATTTAAAGAAAGAATTGATAATGGTTACAGATTGACATACTGAAAAAGGAAAAATGGTATGAAATTATGGAATTATTTTTATGGTTAAAAGAGAAACTGATATTATATCATATTAGAAGAGAAACTGATATTATATTGTTCTATATTTCTTTTCTTATAAAGATAAATAGATGGTGTATTTAATAAATAAGAATTAATTCTTTTCTTAATGATTATGATAGGTCTTCCGTTTATTAATATATATATATGTTTTCTTTGATGTTGGTTTACAAAATTTAACTTGTGGAGCTATTATAGCTCACTCTTGCTACTTATGTATATAACAGCTAGGTAAAATGCCAATACTCCGCACTACACCCCGCAAGAGTGTAAGGGAAAGACGACCTTTTGAGAGAGTTCTGGTATAACGCCCTAGAAAATATAGTAATTATAAATATTATTATTTAATATTAAATGTGGAATATATGGTGTGAATTTTTTTTTAGAATAAATATATGTGGCATCATGTTTACATATTTATATGGTGATGTATGTGTGATGTGGTAGTCTGTGTAATTTTTATTTGAATTTTATGAGTAAAATTTATTTACATTATGCATTGTTGACCTTTGAAAATTTTTATAAAATCATCAGAGTATTTAAAAATCATGAAACCTTTTGTAATATCATATTTATAATATTATTTAGTTTTTAAAATTGTTGGGAAAATTATTTTGGAGGTTTCAGTATTTTAAAATGATTTTAAGAGCTTTATTTCATTTAGAGGGTTAAAAACTTGTAAAATTCGTATTTAATTCGTTTTTGATCCTAAAAATATTTTAAAAATATGTGGGTGCTTTTAATTTCATACTCTTTATTTTACAAATTTTAAGTTTAACGTTTTACCCATTTTCTATTTAATTTTGATTTTTAGAAGGGATTTAATTGATCTTTATTTGTTTTTCAGCAATTAAGTATACCCCTGTCTTTTAATTCATAAATTAACCAGACTTTCCCCAAATTGCTGTTGGCCTCTGTTTTCTTCGGGAGTTCTCTTGAGCTCTCTAGAAATTTCTCTCAATCTCTTTAATCTCTTCCCTCAAAAACACATGCCTCTCTCACACGAAAATCTCTCTGCCTCTCCCGAGTTCGTCTCTTTCTTCCTCTATCTCTAATCTCTCTCGACTATCCCCTCCTCTTCCCCTGTTCGCCCCGTACCTGAGTAGCTGGGTACGTTCGTGTGTGTAAACATAACGGGTGTGTGTGTTGTTGCGTGGGTAGTGAAATCGAAATGGGTTCTCGAATTCCTTCTTTAACCGAGTTCGATCGAGTGTTGCAAAGAGGATTACAACTGGTTTTACTTGTGGTTTTATGTTGTATTGTTATGTACGTATATGAGCCGGTGGCCTTTGCTTAACCTTTAAATTGCTTGTGTGTGTGATATTGAATCGGTGTGGTTATATTTTAAAATAGAGTTGTTCAAGTGTAGGCTATGTTGGAGTTGTGTTCTATTGTTAAATGTTAAAACCGAGAGGTTAGAGGAAGGATAGGAGGTTGTGCTGTACGTTTGTGAAAACAGAAGAGAATTGGGATGATATGAAGGTGTTCAATTGGGGACCTGTTTATGGAGTGTGCGTGTAGAGAATGTGAGTTTCGTTTTGCGTTCCTGCGCTGCTGGGTTGCTGTGTGTGTAGGGGTCGATTGTGATGTGTATAGTGTTGCTGCAAGTTGGTGTGACAGCAGCCACTGTGTGTGTGTCTATTGCTGTGTCTTCCTCTGTTCCACCATCAAAGTGTAAGAGTATTAAGTTATGTGTTGAGCTGTATGTTGTATGTAGTATTGAATGGAAGAGTTGCTGGTTATGGGTTCGTGTATGGGATAGTCTGAGTGAGGTGGGTGTGTGTATTGGACGATTGTGCGTGTGTTAATTGGCATGGGTGTAGTATGGGTAATATGATGTGGTGTAGTGTACCAACGAGTGTTGAGGTTGGTTGAGTTTTGAATTGACTGGAATGACTTTGGTGTGATGAATATAGTGTTTTGGCGATTGGGGTCAAGGGTTAGGCTTAAAGTTGAAGATTAGTAATGTTTATGGCTGTATTGATATGGTTGAAGGGTTATATGTGTATTTCTTGTGCTTTGTTTAGCAGGTTTGAATTTTATTAATTGTCCTAATGATGGTATATCGGAGATGGGTGGTTAGTGAATAAAGGGAAGGGTAGGCTGTGAGTAAGTTAATGGTGTAAATGGTAAGAAAGAAGGAAGTCGGAATGGGTGTGTAGGTTATATAAGATTTTGCAATAAGCCAACTATTGGGTGAATACTTTGGGTTTGTTAGTTGTAATGATAAAAAAAAAACTGATGGACTCTAAATTCTATGGTGTATGAAGGATTAAATATTGTGGCTTTGTGTAGATGGGGGCTAGTGCTATTCGAATAAGGTAGGAGGCAGATGGAAAAGAGAGATTTCAAGGGGGGAGAAACGAGGTGTGAAGTAAGAAAAGAGGAAAGGAGAAGGAAATAAGGTGTGGGTTAGAAAGAGAGGTGGGGAATTCATGTGCGAAATTGAGAGAAAGATAGAGGAGGGTGGTGTTATAAGTTAATGGTGGGTTGTGATTTGTTAGAGCTAAATGTTTAATTGCATTCCATGTGATAAATAGCTTACGTGATTGTATTTTGTCTAAAGTATTGTGCTACTTCATTTGAAACTAGGAAAATTGAGTAGTAGTTGGTCATAAGCTATATGCTTTGGTTATAACTAGCTTGTTAGACACTTAAGTAATCTTATTTGATTAAGTGTTAATGAAATCAAAAGATTGAGATGGTAAGTTAATATTAGATAAAAGGATGATTTGGTATGATTGTAAATGGTAATGTAGCAAGGAATGTTGGATTTTCGATTTGATAAGTTGTATTCTGACAGGTTAGACCATATTTTAGAGGCGGTGCTGTCCGATTTTTATTAAAATTATTTTGTGACTTGTATAATGATTTGACTAAGATTATTGTAAACCAATATGATGTACATGTTAAAGAGATATAAGTGTAAACTGATATTACGTGCTAAGTGCTTATATGATTTTGTGAATAGGCATTACTATTTTGAATATATGATATGTATGCTCTGTATGTGTTAATTGTCGGACGTTATAGGATGCGTTGGGTAGAGTAAGAGTTACACGATTACGGTTTCAAGCGTACTGAAGTAGTACTTTACCGTGTATAGGTACGAATTGGAGGCCGACTAAGAACCAATACAAGCGTAAAAGGGATAAATTGGAGAAGAAAGATAAGCTCGGAGTAGACGAGTGTGCTCGTGTGGAGGCTGACAAATTAGAGAAAGATACAGTTGTGTAAGCGAAGAAAGGTCAATGTATAAAGAAGGAGAGGTAGAATGTAAAGTGAATGACGAATCAATGTGATGAAAATGGAAACGGCATGTATTGAGGCAAGTATACTATCCCTCACTTATCGTTCAAGTGATGTGAAACTGTTCTATTATTTATATATGCACGTTCTTTCAAATCTTTCTTGTAATCATCTGTACCGTTCATTTTCATTTTTAAATAATGTAAACTTGTTCGGTTAATTATACGATGTTTTCTTTCAAATTGATCTGAACCTTTCCATATTGAAACTGTTTTGCAAATATTGTTCTAAGTTATTTTATCCGCTTATGGAAGTCAAACTCTTCATCGTGTATGAGTTTTATTAAATGCCCAATACTTGACCATATCCTTGATTTAGTCTAGAATTTCAATTGTTGAAAATCTTATTGTAATTCATACCCTTATTCTTGCTCAAATGAAATTTTCTTTAGATAAGTTGTTGATGTTATAAATCTATTTATTCGTATCGAACTTGTTGATATCTGTTGAGAATCTTGGTTCGTTTATCCCCTATGTTGTATCGAACTTGTCGATACCCTTTGAGTTGCTATTCTTTAATTATTACCCACTTGTTGTGTCGAACTTGTCGACAGTTGATGATCTTGAATCTTTCATTGACTCTTGGATTATGAGTCGTTATTCTGGAACGTGAGTTTTCCAGTTATTGGTTGGCAAAGGTTGTCGATTGTTCCGACACCTAGTGTGGATGACTTAGAATTGGAAATGTTTTTAAATAGATGTCCTTTCGGGGAGACCATATTATGGTCAACAGATGTCCCTTCGGGGAGACCAGATTCGTGGTCAGAAGTTAAGGCCAATGTGTGCCGTGGATCCATTAAAGGACATTGCTGTGGGCGTTTGTCCGGGGTTAGTGCGTGACTGATCAGCAGCCTAACCTTGATGATGTTTTTTTTAAATATATAAAAATTCCAATTCTAGTCTATACTCTGATATTGGGATGTTGTTTCTTGATTCTTTGGAAGTCCGTTTTTATAATATTGATATCGAACTCTTATCAGTTCTAGTTTCTGTTGCACCTTATTAATGGTGAATTGCTGGCCCTCGTGGCAATTTAAAAGTTGATATCACTGATTCTTTCATAGAATGAGATGAAACTCTTTTGTTTATCAAAATTGTCATCATTATTGAAATTGGCATCACTATTTACACTTGCTGAGCATTGTTGGCTCACTCTTGCTTCTGTTTATTTCTCCAGTTATTAGAGATGATCAGAGGAACTAGTGGTCAGTTGGTATTGCTCTATAGGCAGCGAGAGGAGACGTTCGAGGCATAGATTTCGTTGGACAGTGAATTGGGATTTGTTGAGGTGGGATATCTAGTTAGATAGTGATCTTGTTAATTTACAGAAATTGTAAAACTTTATATTCTGAGGTTGGATTGTAATATTAAACTCGATAGTTTGTTTCATACCATAACCTGTGAGCGGTCTTGGTTAGTCAGAGTTATATTTCTTTATAAATTTTGTTATTATTATGCATATGAGTAGGTTTGGTTATAGTGGATGGGTTTTGTTGACTTGGATAGGTGCTTAGTCCTAATTATGAATACATCATGTCAAAATTTTCCAAAATTCTCCTGTAAAAATGTTTAAGTTGTTATAAAAAGTATGTATTATTAATGTTGGATAGAGGGGGCGTTACATCTGGCGCCTATCCCTGAGGTAGCTGATAGACGAATGGGTATTGGTAGACTTATGTGTATTAAGTGTGTAAGTTTGAGAAATAAACTTTTGGTTGTTGAAATGCTTCCTGTAGAAGCATTATTCAACAATGTTCTTAATTAAGATTCTGGGTTGTAATAACTGCTTAACTTTAAACTTATGATATTGTGGATGTTGTTCTCTGAGCATATGACTGGTGTGTAATATTATTATTAGGTGTGGGGTCTATTGTGTGGGTTTTATTACGCATTTATATTTCAACTTCCAAGAGTAGAATGTTATTAAATGGAAATTGGTCCGTGACGGCCTGGATTCCTGACCCCGGATTTGGGGCTGTCACAACAATAGATGTTTATGTAACGCTTTTGCAAAAACTCAGCATTGCATTTACCGGTGTTGCCTATGCCTTCTATAGAAACACTTTTCAAACTTATTGCAACACTTTCTAAAGTATTACAATAAGTGTTTGTTGTACACTACTAGAAACAGGTCAATAGACATCGGCTAAAAACCGATGTCTGGCCATTTTCCAACCGATGTCTTTGTGGGTATAGAGAAAGGTCCAACACTTTTCACATCGGTTTTGAACCGATGTCAAAGACAACTTAAGACATCGGCTCGTCCTTGCCTTTTACATCGGTTAGTAACTGATGTCTATGCTGGTTTTTAACATCGGTTTGCTTATGCAACTGAGGTTTAAGGTGTACAATAGACATCGTTTCTTGCTTGAAACCGATGTAAAAGATAATCTTAGACATCGATTAAAAACTGATGTAAAATAGGGGCACCTTTCTCTACACCCACAAAGACATCAGTTAAAATTTTCCTTCACGTCAGTTCTTAGCCGATGTCTAGATCCTTTAACATCAGTTGAAATTAAAAACTGATGTGTTTGTTTACTTTATTTATTACTGTATATATATATATATATATATATATATATTTATATATATATGCACGAAAATAATACTAAAATGACTGATGTATTGATGCAACTTATCAATACAAAACTCAAACACTTATGAAAATAACAAAAACTTCATTATCATTATCAAAAAAATTCAGTATATATTACATTAATGACTATCCGCAAAATCGACAAACTAGCTACATTACAAGTCAAAATGCCTCTTCCAAAACAAAAACATAATTGACATACTACTCCGTGTAAAAACAAACTATACCACTCTAACTACCCTAGTTAAAACTACCATATAGTGCACATATTCCTGTTTCAACCTGGCCGCAACTGTACCAGGGAGTTCAATCGTCATTGAACGAGAAGCAATATCCTTGGATTTCAAACCAGCATTCTGTAGTAGCAGCACACAAAGCACCTGCAAATTAAACCACTATATCTTAGTAAACTAAAAATTAATATCATGCATTAACAGGCAAGTATACTGGGCAAACCATCAGGAGTTGTTGTCTTCACACCGTCATCACCTATCATCAATAAAGAGTTGACTTTATTGGCTAGCGCCTATCAGCTTAAAAAATGACATGCTAACAGAAAACAAACCAAAATATACCTGAGAGAGATTTAGGTTTATCAGGCAAAGGATAATTTTCATCAACAAATTTTAGTAACAGCTCACGAGGCCCCGAAATAAAATCATCAAGGTCAACACCCTGCATTAAGATTGAAGTATATGTAAAAACAAAATGCAATCGCTATTAAAGATCTTTTCCATTCTTGTCCTGGTGGCTTGCAATTCATTTTATTAAATCCTAGCTCTAACAGTACTACCTCTAAGAATGAGACGAGTTCCCCTACGGTGACATGGATTCTTATGTGGTCCACTGTTAAATAGTGTGAGCAACGAATCTTGAGAAAACATGGCTGAACTCGAAGGTGCCAATGCTCGTATCTTGGAGAAACTGCACAGCACAAGACATAAGTTTTTATAGAACACACATTTAAGTTTGCATGCCTGGTGTAAACAAGGATAAGTCACCACGCGGAAACTATATATCCTCGGATATCATAAAACCAATAACAAACCATACTAATATGTGCCCCTACAACTTTGACCCTATATCATGTAGTGAGAATAGAACTTCTAAGAAATTGTTGAGGTTGAACTCCACACCGGGCTACCCATGTACTTCCACAAGGTATAATAGCCATCCAATATTCTGCATTATACAAGCAAACATATGTCAAATTGTTTCATCATTTTCCCATTTAAAAGATAAAACTCAGTCACCATAAGATAACAAACATTAAGGTGTAAGGACACTTGCTATAGAGCTATGCAGTAAAATTGTCCTACTAGTGCTTATCTCCTTAAATTTGGATGCTTAAGCAGACACCTTAAATAGTTTTAAAAACTTATCAGCTAAATAAAGTCTGCAGGTGTGCTACTGCTATCAATATAACTGGGAATTGCCAGAATGGTGAAGCAAAGAGTGGATTAAACAAATAAAAATACAACTGAACATACAATTATCAAGTTTAAACCTCTACTGTGTTTAAATGCTTACAAATAACGGTATGGAAAAACGAGTAATTCTTCAAAAAATGCTCTGTAATTCTTCAAAAAATCTTATGCTAGCATACAACATAACTCGAACTAACGGTCAGCTATATCAACCAAATCTCACAAAGAATAACTGTACTCTTTTCATTTCCACTTGGTTCATTTCTCAATTTTTTAAGAAACAAACAATTATATCACATAAATCCTGCCCCGAAGGAAAAATCAAAACTTTCCAGAAAGAAAACTATATATTTGATTAAAGAAACCAAGATTAACATATTGGACATAAAAAGGCATAGATATATAAGTATATAGCCATACAAAAGAGAGCTTTAACATATTGGACACCAAAATTAAAGTAAATAAAAGTAATTGCAATGGATAATTATCTTTAAAAAAATTCAATGGATAAGAAAACTCAAATTCTTACCCTGGTGGCTTGCAATTCATTTTATTTGTGCTATTAAAGATTACCATAAAACCAGTGTTTGATTCTGAACTGTCAATCAAATCCTAGCGCTATTATGTGTGTTGTTACCCTATAAAAAAGATACAATTTCATAAGTGCTCTTTTTGACATGGACTTATCACTCGCAAAACACCAGAATTAGAAAGAGAAACAAAAGTTCATTGCAATGCTAGGCCGCAAAGAAGGCCACTTTTTTAAATGTCAAATGAGTTTGAAGATAGTTCTATAAAGCCTAAGTTTAACAATTATAAACTCTGATAGTCTGACAAGATATAGATTCAAAAGGGGGGGTTCCATGTGAACATTACTTATTAAGTACCCACACCTTGCAATGTCACAACAATCACCATCTTAAATCTATAGGATGACTCGATTAGTACAACATTGTTCATTTGTAAAACTATAGACTGTGATGAACAAGAGAGTCTACATACTCCTCTCTGTCAATTGTCAAGTCTTTCTGAACTTCACAAAGGTAAAAATTCTGAGTGCCCATG
Organism: Saposhnikovia divaricata; assembly: GCA_036435485.1. Classification (NCBI taxonomy): domain Eukaryota; kingdom Viridiplantae; phylum Streptophyta; class Magnoliopsida; order Apiales; family Apiaceae; genus Saposhnikovia; species Saposhnikovia divaricata. Next base: position 243,607,267 of record CM071594.1, on the reverse strand, counting down.
TGCTTCATGTCCCAAAACCGTTGCTCACACATAGCATTACTAATAACTGAAACAGAATAAAGTAGGAAACAATAATCATACAAAAAATCAACAAAATGAACAGCACATGACAGATGGACAGTATTAAGTTTTATGTAAATTGGATTTTACACTTCTTAAAAGTAAAATCATTTACTAAGATTGTGTATGTTCAGACAAAACTTAAGTGATAATAACTCAAGGACATTACCTTCTCCAATATACTCAGAAACAGTTACATAGAATGGCCAAGAGGCCATGAATAAAGCATGAATCAGTTACATAGAACTGGACCCTGCTGGGCTTGAAGCATGGACCTTTTTGTACTGTAAAAGTTATTAAATATTAAACACAATATCTATATATTTTTAACACATACAGTCCCATTTAGCACAACATAAAGATAGGAGGCTGTGCGTTTTCCTCATTATCAGTGTATCATGTATTATCACAGATACATATATTTTGTTGGTGAGGGATGTTTTTTGGCTGCCTGTAGAGTTGTACATACATCATCCCAAACTGAACAAACCCTCACATTTATGTAGCTTTTTTTTAGGATGATGCAGGAGAAAAAGTACAATAGAGAATAGATACTCACTGACACTTACAATTTACAAACTACAATTATAAAGCAAAAGCCATCATACACGTGTTAATTAAAAACCAAGAAAAGCTCATGTTCAAGTCAAGTTTATTAAGAACCATAGGCATCAAAAGATTTTGATTCTTACATTATGTTTAGGTTTAGACATTCTCTCTGCCAAATGTGGATTCTCTAATAACGATTTGCTCTCTTCAATAATTCTTTGTGCTATAACAGGCTGTGAAGGCCCAAAGAAAGATCCAAAACTGCATAAGATAAACAATACAAGAAAAGATTCAATTATCGTAACCCCAACAGAAAAATAAGAACACAAACAACGAACACCTAAATATCAAATCCAAATTGTACACAGTAGACATCAACAGAACTAAAAATAATGTAAAAAACACGAAAACTTCACATCCATACCAAATGATTACGAAAAATGAAATCAAACACCAAAAATTACAAAATCACACTTCTGTACAAAACATGAGCATAATTAGACTAGCATCTGTAGACTCCAGGTAAAATCCACACATACACACACACACACACGATTCAGCAAATATTACAAATACAGTACATATAGCAACAGGAAGAGACGAATCGCAACTAACCGGGATCGCAAAGCTGGTAAAACTCAGCAACGTCTGCAATTGAAAGCAACAAACACACTCAATCAGTAATTAATTATATAACAAAATCAAAAAAAAAACCACAAAATCAAAATGAGCTACAAAATAACCACTAACAAAACCCTAGGCAGTTGAAATTAGAGTAAATAATAACTTGTTGGAGAAATTAACAAATAACAAATGGATTTGTGCAGTGAATTAAACTTTACTCAATTGGTCAAATCGATTAGACCAATTAACTTGAGGCGGAAATTAGGGTTACAAGAGTGAAAGAGAGAGACGGTGAGGCCGGAGAGCGAGAGAGAGGATGGCTATTAGTGAGAGAGAGAGAGAGAGAGAGAGAGAGAGAGAGAGAGAGAGAGAGAGAGAGTCGCGAGAAGATAGAAGGAGAGAAACTAAGAAAGTAAAGTATGTAATTTGATTTTGTATAAAAGGGAAAGAGGGGCTCAAAAAAAGGGGGAATTAAAAAATTGGTTAAGGGGGAAAATGTTTTGGGTAAGCGGGGGAAAATGTTTTGGGTAAGCGGGAGAAATATGGGTGGGCGCAGTATACAATTTTTTTTTATTATGTCTTTAGACATCAGTTGTTTTTTGACTGATGTTATAATATGTCAAAGACATCAGTTGTGTTACTAACCGATGTCATTGATATTTCAATTATATGTCAATGACATCGTTTGGTTGGTAATGTGATTTCATAATATATTAAAGACATCAGTTTTTTTTCGACCGATGTTATTGACAATTTTTACATCGGGGACATCATGAACCGATGTTAAAGGGGCGATGTCTATTATACTTTTTCTAGTAGTGGTAGTTTGTTGTAACACTTTTACATGTTTTAGCAACATTTTTAATGTGTTACAACAGAATAATGCAACACTTTTTTCCAACATTAATTGACTTAAAATGTTACAAAGTGAGTTTATTGCAACATTTTTATGCAACATTTTGATGCATTTTGCAATACTTTTGGTTTTTTTTTGCAACAATTATCTGCAACATTTTGATACCTTTTGCAATACTTTTAGGTTTTTTAGCAACATTTATTTGCAACATTTTAATTACTATTGTAATACTTTTAAATTTTATTGGCAACACTTATTTGCAACACTTTTATTAGTTCACATTGCAATGTCCTTGTTTGAAATTTCAATATACCATGCATGAAAGCATATACCAAACCAGAAATGACATTTCATTAATGTCCAACAAACACATGTCAATGAAGGCCAAACATAGTCTAAAGTCGAAACACAAGTCGACTTACACCAAAAGTCTACATTAAACGCGTAGTCTAAATAGTTAAGGTACCAATTAACATACTACCAAAAGTACGCATATAGAAAACAATACTTAAGTACTGATCATCAATCATCATTTTCATCGTCGGTCTCGTGAGCATTGTCATCATCGCGATCATCTTCCTCCTGCTCCCGATCACTGTCAACAAAATGCTCACTCTCACATTAACATCGGACAAGTGCCCTGCCATGATTCTAAGAGGCTGTATTCTGTCCATTGACCAAATTCTTGCAGTTCGATCATGCAACGAACTAGCAAAATAATCTCCTGCTGGACTAAACTGCATTTAAATTCATGAGAAAAGATATCAGCCTCTACGTAAAATCATGTCTTGTACTATCAGATGCATATATAGTTATGAGTGATTGCTAATAACAATCTAGCGTTCTAGTCAAATAAAAATAAAAAAATATAATTGCTTCTCTTCAAAAGTTCAGACAAAATGAGAAGACCCTGCAATGAACCTGCATAAGTACCTGCAATGCTGATATATATGTCGAAGGTTCTCTAGTTCAGACATCAGACTGGGAAACTGCTGCATATCTACATGAGCTTTCTGAAGATCCTGCCTCATATCCTGTACTTCATATTCTGCACGCCAGAAAAACAAGAGAACACATTATTTCACACAATAAAAACATATTTTAGAGACAAAGCACACAATACAAACATATCTCTTTAAGTATCTTTTAAAAAATTGCAGTTGATATTTACTGTGAATAAGCTGTTCTCTTTAAGTAAAAGGAGTTGTATATATTGTTTTAGATGTCAGATTAAGCTAACTTGTGAATAAGGCTACTAAGTTGAATAAACGTTTATAATTGCAATATTTACATTTCTTTCTAAGTAATGTAGAACATACAGTTACTGCAGGGAGACATGAAGACTTTTCGGAATACTTCCCCCAATCTGGTTGTTGCTCATATCTGTCACAAAACAATATCACAGTCATCAACTGCAATTAAAAAGATCTATACACCAACACTCTTGGAGAAAAAAATGTCTCGCAATACATTGATATAGGGGAAACCAATGGTCTAACCAAATCTGATAAGGTACATTTACCAAGGAGACATTCCTTCCAGAAATATTCAACTTCAAATAAAAAAGCGTTTGGATATCAAAAAATGTAGCTTTAAATGTAGAATATTTGATTTCTATGCAAGCACATAGATCATCCAAGTGAAGATTCTGAGGATGCTCAGGTAACTCTGGGTGAGCTTGATATTCTAGCTCTGCTAAAAGACCTACTGAAATTTTTTTTGAAAGTTGAGACATGCTTGAGTCTCAACCATATAGAGCAAGAGCACAAATTTCAAAAACGTCTCTTGAACTACTACAAAACAAGAAGCATACATTAACAAGTAGACACGATGCAAAGGAGATGAGGGATCCCTTACATTATTTTGATGGAAGCAAATTATCCCAAGCTATCTCCCAGGTCTCCTTTCATATTAGCAACATTAAATTTTCTAGAACATTATATAAATGTAAGAGGATTGATTAAGAAGTCCTATATATATATATATATATATATATATATATATATATATATATATATATATATATATATATATATATATATATATATGAACCTGATTAAAGGGCAGACATTTAAGATAATAATACATACATTGAGCTTATGTTTGAACTATCACATTCAACACCTTGCCAAGCATCGCCATACGGGTCTCCGCCAACAGAAGTCCAGCCAGGAAGAAAAGGAGAGCCCACCGAAATATAGAAACTATTAATAGCAGCAACTGTTCCATGGTAAAGATATTGCTGAATATGTTAATCTAATGTTCATGTCAATAAGAAAGGGATAGTCAGCAAAAAATGAACGTAAAACCATAAAATTATACGCAGACATTTTGCTATTCAAATTTAATCCAGGAATTCCACATAACTGTCTAAATTTCAAAGGGGTTAACTTTTAAAAATCATCAAAACTGTAAAATGAAACCTCAAGCCTTATACAACACTTTCAAGAAAAAACCTATATATCCATACACTTCTTAAAAAAAATTAGTAAGTGTCTTTCCACTTTCCGACGATTAAATGCCAACTATCTCTGTATTTCTAATATTAATGTATGCATCAATATAGTATACATAATTGTATTTGTATCTATACAGTTGGTTTCATGTTCATTAAAACAAATAGTTGTAGCAATGAACAGATTAAATGCTAAAACTGAAATATATCATAATAAACATGTGGACCAGTAATCCAAGGAAATTGTAATAACTGAAAAAGAACGAAGACTATTGACCAAAAGATTCACAAGCACGGTAAGAAGAGTACTAATAGAAGTTTAGTAATCCAAGACAAGATCAACTTGATTTTTTAATAAAGCGCAAGGAAAACAAGAGGGAAAAAAGCACTACCAAAATTCTTCAAATTTTCATACGCCATTATCGTGTAAACAGTTAAAATTTAAGAAATAAACATAAGCGGTAGACAAGGTCTCAACATGACATCTGGCACTTCTTGATTAAATTTTTGCCCTACAAATCCAAGATCAAACATTACTATTTGTGATATGAACAACTTGAATTGAGTTACCTCCAAGATGCTTCTTTTATATGATTACCAATCGTAAAAGCAGGACACATGATAATTAACAAAATCAACTAGATTCAAAAAACAAAAACATGTACCCCTGATTCATGTAGTTTACTCCATGAAAACTTTGGCACCAGCAGCTTTCATCTTCTCGATTATTTTTTCTCCTTCTTCTTTCGATACACCCTTTTTAAACACTGCAGGTGTCTTTTCCACCATCTGTTTGGATTCAATAAGACCCAAATCTGTACACGCTCTAACTTTTTTAATTACTTTAATCTTTATGGCTGCATCAAATGACTCTAACTTCAGATCAAACGCATCAATAAGAGACTTTATACATTGCAGAAGTACATACTAATATCGAATGATAACTTATTATAATTATCTGATTAACTTGCATTACTTTTTGCCTCTTGTTCTTTTAAATACTATTAGCCCTAGTGGACGAGTAAGGTCTCGTGAGGGCATATAGCGAATGTACCCACAAACTCCATTTAACCTAATGCAATGCAATGCATGAATGCAACTAATATGAAATATGCAAAGATCCCCTTCAAACTCAGCAAAACCAAGTAACAAGCAAATATCTCAAAGAATGCGAATAAATCCAAGCAGAGCTCGACTAAGTCCCCGTATACTAACAGTACGTGACAGAAACGTGCGTGTGTGCAATACTCATCAGAAATACTCCCAAAACTAGGTAAAAAAAAATCATACATATCCTTCGCCAAGACAATCACAGGTTTATAAATAGAATAGACTGTAGACACTTCATAACCTAGGAACACCTCCATCCTTATTCAAGTTAGCCAGGAATTCATGCTTTATTACTACGACACTATATACAATACTCATGCTGAGACCCCTAAAGGCTTATACAATAATACCCATGTAGCGAGTGTTAGGTCAGCAATCCCAAACCACAAGGGCTTTAGGTTACTAGGACTAAGTCCCCTCAGACTTAATTACTCGAGTATTAAAGAGCTCACTCTAGTTAATTTTGCAATTTACATAACTCTCCTTTTTTTCTTTTTTTTTCCTTTTTTTTTCTTTTTTTTTCTCTTTTTTTTCATTTTTTCCCTAAATGCAATCTGGAGTGAGAATTCTCATCTCCAACCCTAGACTACTCATATAAATATGAGCCGGCTACTAGCCATTTGATGCCTAGCCATTATTGACAATTATACTCAACTAGCATGAAATCCCTGTTTTCCCCCAAACTTAGACTTTAGTGTTCTAGGCCATCAAGGGAATAAAGAAAATTCTAACTATAATCAAGTGATTAAATCTCAAAGCATCCAAACAAGCATGACCCTAACCTAGCCCAAAAGCACCCAATGAGTTTGTGTAAAAATTTTGTTCCCGTAACATGCAAGTCAATTCCTAAGAACTATAAATCAGCCCTCTACTCATCATCGCCACACTCAATTAAACATCTACCTATCAATCAGAATCAACTCGTCCTAAGGGATCATGAAATATGCATGCCATGAAAATGCAACTAAAATGAACTCACATGGTTTACGAAAAATAAATACAAAACAAAATGTCCTACATGAAACAAACGTAGATAATACAAACATACATGCATGAACTACTACTAATATGCAAAGCATGATATCCTATATGAACACATAATATAACAACAAATACAACTACTAATCCCCCAAATCACCCCCAAACTTAAAATATTCAATGCCCTCATTGAATGGAAGTAAATACAAGGAAAAGTAGAAACATACCTACTAAACAGCAGGGACACCCTCTTCGGGTGCATCAGGTGGAGGATACTGTGTACGAGCTCCATAAACAGGCCACTGGGCCTGAATACCCGCATTACTCAAAGCTAAAGCCATATCCTCAGCATATTCCCTGTTACTAGCATGAATAGCATCAATACGCCTAGTCAAGCTACAGAAATGCGCATCCAACCCTGACATATCAACTCCTCTACGACGAGGACCTGCTCGAACAACTCTAGGAGCACCCACTCCCCCATCATCAGCACCATGAACCAGGTAACCTAAACCATGGGCATGTGGAATGCCGCCCGGCCACTCCACCATCGCATCAATAGTAGCATCAACAATCGGATTACACGGCATCTGCAATGGCTGATCTGCATCCCAACTAACTCCGGCCGCCATACATAAACCCGCTACAATAGAACCATGCGGAATAGCTGACTGCCCACCACTTCGCAAAAACTGGATTATGTTCTGATGTACTAAATAAGCCACATCAATATACTTCCCTTTAAGAACGCCCCACAAAATAATGGCTCTTGGTACAGTCACATCGGCCGGATGAGATGAAGGCAACATGTTAGCACAAATAAACGAGTTCCACGCCCGTGCGAACTTGTTCATAGCAGAGGCCGGAAAAGTAACCTGCTCAAAAGTGCCCGACCTTAATTTCCAAACTGTACCCGGTACACAAATCTCATCCACCATAGCATCCAAATCAACATCCTCTCTAGTCTTCTTTACCCAATTTACGACCCCCCTCGCCTTTGGAGGCTGCTCCACAACCCGGCGAATAGCCGCCGGCCGATAGTCTATTGTCTTACCTCGAACCATACAAATACCACTCTTCTCCATTTGGCATTAGCATAAAACTCCCTAACAACACCCAAAGGAACTGGAGAAGGTGCCTCGCAAAACCTTTCGAAACCATGCCCTCGACTCATACGAACCAACTCTGAATGGTTAACCGGCAAAAACCCTCGTTCTCTAGCAATCGACCTCTCCATCAATCTATCATACTCACTTTGAGCTTCCACTGACACAAATTTCTCCCTATCATCTCCACTAGCATCCTCATTCGAAATTGGACGGGTACTAGTACTACCTCGTCGACGCTTAGGTGCCATATAAATCAATACCCAACTCACAAAATTCACCAAAATCCATAAAAAATTCGAATGCACAAAACCCCCAAATAATCAAGAACACACAACCCTAATAATGCAAGAAAACAATTCGTAATATCAAAATAAAAGGAAGAAGTATACCCCAAATACGAACCGGAGAGGTGAAGCTTGCAATTAAAAATCCCCCAAACTTGAATCCTTGAAATTGATTGTAGGAAAATATAATTGGAATGGGGTAGGATTGGTGTGTATATATAGGTGTATATATAGAGGTTTAATTGTGTAGATTTGGGAAAGAAATATAAAATAGGAGATGGATTGGGAATGAATTGGAATTAATATAGGACTAGAATTAGGATTTTAGGTGGGGAGAATAATTAGAAAAGGGATTGGAAAATTTTATTTTATAAAATATGTGTTAAACACACATACACGGACAAAAACAATGGATGGGCAAAAAAAAAAAATTTAGGATGAGGCGCCATTTTGGCGCCATAGCGCGTGGTTGATGCTGTTAAAAAAAAAATTTCTATGCGTTAACACACATGCACGGGAACAGTAGTACCGGGACAGAAGAGTTTGGAAGCGGGGTCGCGCACATGGCGCAGTGGCGCGCGGAAATTTCTGCTGAACATTTTTTTTTTGAAACAACCCGCACAACAGATCAAACCAAAGTAATATTCCCTTGAACAGCGACACCTTCTGGACAGAAATCTTGCAAAGCCGGGTCGCCACATTGGCGCTGTATCGCGTGGAAAATTCTGTTGACACACTTTTTTTTTGAAACAAGCCTACGCCCCTACAAGAATATACAACCAAATTTGGGTTACCTCCCAAAAAGCGCTCTTTTAATGTCATTAGCTTGACATTCTTCCTTGAAAAATCACGAACAAGATAAAACTGCGGCAACCTTCTCACGGTTCACCATTCCTCCATAATACGGCTTAAGTCTCTGTCCATTTACCTTGAAAGCATCATCAATAGAACCCCTATATATCTCCACTGCTCCATATGGAAATACCGACTTAACCGTGAACGGTCCCGACCACTTTGATTTGAGCTTACCCGGAAAAAGTTTAAGGCGAGAATTATAAAGCAAAACCTGTTGGCCCGGCACAAACGACTTATGCAACAACTTCCTATCATGCCACCTCTTGACCTTCTCCTTGTACATTTTCCCATTCTCGTAAGCTTGCTCATGAAATTCCTCAAGCTCATTTAACTGAAGTAGACGTTTCTCACCCGCAGACGAAATATCCAAATTCAACTTCTTCAACGCCCAATATGCCTTGCGTTCTAACTCGGCTGTCAAATGACAAGCCTTACTAAAAACCAACTGATAAGGAGACATACCTAGGGGTGTCTTATAAACAGTTCTATATGCCCAAACCGCTTCGTCTAACTTCAAAGACCAATCCTTCCTTGATGGATTTACCACTTTCTCGAGAATTCTCTTGATCTCACGATTGGAAACCTCCGCTTGACCAATAGTTTGGGGATGATAAGCGTCACATTATACCTCGCCATCATAGCAGTAAATTGACGATTACAGAAGTGTGTACCCTCATCACTGATTATAGCTCGTGGAGTCCCAAAACGCGTGAAAATCTGCTTGTGAAGAAAATTCAGCACCACTTTAGCACATTGGTCGGTAAAGCCTTCACCTCGACCCATTTAGACACGTAATCCACTGCTAAGAGAATGTACTGATTGTTGCAAGACGAAACAAACGGACCCATGAAATAAATTCCCCACACATCAAAAACCTCAACTTCAAGAATCGTACTAAGAGGCATCTCGTTCCTCCTAGAAATATTACCAACCATTTGACATCGATCACAACTCATCACGAACCTATGAGAATCTTTAAACAGAGTTGGCCAATAGAATCCCGCTTGAAGTACATTCTGAGCTGTTTTATCACCACCATAGTGGCCTCCATATGTGGTAGAATGACAATCATGCAAAATACCTTCCGTTTCACTATACGGAATGCACCTCCTCAAAATCTGATCCACAACAAGCTTGAACAAGAATGGCTCGTCCCAACGGTACCACTTCACATCATGCAAAAACTTCTTCTTTTGAGCATAAGAAAATTCCAGAGGGATGACATTACTAACAAGATAGTTCACATAATCTGCAAACCATGGCTCTTCACCTTGCACCCCAAAAAGCTGCTCATCGGGAAAAGATTCATTAATAAGAGATTTGCCATGTGAATCCTTACCGTGGTCCTCCAAACGTGAGAAATGATCTGCTACTTGATTTTCTGTGCCCTTCCTATCCTTGATTTCCACATCAAATTCTTGCAAAAGAAGCACCCAACGAATCAATCTAGGCTTTGAATCCTTCTTTGACATGAGATATCGAATAGCAGCATGATCCGTGTACACAATCACCTTCGTACCAAGCAAATAAGATCTGAACTTCTCAAAAGCGTAGACAACTGCTAACAACTCCTTCTCCGTGGTAGTGTAGTTAAGCTGAACATCATTAATGGTTTTACTAGCATAGTAAACCACATGAAAAACTTTCTCCTTCCTTTGCCCCAGCACAGCTCCCACAGCATAGTCGCTAGCATCGCACATTAGCTCGAATGGTTCCTCCCAATTAGGTGCGGTAATGACTGGTGTAGTAGTCAACTTCTTCTTCAAGAGCTCAAAAGCTGCAAGGCAATCATCATCAAACTTGAAAGGAACATCCTTCTCCAACAAGTTACATAAAGGTTTAGAGATTTTCAAGAAGTCTTGAATGAATCTCTGATAGAACCCCGCATGACCAAGAAAAATGCGAATTATTTAACTGAAATAGGTGGAGGAAGATTTTCAATTGTTTCCACCTTAGCCCTATCCACCTCAAGTCCTCTACCAGATACCTTGTGCCCAAGAATGATTCCTTCTTATACCATGAAGTGACACTTCTCCCAATTAAGCAGCAAATTAGTCTCCACACACCTTTTCAACACCAAGCCAAGATTATGCAAGCACTCGTCATAAGAAGTACCAAAAATTGAGAAGTCGTCCATGAAAACCTCCACATTCGTGCCAATCATGTCTGAAAAAATAGCCATCATGCACCTTTAAAATGTGGCAGGAGCACCACATAACCCAAAAGAAACTCGTCGGAAAGAAAAAGTGCCAAAAGGACATGTGAATGTGGTCTTCTCTTGATCTTCTGGAGCAATGCAAATCTGATTATAACCCGAATAACCATCAAGCAAACAATAATACTCATGACCAGCCAATCTGTCTAACATCTGATCAACGAACGGCAAAGGGAAGTGATCTTTTCTCGTGGCTTTGTTGAGCTTCGGATAATCCATGCACACTCTCCACCCCGTGACTGTCCGAGTAGGGATGATCTCATTCTTCTCATTAGCAACAACTGTCATGCCACCTTTCTTTGGCACACATTGAACCGGGCTCACCCAAGAACTGTCTGAAACAGGATAGATAATACCTGCATCTAGCCACTTTAGAATTTCCTTCTTCACCACCTCTTTCATGATAGGATTAAGTCTTCGCTGATGTTCAACAGTAGGCTTAGCTCCTTCCTCTAGCAGAATTTTGTACATGCAATAAGAAGGGCTGATTCCCTTTATATCTGCTATGGTCCAACCAATTGCCGACTTGAACTCCCTCAGAATTTGCAAGAGCTTTTCTTCTTCACTACCTGACAAGTTAGAAGAAATAATAACAGGTAACGTAGATGCATCACCAAGAAACGCATACCTCAAGTGTTCGGGCAATGGTTTGAGCTCAAGTGTAGGAGCTTCCTCAATAAAAGGCTTAAGATGCTCCATAGAATTTTTCAACTCTGCTAACCCAAGAGATTCAAAAGGCATGTCAACTCTCCTTCTCCAAGGAGCTGAATTTAATTGCTGTAGCTGTTCGGCTATGTCTTCCTCTTCAAAATCAGAGTCACCAACTAGAACCCTCTCCAAAGAATCAGACTTTAACAATTGCTCAATCTCCGTATTAACTGCAGAATCAACCAAATCCACCTTCAAGCATTCTTCTTCATCTGTAGGAAATTTCATTGCATTGAACACGTTAAAAGTGACATTCTGGTCTTGCACCCTCATGGTGAGCTCTCCTTTCTGCACATCAATCAAAGTTCTACCAGTAGCTAAGAACGGTCTTCCCAAGATTATGGGAATCTTCTTATCCTTATCGAAATCCAAGATAACAAAATCAGCCGCAAAGATGAGCTTATCAACCTTCACCAAGACGTCCTCCACTATGCCCCTCAAATATGTGATAGATCGATCAGCCAGCTGCAAAGAGATGTTAGTTGGCTTTGGCTCCGGTAAACCAAGTTGCAAGTATACCGACAATTGCATGAGATTGATGCTAGCCCCCAAATCACACAAACACTTGCTGAAAGAAAGATTGCCAATAGTGCACGGAATGGTGAAACTTCCGGGATCCTTAAGTTTAGGCGGCAACTTCTGCTGCAAAACTACACTACACTCTTCCGTTGAAGCAACAGTCTCCTACTCCTCAAGCTTCAATTTGCGAGAGAGAATACCCTTCATAAACTTGGCATAGCTCAGCATCTGTTCAAGAGCTTCCGCAAAAGGAATGTTAATCTACAGCTTCTTGAACACTTCTAAGAACTTAGCAAATTTCTTAACCAACTGTTGCTTCTGGAGTCTTCTAGGATATGGAGGAGGAGGATAGATCTGATTTTCCTTCGTAGACTGTTCCTAAGAAGGTTTTACAACAGGTTCCTTGCTCTTCTCTACTTCACCATCTAGCTCATCAGCTACCAAGTCAGATTTTCCAATTTCGGGCATTGCAGAATTTTCATCTTCTTGATTCTGCACTTCCTCATCTTCCTCAGCTATTGAGTTAGGGTCCTTCGTAACCTTCCTCGATCTTAAAGTCACAGCCTTCACCTGTTCCTTGTTGTCTCTCCTACCTGGATTTGCTTCCGTATCGCTAGGAAGAGTTCCTTGTGGCCTACTAAGTAAGGCACTTGCAAGCTGTCCCATCTGGTTTTCCAAGGTCTTTTTAGAAACTGCCAGGCTTTTAATCATCATCCTCAACTCATCCATTTCTGATTTTTCATTAGAAGATTGCCCCGCATTAGCCTGGGGCTGTTGCTGAAATCCCGGAGGCTGATATGATTGCCTTGGAGCATACTGCTGCTGATAACCTTGATTGAATGGCCTTGCTTGCTGACCCTGAAACTGCTGATAGGGCTGCTGAGGTTGTTGAGCACCTTGGTTGTTGCTCCAGCTGAAGTTAGGATGATTCCTGTTGTTTGGATGATAGGTGGCTGGAACTGGTGCAGCAGGTCTCTGAAAATTACTTACAACCTGTGCTGATTCAGAAGAGATAGCACACTGATTCATCTCATGTGCGCCCGCAAATATCTCACAAATACTAGCAACCTGCTGAACTCCATAATTAGCAAGAGAATCCACCTTCATCGTAAGAGCCTTCAACTAAGCTGCAATAGCTGAAGCTGCGTCAACTTCAAGAACACCTGCTACCTTGCCTTGAGAAAGCCTCTGTGTTTGGTTTTGATATTCATTAGCAGCCATCGTCTCAATAAGATCATAAGCCTCCGCATAGCTCTTAGCCCACAGAGCTCCGCCTGATGCAGCATCTAAAAAAGATCTAGACTGTGCTCCCAACCCATTGTAGAAACCGTTAATGACCATCCAATCAGGCATGCCATGATGAGGACACTTTCGAAGCATCTCCTTGTAACGGTCCGAAGCCTCACACAAAGATTCTCCAGATTGCTGTTGAAACTGAGTTAGCTGGTTCCTTATTGCTGCAGTTTTCGCCATAGGGAAGAATTTAGTAAGAAACTTCTGAGCTAGATCCTCCCATGTAGTAATAGAACCGGCTGGTAAAGAGTGTAACCAGCCCTTAGCCTTATCCCTAAAAGAGAATGGGAAAAGTCTCAATTTTATCGCATCATCCGGCACACCATTAAACTTGAAAGTGTCACAGATCTCAATGAAGTCCCTGATATGCATGTTAGGATCCTCCGTAGGATCACCCCCAAACTGAACTGAGTTCTGCACCATCTGAATCATGCACGGCTTGATTTCGAAAGTATTTACTGCAATAGCTGGTCTGACAATGCTAGACTGAATGTCATTGATCTTAGGCTGAGAATAATCCTTCAAAGCCTTAGTTGCTGTTGGTAAATCTGCCATCTCTTTTGCTGCTGCAAGTTCTTCTTCTGCCAGTTTACGCGTTTGCAAATGTGTTCGCATACACGTTCAAGTACCTGAAACACCAAGAAACAACAAACTAAGTAAGAAATTCGAGTCAGTGAACGCTAACGACCACTGATGACAAGCACATAAACTAAAAACAAAACACCAATGATCCTCGGCAGTGGCGCCAAAAACTTGTTTGCACAATATCACGCAAGTATACGTGGTCACAAGTAATACAATTAAAGTTCGTTCCAATGAGATCTGGTTAAGTTCTTTTCAGTTAATGCACCTATTCAACAATGTATGGTTTTAATTCACTGCTAAGACGAATCACAAATTGGGGTTTTAATTAATTAAACTAACTAAGATGCAAATTATGAATTTAAGAACTAATTAACTAATAAGATTTAAAATCAAATTACTTATATTAGAATAAACATGGAATCCTAACTTCATTATCTACTTCACTTAGAGTCGATGCCTTTAGTCAATACTTGTGATGGTTTTGATATCTGATCGGACAACACGAAACAAGTATAGGTTACCTCTTGGTATATGAATACCAAACTACGCATACATCCACAAAAGAGATAGAAGATGAGTAGACACTAATTATGTTTAGACCCTATATCTCTATAAGATTTGAAAACATAAAGGTTTAAGCACAAGTTATCCACATAGATCACATAGGGCAGCATAATATCTCTATTTACGCCACAAATCATGATGTTAAAACATCAACCTATCCTATGCTAGCATGGCAAGTTCTAAATCTCAAGATCCACCCTCGTTTAGCAAGAGATTAACATATTAGATGTTAGCTACGCATCTAAATTCATGAAGCACAACCATACAAGGATATCGAGAATTCATCACACATAAATCTTTAAAGCAGTCAAACTACTAAGCTACGTAGATAAATCTGCTAGGATCCCATGACAACGATTAGTTCATAATTGAACTGCTCATCGTCACGGGTTTTGATGAAAGCATGATAATTAACAAGATATGAAAGAAAGAAGCAATAATATTAATAAAGAAAAGAGTTGAAAATACAAATCTAAAATCCATGATATACAAAAGATGAAGTAGATCTAGATCCGAGCTTGTCACGAGCGTTGAATCCTTCTCTCCTTTTCTCCCTTGCAATTCTACGTTACAATAATAAAAATCTGATACAAATTACATGGTAGGATGTGTTTAAATAGACTCTAAAAGTCTTGCCCAATAAGGAAACACCCTAAAATACAATTAGAATTCAATTTAGGTGCAAGAAACTTCCTAAAATTCAATTAGAATTAGAAAAAGGACAAAACAGTAATCTTCCAGCCTGGTTCTCAAAGAATACGTGCGCGATTTTGACCAGCACTTCCGCTAAACCTGCTATCTGTCCCATGTTGTAGAAAATCTCCCAAGCTTTGCGCGAGCTATAAGATCACTGAAAACGGACTTCTATAACTCCTGATATGGCCAAAACAGTGTAGACTGCGCAACCTTCCCAGAAAATCCGAATTTTACACAAATTTGCTCTTTTCTCCTCCGTTTCTTTTGCATTAGCTAACATCTTCAATACCATGATGCATGTGACTCCTTGGTAGCATAACACAAATGTCCAATCTTCATTCCAATGCTTAATTCCACTCTAATATTGGTTAGAAACACCAACACTAACCAATAGCTACAACAAACACATCAAAAATACAACAAACTTGAGTCCAAGTCAATCAATTTAAGCCGATATGGAACGATCCAAGTGGATATACAATCCACTTATCAAAGGGGCTTGAGGTTTTCTCCAAGGAGTGGGCTGCTATAGTCTCTGAACCCTCACAAGCATCTACTGTCCTTTTAGAAACTATAGGCTCCAATATACCACTTTCAGGATCTACACTAAACTCTAATGCCTTCAGTAATACTTCATTAGGCACCACAGTTTGTGTGTCACCATCTTTAAGTGTTGTTTGCTGAGACACACCCTCAAGATGGATAGACTCTGATTGAACAATATTTGTTTGATCTTCAGTAAAATCAATCAAAGTCATTCCTTTCATATCATAGGGTATCTCACTTGCAATTTCAATCATCACACAGAAGACCTTTCAGCATCAACCAGCACAGTTTCTGAATCATTGAACCTCTGACTAGATGGTTCTTGTGTTACAATGACTGTGCTCTGATCTATTCTACTATCCACCACTGGTGAAATAGTATCCCTTGTTGACTGCATTCCACTATCTACTGCCTCCTTTTGTTCACCTTGTGCTGGAGCATCTTCAACAATATAATCTTTATGAAACAAATATGTATGAAGAGATTGAAGTGCACCATGCTTAGTAAGTCCAAATGACTTGTATAATTCCTTTCTGATAGATGCATAGAAAGGCATTCTCATTAAATCAACTCTTTGATGTAGAAGTCCATATTCTTCAGGAAATGAAAGTTTAGGAACTCTTTCAACCAGAAAATCTAGAACAGGCCTGGAAAGCTTAACTTTTACAGATAAAACCTTCATAGATGGTCCATATATCAATGTGGTTTCCCATGAAGAATCAATATTAAGATCTCTCTTGTCAATTGCTGTCTTAGATACAGCTTCACTTTTAGAGACCTGCAGAATGTTAGTTGGACTAGACACTGTGTGTGTAGGTGATAATTGAATAATTCTCCTTGTTCTTCTGGCATAGTGAGCAACAGATTTGTCTTGAGAAGACTCAAGAGGTGCAGACTCAGTAGTGATCTTGGGTTGAGATCATTTTTCAATAGACACAGTCTTTTGAGAAACTGTACTTGGTAACTATTTTCCCTTTTTAAGAACTACAGCCTTTTGAGAGACTGCAGCCTGGCTGTGACTAGGTTCTTCATCTCTTTGTCCTAGATTAGAAAGTTGAATTGTAGCCTTCAATTCTGCTCTCTCAGCAAGAGATATATTATCATCATATTCACTAAAACTAGTACTAGAAATAACAAATTTTCTCTTCTTTACAACTGGTGCCTTGTGAGAAACACCAGAGGTTGGTTTCATTGAAATAATAGGTTGTGGATCAAAACTTGGTTCTAGAATTGTTTCAGAGACTGTAAAGTGTTGGGTTACTTGGGTAGACACAGGGGGGTTCTCCACCAAATGAGATTCCTGAGTCATTTCACCACCAAAGAAAGAAGAATTGTAGAGAGTAGGAAGATGAGTTGTAAGGAGTACCTAAACATGATGTGGATAGTACATTGCAGGTATCTCATCTAGATTCTTTTCACTGTCCTTCTTTGCAATGTCAGAGAAAATTCTATTTTGTTGTATATAAGAAGAAGCAAAGTGTTCTTTACCAAATCTAGCTTCAACATCAGGAATAAAATGGTTAATAAACAATTACATAAATCTATGATAATAAACCATTTTCCTACCTTGATCACTTGACCCAAGTTTGATACTCATCTGACTTAAAATAATGTGACCAGTATTAATTACTCTATTATAAAGCAAACTAAATCCAATGTGTGAAGTGACAGCAGTAATTTGTTCAAAAGAACTACATTTACCAGTAAATCATTTAGCAACTTGGTCAAAGAAGTAAGACCATTCTTTTTAGAGAAAAGGTCTCCTTATCTGGCTCATGTTATCTAGAGGTCCATTACATCCTAATTCAGATAACATAGTCCTAACATTATCATCAGATGGTTCATTCTCAAAATTCACACTAACAGGTAAGTGCAATACTGAATTAACAATTGATTCAGTAATATCAAATGTGTCTTGTCCTAAGTGTAGAACAATCTTACCTGATTGATCGTGAATAGAATCAATTACCTTAGCATTCTCCCAAGCTTGTGAAACAGCAGCTTGATTAATTTGTGGAGATGCTGTCAAGGCATAACTCAATGGTCCTTTTACCATAAAGTCCATAACTAGGTGAAAATCAGTTGAAACCCCTTTCTTGTTGGTGATAGCTGCAACATGATTGTTCGTCATAAAATCAAAGTCACCAAACTTGAAAGCTACTGACTTGGGTAGTCTTCTTTGAGCAGCCATTGATTTTGATCTGAAAAGAACTTAAGAAATCTTGAAATTGATTAGTGATTTTGAAAACTCAAGAGTGTTTTTGCTTTTAGAAAATATGAAACCAAGGAAAGCAATAAACAATTAGATTTTCAAAACAAGTATATTTCAATAATTCTTCAGACCCACTAACCCACGTTCACACGTAGGTTGACAGGTGGCAGTCCCTAAAAAATGCAATTACCCACGATTTTTGGAAAATAAAATCCAAAATTTATTTTAATTAAACAAATCAGGGTATAATCAGGATATTAATTTGATATTCAATACTGATCAGCTTCCTTCTCCTGATGTGATCTTCTCATCATGATAACCATACATCCTTATATAGTTTCTAAATAAAAATGATTATAAATCCTGATGTGATCTCATTTTATTTCATGATAAATTTCATCCCGATTCCAGAGACTCAATTTGGAGTTACATGTATGGCATTTTCCTTTTTCTAAAAAAGAAATAAACATTAATCTTGAACGAAATCATTTGGTTAGATACATTTAACATTTCTTGAAAATACAAGAAATACAGTCACGCGCGGTAATAATGACTCACTGCGTTGATAATCTCCAAAAGACTGTTCAGCTTCTCACGTCTTTCTATAAAAACAACTGTTGTCTTATGCCATTCTCCACTCCAAAACCTTTCAAGTTTTCTCTGTACACAAAAATTTTCTAACCACAATGGCTTTCAACCCAGATATCCACATGAACCCTAACTTTCGGTTCATTTCTTCTAAGGAGTTCTATGCTCTTGATGATCAGGAGCAAATGGACTATCTCTTTGAAGAGATGACTTTTCTCATCGAATTAGATATGGGAATCAACCCAAATAACATCCAATAAGAATAGACCTAACAATTCTCAGGATTAGATCACTGAATAAAAATGAACTTCAGGATTTGAAACATTAGTCATAGACTAAACATTTTTCAAAATCCTGATACTGATGCAGAAATCCTGATGACGTCAGCATCCTGATAGTAATCCTAATCCTGATGATTATTAAAAAGCCTATCATACTGTAATTTATCAAGATAAATTGTTACAGCTAAAGAGTTTTAACCAAAAGATATAGATCCTGACACAAATATCAAGTCTATAAGCTGAAACAACATACCTTGCTACTTTTGAAGATGTTAAATATCTTGAAATTTAACATTCCTAACTCAGTTACCAGGCTAATGAAAATGTTCTCATCAAGTGGTTTTGTTAGAATATCTGCAATCTGTTTGTCAGTAGGAACAAAATGAAGTTCCACAGTACTATTTTCAATATGTTCTCTAATAAAATGATACATGACATCAATGTGCTTAGTCCTTGAATGTTGAACTGGATTTTCTGCAATTTTGATAGCACTTGTATAATCACAAAACTTAGGAATATTAATAAGTGTCATACCATAGTCCATCAACTGATTTCTTATCCAAAGGAAATGTGCACAACAACTGCCTGCTGCAATATACTCAGCTTCTGCAGTTGAGGTTGAGACAGATTGTTGCTTCATGCTTGCCCAAGAAATCAATCTGTTTCCTAAGAATTGACATGAACCTGTAGTGCTTTTCCAGTCTATCTTACACCCTGCATAATCAGAGTCTAAATATCCAATTAGAGAGAAAACAGATTCCCTATGATACCACTAACCAAGATTTGGAGTTCCCTTGAGATATCTAAAAATTCTCTTTATAGCAATTAAGTGAGATTCCTTAGGATCACTTTGGAATCTAGCACATAAACAGGTAGAAAACATTATATCTGGTCTACTTGCAGTTAAATACAACAATCAGCCTATCATGCCTCTATAACTAGTATTATCAACACTCTTACCCTTAGAATCAAAATCTAGTTTAGTGGTTGTTTCCATGGATGTTTTTGCAACTGAACAATCCTAAAAGTCAAACCTTTTTAAAAGATCTTTGATATACTTAGACTGATTAATAAAAATACCAGTCTCAGTCTGTTTGACTTGCAAGCCTAAAAAGTAATTTAGTTCACCCATCATGATCATCTGGTACTTAGACTGCATAAGCTTGTTAAACTTAGCACATAACTTTTCATTAGTAGAACCAAGTATGATGTCATCAACATAAATTTGAACTACAAGCAAATCACCTTTAATCTTTCTAAAGAATAGAGTTTTATCGATTGTACCTCTTGTGAAGCCATTTTCAAGAAGAAATTTAGATAAGGTTTCATACCATGCTCTTGGTGCCTGCTTTAGTCCATAGAGTGCCTTGTCAAGTTTGTAGACATGATTTGGAAATTTAGGATCAAGAAAACCAGGTGATTGTTCCACATATACTTCCTCATCAAGTTTTCCATTTAGAAAAGCACTCTTAACATCCATCTGGTATACCTTGAACTTTGAATGAGCTTTAAATGCAAGAAAAATTCTGATTGCTTCCAATCTTGCTACTGGGGCAAAGGTTTCATCATATTCAATTCCTTCCTCCTGAGAGTATCCCTTGGCCAGCAATCTTGCTTTGTTTCTTACAATCATACCAGATTCATCTAGCTTGTTTCTGAAAACCCATTTTGCACCAACAATAGATCTATCTTTAGGTCTTGGTAATAATTTCCAGACTTTGTTCCTCTCAAATTCATTTAGCTCTTCCTGCATTGCAATTATCCAATCAGGATCCTGTAAGGCTTCTTTCACCTTCTTAGGTTCATTCTTTGAGAGAAAACAACTATACAAGCATTCATTTTGAATTGATCTTCTACTTCGAATACCACTAATTGGATCACCAATAATTAAATCTTCAGTATGATCCCTTGTCCATTTTCTAACAGGTGGTAGATTGCTCCTGCTAGATTCTCCCCCTAAGTTAGTGGTATCTCTTGTAGAAGAATTTTCATTGCCTTCAGAAGCTCCCCCTTGATTAGTAAAATCAGTAGACTCCATACTGCTGCCAGTACCTGAACTTCCTTCACTAGTCCCTGGAGTGTCAGTTCCTGATGGAGTAGACTCTGAATGGTTGGTCTGCTCCTGACTGGTATATTGTTCCCCTTGATTGATTTGTTCCCCCTCAACAGTAGTATTCCTCTGAGAAGTAACAGAGATTTCTTCTGGAGAACCTTCATGGCTTTCATCAGTTTGCATAATTCCAAATTTCTTGTCATCAAATGCAACATGAATTGGATCCATAACAATGTGAGTTCTGAGATTATATACTTTGAAGGCCTTTGATGCAGAATATCCTAGAAAGATTGCTTCATCCGACTTGGATTTAAATTTTCCTAATTGTTCTGGATGAACTTTCAGGACATAACATTTGCATCCAAATATGTGAAAATATTTCACACTTGGCTTCTTTCCTTTGATCATCTCATAAGGAGTCTTACCATGACTATTTACCAAAGTACAATTTTGAGTGAAACATGTAGTGTTGACAGCTTCTGCCTAGAAGTAGGTTGGAAGCTTTGCATCTGCAAGCATTGTTCTTGCTGCCTCTATGAGAGTTCTGTTCTTTCTCTCCACTACACCATTTTGCTGAGGTGTTCCAGGTACAGAAAATTGTTGAGAGATTCCATTGTCTACGCAATACTCCTCCATGGTAGAATTCTTGAATTCTGTACCATTGTTACTCCTTAGTACTTTTACTTTGTACTTAGAGCTATTCTGAATATTCTTGACAAGTTCAATGATTTGCTAAGGAGCTTCATCTTTCTTTTGAAGAAAGAACACCCATGTGAACCTTGTGTAATCATCCACTATAACTAAAGCATATTTTTTCTTGCTGATAGACATAATATTCACTAGACCAAATAGATCAAGATGCAGCATGTGAAATGGTTCAGTAATTGAATTTTCTGTCTTGCTTTTGAAAGTGGTTCTTTTCTGTTTTCCAAGCTAACAAGCATCACAAAGTCCATCTTGCACAAAATTCACCTGAGGTAGGCCTCTCACTAGATTGTGCTTAACAAGTTGATTAAGCTTCTTGAAATTGAGATGTGAGAGCTTCTTGTGCCAATTCCAGCTTTCTTCATTTGATGCCTTACTGTAAAGACATATAACAATTCCTTTAGTTGTATCATTCAAGTTGGCTTCATAAATATTACTATGTCTCTGACCAGTTAGAACAATGTCTTCATTCTTCATATTCAAGATTTTACATCCTTCACTGTCAAAGATTGATTGGTAACCTATATCACTTATTTGACTTATGCTTAAAAGTGTGTGTTTCAAGCCTTCAATCGGTGCTACATTTTCTATTATGACATTCCCCAAAATTATTGAGCCATATCCCAGAGTTTCTCCTTTGTTGCCATCTCCAAAAGATATCACTGGGCCAGCTTTCCTCTCAAACTTTGTAAGTAGGGACCTCTTTCCAATTATATGTCCAGAATATCCACTATCCAAGATAATTTAATGCTTCTTTTCTGTGCCCTGCAAACAAAAAGTAACTAGTTAGAAATTTTTGGGACCCAACATTGATTGGATCCTTTCTTACTAGATTTATAAACAACAGGCTTTGAAGATTTTACTTTTGAGTCAACCTTAGACTCTGTGTGATGCCCTCCCAATCTGGGGCCTAGATCGGAGAGTCACTGACACATTAGATACAAACACCCTAAAAGTAGTAATTATAAATATAGCATGCTGACTGACCCCAACTCTACTCATCTGGATCTTTCACAGGTAATGGTATGAAACAAGCAAGCCAACATCTAACTAACTTATTATTACAAACCAAATTCAATTCAAAATTATTATTACAAACCAACAATTCCAAAAGTCCTTCTACCAATTCTCACAACTAACTAAAGATCTCCTCACTGAGCTGTTATTGCATCTACCTCGGGAGCTATCTCAAAATGAACCACCTCAGGGCCATGATAGGTGCGCTTCCTCGCAGTCTGAATAGTACGAACCATGATTCTTATGCTACTGTCAAAAGGGTTAGACAAAATAATAATGAGCCAACGCTTAGCAAGTAACTAAAAATCTCAAACTGAAAGCAGTATAGCGGGATGACACTAGAATCATGGGATAACATATGAATACTAGAAACTGAAAAGTAATGCTGGTATTTGAATATAGCAGGAGTTCAACTGATAAACTGGATAGCCATAGATATGCTGGAAACAGTAAGAGTAATACTGGCGATTGATAATGATAAGATATCAACTGATAAACAAAATAACAATGGTTATCAAAATACATGTAAAGCAATATACATTTCAAATGGTAAGCCAATTTCATTTCACAATAATATAAAAGTAATCATTCACTTTAAGAAAACTGATTAGAGGTTTTACTTCACGCAGACAATACGGGTGATCAGCCCATAAAGTCCCCATAACGGACACAAAGTCCCTCTGGACATTAATCCTTTCACTAGGATAACTTAGGTTCCCAAGAGGCAACACATTGGCCTATAAAAAGTGTTGAATAGGACAGACCAGAACTACATCATATTACACACAAACAGGCGGAACCGGCATTACCCGTTCGCTCACGCCTCTCCAATCGTCAGGAATCCGTAGAAACCATTTTTATCGGAGTTCCTAACATTTTAAAAATCGTATTCTGAAAACATTTAAGATTTAGAAAACTCTTATTAAATTTGGAAAAGACTTAAGTATTTAAATCCTTTCAAAAATCTTTACTCCGAAGCGCCTTCGACTCACAATAACAAATCAACCCAGTCTAAATAACTTCAAAGTATTTTAAGAAAATAACTCATTTTGATTTGCAATGATAAAAGTCAAAGGTTTGACTAAGTTCTCTTGCATCAAGAAAACAGGAATATAAGTCTGAATCAAGAAGATATAGACTCAAAAGTAATCAAGGCTTTGATCAGGGTAATAGGGAAAGAAACTCAAGTCAAAGGTCAAGGATGTGAATTAGGACTAGTTTAAAAGTAACTGATCAAATTGTAGGGTTTAAGAACAATAATATAGGAATCAAGTTTTTAAAACAGTGATTAGGTCACAATGAAGTTTTATAAGTTTGAAAGGTCAACATAGTTTCAACTGGCTACGGACATGGGTTAAGTAGAACACTGGTTTATCCGTCAGTCAATATAGTTTAATTATAGCAAACTGTTGGACATATATGGTCAAGAAGCAGTTAGAAAGAATTATGTTGTTTTAGGGTTTTTAAGTTGTTTGGTAGTTATTAGCAGAATTTTGGGTACATGCAAAGATAGATTCAACAAGATTTATGATCAATATGATGTAAGATAGGCATGCTTGAATCAACAGGTTATGACAGTTCAAGAATATAAACTTCAAGAGAAAAGACAGAGTTACTTACCTCCGGTAGAATGCAACATCTAATAGCTCAGTCACTGATACTCAACTTTTGCTTTCCCTTTATCGCTAGGTCCTACGTCCTTCGTATCTACATAAACCATAAGTACTACTTTAGAATACAATACTTCTAATACGTCTCATCCTAATCTACCCAGACGATTCCAATAACGCGGTATCACTTATCATATATAACACATACTTGACATACTTATCAACTAGTTCACTATGATCAGGTAAGTACATAACCACATAGCATCTATAACATGAAATCATATAAGTCACTTAGACATTTAACAAATAATACCAGTTTAACTTGAGATCGGCTTATAAACTCATACTATAGACTTTACGATTTATTATTCTAACGAAAATCGGGCAGAGTCTCCTTTGTAAATAGGACTAGCCTGTCGGAACATAACCAACTTAAAATTACAACCAAAGTTATCCGATGGATTACAAATCCACATACACTCCCAATGGATTTCTAATTCATATACAAACCATAATTATATCACCTATCACAATTCGAAGTCATATAAACTAATTATACTTGACAAGCAACTTTTACGAACTCAAATTACTATATTGTCAACTTAACATTACTCTGACAAATGACAATCAGATTTACACATAAAGTAATTCTACTAATTATCGGACAAAATTATCAAATCATTTTAAATAAATCACTAAAATCACATGATTCATATATTAAATCAAAAATTCGAATCTTCACTCATAAAAATTCTGAAATTATATTTACAAGTCCACTAAATTACACTTAGCAAATAGTCAATAAAATAATTCTTTAATTACTATTTATAATTATAAAATTTGAATTAATCATATTAATCCTCATAAATTCGAATTAAATCTACATAAATCCAGAAAATTACACATGCATCTCTATAATTTCATAAAACCATTAATTAAAATCTATGATTAACAATACACATCAAGAACATCTCTAAGTACATGAATCAAATTCCAAAAATCCATATTCATACATAATTTAATTTGAATAAAATTTTAAACACAAAACTCTTACATGCAATCACTTTTAACAAGAATCAATACTCTAATTTGATCATCTAAGTCACATTAACACCAAACCACCACGATCCCACCACCACCGGCTGGAAAACTCCGTGGACGATGATGAAGGTCTCGATCCAAGCTTCAAAAACAAACCAAAACTTCACATAAACTCTATATCTACTCGTAATTAACACTATAGCATCATATAAAGATCAAATCAGTAGCTCTCGAGGCTTGCATGTCAAAACCGAGTCATACCCACATATACATACATGCACAGTCGCATATATACACACATAAACCACTCCACAACCTCACTTAATCATTAACTAGGCATAAGAACTAATAAAAAAAGATCAAAACATGATTTTCAGCATGATTTTCAGATGAAAACACAAAGAAATTGAGAGAGGAAGAAGAACTACCGAGAGAGAGCTGGAGAGAAATGAACAAAGGGAAAGAAAGTGGGTGGTGGGGGTAATATACTACCTGCGGCAGTTTGGTCTTTTGGCAAATTCTGAAATTTACCTTTTTCTTTTATTTTCAAAAGATATTTTTAATCATTTTAAATCGAAATTAAATAGAAGATTTACGGGAAAAATAATTTTTAAAATTCCAAAATAAAGTTTATGAAATTAAAAGGCTCCCCATATTTTTAAAATAATATTTGGCTCAAAAATGAATTTTATATGAATTTTCGAAATAAAGGATCTTTAAAAGAAATAAAGTTTTTTAAATCATTTTAAAATACCAAAACATACAATTAAATATCCACACTAATTTTAAAAACTAAATCGTATCACAAGGATAATTATGCAAAAGATTTCAAGATTTAAAATGACTCCAATGATTTTATATGATTTTTTGAAAGTTTAAAAATGCATTTTAAAATTACTTTTAATACTCTAAAAATGCAAATAAAATTCCATGAACATATACGACTCATACTGATCATCACATAAACATATAAACATGATTTCACACATAACTTGACTTCACAAAATATATCCATCAATTTACATAATTCTCATTTAACGACTAATTAAATACTTATAAAAATGCGAAAAATTCTAGGTCGTTATACTCTGATTTCACAAACTGTTTGTGACTAAGAGTTTCAGATTTCAAGGAATAATAGTCATAATACAGTTCATGATAATCTCTACACATGTAAATAGAATGGAATAAACTACCACAATGATAACAAGCATTCTGTGGTTGATACTGAATTTTCTGAGTCTTGGGGAATCTTGACTCAGTTTTCCAAGAAGGTTTCTGATTGCAGTCTAAGGCCAAATGATTATGATTACCACATTTATTGCATTTCTTTCTAGGTGCATCAGGTACATTCTTGTAATTATTTTCCTTGTTAATACCTTTTTTTCCATTCCAATTTCTCTTGGTCTTGTTAGACTCTGAAAAACCTTCAAGTCTCTGTTTCAACTGAGACTTAGATAGAAAGCCTATGTTGACATTCTTAGGTTTTTCTAACACTCTCTCATTTGAACTATTGTTGTTAATCCTTTTATGCACAACAAGGGTACTATTAGAATCAACAAACTTAACATGTTTAGGTTCAGAAACTATCTTCTTACCTTCATATTTAGATGTGCTAGCTACAGGAGTGTCATTCTTATCCTTGTCAAAATCTAAGCCATTTACCTTACCAGGTATCTGATTGTTAATAATGTCATGAGTCTTTTTGTAAGAAGTATTCCAAGATTTAAACCTTTCTCTCTCTTCCTCTAGTTCTTTTCTTACATAGTCATAAGCCTTAAGAATAACATTATAATCATGCTTAGTCTTATCAGAATCTAATCTGTAATGTTCCATTTGAATTAACTCAGATTCAAGAATATTATTTCTGCCAACTAATTCATCATTCTTAATCTTAAGTTCATCTCTTTCACTAGTAAGAATTCTGAAATTAGTCATAAGATTCTTAAACTCAGCATGGATAATTCTAATATCATCAGAATCTAAGCTATCAAATGAATCAAGAGAGTGAATTGATACCTTACCAGAAGATGGAGAAGTTTTCTTTGGAGATCCAGGTTTGTCTGAAGCACTTGCCATCAAAGCAATGTTGTCATAATCCAATTCATCTTCAGAATCACTGTAATCTGCCCAATCCTTCTGTGTGACCATGAGTGCATTACCCTTTCCTGAATTCCTAGGCTTCTTACACTCACTTGCAAAATGTCCAAGCTCGTTACAGTTAAAGCACTTGATCTTTGCCTTATCAAGCTTGATGATTGTACTTTTTGCCCTTGTCATTCTTCTTCTCTTCTTTCTTTTGAAAAGGTCTTTTGCTAAATCTTCTCATGTTGAATCTTCCTTTCTTGAAAGCTTTAGCAAACATAGCAAAGAGTTCCTGCATATATGTTTCAGAATCACTATTGTCAGAGTCTGTATCTATAGGTTGAGCTTTTCTTCTGGAAGCTTCTTTGATTCAGGTTGAGCAGTAAGTGCAACAGTTTTTATCTTTCCTTCACTTTTGCTCTTCTTCTGCTGCCTATCAAGTTCATAAGACCTCAGTTTTCCATAAACTACCTCTAATGATATTTCATCCAGATCATTAGCTTCTTCAATAGCAGATATCTTCTCATTGTAGAAATCAGGCAAGGCTTTCATGAACTTAGTATTCATATCCTCCAAGTCATAATACTTACCATGCATGGCCATCTCATTGATGAATTTTGTAAACCTATCAAAGGTATCAGTAAGTGACTCACCAGACTTGGATTCAAAGTACTCATACTATTGTATAAGAAGTGTCCTCATATTCTTCCTGACAGGTTTAGTTCCTTCGCAGTGAACCTTTAAATTGTCCCATATATCCTTGGCAATCTTACAAGAAAGAACATAGTTAGTGAGAACAGAGTCAAGACTATTGAATAGTATGTTCCTCACTTTAGTATCTTTAAGAACGTTCTCCTTATCCTTATCTGTCCATTCAGATTTAGGCTTCTCTCCTGTATGCTCTGGAACAACTTTTCCTTCAACAGTTTCTTGAGCATACAGCTTCGTTGGAACAAAAGGTCCATCTCTTATTCTGTCAAGATAATCAGGATCTGTTGCTTCCAGGTGATACAACATCTTCACTTCCCAAAGAGTATATTCGTTTCTCTTGAGCATAGGGATATTAGTATTACCATCCTTGTAACCAGACATGATTGCAGATCTTTTTGATTATTCGAAATCAACCTGCTCTGATACCAATTGTTAACCCAAATAACTTGTAGAAGGGGGGTTGAACACAAGTTAAGTAATCGTGTCTGATTTTTGCTTAAATAGATAAACAAGAACAAACGAATAAATCAAATTGTTTGTATTAATAAGATCAAATACAAACTCTACCAAAGGTGTACAAATACCTTTAGCAGCTGCTCTCAATACAAATCTCTCTTTGTTTGTTCACTCGTATACTCACGACGATAACAAACCTTACGCGCGCACATTACAATGATGTAGAGAGAGTATTTATAATGCTACCTATCAACTAATAACAAAAATAAATAATCAATTCATAGTTTAATCCTTTTCCTTCACGCATACTTCTTGTTATTTTTGATATAACCAATCCTAAAAGATAGAGCTTTCCAGTTTCCGCAGCATCCATAATGACATCATCAGAATTATATCTGATATCAGGATTACATCATCATCAGGATCTGATCATTCCATCAGGAATTGATCATAGCATGAGGATTTGACTTGACGTATCAGGATTCGTCCATAGTTCCTGAAATATAGTCCGTGACGCATTGTTCCTGACTAAAACTCTGCAGTTACTGACTAACTTATATATCCTTTTCAAGGTGCTAAATCCTTTATAAGATCAGGATATTACAAGAAGTATATGCAAATTATATTCTAAACATCACAACTCTTGAATTATTCCTAACAATGATCAGTCTAGAGGATCATCTATCTTGTATTTATCTTTATGTTTGAATCTGGAAAATGTTAATATAAACCAGAACCTTTCCATAATTTACTTTGCATTTAAAGTTTTACCTTTTACTTGTTTAAGTTGAGTTAGCTGAGTTATCCTCTA
Organism: Saposhnikovia divaricata; assembly: GCA_036435485.1. Lineage (NCBI taxonomy): Eukaryota > Viridiplantae > Streptophyta > Magnoliopsida > Apiales > Apiaceae > Saposhnikovia > Saposhnikovia divaricata. Next base: position 243,577,691 of record CM071594.1, on the reverse strand, counting down.
GGAATTTGCTTGTTATTCTCTAACAAAAAAAATAGGGGGATTGAAAGGCATATGACACAGCCTATTTGTAATTTGAGGAACCAACTCAACTTAAGTTAGATTGTAATAAGTAAATAATAATAATAAAAACTGTCACATGAATCTCAGATGGTCTTATCTGTCAAAAGAAAGAAGAAAGTCAATCTATAGTTTTGATGTTTTACACTGGAAGAAGATTCAGTCAGCTGATCAAGCCTCATTGTGTCATTAATGTAAGTGGATTCATTTTAGGGTGATGGAGATTTCTGTGAAGACAGCATCAGTACAGACAGAGTGAAGAATGATCAGGAAAATTGAAAAGATTAAAGAACCACAGCCTTAAAGTCAAGAATGAAGAACAGTAGTTGAAGTTAGTCGCTCATGAACCATACAGTACATCGAGCGTCAACAATAATTCAGAGATTGTTCCTAATTACTTTCAGTGGTTTAAAGGAGTATTTGTCCATCAAATATTAATAATAATTCTATTATTATTTAACTACATTATTAGTTGATTTGTTTATTGAATTAATTCTGTAAGAATTAATTTATTAAATTAATTAATTAACCTAGTTAATTAATCTTCGAATTGATTATTTAATATGAAGAAGGTTTTAAGTTTGTACTAGTAATAGTTTAAGGGATACTATTTCTGGAGTTTAAGGGATATTATTTCTGGAGTTCAAGGGATACTATTTCTGGAGTTTGAGGGATACTATTTCTGGAGTTCAAGGAATACTATTACTGAGCCTTTAAGTTATACTATTATCATGGTTTGTGTATACTCTTATCGATTATAGTTGATGTTGACAGAGGAATTTGGGAACAACAAAATTCGAAATACGTCGCCGAAAACAAGATCTACAGTGGTAGTCCTCTATCGGAAAAAGCGGTGGTGCCCGGTTGTTGTTTATAATTGGTGGCTAAGATTGATATGGTTAGTGGCGGCTGCTTCAGAGCTCTCGACTTCCAACCCCTCAATCGGCCTACGTACTCTGATATTTATAAGAAACCTAATGGGCTTGGATTGACGGTCCAGCTTCCGGAATGTTCTACTATAAGGCCTATCCACAATGGCCCAAGGCTCATCCAAGATCTCAAGACTTCACGGATAAGGAAACTTCCCCCGTCGAGGACTAATCCTTTCTGCTACCAGCTGTTTCTTGATTTCAAGGATGCAGGTATAGCCGTGGTTTACCCCAAGTGCAGAACGCATCCTTGTCCCTCGAACGAGAAGCACCCACCAGATATAGGACATGTGATCCAGAGCTTTTGGGTGCAAAGTGCAGGATTACCCCGAAGTTCCCCAATAAGAGCGTGCCCATTGAATACAGGAACAGAGCTCCAAAGCACACACCAAAAAGTCCCCGTCTTTCCACCTTAGGTATGTCCTACGTGTCTAAGAAGGGTCCTTAAATCCAGGCAAACCCCTGGAGGCCTTCTACGACGGACATCCCCCTCCTGAGATACGATAGGAGGGAATTCTTCAACTCTTGCAAAACCAGCTGTAATGAATATCTTTAATATATTTTTATCTTTTAAGGAGCACCCTCCTTGTAAGGAAGGAGAGGGTGTGGCCTGACCTTTCTATACCTTGCCAAAACCCTAATTTTCCCCAGAAGTCCCCAAATTGGACCTGTTGTTGACCCGAATCAACCTTGGAATACCCTAACCGAATTTTGGTTATAACAGCTGATACTATTACCGAGTATAGTTTATACTATTACCAAGTATAACTTATACTATTACAATGGATTGAACATACTATTTTTGCGGTATGTTACTATTTCCAAGAGTTCAAGAAGTGGAATAGAAGGCAGACAGTGATCTTTTGTTTTGTCTATAAAAGGAAAGAGATACACTGACAGAAGAAGACACACAAGATAGAAAGAAATAAAGACCAAGCCACAGCCTTAAACTCTCATCTTTACTTCTCAAATACAAGCTTTTAATTCCACCATAAATTCTTAAGTTCCTTGATTGTAATATTCTATCCATTGGAACTTGATTGTTTATCGTTCTTGTATTACTAGCGAATTTATATTCCTAGTTCTTATCTCGATTTTTATTAACATATTTAGAAAAGTTCATGTCGAATTTTCTAAATTATTTTTATCAACTTGATAACACTCTGTACTGATTTTGTAACAATTCTCAAGTTTTATATATCGTTATATTTAACTTGAATTTTGTTTCATTTAATTCCGCTTAAATTTGTCTAAACATAATGTAAATTCACCGAACAAATTTGGATAAAAAGGTATAGATTGTATTCAACCCCCTTCTACAATCTCAACGGACCTAACACCAACCCAACCCGAATAAATTACAAGTCTTGTTCAACAATTTTAATATATATAATTACATATTATATATAATTATACATATATAATATTATATTTGTTTATTTATAGATATATGCCTACATTTCGTGCTCATGTATATACTTACAACATAAATTTCATTAGTAAAATTATAATGTTAATCAAAATTAAATATTAGCACTAAAATTAAGAGTTATAGGCATTATAGCTTTATTTAAATTTTCGAAACAAGCAATGTAATATAATCGTGATGTTTTTAAAAAAATCATTTCAACCCGTTCAAATTGACCCAAACCGACGTACGAATGGTAGGTTTGGGTTACAAATTTATTTTTTATGGGTTGGATTAAAAATTCTCAAACCGTTTTAAATGGGTCGGGTTGGAAAAATGTCTTCAACCCGACCAATCCGGCCCATGAACACCCCTATTTGTAATGTACAAATCAGAATAAGTGTTTAAAATAAAGAAAATGCATATGATATGTCTTCGTTAGAGGTTAGGGGGTGCGCTAGGTTTTTACTTGAAAGATCAAGGGCATGCATATGCATTTGGCCTATAGTTTTTGTTGTGAGAAAAATGTACACCAACACCCCATGTAATCCTTGCTAGAACAACGGAATCTGCCCTTGGATGTCGGACAGTTGAGCAGGCCTGCGAACCTTAGCTGCAGCTCCAACTACCGGAGCGGGTGAAGATTTGTGGTGTTTTGGGACTGAATTAGCAAGGTCACCAGATGGAAATGGCTATGAACTCCGGCCAAAACCACCCGATAAATGTTCACTAAGGGTACACGTGCCTTACGCGTGTAGAAGTGAATATCTAAACCCCCTTGCCAACCTCTCCTTTTGGGCCACCAACCACGTCTTGATAAGCCAAAGCCCATTATTTACGACTGATCCAACTGCCAATTGAAAAGCTCCTAGTGTCCTAGCCCGAACATAATACCAAAAACCCATAGATACATGAATTAATCCATATATATCGCCTATATTTGATGTTATCTCGGTTCCATCAATAGAATCCTAGTTAAACTCCACCTCTGAAAGATATTTCCGTGCTCCTAAGGTATAGAAAGAAGAGTCCTCATACAACTTCTCCTCTAATGGGCGCAGGTAGAGCTACAGCGATATCGGCACCTCCCCAACTACGGTCATATCGGTACCTCAATAGCTACGGCTATACGGTACCTGTACCCAACCACGACTAGACATGACTAGCTGGACCTGACTAGGTGGACCTCCCTATTACATGTAAACCATGCAGATTGGGCCTCTAATTGTAAGAACCCCAAATTTTGGATATAATTAAAACTTTTTATTAAGTAATGATAAAATGAAGAACAATGATTCCGACAACAAGGTCACCAGCTCTAATGAATGGTGGTTTCAAAGAACAATGATTGTAATGAATGGATATTGCTTTGGACAATGATCCTGATGCATTGGTATATTGTCAGAATAGAGTAATTCGATGGTTGAGAACCTAGATAAGAATAATCTACCATCCAGGAAGGAGCTAATGGATCCTTGAAGGGAAATGAGTACGTGCATAGTGTTTCCCATACGTGCATAGTATTTCCCATACGTGCATAGTATTTCCCATACGTGCATAGTATTTCCCGTACGTGCATAGTGTTTTCTGTACGTGCATAGTAATTTGGTGGATGAATAGTGATTTTGTAAGTTGGAAAACTTTTCACGCCACCCTATGTACGGGACGTGATATGGATGTTTCGAAGTCATATTAGTAATATGCGGAGGAAATAAGTGAATGCAGAGACGATCGGAATTCAGAAATTCCAAATTCTTTTTCGGTATAATATTTGACCGGACAGTGGATTAAATATTATTATAATCCAAGAATTGAGATATTAACTTGAGGATTTGATATTTTGGGATGTTATTATATTTGATTTAAGAATGAAGGTAGGAACTCACTGAGGAATGGTTATGGCTACAATGTAATAATTGATATTTGGAAAGAATGAATGGAATTCGACTTTATTATTTCTATGTCTTGAAGGATGCTAAAGGGTAACAACATAGGTAAGAATAATCTATCTTCTAAGGGAATAAGATATGGCAATTTCAAGCAGGAGAATACCCTCATGTCATCCAGATCGATAACGATTAATCCAGTAGTCCCGTAAAAAGGTTAAGGAACGATCGAAAGAGAATACGGACAATTGTACCACCCTAAGAGAACAAGTAAAGAATACAGAATGAATAGTGTTTGGAGGGAGTATATAATAATATGAGACGACACTATACAGAAGCATTCGGAACGGATTTCCGAGTTCGTATTAGTGATCCAGGGGGAAAATAAGTGTATGTAAAAGCTGTCGGATTCTGAAAACCGCACTTTTATTTTCTCCGAGAGTTCCCTGGACACTGATAGCCTTAAGTATTTAACGAATGGATTTAAGGAATATAAATTGGAAAGTTAGAATGAAAGATGGAGAATGAAAGTATTAATATTAAAGAGGATTCCCGGTAAACCCTAATTAGAAATCCGTGAAATATTCTCACGAACGATCAATCGAAACGGGCAATAACCGGACACAGAAACAAGCAGAGAACCAAGATGTAAGTATGTGCAAGTGGATGAGAGCAAGTAACTAAGTAGTTACAAGAGTAACTAGCAAGATAAGGAAACAACCAAGTACTTAGCATCTCTTTCTCATCTTACCACTTAAACAACAACATGTGTCCACTCCAAAGACATCATTCCTTACATCACACCTTTAATAAAGCAACTAGCAAGATATTATCCCAAGCAAAATCCCTTTATGCATTATTATCAAAGAAACAACCAAGCAACTCCAACACTCTCTCTAAAAGCCCATTCGGCTTTTTCATAAATTCAAAAGGGGAAATCAAGCTTCCACTCCTTGTTTGATCTTGTAATTTTTAAGGTGAGTCCTATATTTCAAGAAAGTAATCTCCTCAAAATTTTAGCTTCAAACTCCCTTGTTTCCATTTTCAAAAAAATCAAGAAAGAGGAGGGTGAATAGTGCTTCCATGAAACTAACTTTGATTTTCTTGATTCTTTTGAATGATCCAAGCTTTGATAAGGTGTTCTAAGGATTGATCAAGGTTTATCAAGGTCTTAAATACTCCAAGGAAGGTATAAACTTCAAGAACCCTAGTCTTTGATTTGAGTTTTAATGGAGTTTTGGATGAGTTTTAGTGTTGTATGCATATTTAGAGTACTAGATCTATGTGTGGGTTTTATGAGATGATAGTATAGCTAGATGAACGGAAAGGCATTGCTTGGCCTCAGTTCATGTGTATAAGTCATGTATATGATGTTTGGGTTGGATACTATGTTTATGGGAAGATTCGAAATTGGTAGATATTCGATTTACAGCCGTTATAATGCCCGATTTTGCAATACCATGTTTTGTATGCCATTTTCCATGTCGAACCCCTACTTTCCAGAGACCTTATCTGCCATGATAGGATAGGTAATGTTCTAAGCTTCGTTTTGATATAAAGATCACGTGAAACGGACTTACGGTTTAGGATTTATGACCAAATTACTAAAAGTAGTTCGAATCCGTAAACGAAAGTTCGTAACTGTAATTGAACCCTCGTAAACTATGTAACGTCATGGCAAATCTTGGTAAATAAATACTAGAGGTAAAAAGGAAGGCGTGAAAGAAAACCGTATGTCAAAAGGATCATTTTTCGATTTATTAAAAATGTTCGAGTCGAGGTTAAACGCGAACGAACCCCTAAAAGACGACTCTTTCATAACTTCGGTAAAACACTTAGAAAACGGGCGATAAAACTCGGAGTATAGTATTGGTTCGTAACGATCGACTTTAGAACTCATATGACTTAAGTATGTCCCAAGTATAAGTACAACGACATGTCGTATTAACGAACGAATGTCGGGTCGGATCAGTGATAAAAGTAATCCACTAAAAGGGGTATAACGAGACAACTCGAGAATGTGTTTCGAATTAAGTATAACTTAACTTTTAATATGTTAAGTGATTAATCCCGAATGCCTTGGCTATTTATAGATCACCAAGCTGAACCGGGACCCGCTACTACTACCCCTTACCGTACTCGACTACCAGGCAAGTTTCAATTCCCTTCTTTTAGGCTGTTGTTGTGATTGAATAAATATATATATGATTGCTGATATACATATGCCATTGCATGCATGCCTACTTTCAAGTTGAATTGATATACTTGTTCCCTGAATGTTATTGTTGGCTTATAAGCTACATAGTTATATATCAGTTATAAGCCGGTTATTGTAAGACCCTCATAGAAGGGCGTATACATCTTATTAATCAAAAATAGACCGGGAGTCAAGATTCCTTGATATATCGAGATTATCTCGGAGGAAAATATTTAAGTAAATATTTTCTATTATTTGGGCGACGAATATTATTTGAATATTCGTTCGAGACTAATTATTTTAACGATCCTTACTTCAAATAATTATTTGAACGTAACTATTCAACGAATAATATTTCTCAATATTCATTCAGAGTCGAATTGATTATCGACTATTATTTCGAATATTCTTCTAAAGATGAGACTATTAAATGAATATTATTTGGATATTCTTTTAGAATATTATTTTATTAAATAAATATTACTTTTGAATATTCATTTAAGATATTAAATACTTGATGAATATTATTTTAATATTTATCTGAAGCTTGATTTAATTATCGAATATTATCTCGAATATTCCTTAAGGCTTGGATTACTAAATGAATATTACTTGATATTCATTTAGGATATTATTAATTAAAAGAATATTCCATTAAATGAATATTACTTTTGAATATTCATTTAAATTCCTAATTAATTAGGAATATTACCTTAAATATTCTTTTCAGGTCTTATTAATTAATGAATATTGTTTTGCATATTCATTGAAATATTTATTTATTCAATAAATATTCTCCTGATATTTCTTCAGGGATTATTTTGAGAAATACTCTGATTAAAAATATTCTTTCATATTCCCAAATATTCTTTAAATATTTTAACTCAATAAATATTCTCTGAATATTTATTCCATACTTAGTATAACCTCGATAAGGTTTATCTTCTTCGATTATTACAGAAAATATTTCGGAGTCATATTATTATTAATCTTATATCAAGAAAGGTTCTCAGACATCATTCTTCTTTGAGTCTATCTCCTTAATAATAAGGGAACCTTACTTGGAAAAATGTTATTTATCTTGTCGACTTCCCGGTCATAAAGTATTTCCTTCACTCGCAACTCGGGTGCTGTTTACTTATTAAGTCGTTGCTTACCTTCTCATCTTTCGAGGGGTAAGATTACTGGAACAAGTTGATATCCGTTACCAAGTAATAGCTTGGGAGTTATTGGTAAATTTTCCTTTCCAACTAGATACGACTACTTTGTGGAGTCTTATCAACGAGTTTTATACTTGGGGAAAGGGGGACGAACGTTACATTCAGAATCATGAATTCTATTTGAACTAGGAGTCGTGTAAGAGGCCGAGTAGCGCCGGTCCATCCCCTTTGGCCCAACCGTTGGCCGGGGAGAGCTAGTAAGGCGGTATACAAGTAAAGCCGTCAGTTCTTCCTTCTACCGGTAGTAAATCTAAATTGAGCTGTACGATCTCGACTGATCATCAAGATTGGAACAGCGGGCGCGGTGAATACTCCATCATTGGTTCATCATCCAAATTTATTTATTTCCTGCAACATGATTACTGTTGGCAGAATTGGAAAGTGTCATAACTGGAATTGCAACCTTTTCTTGCAAGTTCCTCTTCTTAATAACAATAAGAATATCTCGCTTACTTTGATGTAGCAGATATTTCTACAAACAAATACTTTAAGTTACCTTGTAACTTCATCGTTCATATTATACTGGCATCATTTCCGTAAATGCATGGCATATGGTTTAAAAGATACTTTTGAACTGTTATACATTATCGTTCAGTTATATGTTATTGTTGGTGGGCTATTGCTCACCCTTGCTTTATTATTATATCACAACAACAGCTAGACCAGATGACTCGCACAAGGCGCACTCGACGCGGGCGAGGACTATAAGACTACCAGAGCTGAAGAAGAAGCTATTGGTAGGGTATATTTATTCTTTCAGTACCAAGAATATAGTCTAGTATGACTTATGTAAATGGATGGCAAAGAGTATGTATTTATATTGAAATTCTTTTGGATTGTAAGAACTCATAATGTGATTAATAAAAATATGATTGTTACTCTGATTTCATCTCTGGGACTATAACGGGTGTGTTTTATATTGTTGTGTTGGGTAATAGAGACGTAATTTATTTTATGTTAAGGGAAGTTCAATTGTTGTGGACAGAATTGGAAACCGTAACCACCGGATCCCGGAACCCGGATCTGGGGGTGTTACAGAAGTGGTATCAGAGCGTACGTTATAAACCCCAGAGATGAGGTGACGTTAAAACATTAAATTCAATAAGATAATAAGAACTCTTGCCAAGTTCATAGTCGGACTACTTAAGGTAGTGATGACATATAAAAACCCTTATAGGAACTCGTAAGTATAATGATAGTAACTTAGCTCGATATCGTATCGACGAGTAAGGCGACTGACCTTGAGGCATACGAGCAACAGCGCGATGATGCTTTATATGCTAAAGATCAACGGGTAATTCGATGGAGTACCCTACTGGAGACCCGGAAGAGGTTCCAGCAAATAAGGAAAATCCTGTTAGGATAAGGAGCTTACCCATGGGTAATGAGGGTCGCAGCTAGAATGACTGTGATGATTAAGATATGGTGCTCAGAAAAGTGAGTATAAAGAACCGAGATATTATTAAGAGATCTGAAGATGCATGTTGAATTCATAGCCGGACTACCAGATGTGGTACCAGCAAGAAAGAAGGATTGGAAGAATTACTTGAGATCTTATACGGAAATAGATGAGAATCCTTAGAGATTTTCATCTTAACAAAGAAAGAGCTAGAGGGATGCATGATTATCAAAGACATCGATTTAGGGCGAGGAGCAGAGTCCCTAGGAATAGTTGAGAAGGAGGTAGTAAGTACCATATCATTTGATAAATGAATTAGTATGAATATGGTCAGTAATAATTCGCCATGAGAAGGCAGGTGTCGTAGGTTGTAAATTATGGAACCAAATTGAGGTTAATAAAGTGGTTTTATTAAGGAAAATGTTCATTTTATGAATGAATCATTTAGAAAGTAAAGACATTGGGAAGTGATAGCATGATTGGGTAAAATTATATAAGGAAGTAGCAAGCAAGACAATGATCTCAGAGCCTACCGGAAGATAAGACCAGTGAGTCAAGATGAACTCGTAATGAGACTACTGCCAGAGACTGAGTATAGAGTTAATTCAACTCAGTTAAATGATGAACCAGAAACGTTAGATGCATGTGATTTAGAGGAATATTAAATTCCTTCTTCTCTTTGAATGGATTATAGTAGTACCTTAAGTTTATTCCGATGCGGAATTATAATAGATCAAGTAATACGATCAGTAGTTAAAGAGAAAAATGTGAGAAAATCTTCCTGGAGCTAAAAGGTGAAATTGGTAATGACCAAGAGCTGGCATTGCTTAATGGAAAAAGGAGACTTTGTGCTTCCAATGACGCTTCGCATAAAGGGTTAAGTAGACCGACATTTGGTAGTATTGAATATCAGGACGTTGTGACAGGTTTCAGTTGAAACTATTGATTCCCTTTTAAGGGATGGATATAATTGATTCCTTTCCAGTGGGTAAACTTCCAATCTGATGATGATTATTTCGTTAACTATGACTGCTTATGATTCCACCTGTTTGGAGGTTCATAGAACTATTCTTCAGGTTTCAAAACTGGTCTCCTTAATGTTACCAGTAGGTGGGTAGATTGATCAAAATTTCCCTGAGTCTGGAAAGGAATTCGGTGAATTTTGGCAAACCTTGTCTTTCTGATTATCAGAGAATGTCATGGAAGAGAGTAGAAACTGGAGCAAACCCTGTGATTTGGGTAAGGATGTTGTAAAACGGGTTAGTAAACGGACCCTGAGCATTACAATCGACGGTAGTGATAAAATGATGAAGTGAGATTGGACGAAAATAGGAAATGTAAGTAAGAAACTAGCCGGACGGAGAAACCCCGGGATTGACTTAAGTGAAAAGGCTGTTATGCCAGGAATGGTAAGCTTGCGTCGCACGCGGGATTGATAAGAATAGTTGAAAAGATAAAAGTGGAGGAAAGGTGACCGGAGACGGTGCCGAGTAGTCGATTAAGACTTATATGGAGTAAAGTTTTGGAAAGGTAGAAAGGTATCAAAGAAGAAGACACTATGCCGGCAATTGCTAGAAAAGTAATGCTAATTAGCCAACCCTTAAAATCATATATTTTTATTTTAGTGTGGCCAGTTGAGGCCAAGTCACAACGGACTATAAAAAGACTAGACCAGCAATGAAAAGACAAAGCAGGGTTGCTTCTAAGAAAACACCGACTGCAAGGGCTTCTGATATAAAGGAAACATTAAGGAGATCGTTTGAATCTTCTGCTGAACAACCCATGTTTTGATTTGGAATTCACTAGACCTTTTTGGGATGGGGTCACCCGTACTAAAGTGACTCATGTGTATATGGTTGTCCAAGATTTCGAGTAAAATGGAAGTATAGTGACTTGAGATGTATGATATTAGGGTATCATGAATACCATGAATATACTATGACGGAGGAAAGTAAATAATGAAGGTATATGAAGAAGGTATAGAAAAGGTCAGAAATTGAACAGTATGCTGTAGAAAATTTGTCCAAGACAAGTACATTTGAAAAGAACGATAAGTACTAAGAGATTCACGTTGAACTTGACCAATATCTTCCAAAACATCCTTGCTACCATTACCAAGTTCTGTAAGAGAGCAGATAGGCATACGTTGCCTTTTGGAAGGCCAAATAGGCTGACAACTATCTGGAAGAAGAGGGTGGCATTAAGCCACCGATCGATTATCAAATGAGAATGATTGAAAAGAGACCTTTATTAAGGATACATGATCCGATTGTCAATTATAAGATGCAAGAATTCCTTGGCAGTTGAATTAAGGATAGGATATCCATAAATTAAGACAAACCCTGGGGAATGCACAAGGGGTGGCATTAACCCTAATAACGACATTATGACTTCAGATGATATGAGCTGGACTTGCTAAGGCAACAATGACCGGTACGGATTATTAAAAAGAGTTCTGGAAAGAACATAGATAGAATTATTAGAGTATTGATCAATGACATTTTGATATACCCGGTACCCAGAAAATACCGGAGGAATGATAAGGATGGCCTATGTAACCTTACAAGCAAAAAGGTAATATTCCGAACTTCAAAATGGAAGTTTGGTAAGGGATGTATGACATCGTAACAATAATGCCAGATGAGGCATGTATGAAACCCTGAGGAAGTATGGATTGAACCTATAAAGGTTGAGATTATCCTAAGATAAAGAAAGAACTAAGAAGAGAAGTATCCTAAGTAGGATTGGGAATAAACGTGATAAAGTTCCCACGGGTAGGTGGAAGCAATGACTTATGGAGAAAGACTGATAAATATATTTTTCTCCATCAGCAGAGCTTAAGGGAGAATGCTTTCGCCCAACAAAGATGGGAATGATGTAGAAATGGTTGAATTGGAATATATCCAGAGAACAAGGATTACCAGAAATTATTATTATCAGGAAAGGCCAATGAGGTGGCCGACAGTCTAAGTATAAAGGAATAATTATAAATGTTCATACCGAAGAAACAAAATGATATTTGGAAAGACCTTGAAGGTCATATTGGAGTGGAGGAAGTTACATTCCTTTTGATGATTGTGCAAGAATGGAAGGTAATAATAGTTTAAGTAAAGATTCGATTCCTGATGAAGTCTTAAGCATATTACGTACCTTAGAAGGTCCCGTTTTGAGGCAAACCAGGACCATGGTACAAAATTGATGAAGTAAACCGTTAAGTTTCCAGTCTTTTATGGAAGATGCATAAGTGATAGTTTCATCAACCGGGCCTAGCTGCGATGCCTGAAACTCTTCTGCAATTCTATCTACTTCATGTTATATCTACATCAAGTTCAGGAAGTGTTCCTTATGGATAAGGAATAATGATTACTTCGTCTCCCTAAGGGATTTGAAACCCGTAGGGTTAACTATTAACGCACTACGTAAACAACAAGCGATGGTGATTCTTCTAAGAAAGGAGATGACAACGTAAAGATAAAGAAAGTGCTGCTATTGATAAGCTAAATGGCATGTTGATAAATGACAAGCAAGTTTGTGTTAGTGTACTTCTACACAAACAAGATAGAGAATATGAGGTTGATAATTCGTGATGCTAAACGCATTCCCGTAGAAAGAATTAATGAGACTTGGAGGGAAGGGCGGTTGAGCCCGAGACTTATTGGGCCACCTGAGAGTTTATAAGTGTTCGGACGGCGGTATTCGAGCCAGCCTTAACCCCAAAACTTATAGCACGGTCATAACGGGTTTTCATGTGGCCAGGCTACGCCAGTAAAATGCAGATGTCAACAGATGATAGGAGTACGAGCATGTAGATATACGACCTGGTCTGACTTACGAAAGACAACCTGTGGAAAACCACGGATAGAAAAGAACAAATGATGAGAAACAAGGTTGGCAGAAGTAGATTATATGACTCTAAGTAAAAGGGATCGGGCCAGATTCATTTCGGAAAGTTTAAATTGGAATAACGTGATGATTATAGAATAAATGTGACGGAATACCGATAAAGAGGTACCAAGTGCAAAAAGATGTCTCAATAAAGAGGTGAAGGTGAAAGTAAATAATAGAAATGAGTAAGAATCAGCTAATAAGAAGGATGTGATTGATAAAGAAAAGGCAGGGGAAGCAACTATGGAATGAGAAGCAAGGAATGTTATGAATGGGTTTCTAATGAATTCTCAGGATGACAACCTGATAGTGTCAATATTATAGTTATGAAAAAGCTAGTAACATGATATGGGATGTCAGTAATAATGGTGTCAAGTGAGAAATCTAAGATTTAACCTGAAAGGTTGAAAGATTTCCCGAATGTGAGTATCGCTAAGATTGAACAAGAGTATTTGTCCATAGAATAATGGACAAAGCAGCAAGATATGTTGACACGTGAGATTGCGATCAAATAGTATTGGATATAATTATGATTAATTTCTTCTTTGATAAACCTCTATAGTTCAGAGGTAAATTCTGAGTATGATATTCTACAATCATGAAAGCTTTCTATAATCCTTTAGAACTCTTTTCTCTTCTTCTCTCGTATTCATCTTCTTTATGAATTGAGAAGAACAACCCTTTTAGGAGGGGAGGTACTGCTACGTGACTATCTGTCTATGTGATAGAAGTCTAAGTGGAATGCCATGACTTGTTTAATTGCTTGTCAAGTACTAAAGGCTGGCCCCCTTCTGTACTAACTATGCAATATAACAAATGTTCAATTGATCATAGTGATCTCTCAATAAATCTTTCCACTTCTCTATATTGATCGAGATTGCGAAGATTAAAGCGATCAGGAAATGCACAGTACGAGCGAGGTTATCTCCGAATCGTAGGGTGATAGTGATACCAAGGTTACTGCAGGTATCAATAAGGATAAGACTGAGTAAGAGTATAACCCGGATAGTGAGTTGTACGAAAAGTAGCAACGTTGATGGAAAAAGGATACAGTATGGATTGTAGCACTAGAAGATGTGCTGAGGAAGGGTAGAACGACTCTTTGCTTCCTACCTGATTCCGGGACGGAATCCTTTTAAGGAGGGGAGACTGTAAGAACCCCAAATTTTGGATATAATTAAAACTTTTTATTAAGTAATGATAAAATGAAGAACAATGATTCCGACAACAAGGTCACCAGCTCTAATGAATGGTGGTTTCAAAGAACAATGATTGTAATGAATGGATATTGCTTTGGACAATGATCCTGATGCATTGGTATATTGTCAGAATAGAGTAATTCGATGGTTGAGAACCTAGATAAGAATAATCTACCATCCAGGAAGGAGCTAATGGATCCTTGAAGGGAAATGAGTACGTGCATAGTGTTTCCCATACGTGCATAGTATTTCCCATACGTGCATAGTATTTCCCGTACGTGCATAGTGTTTCCTGTACGTGCATAGTAATTTGGTGGATGAATAGTGATTTTGTAAGTTGGAAAACTTTTCACGCCACCCTATGTACGGGACGTGATATGGATGTTTCGAAGTCATATTAGTAATATGCGGAGGAAATAAGTGAATGCAGAGACGATCGGAATTCAGAAATTCCAAATTCTTTTTCGGTATAATATTTGACCGGACAGTGGATTAAATATTATTATAATCCAAGAATTGAGATATTAACTTGAGGATTTGATATTTTGGGATGTTATTATATTTGATTTAAGAATGAAGGTAGGAAACCACTGAGGAGTGGTTATGGCTACAATGTAATAATTGATATTTGGAAAGAATGAATGGAATTCGACTTTATTATTTCTATGTCTTGAAGGATGCTAAAGGGTAACAACATAGGTAAGAATAATCTATCTTCTAAGGGAATAAGATATGGCAATTTCAAGCAGGAGAATACCCTCATGTCATCCAGATCGATAACGATTAATCCAGTAGTCCCGTAAAAAGGTTAAGGAACGATCGAAAGAGAATACGGACAATTGTACCACCCTAAGAGAACAAGTAAAGAATACAGAATGAATAGTGTTTGGAGGGAGTATATAATAATATGAGACGACACTATACAGAAGCATTCGGAACGGATTTCCGAGTTCGTATTAGTGATCCAGGGGGAAAATAAGTGTATGTAAAAGCTGTCGGATTCTGAAAACCGCACTTTTATTTTCTCCGAGAGTTCCCTGGACACTGATAGCCTTAAGTATTTAACGAATGGATTTAAGGAATATAAATTGGAAAGTTAGAATGAAAGATGGAGAATGAAAGTATTAATATTAAAGAGGATTCCCGGTAAACCCTAATTAGAAATCCGTGAAATATTCTCACGAACGATCAATCGAAACGGGCAATAACCGGACACAGAAACAAGCAGAGAACCAAGATGTAAGTATGTGCAAGTGGATGAGAGCAAGTAACTAAGTAGTTACAAGAGTAACTAGCAAGATAAGGAAACAACCAAGTACTTAGCATCTCTTTCTCATCTTACCACTTAAACAACAACATGTGTCCACTCCAAAGACATCATTCCTTACATCACACCTTTAATAAAGCAACTAGCAAGATATTATCCCAAGCAAAATCCCTTTATGCATTATTATCAAAGAAACAACCAAGCAACTCCAACACTCTCTCTAAAAGCCCATTCGGCTTTTTCATAAATTCAAAAGGGGAAATCAAGCTTCCACTCCTTGTTTGATCTTGTAATTTTTAAGGTGAGTCCTATATTTCAAGAAAGTAATCTCCTCAAAATTTTAGCTTCAAACTCCCTTGTTTCCATTTTCAAAAAAATCAAGAAAGAGGAGGGTGAATAGTGCTTCCATGAAACTAACTTTGATTTTCTTGATTCTTTTGAATGATCCAAGCTTTGATAAGGTGTTCTAAGGATTGATCAAGGTTTATCAAGGTCTTAAATACTCCAAGGAAGGTATAAACTTCAAGAACCCTAGTCTTTGATTTGAGTTTTAATGGAGTTTTGGATGAGTTTTAGTGTTGTATGCATATTTAGAGTACTAGATCTATGTGTGGGTTTTATGAGATGATAGTATAGCTAGATGAACGGAAAGGCATTGCTTGGCCTCAGTTCATGTGTATAAGTCATGTATATGATGTTTGGGTTGGATACTATGTTTATGGGAAGATTCGAAATTGGTAGATATTCGATTTACAGCCGTTATAATGCCCGATTTTGCAATACCATGTTTTGTATGCCATTTTCCATGTCGAACCCCTACTTTCCAGAGACCTTATCTGCCATGATAGGATAGGTAATGTTCTAAGCTTCGTTTTGATATAAAGATCACGTGAAACGGACTTACGGTTTAGGATTTATGACCAAATTACTAAAAGTAGTTCGAATCCGTAAACGAAAGTTCGTAACTGTAATTGAACCCTCGTAAACTATGTAACGTCATGGCAAATCTTGGTAAATAAATACTAGAGGTAAAAAGGAAGGCGTGAAAGAAAACCGTATGTCAAAAGGATCATTTTTCGATTTATTAAAAATGTTCGAGTCGAGGTTAAACGCGAACGAACCCCTAAAAGACGACTCTTTCATAACTTCGGTAAAACACTTAGAAAACGGGCGATAAAACTCGGAGTATAGTATTGGTTCGTAACGATCGACTTTAGAACTCATATGACTTAAGTATGTCCCAAGTATAAGTACAACGACATGTCGTATTAACGAACGAATGTCGGGTCGGATCAGTGATAAAAGTAATCCACTAAAAGGGGTATAACGAGACAACTCGAGAATGTGTTTCGAATTAAGTATAACTTAACTTTTAATATGTTAAGTGATTAATCCCGAATGCCTTGGCTATTTATAGATCACCAAGCTGAACCGGGACCCGCTACTACTACCCCTTACCGTACTCGACTACCAGGCAAGTTTCAATTCCCTTCTTTTAGGCTGTTGTTGTGATTGAATAAATATATATATGATTGCTGATATACATATGCCATTGCATGCATGCCTACTTTCAAGTTGAATTGATATACTTGTTCCCTGAATGTTATTGTTGGCTTATAAGCTACATAGTTATATATCAGTTATAAGCCGGTTATTGTAAGACCCTCATAGAAGGGCGTATACATCTTATTAATCAAAAATAGACCGGGAGTCAAGATTCCTTGATATATCGAGATTATCTCGGAGGAAAATATTTAAGTAAATATTTTCTATTATTTGGGCGACGAATATTATTTGAATATTCGTTCGAGACTAATTATTTTAACGATCCTTACTTCAAATAATTATTTGAACGTAACTATTCAACGAATAATATTTCTCAATATTCATTCAGAGTCGAATTGATTATCGACTATTATTTCGAATATTCTTCTAAAGATGAGACTATTAAATGAATATTATTTGGATATTCTTTTAGAATATTATTTTATTAAATAAATATTACTTTTGAATATTCATTTAAGATATTAAATACTTGATGAATATTATTTTAATATTTATCTGAAGCTTGATTTAATTATCGAATATTATCTCGAATATTCCTTAAGGCTTGGATTACTAAATGAATATTACTTGATATTCATTTAGGATATTATTAATTAAAAGAATATTCCATTAAATGAATATTACTTTTGAATATTCATTTAAATTCCTAATTAATTAGGAATATTACCTTAAATATTCTTTTCAGGTCTTATTAATTAATGAATATTGTTTTGCATATTCATTGAAATATTTATTTATTCAATAAATATTCTCCTGATATTTCTTCAGGGATTATTTTGAGAAATACTCTGATTAAAAATATTCTTTCATATTCCCAAATATTCTTTAAATATTTTAACTCAATAAATATTCTCTGAATATTTATTCCATACTTAGTATAACCTCGATAAGGTTTATCTTCTTCGATTATTACAGAAAATATTTCGGAGTCATATTATTATTAATCTTATATCAAGAAAGGTTCTCAGACATCATTCTTCTTTGAGTCTATCTCCTTAATAATAAGGGAACCTTACTTGGAAAAATGTTATTTATCTTGTCGACTTCCCGGTCATAAAGTATTTCCTTCACTCGCAACTCGGGTGCTGTTTACTTATTAAGTCGTTGCTTACCTTCTCATCTTTCGAGGGGTAAGATTACTGGAACAAGTTGATATCCGTTACCAAGTAATAGCTTGGGAGTTATTGGTAAATTTTCCTTTCCAACTAGATACGACTACTTTGTGGAGTCTTATCAACGAGTTTTATACTTGGGGAAAGGGGGACGAACGTTACATTCAGAATCATGAATTCTATTTGAACTAGGAGTCGTGTAAGAGGCCGAGTAGCGCCGGTCCATCCCCTTTGGCCCAACCGTTGGCCGGGGAGAGCTAGTAAGGCGGTATACAAGTAAAGCCGTCAGTTCTTCCTTCTACCGGTAGTAAATCTAAATTGAGCTGTACGATCTCGACTGATCATCAAGATTGGAACAGCGGGCGCGGTGAATACTCCATCATTGGTTCATCATCCAAATTTATTTATTTCCTGCAACATGATTACTGTTGGCAGAATTGGAAAGTGTCATAACTGGAATTGCAACCTTTTCTTGCAAGTTCCTCTTCTTAATAACAATAAGAATATCTCGCTTACTTTGATGTAGCAGATATTTCTACAAACAAATACTTTAAGTTACCTTGTAACTTCATCGTTCATATTATACTGGCATCATTTCCGTAAATGCATGGCATATGGTTTAAAAGATACTTTTGAACTGTTATACATTATCGTTCAGTTATATGTTATTGTTGGTGGGCTATTGCTCACCCTTGCTTTATTATTATATCACAACAACAGCTAGACCAGATGACTCGCACAAGGCGCACTCGACGCGGGCGAGGACTATAAGACTACCAGAGCTGAAGAAGAAGCTATTGGTAGGGTATATTTATTCTTTCAGTACCAAGAATATAGTCTAGTATGACTTATGTAAATGGATGGCAAAGAGTATGTATTTATATTGAAATTCTTTTGGATTGTAAGAACTCATAATGTGATTAATAAAAATATGATTGTTACTCTGATTTCATCTCTGGGACTATAACGGGTGTGTTTTATATTGTTGTGTTGGGTAATAGAGACGTAATTTATTTTATGTTAAGGGAAGTTCAATTGTTGTGGACAGAATTGGAAACCGTAACCACCGGATCCCGGAACCCGGATCTGGGGGTGTTACAGAAGTGGTATCAGAGCGTACGTTATAAACCCCAGAGATGAGGTGACGTTAAAACATTAAATTCAATAAGATAATAAGAACTCTTGCCAAGTTCATAGTCGGACTACTTAAGGTAGTGATGACATATAAAAACCCTTATAGGAACTCGTAAGTATAATGATAGTAACTTAGCTCGATATCGTATCGACGAGTAAGGCGACTGACCTTGAGGCATACGAGCAACAGCGCGATGATGCTTTATATGCTAAAGATCAACGGGTAATTCGATGGAGTACCCTACTGGAGACCCGGAAGAGGTTCCAGCAAATAAGGAAAATCCTGTTAGGATAAGGAGCTTACCCATGGGTAATGAGGGTCGCAGCTAGAATGACTGTGATGATTAAGATATGGTGCTCAGAAAAGTGAGTATAAAGAACCGAGATATTATTAAGAGATCTGAAGATGCATGTTGAATTCATAGCCGGACTACCAGATGTGGTACCAGCAAGAAAGAAGGATTGGAAGAATTACTTGAGATCTTATACGGAAATAGATGAGAATCCTTAGAGATTTTCATCTTAACAAAGAAAGAGCTAGAGGGATGCATGATTATCAAAGACATCGATTTAGGGCGAGGAGCAGAGTCCCTAGGAATAGTTGAGAAGGAGGTAGTAAGTACCATATCATTTGATAAATGAATTAGTATGAATATGGTCAGTAATAATTCGCCATGAGAAGGCAGGTGTCGTAGGTTGTAAATTATGGAACCAAATTGAGGTTAATAAAGTGGTTTTATTAAGGAAAATGTTCATTTTATGAATGAATCATTTAGAAAGTAAAGACATTGGGAAGTGATAGCATGATTGGGTAAAATTATATAAGGAAGTAGCAAGCAAGACAATGATCTCAGAGCCTACCGGAAGATAAGACCAGTGAGTCAAGATGAACTCGTAATGAGACTACTGCCAGAGACTGAGTATAGAGTTAATTCAACTCAGTTAAATGATGAACCAGAAACGTTAGATGCATGTGATTTAGAGGAATATTAAATTCCTTCTTCTCTTTGAATGGATTATAGTAGTACCTTAAGTTTATTCCGATGCGGAATTATAATAGATCAAGTAATACGATCAGTAGTTAAAGAGAAAAATGTGAGAAAATCTTCCTGGAGCTAAAAGGTGAAATTGGTAATGACCAAGAGCTGGCATTGCTTAATGGAAAAAGGAGACTTTGTGCTTCCAATGACGCTTCGCATAAAGGGTTAAGTAGACCGACATTTGGTAGTATTGAATATCAGGACGTTGTGACAGGTTTCAGTTGAAACTATTGATTCCCTTTTAAGGGATGGATATAATTGATTCCTTTCCAGTGGGTAAACTTCCAATCTGATGATGATTATTTCGTTAACTATGACTGCTTATGATTCCACCTGTTTGGAGGTTCATAGAACTATTCTTCAGGTTTCAAAACTGGTCTCCTTAATGTTACCAGTAGGTGGGTAGATTGATCAAAATTTCCCTGAGTCTGGAAAGGAATTCGGTGAATTTTGGCAAACCTTGTCTTTCTGATTATCAGAGAATGTCATGGAAGAGAGTAGAAACTGGAGCAAACCCTGTGATTTGGGTAAGGATGTTGTAAAACGGGTTAGTAAACGGACCCTGAGCATTACAATCGACGGTAGTGATAAAATGATGAAGTGAGATTGGACGAAAATAGGAAATGTAAGTAAGAAACTAGCCGGACGGAGAAACCCCGGGATTGACTTAAGTGAAAAGGCTGTTATGCCAGGAATGGTAAGCTTGCGTCGCACGCGGGATTGATAAGAATAGTTGAAAAGATAAAAGTGGAGGAAAGGTGACCGGAGACGGTGCCGAGTAGTCGATTAAGACTTATATGGAGTAAAGTTTTGGAAAGGTAGAAAGGTATCAAAGAAGAAGACACTATGCCGGCAATTGCTAGAAAAGTAATGCTAATTAGCCAACCCTTAAAATCATATATTTTTATTTTAGTGTGGCCAGTTGAGGCCAAGTCACAACGGACTATAAAAAGACTAGACCAGCAATGAAAAGACAAAGCAGGGTTGCTTCTAAGAAAACACCGACTGCAAGGGCTTCTGATATAAAGGAAACATTAAGGAGATCGTTTGAATCTTCTGCTGAACAACCCATGTTTTGATTTGGAATTCACTAGACCTTTTTGGGATGGGGTCACCCGTACTAAAGTGACTCATGTGTATATGGTTGTCCAAGATTTCGAGTAAAATGGAAGTATAGTGACTTGAGATGTATGATATTAGGGTATCATGAATACCATGAATATACTATGACGGAGGAAAGTAAATAATGAAGGTATATGAAGAAGGTATAGAAAAGGTCAGAAATTGAACAGTATGCTGTAGAAAATTTGCCCAAGACAAGTACATTTGAAAAGAACGATAAGTACTAAGAGATTCACGTTGAACTTGACCAATATCTTCCAAAACATCCTTGCTACCATTACCAAGTTCTGTAAGAGAGCAGATAGGCATACGTTGCCTTTTGGAAGGCCAAATAGGCTGACAACTATCTGGAAGAAGAGGGTGGCATTAAGCCACCGATCGATTATCAAATGAGAATGATTGAAAAGAGACCTTTATTAAGGATACATGATCCGATTGTCAATTATAAGATGCAAGAATTCCTTGGCAGTTGAATTAAGGATAGGATATCCATAAATTAAGACAAACCCTGGGGAATGCACAAGGGGTGGCATTAACCCTAATAACGACATTATGACTTCAGATGATATGAGCTGGACTTGCTAAGGCAACAATGACCGGTACGGATTATTAAAAAGAGTTCTGGAAAGAACATAGATAGAATTATTAGAGTATTGATCAATGACATTTTGATATACCCGGTACCCAGAAAATACCGGAGGAATGATAAGGATGGCCTATGTAACCTTACAAGCAAAAAGGTAATATTCCGAACTTCAAAATGGAAGTTTGGTAAGGGATGTATGACATCGTAACAATAATGCCAGATGAGGCATGTATGAAACCCTGAGGAAGTATGGATTGAACCTATAAAGGTTGAGATTATCCTAAGATAAAGAAAGAACTAAGAAGAGAAGTATCCTAAGTAGGATTGGGAATAAACGTGATAAAGTTCCCACGGGTAGGTGGAAGCAATGACTTATGGAGAAAGACTGATAAATATATTTTTCTCCATCAGCAGAGCTTAAGGGAGAATGCTTTCGCCCAACAAAGATGGGAATGATGTAGAAATGGTTGAATTGGAATATATCCAGAGAACAAGGATTACCAGAAATTATTATTATCAGGAAAGGCCAATGAGGTGGCCGACAGTCTAAGTATAAAGGAATAATTATAAATGTTCATACCGAAGAAACAAAATGATATTTGGAAAGACCTTGAAGGTCATATTGGAGTGGAGGAAGTTACATTCCTTTTGATGATTGTGCAAGAATGGAAGGTAATAATAGTTTAAGTAAAGATTCGATTCCTGATGAAGTCTTAAGCATATTACGTACCTTAGAAGGTCCCGTTTTGAGGCAAACCAGGACCATGGTACAAAATTGATGAAGTAAACCGTTAAGTTTCCAGTCTTTTATGGAAGATGCATAAGTGATAGTTTCATCAACCGGGCCTAGCTGCGATGCCTGAAACTCTTCTGCAATTCTATCTACTTCATGTTATATCTACATCAAGTTCAGGAAGTGTTCCTTATGGATAAGGAATAATGATTACTTCGTCTCCCTAAGGGATTTGAAACCCGTAGGGTTAACTATTAACGCACTACGTAAACAACAAGCGATGGTGATTCTTCTAAGAAAGGAGATGACAACGTAAAGATAAAGAAAGTGCTGCTATTGATAAGCTAAATGGCATGTTGATAAATGACAAGCAAGTTTGTGTTAGTGTACTTCTACACAAACAAGATAGAGAATATGAGGTTGATAATTCGTGATGCTAAACGCATTCCCGTAGAAAGAATTAATGAGACTTGGAGGGAAGGGCGGTTGAGCCCGAGACTTATTGGGCCACCTGAGAGTTTATAAGTGTTCGGACGGCGGTATTCGAGCCAGCCTTAACCCCAAAACTTATAGCACGGTCATAACGGGTTTTCATGTGGCCAGGCTACGCCAGTAAAATGCAGATGTCAACAGATGATAGGAGTACGAGCATGTAGATATACGACCTGGTCTGACTTACGAAAGACAACCTGTGGAAAACCACGGATAGAAAAGAACAAATGATGAGAAACAAGGTTGGCAGAAGTAGATTATATGACTCTAAGTAAAAGGGATCGGGCCAGATTCATTTCGGAAAGTTTAAATTGGAATAACGTGATGATTATAGAATAAATGTGACGGAATACCGATAAAGAGGTACCAAGTGCAAAAAGATGTCTCAATAAAGAGGTGAAGGTGAAAGTAAATAATAGAAATGAGTAAGAATCAGCTAATAAGAAGGATGTGATTGATAAAGAAAAGGCAGGGGAAGCAACTATGGAATGAGAAGCAAGGAATGTTATGAATGGGTTTCTAATGAATTCTCAGGATGACAACCTGATAGTGTCAATATTATAGTTATGAAAAAGCTAGTAACATGATATGGGATGTCAGTAATAATGGTGTCAAGTGAGAAATCTAAGATTTAACCTGAAAGGTTGAAAGATTTCCCGAATGTGAGTATCGCTAAGATTGAACAAGAGTATTTGTCCATAGAATAATGGACAAAGCAGCAAGATATGTTGACACGTGAGATTGCGATCAAATAGTATTGGATATAATTATGATTAATTTCTTCTTTGATAAACCTCTATAGTTCAGAGGTAAATTCTGAGTATGATATTCTACAATCATGAAAGCTTTCTATAATCCTTTAGAACTCTTTTCTCTTCTTCTCTCGTATTCATCTTCTTTATGAATTGAGAAGAACAACCCTTTTAGGAGGGGAGGTACTGCTACGTGACTATCTGTCTATGTGATAGAAGTCTAAGTGGAATGCCATGACTTGTTTAATTGCTTGTCAAGTACTAAAGGCTGGCCCCCTTCTGTACTAACTATGCAATATAACAAATGTTCAATTGATCATAGTGATCTCTCAATAAATCTTTCCACTTCTCTATATTGATCGAGATTGCGAAGATTAAAGCGATCAGGAAATGCACAGTACGAGCGAGGTTATCTCCGAATCGTAGGGTGATAGTGATACCAAGGTTACTGCAGGTATCAATAAGGATAAGACTGAGTAAGAGTATAACCCGGATAGTGAGTTGTACGAAAAGTAGCAACGTTGATGGAAAAAGGATACAGTATGGATTGTAGCACTAGAAGATGTGCTGAGGAAGGGTAGAACGACTCTTTGCTTCCTACCTGATTCCGGGACGGAATCCTTTTAAGGAGGGGAGACTGTAAGAACCCCAAATTTTGGATATAATTAAAACTTTTTATTAAGTAATGATAAAATGAAGAACAATGATTCCGACAACAAGGTCACCAGCTCTAATGAATGGTGGTTTCAAAGAACAATGATTGTAATGAATGGATATTGCTTTGGACAATGATCCTGATGCATTGGTATATTGTCAGAATAGAGTAATTCGATGGTTGAGAACCTAGATAAGAATAATCTACCATCCAGGAAGGAGCTAATGGATCCTTGAAGGGAAATGAGTACGTGCATAGTGTTTCCCATACGTGCATAGTATTTCCCATACGTGCATAGTATTTCCCATACGTGCATAGTATTTCCCGTACGTGCATAGTGTTTCCTGTACGTGCATAGTAATTTGGTGGATGAATAGTGATTTTGTAAGTTGGAAAACTTTTCACGCCACCCTATGTACGGGACGTGATATGGATGTTTCGAAGTCATATTAGTAATATGCGGAGGAAATAAGTGAATGCAGAGACGATCGGAATTCAGAAATTCCAAATTCTTTTTCGGTATAATATTTGACCGGACAGTGGATTAAATATTATTATAATCCAAGAATTGAGATATTAACTTGAGGATTTGATATTTTGGGATGTTATTATATTTGATTTAAGAATGAAGGTAGGAAACCACTGAGGAGTGGTTATGGCTACAATGTAATAATTGATATTTGGAAAGAATGAATGGAATTCGACTTTATTATTTCTATGTCTTGAAGGATGCTAAAGGGTAACAACATAGGTAAGAATAATCTATCTTCTAAGGGAATAAGATATGGCAATTTCAAGCAGGAGAATACCCTCATGTCATCCAGATCGATAACGATTAATCCAGTAGTCCCGTAAAAAGGTTAAGGAACGATCGAAAGAGAATACGGACAATTGTACCACCCTAAGAGAACAAGTAAAGAATACAGAATGAATAGTGTTTGGAGGGAGTATATAATAATATGAGACGACACTATACAGAAGCATTCGGAACGGATTTCCGAGTTCGTATTAGTGATCCAGGGGGAAAATAAGTGTATGTAAAAGCTGTCGGATTCTGAAAACCGCACTTTTATTTTCTCTGAGAGTTCCCTGGACACTGATAGCCTTAAGTATTTAACGAATGGATTTAAGGAATATAAATTGGAAAGTTAGAATGAAAGATGGAGAATGAAAGTATTAATATTAAAGAGGATTCCCGGTAAACCCTAATTAGAAATCCGTGAAATATTCTCACGAACGATCAATCGAAACGGGCAATAACCGGACACAGAAACAAGCAGAGAACCAAGATGTAAGTATGTGCAAGTGGATGAGAGCAAGTAACTAAGTAGTTACAAGAGTAACTAGCAAGATAAGGAAACAACCAAGTACTTAGCATCTCTTTCTCATCTTACCACTTAAACAACAACATGTGTCCACTCCAAAGACATCATTCCTTACATCACACCTTTAATAAAGCAACTAGCAAGATATTATCCCAAGCAAAATCCCTTTATGCATTATTATCAAAGAAACAACCAAGCAACTCCAACACTCTCTCTAAAAGCCCATTCGGCTTTTTCATAAATTCAAAAGGGGAAATCAAGCTTCCACTCCTTGTTTGATCTTGTAATTTTTAAGGTGAGTCCTATATTTCAAGAAAGTAATCTCCTCAAAATTTTAGCTTCAAACTCCCTTGTTTCCATTTTCAAAAAAATCAAGAAAGAGGAGGGTGAATAGTGCTTCCATGAAACTAACTTTGATTTTCTTGATTCTTTTGAATGATCCAAGCTTTGATAAGGTGTTCTAAGGATTGATCAAGGTTTATCAAGGTCTTAAATACTCCAAGGAAGGTATAAACTTCAAGAACCCTAGTCTTTGATTTGAGTTTTAATGGAGTTTTGGATGAGTTTTAGTGTTGTATGCATATTTAGAGTACTAGATCTATGTGTGGGTTTTGTGAGATGATAGTATAGCTAGATGAACGGAAAGGCATTGCTTGGCCTCAGTTCATGTGTATAAGTCATGTATATGATGTTTGGGTTGGATACTATGTTTATGGGAAGATTCGAAATTGGTAGATATTCGATTTACAGCCGTTATAATGCCCGATTTTGCAATACCATGTTTTGTATGCCATTTTCCATGTCGAACCCCTACTGTCGAGAGACCTTATCTGCCATGATAGGATAGGTAATGTTCTAAGCTTCGTTTTGATATAAAGATCACGTGAAACGGACTTACGGTTTAGGATTTATGACCAAATTACTAAAAGTAGTTCGAATCCGTAAACGAAAGTTCGTAACTGTAATTGAACCCTCGTAAACTATGTAACGTCATGGAAAATCTTTAAATAAATACTAGAGGTAAAAAGGAAGGCGTGAAAGAAAACCGTATGTCAAAAGGATCATTTTTCGATTTATTAAAAATGTTCGAGTCGAGGTTAAACGCGAACGAACCCCTAAAAGACGACTCTTTCATAACTTCGGTAAAACACTTAGAAAACGGACGATAAATCTCGGAGTATAGTATTGGTTCGTAACGATCGACTTTAGAACTCATATGACTTAAGTATGTCCCAAGTATAAGTACAACGACATGTCGTATTAACGAACGAATGTCGGGTCGGATCAGTGATAAAAGTAATCCACTAAAAGGAGTATAACGAGACAACTCGAGAACGTGTTTCGAATTAAGTATAACTTAACTTTTAATATATTATTTGGATATTCTTTTAGAATATTATTTTATTAAATAAATATTACTTTTGAATATTCATTTAAGATATTAAATACTTGATGAATATTATTTTAATATTTATCTGAAGCTTGATTTAATTATCGAATATTATCTCGAATATTCCTTAAGGCTTGGATTACTAAATGAATATTACTTGATATTCATTTAGGATATTATTCATTAAAAGAATATTCCATTAAATGAATATTACTTTTGAATATTCATTTAAATTCCTAATTAATTAGGAATATTACCTTAAATATTCTTTTCAGGTCTTATTAATTAATGAATATTGTTTTGCATATTCATTGAAATATTTATTTATTCAATAAATATTCTCCTGATATTTCTTCAGGGATTATTTTGAGAAATACTCTGATTAAAAATATTCTTTCATATTCCCAAATATTCTTTAAATATTTTAACTCAATAAATATTCTCTGAATATTTATTCCATACTTAGTATAACCTCGATAAGGTTTATCTTCTTCGATTATTACAGAAAATATTTCGGAGTCATATTATTATTAATCTTATATCAAGAAAGGTTCTCAGACATCATTCTTCTTTGAGTCTATCTCCTTAATAATAAGGGAACCTTACTTGGAAAAATGTTATTTATCTTGTCGACTTCCCGGTCATAAAGTATTTCCTTCACTCGCAACTCGGGTGCTGTTGACTTATTAAGTCGTTGCTTACCTTCTCATCTTTCGAGGGGTAAGATTACTGGAACAAGTTGATATCCGTTACCAAGTAATAGCTTGGGAGTTATTGGTAAATTTTCCTTTCCAACCAGATACGACTACTTTGTGGAGTCTTATCAACGAGTTTTATACTTGGGGAAAGGGGGACGAACGTTACATTCAGAATCATGAATTCTATTTGAACTAGGAGTCGTGTAAGAGGCCGAGTAGCGCCGGTCCATCCCCTTTGGCCCAACCGTTGGCCGGGGAGAGCTAGTAAGGCGGTATACAAGTAAAGCCGTCAGTTCTTCCTTCTACCGGTAGTAAATCTAAATTGAGCTGTACGATCTCGACTGATCATCAAGATTGGAACAGCGGGCGCGGTGAATACTCCATCATTGGTTCATCATCCAAATTTATTTATTTCCTGCAACATGATTACTGTTGGCAGAATTGGAAAGTGTCATAACTGGAATTGCAACCTTTTCTTGCAAGTTCCTCTTCTTAATAACAATAAGAATATCTCGCTTACTTTGATGTAGCAGATATTTCTACAAACAAATACTTTAAGTTACCTTGTAACTTCATCGTTCATATTATACTGGCATCATTTCCGTAAATGCATGGCATATGGTTTAAAAGATACTTTTGAACTGTTATACATTATCGTTCAGTTATATGTTATTGTTGGTGGGCTATTGCTCACCCTTGCTTTATTATTATATCACAACAACAGCTAGACCAGATGACTCGCACAAGGCGCACTCGACGCGGGCGAGGACTATAAGACTACCAGAGCTGAAGAAGAAGCTATTGGTAGGGTATATTTATTCTTTCAGTACCAAGAATATAGTCTAGTATGACTTATGTAAATGGATGGCAAAGAGTATGTATTTATATTGAAATTCTTTTGGATTGTAAGAACTCATAATGTGATTAATAAAAATATGATTGTTACTCTGATTTCATCTCTGGGACTATAACGGGTGTGTTTTATATTGTTGTGTTGGGTAATAGAGACGTAATTTATTTTATGTTAAGGGAAGTTCAATTGTTGTGGACAGAATTGGAAACCGTAACCACCGGATCCCGGAACCCGGATCTGGGGGTGTTACACTAATGCTCCTGGACCTAAAATTAGATCCATTATAAATTTCGGGCACAACAACTACCCCCCGGTTCCTTGATGTCATTAAATGCAAAAGGAACCAATACAAGAAGAGGTCCAATCCTTTCTTACCTTCTCAGATAGATACATAGCTTCAGCACCGTACTTCCAAGCTTACATGAGCTAACTCGGCATAAGAAATAGGAAACACAATGCTCCCGCATATGTACCTCAATCTGAATCCTTAAATAAAGTCCTTCCGTTTACCTTAGATCACGTACGACATTCCAGTTCCAGTTAAAAGCTTCTTCAGTTTCGTACCTGAACCTACCAGCTTCCAGCCTTTTCCCTTGAAAACCATAATCTGATTCCTCGAGATGTTACTTTTTCCTGCGAAGCTGTACTTCATACAAGAACCCCACGTGAGCCATGTCATGGAGCTTCCATTTTTTTAACTTCTTCTACTGTTGCAATGATACCTTAAGCTTCCAAAACCTGAGCTAAGACAATAACTAGAAATGGTGATTAGTAGCAGGAGCTAAATAGCTCACGTATATAATGCATACAGCTCATACTTATAGAAGACATGCGTGCAAGTATGAATATGCAAGTGCAAATGATTTTGTATATATATCCATTGCTGCCTCTACAATCAAGCAGAACCTTGGCGAACACACTCTTCAAGACATAATGCCATAATTTTTAAAAATTTTCATGAACCCATCACAATAGACCTCCAAAGACGTTGTTAAGTATTTTAAGGACTTCTCCTATAATGCCCATAAATTTTGAGACTCTTCGAGTGTTGTAAATGATTTCATATATGACCACAAGAGGGACAAAGGGAAAGCTATGGAAATTCCTTAATTGTTGCTATGTCTTTCCAAGTGGTTACATTATGGGGTATATATCGTGCTTAGATACCTACTTGACAGCTTCAGCTAGCAAGTTTGAAAATAATTTTTGAAATCCATGCATTATGAAAGTAAATTCATATGGAATGATGGCATTTCGCATTTCCTTTATAAATCCATTCAAACTTGTTTCCTTGAAATTATGTTATATGCACATTTAGATAAACATGAGGTCATACACTACTAAAGATATTGATCTATTCAAATATATAAGGTTCGAATCAAATTTTTAGCTTAACGCTATGAAAAATTTTCTTATACACACACAAAACATGTATGATAATGAATATGTAAAAGCATGAGAAAAGAACTTATCTGTTTCCTTATGGTTTCGCTTTAAATCAGGTTCGGCCATCGAACCTACTTGGTAGAAGCTCCCTCTCTGTAAGCTTATGATGAGAACCTCTTTGTCAATCTGCCAGGTCTTCTATGAAAATCTGATGTACCCCCCGAGCCATTGGATTTCCTTTCGATATGACATGTAAAACCTTCTCCAACTTGAATCTTAAACTTGTTGATAAGTTCAGAAGTTGTTGTCCCTTATAGAGATTTAAGCAAAGACACCACTGAGAGGCCACATCCTCGAACGAGCAAAGAGGGCCTTAGCATTATCAGCAGAGCTGGGAGATGGTGCCAGTCTATTAACCCGAGATAATTAGCTCTTAAGATGTGGATTCATTTCGGGAGGTCCAATCGCATCAGCTGTAACCGTTAAGGGAGCTGCAGCTGAGTCCTTCATAAGTTTTAGCCGTTACTGAGTCCTCCATTGTATTTGAGTCCTCCACAGGCCTGTATATGCTAAAGTTCTTCCAGATGACAGGAAACTATATTCCAGAGGAGACTGCTTTCAAGCGGGACAAGATGAGTTTAGTCGATCGTCAAAAGCTACTCTTTTACCAAATGCCCAAAGCTTCTTTTTATACTTGAAACATGGTGAAGAGATAGTCAAAGTCGCGAGGGGTGACCAGCTACTTGCAGAGGAGGTGCAACAGTTGAAGGCTTCTATTAAGTCCAAGGATGAGGAGAAAAATAAACAATGAGTATGCCAAGTAGGTCCGTGAGTTGGAACTGAAGGTGGAGTCTCTTATCGTGACCATTGATACTGAAAGATCTGAATTGGACTATGCTTGGTGAAGATGCTATCAAGATTATGACAGATATCAAGGAGAAGGAGGCTGCAGAGGTCAGTAAAGGCTGGATCAATCCAGTTATGCAGATCGTGGAGGTGGAAGTCCAACCAGGTGAAGTTGAAATTGAGGTCTAAGTGGAAGGTCTCGAGATAACAGAATCTGTATCTAACTCTAGACAGCAACTCCCAGACCTTCTACATTTATTATGCTAGACCAATATGCACGGGGCTGGTCCTAACATGTAACTGTATGCATATGACTGAGCCTGATGCATTACAACTTTGTTCCTTACATAATTCCTGCACATAATTAGCTGGTCCCACCATAGGACAAAAGCAGACATCTAAAACTTGGAACAATTAATTAGATGAGATCCTTAACTTACCGCGATGCATGTATACCTTTACTTCCACTTAACCATATAGCAACATACCAGAGCTAGACCAAAATACTAAGCTCGAGCACACGCATATATAATAAATTAACATACCAGATACAGGTATAGGTATGTACCATAAATAAGTAGTCGTAGCTAAGACGATCTTTTGAACTCTTGATCATGTAAGCATGATCCATACTATAGCTTCATAGACTCTCATTTCCAAATCTTCAGGTGCACCATTTCTTTGACGTATAACTTTCCAAGACCCCCTTTCTCCCGCCATGAAAGGGCTACATCAAAAGATACCATTTCTCCCTCCATGAAAGGGGTTCATTACCAAGATCCCCTTTTTCCTTCCATGAAAGGGCTTCAATACCAAGATCCCCTTTCTCCCTCCATGAAAGGGCTTCAATACCAAGATCCCCTTTCTTCCACCATGAGGAACCTTATATAATTAGTAGCCAGGTTCGACCATCCTTTACCATGAATCTCTAAGCTTACGTGAGCGTACTCATTGTAAGAAACAAGAGGTATCATAGAAAAAGTAACCACGACTTGTTATACCCCTTCCATGAAAGACCATGTTACTCTTCTTTAATGATGATTCCATAATCCATTTGTAGATCCTTCTAACAACTTGTAGAGGAGGAAACATGTGACGCCCCCAGATCCGGGGTCGGAGATCTAGGCGCTCACGGTCCATTTTCCATTAATAACATACCTGTTCTTGCACACAATATATATAACACAGCCATCGACCCCACAATAAACTCACACCACACTCACACACACAGGTTAGAGCCTCAGAAACGTCACACATGGATTAAACAGTAAATAAGTTATCAGAGTTATTACAGACCGAATTAAATAGTATTTATGCTACCAGCAACACTCCGATATGAAGCGAAGCTGGCGGCTTGAAAGTTTGTTACGATACACTGCCTTGCACAGGTCATGCTGATAAATAAAATGTACTAACAAAAGCTGCCAACCAATCCGGCTAATGGGGCCTACCGGTGGAATCTCAAGTGGAGGCTCGGGCCTAGTCACCTGCTTTCGAGCAGTCTGCCTGGGTCTTGCCATTTCGCTTAGCTGTTGTGTTTGTAAAGTTTGAAAACAAGCAAGGGTGAGCAACTATAGCTCAGCAAGAAATATGTATATAAGATAAGAAATATACATCTCATATGATTGGCAGTTGATATATTTGTTTGTATCAATCAGTTATAAAATTATTTGTCACAGTTGATAAATCTCGAAGGCGCAATAATATGTGCCCTTGTTTTCAAAATAACTTGCAGTTCTAGATACTGCATTGAATCAACATCTTTCTCATCAAAATAGAACACTATCAGCAACTTGGCACAAAAGCCTAAGAAGCAGTGTCAAAGTATTTTTCCAAAATGGAGGAATGGGACTTAAAGAAAACATAAAAAAAAACTGACAAGGATTGACGATGATCAGTCGCCACATCCAAGTCCAATAATCCGCGGGTCTTCTCTACCGGTAGAAGGATAGAAACTACATCCGTAACTATCCCTCGGGTGAAAACTACATCCGTAATCACCCTCGATGAAAACTACATCCGTAATCATCCTTCGGCAACACCTGGGCCGGAATAATAAGTGATGGACCGCCTGGCTCACGGCCGCTTACACATCCCGGGAATCGTTCGTCAACGGTTCCCACACCTGCCAGAGTCCCTTTTTCTTTTCTTTTAAAACTTGATTTTGATTGAAAACAGAGTAATTGAGGTTCGCCATCAGTCGACCGATGATTCTTGAAATCATACAAGAAGCAGAATCTGACCGGGGGTTTTCGAAAATGTTTTGAGTTCGAATGAGTTCGAGTTTGAAAGTATTAAAAAGTATCTTGGATTAACTTTGTCTTTAAAGAATGAACAATAATTAATAAATAATATTTTAAGATTTAATATTAATAATTAATAAAATAATTATTCGATAAAATAAACTTTTAATCCAAGATAGGGTTTCGAGTATTTACGAAGATATAACGATAGTTATTTGAATATACGATACCACCCGAATGACCCTTCGGGTTTTCGCAATCTAGATACGATATAATAATATACCGCTCCCCGGTCAATAGTATATACGGACCGCTACGACCTCTATTGCTAGAGTCGTTGTCCGAAGAAAACATTTCAATCTAAGTTCAAGGGGTAAAAGCATACATGTACTTGTTCAATCTCAATTGCATCAATACTTCGATAACATAGCATTTGATATCATTTGAAAACTACAAACACAACAGTGAAAATCCTTGTATAGGGATAAGTTTTGAAAAGTAAACTTGCCTTGGTTTGGTTGGGGTGGTCGAGCGTGCGAATTCGAACGATCTATACATAAACAATAATCGTTCGTTAGTACCTTAACAATTTCTCTTTAATTACGGGGTTTTAAGGGGGTACGAAATTAACTTAACGACTTCGTCTTATGACTCCCTAGTCCCACTATAAGTCCATGACATCACTCGTTTACGCTCGTCACTTACTCGACTCAATTTAGTTACCACGTTCGAACCATAACCACTAACCCTAGAATAATGTTCCATTAATCGACTTTTTTCCATTGCGCGAATTTTACTCTAGCATTTTTATAAAATCCAAAAATTCATATTTTAATCCAATTCATTTTGGGTGGTCTTCACCACTGCATTACTTACATTCTCAAATTTTTCCATGATCCCAAACATATTTTAAGGTGTTTAAACAAGGTTCACAAGGGGGTCACTTAATGCAGTTCATAGTCCAGAAACAAAATTCACTTCTCCGGCCATAACTAAAAATCCACACATTACCTAGCTATGAATCTTACATATCCAGAAACTACATTCAATTATCTTTCCAACAATATAAGGTAGGACATCAGGGGACATCATTTGGGTGTTCAAAATCGTGCTACAACACAGATCAAAGTTCCTGGACAAACTCAGCAAGCTCAATTCACTTAGATCAACCATTTTTCATGCTTCCATAACATAAACACCACTTAAAACACTTAGATCATGACTCATAACACTCATGGAGATATATATATTAACCATAGTCATAAAATTCACAATCTCAACATCAAAACCCAAGATCCATGCTATCCAATACATATACATTCAAGATAACCCCTAAAATGCATGGATCTACTACCATACTACATGAACAACACATAACCAAGGGTGGTTTGAGATTTTATACCTTCTTGAGCTCCTAGAGACCTTGAACAATCTTTATACAACTTAAAAACACCTTAGATGGCCTCCTACAACACTCACAATGCAAGATCTAAAAGATAATAAACTTATGTTAGTATTTCTCTAAACTTCCAACAACTATAACTCAAAAACCAATGGATGGAAGGCTTTGAAATTGATACCATACCTCTACTAAGATGCAAGGAAGCCCTAGGAAGGTTGTAGATGAAGAAATGGTGGAGAGAAAACCTCTCCCTCTCTCCTTGTATGGTTCGGCCGAGAGCAATGTTCCAAGGGGGGAGTGTTTTTGGTTTTTGTTTTGTTTGGAATGACAAAAAGGAATGCTAATATGACTTGTATTATTATGGGTGGTAGAAAGTAATCACATGTTGCCAAGCTAGCCTAGGATGCATCCATGCCCTATTGTCCCCTAGTACATCATCCACCATGCTAGTCACTATTCACATTTGCTTTTATGTCTCCTAGTTCCTTTTTCTAACTATCTAGTTACATGGCACTTGCATGTAATTTCTTTCCTTGTAATATTATTCTCCCACCAATGCTTGTTATTTAATCCTTACTTCGTATCGTAACTTAATTATCCTCTCGTAATAATATTTCGTCGCGTAGAGATTTCCCCTATAATTCCTTAAGTACTTATTGTGTAAATTCCTCGAATGTCCAAAATTCCTCGTCATAATTCTTAATAAATCCTTTAATATTCTAACCATTCTCAAATTCCAAGTTTTATAAATATTACTAACAACAGGACTCTTGCCTTCACAATCTCTCTGTATATCTTACATCATAAATGCAACAACGCAGTTTCTCAGACAATCAATTCTATAAATCAACAGGGATGACTAGAAAGGTTCCATAATAATAATGTCACAAGATATTAAATAAACGGAAATATTACCAAAAATTAGGGTTCTTACAAAACAGTTCATGCTTGATACCCGTATACCCATACATACATGCCATATAAACACACCTCTGCATCCTGATGATTGTACTCACACCATCATTAAGTGAACCTTTCAGTCAAAGTGTGTATGTTGTTCATTCCATGATTCCATTAATGTTAGAAAGTATATAACTTCAGCTTCCATAGGTTCAGTTGTTTGATCCTTTTTATACCGATTTCAGGTACGCATACTTTTAGGATCTTGTTCCAGGTGGACATGAATACAGGCATACCTGAACCTCTCTCATATATTTATTTGTTCAAAAATCAGGTGCTTTTATAAAGTCTTCTATGTAGCACGGTATCTACTACCCCCGACTCTTCAGTGCATTTTTTCTTAAAAAGAAGTCTGGATAAACATCCCTGAAGCTGGGCCTTGCATGACTCATCGTAGCTCCAACAGGTGCCGATATTGCTGTAGCTTCTCCAACAGGTGCCGATATAGCTATAGCTTCAACAGGCTTTACAACTCATACGCGTAGCTGCACCTCTCCTTATTTATGGGAGGTTTTTAACCTTTTTCTTTTTCTTGACAAAGATCATTCTTTGTTTGACCTTCACATGGTTGCTTCCGTCAATATCTTCAAGTATATATTTTACCAGGTATTTTGCCTTTCCTTCATCCTTTGTTAATGAAGCGCCAATGAAGCTTGGTGGAAGCTATCTAGCTTTATGATGGATAACAACCTTCTTTTAAGGTTCACCTTCAAAACAGAGGTGATAATTTTGCTCATATGCGATCTAGGTTGCCTTTCGATCTTTCTTCTTCATTAGGATTTCTAACATCTACCAATATTGAAATGGTATCTTCAGTCATACCTGATTTATCTCCATTGCCTCAACATACAAAGGTCCAAATCCTCACCAACCGAGATTACATTATCAGCTCTGCTGTTTTCCTAAGCTTTCATAGTTTTTGGCGATTTTTCCCTTGAGAAGCTTACATGCCTTTAACACAGATTTCCATTCTGCATCTGTCGTTTGGTAGGTAGCTCCATATGTGAACCTCGCACCACTTCTTTTAATAATCGAGATGTCATTCGTACCTCCTTTTTTATCCAATAGCATCTTTTACAGAATTTGATTAAGATTATTATCATCAGCTCCATATGCAATTCCTTCCATGAGGTATCCCTAAATCCCAGCTTTCAGTATTCGAGGAGCTTATAGTAGGAGGACCTCATTATGAGACACATTCCAACTTATCGTGCCTAAGGGGCTTACAGTATGTGAACCTCCTCGAGATTCTTCATCATGAAGAATACCATAATTATATTGCTTGAAACTTTCATGAGCTGAGATGGTTCATTTTCAGGTGCTTCTTCTTTTAATCTTATTGTTGGCTCCTCTATCAGTTGAGCACCCGAGAGGCTTTATATGCCCCTTCTGCTGTATTTTTCAGGATAGGTCACTCGCCTCTTCAATTTATGAGAGGTAACAACTCGCCTTCAACTTCCCTGATAGCCTTTTTTGCTGGAGCTTCAGCATCATATAGATCATACCTTGTAATCCTTGCTGGAATAACGGAATCTGCCCTTGGATCTCGGACAAATGAGCAGGCCTGCGAACCTTAGCTGCAGCTCCAACTGCCAGAGCGGGTGAAGATTTGTGGTGTTTTGGGACTGAATTATCAAGGTCACCGGATGGAAATGGCTATGAACTCCGGCCAAAACCACCCGATAAATGTTTCACTAATGGTACACGTGCCTTACGCGTGTAGAAGTGAATATCCGAACCCCCTTGCCAACTGCCTACATATCCTATTTATAGAAATCAAACCCCATGTAGTTCTCTTGAGGCCAACCTCTCCTTTTGGGCCACCAACCACGTCTTGATAAGCCAAAGCCCATTATTTATAACTGATCCAGCTGCCAATTGATAAGCTCCTAGTGTCCTAATCCGAACATAATACCAAAAACCCATAGATACATGAATTAATCCATATATATCGCCTCTATTTGATGTTATTTCATTTTCAGCAATAGAATCCTAGTTGAACTCTACCTCTGAAAGATATTTTCGTGACCCTAAAGAATAGGAAGAAGAGTCCTCATACAAGTTCTCCTCTAATGGGTGCAGATAGAGCTACAGCGATATCGACACCTCATCAGCTACGGTCATATCGGTACCTCAACAACTACGGCTATATCGGTACCTGTACCCAACCACGACTAGACCTGACTAGCTGGACCTGACTAGGTGGACCGCCTTATCACGTAAACCATACAGATTGGGCCTCTAATGTTCCTAGGCCTGAAATTAGATCAATTACAAATTTCAGACACAACAGTTTTTATTATGATTATGTCATGCTCAAGCCACTGCATCCCCTAAATCGGACCATAGCCACCTAAAGGAATGCTACAAAAATATGATTCAGAAAATCCTATTTGACATTTCCCATTTGAGGCCTATTTTACTATGCATTTATGACACATATCTTCCTGCCAATGGTACCTTTAGTTCTAGACAATTCCGTGGTAGTAGCCCTTGACTTTTGACAAGAATTTGTTATAAAAAAAAATTGTGTGTAGTTCTGAATCAAATTTCTGTGATCAATCAAAATTTGCACTGTCATTCCTTCCACCTTTAGAGTATGTACTCCTTGAGTTCTATCAACTGCATGAAGTGGGATACCAAATGCTCCGTTTTCTCCCGATTCGCAAACTTCCTGAGTAACACGAACACCCTCTTGTAACTCCTCGGCATCCTGCATTATTCCTTCTGCTTCCTCAACTAAGAGAAATAATTGACGCCTAACACATTTGTGGCCCGGACTATAAATATCATCACGATTGTAATTTTCTCACGCCTTCTCTCCATTTCCATGGGGATATCATTTTAATGATGGGTGTAGGTGGACTACTTGTGGCCTTGTGACTAGTGAAAAGACTTTGTTCATCCCTTTATCGGTAAGGCCAAATGGCGCATGTGCCCCCATCGAACTCCATGTTTCGCTACACTTATGGTCCGTTTGGATTGGGGGTTGAGAAGGGTTGGGTTGGGTCGGGTTCAAATTTAAAAATTCGTTTTTGAGAAAATTTTAATAGTAAAGTGTTGGATTTTGGATTTAATATGTAATATTATTTTAATTATTTCGTAAACTACCAAAACCCAATACTTTACTTTTAAAATTTTCTCAGAAACGGATTTTTAAATTAGAACCCGACCCAACCCAACCCTTCTCAACCCCCAATCCAAACGGAAGATTAGTGTAAAACCTGCCTTTGGACCCGTAGACGTATACCTTTAGAATTCCCCCTCATTTTTTTCTGTATCAACAAAAATCTCTTAATTCTTAGCCTTATTAATTGCTTCCTGGATAAGTAAAAATCCTTGGACAGGTTCGGGTACTAGGCCATGAGGTGATTGCATTTAGTATTCAAGACGAATTCTCAGCAAATTACATTTTTCAGCACCAAATTTCTTCTGAACTCTCGCAGTAGTATTAACTTATAAGTTGATAGTTACACAGTGCCCCAGTTTATTTTTTTTGCTTTATTTAAAAAATGACATGCAAGTATCACGGCTTGCAATTATAGATAGACATGACATAAAAATAAAAGGTCTTAATTATAATGCCATAGAAAATATCGTATTTAAAATTATTATTATTTAATATTAAATGTGGATTATGTGAGGTGAATTTTTTTTTAGAATTGAGTATATGTGACATCATGTTTACATGCTTATATGATGTATATGTGAAATTTGGGTCCGTGAAATTTTATTTGAATTTTGACGATTTAAATCTATTTAAATCAAGCATTATTGATCTTCTGAGAATTTTATAAAATCATCGGAGTTAGTACAAATCATGAAATCTTTTGTAATATTATCTTTGTATAATTATTTAGTTTTTAAAATTTGTGGGAAAATTATTTTGGGTGTTTAAGTATTTTAAAATGATTTTAAGAGTTATATACTTATATTGTATTTAAAAGATCAAAACTTGTAAAGTTCATATTTAATTCATTTCTGGCCATAAAAATATTTTGAAAACATGAGAGTGTTTATAATTTTATGATCTTTATTTTAAAATTTAAAATTTATTTTACCCTATTTTCTGTTTAAATTTCGAATTTAGGGATGATTTAAAGTGAATTTTTAGATTTCAGCATTACTAAAATTACAGAATTTCTCTATCTTCTTTTAATCTCAAAACCACAGCTCCCTATTTTTTTTTCCTCTTTGTCCTGTAAATTTCCTCTCACAGACATTCTCGAACCATCTCTTCTCTACCTCACAACTGAACTTCACCACCACCCATCTCATTTGTTTTCTCCATTTCTTACAAGAATTAAACACCTCAATCTCCTAAAGTCATTTCTATCCTTCCTTTTAAGTTGAAAGTGTGTATATATATATATATATATATATATATATATGTATGTATATATATAGTTATTTGTGTAATTCGAATTAGGTTTCGGTTTTTGGAGTTGTAAAAGTTAGGGGTTTTGATTTTCGGTTGTTAATGTTCGTAATATCAATTGCTTTATGTAGTATAGTGTTTGGGGGTTGGCTAATCGTTATGGATGGTATGTAAATGAGGTGTATGTATGTTTGGCGTTGTGTGTATGTGCGAGTGTTAGTGGTGCTAAGGGAAGGTGAAGGCTGTAGAATTTGTCTGCAAGGAAGAAACAGGGGAGGTCGAGAGAGATTTATAAAAGTGTAGAGAGTAAGGGGTGTATTACAGTATGAGTGTGTGTACTCGTGCAAGTGTTATGTAAGGGCTGGTGTGTTCTGAATCTGTGTTGATCAAGAGGGGGCAGGAGTGACAGAGGGGGATGGCTAGAAGAGGGTGTAACGTATACATGTGAGTGTAAAGCAAAGAGAACTGAGGGGATGTATGTGTTGTAGGTGAGCGTGGTAAGTGCAGAGGAAGAAAGATGAGAATACTTTGATTGTTTTTTTTGGTAAAGGGGTTGTTATTTCGAAAGCGGAATGTGAGTTGAAAAGCTTGCAGAAGCTGCTGGGATTTTGTTGTTGCCTAGCCGATGGGAAAGGGTTCGTTACCGGGTACTCATGAGTTTGTCGTCACTACTGCTGGGTCACTTGCAACTAGAAGTGTGGTGTTGCACTTGTAGTTGGTGCAATAATTATTTGGTTATGGCATTTTAGGGAGATAAGGTATAGGAATTAGAGGAATGTGAGATTGGGAGATGGTTTAAGTGTTAATGTGATTGAGCAGGAGTGTTGTCAAGGTTATGGTAGTGTGAGACGGGATGTTT
This sequence comes from Saposhnikovia divaricata, assembly GCA_036435485.1. NCBI lineage: Eukaryota > Viridiplantae > Streptophyta > Magnoliopsida > Apiales > Apiaceae > Saposhnikovia > Saposhnikovia divaricata. The sequence continues at coordinate 243,536,712 of CM071594.1, read as the reverse complement.
TTGGATGAGCATATATGGGTTTTGGGTGTTGACAGATTGAGTATTGAGGAGGTCCAGAAGATTGATTGGAATTCATGGGATGAGAAGGGGAAGAAGTGGTTCAGGCAATTAAAAGAATAATTATGAATTAAGGGCTCTTGATTTATGTAGTTAATTGATTATATGTGTGTTAATTGTGAAGTAATTCCACTGCATGGTAAATCTTTGATTGTTGGGTAAATTTTCGAAATTATTAAATTATAAAGATTACATTAATTTTGAGGTTTATAAAGATTGTTAAGTATTAGCTAATTCGTATTGATAATTGCTAATAGTTAATGAAGGTGTTTACATGATTAGTGGCTAGTATGTTTTGTTAAGAATGATAATTATATTTGTTGGATTATATTAAGTGTATCGAAGTAATTTCGAGTACTAAAGTGAAATGTGTATATATGTTGAATGTTAAATTATATATCGAAGTAATTATATATCGAAGTAATTTCGAGTACTAATTTGTTATCAGTGAGTTTAAGGACTGAAAAGTGAAATGTTTTAATTATTAATAAAATTGGTTATAGATTGAAAAAGCGTAAGAGGCTAGGGGTGCTTCCCCTAGTTCAGCACTTTTTATTTAGCGTAAAAGGCTAGGGGTGGTTCCCCTAGTCCAGCATTAAAGGCCAAAGTGTTGCCGAATTGGGAACCCAATTTCAAAGTCCAGAGGGACCTAGTGTCCGTATGGGGACTTTACGGGATGATCACCCGTATTGTCTGTAATCAGTAGAATAATAAAATCAACTTAAACGTTTTTAAAAAGTTTTATGAAAAGTATATTTTGATGATAGAATGGTTTAAAGGAAAGAATTGTTTTGAGAAAAGTTATGGCTTAAAGAAAAATAGAAAGTTTTATTCTATGATAGAAATTGATTTAACTCCTTGAGATAGTTTGATCATTGATATTGTTCATCAATGAAATATTGAAAAATTGTTGTTCACTATATTATTAACTTGTTGAGCATTCTTTGGCTCACTCTTGCTTTTTTTTACCTTCCCTTTCAGCTAGGGTAAATGAGTTGGATACCTGCGAATTATAATTCAAATGCGAGCGATGGTGAATTTTTTTTCAAAGGTTAGTTACAGATCCAGCACAGGCATATACTATTGGATTGTGCTATTGATTAAGCAATACAGAGGTTTGTATTGGATCAGAGATAGAAGTTGTAATAATTTGTATAGTGTAGATTCTTGTTTCATGCCATAACCTGGAATCGATCCTCGGTGAGGAATTGTTGGTGTATTAAGTTTTATTATTCAGGTATTTGTATTTGTTATTAGTTGGGTGCCACCCTATCCGGGTTACCGGGTATGAGATCGTTACATTAATTGTCCACACAGATGCAATGTGTAGAATCCCTCAGATATATTTGACGAGTCTGTGAAGGTGGGAGCGTACGAATGGTTTTGTTTATGTCCTCTTTTGGTGCTGTTTGAAGCTCCACCAAGTTTGTTCACAAGTATATTTCAACATTATTGAGAAAACTAATTTAGAATCTCTATGTGAAGGTAAACCGTAAGCTTGATTAAACCATTAAATTAGCAAAAGTTTTGTATCTTAAAAAATTAATCTTAAACTTTGTTTTATTGTTATATTGTTTTAGTTTGTTGTTTTAAATTAAATAAATTGTCATCCTAGTCTACAGGAGATGACTTAGTCGTGGGTTTGTTTTCAGCATTATTAGGAGAGTCCAGTGTAGTGGAGTGTTTTTAGGAGTAGTGGTTAGCAGCACTACGTCTGCTATATATACATGTATTTCCATTCAGTTTTATTAATTCCAGCAATAGACAGTTTGTTTGTTTTTTATTCTCTCTACGTAATACATACAGTACAGTCATATTGTGTGCAAAGTGGTGTTTATCTGTTCTGGTTCCTACACTTGGTATCAAAGCATAGGGTTTAGATCAGTGTTTACCTTTAATATTAACCAAAACAGACAACCAAAACCATGGAAATGCCCAAGATGAAGGAAGGTGCTGTGAGTTTGAGCTATCCCGTTTTAACGAGAAGCAATTATACAGCATGGTCCCTAAAGATGAAAGTGTTCATGAAGGCGCAAGGAGTCTGGGCTGCAATCGAACAAAAGGATCCCAAAGTAGTCGTGGATGAAAGAACGGTGCAGGTGGCCCTTGCAGCGATATATCAAGGTGTGCCAGAAGATGTATTATTGACCATTGCTAAGAAAGAAACTGCTAAGGAAGCTTGAGAAGCGATTAAGGTGATGTGTATGGAAGCAGAGCATGTAAAAGAGGCAAAAGTGCAGACACTGAAGGGAGAATTTCAGTCTCTGGTCATGAAGGAAATGGAATAGATAGACGATTTCTACATGAAGTTGAGAGGAATCGTGACCAATATAAGGGTACTTGGAGAAACGATGGAAGAATCGTGTGTTGTGAGAAAGATTTTGCGAGCAGTCCCTGACAAATTTCTCTAGATAGCTTCAAATATCGAACAGTTCGGAGACATGAAGGCTATGACTGTCGAAGAATTAGTGCGTAGTCTCAAAGCTCACGAGGAAAGGATGAAAGGCAGGTCCGAGAGTGCAGGTGGACAACTTCTCTTGGCATCTCAGAATCAAAGAGCTAGAGGTGGTTATTTCCGTGACAAGAGTAGGATAAGGTGCTACAACTGTAACATCTTGGGACACTATGCTTCCGAATGTAGTAAACCATGACGGGAACGAGAGAAGTGGCAAGAATTAAACATTGCAGCCATCGAGAATGAAGAACCAGCATTGTTATAGTCATAAGTATGGCCATACGGGCTCAGTTCAATAGCCATACGGGCTCAGTTCAATAGCCATACGAGCTCAGTTTAAAAACCATATGGGATGTAAGGATTGCACGAGACAAGTTTAAGATTAAGGGGGTGATTGTTGGAAAATTAATCTTAAACTTTGTTTTATTGTTTTAGTTAGTTGTTTTAAATTAAATAAATTGTCATCCTAGTCTACAGGAGATGGCTTAGTTGTGGATTTGTTTTCAGCATTATTAGAAGAGTCTAGTGTAGTGAAGTGTTTTTAGGAGTAGTGGTTAGCAGCACTACGTCTGCTATATATGCATGTATTTCCATTCAGTTTTATTAATTCCAGCAATAGACAGTTTGTTTACTTTTTATTCTCTTTACATAATACATACAGTAGAGTCATATTATGTGCAAAGTGGTGTTTATCTGTTCTGGTTCTTACATTGTATAATTGTAAAGACTCGGTTTTGAGTTGAGCATTGATGAAGTACGTTTGTTTGTTTTACGCTTCCTTTACTTTTGGTGTTTACTGCTATATTTAGATTTCCTGCTTCACATGTCCTTTTGCTGCAGCATATTCATCTCTCTTAATGTATAGTCGTTTCTCTATGGATCTTTAGTAAGATACCGATTTTAGAATGGTACCTAAAGAAAAATGTGGAGGTCAATTGTAATAGTTTATTTTCTTATTAGTCATTTTTTGTCCTAGTGACAAAAAAAATCTATATTGACAAGTGACTTTTGGCACTTGTTAAACTCGAAGTAACTTTTGGTAATCACTTTAAAATCTATATTGACTTATTCAGACTTATATTTGGGTCTTCCTTCGTTGTCACTCCATCAAGATTTTCCAAGTTTGCGGATATTGACAAGTCAGAGCGAAATATAATAAAATTTATTTTTCAGTTAAACAGGAAGGCTTATATTTGACATAAACTTATTCGTCTCTTTCAGTAAAACATGGAAAGAAGTGCATGATGCAACATTTCTCAAGCGCGTGCAATTCCGAAATATGGCGAAGGGAGTTGAATGTTTGTAGCTTATATGTCTGGTTTTAGATTGGGGAGCGATTCCATCATGGATATGTAATCCATTGCATGAAAGCTTGTTCTGGTGTCATTTTGTCCAGCAAAGTTCTCCAGAAGAAATTGTGTTGTGAAAGTAAACTACCGATATTGTAATTATGGAGGAGAAACTACCACCATTAGAGTCAAAATTGGAAGAACATAAAAGTTCTGAGCATATAGGCCATGGACCTAAAAATTACGTATAGTCCCATGGACCATGTAATATTACAGTTTTAAATTTCTATGTTAGCTGATATATGCCATTGGATATTGTTATACGTTCCAGGAGCATCTCCCATGAGAATGCCAAAAAAGTATTAAAGTGTCATTTATCATGATGTGGCATGACATTTTGGTTGGCTCTATGTTGGAGTAAAAAAAGGAGTAAAAAGCACTTCGTGTACTTGAACTTTCACGAAATCTGCACTTGGGATACTCAACTTTAAAATCCCCCACTTGTAATCCTGGACTTTTAAATTTTTTACGAAGTGTGTACTGCCGTCAATTCTGTCCAACTCCGTTAGTTTAGGTGGGGCCATTTTGGTCTTTTTCTCATCATTTTCTTCCTCAAACCCACTTCCACCGTTGTTGAATCTTCCGACGAGCTTAACATTCATTCCGACTAAAATCGTCTATTACATGTCGATTTTCTTTGCCCAAGCTTCTGGGCAACACTAGACATTCATAACCATCACGAAATATGCTGGAAACAACCAAAACCTCGCCATTTTCGGCGAATTCGAACCATGTTGCCCATTAATTAACAATTGTAGAAGGGGGGTTGAATACAATTGTATAAGATTTTCGACTTAAACAGAGATAATAACACAAGTATGAATATATAACAGCTTTATTAACTCTGATATAAAACTGTTACAAACTCTCTCAAGAAATTCTTATGTTCTTGAGAGCTTCTAGGTTACAAGATAATTCGTGTAAGCGATTACTCTTAAGTAAAACCTAAACTGTGTTTATATATAGTACACAGATACACTAGCAATTACAAGATATATCAAATCAATTACATACGTTTCTTAATACATGTCTTGAATGATAGCTGCATTCCTATAAATCAGGAATCAACATGTCAATCTTCCTAGATTCCTGGACTGATGTATATCCTCATGAAATCCTGATCAGCTTCCAATCCTGATGACAACACAATCTTGACGGTGCAATACTGATGACGTCAGCATCAATATCTGATCAGTAGTCCAGGTCCTGATCATCACTTGAATCAATATCTAACAATCTCCCCCAATTTGTACTTTGTGAAATAAAGCACAAATTCCTTGATTCAGTGATGTCAAAAACTCAAAACAAAATATTACAAGAAATCCTCAGTCTTAGTCTCAGAAATTCTCACAAAGAAATTACCATCTGCAAGAAATTTGATAATAACTCTTCTTCTTTATCACATAGAATTTGAATTAACCTTTTCTTCAGATTTCTGAGTTCTTCATCACCTTTACCAATCTGATAGATTCCAGCTCTAAGATTCTGAATTGGGCTTCTTGGTAAATCTAACTCTCCCAATAGTAAGTATGCAAGATATCTTCCACCAGGATTCAGAGATAATTGTTCTTGATAAAATATCACTTCTTTAACAGCTGAACCCTTTAGCATTTCAACTTCTTGTCCTTCTGTATTCAAGTACATGGGAGTGTAATTACCATCATACCTTGATCCTCCTTCTAAATATCTGGACTTGATTGTTCTGAAGATCATGGTACACCAGTTATTGTAAACACTGGCTTCTTTATCAGGGATCTGTCTATTTTCAAGCAAGTAGAGAACATATTTTAACTCTTTTGTTGATTTGCACAACACCTCATGAATAGACAGCTTCTTGACACTTTTGTCTTTCATGAAATACAGCAATTTCTCTATCTTCTTTAAGTCCACATTGCAAGCAACAATAGCAACAGATTCCAGTTCCCAAAGATCATCAACAGTTAGTTCATCACCAATCCTCTTAACAAGAAAATGTTGATCTGTTTGAGATATAAAAACAACTTCTGCATTACAAAATCCAATACCTCCTCTTGTTCCAGGCTCTAAACCCCTCAAACCAGATTGCATACTCGTCCACAATGGCAGAGATTCAGCAGATTCAACTTTAGCAACCAATTAAGATTCATCAGACAGTGAAGGTCCAGTAATTACTCCAATAGATTTGAAAACAACCGGTTTTCTGTAGTTGCTTACTCTGTTCTTCCAATTCTTGCTTTTCTTCCCTATTACTGGAGTATTATCCTGTTAATGTTCTGGAACAAGTCTATTTCGATCATACCACAATAATCTGTTTGAACCAGCCAGATATTCCAAGTACTTTATGGTTTCTTCAACCTTAGTACCTTTTGCTCTTTTTCTGGCCTCCTTTTCTTGTTCATCAACTTCCATATTGTGAATATCAACCACATCAGCAATAATCATAACCTCAAGTTCTTTCAAGATTTCAGCTTCATCAGAATCAGGAACAGCAGATTGAGTAGTCCTCACAGTAACTTTACCTTTTCTAACTAACTGAGGTCTTTCATCAGCAGCTTCTTCAGGTACATTAAATTTGTTATCTGGAGTCAATGTAAGAAGTAACGGAGATTTCTTCTTCTTTACTTTCTGAGAATCTTCAGGTATCTCCTCAATCGTTATTCCACCAGACCTTGTTTGTCTTGAACTTGTTTGAGTAGGCTTTCTTCCTCTTCCTCTTCTTCTGTCTCCTCTACCTCTCCCTCTTCTTGCAGCAGGAGCATTTTTTGTCTAGCAATCTCCTCAAGAATCATGTTTCGTTCTTCTAAGATCTCATCAGTAGTCATATTTGGATTTTCTTTAGAAGTTAAAGCAAGTGCCTTCTCAGCATGATACTGATGAACCTTAGCACTAGTGTGATATACAATTTCACTATCACCTGTCCCAGTAATAATCTTCTCAAAAAAATGAGGAGCATCTTCTACATCAGTAATTAGCAAATCTTCATCATCTTCAAGAATTGTAGGAAGTGTTTGCCTTTGACTTTGACCAGGTGACAAAAATTGTTCTTGTTCTTCTGTCATGATTTGAGATTGCTCCATTGTTCTTACTGTTTTCTTCCCAGATTCAGAAACATGAGTTGACTGCTTGGTTTGAGTTTGTGACTGACTTCTCCTTGTTACCAAAGCAGCATCAGAGGTTCCTGGTACATGTGACTGAGCACCACCATCATTTCCAGAAGTATCATCATCCTTTCTTACAACTAGATCAGGTGTGCATTTTGTTTTGACTACCTTCTCCCCCTTTTTGACATCAGTAGCCTCATCAGGATCAGTCAATAAAGATAAGATAAGTTGTAGAGAATCTTCAATATTTGCCATTCTGGAGGACATAGTGACAACCTTATCTTCCATGGTATCCATCCTTGTGGTGAAGGCAGTGCTTAAACGTTGAAGCTGTTTAGCAGTGGCAATTTCAGAATAATCCTTAATAAACCGAGAATGAAATTTTTCATTATCACTCTTGACAGAATTAATTTCATCCTTCAGCCCTTTTGCCAGAATAGTTGTTGTCTTCAGATGAGCTTTGAGATTAGGATCAGAAATCTTAGTAGCAATATGCCCTGAGTGAAAAAGTGCATTATTGAAATTTATATCAGCAGAAGACTGATTCCACTCAGTATACCATTCAGATCTTCTAGCAGCTTGAATATGTTCATTAATAAGATTGCTATAATCTCCTATGATCTCAACTGGAGCAGCTGTAGATTTACCCATAGACTCCATAAAGTGACTGGATGATCCATAAGTAGAGCCTAGACTTGCTTTCATGACAGCTTTAAGCTGAGCTGCTTCAGTATCATGATCAGCATCATCATCATCATCATCATCTGAGCTATCTTTAGCCTCAGGAATTTTATCATCCACATTGTCTTCAGGATTCATAACTCCTTTCATTTTTAAATCAACAGCAGATGGGACTGTTGTATCCTGAAAACCTACATTCAAAGTAGAAACAATTCCTAAATCTCTCTGTTTTTGTAAAGTGATCTCATCACTTCTCACAACATTACCTAAGTTACTTTCAATAATAACTACTACCTCACCAGAAGTTTGAAACTTCTCACTCTTTTCTACCTCTCCTTTTTCCAGTTCTGGAGACTGCCTCTCTTCACTCTTCTTTTTCTCTAAATGTTCACTCTCTTTCTCATAAGAAAATTTATGGCTCAACAAATGCAAAGAAATAAGAGGTGGCTGAGAGGAGTGGACTGAAGTCATACAGATAGAGGTATCCCTTGTCTCAGGTCTATCTGTAATCATACGATCAGTAAGAGAAGCAGAAATAGAAGTATTACGTGATGAAGTTGAGATAGATTCCATTGGTCTTGAAGAAAATGGTTCAATGAGCAGTGGAATATTTAGATCAGAAATACTTTCATCAGGATGGACATCTGCAACTGGAGAATGACTTGCATCAGTATTTACTACCAATGGTTCTTGTGTAGTCTGAGGTTGTGAAGCTGCTTTAACACTTTGAGTCAAAGGTTCTTGTGTGCTTCCCTCAAATGCAGTGTTAGAAATCTCCTGTGCTGATGTGAGCTTGCCTGCATCTTCACTTTGAGAAGATGGTTCTTGTGGGGCAGGAATGTTCTTGTCTTCACTTTCCCTTTGAAAAAGTGGTTCTATGGGACCATTCCTTCATAAATGTCTGCACCCACACTTTGAGTGGGTGGTTCTTGTGTGACTGGATCTTCAATAGCTTCTGAACTCCTTTGAAGTTCAGGTTCTTGTGGGCTTGATCCTTTTAGAGGTGAAGTGATCCTCTGTTTCTTCAGTCTGCTAAAAACCTTTGCTTCAGCTTGTATTTTAATCTGAAGAGGTGTTGGTTTATGACCAACCTGAGCAACAATAGCATTTACTTCATCCACAGACATCTCAATTATTCTTCTCTTAGGAGATGTAGGTGCTGGAGAATCAGAAATTTCAACAGTCTTCACATGTGATGTATCAAGAGTAGAGAGATCAGGAATGACATATGTGTCAGGAACTGATGACTCATCAAGATCAATATCATCATTAAGCTTTTGCATATCTTCAGGAATAGAATACTGACTCTTGTTGACTATTCTTCTTCTCTTCTTTTGCTTTATTGGCTTAACCAATTCAGCAACAACAGGAGCAGCAATTTCCTTTTTCTTCATGATTATAGAGATGGTCTTGTCATCATCACTATCGGAATCAGAGACCTGTTGCAAAAACTTCCTCTTTTCACCTGTTTCTTTAGATGCTCCAGCCTTCATCAAAGATTCATCAATCTGAACTTCTTGTTTACCTCCTTGTGACTTCTTTTTAGTGAGGGTTGAAGTGGAGAAATCCTTTGATCCTGATTGTCTGCCAGACACATCAGATCTAGCTGATTTCTTTTCTTTTACAACTGATGTCTTTTGAGAGACACCAGAGGTGGTTGACTGTTTAGGTAACTGTTTCTGATGTGTGCTTGTGTCAGGAACAGAATGTGTTTGGTCCTGTCCCATAGCACCTGTAGTTGGGCCATAAAGTTCAGGCAATCTCTTTTTCAAGAGAAGCCAGACCCCCTTAGGAATATAAGGATTTCCCTCAAAACCATTAGCCTTATCTGATTTAATCGAAGACTTGATATTGTTTTCTGAAATCTTACAGATAGGCAATACTATATCATTTTCAAAAACAACATTGGGACATAAGTGAGAGAATATTAGTTGAAAAAATCTAATAAAACAGACATAACCACATTTATCTGTTTTCCTAGCATTTAATGCTCTGAATATGAAAAACCCATAATCAAATACAGTATCATGGATTAGAGAGTACCCAATGTGAACTGAAGCCGTTGGTAGTGCATCAAAGTTAGAGACTTTGTTCAAGAAGCACCTACTGATGGTATCAAAGAAGAAATTCCATTCAGTCTTTAGCTTAGTTCTGTATAGCTCTCCAAACTTTATTGGATTTCCATTGTAACCAAGACTCGTAGCAAATTCCAACAATGAAGCATCGGAAATTGTTGCTGGAGTCTTACCATTTAGAGAAGGTAAGTGCAGAGCTTCATAAACTACTTCTGGAGTAACTTGATGTGTAACTCCATTGTGCGTAAAGGTCAGATTAGGTCTTCCTGAAGGTTCAAGAACACCAAAGACAGCAGTCTTCTAAACCTGCATCACACACTTGAAAGAGACTTTGGCGGGTGCCGTTAAAGCATAATGAATCGGACTAGACGCCAAGAAATCCTGAATGATATGAAAATCATTCGATAGTTCCTGATGGTCAAGAATAGCAACATAATTGTTGGGAGCAAAAGTAACACCATTGATAATAATCTTATTGTTTACAAATGATGAATTCTCCATTTTTGGTGTGACAAAGAGAGATTGAAATTTCGTGCAATTAGGGTTTATGTTCGCGCAGAAAAGAGAACAATACTAATAGTTTTGAGAATAATGAATCAATTTAGTGAATTAAATTGATTTTAGACAACTAATAATTTCTCAAAACAGGTGTCAGTAATCGATTTGTGTGACGTGAGAGAGTGGTGTTAACCGTATATGACACGTTGTGTATCTATATGTATCAGTGAGTGAAATACACGCGCTCGTAATTTTAAGAAGTGCATTTGTGAATATAACAATAAAATATTTGATATTTTTAAAAAAAACAAATAACACTCTCTTAAAATACCTGGAACCATTAAAAGCCAGAATACGAAGCGTTTTAGTACTTCGTTACTCACCCATCTCTATTTAACGCCTAGGGACTTGTTCACTATCCCTTTAATCCTTCATTCTCTCCTGAAAATCAAAAACCCTTCACACACCACATCGTTAAACAATGTCAAACCTTACCATCAAGGAAAAGAATCTCCATCTCGTAGAAAACAGAGATATCTTCAGTTATACTCGTGAAGAGTTTGATGCCTTTGACTGGGAAAGGCAGCTTGAAACTCTGTGGCTGCAGATGGATGCCAGTCTTGAAGAAATCGAGAGAGAAAAGCCTGCAAGAGTGATCGACATCGATGCTACTCTTCAAGCAACATTAACATGGCTTTCCTCTAAGGCATCCTCATCCAACACCACCAACCATTGTTAATGAATATGTCAGCAAAAATAACTTTATCCCTTCAACTTCCACCCAAACAAAGTGGCAAGGATGGGATCTGGGATGGCTGCTAACAATGGAGTGGTTTGGACTTCACTTTTTATTTTCCTGTTGAATAGATTAGTAGATAGAGAGAACAAAAAGATGTAATACTTGCATGTAATCTCTTTCTTATTATCAATGAAAAATCCTGTTTCTCTAATCTTATTCAATGTGTTCTGCAAATTTTATGTTTATGAATTGTTCTTCAAAGACTTAAATCAAAGAAAATGAAAACTAATTAAAGTAATCATGTAAGTAACAAATTCATCAACAATAACCACAGTTAAATCAGGAACAGAACAATTAGGGATTACTTGTAGTATATATATTGTACTGATAACCAAACCATTGCATCAGGATCTGATGTTTGACTGACGTCAGGATTGACTTTTCGTCAGTATTCGACATGCATCAGGATCTGACACTCATCAGTATTTGGTCTCCCCTTGTTCTCAGAAACTTTCATAGTTTACCATTCCTAATTCATTCACCAATTTTGTAAAAGTAGCTTCAGGTAGTGGCTTGGTGAATATATCAGCTAGCTGTTGATCAGTAGGAACAAAGTGGAGTTCGATTGTCCCTTCCATTACTTGTTCTCTTATGAAATGATATCTGATACTGATATGATTAGTAAGATAATGCTGAACTGGATTTCCTGTCATAGCAATAGCACTCTGGTTATCACAATAAATAGGTATTTTTGAATATGACAAACCATAGTCCATTAGCTGATTCCTCATCCACATGATCTGAGCACAACAGCTTCCTGCAGCTATGTACTCAGCTTTTGCAGTTAACGTGGATATAGACTTTTGCTTTTTACTAAACCAAGAAACTAGTCTTCCTCCAAGAAACTGAAAACTGCCTGAAGTACTTTTCCTGTCTATTATGCATCCTACAAAATCAGCATCTGAGTAACCACATAGATTAAAGTCAGACTCTCTAGCATACCAAAGGCCAAGTGATGGAGTGCCTTTCAAGTATCTGAAAATCCTTTTAACAGCAATGAGATGTGGTTCTCTGGGGTTCGCCTGAAATCTTGCACATAGACAGGTTGCATACATGATAATTTGGTCTGCTAGCTGTTAGATACAAAAGTGAGCCTATCATACCTCTGTAGATAATTAAATCTACCTCAATACCTTGATCAGGATCAAGCTTTGTAGCTGTAGCTATGGGAGTTGTAGCAGTAGAACTGTCTTGCATATTAAACTTCTTCAATAGATTCTTTGTGTACTTTGACTGATTGATAAAAATTCCATCATCAGTCTGTTTAACTTGCAGACCTAAGAAATAGCTCATTTCTCTCATCATGCTCATTTGATATCTAGACTGCATCAGTTTTGAAAATTTCTCACACAATTTGGGGTTAGTTGACCCAAAAATGATATCATCAACATAAATCTGAACTAACAGCAAGTCCTTCCCATGATTCAAATAAAACAAGGTTTTATCAATTGTACATCTTTTGAAACCACTTTCCAGTAAGAATTGAGCTAGTGTTTTATACCAGGCTCTTGGAGCTTGCTTTAGTCCATAAATTGCTTTATCCAATCTATAGACATGATCTGGATATTTAGGATCAATGAAACCAGGAGGTTGTTCAACATATACCTCCTCTTCCAATTCTCCATTCAGAAAAGCACTTTTAACATCCATCTGGAAAACTTTGAATTGCTTACGGGCTGTATATGCCAGAAAAATTCTGATGGCTTCTAGCCTTGCAACAGGAGCAAAAGTTTCATCATAGTCTATTCCTTCCTGTTGAGAGTACCCTTTTGCAACTAGTCTTGCTTTATTTCTCACAATAGTGCCATCTGAATCTGTCTTGTTTCTGAACACCCACTTTGTACCAACAATTGATCTACCTTTTGGTCTTGGTACTAGTTTCCAGACTTCATTTCTTTCAAATTCATTCAGTTCTTCTTGCATTGCTATAACCCAATCAGCATCCTTGAGTGCATCCTCAACCTTTTTAGGCTCCTCCTTTGACAGAAAATTATTATAGAGACATTCATTTTGTGTTGCACTTCTGGTTTTAACACCTGCATCAGGATTCCCAATAATTAAATCAGGAGTATGGATTTTGGTCCATTTCCTTGCTGATGGTAAATCATTTCTTGAGTTGGATGCTCCCCCTTGATTGGTGTTATCTTCAAAAGAACTAGAATTATTAGAAGCTCCCCCTGAGATAGTGCTATCTCCTCCTGAAGTGCTGTCAGGATTATCACTTGAATCTGTTTCTGATGATTCTCCTCCTGATGTTTGAGTTGTTTCAGTACTGATGGTATTTTGCTGTTGCACCCCCTCAACATTTGCATTATTTAAATCATCATCAGTAACTGTTGTTTCATCAGGCATTGGTCGATCATCAGGATCTGATGGAGTATCAGTATCTGACATTACTTCATCAGAATTCTTGGTAGCTTCATTCGCAAAGATCAAACTATCATGCGAGTCTTCAGCAATTCCTGTTATCTTCTTATCATCAAAAGAAACATTGATAGACTCCATGACTGTCCTTGTTCTTAGATTATATACTTTAAAGGCTTTTGAAGTTGGATAACCAACAAAAATGCCCTCATCATCTTTGGTTTCAAATTTTCCTAGCTGTTCAGGATGAGGTCTAAGAACAAAGCATTTGCAACCAAACATATGCAAATGTTTCAGACTCGGCTTCTTCTCTTTAATCATTTGATAAGGAGTGACACCATGTCTGTTGATTAGAGTAATGTTCTGAGTGTATGTAAGAACCCCAAATTTTGGATATAATTAAAACTTTTTATTAAGTAATGATAAAATGAGGAACAATGATTCCGACAACAAGGTCACCAGCTCTAATGAATGGTGGTTTCAAAGAACAATGATTGTAATGAATGGATATTGCTTTGGACAATGATCCTGATGCATTGGTATATTGTCAGAATAGAGTAATTCGATGGTTGAGGACCTAGATAAGAATAATCTACCATCCAGGAAGGAGCTAATGGATCCTTGAAGGGAAATGAGTACGTGCATAGTGTTTCCCATACGTGCATAGTGTTTCCCGTACGTGCATAGTGTTTCCCATACGTGCATAGTATTTCTCGTACGTGCATAGTATACGTGCATAGTATTTCCTGTACGTGCATAGTAATTTGGTGGATGAATAGTGATTTTGTAAGTTGGAAAACTTTTCACGCCACCCTATGTACGGGACGTGATATGGATGTTTCGAAGTCATATTAGTAATACGCGGAGGAAATAAGTGAATGCAGAGACGATCGGAATTCAGAAATTCCAAATTCTTTTTCGGTATAATATTTGACCGGACAGTGGATTAAATATTATTATAATCCAAGAATTGAGATATTAACTTTGAGGATTTGATATTTTGGGATGTTATTATATTTGATTTAAGAATAAAGGTAGGAAACCACTGAGGCAGTGAAACAAGCGTTCTAGAAACCGCTAAAACGTTATAACGTGATTAATCAATAAAGCGAACGAATCCTAGATTACGGATTAAGTTCGTATCGAGATTAAATATCCTACATGGTCATCACGAGGATATGAATATCGAGAAATTTCCCGGTAAACCCTAGAGGTGAAACTACTTAGTTATTCGCCCGAACGATCAATCGAAACGAGCAATAACCGGACAAAAGAAACAAGCAGTGGAAGCAAGAGTCATGCATAAGCTACTAGATAAATATCTAGCAACTAAGTGGGCTAAGTAACTAGCATGTTAAGGATTGAACTAGTAGTTAGCCAAATCAAACTCTAGTTAGCCATAAATCAATCCAAGTGCTACACATGCTTTCAAATCTCACCATTCATTCCAAAAGCACTTTAATAAAGTAAAAAGAGATGAGATATCATCCAAGCTCATCACTTTATGAATTATTATCAAAACAACCAAGCAAACACAAAGAACTCTCCATTTTCCTTTCTTCCTTGAAAAATTCTGCCAAGGTGCTAGAAGTAAGGCTTCCAACAATCATTTGATCTTGAAATATTTATGGTGAGTACTTCATATCATAGCTTAGATCCCCTAGAAATTTCAGCTTCAAATTCATCCTTTTCCATTTTCAAATAAATCATCAAAGATGATGATGAATAGTGTTTTCAAGAACTAATCTTTGTTTTTCTTGTTTTCATGGTTGATCCTAGCTAACTTAAGGCTATCCAAGGACCATACCAAGATTGGTGAGGCTAGTACATACTCCAAGGAAGGTATAAGAATTGAAAACCCTAGATCTACTTTGAGTTTTAAGCATGTTCTTGATGGATCTAGCTTACTTATGATTATGTTCATGTTATAAGCATGCTTAGTTAGTGATTTAGTGATTTGATTAACATGATGATTTTGATGCTAAGATCAGTAGCTTCTGGACTTGTTGAGATGCTTATTATGTGTATAAGTTGTTTAGATGCCCGGTGTGGCTTGGGTTGTTGATTACGATTTATGGAACGTCCGATTTATAGCCGTCGTAATGCCCGATTTTTGTTAACCTTAAGAAATCATGTTTGAAAGTAGCCATAAGTCACTGTCCAGTATCATGTTCTGCCATGGCAAGATAGATCATGTTATAAGCTTCGTTTTGATATAAAGATCATGTGAAACGGACTTACGATTTAGGAATTATAGCCGATTCACTAAAAGACGTTCGAAACCGTAAGTACGAGTTCGTTATTAAAATTGAACCCTCGTAAAATACGTAAGTCAGTGGCGAATCTTGGTAATTAAATACTAGAGGTAAAAAGGAAGGTGTGAGAGAAAACCTCATGTGAAATGGATCGTTTTCCGATTTTATAAAAATGTTCGAATCAAAGTTAATCGCAAACGAACCCCTAAAAACCCGCTTGATTATAACTTCGGTAAAACACTTAGAAAACGGGCGATAAAACTCGGAGCATAATATTGATTTGTAACGATCGACTTTAGAACTTGTATGACTTAAGTATGTCCCAAGTGTAAGTACAATGACATGTCGTATTAACGAACGAATGTCGGGTCGGATCGATGATAAAAGGAATCCACTAAAAGGGGTATAACGAGATAACTCGAGAACGTGTTTCGATTTAAGTATAACTTAACTTTTAAGATGTTAAGTGATTAATCCCGAATGCCTTGGCTATTTATAGATCACCAAGCTGACCCGGGACCCGCTACCACTACCTCTTACCGTACTCGACTACCAGGCAAGTTTCAATTCCCTTCTTTTAGGCTGTTGTTGTGATTGAATATATATATATATATATATATATATATATATATATATATATATATATATATATATATATATATATATGTTTTCTGTTGTACATATGTCATAGCATGCATGCCTACTTTCAAGCTATATCATTATGCTTGTTCCCTGATTGTTTATTGGCTTATAAATTAGACAGTTAACGTATCAATTATAAGCCGGTTATTGTAAGACCCTCAGAGAAGGGTGTATATATCTTATTCATCAACTATAGACCGGGAGTCAATATTTCTTGATATATCAAGGTTACCTCGAAGGAAAATATTTTATTCAGGCGACGAATATTATTTGAAAATTCGTTCGAGATTATTTATTTAACGATCCTTACTTCAAATAATTATTTGAACGTAACCATTCGACGAATAATATTTCTCAATATTCATTCAGAGTCGAATTGATTATCGATTATTATTTCGAATATTCTTCTAAAGATGAGACTACTAAATGAATATTATTTGAATATTCATTTAGAATATTATTTTATTAAATAAATATTACTTTTGAAAATTCATTTAAGATATTAATTACTTGATGAATATTATTTTAAATATTCATCTGAAGCCTGATTTATTTATCGAATATTATCTCGAATATTCCTTTAGGGCTTGGATTACTAAATGAATATTACCTGATATTCATTTAGAATATTATTCATTAAATAAATATTACTATTTGAATATTCATTTAAATTCCTAATTAATTATGAATATTATCTTAAGTATTCCTTTCAGGCCCTATTAATTAATGAATATTATTTTGAATATTTATTTAAATATTTATTTATTCAATAAATATTCTCCTGATGTTTCACCAGGGATTATTTTGAAAAATACCCTGATTAAAGATATCCTTTAATATTCTTAAATATTCTTTAAATATTTTTAATTCAATAAATATTCTCTGAATATTTATTTCATACTTAGAATAACCTCAATAAGGTTTATCTTCTTCGATTATTACAGAAAATACCTCGGAGTCATATTATTATTAATCTTATATCAAGAAAGGTTCTCAGACATCATTCTTCTTTGAGTCTACCTCTCTAATAATAAGGGAACCTTACTTGGAAAATGTTATTTATCTTGTCGACTTCCCGGTCATAGAGTATTCTCTTCACTCGCAACTCGGGTGTTGTTGACTTATTAAGTCGTTGTTTACCTTCTCATCTTTCGAGGGGTAAGATTGTTGGAACAAGTTGATATTCGATACCAAGCCACAGCTTGGAAGTTATTGGTGAATTTTCCTTTCCAACTAGATACGACTACCTTGTAGAGTCTTATCAACAAGTATTATACTTGGGGAAAGGGGGACGAACGTTACATTTAGAATCATGAATTCTATTTGAACTAGGAGTCGTGTAAGAGGCCGAGTAGCGCCGGTCCATCCCCTTTGGCCCAATCGTTGGCCAAGGAGAGCTAGTAAGGCGGTAGACAAGTAAAGCCGTCAGTTCTTCCTTCTACCGGTAGTAAATCTAATTTGAGCTGTACGATCTCGACTGATCATCAAGATTGGAACAGCGGGCGCGGTGAATACTCCATCATTGGTTCATCATCCAAACTTATTTATTTCCTGCAACATGATTATTGTTGGCAGAGCTGGAAAAGTGTTCATAACTGGAATTGCAATCTTTTCATGCAAGTTCCTCTTTTTAATGACAATGAGAATATCTCGCTTACTTTTGATGTAGCAGATATTTCTACAAACAAATACTTTGAGTTACCTGGTAACTTCATCCTTTATATTATACTGGCAATAACCTCATTAATGCATGGCATATGGTTTCAAAGGATATTTTGAACTGCTGTATATATGTATCACTGTTCAGTTATATTATTGTTGGTGGGCTTTTGCTCACCCTTGCTTTGTTCATATTATGTCACAACAACAGCTAGGACAGATAGCTCGCATCAGGCGCACTCGGCGCAAGCGGGTTACCCGACCCACCGGACTCCCCGCTGAGATGCTAGCCGCCATTGCTGAGGTAGCATAGTTAGACAGCTTTTGTTTCCTGTTTAACTATATGTATAATTAATGTAATCAACGGCAAAACTGTTAAACTTATGATGTTATCCTTTTGGGATTGTAATAACGTTTATTCGTAACCCTTTAATGTAAGACTTATTTCAATTTCATCTTTGGGACTATAACTGTTGTGCGTGTGAGTGGATATTATTGTGGGGTCACAGCATGTGATTTATTTATTGTGGACTCAAGTCAAGTATTATTAATGGATGTAAGACCGTAACCACCAGATCCCTGACCCCGGATCTGGGGGTGTTACAGAAGTGGTATCAGAGCGTACGTTATAAACCCCAGAGATGAGGTGACGTTAAAACAATAAATTCAATAAGATAATAAGAACTCTTGCCAAGTTCATAGTCGGACTACTTAATGTAGTGATGACATATAAAACCCTTATGGGAACTCGTAAGTATCATGATAGTAACTTAGCTCGATATCGTATCGACGAGTAAGGTGACAGACCTTGAGGCATACGAGCAGCAGCGCGATGATGCTTTATATGCTGAAGATCAGCGGGTAATTCGATGGAGTACCCTACTGGAGACCCGGAAGAGGTTCCAGAAGATAAGGAAAATCTTGTTAGGATAAGGAGCTTACCCTCGAGGAATGAGGGCTGTAGCCAGAAAGACTGAGATGATTAAGGTATAGAGCTCAGAAAAGTGGGCATAAAGAACTAAGCTATTAGCAAGAGAACTGAAGATTCATGTTGGATTCGTGGCTGGACTACTGGAGGTAGTACCAGCAAGTAAGACGGATTGGAAGAATTACTTGAGATTTTATACGGGAATAGATGAGAATCATTAGAGACTTTCATATTAACGAAAAGAGTGCTAGTAGGATGTATGATTATCAAAGGCATCGATATAAGGCGAGGAGCAGAGTCTCTAGGAATAGTTGAGAAGAGGCAGTAAGTGCCATATCATTTGATAAATGAATAAGTATGAATATTGTCAGTAATAATTCGCCATGAGAAGGCAGATGTCATAGGTTGTAATTTATGGAACCAAATTGAGGTTGATGAAGTTGTTTTATTCAGGAAAATGTCCATTTTATGAATGAATCAGTTAGAAAGTGAAAACATTGGGAAGTGACAGCATGATTGGATAAAGTTATATAAGGAAGTAGTAAGGAAGACAATTATCTCAGAACCTACCGGAAGATAAGACCAGTGAGTCAAGATGAACTCGTAATGGGACTATTGTCAGAGACTAAGTATAGGGTTAATTTAACTCAGTGAAATGATGAACCAGAAATGTTAGATGCATGTGACTCAGAGGAATATTAAATTCTTTCTTTTCTTTGAATGGATTATAGTAGTTACCTTAAGTTTACTCCGACATGGAATTATAATGGATCAAGTAATACGATCAGCAGTTAAAGGGAAAAATGTGAGAAAATCTTCCTGGAGCTAAAAGATGAAAGTGGTAATGACCAAGAGTTGGCATTGCTTAATGGAAAAAGGAGACTTTGTGCTTCCAACGACGCTTCACATAAAGGATTAGGATGTGTGCTTGCGCAGCATGACAAAGTACTGGCAGATGCATTTGGACAACACGGTTCACCAGGTTCGGATGGCCTTAGTAGTGCCAAATTTTTTGGAACAACCAACTCCGACGGTAAGGTTCCTGCTGAGACTAGTGGTTGGGTAGACTAACATTTGGTAATATTGAATATTAGGACATATAGGTATCAGGAAGTTGTGACTGGTTTCAGTTTGAAACTGTTGATTCCCCTCTAAAGGGATGTATATAATTGGTTCCTCTCCAGTGGTTAAACTTCCAACCTGATGACGATTATTTCGTTAATTATGACTGCTTATGGTTCTACCTGCTTGGAGGTTCATAGAACTATTCTTCAGGTTTCAAAATTGGTCTCCTTAATGTTACCAGTAGGTGAATAGATTGACCAAAATTTCCCTGATTCAAAAAAAAAGGAATTCATCGAATTTCGGCAAATCTTGTCTTTCTGATTATCAGAGAACATCATTGAAGAGAATGGAAACTGGAGCGAACCCTGTGGATTGGGTAAGGTTGCCGTCATATATGGGTTAGTAGACGGACCCTGAGTATTACAATCGATGGTAGAGATAAAATGATGAAGTGAGATTGGACGGAAACAGGAAATGTAAGTAAGAAACCAGCCGGACTGAGAAATTCCAGGATTGACTTAAATGAAAAGGCTGTTATGCCAGGAATGGTAAGCTTGCGTGGCACGTGGTAGTGATAAGAATAGTTGAAAAGATAAAAATAGAGGAAAGGTGACCAGAGACGGTGCCGAATAGTCGATTAAGACTTATATGAAGTAAAGTTTTAGAAAGGTAGAAAGGTATCAAAGAAGGCACTATGCCGGCAATTGCTAGAAAAGTAATGCTATTAGCCAACCCCTAAAATCATATATATATATATATATATATATATATATATATATATATATATATATATTTTGTGGCCAGTTGAGGCCAAGTCACAAAGGATTATCAAGTGACTAGACCAGCAATGCAAGGACAAAGCAGGGTTGCTTCTAAGAAAGCACCGACAGCAAGGCCTTCTGATATAAAGGAAACATTAATGAGATCGTAGGAATCTTCTGCTGAACAGCCCATGTTTTGATTGGGAATTCACTAGACTTTTTTGGGATGGGGTCACCCGTACTAAAGTGACTCATGTGTATATGGTTGTCCAAGATTACGAGTAAAATGGGAGTATAATGACTTGAGATGTATGATGTTAGGGTATCATGAATACCATGAATATATTATGACGGAGGAAAGTAAACAATGAAGGTATATGAAGAGAGTATAGAAATGGTCAGAAATTGAACAATATGCTGTAGGAATTTTCTCTGAGGCAAGTACCTTTGCGAAGAACGATAAGCACTAGGAAATTCACGTTGAACTCGACCAATATCTTTCAGAACATCCTTGCTACCATTAACAAGTTCTGTAAGAGAGCAGATAGACATACGTTGTCTTTTGGAAGGTCAAATAGGTTGACCACTATCTGAAAGAAGAAATTAGCAGTAAGCTACCGATCGATTATCAAATAAGAATGATTGAAAAGAGACCCTTATTAAGGATACATGATTTAATTGCCAATTATAGGATGCAGGAATTCCTTGGCAGTTGAATTAAGGATAAGATATCCATAGAGTAAGGCAAACCCTGGGGAATGGACAAGGGATGGCATTACCCCTAATAAAGGACATTGTGAATTTGGATGATATAAATTGAATTGATTAAGGCGACATCAAACTTTGAGGATTTATAAAAAAAATAAGCAGTTTTGAAAGGTATATAGACATAATTATTATATGAATAATTACTGATATTTTGATGTGCCCTGTACCCAGAAAATACAGGAAGAATGATGAGGATTACCTAAGAAACCTTACAAGGAAAAAGGTAATATTCTGAAGTTCAAAATGGAAGTTTGGTAGGGAATATATGACATAGAAATAATTATGCCAGATGAGGCATGTGTGAAACCATGGGAAAGTATGGATTGAACCAACAAAGGTTGAGATTATCCTAGAACAAGAAAGAACTAAGAGAACAAATATCCTAGGTATGATCGAGAGTAACTTTGATAAAGTTCCCACGGGAAGGTGGAAGCAATGACTTATGGAAAAAAAAAAGACTGATAGTTATATTTTCTCCTTCAGCAGAGCTTAATGGAGAATGCTTTAACCCAACAGTGATGGGAATGAGGTAGAAAAGTTTGAGTTGGAATGTATCCAGAGAACATGGATTACAAGAAATTGTTAGTATCAGGAAAGGCCAATGAGGTGGCCAACAATCTAAGTATAAAGGAATAATTACAAATGTTCATACCGAAGAAATAGAATGATATTTGGAAGGACCTTGAAGGTCATATCGGAATGGAGGAATTTACATTCCTTCTGATGACTGTGCAAGAATTGACGGTAATAATAGTTTAAGTAAAGATTCGATTCCTGATGGAGTCTTAAGCATATTACGTACCTTAGAAGGTCCCGTTTTGAGGCAAACCAGGACCATGGTACAAAAATTGATGAAGTAAACCGTTAGGTTTCCAGTCTTTTATGGAAGATGCATAAGTGATAGTTTCATCAACCGGACCTAGTTGCGATGCTTGAAACTCTTCTGCAATTCTATCTACTTCATGTTATATCTACATCAAGTTCAGGAAGTGTTCCTTATGGATAAGGAATAGTGATTACTTTGTCTCCCTAAGGGATTTGAAACCCGTAGGGTTAGCTATTAACGCACTACGTAAACAACAAGCGATGGTGATTCTTCTAAGAAAGTAGATGACAACGTAAAGATAAAGAAAGTGCTGCTATTGATAAACTAAATGGCATGTTGATGAATGACAAGCAAGTTTGTGTTAGTGTATTTCTGCGCAAACCAGATAGAGAATATGAGGTTGATGATTCATGATGCCAAATGTATTCCCGTAGAAAGAATTAATGAGACTTGGAGGGAAGGGCAGTTGAGCCCGAGACTTATTGGGCCATTTGAGAGTTCAAAAGTGTTCTCGAGCCAGCCTTACCCCCAAAACTTATAGCACGGTCATAACGGGTTTTCATGTGGCAAGGCTACGCCAGTAAAATGCAGATGTTCAACAGATGATAGGAGTACGAGCATGTAGATATACGACCTGGTCTGACTTACGAAAGACAACTTGTGGAAAACCACGGATAGAAAAGAACAAGTGATGAGAAACAAGGTTGGCAGAAGTAGATTATATGAATCTAAGTTAAAGGGATCGGGCCAGATTCATTTCGGATAGTTTAAATTGGAATAACGTGATGATTATAGAATAAATGTGACGGAATACCGATAAGGAGGTACCAAGTGCAAAAAGGTGTCTCAATAAAGAGGTGAAGGTGAAAGTAAATAATAGAAATGAGTAAGAATCAGATAATAAGAAGGATGTGATTGATAAAGAAAAGGCTGGGAAAGCAACTATGGAATGAGAAGCAAGGAATGTTATGAATGGGTTTTCTAATGAATTCTCAGGATGACAACCTGATAGTGTCAATATTATAGTTATGAAAAAGCTAGTAACATGATATGGGATGTCAGTAATAATGATGTCAAGTGAGAAATCTAAGATTTAACCTGAAAGGTTGAAGGATTTCCCGAAAGTATCGCTAAGATTGAACAAGAGTATTTGTCCATAGAATAATGGACAAAGCAGCAAGATATGTTGTCACGTGAGATTGCGATAAATAGTATTGGATATAATTATGATTAATTTCTTCTTTGATAAACCTCTATAGTTCAGAGGTAAATTCTGAGTATGATATTCTACAATCATGAAAGCTTTCTATAATCCTTTAGAACTCTGTTCTCTTCTTCTCTCTTATTCATCTTCTTTATGAATTGAGAAGAACAACCCTTTTAGGAGGGGAGGTACTGCTACGTGACTATCTGTCTATGTGATAGAAGTCTAAGTGGAATACCATAACTTGTTTAATTGCTTGTCAAGTACTAAAGGCTGGCCCCTTCTGTACTAACTATGCAATATAACAAATGTTCAATTGATCATAGTGATCTCTCAATAAATCTTTCCACTTCTCTATATTGATCGAGATTGCGAAGATTAAAGCGATCAGGAAATGCACAGTACGAGCGAAGTTACCTCCGAATTCGTAGGGTGATAGTGATACCAATGTTACTGCAGGTATCAATAAGGATAAGACTGAGTAAGAGTATAACCCAGATAGTGAGTTGTACGAAAAGTAGCAACGTTGATGGAAAAAGGATACAGTATGGATTGTAGCACTAGAAGATGTGCTGAGGAAGGGTAGAACGACTAAGAATTGACCGGGAAGCTAAAAAGTGAACGACAGGCAAACGACTCTTTGCTTCCTACCTGATTCCGGGACGGAATCCTTTTAAGGAGGGGAGACTGTAAGAACCCCAAATTTTGGATATAATTAAAACTTTTTATTAAGTAATGATAAAATGAGGAACAATGATTCCGACAACAAGGTCACCAGCTCTAATGAATGGTGGTTTCAAAGAACAATGATTGTAATGAATGGATATTGCTTTGGACAATGATCCTGATGCATTGGTATATTGTCAGAATAGAGTAATTCGATGGTTGAGGACCTAGATAAGAATAATCTACCATCCAGGAAGGAGCTAATGGATCCTTGAAGGGAAATGAGTACGTGCATAGTGTTTCCCATACGTGCATAGTGTTTCCCGTACGTGCATAGTGTTTCCCATACGTGCATAGTATTTCCCGTACGTGCATAGTGTTTCCCGTACGTGCATAGTGTTTCCTGTACGTGCATAGTAATTTGGTGGATGAATAGTGATTTTGTAAGTTGGAAAACTTTTCACGCCACCCTATGTACGGGACGTTATATGGATGTTTCGAAGTCATATTAGTAATACGCGGAGGAAATAAGTGAATGCAGAGACGATCGGAATTCAGAAATTCCAAATTCTTTTTCGGAATAATATTTGACCGGACAGTGGATTAAATATTATTATAATCCAAGAATTGAGATATTAACTTTGAGGATTTGATATTTTGGGATGTTATTATATTTGATTTAAGAATAAAGGTAGGAAACCACTGAGGCAGTGAAACAAGCGTTCTAGAAACCGCTAAAACGTTATAACGTGATTAATCAATAAAGCGAACGAATCCTAGATTACGGATTAAGTTCGTATCGAGATTAAATATCCTACATGGTCATCACGAGGATATGAATATCGAGAAATTTCCCGGTAAACCCTAGAGGTGAAACTACTTAGTCATTCGCCCGAACGATCAATCGAAACGAGCAATAACCGGACAAAAGAAACAAGCAGTGGAAGCAAGAGTCATGCATAAGCTACTAGATAAATATCTAGCAACCAAGTGGGCTAAGAAACTAGCATGTTAAGGATTGAACTAGTAGTTAGCCAAATCAAACTCTAGTTAGCCATAAATCAATCCAAGTGCTACACATGCTTTCAAATCTCACCATTCATTCCAAAAGCACTTTAATAAAGTAAAAAGAGATGAGATATCATCCAAGCTCATCACTTTATGAATTATTATCAAAACAACCAAGCAAACACAAAGAACTCTCCATTTTCCTTTCTTCCTTGAAAAATTCTGCCAAGGTGCTAGAAGTAAGGCTTCCAACCATCATTTGATCTTGAAATATTTATGGTGAGTACTTCATATCATAGCTTAGATCCCCTAGAAATTTCAGCTTCAAATTCATCTTTTTCCATTTTCAAATAAATCATCAAAGATGATGATGAATTGTGTTTTCAAGAACTAATCTTTGTTTTTCTTGTTTTCATGGTTGATCCTAGCTAACTTAAGGCTATCCAAGGACCATACCAAGATTGGTGAGGCTAGTACATACTCCAAGGAAGGTATAAGAATTGAAAACCCTAGATCTACTTTGAGTTTTAAGCATGTTCTTGATGGATCTAGCTTACTTATGATTATGTTCATGTTATAAGCATGCTTAGTTAGTGATTTAGTGATTTGATTAACATGATGATTTTGATGCTAAGATCAGTAGCTTCTGGACTTGTTGAGATGCTTATTATGTGTATAAGTTGTTTAGATGCCCGGTGTGGCTTGGGTTGTTGATTACGATTTATGGAACGTCCGATTTATAGCCGTCGTAATGCCCGATTTTTGTTAACCTTAAGAAATTGTGTTTGAAAGTAGCCATAAGTCACTGTCCAGTATCATGTTCTGCCATGGCAAGATAGATCATGTTATAAGCTTCGTTTTGATATAAAGATCATGTGAAACGGACTTACGGTTTAGGAATTATGGCCGATTCACTAAAAGACGTTCGAAACCGTAAGTACGAGTTCGTTATTAAAATTGAACCCTCGTAAAATACGTAAGTCAGTGGAGAATCTTGGTAATTAAATACTATAGGTAAAAAGGAAGGTGTGAGAGAAAACCTCATGTGAAATGGATCGTTTTCCGATTTTATAAAAATGTTCGAATCAAAGTTAATCGCAAACGAACCCCTAAAAACCCGCTTGATTATAACTTCGGTAAAACACTTAGAAAACGGGCGATAAAACTCGGAGCATAATATTGATTTGTAACGATCGACTTTAGAACTTGTATGACTTAAGTATGTCCCAAGTGTAAGTACAATGACATGTCGTATTAACGAACGAATGTCGGGTCGGATCGATGATAAAAGGAATCCACTAAAAGGGGTATAACGAGATAACTCGAGAACGTGTTTCGATTTAAGTATAACTTAACTTTTAAGATGTTAAGTGATTAATCCCGAATGCCTTGGATATTTATAGATCACCAAGCTGACCCGGGACCCGCTACCACTACCCCTTACCGTACTCGACTACCAGGCAAGTTTCAATTCCCTTCTTTTAGGCTGTTTTTGTGATTGAATATATATATATATATATGTTTTCTGTTGTACATATGCCATAGCATGCATGCCTACTTTCAAGTTATATCATTATGCTTGTTCCCTGATTGTTTATTGGCTTATAAATTAGACAGTTAACGTATCAATTATAAGCCGGTTATTGTAAGACCCTCAGAGAAGGGTGTATATATCTTATTCATCAACTATAGACCGGGAGTCAATATTTCTTGATATATCAAGGTTACCTCGAAGGAAAATATTTAAGTAAATATTTTCCCTTATTCAGGCGACGAATATTATTTGAAAATTCGTTCGAGATTATTTATTTAACGATCCTTACTTCAAATAATTATTTGAACGTAACCATTCGACGAATAATATTTCTCAATATTCATTCAGAGTCGAATTGATTATCGATTATTATTTCGAATATTCTTCTAAAGATGAGACTACTAAATGAATATTATTTGAATATTCATTTAGAATATTATTTTATTAAATAAATATTACTTTTGAAAATTCATTTAAGATATTAATTACTTGATGAATATTATTTTAAATATTCATCTGAAGCCTGATTTATTTATCGAATATTATCTCGAATATTCCTTTAGGGCTTGGATTACTAAATGAATATTACCTGATATTTATTTAGAATATTATTCATTAAATGAATATTACTATTTGAATATTCATTTAAATTCCTAATTAATTATGAATATTATCTTAAGTATTCCTTTCAGGCCCTATTAATTAATGAATATTATTTTGAATATTTATTTAAATATTTATTTATTCAATAAATATTCTCCTGATGTTTCACCAGGGATTATTTTGAAAAATACCCTGATTAAAGATATCCTTTAATATTCTTAAATATTCTTTAAATATTTTTAATTCAATAAATATTCTCTGAATATTTATTTCATACTTAGAATAACCTCAATAAGGTTTATCTTCTTCGATTATTACAGAAAATACCTCGGAGTCATATTATTATTAATCTTATATCAAGAAAGGTTCTCAGACATCATTCTTCTTTGAGTCTACCTCTCTAATAATAAGGGAACCTTACTTGGAAAATGTTATTTATCTTGTCGACTTCCCGGTCATAGAGTATTCTCTTCACTCGCAACTCGGGTGTTGTTGACTTATTAAGTCGTTATTTACCTTCTCATCTTTCGAGGGGTAAGATTGTTGGAACAAGTTGATATTCGATACCAAGCCACAGCTTGGAAGTTATTGGTGAATTTTCCTTTCCAACTAGATACGACTACCTTGTAGAGTCTTATCAACAAGTATTATACTTGGGGAAAGGGGGACGAACGTTACATTTAGAATCATGAATTCTATTTGAACTAGGAGTCGTGTAAGAGGCCGAGTAGCGCCGGTCCATCCCCTTTGGCCCAATCGTTGGCCAAGGAGAGCTAGTAAGGCGGTAGACAAGTAAAGCCGTCAGTTCTTCCTTCTACCGGTAGTAAATCTAATTTGAGCTGTACGATCTCGACTGATCATCAAGATTGGAACAGCGGGCGCGGTGAATACTCCATCATTGGTTCATCATCCAAACTTATTTATTTCCTGCAACATGATTATTGTTTGCAGAGCTGGAAAAGTGTTCATAACTGGAATTGCAATCTTTTCATGCAAGTTCCTCTTTTTAATGACAATGAGAATATCTCGCTTACTTTTGATGTAGCAGATATTTCTACAAACAAATACTTTGAGTTACCTGGTAACTTCATCCTTTATATTATACTGGCAATAACCTCATTAATGCATGGCATATGGTTTCAAAGGATATTTTGAACTGCTGTATATATGTATCACTGTTCAGTTATATTATTGTTGGTGGGCTTTTGCTCACCCTTGCTTTGTTCATATTATGTCACAACAACAGCTAGGACAGATGGCTCGCATCAGGCGCACTCGGCGCAAGCGGGTTACCCGACCCACCGGACTCCCCGCTGAGATGCTAGCCGCCATTGCTGAGGTAGCATAGTTAGACAGCTTTTGTTTCCTGTTTAACTATATGTATAATTAATGTAATCAACGGCAAAACTGTTAAACTTATGATGTTATCCTTTTGGGATTGTAATAACGTTTATTCGTAACCCTTTAATGTAAGACTTATTTCAATTTCATCTTTGGGACTATAACTGTTGTGCGTGTGAGTGGATATTATTGTGGGGTCACAGCATGTGATTTATTTATTGTGGACTCAAGTCAAGTATTATTAATGGATGTAAGACCGTAACCACCAGATCCCTGACCCCGGATCTGGGGGTGTTACAGAAGTGGTATCAGAGCGTACGTTATAAACCCCAGAGATGAGGTGACGTTAAAACAATAAATTCAATAAGATAATAAGAACTCTTGCCAAGTTCATAGTCGGACTACTTAATGTAGTGATGACATATAAAACCCTTATGGGAACTCGTAAGTATCATGATAGTAACTTAGCTCGATATCGTATCGACGAGTAAGGTGACAGACCTTGAGGCATACGAGCAGCAGCGCGATGATGCTTTATATGCTGAAGATCAGCGGGTAATTCGATGGAGTACCCTACTGGAGACCCGGAAGAGGTTCCAGAAGATAAGGAAAATCTTGTTAGGATAAGGAGCTTACCCTCGAGGAATGAGGGCTGTAGCCAGAAAGACTGAGATGATTAAGGTATAGAGCTCAGAAAAGTGGGCATAAAGAACTAAGCTATTAGCAAGAGAACTGAAGATTCATGTTGGATTCGTGGCTGGACTACTGGAGGTAGTACCAGCAAGTAAGACGGATTGGAAGAATTACTTGAGATTTTATACGGGAATAGATGAGAATCATTAGAGACTTTCATATTAACGAAAAGAGTGCTAGTAGGATGTATGATTATCAAAGGCATCGATATAAGGCGAGGAGCAGAGTCTCTAGGAATAGTTGAGAAGAGGCAGTAAGTGCCATATCATTTGATAAATGAATAAGTATGAATATTGTCAGTAATAATTCGCCATGAGAAGGCAGATGTCATAGGTTGTAATTTATGGAACCAAATTGAGGTTGATGAAGTTGTTTTATTCAGGAAAATGTCCATTTTATGAATGAATCAGTTAGAAAGTGAAAACATTGGGAAGTGACAGCATGATTGGATAAAGTTATATAAGGAAGTAGTAAGGAAGACAATTATCTCAGAACCTACTGGAAGATAAGACCAGTGAGTCAAGATGAACTCGTAATGAGACTATTGTCAGAGACTAAGTATAGGGTTAATTTAACTCAGTGAAATGATGAACCAGAAATGTTAGATGCATGTGACTCAGAGGAATATTAAATTCTTTCTTTTCTTTGAATGGATTATAGTAGTTACCTTAAGTTTACTCCGACATGGAATTATAATGGATCAAGTAATACGATCAGCAGTTAAAGGGAAAAATGTGAGAAAATCTTCCTGGAGCTAAAAGATGAAAGTGGTAATGACCAAGAGTTGGCATTGCTTAATGGAAAAAGGAGACTTTGTGCTTCCAACGACGCTTCACATAAAGGATTAGGATGTGTGCTTGCGCAGCATGACAAAGTACTGGCAGATGCATTTGGACAACACGGTTCACCAGGTTCGGATGGCCTTAGTAGTGCCAAATTTTTTGGAACAACCAACTCCGACGGTAAGGTTCCTGCTGAGACTAGTGGTTGGGTAGACTAACATTTGGTAATATTGAATATTAGGACATATAGGTATCAGGAAGTTGTGACTGGTTTCAGTTTGAAACTGTTGATTCCCCTCTAAAGGGATGTATATAATTGGTTCCTCTCCAGTGGTTAAACTTCCAACCTGATGACGATTATTTCGTTAATTATGACTGCTTATGGTTCTACCTGCTTGGAGGTTCATAGAACTATTCTTCAGGTTTCAAAATTGGTCTCCTTAATGTTACCAGTAGGTGAATAGATTGACCAAAATTTCCCTGATTCAAAAAAAAAGGAATTCATCGAATTTCGGCAAATCTTGTCTTTCTGATTATCAGAGAACATCATTGAAGAGAATGGAAACTGGAGCGAACCCTGTGGATTGGGTAAGGTTGCCGTCATATATGGGTTAGTAGACGGACCCTGAGTATTACAATCGATGGTAGAGATAAAATGATGAAGTGAGATTGGACGGAAACAGGAAATGTAAGTAAGAAACCAGCCGGACTGAGAAATTCCAGGATTGACTTAAATGAAAAGGCTGTTATGCCACGAATGGTAAGCTTGCGTGGCACGTGGTAGTGATAAGAATAGTTGAAAAGATAAAAATAGAGGAAAGGTGACCAGAGACGGTGCCGAATAGTCGATTAAGACTTATATGAAGTAAAGTTTTAGAAAGGTAGAAAGGTATCAAAGAAGGCACTATGCCGGCAATTGCTAGAAAAGTAATGCTATTAGCCAACCCCTAAAATCATATATATATATATATATATATATATATATATATTTTGTGGCCAGTTGAGGCCAAGTCACAAAGGATTATCAAGTGACTAGACCAGCAATGCAAGGACAAAGCAGGGTTGCTTCTAAGAAAGCACCGACAGCAAGGCCTTCTGATATAAAGGAAACATTAATGAGATCGTAGGAATCTTCTGCTGAACAGCCCATGTTTTGATTGGGAATTCACTAGACTTTTTTGGGATGGGGTCACCCGTACTAAAGTGACTCATGTGTATATGGTTGTCCAAGATTACGAGTAAAATGGGAGTATAATGACTTGAGATGTATGATGTTAGGGTATCATGAATACCATGAATATATTATGACGGAGGAAAGTAAACAATGAAGGTATATGAAGAGAGTATAGAAATGGTCAGAAATTGAACAATATGCTGTAGGAATTTTCTCTGAGGCAAGTACCTTTGCGAAGAACGATAAGCACTAGGAAATTCACGTTGAACTCGACCAATATCTTTCAGAACATCCTTGCTACCATTAACAAGTTCTGTAAGAGAGCAGATAGACATACGTTGTCTTTTGGAAGGTCAAATAGGTTGACCACTATCTGAAAGAAGAAATTAGCAGTAAGCTACCGATCGATTATCAAATAAGAATGATTGAAAAGAGACCCTTATTAAGGATACATGATTTAATTGCCAATTATAGGATGCAGGAATTCCTTGGCAGTTGAATTAAGGATAAGATATCCATAGAGTAAGGCAAACCCTGGGGAATGGACAAGGGATGGCATTACCCCTAATAAAGGACATTGTGAATTTGGATGATATAAATTGAATTGATTAAGGCGACATCAAACTTTGAGGATTTATAAAAAAAATAAGCAGTTTTGAAAGGTATATAGACATAATTATTATATGAATAATTACTGATATTTTGATGTGCCCTGTACCCAGAAAATACAGGAAGAATGATGAGGATTACCTAAGAAACCTTACAAGGAAAAAGGTAATATTCTGAAGTTCAAAATGGAAGTTTGGTAGGGAATATATGACATAGAAATAATTATGCCAGATGAGGCATGTGTGAAACCATGGGAAAGTATGGATTGAACCAACAAAGGTTGAGATTATCCTAGAACAAGAAAGAACTAAGAGAACAAATATCCTAGGTATGATCGAGAGTAACTTTGATAAAGTTCCCACGGGAAGGTGGAAGCAATGACTTATGGAAAAAAAAAAGACTGATAGTTATATTTTCTCCTTCAGCAGAGCTTAATGGAGAATGCTTTAACCCAACAGTGATGGGAATGAGGTAGAAAAGTTTGAGTTGGAATGTATCCAGAGAACATGGATTACAAGAAATTGTTAGTATCAGGAAAGGCCAATGAGGTGGCCAACAATCTAAGTATAAAGGAATAATTACAAATGTTCATACCGAAGAAATAGAATGATATTTGGAAGGACCTTGAAGGTCATATCGGAATGGAGGAATTTACATTCCTTCTGATGACTGTGCAAGAATTGACGGTAATAATAGTTTAAGTAAAGATTCGATTCCTGATGGAGTCTTAAGCATATTACGTACCTTAGAAGGTCCCGTTTTGAGGCAAACCAGGACCATGGTACAAAAATTGATGAAGTAAACCGTTAGGTTTCCAGTCTTTTATGGAAGATGCATAAGTGATAGTTTCATCAACCGGACCTAGTTGCGATGCTTGAAACTCTTCTGCAATTCTATCTACTTCATGTTATATCTACATCAAGTTCAGGAAGTGTTCCTTATGGATAAGGAATAGTGATTACTTTGTCTCCCTAAGGGATTTGAAACCCGTAGGGTTAGCTATTAACGCACTACGTAAACAACAAGCGATGGTGATTCTTCTAAGAAAGTAGATGACAACGTAAAGATAAAGAAAGTGCTGCTATTGATAAACTAAATGGCATGTTGATGAATGACAAGCAAGTTTGTGTTAGTGTATTTCTGCGCAAACCAGATAGAGAATATGAGGTTGATGATTCATGATGCCAAATGTATTCCCGTAGAAAGAATTAATGAGACTTGGAGGGAAGGGCAGTTGAGCCCGAGACTTATTGGGCCATTTGAGAGTTCAAAAGTGTTCTCGAGCCAGCCTTACCCCCAAAACTTATAGCACGGTCATAACGGGTTTTCATGTGGCAAGGCTACGCCAGTAAAATGCAGATGTTCAACAGATGATAGGAGTACGAGCATGTAGATATACGACCTGGTCTGACTTACGAAAGACAACTTGTGGAAAACCACGGATAGAAAAGAACAAGTGATGAGAAACAAGGTTGGCAGAAGTAGATTATATGAATCTAAGTTAAAGGGATCGGGCCAGATTCATTTCGGATAGTTTAAATTGGAATAACGTGATGATTATAGAATAAATGTGACGGAATACCGATAAGGAGGTACCAAGTGCAAAAAGGTGTCTCAATAAAGAGGTGAAGGTGAAAGTAAATAATAGAAATGAGTAAGAATCAGATAATAAGAAGGATGTGATTGATAAAGAAAAGGCTGGGAAAGCAACTATGGAATGAGAAGCAAGGAATGTTATGAATGGGTTTTCTAATGAATTCTCAGGATGACAACCTGATAGTGTCAATATTATAGTTATGAAAAAGCTAGTAACATGATATGGGATGTCAGTAATAATGATGTCAAGTGAGAAATCTAAGATTTAACCTGAAAGGTTGAAGGATTTCCCGAAAGTATCGCTAAGATTGAACAAGAGTATTTGTCCATAGAATAATGGACAAAGCAGCAAGATATGTTGTCACGTGAGATTGCGATAAATAGTATTGGATATAATTATGATTAATTTCTTCTTTGATAAACCTCTATAGTTCAGAGGTAAATTCTGAGTATGATATTCTACAATCATGAAAGCTTTCTATAATCCTTTAGAACTCTGTTCTCTTCTTCTCTCTTATTCATCTTCTTTATGAATTGAGAAGAACAACCCTTTTAGGAGGGGAGGTACTGCTACGTGACTATCTGTCTATGTGATAGAAGTCTAAGTGGAATACCATAACTTGTTTAATTGCTTGTCAAGTACTAAAGGCTGGCCCCTTCTGTACTAACTATGCAATATAACAAATGTTCAATTGATCATAGTGATCTCTCAATAAATCTTTCCACTTCTCTATATTGATCGAGATTGCGAAGATTAAAGCGATCAGGAAATGCACAGTACGAGCGAGGTTACCTCCGAATTCGTAGGGTGATAGTGATACCAATGTTACTGCAGGTATCAATAAGGATAAGACTGAGTAAGAGTATAACCCAGATAGTGAGTTGTACGAAAAGTAGCAACGTTGATGGAAAAAGGATACAGTATGGATTGTAGCACTAGAAGATGTGCTGAGGAAGGGTAGAACGACTAAGAATTGACCGGGAAGCTAAAAAGTGAACGACAGGCAAACGACTCTTTGCTTCCTACCTGATTCCGGGACGGAATCCTTTTAAGGAGGGGAGACTGTAAGAACCCCAAATTTTGGATATAATTAAAACTTTTTATTAAGTAATGATAAAATGAGGAACAATGATTCCGACAACAAGGTCACCAGCTCTAATGAATGGTGGTTTCAAAGAACAATGATTGTAATGAATGGATATTGCTTTGGACAATGATCCTGATGCATTGGTATATTGTCAGAATAGAGTAATTCGATGGTTGAGGACCTAGATAAGAATAATCTACCATCCAGGAAGGAGCTAATGGATCCTTGAAGGGAAATGAGTACGTGCATAGTGTTTCCCATACGTGCATAGTGTTTCCCGTACGTGCATAGTGTTTCCCATACGTGCATAGTATTTCCCGTACGTGCATAGTGTTTCCCGTACGTGCATAGTGTTTCCTGTACGTGCATAGTAATTTGGTGGATGAATAGTGATTTTGTAAGTTGGAAAACTTTTCACGCCACCCTATGTACGGGACGTTATATGGATGTTTCGAAGTCATATTAGTAATACGCGGAGGAAATAAGTGAATGCAGAGACGATCGGAATTCAGAAATTCCAAATTCTTTTTCGGTATAATATTTGACCGGACAGTGGATTAAATATTATTATAATCCAAGAATTGAGATATTAACTTTGAGGATTTGATATTTTGGGATGTTATTATATTTGATTTAAGAATAAAGGTAGGAAACCACTGAGGCAGTGAAACAAGCGTTCTAGAAACCGCTAAAACGTTATAACGTGATTAATCAATAAAGCGAACGAATCCTAGATTACGGATTAAGTTCGTATCGAGATTAAATATCCTACATGGTCATCACGAGGATATGAATATCGAGAAATTTCCCGGTAAACCCTAGAGGTGAAACTACTTAGTTATTCGCCCGAACGATCAATCGAAACGAGCAATAACCGGACAAAAGAAACAAGCAGTGGAAGCAAGAGTCATGCATAAGCTACTAGATAAATATCTAGCAACCAAGTGGGCTAAGTAACTAGCATGTTAAGGATTGAACTAGTAGTTAGCCAAATCAAACTCTAGTTAGCCATAAATCAATCCAAGTGCTACACATGCTTTCAAATCTCACCATTCATTCCAAAAGCACTTTAATAAAGTAAAAAGAGATGAGATATCATCCAAGCTCATCACTTTATGAATTATTATCAAAACAACCAAGCAAACACAAAGAACTCTTCATTTTCCTTTCTTCCTTGAAAAATTCTGCCAAGGTGCTAGAAGTAAGGCTTCCAACCATCATTTGATCTTGAAATATTTATGGTGAGTACTTCATATCATAGCTTAGATCCCCTAGAAATTTCAGCTTCAAATTCATCTTTTTCCATTTTCAAATAAATCATCAAAGATGATGATGAATAGTGTTTTCAAGAACTAATCTTTGTTTTTCTTGTTTTCATGGTTGATCCTAGCTAACTTAAGGCTATCCAAGGACCATACCAAGATTGGTGAGGCTAGTACATACTCCAAGGAAGGTATAAGAATTGAAAACCCTAGATCTACTTTGAGTTTTAAGCATGTTCTTGATGGATCTAGCTTAGTTATGATTATGTTCATGTTATAAGCATGCTTAGTTAGTGATTTAGTGATTTGATTAACATGATGATTTTGATGCTAAGATCAGTAGCTTCTGGACTTGTTGAGATGCTTATTATGTGTATAAGTTGTTTAGATGCCCGGTGTGGCTTGGGTTGTTGATTACGATTTATGGAACGTCCGATTTATAGCCGTCGTAATGCCCGATTTTTGTTAACCTTAAGAAATCGTGTTTGAAAGTAGCCATAAGTCACTGTCCAGTATCATGTTCTGCCATGGCAAGATAGATCATGTTATAAGCTTCGTTTTGATATAAAGATCATGTGAAACGGACTTACGGTTTAGGAATTATGGCCGATTCACTAAAAGACGTTCGAAACCGTAAGTACGAGTTCGTTATTAAAATTGAACCCTCGTAAAATACGTAAGTCAGTGGAGAATCTTGGTAATTAAATACTAGAGGTAAAAAGGAAGGTGTGAGAGAAAACCACATGTGAAATGGATCGTTTTCCGATTTTATAAAAATGTTCGAATCAAAGTTAATCGCAAACGAACCCCTAAAAACCCGCTTGATTATAACTTCGGTAAAACACTTAGAAAACGGGCGATAAAACTCGGAGCATAATATTGATTTGTAACGATCGACTTTAGAACTTGTATGACTTAAGTATGTCCCAAGTGTAAGTACAATGACATGTCGTATTAACGAACGAATGTCGGGTCGGATCGATGATAAAAGGAATCCACTAAAAGGGGTATAACGAGATAACTCGAGAACGTGTTTCGATTTAAGTATAACTTAACTTTTAAGATGTTAAGTGATTAATCCCGAATGCCTTGGATATTTATAGATCACCAAGCTGACCCGGGACCCGCTACCACTACCCCTTACCGTACTCGACTACCAGGCAAGTTTCAATTCCCTTCTTTTAGGCTGTTTTTGTGATTGAATATATATATATATATGTTTTCTGTTGTACATATGCCATAGCATGCATGCCTACTTTCAAGTTATATCATTATGCTTGTTCCCTGATTGTTTATTGGCTTATAAATTAGACAGTTAACGTATCAATTATAAGCCGGTTATTGTAAGACCCTCAGAGAAGGGTGTATATATCTTATTCATCAACTATAGACCGGGAGTCAATATTTCTTGATATATCAAGGTTACCTCGAAGGAAAATATTTAAGTAAATATTTTCCCTTATTCAGGCGACGAATATTATTTGAAAATTCGTTCGAGATTATTTATTTAACGATCCTTACTTCAAATAATTATTTGAACGTAACCATTCGACGAATAATATTTCTCAATATTCATTCAGAGTCGAATTGATTATCGATTATTATTTCGAATATTCTTCTAAAGATGAGACTACTAAATGAATATTATTTGAATATTCATTTAGAATATTATTTTATTAAATAAATATTACTTTTGAAAATTCATTTAAGATATTAATTACTTGATGAATATTATTTTAAATATTCATCTGAAGCCTGATTTATTTATCGAATATTATCTCGAATATTCCTTTAGGGCTTGGATTACTAAATGAATATTACCTGATATTCATTTAGAATATTATTCATTAAATGAATATTACTATTTGAATATTCATTTAAATTCCTAATTAATTATGAATATTATCTTAAGTATTCCTTTCAGGCCCTATTAATTAATGAATATTATTTTGAATATTTATTTAAATATTTATTTATTCAATAAATATTCTCCTGATGTTTCACCAGGGATTATTTTGAAAAATACCCTGATTAAAGATATCCTTTAATATTCTTAAATATTCTTTAAATATTTTTAATTCAATAAATATTCTCTGAATATTTATTTCATACTTAGAATAACCTCAATAAGGTTTATCTTCTTCGATTATTACAGAAAATACCTCGGAGTCATATTATTATTAATCTTATATCAAGAAAGGTTCTCAGACATCATTCTTCTTTGAGTCTACCTCTCTAATAATAAGGGAACCTTACTTGGAAAATGTTATTTATCTTGTCGACTTCCCGGTCATAGAGTATTCTCTTCACTCGCAACTCGGGTGTTGTTGACTTATTAAGTCGTTATTTACCTTCTCATCTTTCGAGGGGTAAGATTGTTGGAACAAGTTGATATTCGATACCAAGCCACAGCTTGGAAGTTATTGGTGAATTTTCCTTTCCAACTAGATACGACTACCTTGTAGAGTCTTATCAACAAGTATTATACTTGGGGAAAGGGGGACGAACGTTACATTTAGAATCATGAATTCTATTTGAACTAGGAGTCGTGTAAGAGGCCGAGTAGCGCCGGTCCATCCCCTTTGGCCCAATCGTTGGCCAAGGAGAGCTAGTAAGGCGGTAGACAAGTAAAGCCGTCAGTTCTTCCTTCTACCGGTAGTAAATCTAATTTGAGCTGTACGATCTCGACTGATCATCAAGATTGGAACAGCGGGCGCGGTGAATACTCCATCATTGGTTCATCATCCAAACTTATTTATTTCCTGCAACATGATTATTGTTTGCAGAGCTGGAAAAGTGTTCATAACTGGAATTGCAATCTTTTCATGCAAGTTCCTCTTTTTAATGACAATGAGAATATCTCGCTTACTTTTGATGTAGCAGATATTTCTACAAACAAATACTTTGAGTTACCTGGTAACTTCATCCTTTATATTATACTGGCAATAACCTCATTAATGCATGGCAAATGGTTTCAAAGGATATTTTGAACTGCTGTATATATGTATCACTGTTCAGTTATATTATTGTTGGTGGGCTTTTGCTCACCCTTGCTTTGTTCATATTATGTCACAACAACAGCTAGGACAGATGGCTCGCATCAGGCGCACTCGGCGCAAGCGGGTTACCCGACCCACCGGACTCCCCGCTGAGATGCTAGCCGCCATTGCTGAGGTAGCATAGTTAGACAGCTTTTGTTTCCTGTTTAACTATATGTATAATTAATGTAATCAACGGCAAAACTGTTAAACTTATGATGTTATCCTTTTGGGATTGTAATAACGTTTATTCGTAACCCTTTAATGTAAGACTTATTTCAATTTCATCTTTGGGACTATAACTGTTGTGCGTGTGAGTGGATATTATTGTGGGGTCACAGCATGTGATTTATTTATTGTGGACTCAAGTCAAGTATTATTAATGGATGTAAGACCGTAACCACCAGATCCCTGACCCCGGATCTGGGGGTGTTACAGAAGTGGTATCAGAGCGTACGTTATAAACCCCAGAGATGAGGTGACGTTAAAACAATAAATTCAATAAGATAATAAGAACTCTTGCCAAGTTCATAGTCGGACTACTTAATGTAGTGATGACATATAAAACCCTTATGGGAACTCGTAAGTATCATGATAGTAACTTAGCTCGATATCGTATCGACGAGTAAGGTGACAGACCTTGAGGCATACGAGCAGCAGCGCGATGATGCTTTATATGCTGAAGATCAGCGGGTAATTCGATGGAGTACCCTACTGGAGACCCGGAAGAGGTTCCAGAAGATAAGGAAAATCTTGTTAGGATAAGGAGCTTACCCTCGAGGAATGAGGGCTGTAGCCAGAAAGACTGAGATGATTAAGGTATAGAGCTCAGAAAAGTGGGCATAAAGAACTAAGCTATTAGCAAGAGAACTGAAGATTCATGTTGGATTCGTGGCTGGACTACTGGAGGTAGTACCAGCAAGTAAGACGGATTGGAAGAATTACTTGAGATTTTATACGGGAATAGATGAGAATCATTAGAGACTTTCATATTAACGAAAAGAGTGCTAGTAGGATGTATGATTATCAAAGGCATCGATATAAGGCGAGGAGCAGAGTCTCTAGGAATAGTTGAGAAGAGGCAGTAAGTGCCATATCATTTGATAAATGAATAAGTATGAATATTGTCAGTAATAATTCGCCATGAGAAGGCAGATGTCATAGGTTGTAATTTATGGAACCAAATTGAGGTTGATGAAGTTGTTTTATTCAGGAAAATGTCCATTTTATGAATGAATCAGTTAGAAAGTGAAAACATTGGGAAGTGACAGCATGATTGGATAAAGTTATATAAGGAAGTAGTAAGGAAGACAATTATCTCAGAACCTACCGGAAGATAAGACCAGTGAGTCAAGATGAACTCGTAATGAGACTATTGTCAGAGACTAAGTATAGGGTTAATTTAACTCAGTGAAATGATGAACCAGAAATGTTAGATGCATGTGACTCAGAGGAATATTAAATTCTTTCTTTTCTTTGAATGGATTATAGTAGTTACCTTAAGTTTACTCCGACATGGAATTATAATGGATCAAGTAATACGATCAGCAGTTAAAGGGAAAAATGTGAGAAAATCTTCCTGGAGCTAAAAGATGAAAGTGGTAATGACCAAGAGTTGGCATTGCTTAATGGAAAAAGGAGACTTTGTGCTTCCAACGACGCTTCACATAAAGGATTAGGATGTGTGCTTGCGCAGCATGACAAAGTACTGGCAGATGCATTTGGACAACACGGTTCACCAGGTTCGGATGGCCTTAGTAGTGCCAAATTTTTTGGAACAACCAACTCCGACGGTAAGGTTCCTGCTGAGACTAGTGGTTGGGTAGACTAACATTTGGTAATATTGAATATTAGGACATATAGGTATCAGGAAGTTGTGACTGGTTTCAGTTTGAAACTGTTGATTCCCCTCTAAAGGGATGTATATAATTGGTTCCTCTCCAGTGGTTAAACTTCCAACCTGATGACGATTATTTCGTTAATTATGACTGCTTATGGTTCTACCTGCTTGGAGGTTCATAGAACTATTCTTCAGGTTTCAAAATTGGTCTCCTTAATGTTACCAGTAGGTGAATAGATTGACCAAAATTTCCCTGATTCAAAAAAAAAAGGAATTCATCGAATTTCGGCAAATCTTGTCTTTCTGATTATCAGAGAACATCATTGAAGAGAATGGAAACTGGAGCGAACCCTGTGGATTGGGTAAGGTTGCCGTCATATATGGGTTAGTAGACGGACCCTGAGTATTACAATCGATGGTAGAGATAAAATGATGAAGTGAGATTGGACGGAAACAGGAAATGTAAGTAAGAAACCAGCCGGACTGAGAAATTCCAGGATTGACTTAAATGAAAAGGCTGTTATGCCAGGAATGGTAAGCTTGCATGGCACGTGGTAGTGATAAGAATAGTTGAAAAGATAAAAATAGAGGAAAGGTGACCAGAGACGGTGCCGAATAGTCGATTAAGACTTATATGAAGTAAAGTTTTAGAAAGGTAGAAAGGTATCAAAGAAGGCACTATGCCGGCAATTGCTAGAAAAGTAATGCTATTAGCCAACCCCTAAAATCATATATATATATATATATATATATATATATATATTTTGTGGCCAGTTGAGGCCAAGTCACAAAGGATTATCAAGTGACTAGACCAGCAATGCAAGGACAAAGCAGGGTTGCTTCTAAGAAAGCACCGACAGCAAGGCCTTCTGATATAAAGGAAACATTAATGAGATCGTAGGAATCTTCTGCTGAACAGCCCATGTTTTGATTGGGAATTCACTAGACTTTTTTGGGATGGGGTCACCCGTACTAAAGTGACTCATGTGTATATGGTTGTCCAAGATTACGAGTAAAATGGGAGTATAATGACTTGAGATGTATGATGTTAGGGTATCATGAATACCATGAATATATTATGACGGAGGAAAGTAAACAATGAAGGTATATGAAGAGAGTATAGAAATGGTCAGAAATTGAACAATATGCTGTAGGAATTTTCTCTGAGGCAAGTACCTTTGCGAAGAACGATAAGCACTAGGAAATTCACGTTGAACTCGACCAATATCTTTCAGAACATCCTTGCTACCATTAACAAGTTCTGTAAGAGAGCAGATAGACATACGTTGTCTTTTGGAAGGTCAAATAGGTTGACCACTATCTGAAAGAAGAAATTAGCAGTAAGCTACCGATCGATTATCAAATAAGAATGATTGAAAAGAGACCCTTATTAAGGATACATGATTTAATTGCCAATTATAGGATGCAGGAATTCCTTGGCAGTTGAATTAAGGATAAGATATCCATAGAGTAAGGCAAACCCTGGGGAATAGACAAGGGATGGCATTACCCCTAATAAAGGACATTGTGAATTTGGATGATATAAATTGAATTGATTAAGGCGACATCAAACTTTGAGGATTTATAAAAAAATAAGCAGTTTTGAAAGGTATATAGACAGAATTATTATATGAATAATTACTGATATTTTGATGTGCCCTGTACCCAGAAAATACAGGAAGAATGATGAGGATTACCTAAGAAACCTTACAAGGAAAAAGGTAATATTCTGAAGTTCAAAATGGAAGTTTGGTAGGGAATATATGACATAGAAATAATTATGCCAGATGAGGCATGTGTGAAACCATGGGAAAGTATGGATTGAACCAACAAAGGTTGAGATTATCCTAGAACAAGAAAGAACTAAGAGAACAAATATCCTAGGTATGATCGAGAGTAACTTTGATAAAGTTCCCACGGGAAGGTGGAAGCAATGACTTATGGAAAAAAAAAGACTGATAG
This sequence comes from Saposhnikovia divaricata, assembly GCA_036435485.1. Lineage (NCBI taxonomy): Eukaryota > Viridiplantae > Streptophyta > Magnoliopsida > Apiales > Apiaceae > Saposhnikovia > Saposhnikovia divaricata. Next base: position 243,494,050 of record CM071594.1, on the reverse strand, counting down.
TTATATTTTCTCCTTCAGCAGAGCTTAATGGAGAATGCTTTAACCCAACAGTGATGGGAATGAGGTAGAAAAGTTTGAGTTGGAATGTATCCAGAGAACATGGATTACAAGAAATTGTTAGTATCAGGAAAGGCCAATGAGGTGGCCAACAATCTAAGTATAAAGGAATAATTACAAATGTTCATACCGAAGAAACAGAATGATATTTGGAAGGACCTTGAAGGTCATATCGGAATGGAGGAATTTACATTCCTTCTGATGACTGTGCAAGAATTGACGGTAATAATAGTTTAAGTAAAGATTCGATTCCTGATGGAGTCTTAAGCATATTACGTACCTTAGAAGGTCCCGTTTTGAGGCAAACCAGGACCATGGTACAAAAATTGATGAAGTAAACCGTTAGGTTTCCAGTCTTTTATGGAAGATGCATAAGTGATAGTTTCATCAACCGGACCTAGTTGCGATGCTTGAAACTCTTCTGCAATTCTATCTACTTCATGTTATATCTACATCAAGTTCAGGAAGTGTTCCTTATGGATAAGGAATAGTGATTACTTTGTCTCCCTAAGGGATTTGAAACCCGTAGGGTTAGCTATTAACGCACTACGTAAACAACAAGCGATGGTGATTCTTCTAAGAAAGTAGATGACAACGTAAAGATAAAGAAAGTGCTGCTATTGATAAACTAAATGGCATGTTGATGAATGACAAGCAAGTTTGTGTTAGTGTATTTCTGCGCAAACCAGATAGAGAATATGAGGTTGATGATTCATGATGCCAAATGTATTCCCGTAGAAAGAATTAATGAGACTTGGAGGGAAGGGCAGTTGAGCCCGAGACTTATTGGGCCATTTGAGAGTTCAAAAGTGTTCTCGAGCCAGCCTTACCCCCAAAACTTATAGCACGGTCATAACGGGTTTTCATGTGGCAAGGCTACGCCAGTAAAATGCAGATGTTCAACAGATGATAGGAGTACGAGCATGTAGATATACGACCTGTTCTGACTTACGAAAGACAACTTGTGGAAAACCACGGATAGAAAAGAACAAGTGATGAGAAACAAGGTTGGCAGAAGTAGATTATATGAATCTAAGTTAAAGGGATCGGGCCAGATTCATTTCGGATAGTTTAAATTGGAATAACGTGATGATTATAGAATAAATGTGACGGAATACCGATAAGGAGGTACCAAGTGCAAAAAGGTGTCTCAATAAAGAGGTGAAGGTGAAAGTAAATAATAGAAATGAGTAAGAATCAGATAATAAGAAGGATGTGATTGATAAAGAAAAGGCTGGGAAAGCAACTATGGAATGAGAAGCAAGGAATGTTATGAATGGGTTTTCTAATGAATTCTCAGGATGACAACCTGATAGTGTCAATATTATAGTTATGAAAAAGCTAGTAACATGATATGGGATGTCAGTAATAATGATGTCAAGTGAGAAATCTAAGATTTAACCTGAAAGGTTGAAGGATTTCCCGAAAGTATCGCTAAGATTGAACAAGAGTATTTGTCCATAGAATAATGGACAAAGCAGCAAGATATGTTGTCACGTGAGATTGCGATAAATAGTATTGGATATAATTATGATTAATTTCTTCTTTGATAAACCTCTATAGTTCAGAGGTAAATTCTGAGTATGATATTCTACAATCATGAAAGCTTTCTATAATCCTTTAGAACTCTGTTCTCTTCTTCTCTCTTATTCATCTTCTTTATGAATTGAGAAGAACAACCCTTTTAGGAGGGGAGGTACTGCTACGTGACTATCTGTCTATGTGATAGAAGTCTAAGTGGAATACCATAACTTGTTTAATTGCTTGTCAAGTACTAAAGGCTGGCCCCTTCTGTACTAACTATGCAATATAACAAATGTTCAATTGATCATAGTGATCTCTCAATAAATCTTTCCACTTCTCTATATTGATCGAGATTGCGAAGATTAAAGCGATCAGGAAATGCACAGTACGAGCGAAGTTACCTCCGAATTCGTAGGGTGATAGTGATACCAATGTTACTGCAGGTATCAATAAGGATAAGACTGAGTAAGAGTATAACCCAGATAGTGAGTTGTACGAAAAGTAGCAACGTTGATGGAAAAAGGATACAGTATGGATTGTAGCACTAGAAGATGTGCTGAGGAAGGGTAGAACGACTAAGAATTGACCGGGAAGCTAAAAAGTGAACGACAGGCAAACGACTCTTTGCTTCCTACCTGATTCCGGGACGGAATCCTTTTAAGGAGGGGAGACTGTAAGAACCCCAAATTTTGGATATAATTAAAACTTTTTATTAAGTAATGATAAAATGAGGAACAATGATTCCGACAACAAGGTCACCAGCTCTAATGAATGGTGGTTTCAAAGAACAATGATTGTAATGAATGGATATTGCTTTGGACAATGATCCTGATGCATTGGTATATTGTCAGAATAGAGTAATTCGATGGTTGAGGACCTAGATAAGAATAATCTACCATCCAGGAAGGAGCTAATGGATCCTTGAAGGGAAATGAGTAAGTGCATAGTGTTTCCCATACGTGCATAGTGTTTCCCGTACGTGCATAGTGTTTCCCATACGTGCATAGTATTTCCCGTACGTGCATAGTGTTTCCCGTACGTGCATAGTGTTTCCTGTACGTGCATAGTAATTTGGTGGATGAATAGTGATTTTGTAAGTTGGAAAACTTTTCACGCCACCCTATGTACGGGACGTGATATGGATGTTTCGAAGTCATATTAGTAATACGCGGAGGAAATAAGTGAATGCAGAGACGATCGGAATTCAGAAATTCCAAATTCTTTTTCGGTATAATATTTGACCGGACAGTGGATTAAATATTATTATAATCCAAGAATTGAGATATTAACTTTGAGGATTTGATATTTTGGGATGTTATTATATTTGATTTAAGAATAAAGGTAGGAAACCACTGAGGCAGTGAAACAAGCGTTCTAGAAACCGCTAAAACGTTATAACGTGATTAATCAATAAAGCGAACGAATCCTAGATTACGGATTAAGTTCGTATCGAGATTAAATATCCTACATGGTCATCACGAGGATATGAATATCGAGAAATTTCCCGGTAAACCCTAGAGGTGAAACTACTTAGTTATTTGCCCGAACGATCAATCGAAACGAGCAATAACCGGACAAAAGAAACAAGCAGTGGAAGCAAGAGTCATGCATAAGCTACTAGATAAATATCTAGCAACCAAGTGGGCTAAGTAACTAGCATGTTAAGGATTGAACTAGTAGTTAGCCAAATCAAACTCTAGTTAGCCATAAATCAATCCAAGTGCTACACATGCTTTCAAATCTCACCATTCATTCCAAAAGCACTTTAATAAAGTAAAAAGAGATGAGATATCATCCAAGCTCATCACTTTATGAATTATTATCAAAACAACCAAGCAAACACAAAGAACTCTCCATTTTCCTTTTTTCCTTGAAAAATTCTGCCAAGGTGCTAGAAGTAAGGCTTCCAACCATCATTTGATCTTGAAATATTTATGGTGAGTACTTCATATCATAGCTTAGATCCCCTAGAAATTTCAGCTTCAAATTCATCTTTTTCCATTTTCAAATAAATCATCAAAGATGATGATGAATAGTGTTTTCAAGAACTAATCTTTGTTTTTCTTGTTTTCATGGTTGATCCTAGCTAACTTAAGGCTATCCAAGGACCATACCAAGATTGGTGAGGCTAGTACATACTCCAAGGAAGGTATAAGAATTGAAAACCCTAGATCTACTTTGAGTTTTAAGCATGTTCTTGATGGATCTAGCTTAGTTATGATTATGTTCATGTTATAAGCATGCTTAGTTAGTGATTTAGTGATTTGATTAACATGATGATTTTGATGCTAAGATCAGTAGCTTCTGGACTTGTTGAGATTCTTATTATGTGTATAAGTTGTTTAGATGCCCGGTGTGGCTTGGGTTGTTGATTACGATTTATGGAACGTCCGATTTATAGCCGTCGTAATGCCCGATTTTTGTTAACCTTAAGAAATCGTGTTTGAAAGTAGCCATAATTCACTGTCCAGTATCATGTTCTGCCATGGCAAGATAGATCATGTTATAAGCTTCGTTTTGATATAAAGATCATGTGAAACGGACTTACGGTTTAGGAATTATGGCCGATTCACTAAAAGACGTTCGAAACCGTAAGTACGAGTTCGTTATTAAAATTGAACCCTCGTAAAATACGTAAGTCAGTGGCAAATCTTGGTAATTAAATACTAGAGGTAAAAAGGAAGGTGTGAGAGAAAACCTCATGTGAAATGGATCGTTTTCCGATTTTATAAAAATGTTCGAATCAAAGTTAATCGCAAACGAACCCCTAAAAACCCGCCTGATTATAACTTCGGTAAAACACTTAGAAAACGGGCGATAAAACTCGGAGCATAATATTGATTTGTAACGATCGCCTTTAGAACTTGTATGACTTAAGTATGTCCCAAGTGTAAGTACAATGACATGTCATATTAACGAACGAATGTCGGGTCGGATCGATGATAAAAGGAATCCACTAAAAGGGGTATAACGAGATAACTCGAGAACGTGTTTCGATTTAAGTATAACTTAACTTTTAAGATGTTAAGTGATTAATCCCGAATGCCTTGGATATTTATAGATCACCAAGCTGACCCGGGACCCGCTACCACTACCCCTTACCGTACTCGACTACCAGGCAAGTTTCAATTCCCTTCTTTTAGGCTGTTTTTGTGATTGAATATATATATATGTTTTCTGTTGTACATATGCCATAGCATGCATGCCTACTTTCAAGTTATATCATTATGCTTGTTCCCTGATTGTTTATTGGCTTATAAATTAGACAGTTAACGTATCAATTATAAGCCGGTTATTGTAAGACCCTCAGAGAAGGGTGTATATATCTTATTCATCAACTATAGACCGGGAGTCAATATTTCTTGATATATCAAGGTTACCTCGAAGGAAAATATTTAAGTAAATATTTTCCCTTATTCAGGCGACGAATATTATTTGAAAATTCGTTCGAGATTATTTATTTAACGATCCTTACTTCAAATAATTATTTGAACGTAACCATTCGACGAATAATATTTCTCAATATTCATTCAGAGTCGAATTGATTATCGATTATTATTTCGAATATTCTTCTAAAGATGAGACTACTAAATGAATATTATTTGAATATTCATTTAGAATATTATTTTATTAAATAAATATTACTTTTGAAAATTCATTTAAGATATTAATTACTTGATGAATATTATTTTAAATATTCATCTGAAGCCTGATTTATTTATCGAATATTATCTCGAATATTCCTTTAGGGCTTGGATTACTAAATGAATATTACCTGATATTCATTTAGAATATTATTCATTAAATGAATATTACTATTTGAATATTCATTTAAATTCCTAATTAATTATGAATATTATCTTAAGTATTCCTTTCAGGCCCTATTAATTAATGAATATTATTTTGAATATTTATTTAAATATTTATTTATTCAATAAATATTCTCCTGATGTTTCACCAGGGATTATTTTGAAAAATACCCTGATTAAAGATATCCTTTAATATTCTTAAATATTCTTTAAATATTTTTAATTCAATAAATATTCTCTGAATATTTATTTCATACTTAGAATAACCTCAATAAGGTTTATCTTCTTCGATTATTACAGAAAATACCTCGGAGTCATATTATTATTAATCTTATATCAAGAAAGGTTCTCAGACATCATTCTTCTTTGAGTCTACCTCTCTAATAATAAGGGAACCTTACTTGGAAAATGTTATTTATCTTGTCGACTTCCCGGTCATAGAGTATTCTCTTCACTCGCAACTCGGGTGTTGTTGACTTATTAAGTCGTTGTGTACCTTCTCATCTTTCGAGGGGTAAGATTGTTGGAACAAGTTGATATTCGATACCAAGCCACAGCTTGGAAGTTATTGGTGAATTTTCCTTTCCAACTAGATACGACTACCTTGTAGAGTCTTATCAACAAGTATTATACTTGGGGAAAGGGGGACGAACGTTACATTTAGAATCATGAATTCTATTTGAACTAGGAGTCGTGTAAGAGGCCGAGTAGCGCCGGTCCATCCCCTTTGGCCCAATCGTTGGCCAAGGAGAGCTAGTAAGGCGGTAGACAAGTAAAGCCGTCAGTTCTTCCTTCTACCGGTAGTAAATCTAATTTGAGCTGTACGATCTCGACTGATCATCAAGATTGGAACAGCGGGCGCGGTGAATACTCCATCATTGGTTCATCATCCAAACTTATTTATTTCCTGCAACATGATTATTGTTTGCAGAGCTGGAAAAGTGTTCATAACTGGAATTGCAATCTTTTCATGCAAGTTCCTCTTTTTAATGACAATGAGAATATCTCGCTTACTTTTGATGTAGCAGATATTTCTACAAACAAATACTTTGAGTTACCTGGTAACTTCATCCTTTATATTATACTGGCAATAACCTCATTAATGCATGGCATATGGTTTCAAAGGATATTTTGAACTGCTGTATATATGTATCACTGTTCAGTTATATTATTGTTGGTGGGCTTTTGCTCACCCTTGCTTTGTTCATATTATGTCACAACAACAGCTAGGACAGATGGCTCGCATCAGGCGCACTCGGCGCAAGCGGGTTACCCGACCCACCGGACTCCCCGCTGAGATGCTAGCCGCCATTGCTGAGGTAGCATAGTTAGACAGCTTTTGTTTCCTGTTTAACTATATGTATAATTAATGTAATCAACGGCAAAACTGTTAAACTTATGATGTTATCCTTTTGGGATTGTAATAACGTTTATTCGTAACCCTTTAATGTAAGACTTATTTCAATTTCATCTTTGGGACTATAACTGTTGTGCGTGTGAGTGGATATTATTGTGGGGTCACAGCATGTGATTTATTTATTGTGGACTCAAGTCAAGTATTATTAATGGATGTAAGACCGTAACCACCAGATCCCTGACCCCGGATCTGGGGGTGTTACAGTGTAGCATGATGTGTTGACTGCTTCTGCCCATAAATATGTAGGTAGTTTTGATTCCTCCAACATTGTTCTGCCAGCTTCAATAAGAGTTTTGTTCTTTCTTTCAACTACTCCATTTTGCTGGGGTGTGCCAGGAGCAGAGAATTGTTGAACTATTCCTTTGTATTTGCAGAACTCTTCCATTACTGAATTCTTGAATTCAGTTCCATTATCACTTCTTAGAATCTTGACTTTGTACTTTGTGCCTATTTCGATGAGTCTTACATGTTCCAAAAGTATCTCTGCAGTTTCATCTTTTCTGTGCAGAAAATACACCCAGGTAAATCTAGTATATTCATCAACAATGACTAGAGTATACCTTTTCTTACTGATGGACATAACGTTGACTGGTCCAAACAAGTCAAGATGTAACATGTGATATGGTTCATCAATTGAGGATTCAGATTTACTCTTGAATGATGTCCTTCTCTGTTTAGCCTTCTCACAACCATCACAGAGTCCATCAGGAGTATATAACGCCTTTGGTAATCCTCTTACCAAATCTTTCTTAAACTCATTGATATTGTTGAAGTTGAGATGAGAAAGCTTCTTGTGCCAATTCCAACTTTCATCTACTGTTGCTTTACTGATGAGACATGTTGAGGGACCATCAGTATTGGTGTAGACATTGGCTTCATAAATGTTACCACGTCTTTGACCAGTCAAGACAATCCTTCCAGATGTTTTACTGATCACTTCAAAGTGAGTATCATTGAAGTCGACATGATAACCTCTTTCTGTGATTTGACTCACACTAAGCAGATTGTGTTAGAGTCCGTTCACCAGAGCTACTTTATCAATGATGACATTTCCAATGATTATATTGCCATATCCCAAAGTTTGTCCAATGTTGCCATCTCCATAAGACACTGTTGGGCCAGCTTTCTCCTCAAATTTTGATAGCAAGGTTTTGTTTCCCGTCATGTGCACAGAGCATCCACTATCCATGACTAACACATTTTTTTTTACCCTGCAATCAGAAACACAAAGAGCTCAGTTAGAATTTTTAAGAACCCACACTTGTTGGGTTCTTTTTGCATGCAATTTAACACTATTAGCAGCAGAAGTCTTTTTAACAAAAGCAGTTCTGTCAGATTTAAATCCATCAGAATTTGCTTTGTCATTATCAGAATTAATAGATGCATGCTTAGTATTCAGACTCTTTGTTCTACCAGAATTTGCACTTTTATTAAATTTTGGCAAGGGATCATAATAGTTGTAGTATAAACTATGGTATTCTTCACATGTATAGATAGAATGCCATTTACTGCCACAGTGAAAACAAGGAATCTCTGGTTTATAAAACACTGATCTATTCCTAATGTCAGACTTAGGAACTACAGTAGCCTTCTTTTTACTCCTCCTGCAATCAATAGCAAGATGATTAGAGTTACCACAATTAAAGCATGTTTTCCTTGGTGCATTTGGAATATACTTATAATTATTCTCTTTGTTTATTCCAATTTTACCATTTCTATTCCTCTTAGCAGTAGTGGTTTTCTCTCTATCTGTCACTTCACAGATTCTGTCACTGAGTTGTTTCTTAGACAAAAGACCTATATTTTTGACAGATTTAGACTTAGAATTCTGTGTAGAAGTAGATCCCTTTTCTAAAGTAGAGTTGGAATTTTCTGGATACACATACTTGACAGGTTTTAATTTGGTCTTTGTTCTGTCCATTACATGTCTATAGGTTTTTGGATTTGTTGACTCATTCACAACAACTCTTCCTGATTTAGTTGTTTCAGCAGTAACAACTTTAACTTTATTTTTCTTTTTGTCCTCTGGTTTATAACCTAGACCTTCTTTCCAGTTCTTATTTGTGATAAGATCGTGTGTTTTCTTTCCAGAGTGTGTCCAGGTTCTGAGTTCCTCATTAGCTTCATTAAGTTCCTTTTCAAGTGCAGTACCTTTAAACTCCATTTCTAGCTTCATGTGCTTAGCCTTATCACATTTATTTTGTACTTCTTCCATGAAGAGTAACTCAGCTTCTAGATGATCATTTCTTTTAGTCAATTCTGACATCTCAGATATTATTCTAGCATTTTCAAGAGATTGACTTTTAAAGCTAATATGCAGAGACTTTAAGAAAGATCTTAACTCAGAGACATTATCAGTGTCAAAATACCTTATTTTCAGGAGCAGCAATCTCATCCACATTTGTCATTAGTGCATAGTTCACTTTTTCTTCTTCAGAGTCTGAGGAAGAGTCCATCCAATCCTTGCTAGATGAGATTAGAGCTTTGGTTTTGGCCTTTTTGCATTCAGTTACAAAGTGACCCATTCCATCACAATTGTAGCATTTGACTTTTGACTTGTCAAACTTGCTGCCTTTGCTTTCATTCTTCTTGTACCTGTTCTTGTCAGTATTGACAGGTTTCTTCTGAAAGTTGCCTTGTCTCCTAGCCTTTCTGAACTTCATCTTCTTGAAACCCTTGACTATCATATCAACCATTTCCATCATATCAGAATCAGTAGAATCATCATTAGTATCAGTATCAGGATTTACATCAGGATCTGATGATGAGTCATCAGTATTGGACTCAACGACTCTACCTCTCCTTCTTGAAACCTCCACGCTTCTTCCTTTTGATTTTGATTCAGCATTAAAAGCAACAGCCTTTGCTTTGTTGGTCTTCTTATTCTTCTTCTGTTGAACCTCAAGATCATGGGTTATTAGCATCCCATAGACTTCGTCAAGAGATACAGTATTAAGATCATACTGATGCCTAATGATAGAGGTTTGAGTATCCCACTCCTCAGGTAGAGCTCTAGGAAACTTGGTATTTGAGTCTTCTGGATCATACTCTTTACCCACCAGAGATAGATTATTCAATAGTGTCAGAAATCTATCATACAGATCAGTGAGACTCTCATCAGATTTTGCATCAAACTGCTCGTACTCTTGAATCAACAGAGCCCTTCTGTTTCTTTTGATAGATTCAGTACCCTGGCATTGAGTCTCCAAAGTTTCCCAGATTTCCTTAGCAGTTTTACATGCTATCACTCTATTTGACATGACAGCATCAAGACTATTATGAAGAATGTTCTTCACCTTTGCATCTCTGAGTACTTCAGCCTTTTCCTCTGGAGTCCATTCAGCCTTTGTCTTCTGAATATAGTGCTCAGGTATAGTATCTGTTCTAGCAACCAGTCTCTTAGGGATATATGGTCCATCATATATTCGATCGAGATAGTTAGGATCAGTTGCCTCCAGATACATCAACATCTTTACCCTCCATATGGGGTATTTAGCCTTTTTGAGAACAGGGATTTTAATACTTTCATACTTGCTTGTCGACATGTTAAGATAGTTTCTGATTGTAGTAAATCAGTTTGCTCTGATACCAATTGTTGCCCAGTAATTAACAATTGTAGAAGGGGGGTTGAATACAATTGTATAAGATTTTCGACTTAAACAGAGATAATAACACAAGTATGAATATATAACAGCTTTATTAACTCTGATATAAAACTGTTACAAACTCTCTCAAGAAATTCTTATGTTCTTGAGAGCTGCTAGGTTACAAGATAATTCGTGTAAGCGATTACTCTTAAGTAAAACCTAAACTGTGTTTATATACAGTACACAGATACACTATCAATTACAAGATATATCAAATCAATTACATACGTTTCTTAATACATATCTTGAATGATAGCTGCATTCCTATAAATCAGGAATCAACATGTCAATCTTCCTAGATTCCTGGACTGATGTATATCCTCATGAAATCCTGATCAGCTTCCAATCCTGATGACAACACAATCCTGACGGTGCAATACTGATGACATCAGCATCAGTATCTGATCAGTAGTCCAGGTCCTGATCATCACTTGAATCAATATCTAACAAACCATATTCCGATCAAACTCGGTTTTTACAAAATCGGGAACGAAATCAGGTGTTCTTGGTCCCAAAACGAAGCTCAGATCACAAGAAGACTGACCATGGCTTCAAATCATACAAACATTCTCTCAATAATGCAAACGAATGGTTTGAAAATTGAAAAAAAATAGTTAGCTTGACTTACACATATCCGAACACAAACAATGGAATTGATTACATAAATTGACTCTTTAAGACCAGATAAAGCTATTGGAAGCATCAAAATCATTGAACATAGTTTAAATCAAAAAACCCCAAATTATAGTTCAAGAACCCTAATTTTCGAATTGGACAATTCTGAAGTCAAACATTGAAATTAAACACATATTTGGACTCCTTACAACCACACGAAACTATACATATTATCAAAACACATGAACAATCACTGGATTGAAAAGCCACAATTTTTAATTTTTGAAAATTTAAAAGAAAATCATATGAAATCGAAATTCTTACCATCCATATAAATTGATTGCAGATTATGAAAGAGGAGGTTGAGAGCTTTGATTTGGCTACTAGAACTCCACAATCCGATATCGATATCACATTCAAATATGCTTCGATCCTCAAGAGCGATTTTAGAAAACTATGATTTTTGAAATTGTTTTTCTTTAATTTGATTGGCTAGCTGGATCATCAATGATTGGCCAAGCTGAAATGACCAAGCTGCCCTCGCCAAAGTAACGTCGTTAGGTTGAAATTGACAGCAGTACACACTTCGTAAAAAGTTTGAAAGTCCAGTATTACAAGTGGGGGATTTTGAAGTTGAGTATCCCAAGTGCAGATTTCGTGAAAGTTCAAGTACACGAAGTGTTTTTTACTCTAAAAAAGTGTCAAGGAAAGTGGTCAACTTTTGTTACCCTTCGCCTTTTTTGATGTACTGTAATTATTATGTATGAGTATATTGATAATTTTGAGTGCTAATCATTGGAGTACCAGTTTTGCTTAGCTTAAAATGAATAATTTATAGCTTAAAATGATAAATGTCATATAAATAATAAGTAAATCATAGTTTATAAGTCAGTAGAGTGTTTAGTAAATCAGAACATATAAATCAGTAGAGTGTTTGGTAAATTAGAACTTATAAATTAACTTTTTTTATTATTTTCAAAATATTTGTTTTCTAATATATATCAATGGATATCAATGGATGGATCTCGATGAGTAGAGAAATTTGATATATACATATCAATTTTCTAATGAACGGACCAAAATATATATGATTTTGAAGATTTGAAGGATATTATATATTGTGTGTATCCAGAAAACAGAATAAGCTAAAAGTTGAATAGAATTTACAACTTTCAACTTATTTGTATAGAATAAGCCCGTTCAACTTATTTGTCAAACCGTCCATGAAAAGGGCATTTTGCCCCGATTAAGTTGAAAACGGGTGTTTTGCCCGTTAGCCAAACAGGCACAAAATGTTGGTAACAAAGGTGCCAAAAGTATAATTAAAGAGATAGAACATAACATATTAATATTTTTTATGAGTTGGTAAAGTTGATAATTTTGGTTAGCACTTTTCATTGGAGATCCTCTAAATAATTAATGGGGCCTGATCTACAACAAACGTATGCTGTAGCATACAGTACCGCAGAAAGTTTCTGCGGTACGGTGTAGAGTAGGGTTTTTGGTGTGAAAACAGGGGGTTCATCTCTCTACGTACCGCAGAAACTTTCTGCGGTACGGGTGTGCGGTACGGTATGCTGCAACATACGTATGCAGTTGACCGCCAGCCATAATTAATTAATCAACAAGTACGTAAAAACTCTTTTGTTCAAGTTTGCATGATTGTAATGTTAGCCATGAGACTTGGAATCTATTAACAGGAGAACAAGTAACTTGGGGCTGATTGTTTTGTAGCAATTAGTCAAAGTCTTTTATATAGTTATGTTTGAAATATAATTTAGTCCCTTCCTTGCATATATAATTTAGGGCTTCTCTCATTAAAACATAGGAGTAGAAAGAAAGATGTGTGTGATGCAACATTTCTTAAGTGCACGCAATTCCAAAATAATTGGCACCTTGTTACGTTTCTTTGTACAAAAACAGAACTGTAAGATTTTTTTTAGATTGGCTGAGGAAGTTTGTAACTCATATATGTCTGGCTTTAATATTTGACATTGTTTAAATTGACTATAAAAAGATGAACATCGATCCTACACACTGGATGGGGGAGTGATTTTATCATGGATATGTGATTCAGAGTTTGTTCTGGAGTCATCTTGACCAGCGCAGTTCTCCACGAGAAACTGTTCCTAAAGCAAGCTATGTTGATCGATAACTTAAAAACAAAGTTGTAAAAATCGGAAATTGGTTCTAACTCGGTTTAGTTGTGAAAAAAAAATGAATACTCGGAAATCAAAAGAGTACTCAAACAATTAATCAGATATTATTTTTATTAGTTTTACTAAAAATATTAAATTCACATATCATAATTTAATAAATTAGTGTATTAATGTTATAAGTTATATATTTTTCGTTATTTACAAATAATCTAATATAATACCAAAATTATAATTAGTATTATTTTTAACAATGTACTAACAACGGTAATGTCAAAATATTAATACCTTTTATTTGATAATTTTTATTAATACGACTTAAAACAAGTTATGATGATAAAAAATATACATTTTTCAACAACACTTAAAGTAATTATTATAATAAAAAATTGAATAATTTAAAATTGGATTTCACTCTCTGTACTCGGAATTTGACCAAATATTGACTAAATTATGTAAAAATTGGGTTCCGACTGAATCGGTATAACTCGGATTGGACTATACCCTAAAAACGAGTACTCAGTCGATTTAGTGATTTTTAGAAGTGAAATAGAAGTAAAAAGATTGCCGATAATTTTCTTTGTTTGGCTTTTTTTTTTATAGTTCGATGTCCAGACCAAGGTTCATCATGTATGAACAAAAGAATAGATTTTTAAGATTTTTTTAACAAAAGAAGTATTAATACAAAGTCCAAATCATAAGCAAATATCGTTACATATCTACTAGAAGAGGGTTGGGGGGGGGGGGTTTGGATTTTTTTTATTTTAACTAACCTGTTGCCTAAATTTTGTTGATTGTTTGAACACTTCATAAATTAGATGTTACTTTTCTTTTCAGGTCTATAACTTTTATTTACTTGAGAAATTGTTGTTTATCGTTTTGTATCGATTTTGTTAATAGTTGGTTGATTTTTTTTTTTTGTTATTTTTTACATATCAGTTCACCCAATATCGTCAAAATGACTACAAAATCTTATAAAAATTTCCCCATGAGCACTACGACTATGACCATAAATTTTCAGTTTAGTGTTTACACCAATCGTTGCCTAAATTTTCAAATTGTTTACGCAGTAATTCATTTTCCTCTCTCTATACATTTACTTTTAGCCACTATTCCTGGGTTGTGTCGCTTGTAACGGCGTTTAGTTTGCGTGCAAAATATGCAAAATAACATTGTCAATTAACTATTCTCACGAGAATAGATATCAAGTAGAATCATGAGGGGCAAGCCCCAAAAGAAAGCAAAAAAGAAACGAAGAAAAAACTAATATCGAACAGGTCCGTTTGGGTTGTTTTATAAATTATTTACAATTTTAATACATGAATTTTTAGTTAGATTTTTAAAATTAAAAAACACAAATACTGAAATACGAATTACTAAAAACCAAGAGAACAAGCTAAAACGTACTCCATCTCAGTTCCTAAATAATACTAATGCTTTAATTTTTGACACTTACTTTAGGTGTAAAAAAATATTATTATGTTAAATTTTAAATTTAAAATTTGATATCAAATAAAGATTACTTTTATAGTAGTAATCCATTTTTCTCTGAAAAACAATCACAAACAAGTGATATTGTAATCTATAAAACGAGATAAGTTGAATAGAATGTTACACTCTCTTAACTTTTCAAGTTCGGCATATAATTTGTAAATAAGCTTGATTTATGAATTACCTAAACAGCATGCAATAAGTTAAAATTAGGCCTGTCAACGGGTCGGATTCGGAATCGGATTGAGCTAAATCCATATTAATTTATTTTTATCAGATTCGGATCGGATTATAGCTCGGATATTTTAGAAGTCTATACATATCCAATTCATTTAGTTTAATGGATAAACGGATCAGATTTCAGATATCTATTGCTCCATTTATTTTTTATAATATTAAAAAAATTAATCACGTAGATATATATCATTAACCATTTTAAAATAAAATTAGTAAAATTTGAGAAGTTACAATCTAGAAGTCAGTGTGTAAATTTTAGTAGTAATCAAAAATTTAAATTACTTTAATAATATCATTGTTCAAACACAATATTTAAAAAACATAAATCACAAGTTCAAATCGAATAAAAGAAATATATAAAGTCAAATAATTTGAAAAAAAGAAAGAAAAAAAAAATTCTAGCCTACATTTTGACGTTGCTACGCGAGCACTTGCACATCGCCTCGAAGAATCGCCTCGTTCTTCGTTGAAGTACAAGTAAATCTAAGTAACCATTCAGCCACTAACAAAAATCACTATCGTAACATATTCAAATTATAAATGCAAGTTTCCAATACAGAAAATTAACATTAAAATATAAATATAAAAAAATATAAGGACCTTAAACTTTGGTGGCTGGAGCCTAGAACCGTGCTGGAAGAGCAAGGAAAATATTAGATTAGGTGTAAGGTTTATGATTTTCAATAACGTAATATAATATAAATTATTTTTAAAATATTACTATATATATTATATAATATTATATTATATAATTAAACGGATCGGATTAACCTAAATGCATATCCAATCCATTTACTATTCGAGTCGTTCTTATTGGATCGGGTTCTGAATCGGATATTTTTCAATCAAATCCATATTTAATTAAATCATTGCGGATCGGATATCCAATCCATTGACAGTCCTAGTTGAAACGGATTTAAACCCAGTATAAACCAAATTTATGGTGCCTAAACACCCCCTAGACGTAATGCAATCCCTCGGAAATGATCACACTTGAGGAAGATATTTCTCAAAATTGATAGTACTCTTTATTTTGGGTAACACCTGAGGAACTCTATATTCCAATTTCCATCCAAGTACGTGGTTCGTAATGTCATTACATTAGTTTAGGATGCAATATCATTTTCCTTCTTTTTATTACGATACTTTGTATACATGAACTTTCGTCCATATATTCTAAAAATCATTCGATTTTTTCATATATTACCGATAAATAATTGATAGATTATTATTTATTTATTTAAAGAAAAAATCATACTCTTTTTCATTGTCATATCTCAGCCTTACCAGCGTTCGGGTACATTTACCAAAATTTGCAAAAGAAGCGTAATTTGGAATTGATAGATTGTTCGGGGAAGAAAATTTCCTGTAACATAAATTTTGGCGATAAATGTAAGCATGGACTCATTCACTCGGATCAAATACACTACTTCATATGTATCACAAAAACTTTCCCGTTTTCAACTGTAACTTCCATTTGTTGTAAACTAACCCCGATTGAAATATCTTTTATGATCTTAGATTAAACCACCAAGTGTTACTTTCGCCTTCCCATCAGAGTTTAGTGCATACCAACATGGAGGAGATCATCCAAAATTCTGAATGTGATTAATTAAGAAAGTCGAAGAATGAGTTTTTAAGCTGAACACATTAATTTATAAGCAATTAAGCACCGAAACACAATAAAGAAAGATTTGTATATCTTATTTTTTATAATATTTTAGTTATGATTTTGTATACCATTTTAAATGATAATCAACTTACAAAACAACTGAAGCATTGATTATTTTTACTGTTGGTAAGAATGAAGTACACATTCAGATAAAAAAACAAACCGAACTCCAGAGGGGTTTCACCATAAAACAGCAGTTCACAATTAACAAAAATCACAAATTAAGTAATACTTCAAAACTTTCAATCTTTCACCACAGAATTTCCAAAACCAAATTAGCAACAAGGTCTAATACAAACATTATTAATAAATCATTTTATCAACGTTAACCTTAAAATCACCGGGATTATCAACGACTTCAATGCTGCCAGTGCCACCTTTAACAGAGAGGAATAACTTGTCAAAATATTCTGTTCTTGCTTTGTTCAGCTTCACAAGCATTCCAGGCTTCAAAATGTCAACTGCAAAAACAACAAAACTTTAGACCAACAAACAAAAACAATACAACAGATCAAAAAACTAAAGGAACTAAAGATATTACCTTGCTCATTCCGAGCAAGAAAACTAATACAACCAGATGAATCACCAACCAAAAACTCAGACATTCTCAAATTGTGGATTATCGATTTCTGCCCCGTAATCATAGATTTTCCATCTTCAAATAAAATTTTTCCTGCAGTCAACACCTTAACAAGGAGAAACCGATCAATAGCTCCCCTCCTCAATGCACTCACATTTACAAATTGAAGACCTCCATGTTGATTCTTAACAACAATTTCCTTTGGAATGGAAAAATCAGAAACCACCCTATCCTCCTTTTTTGATTTAATCAAGGTCAACCAGTCATCATTCAAATCAAACTTCATCTTCATTCCATAAACATCTTTAGAAAGGCTTGTCCAGCCTTTCACCAGAACTATAAGATCTTCATCTAATAGAACATCCTCCAAAACTTCACTACCCTCCACAAACTCCTTAACCCCCCCATCAATAAACAACAACCTAAAAAAGTCACAAATCTCCCTAAAAAAGGAACTATACGACACCATTAACACCAATCTTGAAATTGCAGACCTAACAATCACACTACTAAATGCACATGGAGTAGCAACAACATCTACACATTCAACAAGTTTGCTAAGAGAATGTTCCGTCTCGACTACACAAAATAAAAAAAAAAGAAACACAAAAACAATTAACAAGTTAAACATGACAACATATCTAAACAACATCAACAATTTAAACAATATTCGCAACCGAATAATTCGTACCTAACTACAACGATATAATTAACAAACTCAACATTCTAATCAAAACAATAACATCTAAAACCATATTCCAAATAAGAATACAAAAACAGAACCAGAACAGTTAACATCACAACAGATCTGAAAAACATCAACAGTTTAAACAATAATCGCAACAAAATAATTCGTATCCAAAACATCTAAAACCACTGTTCGAAATAAGATTACAAAAACAAAACCAGAACAGTTAACAACAGACCTGAAAAACATCAACAGTTTAAACAATAATCGCAACAAAATAATTCGTATCCAACTACAACTGAAGACTCAACAACATTCCAATCAAAACAATAACATCTAAAACCATTGATCGAAATAAGATTTAAAAAAAAACCATAAACAGAACAGTTAACAACCACATCACGACAGATCTGAACATCAACAGTTTAAACAATGTTTGCAACAAAACAATTCGTACGAACTCAACGTCCTAATTAAAACAATAACATCTAAAACCATAGTTCAAAATAAGATTAAAAAAACAGAAACACAACTTACTATACTCAAAAGAATGCTCGATTTCGACCACATTTCTGCCTTTGAAATAGCCCTTTTGAACATACTTCCAAATATCTTTATTCAACACAAAGACTGCATCACCCACTTTTGGAAGAATAGAAACTGGCATAAAATCAAAACAGGCATAAAGGGCTAAAACATCAGACTTCTTGGTCTTCAACCCAACCTGACAGAATAGATTGAGAAAGGGTGGGAGACGCCTAAAGCCTCTAAACTTATCTGGAAAGAAATTTTTAACCTCATCAATTTTACCCTTAAACGAGTCACTGTCAAGCTCCTCAATAGAAAAGTTTGTGATAATAGGATAATGTGGGTCCTTGTACTCATTAAAATTAACCTCACTGCCTCTTTTTTTTGAGTATGGCTGATATGGGATGAGATGAAGGGGGTTTTCTTTTGCAAGTGGAGATGTGTTTCTATACAAATAAAATGGGGTTTTAGGAAAATAAGAAGATACTAAACCAACTACAGGACGACCATATTTATAAGCAGAAAACATGAAGATGGTCATTTCGAAACAAACAAGATTTTGTAATGAAAGAAGCTTGACAACAATGAAGATGAGAGCGGCTCAAAAATATTCAGAAAACTAATGTTGCTTTGGGACTGAGAGTTAGAAACCCTACTGAATGGTTTTACAAAAATAATAAAGATTGGAAAACTAATCTGTGAGTCCAAACGGGGAAAAAATTTGGGGCTGGCCATAAAAATTGGGCTTAGAAAAAACTGGAACAAGTTGGGCCTCATGACCACAACAATAATTAAACACTTGGGGCTTCCATCGATGTTTTATGAGTTCAAAAATCATAAAAAATGAAAAACTAGTCTTTGAGTTCAGACGGGCAAAAAATTCGGGGCTGCACATAAAAATTGGGCTTTAAAACACTGTAACAAGTTGGGCCTCATGACCATTACAATATTTAAACACATGGGCTTGATCAATGTTTGATGACAAATATTAAAAATGTGAAAGTCACGGTAAATTTTCAAAAAGGGTTTTTACAGTCACAAAAGTAAATAGACGAAAATACCCCAAAACATACAGTTGAGAAAAGTAGATAGAGTACAGTGTACTAACCTATCATATGAAGTCATCACAACAACTTTCGTACACATCTCCAAACCCGAGAATTGAAGTGATTTGAACTAACAAACATTATTAACGTGTGAAATGAATTCAATTCAACACTCTGGTTCCGATCTGCAAACCTGAGAAATGAAAAAGATTAGAACTTTGATGATTTGACTAGAAAATAATTGAACTTTGAGTGTTTGTGATGAAATTGAATTGAATTTAACGACTCCAGTTCCGATCTGTGAACAATCGGAAATAAAAAAAAGATGAGAACTTTGAAGAATCGATCCGCAAGAAGAATTAACAACAATTAACAAAGAAGAGATCAAATCTCAGTTATTGTGTTTGTATGCGAAGAAACACAAACAACAAACACAATTAACAAAGAAAAGATCAAATCTATGTCTTCGTGTTCATATGTATCAAGAATTACAAAGAAGAGACGTATTTACATATAATGATAACCATAGAGAACAGATGTATAATTGTTTTGTTAAGAGGATAGAAAGGATGGAGATGAGTAGTGGTTTGGAGTGGTGGTTTAGATAGATGGCCGGAAAGAAAGAGAGTGTAGAGATTGTCTGAGAGAGAGAGAGAGAGAGTAGATGAGAGAGTAGATGAGAGAAGGCGAGAAGCTGATAAATAAAAAGGCAAAGACTATAAGGGGAAATAAAGGTCTAGTACTAGTACGTATATGTACAAGCGGCCAAAAAACCCTACTTACCGGCTACAGCCGGTAGATTTGTTCACAGCTTTTTACATTTATTACTTGTGCACAGTGCCACATATTTTTGCTTTTTATCCAAAGCATACGATATCGAACGAGTACATGTTTTTGTGTCTCTGTTTTTGTTTTTTACAATTTTCACATTTTTTCTTTTTTTGTTGAATATCATCAATTCGGTAATTGGTCTGCAAAAATATTAAAATGGGTATATGATTACATTTCTATCCCATAAATTCAGTACGATTTTAAAATATATATTGACGAAGAATTAATTTTATTAGAAATTGTATTCGACATTCCCAAAATTCACTTCAACAACTTACACTTACATTGGTTTCAAAAAAAAACAACTTACACTTACATAGTACACCAGTAGTCGAGCTAGCCCCAAACAGTAATAAGAGCCGTTTGATCTTGGATTTAACACACAACCGTTGGATTGGATGTTGAATTTAGAGGCCCCAAAAGCAGTGATTGATTCAACGCACCACAGCTGTCTAAAGCAAATCTCCATGCCATGCCCCTAGATTGTCTACACTGACAATAAATCAGATGTCCCTTACCCCATTGAAGGTTTGCAAAAAACAGAAAAAGCTTTATCGTTTAGATGAATTTATTTTCAATTTCGAATTTGCAGTTTAAATATTTAACGAAGGAACTTACAAAGAAAAGAAGTCATATATAATCACAATTTTGACAAAAAAAAAAAAAAAAAAAGGATGTGTCAAAAGATAAAATTGGAAAATAAGAATGTGATTGAGGCGTATTGGCACATTTCCTAATTAAAGCTTTAATTGGTGAATGAGTTTTGAATATCAGGCCTGCTACATTGTCCTGTTTCGGAAATGTTTAAGATAAGTTGTTCATATTCTTTATTTCCCCTTAAAACCCGCTTACAGGCTTACAGCCCAAGGCTGGTATTACTTGGTTTACCATGTGTTGTTTTTAAATATTCAGTATTCTTTACTTTCAAAAAAAAAATATTCAGTATTCTTTATTATCCCTTAAAATCGCTTACATCATTAAAATTGGTACAACTCGGTTTACCATGTGATGTTTTTAAGTATTACTAGTTTATAACCCGTGCAATGCACGGATTTTTTTAGATACGTAACAAATTATATTTTATGTTACAATTATATTTTTATATAAGCATAATTTACAATATTTCATTTTAATTTTAATATTAATAATTTAATATAAATTTAATTAATGATATGCATGGTTTAAAACTTATATTATAAAAGTTTAAAATAAATATGTCGTTGATATAATTCGAACCTTAAAATTTTCGTAAATTATATCTAACGATTCTGATTTTTTACTAAAAATCTAATGGTCATTATTCGTAGTATACAGATTTCTATTATATATTCTTAGTGATTAGAAGATATGATGTGATATTTTTGGTTATATATTAATTATTGCTATATATGATATGATTGGAATATATGATATGATTGATGATTTTAGGTGTTCATAAAAGATAATATCTTCAACTAAATGTGAAAAAGGTAATTGACTAATTAGCATTCATTATATTATGTTATTATTTGTTTTAGGTATTTTAATAGTATGGATATCGTATATATTTTTCTTATAATAAAAGTTTAATAAGTAAATTCACGAAATACTAAAAAGCATATACCAAAAAATAGGTACCAATATTTTTAATGTTTCATCTATTATATAATTAATTTTAATTTAATATAATTTAATATATTCATGTTTACGGATTATACTAATGTTTCCTTATTATAAACAACGTATACAGATTTTTAATATATTTTATTAATAATTAAAAAATATGATGTGATATCTTCGGGTATATATTAATATTTTTTTTTATTTTTATTTTTTTAGTAGTTCGGCTTTAGCGTCCTCACGTCTCGTTTTGAGTGTCCTCTGTTTTCTGGTTTTAAAAGGTAACATCTTCAATTAAAAGTAAATGTGAAAAATGCAATCTGAATACTTATCATTAATTGTATTATGTTATTATTTATTTTAGGAGTTTCTATAGTATAGATATGATATAGATTTTTCTTTATAATTAAGGGTAAATAAGTAAATTCACTTAGTACCAAAAAACAGGTACCAAAACTTTCAATGTTTCGGAATTTATATAATAGTATAGATTAGTTTAAAACCCGTGCGATGCACGAATTTTTTTAAATATTATAATTTTTCATTAATTTGAATTAATTTTTTTAAAACATAATTTCTAGAGGCTTAAATTTTTAAATGAGATTATTTGATGATAATTATATAAATGTTATCCGTGATATTTCTAGAAAATTAGGGATTTTAGTTAAAAATTCAGAAAAGATGATGGATTTTAGTTGAAAAAAGTAATCGGTTAATTATTAGTAATTATAAAATTATTTTTTTATTTTATTAAAGGGTTTGTCTAGTGTGTGCCCAAAGGCACATGCTAAGAATCCGTACTTGATGAGTAGCCAAATTTTGATAGGTGGATATTTATGTGAATGCAGGGGGGGTCCATCATTATTAATGAAATCTCCACCAATTAAAATTTGACAACTAAGCTAGCACGGATTCTTAGCATGTACCGTTGGGCACACACTAGAAAATTCGTTTATTAAATAGAATGTCCATGATATAATTGGAAAAATAGAGGAATTGGTTAGAGAAAATAAAAAAGGTAACATGTTTTAGGTGAAAAAGATAACTGATTAGTTTATAATAATTATAAGTTGATTATGTTATTTTACTAAATAAAATTGCTCGTAATGTTTTTATAAAAATAGAAATCAATGTTGCCCGTGATATTTCTAGAAAAAAAAGGGATTTTAATTAGAAAAATATAGAAAAAATGATGCGTTTTAGCTGAAAAAGTTAATCGATTAATTATTAGTATTATCATATTATTATTTTATTTTATTAAATAGAACTGCCTTTAATACAATTGAAAAATGAGATGTTTTAGTTAGGGAAAATTGAAACGATAACGTGAAAATTAAAAAGGTGACATGCTTTAGGTGAAAAATGTAACTGATTTGTTTATACTAATTTTATTTAATTATGTTATTTAATAATTAAAATTGCTCCTAGTGTTTTTTAGAAAATTAGAAATTAATGTTGTCCGTGATATTTCTAGAAAAAAGGAAATTTAATTAGAAAAAATAGAAATATGATACGTTTTAGCTGAAAAACATAATCGATTAATTAATAGTATTGCAATGCACAAGTTTCTTGTATTATGTTATAAAGTTTATTTAATATTATAATTATGTTTTTATATAATCATTATTTTTAATAATTTTTTTAATTTTAATTTGATATAATTTAATATACTCATGTTTACGAATTATACTAATATTTCCTTATTATAAGCAACTAGCTTATAACCCGTGCGATGCACAGGTTTTTTTTATATGAAATAAATTTATTTTATGTTATATTTATTTTTAATAATTCTTTTAATTTAAATTTAAATAATGTATATAAGTTTAATTAATGATATGCATGATTTAAAATTTATATTATAAAATTTTTTAAATACGTGGTTGATGAAATTCGAATCTTGAATGTTTTGTAAAGTAACTTAATCATATAAAATATTTAATCATCATATTTAATGGTTCTGATTTTTTTGACTAAAAATCTAACGGTAATTATTCGTTGTATAAGGATTTTGATTTTATATTTTTATTGGTGATTGAAAAATATTTTGTGATATTTTTGGGTATATATTAATAATTGCAAGATTATGTTTCACTTTAAAAGGTAACATGTTTTTAGAAAAGAAATTTTAATGATTGTAAGATTATGATTGCAAAATATGTTTTAAATTAAAAGGTAACGTATTTTAATTAGAAAATATATAACAATGATTGGAAGATGCGATATTTTAGGTGTATGTAAAGGGTAATATGTTCAAGTAAAAGTAAACGTCTTTTAAATTACTTGAAAGATACGATATTTTATGTATTTATTAAATTTAATTTAATATTACAATTATGTTTTTATATAATTATTATTTTAATAGTTTTTAATTTTAATATATTATAATTTAATATACTCATATTTACAAATAAATATAACCCGTATAACAGACTATTCGAATCGAGTTCAGTTTGTACGGCAGAATGTAATTTTGAGGTCTGCTAACTCTGTAGTTAGATTTCATGTCGAGTGCCTATCAAACTTAGACATCGTGTGAGACTGAACTGTTGTAGTTATGTATTGCAACCGATTATTTGTATATTCAGAGATTGAGATTGTGTGTACTTCTTTGTGTTATGAGTTCTACTTTAGGTTTTGTGTTATAAAATTGTTTTATTTTATATTTAAAATTAATTAAAAATTAAATTAACCAAACTGAAAACCAAAATAAATAGGATAACCAAACCGAAAACCAAAACTTTCAATGTTTCGGCTTTAATATAATAGTATAGATGTATATGAATTTTAATATATTTTATTAATAATTGAAAATTATGGTGTGATATTTTCAGGTATATATTAATAATTGTAAGATTTGTTGTAAATTAAAAAGGTAACGTGTTTTAATTAGAAAGGAAATATTAATGATTAAAAGATATGATACGATTGATTTTTTTAAGTGTTTATAAAAAATAATATCTTCAACTAAAAGTAAATGTGAAAAAAACCATCGACTAATTACCATTAATTATATTATGTTATTATTTATTTTAGGTGTTAAATTTTACTTGAAAATTATGGTGTGATATTTTCAGGTATATATTAATGATTGTAACATTTGTTTTAAATTAAAAAGGTAACATGTTTTAATTTGAAGGGAAATGTTAACGATCAAAAGATATGATACGATTGATGTTTGTAGGTGATTATAAGAGAAAATATCTTCAAACAAAAGTAAATATGAAAAAGCCAATCGACTGATTACCATTAATTTTATTATATTAATGTGTAAAAGGCAATCGATTAATTACCATTAATTTTTATTATGTTAATCGACTAATTATCATTAATTTATTATGTTATTATTTATTTTAGGTGTTATATTTTTCTTGAAAATTGTAGTGTGATATTTTCTTAAAAATTATGTTATATTAATATTTGTAGTTTGTTTTAAATTAAAAAGGTAACGTGTTTTAATTCGAAAGGAAATGTTAATGATGGAAAGATATGATACGGTTGATGGTTTTTGGTGTTTATAAAAGGTAATATTTCGACTAATTACCAATAATTATATAATGTTATTATTTATTTTAGGTGTATTTATTTTTCTTTACAATGAAGGGTAAATAAGTAAATTCACGATGTACCAAAAAACAGGTACCAAAACTTTTAATGTTTCGGTTTTTATATAATAATATAGATTTTATTTTCTTTCATAATTTTTTTTTATTTTAAAATACTACGGTTGGTAATTATCATAATTATTGATAATTGAATTCTTTTGGGCTTAAAAACACGATAAATTCTAAATCTGACTAATTTACCTAGACTTGTTACGGCAAAATTACAATATCATATAGTTTCAAAAACTTTAAATTAGTATCACATATCTTGTGCATTAAAATGCGTAATCGCTGGTTACTATTGGCAAAAATGAAGGTTGGATCGGGTTTTGGCCAAATTCAAATCCAAAGTTTTTGGATCGGTTCGGGTTTGTATTCGAGTTTGAAAATCAAAATCAAAATCCAAACTATCGGGTTTTATCGGGTTTCGGTTCGAATTCGGGTTTAAATCGGGTTTTTTATTCAAAATTTAAAAATTAAAATAATCACATTAAGCAAAACATTAAAGTACAAATTTATTTAAAATTTAAAATATAAAAATGTTTTAGTTGCATAAAAAATATATAATATTAAAAATAAAATCCAAAAACTATAATAAAAATAAAAGAATATACATATATATATATTTATAAAAATATATGTGTGGGTGATCATTTTGTTTATTTTCTTGATATGTTCTTAAATATATATCTATGTTTTGAAATATAAAATTAATAAGATTAAAATATTATTATTATTATATGCATTTATATAATACCATATATATATATATATATATATATATATATATATAGTATATATGTCTGCTTTTTTCGGGTTTGAATCGGATTTCGGATTGCGGATCAGGTTCGGTTCGGTACACGTAAAATTCAAATCTAAATCCAAAAAATTTCGGGTTTAAAATTAAATCCAAATCCAAATTCAAACAATCGGATTCGGTAAAATCCAATCGAATCGGTATGGTTCGGGTATCCATTGATCGGGTTTTTTGTCATCCCTAAATGAAAGGACATCTAGTAAATATCATTGTTCTAAAAATCGCTAGGCGGGTCTAGGAGGTGATGAGCCTACCTTCTAGCAATTAATCAGCTAGGCGACGATTAATCGGAACATTAATCGGATGTATTAAAATATTATTTTTTATATAATTTATTTTTAATATTTAAAAATATATTTCATATAAGTAAAAATATAAATATCTTCATTTTATTATTAAATATGATGAGTGAATTTACCCTTTCATGTGTAAAGTATATTTTTTATTTAAAAAAAATATATACTTAAAGTTTTATTCTTAATTTGATTGTTTTTTTAAAATTTGACCGATTAATCGCCGCCAAATACCGCCTAGGACCGATTAATCGCCGCCTAATCGATTATTTCCGCCAAACTAATTAAATCGCCTAATTTTGCCTAAGCCCGCCTAGGCGCCACCTAATAAAAAAATTTAAATGACCGACTTTTTCAGAATTTAGGCATTTTCTAGGCGCCTAGGCGACGATTAATCGCCGCCTATACCGATCTATATATATTATAATGCCAGGAGATCGGAAATGCACCAGAAGCGTTTAAAATATTTTTCTTAAATTTTCACTTTTCTGGTTTTTTTTATTTAATTTTTTCTTGCATTAAATAGCATCTTAAGGACATCTTAATGGCAACTTAGTAATCATTAATTACGCTTATGAATATATATATATATATATATATATATATATATATATATATTAAAATTTACTCCATATTATTATTTATATAAAAGATTATCAAATTTTATTTGAGCATTATAACTCTTTTTCGAATTTAAAATATTAAGTATATGTACATAACTAAGATTATTTTCATGTAAATTAATGACTTAAAATTGTTCCCATTGCATCATTTTTTATTACATGTTGAAGATTTTTGCAAGCTTTTTTCGGACAAGCGTAGGACAAATGATCTTAACTTCTCAAACAATTTTTTATCATTAATTGTGGAAATCATTATAAGTTATGGAAGTATAATCTTTTGGTTAAAATCTAGAATTTGTATAAAATAATATTCACAGTTTTTTTTATTTTTTACATAATAAACTCAACCATTTTATTGATCGATTAAGTTGATAAAAATGTTATACACATGTCGTTTCATTATATTGTGTGAAAATAAATTAATATTCTTATTACATGAATTTTTATGCTATTATTGAGTATGTATGTTATGAGAGGGGTGTCGGCTTTCAAAACGTTATTTAGTAAAATTTAATATTGTGATTGTTATTTTTCATATTTATGATATTTTTAAGATTATTATAATTTTTGATATATAATGATAGTATTATTCCAACTAATAATTCATACAAACTATTTTAAATCACCTTTTTAGGAAATTTTTAAAAGCCAGTTAATTTTTATAAACAATAAAAATTAATTTATCTATTTTTAGTATCTAATAATAAAAATTTATTAACCGCGTGAAGCGCGGCTAAATTGCCTAGTTTTTATAACACTAAATATTAAGGTACCTTGTCACAATTTACGAAGGGTAGGTATCAAAACAATTCAATTTAAAAATTCTCTAATAGCGTCGCCATGACATGGTAGATTGATTGTCGTTCAATTTTGATGAGTGTTTATCTTGAAAAATGCCCATTTTGAAAAAAGCTGTTTCGATTCTACTGTTGCGGTTTGACACTGTTACGAGCATGCCTTTGCTGGTTGTATACTGTTGTAATGATAAGTGTCAGCGAAACAACTTTTGTAAACTAATTTACTTGTTTAAAATTTTTGTTTCTGACCTAATACTTGTTTAATTCGATCAAACAAAAATGCATACACATTTAGAGTAAGAAAGTTCAAGATTATAAAAAGTACAAGATGAACTCCAATGATGGTGGTTATAATTATTGGCTAAAATTATTTTTTTTATTTTTTTGCCAAATTTAAAGTGGATTTGTTTAATACTTTGAAAGATATTCAATCGGAACAAACCCCAACTGATCATGTAACCAAATTGAAAAACAAATAAACGAGTTAAATAATTGGCCGCTTTGTTTCCGAATTGCTTAACTAACTGAATACAAATATTCTGAAAATTAAAAATGAAGATAATGATTTTCCAAGCAATTCAGCTTGCATCTCCCCTAAAAATAGTAGCTTCACAATTGACCCTCACACTAATTTCAAGGATAGTGCAATGTTCAGAGGACTCAGTTGCAAAAATTGAGTTTAGAGGCCTCATGTTATGAACAGATATTTTTTGTGAGAGGTGAGCACATGCGATTTTCACTACCGTTCCAAACACATCTCAACTATCTACCTGCCGGATACCAGCTATAGACCTGCCGAAAATATTGTTGATGCGAGATATCCAGATCTCCCAATACACAGTAAAATTCTTTTCAACACAACCAACACATCGCATAAAGCGAGACACATCGCATAAAGCGAGACACTCAAACACACAAATAATAACTCAAAAGAAGAAACGAAAAAGTCCAAACTCAATTTTATTGAAAAAGAAAACAAACAAAAAAGGATGTTTATTGATAGAAAATTTAAAAAAAAAACAAGCGAAGAGGTGTTGTGTGGATGGAGAAGGTGCGGTGTTAACATAAAAACACGCAAGTGTACGTGGTCAAAAGTAATATAGATATAAGTCAAGTTCGTTCCCACAGAGATCTGGTTTAGGTTTTAATTCAGCTAATGTACCTATGCAACAATGTATGGTTTTTACTCACTGCTAAGACAATTAACAAGATTGGGTTTTGATTAACTAAATTTAACTAAAAAGCAAATTAACAAACTAAGAATTAATTAACTAATGAGTATTTGAATCGAGTTACTTATGCTAGAGAAAACATGGGATCCTAACTTCATTAAATACTTTGCTTAGATCTGACGCCTTTAATCACTATATGTAATGGTTATGATATCTGATCGGGCAACACGAAACAAGTACACGCTACCTGTCAGTATACGTATACCAAACTACTCATACATCCACAAAAGAGATAAAAGATGTATAGACACCAATTATGCTTAGACCCTATATGTCTATAGAATTTCAAAACATAACGGTTGAGGAACAAGTTATCCATAAAGATCACACAGGGCAGAGTAAGATAGTTCAAATTACACTACGAATCATGTTGATAAACAATCATGAACCTATACTAGCATGGCAAGTTCTAAATCTCAAGATCCACTTTCACTTCACAAGAGATTAACATATTAGATGTTAGCTACGCATCTAAAAACAATAAACACAACCATACGAGGATATCAATATACATCACACACAAATCTTTAAAGCATCAAAATACTAAAGCTCCATAAATAAATCCGTTAGAAACCCATGACAACGATTAGTTCATAATCGAACGGCTCGTCAGCATGGGATCTGATGAAAACATGATAGTAAATAAAGTATTAAAGATTACAAATAAACTAGAGTAATGAGTTAAGAAAACAAATCCGAAATCCAGAGTATCGCCTAATTTAGAAGAATACAAAAGTATATCTAGATCTCCGAATGCTGTCACGTCCTTCGGAATCCGTCTCCAAGTATGATTCTCTATCTCTGGCTCTCTCTGAGTTATTCTAAGTGTTAGTACAAATTACAATGATAGAATATGTTTATATAGGCACTAGAAATCTTTCCCAGCAAGAAAAGTCCTAAAATAGCAATTAAATTCTAAGTAGGATAGAAATCAGCGATTTTCCAGGAAGTTCTGGCGCACTCAGCGCTACCCTAGCGCAATCAGCGCTCCTCATGGTGGTTTCTGGCGCAGTCAACGCTGCTATGGCGCAGTCAGCACTGCTGCAGTCTTCCGAATTGCTGAATCTGCTCTATTTCCTTCGTTTTACCTCCGTTTACTTCCGTTTCTTTTGCGTTAGCTCCCGTTCTTCAATTCTTGATTAATGATTTTCACGGTAGCCTAGGGAAAGACTTATTCCTTCATTCCAAAGCTCGATTTCAACTCCAACATCGACAAAAATCACCAACCCTAGCCGTCATTTCACAAACCTGCACAACTAGACAAAAACACATTAAAAACACAATATACTTGAGTCCAAGACACCAATTTAATCCAAAACGAAGCGCTCCAAGTGGATATTAAATCCACTTATCACACCCCCAAACTTAAACCGATGCTTGTCCTCAAGCATAAACAAATATAACTATATACAACTAGCTAGTTCCACTTCTGTAGGTGATCACGGTTGCATTTGGCATATGCAACAAGCCATTTAAACCCCTAGGTAGCCCTAGTGGACGAGTGAGGTCTCGTGAGGGCCTATAGCGAATGTACCCACAAAATCCATTTAGCTCAAACAGATTCGACTCCCTACAAATGCATGAATGCAACTAAATGAAAATGCAAAGATCCCTTCAAACTAACCAAAACCAATCAACAAGCAAATATCTCAAAGAATGCAACTAAATCCAAATAGAGCTCGACTAAGTCCCCGTATACTAACAATACATGAACAGAAACGTGCGTGTGTGCGATGCTCATCATATATACTCCTAACACTAGATCAAAATCATACCTATTCTTCGCCAAGACAATCACAAGTTTATAAATAAAATAGACTGTAAACACTTCATAACCTAGGAACACCTCCATCATCATTCGAGTTAAACAGGAATTCATGCTTTATTACTAACAACTACGACACATACTATACATATCAACGCATGCTTATTTAACCGTACAATGGATGAGACCCCAAAAGGCTTATACAATAATACCCATGTAGCGAGCATTAGGTTAGTGGATCCCTGACTATAAAAGCCTTAGGTCACTAGGCACAAAGTCCCCTGAAACTTAATTGCTCGAGTATTAAAGAGCTCACCCTGGTTAATTCTGCATTTAAACAATTTAAACATAACAACTTTTTTTTTTCTTTTTTTTTTTCCGATTTTTTTATATGCAATCTGGAATGAGAATTCTCATCCAACCCTAGACTGCTCATAAAATATGAGCCGGCTACTAGCCATTTGACGCCTAGCCATTATTGACAACTATTAACAATTAGCATGAAATCCCTGGTTTCCCCCAAACTTAGACTTTAGTGATCCTACGCCATCAAGGGAATAACGAAAATTCTAAATATAAACAAGTGATTAAATCTAAAACAACCAAACAAGCATGAGCTCAACCTAGCCCAAAAGCAAACGATGAGACTGTGTAAAGATTTTGTTTCTGCAACATGCAAATTCTAAATCCATTTAAGCCGATAAGAAGCGTTCTAAGTGGATATAAATCCACTTATCAGCAAGTTCTAAATCTCAAGATCCACTTTCACTTCACAAGAGATTAACAGATTATTTGTTAGCTACGCATCTAAAAACAATAAACACAACCATACGAGGATATCAATATACATCATACACAGATCTTTAAAGCATCAAAATACTAAAGCTCCATATATAAATCCGTTAGAATCCCATGACAACGATTAGTTCATAATTGAACGGCTCGTCACCATGGGATCTGATGAAAACATGATAGTAAACGAAGTATTAAAGATTACAAATAAACTAGAGTAATGAGTTAAGAAAATCCAGAGTATCGCCTAATTTAGAAGAATACAAAAGTAGATCCAGATCTCCGAATGCTGTCACGTCCTTTGGAATCTGTCTCCAAGTATGATTCTCTATCTCTTGCTCTCTTTGAGTTATTCTAAGTGTTTGTACAAATTAGAATGATAGAATATGTTTATATAGGCACTAGAAATCTTTCCCAGCGAGAAAAGTCCTATAAAAGCAATTAAATTCGAAGTATGATAGAAATCAGCAATTTTCCAGGAAGTTCTGGCGCACCCAGCGCTGCCCTAGCGCAGTCAGAGCTCCTCATGGTGATTTCTGGCGCAGTCAGCGCTGCTATGGCGCAGTCAGCACTGCTGCAATCTGCCGAATTGCTGAATCTGCTCTATTTCCTTCGTTTTGCCTCCCTTTACTTCCGTTTCTTTTGCGTTAGCTCCCGTTCTTCAATTCTCGACTAATGATCTTCACGGTAGCCTAGGGAAGACTTCGTCCTTCATTCTAAAGCTCAATACTCCAACATCGACAAAAATCACCAACCCTAACCGTCATTTCACAAACCTGCACAACTAGACAAAAACACATTAAAAACACAACATACTTGAGTCCAAGACACCAATTTAAGCCGAAACGAAGCGCTCCAAGTGGATATTAAATCCACTTATCATGCGGCTAGGAATTGAGATGGGTATGAGAGAGAGAGAGAGAGAGAGAGAGAGAGAGAGAGAGGGTCTGTACAAAGAAGGAATTCAACTATTTGATGCTTCTTTTCCTTTACCACTTCCATGATGAAATTTACCACCTCTGTCACCCTTAGTTCTTCTCCCAGTCTATTGTTGTTGTCTCTGAATTGTCTTTATCTCCCCTTTTTTGACATCAGCAACATTAATTCCAAGAGATTCAGTAACAAAACAAATGAGATTCATCAGAACTGCTTGATTGTCCATAATAGTGACTTGTTTATCTTCAAGAATCTGAAGTCTCGATTGAATATCACTTTGAGATTTCTGAATGTCCTGTAGAATTTCAGAATTGACTTTAATGTTGGAAGTGCTTGTTGTATCTTCAGACTTAGATGCAGAAATAACCTTATCTTCAATCCTTGTAAAAGAAGTTGCCTGTATAGAATGATATTCAAGTAATAATACTTGAGTGGAAGTATAAACATTTTCATCTTTCTGATCTGAAGCTGAAGTATGATCATCCTGTCCTTCACCAGTATTCTGTGTACTAACATCTACAAATCCTGACTCCTCCTTATATTGAACAGATACTGAAAGGCATATGACTCAGCCTATTTGTAGTTAGAGGATCCTAATCCAATTAAAGTAGTTTGTAATAAGTAAATAATATCAACTGTCACAGGAATCTCATAAGGTGACAACTGTCAGAAGAAAAATCAACAAGTCAATCTATAGTTTTGATGTTTTACACTGAAGAAGATTCAGTTGCCTGATCAAGCATCAGTGTAGCATTGAAATACATGGATTTATTTCAAGGATAGAGGTTTCTATAAGTGATAAGAAACAATATCAGTTCAGAATGATCGGAGAGAGTGAAGAAAAGAAAAAGACCACAGTTTAATGTCAAGATGAAGAACAGAGATTGGAGTTAGTCGTTCATGAACCAGACAGTACATCGAGCGTCAACAAAAATCCAGTGTATGTTCGTTATTATAATTACGTGGTCCACAGTGAAGTTTTGACTATTAAAAGGAGTTGTATTAATTCTATTTTAATTAATTAAATCAAATAGTTAATTTAATTAAATAAATTAATTCTATCAGAATTAATATATTTGTTAAAGTAATTATTAGATTAATTAAATAAGAATTAATCTGAAAAAGAAATAATTAATTAAGTGATTTATATAAATCATTTAGTTAATTATAATCTGAAAATATATAACAATATAACTATCTAAGGATAGTTATACCGATTGTTATATATAGTTCAAAAGGATAGTCATACAAAGGGAATGGTTTGGACAGTCATATTAAGTTCAAATAATAGTCATACCGAAAGTCATATACAAAGGAAATGATTATTGGACAGTCATATTCAGTTCAAAAGGAGATAGTTATACCGAAAGTTATATTCAAGTCAAGTGGCTATTGGACAGTCATATTCAGTTCAGTGGATAGTCATACCGAAAGTTATATTTAATGGGACAGTCATATTTCTTTCAATGGATAGTCATACCGAATGTTATATATGTGTTAATTGATTGTTATATCAATTAAAACAACACAATATGACTATGGACGGAATATAAAGATCAGAAGCAGCAAAGAGGCAGAAGACAATTCACTTACAACTTCTTAAAAAATCCCAGCAGCTCATATCTCTCTCTCTCAAGCTCAAGAACACTTACAAACATAATTCTGGAAATTCAAGTTCATCTCTTTTGTAATATTCTATCCGTTGGAACTTGTTTATGTGTGGTTCTTGTAATACTAGCGAATTAAGTTTCCTAGTTCACAACTTGATATCTTGATTTTAATTAACTAAATTAGAAAAGTTCATGTCGAATTTTCTAATTAGTTATTAATTACTTGATAATCATTTGGATTGATTTTGTAACACCCATCAAGTTAATATATTGTTATATTCAACTTGAAATTTGTGTTGTATTATTCCGCTCAAATTTGTTTAAGTTAAATTTTATTTAAAGAACAAATTTCGATAAAATGGTATAGATTGTATTCAACCCCCCTTCTACAATCGTATCGGACCTAACAATTGGCATCAGAGCTTATTGATTGATATACAAATCAAGATCCTAATTTTACTCCGCCAAAAATCAATCTTGAATTTTTAACTCTCTTAAAAATTCGTCATGTCTTCAAAAAGTATTGTTAAGATTCCTATGTTTAATAAGGACAATTATTCAATGTGGAAAAATAAGATGGAGTTGTTCCTTGATGTCGCAAATTCCAAATATTTGGGTGTTCTACAGAATGGACCCATAATTCCAATTCAACATACAACTGAATCAATAATTGGAGGAGTTATTGTAACACCTGCATCAACTAGTCCAAAGCCTGCTTCTTCTTTTACTCCGGATGAAAAGGAGGATGCTGGACTAGATAAGAATTTGAGACTTATTCTGATAGATTCCCTAGATGTTGTTATGTACAGTCATGTCATAAATTGTAAAACTGCAAAGCACATGTGGGAAACCATTGAGACTATTAATGAAGGAACAGATGAGGTTAGGGAGAACAGACTTCAAATTTTGACTTCTGAATATGAACATTTTAGAGCTGGTCCTAATGAGGGCATTCAGGAAGTGTTCGAAAGGTATAACAAAATAATCAACAACTTTCAAGTTCATGGCAAGCAATATACACAGAAGGAGATTAATATGAAGTTTTTGTTGACAATGCCCACTCATCTTGAACACAGGATAACGGCCATCAGAGAATCGAGAGATCTGAATAAGATTTCTCTTGAAAGGTTGTTTGGTGTTCTGAAAACCTATGAACTGGAACAAGTACAGCAGAGGGAGGTCACTGGAAAAGGAAGGGTGCTAAGTTCATCTACAGCTCTTGTAGTTGAAGCATCAAAGGAAGTGGAAGCTAAGGTTGTTCTACCTTACAGCTCAGACAAGGAACAAACTGAAGTTGAACAGGGTCAAACACCACCTATTCAGGATGGTGGAGACTTTTACTCACTTGAAGAGCTAGATCAACTTGAAGATGAATCCATGGCATTAATGGTAAGGCAATTTGGCAATTTTAGATTCAGAAGAAATCCAAAGTACAGGTTCAAGTCAAATAACAGATTCCAGAGAGGAGGCTCTTCTTCCTCTAGTAACAGGGGAGGATACAAAACTGGATCTGTTGACAGAAGCAAATTTCGTTGCTTCAACTGTAATGAATTGGGGCACTTTGCCACTGAATGCCAGAAACCCAAGCAAACTCAAAGAAGAGACTTTGCTGCTGAGAAGAAGAAACCTGGGAAAGCTTATGTTGCAGCCGGTAAGAGTTGGGATGACACGGATAGCGAAGATGAAGAATATGGAAATCTTGCGCTAATGGCAATTGGTGAATCATCTGATCATCAGAACGGACAGGTAACTCTTACTGACACTGAATTAATTCGTAGTCTATATAATTCCTTAGGTAATGCACAAACTGGATATAATAGACTAGATCTACTAAGCACTAAACTTGGAAATGAAGTGTCAGAATTGAAAAAGATTCACATTAATCAAGATCAACAAAGAGATGAAATAACAATGCTTCTCACCAAGGAGAAATCTATTCTAGAAGTTGTTGGCAAACAAATGGCTAGAATTACTGAACTTGAAACGCAGGTCAGGGCTTGTTATAATTCTGTTAAAATTTCCAAGGAGTTCTTTAACAAACAAGCTGTTGAACAAACAGTAGGGATAGGGTATGGCTACAACGAAGCTGTTGGATTGTTGGGCATAAATACCCCTAACCTTGTTAGTGCTGAAGAAAGAGGGATACCGCATGTTCTTAAGAAAGTTAAAGATCCCCTCTTTAAGAAATCTGATGCTGGACCACCAGATATTCTTTCTATGGTCATCCAGGAAGAAATAAAAATGAGGATAGTACTAATGGCATTGTTCTTGGAAATGTCAAAACTACTAAGAAACCAGTTAAGCATGTTGAGTTAACTAGTTCGTCTAAAAGTAGTTTAAGTAACGAGCAGTTGAAAAAGAAAAATACCATGTCTGATATGCACACCATGCCTATTAATGATCCATCTCATAAATCATGTGGTATTATTAATTGTATAACTTGTGCTTTTAATAGTATGCGAGCATATTTTAATGGTAGCTATGCATGTGATAAACAGACTGCTCCGCGACAGCATATGAACAGGAACAATAATGTTCGGTCAAAGACTGTTATTCCTTCTCAAGTTAGGAGAGAGACATTTGAACCTAAGAACAAACAAAGGGTTACGAAGAATGTTTACCAGGTCAAGTGTCCAGTCAATGACACAAGTGTCCGTGCTGTTAAAGAAACATGGATACCTAAAATAAAACAAAAGATTTTCAAATCTGTTTATAAGGTTAAATGTTTATTGGTTAAAGATGTTAAAATTAAAAGTGTTGCTTTGCCTGATAAAGGCCAATATTTTAAAACCGCAGGACCCAATCAAATTTGGGTTCCGAAGAAGGTTTAATCCGTTTGTCAT
The DNA here is from genome assembly GCA_036435485.1 of Saposhnikovia divaricata. Classification (NCBI taxonomy): domain Eukaryota; kingdom Viridiplantae; phylum Streptophyta; class Magnoliopsida; order Apiales; family Apiaceae; genus Saposhnikovia; species Saposhnikovia divaricata. Next base: position 243,456,840 of record CM071594.1, on the reverse strand, counting down.
TGCAGGGTGTTGAGCAGGTTGAACGTGTAACCTGGATCTTGGATAGTGGATGTTCAAGGCATATGACTGGAAATAGAACCCTGCTAACAAACGTGGTGGAAAAGGCCGGCCCAGTAGTTACCTTTGGAGATAACAGCAAAGGTAGAACTGATGGATATGGCAGACTTGAAGCTGGAAATGTTATCATAGAAGAAGTATCCTTTGTAAAAGGACTTGAGCATAATCTGCTCAGTATCAGTCAATTTTGTGACAAAGGATTTGATGTTCATTTTAATAAAAAGAATTGTCTGATTTCTCACAAAAGAAGTGAACAACCATCGCTAACTGGAGTCAGAAAAGGAAACTTGTATGTAGCTAACTTGAATACGGGAAGCACTGAGGAATTCAATTGCTTCTATTCTAAAGCGTCCACAGATGAAAGTTGGCTATGGCACAAGAAGCTCTCTCACCTGAATTTCAAAACAATGAACTCTCTTGTTAAAAGAGAATTAGTGAGAGGTTTGCCTTCTATGGAATTTACACAAGAAGGACTATGTGACGCATGCCAAAAAGGGAAGATAAAAAGGGCAACTCACAGGAGCACTAATACATCATCAATAACTGAACCATTACAATTACTTCATATGGATTTGTTTGGTCCAGTTAATGTGATGTCAATGTCAAAGAAAAGATATGCTCTAGTGATTGTTGACGATTTCTCTAAATTCACATGGGTTTTGTTCTTACATTCCAAAGATGAAACTCCACAGTTAGTGATTGATCATATCAAGTTGATTGAGCTTGATTCAATGTATCCAGTAAGAGCGATAAGGTCAGATAATGGAACTGAATTCAGGAATGCAGTTCTAAATGAATTCTGTACTGAGAAAGGTATAACAAGACAGTTCTCGGCTCCAAGAACTCCTCAGCAAAATGGGGTAGTTGAAAGAAAGAATAGGACCTTGGTTGAAGCTGCTCGTACTATGCTAAGTGAATCAAGGCTTCCATTAAGCTTTTGGGCTGAAGCTGTCAATACTGCATGCTATACCCAGAATCGAACGCTGATCAACAAAGACTTAATGAAGACACCTTATGAAGCGTTAACAGAAAAGAAACCAACACTCAAGTACTTTCATGTATTTGGAACAAAATGCTTTGTGCTAAAAGAAGGAGACGATCAAGGTGGTAAATTTGAAGAAAAAGCACATGAAGCAATTTTTGTGGGTTATACTAGAAGAGCATATAAGGTGTATCTAATTGATCAACAGAAAACAATGGAAAGTGTCAATGTTACATTTGATGACACAAAACTTCCTAATATCCAAACTAAAGATTCATCTGAAAAGCTGTCTTTTGAAGATATGACAGATCTAGAATCAGATGATGATAATCCACCTGAAGTGTTTGCTGATGCTAATGACAACAATGTCAATGATGAGACTACTCAGAATAATGGTGATGAAAATCATGATAGTGTTGAAAGTGTCTCTAATGATTCTGAACAATCATCTAATCAGCCTGGCAACAACTCAGGGGGAGTTAATGAAGGATCTACTAGTCATATTCAACATCATAATGAAGATCAAGGCGAATCATCAAGATTAAATCTTCCAAGACAGACTGTCTGGAATAGAGCTCATCCTTTTGAGCTAATCGTTGGTGATCCAGATGTTGGTGTAAAGACTAGAAGAGCTTTTCAAAATCAATGTAATTATTCAGGGTTTCTATCTGAAATGGAACCTAAGAAAACTGAAGAAGCTCTTTCAGATCCTGATTGGGTGATTGCTATGCAAGATGAACTCAATCAATTTAAACAACAAGAAGTGTGGAAGCTGGTGCCCAGACCGACAAATAAAACAGTGGTTGGTACAAGGTGGGTATTCAGAAACAAACTTGATGAAGATGGTACAGTAACAAGAAATAAAGCAAGACTGGTAGCAAAAGGTTACTCACAATCTGAAGGCATTGACTATGATGAAACCTATGCTCCAGTGGCTAGACTTGAGGCCATAAGGATATTCTTGGCATTTGCAGCATTTTCAAACTTTAATGTTTATCAAATGGATGTCAAGAGTGCCTTTCTGAATGGAAAACTGGATGAAGAGGTATATGTAGAACAGCCACCTGGTTTTGAAGATCCAGATTTATTGGGGTATGTTTACTTTCTCTTTAAAGCAATATATGGTCTTAAGCAAGCACCAAGAAAATGGTATGACACACTCTCTGAATTTCTACTTGAAAATGAATTTACAAGAGGTGTCATAGACAAAACTCTCTTCACAAAGAAACATAAAAAGGATACGATATTAGTCCAAATCTATGTGGATGATATAATATTCGGGTCTACTAATGATATTCTTTGCAAGAAATTTGCTAAGTTAATGCAGGGTAAGTTTGAAATGAGCATGATGGGTGAGCTGAAGTTCTTTCTTGGATTGCAAGTAAGTTAAAGGACAGATGGAATATTTATCTGTCAATCCAAGTATGTCAAAGAGCTTCTCAAGAAATATCAAATGGAGGACTCATCTTCAGCAAGAACACCATCATCGACAGCGGTCAAATTTGGAGCATGTGAAAATTCTATCAAGGTAGATATCACAAGCTACAGAGGTATGATAGGCTCATTACTTTACCTTACTGCAAGTAGACCTGATATTATGCATGCTACGTGCTTGTGTGCAAGGTTCCAATCGGATCCTAGAGATGTTCATCTCATTGCTGTTAAACGAATCCTGAGATATCTTAAGGGTACGCCTAATTTAGGCATCTGGTACCCTAAAGATTCTGGTTTTAATCTTGTTGGATATACAGATTCAGATTATGCAGGAAGTGTTGTGGATAGAAAAAGCACCTCTGGGAGTTGTCAATTCCTAGGTGGTAGACTGGTTTCCTGGTACAGCAAGAAACAACAAACAGTTTCCAACTCAACAGCTGAAGCTGAATATATAGCTGCTGGAAGTTGTTGCGCACAGATTTTGTGGATCAGGAATCAGCTGAGAGACTATGGTTTTGTACTAGATAAAATTCCTATTTTATGTGACAATACAAGTGCCATAGCTATCTCTAACAATCCTGTGCAACACACAAGGACAAAGCATATTGACATCAGGTATCATTTTATTAGAGAGCATGTCATGAATGGTACCGTGGAGTTACTTTTTGTACCTACGGAAGAACAAACAGCAGATATTTTTACTAAGTCTCTTGACGAATCCACATTCACCAGACTTGTTGGTGAATTGGGTATGTTAAATAGTCCTAGTAATTAAACTAGTTAATATCTGAGGTTTGATCTTTAATAATTTTCAAGTGATTATTGTGTACAATATTTGTTATTTGAAATCACTTGTATAATTATTTTATCAACTTATAATGTTGTTTGTTTCTTCTTAAGGTTTTATCACTATCTTCGTTATACATCTCTAAATACTTCTTGTAATTTTAGAGTGATTCATTTTCCTTAAAAATATTTTTCTCGAATTTTACTAGCTGTAGTTTATGAGAAATCTATTTTTCCTGAAAATGTTTTTATTTTAAAATCAGTTTCATTATTTTTTTTGTGTTTAATAAATTATATTTTTTTCTTGAATAATTTTCTATATGGAATTTATTTTATTAGAAAATTGATATTTATTAATTCACCAGAAATAATTTTGTATATATTCAATATTTTATTTATTTTAATTTGTAATGTTTGTCCTTTTGTTATTAATGTTTGATCTCGTAAAAAGGACTACATATGATCGTTTGTTTAATTTTTATTAGGTTTGCTAATTTTAGTGTAAATTATTTTACTAATTTTTGGCTTGGTTTTTGATAGAAATTAAATTGTTTCATTTTTAGAATTTGCTAGTTCTAAATATCCTGTTAATATTTAAATTTTAGGATAGTTATAATTGTTGTTTTGTTAATATTACTCTCGGTATAACAATTCATCTGATTGTTATATTTGAATTTTGTGATAGTTATATTAGTTTAGTTTAATGTGTTATAACTTTAGATATATATATATATATTAGTAATTAAATAGTTATATTGCTGTATTCTGTAAATATAACTCTAATTAGTGTATAGTTATATTGTTGGTTTTGTACGAAATATGACTGTCAAAATAGTAATGTTACATTGTAATATTCTTTGTTTTTCGATAGTCATATTAGTGTCTTTTAATACCATAAGCTGTTATATGACTAAGTACAGGATAGTCATATTACGTTTATACGTAATATAACTATCGGTATGACTATCAACCGATAGTCATATTAGACTTGTTTTGTATATAAGTCGAGAGTTATATCAGATAGTCATATTTAGATTATTTTTCTCATTGGCGTGTTAAGTCACCCAATATAACAATCGATACTTACACGATACACACAGTTTACAGTCGAATTTCTGGCCAATTTTCTTCACGATTCACGCTGTAATCACCTGTCTAAGAACATTAATCGATTACCCAGTCGATAATCATCAAAACGACGGTTTAAATGTAAGGATTATACGAGTTCTTGAGATTTTGAGTTTGAAAATTTCGAAAATTCGATTTGTAATTCAAGAACAAAGACTGTGATTTTGTAAAAACTAAAAATAGACGTGTGTTTGTGATGTTATGGAGATCATTGCCTCAAATTTTCAAAATTTTTGGTGAAGAATTCGATTATTCGAATTTTTATTTATTTATTTATTCGAATTTTGTGTATTAATAAGTTTAATTGCTGAATTTTGCAGATTCTCTAAGGTTAAAATTTGATTTGGAATGGCTGACACTTATAATAATTTTGAGATTGTTAATCACAACTTTATTGGATATTTTAATCCCGAGGATTGCTCGGTGGATCGTTTCAAACCGTGGATATCTTTTCTGAACGATCATAATATCTGTAGTCATGCTATAACTGCAAATGTTCCCATGAAATTTGGTCCGCTTAAATTAATGTGTACTACAGCTATGGTGGCCTCAGACAATAGATCATTTTCTTTCAACTTCAGCGATAAGACATATACAGTGGATGAATCTGTCTTCAATGCTGCTCTGAGACTGCCTACTGAACAATTTAATGAGCCTCCTTCAATTGATGAGTTGACACATTTCTTCACACATCTGAATTATCAAGGTCAATTGGATCTTAAGCGTCCCCTGAAAAGTAACATGGTTCAAGAATGGAACATATTCTTCGAAATCATTGCAAAGGTCTTTGCTAATTCTACCAAGAGTAACAACACTGTTATCACGGGAATGTTGCAGTCTATTGGTTACTCAATTGCTTACAACAGAAGAATCAATTTTGGTAACTTGCTATGGCCTATTTTGATAAATCGTGTGAAGAAAGCTAGGAAGAACTTTGAGAAAGGTAAACTGGTTAAATGTCATTATCCTCGATTTTTGACATTAATTTTTAATCATCTTATGCCTACGGATCAGCCTACTCCTTTTCAAAATGACCGAGTTCAATGGTCTGGTAAACCAAATAAGAAGTTCTACACAAGGTTGGATACTTCTGGTACTCTGGCGCATGTTCCAGTAGTCATAACACCATATATGTCTACATTCATAAATTTGCCAAATGTTGTGGCTCAACCAGTTGCTGAGCTACTTGCAATTGAACAAGCTCCAGAACCTGAAGCAGAACTCACAGTTACTGAACATCAACCAGAACCTGAACCGTTAATTGATCCTGAACCTCACTATCAAGTGGATCAACCCATTCAGACTGAAGATGTTGGAAATGTAAATGATCAGGTATTTGACTCAACTTCTACTCAATCTCAATATCTTTCTGATAGTCAAACAAGTGCGAGAAATGACCAAGGGGCTGTACAACCACAACCTCTAACCCAGGTCAATACACCAAATACTAAATCCAAATTCTCCAAATACTATCAAAGAAAGAAATTGTCAGTCAAACGATACAATCCGAGTAGTGATATTCTGAGTGAAACTACAGTTCTGCATTTTCAAAAGAAAAGTAAAACTACATCTGAGTCAACTGTAAACCCTTTCAGTTCATCAACTACTCCCTTGTTACTTACAATGGGGGAAGACATTTTCTCAAATGAAGCTGAAAACACTCTCATGCAAGTTGACCAAGTTACAGTGCCTGCCATTGTTACGGCAGAAGAACTCTCACAGGTTGATAGGGATTTGCGAACTCCCATTGCACCACCACTGACCTTCCAAGAGGAGGCTAGGGTTATTTCTCCTGCAGGTACAATGGATGCAGCTATGGATTATGAGAGGAGTGATGTGAGAATTACTTCAAATCTGAGTGAAACACTAGCACGTGAGGTGAGTGATACTCAGAGAGCTATTGAAGTGAGAGCACACACTGACACAAACACTCTGTCTCTTATGGAACAACTTGCTCAAATGAAAGAAAATCTTGCTCAAGCTGAAGAGGATAACAAGAACTTAAGATTTGATATGGATAACATGAGAACTATCCTCAACAACAAGATCAGTGCACTCAAGCTAACTCAACAACAAGCAATTGAAGACTCTGGAGATGTCACAGTGGCTCAAGATCTCATTATATCTTCAATGTCAAATCAGATTGAAGATATTCAGAATAACATGAATGAACATCACTTGTCCACGAAACATCGACTTAGTCAGATTGAAAGGCAGAATGCACTTCAAGCAAAAGGGTTGACTCACTTGTATAACATCATTACTAGAACTATCACTCCAACAGAAGAAGAAAGAAAATTCTTTGAAGGTCAAGATGGAGGAGGTGATGGTGATGAACGTGACCCGAAGCCTGCTGATTTTGTTCCCTCTGTAGAGGATTCATCAACTAAGGGGGAGAAGTCAAGACATGGAGGAAGTTCAAGTAAATCTAAATCTGATCAAGGAGCTGATCAAGGTGATAGGAGAGATAAGGGGAAGAGGAAAGAAATTGGAAGTTCTGACATGCATGAAGAACCTGAAGATATTGAAGGTTACTACTACACAGGTGAACCAGATAGTATTGACATGTTTGCTGATTTAAAGTTCACAGATATGGGAGAAGTATTACCTGAACCAGATCTCAGGGACTGGGAAGATGAAATGCCCATAGACTCAGAAGCTGAAGCTGAACAGATACGTCTAGATTTTGAAGCTGAAGCAGAAATTGACAGACAAGAAGCTCAACTAAAATTGAGAGATGATAGGCTTAAAAAGACATTGGACTTGATTGCTCATAAAGAAAAACTTCAAAAAGAGGAAGCTGCAGCAATGCAACGTCAACATGCACTTAAGGTACAAGCTAGGAGAACATACATCAGATTAAAAAGTGGTGACAAGTGGGAACGAGCTCAAAAAGCTATAGACTCACCACAAATGTCTGAATATGATGATCGTCGGCTAAGTGCTATTCTTGATGAGTTTAAGAATTCAAATCCAATACATGAAGGGTATGTGAAAGCCTTACAAACAGAAGTCGTTAGGATATCTTCTGCTTTTGAACCAAGAACCGATGAGTTAGTAATTTTCGTTGAATGTCATAATGTTGGAACATTCAGAGTGTCCCTTCAATTCTTTTATGACAGATCTTTGACAGAACTCTGGGCTCTTAGACCAAAGGTAAGAACATCCTCTGAGTTGGGAATACTACTTCATGAAAAGTTCAAAGAGTTTGCTGAAAGAACTGGACCGGAAGTGATAGAAGAGCCTAAGCAAGTGAAGTTTCTTAAGGGTGAAGTGATACATACAGTCAAACTTCAGACGAAAGATTTGTATGAGCACTCTGCTAAACACTTGGTATTTGTGGAGTACATTCTTAGAAATCATGGATTTACTTCTCAACTTAAACGGGAAACTGCAGATCATATCAAATCTTATGCTCAAACCAATGTGAAAGACTATGAAAAATTCAAAGGTGAGTTGAGGAAATCACTTGGAATTCCATTGGTACTTCCTACAAGGCTATCATCAAGGAAAGAAATGTTAGTTGATGTTGAGCTACATAAAAGCCTACCAGTCCTGAATGAAGAAGAAGAAGAAGAAGGAGAGTTCAGACCTGGAGGAAGTGAAAACTGAAGAACCGCTCTACTTGTGATATTTTTAGAGCTTAGATAGAACAAGATAGCATAATTATACTATGTGATCAGTCTAGAGGATCATCTATCTTGTATTTATCTTTTCTGTTTGAATCTGGATAATGTTATATTTGAACCCGAACTTTTTCATTATTTACTTAGCATTTAAAGTTTTATTCTTTACTTATTTAATTGGGATTAGTTGAAGAATCCTCTAGGTATTTGCTTGTTACTGTCTAACAAACAAATAGGGGGAGATTGAAAGGCATATGACTCAGCCTATTTGTAGTTAGAGGATCCTAATCCAATTAAAGTAGTTTGTAATAAGTAAATAATATCAACTGTCACAGGAATCTCATAAGGTGACAACTGTCAGAAGAAAAATCAACAAGTCAATCTATAGTTTTGATGTTTTACACTGAAGAAGATTCAGTTGCCTGATCAAGCATCAGTGTAGCATTGAAATACATGGATTTATTTCAAGGATAGAGGTTTCTATAAGTGATAAGAAACAATATCAGTTCAGAATGATCGGAGAGAGTGAAGAAAAGAAAAAGACCACAGTTTAATGTCAAGATGAAGAACAGAGATTGGAGTTAGTCGTTCATGAACCAGACAGTACATCGAGCGTCAACAAAAATCCAGTGTATGTTCGTTATTATAATTACGTGGTCCACAGTGAAGTTTTGACTATTAAAAGGAGTTGTATTAATTCTATTTTAATTAATTAAATCAAATAGTTAATTTAATTAAATAAATTAATTCTATCAGAATTAATATATTTGTTAAAGTAATTATTAGATTAATTAAATAAGAATTAATCTGAAAAAGAAATAATTAATTAAGTGATTTATATAAATCATTTAGTTAATTATAATCTGAAAATATATAACAATATAACTATCTAAGGATAGTTATACCGATTGTTATATATAGTTCAAAAGGATAGTCATACAAAGGGAATGGTTTGGACAGTCATATTAAGTTCAAATAATAGTCATACCGAAAGTCATATACAAAGGAAATGATTATTGGACAGTCATATTCAGTTCAAAAGGAGATAGTTATACCGAAAGTTATATTCAAGTCAAGTGGCTATTGGACAGTCATATTCAGTTCAGTGGATAGTCATACCGAAAGTTATATTTAATGGGACAGTCATATTTCTTTCAATGGATAGTCATACCGAATGTTATATATGTGTTAATTGATTGTTATATCAATTAAAACAACACAATATGACTATGGACGGAATATAAAGATCAGAAGCAGCAAAGAGGCAGAAGACAATTCACTTACAACTTCTTAAAAAATCCCAGCAGCTCATATCTCTCTCTCTCAAGCTCAAGAACACTTACAAACATAATTCTGGAAATTCAAGTTCATCTCTTTTGTAATATTCTATCCGTTGGAACTTGTTTATGTGTGGTTCTTGTAATACTAGCGAATTAAGTTTCCTAGTTCACAACTTGATATCTTGATTTTAATTAACTAAATTAGAAAAGTTCATGTCGAATTTTCTAATTAGTTATTAATTACTTGATAATCATTTGGATTGATTTTGTAACACCCATCAAGTTAATATATTGTTATATTCAACTTGAAATTTGTGTTGTATTATTCCGCTCAAATTTGTTTAAGTTAAATTTTATTTAAAGAACAAATTTCGATAAAATGGTATAGATTGTATTCAACCCCCCCTTCTACAATCGTATCGGACCTAACAGATACTGTTAATGTCTCAATTCTAGCTGATATTGGAAGTACATACAAAGGAATACTAGGATCATTAGGAATATATTCTGGTACTGGTTGAGTAGAAGTTTGTCTTAGCCTTTCACCTCTTCCGTTGATGATTCCTACAAGCCTTTCTTTCTGTTTCTGTGCTTTAACTTCTGGCTTTGCATTGTGATGTGCTAAGTCATTCTTCTCATACATCTTGATAAAAGAATAAGTACCAGCATCCATACCAAGATTTTCAGAGCAAGATTCAGGAAAAACCTGATCCCAGAAATCAAACGATGGTGGTTTCCTAATTTTCTCTCCCTCTCTATGGAGTTGATCATCCATACCCTCATTCTCACTTTGACTATCTAAAGTCAACACTCTTTCTACCTCTCCTTTTGCCTGGTCAGGAGCCAGCCTCTCTATGTGTGGATCTATGTCCATCTTTTCAAGTGTATCACTCAAATTTGGATAAGTGCTCCCATGACCTACAGAAAAATAGGGGTTAGAAGAAGTTTTTATACCTGAACTCACATGGAGAGAGGGTTCCTCATATGGCATGGGGCTTGAGGTTTTCTCCAAGGAGTGAGCTGCTATAGTCTCTGAACCCTTACAAACATCTACTTTCTTTCCAGAAACTACATGCTCCAGTATATCACTTTCAGGATCTACACTAGACTCTGATGTCTTCAGTAATACATCATTAGACACCATAGCTAGTATGTCACCGTCTTTAAGTGTTGGTTGCTGAGATACACCCTCAAGGTGGATAGACTCTGAAAGAACAATATTGGTTTGATCTTCAGGAAAATCAATCAAAGTCATTCTTCCCATATCATAGGGTTTATCACTTGCAATTTCAGTCATCACAGAAGACCTTTCAGCATCATCAATCACAGTTCCTGAGTCATCCAACCTCTGACTAGATGGTTCTTGTGTTGCAGTGACTGTGATCTGATCTATCCTACTATTTACCACTGGTGCAATAGTATATTCTGTTGACTGCTTCCCTCTATCAACTACCTCCTCTTGTTCACCTTGAGTTGAAGCATCTTCAACAATGACATCCTTGTCAAATAAATATGCATGAAGTAATTGAAGTGCAACATGCTTAGGGAGTCCAAATTTCTTGTGCAATTCCTTTCTGACTGATACATAGAAATACATCTTCATTAAATCAAGTCTTTGATGTAACAGTCCATATTCTCCAGAAAATGAAAGTTTGGGAACTCTTTCAATCAGAAAATCTAGAACAGGCCTGGAAAGCTTCACTTTTAGAGAAATAAGTTCCATAGCCAGTCTATATGTCAATGTTGTTTCCCATGAAGAATCAAGATCCATATTTCTCTTGTCAGATACTGACGTGGATATAGCCTTATTTGTAGAGACTTGCATAATGTTAGTTGGACTAGACACTGTGTGTGTAGGTGACAAATGAATCTTTCTCCTTGTTCTCCTAGTATAGTGAGCAACAGATTTATCTTGAGAAGACTCAAGAGGTGTAGACACAGAAGTAATCTTGAGATGAGATCTTTTTTCAATAGACACAGTCTTTTGAGAGACAGTATCCAGTAACTGTTTTCCATTTTTAAGAACTACAGCCTTTTGGGAGACTGCAGCCTGGTTGTGACTAGGTGTTCCATCTCTTTGTCCTAGCTTAGAAAGTTGAATTGCAGCCTTCAATTCTGCTCTCTCAGCAAGAGATATATTATCATCATCTTCACTAGAACTACTACTAGAAACAACAAATCTTCTCTTTTTTACAACTGATGTCTTTTGAAAAACACCAGAGGTTGGTTTCTTTGAAACAATAGGATGTGGATCAAAATTTGGTTCTAGAATTGTTTCAGAGACTGTAATGTTTTTGGCTACTTGGGTAGACACAGGGGGTTCTCCTCCAATTGAGATTCCTGAGTCATTTCACCACCAAAGAAAGAAGAATTATAGATAGTAGGAAGATGAGTTCTTAGAAGTACCTGAACATGATTTGGATAGTGTAATGCAGGTATTTCATCTAGATTCTTTTCACTGTCCTTCTTTGTAATGTCAGAGAAAATTCTCTTTTGCTGTACATAAGAAGAAACACAATATTCTCTACCAAATCTAGCTTCAACATCAGGAATGAAATGGTTAATAAACATTTGCATGAATCTGTGATAATAAACCATATTCCTGTCATGATCTCTTGACCCAAGTTTAATACACATCTGACTTAAGATAATGTGACCAAAATTAATTACTCTGTTATAAAGCAAGCCATATGCAATATGTGATGTAACAGTAGTAATTTGTTGAAAAGAACTACATTTACCAGTAAAATATTTAGCAATTTGATCAAGAAAGAAAGACCATTCTTTTCTAAGAAAGGATCTATTTAACTGGCTCATGTTATCTAGAGGTCCATTATACCCTAACTCAGATAACATAGTTCTAACATCATCATCAGATGGTACATTCTCAAAATTCGTACTAACAGGTAAGTGAAGTATTGAATTAACAACCGATTCAGTAATATCAAATGAGTCTTGTCCTAAGTGTAGAACAATCTTACCTGATTGACTCTGAGTAGAATCAATTACCTCAACATTCTCCCAAGCTTGTGAAACAGCTACTTGATTAATTTGTGGAGATGCTGTCAAGGCATAACTTAATGGTCCTTTCGCCATAAAGTCCATAATTAGGTGAAAATTAGTTGACACCCCTTCCTTGTTGGTGATAGCTGCTACATGATTGTTCATCATAAAATCAAAGTCACCAAACTTGAAAGCTACTGATTTGGGTAGTCTTATTTGAGTTGCCATTTTGATCTGAAAAGAACTTAAGAAATCTTTGAAATTGATTAGTGATTTTGAAAACTCAAGAGTGTTTTTGCTTTAGAAAATGAAATTAGAGAAATCAATTACACGATTAGAGTCTCAAAATAATTATATTTCAAAAATCCTTTAGACCCATTATCCCACGTTGACACGTAGGTTGACAGGTGTCAGTCCCTGAAAAATACAGTTACCCACGACTTTTGGAAAATAAAATCCAAAATTAATTTCAAGTAAATTAAATCAAGGTAAAATCAAGATAAAAATCAATACTGATCCGCTTCCTTTTCCTGATATGATCTTCTCATCAAGATAATCACACGATTCAATGTGATTTCTGAATAGAAAGAATTACTAATCCTGATGTGAACACACTTGTATTCCTGATCAATATCATCCTGATTCCAGAGACTAAATGGAGTTTCCACGTGGCATTTTCTTTTACCTGTAAAAGAAATAAATAAAATCTGAACAAAATCAATTGGTTAGATTCGTTCAATAGTTCTTGAAAATACAAGAAATACAGTCACAGATAATTATGACTGACTACATTGATATCCCCCAAACGACGATTCAGTTTTCCACGTCTTTCTATAAAAGAAACTAATGTCTTATGCCATTCTCCAAAACCTTTTCATTCTTTTCTCTTTTCATCATGGCTTTCAACCCAAATCTTCATATGAACCCTAGCTTTTGGTTTATTACCACTGAGAAGTTCTTTACTCTTGATGATCAGGAGCAAGTAAACTATCTCTTAGACGAGATGACTTTTCTCATCGAGTCAGATATGGTTGGTCTTAACTCAGATGATTTCCACGAATCTCCTCTAAAACATCTACCAGTTGGATACAATTCTCCTCTAATCTCTTCACACCTTGAGGATGAAGAATTTGGTGAAGAGTCTGAGGTTGATCTTGATGGAGATGGTATTCGTTTTCTTCAATAAGCATGAAGATGAGTCAACTGCTCTCATTCACGTCGCCCAGACAAGGAATCTAATCTTGAGATGCTCCTTGTCCTGAAGTCGATCATTGAAGATTGAAGTAGCAACAACTTTAGACAAGAATAGAATTATCAGTAGTAGTTAGACATAAAGAAGAATTGTATTTCATTTTCATGTATGTAATGCTTTTGATTAATGAAAATACAAGTTTTCTTATTATCTACCTGTCTATCGTTGTTTATTGACTGATCTGAATAATGATATAAATTATCAGTATGCATGTGATAAAACTTGCTAACATAGACTTTAACAAAACTCAGAATTGAACCACTGAATAACATGAACTTCAGAATTTGAAACAGTAAGACACACAAATTTCATAATCCTGATACTGACGATACATCCTGATGTCAATACTGATGACGTCAGCATACTAATAGCAATCTTGATCCTGATGTTTATTAATAAGTCTATCATACTGAAATTTATCATGATAAAATGTTACAGCTTAAGCATTTAACAATCAACTATAGATCCTGACAAAAATATCAAGTCTATAAACTGAAACAACATACCTTGCTACTTGTGTAGATGTTAAAGATCAAAAAATTTAACATTCCTAACTCACTAACCAATCTAATGAATGGAGCCTCATCAAGTGGTTTAGTTAGAATATCTGCAAGCTGTTTGTCAGTAGGAACAAAATGAAGTTCCACAGTACCATTTTCAATATGTTCTCTAATAAAATGATACCTGACATCAATGTGCTTAGTCCTTGAATGTTGAATTGGATTTTCTACAATTTTGATAGCACTAGTATTATCACAAAACATAGGAATATTACTAAGTGTCATACCATAATCCATCAACTGATTTCTTATCCAAAGGAGTTGAGCACAACAACTGCCTGATGCAATGTATTCAGCTTCTGCAGTTGAGGTTGAAACTGATTGCTGCTTCTTGCTTGCCCAAGAAATCAATCTGTTTCCCAAGAATTGACATGTACCTGTAGTGCTTTTCCTGTCTATTTTACACCCTGCATAATCAGAGTCTGAATAGCCAATTAGGGAGAAATCAGATCCTCTTGGATACCACAAACCAAGATTTGGAGTTTCCTTGAGATATCTAAAAATTCTTTTCACAGCAATTAAATGAGATTCCTTAGGATCACTTTGGAATCTAGCACACAAACAGGTAGAAAACATTATATCTGGTCTACTTGCAGTTAGATATAACAGTGAACCTATCATGCCTCTATAGCTAGTGTTACCAACACTCTTTCCCTTAGGTTCAGAGTCTAGCTTAGTGGCTGTTGCCATGGGTGTCTTTGCAACTGCACAATCTTGAAAGTCAAACCTTTTTAAAAGATCTTTTATATACTTTGACTGATTAATGAAAATACCAGTCTCAGTCTGTTTGACCTGCAAGCCTAAAAAGTAATTTAGTCCACCCATCATGCTCATCTGATACTTAGACTGCATAAGCTTGCTAAACTTAGCACATAACTTTTCATTAGTAGAACCAAATATAATATCATCAACATAAACTTGAACTAAACGCAAATCACCTTTTATCTTTCTAAAGAATAGAGTTTTGTCAATTGTACCTCTTGTGAAGCCATTTTCAAGAAAAAATTTAGACAAAGTTTCATACCATGCTCTTTGTGCTTGCTTTAGTCCATGCCTTGTCAAGTTTGTAGACATGATTTGGAAACTTTGGATCAACAAAACCAGGTGGTTGCTCCACATATACTTCCTCATCAAGCTTGCCATTAAGAAAAGCACTCTTTACATCCATCTAGTATACCTTAAATTTTGAATGAGCTGCAAATGCAAGAAACATTCTGATTGCTTCAAATCTTGCTACAGGTGCAAAGGTTTCATCATAGTCAATTCCTTCTTCCTGAGAATAACCCTTGGCCACCAGTCTTGCTTTGTTTCTTACAATCATACCAGATTCATCTAGCTTGTTTCTGAAAACCCATTTAGCACCAACAATAGATCTATCTTTAGGTCTTGGTATCAGTTTCCAAACTTTGTTCCTCTCAAACTCATTCAATTCTTCCTGCATTGCTATTACCCAATCAGGATCCTGTAAGGCTTCTTCAACCTTCTTAGGTTCATTCTTTGAGAGAAAACAACTATACAAACATTTATTTTGAATTGATCTTCTAGTTCGAACACCACTATTTGGATCACCAATAATCAAATCTTCACTATGATCCCTTGTCCATTTTCTAACAGGTGGTAGATTACTCCTGCTAGACTCTCCCCCTAAGTTAGTGGTATCTCTTGTAGAAGAACTTTCTCTGCCTTCAAAAGCTCCACCTTGATTAGTAGAATCAGTAGATTCCATACTGCTACTAGTTTCTGATCTTCCTTCATTAGACTCTGAAGGATCAGTTCCTGATGAAGTAGACTCTGAAAGACTAGTCTGATCCTGACCAGTACTGTGTTCTACTTGATTGAATTGCTCCCCCTCAACAGTAACATTCCTTTGAGAAGTAATAGAGATATCCTCTGGAGAACCTTCATCATCACTGGAGAAAATCTCAGAATACTTAAGATTTTCAAATTCCAGATTGTCATGGCTTTCATCAGTTTGCAAAATTCCAAACTTCTTATCATTAAATGCAACATGAATTGATTCCATAACAATGTGAGTTCTGAGATTGTATACTTTGAAGGCCTTTGATGCTGAATATCCTTGAAAGATTCCTTCATCCGATTTGGCTTCAAATTTTCTAAGTTGTTCTGGATGAACTTTCAGGACATAGCATTTGCATCCAAAGATGTGAAAGTATTTCACACTTGGCTTCTTTCATTTGACCATCTCATAGGGAGTCTTTCCATGGCCATTTACCAAGGTGCAATTTTGAGTGAAACATGCAGTGTTAATAGCTTCTGCCTAGAAATAGGTTGGAAGCTTTGCATCTGCAAGCATGGTTCTTGCTGCCTCTATGAGAGTTCTGTTCTTTCTTTCTACTACACCATTCTGCTGAGGTGTTCCAGGTGCAGAAAACTGTTGAGTAATTCCATTGTCTGCACAATACTCCTCCATTGTAGAATTCTTAAATTCTGTACCATTGTCACTTCTGAGCACTTTGACCTTGTACTCAGAGCTATTTTGAATATTCTTGACAAGTTCAATGATTTGCTGAGGAGCTTCATCCTTTTTGTGTAGAAAGAATACCCATGTGAACCTTGTGTATTTATCCACTATAACTAGAGCATATCTTTTCTTGCTGATAGACACAATGTTTACTGGACCAAATAAATCAAGATGCAGCATGTGAAATGGTTCAGTAATTGAATTTTCTGTCTTGCTCTTGAAAGTGTTCTTCTTTGTTTTCCAAGCTGACAAGCATCACAAAGTACATCTTGCACATAATTTGCCTGAGGGAGGCCTCTCACCAGATGGTGATTAACAAGTTGATTAAGCTTCTTGAAATTGAGATGTGAGAGCTTCTTGTGCCAGTTCCAGCTTTCATCATTTGATGCCTTGCTGTAAAGACATCTGACAGTTCCTTTAGATGTGTCACTCAAGCTAGCTTCATATATGTTACCATGTCTCTGACCAGTCAGAACAATGTCTCCATTCTTCATATTCAAGATTTTGCATCCTTCACTGTCAAAGATTGATTGGTAACCCTTATCACCCAGTTGACTTATGCTTAAAAGTGTATGTTTCAAGCCTTCAACCAGTGCTACGTTTTCTATGATGACATTCCCCAAAATAATTGAGCCATATCCCAGAGTTTCTCCGTTGTTGCCATCTCCAAAGGATATAACTGGGTCAGCTTTCCTCTTAAACTTTGTAAGCAGGGACTTCTTTCCAGTCATATGTCCAGAGCATCCACTGTCCAAGATAATTGAATGCTTCTTTCCAGTGCCCTTAACAGAAGATGAAAAAGTTTTCTTTGGAGATCCAGGGTTGTCTGAAGCACTTGTCATTAATGCAATGTTGTCATAATCCAATTCATATTCAGAATCATTGGAGTCTGCCCAATCCTTCTGTGTGACCATGAGTGCATTACCCTTCCCTGAATTCCTAGGCTTCTTGCACTCACTAGAAAAGTGTCCAAGCTCATTGCAGTTAAAGCACTTGATCTTAGCCTTATCAAGCTTGATAATTGTACTCTTGCCTTTGTCACTCTTCTTCACCTCTTTCTTCTGAAAAGATCATTTGCTAAATCTTCTCTAGTTGAATCTTCCTTTCTTGAAAGCTTTATCAAACATAGCAAAGAGTTCTTGCATCTCTGATTCAGAAACATTATCTTCAGAGTCTATATATGCAGTCTCTGACTCAAAACTTTCTTTGCTCTTCATCTTCCTCAAGTCTCTTTCAGTAAATTCAGACTTTTCTTCTGGAAGCTTCTTTGATTCAGATTGAGCAGTGAATGCAACAATTTTCATTTTTCCTTCACTCCAACTCTTTTTCTGCTGCCTGTCAAGTTCATAAGCTCTCAATTTTCCATAAATTGCTTCTAATGATATTTCATCCAGATCATTAGCTTCCTCAATTGTAGATATCTTCTCATTGTAGAAATTAGGAAGAGCTTTCATGAACTTAGTATTCATATCCTCCAAGTCATAATATTTACCATGCATGGCCATCTCATTGATGAGTTTAGTAAACCTATCAAAGGTGTCAGTAAGTGACTCACCAGAATTGGATTCAAAGTACTCATACTATTGTATGAGAAGTGTCCTCATATTCTTCCTGACAGGTTTTGTTCCTTCACAGTGAACCTTTAGATTGTCCCATATCTCCTTAGCAGTTTTACAAGAGAGAACATAGTTAGTGAGAACAGAATCAAGACTGTTGAATAGTATGTTTCACACTTTAGCATCCTTAAAAACGTTCTCCTTTTCCTTATCTGTCCATTCAGATTTAGGCTTCTCTGCTGTATGTTCTGGAACAACTTTTCCTTCGACAGTTGCTTGAGCAACAAGCCTTGTTGGAACAAAAGGCCCATCTCTGATTCTGTCAAGATAATCAAGATCTGTTGCTTCCATGTGATGCAACATCTTCACTTCCCACAGAGTATATTCGTTTCTCTTGAGCATAGGGATCTTAGTATTACCATCCTTGTAACCAGACATGATTGCAGATCTTTATGATTATTCGAAATCAACCTGCTCTAATACCAATTGTTAACTCGAATAACTTGTAGAAGGGGGGGTTGAATACAAGTTATATAATCGTGCCTGATTTTTGCTTGATTAGATGAACAAGAACAAACGAATGAATCAAATTTTGTTTGTATTAAATAAATCAAATACAAACTCTACCAAAGGTGTACAATACCTTTAGCAACAGCTGACAATACAAATCTCTCTCTCTCTCTGTTTGTTTCGAACTCTCCAATACAAACCTTATACAGAGCTTCACACGATATGCACTCTAAAATTCACAATTCACTCTTTTACAATGATATAGAGAGAGAGTATTTATAATGCTACCTATCAACTAATAACAGAAAGTAATGATCTATACATGAAAATATTCTGCCGTCCAGTTGATAGTTTCCATCAATAGAAAATTCTTTCCTTCATGATATCTTCTTGTTTGTTCTTCAAAACAACGATCCTGTTTTATAGCACTTGCCAGTTTCTGTAGCATCCATAATGACATCATCAGTAACACGACTGATATCAGGATTCCACCTTGCATCAGGATTCGACATCCATCAGTATTTGACTTGGCGTATCAGGATTTGATCTCAGTTCCTAACATGTAGTCCTTGATGCACTACTGTTCCTGACTAAGCTCTACAGATTACTGTCTAGCACATATATCCTATACAAAGTACTAAATCCTTTATAATATCAGGATTTACAAGAAGTATAAGCAAAATTCTATTCTTAACATCACAACTTACGAATTATTCCTAACAAAAATAGTACAAAAGATAAAAACAATAATCGCAAATGTGCGTGTGAGCAACAGAATAATAAAACAAATAAAGAGGAGGCAGGAACGAAAAATCCGAGTCGAGTGCGTGACTGTCTCCTTAAAGCGTATTAGCCCTCACCGTATGTGCGAGCAAAATGCCTCCCAGGATAAAACGGATTTCAACGAAGCCATAAATGCGTCACTCTCGGCGAGCTTGAAACCGAGCATGAATATCACCGAAGGAAGAGAAAAGGTTGTGTTTGAGACCGTATGTGCGAGCGAAACGCCTGCCAGGATAAAACGGATCACAGCAAAGCTATAAAAGCGTCACTCTCAACGAGCTTGAAACCGAGCAAGAATATCACCGAAGGAAGAGAAGAGGATGTGTTTGAGAAGAAGATGTGTTTTTCCAATGAATAATCTAAGGCTCTAGATGAGTATTTATAGGATAGGAAAACTTGTGCGCTACACAATTGCCTTAATTAATTAGTCGCGCTAATCAAAAAGTCGGTGGCAATTACCTTATTTAATTAACCACCTTAATTAATTATATTAAGTCAGTGGCAAAAAAATCCGTTATAAAAACGGAATTGATTTTACCTCAATTAATTCCAAAATCGAATTAACTTAGTCAGATTTTTAAGCCCAAGCCAAGTGGAAATAATTAATCAGCAAAACTGGTCCGGTTTTATTCGGCCCAGTTTTCTACTGCATTTGTGTATGCAGGTCGCACACGCGGAAAGCCCGAAGGCTTACGAAGCCTCGGTTTTCCCTCGAATTCCCCACAATTCGCAACCCCCCCCCCCCCCGCGCGCCCGTGTAGGAGATGGAACAACACTTAACCAACACAAGTGAACACTCCTATTGTGTTGTACTATATAAATCAAAGAAACTCCTTTTCCTTATCAATGCGGGACTTCATGTATAATAACAAAATTTTCACTCTTAAGGGACCATCTTTGAACAATCATATCTCATTCATCCCTAAACCATTTTGAGTAATTAAACAAGCCTCGGAAAGCTCTCTCGGAGGAGAACATAATCCAAGCATTATCCATTGCGCGCGCGCAATAAACGACTACTCAACTAGGCGCAAAATGACTAGTTAAAGTGGGGCTAAAACCCACATTATCCAACAGATTGTAAGAACTTAGTGCATGATAATGCAAACACCGAGTATAATTTTGTTAAACGATCAACAAATAGGGTAGTTCATTGCTTAGCTAGGCAATCATGTTTTATATCTGATTGTAGGTTCACAATTTATAATAGGTATTATTTCTTTGTAGAAGTGACGTTTTGATTTAATATAAGTATTTTCTTTGGCGTCAAAAAAATAACAAAATATAGTTTTAATAATAAGTGTATGAGGGATTTTGTCAAAATGTTGGTAATCGGTAGTCTGTCTCAGAACGACAAAATAAATAAAAATGTTATATTTTAAAATAAATAGATGAAAACCGTTGGATCTAACATAAAAAAATATCTTATATTTTAATTCGTAAATTAAAAGGTTTATGCATATTGAAATACGAAAAATTGTATATCAACGATTTGAACCTTATATAATTAGTTTACTATTTTGAATTGGATTATCAATGTAGGTCTTTTACATTGAATGTGATTAAAGCAAAATATCATAATTGTATTTTTTTCTTAAGATTTGAGTATTTCTATTTGGATATTAATTATTAAATCATCCCTAAACTAAAGATAATTTTATTGGTGGGCTATTAAATCATTTACATATGATTTATGGATCTCAAGAAAGAGCCTAAATAGTAAATTTAATTTTTTTTAATATTATTAAGAAAAATAAATAAAATTTAATTCTAATCCAACTTTTTTTATTTTTATCCTTTTTAGATTATAAGTTTCTTTTTAAAATTCAATTCTAATAAACCAATAATAATTATACTCTAGTTTGTTTATTATATATTACTAGCTTATAGCCCGTGCAAAGCACAGGTTATTTTTATATTTTTTAAATTTGTTTATAGTTTAGTATATATAATATTTTAAACATTATTTTTAGTTTAGTATTAAATCTAAATTAATTTGCCGTTGGTGGGAATCGAACCTTCAACCTTTCTATATAACATAATCTAGTATTAATTTTATATTAAAATGTTGTTGACGGGATTCGAACCTTAGACCTTCCACTTTTAATATTGTTGTATTTAACGGTCATGATCTATTTGAATTGAAGATCTAACGGTTGTGAATGAGGATAACCAAAAATAAGGGGTAACCAACTACAAATTATACCCCTTTTTGCTTATTATAATATAGTATATATTATGTATAGATAGATATAGATTTTATTTATATTTTAATAATTATAAATCTCATATATATTACTTTATATAATATTGGCATAATATATGTATATATTTAAATAATAATCGTTTAATATATGATATATTGTTCGAATTATGATTATTTTTTGTCATAATAATATAAATATAAATGGAAGTATCGTATATACTTACATTCAATTTTTTGTTAATATTATCATATTCAAAATATGATTCCATAATAATTCCTATTGTAATATTTGTCTAGAATAGAATTTAATATTACTTTTGTAATTATGTGAAATTTTTATTGTTTATTATATAGTTTTAGTTATTTCACTTTGTTGATTTATAATTTGTTGTAAATTTGTTAATAGTGTGATATTAAAATTTATAAATTGATTTTGAAAATATTTGAATTTCAAGTGATAAGGGCTTATTTCTTGTTGTCCCTGGTCCTGAGTTCGACTCTCGCAATCCCAAGATTTGTTAGAACACATACTCACTTTGTAAGACATAAAATCAACTTTCAAAAATAATATTTTCCTATTTTCAGAATGAAAAAATCAATTATTCGATTACAATAATGTATATTGTCAATATTATTACGGGTACATTTTCAATTCCACGGTCAAGTGCTTTGGCACACTATATGAGCTTATATATGCACAAATATGCACAAATGCATGATGCATGTGGGCTCTGCACATGCATTACATTATGCATACCGGAAGCTTCTATTATATATATATATATATATATATATATATATATATATATATATATATATATATATATATATATATATATATATATATAAAAAGGAGGATAGCGGGAGTTTAGGTGGAGCTTTAAGATCGTCTCAATCTATTTTTCTAATTTTCTAGAATTTTAGAATTTTAAACATTAATAAATATAAAAAAATCAATTAACATATTAGAAGCTGAATAGGTGTTCGAATTTATAAAGGAGAAGAGTTCGAATTTATAGGAAAGACATATGATTAGAAGTTTAATTGGAATTATAATAAGTATTTATAAGGCATACGATAAAGTTCTATCGGAAGTAGAATAGGAATTCGAATTTATAAAGAATAAAAGTTCGAATTTATAGAAAAAATATATAAATAAACGTTCTACTAGAGTTTATTAGAGAATATTATATATGTTAAATATTAAAATTTAATATTGATGATATAATAGAAGATAAATATATTTTGAATTTTTTAGGATTTTAGGATTTTAAATATTAATAACTAAAAACTATTTTTAAACATATTAGAAGCATAATACGTCTTCAAATTTATAGAGAATAAGAGTTTGAATTTATAGGGAAAACATATAATTAAAAGTTTTATTGAAAGTATAATAAGTGTTTGTAAGACGTATAATTAAGAGTTTTGTTGTAAGTAAAATAGGAGTTCTAATTTGTATAGAATAAGAGTTTGAATTTATAAAAAATACATATAATTAAATAAATTATTAGAGGTAGAAAAGATGTTTGAATATATAAAGAATACATATAATAATTTTTTTTGTTGTAAGTAGAATACGAGAACGGTGTAGACATCTTATACGATTTTTTAAAACTATAGATCTTTTTTCCTAGAAATCCTTTATTTTAATTTTTTTATACAAGTTAATTATACATGCATTAGAAAAATATATCCATAAATTCAATATTAGTCACGCAACGAAAAGTCTTCGTATTTTAAAAAAATTGACGTGTTAACATAAAAGAGAGACATTCTCATGCGAAAGTTGTAAATAAATATATGAATATTTATAATATACAGAAAATATAATATGTATTTTCATCTTTTGAAACTCCATGAATATTAGAAAGTTTAAAGAATGTAAAAATTGGAATTTACTCTCTTTTAATGTTTTAATTTTTAAGAAAAAAATGATATTTTATAAGATAAGTGTCATCAATAATAATGAAGTTAGAATTTCAATTCCAAATAAGAGCGGTTCAAAATGTGTTTAACGGGAAGACGGCTCATTAGAAAAGATTGTATTAACTATTAGAATTTGATACTGATGTCATATTTTTTTTTAATTTTAGGGTTAGACTTTTTTGAATAAAATTTTTCATAAAATCTTTATTATAATATATATTAAAGTTGGGATTTTGATAATATTGATAATATAATATAACGTAAATATGTATTGAATTTTTTTAAAAAAATTGTAACGCCCCGCCGCGAAGCGCGGCTTTATCTATTACTTTAATATAAAGAAATGGTTCGAATCCACTTAACCCAGTAGTTATCAATTTAATTCACGTCAGCCTCAAATTTTGATTTCTTATTATTAAAAAATTCACGGTATAAATATTGAGTTATATTTATAAACTTTAAATTTGAGAAATATCACGAAAAATCAAAATATACATATTTTTTTCACAAACAACACAAAATTCGAGAAATGGAAAGCAAAAAAAAAAAATCGTTCACGACACATGGTTCAGTTATAATCTACTACTTCCTCCGTCCCAAAAAACGTTTCCCATTTTGACTGGACACGTTTACCAAGACACACTTTTAATTGTTAATATCTTTAATTTCGTATTAGTAATAAATATAAAACTTTACCTTATTAAAAGTACTCACAAATATGAATCAAACAAAATTACTCATAACTATATTTTATCTAAAAAATTACGCATAAATAGTGTCAAAAATCAAAAGGGAAAATGTTTTGTGAAACTGAGGGAATATTAATACTAAGATTGCCTCGAAATGAAGGATTTGAATCGGGCTCGGTGAGTGTCTGGCTTCATCACATTTCTACTTATACGGCCTGAAAGCCCGTTTTCATTTTGATCGGAGTGTTTCACAAAGAAGTAGAACGGGTTTTATATCAAAGTGGCCACCCATTCCACTCAAATCTATCAAGTGGACCACCTATTCAAAAATGATATCATTTGAATCATTAAAGTAATAATAAATATCAAAGTGGCCACCCATTATATTACTCGGGAAGTAAAAGTAATTTTTCATCGATATCTACACATTTTTCTTGAATTCTTCCATAACCAAACGAAAGGTTAATAATTCTAGTATTTCTGATAATATATATAGATTTTTTAAAATTCATTTACTATTCATTTTTTATTTTATTGTCATTTTCCTTGTTTTAATAAAAAATAAATAGTAAATAAACTTTTTAAATTCTAAATATATTATCAAAAATACTAGAATTCATAACTTTTCATTTGATTATAGTAGTATTCAAGAAAAATGTGTAGAACTCGATGAAAAATTACTGTTACTTCTCGAGTACAATAACGGGTGACCACTTTGATATTTATTATGACTTTAATGATTCAAATGATATCGTTTTTGAATGGATGGTCTACTTGATAGATTCGAGTGGAATGGGTGGCCACTTTGAAATAAAACCCGAAGTAGAACGCTATCTAGGGCATGTGTGTTATAAGTTGAATGTTGAGTATACCTAACATTCAATTTTTAGCTTATTTTTATTTTTCGATACACAAAATATATAATGGGGATATTTGGGGGAACTTTTTTTCAGAATAAGTCAACTTATTTTAAGACAAAGTTAGAGATTCCTAACTTTTTTTTAAAAAAAGTTAACTTTTTTAAGAAAAAAGTTAACTTTTTTTTGCAACTTGTAGAATCTCAAACATACATTAAATACTAGTATAAAAGAAAATTATCAAAATATGAAATTTTTACCTGAAAATAAGTCCATAAGGATTTAAATTAAGTTGAGCCAAATAGACTCAATATCTTTCAAATCTTTAAAATTATATATCATTTGATCCGTTCATTAGAAAATTGATATGTATATATCAAATTTCTCTACTCATCGAGATCTATCCATTGATATATATTAAAAACTAAATATTTTGAAAATAATAAAAAAAATTAACTTATAAGTTCTGATTTACCAAACACTCTACTGATATTTATAAGTTCTGATTTACCAAACGCTCTATTGACTTATAAGTTCTGATTTACTTATCATTTATATGACACTCATCACTTTAAGTTATAAGTTACTTATTTTAAGGTAAGCTAAACGGGTCCTCAGACTCATGACATCGTAATTTGAATCGAACCTATTTGACAAAATAATAAAATTTCATTCGGATTTGATTTCAATTTCAAATTATATTCCGATATGTTTGTATCTAAAAAATTAGGATTCTGAATTTTGGTAAGAGCTTTAACTCAAAATTGAAAATTTTTATGATCATTTCACATATGATTTTTAATTGGGAAAAGAATTGGAAAAATAATACTCCCAACTCCCAAACAGTAACAAGAGCCGTTTGATCTTGGGTTTAATACAGAACCGTTGGATGTTGAATTAGGTTTATTTATAAGCCCCAAAAGTGGTAATCGATTCCACAGAGCACAGCTGTCTAAAGCAAATCTCCATGCCATGCCCCTAAATGGTTTACAGTGACAACAAATTTTAGAGGTCCATTACCCAATTCATTCAAGGTGCTGGCGGAAGCCCCAGTTAGGAGGGTCGAGAGTCTGGCAGTTGTTGGGGCGAGGAAGAGAGGCAGGCCGACGAGGACGTGGGAAGAGCAGCTCCGGATGGATTTGAAGGCCTTAGACTTAAATGAGACCATGCTCGCGGATAGGTGTTCTTGGAGGCGGCGTATCAAAGTGGTGGATTCCCTTTTAGGTTGTGGATCTGTTGTCGAGAGCCTCAGAGTTTCCTTGTCTCGGTTAGCGATTTTTTAGAAGCTCGGCTTTAGCGTTCTCACTCTTCGTTTTCAGTGTCTTCTGTTTTCTGGTTTTGCACTTGCAGGGAGCTTGGCTCGGTGGTATCTCTGTGCGGGACTTTCCGTGTGGTTGGAGCGCATCAAGCTAGGAGTAGCTTAAATCCTCGCAGTCAGGTAGGCCCCATGTGGAGAACGCCATGGGTCTCAGGTATGTTATTGTCCATTTCCGTATCATTTCCGTTGTTTTTACCACACTCTATGTATGTTGTGCACTCAGCCGAGGGTCTTCACGGAAACAGCCTCCCCGCTCTAAAAGTGGGGGTATGGTCTGCGTACAACCCACCCTCCCCTGACCCTGCTCTGAGCGGGATATACTGGGTATGTTTGGTTTGGTTTGTCTGATTTCTAAATAACTAGCTTATATTTTGCTCAAAGCATGAGTTATTTTTAAATATTTTTTAAATAATATAATTAAATAAAATA
This sequence comes from Saposhnikovia divaricata, assembly GCA_036435485.1. Taxonomy (NCBI): domain Eukaryota; kingdom Viridiplantae; phylum Streptophyta; class Magnoliopsida; order Apiales; family Apiaceae; genus Saposhnikovia; species Saposhnikovia divaricata. The sequence continues at coordinate 243,429,973 of CM071594.1, read as the reverse complement.
GAGTATAATAATTTATTATGGATATAATATAACTTTGTAATATTAATTAATAAAATTATAAATTATAATAATAATAACAATAATTTAATAAATGATATGTATTGTTTAGAACTAATAATATAAAACTTTAATGTAAATTTGTTGTTGACGGGATTCAAACCTTGAATCTTTAGAAGAGTGATTTAAATATAGAATATTTCTTCTTAGTAGATCTAACGGTTATCATCTATTTACTAAATATCTAACGGTCGCTATTCTTTTAAATGGTTGAACCAAATAACCAAACCAATAATAATTATACTCTAGTTTGTTTATTATATATTACTAGCTTATAGCCCGTACAAAGCACGGGTTATTTTTATATTTTTTAAATTTGTTTATAGTTTAGTATATATAATATTTTAAACATTATTTTTAGTTTAGTATTAAATCTAAATTAATTTGCCGTTGGTGGGAATCGAACCTTCAACCTTTCTATATAACATAATCTAGTATTAATTTAATATTAAAATGTTGTTGGCGGGATTCGAACCTTAGACAATTCCACTTTTAATATTGTTGTATTTAACGGTCATGATCTATTTGAATTGAAGATCTAACGGTTGTGAATGAGGATAACCAAAAATAAGGGGTAACCAACTACAAATTATACCCCTTTTTGCTTATTATAATATAGTATATATTATGTATAGATAGATATAGATTTTATTTATATTTTAATAATTATAAATCTCATATATATTACTTAATATAATATTGGCATAATATATGTATATATTTAAATAATAATCGTTTAATATATGATATATTGTTCGAATTATGATTATTTTTTGTCATAATAATATAAATATAAATGGAAGTATCGTATATACTTACATTCAATTTTTTGTTAATATTATCATATTCAAAATATGATTCCATAATAATTCCTAATGTAATATTTGTCTAGAATAGAATTTAATATTACTTTTGTAATTATGCGAAATTTTTATTGTTTATTATATAGTTTTAGTTATTTCACTTTGTTGATTTATAATTTGTTGTAAATTTGTTAATAGTGTGATATTAAAATTTATAAATTGATTTTGAAAATATTTGAATTTCACGTGATAAGGGCTTATTTCTTGTTGTCCCTGGTCCTGAGTTCGACTCTCGCTGATCCCAAGATTTGTTAGAACACATACTCACTTTGTAAGACATATAAGCTTAATTATTCAAAAATATTATTTAAATTGATTTTGAAAATATTTGATTTCCATGTAATTGAAAGAGTCTAAAATGGTTGGTGCAGGTGATAAATTTTAATTCAAATATAACTAAAAGAGTATGTACTTTGAATATTAATTGGAGTGTAAGTAAAAGAGTTTGTTAATAAATAAAATAAAATTTTATATACATTTTAATTTATTTTTTCATTTTTGAAAAGCGTTAACAAATTTTTTAGAAAAGTGTTAACCAACCGAACAATCTACCTACCAATGGTATTATGATTATGATAGTATAACATAAATTTGCTTTTCAATTTTGAAAGATGCATTCTAATGATAAGTTAAACTTCCGTATAGCTCGTGGCTAATGGGAGCTGAATGTCACGTACCGCTTATTTTGGGGCCCGATTATGCCATTTTTCGTTGCGGAACTTTCTAGAGTGACCTAGAATATTGTAGTGGCTACTTGATGTATGAGGAACACTCTAGAAGCCTCTTGTACATACTTGTAAAATATCTTAGATGGATATTTAAGTAGGAGATTCTAGAGCCTTCCTTAGTGGAAGAATACTTTAGTAGAAATCTAGAACCTTCCTTGGAGTAGTATAAATAGAGGGAGTCCTCTCATTTGGAGGATCATCCAAGAAGTTGTAAACTATCACACTTGTAAACACTTGTGCTAATAAAAGCTCTCTTTTCTCTAAGTGTTCTTGTGAAGCTCACTTAGTAGGTTGAAAGGCTGACTTAGTAGTTCTCAAGGGGAGACAAGAGCTAAGTGCCGGCACGGTTGAACTAAGGGAGTTCTGAGTCCGTGACAACTTGGTATCAGAGCCAAAGGTTGCGAAGGGCGTGACTTTGAAGGAAGGCAACAATGGGAAGCAAAGGAGATGAAACCATCACTGATGCTAGCAACGAGGGCGATCGAGGGAGGGAGGCCATTCCTCGCAATGACAAGGATAAGAGAACTCGTGCCTCAAGTAAGTCCCGTCAAAATTTTGATTTACTTGAAGAAAAAGTTACTACTCTTGAAAAAACTATAAGTGAACTAATCCCACGCTTTGAGCGAATGACACATAATTTCGAAACTCTTGAGCATCATATGCTTGGAGAAGTGGAAGAAGCCAAGTCCGACATCGAAGGGATAAGGAATGACGTCCTAGAGCTCCAAGATAAAGATAAGGCTAAAGAAGAACGTTTGCACGTTGTGGACACCAAAATAGAGGAGGCAATCAAGGAGCTCAAGGATCAACTTTCAAGGATCGAAGCCGGAATTGGAAATGGAGGGCTGGTGATTCGGGAGACACCGAGGCTCGAGATTCCTAAGCCTAAGTTGTTCGATGGGAAAAGAGATGCGAAGGAAGTTGAAAATTTCTTGTGGGATCTCGAACAATACTTCGATGTGATGAGAATTGTGGATGAACAAGCCAAGGTACGCACTGCTACTTGTTATCTCTCTGATATTGCAACTTTATGGTGGCGTAGGAAACGGGCGGACATTGAGAAAGGCCTATGCACCATCGACACTTATGAAACCTTCAAGAAAGAGCTTAAGCGCCAATTCTATCCAGAAAACGTGGTGTATGAGGCACGAAAGAAGCTCAGAGAGCTCCGTCATAAAGGCTCCATTCGTGAATATGTTAAGGAATTCACAACTCTCATGTTACAAATTCCAAGCATGACGAGTGAAGACTTACTTTTCTACTTCACGGATGGGCTTCAAAATTGGGCTAAACAAGAGTTGCAACGTCGAGAGATCAAGAATGTGGATGAAGCTATTGTAGTAGCTGAATCCCTGACAGAGTTCCAAAGGGGTGAATCTTCAAAGTCCAGGCCATATGTTAGGCCTACTAATCCCGCCAAAGGTGGGGGAGAAAAAGGGCCCAAGGAATATAAGGACAAACGGAATGCTAACAAGACATCCTCCACACGGGAAGCCTATGAGGAGAAGAAGAAAGCTTTTGTGCCCAAGGGAGGTTGTTTCGTTTGCAAAGGGCCACATTCTATGAAGGATTGTCCAAAACTTGGTTCGCTGTCAGCTATGGTGGAGCAACCTAAGTTGGGGGATCAAGCACCCGAGATAGAACACATGGGTTTGCTTCAAATTCTCAACGCTATTAAGGCCAAGCCAAAACCAGAACCACAAGGGAGCAAGGGGCTCATGTATGTGGAAGCCATGGTGAATGGGAGGACGGTCCAAGCGTTGGTGGACACAGGCGCTACCCACAACTTTATTACTATGGAGGAGGCCAAAAGGGTTGGCTTGCAAGTGGCAAAAGGTGAAGGGGTGTTAAAAACGGTGAACACTAAGGCTAAGCCTTTGGAAGGAGTAGCTCGTGAAGTAGAGCTGAGACTCGGCACTTGGAAGGGCCAAGTGAACTTTTCGGTGGTACCCATGGATGACTTCAAAGTGGTGTTAGGCATGGATTTCTTGAGGTATGTAAATGCCATCCCTATGCCTTACTATAATACTATGTGCATCATGGAAGCAGGTTCTTCTTGCATGGTCCCAACAATAGAAGGTACCAAGGAGGTGAAAACTTTGTCAGCCATGCAACTTGAGAAGGGTCTCAAGAAAGGGGAAGAAACCTACTTGGCGGTTGTCCAGAAGATAGATGGCACTGAAGGGGATGCCAATAAGGAGATTCCTCAAGAGATCAAAGAGGTATTGGAGGCAAATAAAGATGTAATGCCACCCGAGCTACCTAAGAAATTACCACCGAGGAGGGAAGTGGATCATAAAATTGAGCTAGAACCGGGTGCCAAGCCACCATCCATGGCACCTTATCGGATGGCCCCTCCAGAGTTGGAGGAACTTCGAAAACAATTGAAGTCTTTACTTGATGCGGGACAGATTCGGCCATCTAAAGCACCTTATGGAGCACCAGTCTTGTTTCAAAAGAAAGCGGACGGGTCCTTACGACTTTGCATAGACTATCGTGCTCTAAATAAGGTAACTATCAAAAACAAGTATCCTATTCCTTTGATAGCTGACTTGTTTGATAGGTTGGGGACCGCCAAGTACTTCACAAAGATGGATCTAAGGTCGGGCTACTATCAAGTAAGGATTGCCGAGGGAGACGAGCCAAAGACCGCTTGTGTAACAAGATATGGAGCTTATGAGTGGCTCGTGATGCCGTTTGGGCTAACAAATGCGCCAGCCACGTTTTGCACATTAATGAACGAGATCTTTCATCCTTACTTGGACAAGTTTGTGGTGGTGTACCTTGATGACATTGTCATCTATAGCCACACCTTAGAAGAACATGCTGAGCACTTGAAGACGGTTTTCCAGCTCTTGAGGGAGAATGAGCTATATGTCAAGAGGGAGAAGTGCTCATTTGCTAAAAATGATGTGGAGTTCTTGGGGCATGTTATCAAGGAGGGAACTCTACGAATGGATGATAAGAAGATCAGGGCTATCAAGGAATGGGAGCCGCCGACTAAGGTCACAGAGGTGAGATCCTTCCTTGGTCTTGTCAACTATTATAGACGGTTTATTAAGGGGTACTCTATGAGGGCGGCACCACTCACGGACCTACTCAAGAAAGCCAAAACATGGGAGTGGTCCAAGACATGCCAGGATAGCTTTGAAGACTTGAAGAGTGCAGTGACGGAGGAGCCGGTCCTAGCACTTCCTGATTGCACCAAGAACTTTGAGGTGCATACTGATGCTTCAGATTTTGCTATTGGAGGAGTCTTAATGCAAGAAGGGCACCCTATAGCTTATGAGAGTCGCAAACTGAACGAGACAGAAAGGCGCTATACGGTGCAAGAGAAAGAGATGACAGCCGTAGTGCATTGCCTGCGCACTTGGAGGCATTATTTGTTGGGGTCTCACTTCTCTATCAAAACGGACAATGTAGCCACTAGCTACTTCCAGACACAAAAGAAACTAACCCCCAAGCAAGCTAGGTGGCAAGACTTCTTAGCAGAATTTGACTTCACCATGGAGTACAAACCGGGCAAGGCAAACGTTGTGGCGGATGCTTTGAGTAGAAAGGCCGAACTCGCCGCCATCACCCAAACCCGAAGTAATATGTTGGAGCGTATTAAAGAAGGAATGTCTTTAGACCCTATGGCAGCTCAACTCATGAACTTGGCTAAGGAGGGCAAGACAAAAAGGTTTTGGGTAGAGGACGGCCTACTTTATGCCAAGGGGGCTAAAGTGTTTGTGCCTAAGTGGGGGAATCTGAGGAGGACTCTCATCAAGGAGTGTCACGATACTAAGTGGGCTGGCCACCCAGGGCAACGGAGGACTTATGCACTCCTTGAAGCTAATTATTTCTGGCCCCAAATGAAGGATGATGTGGAGGCCTATGTAAAGACTTGCCTTGTATGCCAACAAGACAAGGTGGAGAATAAGCAGCCAGCCGGACTCTTGGAGCCGCTCCCCATCCCTACTCGACCTTGGGAGAGCGTCTCACTAGATTTCATCTCGGCCTTGCCTAAGTCCGAGGGATGTGGATCAATTATGGTGGTAGTGGACCGATTTTCGAAGTATGGGACTTTCATTGCAGCCACTACCGATTGCACAACTGAGGAAGCAGCCCGGCTCTTCTTTAAGAATGTAGTCAAGTATTGGGGGCTGCCTAAAACCATTATTAGCGACCGAGACCCCCGTTTCACAGGCAAGCTATGGAAGGAACTCTTTAAATACTTGGGGTCCGAGTTGCACTTCTCTACAAGCTTTCACCCACAAACGGATGGGCAAACGGAAAGGGTGAATGCTTTACTAGAGTGCTACCTAAGGCACTTTGTGGGTGCCAATCAAAAAGATTGGGCCAAGTTACTAGATGTGGCTCAATTTTCATACAACTTGCAAAGGAGTGAGGCCACGAACAAGAGCCCTTTCGAGCTCACATCGGGACAACAACCTCTGACGCCTCACTCTATTAGTTGCCGACCGGAGGGACGAAGTCCAGGGGCCTTTCACATGGCGAAGTCTTGGGAGGAACAAGCAGATATGGCACGTTCATTCTTGACCAAGGCTGCCAAGAGGATGAAGAAGTGGGCGGACACGAAGCGAAGGCCAAAGGAGTACCAAGTGGGAGACAAGGTTATGGTCAAGCTTCTACCCCAACAACACAAGGTTTTTCGGAAAGTGCATAAGGGACTGATTCGCAAGTACGAAGGACCATTCGAGGTGATTGGCAAAGTGGGGAAGGTATCCTATCGGCTAGACATACCCATGAAGATACATCCTGTTTTCCACGTGAGTATGCTCAAGCCTTATCATGAGGACGGGGAAGACCCGTCAAGGAGTACTTCTAAGCGTGCCCCACCGTTGATGACAACCTCCTTTGAACGAGAGGTTGAAGAGGTGCTAGCTGAACGAACGATGCGCCGAAGAGGAGTTCCACCAAGCACTCAATACTTGGTGAGATGGAAAGGATTGCCAGCAAGCGATACTACGTGGGAGAATGATCAAGACCTGTGGCAATTTCGTAATGCAATCGAAGACTACAAGGAGTCGACGAGGACGTCTCCGGATTAGGTGGGGGAGAGTGTCACGTACCGCTTATTTTGGGGCCCGATTATGCCATTTTTCGTTGCGGAACTTTCTAGAGTGACCTAGAATATTGTAGTGGCTACTTGATGTATGAGGAACACTCTAGAAGCCTCTTGTACATACTTGTAAAATATCTTAGATGGATATTTAAGTAGGAGATTCTAGAGCCTTCCTTAGTGGAAGAATACTTTAGTAGAAATCTAGAACCTTCCTTGGAGTAGTATAAATAGAGGGAGTCCTCTCATTTGGAGGATCATCCAAGAAGTTGTAAACTATCACACTTGTAAACACTTGTGCTAATAAAAGCTCTCTTTTCTCTAAGTGTTCTTGTGAAGCTCACTTAGTAGGTTGAAAGGCTGACTTAGTAGTTCTCAAGGGGAGACAAGAGCTAAGTGCCGGCACGGTTGAACTAAGGGAGTTCTGAGTCCGTGACATGAAGCAAACAAAATTTGGTTAGTGTACAAATGCGAATTAAAAAATAATTAATTAAACTCGAATAAACATTTTTGATAAATTAACGCATAAACTTCTAAAGAACGCTGTTTTTCAAATTTAAAAAAAAACACTGTTTTTGTGTCACAAGGATTCATAGACGTGCGGGTTCCCAACCAAAAAAGGGACCCCAACACAGTAACGCGTGGGGTTGTGGATCGACGGCACGCTCCCATCATTTTTTGAAATTCGAGTTTTTTTATAGCACAATTAATAGCAAGTTTAATGGTGGTTCTAAAATAAGGATAATTATTTCTATATTTTGAACTAAAAAATACTTCCATTATATCTATACTATCCATATATATACTATTATATTAAAGTCGAAACATTGAAAGTTTTGGTTTTCGGTTTGGTTATCCCATTTATTTTGGTTTTCGGTTTGGTTAATTTAATTTTTAATTAATTTTAAATATAAAATAAATCAATTTTAATCCGTTATTGGCTATAGTCCTAAAGACACAATAGTATTTTATATTTACACCATTACTAATACAGCTAAACTTAAAACCTCCGTTGCCTTCACGGACACTGCGCACAGATAATTAAATTATAAAAATAACTTAAAAAGTTAATTACTAAGGTTAACGTAATTATATTCAGATTAGAATTCCTTTATCCATATTGAGCTTCTACTTGACTCTTTTTTCAACTCCAACAACTCAATTACCCATTTTTTCTAAAGATTTTACTTCTAATTAAAACACTTTACCATTTAATTTAAAACTAATATTACAATAATTAATATATATCCAAAATATCACACCATATCTTTCCGTAATTATTTTATTACTAATTTTTGTAATTAAAACAAGTTACTTTTTAATTTAAAATTAATCTTGCGATAACTAATATACACCCAAAAATATCTCACCATATATTCAAATCATTATTTTTAGTAATAAATAAGAATCGTTAGATCTAATAATAAGATATATCATATGATTAAATTAATTTACTAAAAATTCAAAGTTAGAACCCGTCAACGACATTTTTAATTTAGAATTTTACAAAATAAATTTCAAACCATGCATATCATTATAAACATTTATATTAAATTAAAATTAAAAAATTATTAAAAATAAGGATTATATAAAAACATAATTATAATGTTAAATGAATTTTATAACCTATCAAAAGAAACCCGTGCTTCGCACGGGTTATAAGCCAGTACTATTATATTAAAGCCGAAACATTGAAAGTTTTGGTTTTCGGTTTGGTTATCCTAAGTTTTGGTTTTCGGTTTGGTAATCTTAATTATTAAAATAAATAATTAAATTACAAAAACAACTCAAAAATTTAATTACTAATGTTAACGTAATTATATTCTGATTAAAATTCCTTCATCCACTTCTACCTGGACTCTTTTTTCTGCACCAACAACTCAATTATTCATTTTTTCTAAAGAATTTACTTCTAATTAAAACACTTTACCACTTAATTTAAAACTAATATTACAATAATTAATATATATCCAAAATATCACACCATATCTTTTCGTAATTATTTTAGTAGTAATTTTTGTAATTAAAACAAGTTACTTTTTAATTTAAAATTAATCTTGCGATAAATAATATACACCCAAAAATATCTCACCATATATTCAAATCATTATTTTTAGTAATAAATAAGAATCGTTAGATCTAATAATAAGATATATTATATGATTAAATTAATTTACTAAAAATTCAAAGTTAGAACCCGTCAACGACATTTTTAATTTAGAATTTTACAAAATAAATTTCAAACCATGCATATCATTATAAAAATTTATATTAAATTAAAATTAAAAAAATATTAAAAATAAGGATTATATAAAAACATAATTATAATGTTAAATAAATTTTATAACCTATCAAAAGAAACCCGTGCTTCGCACGGGTTATAAGCTAGTACTATTATATTAAAGCCGAAACATTGAAAGTTTTGGTTTTCGGTTTGGTTATCCTAAGTTTTGGTTTTCGGTTTGGTTATCCTAATTATTAAAATAAATAATTAAATTACAAAAACAACTCAAAAAACTAATTACTAATGTTAACGTAATTATATTCTGATTAAAATTTCTTCATCTACTTCTACTTGGACTCTTTTTTCTGCTCCAACAACTCAATTATTCATTTTTTCTAAAGATTTTACTTCTAATTAAAACACTTTACCATTTAATTTAAAACTAATATTACAATAAATAATATATATCCAAAATATCATACCATATCTTTCCGTAATTATTTTTAGTAGTAATTTTTGTAATTAAAACATGGAATACTTTTTAATTTAAAATTAATCTTGCGATCACTAATATACACCCAAAAATATCTCACCATATATACAATTAATCATTATTTTTATTAATAAAAAACAATCGTTAGATCTAATAATAAGATATATTATATGATTAAATTAATTTACTAAAAATTCAAAGTTCGGTCGGTACGGTACCTGTTGATTTTACTTATTTACCCTTACTCAAGTACAGATCTACTAACTAAAACATATTATCTTTTTTATTTTTCAAGAACTAAACTAATTTGTAAAATTCTAAATTAAAAATGTCGTTAACGGGTTCGAACTTTGAATTTTTAGTAAATTAATTTAATCATATAATATATCTTATTATTAGATCTAACGATTGTTATTTATTAATAAAAATAATGATTTGTATATATGGTGAGATATTTTTGGGTGTATATTAGTGATCGCAAGATTAATTTTAAATTAAAAAATACTCCATGTTTTAATTACAAAAATTACTACTAAAAATAATTACGGAAAGATATGGTGTGATATTTTGGATATATATTAATTATTGTAATATTAGTTTTAAATTAAATGGTAAAGTGTTTTAATTAGAAGTAAAATCTTTAGAAAAAATGAATAATTGAGTTGTTGGAGCAGAAAAAAGAGTCCAAGTAGAAGTGGATGAAGGAATTTTAATCAGAATATAATTACGTTAACATTAGTAATTAGCTTTTTTAGTTGTTTTTGTAATTTAATTATTTATTTTAATAATTAGGATAACCAAACCGAAAACTAAAACTTAGGATAACCAAATCGAAAACCAAAACTTTCAATGTTTGGGTTTTAATATAATAGTAGGGTTCAATTCTCACCAAAAGCAATTTTTTTAATTAATATAATATAGGAAGGGTAAATTAGTAATTCCACATTGAATAAATTATCTCACAAAACCTCATGTTGTGCTATTAATAATATAATAGATTTAATATTAATTTGTAATGTGTGAAATTTTTATTGTTTATTGTATAGTTTTAGTATGTTTTCACTTTGTTGATTTATAATTTGTTGTAAATTTGTTATATATTTTTTACTTTGTTTTTTCACTTTGTTTTTTTTGTAAAATAAAATTTTATATGTATGAGTTAATATTTTATTTGTTGATTTAATATTTTATTTTGCTCAAAGCATGAGTTATTTTTAAATATTTTTTAAATAATATAATTAAATAAAATATAGTATAATAATTTATTATGGATATAATATAACTTTGTAATATTAATTAATAAAATTATAAATTATAATAATAATAACAATAATTTAATAAATGATTATTGTTTAGAACTAATAATATAAAACTTTAATGTAAATTTGTTGTTGACGGGATTCAAACCTTGAATCTTTAGAAGAGTGATTTAAATATAGAATATTCCTTCTTAGTAGATCTAACGGTTATCATCTATTTACTAAATATCTAACGGTCGCTATTCTTTTAAATGGTTGAACCAAATAACCAAACCAATAATAATTATACTCTAGTTTGTTTATTATATATTACTAGCTTATAGCCCGTGCAAAGCACGGGTTATTTTTATATTTTTTAAATTTGTTTATAGTTTAGTATATATAATATTTTTAACATTTTTTTAGTTTAGTATTAAATCTAAATTAATTTGCCGTTGGTGGGAATCGAACCTTCAACCTTTCTATATAACATAATCTAGTATTAATTTTATATTAAAATGTTGTTGGCGGGATTCGAACCTTAGACCTTCCACTTTTAATTTTGTTGTATTTAACGGTCATGATCTATTTGAATTGAAGATCTAACGGTTGTGAATGAGGATAACAAAAAATAAGGGGTAACCAACTACAAATTATACCCCTTTTCGCTTATTATAATATAGTATATATTATGTATAGATAGATATAGATTTTATTTATATTTTAATAATTATAAATCTCATATATATTACTTAATATAATATTGGCATAATATATGTATATATTTAAATAATAATCGTTTAATATATGATATATTGTTCGAATTATGATTATTTTTTGTCATAATAATATAAATATAAATGGAAGTATCGTATATACTTACATTCAATTTTTTGTTAATATTATCATATTCAAAATATGATTCCATAATAATTCCTTATGAAATATTTTGCTCTCGAGGGCCTTCTTCGCCGCCCAACACTCCTAACCATATAACAACGCAGGACGGATTGCCGCTCTATAAAATTTTCCTTTCAACTTTAACGGGACTTTCTTGTCACACATCACCCCTGATGCTGCCCGCCACCTTAGCCACCCAGCCTTGATACGATGCATGACATCGTCTTCGATCTCACCTTCCTTCTGGATGATAGAACCCAAATACTTGAACTTATCCGTACGAGGGACGATCTGATCTTCAATCCTACCCTCCACCCCTTCCTCATTGGCCTCACCACTGAAGTTACACCAGAGATACTCGGTTTTAGACCGACTTACACACAATCCTTGGGGCTCCAAAGTAGAACTCCATAACTCCAACTTCTCGTTCACCTCCCCCCTAGACTCCGCCACTAACACGATATCTTCAGTGAAAAGCATGCACCAAGGGACGTCATCTCTAATCCCTCGCGACATGACATCTAGGATAAGGGCGAAAAGAAGATGACTTAGTGCCGACCCCTGGTGTAGCCCAATCTCAACAGGGAAAAAACGGGAGTCACCAACTGGGGTCCGGATGCAGGAACTAGCTTGGGAGTACATGTCTTGAATCACCACAAGACTCTTCCAAGTAGCTTCACGGGGGATGCTATCATAAGCCTTCTCAAGATCAATGAACACCATATGGAGGTCTTTGCGATGTTCTCTGAACTTCTCCGTAAGGCATCTGACGAGATGAATGGCCTCGGTCGTCGATCTCCCCGACATAAAACCAAATTGATTCTCTGAGATTTCAACTTCTCTTCTAATTCGACATTCAACCACTCTCTCCCAAAGTTTCATAGTATGACCGAGTAATTTAATACCCCGATAGTTGCTACAACTCTGAGCATCGCCTTTGTTCTTGAAAAAAGGGACCACAATACTATGCCTCCATTCAGCTGGCATTTTAGCACCCAAGAGGAGAACATTGAACAGATCTGCTAGCCATTAAACACCAACCTCACCAAGACAAAACCACACCTCGATTGGGATCTGATCCGGACCAACCGCCTTCCCTCTAGCCATCTTTTGAAGGGCACCCTTGACTTCATCCTTGCTGATACGCTCACAAGAATCGAAAGAATGCACAGACGCAAGAGAGACCTCTTGCTCCACACCGGAACCACTCCTCCGAGCCTCATTGAAAAGATTATGAAAATACGAACTCCACCTCTCCTTAATAGCATCTTCATTCACTAACACTTTTCCTGAATCATCCTTAAAAAACTTAACAGAACCCAGGTCACGCCGCCCTCTCTCCCTAGCTTTAGCTAGTTTAAAGATAGCGTTCGCTCCTTCCTTGGTATCTAGGCGCTTATACAGCCCCTCATAGGCTTCACCTTTGGCTTTCGCCACAGCCTTTTTTGCCTCTCATCTCGCCACCTTGTACGCTTCCATCTTCCGAATCCTCTCTGCCCCTGCATAAATCAATAAAAGCTCTTTAAAGAGCGCAAGTTTAGCCTTTACTTTCTTTTTAACCTCCTCGTTCCACCACCACGACTCCTTACGGCCACTGAACTTACCTGAGGAAACCCCCACCACCTTCTCACCCACACACCGAATAGCCTTCGCCATGTTGGTCCACCTAAAGTTGGCATCTCCACCACGCGCAAAACAACCTTCGTTGAGCAGAGACTCCCTGAATTCGGCCGCCTTCTCGCCCTTCAAATCTTTCCAAAGGATTCTTGGTCTAGACTCTCTCGCCCTGCGAAGAACTCGACCCCCCATGGATAGATCCATGGCCAACAGACGGTGCTGGAAAGCACACGCCTCACTCCGGAACACCTTGCAATCCACGCACGCCCTAACATCATGCCTGCGCTTAAGTAGGTAATCGATTTGAGTGTTGTGCCCCCCACTACAAAAGGTGATGAGGTGCTCAGACCTCTTCTGAAAAACAGAATTCACAATTACCAACTCCTGGGCAGTAGCAAACTCCAACAATGCGGACCCACCAACATTCCTGACCCCGAAGCCGAAACCCCCATATGCGCTGAGAAAGCCATCTGCCCTCTCACCAATGTGACCATTGAAATCGCCACCCAACACTAAAAATTGGTTGTCAGGAATACTTCCGACCAACTCATCTAAACAGACCCAGAAAGCCTCCTTATCAGAGTCGCCCAATTCGACATAGGGGGCATACGCACACACCATGTTCACCACCTTCTCCCCAACCACAACTCTGACGGACATGATCCTGTCGTTGCACCTCTTCACTTCCACGACGTTGTCTTTTAGATCATTCGCTAAAAAAATACCCACTCCGTTCCTCGAGTTGGCAAGACCTGAGTACCACAATTTATACCCATTCGCTTCTCTTGACTAAGCCCCCTTCCATCTAGTCTCTTAAATACAGGCCACATCCACTCTTCGCTTCTTCAGCATGTCCACTAACTCCAAAAATTTGCCTGTTAAGGTACCTAAATTCAAACTGGCAACACGCAAACTACACGACATCGTCAAAACAAATGTGCAAAAACGCACACAATACCCACTAGACTTCGAATGTAACTTCGGATGAGATTAATATTCCGGTAAGCTAAACCTGAAAAATGATAAAATACACAAGTATCTACTAATTTATTATTAGTTAAAAGAATCTAACACCTAAACAAATACCGGAGTAGAAAAGTACGGTGGCCGGACTTCAACTGTGTGTACGGGAGTAGTGATAGTGATCCCAAAAAAACACCAAACAGAGATGATGAAATCAATGTTTTGGGAGTGTATTATTAGATCTGGTCGGAACAAATTATAGTGGTGTGGTGGTACCAAATTTCGAGGGATTATTGCGGCAGTGTGTTACTGACTTTTTCTCCTGAAATCTTTAAAGTGTAGTGTAGCTAAAATGAGCAAGAAAATCTAAAGTATATAATGAGCATGGAGAGAAGTATGGCTGTATGGGGAGAGCTACAAGGAGTAAATATAGAGAGAGAACAGGAAGTAACAATGTGTGTATGTAAATGAAAATGAAATGTGAAAATGCTTGACTAAAATTTGATGATTCCGCTGATCCGCCGGTCAGTGTACACTGGCAAGTTAATGACCGTTTGGGAGAAAAAAAAAGCTATAGAAGATCTTCTCCACCAAGGGTCAAACCAAAAAGATATGGATCTCCCATTGCCATCTGTATGAGATAAAGCCCTTGGTGACATCTCGAAGTCGAAGGATGTGACGCCAAAACCAAGAACAATCCGTGGGCTCTTCAATAACCCAGAAGTTTTTACGCCTCAAAGCCGTGCTATAGATCCATAAAACCTGTTAGGTCAAATACACAATATATAATCAAGTACTGTATGAATAATTAACAAGAACACACGTTTTAACTCTTAAAACTGTTTGGAATAGATAATTCCTCTCTCGGTGATGTAAAGTATCACAGAGAGCTGCTTAGGTTACAAGAATGTTATTCGTTCACGATGGATACCCTTCTAGGGTTAACCTAACTGTATTTATAAGATATACAGCTACGTACAATCATAAATTGATTCTCCTAAAATTAAGCTATACAATTGATATCAATTACGATTGCTACACGTCTTCTAAGTCAACTCAATCTCTTTGATAGCTATCCAATCTTCAAAGATATCGCTTCCATATTAATATTAAATTAATCTTCAAACTCTGTTGACTTGTAGACGCTCCCAGTAGACAGACTTTAGCAAACTCTGTTCTCTCCATGCTAACAGTGTTTGCGCTTCCATGTATTCAGCTATCAGTGTTTACGCTTTCCTCTGTCAGCGTTTGCGCTTCCAGCAATCAGCGTATACTCAAACTCTGTTACAACTGCTTTCAATAACAAGTTAAACTCTCTTTACCTGTAACACTTAAACACTGACATTAAATCACATCAATTATATCTAACAATCTCCCCCAACTTGTTCATTAGAAAAATGTACAAGTTCATAATAATTGATGATGTCAAAACTAACAAATAAAAACACAGTGTTTAACATATAATCAGAGTTTAAACTTGACTTAGCAAAATTTACAGAAAATTTGAATTACTTACAGATTCTGTCTACCTAACCTCCTCAAGATCTGGAGTTGTTCTGAGATAATCAATCAACAACCTCCTCTCAGCATTCTCAAGTTCAATCTCCATAGCTACCTTGATCTCTCTTAAATCTGGATCATTCTCATCAGTTTGAAAAATAGCAGCTCTGAGATCATAGATCTTGTTTCTTCTCATTTCATTTCCCAATCTGATAAACTTCATTTCTTCAGACTTTACATTAAAATCTAGAACAGTAATCCTAAGATCAGTCTTCAGCTTTGTAGTTCCCTTCTGCATTTCAATCAAATTCCCATTCCAGTCTCTGTACTTTGGAACATACTTGCTGTATTTCATATGTCTATTTGCAAGACTCTGTATCATCTTTTGTCTGAGCACATTTGCAACTGATTGAGCTCTTTGATTTCTTACTCTGAAAATGTACAGAACATACTCTAGTTCTTCCCAGAATTTTAAATCAATATCATTCTCAGCAATCTTGAACACCGTTCCATCAGCCATGAAGTATAACAAGAAATCCTTCCCTAAACTTTTCTGATGAACAAGCTGTACTGACTCCAGTCTGTCTAAACTCTCTTGAGTGACACCACGACCTGGAACAGACAATGAAGAAGGATCTCTGGGAGCAACATTCTGTCTTTTATCTCTATGTGAGCCAATGCCTCCTTTGTTATATGCAATTTTACCAGATAAAGCTCTACCATCAGTAAAATCCATTGAAGCTGTAGCTGGAGCTGTAGCTGCAAGACTCGAATCATGAAGAGCACCTTTTCGAAATTTTGATTTCAACTGAGAAGACAGTATTGGTGTAGTCACAACTTGTGTAGCAACAGAGGTTGTGTCTTTATTCTTCTGTACAACATGTGTACCAACAGAGGTTGTAATTATCATTTTATTCTTGCTCTCTTCACCCATCACTCCTTTTAACTTCAGCTTGGCATCAATAGAAGACTTTCTAATCAGCTTTCCTTTATCCTCTTCTTCTTCTTCTTCTTCTTGAATACCAGATAATCTCTCTTTGATCTCAATTCCTTTCATTTCATGCCTTGAAGACTTTGAAGCTTTAACAACTTTATTCACTTTCTTGGACTTTTGAGCTTTTAAATGCTCTTTCTGCAACAGCTTTTCTTCAGCTTGAATATCCTCAAGTGTAGCTTCAGCATTCTCTTCACGAAATAGTTTCGCAGCCAATTCTTCATCTGTTTGCGGATTGTCAGAGAATGACAAATCCTTTGGCTTTGAACCAGAAGTACTCTGAGCATTTGTATCTATCACCAAGTTAGGCTTTGACCTTGTAGACCTCCCATGTCCTTGTCTAGAATTTGCATTTCTTAAGCCCTTCTCAACATTGGTACCTTCATCATCAAGATGATCTTTCTTTGGCAGAGTTTGAGTTTGCTTACACTTGATTTTAGCAATTCTCTCCCCCTTTTTGACATCATCATCATCATCATCTTGAATCAGAATTGAGGTGATTAATTCAAGAGAGTTTGCAATTGAATCAACCTTCTCATTTAGTAAAATCTGATTCTTTTCAACTGTGCTCAGTCTGTCATTTATATTTGCTTGAGCTTTGGCAAATTGTTGAAAGAGCTTAGCATTAGCTAGTTGAGCTTTCTCTTCATGAGTAGCAACTTCTGTTCGAAGATCAACAATAGATTTCTGAGTATCATCAAATCTATTATTCAAAGTTTTGATTTGAATCACTGTGCCTTGCAAACAAGTGAAAATTTCTGGATTTTTAATCTTCTTAGAATTGACTTCAAGAAACTTTTCTGCCCTTCCAGGAGGAAAAATACACTCTGACTTGTACCAATCAGCAGTTTGCTTGGCCAAATAACCAGCATCAATTTCATTATTAGAAGGGCCAGCAAAATCTGGTTTTTCTCCTGTTTTCTGACCATCAGTCTGATTTTGTGGTTGTGCAACTCCTGTACTCTTAGCTTCAACTGAATCACTGATTGACTCACTAGTAGAGGCAACAGAAGCAATAGGTTCTTGAGCAGAAATAGGTTCTTGAGCAACCTGTTTTCCTTTATCAACTGGAGTTTGCTCTGAAGAAAGAACCTTTTCTGGTTTATCAACCTCCTCATTATGAGCAGAAACATGATTAGCATCAGAGTTCAACTCAGTGTGTGATGCAACCACAGTGTCTTCAAGAACAACAGTAGGCCCATCAGCAACACCAGTATCGATAGAAAGTGTAACCTCCATGAGTGGTGGAGTAGATGCTTCATGATTAAAAGAAAGTGGAGTTTCAGCAAACTCTTCCATTGGAGACAAAACATCTCTAACAGCTTCATGTTCTTGAACCTTAACAACTTCTGGTTCAGAAAGCTTGACTTCAGATTCTGGTATTATAGGTTCTATGATAACCTCTGGCTCACCAGTAGGAATATCAAAAGAGATTTTCTCTTGAGCCTCTTCAACATGCTCATCATCAGAATCAGTTAAAATAAGCCTTCTCCTCTTAGCTTGAGGTATTACAACAAATTCTTCTTCTGCACTAGAACTTTCACTAGAACTTTCCTCAACCAATGGTGTTGAAAGTCTATTTGCCCTTTGTTTGAATCTTCTAGAATGTTTGGTGTTGATTGCAGTATGTATCTTCCTTTTTGGCTTTTGTGATGGTTGTGGATGAGTGGTAGTGACAGGGTTTGTTGGTTCAGTAGTCATGTGGTCAGATTGTTTTTGAGGTTCTGTTTGTGTTTGAGTTTGAGGTGATATAGGTTGATCAGTGGTTGTTGGTATCGGCTCAGGTGATTGAGTAGGTTGAGATGGGATGTTTTCTGTACGATCAGTGGCTAAAGGTTCAGGCATAGATTGTGGTTCTGGTTGATGTGGTTCATGTGAGTCATGGTTTGATGATGAAGAATCTTGTGGTTGATTGACAAAGTTCTGTAAAGCAAGTGGCAATACTAAAGGAGGTATGTCTTTTCCAACATCTTTGTTAGTCATATCAGAGAATATTCTCTTAGTGACTCGAAAAGGTTGAATTTCATCAGCTTCATCAATAGTTAACCCAGAAACACATGCATTGAACAGAAGTTGACAAAATCTAGCAAAGTAAACTGTAGTAGACTCTGACAACTTATCACCCAAATTCATTAAAACATATCTACCAAAATCAAAATTACTGCCATAGAGTAGAGAATACCCAATTTGCAGACTGTCCATTGGAATAGCATCCCAGTTGGTGATCTTCTTTTGGAATGTCCTGGTGATACAATCAAAGAAAAAATTCCACTCTTTTCTCAAGTTTGGCCTCTTCACACTGCCCAGCTTGGCAAGTGATTCCATGTACCCAATCTCTGTTAGCATTTCCCTCAGATTTTCCTCAGAGACAACTTCATATGAAGTATGTGTGTCGAAATCCATGACATCACGAACAGTTTGTGGAGTAATCACAAACTCTTGGTCTTCATGAGAGAAGATGATAGACGGAGTTTCACTCTCTCCTCCTTCTATATATCTTGAATTTTGCCAGAAACTAACAACTTGGGAAGCAGATAGAGTAGCCGGTTCAACCAGCGCTTGCCCAACCTCAGAATTTCGAAGAAAATTTTGCATTAGATGGAACGCCTCTGGAGCCCGGTCGTTCTCAAGTAAAGCTGCATAATTGTTAGGCACAAAACGTAGACCAAAGACAGTGAAAGGTTTAGTTGCCATTGAATCAAGAAATAAGCAAGAAGCAACTGTGAAAATGTTTTGCAAGAAAGGTGTTTGTGAAAATGCCAAAGTGAAGAACAAAGATGTTTTCTGTTTTGGTAAAGTGAATACGAGTGGGTAAAAGTGATTGTGAGAAAAAAAATAATTTGAGTTTTAATTAAAAACTAAACTCAAACGATTTTACTTGAAAACACACAACTGTTCCCTTGAAAAGTGAAAAAAAAATGAGACACATTGATGAGTGAGTGGGACACGTGTCACACATGCAACGGTTCACTTAATACATGCGCAGTAAAAGCCATTATTACCGCTGTCGTTCCGTTTATCAAGACACGTTACCACTAATTACACCAATTAACAGTTGTCACTTACTCCATTTACTCCAAAATTTTCAAATTATCTTAATGAAAATTTACCTTAGAGTACATAAAACAATCAATCAGTGTTTGTCCAATACTCAATCTTTATCACAAAAACCCTTTCAAAAATGCACAGTCGTGATTTTCGTGTGTGAGTAGCAGAGTTTACCAAATCAATTTTTATAGCATCTAATATTTCATAAAATCCATAAATCAAAACAATAAACACTGAATGCACAAACTCTCATATTAAACACAGAGTATATGATGAATGCTAAACTCTGTAGTTCCTTAATTACAGAAATCTGAATATCCCTGTTCCAGTTTATGTTCATGATTATCCAAGTAAGCACACAGTCATTATAGACAAAAATATCAAGAGATAAACATCAAAGCATCATTCAGTGAGTTACATGTCAAGGATTGTCTCACAAACTCTCACATCACACAAGTGTTTAGGTGAAGTGTTTACTCTCAGATTCATTCAGTAAAGGCAGATGCTACCATAAGCTTGAATGTCCACCAAATCTACACCACTTCGATTATATTTATGCACAAATCAAAAGGACTTTGTTCAGGGTTATAATTGAGTGAAATCAAACAGATGAGAAGAGATGAGAATTTCTAACTGAACAATTTATTTGATCAAAATATTCAGTCAAATGATTAGTACATATTTGTACAAGATGATCAGTATATATACCCCTTTTGTTTTGTTTTGTTTTGTTTTGTTTTTTATTTTATATACATATATACTGAGTAAGATATCTTTTCTTAAGAAATACTCACCTGCTTGAATTTGATTTAACAAACGAATATAACTGCTCTTAATACTTCAGTATTCAAGAAAAATGAGCAGTTAATTTGGCTCAAAGGGGTTTACTAAGGGTAGTGTTTTATGAACAGTGTTTATGATCAGTGTTCAAAGCTGTTTTGAACAGTGTTTGAAGAAAGATGGTTAATCCTAATGCCTTTATCATCTTCATGCACACATATATCATGTAGTCCCAAAATGGTTTAATGCAAGTTCTAGAGCAACATACTTACTGATGAACATCACACAACAATAAAGTCTGATTGATATAAAATGTATCAATCACTTATTCAGCTCAAAATCTCACAGGGTTCAGACATGAACTGTTTCTCACCAAAATAAACAATGACACATCTCAAGTTTTAAAATTTTCACAAGTGCAAACAAAGAATCATCAAGAATCAAGTATGACTTGAAAACAGAGTGTCACTAATCAGAGTTTAGAGTTCATCAATATCAGAGTTATTCATGAGAGGCAATGCATGCAGTATTCATAGATTCAGAGTTTAGGATCAAATAAACTAAGAGATGCTCTAAATATGAAACAGTATCATACTGTGTTAACTTACTGTGCAGTTTCTGATTAGATTACAGTGACTCAAAAAGAATCTTGATTTTTTTTTTTCACTGAAAATCATGCTCTATACATTTTTCTTCATCGGTATTTTCATTCAGACAAAAATCAACTCAGAATTCACAGAGTTTAACAAACGTATTAACAGTGTATGACCAACAATCATGCTGACAGAATTTAATTAATAAGGTTCACATAGCACTTTAGCAATTTACAGAGATATGAGCAACACATTTTATTTGAAAGAGTTTGAGTCTAACCAACATGTTTAGTCAAAACCAGATACCATCCCTAGTTCATTGACCAGTCTTGTAAATGTTGCTTCACTTAGAGGCTTTGTGAAAACATCTGCAAGTTGTTGATCTGTAGGCACAAAGTGAAGCTCAATATTGCCTTCCTCTACATGCTCTCTGATAAAGTGATACCTTATGCTGATGTGCTTGGTCATTGAGTGTTGTACTGGATTACCTGTCATTGCAATAGCACTTTGATTATCACAGAAAATAGGTATTTTACTATACCTCAACCCATAATCCAGTAGTTGATTCTTCATCCATAAAATCTGTGCACAACAGCTACCAGCAGCAATATACTCTGCTTCAGCTGTAGATGTAGATATTGACTTCTGTTTCTTGCTGTACCAAGACACTAGTCTGTCACCAAGAAATTGACAACTTCCACTTGTGCTTTTTCTGTCAATCTTACAGCCAGCAAAATCTGCATCAGAGTAACCAAGTAGCTTAAAATCTGATTCTCTTGGGTACCACAGTCCTAAGGTTACAGTTCCCTTGAGATATTTGAAAATCCTCTTCACAGCTGTTAAATGTGGTTCCCTTGGATCTGCCTGAAACCTTGCACACAGACAGGTGGCATACATGATATCAGGTCTACTAGCTGTTAAATAGAGTAGAGAACCAATCATCCCTCTGTAACTTGTCATATCCACTGATGAACCTGTATCTTTGTCCAGTTTTGTTGCAGTTGCCATGGGAGTTGTTGCAGATGAACAGTCAAGCATACCAAATTTCTTGAGAAGATTTCTGGTATATTTTGCTTGATTAATGAAAATTCCATCATCTGTTTGCTTCACCTGTAAGCCTAGAAAATAGCTTAACTCTCCCATCATACTCATTTGATATCTAGACTGCATGAGCTTGGCAAATTTCTTACAGAGTTTATCATTAGTAGATCCAAAAATGATATCATCTACATATATCTGAACTAAGAGCAGGTCATTACCAGATTGAAAGTAAAACAGAGTTTTGTCAATAGTACCTCTGTGAAACCCACTTTCTAGTAGAAATTTAGCAAGTGTTTCGTACCATGCCCTAGGTGCCTGTTTGAGTCCATAGAGTGCTTTGTCTAACCTGTAGACATGATCTCGATATTTTGGATCTACAAAACCAGGTGGTTGTTCAACAAATACTTCTTCTTCAAGTTTTCCATTCAGAAAAGCACTTTTCACATCCATTTGAAAAACCTTGAATTTCTTGTGAGAAGCATAGGCAAGAAACATCCTTATTGCCTCCAACCTGGCAACTGGTGCAAAAGTCTCATCATAATCTATTCCTTCCTGCTGTGAATAGCCTTTAGCTACCAGTCTTGCTTTGTTCCTTGTGATCACACCATCACTGTCAGTTTTATTTTTGAAAACCCATTTAGTACCAACAATAGATCTGTTCTTTGGCCTTGGTACAAGGGTCCACACCTCATTTCTCTCAAATTCATTTAGCTCTTCTTGCATTGCTGTTATCCAGTCAACATCTTTCAGAGCTTCTTCTACTTTCTTTGGCTCAGTTTGTGACAAGAATGCATGAAACAGACATTCATTTGTTGTTGCACTTCTTGTCCTTACTCTTGCATCTGGATCACCAATAATTAAATCAGGTGTATGTGACTTAGTCCATTTTCTTGCAGAAGGCAGATTGCTTCTGTCATCATGTGATCCTCCCCCTTGATCCATGCTCTCCTGATTTTCTTGGTGCCTTTCTTCACTTTCTGATGCTCCCCCTGAATGTGACTGCTCAGAATTTGAATGTTCAGAGTTTGAATCAACAGTGTTTGATTCAGAGTTATCAATTGAGTCACTATCAGTGTTTGAATTATCACTTTGATGTGATTCTTCATGCTCCCCCTCAACTGGTTCTTCCCTTGTTTCTGATTGAAAAGTTTCTTCAGTGTTTACCAGTAGAGGTTCAGAATTGACCTCAACAGTGTTTGTCAGATCTATATCATCCGAGTTTAATAAATCTTCATTTTCAAAGTGCAGTTGATCATGCTCATTAACATCTTCAAGTCCAGTTATTTTCTTGTCATCAAATGACACATGAATAGACTCCATGATCACTCTGGTTCTCAGATTATAAACTCTGAATGCCTTTGTTGACAGTGGATAGCCAACAAAGATTCCTTCATCTGCCTTTAGGTCAAATTTGGTCAACTGTTCAGTATGAGTCTTCAACACAAAGCACTTGCATCCAAAAATATGAAAATATTTTAGATTTGGCTTCTTCTTCTTCACCATTTCATATGGTGTTTTACCATGCTTGTTGATCAGTGTTGCATTTTGAGTAAAACAAGCAGTTTGAACTGCTTCTGCCCAGAAATAAGTTGGCAACTTTGCTTCATCTAGCATGGTTCTGGCAGCTTCTATCAAAGTTCTGTTCTTCCTCTCCACTACACCATTTTGTTGTGGAGTGCCAGGTGCAGAAAACTCTTGTTTGATCCCTTTACTCTTGCAAAATTCTTCCATAGATGAATTTCTGAACTCAGTTCCATTGTCACTTCTGATTATCTTCACTTGATGCTCTGACCCTTTGTCCAGTTGGATTATATGTTCTGTCAGTGTTAATGATGTTTCATCCTTCTTTGCAAGAAAATATACCCATGTGAATCTGGTATATTCATCAACAATGACTAATGCATATTTCTTCTTTCCAAGAGACATCACATTCACTGGACCAAAAAGATCAACATGTAGTAGATGATAAGGATCAACAATTGAAGACTCAGATTTGCTTTTGAAGGAGACTTTTCTCTGTTTAGCCTTTTGACAAGAATCACACAGTCCTTCTACATTCAACAAGGACTTTGGTAGACCTCTTACAAGATCATTCTTGATTAGCTCATTGATGTTGTTCAGGTTCAAATGAGAGAGTTTCTTGTGCCATTTCCAACTCTCTTCACTGGACATTCTTGTAGACAGACACACTGCTTTTCCATCTGTGTTGGTTGACAATTTTATTTCATAGATGTTGTTGTGTCTGTTTCCAACTAGAGCAACTTTCCCTGTAGATTTACTGATCACTTGGCAATATTCAGGCTGAAAATCTACATGATATCCTCTGTCACAGATTTGACTCACAGATAGCAAATCATGCTTGAGTCCTGGAACCAGAGCTACATTTGTGATGATGACATTTCCAAGATTAATATTGCCATATCCCAGTGTATGTCCTATGTTGCCATCTCCATAGGAAACTTCTGGGCCAGCCTTCTCCTCATACTCTGATAGCAGGGCTTTATTTCCAGTCATGTGTCCTGAACATCCACTGTCCACGACTAGGGTACTGACCCTGGTGCCCTGCAATCACAAACAATCACTGATTATTAGTTTTAAGGATCCAGACTTGCTTGGATCCTTTGGCTTTCTTAATTCTGTTAGCTTTTGCAGCGGAATTCACATTAACAGAGTTTAAGCTAACTTTTTCAGAGTTTACATTTGCAGAGTTTACTTTAACCCATTTCAAATTTGGTTTGGGTTCATAGTAATTATAGTAAATAGCATGATAATCTCTGCAAGTGTAAATAGAGTGCCAAGTACTTCCACAGTGTTTGCATAAAGTCTGTGGTCTTGTTCTCACATAATCACTCTTTACTGCAGTTTTAGAGGGCAAAGAATTAATGTTTTTATTCTTACTGCAGAAATTAGCAAGATGATTAGTGCTACCACAGTTAAAGCATGTTTTCCTAGGAGCTAATGAAGCAAGCATTGGCTTTATTCCTGATGTTATGCCTACCTTACCATTTCTGTTTTTCTTAGGCATTCTCTGTTTGTTGACAGATTTTATCTCCTTAAGCTTATGCTTGAGTTGTTTATCTGTCATTAAACCAATGTTAGCCTCTTTAACAAAAGTTTTAGCATATGACTCTTTAACAGCCTTTTTCTGTGCTTCAGTCTTAGGTCCACCTGTTCCCATGACATTACCCTCAGATGAACAATGTGGTCTAACCTTTACCTGATTTTCAAATCTAAGTTCATCTCCTACAGAGTAACCTAGACCTACTGTATCTGACTGAAACACTTCTTGAGTGTCTTTACCAGAGTGTGTCCAAGTTTTAATGATGTGTTTAGTATCCTCCAATTCAGATTCTAGTTGCTTATACTTACCTAGCAACTCCTGTTCAATAAACACTGCATCATCTCTCTTTTTGAATTTTATTCATGTTCTCTAGCTGTTCCTCAACAAGTTTATTTCTTTCTTTGAGTTGAGAACACTCAGACTTTATCCTCTCATTTTCTAAAGTCTGATCCCTATAACTGATATGCAATGCTTTAAGATAAATTCTCAATTCAGTTATATCATCAGTGTTATAAGCATAGGTAGTTGGAGGTACCTTGAGATCATCATTTTCAGTCTTAGTAGTAGCCATGAGAGCATAGTTGACTTCCTCATCTGAATCTGAAGTGTCTGCCCAATCTCTGCCTTTGGTGTAGAGTGCCTTTTCAGTTTTACCCTTCTTGCACTCAGGAGCATAGTGACCCATCTCCTTACACTTGTAGCATTGAATCTCAGACTTATCTTTCTTACCAGATTTGAAGTCCTTTCCCTCAGATTTCTTGAAATTCTTCTTGTCAAACTTTGAGTAGTCCTTGGAGAATCTCTTTCCCTTCTTGAAGTTCTTGTATCCCATCTTCTTGAAGGTCTTTACCATCAATGCAGCCATTTGCATCATCTCCTCATCATCTTCAGAATCAGATGATTCATCTGTGTTTGAGTCAACATCAGTGTTTGATGACTCATTCTCTGAATGAATGACTAAAGCTTTTCCTTTTGCCTTTCTCCTTGATGCTTCCTTCTTTGATGGTTTCTCCTCAGCCTTAAGAGCAACAGACTTTGACTTTCTACTAGATCTTTTGTTTCTCTGCTCCAATTCCAATTCATGGCTTTTGAGTAGTCCATAAATTTCATCAATTTCTGTTTCACCAAGTTCATAATTATCTCTTATAGTGGTTGTTTTCACATCCCACTTTTCAGGTAAAGAGAGAAGAAACTTGAGATTTGAATCTTCTAAATCATACTCTTTGTCCACCAATGACAAATCATTGAGCAGTTTACAGAATCTGTCAAATGTTTCTGTCATGGTTTCATCAGATTTTGCCTCAAAATGCTCATACTCCTGAGTGAGTATGTTCCTTCTGTTCTTCTTAATTGCAGGAGTTCCTTGACATCTAACCTCAAGTGCATCCCATATCTCCTTTGCATTTGTGCAGTTTATCACTTTATTAGACATAACATTGTCTAACGCACTGTGAAGTAAATGCCTTACCTTCGCATCCTTTGCAATAGATGAAAGATCCTCAGCAGTTAGATCTTTCTTCTCTTTTGGAATAACTTTTGATTCCTCACCGGCAGCAGCAGTAGATAACTTTGTAGGTTTGTGAGGACCTTCATAAATTCTGTCCAGATATTCTGGATCTGTAGTCTCCAGAAACATGGTCATCTTCACCTTCCAAATTGCATACTCTAATGGCCTTAGTATAGGAACCCTAATTGTTTCATACCTACTAACAGTAGTAGGAGCTTTCTCAGATGGTGGAGGTATCTCTGCCATTGATTACTATTGCGTTTGGATTTTTAACTGTAATAAAGTAACAGATTTGGCTCTGATACCACTTGTTAGGTCAAATACACAATATATAATCAAGTACTGTATGAATAATTAACAAGAACACACGTTTTAACTCTTAAAACTGTTTGGAATAGATAATTCCTCTCTCGGTGATGTAAAGTATCACAGAGAGCTGCTTAGGTTACAAGAATGTTATTCGTTCACGATGGATACCCTTCTAGGGTTAACCTAACTGTATTTATAAGATATACAGCTACGTACAATCATAAATTGATTCTCCTAAAATTAAGCTATACAATTGATATCAATTACGATTGCTACACGTCTTCTAAGTCAACTCAATCTCTTTGATAGCTATCCAATCTTCAAAGATATCGCTTCCATATTAATATTAAATTAATCTTCAAACTCTGTTGACTTGTAGACGCTCCCAGTAGACAGACTTTAGCAAACTCTGTTCTCTCCATGCTAACAGTGTTTGCGCTTCCATGTATTCAGCTATCAGTGTTTACGCTTTCCTCTGTCAGCGTTTGCGCTTCCAGCAATCAGCGTATACTCAAACTCTGTTACAACTGCTTTCAATAACAAGTTAAACTCTCTTTACCTGTAACACTTAAACACTGACATTAAATCACATCAATTATATCTAACAAAACCCATAATGAATGATGTCGTTTTATAAGTTTCCAACAGTGCATAAGAAGCTGAGTGCTATTCCACTCCAATAAATCCTTAATGCCCAGACCCCCTTCTTCCCGAGGTTTGCAGATATTGGCCCAAGAAACCTTTGCTCCACCTATTTTATAATGATCCCCTTTCCAAAGAAATCGAGTAAAAAGCTGTTGAAGTTTCTTATGAACTGCAGTCGGAAGCATGAAGTGCCTAGTCCAGTAGGCTTGAATAGCAAAGAGGACAGCCTTGATCAATTGAACACGACCAGCAAAGGATAAAAGCTTGGCTGTCCAACTTTAATTCTTTGAATAATCTTTTGAATAAAAGGCATGTAGTGATTAATACTTAGCTCTGCTGAAATAAGGGGAACACCAAGAAACCTTACCGGAAGGTCACCCTTAGGCACTCCATAGGTATTGTCAAACCAAGTCACAACTGAGGGATCACATTTGATCAAAAAACTTGTGCTCTTGTGAATGCTAGGATGAAGCCCACTCAACTTAGAGAAGAAATCAATAGAAGCCATAATGTGCGATATAGAAGCCTTGTCGCCCTTAGAAAAGAATATCACATCATCGACAAAGAAGAGATGAGTGAGCCTTAACTCCTTGCACTTCCAATGAAAAGAGAAGTCAGCTGAAGTCTTATTCAAGAGACAGGATAAGACATTCATAGTTATGGTAAAGAGATAAGGCGACATGGAGCAGCCTTGACGCAGCCCCTTAGCACCCGAGAAGTAGCCATTAAGAGTGCCATTAATCTTTACCGAATACATGGGAGAGCACACACAAGCTTTGACCCAAGAAAAAAATCTAGGAGGGAAATTCATTTTTTCCAAGGCGGCCAACAAGAAGTCCCAAAGAACAGAGTC
Organism: Saposhnikovia divaricata; assembly: GCA_036435485.1. Classification (NCBI taxonomy): domain Eukaryota; kingdom Viridiplantae; phylum Streptophyta; class Magnoliopsida; order Apiales; family Apiaceae; genus Saposhnikovia; species Saposhnikovia divaricata. The sequence goes on along the minus strand of CM071594.1, from coordinate 243,401,494 downwards.
AGAAGCTTTATGAAGATCTACCTTAAGAGCACATTTTGATATACCTGTTTCCCTAGAGTAGCCTCAAAATAATTCTTGGGCCACAATGACATTATCTGAGATAGAGCGCCCTGGAACAAAAGCAGATTGAGCCATATCAATGACATGAGGAAGAACCCTTTTCAATCTTTCAGCCATAAGTTTAGAAATGCACTTGTAGGCAATAGTGTATAAAGAAATAGGCCGAAAGTCCTTCATGGTAGTTGGGCTTGCCACTTTCGGAATTAGGGCAATACTAGAAGAATTAACTCCACGGTGCAGCCAAGAATTCTCAAAGAAGGAGAGAATAGCCTTTGTGAAGCAATCACCAACAATATCCCAAGTGGTCAAGAAAAATTCAACATTAAAGCCATCAGGTCCAGGTGCTTTATTTTTCTTCAAATGCTTCAAGGTGTCCAAAACCTGATCTTTGGTGAAAGAAGTCTCGAGCTGAGATGCTTGAACATCTGATAAAGAATTGCAATCCACATCAGAAAGGTCCAGGGGCTGCTCTCTAGGTGAAGAAAGTCCTAGAGAGTTTTGAAAATAATCCACAGCCACTGTAGCCACTGCGCTATGACCATAAACAAGGTCCCCAACACTATTTTGAATCGCCAAAGTCTTATTTTGATTCCAATTAGCCCAAGTCTGATTGAAGAAAAAGCTTGAATTGCTATCCCCAAGTTGAAGCCATCGAACCCAAGATTTCTGCTGGATGAGAGATTCCTCTTCATCAAGAGCTTTATTCAGGTCAAGAGAAACTTGTTTTTCCTTTTGAAGAAGCTGCAAATCAAATGGGCTGAGAGCAAGCTCAGATTGAACTTGATTAAGAACTGCCCTAGCATCAGACACCTTGGAATGGAGATTCCCATTCCTTTTATTGAGATCCACAAGAGCCAATTTAACAAGCTTTAATTTTTGGAAAAGCACACTCATGTGATCACCACTCAAAGGAGTATCCCATGTTGTTTTAACAACATCCAAGAAACCTTCCAGATTAATCATGAAATTAAAAAATTGAAATGGTTTTGGATACCTTTGAAGAGACTGATTCTGTATTATATTTTCTAAATTTTGTTTTATTTATAGAATTCTTGCCTTTGGTTGGCTTTGTTGAGACTACTGACATATGTCCTTGTGGTATATAGTATATTCAGGAGTCTAAAAAGATGGAGAATGAACATATTGATGATACAACTAAAGATGACTCCTGATCGAAGTTCCAGGAATAACAGTCAAAAAATAATAATGTTGCGTAAAATCCAGATGTTCAAGTGTACACAATCGCAAGCAAGTAATATAGTAATAAATACCAGAAATCGTTCCTCAAGGACTACAAATTTGTATCAATCGCAAGTAATATCTAACAACTTAGTTATCGAGCACACAAATTTTTGATGGATTTTATAACTAAACTAATCATAAGAACTAAATTAACCAACTAAATTATACTAGAGAAGAGAGTTTACTGAGTTGCAGATAAGTCAGGATATTTACTTCCCCCTAACACATGAAAATCGGTAATAGAGTTGCGTAGCACAGTAGCAAATTCACAATTTACTAGCTAGAATTAAATGGTCATAGGTTTCTCTCGAAATCACTATGGTATAATTCCTATCAAATAAACTAACATATGTCTATGCCAATTTACTCTTAAGAATATAATTATGCGCCAATTCACAAAGTTATGCATGGTCACAATGTATGTCTATATCGCAACAATATTATAATCAGAGATATATAAGCACGCACCACTCAAGTCTTATGTCAATTAATTACAATCCTCTCGGTATTATAATTAACTCGTTAACCTACTAGAGTTGATCAGACAATAACAAGTATTATCATGAAAAACACTTGAATGAGTAAACCGTAAAACTGCATACGATACTCTTTAACTAAACACCAAAAATCCTATGCCAGGGTTCTATAAAAATCCCAACTTTATAAAATTAGTTCATAATAAATGTATCAAAATAATCCTAACTTAACCAACACATGTTCATAAGAAGAGATAAAAAAAACAAGAGAAAACAAAGCCAATTGAATGTCTTCAACGCTGAACTCCTCTTGTTAATGGTTTCTCCTCTTCCTCCCTTGCGCGACTACTTCTCTCTTTCGTCGGTCCTCTAGGTCTGATATATTATATGATAATATCCTCTAATCAAAGTATTTTTTTAATTATTTAATACAATTACAAGGAGATTTCCCAATCAAAATTGAATTCCAATAATAGAAATTCGTAGTTGACTTTTTGACTCAGATTATGGGCTTGCGGTTAGAATCTAAATTCAAGACCACTTCAGAAACAAAGCCCTTCTCACAAGCTTTCCGTGGGCTGTTGAATCGTCTAAAACGAACTTCTGGAACTCCAGATATGGCCCAAACAGTGTAGACTGTGCAAGCGATCGTAATATCCGATTTTTAATCATCCAACTCTTGCTATTTAAACTCCAAGCCTTCCTTTATTATAACTCCTTGATACCTACAATATAACATTAGAATTTATTAAATAAAAATCCAAATCAATACAAAATAACTTGAATATAGGGACAATATTAAGATTAAATGCACGTTTATCAAATAACATGATAGCGATCTCATTCTGCAACTTTAGATAATTTTTTTTATCAAAATTGCACTACAGGTATGATTATGTCTCCATCGTTTCAGAGTATTTTTGATTTTGATATAAGTTTCCTAGATTTTATGATGGCCTTGACTTCCTAAGCTTACAAGACAAATGTGGTGGGAACACTAAACATGCTTGGACTTGCGAAAAGAGTTGGTGTACAGATCTAGCTAACTAGCACCAGTGAGGTGTACGGTGATCCCCTTTAACATCCCCAGGTTGAACTTACTAGAGCAATGTCAACCCCATTGGCAACTGAACTCACTTCTTTTTCTTATTATTTATCCACTTCAGATTTTTTAAGTATTCTTACTATCTTCACTTGAATTATCGTAATTTGTATCTCAAGTCGTAATTTGTAATCTACGTAGTTGAATTCCTTTAATGATATTCCTGGTTTGGAATTGCTACAGGTGTTCGGAACTGTTACGATTAGGGAAAGTGTGTGGCTGATACATTAACCAAGGACTACCACAGGGGACTTAACGTTGAGGTTTTTTTTTCGGTCTATAATCTCAAAATAGTTAAAAATGAAGTATAGGGGACGTGTTGTTAGCAATTTTGTTGATCAGGTCTGCATCTCTTCACTGTTTTAAGTAATGTAAATTGGAAGTACATGTATCCAGGAGAATTTTTTTTCTTACTGTCTTATTGTCATTATCTAGGCCTTAAAAAAAGAGCCATTGACTGTTTATGGTGATGGAAAACAAACAAGGAGTTTTTAATTAGTTTCGGATATGGTAATTTTCGTTGTTATGTTATTTCAACAACGCAACATTGAGTTGATTTTGTCACCATGAAATGGATTTTTAGTGTCAGAACAAGAAAACGTGATGGTAACAAATATCTAAAGCCATCCAAGAAATTTGTTCTTATAAACAAAGAGAAAAAGAAAAGTATTATAAGTTGAGCTCTATAAATATCTTAATAAAACATGTAACATATCCAGTACAATATAGCAGAGCAATTAAATTATGTAATTATTTAATACTTGTGTATGTGACTAACATTTAGGCTGCCTGCAAGATGAATGAGATTCTGGTCCTGCAGATACTAATCTTTTTTGTTGTGGACGCAACAGTAAAGAATGAAAGCAATACTGAAACACGAATCACGATAACCGGACAGAATAGATAAGTAACGGTATCAAGCTTAAACATCCCTAATTTGCCGAAACCTGTTAACTAGATTCATGCTTGGTGTTTGGAGTTTCATTCTGCTGTGACTGGTATTGCTTCTTCTGCTGTTGCAGTTGATGCATATTGCGTTGATTAGATTGTTCTTGTTGTTGTTGCTGATGCATTTGATACATCTGAGAGTTGAGTGAAAGCTGTTGAAACTTTGCTGTCTCTCCACCCATATTTGCAGTTGCAATCTTCAAGCGCTGAACCTCTACCGTTAGAGCCTCATTTAAAGCTGTAATGAAATTCAGAAAAGGAAATATAAATTTTAACATCCTTGGTTGCTCATGGTAGAACACTTCCATCAATGTTAGACAAATGCCAAAACACATAAAATTTTATAACAGATAGATTACTTCAGACTTTTACTGCAAGTACCAGAGTTTGTAGAAATAAGGAAACATAGGAAAGCAAAATAAATTAAGTCTAAAGTGTGTTCCCCCATTTTAAAGTAAAGAAATATAAAGAAGCTTTGTGAAAATAAATTGCTAAAAAATATATAAATGTAGTCCCTTGGGTGTACTGTTTCCAGTTCTTTGAAATGAGAACGGGTGAACATGAATAAAATAATAAATTTGTTTTTTGGAAAGCAAATGTTGACTGTTTTATTTCGAGCTATTCACAAAATCACATAGATGTTACTGTAAAAGAAAGGAACGAGGAAGCTTGGAGGTTGAGCTGTTTCTATGGGTACCCTGAGAGAGCTAGGAGGAGAGATTCATGGGATTTGATCAGAGGTTTGGCTAGTCTGTCAAGTTTGCCTTGGTGCATAATAGGCGATTTTAATGATATGTTATATCAGTCTGATAAGAAAGGGAGGCATCAGCATTCGAGGTCTCTCATGGAAGGTTTTAGATTGACTATTGAGGATAGTATGCTAGTTGAGTTAGAGTTGCATGGTGGGATGTATACATGGGAGAAGATTCGGGGTACAGGGGATTGGGTTCAAGAACGCATCGACAGAGCTTTTGCTACGAGGGATTGGCATTCTAAATTTCCTCTAAGTAAATTGTCTGTTTTTAAAGCTTCGGTTTCAGATCATGATCCCATTGTTCTTGATTTAGTCCATGTAAAGGTTTCGAAGAGAGAGTTTAGATTCAAATTCGAGAATACTTGGTTGAAGGAGCAAACATTTATTAAAGAAGTTTCGTCTTTCTGGGGTGATCTTCCTGTTACGAGTTTGTTGCCTAAGTTACAGTCGGTCTCAAAGTTCATGGAGAAATGGGGTCGTAATTATTTCAATAAGTTTAGGGAAAAAGTCAGAGTACAGAAAGGCGTGATTGATGGTTTGAAAGACAGAACTGATGATCGAGGGGTTAATCAGTATCTTGTTGAAAGAGATAAACTGAATGAATTGCTGCTTCATGAGGAAATCTATTGGAAGCAAAGAGCGAAGCTGTTTTGGTTGAGAGAAGGCGATGAAAATACAAAGTTTTTTCATGCTAATGCCACTGCGAGAAAGAAGTCAAATCATATATCGTTTCTTGAAAGAGACGATGGCACTCGAGCTGATAATAAGGAAGACATGTGTAGGGTTGTTAAAGAATATTTTCTGAGTGTGTTTGAGGACCCAGGTGGAGATAATATGACTAATCAGGTACCAGCCCTCGAAGAGTGTCAAGAGAGCAGAATATTCAGTTAATGAAGGAAGTGACGTTAGAAGAATTTACTGAGGCTGTACGTCAAATGCATCATGACAAAGCAAGTGGTCCTGATGGTTTGAACCCTGCTTTTTATCAGAATTTTTGGAATGTTATTGGGGAAGAAGTGTTTAAGTGCTGTCAAGGGTGGCTTAAGGGTGAGGCTTTTCCAGCGGATCTGAATGCTACGAATGTGGTTCTGATTCCTAAGAAGGAGGGTGCGTGTCGGATTAAGGATCTTCGACCTATAGCGTTATGCAACGTTCTTTACAAAATTTTGGCCAAAGTTTTGTCGAATAGGTTGAAACTAGTGTTACCAGGTTTAATTACTGAAAAGCAATCTGCTTTTGTCCCGGCACGGAGTATCACAGACAATGTCATTGTGGCGTTTGAAGTGGTTCATCATATGAAGAGAGGCAGAGTTGGAGGAGAGGGAGAGGTTGCTCTAAACCTAGATATTAGCAAAGCATACGATAGGGTTGATTGGGGGTATTTAAGGAATCCTATGAAGGTCATGGGTTTTCGTGATGGGTGGATAACTTGGGTGATGAGATGTGTGACTACTGTTTCGTATAATGTGTGTCTGAATGGAGATATAATTGGCCCTATATATCCTAAGCGAGGTCTCCGGCAAGGAGACCCCCTTTCCCCGTATTTATTTCTTTTATGCGTTGAAGGCCTACCCAATGCAATAGACGAAGCAATTAGTATGGGGAGAATTCATGGGTGTTGTGTGAGTAGTAGTGCTCCATAGGTGACCCATCTGTTGTTTGCGGACGACAGTTTCTTATTTTTCAAAGCAACTGTTGAAGAGGCTACTCATGTGAAGGAGATTCTGGCTAGGTATGAAGAGATGTCAGGTCAGTCTGTTAACTTCCAAAAGTCAGGAGTGCTGGTTAGCTCGAATGTTAGAAGGGATAAGCAGATGGAGCTGTCTGGTATTCTGGAGGTGCATTCGGATATAAGCAATAGTAATTATCTGGGGCTTCCCTCTTTGATAGGGAGATCTAAAAAAAGAGTTTTTGGCTTTATCAAGGAGCGTATTTGTAAAAGAATTCAGAGCTGGGAGTCGAAACCTATATCAAGAGCAGGGAAGTTGGTTCTTATCAAGAATGTTGCTCAGGCAATCCCATCCTATAGTATGTCGTGTTTTTTGTTACCAAGAACGATGCTTCAGGAATTCGAGCGAATGTTCAATAGATTTTGGTGGGGTTCAGGAACAGGGGGGAATAAGGGAATCAACTGGCTTGGTTGGGGTGCTATGAGTATGTCCAAGGGACGTGGGGGTTTGGGTTTTCGAGACTTGTTTGGGTTTAATGTGTCCCTGCTTGGAAAGCACGTGTGGAAGTGCATTGAGAAACCAGATATGTTGGTCTCTCGAGTGCTCAGAGCGAGGTACTTTCCAGAAGGTAGCATTGTGAGAGCTAATAAAGGTCAGGGGGGAGTTATTTGTGGACGAGCATATGGCATGCTAAGGAAGAATTAAAGTCGGGTTTTAGGTGGATTTTGGGTAGTGGTGAAGATATTGTGGCCACTAAAGATCCTTGGCTGAGGTTAAAAGATGATTTCTGTGTTGAGGATGATCATCGGTATGTGGGTAGGGGAGAAAGGGTGGCTAGTTTATTTTATCCAAGTACGAAAAATTGGGATGTGGAAAGAGTTCGAGATTTATTTACTGCTGCGGATGCAAATGCTATTCTGGCAACGTTTGTGCCACAACGTCTAGTGGGCGATAGAATAGCTTGGGCCAAGTCAAATGATGGATTATATAGTGTGAAGACTGGGTACCATTATTGGCGTGATAAGTGCAGTGAAAATCTGGGGTCAATTCCGTAATCCGAAGGATGGAAGAGAATCTGGAAGTTGTTGATACCTCATAAGATGAAAGTATTCCTCTGGCGTTTTTGTCGAAACAATATCCCTGTTCGGAATAGATTGAGGACCAAAGGGGTGTCAGTAACAATTATATGTCCGTTTTGTAATATAGATGTAGAACATCTATTACATGTTTTCTTTGACTTCAGTTTTGCCTCTAGTTGTTGGCAGCACAAAGGTTTTCATTTTGACATGAGTTCTGTGGAATCAACCCCGGACTGGCTATTAAACAAACTGGAGACAGTGGGTAATGATGAGCTTGTGAATATATGTACAGTCCTTTGGGGAGTGTGGTTTTGGAGAAATAAGAAAGTTTGGGAGGACAGGACTGTGTCGGCGGGAACTGTTATGGATGGAAGTTTTAATTCTCTTCGAGAATGGAGGAATGCCAGAGTTTTGAAGAAGGGGACTAGTAGTGCTGTAAGTGAGAACTCGTGTAGGAATAAACACCGATGGAGGAGACAATAGAAGGGGCTCTTAAGTGCAATGTTGATGCTTCTTTTCGAGTTGGGGATGCTACGTTTACAGTTGGCATGGTTGTGCGCGACTGTACAGGAGATTTTATGGAGGGAAGGAGTATGACGTTGTTGAGTCCAGGGACAGTGTTTGAAGCTGAGTGTATTGGTGTTCGTGAAGCTCTTTCCTGGGTTCTGTCGAGAGAAGATGGGTGTGAGTATACTGTGGAAACGGATTCGATGCTTACATCAGATGCTATAAACGGTAATAAGGAGTTTAGACTGGAGATTGGTCATGTAGTGGATCAGTGTAAGGCTATGCTGCAGAGCTCTAATCTTATTAAGGTGTCACATATTCGGAAACATGCAAACAGGGTAGCCCACGGTTTGGCTAGAATATCTTGTTTGGTTAATTGTTTCAATGTTTTTTCATCTCCCCCTACTCATTTGGTGGAGACTCTCTTGTATGACAATTCTATTGAATGAAATTTTCCTATTTGTTTTCAAAAAAAAAAATAATTTGTTAAAAATATGGTAGGTTATTAGATTTATGAAATGATTTCAATACTTGATTATTTCCTTTCTCTCTCAATTCCTTCCTAATTCCTTCCTATATTTGGGAGGAAAGTTTTGAAGATAAAACACCGTTATTTCTCTTCCCCTTCTTTCTAGATTTAGCTAGAATTGCAGGAACAATCCGTAGATTTAGCTATAAATATATTGTGGGTATTAATATATTCTTAGGATCTATAATTTATCTGTTTTCATTTTTATATTTATCATTTTATAGAATTCAAGAAAATCGGATTGAGACTCCGTACTAGATATTAAAATTTTAATTATAAAGAAAACATTATTTTATCAAAATTTAGTTATCAATGTTTTTTAAGATTTATAATTTTTCTAAATTTAATTTAATTTTATCATATACAAGATTCGAGGCGCTGTCGGAGACGGGCCGAGGAATATCTTTATTAAATATTAAAATTTTGATTATAATATAAAAATATATTAAATTAAAGTTATGTTATATAGAAATATGAATTTTGATTTTGGAATATATGGAATTCGACATTTAACGAGAAAAATAGGGAAATCTTTCATATTAAATAAAAAAATTATTTTCAAAATAACATTTTTATTTAATTTATAGAGTTCGAAATGTCAGAAAAAATGGAACCGATAAGATTTTTATGAATATCCAAATTTCATAAAAAATTTCATTTTTAATTTATAAATATACAAGTATCGCTCACATTACTTATTAGATATTGAATTCATACATTGCTTTTTTAATATAAATTTAGTTATCAACATTTTTTTTAAGATTTATAATTTTTCTAAATTTAATTTAAACTTATTGTATATAGGATTCGAGGCGACGTCGGAGACGGGGCCGAGGAGGATGGTTATCAGATATTTAAATTTTGAAATATAAAACTATATTTCTATTATATTAATTTAAATTATTTAATTATAATTATCGTGATGATATGTTATATTCTAAAAGAAGCAGTTATGTTATATAAAAATATAAAATTTGATTTTGGAGTATACGAAATTTGACATTAATAATGAAAATAGGTTAACCATTTTTATTACATAAACAATTAGAAAAAATTCAAAATTCATCTTAATAACAAAAACAATATTAATATAATATATTTAACTTAAAATTAAAAGCCCAGGATGGCGGGCATAAATACTACTCCCTCTGTTTTCAAATACTTGACGTTTGACTTATTGGCACGCACTTTTAGGAGCATTAACCACATAGTTAGAAAAATTATTTTTAAAATTTTCTTTTTTGTGATTAAAATTTTTAATCCTATATTTTTATTCACAAAAAGAAAATTTTAAAAATAATAATTCTAACTAGTGGTCAATGCTCCTAAAAGTACGTGCCAGAAAATCAAACGTCAATTATTTGAAAATAGAGGGAGTAGTAAAAATACGGGTTTTATATCAAACTGGCCACCTGTTTCACTCAAAACTATCAATTAGACCACCCATTCAAAAATGATATCATTTGAATCACTATAGTCATAATAAATATCAAAGTGACCACCCATTATAGTACTCGGAAAGTAAAAATAATTTTTCATCGAGTTCTACTCATTTTTTCTTGAATGCTTCCATAACCAAACGAAAGGTTAATAATTCTAGTATTTCTGATAATATATTTAGATTTTTAAAAATTCATTTGCTATTTATTTTTTATTTTATTGTCATTTTCCTTGTTTTAATTAAAAATAAATAGTAAATAAACTTTTTAAATTATAAATATATTATCAAAAATACTAGAATTCATAACCTTTCATTTGATTATAGTAGTATTTAAGAAAAATGTGTAAAATTCGATGAAAAATTACTTTTACTTCCCAAGTACTATAATGGGTGACCATTTTGATATTTATTATGACTTTAATGATTCAAATAATAGGATTTTTGAATGAATGATCTAATTGATAGTTTTGTGTGAAACCGAGGGCCGGTTTAATATAAACAGTAAAAATACGGTAAGTAGTTGTAAAGTCAAACAAGGAGGCAAAGCAGAGGGGTAGGTGGAAAAGATACGAAAAAAATACTCCTAAGATGGTACTCACTCTCTCTCATATTTCTTTTCCCATTCATTATTATCACGCATGTCAATGTACATTTTTAATCGTTAATATCTTCAATTTCGTTTTAGTACTAAATATAAAAATTTAACTGTATTAAAGTACTTATAAATACGAATCCAACAAGATCACTCATGACTATATTTGATCTTATAAATTATGCGTAAATTAGTAATCAATCGCTTACAATGAACAGTGTAAAAAGTCAAAATGGGCAAAGAATTAAGATACGGAGGGAGTAGAAAGATAGACGAACAAGAATTAGGAGTTACGTGCTATCCGGTACTCCTACAGTTGGCTCATTTTCATTGGTTAGCTTTGGCCCATCGGTCCCATCCAAATTTTTTACTTTGAATTACTAAAAATGTGTACTGAACAACAAAACTCAGTTAGATTTTTGAAACCTATTTCGGTCTATTTCAGACTAATGCCAACACTATTTCCTGCACAATATCGCACATCTAATCTAAAAGTTTGTTACTTATTTAAAAGTAGCATTAAATAATTTATACTTGTTAAAATGTTTTTTTTTTTGAAAATTACTTGTTAAAATGTTATTCGATTAAAGATCCTGCATTTGTTTTTTTAAAAAAATTAAAAATTCTTTTCACTTATAAGTGAAAAAATGCTAATTATGAGACAAATATCTAATTCCAATCAATTATATTTTGAAAACATGATTGAATTAAAATAATTTGAACTCGATAACCTGTGTCCATGCAGGCGCGGGGTCTGGCACTGTGTAAGTGAACATAAACACATTATTTGCAAAATCTTTTAGCAAAAAAAAAGGGTAGACGCATCCATAAAAAAATTCAAAAAAAAAAAAGGTCAAGAAGCTAAAATATGAGATTGAAATTCTTGTATTATAATTATTTTAATTAAATATAACACGTAATATTAATATTCAATAATAATAACATTTTTAGACAATTTTGTCAACTTATATAATCGTTATAAATTAGGGGATCCGATTTATATATTCTTTGTAAGAAACATCTTTTTGGGAATCATTGTAAGAAATATTTTTTTGGTAAAATAAATTGAAAAATAGAATATATATTTATATATATATATATATAGTAGCACTCTATGGAGAACCACCTTATGTGGAGAACAGTGGAGAATCCTATGATTCTGTAGTAGAACCAATATATTTTAAATTTTTTTCTGATTCTGTAACAGAACCAAATTTTTTTTTTCCAAAAAAAAAATTTCGAAACTGCCACGGCATCACTGCCACGTTAGTAGTGCTGACGTGGCACTGCCACATCATCATCCACGTCAGCATTGTTGACGTGGCGGTTTCATGTCACCTGTCACGGCGTCACTGCTGACGTGGCAGTGCCACGTCATCATTGATGACACCATCGATGACGTGGCACTGCCACGTCAGCAGACATGCCACGTCAGCTTGTTTATATTTTTTTTTTTTGGAACCAAATTTTTTTTATAGAACCAAAAAAAAAAAATTGGTTCGGTAATAGAATCAGAAATTAGTATAGAATAAGTGATTCTCCACGGTTCTCCACGTAAGATGGTTCTCCATAGAACAATGACCTATATATATATATATATATATATATATATATATATATATATATATATATATATATATATATATATATATATATATATAGGGGGCTACTCCAATACAAACCTCCTTAAAATAAAAACCTACGAACCAAGCATAATCTAATATTTCAAGCTAATCTAATGACCAAACTAGGGGTACCCCAATACAAAAAATGCTTAAAATAATTGGCTCTATCCAACAAAAAAAAATAAAAAAATTAAAAAAAATTCACTGTCCACGTGATGACGTGGCAGTGGATTTCACTGGTTAACGGTGCTTCGCACCTTCTTGTACGGCGCTTCGCGCCTTTATCATTCTAAAGTTATAAGGAATGACAATCAATGGTAAAGGCAATAGACGATTGACGGGTGTGTCGAGAGCCTTCGGCCCTCATGACTACCTAACTCATCCGTTTACTGTCTTAAATGCTTCGCATTTCCACGGCAAGTTTTTTTTTTTTTTTTTTTTTTATGGATAGAGCCAATTATTTTAAGCATTTTTTGTGAAGGTATCCTTGGCGGGAACCTTAGAATAAATGAAATATAATTAATTTAGTGTTGGTTTGTAGGTTTGTATTTTAAAAGTGGTTTGTATTTGAGCACTTGCCTATATATATATATATATATATATATATATATATATATATATATATTTGCTCTTCGTCAAAGTGTTACTAACAATTAAATATCCTGTATGGCAGTTAAAACCAAACTTTCTCTGCTTGCTTCATGAATTGATAGTAATTCTGCATGGTTAGATGAAGTTGCTGCCATAGTCTGTTTTGTAAAAATTTACATGTAGTTTTATAAATAGAGATGAGGAATTATAAAATTTACTTTATAATGAATCTGAATAAAAATTATAGTGATATGACATTTGTTTATATTTTCATTTAAAGATAGTGTAATTAAATTTTAAGATTCGGGGCACAAATGCAACTTTTTGAGATATTGGCCTTGCCCGTGTAGTTGATGAATTGAACCCTTTACTCGTTAGTATTCATTGATGGTTAGCTTTACTTTGTTGACATAAACGTCTCTGAGTTCTTCTAGATAATTCAATTTATCGAAATGTCAAAATTTATAGATTTAATAGAAACATTTGGTTTGACTACTTTGAAAAGCGTACTTTAAACTGGAAAGATAGATGGGTTGCTTAAGAAATTCCCAAAGTATGAGAAACACGATAGTTTCCGAACAAATTTTACCCCACAAGTGAACAGAAATTTTGTACAACAGAGAAATTTTGTATAATTCTGAAGGAGGGATTTTGATTTTGTTGGCGCTTGTGCTGAAGGAAATATTATGTACACTCTCTATGATTGCGATTTGCATCCCTTTGAATCATGATTTACGTGTTTGCAAACTTTGTTTAGGCATCCAAAACAGCAATTTAGCAAGTTTCAATAAATTTTTTTTTAGGGTTAAGGAGCAAAAACATCCTTATATTATAATATACTAGCTTTAAACCCGTGCTTATTTTTATTATTGATTTTTGTTTGTTTTTATGTAAATTTAAAATAATAATTATTGAAATTTTTTTGGTTTTTTTTATTAGTTTTCATTTTTCTTCGATTATGGAATTTAAGATTTTTGTTAAATAATTAAATTATTTTAGGGATTTTGTTGGGATATTATTTTTATTTAATAACTATGTCTTTTTTTTTTGGGTGTTTTCGTTGATCTTTTGAATTTGTTATCAAGTAGTACAGAATCTATAATTTTTGCAAATTAAATATTTGGTTTTTTTTTAGTGTTCCCTATTTTTAGTATGATTTTTTGAAATCTGTTTTATATTAAATCTTTAGTATTTTTTTTATTCTTTTGAATATTTTTTTCTTTAAAAGATGTTTATTGGTTTTAATGTAAATTACATTTTAAAATTTAAGATATTTTTATTTTGATTATTTCATATATTTTTTATTTTTTCTTATTAGGTTAGATGTGATATAGTTGAAACATATTATTATCGTACTTGTGTAATTAAATTTTTAAATCCTGTTTTTCATGTTTTTTTTATGTTGGTTTAGATTTCTTTATGTGTACTATATTGGAGTAATTTGTGATCTTCAATTTTGTTTTAAATTAGAGTTTTTTCTGTACAATATATTTTGTTAAGGTTTGGTGTCATTTCCAATCATTTTATGTTTTTTTTACATTTTAATGTTTTTTTAAATATTTTCTTTACAGAATTTTTGTTGATTGTTTGGTTAATTGTTATTTTGTTTTTGTTTTTTATATTTTTGTTTTAATGATTTTATTTCAAATTATATATATTTGAACATTTAGTCTAACATATATTTTAATATTTCATATTTCTTGGGATGTTTTTTTTCTATTTCATTAGATTATATATAATATACTTCAAACATGCATGAACTTATTGGTACAACCATTTTATTTTTTATTAAGTAATTTAACAAATGTATGGTTACTAAGAATTCTTTAAATTTTTTTTTTATAATTGTTGGATACATTTTGTTAAATTTTGGTGTTGTTTGTTTATATGTTTGTTTTGTTTGTTTACTTTGTTTATTATTTTTATTTGATTTTTTGTTTACATTGTTTATTTTGAGGATGATATGTTATTTGTTAATAATGTTTTAGGGTTTGTATGGTTATCTTGTTAAAAAAATTATGTGAACTTCTAATAATAATTACTCAAGTTATATTTAAAACATTTCAGTTTTTTGTTGTTTTTTTATTTTAGTACATTATATGTGATGTTAGTATTATATTCGTGCAATAATTCTTTTATCTTTTTGAATTTTACACGCGTGATAGAATTTTTTTGAAAATATGTTTTGTATTAAATTTTTTATTTGTTTGAATATTATTTATTTGTTTATGTTTTTTTTATATTTTTTTTTTCATGTGTAGTGTTTATTATGTGTTTTTATTTTGAGTAAGTTTAGGATGTTTTTGTTGTTTTATATTTAGATACAATATAATTTTATTTTTTGGATTGCTTTTTTAAATTTTAGAAACATGTATGTTGTAAATGATTTTCTTGTAAATTACATATATTTAAACATTTAGCCTAGCATGTATTCTAATATTTCATTTTTTTTGGGGTTTTTTGTTCTATTTCTTTTTTTTTTTGTTTGTTTACTTTGTTTATTATTTTTGTTAGTTTGTTTGTTTACTTTTTGATATGTTATTTTTTAATATTATTGTAGGATTTGTGTTAGGTTCGATAAGATTGTAGAAGGGGGTTGAATACAATCTTTACCTTTTTATCGAAATTTGTCCTTTAAATTAAATTTGATAAAGACAAATATGTGCGGAATTATTTAACACAATTTTTCAAGTTGAATATAATTGTATATTAACTTGATGTGGTGTTACAAAATCAGTATAACAACTTATCAAGATGTTAATAACTAATTAGAGAATTCGACATGAACTTTTCTAATTTAGTTAATAATAATCAAGATAAGAACTAGGAAACTTAATTCGCTAGTAGTACAAGAATCACAAATAAACAAGTTCTAGCGGATAGAATATAACAAAGATGAAGAACTTGAATTTCTGGGAATTGTTTAACCTTTTGTGTTCTTGGTGTTCTTGAGAGAGAGAATTCTGTTCTGGATATAATGTTTCTGCTGTGTTTTCTCCGTTATGACATAATCTGCTGTGTTCTGTTCTTTTATATTAGTAACAGGTCTTTCTGGCTTTCTGTAGGATATTTAACTGCTCCAGCATGACTTAAACTGCTATCAAGACTTGATTTTCCTTCATTAAGACTTACACAAACCTCCATTAAGACATAAAATATGTCGGTATGACTTAACAGAAATTCGGTAAGACTTACAACAGCTGGCAGAGGTCGGTAAGACTTAATCCAGGTCGGTAAGACTTAATCCTGAAAAGCTCCTGTCGGTAAGACTTAAAATTAAGTCATACCGAATTTTCTTCTCCAAGACATAATCTATTTTTCTTTCTTTAAGTCATATTGATCCATTTAATTAATTAATGATTAACTAATTCATATTTAATTGATACAACAATTAATTTAATAAATAAATTAATTCTTCCAGAATTAATTCATTTAATTAAATCAACTAAATGATTTATATCAATTATAAATGAATTTAATTAAATCAATAAAATATTAATTTAATTCTTACAAATCACTAAAGGTAGTAAAGAATTACCACTGATTTGTGTTGACGTTCGATGTACTGTCTGGTTCATGAACGACTAACTTCAACGATGCTTCTTCACTTTTGACTTTAGATTGTGGTTTGTTTCTTCTCTCAATTCTCTTGTACTGTAACTGATCTTCAAACTATCACTCGAAAAATCTCTGTCACTGTTTAAATGAATCCATTCACTTCAATGCTATACTGGGGCTTGATTAGATAACTGAATCGTCTTCCAGTGTATAACATCAAAACTATAGATTGACTTTTCTTCTTTCTTCTGACAGATAATACTTCTTGAGATTCCTGTGACAGTTCATATGTATATTTACTTATTACAATTTGGTTTAAGTTGATTAGGATCCTCTAACTACAAATAGGCTGAGTCATATGCTTGTCAATCTCCCCCTATTTGTTTGTTAGACAATAACAAACAAATTCCTAGAGGATACCTCAACTAATCCAACTTAACCAAATGAAAGATAAAACTTTAAATACTAAGTAAATATAAAAAAAAGTTCTGGTTTATATTTAACATTTGCCAGATTCAAACATGAAAGATAAATACAAGATAAATGATCCTCTAGACTGATCATATGATACAAATTCCTATCAAGATTTATCTAAGCTCTAAAGATATAACATGTAGAGCAATTCTTTTTCTTCAGTTGTCTTCCCTTCTGAATTCTCCTTCTTCTGGCTCATCTGTGACTTGAAGTTTCATGTGTAGATCAGAATCAACAAGACGTTCTCTTCTTGATGACAATCCTTGAGGTAAGACTAAAGGAATTCCAAGCTTCTTTCTCAGTTCACCTTGAAATTTCTTGTAATCTTTTATGTTCGTTTGTGCATAGGAACGAATGTGATCTGCAGCTATTACCTTTTCTTCAGTCAAGAATCCATGATTTCTGAGAGCATATTTAGCATATACCAAGTGCTTTGCATGATGTTCGTATAACTCATTTGTCTGAAGATTGATTGAGTGAAGTACCTCTCCTTTAAGAAATTTTACTTGTGGAGGTTCCTTAATCACTTCTGGTCCAGCTCTTTCAGCAAATTCTTTGAACTTTTCATGTAACAACACACCTAGCTCAGAAGATATTCTTACCTTAGGTCTAAGTACCCAAATCTCTGTCAGTGATCTGTCATAAAAGAACTGAATAGATACTCTGAAATTTTCAACTTTATGACAATCTACAAATATTACCAGCTCATCAGATTTGGGTTCAAATGCAGTAGTTATCCTGATGACTTCTACCTGTAAGGCCTTTATATACATATCATGAATTGGATTTGCCAGTTTGAATTCCTCGAGAATTTGTCCAAGACGACGATCTTCATAATCAGAACTCTGAGGTGAATCAATTGCTCTTTGAGCACGTTCCCATTTGTCACCGCTCTTTAGTCTGATATATGTCTTTCTCTTCTCAACATTTATAGCATGTAGTCGTTGTAATGCTTGCTGTTCAGCTTTCTGAAGTTCTTCATTTCGTGCAATTTGCTCTAATGATTTTTGAAGTTTTTCTTCTCTCATTTGCAAATTAGCTTCCCTTTGAGCAAATAATTCTTCAGATTCTTTCTCAGCTTGTTGAGCTTCAAATTCAGATATCACTGGTCCTTCATCTTCCCAGTGACTAAGATCAGGTTCAGGAAGTTCTTCACCTTGATCAGGGAATTCAAGATCAGCAAAAACATCGAAGTTATCCGGTTTCTTCAACTACTTTCTTCCCTCTCCTATCTTCACTTTGGTCAGATTTACCAGATTTTCCTTCTCCTCCCTCTCTTTCTTTAGTTTTATTTTGTGACCCCTTTGATTTCTCCCCCTTAGTTGAGGAATCCTCTACAGATTTATCAATTGCTCCAGCTTCAGGATCTTGTTCATCATTATCACCACCCTTACTTGTAAAGAATTCAATTTCTTCATTAGTAGGTTTGCGACTTTGACTTACAAGATTAAACAGATGTCTTAACCCTTTAGTCTGGTGTGCATTTTGCTTTTCGATCTGGTCCAGACGAGAATCAGTAGATTCCTAATTGTGCTGTACCTCTGACTGTAGATTATCAACTTTCAAGGAAATCTCAGAAATTAACATGTCTTGAGCAACAGTAATATCTCCAGAGTCATCAAGTGCCTTTTCATGAGAGAGTTCGAGAGATTCTATCTTCTTGGTGAAAGATGTCTTTAAGTAGTTTATGTCCTTCTTGATTACAGCAAGCTGACTGTTGACAGAGGTGGATGAATAAGATCGCTCAACCACTTGTGCTCTAAGGATTTCTGTTTCAGCCTTGCTGACTGCAAGTTCTTTCTCTAAAGCAGTTATCTTTTCTAATAATGAGAGAGTGTATGTGTCAGTGTGTGCGCTCACCTGACGTTCACTTTGAGATCCACTCACCTGAAGTGCATGTGTTTCACTCAATTTTATGGTATTCCTCACATCACTCCTCTCAGATTCCTTAGCTGCTTCCAGATTTTTACCTGCATGTAAAATCACCCTAGCCTCCTCTGGGAAGGTCAGTGGTGGTGCAATGGGAGTTCGCAAATCCCTGTCCTTAATCAAATCTACTTGAACATTTGAAATTGTTGACTGAATTGCTTCAGTAGTAGATTGATCAAGTTGCCTTCTACCTTCTCCAGCCGAAACTGCGAGTGGAAAATCCCTTGAGGGAGCCAGGAGTGTTTGTCCTGGGAGGGGAGATGATGGTTCTATCAAAGTTGGCTGAGAACCAAGATTTCCCTCTAAAGCCTGTGAAGACTCTTCTACCGTAACTATGGTAGGCACTGTCACATTTTCTACGTGCTCTCCTTGCAGTGTGTCCTGAGACTCATCTAAAGGTATGTCTTCCCCCATTGTGAGTAATAGGGGAGGTGTGCTTGACTCACTACAAGGTGCCACGGCCCTATGGCGAACTTCAATAGAATCATCCTGTTGAGAAGATGATTCTAGCAATTGTGTAACGGCCATATCAACTTCCATATCCTGTTGGGAGGATACAGACGGGCTTATAGTTGCCTCAGTTTGAGTTCTACTTTTCTTTTCTAGAGGCAGAGCTGTGGGTTCACTCATACTATCACTACTGATTCGACTTCTTTTGACTTGCAATTTCTTTCTGGAGTGAAAAGATATGAGTTTTGTTGGTTGAGTGTTTGGCTCTACGACCTTGGTTAGAGGTTGTGGTATTACAACCCCTTGGTCAGACCTACCAACCACTTGGGTTCCAGAAATAGATTGAGAAGTAGTAGTTTGAGGAACAGAAGGCAATACCTGGTCAGCTGATTCCGCAACAGTCTCTGATAAGATGGGTTGATCTGATTCAGGTTCAGGAACAGATGCAGTTTCTTGCACTGGATGTTCAACAGCAAGTGCAGCTGGCTGAGGAACAATTTGCTGAGCAGGTTCAACTTGTTGATTGCCTTGATTTTCATTATCAACAAGTATGTTTTCCACTGGTGGTTCAGAGTTTTGTACTGGTTGTTCAGGTTCTGGTACAGGTTCAATGACAGGTAGTTGTATATAGTTTAACATGTATTGGGTGACAACTACAGGTATGTTTGTGAATTTAGGCTTGTTGCTGTACTCAGTGAACAATCTGGTAGTAGGTTTACCTGACGCCAGTGATTCTCCATTCAGGAATTGGGCTTGGTTTTCTAGTTCCACAAGATGATTAAAAATCAATGACAAGAATCTTGGATAATAACATGATACTTTATTCTTCTTTGCATTAATGATTCTTCTAACCATCGGAACACACAGTAGTCTGCCAATATTAATTCTTCGGTTGTGTGCAACTGCATATCCAATATGCTGCAAGAAAGATGGTAATACCCCGAAGTTTCCTTTAGTAGAATTGGCAAAGACTCTACCGAATGTGTCAAACAGATAATCCCATTCCTGAACGAAGTTCTTTTTATTCCAGACAGTTTGATCAGGACTGTCTTGATAGAATACACCATTCAAAAAATTTATCAATTCTTGATCTGATGGTAATTCTTCGAAATTATCAGTTGGAAAATTTAAGACCGTATTTATTGTATTTTCATTCACTGTGTACTGATTGTCTCCTACAGAGAAGACAAATGATCTGTTATCATTAGAAATGACAGCAGTAGTACACATGATTCGCAAAGGTTCTATTTTCAGAGGAGCATCCAATCTCAAAGCATTGCGAACCAGTGAATTTTCATTTAAAAAACGAATCCACGGTCGAAAACGTTCAACTGAACATTTTTCTGGATCAAAATAACCGATTAAATTATGTTTAATAATTTCAAATCGATCAGCCATTTTAATCAAGATTTAATTTCCTTGAAAATTTCAGATTTTACAAATTTATAATTTAAAAATTAATTTTTCGAATTAATAATTAATTAAAAATTCGAAATAATTAAAAGTTCTTCAAAAATTCTGAAAAATTCACACAATGATCCTTGTATACACACAAACACACGTATATTTTTGAATTTGCAAGAATCGAACCCAGTTATTCAGAAAAACAGATCTTGAAAACGATTTTCGAAAATAAAAATCTTCAAAAACCGAACCAAAACTCGATTTTAACCACTCAAAACGAAGATAATCAAGCAAGGAGTCCAAATATGTGGTTAAATCGTGAAATGGATGAGTGAATCCGGTCGAAAATCCGGCAGAGGGTCGACAGTTGTGTGTGTGTATCGTATGTATCTATGTTTCTGTTCTCTAAGACTTAACTTGAGAGAGACTTAAAATGAAATTAAGACTTAACATACTCTAACTGTTATATATATACTAAGTAGATGAAAAAGACTTAAAAAGATAACTAATAAGACTTAACTACATTAAGACATAACTGATATGTATATATACTATATTCGAATATGACTTAAATAAAAAAATATTCTATTATGACTTAATTAAAACTAAGACTAAATTAAGACTTAATATTAACAAGACTTAAAAACTGTTACTATTATGACTTAATCTAAATAATCGATAAGACTTAACTAAATAACTAATAAGACTTAAAACTCCGAATAAGACTTAATCTAAAAATAGAAGAATAAGACTTAACTTATATACATACAAGACTTAAAAATAAGTAATTAAGACTTAATATAAACAGATTAGCGAATATGACTTAGATTTAAAAACTCAGTAAGACTTAATCTGTTTAAATCATACCGATTTTAAGTTAAGTCATATTGAATATTTATCCTAATTTTAAGTCATATTTACTTTAAACAATCATTAAAAACATAATAAAATATACAATTAACTTATAAAAATAATAAAAATATTATAGAAAATTAAACAAATAAAAAAAAAATAATAATTACCATATGCTATCCTATTAACGAAAACAAAGCAATATTAACAGGACAAACATTACAAAACATATGATAAATTAATTAATAAAATAGAAATTAATATCTACAAATATTCTAAAAATACAGAAGTATGAAGTATTAAATAATATGAATAAACAGAGTGAAAAATAACTAAACAAACAAGAAAATCAGATGGTAAAATAATTATACAAGTGATTTCAAACAACAAATATTCAAAGAATAATCACTTGCAAAATTATTAAAGATCAAATTTCAGATATTAACAGTATTAATTACTAGGACTGTTTAACATACCCAATTCACTAACAATTCTAGTGAATGAGGATTCATTAAGCGACTTAGTAAAAATATCTGCAGTTTGATCTCCAGAGCCTACAAATAGTAGTTCCACTGTACCATTCATTACATGCTCTCTTATAAAATGATACCTTATGTCAATGTGCTTTGTCCTTGAGTGCTGCACAGGATTGCTCGCGATTGCTATGGCACTTGTATTATCACATAAAATAGGAATATTTTCCAATACAATGCCATAGTCCATTAATTGATTCCTTATCCATAAGATCCGAGCACAACAGCTTCCAGCAGCTATATATTCAGCTTCGGCTGTAGAGTTGGAAACTGTTTGCTGTTTCTTACTGAACCAGGATACCAATCTTCCACCTAGGTATTGACAACTTCTAGATGTACTTTTCCTGTCTACAACACTTCCTGCATAGTCAGAATCTGTATATCCAATTAACGTAAAACCAGTTTCATTAGGGTACCAGATGCCTAAATTAGGCGTACCCTTTAGATATCTTAAGATTCTTTTGACAGCAGTGAGATGGATTTCTTTAGGGTTTGCTTGGAACCTTGCACACAAGCATGTGGCAAACATTATATCTGGTCTACTAGCAGTTAGGTAAAGCAATGAGCCAATCATACCTCTATAGCCTGTGATATCTACCTTAGCAGAACTTTCACATAAACCAATTTTGACAGCTATAGTTGATGGTGTCTTTGCTGATGAGCACTCCTCCATGTGATATTTCTTGAGGAGCTCCTTAATGTACTTGGATTGACAAATAAATATTCCATCTTGTCTCTGACTTATTTGTAATCCAAGAAAGAATTCCAGTTCTCCCATCATGCTCATTTCAAACCTACCCTGCATTAACTTAGAAAACTTCTTGCACAGAAGCTCATTAGTAGACCCAAATATAATATCGTCCACATAGACTTGGACTAGTATTATATCATTCTTATGTCTTTTAGTGAAGAGCGTTTTGTCTATGACACCTCTTATAAAACCATTTTCTAATAGAAATTCAGAAAGAGTGTCATACCATTTTCTTGGGGCTTGCTTAAGACCATAGATAGCTTTGTAAAGAAAGTAGACATAGTCCAGATGATCTTGATCTTCAAAACCAGGAGGCTGTTCTACATACACTTCTTCATCTAGCTTACCATTCAGAAAGGCACTCTTGACATCCATTTGATAAACTTTGAATCTTGAATAGGATGCAAATGCCAAGAATATTCTGATGGCCTCAAGTCTTGCCACTGGAGCATAGGTCTCGTCATAATCAATGCCTTCAGCTTGAGAATAACCTTTAGCTACCAGTCTTGCTTCGTTTCTTATCACAGTGCCATCTTCATCTAGTTTGTTTCTGAATACCCATCTTGTGTCCACCACTTTTCTATCTTTAGGTCTGGGTACCAGCTTCCATACTTCTAGTTGCTTAAATTGACTGAGTTCATCTTGCATAGCAATCACCCAATCAGGATCAGATAGAGCTTCTTCTACTTTCTTAGGTTCCATAACAGACAGGAACCCAGAATAGTTACATTGATTCTGATAAGCTCTTCTTGTTTTCACACCAACATCTGGATCACCAAGAATTAGTCAAAAGGATGAGCTCTATTCCAAACAGTTTGTCTGGGAAGAATTGATCTTGACGATTCGCCTTGTTCTTCAGTATGATGTTGAGTATGACTTGTTGACCCTTCATTATCTCCCTCTGAGTTGTTGCCAGTTTGACTTATTGATGGTTCAAGAGTATCAGTGGTGTCTTGAAAATTATCATTGTTTTCACCAGCATCACCTTGATCATCACCATCAACATTTGGATTATTATTATCAGCAACAACATCAGGTTGATTGTCATCATCTGAATCTGAGTCTGACATATCATCAAACTTAAGCTTTTCAGATGGATCTTCATTTTGGATACTTGGGAGTTTTGTGTCATCAAATGTAACATTGACACTTTCCATAGTTTTCTGTTGATCAATAAGATACACCTTGTAGGCTCTTCTAGTATAACCAATAAATATTGCTTCATGTGCTTTTTCTTCAAATTTACCACCTTGATCATCTTCTTCTTTCAGCACAAAGCATTTTGTCCCAAATACATGGAAGTACTTGAGAGTTGGTTTCTTGTCATGTAGAGCTTCATATGGTGTCTTCATTAAGTCTTTATTGATAAGTGTTCGATTCTGGGTATAGCATGCAGTGTTGACAGCTTCAGCCCAAAAGCTCAATGGAAGCCTTGATTCACTTAGCATAGTACGTGCAGCTTCAATCAAGGTTCTATTCTTTCTTTCAACTACCCCATATTGTTGAGGAGTTCTGGGAGCCGAGTACTGTCTAGTTATACCCTTTTCAGTGCAAAAGTCATTCAGAACTGCATTCTTGAATTCAGTTCCGTTGTCTGACCTTATAGCTCTTACTGAATGATTAGAGTCCAGCTCAATTAACTTAATGTGATCAACTACCAGTTGTGGAGTTTCATCTTTTGAGTTCAGAAATAGTACCCTTGTGAATTTTGAGAAATCATCAACAATCACTAGAGCATATCTTTTTCTTGACATAGACATCACACTAACTGGACCAAACAAATCCATATGGAGAAGTTGTAATGGTTCAGTTATTGATGATATGTTAGTGCTCCTGTGAGTTGCCCTTTTTAACTTCCCTTTTTGACAAGCATCACATAGACCTTCCTGAGTAAATTCAATCGAAGGTAAACCTCTCACCAACTCTCTTTTCACTAGAGAATTCATTGTTTTGAAGTTTAGGTGAGAAAGTTTCTTGTGCCATAACCAACTTTCATCAGTGGATGCCTTTGAATAAAAACATCTAATTTCTTCTGTGCTTCCAGAGTTCATATTGGCTATGTACAAGTTTCCTTTTCTTACTCCAGTCAACTGCGGCCTTTCATTTCTCTTGTGTGATATTAGACAATTCTTCTTGTTGAAATGAACTTCATAACCTTTGTCACAGAATTGACTAATACTGAGCAAATTGTGCTCAAGGCCGTTCACAAAAGAGACATCTTCAACGATAACATTTCCAGCTTCTAATCTGCCATATCCATCAGTTTTACCTTTGCTGTTATCTCCAAAGGTAACGACTGGGCCGACCTTTTCCACCACATTTGTCAGCAGGGCTCTATCTCCGGTCATATGCCTTGAACATCCACTGTCCAGAATCCACATGACTCGTTCAACCTGTTTCAAACCCTGCAATGACAAATTGGTTAGACTTTCTTCGGAACCCAAATTTGACTGGGTCCGGAGTACTTAAAGAATTGACCTTTATCAGGTAAAGCAACACTTTTTATTTTAACAACATTTTCTTCAGGTACTGGACATTTAACCCTGTAAACAGCTTTAACTTGTTTTGGTTTCAGCTTAGGTAACCATGTCTTTACCATATCCTGAGAAGGACTTGGAGTCCTAGTCTTAGAATTAGGTGATTTTACAGTCCTTGATCTAACATGTTTATTTCTGCTCATTTTGCTGTCTAGGAACATTCTTCTCAATACATGCATGATTACCGTTAAAGTAAGCAGACATTATATTAAAAGCACAAGACATGCAATTAACAGCATTGCATTTCTTATGAGCAGTATCAATAACAGGAATAGCATGCATGGTAGATATGTTGTTGCATTTATTTATGTTGTTACTTCTACTACTAGTTTTCAAGGAACTAGTAGACTCACCAACTCTTTCTGCTTTCTTAAACACAGTCTTTCTATCTTCATCATTTTTAACAACTTGATTACTTTCTAAGACTACGCCATTAGCTAAATCCTCAATGCGCATCTCTTCCTTAATGATTAAAGATGTTGTATCCAAAGGTTCTGCTATGGATGTCTTAAAGAGTGGGTTACTAACACCCTTAAGCACTAATGGTATACCCCTATCTACATCACTGACACGATTAGGGGTAATAATGCTTTTTCGACCAATAGCTTCATTATAGTCAAACCCAATACCCACGGTTTGATTAATAACTTGTTGGTTAAACAACTCTTTAGCCACTTTACATGAATTAGAAGTAGCACTAGCCCTTATTTCTAGCTCAGCTATTGTTTCACGTTGTTGAACCACTATCAACGCTAGAGACCTCTCAAGTTCTTTTAGAATTCTTATTTCTGATTTTTGTTTATCATGGCAATTTTGTACATCGTGTAATTCTGATAATTGATTACTAAGATCTGTAATTAACAAATTTAGCCTTTCAATCTCTCTATTAGCATTACCTAGTGTATCACTAAGTTGATAGATATATTGACTTTCAGTACATGATACCTCAGATGAAGTACCACTAGAGTTATCAGATTTTGCCATCAGGGCAAGATTGCCATACTCTTCATCTTCAGAGTCTGTATCATCCCAACTCTTTCCAGCAGCCACATAGGCTTTACCTGTCTTCTTCTTCTCAGATCCAAAGTCTTTTCTTTGGTTTTGTTTTGGCTTCTGACATTCAGTAGCGAAGTGTCCAAGTTCATTACAGTTGTAGCATCTAATTTTACTTCTTTCAACTGTTCCAGTTTTGTAACCTCCTATGTTACTTGAGGATGAAGAACCTCCTCTCTGGAACCTGTTATAGTTAGATTTGTACCTGAACTTGGGATTCTTCCTGAATCTGAAGTTGCTGAATTTCCTTACCAACAAAGCCATGGACTCATCTTCCAACTGATCTGGTTCTTCTAATGAATAGAAGTCTCCTTCATCTGGACTAGCATTCGTTTGACCAACTTCAACTTCAAGCTTACCACTGTCAATATTACAAGGTTGAATAACCTTATCTTCCACTTCCTGTTTGTTCTCAACAATAAGAGCTGTAGAAGTATTAGCAACTCTTCCTTTTCCATAAATCTCCTTTTGTTGAGATTGTTCCAGTTCATAGGTTTTTAAAACACCAAAGAGTCTTTCTACAGTAATTTCACTTAGATTCCTAGACTCTCTGATAGCTGTAATTCTATGTTCTAGATGAACAGGCATTGACAGTAGAAATTTTCTGTTGATCTCTTTCTGAGTGTAGTACTTGCCATGCATCTGTAAATTGTTGACAAGTTTGTTATATCTTTCAAACACATCTTGAATACTTTCATTGTATGCTGATCGAAAGTGTTCATACTCAGATGTCAGAATTTCTAGTCGATTCTCCCTAACTTCCTCTGTTCCTTCATTCACAGTTTCAATGGTTTCCCACATTTGCTTTGCAGTTTTGCAGTTAATCACATGACTGTACATTACAGAGTCTAGAGAGTCTATTAAGATCAGTCTTAAATTAATGTCAAGTCCAGCTTCCTCTCTTTCAACAAGATTGTATTCAGAAGAGTCTTTGTGTACATACCTTGCAGGGGAAATAACTTTTCCATCAGTAACAACTTCAGGAATTATTCCAAAAGGTATTATAGGTCCTTCTGATAAGACTTTCATGTATTTAGGATTTGCAACCTCGAGGAACATTAACATTTTGTTCTTCCACATATCATAACTATTTTTGTCATATATGGGAATTTTCACAGTTCCAACTTTAGAAGACATGATGAATTTTTTAAGAGAGTTAAAAAATTCGGGGATGATTTTTAATCGAGTAAAATGGGATCTTTGATTTGCGTATCAATCAATCTGCTCTGATACCAATTGTTAGGTCCGATAAGATTGTAGAAGGGGGGGGTTGAATACAATCTTTACCTTTTTATCAAAATTTGTCCTTTAAATTAAATTTGATAAAGACAAATTTATGTGCGGAATTATTTAACACAATTTTTCAAGTTGAATATAATTGTATATTAACTTGATGTGGTGTTACAAAATCAGTATAACAACTTATCAAGATGTTAATAACTAATTAGAAAATTCGACATGAACTTTTCTAATTTAGTTAATAATAATCAAGATAAGAACTAGGAAACTTAATTCGCTAGTAGTACAAGAATCACAAATAAACAAGTTCTAGCGGATAGAATATAACAAAGATGAAGAACTTGAATTTCTGGGAATTGTTTAAGCTTTGGTGTTCTTGGTGTTCTTGAGAGAGAGAATTCTGTTCTGGATATAATGTTTCTGCTGTGTTTTCTCCGTTATGACATAATCTGCTGTGTTCTGTTCTTTTATATTAGTAACAGGTCTTGCTGGCTTTCTGTAGGATATTTAACTGCTCCAGCATGACTTAAACTGCTATCAAGACTTGATTTTCCTTCATTAAGACTTACACAAACCTCCATTAAGACATAAAATATGTCGGTATGACTTAACAGAAATTCGGTAAGACTTACAACAGCTGGCAGAGGTCGGTAAGACTTAATCCAGGTCGGTAAGACTTAATCCTGAAAAGCTCCTGTCGGTAAGACTTAAAATTAAGTCATACCGAATTTTCTTCTCCAAGACATAATCTATTTTTCTTTCTTTAAGTCATATTGATCCATTTAATTAATTAATGATTAACTGATTCATATTTAATTGATACAACAATTAATTTAATAAATAAATTAATTCTTCCAGAATTAATTCATTTAATTAAATCAACTAAATGATTTATATCAATTATAAATGAATTTAATTAAATCAATAAAATATTAATTTAATTCTTACAAATCACTAAAGGTAGTAAAGAATTACCACTGATTTGTGTTGACGTTCGATGTACTGTCTGGTTCATGAACGACTAACTTCAGCGATGCTTCTTCACTTTTGACTTTAGATTGTGGTTTGTTTCTTCTCTCAATTCTCTTGTACTGTAATTGATCTTCAAACTATCACTCGAAAAATCTCCGTCACTGTTTAAATGAATCCATTCACTTCAATGCTATACTGGGGCTTGATCAGATAACTGAATCGTCTTCCAGTGTATAACATCAAAACTATAGATTGACTTTTCTTCTTTCTTCTGACAGATAATACTTCTTGAGATTCCTGTAACAGTTCATATGTATATTTACTTATTACAATTTGGTTTAAGTTGATTAGGATCCTCTAACTACAAATAGGCTGAGTCATATGCCTTTCAATTTGTGCTAGGGTTTGGCTATTACATATATCCCGTACATTTTTTAGGTGTCTTTTTTGTGTCTTGAATTTACTACAATAGTTCTGACGACCAAATATATTCCGTATATAATGTGTATATATGTGTAGGAACATAATTAAAAGGACCAAATACATCCCTTTATTTTATTTTAGGGTACAAAAAGGCCCTTCTAGTTAATTTTTTCTTAAACATGGTTAAAAATTAATTTAGAATTAACAATATTTAATATTACTAATTTCATCAATGTATTATTGCTCCTAAATTTTAGAATGTTTTTTTGCTCTTAATTTGAAATTTAAAAAACATGAAATTAAAATCATATTTCATGTTAATATATATTCCTTATGTTTCCTTTTAAAATAGCTTGAGTTTGCTGTGAGTTATGGTGTGTCAACTGGGGTTCTTAGAGTTTTTTTTTCAATTTATAATATATTATTTATATTTTAAATTCAATTACCTATTCTAAAAAATATTTTGAATTACTATTTATTTATATTAATAAATATAATTAAATATAAATTTTAGTATTAAAACTTTGAATCTACGAATGGATTAAAAATTTTAAATACTAATAATGTATATAAATATATTTACTTATAATAATTTAATTATATATATATATATATATATATATATATTTTGCTAAAAGAATTTAATTATATATTAAATTAAATTAAAATATAAATTTTAATTAGAGATGCTGTGCTTGGTACTGGATCTTCGCAGTTTGTCACCTCCGTTATAGAGACATCAAACAGGTAACATCGATACTTTCATGTATATATTTTTGAATGTGTAATTATGAATCGCAATTGTAATTAGTGGTGATCATGTTCAAATTGAACCTACTGATTCGCTTTTCGTGTCATTTTAATTACTATTTTTGTGATTGTACTTGTTAGTATATTTGTGAAATGCAATTGTAATCGGTGGTTATTTATGTCCAAATTGAACTACTGATTCATTTTGTGCTAGTTTGATTGTCATTATTTTCTTTACTTGTAGGTATACTTGTTTATGTGTAATCAGTGGCATTTGTATTGAAATCGAGCAATTGATTCATTCCATTTGTGCGTTTTCGTATCGTTCCAGTCATTTTTGCAACGGAATTCTAGGTCATATCTGTACTTGTAGTTATTCGTATTTGTATTTCTGCTTGAACTTATTGACTTTAACCAACTGATTCACTTCGATTGGTTGTTTTAGTTTCAGTAATTATTGCAATTGGCGAATTTCTACGGCATCTCGTCTTTGATTGGTGGAAGACCTCACTCGAAGCCTCTTCCTAATCGATTCGGACTTTGTTAAATCATTGACCATCGAATTTGTAGATCAAGTGAGGTATATTTACCGACTTATCTAGGTTGTTCTCTCACTCTAATGCTTTATATGTTTAGGGTGACATATATGTGTGTGCAATATTGTTGGAGCAAGTTGAAACTAATATTGTGTATGTTTTCCGTATGATGAATTCGCCAAGTCTGGTGCTATTATATGAATTCAGTGGTGCACCTAATGCGATATTGTATTGTTACTATGACGGTTATTTTACATTTCTTAAAATAAGTAAGAAGAACTTATTTTCTACAATATGTTAATCAATTGATTCAGTAACTTACTCATACAGCTGAAGGTTGCATATATTCTGAGAAGAGACTTCAGTGTCCGTGATTTCCACCATGCCGTCACTAGTCTGCCTTCTGATGTCTTCTTGCCCACCTATTAAAGTTCTGGAGATGTGTCTTGTGAAGGTAATTTTAAGTGCTGCGGATCCATTGTTTGCTCAGTTATCTATTTCTAATTTCCTTACTTATCTCTGATGAAACAAGATTTGGATTTATAGATTGATGCTCCAAAATCACATAATTTTAGGAATATTTGTATTGTATCTCCTAAATAGGGCCAAGTATATGTTTCTAGTACAGATGTCTAATATTGATACAAGAACTTAACCAAAAGTAAAATTTAACACACTTTGACTAGTTCATGCTTATAAGGTAACATTTTGCAGTGAAATTAATGCACCAAATTACTTCAATTCTGGAAACACTTTATTGCTTTATCAAAGTGGGCTATGATACTTTTTGAACATTCTGTAGAAATGTCATATATAACTGATATTGTTGAATTATTGCATCTAGCACCGCAACTACTATTCTTCCAGTATATATAATCTGCTAAGAGTATCCAACTTCCATATCAAAGAAGAAAAGGATTATGAGAAGGAAATGCCTACTTCCAGTATATAAAATCTGAAATGAAGCTGACCCTTCTTGTCTGACACCTCTAATAACAATAATGATGAGTTGAACAAAGTTTTATACTCGTGAGGAGAATTTGTTCATAGATATGTCCACAAATAATTAGCAACTCTGTAACGGCTTGCAGACTCGACAATCCAGTGGCATATTCTGGTAGCGATTTGCGACTGCAACCAAAATGTGGCTGGAGCAGTTATCTTTATCAACTAAACTGAGCTTTAATAGTTCGGGAATTGCTATTTCAACAGATGAAGATGTACAGTTGATGTTACATAAATAAAGGCTTTGTCTAATAAGTAATAAGTTAAACAAATAATGCAATCAGTCAAACTAGGAACCGCAATCAGTTAGATGGATATCGAAACTAGCAACAAGTTATATAGAATAAAAGACATAACTGAAATACCAATACACATCTTGAAAATCAGTAGTTATGTGATGGTAATCGTCAGCCATATTACGAAACAACGGAATTCTAGTTCATATCAATAGTTTTTGTATCATTCCAGTAATTATTGCAGCAACGGAATTCTAGTTCATATCTGTGCTTGTAGTTGTTCGCATTTGTATGTCAGTGTAAATTTATTGAAGTTGAGCAACTGATTCACTTTGTTTGTTTGGTTTCGTTTAAGTCGTTATTGCAATTAGCGAATTTCTTCGCCATCTCATATTCGATTGGTGGAAGACCTCACTTGAAACCTCTTCCTAATCGATTTGGATTTTGTATTATCATTAACAATTGAATTTTTGGCTCCAGTGAGGTATATTTACCTACTTATCTAGGTTGTTGTTACCCAGTGAGGTATATTTCTTTGTTATTTTGTTGGAGCAAGTTGAAAATGATATAGTGTATGTTTCCATGTGATGAATTCACCAATTCTGATGATATTATATGAATTCTGTAGTGCACCTAATGCGAGCTTGTATCATTTCTATGACCGTTTTATTGCATTTCTTAAAAAAAGAAGTTATTATCTACAAAATGTCAATCAACTGATTCGGTAATTCACTCAAACAGCTGAAGATTGCATATATTCCGAGGGGAGACTTCGGTCTCCGTCACCATGCTGTCACTAGTCGGCCTTCTGATGTCTTCTTGCCTGCATATAACAGTTCTGAAGATGTGCCTTGTGAAGGTAATATTAAGTGCAGCAGATCCATTATTCGCTCGTATATCTAATGCTAATTCCTAACTATCTTTGATGAAACAAGATTTGGATTTATAGATCAATGCACCAAATTCAAATCATTTTAGGAATATTTGAACTCGTATTATATCTCCCAAATAGGGCCAAGTAATTGTTTCAAGTACAGATGTCAAATATTGATCCAAGAAATTACCAAAGTAAAATTTAACATGCTTTGACTAGTTATCGCTTATAAGGTAACATTTAATAGTGAAATTAATGCACTAAATACTTCTATGTTGGAAACACTTTATTGCTTTATCAGAGTGCGCTATGATACTTTGTACATTCTGTAGAAATGTCATATATAACTGATATTGTTTGATTTATTGCATCTAGCACCACAACTTCTATTCTTTCAGTATATATAATCTGCTATGAGTACACCAACTTCTCTATCAGAGAAGAAAAGGATTATGGGACGGATATGCCTTCTTCTGCCTTTTCTAAGCCCTGGTAAAATTTAAAATTACAGATAAATGTGAAGCACCTAAGGAACAATAACCATCTAGACTGCAACTTAATATCAGTAAAGAAATAAATATTTTATTAACTTTAAGACTAGGATTCACCTTGAAGCAAAACTTTTAGTGCAAAGTTAGCTCGTACAACTCTAGAATGTGTTCCTATTTAGATCATTCATTTTGTCCAATCACTAGAATAATTTCTTTTAGTAAAGAGATACGATGTTTGGCACCTTTTGGTGCAGAGATAACATTACCCTGGAAAAGTTAATTAAGAAAAAAACCTGAAGCTGGCCCGTCTTGTCTAACACCTGTAGTAGCAATAATGATATAACATATCTGCTTGATGGCTTGAACAAAGTTTTATATTGGCGAGGATAATTTGTTCATAGATATGTTCATTGCTAATTTTTTGTGGACATATCTATGAACAACTGCAACGCCGTAATGGCTTACAGACTCACAATCAGTGGCATATTCTGGTAATAGCGATTATCAACTGCAACCAATATGTTGCTGGAGCAGTTCTTTTTTTTTCAACCAGACTGAGCATTGATAGTTCAGGACTTGCTATTCCTACAGATGAAGATGTAGAATTGGTGTCACATAAATACGGGGTTTATCTAGTAAGTAATAAGCCAAACAAATAGTGCAATCAATCAAGCTAGAAATTAGGTGGATATCGGAAGCTAGCAACCACTTAATATAGAATAAAGACATAACTAAAATACCAACGCACATCTGTATAATCAATGGTTATGTGATGGTAATCATCAACTATGTTACGAAGAAAATTGACTGTTCTGGAGATTATATTGCTAGTTAAGTAATACAGACTATTAATTAAAACTGCAGAAGGAAATGATTGAACAATTTTGATTATGCCATGTCATGTTGCAAGGATACTTCCCACACATTTTAAGCAGTGCCAGTTTCACAAACCATGGTAGTTTAGGTTTTAGTATAATTATTATACAAATATAATAAAAATGACTCACCAGATAATAAGTATGTCTTCCTCAAATATTCCCAAAATGATGTGATTTCTTTTATCCATGTACTGTTCAAAATAAATTTTCAATCGAGGCCACAAGCATGATACCAAAAAATTGTACCTGTAAAGTAGAAAGAGAACCGTTAACTAGTACTGACACACATTTATGTATATTTGTGAATCGCATTTCTAATTAGTGGTGATTATGTTCAAATTGAACCTACTGATACACTCCGTTTGTGCGTTACCTGTCATTCCAGTCATTATCGCAACGGAATTGCAAGTATTATCTGTACTTGCAGTTATATGTATATTTTTGTGTGTCATTTTGGACTGCATTTTTAATTCTTTGTTATTTTATTGACATCGAACAACTGATTCACTAGGTTCGTTTGTTTTCGTTTCAGTTGTTATTGCAATTGGCAAATTTCTACGCTATCTCGTCTCGAAGCAATTGTTTGTTTTTAGTTAGTGTAAGACCTCACTCGAAGCCTCTTCCTAATAGACTCGGACTTTGAATATAATCAACATTCGAATTTCTAGCTCCAGTGAGGTATAGACTTGAACTGTGTTTGATCCTGTATGATGATTTCGCCAAGTCTGAGATATATTATATGAATTTAATAGTGCACCTAATACGAGATTGTATCATTACACTGACTGACTGTTAAAATATTGTTCTTAAAAAAAGTTATTTTGTACATAATGTTAAGCAATTGATTTGGTGATTTATTCAAACAGCTGAAAGTTGCATATTATTCTTAGGGGAGAATTCAGTCTACGTAATTTCCACCATGCTTTCACCAATCTGCTTTCTGATGTCTTCTTGCCTACATATTAAATCGGCTTGTTTACACATGCAATCAGGCATGGGATACGTGTAGAGGGAACCACTGGCCTTTCTTATATCACACCCTTTTATATCATTGTGATGAAGCATGTCTCTTAATGGGCGCTTGAGGTTCTCCCACCTGCAACATAAATAGAATATTACGTGATGATTTACTATTTGCTGATGATAATTGTCAACTATTGCCCGACATGCTTGTGATAAATGAATGTCATAACCAAGGCAAGTACCGCTAGTGATCTGCTGATATATTATGCACAAAATACAATGTCAAAATGGAAAAAGTAATGACTCATCATTCAGAAGTTCAATTTCTTAGCGTTCGTAGAGTTTAGCAAAGCCCAAAATAGACTTGAAAGATAAATATAAATATAGCGCGTGTTACCTAATTCTTGGGTTATCGAAGCCAATCAAACACCTCAAATCTGTTATACAGGCTCTGCTGGGTCTTGATCCTCAATTAATAATAAAATGACTTGCTGCACTACTTGAACACAGTTGCTGAGTACTTATCATCAACTTGAAATTGTTAAATTCCAATCAATTTTTACATTCTTTATCTTCTCCCCTTTTGTGAACAACTACAATGATGGAGTAATATTTTTGTCTTGGTAACAATTTAAACATAATATCTTTCATGATTGCACAGATTTTCTTGCCTGTGAAATAAAATAACCTAACCATTTTATCATCAAAACAAACGCTAGAAAAAATAGAGAGAAAACATAGCTGAATCAATGTATGTACACTTGTCTAGTTGTGTGTTGATTTCATCTAGTTGTGTATTGACTTATAGAAAAACACGTAAATGTGTTGATCCATCGGTTTTCATGCCTATTTTCCACCTAAAAATTCAACACCTTGAACGTATTTAACGTAGCTTTCATTATGAAACAAGATCCAAGAAGTTAAAACTGACAAGAACCCAACAATCATACTTTAGGCAAAGCATACCTCCTGAGGAGTTAAGAGGACATTTCCCGTCCATACGAATTGCACCCGGCTTAATGATTCGACCTCTCTTACGAAATTTTCCTCTCCAACTTCTTTCCCTTGCAATATCCATTTCACGTTGCTCTTCCTCACCACCATCATATATACAACATGAAAATGCCACCATGCATGTCCTGCAATACAAATAAAAGCCTCAGAAAATATGTATCATAGCACAGTTTCAAATCTTCATCCTTGTACATGATATTAAGTAGCACCTCTTCAAACCGGAGATGCACTGAGATGTATTTTCCTCCACTACTAGTACTATTCTTAACCATTCTATCAACCATTTCTGCCACAAGTGTGCGTATTGTTTCTGAAAATCCAAGTGCTTCGAAATTGGCTAAACATCGAAGTGCTTGGACGTTTGACGGAACAGCATGAGCCAACCTGTTGGAAAATGGTGCAATGCGAACAGCCCTGCATCATAATTAAGCTCCTTATTAATTGTCACATGAAAAGTATTGCAACCATGATACAGCAAACAACAATCATCTTGTAAGAAACACTAGCTACAAGAAATGTAGACATAAAATACAGAGATAAAATACAGAGAATATAGAATGATTTTAAACAGTCGTAAGTACTGAGTGTTGGAAACGTGTATGTATATATAAAAAGAAATTACAATTTCTTTCTTTTTCTCACAAGAGCTTCAGCTCTTTCTTTCTATCTCTTTTGGTGTGTTTTTTTTACAATGCATATGGGCAGCCTTTTATAGGCTCTAATTGATTACATCATTGCTTACATAAATTCAAGGATGACATATTCACTTACCTCATACATGTATGAACATGTGTGTTTTTATTTGACTTGTTTTCTTAGCCTACAATTCTAGTTACTTCTCCAAGTTTGTTTTGTTTTCTTAGCATTTGTAGTCAAGTTTGTTTTTCTAACACTCCCCCTCAAACTTGACTTTGCATTCCGAGCCTTTCTTTCATCTTATGAAACACTTCCGGCTTCAATGGCTTCGTAAATATATCTGCTAAATTTTCTTCAGTCTTGCAGTGCACCAACTCCACAATTTTGTCATTCACCTGCTCTCGTATGAAATGATATTTGATGTTGATGTGCTTGCTTCGACTGTGTGACACCGGATTCTTTGCAAGTGAGATAGCAAATTTGTTATCCACGTATTGCGAGATTTAACTCGCCCAATATGTAGGCTAGCCACATAGCTTGACATGCGCATGCTGCTGCTGCCATGTATTCTGCCTCACATGTTGAGAGAGCAACTGTCGGTTGCTTCTTTGATGACCACGAAAATATCGCTGAACCGATATGAAAAGCATAACCTGAAGTGCTTTTCCCGTCATCCAAATCTCCACCATAATCACTATCTGAATAGCCAACTAATTTCGAATTTTGAGAATGCGTGTTGAACAGACCATGATTAAGTGTACCTTTTATGTACCTCAAAATTCTTTTGGCTGCCATGAAGTGATCTTGCTTCGGCTTACCCATGTACCTACTAACCAGTCCAACTGCATACATGATATCTGGACGAGTGAAAGTTAGGTACCTTAGACTTCCGACCAAACTTTTGAACAATGTCGGATTTACCGACTCTTTCGTTCAATTCTAAGCTTTATGCTTGCTTCCGCTGGCGTGTTCATTGGCTTGCATTCTTCCATTCTGAACTTGCTTAAAATTTGCTCGACATATTTTTTCTGAGACATAAAAATCCCGTCTTTGCTTTGCTTTACCTCAACTCCAAGAAAGTATGACCTTTTACCAATCCGTCATCTCAAATTCATTTGTCATAACTTTCTTAAAATCATCGAACATACCAGGGTTGTTTTCGGTAAAGATCATGTCATCCACGTACAAGCACACGATCATAATATCTCCCCCTTGATTTGTTTTTGTGTAGAGTGCATGTTCGTACGGACTCTTCACAAAACCATTTTTCTGAAAGTATTCATCAACCCTTGTGTTCCATGCTCGCGGGGCTTGTTTCAACCCGTACAGTGCTTTCTTTAGCCTATAGACTTTATTTTCCTCGCCTTTTTGACATATCCAGGTGGTTTCTCGATGTAGACTTCTTCTTCAAGATACCCATTCAGGAATGCTGACTTCACATCCATCTGAAAAATCTTCCACTGATTCTGAGCTGTAATTGCTATAAGAAGTCTGATGGTATAAACTCTTACAACCGGAGCAAATACCTCATCATAGTCAATCCCGTATCTCTGCTTGTAGCCTTTAGCCACTAACCTTGCCTTGTGCTTCTCTACTTTGCCTTCTTGATTTGTCTTGGTCTTATAGACCCATTTGACACCAATTGCTTTGTGTCCTTCTGGAAGACTTGTAAGCTCCCAAGTATCATTCTTCTTAATAGCACCAATTTCTTCATCCATGGCCTTGTTCCATTTTCTTTCTTCAGAAGCTTCCTCAAATGTCACCGGATCACATTCAGCCATCAAACAAAATAAAGAATAATCAAAGGATGTCGGTACCGGACTTGTTGCCTCATAAATACTATCCAAACTCTGCATTTTTCTGGGTGCTCCCCCTGAGCTGCTGCTACTGCTGCTTCCTGAACTCGATGGTGTCGAGACAGGAGTTTGCTGATTTGGACTTTGGGGAGGAGTTGGATCATCATCTCCACCATCTTCTATGTTGGAGTCATCACCATCATCATCATCATCATCATCATTACAGAATAAGCCTACAACTTTTCTTTCTTCCTCGCTCCATCTCCAGTAATCAGATTCATCAAACTCAACATCTCGAGAAATGATTAATTTCTTCGTGAGGGGATTATAGAGTCTGTAAGCTTTGCTCCTTTTGTCATATCCGGTAAACATGCACTTCTCGCCTTTATCATCCAGCTTCTTCCTTTTCTGATCAGGAACATGGGCATATGCAATACATCCAAAAATTCTGAGATGTCCAACTGATGGTTTACTACCACTCCATGCTTCATTTGGAGTTTTGTTTCTGACACTTTTTGTTGGACAGCGATTCAGCAAATAAACTGCACATAACACGACTTCAGCCCAAAAAGTTCTTGGCATGTGATTTGCTTTCACCATACTCCTTGCCATGTCTCGAATGGTGCGAT
The DNA here is from genome assembly GCA_036435485.1 of Saposhnikovia divaricata. Taxonomy (NCBI): domain Eukaryota; kingdom Viridiplantae; phylum Streptophyta; class Magnoliopsida; order Apiales; family Apiaceae; genus Saposhnikovia; species Saposhnikovia divaricata. Next base: position 243,362,895 of record CM071594.1, on the reverse strand, counting down.
TCTTCCTCTCTGCAACACCATTTTGCTGTGGAGTATATGCCGTTGTCAACTGATGATTTATTCTATGTGCTCTGCAAAAACTTCTAAACAAGTTTGAAGTATACTCGCCTCCTCTATCTGATCGAAGTATCTTCAAATAATGGCCACTCTGTTTCCTCCGCCAGTGCTTTGAACTCCTTGAATTTATCAAGAGCCTCCGCCTTTTCTTTAAGGATATACACCCAACTTTTCCTGCTTAAATCATCAATAAAAGTTAGGTAATACCTATTTCTGCCAAGTGATGCAATATCAAATGGACCAGCAATATCAGTGTGAACAATCTCCAATGGCCTTCTAGCTCGCCATGATTTTCATTTCGTTTGTCACCATTTTCAAATGCGTAACATATTCACCGATATTCTCTGAAGTCTTCATTTTGATATTTTCAAATTCGCCACGAAGAACTTGGAGCCGTACCTTTTTCACTTTCTCGACACCTTGGAATGATTTTTGTAAAATCTCCCACGCCTCTTTTGCTGTCTTTGCATTTGAAATTTTTTCGAAGATGGATTCGTCGACACCTTGAAAAATTGTGTATAACGCCTTGTTGTCTTTTTTCGAAATTCTTTTAACGCCGTCTTCTCGGCATTAGAAAGTGCTGCTTCAGCGATAGCATCTTCGGGCTCGCTATAGCCGCTTTCAACGATATCCCAATTATCGTACGAACCGAGTAACACCTTCATTTGGATACTCCAGTTTCCATAATTTGTAGCCGTCAACTTTGGAATATTTTGTTACACCATATTTGCCATTTTTTTTTCAAAAAAATATCCTTTCACAATATAAGTGAACAGTACCGTATGTATGAACAGTGCCATATGAATAGTACTTCGTATGAACAGTACCGTATGTATGAAAAGTTCCGTATGAACGGTGCTTCGTATGAACAATACCGTATGTATGAACAGTATCGTATGTATGAACAGTACTTCGTCTTCTCCGGCGTGAACAGTACTTCGTCTTCTACGGCGTGAACAGTGCCGCCGGAATAGTAACTTACCGGAAAATTTACAGAATTTTCAGAATTGAACAACCAAGCTCTGATACCACTTGTTGGAAACGTGTATGTAATATAAGAAGAAATTACAATTTCTTTCTTTCTCTCACAAGAGCTTCAGCTCTTTCTTTCTATCTCTTTTGGTGTGTTTTTTTACAATGCATATGGGCAGCCTTTTATAGACACTTATTGATTACATCATTGCTTACATAAATTCAAGAATGACATATTCACTTACCTCATACATGTATGAACATGTGTGTTTTTATTTGACTTGTTTTCTTAGCCTACAATTCTAGTTACTTCTCCAAGTTTGTTTTGTTTTCTTAGCATTTGTAGTCAAGTTTGTTTTTCTAACACTGGGAAGTACTATGCTCCTGTAGCTAATCTATAAAACTCAAACTCCAAGGCAACGAGAAGGCAATAAACACATTAATTAGTGATGCATATGGTTGTTAAGACCTAAAACACAGATCATGTTGCAATCCCCGGAATGAAAAGAAGCTTGTACTAATCTCTTAGAACCCTACCAAGTCAGGTAACTTGATTGATAATACTAATCAAGTCTTTGATCTCTCAAGTACATCAACTTCTTTGTATTCTAACTATTGTTTGCTACATTGATGACATTAATCCACGAGTTTCTAAGCATTACCTGAAAGTTATATTCACAATTTCTAGTGGCTAAATCGCAGGTCTTCACTTCTTACATGTTTGCGAGGTTTCTGAGAGCACAATTCAAAACTCAGATATCTATTTTTCTACATTTAGTTTGATGACATTCAATACTTTTGCGAAATTTATCACAATTGATCAATTGGGTGTCTGTTGGGCTTTATCTAAACATGTTTTGAGTGTGTGAGTTGTTATGTCTTGTGTGAGAATAAATCAACGTGAATTTGCAGTGTTATAAGTTGTCTAATTAGTTGTCAAAGTAGTTTTTTATGTTATGAATCATGGGAGTGCATGTGCATGTTGTGTGGAGCTTTTCAGCTCTCAACAAGTCTTTATAAAGACTTGTATTCTTCTTTGTAATTGTCAATTCAGTTGTTAAACAATCAGAAAGATTCTTTGTGTTCATTGTTATACCGTGCATTATCACTTTAGTACTATCATCTGGTATCAAAGCATTACTTTCCTGGTAGCATCGTATCAACATTCAAGATGGCAGAATCAAGGAAAAACAAAGAAGGATAGATTGGTTTGGTGTTTCCAATGTTATCAAGGACGAACTACACTGCTTGGGCTATGAAAATGAGAGTTTTTATGCAGGCACACGGCGTATGAGAAGCAATAGACCCTAAAGATTCAAAGGCAAATGTGGAGGATAAGATGGATAAACGTGCTATGGCCATGATCTATGAAAGTATTCTAGAGGAACTGCTGTTGACCATTGCGGAATGAAAAACCGCTAAAGATGCTTGGGAAGCGATCAAAACTGTGTCGTTAGGTGCTAACAAGGTCAAGAAAGCTAAGGCACAAACTCTTAAAGCCGAGTTTGAGTCCCTAAATATGAAGGATTCAGAGCAATTAGATGATTTCTGTTTGAAGTTGAATGGTCTGGTGGCAAACATCAGAGCACTTGGAGAAACAATTGAGGAAGAGTACGTTGTGAAAAAATTGCTAAGGGCGGTTCCATCCAAATTCTTAAAAATTGCTTCAGCCATTGAACAATTTGGAAATTTGGAGACTATGTTAGTTGAAGAGGTAGTCGGTTCCCTAAAGGCTCATGAGGAATGATTATCTGGTCAAGAAGATAGTAAAGAAGGGCAACAACTCTTGTTGACAGAGGAGGAATGGTCAAAACATGATAACAGCAGTGGAAAACTCTTGCTTACACGCGAAGAATGGCTAAGACGATCAAATCGAAGAGGACAACAGGATGAAAATGATTATCGGGAAAGTGATAATCAAAATGGTCGTGGCAGAATCGACAGGGCTAAAGTAAGGTGTTTTAACTGTGGATCTTATGGACATTATGCAGCCGAGTGTCGAAAATCAAGAAAGGATAGACTGCAACGAGGAGATGCCAACCTGACTCAGACAGCATATGACGACGAACCTGCACTCTTGATGACTATGTTTGAAGAAAGTGCATATGGTGTGACGTTATTGACTGAAGGTACAGACTCAAAAGATAAGATATTAGAGGAGAATATGTGGTATCTAGACAATGGAGCTAGTAACCACATGATTGGGTGTCGGGAAAAATTTGAGAAATTGGACAAAACAAAGAAGGGACAGGTGAAATTTGGTGATGGTTCTTTAGTGAAAATTGAAGGCAAAGGTTCGATTAGAATTACTTGTCGGAACGGTAAGACCAGAATACTGCAAGGAGTATTGTTGGTCCCGATGTATATTGCAGAAGGGGGGTTGAATGCAATATAGATAATTTCAAATCTTTAACTCAACAACAATGATAAAAATTGTAAACTATCTAGATAAGAATTGCAAACACAAGTAGTAATTCAAGATCTTCTCACAAAATAAATGTTTTATTTATTTTGTAATGTGTTGCTACAACCTCGAGAAAAATGGTTTTCTCAAGCTTCGACTTCTTGTGAGAATCGCTTACAGAAAGAATGAGAGATGTGTCTCTATATCGACTAATCTTTCTTTTTCATCTCAGTCACATGGGTCGTGGAGCTGTTGTCGTTTTCAAGTGACAGCTCCTCACAATCAGTGGAAGACTTCTTAAAGATAACTCCGTTTGTATAGCATTTTAGGTGTTGGTCCCGATGTATATTGCAGAAGGGGGGTTGAATGCAATATAGATAATTTCAAATCTTTAACTCAACAACAATGATAAAAATTGTAAACTATCTAGATAAGAATTGCAAACACAAGTAGTAATTCAAGATCTTCTCACAAAATAAATGTTTTATTTATTTTGTAATGTGTTGCTACAACCTCGAGAAAAATGGTTTTCTCAAGCTTCGACTTCTTGTGAGAATCGCTTACAGAAAGAATGAGAGATGTGTCTCTATATCGACTAATCTTTCTTTTTCATCTCAGTCACATGGGTCGCGGAGTTGTTGTCGTTTTCAAGTGACAGCTCCTCACAATTTTCCCACACATGTGACCTTTCCTAAAATGCTATACAAACGGAGTTATCTTTAAGGATTTGGCATTCTGGGTTCTTTCCAAAATTAGCTATAACAATTATAGTAGATGCAGACTTGTCATACTCTTGAATTGTTGAACCACGTCTTGTGATCTCTCAAGCTTCTATCATAGTCTTGCAGGTCTGCTACAATCTTTGCCGAATTGAAACAAATCTGTTTCTCGAACATCTAAACTATCACGGGGGTTTGACTGAGATAAAATCCCCAAATCAAATAATTCAGTGAGACAGTAACCCTTGCCGTCAAGTTTGATGTCATAGGAATATTCAGTAGTTGACAGTATGAGCTCCCGCCAATGTTGCCGTCGGAACTCCAAACTTGCAGTCAAGTGTGAGAATGTTGCTGTCCCCTGCTTCAGCCAATGTTGCTGTCAAATGAAACTTGCTGTCGTGACCTTGCAACATGCAGTCTTCTTGTAACATTACTATCAATGTATTGACAGTAACTTTATTATTGCTGTCGAACTGATGTATTCTCTTGAGGCTTGAACATATCAATGAACTTCTTCCAAGATACATACTTATTACATTTCAGCAATTATTTGATTACAAGAACACACTCTGGCTGTGACAGTATGTTCTACTTAGCCTATACAAATAAACTAAGTACTAGTTAAGTTGTCTCTACGCTATCACCCATAAATCCTAACAATCTCCCCCAATTTGTTTTTATGGACAATAACAACAAATTCTCAATACAAGCATGCTGACAAATTAACTAACATAGATTAGAATAGGATTCTAGAACATTTCCAAGCATTTATCATTACATAGGACAATGATCTAAAGCAAAACAAGTACTCCTCGAGGTTGAGTAGATATGAGATTTACTTATCTTGTTATTAATCTTTCCTGTTCTGTCTGTTCTCTCTCTTTCTGTGGAGAGCTTCTTCCAAGTACTTTCTGAGATCTTGCACTAGCTTCTTTTCATCAGCAGATACAACATCATCTTCAATCTCATCAATGTACTGTTGGATTTGTCTAGAAGAGACATACTGAACATCTTTCAGATCAAACCATGATTCAAAACCATAGGCGTAAGTTCTGAATTTCAAGATGTTGTTCTCAATCTTGAATCTTCTGCCAGGAAAAGAATTCAAGGTCATTCTTCTGTTTCTGTCAAGTTTTGGATCTTCATCTCTCCTACTATCAAAAATAACTTCCAATTCCCATGCACACAACATTTCCAGTTTATGAGAAGATCCAACAACTTTCCACGGCTTTCAGCATATCTTTCAGCATGGTACTTTTGGATGTGTTCCATGGCTTTCTTAGGAACATTTTCATACGTCCCCATAAGCTCTACCATTCTTTCAAGCACGAAGTAATTGACTCTACGCCTTACTTCTTGTGGTGTTTGTTTGAGAGTGTATCTGTCTATTATTGTTGACATATTCACCATAGTGAAGTCCTTCTCAACAAACATGACTTTTGCTTTATCTTTCCAAAGAATGTATCTGGATGCATATTCCTTAGAATTATCCATCCAATTCGACTGAAGTGATATCTCGTGTCGCAGCTTCCTTCTGGATTTCGAAGCTGTTTATTTCTCTTCTTAGAATAGGCTTCTTAAGAAACATCACTCCATGCTTCTTTTTCCTTGTTGCAGCCTTTGTCTTGCCCTTTCTTGGAACTGAACGCCAGGATTTTGCTCTTTGTTTTGTCTTCCTAGACTTGGATGTCTTGACAGTTTTGCATGTGACAGCTTCTTCATTCAAACTCTTGACAGTGTCTTCTTTGACAGCAGCTTCTTCGACAGTAACTTCATCATTCTTAACAGCTTCTTTGTTGACAGTACCTTTTTCAGCATCAAAATAGTCAATAACAAATCTTAAGATACTTCCTTCCAGTGTGTCAAGAATGTCTGCCTCTCCCTCATCTTTAGCTTCAGCATCTTTCTTATTGTCCTTGGGAGCTTCTTCCTTTGCTTCCTCCTGAGTCTGACTTCTAGTAATCTCGGCAGTTTCTTGACCATTTCCACTTGTACCAGATCCTCCAGTTCCATCAAGATCATCATCATCAAGGGTGTCATCATATGTGCAGCTTCCACCACTCTCACTTCTTCTGGAATTAGCTTCAGAAATCAATTTCTTCACTTGAGAGCTAAGACTTTCATCTCTCTTTGCCAGCAGTTTGTGAATATCTTTGACAGCCTTTGTAACACCCTCACTAGCCAACAATAATATTATAAACTCTTATATTCAATTAAACAATGGTATAGGAGAAATTTTAGAAATTTCGGCATGATGTAATCATAAATCGGACTAATCACCTGTTTAAGCACTAAGTAGAACTAAAACAGTCCACAAGCACCAATCATACTAATCCATAAGAAAATAAAACCATAACAACCCAGACCGCACACAGGTCACTGTATGAAACAACTATCAATAGCTATTACAACCCAGAACTGAATTAAATAATATACAACCCATTAAATATGATAATCTGACTACAAATACAGATATAATATAAACAAAGATATATGTGTCTACCCAACCAACTGCCTCGACCCTCTGACTGCCTCGGTGACTACCCCAACCCGACGGGCCACTTCTTCTAGACATCTCCTGGCTTAGCTGAGGAAACAGAATTAGCAAGCAAGTGAGCCAAATGCTCAGCAAGTATATATAAATGAAATTAAAACATCAACAACTGATATGTCTGCAAGATTGTATAGAATCAGCAATCAACAATATATATAAGCTCATCTGAAAATTTATCATTTGTCTGAATCATAAATTAGAAGAGGATTGGACTATCATGCATTTTTATAATAAAAACAATTATAAGGTTAGGCTGCTGATCAGTCACGCACTAACCCCGGACAAACGCACACAGCAATGTCCTTTAATGGATCCACGGCACACATTGGCCTTAATTATTTCCGACCACGAATCTGGTCCGACCCTTACGGTCCACATTTTAAAAAAACTAACAGTCCAATCCTAACTAAACATCAGGTGTCGGAACAATCGACCACCTCAACTACCAAACATCCTGAACACTTTCGTTCCAGGTTAACATCTCAATCTCACCGAATAGAATAAGGTCAGGTAATCTCTGAATCAAATATCGACAAGTTCGATATGACAAACAGGGGTATTGATTTAAGTCAGGCTACTAAAAGGATCAACAAAATGATATAATCAACTTAGGGTATAAAAATGGAATATTCAAAGTCAACGGAAATTATCAGAGCAGTTATATCGAGGATAAATCAAATGCATAAGAATCAAGTTATGATAATCATAATTCGCTGGAAATATAAGTGAAGTGGTCTACTTGAAAGAGGGGTGGAATAATACACTTGCAAGGAATATGGATGTAATACAATTCATTAATAGCATCAACAACTCAGTGGAATCAATTTTGGGACATAACAATTAGGTATTCGCAATTTCGGAAAATTAACAAAACAATTATAGCAAGAATAATTTAAATAAGCATATGAATCAGACTTTTATAATCATAACTCATTTGAAAGGTAATTGAAGCAATTTACTTGCCTTAAATAGAAAATCACAGAATCCGAAGCGTCTTTACGTCCTCAGCTTTAGCCTTTCCTTTATCCACGGAATCTACACACACAATATAACACTATTTCAGAATCCTGTTTAATACCCGCTAATCAATATAAACATTTCACTTAGTCTACCCCAGCGAATAGTTCCCTAATTTATGTTTATTTAATCGTATAATATCAATACATAAGCCATAGACAAAAGTACTTAACCAAATAGTCACGTTAACACACACTACGTAGATTTTTAAAATATGAAGCCCGACTCACAATTCGCATAAATTATATAATTATACACACTCGTTACCAAGCAATGATTTTAATATATATTTTAGAAAAATTTTGACGGCATCCCCTTTATACGGGGGACTGCCAGTCGGGATACAGCCGACACAACCAACACAATATCAATTACCAATTAAATCCACATTTATCATCCACTCCCAAGTCACATTCCAACTCACAGATTTATAATCCAATACAATTTTAAACAATTAATAACAACTTGATAATAAAATTGCAATTTATTAGCTAAATAACAAATATTAATTATTAAATAATTTTTGGCTCAGAAAATAATCATCATCGCCGTTTTATACCCTCGACTCAAATAAAATCATCGTCGAGGGGGCAAAATCCCGAGGGTGCCCAATTTAGGGTTTCCAACTCGGAATTCTACGCTTACTATTTAAAAAAATTTTCTGAAATTATTTTGTAAAATCATGAATCAATAATCAGGAATTTTCCGAAATTTATCGAACCAAAACAATCAATGCCAAACAGTTCAATGAACCAACACTGCACGAAGGCATCTGAACCACAACAGGGATCGAGGTAGTAACCAGTAAACCCATAGCTTTTGCACCGCACAAACCAGCACAGTCACTATGCACACACACAGTCACCACAAACACACGCACACATACCCTATACAGCCAACAATCGACACAATAATCAGCCTCAATACTCAAAATCGGCATCACAGAAACCTTACACACGTATACAACATCACAGTACACGGTAACATTCATACACACTTCGATAGCAGGAAACAGGGGAGGGAGGGGAAAACATCATCCCGGAAGGAATAAGAGATTTGGACACACCAACACACACAGAGACACATACCCACGGCCATATACGACCCAAACAACAGCATAACAGGTTCGTTCAGTTCAAAATCGAACTATGACAAGGGAGAAAAGAGAATTGCAGTGGTGACTTTGACAGAACCAAGACAAACCCACACGCACACATTTATCTACATATGAACACAACACCACTACCACACCGGCTATTGTTGGCTATGAAAACAGAGTAGATGATAGAATATAGAGTGAATTACAGTAGGGGTTTTACTATAATAACGATTTTGATGCTTACTTGACTGAAAATCGAGAGAATTAAGGGAGAGGATTTGAGAAGCTTCGAGAGAATCGTACCACAACACAGAGGAGGAGGAGTTGTCAATGAAATTAGGGATTTTGGGTTATAAGGAATTGGGGGAAAACATATATGGAAAATAAAGTGATTTTTAAAAGCATACATTTCTGAAAAAAAACATTTCCTAAATCGACATTAATTATAAAAATGGGTAGGACATTAAATTTTAAAATTTTAAAATGAAGAATGTAAAATTACGATCACCCACATATTTTTAAAATATTTTTAGGATTTAAAACGAATTAAATACGAATTTTACAAGATTAACCATTAAATCGGGAAATTAATTCGAAAAATCATTTTAAAATCCTTGAAACCCAAAAATAATTCACCAAGTATTTTTAAAAGTCATGTAAACTAATAAAATCAATAATGAAAAAGATTTCAGGATTTCTGCTAATCCCGAGAATTTTATAAAATTCAAAGAAGGTAATTATAACACAAATAAATAGGAAATAAAATCCCAAAATATAATTAAAATAGTCGGGCTTACATAACACATATAAAATATCTATCTGACCTCCAAATAATATTCCACAGACACATCACCTTCACAACAAATATATACGCCACATAATTCACATTTAATAATAAAATAAATAACTCTTAATAATTAAATATTCTGAAATTTCTAAGGCGTTATAACCTTCCCCCCTTAAAAGGATTCTGTCCCCAGAATCTCACCTAAGAGAATAATTGAGGATACTGTTCCAGCATATCGCTTTCCAACTCCCAAGTTGATTCTTCCACCTTGGGGTTTCTCCACAGAACTCTCACTATAGGAATTGTTTTATTCCTCAGAACCTTTTCTTTTCGATCTAGTATCTTGATAGGCTGCTCCACATAAGATAAATCTGGCTGCATCTCTATCGGCTCATATTCAATGACATGTTTAGAATCCAGATGGTACTTCTTAAGCATAGATACATGGAACACGTTATGGATATGTTGCATATGAGGCGGTAAAGCTAACTCGTAGGCGACTTTCCCGACTTTCTTCAATACCTCGAAAGGCCCCACAAATCTTGGACTTAATTTTCCTTTCTTGCCAAATCTTACCAACCCTTTCCACGGAGATACTTTCAACAGTACTTGTTCTCCTTCTTCGAACTCCATATTCTTCCTGGCCAAATCAGCATACTTTTTCTGTCGATTCTGAGCTGTCACTAACCGTTTCTGAATAAGTTGAACTACTTCCTTGGTTTGCTGAACTAACTCAGGTCCGAGTATCTTTCGCTCACCGACTTCTTCCCAGTATACTGGAGATCGACACTTTCGTCCATATAACGCTTCATATGGTGGCATACCGATACTAGCATGAAAGCTATTGTTGTATGAAAATTCCACTAACGGCAAGTGTTCATCCCAACTTCCTGCAAAATCCAATGCACAAACTCGGAGCATATCTTCAATTGTTTGAATCGTTCTTTCACTCTGACCGTCAGTCTGAGGATGGTATGCAGTACTCATTTTTAATTCGGTGCCCAAACATTCTTGAAAACTTCTCCAGAATCTCGAATTAAATCTTGGATCTCGATCTGAGACTATTGATACGGGAACTCCATGTCGCACCACAATTTCCTTTATGTATAGATGAACTAATTTGTCTAATGAAAACCTCTCATTTATTGGAAGAAAGTGAGCAGATTTCGTTAATCGATCAACAATTACCCAGATAGCATCATGATTAGCTCTCGTCCTTGGCAATCCAACCACAAAGTCCATTGCAATATGTTCCCATTTCCACTCGGGAATCTCTAATGGTTGTAGCATCCCACTTGGCCTCTGATGTTCTGCTTTTACTTTCTGACAGGTCAAACACTTACTCACCCATTCAGCAATATCTCTCTTCATATCCGGCCACCAGAAGTTTCTTTTCAAGTCTCGATACATTTTCGTACTTCCTGGATGAATCGAATACTTTGAACTGTGGGCTTCCTGTAGGATCTCATTCTTCAACTCTGTCACATTGGGTATCCAAATACGTGAAGAAAATCTTAATATCCCCTTGTCATCTACCTGTGTGCATATTTCCTCGCCTGTTAACTTGTTCACATCTCCGCTCATGACTTCCTCCTGACATCTGCGAATCTTTTCTAATAATTCTGGCTGAAACGTCATAGTGTACACCGTATCTGTACTACTTGCAGGCATACACACCTCTATCTCCAATCTTTCAAACTCTTTGTATAATTCCTCAGGCATTGTCAACATACTGATTTTCTCCTTCCTACTTAAAGCGTCCGCCACCACGTTCGCCTTCCCAGGGTGATAGTTGATGGTACAATCATAATCCTTGAGTAATTCCAACCATCTTCTCTGTCTCATATTTAGCTCCTTCTGGGTGAAGATATACTTCAAGCTCTTATGGTCTGTATAAATTTCACACTTTTCCCCATACAAGTAATGTCTCCAAATCTTCAAGGCGAAAACAATAGCGGCTAATTCTAAGTCATGAGTAGGATATTTCTGCTCGTGAGGTTTCAATTGTCTCGAAGCGTAAGCAATTACCTTTCCGTGCTGCATTAGTACACATCCCAAACCTTTGTGAGATGCATCACTGTAGATCACAAAATTTCCTTTTTCATCTGGAAGTGTCAATACAGGTGCAGTCACCAATCTCTTCTTCAATTCCTGGAAACTTTCTTCACACTTCTCATTCCACACAAACTTTTCATTCTTCCTTGTCAACTTTGTTAGTGGGGTGGCTATCTTCGCAAAGTCTTGAACAAATCTTCGATAGTATCCCGCCAATCCTAAGAAACTTCGAACCTCTGTGGGTGTTTTAGGTCGATCCCAATTCATCACGGCTTCAATTTTTGCAGGATCCACCTTAATCCCTTCACTGCTGATGACATGCCCTAAAAACTGCACTTCTTTCAGCCAAAACTCGCATTTGGAAAACTTCGCATACAGTTTCTCCTTCCTCAACGTTTCTAAGGCTATTCTCAAATGCCCTGCATGCTCTTCTTCGGTCTTCGAGTATATCAGAATATCATCTATAAACACAATCACAAACTTATCCAAATACTTCTTGAAGACTCTATTCATTAGGTCCATGAATGCTGCTGGTGCATTAGTTAGCCCAAAGGCCATCACCAAGAACTCGTAGTGCCCATACCTAGTCCGAAACGCTGTTTTTGGAACGTCTTCCGGTCTAATCTTTAATTGAAAATACCCTGACCGCAAATCAATCTTCGAGAAACAAGTTGCTCCTTTCAGTTGATCAAATAAATCGTCAATTCTTGGCAAAGGGTATTTATTCTTAATGGTCAGCTTATTTAATTCCCGATAATCGATACACAGTCTCATACTTCCATCCTTCTTCTTTACAAATAATACCGGAGCTCCCCATGGCGATACACTAGGTCTAATAATACCTTTCTCCAGAAGATCTTGCAATTGAACTGCCAATTCCTTCATCTCTACAGGTGCCATTCGATACGGAGCCTTTGACACTGGTTCAGTTCCGGGGGCTAAATCGATGGTAAATTCTATTTCTCTATCCGGAGGTAAACCGGGAAGTTCATCTGGAAAAACATCGAGAAACTCATTCACCACTGGAATTTCCTCTATTTTAGGCACCTCTTGACTAGTATTCATGACATAAGCCATATAGCCCTCGCATCCTTGCCTCAACAACCTCTTTGTTTGAATGATCGTTAAAAATCTCCTATCTTGCCTCTGACCCCTAAAGGTAACCTCTACATTATCGGAGGGTTTAAGGATCACCTTCTTATTCTTACAATCAATTTGGGCATTATTCTCGGTTAACCAATCCATTCCTAAGATGACATCAAATTCACCTAACTGAAATGGTATCAAATTAGCGTAGAAACAATGCCCTGAAATATCAATCTTGCAACGAGGACACACTTGGGTAACCGGAATTCGTTCTGAATTAGCTATTTCTATAACTATAGCTTCACGTAACATGCATACTTCACAATTTAACTTTTGAACAAATTCTTTGGATATAAAGGATTTCGTAGCCCCGGAATCAATTAACACTTTAGCTTTGACAGAATTTACAGGAAGCGTACCTGCTACCACATCCGAATTCTTAATAGCTTCGTTCAGGGTCATGTTGAAAGTCCTTGCCACTGGTCTGATACTTGATGTTGGGGGTGCTGCTTCAATTGCTTGCAGTATTGGATTAGCCAGAACGGGAGGCTTTACTACAGGTACTTTACAGTCTTTCATTATATGTCCTGGCTTCCCACAACGGTGACACACAATTCCTGCCTTGCATTCCCGAGCATAATGACCTTTTTGATTACATTTGAAACACGTCACCTCCAGCTTTGTACACACTCCAGGATGCCTTTTCCCACAAGTTTTGCATTCTGCCAAGGGGGGTCTAACCAATTTCTGTTGACTCGCATCTTGAATTCTATTTCCTTGGCCCCCATTCCCTGATCCCGGCTTCTTGGGGTTCCCATACTTTCCTGGCTGGAATCCTGGCTTTTTACTTGGCACATTTTGAGAACTGCCTTGCTCTTGTCGTTCCCCCATTGACCCAGCCTTCCTTTTCTTTCCTTCTTTTTCCTTGAAGTATAATTCGCTTTCCCCTTCAGCTATCATGGCCTTTTGTACCACTGCTGCATAAGTCTCCAACTCCAAAACTGCTAGTTTAGTACGAATCCACGGTTTCAATCCTTGTTGAAACCTCTTAGCCTTCTTCCTCTCCGTATCCACATAGGCCGGAGCAAACCTAGCTAGTTCCGTAAACTTGGTTTCATATTCTGTCACCGACATTTTCCCTTGTTTCAGCTCCAAAAACTTCATCTCCATCTGGTCTTTCATATAGTCGGGGAAATACTTTTCCAAAAATAACTCTGTGAACCTCTCCCAAGGAATCACTTCAGTTGCTTCCAACATCTTCACTGACTCCCACCAGTAAGTAGCTTCATTCTTCAAGAAATAACTTACATATTCAGTTTGCTTGTCTGCTGGGACCCCAACCAGTGCAATGGCTTTTTCCATTTCTTTTAACCAAGACCTCGCCTCCACCGGGTCCGCTGTCCCTTTAAACTCAGGAGGTTTTACTGCCTGGAAAGACTTAAAAGTAACCACCGGAGGAACAGGTGGCTGCTGCTGCTGCTGCTGCTGTTGTTGCTGTTGCTGTTGTTGCTGTTGCTGTTGTTGCTGTTGTTGCTGTTGAGCCAACAACTGCTGCTGTAATTGCTGCTGCTGCTGTGCCAGAGTAGCAGTCTGCTGAACAAGAGTTTGTAATATCTGTGCCAAGGCAGGGTCCATCTGACCAACAGGGGGTGGATTAGCTTGCTCCCCCTGATCGGTGGTTCGGGTATTTTGTTTCTTCTTTTTGGGTGGCATACTTCTGAAATCAATGAACAATTATATTAGATTCAGGTTCAGAAAATAATATCTCAACATGCTCCAACTTAAACAAACAATGCATATATTACTGAAAGGTAATTCGAGGTCTCCAACCAATATTCCGGTCAACAATTGATTCACAAGGTGCAATAGGATATCAATCCAAGGTTACACAAGGTATTCACAAACGTTCAATAGGTGCAATAGAGAAACAATAGTCATAATGCTAAGGTCAAACATAGTATCAAAAGTAAAAACAATGCTAGAAGGAAATGGTGCTGAAAGTAAATATGAAACGAACAGTAAATAAGATGTTTAAGTAAATGACAGTATAAGGAAGTTTAACACAGTTCTGCAAAAGTGATAATGATATATATAGATAGATCAGATACAAGCGTAAGAACAACGCTTCGATAAGGGTACAACATAATGCTAAAAGAGAAGACTGCTAACATCTAGTCACAGTACAACAGATATATACAACAAAACTTGTCGCACTGCGAATCCTGACGTACTACTACTGCCATAACATGCCGCTAAATACCACATCATCATACTACCCTAATCATCACTGGTCATCATCGTCATCCGACTCTCCCCGCCAGGCTGATCCCAAAATGCTCTCCAGCTCTGCCGTCACCAGACCTAAGGTCACCTGCTGGGTCACAAATGCCGGCTCATCTCGGGATCTCATCCGTCCCCGCCTAATGACAACACGTCTAAGAGCTCGTACTCGCCTCCGGACCTCCTCCAGCTCAGCCGCCACTCTATCTCTATCTCTAGCCCGCTCCTCCTCCCCAGCCCTCATAGCCCTCCACTCTGCCATCTGCCCCAAGAGATAGTCCCTCTCGCGGGCCACCCGCTCGTACACATGGTATGGTACAGGCTGAGGAGTATACTGGTATGCTGGCCCATTCACTGAGCCCTGCGATCCCACGAATGGCTGCATCACCCCTGGGGAAATCTGCTGCGGAACAGAAGCCCCTCCTTCCGGATCCTCGTCCGGGTCTGAATCGGAACCAGAAGCAGGTGCCTGAAGTATACATATATATATATAATATAATTAGACTTCCTATCTCTCACGAAACAATCCTAACCTTTCCTAGAACTCTACCCCAACTCCCCACCTAATTGTTTCAGTGACTGTGACCTGTGGCTCTGATACCAACTTGTAACACCCTCACTAGCCAACAATAATATTATAAACTCTTATATTCAATTAAACAATGGTATAGGAGAAATTTTAGAAATTTCGGCATGATGTAATCATAAATCGGACTAATCACCTGTTTAAGCACTAAGTAGAACTAAAACAGTCCACAAGCACCAATCATACTAATCCATAAGAAAATAAAACCATAACAACCCAGACCGCACACAGGTCACTGTATGAAACAACTATCAATAGCTATTACAACCCAGAACTGAATTAAATAATATACAACCCATTAAATATGATAATCTGACTACAAATACAGATATAATATAAACAAAGATATATGTGTCTACCCAACCAACTGCCTCGACCCTCTGACTGCCTCGGTGACTACCCCAACCCGACGGGCCACTTCTTCTAGACATCTCCTGGCTTAGCTGAGGAAACAGAATTAGCAAGCAAGTGAGCCAAATGCTCAGCAAGTATATATAAATGAAATTAAAACATCAACAACTGATATGTCTGCAAGATTGTATAGAATCAGCAATCAACAATATATATAAGCTCATCTGAAAATTTATCATTTGTCTGAATCATAAATTAGAAGAGGATTGGACTATCATGCATTTTTATAATAAAAACAATTATAAGGTTAGGCTGCTGATCAGTCACGCACTAACCCCGGACAAACGCACACAGCAATGTCCTTTAATGGATCCACGGCACACATTGGCCTTAATTATTTCCGACCACGAATCTGGTCCGACCCTTACGGTCCACATTTTAAAAAAACTAACAGTCCAATCCTAACTAAACATCAGGTGTCGGAACAATCGACCACCTCAACTACCAAACATCCTGAACACTTTCGTTCCAGGTTAACATCTCAATCTCACCGAATAGAATAAGGTCAGGTAATCTCTGAATCAAATATCGACAAGTTCGATATGACAAACAGGGGTATTGATTTAAGTCAGGCTACTAAAAGGATCAACAAAATGATATAATCAACTTAGGGTATAAAAATGGAATATTCAAAGTCAACGGAAATTATCAGAGCAGTTATATCGAGGATAAATCAAATGCATAAGAATCAAGTTATGATAATCATAATTCGCTGGAAATATAAGTGAAGTGGTCTACTTGAAAGAGGGGTGGAATAATACACTTGCAAGGAATATGGATGTAATACAATTCATTAATAGCATCAACAACTCAGTGGAATCAATTTTGGGACATAACAATTAGGTATTCGCAATTTCGGAAAATTAACAAAACAATTATAGCAAGAATAATTTAAATAAGCATATGAATCAGACTTTTATAATCATAACTCATTTGAAAGGTAATTGAAGCAATTTACTTGCCTTAAATAGAAAATCACAGAATCCGAAGCGTCTTTACGTCCTCAGCTTTAGCCTTTCCTTTATCCACGGAATCTACACACACAATATAACACTATTTCAGAATCCTGTTTAATACCCGCTAATCAATATAAACATTTCACTTAGTCTACCCCAGCGAATAGTTCCCTAATTTATGTTTATTTAATCGTATAATATCAATACATAAGCCATAGACAAAAGTACTTAACCAAATAGTCACGTTAACACACACTACGTAGATTTTTAAAATATGAAGCCCGACTCACAATTCGCATAAATTATATAATTATACACACTCGTTACCAAGCAATGATTTTAATATATATTTTAGAAAAATTTTGACGGCATCCCCTTTATACGGGGGACTGCCAGTCGGGATACAGCCGACACAACCAACACAATATCAATTACCAATTAAATCCACATTTATCATCCACTCCCAAGTCACATTCCAACTCACAGATTTATAATCCAATACAATTTTAAACAATTAATAACAACTTGATAATAAAATTGCAATTTATTAGCTAAATAACAAATATTAATTATTAAATAATTTTTGGCTCAGAAAATAATCATCATCGCCGTTTTATACCCTCGACTCAAATAAAATCATCGTCGAGGGGGCAAAATCCCGAGGGTGCCCAATTTAGGGTTTCCAACTCGGAATTCTACGCTTACTATTTAAAAAAATTTTCTGAAATTATTTTGTAAAATCATGAATCAATAATCAGGAATTTTCCGAAATTTATCGAACCAAAACAATCAATGCCAAACAGTTCAATGAACCAACACTGCACGAAGGCATCTGAACCACAACAGGGATCGAGGTAGTAACCAGTAAACCCATAGCTTTTGCACCGCACAAACCAGCACAGTCACTATGCACACACACAGTCACCACAAACACACGCACACATACCCTATACAGCCAACAATCGACACAATAATCAGCCTCAATACTCAAAATCGGCATCACAGAAACCTTACACACGTATACAACATCACAGTACACGGTAACATTCATACACACTTCGATAGCAGGAAACAGGGGAGGGAGGGGAAAACATCATCCCGGAAGGAATAAGAGATTTGGACACACCAACACACACAGAGACACATACCCACGGCCATATACGACCCAAACAACAGCATAACAGGTTCGTTCAGTTCAAAATCGAACTATGACAAGGGAGAAAAGAGAATTGCAGTGGTGACTTTGACAGAACCAAGACAAACCCACACGCACACATTTATCTACATATGAACACAACA
Source organism: Saposhnikovia divaricata (assembly GCA_036435485.1). Classification (NCBI taxonomy): domain Eukaryota; kingdom Viridiplantae; phylum Streptophyta; class Magnoliopsida; order Apiales; family Apiaceae; genus Saposhnikovia; species Saposhnikovia divaricata. The sequence continues at coordinate 243,344,613 of CM071594.1, read as the reverse complement.
CCACTACCACACCGGCTATTGTTGGCTATGAAAACAGAGTAGATGATAGAATATAGAGTGAATTACAGTAGGGGTTTTACTATAATAACGATTTTGATGCTTACTTGACTGAAAATCGAGAGAATTAAGGGAGAGGATTTGAGAAGCTTCGAGAGAATCGTACCACAACACAGAGGAGGAGGAGTTGTCAATGAAATTAGGGATTTTGGGTTATAAGGAATTGGGGGAAAACATATATGGAAAATAAAGTGATTTTTAAAAGCATACATTTCTGAAAAAAAACATTTCCTAAATCGACATTAATTATAAAAATGGGTAGGACATTAAATTTTAAAATTTTAAAATGAAGAATGTAAAATTACGATCACCCACATATTTTTAAAATATTTTTAGGATTTAAAACGAATTAAATACGAATTTTACAAGATTAACCATTAAATCGGGAAATTAATTCGAAAAATCATTTTAAAATCCTTGAAACCCAAAAATAATTCACCAAGTATTTTTAAAAGTCATGTAAACTAATAAAATCAATAATGAAAAAGATTTCAGGATTTCTGCTAATCCCGAGAATTTTATAAAATTCAAAGAAGGTAATTATAACACAAATAAATAGGAAATAAAATCCCAAAATATAATTAAAATAGTCGGGCTTACATAACACATATAAAATATCTATCTGACCTCCAAATAATATTCCACAGACACATCACCTTCACAACAAATATATACGCCACATAATTCACATTTAATAATAAAATAAATAACTCTTAATAATTAAATATTCTGAAATTTCTAAGGCGTTATAGCCTTGACTTTGTCTTTGTTTATCTTAGATTTGAGGATCTGTTTCAGCACTCCCATGATTTTGTTAGAATGCAATCTGGGTTCTTCACTTAGGATCAGAAATCCAATCCTTTTAGCTCCTGTGCTTGTGGTTTTTCTGTAGCAAATACCATAGGATTCTTCAATCACTTCTGGTAGCTTTTCTTCAACAAGACTTTAAATTTGTGCTAGCAGATCGTTATTGAAGGTTGTAGAATTTGCTTTCACTTTCGTTCCCATGGCATTCAGCACTCTAGCTTGCAAACTGACAAGGCCGTCGCGTGCCTATCAAATAATAATTTCTAACAAATCCTTCTAACTATATAGTAGGGTAAGTCAGAGTCGATCCCACAGAGACAAACGTATCAATCACTAGTTGTTTCTGATTTAATTCGGCTAAGCAAGTAACATAATAAATTTTGAGGATTTATTAAACTAAAATTATACTAATTCGAATTGTGTTTATATTAATCAAATATTAAAAACATCCAGAATTAAGTATCCCCACTAGCATGAATTGATGCAATCGTGAATTCCCTCCCCAATTAATCGTATACTACTCAACAGGAAAGATGCGCCCTATAAATACCAATAATCTCTCTCGAGTATTAACGGCTTCTCTTAAAATACAATCAAACCTATTCTCATGGTATCATGCAATTTAGAGACATTAAACATAACATCCTAATTTCCTAACAATCCATTCTACCTATTCTCATGGAGAATTTCATGTTCTTATTGGATAAATCACAACCATCTAAATCCAACTCTCGTTGATAAATAGACAATGGTTCAAACAATAAACATAATCACGTCTGATTTGTAATTGCTAATTAAAACAACTCAATAAGCAAGAGCAATTAAACAATCAAATTGGGGGAATTGGGAAAATCACACATCAATCATAACTAGGGTTCTACTTAACCCTAGATTAATTATCTACTCACTCATAATTGAATTAACAAAATAAGAATTAATAATTGAACACATAATTATAAGAATAGAAGAAAAACCTTTAATCTTGATCTTCAAAGAAAATAAGTATTCTCCCAAAAATCTCCAGAAGAAAGTGTTTACAAAGCTGTCTGTATAATCATAATAATCGATCCCTAAATCAATCACCTAGATGAGTTTTTATAGTGTTACAAGACTTAAGTAATTGCCTTAAATAAATAGGCCCAGCTAAAAGTAATTAGAATTATATTACAAATAGAAAAAGGACCAAAATTCAGCAGAAAATTCCCGCACAGCCACGCACGGGCGCAGCTGCGCAAGGAAGGGCGCAGCTGCGCTTGGTGAATTCTGCCGAACAGTGCTTGAAGGGCGCAGCTGCGCAAGGAAGGGCGCAGCTGCGCTTGATGAATTCTGCCGAGCACTTCTTGACAAAATAAAAGCTAAACTTCCGCGTTTTATTGCCTGGTTCGTGTTGCGCTTTAGCATCATTGCGAACAAGTGATCAAGCCTCAAATCTTTATCAACAATCCACAATTCCATCACTTCTTCTCACAAATTCATAAAGTCATTGCTCGGAGCCAAAAACACCGTAAAATCGTTAAATCCCTTCAAACTTGGCAATACTTTATTTCCTGCGATAAACTCATCAAAAACTAATTAAATACTCACGATTATTCGCAAAAGCACGGTAAATGTGGGAACAAAATCCTATAAAGTATATATAAAATACACTCTATCAAATATCCCCACACTTAGCACTTTGCGCGTCCTCGTGCAAACTAAAATAAAATCTATACTAACTACTAGTACCACTTCCGTAGGTGATCACGGTTGCATTTGGCATATGCAACAAGCCCTTTAAACCCCTAGGTAGCCCTAGCGGACGAGGAAGGTCTCGTGAGGGTTTATAGTGAATATACCCACAAAATTCATCTAACTCATGCAAAAGATCACACATCAACACAACACCACACATGCCCGTCCTCTCATGCCACTTCCGCTAAAGAATCAAAATGAAAATGCAATGCCTTGGTGTATAGAGTGCAAGTATCCACATAGTCTACTCAAAGAAGATGCATAAGATCATAGAAATTCATGTCAAATGTAAGAATAGGTTGGTAAACATGCTAAGCACACAAGAGCACATCTTTGAGACAAAATCTGGGATCTCCTATGCCAAAAGCAAAAACTCACCGTTCACTCACAAAAATATTCACTCAAAACAAAGGGTAAGTGTTTCACTCTACTCCAACAAAATCATAAACATGCTTCGTCCTTAATATCAATCTAACTCTTAACACAACATACATCATTGATGACAATCAAAAGGTCTTTTATAAGGTTGTAATGGGGCTAGGGACAAGGTATGTCAAGAAAGCCAAAGAAGGTTAAGTCAAAATCTAGTACCCGACAATAAAATTCAAACGACTCCCGTACTTTCATCCCCACACTTGAACTTTTATTTATAAACAACTTGACTAGTCGAAACTAAGTAGGATCACAAAAGATAAAAATGCTCTCATATTTATTTATATTTTTTTTCCTTTTTTTTTTCTCCTTTTTTTTTATTTTTTTTATTTTTTATTTTTTTATTTTTTTTTTCAAGAGAGCAAAATAATAGCAATAGCAACGATCCCATAAATATGATTTCAAATTTCGACTATCAAGCTATGAACCAAACCCCAAATATTCTCCCAAAGTTATGATCATCAATAAAACCCCCCTTTTTTTCACACCTTATCACTCCCTTACAAACAGTACTAGCCTTTGACAATTAGGTTCAAATTTAAATGTAAGGCCAATAGAATAAAAAGGATAATGGAAAGTAATGTGGTGTGTCACCGAAAGAATAAGATTAAGCTCAAAGGGTTAACTAATGGATCATGTATAAATGGTTTGGATATATAGGAAATATGAGGTTATACCTAATTGCCTTTATCATCTTATCATCAATTAATGTCATGCATCTCAAGAAAGACCTCAAGCAAGTGCTAGCAATGCAAACGACAAGTGGACACTCAAGCAAACGAATAGTCATGCAAAAGATATGCATATAGGCTCAAAATCTCACTTGGTGTGACAAAGCATAATCAATCCCAAACATAAGTCTTTTTAATGCACCTACTTGTATTCAAAGCATATAGACCAAATTACCTTCACTACTAGAAAATATAGATTAGACATCGCACCTTTTACATCGGTTTGAAAAGCCACCGATGTTAAAAAGATTTTTAACATCGGTTTTTTAAAAAACGATGTTAAACTGTTTTCCAGACATCGATACGTAAAATAACCGATGTCTTTTATGATATTTTAAAAAATAAAAAACACGCAAATGATACATTTCCCCGCATTCTAGTTAAACATTTCCCCCTTACATTATTTCCCCCCATTTCTCATAAAACATTTCCCCCTTAAAACATTTCATTCCCCTAAATTATTTGCCCGCTCTCAACTTTCCTTTCTCAACCCTAGCCTCATCTCTCTCTCTTTCACACTCATCTCTCTCTTTCATCTCTCTCTCTCTCTCTCTCTCGCTCATCTCTCTCTCACTCTCATCAGTACTACACGACCCTCTCTCTCTCTCTCACTCGCATCCCTCACTTTTCTCTAATTAACCCTAATTAAACCCACATCTTAGTAATTACTTTTTCTGTAAATCAAAATAGAGAAGATGGAAGCTCGAATTAAGATAAAAGGAAGCTCAAATCGTAAGTAATTTTCCGATTAATAGTTCGATTTAAGCTCGATTTTGTTTTAATTGAACATTTTTTTGCAGATTGGTTGCTCTTTTAGCTTGGGTAGATTTGTTAGTTTATTTGTTTGTTTGTTACTTTTTAGTGATTTTTCTTTACATTTTGTGTATGTCTTTCAAGTTAACAATCTACAATTGGATTTGACAGATTTCCGAATCAGGGTACTCTTTGTCCAACTTCAAAATCTACAGAGACGGAGATGCTCAGCCAGAAAGATAAGAAGAAGATAAGAAAGATTTTCGAACCCTCAGGCTCGTGCAGGTAAAGTGAGAGGCCGAACTCCCAAAGTAGCCAAACAAGATAAGAAGAAGAAGCCATGTGGCCGTGCTCAGCGTATGCAATACAATCGCCGTTTCATCACTGCCGGTATCCCCTTTCATCCTTTCCTTTTAACTCTCTTCTTTCTAATTTATTATTATTGTTATTATTTTTGTTTGTTATAATTCTTGTTTTTCAGATGTGTCACTTGTGTTATGCAATTTCAGAACTATATCTATCTGCAGTCTCTTTAAACTATGTTGATTATGATTAAGCTTTGCATGCTGAAATTACATTTTCTTCTGAGCAATGTAATCTGAGAGTCAAATGTATTGATTTACCAAACCTATCTATTAATTCCAGTATACATGCGTACTTGTTTTCTTCAAAATTGAAATAAGTGAATAAACTTGATTTTGGAATAGGAATTTTTTTGTACTATGAAGTAAGATCTTTCATTCCTCTCCTTATAATTGTCATTGTAGTTTAGAAGTTGTACATGAGTTAAGTTCTAGATCCTCATTGATTGAATGATTGTTGAATAACCTTTAAATGGTTTCTGGTTGCTAAGTACCGACTTAGATTATTATAGCATGATATAGATTTATCTTGTATAAACGTACATATCATCTTTCCAGATTTTGGAAATGTGTAATTGCACATTTAGACAATATATATGAATAAATATTCTGATGCCGGAAATCAATGAATAAATCTGAATTTAGCATAGACTGTATTATACTATGTGTTCTTCTGTGATATTAATAAGTTTCTAAAGTTCCAGTTTTCTGTTTCTTGCTACAAAACTACTAATGTCTAATGAGCTGTAGTTCTCAGGTCGTGATTGAAAATCAGAGTCATGTCAGCATCACTGGTATTAGGAAAATAACTTTTAAATTCAGCAAAAAAAGGGAAGACTATAATAATCACATATTTGCTGCGCCTGTCGGGCAGTTTGTTATTAGTAGCTGTGGAGACGGATATAATAAAATACCTCACTTGAACCCTTCCTTGGAATTGGAACTCAAAACAGAGAACAATATTTATGCTGGTAGTTCCCTGGTCAATGTAAAAAAACTCTTATTAACTTCCAACCTCAGAAAATTTATTGAAGAACTCAGAACATGTCCAAGAAGGAAGTGCATTGCCAGTTCTTTGAGTTCAAGCTGCCCTGTAACAACCATCAGACTGAAAAAACATCATTTAAAACTTTCTTGGGAGATGTTTAACAACTTAAGGACAACAAGCTCCTACTATAACTTTGTTAGTTTTGTTACCAGTGTTGAATTACATATGTATATTTTTTATTATATATGGTTCTTGAGTAGCTCAGTAGCTAATTAATAGAGGAATTAAAATAAATATCCTATAGAAATTGTAATAGTGTTGGTACATTGTATAGTCAAGATCAATATTCTCTACTTCCATGCTTACACTGTCATCAACTTTTTTATCCTGTCTCATTGGCTACTGAAAAGTATCTTTAGGTGTTTTGCTCTTCGATTTACTGAAATGAACCTCTTGCTTTCCAATAAATTTGGTTTATGATGGTTCAACTCTGAAATATAGATATAACTTTTTCGCTACATTATTTCCGCATCAGCAACTCTTAAAGAACTTCCACGGCTATCTCTAATAGTATGCTTTTTAATGGGGGAAGACGAGCATCATTCATTCGTTCTTATCTTATAATCTTCGAAACTTGAGATATAGCAGGAAAAAAAAATTAAAAAATTTGAGAACCTTCTTGATTACAGGTACTTTCTACAACTTTCAAATGGTAATTGTTGTTGTTGCTTGATGAGATCTAATGGAACCCTGTGAAATATTTGTCTACTTCTGGAAAGGTAAGTGTGAAATAAATACTATGATCCAGTTACACCCTATTGATTAGAGTACGTTTGGCTTAATGTCCTTCTTAGCTATCATGTTTGATGCCTAAGTTTCTGATGACTGAAATACAATGCTTCTTTCTTTTTTCTGTAGAGGGAGCTTTCTGGAATCATCAAAGATTGGGGATATTTGTGTGGCTGCTCGACTTGCATTTTCTCCAATGTAAGTTTCCCAGTGATTTTCTAATTGTACAGCAAGATTTCTGAATCAAACGTATGCTAAACTTCTTTAAGCATGTGTTGAGTACGTGCTCATGAGAGACTTTCAAAAACACACACACACACACACACACACACTCTATTGCACTAGTCTCTCTTTCTCTATCTCTTTCTCTCCTTGTTCTTTTTCGCTGCCGCAGCTTCATCTTTTCAGGTATCTCTCCCCACCACATTCTTCATCTTTATGCTTGTTTTTTTACATGAGCTACATTAGTCTTTCATAGCTTCAATCTTGTTTATTTCACTGTATATATTTGTGTAATGTGTGTTTGTTTTTGTGCCTGTAAAATGCATTCTTTGCATATGAAGTACCTTTCAATCCCAGCATGATAAAAACTGTAAGATATTTAAACTCTACTGTATTTGACTAGATTATATGACAGGACGAGACAAGCGGAGAGGTGCCCAAGGTCTTACAACAATATGCAGCTGAAAAACTGTCATCATCTGGAGAGCTCGCACTCATGTAAAATCACTTCTTCTATTTTCGTTAAAAATTGTAATCATTCTTTTTTAATCTTATTTATAATTTCATTGAAAGCTATACTCTTGTTTGGGACATATCAAGCCTGAATGATGTTTCATAACGGCACTTTATTGGCCCCCAATTGTCTGGCTTGAGACTTGAAGCATCACGTGAAACTGCTGTGGATATAATGAATCACATTAGCCTTGTTCAGATTTTAATGGATGTGGTGTGTACGTCCTGTGTATGATTTTTCGTTCTGTATTTTAAGTACATTTGCTTTCTAAAAACTGTACTGCGGTGACCACAATAAGTACTGATTAATACTTAATTTGTTTGATTTACTTGTGTTTGTCAATAACCAGAATCAATGGTCAACAATGTTTTCCGGCATTGTTTCTAGAGCGATGACATTGGAAGTTTTATCAACCGGAGTTGCAGGGAATTGTAATGGATCTCTGCAAGTGGTACTAATTTCTTGATATCTATTTTTTTGCCAAGTGCCTGCTAGATTTAATATATGGCACCTATCCTATTTTCATTTTACAAAAGTACAGGGCTCCGACTTTGAAATTCTAAAGTATAATGATTTGATTTGTGTGACTTGAGTTAAAAATTAAACACAATTTAGAAAAGCACGTTTAATCAATTTAGATATTTAAATTGTCACTGTCATTGCTAAACTTGAAAACAAGATCCAAGATGAGCACAATGATTGTTAACATACATTTGTATATGTACATGCTGAATGGTACATATTTTTTTTCAGATGACTGCAGAATTTGAAATCCCTTCACCGCTAGTTCCCTCTCGTGAGAGCCATTTTGTGAGGTACTACAAACAACATTCAGATGGGATTTGGGCAGTGGTTGATGTTTCGATAGACACTTTACGCCCTAGTCCAGCAATGAGATGCCGCAGAAGGCCATCATGATGTTTAATTCATGAATGCCAAATGGATACTCAAAGGTAAATCCAAACGTACCCATTATGTTTATCTGGAGATTTTTTTTTATTTTTTTCTTGAAAAGCTTGATTCGCTTAGATCTGGTTGTTAAAGTGCATTCTCAGACTATCAATAATTTGGTCGTATCAAATGTCATTGACAATAATTAGATTCGCTTAGATCTGGTTGTTATTAGTGCACTTTTTGGCTGTATGTGTAGGTTAGGTGATGTTATCAGAGTAGACTAATTACATTGCAAATCTTAGAAAATCTTGTTGATTATATACAGAAATGGTGGACTGTATGAAGAAAGTTGCGAAGCTTGATGTTGAGCTCACTGTTAAGGAAAGAAACCTGCTTTCAGTTGGGTACAAAAATGTTATTGGTGCCGGAAGAGCTTCTTAGCGCAAAATGTCATCCATTGAGCAGAAGGAACGGTCTAAGGGAAATGAACAAAACGTTAAAATAATTAAGGGCTACCGCCAGAAGGTAGAGGATGAGCTCTCCAATATTTGCAATGACATTCTTTCCGTCATTGACAAGAATCTGGAGAAGCTACTGTGTTTTACTACAAGATGTAAGTCATGTTATCATTAAGGTATAAATACTTACAGTCCTTTTGAGTGCTAGTGTGTCGAAGTCTTGCTGCTTCTCCTAAAATTTGAATGCATATTGTTTCTGTTTAGATACTTTTTTTTTTGCTAAATCTGTTTAGATACTTTTTTAAACATACATAACAGTAAATGTAAATAACAGCCTGTTCCTATACTGCTTTATCTTCCGGAAGTGTGATTAGAATTTTTGAGGTGTCTAATTAATATAAGATATTTCAATGTAAATAGTCTCCTCTTGTCTAGTTTTATGACTTTTATCAGTTTATGCCTAGAATCTAAGAGGCTGTGTACTAAATCTTTAACTTGTGCAATACTAGTATTATGATAAGTTATAATGAGCCGGAATCCTTTTGGTGGTCTTTGTAGGTTCAATTGTGTTAATGCAGCTTCAACCGGACATGAAAAGGTGCTCAAAGCAGAAGGGAATTACACTGAGGAAGAGCTTGAGGCATACATGTTGATATTTAAGCTAGTCTTTATTTTGTTTGTCAGATGGTAGTTGTATTTTGTACTAATTTTCAATGTAGGGATGGATTTTGCTTTCAGTTTCGTCCTTGTATACTGGATTGGTTTTGCGATGATAATTGAAATTTGGTATTTGTTTTAGTTCGTTTTTGGTTGTGGATTTGGTATATTTCAGAAATTTTGCAATGGAGAAATTTGATATAACATCGGTTTTGCTAAAAACCGATGTCTGTTAGGACATGTAACATCGGTTTTGTTACTGAAAACGATGTCTATTGGAACATATAACATCGATTTTGTTAATGAACACGATGTCTAATACAACATATAACATCAGTCTTACCAAACAACCGATGTCTTAGATAACATAAAACATCGGTTTTTACCAAGAAATCGATGTGTATGTAATTATTTAACTTGTCCGTGCTATGTTTATGTTGATCTAATGCACATAATATATCATAATTTAAAAAGAACTACTGCACATAATGAAGCTTAGACATCAGAAATATTTAAGAAACTAATGTCTAAGTCGATAATAGACAACGGCTAAAAACCGATGTCTAAAGTTTTTGACCTTTCTCTACACTCGCATAGACATCGGTCAGATTTTTTTTTAACAACGGCCAGAAACCGATGTTTATTGACATATTTCTAGTAGTGCTTGCACATATTCATGTCATTCTAATCATTTAGCACATTCAATAAGTCTACTAGTTTCTACTTGCTAGTGTACGTGTGTGCACAAGAACATCACATATCACTTCTCAAACAAAAGCATCCATAAACACAAGATTTCTAAGCATGCATGGGTGTGTTTACGTAAGTAATCTTCACATGGCTGGAAATATTTTTGGTATTTTTCAAATTTTTGTTTTTTTTTAATTTTTTAGAACACAATATTCAACACAAAACACAATATACAACACAAATATACAATAACTACTGCTTACCCCTAAAATTGCCCCCAAACTTGAAATCTTCAGTGTCCTCAGTGAAGACAATAAAAGGAATAACAGAATACATACATAATCATCCTCAGAGCCGCCCTCCTCAGGTGGTGTATCCGGAGGTGGATAAACAGTGTGAGCTCCATAAATAGGCCATGTAACCTGCACTCCCTGCTGTTGATACACCCCATCCAAGGCATGAGTTAAATCCGCAGCAAATCGACTATTGATTTCATGCGAGGTATCCAACCGCCTCATTAGACGCCTAAACTGAGCATCACTAAAAACCACGGCACCCTGACTGGGCTGTGACTGAGAAGGGCCCGATGTACCGCCCCGTCTAGAAACTCTCTCCTCAGGTGGTGGATTACCACCTCCAGCAGAATCAATCACATAACCAAGACCTCTAGGATGAGGAACGCCGCCCGGCCACTCCGTCATCCTGTTAATAGCATGGTGGTCAATATTAGCAGTAGGCCGCTGCAGAACCTCATCAATATGCCAACGGACACCCACAGCATAACATAAATTAGTAACAATAACTGCATGCGGGATCCCTCCGGTAGTGCCACCATTCAAGAATTTCAGAATATTTTGGTGAATTAATGACCCAAGATCAATGTAATATCCGTTTAGAATTGCCCACAAAATGATAGCTCGCTCGACGGAAACCTCGGTGACATGTGATGAAGGCATTATGCGAGCACTTAGAAAAAGGAACCAAGCTCTCGCATATCTAGTCAATGCAGCCGCAGGGAAGTGAAGCGGCTCAGTCGTGCCTGCCTTACATTTCCATACCGTGCCCGGCACACACATCCCTATAGTAATAGCCTCCAAATCAACGTCTGCTCGGGTCTTGAATGTCCAATTCTCAGCACCCCTAGGTCTATCCGGCTGAAACACAACACGTCGAATAGCCGCTGGCCCATAATCCACAATTTTGCCCCTTACCATAGCTAACCCATTTTTCTCCATCTTAGCGTTAGCATAGAACTCCTTTACCACACTCAATGGAATCGACTCCGGCTTGGCACAAAAATCCGCCCACCCCCTTTCATCTACCATATCCGCCAACTCACCATCCTCACTTGAGGGTGCAAAACCCCGTTCCTTAATTACCAATCTCATCATTAAACTATCAAACTCATCTTGCGCTTGTCGAGAAACAAATATTTTATTATCAAAATCCTCCTCCGTAGAGGGGTTCGAACTACTACCACCCACAATCCTTTGTTTCTTAGGAGCCATAATCCAAACACTTAGCACAAATAATCAACAATTGCAACAACCCTAAAAATCTTACACACAATATCCCAATTCCAATAATTCAATTCAAACAAAACAAAATAGAAAGAAAGAATTGTACCCACTTGAATTGAAGATTATAACCTTGTAAGAACTCCCCCAAACTTGAATTAGAGAATCCCTTGAAGCTTTATTGGAGGGTGTATGAATTGGAATAGAGAGGGGATTTGTGTGTATAGGTATAGATATAGTGTAGATGGGTTAGGAGAAAAGATTAATTTGAAAAGGATTTGTGTTTGGAGAATTGTATTTAGATGGGAGGTAGTTTTAGGGCTTGAGAGTTGAGAGAGAATTGATTTTGTGTTAGAGAAATAGAGGAATTGGGAAAGATTGGTTAAGTAAATTTTTTTTTTTAATAATAGGGGCAGGCGCAGCTGCGCGAATATAAGGCGCAGTTGCGCGGTGAAGTTTCTGTCCACGCAGTCGATCCAGGCGCTCAGCAGAAATGAGAACGCGCTGTTGCGCGGAAAGGGGCGCAGCTGCGCGAATATAAGTCTGTTTTTTCACTTTTTTTTTTATTTTCTTCTTTCTTTTTTTTTTCTTTTTTTTTTTCAAAGAAAATAAATCACAAAAGCTTGGGTTGCCTCCCAAGTAGCGCGTTTGTTTAGTGTCGTTAGCCCGACATTGTCACGTCAATCATTCTGAAAGAGGAGAAGACAACCGAATATCCACCTCCTCGTTAATTGGTTCACCAGCTCGATAGTGTTTCACTCGTTGACCATTCACCTTAAAAGACTCTCCCTTGGAATTCAACAATTCGACTGAACCATACGGAAAAACTTTGCGTACCTTGAACGGACCCGACCACCTAGAACGGAGTTTTCCGGGAAAAAGTCTTAACCTCGAATTGAATAGAAGAACTAACTCCCCTTCCTTAAATTCTCTACGTAATATCCCCTTATCATGCCACTTCTTTGTTTTCTCCTTGTAAAGCTTAGAACTCTCATAAGCCTCTAAACGAAGCTCTTCAAGCTCATTAAGTTGTAGAAGTCTCTTCTCACCCGCTGCTAACATATCGAAATTCAAACCTTTGATAGCCCAAAATGCACGGTGCTCCAACTCAACGGGAAGATGACATGCTTTTCCATAAACCAATCTATACGGAGTTGTCCCAATAGGTGTCTTAAACGCAGTTCTGTACGCCCAAAGTGCATCATCAAGTTTCATAGACCAATCTTTCCTTGATTTTGCTACTGTTTTTTCCAAGATAGTCTTTATTTCGCGGTTAGAGATCTCCACCTGACCACTGGTTTGGGGATGATAAGAAAGTCCCACCTTATGATAAACTCCATATTTCTTCAACATAGCTTCAAAACGATTCTCGAGAAAATGCGTTCCTCCATCACTGATTAAAATCCTTGGCACTCCAAATCTAGGAAAAATCGTCTTCTTAAAGAATTTGCTCACAACGCGAGCATCATTAGTGGGAGATGCAACGGCTTCAACCCATTTCGAGACGTAATCCACAGCTACCAAGATATATCTATTCGTAAAAGATGGAGGGAAAGGTCCCATAAAATCTACTCCCCACACATCGAAAAGCTCTACTTCAAGAATGCTATTGAGAGGCATCTCATTGCGTCTTGAAATATTCCCCGTTCTCTGGCAACGATCACAAGAATGAACATATTGGTGGACATCTTTAAAAAGAGTTGGCCAATAAAAACCGCACTGAAGAACCTTTGCTGCAGTTTTCGTAGTACTTGCATGACCACCACTTGGCGAATCGTGACAATGTGAGATTATAGAAGCAATCTCATTATACGGAACACATCGTCTAATAACTCCATCAGCACAAGATTTATAGAGAAATGGATCATCCCAAAAATGCCTCCTCACATCATAGAAAAATTTCTTCTTTTGCTGTGACGAATAACCATGAGGAACAGTTCCACTAGCTAAGAAGTTGGCTATGTCAGCATACCAAGGAACCTCTAGACTTGCAAGAGAAAGTAGATGATCATCAGGAAAAGAATCGTCAATCGGAGTAGATTCATCACCACCTATATTAAGAGTAAGGCGTGAAGGATGATCCGCAACCACGTTCTCAGCCCCTTTCTTATCCTTAATCTCTAAGTCAAATTCTTGAAGAAGCAAAATCCACCGAATCAGACGAGGTTTAGCATCCTTCTTACTCATCAAGTATCTCAAAGCTGCATGATCCGTGTGAACAATAACTTTTGAACCAACGAGATACGATCGAAATTTTTCCATAGAGTAGACCACTGCTATCAATTCTTTCTCCGTGGTTGCATAATTAATCTGAGCCCCATCCAAGGTCTTGCTTATATAGTATATAGCATGTAGCTTTCCATCTTTCCTTTGGCCTAGGACTGCACCAATAGCTTGATCACTAGCATCACACATGATCTCAAATGGTAGACTCCAATCTGGTGGTTGTATAATTGGAGCAGAAACAAGTGCTTTCTTCAATGTTTCAAAAGCCTCAACACAAGCATCAGTGAACACAAAAGGTACCTCCTTACCCAAGAGCTCGGTAAGAGGTCGAGCAATCTTCGAAAAGTCTTTTATGAAACGGCGATAGAATCCCGCATGACCAAGAAAACTTCTTATCCCCTTGACTGAAGTAGGGGGTGGCAAGCGCTCAACAACCTCGACCTTGGCTTTATCAACTTCAATGCCTCTCTTCGAAACAACATGACCCAGAACAACTCCCTCTTGTACCATAAAGTGGCACTTTTCCCAATTGAGAATGAGATTAACTTCTTGACATCTATGAAGCACCTTCTTCAAGTTATGTAAGCACATGTCAAAAGAAGTTCCACCAACTGAGAAGTCATCCATAAAAACCTCCATAATGTCTTCAATGAAATCTGAGAAAATTGCCATCATACATCGCTGAAATGTGGGAAGAGCACAACACAGACCAAACGGCATTCTGCGGTATGCAAATGTACCATAGGGACATGTAAAAGTTGTCTTTTCTTGATCATCTGGATGAATAGGAATCTGGAAAAAACCTGAATATCCATCTAAGAAGCAGAAGTAAGAATGTTTCGCCAACCTTTCAAGCATTTGATCAATAAAAGGGAGAGGAAAATGATCTTTCCTTGTGGCCTTATTCAATTTTCGATAATCAATGCACATGCGCCACCCTGTAACAGTTCTAGTAGAAATCATCTCACCCTTATCATTCTTCACCACGGTCATTCCTCCCTTCTTTGGAACAACATGTACCGGACTGACCCACTTGCTATCAGAGATAGGATAGATTATACCTGCATCAAGAAGTTTTAAAACCTCCTTTTTGACCACCTCCATCATATTAGGATTGAGTCTCCGTTGGTGCTCAATAGAAGAAGCTTGCTCATCTTCCAGAATAATCTTATGCATGCAGAATGATGGATTGATGCCCTTGATATCATCAATGGAATAGCCAATAACATTTTTATACTTTCTCAAAACCGTGAGCAATTTCTCAATTTGAATGTCATCAAGCTCAGAATTGACAATGATAGGATATGATTCATTAGGGCCCATAAACACATATTTCAAAGACGCAGGTAGGGGTTTCAGTTCTACCTTAGGAGGCGTGGAACTCTCCTTAACTTCCTCATGCTGTAGCACATTAGAATGTTCATGCTTATATGTAGGTGCTGCATCCAAAAGCTTCTCGTAACCCATACATTCTCCATCTTCTTCATTTACGTTACCCTCGAGAACGGCTTGAAGTGGATCCTCAGATAAAAGAATTTTTGTTTTCATGTCGATCACTTCCTCTAGTGCATCCACCCTATTAACAAACTCATCCGTAGAAGGATGTCCCATTGTACTTTGCAGCTTGAATTCCATCTTCTCGTCGCCTACTTCGAAAGAAATTCTTCCATTTTTCATGTCAATAATAGCTCCAGCTGTTGCTAAGAAAGGCCTCCCAAGAATGATAGGAATATTGGCATCTTCTTCCATTTCCATGACAACAAAATCGCATGGAATATAAAACCTTCCTACCTTAAGGGGCACATCTTCAAGAATTCCAAGTGGAAATTTCACACTTCTGTCGGCCAATTGTAGAGAGATGCGTGTAGGTTTCAGTTCACCCATCTTAAGTTTTTCACAAATTGATAGTGGCATCAAACTGACACTTGCTCCAAGATCACATAAAGCCTTTTTTATTTCGACATCCCCAAGCTGAACAGGAATAGAGTAGCTACCTGGATCCGCTAACTTCTTTGGAAGATCATTTTGCAAGATGGCACTGCACTCTGCCGTTAATGAGATGGTAGAGCTTTCTTCAATTTTTCTCTTCCTTGACAAAATATCTTTAAAGAATTTTGCATAAGATGGCATCTCAGTGATAGCGTCCATGAATGGGATATTGATATGTAGCTTCTGCAAAATTTCAAGGAACTTACCATACTTCTTCTCTAGCTTGGCTTGTGCCAACCTTTGTGGAAAAGGAACAGGTGGCACATATGGCTTAGGAAGAACAACTTCTGATTCTTTCTTCTCTTTGTCCACGGCCTCTGGTTCTACCAGTTTCTCAGTTGCAATCGCCTCTTCACTTCCCTTAGCATTCACAACATTTTTGCTCACGTTCAATTCCGGCTCCTTCAATTCTTTACCACTCCTTAACGTGACAGCATTGATATGACCCCTTGATGGTTGCTCAGTTTGACCAGGAAGTTGGCCTGAAGATTTATTTAGCTGGCTCAACTGTTGAGAAATCTGAGTGATAGTGTTCTCCATCATTTTGTTGTGAGCCTTTATCTCGTTAATGCTCGAATCAAAATGGTCATTCTTCTTTGATTGTGTAGCAATGAACCCTTCCATAAGATTCTCCAAGTTAGATTTCTGTGGCGGAGCTTGTTGAAAACCAGGAGGCTGAGAAAAATTGTTTTGTGAAGATTGAGCTTGACCCTGATTATTCCTGTAGGAGAAATTTGGATGATCTCTCCACCCTGGATTGTATGTGTTGGAATAAGGATTATACTGCGGCCTTGGATTCTGATTGTAAAGAGCATTAGCCTGTTCAACTACCATTCCAGAAGGATTGTATTGACAAGCAAGTTTGGTGTGTCCAACAACTCCACATACCTCACATGAAGCAACAGTAGATGAAGTACTCCTAGCATCCAATTGCTCAATCTTCTTAACCATTGCCTGCATAGTAGTATTCAACATGGTTAGAGCATCAACATCATACTTACCACCCTTCTTAGGATGATTTCGATCATTGTATGGAAAATTGTCATTAGATGCCATCTCGTCTAACAAAGTTTTCGCATCTTCAGTACTTTTCTTCATAATAGAACCACCAGAAGAAGCATCAACAAAGTTTCGGAACTCTTGTGTCAACCCATTGTAGAATGTTTGGATCAACAACCAGTCAGGAATTCCATGGTGATGGCATTGTCTCTGAAGTCGCTTAAATTTTCTCCAAGCATCATGAAGTGACTCGTCATCATCTTGACAAAAATTAGAGATCTCATTCCGTAGCTTAGAGGTCTTCTTCTGACTGAAGAATTTATGTAGAAAAGCCTTCGCAAGACTA
The DNA here is from genome assembly GCA_036435485.1 of Saposhnikovia divaricata. NCBI lineage: Eukaryota > Viridiplantae > Streptophyta > Magnoliopsida > Apiales > Apiaceae > Saposhnikovia > Saposhnikovia divaricata. The sequence continues at coordinate 243,327,451 of CM071594.1, read as the reverse complement.
TCCCAAGTAGTGAATGTATTTGGTCCTTCATCCTTCAACCAATCTTTTGCTGCATCCCGAAGAGAGAATGGAAATAATCGCAGCTTAACAGCTTCATCACTTACATTGGTCATCTTTATAGTATCACACTTCTCCAGAAAACTCTCAAGATGATCAACAGGATTTTCATTGGACAATCCTGCGAAAGAGTCATTAGAGATGAATTAGATGAACTGAGGCTTCAGTTCAAAGTGTGTAGCTGTGATTGCTGGTCTGACAATGCTTGAGAGTACGCCTGTTGCATCTGGCATACCATGCTCCCTGAGAGCTTTAGCTGGTGCATCACCCATAACTTCCTTGTTCTTGTTTTTCCTTCGCTTGCCTGCTTGCCTTCTTGCTGTAGCTTCAATTTCAGGAACAATAGTAATTAAATCTTCAGTACCTGAACTTCGAGTGTGCATGCAACAAGAGAACTAGAAACGATGATCAATTAACAAGGGAATAATAGCCGAAGCAACACAACTAAAATACTTAGCTAAATCAATTCAAAATTAACTAATCTAACACTGCTTTGTCCCCGGCAGCGGCGCCAAAAATTTGACAAGGCCGTCGCGTGCCTATCAAATAATAATTTCTAACAAATCCTTCTAACTATATAGTAGGGTAAGTCAGAGTCGATCCCACAGAGACAAACGTATCAATCACTAGTTGTTTCTGATTTAATTCGGCTAAGCATGTAACATAATAAATTTTGAGGATTTATTAAACTAAACTTATACTAATTCGAATTGTGTTTATATTAATCAAATATTAAAAACATCCAGAATTAAGTATCCCCACTAGCATGAATTGATGCAATCGTGAATTCCCTCCCCAATTAATCGTATACTACTCAACAGGAAAGATGCGCCCTATAAATACCAATAATCTCTCTCGAGTATTAACGGCTTCTCTTAAAATACAATCAAACCTATTCTCATGGTATCATGCAATTTAGAGACATTAAACATAACATCCTAATTTCCTAACAATCCATTCTACCTATTCTCATGGAGAATTTCATGTTCTTATTGGATAAATCACAACCATGTAAATCCAACTCTCGTTGATAAATAGACAATGGTTCAAACAATAAACATAATCACGTCTGATTTGTAATTGCTAATTAAAACAACTCAATAAGCAAGAGCAATTAAACAATCAAATTGGGGGAATTGGGAAAATCACACATCAATCATAACTAGGGTTCTACTTAACCCTAGATTAATTATCTACTCACTCATAATTGAATTAACAAAATAAGAATTAATAATTGAACACATAATTATAAGAATAGAAGAAAAACCTTTAATCTTGATCTTCAAAGAAAATAAGTATTCTCCCAAAAATCTCCAGAAGAAAGTGTTTACAAAGCTGTCTGTATAATCATAATAATCGATCCCTAAATCAATCACCTAGATGAGTTTTTATAGTGTTACAAGACTTAAGTAATTGCCTTAAATAAATAGGCCCAGCTAAAAGTAATTAGAATTATATTACAAATAGAAAAAGGACCAAAATTCAGCAGAAAATTCCCGCACAGCCACGCACGGGCGCAGCTGCGCAAGGAAGGGCGCAGCTGCGCTTGGTGAATTCTGCCGAACAGTGCTTGAAGGGCGCAGCTGCGCAAGGAAGGGCGCAGCTGCGCTTGATGAATTCTGTCGAGCACTTCTTGACAAAATAAAAGCTAAACTTCCGCGTTTTATTGCCTGGTTCGTGTTGCGCTTTAGCATCATTGCGAACAAGTGATCAAGCCTCAAATCTTTATCAACAATCCACAATTCCATCACTTCTTCTCACAAATTCATAAAGTCATTGCTCGGAGCCAAAAACACCGTAAAATCGTTAAATCCCTTCAAACTTGGCAATACTTTATTTCCTGCGATAAACTCATCAAAAACTAATTAAATACTCACGATTATTCGCAAAAGCACGGTAAATGTGGGAACAAAATCCTATAAAGTATATATAAAATACACTCTATCACAAACTTTGCAGTAGCTGCATTGTAATGAATATAAAGATGCCTAAGGAACAATAACCATCTAGATTGCAACTGAATATCAGTAAAGAAATAAATATTTTATTAACTTTAAGACTAGGATTCACCTTGAAGCAAAACTTTTAGTGCAAAGTTAGCTCGTACAACTCTAGAATGTGTTCCTATTTAGATCATTCATTTTATCCAATCACTAGAATAATTTCTTTTAGTAAAGAGATACGATGTTTGGCACCTTTTGGTGCAGAGATAACATTACCCTGGAAAAGTTAATTAAGAAAAAAACCTGAAGCTGGCCCGTCTTGTCTAACACCTGTAGTAGCAATAATGATATAACATATCTGCTTGATGGCTTGAACAAAGTTTTATATTGGCGAGGATAATTTGTTCATAGATATGTTCATTGCTAATTTTTTGTGGACATATCTATGAACAACTGCAACGCCGTAATGGCTTACAGACTCACAATCAGTGGCATATTCTGGTAATAGCGATTATCAACTGCAACCAATATGTTGCTGGAGCAGTTCTTTTTTTTTTTCAACCAGACTGAGCATTGATAGTTCAGGACTTGCTATTCCTATAGATGAAGATGTAGAATTGGTGTCACATAAATACGGGGTTTATCTAGTAAGTAATAAGCTAAACAAATAGTGCAATCAATCAAGCTAGAAATTAGGTGGATATCGGAAGCTAGCAACCACTTAATATAGAATAAAGACATAACTAAAATACCAACGCACATCTGTATAATCAATGGTTATGTGATGGTAATCATCAACTATGTTACGAAGAAAATTGACTGTTCTGGAGATTATATTGCTAGTTAAGTAATACAGACTATTAATTAAAACTGCAGAAGGAAATGATTGAACAATTTTGATTATGCCATGTGTTGATGGAGGAATTTGGTAACAACAAAGTTTGAGGTCTGTCGCCGGAATCAAGATCTATGATGGTGGTTCTTCGCCAGATAAGTCGCCGGAGTGTGGTGGTTGTGATGAATTGGGGGCTGAGATTGAGAGGGTTATTGGTGGTGGCTCGTAGCTCTTCGCTTCTATCCCCCCCAATTTGCCTACGTACATCTATATTTATAGAGGATCAAGCCCACGTAGTTCTTGGAGAGCAAGAAACCCAATTGGGCTTGGATTGTCGGTCTAGCTTCCGGAATGTTCTACTATGAGGCCTAACCACAAAAGGCCCAAGGCTCATCCAAGATCTCAAGACTTCACAGATAAGGAAACTTCCCCCGTCGAGGACTAGTCCTATCTGCTACCAGCTATTTCTTGATTTCAAGGATGCAGGTATAGCCGTGGTTTACCCCAATTGCAGAACGCATCCCTGTCCCCCGAATGAGAAGCACCCACCAGATAGCAGGACAGGTGATCCGGAGCTTTTGGGTTCAAAGTGCAGGATTACTCCAAAGTTCCCCAATGAGAGCGCGCCCATTGGCTACAGGAACAGAGCTCCCAAAGCACACACCAGAAAGTCCCCATCTTTCCACCTTAGGGCGCGCCCTTAGTGTCTAAGAAGGGTCCTTATATCCAGGCAAACCCCTGGAGGCCTTCTGCGACGGACATCCCCCTCCTGAGATACGACAGGAGGGAATTCTTCAATATCTATTGGAATTTAAGCCTGAGTGGAATCCAAGCTTGAGTGGAATCCAAGCTTAAGTAGAATCCTTCATTAAAAACTATAAAAACTTGAGTAGAATTCCATCTTGAGTAGAATTCCAGTTTGAGTAGAAATCTCTGATATGGAAGTATCAATTAGGGCGCGCCCTCCCTATAAGGAAAGTGAGGGCGCGGCCTGGTTTCTTCAATCTATGCCAAAACCATAATTTATCATGAAAATCCCCAAATTAAACCCGTATCTGACCCGGATCCATTTTAGAATACCCGAACCGAATTTTGGGCATAACAACTACCCCCCAATTCCATATGAAATCAGAGATGTTATATGGAATTTTCCTCAAAAAACCCAAAATTTATGTAGCTTTTCTCCTCCAGGGCGCGTCCTGAAATTCTTCAATCCACATGTCTAAGCTTTTGCATCCATCTCTAATTTTAGCTTCTTCGTAGAGGAATAACACAAATGCACAACATCTCTAAGCTTACATGAGCTAACTCGGCGTAAGAAACAAGAGATATTATGCACAAGTGTAAACCTCTCACCGAGCTTGCCCTAAAGCTAAATATATATATTTACAGAGGGCGCGCCTTATGATATTATGACGTACGGACCCCTTCAGCTATCATCCACATACACTTCCATGGTCTTTTCAAGTTCCCTCTGCATTAATCAAGCCAAAGGGCATTCCAATGCAACAGTATAATCCTCTATCTGTGATGAAAAAGGTGTGCTCTTGATCAGGTGCATACATGGAAATCTGATTATAACCCGAATAAGCGTTCATGAAACTCAAGAGAACATGTGCTGTTGCATTTCCAACAGACCAATCCGAGGAAGAGGAAAACTATCCTCTGGGCAAGCCTTTGTTTATATCAGTGAAATCTACACAAGTCCTATATTTCCCATTAAGCTTCATAACGAGAACCTGGTTAGCCAGCCACTCCGGTAGTAAAACTCTTTAATCAAGCCAACGTTTAACAATTTATCAACTTCTTCCTTCAATGCAATAGCTCTTTCCCCAATTACAGGGCGTCACTTCTGCCTAATACCCTTCCTGTCAGGATTTATATTCAAGTGATGACACATGACCTTTGGGTTGATGTCCACCATACTAGCATGACTCCAATGCAAAAACATCTCAATTTGTCAAAAGAAAGCTTGTGAGCATATCTCTCTACTCAGAATTCAACTAAGAACCGATCTTCAAAATTTTACTTGAATCTCTAGCATCCACCAACATTGAGATTGTATCTTCTGTCGAATCTGTCTTTTCCACCGGTTGAGGCATTCTTAGATCAATATCAAAATCAAGACTTTGAGGGTCTTCAATCATGGCACCATCCTTGGAGGGCACGTCCTCTTTTAGAGGGAAGTCATCCTCAACTGCAGCAAGCCTTCAAGCAACATCCGCCTACCTTCAACTTGCTCACCTCTAAGATTAATGGAGATGACGTCCTCCGAATCTTCCTCAATCTCTTCCAGAATCCCTTCTTGAAGATCACCAAGAACTGGGGCACTTTCCTTATGCAATTTCCCAAGGCGCGCCCTGATAGGGGGCGCTTCCTCTTTTGCTTTTTTGACAAGATAAGGAACTACTTTCACTGAGGGCGCGCCCTCCATCTCGTTGTCTTCTAAACCCTTTGATTGCCTTATGATAACAATCCCTCGAATCATGCTGGGATCCTCGAATAGTTCCTACTCCATTGGGTGTTGGAAATTTCATTGCAAGATGGTAGATAGAAGTCACAACCTTCATTTCCTTCAACAAAGGACGCCCTACCAAAGCATTGTGCGATGATTCCACATCCAAAATCATAAAATCCATCATTTGAGTCACAGAAAGAACTCCTTCCCTAAGAATTACCGGTAGCTTGATAGTTCCCATAACTTTCACAGACTCACCCGAAAAACCATAAATCCATCCATTGTCTGGAATCATATCCTTATCCAGAAGTCCCAACTTCTTGTAAGTGCCATAGTATAAGATATTCACCGAATTCCCATTGTCGACAAAAACCCGATGCACATTCTTGGATCCAATCTGGATTGCCACCACCAGAGCATCATTGTGTGGTTGGTGTACCCATTTAGATTCTTCCTCAGTAAAAGTGATATCCGCACACTTTCCCTTGAACAATTTGGGCGGCCTTAACCCCAAGCTATTCACATCGGTAAGAGGTATATCTTGCCTCTCAAGCATATCTCTCCAAAGCATTTTTATTATCACCCCCCAAGTGTTGTCTTCCAAAGATAGTGTAGATACTTCCCTCTTTAGCAAACTTCTTCTCTTCAGGCATGTCTTCATTACGGAGGGCGCGCCCTCCGTTCTCCTCAGGATTCTCCTTATGCTTCTTGACTTCTCTGACAATCCAATCGGTCAAGTATCCTTCCTTCATCAGATCTTCAATTTTATCCTTCAGCTGACGACATTCATGAGTATTGTGACTTGTCGACTCATAGTACTCACAGTGCTTCTTCTTATCCTTGCTTTTCTAGGCAGATAGAGGAACCGGCTTCTTAAAAAGCCCTTTATTCTTGTTCACCTCAAATATGTGTTCAATCGAAGTCACCAACGGAGTGTAATTATTTGTCCTTCGATCATAAGAATACATATCTGGAGTTCCCCATTCTCTTCCAACACTAGTTGCATTCACTCCGTTAGTGCTGATTCCAATACGATATACAGGACTTGTAATCTTCCCCTTAGCATTACCTGAGCTTCTGTCTTCCGATTTTCTACCAAGGATTGCTCAATAGGTAATTACTCCAGATCCAAGCTTTTGAAACCATTGCTAAGCATTCTCACTGAAAGTGGTTGCCAGCAGATGACATCTATCCAAGTCAGGTACTTGGTAAACATCCATCTCAATGTCAAAACATCCTAAGAATTCCACAGGGTCTGCATTTTCATGAAAACGTAGATCATTGGTCATAGATCTATATCCTGTAGGGAGCTGTGCCTCTCTAACCTCTGTTGAAAGTGGAGAAGGAGTTTGTGCCGTAGCAGATATCCTTCTTCCATCCAAGTGAGAAAGAAGCCTCTTCAAGTCGACGACATTAAAAATGCCCACACCTGGAATATTTTGACTATTTGGTGGCACAGTTGTTTTGAGTACCCCCCAAGGGTGAAGGTTAAGTTGTCGTCTGAGCATTTCCTGGAACTCCGACATGAAGTTGTGTGAGAATTACCTCTTGAGTCTGAGTTTGTTCCTTTTGACCTTGAGCTTGTGGATTCTCTTTAATCTGTGGATTCCCCTGAGGTCATTGATTCCCTTGAGGCTGTGGATTCCCTTGAGAGCCTCTCTGATACTGTTCCCCTAAAGGAGGGCGCGTCCTTGACCTGGACTCACTAGAGGTGCTTGAGGGAATCTGATGGATATGAGGTGACCTATCACCAGAGGGCGCGCCCTGATTACGCGGTTGCCCGTTTCCTCGATATAACTCCATTCTTCTATCACCGTCATAACGGTTTCCTCTTCTTCCAGTATTATCATGATGAGGAGCTTGTTCAAGTCCAAGGGGCCGCGACCTGTTGTTAACAGGGGGCGCGCACTGTGGATCACCATCTTGAGGAAGGGCTTGCTCATGTGCAAGGAGCCTCGACCTGTAATCAGGGGGCGCGCGCTGTGGATTACGGGGCCTCAATTCCAAGTGCTTCTATTTCTTCTGATGCTCAAGGAGTACCATCCTTAGATCATCATCCCTAAGAGTTTCTTCAAGCTTGCAAAGTCTTTCTTATCCCTAGACATTCTCTCTTCATCCCGCTGGATTTCACTAGCGGGCGCCCAGAACGATGAGGATGAGGGCTCGCTCCCTCTTGAACATCTGACATACAATTAAAACCTCCGTTCTTGCACTTCTTCACCTCTTCGAGAGCTTTCCTCAACTCGAAAAGCTTTCCTTGTTCGACGGTGATTTCGTGGAATACTCCGAGATTTTCTCCTACTTCCTTGCTCTTGCTCCACTGAATCCAATCTTGCCCCGAAGTTATTTATGGTAGTACCCATATGATATAACTGCTCCATCAACTCCACGTTGCTAATAAGAACGGGCAGCTGTCCACCGGTAGCCGGATTTCCACAATAGTGTGGGGGATCAGGGATCTCTTCCGGAATATAAGCTTCGTGACGAGCTTGATTACCCCCAAGCTATCTTCAAAATCATAACCATTTTCTTCATGAGAACCTCCACCTTGATTGTGAGACATATCCAAATTTGATCAAGATACTATCAAGTGGATTGATGACTTTAGAGTTCGGAGGCTGCATCCATCAAATCTAAGAGAATTGCACTAGAGCTTCAAAAGGATGTGGTGATAGAAGGCGCGTCCTCAAAAGAGGGAAAGCTTGCATGCTTACAAGAAAAAGTTCCGCATCGAATCTTCTACTCAAGGGCACATCCTCCATTGACGAGAACTATTCAAACTCACCCTTCGGGGCGCGCCCTACAAGCATAATCTTGTAATCTCGAAAAAGTTGAAAATTTCACCCAAAAAAGGCTAGGGAAAGTGTACATGGACTACCCCCCTAGACTAGGAGGTAATTAATTTACCTTGTAGTCTACTATTCTGGCATTGTTCTACTTCAATCAATTTCTGGTAGAAAGAGTGCATTCTTCGGTCACGGGCTACTTCAAATCTCATCCCATGAAGTGGCATCTCAAAATGAGGCATCCTATGAATAACATCTCTCGAAGAGGCATCTCACTAGGAGGCATCCAACAAAGGGCATCTCACGAAGAGGCATCTCACAATGAGGCATCCTATGAAAGGCATCTCACGAAGAGGCATCCCCGTGGGGGTATTCCGCTGTTCACACAAATTATCATGAAATACATGTATACGTAGGGCTAGGGAGGTGCATCAATACTACCCCCCAGCATAAGAATATCATTCCTTAAAGAAGCGTCTCTTAAAGAGGCATCCCAAGAGGGGAATTTTAAGAGAGAGCCGTTGGAGTTGCTGAGGACGCGCCCTGTTGCTTAGGGCGCGCCCTATATGGATGAGGGCAATGACAAAGTCTCTTCTAGTCCGGATGAATGTCATTCTTGGGTATAGGAGCTCACTCATGACCTTGGGGCCTCAACCTGCCTATCAGGGGGCACATCCTAAGATTCATGGGGCCGCACATCAATACAATTTTCTTCAAACAAAAGATATGCCATGGATCGTTGCGATCATACTTGCAGACGAAGCCACAACATGAGGTTGTTAAGTTAGGGCGCGCCCTGATACCTATCTTCCAGGTCATTGTAGATACGAAAGCGCGTCCTCTGTAGCAAAGTATTGTTTCTTCATAGAGGGGCTTGCTCACGACCTTGGGGCCTCAACCTGATGATCAGGGGGCACACACTATGGTTCGTGGGGCCGCAACTCAACAGCTTCTTTCCTTCTGGAGTCCAAGTAGTAAATTATCCTCGTATATACTAGAGTCCGCTTGAGAATTTGCATCTTTCTTTGAGGGCGCGGCCTAACCAGAAAGATCCTCTGAGGGAGAATTCCTTGAGGGCGCGTCCTATGTTGGAGCATTTTCTTGAAGCTAAGTCTTGATGTAGAGCATTTCCCTGAGGTTGAGGATTCTCACCCTCTCTTCCACTAGTTGCACTACAAGAAACCAAGAGAACAAATGTAGGGCCTTTCATGAGGGCGCGCCCTCAGCAATATGTCAAGGGCTAATCCTCACTTTGGTGATTAGGCTTGACAACATCATTCCTACATCTTCGGCTTCATTCTCTTCCAACAAAATCTCAAAGCAGGGCTCTCTCGTGTCCAAGGGGCCTCGACCTGTAATCAGGGGAAGCGCGCTGTGGACCACGACCTTGAGGAAGGGCTCGCTCATGTCCAAGGGGCCTCGACCTGTAATCAGGGGGCACGCGTTGTGGATCACGGGGCCTCGATTCCAAGTGTTCCCCTTTCTTCTGGCTAAGCAAACCCATGTAGGCCTTCTCACCAAGCAAACCCCTGTAGGCCTTCTCACCGGGAAAACCCCTGTAGGCCTTCTTACCTGGCAAACCCCTGGAGGCCTTCTCATCAAGTAAATCCCTGTAACTTTATACATGCAATAAATATATAGAGCAAAATAATATAGAGGTTGGATATTACCTGGAGGCGCGCCCAGTTAGGGGAAGGCGCGCTTCTTAATAATCTTTTGAGGAATGCTCTGCTTGAATTAACAAAACCCACCATTTGCAGCTTTCTCTTCTATATCATCTTCCATGGGTGCGCCCTGTGGCGCGCCTTGAGATAAAGATGCAACTCCTGATAATTGTGTCTCATATACGTAAGACTCCATCTTCATGTGTTTGCATCCCAACTTTCTCCCGTGCTAACTTTCACCATAACCTTCTTCTCAGAATAGGATGTGGATTTCATCCTAAACCAATTACCAATAGGTTTCCTAAACCAAGTAGAATTCTTTATTAAAAATTCGTAGTTGTCCTTCTTCTCCAGTTTCGGACTGATTCCAGCCAAATTCTTCTGATGGTAACACCTTTGGGTTAACGAGAATTTAATAAGCTTCGCGTGGGCTGTAAAATCGTCCAAATCAGACTTCTAGAACTCAAGATATGACCTAAATAGTGTAGGTAGCACGTGCAACACAATACATACGAATTTTCATATATTTTAACTCCAAGATCGATGACCCATCATCAATTAAGCCATACTTGAGACCATATCTTCAAACCATGATGAGAATCGTAACCTGGAGGAGGCATCCTGGAGATGAGGGCGTGTTTAGTCATTGAATTCTCCCATAACTTGTTGGAAATCATCTGAACCTTGGATACCACCCTTAGGGCGCGCCCTCAGATTTCTTGAGGATGCATCCTGATAGTGAGGGCGCGCCCTCCGTGATGAGGACGAGATCTCGATAATTGCGTCTCTTTCTTGGAACATCCTTCCTTGAATCATATTCGGAATTTCCCCTTGAAAAACTTAGTTCAAAGCTGCTGATCGGAAATCACCGCCTTCGAGATAACCGGAACCATCTTTTTGCAGTAGCAACATAAAAATCAGTTCACCTTCAGATCTTGTTCGACCCCCCCTGCCAGAAATCTCCATCCTTGGATCTTCTCCGTTGCTGCAGATCTGCAACCCTGTCGAGGGCTATTCCTTAGATCTTGCTTGTCGTTTCTTAAGAACCTTCATCGTGGTGAGAAATGCATCCTCCTTGGATTATGATCTTAATCAGCACCCCTCCTTCTAGCGCCAATTTGTTGATGGAGGAATTTGGTAACAACAAAGTTTGAGGTCTGTCGCCGGAATCAAGATCTATGATGGTGGTTCTTCGCCGGATAAGTCGCCGGAGTGTGGTGGTTGTGATGAATTGGGGGCTGAGATTGAGAGGGTTATTGGTGGTGGCTCGTAGCTCTTCGCTTCCATCCCCCCCAATTTGCCTACGTACCTCTATATTTATAGAGGATCAAGCCCACGTAGTTCTTGGAGAGCAAGAAACCCAATTGGGCTTGGATTGTCGGTCTAGCTTCCGGAATGTTCTACTATGAGGCCTAACCACAAAAGGCCCAAGGCTCATCCAAGATCTCAAGACTTCACAGATAAGGAAACTTCCCCCGTCGAGGACTAGTCCTATCTGCTACCAGCTATTTCTTGATTTCAAGGATGCAGGTATAGCCGTGGTTTACCCCAAGTGCAGAACGCATCCCTGTCCCCCGAATGAGAAGCACCCACCAGATAGCAGGACAGGTGATTCTGAGCTTTTGGGTGCAAAGTGCAGGATTACTCCAAAGTTCCCCAATGAGAGCGCGCCCATTGGCTACAGGAACAGAGCTCCTAAAGCACACACCAGAAAGTCCCCATCTTTCCACCTTAGGGCGCGCCCTTAGTGTCTAAGAAGGGTCCTTATATCCAGGCAAACCCCTGGAGGCCTTCTGCGACGGACATCCCCTCCTGAGATACGACAGGAGGGAATTCTTCAATATCTATTGGAATTTAAGCCTGAGTGGAATCCAAGCTTGAGTGGAATCCAAGCTTAAGTAGAATCCTTCATTAAAAACTATAGAAACTTGAGTAGAATTCCATCTTGAGTAGAATTCCAGGTTGAGTAGAAATCTCTGATATGGAAGTATCAATTAGGGCGCGCCCTCCCTATAAGGAAAGTGAGGGCGCGGCCTGGTTTCTTCAATCTATGCCAAAACCATAATTTATCATGAAAATCCCCAAATTAAACCCGTATCTGACCCGGATCCATTTTAGAATACCCGAACCGAATTTTGGGCATAACACCATGTCATGTTGCAAGGATACTTCCCACACATTTTTCACAAACCATGGTAGTTTAGGTTTTAGTATAATTATTATACAAATATAATAAAAATGACTCACCAGATAATAAGTATGTCTTCCTCAAATATTCCCAAAATGATGTGATTTCTTTTATCCATGTACTGTTCAAAATAAATTTTCAATCGAGGCCACAAGCATGATACCAAAAAATTGTACCTCTAAAGTAGAAAGAGAACCGTTAACTAGTACTGACACACATTTATGTATATTTGTGAATCGCATTTCTAATTAGTGGTGATTATGTTCAAATTGAACCTACTGATACACTCCGTTTGTGCGTTACCTGTCATTCCAGTCATTATCGCAACGGAATTGCAAGTATTATCTGTACTTGCAGTTATATGTATATTTTTGTGTGTCATTTTGGACTGCATTTTTAATTCTTTGTTATTTTAATGACATCGAACAACTGATTCACTAGGTTCGTTTGTTTTCGTTTCAGTTGTTATTGCAATTGGCAAATTTCTACGCTATCTCGTCTCGAAGCAATTGTTTGTTTTTAGTTAGTGTAAGACCTCACTCGAAGCCTCTTCCTAATAGACTCGGACTTTGAATATAATCAACATTCGAATTTCTAGCTCCAGTGAGGTATAGACTTGAACTGTGTTTGATCCTGTATGATGATTTCGCCAAGTCTGAGATATATTATATGAATTTAATAGTGCACCTAATACGAGATTGTATCATTACACTGACTGACTGTTAAAATATTGTTCTTAAAAAAAGTTATTTTGTACATAATGTTAAGCAATTGATTTGGTGATTTATTCAAACAGCTGAAAGTTGCATATTATTCTTAGGGGAGAATTCAGTCTACGTAATTTCCACCATGCTTTCACCAATCTGCTTTCTGATGTCTTCTTGCCTACATATTAAATCGGCTTGTTTACACATGCAATCAGGCATGGGATACGTGTAGAGGGAACCACTGGCCTTTCTTATATCACACCCTTTTATATCATTGTGATGAAGCATGTCTCTTAATGGGCGCTTGAGGTTCTCCCACCTGCAACATAAATAGAATATTACGTGATGATTTACTATTTGCTGATGATAATTGTCAACTATTGCCCGACATGCTTGTGATAAATGAATGTCATAACCAAGGCAAGTACCGCTAGTGATCTGCTGATATATTATGCACAAAATACAATGTCAAAATGGAAAAAGTAATGACTCATCATTCAGAAGTTCAATTTCTTAGCGTTCGTAGAGTTTAGCAAAGCCCAAAATAGACTTGAAAGATAAATATAAATATAGCGCGTGTTACCTAATTCTTGGGTTATCGAAGCCAATCAAACACCTCAAATCTGTTATACAGGCTCTGCTGGGTCTTGATCCTCAATTAATAATAAAATGACTTGCTGCACTACTTGAACACAGTTGCTGAGTACTTATCATCAACTTGAAATTGTTAAATTCCAATCAATTTTTACATTCTTTATCTTCTCCCCTTTTGTGAACAACTACAATGATGGAGTAATATTTTTGTCTTGGTAACAATTTAAACATAATATCTTTCATGATTGCACAGATTTTCTTGCCTGTGAAATAAAATAACCTAACCATTTTATCATCAAAACAAACGCTAGAAAAAATAGAGAGAAAACATAGCCGAATCAATGTATGTACACTTGTCTAGTTGTGTGTTGATTTCATCTAGTTGTGTATTGACTTATAGAAAAACACGTAAATGTGTTGATCCATCGGTTTTCATGCCTATTTTCCACCTAAAAATTCAACACCTTGAACGTATTTAACGTAGCTTTCATTATGAAACAAGATCCAAGAAGTTAAAACTGACAAGAACCCAACAATCATACTTTAGGCAAAGCATACCTCCTGAGGAGTTAGAGGACATTTCCCGTCCATACGAATTGCACCCGGCTTAATGATTCGACCTCTCTTACGAAATTTTCCTCTCCAACTTCTTTCCCTTGCAATATCCATTTCACGTTGCTCTTCCTCACCACCATCATATATACAACATGAAAATGCCACCATGCATGTCCTGCAATACAAATAAAAGCCTCAGAAAATATGTATCATAGCACAGTTTCAAATCTTCATCCTTGTACATGATATTAAGTAGCACCTCTTCAAACCGGAGATGCACTGAGATGTATTTTCCTCCACTACTAGTACTATTCTTAACCATTCTATCAACCATTTCTGCCACAAGTGTGCGTATTGTTTCTGAAAATCCAAGTGCTTCGAAATTGGCTAAACATCGAAGTGCTTGGACGTTTGACGGAACAGCATGAGCCAACCTGTTGGAAAATGGTGCAATGCGAACAGCCCTGCATCATAATTAAGCTCCTTATTAATTGTCACATGAAAAGTATTGCAACCATGATACAGCAAACAACAATCATCTTGTAAGAAACACTAGCTACAAGAAATGTAGACATAAAATACAGAGATAAAATACAGAGAATATAGAATGATTTTAAACAGTCGTAAGTACTGAGTGTTGGAAACGTGTATGTATATATAAAAAGAAATTACAATTTCTTTCTTTTTCTCACAAGAGCTTCAGCTCTTTCTTTCTATCTCTTTTGGTGTGTTTTTTTTACAATGCATATGGGCAGCCTTTTATAGGCTCTAATTGATTACATCATTGCTTACATAAATTCAAGGATGACATATTCACTTACCTCATACATGTATGAACATGTGTGTTTTTATTTGACTTGTTTTCTTAGCCTACAATTCTAGTTACTTCTCCAAGTTTGTTTTGTTTTCTTAGCATTTGTAGTCAAGTTTGTTTTTCTAACACTCCCCCTCAAACTTGACTTTGCATTCCGAGCCTTTCTTTCATCTTATGAAACACTTCCGGCTTCAATGGCTTCGTAAATATATCTGCTAAATTTTCTTCAGTCTTGCAGTGCACCAACTTCACAATTTTGTCATTCACCTGCTCTCGTATGAAATGATATTTGATGTTGATGTGCTTGCTTCGACTGTGTGACACCGGATTCTTTGCAAGTGAGATAGCAAATTTGTTATCCACGTATTGCGAGATTTAACTCGCCCAATATGTAGGCTAGCCACATAGCTTGACATGCGCATGCTGCTGCTGCCATGTATTCTGCCTCACTTGTTGAGAGAGCAACTGTCGGTTGCTTCTTTGATGACCACGAAAATATCGCTGAACCGATATGAAAAGCATAACCTGAAGTGCTTTTCCCGTCATCCAAATCTCCACCATAATCACTATCTGAATAGCCAACTAATTTCGAATTTTGAGAATGCGTGTAGAACAGACCATGATTAAGTGTACCTTTTATGTACCTCAAAATTCTTTTGGCTGCCATGAAGTGATCTTGCTTCGGCTTACCCATGTACCTACTAACCAGTCCAACTGCATACATGATATCTGGACGAGTGAAAGTTAGGTACCTTAGACTTCCGACCAAACTTTTGAACAATGTCGGATTTACCGACTCTTTCGTTCAATTCTAAGCTTTATGCTTGCTTCCGCTGGCGTGTTCATTGGCTTGCATTCTTCCATTCTGAACTTGCTTAAAATTTGCTCGACATATTTTTTCTGAGACATAAAAATCCCGTCTTTGCTTTGCTTTACCTCAACTCCAAGAAAGTATGACCTTTTACCAATCCGTCATCTCAAATTCATTTGTCATAACTTTCTTAAAATCATCGAACATACCAGGGTTGTTTTCGGTAAAGATCATGTCATCCACGTACAAGCACACGATCATAATATCTCCCCCTTGATTTGTTTTTGTGTAGAGTGCATGTTCGTACGGACTCTTCACAAAACCATTTTTCTGAAAGTATTCATCAACCCTTGTGTTCCATGCTCGCGGGGCTTGTTTCAACCCGTACAGTGCTTTCTTTAGCCTATAGACTTTATTTTCCTCGCCTTTTTGACATATCCAGGTGGTTTCTCGATGTAGACTTCTTTTTCAAGATACCCATTCAGGAATGCTGACTTCACATCCATCTGAAAAATCTTCCACTGATTCTGAGCTGTAATTGCTATAAGAAGTCTGATGGTATAAACTCTTACAACCGGAGCAAATACCTCATCATAGTCAATCCCGTATCTCTGCTTGTAGCCTTTAGCCACTAACCTTGCCTTGTGCTTCTCTACTTTGCCTTCTTGATTTGTCTTGGTCTTATAGACCCATTTGACACCAATTGCTTTGTGTCCTTCTGGAAGACTTGTAAGCTCCCAAGTATCATTCTTCTTAATAGCACCAATTTCTTCATCCATGGCCTTGTTCCATTTTCTTTCTTCAGAAGCTTCCTCAAATGTCACTGGATCACATTCAGCCATCAAACAAAATAAAGAATAATCAAAGGATGTCGGTACCGGACTTGTTGCCTCATAAATACTATCCAAACTCTGCATTTTTCTGGGTGCTCCCCCTGAGCTGCTGCTACTGCTGCTTCCTGAACTCGATGGTGTCGAGACAGGAGTTTGCTGATTTGGACTTTGGGGAGGAGTTGGATCATCATCTCCACCATCTTCTATGTTGGAGTCATCACCATCATCATCATCATCATCATTACAGAATAAGCCTACAACTTTTCTTTCTTCCTCGCTCCATCTCCAGTAATTAGATTCATCAAACTCAACATCTCGAGAAATGATTAATTTCTTCGTGAGGGGATTATAGAGTCTGTAAGCTTTGCTCCTATTGTCATATCCGGTAAACATGCACTTCTCGCCTTTATCATCCAGCTTCTTCCTTTTCTGATCAGGAACATGGGCATATGCAATACATCCAAAAATTCTAAGATGTCCAACTGATGGTTTACTACCACTCCATGCTTCATTTGGAGTTTTGTTTCTGACACTTTTTGTTGGACAGCGATTCAGCAAATAAACTGCACATAACACGACTTCAGCCCAAAAAGTTCTTGGCATGTGCTTTGCTTTCACCATACTCCTTGCCATGTCTCGAATGGTGCGATTCTTCCTCTCTGCAACACCATTTTGCTATGGAGTATATGCCGTTGTCAACTGATGATTTATTCTATGTGCTCTGCAAAAACTTCTAAACAAGTTTGAAGTATACTCGCCTCCTCTATCTGATCGAAGTATCTTCAAATAATGGCCACTCTGTTTCCTCCGCCAGTGCTTTGAACTCCTTGAATTTATCAAGAGCCTCCGCCTTTTCTTTAAGGATATACACCCAACTTTTCCTGCTTAAATCATCAATAAAAGTTAGGTAATACCTATTTCTGCCAAGTGATGCAATATCAAATGGACCAGCAATATCAGTGTGAACAATCTCCAATGGCCTTCTAGCTCGCCATGATTTTCATTTCGTTTGTCACCATTTTCAAATGCGTAACATATTCACCGATATTCTCTGAAGTCTTCATTTTGATATTTTCAAATTCGCCACGAAGAACTTGGAGCCGTACCTTTTTCACTTTCTCGACACCTTGGAATGATTTTTGTAAAATCTCCCACGCCTCTTTTGCTGTCTTTGCATTTGAAATTTTTTCGAAGATGGATTCGTCGACACCTTGAAAAATTGTGTATAATGCCTTGTTGTCTTTTTTTCGAAATTCTTTTAACGCCGTCTTCTCGGCATTAGAAAGTGCTGCTTCAGCGATAGCATCTTCGGGCTCGCTATAGCCGCTTTCAACGATATCCCAATTATCGTACGAACCGAGTAACACCTTCATTTGGATACTCCAGTTTCCATAATTTGTAGCCGTCAACTTTGGAATATTTTGTTACACCATATTTGCCATTTTTTTTTCAAAAAAATATCCTTTCACAATATAAGTGAACAGTACCGTATGTATGAACAGTGCCGTATGAATAGTACTTCGTATGAACAGTACCGTATGTATGAAAAGTTCCGTATGAACGGTGCTTCGTATGAACAATACCGTATGTATGAACAGTATCGTATGTATGAACAGTACTTCGTCTTCTCCGGCGTGAACAGTACTTCGTCTTCTACGGCGTGAACAGTGCCGCCGGAATAGTAACTTGCCGGAAAATTTACAGAATTTTCAGAATTGAACAACCAAGCTCTGATACCACTTGTTGGAAACGTGTATGTAATATAAGAAGAAATTACAATTTCTTTCTTTCTCTCACAAGAGCTTCAGCTCTTTCTTTCTATCTCTTTTGGTGTGTTTTTTTACAATGCATATGGGCAGCCTTTTATAGGCACTTATTGATTACATCATTGCTTACATAAATTCAAGAATGACATATTCACTTACCTCATACATGTATGAACATGTGTGTTTTTATTTGACTTGTTTTCTTAGCCTACAATTCTAGTTACTTCTCCAAGTTTGTTTTGTTTTCTTAGCATTTGTAGTCAAGTTTGTTTTTCTAACACTGGGAAGTACTATGCTCCTGTAGCTAATCTATAAAACTCAAACTCCAAGGCAACGAGAAGGCAATAAACACATTAATCAGTGATAAATATGGTTGTTAAGACCTAAAACACAGATCATGTTGCAATCCCCGGAATGAGAAGAAGCTTGTACTAAACTCTTAGAACCCTACCAAGTCAGGTAACTTGATTGATAATACTAATCAAGTCTTTGATCTCTCAAGTACATCAACTTCTTTGTATTCTAACTATTGTTTGCTACATTGATGACATTAATCCACGAGTTTCTAAGCATTACCTGAAAGTTATATTCACAATTTCTAGTGGCTAAATCGCAGGTCTTCACTTCTTACATGTTTGCGAGGTTTCTGAGAGCACAATTCAAAACTCAGATATCTATTTTTCTACATTTAGTTTGATGACATTCAATACTTTTGCGAAATTTATCACAATTGATCAATTGGGTGTCTGTTGGGCTTTATCTAAACATGTTTTGAGTGTGTGAGTTGTTATGTCTTGTGTGAGAATAAATCAACGTGAATTTGCAGTGTTATAAGTTGTCTAATTAGTTGTCAAAATAGTTTTTTATGTTATGAATCATGAGAGTGCATGTGCATGTTGTGTGGAGCTTTTCAGCTCTCAACAAGTCTTTATAAAGACTTGTATTCTTCTTTGTAATTGTCAATTCAGTTGTTAAACAATCAGAAAGATTCTTTGTGTTCATTGTTATACCGTGCATTATCACTTTAGTACTATCATCTGGTATCAAAGCATTACTTTCCTGGTAGCATCGTATCAACATTCAAGATGGCAGAATCAAGGAAAAACAAAGAAGGACAGATTGGTTTGGTGTTTCCAATGTTATCAAGGACGAACTACACTGCTTGGGCTATGAAAATGAGAGTTTTTATGCAGGCACACGGCGTATGAGAAGCAATAGACCCTAAAGATTCAAAGGCAAATGTGGAGGATAAGATGGATAAACGTGCTATGGCCATGATCTATGAAAGTATTCTAGAGGAACTGCTGTTGACCATTGCGGAATGAAAAACCGCTAAAGATGCTTGGGAAGCGATCAAAACTGTGTCGTTAGGTGCTAACAAGGTCAAGAAAGCTAAGGCACAAACTCTTAAAGCCGAGTTTGAGTCCCTAAATATGAAGGATTCAGAGCAATTAGATGATTTCTGTTTGAAGTTGAATGGTCTGGTGGCAAACATCAGAGCACTTGGAGAAACAATTGAGGAAGAGTACGTTGTGAAAAAATTGCTAAGGGCGGTTCCATCCAAATTCTTAAAAATTGCTTCAGCCATTGAACAATTTGGAAATTTGGAGACTATGTTAGTTGAAGAGGTAGTCGGTTCCCTAAAGGCTCATGAGGAATGATTATCTGGTCTAGAAGATAGTAAAGAAGGGCAACAACTCTTGTTGACAGAGGAGGAATGGTCAAAACATGATAACAGCAGCGGAAAACTCTTGCTTACACGCGAAGAATTGCTAAGACGATCAAATCGAAGAGGACAACAGGTTGAAAATGATTATCGGGAAAGTGATAATCAAAATGGTCGTGGCAGAATCGACAGGGCTAAAGTAAGGTGTTTTAACTGTGGATCTTATGGACATTATGCAGCCGAGTGTCGAAAATCAAGAAAGGATAGACTGCAACGAGGAGATGCCAACCTGACTCAGACAGCATATGACGACGAACCTGCACTCTTGATGACTATGTTTGAAGAAAGTGCATATGGTGTGACGTTATTGACTGAAGGTACAGACTCAAAAGATAAGATATTAGAGGAGAATATGTGGTATCTAGACAATGGAGCTAGTAACCACATGATTGGGTGTCGGGAAAAATTTGAGAAATTGGACAAAACAAAGAAGGGACAGGTGAAATTTGGTGATGGTTCTTTAGTGAAAATTGAAGGCAAAGGTTCGATTAGAATTACTTGTCGGAACGGTAAGACCAGAATACTGCAAGGAGTATTGTTGGTCCCGATGTATATTGCAGAAGGGGGGTTGAATGCAATATAGATAATTTCAAATCTTTAACTCAACAACAATGATAAAAATTGTAAACTATCTAGATAAGAATTGCAAACACAAGTAGTAATTCAAGATCTTCTCACAAAATAAATGTTTTATTTATTTTGTAATGTGTTGCTACAACCTCGAGAAAAATGGTTTTCTCAAGCTTCGACTTCTTGTGAGAATCGCTTACAGAAAGAATGAGAGATGTGTCTCTATATCGACTAATCTTTCTTTTTCATCTCAGTCACATGGGTCGCGGAGCTGTTGTCATTTTCAAGTGACAGCTCCTCACAATCAGTGGAAGACTTCTTAAAGATAACTCCGTTTGTATAGCATTTTAGGTGTTGGTCCCGATGTATATTGCAGAAGGGGGGTTGAATGCAATATAGATAATTTCAAATCTTTAACTCAACAACAATGATAAAAATTGTAAACTATCTAGATAAGAATTGCAAACACAAGTAGTAATTCAAGATCTTCTCACAAAATAAATGTTTTATTTATTTTGTAATGTGTTGCTACAACCTCGAGAAAAATGGTTTTCTCAAGCTTCGACTTCTTGTGAGAATCGCTTACAGAAAGAATGAGAGATGTGTCTCTATATCGACTAATCTTTCTTTTTCATCTCAGTCACATGGGTCGCGGAGCTGTTGTCGTTTTCAAGTGACAGCTCCTCACAATTTTCCCACACATGTGACCTTTCCTAAAATGCTATACAAACGGAGTTATCTTTAAGGATTTGGCATTCTGGGTTCTTTCCAAAATTAGCTATAACAATTATAGTAGATGCAGACTTGTCATACTCTTGAATTGTTGAACCTCGTCTTGTGATCTCTCAAGCTTCTATCATAGTCTTGCAGGTCTGCTACAATCTTTGCCGAATTGAAACAAATCTGTTTCTCGAACATCTAAACTATCACGGGGGTTTGACTGAGATAAAATCCCCAAATCAAATAATTCAGTGAGACAGTAACCCTTGCCGTCAAGTTTGATGTCATAGGAATATTCAGTAGTTGACAGTATGAGCTCCCGCCAATGTTGCCGTCGGAACTCCAAACTTGCTGTCAAGTGTGAGAATGTTGCTGTCCCCTGCTTCAGCCAATGTTGCTGTCAAATGAAACTTGCTGTCGTGACCTTGCAACATGCAGTCTTCTTGTAACATTACTATCAATGTATTGACAGTAACTTTATTATTGCTGTCGAACTGATGTATTCTCTTGAGGCTTGAACATATCAATGAACTTCTTCCAAGATACATACTTATTACATTTCAGCAATTATTTGATTACAAGAACACACTCTGGCTGTGACAGTATGTTCTACTTAGCCTATACAAATAAACTAAGTACTAGTTAAGTTGTCTCTACGCTATCACCCATAAATCCTAACAATCTCCCCCAATTTGTTTTTATGGACAATAACAACAAATTCTCAATACAAGCATGCTGACAACTTAACTAACATAGATTAGAATAGGATTCTAGAACATTTCCAAGCATTTATCATTACATAGGACAATGATCTAAAGCAAAACAAGTACTCCTCGAGGTTGAGTAGATATGAGATTTACTTATCTTGTTATTAATCTTTCCTGTTCTGTCTGTTCTCTCTCTTTCTGTGGAGAGCTTCTTCCAAGTACTTTCTGAGATCTTGCACTAGCTTCTTTTCATCAGCAGATACAACATCATCTTCAATCTCATCAATGTACTGTTGGATTTGTCTAGAAGAGACATACTGAACATCTTTCAGATCAAACCATGATTCAAAACCATAGGCGTAAGTTCTGAATTTCAAGATGTTGTTCTCAATCTTGAATCTTCTGCCAGGAAAAGAATTCAAGGTCATTCTTCTGTTTCTGTCAAGTTTTGGATCTTCATCTCTCCTACTATCAAAAATAACTTCCAATTCCCATGCACACAACATTTCCAGTTTATGAGAAGATCCAACAACTTTCCACGGCTTTCAGCATATCTTTCAGCATGGTACTTTTGGATGTGTTCCATGGCTTTCTTAGGAACATTTTCATACGTCCCCATAAGCTCTACCATTCTTTCAAGCACGAAGTAATTGACTCTACGCCTTACTTCTTGTGGTGTTTGTTTGAGAGTGTATCTGTCTATTATTGTTGACATATTCACCATAGTGAAGTCCTTCTCAACAAACATGACTTTTGCTTTATCTTTCCAAAGAATGTATCTGGATGCATATTCCTTAGAATTATCCATCCAATTCGACTGAAGTGATATCTCGTGTCGCAGCTTCCTTCTGGATTTTGAAGCTGTTTATTTCTCTTCTTAGAATAGGCTTCTTAAGAAACATCACTCCATGCTTCTTTTTCCTTGTTGCAGCCTTTGTCTTGCCCTTTCTTGGAACTGCACGCCAGGATTTTGCTCTTTGTTTTGTCTTCCTAGACTTGGATGTCTTGACAGTTTTGCATGTGACAGCTTCTTCATTCAAACTCTTGACAGTGTCTTCTTTGACAGCAGCTTCTTCGACAGTAACTTCATCATTCTTAACAGCTTCTTTGTTGACAGTACCTTTTTCAGCATCAAAATAGTCAATAACAAATCTTAAGATACTTCCTTCCAGTGTGTCAAGAATGTCTGTCTCTCCCTCATCTTTAGCTTCAGCATCTTTCTTATTGTCCTTGGGAGCTTCTTCCTTTGCTTCCTCCTGAGTCTGACTTCCAGTAATCTCGGCAGTTTCTTGACCATTTCCACTTGTACCAGATCCTCCAGTTCCATCAAGATCATCATCATCAAGGGTGTCATCATATGTGCAGCTTCCACCACTCTCACTTCTTCTGGAATTAGCTTCAGAAATCAATTTCTTCACTTGAGAGCTAAGACTTTCATCTCTCTTTGCCAGCAGTTTGTGAATATCTTTGACAGCCTTGACTTTGTCTTTGTTTATCTTAGATTTGAGGATCTGTTTCAGCACTCCCATGATTGTGTTAGAATGCAATCTGGGTTCTTCACTTAGGATCAGAAATCCAATCCTTTTAGCTCCTGTGCTTGTGGTTTTTCTGTAGCAAATACCATAGGATTCTTCAATCACTTCTGGTAGCTTTTCTTCAACAAGACTTTAAATTTGTGCTAGCAGATCATTATTGAAGGTTGTAGAATTTGCTTTCACTTTCGTTCCCATGGCATTCAGCACTCTAGCTTGCAAACTTTGCAGTAGCTGCATTGTAATGAATATAAAGATGCCTAAGGAACAATAACCATCTAGATTGCAACTTAATATCAGTAAAGAAATAAATATTTTATTAACTTTAAGACTAGGATTCACCTTGAAGCAAAACTTTTAGTGCAAAGTTAGCTCGTACAACTCTAGAATGTGTTCCTATTTAGATCATTCATTTTATCCAATCACTAGAATAATTTCTTTTAGTAAAGAGATACGATGTTTGGCACCTTTTGGTGCAGAGATAACATTACCCTGGAAAAGTTAATTAAGAAAAAAACCTGAAGCTGGCCCGTCTTGTCTAACACCTGTAGTAGCAATAATGATATAACATATCTGCTTGATGGCTTGAACAAAGTTTTATATTGGCGAGGATAATTTGTTCATAGATATGTTCATTGCTAATTTTTTGTGGACATATCTATGAACAACTGCAACGCCGTAATGGCTTACAGACTCACAATCAGTGGCATATTCTGGTAATAGCGATTATCAACTGCAACCAATATGTTGCTGGAGCAGTTCTTTTTTTTTCAACCAGACTGAGCATTGATAGTTCAGGACTTGCTATTCCTACAGATGAAGATGTAGAATTGGTGTCACATAAATACGGGGTTTATCTAGTAAGTAATAAGCTAAACAAATAGTGCAATCAATCAAGCTAGAAATTAGGTGGATATCGGAAGCTAGCAACCACTTAATATAGAATAAAGACATAACTAAAATACCAACGCACATCTGTATAATCAATGGTTATGTGATGGTAATCATCAACTATGTTACGAAGAAAATTGACTGTTCTGGAGATTATATTGCTAGTTAAGTAATACAGACTATTAATTAAAACTGCAGAAGGAAATGATTGAACAATTTTGATTATGCCATGTGTTGATGGAGGAATTTGGTAACAACAAAGTTTGAGGTCTGTCGCCGGAATCAAGATCTATGATGGTGGTTCTTCGCCGGATAAGTCGCCGGAGTGTGGTGGTTGTGATGAATTGGGGGCTGAGATTGAGAGGGTTATTGGTGGTGGCTCGTAGCTCTTCGCTTCCATCCCCCCCAATTTGCCTACGTACCTCTATATTTATAGAGGATCAAGCCCACGTAGTTCTTGGAGAGCAAGAAACCCAATTGGGATTGGATTGTCGGTCTAGCTTCCGGAATGTTCTACAATGAGGCCTAACCACAAAAGGCCCAAGGCTCATCCAAGATCTCAAGACTTCACAGATAAGGAAACTTCCCCCGTCGAGGACTAGTCCTATCTGCTACCAGCTATTTCTTGATTTCAAGGATGCAGGTATAGCCGTGGTTTACCCCAAGTGCAGAACGCATCCCTGTCCCCCGAATGAGAAGCACCCACCAGATAGCAGGACAGGTGATCCGGAGCTTTTGGGTGCAAAGTGCAGGATTACTCCAAAGTTCCCCAATGAGAGCGCGCCCATTGGCTACAGGAACAGAGCTCCCAAAGCACACACCAGAAAGTCCCCATCTTTCCACCTTAGGGCGCGCCCTTAGTGTCTAAGAAGGGTCCTTATATCCAGGCAAACCCCTGGAGGCCTTCTGCGACGGACATCCCCCTCCTGAGATACGACAGGAGGGAATTCTTCAATATCTATTGGAATTTAAGCCTGAGTGGAATCCAAGCTTGAGTGGAATCCAAGCTTAAGTAGAATCCTTCATTAAAAACTATAAAAACTTGAGTAGAATTCCATCTTGAGTAGAATTCCAGTTTGAGTAGAAATCTCTGATATGGAAGTATCAATTAGGGCGCGCCCTCCCTATAAGGAAAGTGAGGGCGCGGCCTGGTTTCTTCAATCTATGCCAAAACCATAATTTATCATGAAAATCCCCAAATTAAACCTGTATCTGACCCGGATCCATTTTAGAATACCCGAACCGAATTTTGGGCATAACAACTACCCCCCAATTCCATATGAAATCAGAGATGTTATATGGAATTTTCCTCAAAAAACCCAAAATTTATGTAGCTTTTCTCCTCCAGGGCGCGTCCTGAAATTCTTCAATCCACATGTCTAAGCTTTTGCATCCATCTCTAATTTTAGCTTCTTCGTAGAGGAATAACACAAATGCACAACATCTCTAAGCTTACATGAGCTAACTCGGCGTAAGAAACAAGAGATATTATGCACAAGTGTAAACCTCTCACCGAGCTTGCCCTAAAGCTAAATATATATATTTACAGAGGGCGCGCCTTATGATATTATGACGTACGGACCCCTTCAGCTATCATCCACATACACTTCCATGGTCTTTTCAAGTTCCCTCTGCATTAATCAAGCCAAAGGGCATTCCAATGCAACAGTATAATCCTCTATCTGTGATGAAAAAGGTGTGCTCTTGATCAGGTGCATACATGGAAATCTGATTATAACCCGAATAAGCGTTCATGAAACTCAAGAGAACATGTGTTGTTGCATTTCCAACAGACCAATTCGAGGAAGAGGAAAACTATCCTCTGGGCAAGCCTTTGTTTATATCAGTGAAATCTACACAAGTCCTCTATTTCCCATTAAGCTTCATAACGAGAACCTGGTTAGCCAGCCACTCCGGTAGTAAAACTCTTTAATCAAGCCAACGTTTAACAATTTATCAACTTCTTCCTTCAATGCAATAGCTCTTTCCCCAATTACTGGGCGTCACTTCTGCCTAATACCCTTCCTGTCAGGATTTATATTCAAGTGATGACACATGACCTTTGGGTCGATGTCCACCATACTAGCATGACTCCAATGCAAAAACATCTCAATTTGTCAAAAGAAAGCTTGTGAGCATATCTCTCTACTCAGAATTCAACTAAGAACCGATCTTCAAAATTTTACTTGAATCTCTAGCATCCACCAACATTGAGATTGTATCTTCTGACGAATCTGTCTTTTCCACCGGTTGAGGCATTCTTAGATCAATATCAAAATCAAGACTTTGAGGGTCTTCAATCATGGCACCATCCTTGGAGGGCACGTCCTCTTTTAGAGGGAAGTCATCCTCAACTGCAGCAAGCCTTCAAGCAACATCCGCCTACCTTCAACTTGCTCACCTCTAAGATTAATGGAGATGACGTCCTCCGAATCTTCCTCAATCTCTTCCAGAATCCCTTCTTGAAGATCACCAAGAACTGGGGCACTTTCCTTATGCAATTTCCCAAGGCGCGCCCTGATAGGGGGCGCTTCCTCTTTTGCTTTTTTGACAAGATAAGGAACTACTTTCACTGAGGGCGCGCCCTCCATCTCGTTGTCTTCTAAACCCTTTGATTGCCTTATGATAACAATCCCTCGAATCATGCTGGGATCCTCGAATAGTTCCTACTCCATTGGGTGTTGGAAATTTCATTGCAAGATGGTAGATAGAAGTCACAACCTTCATTTCCTTCAACAAAGGACGCCCTACCAAAGCATTGTGCGATGATTCCACATCCAAAATCATAAAATCCATCATTTTAGTCACAGAAAGAACTCCTTCCCTAAGAATTACCGGTAGCTTGATAGTTCCCATAACTTTCACAGACTCACCCGAAAAACCATAAATCCATCCATTGTCTGGAATCATATCCTTATCCAGAAGTCCCAACTTCGTGTAAGTGCCATAGTATAAGATATTCACCGAATTCCCATTGTCGACAAAAACCCGATGCACATTCTTGGATCCAATCTGGATTGCCACCACCAGAGCATCATTGTGTGGTTGGTGTACCCATTTAGATTCTTCCTCAGTAAAAGTGATATCCGCACACTTTCCCTTGAACAATTTGGGCGGCCTTAACCCCAAGCTATTCACATCGGTAAGAGGTATATCTTGCCTCTCAAGCATATCTCTCCAAAGCATTTTTATTATCACCCCCCAAGTGTTGTCTTCCAAAGATAGTGTAGATACTTCCCTCTTTAGCAAACTTCTTCTCTTCAGGCATGTCTTCATTACGGAGGGCGCGCCCTCCGTTCTCCTCAGGAATCTCCTTATGCTTCTTGACTTCTCTGACAATCCAATCGGTCAAGTATCCTTCCTTCATCAGATCTTCAATTTTATCCTTCAGCTGACGACATTCATGAGTATTGTGACTTGTCGACTCATAGTACTCACAGTGCTTCTTCTTATCCTTGCTTTTCCAGGCAGATAGAGGAACCGGCTTCTTAAAAAGCCCTTTATTCTTGTTCACCTCAAATATGTGTTCAATCGAAGTCACCAACGGAGTGTAATTATTTGTCCTTCGATCATAAGAATACATATCTGGAGTTCCCCATTCTCTTCCAACACTAGTTGCATTCACTCCGTTAGTGCTGATTCCAATACGATATACAGGACTTGTAATCTTCCCCTTAGCATTACCTGAGCTTCTGTCTTCCGATTTTCTACCAAGGATTGCTCAATAGGTAATTACTCCAGATCCAAGCTTTTGAAACCATTGCTAAGCATTCTCACTGAAAGTGGTTGCCAGCAGATGACATCTATCCAAGTCAGGTACTTGGTAAACATCCATCTCAATGTCAAAACATCCTAAGAATTCCACAGGGTCTGCATTTTCATGAAAACGTAGATCATTGGTCATAGATCTATATCCTGTAGGGAGCTGTGCCTCTCTAACCTCTGTTGAAAGTGGAGAAGGAGTTTGTGCCGTAGCAGATATCCTTCCTCCATCCAAGTGAGAAAGAAGCCTCTTCAAGTCGACGACATTAAAAATGCCCACACCTGGAATATTTTGACTATTTGGTGGCACAGTTGTTTTGAGTACCCCCCAAGGGTGAAGGTTAAGTTGTCGTCTGAGCATTTCCTGGAACTCCGACATGAAGTTGTGTGAGAATTACCTCTTGAGTCTGAGTTTGTTCCTTTTGACCTTGAGCTTGTGGATTCTCTTCAATCTGTGGATTCCCCTGAGGTCATTGATTCCCTTGAGGCTGTGGATTCCCTTGAGAGCCTCTCTGATACTGTTCCCCTAAAGGAGGGCGCGTCCTCGACCTGGAATCACTAGAGGTGCTTGAGGGAATCTGATGGATATGAGGTGACCTATCACCAGAGGGCGCGCCCTGATTACGCGGTTGCCCGTTTCCTCGATATAACTCCATTCTTCTATCACCGTCATAACGGTTTCCTCTTCTTCCAGTATTATCATGATGAGGAGCTTGTTCAAGTCCAAGGGGCCGCGACCTGTTGTTAACAGGGGGCGCGCACTGTGGATCACCATCTTGAGGAAGGGCTCGCTCATGTGCAAGGAGCCTCGACCTGTAATCAGGGGGCGCGCGCTGTGGATTACGGGGCCTCAATTCCAAGTGCTTCTATTTCTTCTGATGCTCAAGGAGTACCATCCTTAGATCATCATCCCTAAGAGTTTCTTCAAGCTTGCAAAGTCTTTCTTATCCCTAGACATTCTCTCTTCATCCCGCTGGATTTCACTAGTGGGCGCCCAGAACGATGAGGATGAGGGCGCGCTCCCTCTTGAACATCTGACATACAATTAAAACCTCCGTTCTTGCACTTCTTCACCTCTTCGAGAGCTTTCCTCAACTCGAAAAGCTTTCCTTGTTCGACGGTGATTTCGTGGAATACTCCGAGATTTTCTCCTACTTCCTTGCTCTTGCTCCACTGAATCCAATCTTGCCCCGAAGTTATTTATGGTAGTACCCATATGATATAACTGCTCCATCAACTCCACGTTGCTAATAAGAACGGGCAGCTGTCCACCGGTAGCCGGATTTCCACAATAGTGTGGGGGATCAGGGATCTCTTCCGGAATATAAGCTTCGTGACGAGCTTGATTACCCCCAAGCTATCTTCAAAATCATAACCATTTTCTTCATGAGAACCTCCACCTTGATTGTGAGACATATCCAAACTTGATCAAGATACTATCAAGTGGATTGATGACTTTAGAGTTCGGAGGCTGCATCCATCAAATCTAAGAGAATTGCACTAGAGCTTCAAAAGGATGTGGTGATAGAAGGCGCGTCCTCAAAAGAGGGAAAGCTTGCATGCTTACAAGAAAAAGTTCCGCATCGAATCTTCTACTCAAGGGCGCATCCTCCATTGACGAGAACTATTCAAACTCACCCTTCGGGGCGCGCCCTACAAGCATAATCTTGTAATCTCGAAAAAGTTGAAAATTTCACCCAACTAAGGCTAGGGAAAGTGTACATGGACTACCCCCCTAGACTAGGAGGTAATTAATTTACCTTGTAGTCTACTATTCTGGCATTGTTCTACTTCAATCAATTTCTGGTAGAAAGAGTGCATTCTTCGGTCACGGGCTACTTCAAATCTCATCCCATGAAGTGGCATCTCAAAATGAGGCATCCTATGAATAACATCTCTCGAAGAGGCATCTCACTAGGAGGCATCCAACAAAGGGCATCTCACGAAGAGGCATCTCACAATGAGGCATCCTATGAAAGGCATCTCACGAAGAGGCATCCCCGTGGGGGTATTCCGCTGTTCACACAAATTATCATGAAATACATGTATACGTAGGGCTAGGGAGGTGCATCAATACTACCCCCCAGCATAAGAATATCATTCCTTAAAGAAGCGTCTCTTAAAGAGGCATCCCAAGAGGGGAATTTTAAGAGAGAGCCGTTGGAGTTGCTGAGGACGCGCCCTGTTGCTTAGGGCGCGCCCTATATGGATGAGGGCAATGACAAAGTCTCTTCTAGTCCGGATGAATGTCATTCTTGGGTATAGGAGCTCACTCATGACCTTGGGGCCTCAACCTGCCTATCAGGGGGCACATCCTAAGATTCATGGGGCCGCACATCAATACAATTTTCTTCAAACAAAAGATATGCCATGGATCGTTGCGATCATACTTGCAGACGAAGCCACAACATGAGGTTGTTAAGTTAGGGCGCGCCCTGATACCTATCTTCCAGGTCATTGTAGATACGAAAGCGCGTCCTCTGTAGCAAAGTATTGTTTCTTCATAGAGGGGCTTGCTCACGACCTTGGGGCCTCAACCTGATGATCAGGGGGCACACACTATGGTTCGTGGGGCCGCAACTCAACAGCTTCTTTCCTTCTGGAGTCCAAGTAGTAAATTATCCTCGTATATACTAGAGTCCGCTTGAGAATTTGCATCTTTCTTTGAGGGCGCGGCCTAACCAGAAAGATCCTCTGAGGGAGAATTCCTTGAGGGCGCGTCCTATGTTGGAGCATTTTCTTGAAGCTAAGTCTTGATGTAGAGCATTTCCCTGAGGTTGAGGATTCTCACCCTCTCTTCCACTAGTTGCACTACAAGAAACCAAGAGAACAAATGTAGGGCCTTTCATGAGGGCGCGCCCTCAGCAATATGTCAAGGGCTATTCCTCACTTTGGTGATTAGGCTTGACAACATCATTCCTACATCTTCGGCTTCATTCTCTTCCAACAAAATCTCAAAGCAGGGCTCTCTCGTGTCCAAGGGGCCTCGACCTGTAATCAGGGGAAGCGCGCTGTGGACCATGACCTTGAGGAAGGGCTCGCTCATGTCCAAGGGGCCTCGACCTGTAATCAGGGGGCACGCGTTGTGGATCACGGGGCCTCGATTCCAAGTGTTCCCCTTTCTTCTGGCTAAGCAAACCCATGTAGGCCTTCTCACCAAGCAAACCCCTGTAGGCCTTCTCACCAGGAAAACCCCTGTAGGCCTTCTTACCTGGCAAACCCCTGGAGGCCTTCTCATCAAGTAAATCCCTGTAACTTTATACATGCAATAAATATATAGAGCAAAATAATATAGAGGTTGGATATTACCTGGAGGCGCGCCCAGTTAGGGGAAGGCGCGCTTCTTAATAATCTTTTGAGGAATGCTCTGCTTGAATTAACAAAACCCACCATTTGCAGCTTTCTCTTCTATATCATCTTCCATGGGTGCGCCCTGTGGCGCGCCTTGAGATAAAGATGCAACTCCTGATAATTGTGTCTCATATACGTATGACTCCATCTTCATATGTTTGCATCCCAACTTTCTCCCGTGCTAACTTTCACCATAACCTTCTTCTCAGAATAGGATGTGGATTTCATCCTAAACCAATTACCAATAGGTTTCCTAAACCAAGTAGAATTCTTTATTAAAAATTCGTAGTTGTCCTTCTTCTCCAGTTTCGGACTGATTCCAGCCAAATTCTTCTGATGGTAACACCTTTGGGTTAACGAGAATTTAATAAGCTTCGCGTGGGCTGTAAAATCGTCCAAATCAGACTTCTAGAACTCAAGATATGACCTAAATAGTGTAGGTAGCACGTGCAACACAATACATACGAATTTTCATATATTTTAACTCCAAGATCGATGACCCATCATCAATTAAGCCATACTTGAGACCATATCTTCAAACCATGATGAGAATCGTAACCTGGAGGAGGCATCCTGGAGATGAGGGCGTGTTTAGTCATTGAATTCTCCCATAACTTGTTGGAAATCATCTGAACCTTGGATACCACCCTTAGGGCGCGCCCTCAGATTTCTTGAGGATGCATCCTGATAGTGAGGGCGCGCCCTCCGTGATGAGGACGAGATCTCGATAATTGCGTCTCTTTCTTGGAACATCCTTCCTTGAATCATATTCGGAATTTCCCCTTGAAAAACTTAGTTCAAAGCTGCTGATCGGAAATCACCGCCTTCGAGATAACCGGAACCATCTTTTTGCAGTAGCAGCATAAAAATCAGTTCACCTTCAGATCTTGTTCGACCCCCCTGCCAGAAATCTCCATCCTTGGATCTTCTCCGTTGCTGCAGATCTGCAACCCTGTCGAGGGCTATTCCTTAGATCTTGCTTGTCGTTTCTTAAGAACCTTCATCGTGGTGAGAAATCCATCCTCCTTGGATTATGATCTTAATCAGCACCCCTCCTTCTAGCGCCAATTTGTTGATGGAGGAATTTGGTAACAACAAAGTTTGAGGTCTGTCGCCGGAATCAAGATCTATGATGGTGGTTCTTCGTCGGATAAGTCGCCGGAGTGTGGTGGTTGTGATGAATTGGGGGCTGAGATTGAGAGGGTTATTGGTGGTGGCTCGTAGCTCTTCGCTTCCATCCCCCCAATTTGCCTACGTACCTCTATATTTATAGAGGATCAAGCCCACGTAGTTCTTGGAGAGCAAGAAACCCAATTGGGCTTGGATTGTCGGTCTAGCTTCCGGAATGTTCTACTATGAGGCCTAACCACAAAAGGCCCAAGGCTCATCCAAGATCTCAAGACTTCACAGATAAGGAAACTTCCCCCGTCGAGGACTAGTCCTATCTGCTACCAGCTATTTCTTGATTTCAAGGATGCAGGTATAGCCGTGGTTTACCCCAAGTGCAGAACGCATCCCTGTCCCCCGAATGAGAAGCACCTACCAGATAGCAGGACAGGTGATTCTGAGCTTCTGGGTGCAAAGTGCAGGATTACTCCAAAGTTCCCCAATGAGAGCGCGCCCATTGGCTACAGGAACAGAGCTCCTAAAGCACACACCAGAAAGTCCCCATCTTTCCACCTTAGGGCGCGCCCTTAGTGTCTAAGAAGGGTCCTTATATCCAGGCAAACCCCTGGAGGCCTTCTGCGACGGACATCCCCTCCTGAGATACGACAGGAGGGAATTCTTCAATATCTATTGGAATTTAAGCCTGAGTGGAATCCAAGCTTGAGTGGAATCCAAGCTTAAGTAGAATCCTTCATTAAAAACTATAAAAACTTGAGTAGAATTCCATCTTGAGTAGAATTCCAGGTTGAGTAGAAATCTCTGATATGGAAGTATCAATTAGGGCGCGCCCTCCCTATAAGGAAAGTGAAGGATACTTCCCACACATTTTAAGCAGTGCCAGTTTCACAAACCATGGTAGTTTAGGTTTTAGTATAATTATTATACAAATATAATAAAAATGACTCACCAGATAATAAGTATGTCTTCCTCAAATATTCCCAAAATGATGTGATTTCTTTTATCCATGTACTGTTCAAAATAAATTTTCAATCGAGGCCACAAGCATGATACCAAAAAATTGTACCTCTAAAGTAGAAAGAGAACCGTTAACTAGTACTGACACACATTTATGTATATTTGTGAATCGCATTTCTAATTAGTGGTGATTATGTTCAAATTGAACCTACTGATACACTCCGTTTGTGCGTTACCTGTCATTCCAGTCATTATCGCAACGGAATTGCAAGTATTATCTGTACTTGCAGTTATATGTATATTTTTGTGTGTCATTTTGGACTGCATTTTTAATTCTTTGTTATTTTATTGACATCGAACAACTGATTCACTAGGTTCGTTTGTTTTCGTTTCAGTTGTTATTGCAATTGGCAAATTTCTACGCTATCTCGTCTCGAAGCAATTGTTTGTTTTTAGTTAGTGTAAGACCTCACTCGAAGCCTCTTCCTAATAGACTCGGACTTTGAATATAATCAACATTCGAATTTCTAGCTCCAGTGAGGTATAGACTTGAACTGTGTTTGATCCTGTATGATGATTTCGCCAAGTCTGAAATATATTATATGAATTTAATAGTGCACCTAATACGAGATTGTATCATTACACTGACTGACTGTTAAAATATTGTTCTTAAAAAAAGTTATTTTGTACATAATGTTAAGCAATTGATTTGGTGATTTATTCAAACAGCTGAAAGTTGCATATTATTCTTAGGGGAGAATTCAGTCTACGTAATTTCCACCATGCTTTCACCAATCTGCTTTCTGATGTCTTCTTGCCTACATATTAAATCGGCTTGTTTACACATGCAATCAGGCATGGGATACGTGTAGAGGGAACCACTGGCCTTTCTTATATCACACCCTTTTATATCATTGTGATGAAGCATGTCTCTTAATGGGCGCTTGAGGTTCTCCCACCTGCAACATAAATAGAATATTACGTGATGATTTACTATTTGCTGATGATAATTGTCAACTATTGCCCGACATGCTTGTGATAAATGAATGTCATAACCAAGGCAAGTACCGCTAGTGATCTGCTGATATATTATGCACAAAATACAATGTCAAAATGGAAAAAGTAATGACTCATCATTCAGAAGTTCAATTTCTTAGCGTTCGTAGAGTTTAGCAAAGCCCAAAATAGACTTGAAAGATAAATATAAATATAGCGCGTGTTACCTAATTCTTGGGTTATCGAAGCCAATCAAACACCTCAAATCTGTTATACAGGCTCTGCTGGGTCTTGATCCTCAATTAATAATAAAATGACTTGCTGCACTACTTGAACACAGTTGCTGAGTACTTATCATCAACTTGAAATTGTTAAATTCCAATCAATTTTTACATTCTTTATCTTCTCCCCTTTTGTGAACAACTACAATGATGGAGTAATATTTTTGTCTTGGTAACAATTTAAACATAATATCTTTCATGATTGCACAGATTTTCTTGCCTGTGAAATAAAATAACCTAACCATTTTATCATCAAAACAAACGCTAGAAAAAATAGAGAGAAAACATAGCTGAATCAATGTATGTACACTTGTCTAGTTGTGTGTTGATTTCATCTAGTTGTGTATTGACTTATAGAAAAACAC
This sequence comes from Saposhnikovia divaricata, assembly GCA_036435485.1. Taxonomy (NCBI): domain Eukaryota; kingdom Viridiplantae; phylum Streptophyta; class Magnoliopsida; order Apiales; family Apiaceae; genus Saposhnikovia; species Saposhnikovia divaricata. The sequence continues at coordinate 243,292,457 of CM071594.1, read as the reverse complement.
GTAAATGTGTTGATCCATCGGTTTTCATGCCTATTTTCCACCTAAAAATTCAACACCTTGAACGTATTTAACGTAGCTTTCATTATGAAACAAGATCCAAGAAGTTAAAACTGACAAGAACCCAACAATCATACTTTAGGCAAAGCATACCTCCTGAGGAGTTAGAGGACATTTCCCGTCCATACGAATTGCACCCGGCTTAATGATTCGACCTCTCTTACGAAATTTTCCTCTCCAACTTCTTTCCCTTGCAATATCCATTTCACGTTGCTCTTCCTCACCACCATCATATATACAACATGAAAATGCCACCATGCATGTCCTGCAATACAAATAAAAGCCTCAGAAAATATGTATCATAGCACAGTTTCAAATCTTCATCCTTGTACATGATATTAAGTAGCACCTCTTCAAACCGGAGATGCACTGAGATGTATTTTCCTCCACTACTAGTATTATTCTTAACCATTCTATCAACCATTTCTGCCACAAGTGTGCGTATTGTTTCTGAAAATCCAAGTGCTTCGAAATTGGCTAAACATCGAAGTGCTTGGACGTTTGACGGAACAGCATGAGCCAACCTGTTGGAAAATGGTGCAATGCGAACAGCCCTGCATCATAATTAAGGTCCTTATTAATTGTCACATGAAAAGTATTGCAACCATGATACAGCAAACAACAATCATCTTGTAAGAAACACTAGCTACAAGAAATGTAGACATAAAATACAGAGATAAAATACAGAGAATATAGAATGATTTTAAACAGTCGTAAGTAGTGAGTGTTGGAAACGTGTATGTATATATAAGAAGAAATTACAATTTCTTTCTTTTTCTCACAAGAGCTTCAGCTCTTTCTTTCTATCTCTTTTGGTGTGTTTTTTTACAATGTATATGGGCAGCCTTTATAGGCTCTAATTGATTACATCATTGCTTACATAAATTCAAGGATGACATATTCACTTACCTCATACATGTATGAACATGTGTGTTTTTATTTGACTTGTTTTCTTAGCCTACAATTCTAGTTACTTCTCCAAGTTTGTTTTGTTTTCTTAGCATTTGTAGTCAAGTTTGTTTTTCTAACACTCCCCCTCAAACTTGACTTTGCATTCCGAGCCTTTCTTTCATCTTATGAAACACTTACGGCTTCAATGGCTTCGTAAATATATCTGCTAAATTTTCTTCAGTCCTGCAGTGCACCAACTCCACAATTTTGTCATTCACCTGCTCTCGTATGAAATGATATTTGATGTTGATGTGCTTGCTTCGACTGTGTGACACCGGATTCTTTGCAAGTGAGATAGTGATAAGTGGATTTTATATCCACTTATTATGCGCTATTTTGGCCTAGATTGGTGGTTTGTCCTTAAGTATGTTGTGTCTTTTAATTCATTTTTGTTGTGTTTCAGGATTTGTTGTGCAGAACTCGGAACTTTAGGTATCTAGGCGATAAAAGGCTAAAAACAGTGGATTTCTGTCTAAATTTTATCAAGTGGACTGGTTACGAGGAAAAAGAATTATCATAAAGGAATCCTGAATGATATATTCTTAAATCTGGAACCCCGGTTGGAATTGATATATTTTTCGTTTCGCAAAAGGAATCCAGTTTTAGATCCTCAAGAGGCCGTAATTCGCACCTGGGCGAGCAATGAGAAAATAGAATTATCACAAGAAGATGGAAAGTTATTTATTCTTAAAGAGAGAAGCCCGATTGGATTTGATATATTTTTCGTTAAGGAAAAGAAGTCCGGTTTTTGGCCCGCAATTTACCGCAACTTGGGACTTGAAAATTTATTTATATTAATAAATACTTTATTTAATTAGAAAATTATATTTATAAATATCTAATAATATTAGATATTTATTTTTATAAATTCGGAATTAAATTAATTATTTATTAATTAAATATATTTTATTATGAGTTGAATTAGCAAAAGAAAGACAAAAAAAATAAACGAATGTGACCAAAAGCAGGCTGTCGGCAAGATTATGTACGATAGTGAGCAAGTTGTTATTAAAAGAAAAAAAAAGAAACCTAGAAATCAAGAATAGAAGCAGTAGAATCAGTAAAGCCGTCGGCCAGGTTTGCAGGAGGTCACGCGCCGGACCATGCGTGACGTGCACGCGCCAGGCATAAGAGTTTGGCAGCCTCACGTGGGAGGCACGCGCAGGGCATGCGGCTGGAAAAATCTGAGAGGCCGAGTGCAGAAATTGTAGTGCTGTTGTTGGTGGCTGGTGCTTCATTTCCCTTTATTTCTTTCGGCTGTAGTTTAAATTGCTTTCAATTCTTTTCATTTTTTTTAAATTTTCTTTTCCTTTTTCTTTTTATTTTTTTAATTTTGTGGTGTGCTAATTTTTCCTATAAATAGGCCTAGTTCTTGGTCTTATTTCCACACAACAAAATTGGAGAGCATCATTCTCTCTTGTAATTCTCTCTAGTTCTTGTAATATTAAGTTTGTTTTTATACACTTTAATTTTGGCAAATTTTAGTATAAGTGTTATTTTGGTTGAAGAAATTACGGGAATTATTTGGAGTGCTCTTCTCTTTCGGTGGAAGCTATTTCGGTTTTATTTTCTAATTTCTTATTTTACAGGGAATTATCGGAGTGCTCGTTTCTTGCAAGTGGAAATTATTTCGGTTTTAGTTTCTAAACTCTTATAATTTTCATATTTAATTTATCGTAATTTTTAATTTAGTTTTATTATTGTTGTTATTAGTATTATTATTATTATTATTGTTATTATTATTATTATTATTATTATTATTATTATTATTATTATTATTATTATTATTATTATTATTATTATGATTTCAATTAATCCCATGATGACGATTCGTTTAATTATGAACTAATCGCGGTCATGGGATTCTAATGGATTTATTTACGTAATTTAGTAATTCGATGCCTTAATAAATTGTGTTATGATAAAAATTTCCGATTGCCTAACGTGGTTGCGCTTAATTTATTAGATGCGTAGCTATCATCTATATTATTAATTCTTAATGAATGCGAAAGTGGATTTGAGAATTTAGAATTTGCCATGTTAGCACAGGTTCATAATTATCATATATAATTACGATTAGTGGTAGGGTTTTGGATCACATCGCCCTGTGTAGCCAAAAATAAGGAATTTATTCGTAAACCAGTTATGTTTTCAAATCTTATAGACATATAGGGTCTAGACATAAATGGTGTCCACGCAACTTCTATCTTTTTAAGTGGATGTTTGTATGGATTGATATAAGTTAAGGCTGAAAGGCGCTTATATTAGTTTCGTGTTCCCGGCTAGCTTTCATAATTATCAGAAGCACTTTAAATTAAGGCATCAATTCTAAATGAAATAAATAATGCAATTAGAATCCCATGTTTATCTCATATATAAAATCTTTATCATATTAATTTTTAGTCGTTATTTCATTAATTAATTGTGATTTGAACAAACCAACCATTTCGTTGTTCAGGCTTCTATAATTAACCGAACATTGTTGAATAAACATATTTATTTAAATACACCAAGTCTTCGTGGGAACGATCCTTATTTCCCTATATTGCTTTTGGACTGCGTATACTTGCGTAGAGAAAATAGCGAACAAGTTTTTGGCGCCGCTGCCGGGGACTTGGTGTTATTTTGTTTATGTGTTTTACTACGATAGAAGTTAATTTGTTTGACTTGAACATTTTATCTTACATTTTGAAGTGGTTATTTGTGTCAGATACTTGGAATTTTTATGCTAACACGTGCTAAAGCATTAAAGGCCAAACAAGTACTTAAACTAGCAAATACTCACAAGATGGACGGAGAAGCCGAAGTAGTTGGACCTGCAGCAGCAAGGGCTTTAATGGACTACTCGCAACCGAAGATTGATGACATTCAGTCAAGTATCATTCGTCCAGCAATTGCGGCTCCTACATTTGAAATTAAATCCAGCACTATTCAGATGGTGCAGAATCAAGTACAGTACGGAGGAACTGCAACGGAAGATCCTAACTTACACATTAGGAACTTCATAGAAATATGCGACACATTTAGATTCAACAATGTGTCAGATGATGCTGTGAAGTTGAGACTCTTTCCGTTTTCCTTAAGAGACAAGGCCAAGAGTTGGTTGCACTCTCTGCCACCGGGATCTATCACCACCTGGGCTGATCTAGCTCAAAAGTTTCTTAGCAAATTTTTCCCCATGGCAAAGACTGCAGCTATAAGGAATGCTATCACGCAATTTTCTCAACAGTCTGGTGAATCTTTATGTGAAGCGTGGGAAAGATACAAGGAAATGCTTCGACAATGCCCTCATCATGGCATGCCAAATTGGATGGTCATAAATTGCTTCTATAATGGACTAGGAATACAATCAAGGCCAATGGTAGATGCAGCTACAGGGGGAGCATTATGGGCTAAAAGTTATGAGGAGGCCTACGATTTTATCGAGATGATGGCAGCTAATGAATATCAAAATCCAACTCAGAGGATGCCACAACAGAAGGTAGCAGGAATTCTTAATGTCGACAAGGCCACTTCCTTAGCAGCTCAGATAGAGGTTTTGAACTTGAAAATAGACTCTTTGACAGCACAAGGATTTCATCAAGTTGCTAGTGTTTGTGAGTTGTGTGCGGGCGCACATGAATCAAACCAATGTGCCATCTCAAACGAGTCGGTTCAATTCGTAAGCAATTTCCAAAGACAGCAACAGCCAGCTCCAAATTCCTACCATCCGAACAACCGAAATCATCCAAATTTCAGTTGGAGCAATAATCAAGGAGGAGCGCAACAATCAAATCAGCCCTACCAACAATTTCAAAATCAGCAGTTTGGAGCTAAGCCATATAATCCATCTGGATTCCAGCAACAGCAGGGGCACCAATATCAGCAACAATATGCCCCACGACAATTTCAACCCCCAGGATTTCAACAACAATCCTATGGGAATTCTGGGCAATCATCTTCTAGTGAAAAGGCAGAATTGGAGGAGTTGAGGTTGGCGTCCAAAAGCCAAGCGGCTTCTATTAAAAATCTGGAAACTCAATTGGGACAACTCGCTAGTTTCATGATGAGCCGACCACAAGGAACACTCCCCAGTGATACTGAAGCTAATCCAGGGAGAAAGAACAACCAAGAGCACATTAAAGCCATCACTTTAAGATCGGGGAAAGTCACAGAAGGCATTGAATTGGAAAGAGCAAATAAAATTCTGCCCGATGAAGAAACGGAAAAAGTGAACTTGGGAAACACCGAGGACAAGAGTAAGGCTCCAATTTCAAGCACGGAAGTAGAAGAAAGTGTACCACCTCCTAAACAATCAGTCCCTGCACAAAAAGAAGCGAGCATGTCTATCCACCTCCGCCATTTCCTCGACGTTTGCAAAAACATAAACTGGACAAGCAGTTTGGCAAATTTCTTGAAGTCTTTAAGAAATTACATATCAACATTCCATTTGCTGAAGCCCTGGAACAAATGCCGAGTTATGCCAAGTTCATGAAGGGCATTCTATCGAGAAAAGTAAAACTTGAGGACTTAGAAACTATTGCTTTGACAGAAGAGTGTAGTGCGGTATTGCAACAAAAGTTACCGCCTAAGCTAAAAGATCGTGGAAGTTTCACCATACCATGCACCATTGGGAATTTGTCTTTTGACAAATGTTTATGTGATTTAGGAGCGAGCATCAACCTCATGCCATACTCAGTTTTCTTACAACTTGGCCTTCCTGAGCCAAACCCGACGAACATGTCACTTCAGTTAGCTGATCGCTCTATCACTTATCCTCGGGGAGTTGTTGAAGATGTCCTAGTGAAAGTAGACAAACTTATCTTTCCAGCTGATTTTGTCATACTTGATTTTGAAGAGGACAAGAAGATTCCAATCATTCTTGGTAGACCATTCTTGGCGACAGGACAAACATTGATTGACGTCCAAAAGGGGGAACTTACGATGAGGGTGCACGATCAAAATGTCACCTTCAATGTTTTCAAAGCTATGAAATTTCCAATAGAAGAAGAACAGTGTTTGAAAGTAGACTTGATTAAGTCTACGGTACAAGAAAGGTTGGATCACATGTTCATGAATGACACTTTGGAAAAGGCCCTCAGTGGAGAGTATTCATTAGATGAAGATGGTATAGAGGAACAATTGCAATATCTGGATGCTCTGCCGTGGCAAAGAAAATTTGAAAGACCAGTTGAATCATTGGATCTACCAGAACTAAAGGGGCCGCATCAGCAAATGAAACCATCTATCGAGGAAGCTCCAACTCTAGAGCTCAAACCACTTCCTAATCACTTAAAGTATGCTTCTCTTGGTGAATCATCTACCTTAACTGTGATTATATCTGCTAACCTTTCAGACTCTGAGGAAGACAAGCTTTTAAGAGTCCTGAGGGAATTCAAAACAGCCATTGGTTGGACCCTAGCGGATATCAAAGGCATCAGCCCAGCTTATTGTCAACATAAAATTCCATTGGAAGAAGGTAGTAAACCAACAGTGGAGCATCAAAGGCGGCTAAATCGTCTTATGAAAGAGGTAGTAAAGAAAGAAATCATCAAGTAGCTGGATGCAGGGATTATCTATCCCATTTCTGACAGTGCATGGGTGAGTCCAATGCAATGTGTACCGAAGAAAGGAGGCATGACTGTGATTACCAATGAAAAGAATGAACTCATCTCTACTCGCACAGTCACCGGTTGGCGAATCTGCATGGACTACCGGAAGTTGAATAAAGCCACAAAGAAGGATCATTTTCCCCTTCCTTTCATTGATCAAATGCTAGATAGACTAGCCGGCCATGATTATTACTGCCTTCTGGATGGTTATTCTAGATATAACCAAATCTGCATTGCTCCTGAGGATCAGGAGAAAACAACATTTACATGCCCGTTCGGCACTTTCGCCTTTCGGCGGGTTTCTTTTGGCTTGTGTGGAGCACCTAGTACTTTTCAAAGGTGCATGATGGCCATCTTCTCAGACATGATTGGCAAGACTGTTGAAGTCTTCATGGATGACTTCTCGGTATTCGGTCTATCTTTTGATGAATGCTTGCAAAATCTTGGCTCGGTGTTGAAAAGATGCGTGGAAACTAACCTAGTGCTCAATTGGGAGAAGTGCCATTTCATGGTACAAGAAGGAACTATTCTCGGGCACAAGGTGTCAAGGAAGGGTCTAGAAGTGGACAGAGCAAAGATAGAAGCTATTGAAAAGCTGCCGCCACCTAATTCAGTGCGAGGGATTCGCAGTTTCCTTGGGCACACAGGTTTCTACAGGCGTTTCATCAAGGACTTCGTAAAAATTTCCAAACCTTTGTGTCAGCTGCTGGAAAAAGATATTCATTTCAAATTTAACGAAGAATGTCTCACAGCTTTCGAGACTCTGAAGAAGAAATTGATTTCAGCACCCGTGATCATTGCTCCAGATTGGAGTGAGCCTTTCGCTATGATGTGTGATGCTAGCGATTACGCAGTTGGGGCCGTTCTTGGCCAAAAGAAAAATAAAATGTTTCATGTCATCTATTATGCAAGCAAAACCCTCAGCGATGCTCAATTAAACTACACTACCACTGAGAAGGAGCTGTTAGCCATAGTTTATGGTTTTTAAAAATTCCGTTCATACTTGCTTGGCACGAAGGTGACTGTGTACATTGATCACGCGGCTATCAGATATCTGCTCTCTAAAAAAGACTCCAAACCTAGGTTGATTCGATGGATTCTCCTGCTGCAAGAATTCGATGTGGAGATCAAGGATAGAAAAGGGACAGAAAACCAAGTAGCCGACCATCTCTCACGATTGGAAGACCTTGGGAAGTCATCCCAGGACAAAACCGTCATTAATGAATTCTTTCCAGATGAACAGTTGTTTGGGGTACTAGAAGAAGAACCTTGGTTTGCAGACATTGTGAACTTTCTGGTGAGTCGAGTGATTCCTCCCGGGCTCTCTTTTGCATAAAGAAAGAAATTCTTGCATGAAGTCAAATGGTATCGTTGGGACGAACCATATCTGTTTAAACAAGGAGCCGATTAGGTGATTAGGAGATGTGTGCCATACAGTGAAACAGAGGCTATTCTAAGGATTATCACGCTACGACATATGGTGGCCATTATGGAAGTGAAAAGATCGCAACTCGAATTCTTCAAGCGGGATTTTATTGGCCATCCCTTTTCAAGGATGCCCATCAGTTTATACTGAAGTGTGATCGTTGTCAGCATGTTGATAACATATCTAGGAGGGATGAGATGCCCCTCAATATAATGCTAGAAGTGGAAATCTTCGATGTTTGGGGCATCGATTTCATGGGACCATTCATTTCCTCATGTAACAACCAATACATCTTGCTAGCCATTGATTATGTTTCCAAATGGGTGGAGGTCAAGGCACTTCCGACCAATGATGCCAATGTCGTGCTCAATTTCCTTCACAAGAACATCTTCACAAGATTCGGCACTCCTCGAGTAATCATAAGCGATGAAGGTACTCACTTTTGCAAGCACAAGTTTACTAATCTCATGGCAAAGTACAACATCAACCACCGGGTAGCTACGGCATACCACCCACAAACCAATGGCCAAGCCGAGGTATCTAATCGCGAGATTAAACGCATTCTGGAAAAAGTGGTGAGTCCTTCGAGAAAGGACTGGTCTTTGAAACTCGATGAAGCCGCATGGGCTTATCGTACAACATATAAAACACCCTTGGGCATGTCACTATATCAGCTTGTCTACGGGAAAGCTTGCCATTTACCGGCAGAATTGGAACACAAAGCTTATTGGGCTTTGAAGAAACTAAATTTCGATCTTAAGGCCGCAGGTGAGAAAAGGATGGTGCAACTCAACGAGATGGACGAGTTTCGATTGCAGGCATATGAGAACAATAAGCTCTATAAGGAGAAAGTGAAACGATGGCATGATCGTCGTCTTATTCAAAAGGTATTCGTTCCTGGTCAGTCGGTCTTATTATATAACTCTCGTCTTCGATTGTTTCCAGGGAAGCTCAAATCGAGATGGTCAGGGCCATTTGTTGTCAAAACTGTGTTTCCACACGGAGCGGTGGAAATCTTTGAGAAATCACCCGATCAATCGTTCAAAGTGAATGGGCAGAGATTGAAACCCTATTTTGGTGACACGGTGAACCGTGAGGCTGATACCACCAAGTTGGCCACCACATGATTCTCAGTATAATCGTCAAGCTAGCGACAATAAACAAGCGCTTCGTGGGAGGCAACCCATAGGTTTGGTGTTTTTATGTGTGGTTTGATTTGGTGCGATTTTGTTTAGTATTATGTCGAAAGTGCAGGTCATTGCCTCAGTTTGGAGCTCATTTCCACCACCTGATTCACCACCCGAGGAGGGTGACGATGCCGACAGTTAGGGGAGTTCTCTGTTATCCTTTATCTATACCTTCAATGAGGACATTGAATATTTTAAGTTTGGGGGTGATTTAGGATAATTGATTAAGTGAGTCATAGTATGCATATAGTTTCATATAGTTCATAATATACCATGCTAGTATAATTTCATATACTTCATATAAAAAAATAAAATAAATAAATAAATAAATAAATAATAATAATAAAAAAATATTGCATAATCATGATTAGTTGCATATCATATTTTCATTGATCCCGTAGCGCTTGGTAGTTCCGTTTAGCAGCCAATGAAGAATTTGAGTGTGTTAATGATGAATAGAGGGCTGATTTAAATACTTATGAATTGACATACATGTTACAGAAACACAATCTTTACACAACTCATCGTTTGCTTTTGGGCTAGGTTGAGGTCATGCCTGTTTGGTTGTTTAAAGATTTAATCACTTGTTTATAATTAAAATGTTCTGTATTCCCTTGATAGCGTAAGAACACTAAATTATAAGTTTGGGGGAAGCCAGGGATTTCATGCTCGTTGTTTAGTTGATTAATGGCTAGGCGTCAATTGGCTAGTAGCCAGCTCATATTTATATGAGTAGTCTAGGGTTGGAATTGAGAATTCTCATTCCAGATTGCAAAAAAAAAAAAAAGTGTTTGTGAGTATGTATGCAAAATTGATTAGGATGAGCTCTTTAATACTCGAGCAATTAAGTTCTAGGGGACTCAAGCCTAGTGACCTAAGACTTTTCCGGTCTGGGATCCACTAACCTAACGCTCGCTACATGGGTATTATTGTATAAGCCTTTTGGGGTCTCATCCATTGCACGGTCAAATAAGCATGTGTGTTGTGTATAGTATTATGCGTCATAGTTGTTAATAAAGCATGAATTCCTGCCTAACTCAAATGATGATAGAGGTGTTTCTAGGTTGTGAAGTGTCTAGCGTCCATTCTATTTATAAACTTGTGATTGTTATGACGAAGAATATGTATGGTTTTGATCTAGTGCTAAGAGTAATTCTGATGAGTATTGCACACACGCACGTTTCTGTACTTGTAAATGTTAATATGCTGATTTTTAGTCGATCTCTATTTGGAGTTATCACATTCTCTGAGACACTCTGCTAAATTGGTTATTGCTTTGCCTATGGGATCTTTGCGTCAGTTGCATTCATACATTTAGAGGTAGACGAGTCTGTTTTCGCTTGAGGACAAGCATCAGTTTAAGTTTGGGGGTGTGATAAGTGGATTTTATATCCACTTATTATGCGATATTTTGGCCTAGATTGGTGGTTTGTCCTTAAGTATGTTGTGTCTTTTAATTCATTTTTGTTGTGTTTCAGGATTTGTTGTGCAGAACTCGGAACTTTAGGTATCTAGGCGATAAAAGGCTAAAAACAGTGGATTTCTGTCTAAATTTTATCAAGTGGACTGGTTACGAGGAAAAAGAATTATCATAAAGGAATCCTGAATGATATATTCTTAAATCTGGATCCCCGGTTGTAATTGATATATTTTTCGTTTCGCAAAAGGAATCCAGTTTTAGATCCTCAAGAGGCCGTAATTCGCACCTGGGCGAGCAATGAGAAAATAGAATTATCACAAAAGATGGAAAGTGATTTATTCTTAAAGAGAGAAGCCCGATTGGATTTGATATATTTTTCGTTAAGGAAAAGAAGTCCGGTTTTTGGCCCGCAATTTACCGCAACTTGGGACTTGAAAATTTATTTATATTAATAAATATTTTATTTAATCAGAAAATTATATTTATAAATATCTAATAATATTAGATATTTATTTTTATAAATTCGGAATTAAATTAATTATTTATTAATTAAATATATTTTATTATGCAAGTTGAATTAGCAAAAGAAAGAAAAAAATAAATAAACGAATGTGACCAAAAGCAGGCTGTCGGCAAGATTATGTATGATAGTGAGCAAGTTGTTATTAAAAGAAAAAAAAAGAAACCTAGAAATCAAGAATAGAAGCAGTAGAATCACTAAAGCCGTCGGCCAGGTTTGCAGGAGGTCACGCGCCGGACCATGCGTGACGTGCACGCGCCAGGCATAAGAGTTTGGCAACGTCGCGTGGGAGGCACGCGCAGGGCATGCGGCTGGAAAAATCTGAGAGGCCGAGTGCAGAAATTGTAGTGCTGTTGTTGGTGGCTGGTGCTTCATTTCCCTTTATTTCTTTCGGCTGTAGTTTAAATTGCTTTCAATTCTTTTCATTTTTTTTATTTTCTTTTCCTTTTTCTTTTTATTTTTTTAATTTTGTGGTGTGCTAATTTTTCATATAAATAGGCCTAGTTCTTGGTCTTATTTCCACACAACAAAATTGGAGAGCATCATTCTCTCTTATAATTCTCTCTAGTTCTTGTAATATTAAGTTTGTTTTTATACACTTTAATTTTTGGCAAATTTTAGTATAAGTGTTATTTTGGTTGAAGAAATTACGGGAATTATTTGGAGTGCTCTTCTCTTTCGGTGGAAGCTATTTCGGTTTTATTTCCTAATTTCTTATTTTACAGGCAATTATCGGAGTGCTCGTTTCTTGCAAGTGGAAATTATTTCGGTTTTAGTTTCTAAACTCTTATAATTTTCATATTTAATTTATCGTAATTTTTAATTTAGTTTTATTATTGTTGTTATTAGTATTATTATTATTATTGTTATTATTATTATTATTATTATTATTATTATTATTATTATTATTATTATTATTATTATTATTATTATTATTATGATTTCAATTAATCCCATGATGACGATTCGTTTAATTATGAACTAATCGCCGTCATGGGATTCTAATGGATTTATTTACGTAATTTAGTAATTCGATGCCTTAATAAATTGTGTTATGATAAAAATTTCCGATTGCCTAACGTGGTTGCGCTTAATTTATTAGATGCGTAGCTATCATCTATATTATTAATTCTTAATGAATGCGAAAGTGGATTTGAGAATTTAGAATTTGCCATGTTAGCACAGGTTCGTAATTATCATATATAATTACGATTAGTGGTAGGGTTTTGGATCACATCGCCCCGTGTAGACAAAAATAAGGAATTTATTCGTAAACCAGTTATGTTTTCAAATCTTATAGACATATAGGGTCTAGACATAAATGGTGTCCACGCAACTTCTATCTTTTTAAGTGGATGTTTGTATGGTTTGATATAAGTTAAGGCTGAAAGGCGCTTATATTAGTTTCGTGTTCCCGGCTAGCTTTCATAATTATCAGAATCACTTTAAATTAAGGCATCAATTCTAAATGAAATAAATAATGCAATTAGAATCCCATGTTTATCTCATATATAAAATCTTTATCATATTAATTTTTAGTCGTTATTTCATTAATTAATTGTGATTTGAACAAACCAACCATTTCGTTGTTCAGGCTTCTATAATTAACCGAACATTGTTGAATAAACATATTTACTTAAATACACCCAGTCTTCGTGGGAACGATCCTTATTTTCCTATATTGCTTTTGGAATGCGTATACTTGCGTAGAGAAAATAGCGAACAGATAGCAAATTTGTTATCCACGTATTGTGAGATTTAACTCGCCCAATATGTAGGCTAGCCACATAGCTTGACATGCGCATGCTGCTGCTGCTGCCATGTATTCTGCCTCACATGTTGAGAGAGCAACTGTCGGTTGCTTCTTTGATGACCACGAAAATATCGCTGAACCGATATGAAAAGCATAACCTGAAGTGCTTTTCCCGTCATCCAAATCTCCACCATAATCACTATCTGAATAGCCAACTAATTTCGAATTTTGAGAATGCGTGTAGAACAGACCATGATTAAGTGTACCTTTTATGTACCTCAAAATTCTTTTGGCTGCCATGAAGTGATCTTGCTTTGGCTTCTCCATGTACCTACTAACCAGTCCAACTGCATACATGATATCTGGACGAGTGAAAGTTAGGTACCTCAGACTTCCGACCAAACTTTTGAACAATGTCGGATTTACCGACTCTTTCGTTGAATCAATTCTAAGCTTTATGCTTGCTTCCGCTGGCGTGTTCATTGGCTTGCATTCTTCCATTCTGAACTTGATTAAAATTTGCTCGGCATATTTTTTCTGAGACATAAAAATCCCGTCTTTGCTTTGCTTTACCTCAACTCCAATAAAGTATGACCTTTTACCAATCCGTCATCTCAAATTCATTTGTCATAACTTTCTTAAAATCATCGAACATACCAGGGTTGTTTTCGGTAAAGATCATGTCATCCACGTACAAGCACACGATCATAATATCTCCCCCTTGATTTGTTTTTGTGTAGAGTGCATGTTCGTACAGACTCTTCACAAAACCATTTTTCTGAAAGTATTCATCAACCCTTGTGTTCCATGCTCGCGGGGCTTGTTTCAACCCGTACAGTGCTTTCTTTAGCCTATAGACTTTATTTTCCTCGCCTTTTTGACATATCCAGGTGGTTTCTCGATGTAGACTTCTTCTTCAAGATACCCATTCAGGAATGCTGACTTCACATCCATCTGAAAAATCTTCCACTGATTCTGAGCTGTAATTGCTATAAGAAGTCTGATGGTATAAACTCTTACAACCGGAGCAAATACCTCATCATAGTCAATCCCGTATCTCTGCTTGTAGCCTTTAGCCACTAACCTTGCCTTGTGCTTCTCTACTTTGCCTTCTTGATTTGTCTTGGTCTTATAGACCCATTTGACACCAATTGCTTTGTGTCCTTCTGGAAGACTTGTAAGCTCCCAAGTATCATTCTTCTTAATAGCACCAATTTCTTCATCCATGGCCTTGTTCCATTTTCTTTCTTCAGAAGCTTCCTCAAATGTCACCGGATCACATTCAGCCATCAAACAAAATAAAGAATAATCAAAGGATGTCGGTACCGGACTTGTTGCCTCATAAATACTATCCAAACTCCGCATTTTTCTGGGTGCTCCCCCTGAGCTGCTGCTACTGCTGCTTCCTGAACTCGATGGTGTCGAGACAGGAGTTTGCTGATTTGGACTTTGGGGAGGAGTTGGATCATCATCTCCACCATCTTCTATGTTGGAGTCATCACCATCATCATCATCATCATCATTACAGAATAAGCCTACAACTTTTCTTTCTTCCTCGCTCCATCTCCAGTAATTAGATTCATCAAACTCAACATCTCGAGAAATGATTAATTTCTTCGTGAGGGGATTATAGAGTCTGTAAGCTTTGCTCCTTTTGTCATATCCGGTAAACATGCACTTCTCGCCTTTATCATCCAGCTTCTTCCTTTTCTGATCAGGAACATGGGCATATGCAATACATCCAAAAATTCTGAGATGTCCAACTGATGGTTTACTACCACTCCATGCTTCATTTGGAGTTTTGTTTCTGACACTTTTTGTTGGACAGCGATTCAGTAAATAAACTGCACATAACACGACTTCAGCCCAAAAAGTTCTTGGCATGTGCTTTGCTTTCACCATACTCCTTGCCATGTCTAGAATGGTGCGATTCTTCCTCTCTGCAACACCATTTTGCTGTGGAGTATATGCCGTTGTCAACTGATGATTTATTCTATGTGCTCTGCAAAAACTTCTAAACAAGTTTGAAGTATACTCGCCTCCTCTATCTGATCGAAGTATCTTCAAATAATGGCCACTCTGTTTCCTCCGCCAGTGCTTTGAACTCCTTGAATTTATCAAGAGCCTCCGCCTTTTCTTTAAGGATATACACCCAACTTTTCCTGCTTAAATCATCAATAAAAGTTAGGTAATACCTATTTCTGCCAAGTGATGCAATATCAAATGGACCAGCAATATCAGTGTGAACAATCTCCAATGGCCTTCTAGCTCGCCATGATTTTCATTTCGTTTGTCACCATTTTCAAATGCGTAACATATTCACCGATATTCTCTGAAGTCTTCATTTTGATATTTTCAAATTCGCCAAGAAGAACTTGGAGCCGTACCTTTTTCACTTTCTCGACACCTTGGAATGATTTTTGTAAAATCTCCCACGCCTCTTTTGCTGTCTTTGCATTTGAAATTTTTTCGAAGATGGATTCGTCGACACCTTGAAAAATTGTGTATAACGCCTTGTTGTCTTTTTTTCGAAATTCTTTTAACGCCGTCTTCTCGGCATTAGAAAGTGCTGCTTCAGCGATAACATCTTCGGGCTCGCTATAGCCGCTTTCAACGATATCCCAATTATCGTACGAACCGAGTAACACCTTCATTTGGATACTCCAGTTTCCATAATTTGTAGCCGTCAACTTTGGAATATTTTGTTACACCATATTTTCCATTTTTTTTCAAAAAAATATCCTTTCACAATATAAGTGAACAGTACCGTATGTATGAACAGTGCCGTATGAATAGTACTTCGTATGAACAGTACCGTATGTATGAAAAGTTCCGTATGAACGGTGCTTCGTATGAACAATACCGTATGTATGAACAGTATCGTATGTATGAACAGTACTTCGTCTCTCTGGCGTGAACAGTACTTCGTCTTCTACGGCGTGAACAGTGCCGCCGGAATAGTAACTTGCCGGAAAATTTACAGAATTTTCAGAATTTAACAACCAAGCTCTGATACCACTTGTTGGAAACGTGTATGTAATATAAGAAGAAATTACAATTTCTTTCTTTCTCTAACAAGAGCTTCAGCTCTTTCTTTCTATCTCTTTTGGTGTGTTTTTTTACAATGCATATGGGCAGCCTTTTATAGGCTCTAATTGATTACATCAATGCTTACATAAATTCAAGAATGACATATTCACTTACCTCATACATGTATGAACATGTGTGTTTTTATTTGACTTGTTTTCTTAGCCTACAATTCTAGTTACTTCTCCAAGTTTGTTTTGTTTTCTTAGCATTTGTAGTCAAGTTTGTTTTTCTAACACTGGGAAGTACTATGCTCCTGTAGCTAATCTATAAAACTCAAACTCCAAGGCAACGAGAGGGCAATAAACACATTAATCAGTGATGCATATGGTTGTTAAGACCTAAAACACAGATCATGTTGCAATCCCCGGAATGAGAAGAAGCTTGTACTAATCTCTTAGAACCCTACCAAGTCAGGTAACTTGATTGATAATACTATTCAAGTCTTTGATCTCTCAAGTACATCAACTTCTTTGTATTCTAACTATTGTTTGCTACATTGATGACATTAATCCACGAGTTTCTAAGCATTACCTGAAAGTTATATTCACAATTTCTAGTCGCTAAATCGCAAGTCTTCACTTCTTACATGTTTGCGAGGTTTCTAAGAGCACAATTCAAAACTCAGATATCTATTTTTCTACATTTAGTTTGATGACATTCAATACTTTTGCGAAATTTATCACAATTGATCAATTGGGTGTCTGTTGGGCTTTATCTAAACATGTTTTGAGTGTGTGAGTTGTTATGTCTTGTGTGAGAATAAATCAACGTGAATTTGCAGTGTTATAAGTTGTCTAATTAGTTGTCAAAGTATTTTTTTGTGTTATGAATCATGAGAGTGCATGTGCATGTTGTGTGGAGCTTTTCAGCTGTCAACAAGTCTTTATAAAGACTTGTATTCTTCTTTGTAATTGTCAATTCAGTTGTTAAACAATCAGAAAGATTCTTTGTGTTCATTGTTATACCGTGCATTATCACTTTAGTACTATCATCTGGTATCAAAGCATTACTTTCCTGGTAGCATCGTATCAACATTCAAGATGGCAGAATCAAGCAAAAACAAAGAAGGACAGATTGGTTTGGTGTTTCCAATGTTATCAAGGACGAACTACACTGCTTGGGCTATGAAAATGAGAGTTTTTATGCAGGCACACGGCGTATGAGAAGCAATAGACCCTAAAGATTCAAAGGCAAATGTGGAGGATAAGATGGATAAACGTGCTATGGCCATGATCTATGAAAGTATTCCAGAGGAACTGCTGTTGACCCTTGCGGAATGAAAAACCGCTAAAGATGCTTGGGAAGCGATTAAAACTGTGTCGTTAGGTGCTAACAAGGTCAAGTAAGCTAAGGCACAAACTCTTAAAGCCGAGTTTGAGTCCCTAAATATGAAGGATTAAAAGCAATTAGATGATTTCTGTTTGAAGTTGAATGGTCTGGTGGCAAACATCAGAGCACTTGGAGAAACAATTGAGGAGGAGTACGTTATGAAAAAATTGCTAAGGGCGGTTCCATCCAAATTCTTAAAAATTGCTTCAGCCATTGAACAATTTGGAAATTTGGAGACTATGTTAGTTGAAGAGGTAGTCGGTTCCCTAAAGGCTCATGAGGAATGATTATCTGGTCAAGAAGATAGTAAAGAAGGGCAACAACTCTTGTTGACAGAGGAGGAATGGTCAAAACATGATAACAGCAGTGGAAAACTCTTGCTTACACGCGAAGAATGGCTAAGACGATCAAATCGAAGAGGACAACAGGTTGAAAATGATTATCAGGAAAGTGATAATCAAAATGGTCGTGGCAGAATCGACAGGGCTAAAGTAAGGTGTTTTAACTGTGGATCTTATGGACATTATGCAGCCGAGTGTCGAAAATCAAGAAAGGATAGACTGCAACGAGGAGATGCCAACCTGACTCAGACAGCATATGACGACGAACCTGCACTCTTGATGACTATGTTTGAAGAAAGTGCATATGGTGTGACGTTATTGACTGAAGGTACAGACTCAAAAGATAAGATATTAGAGGAGAATATGTGGTATCTAGACAATGGAGCTAGTAACCACATGACTGGGTGTCGGGAAAAATTTGAGAAATTGGACAAAACAATGAAGGGACAGGTGAAATTTGGTGATGGTTCTTTAGTGAAAATTGAAGGCAAAGGTTCGATTAGAATTACTTGTCGGAACGGTGAGACCAGAATACTGCAAGGAGTATTGTTGGTCCCGAAGTATATTGCAGAAGGGGGGGTTGAATGCAATATAGATAATTTCAAATCTTTAAATCAACAACAATGATAAAAATTGCAAACTATCTAGATAAGAATTGCAAACACAAGTAGTAATTCAAGATCTTCTCACAAAATAAATGTTTTATTTATTTTGTAATATGTTGCTACAACCTCGAGAAAAATGGTTTTCTCAAGCTTCGACTTCTTGTGAGAATCGCTTACAGAAAGAATGAGAGATGTGTCTCTATATAGACTAATCTTTCTTTTTCAACTCAGTCACATGGGTCGCGGAGCTGTTGTCGTTTTCAAGTGACAGCTCCTCACAATTTTCCCACACATGTGACCTTTCCTAAAATGCTATACAAACGGAGTTATCTTTAAGGATAAGGCATTCTGGGTTCTTTCCAAAATTAGCTATAACAATTATAGTAGATGCAGACTTGTCATACTCTTGAATTGTTGAACCTCGTCTTGTGATCTCTCAAGCTTCTATCATAGTCTTGCAGGTCTACTACAATCTTTGCCGAATTGAAACAAATCTGTTTCTCGAACATCTAAACTATCACGGGGGTTTGACTGAGATAAAATCCCCAAATCAAATAATTCAGTGAGACAGTAACCCTTGCCGTTAAGTTTGTTGTCATAGGAATATTCAGTAGTTGACAGTATGAGCTCCCGCCAATGTTGCCGTCGGAACTCCAAACTTGCTGTCAAGTGTGAGAATGTTGCTGTCCCCTGCTTCAGCCAATGTTGCTGTCAAATGAAACTTGCTGTCGTGACCTTGCAACATGCAGTCTTCTTGTAACATTACTATCAATGTATTGACAGTAACTTTATTATTGCTGTCGAACTGATGTATTCTCTTGAGGCTTGAACATATCAATGAACTTCTTCCAAGATACATACTTATTATATTTCAGCAATTATTTGATTACAAGAACGCACTCTGGCTGTGACAGTATATTCTACTTAGCCTATACAAATAAACTAAGTACTAGTTAAGTTGTCTCTACGCTATCACCCATAAATCCTAACAATCTCCCCCAATTTGTTTTTATGGACAATAACAACAAATTCTCAATACAAGCATGCTGACAACTTAACTAACATAGATTAGAATAGGATTCTAGAACATTTCCAAGCATTTATCATTACATAGGACAATGATCTAAAGCAAAACAAGTACTCCTCGAGGTTGAGTAGATATGAGATTTACTTATCTTGTTATTAATCTTTCCTGTTCTGTCTGTTCTCTCTCTTTCTGTGGAGAGCTTCTTCCAAGTACTTTCTGATATCTTGCACTAGCTTCTTTTCATCAGCAGATACAGCATCATCTTCAATCTCATCAATGTACTGTTGGATTTGTCTAGAAGAGACATACTGAACATCTTTCAGATCAAACCATAATTCAAAACCATAGGCGTAAGTTCTGAATTTCAAGATGTTGTTCTCAATCTTGAATCTTCTGCAAGGAAAAGAATTCAAGGTCACTCTTCTGTTTCTGTCAAGTTTTGGATCTTCATCTCTCCTACTATCAAAAATAACTTCCAATTCCCATGCACACAGCATTTCCAGTTTATGAGATGATCCAACAACTTTCCACGGCTTTCAGCATATCTTTCAGCATGGTTCTTTTGGATGTGTTCCATGGCTTTCTTAGGAACATTTTTGTACGTCCCCATAAGCTCTACCATTCTTTCAAGCACGAAGTAATTGACTCTACGCCTTACTTCTTGTGGTGTTTGTTTGAGAGTGTATCTGTCTATTATTGTTGACATATTCACCATAGTGAAGTCCTTCTCAACAAACATGACTTTTGCTTTATCTTTCCAAAGAATGTATGTAAGAACCCCAAATTTTGGATATAATAAAAAAAAACTTTTTATTATGTACTGAGGTAATGAGGAATAGTGATTACGACTACGATGTAACGATTGAGATAATGAATGGAAGGAATGGAATTCGATTTAAATATTTATATGTCTTGAAGAATACTATTGGTTGACAATTTAGATAAGAATTATCTATCTCCTAGGAAATTGAGATTTGATAATTCTAAAGGAGAAGATTATTCTTATGTCATCAAAATCGATATCTGATATTGGTCCATTGGGTCCGTAAAAAGGTTAAGGAACGATCGAAAGAGATCAGGGACAATTGTACAACCCTAAGAGGATGAGTAAAGAAAAATGGATGAATAGTGATTTTGGTGGATTTAGGAATATTATTAGACGACGCTATATAGAGGTACCCGGAACGAAATTCTGAGTTCGTATTAGTGATCTAGGGGGAAAAAGAGTGTATGTAAAGGCTGTCGGATTCTGAAAACAGCACTTTTATTTTCCCCGAGATTTCCCTGGACACTGAAAGACCTAAGAGATTATTAAAAGGATTTAAGGAATATGGATCCGAGAGTTATTAAGAATGATGGAGTATAGTATTATAAATATTAAGAAGGTTTCCGGTAAAACCCTAACTAGAAATCCTTGGGATATTCTTTCGAACGATCAGTGAAATTGAGCAATAATCGGACAAAGAAACAAATAGAGAATCAAGAGATGAGCATGTGCAAATTGGTGGGAGAATAATGAACTATAAGGACTTACATGAAAGTCAACTAACAAGCAAATGGTGTAGTTGCACTTTAAAAAAAAGGGGTATGCATAATGTGGTGCCAACAAGTGTACCAATGGATGGCCAACACATGGACCATTGAGAATAAAACAACACAAAAGGAGATGATGCATCCAAGTAATGTAGCAATAATACATGAATTAGAGGATATTTGTTCATAAAGCAAAACAAAGAGCAAGGAACACCATCTCTCCCAAAATTGCCCAGCAAAACCAAGCTCAAAGAAAAATTTATATCTCCACTTCTACCCATTCATAAATCACCAAATTTTAACCATAGATTCCTCAATATATGTAGAGTATTCGTTCAAAATTTCATGGCAATCCAAGTAGTATAGCCTAGTTAAATCCCTCCCCAAAGTTGAAGAAACCAAACTGATCTGTGCTTGACAGTTTCTGTCCAGAGGAGAAAGGGGGCTCAAAACCCTAGCTAGGAAGCTTCAAATCTGATGATCTAGGACTCAAAACAAATCTTATGAAGAGGCCAAGATGTGGTAAAAATTTGAGAGACAAACTCTTATTTTTCTATTTTC
Source organism: Saposhnikovia divaricata (assembly GCA_036435485.1). Classification (NCBI taxonomy): domain Eukaryota; kingdom Viridiplantae; phylum Streptophyta; class Magnoliopsida; order Apiales; family Apiaceae; genus Saposhnikovia; species Saposhnikovia divaricata. The sequence goes on along the minus strand of CM071594.1, from coordinate 243,271,066 downwards.
TATGATTTTTACAAAAGTGATGATGAATAGTAACCCTTAGAAACTAACTTTGTTTTCTTGGTTTTCTTTGTTGCTCTAAGCTATATTAAGGTGATCCAAGGACTAGATCAAGGCTTGTTAGACTCCTAGACACACCAAGGAAGGTATAACTCTCTTGAAATCCTAGGTTTTACTTTAAGTATATGCATGATCTTGATGAGTTTTAGTATAGTTATGATATTAGCATGGTTGTAAGCATGATTAGCATGATCTTGTAGTGGTTGAAACATATGATGATTATAAGGATGAAGTGATATGATCTTGGACAGATTTGGATGAGAATCATGTATATAAGATGTGTATTATGCCCGGTGTGGCTTGGTTTTGATGTTATAATTTTTAAAACGCTCGATTTATAGCCGTTATAATGCCGGAATTTCGTTACACCTTGAAACTCGTGCATAGCAGTAGCTATAATTCACTGATCTGGTTAAGTATATAACATACCCTTGTAGATCTCGAGTCGTAGATCATTTTGGAAAAAGAATCGGATCAAACGGACTTACGGTTTAGGATTTACGGCCGATTTACTAAAAGTAGTTCGAAACCGTAAGTACGAATTCGTAACTGCAATTGAACCCCCTTAACATGAGTAATTCGGTTGCTAATCTTGGTAAATAAATACTAGAGGTCAAAAGGAAGGTATGAGAGGAAACCACATGTCAAACGGATCGTTTTCCGATTTTATAAAAAATGTTGGAATCGAAGTTAAACGCGAACGAACCCCTAAAAACCCGCTTGATTATAACTTCGGTAAAACACTTAGAAAACGGGCGATAAAACTCGGAGTATAATATTGATTTGTAACGATCGACTTTAGAACTTGTATGACTTAAGTATGTCCCAAGTGTAAGTACAGTGACATGTCGTATTAACGAACGAATGTCGGGTCGGATCGATGATAAAAGGAATCCACTAAAAGGGGTATAACGAGATAACTCGAGAACGTGTTTCGATTTAAGTATAACTTAACTCTTAAAATGTTAAGTGATTAATCCCGAATGCCTTGGCTATTTATAGATCACCAAGCTGACCCGGGACCCGCTACCACTACCCCTTACCGTACTCGACTACCAGGCAAGTTTCAATTCCCTTCTTTTAGGTTGTTGTTGTGATTGAATATATATATATATATATATATATATATATATATATATATATATATATATATATATATATATATATATATATATATATTCTGTTATACATATGCCATAGCATGCATGCCTACTTTCCAGTTATATCGTTATGCTTGTTCCCTGATTGTTTATTGGCTTATAAATTAGATAGCTAACGTATCAATTATAAGCCGGTTATTGTAAGACCCTCATGGAAGGGCGTATACATCTTATTCATCAAATATAGACCGGGAGTCAATATTTCTTGATATATCGAGATTACCTCAGAGGAAAATATTTAAGTAAATATTTTCCATTATTTGGGCGACGAATATTATTTAAATATTCGTTCGAGATTATTTATTTAACGATCCTTACTTCAATAATTATTTGAACGTAACCATTCGACGAATAATATTTTTCAATATTCATTCAGAGTCGAATAGATTAGCGATTATTTTTCCGAATATTCTTCTAACGATTGGACTACTAAATGAATATTATTTGAATATCCATTTAGAATATTATTTTATTAAATGAATATTACTTTTGAATAATCATTTAAGATATTAATTACTTGATGAATATTATTCTAATATTCATCTGAAGCTTGATTTATTTATCGAATATTATCTCGAATATTCCTTTAAAGCTTCGATTACTAAATGAATATTACTTGATATTCATTTAGAATATTATTCATTAAATGAATATTACTTTTTGAATATTCATTTAAATTCCTAATTAATGATGAATATTATCTTAAATATTCCTTTCAGGTCTTATTAATTAATGAATATTATTTTGAATATTCATTTAAATATTTATTTATTCAATAAATATTCTCCTGATATTTCTTCAAGGATTATTTTGAGAAATACTCTGATTAAAGATATTCTTTCATATTCCTAAATATTCTTTAAATATTTTTAATTCAATAAATATTCTCTGAATATTTATTCCCTACTTAGAATAACCTCAATAAGGTTTATCTTCTTCGATTATTACGGAAAATATTTCGGAGTCATATTATTGTTAATCTTAAATCAAGAAAGGTTCTCAGACATCATTCTTCTTTGAGTCTATCTCCCTAATAATAAGGGAACCTTACTTGGAAAATGATATTTATCTTGTCGACTTCCCGGTCATAAAGTATTCTCTTCACTCGCAACTCGGGTGCTATTGACTTACTAAGTCGTTGTTTACCTTCTCATCTTTCGAGGGGTAAGATGGTTGGAACAAGTTGATATTCGTTACCAAGCAATAGCTTGGAAGTTATTGGTGAATTTTCCTTTCCAACTAGATATGACTACTTTGTGGAGTCTTATCAACAAGTATTATACTTGGGGAAAGGGGGACGAACGTTACATTCAGAATCATGAATTCTATTTGAACTAGGAGTCGTGTAAGAGGCCGAGTAGCGCCGGTCCATCCCCTTTGGCCCAACCGTTGGTCGGGGAGAGCTAGTAAGGCGGTAGACAAGTAAAGCCGTCAGTTCTTCCTTCTACCGGTAGTAAATCTAATTTGAGCTGTACGATCTCGACTGATCATCAAGATTGGAACAGCGGGCGCGGTGAATACTCCATCATTGGTTCATCATCCAAACTTTTCATGCAAGCTCCTCTTTTAATGGCAATGAGAATATCTCGCTTACTTTTGATGTAGTAAATATTTCTACAAACAAATACTTTGAGTTACCTGGTAACTTCATCCTTTATATTATACTGGCAATAACTTCATTAAGGCATGGCATATGATTTCAAAGGATATTTTGAACTACTGTATATATGTATCACTGTTCAGTTATATTATTGTTGGTGGGCTTTCGCTCACCCTTGCTTTGTTCATATTATGTCACAACAACAGCTAGGGTAGATGGCTCGCGTCAGGCGCACTCGGCGCAAGCGGGTTACCCGACCCACCGGACTCCCCGCTGAGATGCTAGTCGTCATTGTTGAAGTAGCATAGTTAGACAGCTTTTGTTTCCTGTTTAACTATATGTATAATTAATGTAATCAACGGCAAAACTTTTAAACTTATGATGTTATCCTTTTGGGATTGTAATAACTTTCATTCGTAAACCCCTTTTATGTAAGACTTATTTCAATTTCATCTCTGGGACTATAACTGTGTGTGTGAGTGGATATTATTGTGGGGTCATAGCATACTACTTATTGATTTTGGACTCAGGTCAAGTATTGTGTATAAGTTATGAGACAGTAACGACCCGATCCCGGACCCCGGATCTGGGGGTGTTACAGAAGTGGTATCAGAGCGTACGTTATAAATTCACTAAGATAATAAGAACTCTTGCCAAGTTCATAGTCGGACTACTTAATGTAGTGATGACATATAAAACCCTTATGGAACTCTTAAGTATCATGATAGTAACTTAGCTCATTCTCGTATCGACTAGTAAGGCGACAGACCTTGAGGCGTACGAGCAGCAACATGATGATGTTTTATTATATGCTGACGATCGGATTTTGAATTCGATAGAGTACCCTATTGAGGACTCGAAAGAAGTTCCAGCAGAGGAGAATCCTATTGAGGATGAGGAGTTTACTCCAAGGAATGAGGGCTACAGCCAGAAAGACTGAGATGATTAAGGTATAATGCTCAGAAAAGTGAGCATAAAAAGCTGAGCTATTAGCAAGAGAACCAAAGATTCATGTTGGATTCGTAGCCGGACTACTGGATGTAGTACCAGCGAGTAAGACAGATTGGAAGAATTACTTGAGATCTTATACGGGAATAGACGAGAATCCTCAGAGACTTTCATATTAACGAAGAAAGAGCTAGAGGGATGTATGATTATCAAAGACATCGATTTAGGGCGAGGAGCAGAGTCCCTAAAAATAGTTGAGAAGGAGGAAGTAAGTGCCATATCATTTGACAAATGAATTACTATGAATATTGTCAGTAATAATTCGCCGTGAGAAGGCAGATGTCATAGGTTGTAATTTATAGAACCAAATTGAGGTTGATGAAGTTGTTTTACTCAGGAAAATGTCCATTTTATGAATGAATCAGTTAGAAAGTGAAAACATTGGGAAGCGACAGCATGATTGGATAAAGTTATATAGGGAAGTAGTAAGCAAGACAATGATCTCAGAACCTACCGGAAGATAAGACAAGTGAGTCAAGATGAACTCGTAATGAGAATATTGTCAGAGACTGAGTATAGAGTTATCGCAACACAGTTAAATGATGAACAAGAAACGTTAGATGCATGTGATTCAGAGAAATATTAAATTCTTTCTTTTCGTTGAATGGATTATAGTAGTTACATTAAGTTTACTCCGACGTGGAATTATAATGGATCAAGTAATATGATCAGTAGTTAAAGAGAAAAATGTGAGAAAATCTTCCTGGAGCTAAAAGATGAAACTGGTAATGACCAAGAGTTGGCATTGCTTAATGGAAAAAAGAGACTTTGTGCTTCCAACGACGCTTCGCATAAAGGATTATGATGTGTGCTTGCGCAGCACGACAAAGTACTTGCGAATGCATTCGAACAGCACGGTCCACCAGATCGGATGGCCTTAGTAGTGCCAATTTTGTGGGACAACCAACTCCGACGGTAATGTTCCTTCTGAGACTAGTAGTCAGGTAGACTGACATTTGGTAATATTAAATATCAGGACGTATATGTATCAGGACGTATAGGCATCAGGACGTTGCGACAAGTTTCAATTTAAAACTGTTGATTCCCTTCTAAGGAATATATATAATCAGTTCCTCTCCAGGGGTTAAACTTCCAACCTGATGACGATTATTTCGTTAATTATGACTGCCTACGGTTCTACCTGCTTGGAGGTTCATTAAACTATTCTTCAGGTTTCGAAATCGGTCTTCTTAATGTTACCAGTAGATGGATAGATTGACCAAAATTTCCCTAATTCTGGGAAGAATTTCAACGAATTTTGGCAAACCTTGTCTTTCTGATTATCAGAGAACATCATGGAACAGAGTAAAAACTGGGGCGAACCCCATGAATTGGGTAAAGTAACCGCTATATGGGTTGGTGGACAGACCCTGGTTATCGCGATTGATTGTAGAAATACAATGATGAAGTGAGATTGGACGAAAACAGGAAATGTAAGTAAGAAACCAGCCGGACTGAGAAACTCCGGGATTGACTTAAGTGAAAAGGCTGTTATGCCAGGAATGGTAAGCTTGCGTGGCACGTGGGAGTGATAAGAATAGTTGAAAAGATAAAAATAGAGGAAAGGTGACCGGAGACGGCGCTGAGTAGCCGATTAAGACTTATACGAAGTAAAGTTTTGGAAAGGTAGAAAGGTATCAAAGAAGAAGGCACTATGCCAACAATTGCTAGAAAAGTAATGCTATTAGCCAAACCCTAAAATCATATATTTTTATCTTAGTATGGCCAGTTGAAGCCAAGTCACAAAGGACTATCAAGTGACTAGACCAGCAATGAAAGGGCAAAGCAGGGTTTTGCTTCTAAGTAAGCACCGACTGCAAGGGCTTATGATATGACGGAAATATTAATGAGATTGTAGGAATCTTCTACTGAACCCTTTGCAACCCATGTTTGGATTGGGAATTTACTAGACTTTTAAAATGGGGTCACCCGTACTAAAGTGATTCATGTGTATATGATCGTCCAAGATTACGAAAAAAAATGGAAGTATAATGACTTGAGATGTATGATGTTAGGGTATCATGAATACCATGAATATATTATGACTAAGGAAAGTAAACAACGAAGGTTTATGAAGAGAGTATAGAAATGGTTAGAGATGGATCAGTATGCTGTAGAAATTTCGTCTAAGGCAATTACCTTTGAGAAGAACGATAAGTACTAAGAGATTCACGTTGAGCTCGACTCGACCAATATCTCCCAGAACATCCTTGCTACCAGTACCAAGTTCTGTAAGAGAGCAGATAGACATACGTTGTCTTTTGGAAGGTCAAATGGGCTGACAACTATCTGAAAGAAGAGGCTAGCATTAAGCCACCGATCGATTATCAAATGAGAATGATTGAAAAGAGACCCTTATTAAGGATACATGATTTGATTGCCAAGTCTAGGATGCAAGAATTCCTTGGCAGTTGAATTAAGGATAGGATATCCATAAAGTAAGGCAAACCCTAGGAAATGCACAAGAGATGGCACTAACCCTAATAAAGACATTGTGAATTCAGATGATATGAGTTGGATTTGCTAAGGCAACAATGACCTGTAAAGATTATTAAAAAGAGTTCTGGAAAGAACGGAGATAGAATTATTAGAGTATTGATCAATGACATTTTGATATACCCTGCACCCAGAAAATACAGGAGGAATGATGAGGATGACCTATGAAACCTTACAAGGAAAAAGGTAATATTCCGAACTTCAAAATGGAAGTTTGGTAAGGAATGTATGACATAGTAACAATAATGCCAGATGAGGCATGTATGAAACCCTGAGGAAGTATGGATTGAACCTATAAAGGTTGAGATTATCCTAAGATAAGGAAAGAACTAAGAAAAGAAGTATCCTAAGTAGGATTGGGAATAAACGTGATAAAGTTCCCACGGGTAGGTGGAAGCAGGCTGTCGGCAAGATTATGTATGATAGTGAGCAAGTTGTTATTAAAAGAAAAAAAAAGAAGCCTAGAAATCAAGAATAGAAGCAGTAGAATCAGTAAAGCCGTCGGCCAGGTTTGCAGGAGGTCACGCGCCGGACCATGCGTGACGTGCACGCGCCAGGCATAAGAGTTTGGCAGCCTCACGTGGGAGGCACGCGCAGGGCATGCGGCTGGAAAAATCTGAGAGGCCGAGTGCAGAAATTGTAGTGCTGTTGTTGGTGGCTGGTGCTTCATTTCCCTTTATTTCTTTCGGCTGTAGTTTAAATTGCTTTCAATTCTTTTCATTTTTTTTATTTTCTTTTCCTTTTTCTTTTTATTTTTTTAATTTTGTGGTGTGCTAATTTTTCCTATAAATAGGCCTAGTTCTTGGTCTTATTTCCACACAACAAAATTGGAGAGCATCATTCTCTCTTGTAATTCTCTCTAGTTCTTGTAATATTAAGTTTGTTTTTATACACTTTAATTTTGGCAAATTTTAGTATAAGTGTTATTTTGGTTGAAGAAATTACGGGAATTATTTGGAGTGCTCTTCTCTTTCGGTGGAAGCTATTTCGGTTTTATTTTCTAATTTCTTATTTTACAGGGAATTATCGGAGTGCTCGTTTCTTGCAAGTGGAAATTATTTCGGTTTTAGTTTCTAAACTCTTATAATTTTCATATTTAATTTATCGTAATTTTTAATTTAGTTTTATTATTGTTGTTATTAGTATTATTATTATTATTGTTATTATTATTATTATTATTATTATTATTATTATGATTTCAATTAATCCCATGATGACGATTCGTTTAATTATGAACTAATCGCGGTCATGGGATTCTAATGGATTTATTTACGTAATTTAGTAATTCGATGCCTTAATAAATTGTGTTATGATAAAAATTTCCGATTGCCTAACGTGGTTGCGCTTAATTTATTAGATGCGTAGCTATCATCTATATTATTAATTCTTAATGAATGCGAAAGTGGATTTGAGAATTTAGAATTTGCCATGTTAGCACAGGTTCGTAATTATCATATATAATTACGATTAGTGGTAGGGTTTTGGATCACATCGCCCTGTGTAGCCAAAAATAAGGAATTTATTCGTAAACCAGTTATGTTTTCAAATCTTATAGACATATAGGGTCTAGACATAAATGGTGTCCACGCAACTTCTATCTTTTTAAGTGGATGTTTGTATGGTTTGATATAAGTTAAGGCTGAAAGGCGCTTATATTAGTTTCGTGTTCCCGGCTAGCTTTCATAATTATCAGAAGCACTTTAAATTAAGGCATCAATTCTAAATGAAATAAATAATGCAATTAGAATCCCATGTTTATCTCATATATAAAATCTTTATCATATTAATTTTTAGTCGTTATTTCATTAATTAATTGTGATTTGAACAAACCAACCATTTCGTTGTTCAGGCTTCTATAATTAACCGAACATTGTTGAATAAACATATTTATTTAAATACACCAAGTCTTCGTGGGAACGATCCTTATTTCCCTATATTGCTTTTGGACTGCGTATACTTGCGTAGAGAAAATAGCGAACAAGTTTTTGGCGCCGCTGCCGGGGACTCGGTGTTATTTTGTTTATGTGTTTTACTACGATAGAAGTTAATTTGTTTGACTTGAACATTTTATCTTACATTTTGAAGTGGTTATTTGTGTCAGATACTTGGAATTTTTATGCTAACACGTGCTAAAGCATTAAAGGCCAAACAAGTACTTAAACTAGCAAATACTCACAAGATGGACGGAGAAGCCGAAGTAGTTGGACCTGCAGCAGCAAGGGCTTTAATGGACTACTCGCAACCGAAGATTGATGACATTCAGTCAAGTATCATTCGTCCAGCAATTGCGGCTCCTACATTTGAAATTAAATCCAGCACTATTCAGATGGTGCAGAATCAAGTACAGTACGGAGGAACTGCAACGGAAGATCCTAACTTACACATTAGGAACTTCATAGAAATATGCGACACATTTAGATTCAACAATGTGTCAGATGATGCTGTGAAGTTGAGACTCTTTCCGTTTTCCTTAAGAGACAAGGCCAAGAGTTGGTTGCACTCTCTGACACCGGGATCTATCACCACCTGGGCTGATCTAGCTCAAAAGTTTCTTAGCAAATTTTTCCCCATGGCAAAGACTGCAGCTATAAGGAATGCTATCACGCAATTTTCTCAACAGTCTGGTGAATCTTTATGTGAAGCGTGGGAAAGATACAAGGAAATGCTTCGACAATGCCCTCATCATGGCATGCCAAATTGGATGGTCATAAATTGCTTCTATAATGGACTAGGAATACAATCAAGGCCAATGGTAGATGCAGCTACAGGGGGAGCATTATGGGCTAAAAGTTATGAGGAGGCCTACGATTTTATCGAGATGATGGCAGCTAATGAATATCAAAATCCAACTCAGAGGATGCCACAACAGAAGGTAGCAGGAATTCTTAATGTCGACAAGGCCACTTCCTTAGCAGCTCAGATAGAGGTTTTGAACTTGAAAATAGACTCTTTGACAGCACAAGGATTTCATCAAGTTGCTAGTGTTTGTGAGTTGTGTGCGGGCGCACATGAATCAAACCAATGTGCCATCTCAAACGAGTCGGTTCAATTCGTAAGCAATTTCCAAAGACAGCAACAGCCAGCTCCAAATTCCTACCATCCGAACAACCGAAATCATCCAAATTTCAGTTGGAGCAATAATCAAGGAGGAGCGCAACAATAAAATCAGCCCTACCAACAATTTCAAAATCAGCAGTTTGGAGCTAAGCCATATAATCCATCTGGATTCCAGCAACAGCAGGGGCACCAATATCAGCAACAATATGCCCCACGACAATTTCAACCCCCAGGATTTCAACAACAATCCTATGGGAATTCTGGGCAATCATCTTCTAGTGAAAAGGCAGAATTGGAGGAGTTGAGGTTGGCGTCCAAAAGCCAAGCGGCTTCTATTAAAAATCTGGAAACTCAATTGGGACAACTCGCTAGTTTCATGATGAGCCGACCACAAGGAACACTCCCCAGTGATACTGAAGCTAATCCAGGGAGAAAGAACAACCAAGAGCACATTAAAGCCATCACTTTAAGATCGGGGAAAGTCACAGAAGGCATTGAATTGGAAAGAGCAAATAAAATTCTGCCCGATGAAGAAACGGAAAAAGTGAACTTGGGAAACACCGAGGACAAGAGTAAGGCTCCAATTTCAAGCACGGAAGTAGAAGAAAGTGTACCACCTCCTAAACAATCAGTCCCTGCACAAAAAGAAGCGAGCATGTCTATCCACCTCCGCCATTTCCTCGACGTTTGCAAAAACAGAAACTGGACAAGCAGTTTGGCAAATTTCTTGAAGTCTTTAAGAAATTACATATCAACATTCCATTTGCTGAAGCCCTGGAACAAATGCCGAGTTATGCCAAGTTCATGAAGGGCATTCTATCGAGAAAAGTAAAACTTGAGGACTTAGAAACTATTGCTTTGACAGAAGAGTGTAGTGCGGTATTGCAACAAAAGTTACCGCCTAAGCTAAAAGATCCTGGAAGTTTCACCATACCATGCACCATTGGGAATTTGTCTTTTGACAAATGTTTATGTGATTTAGGAGCGAGCATCAACCTCATGCCATACTCAGTTTTCTTACAACTTGGCCTTCCTGAGCCAAACCCGACGAACATGTCACTTCAGTTAGCTGATTGCTCTATCACTTATCCTCGGGGAGTTGTTGAAGATGTCCTAGTGAAAGTAGACAAACTTATCTTTCTAGCTGATTTTGTCATACTTGATTTCGAAGAGGACAAGAAGATTCCAATCATTCTTGGTAGACCATTCTTGGCGACAGGACAAACATTGATTGACGTCCAAAAGGGGGAACTTACGATGAGGGTGCACGATCAAAATGTCACCTTCAATGTTTTCAAAGCTATGAAATTTCCAATAGAAGAAGAACAGTGTCTGAAAGTAGACTTGATTAAGTCTACGGTACAAGAAAGGTTGGATCACATGTTCATGAATGACACTTTGGAAAAGGCCCTCAGTGGAGAGTATTCATTAGATGAAGATGGTATAGAGGAACAATTGCAATATCTGGATGCTCTGCCGTGGCAAAGAAAATTTGAAAGACCAGTTGAATCATTGGATCTACCAGAACTAAAGGGGCCGCATCAGCAAATGAAACCATCTATCGAGGAAGCTCCAACTCTAGAGCTCAAACCACTTCCTAATCACTTAAAGTATGCTTCTCTTGGTGAATCATCTACCTTAACTGTGATTATATCTGCTAACCTTTCAGACTCTGAGGAAGACAAGCTTTTAAGAGTCCTGAGGGAATTCAAAACAGCCATTGGTTGGACCCTAGCGGATATCAAAGGCATCAGCCCAGCTTATTGTCAACATAAAATTCCATTGGAAGAAGGTAGTAAACCAACAGTGGAGCATCAAAGGCGGCTAAATCGTCTTATGAAAGAGGTAGTAAAGAAAGAAATCATCAAGTAGCTGGATGCAGGGATTATCTATCCCATTTCTGACAGTGCATGGGTGAGTCCAATGCAATGTGTACCGAAGAAAGGAGGCATGACTGTGATTACCAATGAAAAGAATGAACTCATCTCTACTCGCACAGTCACCGGTTGGCGAATCTGCATGGACTACCGGAAGTTGAATAAAGCCACAAGGAAGGATCATTTTCCCCTTCCTTTCATTGATCAAATGCTAGATAGACTAGCCGGCCATGATTATTACTGCCTTCTGGATGGTTATTCTGGATATAACCAAATCTGCATTGCTCCTGAGGATCAGGAGAAAACAACATTTACATGCCCGTTCGGCACTTTCGCCTTTCGGCGGGTTTCTTTTGGCTTGTGTGGAGCACCTAGTACTTTTCAAAGGTGCATGATGGCCATCTTCTCAGACATGATTGGCAAGACTGTTGAAGTCTTCATGGATGAATTCTCGGTATTCGGTCTATCTTTTGATGAATGCTTGCAAAATCTTGGCTCGGTGTTGAAAAGATGCGTGGAAACTAACCTAGTGCTCAATTGGGAGAAGTGCCATTTCATGGTACAAGAAGGAACTATTCTCGGGCACAAGGTGTCAAGGAAGGGTCTAGAAGTGGACAGAGCAAAGATAGAAGCTATTGAAAAGCTGCCGCTACCTAATTCAGTGCGAGGGATTCGCAGTTTCCTTGGGCACGCAGGTTTCTACAGGCGTTTCATCAAGGACTTCGTAAAAATTTCCAAACCTTTGTGTCAGCTGCTGGAAAAAGATATTCATTTCAAATTTAACGAAGAATGTCTCACAGCTTTCGAGACTCTGAAGAAGAAATTGATTTCAGCACCCGTGATCATTGCTCCAGATTGGAGTGAGCCTTTCGCTATGATGTGTGATGCTAGCGATTACGCAGTTGGGGCCGTTCTTGGCCAAAAGAAAAATAAAATGTTTCATGTCATCTATTATGCAAGCAAAACCCTCAGCGATGCTCAATTAAACTACACTACCACTGAGAAGGAGCTGTTAGCCATAGTTTATGGTTTTTAAAAATTCCGTTCATACTTGCTTGGCACGAAGGTGACTGTGTACATTGATCACGCGGCTATCAGATATCTGCTCTCTAAAAAAGACTCCAAACCTAGGTTGATTCGATGGATTCTCCTGCTGCAAGAATTCGATGTGGAGATCAAGGATAGAAAAGGGACAGAAAACCAAGTAGCCGACCATCTCTCACGATTGGAAGACCTTGGGAAGTCATCCCAGGACAAAACCGTCATTAATGAATTCTTTCCAGATGAACAGTTGTTTGGGGTACTAGAAGAAGAACCTTGGTTTGCAGACATTGTGAACTTTCTGGTGAGTCGAGTGATTCCTCCCGGGCTCTCTTTTGCATAAAGAAAGAAATTCTTGCATGAAGTCAAATGGTATCGTTGGGACGAACCATATCTGTTTAAACAAGGAGCCGATTAGGTGATTAGGAGATGTGTGCCATACAGTGAAACAGAGGCTATTCTAAGGATTATCACGCTACGACATATGGTGGCCATTATGGAAGTGAAAAGATCGCAACTCGAATTCTTCAAGCGGGATTTTATTGGCCATCCCTTTTCAAGGATGCCCATCAGTTTATACTGAAGTGTGATCGTTGTCAGCATGTTGATAACATATCTAGGAGGGATGAGATGCCCCTCAATATAATGCTAGAAGTGGAAATCTTCGATGTTTGGGGCATCGATTTCATGGGACCATTCATTTCCTCATGTAACAACCAATACATCTTGCTAGCCATTGATTATGTTTCCAAATGGGTGGAGGTCAAGGCACTTCCGACCAATGATGCCAATGTCGTGCTCAATTTCCTTCACAAGAACATCTTCACAAGATTCGGCACTCCTCGAGTAATCATAAGCGATGAAGGTACTCACTTTTGCAAGCACAAGTTTACTAATCTCATGGCAAAGTACAACATCAACCACCGGGTAGCTACGGCATACCACCCACAAACCAATGGCCAAGCCGAGGTATCTAATCGCGAGATTAAACGCATTCTGGAAAAAGTGGTGAGTCCTTCGAGAAAGGACTGGTCTTTGAAACTCGATGAAGCCGCATGGGCTTATCGTACAACATATAAAACACCCTTGGGCATGTCACTATATCAGCTTGTCTACGGGAAAGCTTGCCATTTACCGGCAGAATTGGAACACAAAGCTTATTGGGCTTTGAAGAAACTAAATTTCGATCTTAAGGCCGCAGGTGAGAAAAGGATGGTGCAACTCAACGAGATGGACGAGTTTCGATTGCAGGCATATGAGAACAATAAGCTCTATAAGGAGAAAGTGAAACGATGGCATGATCGTCGTCTTATTCAAAAGGTATTCGTTCCTGGTCAGTCGGTCTTATTATATAACTCTCGTCTTCGATTGTTTCCAGGGAAGCTCAAATCGAGATGGTCAGGGCCATTTGTTGTCAAAACTGTGTTTCCACACGGAGCGGTGGAAATCTTTGAGAAATCACCCGATCAATCGTTCAAAGTGAATGGGCAGAGATTGAAACCCTATTTTGGTGACACGGTGAACCGTGAGGCTGATACCACCAAGTTGGCCACCACATGATTCTCAGTATAATCGTCAAGCTAGCGACAATAAACAAGCGCTTCGTGGGAGGCAACCCATAGGTTTGGTGTTTTTATGTGTGGTTTGATTTGGTGTGATTTTGTTTAGTATTATGTCGAAAGTGCAGGTCATTGCCTCAGTTTGGAGCTCATTTCCACCACCTGATTCACCACCCGAGGAGGGTGACGATGCCGACAGTTAGGGGAGTTCTCTGTTATCCTTTATCTATACCTTCAATGAGGACATTGAATATTTTAAGTTTGGGGGTGATTTAGGATAATTGATTAAGTGAGTCATAGTATGCATATAGTTTCATATAGTTCATAATATACCATGCTAGTATAATTTCATATACTTCATATAAAAAAATAAAATAAAATAAATAAATAAATAAATAATAATAATAAAAAAATATTGCATAATCATGATTAGTTGCATATCATATTTTCATTGATCCCGTAGCGCTTGGTAGTTCCGTTTAGCAGCCAATGAAGAATTTGAGTGTGTTAATGATGAATAGAGGGCTGATTTAAATACTTATGAATTGACATACATGTTACAGAAACACAATCTTTACACAACTCATCGTTTGCTTTTGGGCTAGGTTGAGGTCATGCCTGTTTGGTTGTTTAAAGATTTAATCACTTGTTTATAATTAAAATGTTCTGTATTCCCTTGATAGCGTAAGAACACTAAAATATAAGTTTGGGGGAAGCCAGGGATTTCATGCTCGTTGTTTAGTTGATTAATGGCTAGGCGTCAATTGGCTAGTAGCCAGCTCATATTTATATGAGTAGTCTAGGGTTGGAATTGAGAATTCTCATTCCAGATTGCAAAAAAAAAAAAAAAGTGTTTGTGAGTATGTATGCAAAATTTATTAGGATGAGCTCTTTAATACTCGAGCAATTAAGTTCTAGGGGACTCAAGCCTAGTGACCAAAGACTTTTCCGGTCTGGGATCCACTAACCTAACGCTCGCTACATGGGTATTATTGTATAAGCCTTTTGGGGTCTCATCCATTGCACGGTCAAATAAGCATGTGTGTTGTGTATAGTATTATGCGTCATAGTTGTTAATAAAGCATGAATTCCTGCCTAACTCAAATGATGATAGAGGTGTTTCTAGGTTATGAAGTGTCTAGCGTCCATTCTATTTATAAACTTGTGATTGTTATGACGAAGAATATGTATGGTTTTGATCTAGTGCTAAGAGTAATTCTGATGAGTATTGCACACACGCACGTTTCTGTACTTGTAAATGTTAATATGCTGATTTTTAGTCGATCTCTATTTGGAGTTATCACATTCTCTGAGACACTCTGCTAAATTGGTTATTGCTTTGCCTATGGGATCTTTGCGTCAGTTGCATTCATACATTTAGAGGTAGACGAGTCTGTTTTCGCTTGAGGACAAGCATCAGTTTAAGTTTGGGGGTGTGATAAGTGGATTTTATATCCACTTATTATGCGATATTTTGGCCTAGATTGGTGGTTTGTCCTTAAGTATGTTGTGTCTTTTAATTCATTTTTGTTGTGTTTCAGGATTTGTTGTGCAGAACTCGGAACTTTAGGTATCTAGGCGATAAAAGGCTAAAAACAGTGGATTTCTGTCTAAATTTTATCAAGTGGACTGGTTACGAGGAAAAAGAATTATCATAAAGGAATCCTGAATGATATATTCTTAAATCTGGAACCCCGGTTGTAATTGATATATTTTTCGTTTCGCAAAAGGAATCCAGTTTTAGATCCTCAAGAGGCCGTAATTCGCACCTGGGCGAGCAATGAGAAAATAGAATTATCACAAAAGATGGAAAGTGATTTATTCTTAAAGAGAGAAGCCCGATTGGATTTGATATATTTTTCGTTAAGGAAAAGAAGTCCGGTTTTTGGCCCGCAATTTACCGCAACTTGGGACTTGAAAATTTATTTATATTAATAAATATTTTATTTAATCAGAAAATTATATTTATAAATATCTAATAATATTAGATATTTATTTTTATAAATTCGGAATTAAATTAATTATTTATTAATTAAATATATTTTATTATGCAAGTTGAATTAGCAAAAGAAAGAAAAAAATAAATAAACGAATGTGACCAAAAGCAGGCTGTCGGCAAGATTATGTATGATAGTGAGCAAGTTGTTATTAAAAGAAAAAAAAAACCTAGAAATCAAGAATAGAAGCAGTAGAATCACTAAAGCCGTCGGCCAGGTTTGCAGGAGGTCACGCGCCGGACCATGCGTGACGTGCACGCGCCAGGCATAAGAGTTTGGCAACGTCGCGTGGGAGGCACGCGCAGGGCATGCGGCTGGAAAAATCTGAGAGGCCGAGTGCAGAAATTGTAGTGCTGTTGTTGGTGGCTGGTGCTTCATTTCCCTTTATTTCTTTCGGCTGTAGTTTAAATTGCTTTCAATTCTTTTCATTTTTTTTATTTTCTTTTCCTTTTTCTTTTTATTTTTTTAATTTTGTGGTGTGCTAATTTTTCATATAAATAGGCCTAGTTCTTGGTCTTATTTCCACACAACAAAATTGGAGAGCATCATTCTCTCTTATAATTCTCTCTAGTTCTTGTAATATTAAGTTTGTTTTTATACACTTTAATTTTTGGCAAATTTTAGTATAAGTGTTATTTTGGTTGAAGAAATTACGGGAATTATTTGGAGTGCTCTTCTCTTTCGGTGGAAACTATTTCGGTTTTATTTCCTAATTTCTTATTTTACAGGCAATTATCGGAGTGCTCGTTTCTTGCAAGTGGAAATTATTTCGGTTTTAGTTTCTAAACTCTTATAATTTTCATATTTAATTTATCGTAATTTTTAATTTAGTTTTATTATTGTTGTTATTAGTATTATTATTATTATTATTGTTATTATTATTATTATTATTATTATTATTATTATTATTATTATTATTATTATTATTATTATTATTATTATTATTATTATTATTATTATTATGATTTCAATTAATCCCATGATGACGATTCGTTTAATTATGAACTAATCGCCGTCATGGGATTCTAATGGATTTATTTACGTAATTTAGTAATTCGATGCCTTAATAAATTGTGTTATGATAAAAATTTCCGATTGCCTAACGTGGTTGCGCTTAATTTATTAGATGCGTAGCTATCATCTATATTATTAATTCTAAATGAATGCGAAAGTGGATTTGAGAATTTAGAATTTGCCATGTTAGCACAGGTTCGTAATTATCATATATAATTACGATTAGTGGTAGGGTTTTGGATCACATCGCCCTGTGTAGACAAAAATAAGGAATTAATTCGTAAACCAGTTATGTTTTCAAATCTTATAGACATATAGGGTCTAGACATAAATGGTGTCCACGCAACTTCTATCTTTTTAAGTGGATGTTTGTATGGTTTGATATAAGTTAAGGCTGAAAGGCGCTTATATTAGTTTCGTGTTCCCGGCTAGCTTTCATAATTATCAGAATCACTTTAAATTAAGGCATCAATTCTAAATGAAATAAATAATGCAATTAGAATCCCATGTTTATCTCATATATAAAATCTTTATCATATTAATTTTTAGTCGTTATTTCATTAATTAATTGTGATTTGAACAAACCAACCATTTCGTTGTTCAGGCTTCTATAATTAACCGAACATTGTTGAATAAACATATTTACTTAAATACACCCAGTCTTCGTGGGAACGATCCTTATTTTCCTATATTGCTTTTGGACTGCGTATACTTGCGTAGAGAAAATAGCGAACAGATAGCAAATTTGTTATCCACGTATTGTGAGATTTAACTCGCCCAATATGTAGGCTAGCCACATAGCTTGACATGCGCATGCTGCTGCTGCTGCCATGTATTCTGCCTCACATGTTGAGAGAGCAACTGTCGGTTGCTTCTTTGATGACCACGAAAATATCGCTGAACCGATATGAAAAGCATAACCTGAAGTGCTTTTCCCGTCATCCAAATCTCCACCATAATCACTATCTGAATAGCCAACTAATTTCGAATTTTGAGAATGCGTGTAGAACAGACCATGATTAAGTGTACCTTTTATGTACCTCAAAATTCTTTTGGCTGCCATGAAGTGATCTTGCTTTGGCTTCTCCATGTACCTACTAACCAGTCCAACTGCATACATGATATCTGGACGAGTGAAAGTTAGGTACCTCAGACTTCCGACCAAACTTTTGAACAATGTCGGATTTACCGACTCTTTTGTTGAATCAATTCTAAGCTTTATGCTTGCTTCCGCTGGCGTGTTCATTGGCTTGCATTCTTCCATTCTGAACTTGATTAAAATTTGCTCGGCATATTTTTTCTGAGACATAAAAATCCCGTCTTTGCTTTGCTTTACCTCAACTCCAATAAAGTATGACCTTTTACCAATCCGTCATCTCAAATTCATTTGTCATAACTTTCTTAAAATCATCGAACATACCAGGGTTGTTTTCGGTAAAGATCATGTCATCCACGTACAAGCACACGATCATAATATCTCCCCCTTGATTTGTTTTTGTGTAGAGTGCATGTTCGTACGGACTCTTCACAAAACCATTTTTCTGAAAGTTTTCATCAACCCTTGTGTTCCATGCTCGCGGGGCTTGTTTCAACCCGTACAGTGCTTTCTTTAGCCTATAGACTTTATTTTCCTCGCCTTTTTGACATATCCAGGTGGTTTCTCGATGTAGACTTCTTCTTCAAGATACCCATTCAGGAATGCTGACTTCACATCCATCTGAAAAATCTTCCACTGATTCTGAGCTGTAATTGCTATAAGAAGTCTGATGGTATAAACTCTTACAACCGGAGCAAATACCTCATCATAGTCAATCCCGTATCTCTGCTTGTAGCCTTTAGCCACTAACCTTGCCTTGTGCTTCTCTACTTTGCCTTCTTGATTTGTCTTGGTCTTATAGACCCATTTGACACCAATTGCTTTGTGTCCTTCTGGAAGACTTGTAAGCTCCCAAGTATCATTCTTCTTAATAGCACCAATTTCTTCATCCATGGCCTTGTTCCATTTTCTTTCTTCAGAAGCTTCCTCAAATGTCACCGGATCACATTCAGCCATCAAACAAAATAAAGAATAATCAAAGGATGTCGGTACCGGACTTGTTGCCTCATAAATACTATCCAAACTCCGCATTTTTCTGGGTGCTCCCCCTGAGCTGCTGCTACTGCTGCTTCCTGAACTCGATGGTGTCGAGACAGGAGTTTGCTGATTTGGACTTTGGGGAGGAGTTGGATCATCATCTCCACCATCTTCTATGTTGGAGTCATCACCATCATCATCATCATCATCATTACAGAATAAGCCTACAACTTTTCTTTCTTCCTCGCTCCATCTCCAGTAATTAGATTCATCAAACTCAACATCTCGAGAAATGATTAATTTCTTCGTGAGGGGATTATAGAGTCTGTAAGCTTTGCTCCTTTTGTCATATCCGGTAAACATGCACTTCTCGCCTTTATCATCCAGCTTCTTCCTTTTCTGATCAGGAACATGGGCATATGCAATACATCCAAAAATTCTGAGATGTCCAACTGATGGTTTACTACCACTCCATGCTTCATTTGGAGTTTTGTTTCTGACACTTTTTGTTGGACAGCGATTCAGTAAATAAACTGCACATAACACGACTTCAGCCCAAAAAGTTCTTGGCATGTGCTTTGCTTTCACCATACTCCTTGCCATGTCTAGAATGGTGCGATTCTTCCTCTCTGCAACACCATTTTGCTGTGGAGTATATGCCGTTGTCAACTGATGATTTATTCTATGTGCTCTGCAAAAACTTCTAAACAAGTTTGAAGTATACTCGCCTCCTCTATCTGATCGAAGTATCTTCAAATAATGGCCACTCTGTTTCCTCCGCCAGTGCTTTGAACTCCTTGAATTTATCAAGAGCCTCCGCCTTTTCTTTAAGGATATACACCCAACTTTTCCTGCTTAAATCATCAATAAAAGTTAGGTAATACCTATTTCTGCCAAGTGATGCAATATCAAATGGACCAGCAATATCAGTGTGAACAATCTCCAATGGCCTTCTAGCTCGCCATGATTTTCATTTCGTTTGTCACCATTTTCAAATGCGTAACATATTCACCGATATTCTCTGAAGTCTTCATTTTGATATTTTCAAATTCGCCAAGAAGAACTTGGAGCCGTACCTTTTTCACTTTCTCGACACCTTGGAATGATTTTTGTAAAATCAACCACGCCTCTTTTGCTGTCTTTGCATTTGAAATTTTTTCGAAGATGGATTCGTCGACACCTTGAAAAATTGTGTATAACGCCTTGTTGTCTTTTTTTCGAAATTCTTTTAACGCCGTCTTCTCGGCATTAGAAAGTGCTGCTTCAGCGATAACATCTTCGGGCTCGCTATAGCCGCTTTCAACGATATCCCAATTATCGTACGAACCGAGTAACACCTTCATTTGGATACTCCAGTTTCCATAATTTGTAGCCGTCAACTTTGGAATATTTTGTTACACCATATTTGCCATTTTTTTTCAAAAAAATATCCTTTAACAATATAAGTGAACAGTAACGTATGTATGAACAGTGCCGTATGAATAGTACTTCGTATGAACAGTACCGTATGTATGAAAAGTTCCGTATGAACGGTGCTTCGTATGAACAATACCGTATGTATGAACAGTATCGTATGTATTAACAGTACTTCGTCTCTCTGGCGTGAACAGTACTTCGTCTTCTACGGCGTGAACAGTGCCGCCGGAATAGTAACTTGCCGGAAAATTTACAGAATTTTCAGAATTTAACAACCAAGCTCTGATACCACTTGTTGGAAACGTGTATGTAATATAAGAAGAAATTACAATTTCTTTCTTTCTCTAACAAGAGCTTCAGCTCTTTCTTTCTATCTCTTTTGGTGTGTTTTTTTACAATGCATATGGGCAGCCTTTTATAGGCTCTAATTGATTACATCAATGCTTACATAAATTCAAGAATGACATATTCACTTACCTCATACATGTATGAACATGTGTGTTTTTATTTGACTTGTTTTCTTAGCCAACAATTCTAGTTACTTCTCCAAGTTTGTTTTGTTTTCTTAGCATTTGTAGTCAAGTTTGTTTTTCTAACACTGGGAAGTACTATGCTCCTGTAGCTAATCTATAAAACTCAAACTCCAAGGCAACGAGAGGGCAATAAACACATTAATCAGTGATGCATATGGTTGTTAAGACCTAAAACACAGATCATGTTGCAATCCCCGGAATGAGAAGAAGCTTGTACTAATCTCTTAGAACCCTACCAAGTCAGGTAACTTGATTGATAATACTATTCAAGTCTTTGATCTCTCAAGTACATCAACTTCTTTGTATTCTAACTATTGTTTGCTACATTGATGACATTAATCCACGAGTTTCTAAGCATTACCTGAAAGTTATATTCACAATTTCTAGTCGCTAAATCGCAAGTCTTCACTTCTTACATGTTTGCGAGGTTTCTAAGAGCACAATTCAAAACTCTGATATCTATTTTTCTACATTTAGTTTGATGACATTCAATACTTTTGCGAAATTTATCACAATTGATCGATTGGGTGTCTGTTGGGCTTTATCTAAACATGTTTTGAGTGTGTGAGTTGTTATGTCTTGTGTGAGAATAAATCAACGTGAATTTGCAGTGTTATAAGTTGTCTAATTAGTTGTCAAAGTATTTTTTTGTGTTATGAATCATGAGAGTGCATGTGCATGTTGTGTGGAGCTTTTCAGCTGTCAACAAGTCTTTATAAAGACTTGTATTCTTCTTTGTAATTGTCAATTCAGTTGTTAAACAATCAGAAAGATTCTTTGTGTTCATTGTTATACCGTGCATTATCACTTTAGTACTATCATCTGGTATCAAAGCATTACTTTCCTGGTAGCATCGTATCAACATTCAAGATGGCAGAATCAAGCAAAAACAAAGAAGGACAGATTGGTTTGGTGTTTCCAATGTTATCAAGGACGAACTACACTGCTTGGGCTATGAAAATGAGAGTTTTTATGCAGGCACACGGCGTATGAGAAGCAATAGACCCTAAAGATTCAAAGGCAAATGTGGAGGATAAGATGGATAAACGTGCTATGGCCATGATCTATGAAAGTATTCTAGAGGAACTGCTGTTGACCCTTGCGGAATGAAAAACCGCTAAAGATGCTTGGGAAGCGATCAAAACTGTGTCGTTAGGTGCTAACAAGGTCAAGTAAGCTAAGGCACAAACTCTTAAAGCCGAGTTTGAGTCCCTAAATATGAAGGATTAAAAGCAATTAGATGATTTCTGTTTGAAGTTGAATGGTCTGGTGGCAAACATCAGAGCACTTGGAGAAACAATTGAGGAGGAGTACGTTATGAAAAAATTGCTAAGGGCGGTTCCATCCAAATTCTTAAAAATTGCTTCAGCCATTGAACAATTTGGAAATTTGGAGACTATGTTAGTTGAAGAGGTAGTCGGTTCCCTAAAGGCTCATGAGGAATGATTATCTGGTCAAGAAGATAGTAAAGAAGGGCAACAACTCTTGTTGACAGAGGAGGAATGGTCAAAACATGATAACAGCAGTGGAAAACTCTTGCTTACACGCGAAGAATGGCTAAGACGATCAAATCGAAGAGGACAACAGGTTGAAAATGATTATCAGGAAAGTGATAATCAAAATGGTCGTGGCAGAATCGACAGGGCTAAAGTAAGGTGTTTTAACTGTGGATCTTATGGACATTATGCAGCCGAGTGTCGAAAATCAAGAAAGGATAGACTGCAACGAGGAGATGCCAACCTGACTCAGACAGCATATGACGACGAACCTGCACTCTTGATGACTATGTTTGAAGAAAGTGAATATGGTGTGACGTTATTGACTGAAGGTACAGACTCAAAAGATAAGATATTAGAGGAGAATATGTGGTATCTAGACAATGGAGCTAGTAACCACATGACTGGGTGTCGGGAAAAATTTGAGAAATTGGACAAAACAATGAAGGGACAGGTGAAATTTGGTGATGGTTCTTTAGTGAAAATTGAAGGCAAAGGTTCGATTAGAATTACTTGTCGGAACGGTGAGACCAGAATACTGCAAGGAGTATTGTTGGTCCCGAAGTATATTGCAGAAGGGGGGGTTGAATGCAATATAGATAATTTCAAATCTTTAAATCAACAACAATGATAAAAATTGCAAACTATCTAGATAAGAATTGCAAACACAAGTAGTAATTCAAGATCTTCTCACAAAATAAATGTTTTATTTATTTTGTAATATGTTGCTACAACCTCGAGAAAAATGGTTTTCTCAAGCTTCGACTTCTTGTGAGAATCGCTTACAGAAAGAATGAGAGATGTGTCTCTATATAGACTAATCTTTCTTTTTCATCTCAGTCACATGGGTCGCGGAGCTGTTGTCGTTTTCAAGTGACAGCTCCTCACAATTTTCCCACACATGTGACCTTTCCTAAAATGCTATACAAACGGAGTTATCTTTAAGGATAAGGCATTCTGGGTTCTTTCCAAAATTAGCTATAACAATTATAGTAGATGCAGACTTGTCATACTCTTGAATTGTTGAACCTCGTCTTGTGATCTCTCAAGCTTCTATCATAGTCTTGCAGGTCTACTACAATCTTTGCCGAATTGAAACAAATCTGTTTCTCGAACATCTAAACTATCACGGGGGTTTGACTGAGATAAAATCCCCAAATCAAATAATTCAGTGAGACAGTAACCCTTGCCGTCAAGTTTGTTGTCATAGGAATATTCAGTAGTTGACAGTATGAGCTCCCGCCAATGTTGCCGTCGGAACTCCAAACTTGCTGTCAAGTGTGAGAATGTTGCTGTCCCCTGCTTCAGCCAATGTTGTTGTCAAATGAAACTTGCTGTCGTGACCTTGCAACATGTAGTCTTCTTGTAACATTACTATCAATGTATTGACAGTAACTTTATTATTGCTGTCGAACTGATGTATTCTCTTGAGGCTTGAACATATCAATGAACTTCTTCCAAGATACATACTTATTACATTTCAGCAATTATTTGATTACAAGAACGCACTCTGGCTGTGACAGTATATTCTACTTAGCCTATACAAATAAACTAAGTACTAGTTAAGTTGTCTCTACGCTATCACCCATAAATCCTAACAATCTCCCCCAATTTGTTTTTATGGACAATAACAACAAATTCTCAATACAAGCATGCTGACAACTTAACTAACATAGATTAGAATAGGATTCTAGAACATTTCCAAGCATTTATCATTACATAGGACAATGATCTAAAGCAAAACAAGTACTCCTCGAGGTTGAGTAGATATGAGATTTACTTATCTTGTTATTAATCTTTCCTGTTCTGTCTGTTCTCTCTCTTTCTGTGGAGAGCTTCTTGCAAGTACTTTCTGAGATCTTGCACTAGCTTCTTTTCATCAGCAGATACAGCATCATCTTCAATCTCATCAATGTACGGTTGGATTTGTCTAGAAGAGACATACTGAACATCTTTCAGATCAAACCATGATTCAAAACCATAGGCGTAAGTTCTGAATTTCAAGATGTTGTTCTCAATCTTGAATCTTCTGCCAGGAAAAGAATTCAAGGTCACTCTTCTGTTTCTGTCAAGTTTTGGATCTTCATCTCTCCTACTATCAAAAATAACTTCCAATTCCCATGCACACAGCATTTCCAGTTTATGAGATGATCCAACAACTTTCCACGGCTTTCAACATATCTTTCAGCATGGTTCTTTTGGATGTGTTCCATGGCTTTCTTAGGAACATTTTTATACGTCCCCATAAGCTCTACCATTCTTTCAAGCACGAAGTAATTGACTCTACGCCTTACTTCTTGTGGTCTTTGTTTGAGAGTGTATCTGTCTATTATTGTTGACATATTCACCATAGTGAAGTCCTTCTCAACAAACATGACTTTTGCTTTATCTTTCCAAAGAATGTATGTAAGAACCCCAAATTTTGGATATAATAAAAAAAAAACTTTTTATTATGTACTGAGGTAATGAGGAATAGTGATTACGACTACGATGTAACGATTGAGATAATGAATGGAAGGAATGGAATTCGATTTAAATATTTATATGTCTTGAAGAATACTATTGGTTGACAATTTAGATAAGAATTATCTATCTCCTAGGAAATTGAGATTTGATAATTCTAAAGGAGAAGATTATTCTTATGTCATCAAAATCGATATCTGATATTGGTCCATTGGGTCCGTAAAAAGGTTAAGGAACGATCGAAAGAGATCAGGGACAATTGTACAACCCTAAGAGGATGAGTAAAGAAAAATGGATGAATAGTGATTTTGGTGGATTTAGGAATATTATTAGACGACGCTATATAGAGGTACCCGGAACGAAATTCTGAGTTCGTATTAGTGATCTAGGGGGAAAAAGAGTGTATGTAAAGGCTGTCGGATTCTGAAAACAGCACTTTTATTTTCCCCGAGATTTCCCTGGACACTGAAAGACCTAAGAGATTATTAAAAGGATTTAAGGAATATGGATCCGAGAGTTATTAAGAATGATGGAGTATAGTATTATAAATATTAAGAAGGTTTCCGGTAAAACCCTAACTAGAAATCCTTGGGATATTCTTTCGAACGATCATTGAAATTGAGCAATAATCGGACAAAGAAACAAATAGAGAATCAAGAGATGAGCATGTGCAAATTGGTGGGAGAATAATGAACTATAAGGACTTACATGAAAGTCAACTAACAAGCAAATGGTGTAGTTGCACTTTAAAAAAAAGGGGTATGCATAATGTGGTGCCAACAAGTGTACCAATGGATGGCCAACACATGGACCATTGAGAATAAAACAACACAAAAGGAGATGATGCATCCAAGTAATGTAGCAATAATACATGAATTAGAGGATATTTGTTCATAAAGCAAAACAAAGAGCAAGGAACACCATCTCTCCCAAAATTGCCCAGCAAAACCAAGCTCAAAGAAAAATTTATATCTCCACTTCTACCCATTCATAAATCACCAAATTTTAACCATAGATTCCTCAATATATGTAGAGTATTCGTTCAAAATTTCATGGCAATCCAAGTAGTATAGCCTAGTTAAATCCCTCCCCAAAGTTGAAGAAACCAAACTGATCTGTGCTTGACAGTTTCTGTCCAGAGGAGAAAGGGGGCTCAAAACCCTAGCTAGGAAGCTTCAAATCTGATGATCTAGGACTCAAAACAAATCTTATGAAGAGGCCAAGATGTGGTAAAAATTTGAGAGACAAACTCTTATTTTTCTATTTTCTATGATTTTTACAAAAGTGATGATGAATAGTAACCCTTAGAAACTAACTTTGTTTTCTTGGTTTTCTTTGTTGCTCTAAGCTATATTAAGGTGATCCAAGGACTAGATCAAGGCTTGTTAGACTCCTAGACACACCAAGGAAGGTATAACTCTCTTGAAACCCTAGGTTTTACTTTAAGTATATGCATGATCTTGATGAGTTTTAGTATAGTTATGATATTAGCATGGTTGTAAGCATGATTAGCATGATCTTGTAGTGGTTGAAACATATGATGATTATAAGGATGAAGTGATATGATCTTGGACAGATTTGGATGAGAATCATGTATATAAGATGTGTATTATGCCCGGTGTGGCTTGGTTTTGATGTTATAATTTTTGAAACGCTCGATTTATAGCCGTTATAATGCCGGAATTTCGTTACACCTTGAAACTCGTGCATAGCAGTAGCTATAATTCACTGATCTAGTTAAGTATATAACATACCCTTGTAGATCTCGAGTCGTAGATCATTTTGGAAAAAGAATCGGATCAACCGGACTTACGGTTTAGGATTTACGGCCGATTTACTAAAAGTAGTTCGAAACCGTAAGTACGAATTCGTAACTGCAATTGAACCCCCTTAACATGAGTAATTCGGTTGCTAATCTTGGTAAATAAATACTAGAGGTCAAAAGGAAGGTATGAGAGGAAACCACATGTCAAACGGATCGTTTTCCGATTTTATAAAAAATGTTGGAATCGAAGTTAAACGCGAACGAACCCCTAAAAACCCGCTTGATTATAACTTCGGTAAAACACTTAGAAAACGGGCGATAAAACTCGGAGTATAATATTGATTTGTAACGATCGACTTTAGAACTTGTATGACTTAAGTATGTCCCAAGTGTAAGTACAGTGACATGTCGTATTAACGAACGAATGTCGGGTCGGATCGATGATAAAAGGAATCCACTAAAAGGGGTATAACGAGATAACTTGAGAACGTGTTTCGATTTAAGTATAACTTAACTCTTAAGATGTTAAGTGATTAATCCCGAAAGCCTTGGCTATTTATAGATCACCAAGCTGACCCGGGACCCGCTACCACTACCCCTTACCGTACTCGACTACCAGGCAAGTTTCAATTCCCTTCTTTTAGGTTGTTGTTGTGATTGAATATATATATATATATATATATATATATATATATATATATATATATATATATATATATATATATATATATATATTCTGTTATACATATGCCATAGCATGCATGCCTACTTTCCAGTTATATCGTTATGCTTGTTCCCTGATTGTTTATTGGCTTATAAATTAGATAGCTAACGTATCAATTATAAGCCGGTTATTGTAAGACCCTCATGGAAGGGCGTATACATCTTATTCATCAAATATAGACCGGGAGTCAATATTTCTTGATATATCGAGATTACCTCAGAGGAAAATATTTAAGTAAATATTTTCCATTATTTGGGCGACGAATATTATTTAAATATTCGTTCGAGATTATTTATTTAACGATCCTTACTTCAATAATTATTTGAACGTAACCATTCGACGAATAATATTTTTCAATATTCATTCAGAGTCGAATAGATTAGCGATTATTTTTCCGAATATTCTTCTAACGATTGGACTACTAAATGAATATTATTTGAATATCCATTTAGAATATTATTTTATTAAATGAATATTACTTTTGAATAATCATTTAAGATATTAATTACTTGATGAATATTATTCTAATATTCATCTGAAGCTTGATTTATTTATCGAATATTATCTCGAATATTCCTTTAAAGCTTCGATTACTAAATGAATATTACTTGATATTCATTTAGAATATTATTCATTAAATGAATATTACTTTTTGAATATTCATTTAAATTCCTAATTAATGATGAATATTATCTTAAATATTCCTTTAAGGTCTTATTAATTAATGAATATTATTTTGAATATTCATTTAAATATTTATTTATTCAATAAATATTCTCCTGATATTTCTTCAAGGATTATTTTGAGAAATACTCTGATTAAAGATATTCTTTCATATTCCTAAATATTCTTTAAATATTTTTAATTCAATAAATATTCTCTGAATGTTTATTCCCTACTTAGAATAACCTCAATAAGGTTTATCTTCTTCGATTATTACGGAAAATATTTCGGAGTCATATTATTGTTAATCTTAAATCAAGAAAGGTTCTCAGACATCATTCTTCTTTGAGTCTATCTCCCTAATAATAAGGGAACCTTACTTGGAAAATGATATTTATCTTGTCGACTTCCCGGTCATAAAGTATTCTCTTCACTCGCAACTCGGGTGCTATTGACTTACTAAGTCGTTGTTTACCTTCTCATCTTTCGAGGGGTAAGATGGTTGGAACAAGTTGATATTCGTTACCAAGCAATAGCTTGGAAGTTATTGGTGAATTTTCCTTTCCAACTAGATACGACTACTTTGTGGAGTCTTATCAACAAGTATTATACTTGGGGAAAGGGGGACGAACGTTACATTCAGAATCATGAATTCTATTTGAACTAGGAGTCGTGTAAGAGGCCGAGTAGCGCCGGTCCATCCCCTTTGGCCCAACCGTTGGTCGGGGAGAGCTAGTAAGGCGGTAGACAAGTAAAGCCGTCAGTTCTTCCTTCTACCGGTAGTAAATCTAATTTGAGCTGTACGTCTCGACTGATCATCAAGATTGGAACAGCGGGCGCGGTGAATACTCCATCATTGGTTCATCATCCAAACTTTTCATGCAAGCTCCTCTTTTAATGGCAATGAGAATATCTCGCTTACTTTTGATGTAGTAAATATTTCTACAAACAAATACTTTGAGTTACCTGGTAACTTCATCCTTTATATTATACTGGCAATAACTTCATTAAGGCATGGCATATGATTTCAAAGGATATTTTGAACTACTGTATATATGTATCACTGTTCAGTTATATTATTGTTGGTGGGCTTTCGCTCACCCTTGCTTTGTTCATATTATGTCACAACAACAGCTAGGGTAGATGGCTCGCGTCAGGCGCACTCGGCGCAAGCGGGTTACCCGACCCACCGGACTCCCCGCTGAGATGCTAGTCGTCATTGTTGAAGTAGCATAGTTAGACAGCTTTTGTTTCCTGTTTAACTATATGTATAATTAATGTAATCAACGGCAAAACTTTTAAACTTATGATGTTATCCTTTTGGGATTGTAATAACTTTCATTCGTAAACCCCTTTTATGTAAGACTTATTTCAATTTCATCTCTGGGACTATAACTGTGTGTGTGAGTGGATATTATTGTGGGGTCATAGCATACTACTTATTGATTTTGGACTCAGGTCAAGTATTGTGTATAAGTTATGAGACAGTAACGACCCGATCCCGGACCCCGGATCTGGGGGTGTTACAGAAGTGGTATCAGAGCGTACGTTATAAACCCCAGAGATGAGGCGATGTTAAAACAATAAATTCACTAAGATAATAAGAACTCTTGCCAAGTTCATAGTCGGACTACTTAATGTAGTGATGACATATAAAACCCTTATGGAACTCTTAAGTATCATGATAGTAACTTAGCTCATTCTCGTATCGACTAGTAAGGCGACAGACCTTGAGGCGTACGAGCAGCAGCATGATGATGTTTTATTATATGCTGACGATCGGATTTTGAATTCGATAGAGTACCCTATTGAGGACTCGAAAGAAGTTCCAGCAGAGGAGAATCCTATTGAGGATGAGGAGTTTACTCCAAGGAATGAGGGCTACAGCCAGAAAGACTGAGATGATTAAGGTATAATGCTCAGAAAAGTGAGCATAAAAAGCTGAGCTATTAGCAAGAGAACCAAAGATTCATGTTGGATTCGTAGCCGGACTACTGGATGTAGTACCAGCGAGTAAGACAGATTGGAAGAATTACTTGAGATCTTATACGGGAATAGACGAGAATCCTCAGAGACTTTCATATTAACGAAGAAAGAGTTAGAGGGATGTATGATTATCAAAGACATCGATTTAGGGCGAGGAGCAGAGTCCCTAAAAATAGTTGAGAAGGAGGAAGTAAGTGCCATATCATTTGACAAATGAATTACTATGAATATTGTCAGTAATAATTCGCCATGAGAAGGCAGATGTCATAGGTTGTAATTTATAGAACCAAATTGAGGTTGATGAAGTTGTTTTACTCAGGAAAATGTCCATTTTATGAATGAATCAGTTAGAAAGTGAAAACATTGGGAAGCGACAGCATGATTGGATAAAGTTATATAGGGAAGTAGTAAGCAAGACAATGATCTCAGAACCTACCGGAAGATAAGACAAGTGAGTCAAGATGAACTCGTAATGAGAATATTGTCAGAGACTGAGTATAGAGTTATCGCAACACAGTTAAATGATGAACAAGAAACGTTAGATGCATGTGATTCAGAGAAATATTAAATTCTTTCTTTTCGTTGAATGGATTATAGTAGTTACCTTAAGTTTACTCCGACGTGGAATTATAATGGATCAAGTAATATGATCAGTAGTTAAAGAGAAAAATGTGAGAAAATCTTCCTGGAGCTAAAAGATGAAACTGGTAATGACCAAGAGTTGGCATTGCTTAATGGAAAAAAGAGACTTTGTGCTTCCAACGACGCTTCGCATAAAGGATTATGATGTGTGCTTGCGCAGCACGACAAAGTACTTGCGAATGCATTCGAACAGCACGGTCCACCAGATCGGATGGCCTTAGTAGTGCCAATTTTGTGGGACAACCAACTCCGACGGTAATGTTCCTTCTGAGACTAGTAGTCAGGTAGACTGACATTTGGTAATATTAAATATCAGGACGTATATGTATCAGGACGTATAGGCATCAGGACGTTGCGACAAGTTTCAATTTAAAACTGTTGATTCCCTTCTAAGGAATATATATAATCAGTTCCTCTCCAGGGGTTAAACTTCCAACCTGATGACGATTATTTCGTTAATTATGACTGCCTACGGTTCTACCTGCTTGGAGGTTCATTAAACTATTCTTCAGGTTTCGAAATCGGTCTTCTTAATGTTACCAGTAGATGGATAGATTGACCAAAATTTCCCTAATTCTGGGAAGAATTTCAACGAATTTTGGCAAACCTTGTCTTTCTGATTATCAGAGAACATCATGGAAGAGAGTAAAAACTAGGGCGAACCCCATGAATTGGGTAAAGTAACCGCTATATGGGTTGGTGGACAGACCCTGGTTATCGCGATTGATTGTAGAAATACAATGATGAAGTGAGATTGGACGAAAACAGGAAATGTAAGTAAGAAACCAGCCGGACTGAGAAACTCCGGGATTGACTTAAGTGAAAAGGCTGTTATGCCAGGAATGGTAAGCTTGCGTGGCACGTGGGAGTGATAAGAATAGTTGAAAAGATAAAAATAGAGGAAAGGTGACCGGAGACGGCGCTGAGTAGCCGATTAAGACTTATACGAAGTAAAGTTTTGGAAAGGAAGAAAGGTATCAAAGAAGAAGGCACTATGCCAACAATTGCTAGAAAAGTAATGCTATTAGCCAAACCCTAAAATCATATATTTTTATCTTAGTATGGCCAGTTGAGGCCAAGTCACAAAGGACTATCAAGTGACTAGACCAGCAATGAAAGGGCAAAGCAGGGTTTTGCTTCTAAGTAAGCACCGACTGCAAGGGCTTATGATATGACGGAAATATTAATGAGATTGTAGGAATCTTCTACTGAACCCTTTGCAACCCATGTTTGGATTGGGAATTTACTAGACTTTTAAAATGGGGTCACCCGTACTAAAGTGATTCATGTGTATATGATCGTCCAAGATTACGAAAAAAAATGGAAGTATAATGACTTGAGATGTATGATGTTAGGGTATCATGAATACCATGAATATATTATGACTAAGGAAAGTAAACAACGAAGGTTTATGAAGAGAGTATAGAAATGGTTAGAGATGGATCAGTATGCTGTAGAAATTTCGTCTAAGGCAATTACCTTTGAGAAGAACGATAAGTACTAAGAGATTCACGTTGAGCTCGACTCGACCAATATCTCCCAGAACATCCTTGCTACCAGTACCAAGTTCTGTAAGAGAGCAGATAGACATACGTTGTCTTTTGGAAGGTCAAATGGGCTGACAACTATCTGAAAGAAGAGGCTAGCATTAAGCCACCGATCGATTATCAAATGAGAATGATTGAAAAGAGACCCTTATTAAGGATACATGATTTGATTGCCAAGTCTAGGATGCAAGAATTCCTTGGCAGTTGAATTAAGGATAGGATATCCATAAAGTAAGGCAAACCCTAGGAAATGCACAAGAGATGGCACTAACCCTAATAAAGACATTGTGAATTCAGATGATATGAGTTGGATTTGCTAAGGCAACAATGACCTGTAAAGATTATTAAAAAGAGTTCTGGAAAGAACGGAGATAGAATTATTAGAGTATTGATCAATGACATTTTGATATACCCTGCACCCAGAAAATACAGGAGGAATGATGCGGATGACCTATGAAACCTTACAAGGAAAAAGGTAATATTCCGAACTTCAAAATGGAAGTTTGGTAAGGAATGTATGACATAGTAACAATAATGCCAGATGAGGCATGTATGAAACCCTGAGGAAGTATGGATTGAACCTATAAAGGTTGAGATTATCCTAAGATAAGGAAAGAACTAAGAAAAGAAGTATCCTAAGTAGGATTGGGAATAAACGTGATAAAGTTCCCACGGGTAGGTGGAAGCAATGACTTATGGAAAAAAAGACTGATAGATATAGTTTTCTCCTTCAGCAGAGCTTAAGGGAGAATGCTTTCACCCAACAGTGATGGGAATGAGGTAGAAAAATTTGAGTTAGAATGTATCCAGAAAACATGGATTACAAGGAATTATTATTATCAGGAAAGGCCAATGAGGTGGCCGACAGGCTAAGTATAAAAGAATAATTACAAATGTTCATACCGAAGAAACAAAATGATTTTTGGAAAGACCTTGAAGGTCATATCGGAGTGGAGGAATTTACATTCCTTTTGATGATTGTGCAAGAATCGAAGGTAATAATAGTTTAAGTAAAGATTCGATTCCTGATGGAGTCTTAAGCATATTACGTACCTTAGAAGGTCCCGTTTTGAGGCAAACCAAGACCATGATACAAAATTGACGAAGTAAATCGTTAAGTTTCCAGTCTTTTATGGAAGCTGCATGAGTGATAGTTTCATCAACCGGACCTAGCTGCGATGCTTGAAACTCTTCTGCAATTTTATCTACTTCATGTAATATCTACATCAAGTTTAGGAAGTGTTCCTTATGGATAAGGAATAGTGATTACTTTGTCTCCCTAAAGGATTAAAACCCGTATGGTTAGCTATTAACGCACTACGTAAATAACAAGCGATGGCGATTCTTCCAAGAAACTAGATGACAACGTAAAGATAAAGAAAGTGCTGCTATTAATGACCTAAGTGGCATGTTGATGAATGACAAGCAAGTGTGTGTTAGTGTACTTCTGCACAAACAAGATAGAGAATATGAGGTTGATGATTCATGATGCTAAATGTATTCCCGTGAAAAGAATTAATGAGACTTCGAGAGAAGGGCAGTTGAGCCGAGACTTATTAGGCCACCTGAGAGTTTAAAAGTGTTCGGAAGGTGGCATTCGAGCTAGTTTTACCCCCAAAACTTATAGCCCGGTCATAACGGGTTTTCATGTGGCAAGGCTACGCCAGTAAAATGCAGATACTCGATAGATGATAAGAGTACGAGCAAGTAGATATACGACCTGGTCTGACTTATGAAGAACAACCTGTGGAAAACCATGGGTAGAAAAGAACAAGTGATGAGAAACAAGGTTGGCAGAAGTAGATTATATTTTAGGGATCGGGCCAGATTCATTTCGGAAAGTTTAAATTGGAATAACGTGATGATTATAGAATAAATATGACGGAATACCGATAAGGAGGTACCAAGTGCAAAAGGTGTCTCAATAAAGAGATGAAGGTGAAAGTAAATAATAGAAGTAAATAAGAATCAGATAATGAGAAGGATGTGATTGATAAAGAAAAGACGGGGAAAGCAACTACGAAATATGAAGCAAGGAATGTTATGAATGGATTAATAAATGGGTTTTCCGATGAATTCTCGGGATGACAACCTGATAGTGTTAATATTATATATATGAAAAAGCTAGTAGCGTGACATGGAATGTCAGTAACAATGGTGTCAAGCGAGAAACTAAGATTTAACCAGAGAGGTTCAAAGATTTTCCAAAAGTAAGTGTGCTAAGGTTGAACCAGAGTATAGGTCCATAGAATAGTGGACAAAGCAGCAAAATATGTTGATACATGAGGTTACGATCAAATAGTATTGGATATAATTATGATTAATTTCTTCCTTAATGAACCTCTATAGTTCAGAGGTAAATTCTGAGTATGATCTTTTACAATCGTGAAAACTTTCTATAATCCTTTAGAATTCTTTTCTTTTCTTCTCTCTTATCCATCTTCTTTATGAATTGAGAAGAACAACCCTTTAAGGAGGGGAGGTACTGCTACGTGACTATCTGTCTATGTGATAGAAGTCTAAGTGGAATACCATAACTTGTTTAATTGCTTGTCAAGTACTAAAGGCTGGCCCCCTTCTGTACTAGCTATGCAATATAACAAATGTTCAATTGGTCATAGTGATCTCTCAATAAATCTTTCCACCTCTCTATATTGATCGAGATTACGAAGATTAAAGCGATCAGGAAATGCACAGTGCGAGCGAGGTTACCTCCAAATTCGCAGTGGGATAGTGATACCAATGTCACTGCAGGTATCAATAAGGATAAGACTGAGTAAGATCATAACCTGAATAGTGTGTTGTACGAAAAGTAGCAAAGTTGATGGAAAAAGGATAAAGTATGGATTGTAGCACTAGAAGAGGTGCTGAGAAAGGGTAGAACGACCAAGAATTAACCGGGAAGCTAAAAAAGTAAACGACAGACAAACGACTCTTTGCTTCCTACCTGATTCCGGGACGGAATCCTTTTAAGGATGGGAGACTGTAAGAACCCCAAATTTTGGATATAATAAAAAAAAACTTTTTATTATGTACTGAGGTAATGAGGAATAGTGATTACGACTACGATGTAACGATTGAGATAATGAATGGAAGGAATGGAATTCGATTTAAATATTTATATGTCTTGAAGAATACTATTGGTTGACACTTTAGATAAGAATTATCTATCTCCTAGGAAATTGAGATTTGATAATTCTAAAGGAGAAGATTATTCTTATGTCATCAAAATCGATATCTGATATTGGTCCAGTGGGTCCGTAAAAAGGTTAAGGAACGATCGAAAGAGATCAGGGACAATTGTACAACCCTAAGAGGATGAGTAATGAAAAATGGATGAATAGTGATTTTGGTGGATTTAGGAATATTATTAGACGACGCTATATAGAGGTACCCGGAACGAAATTCTGAGTTCGTATTAGTGATCCAGGGGGAAAAAGAGTGTATGTAAAAGCTGTCGGATTCTGAAAAATAGCACTTTTATTTTCCCCGAGATTTCCCTGGACACTGAAAGACCTAAGAGATTATTAAAAGGATTTAAGGAATATGGATCCGAGAGTTATTAAGAATGATGGAGTATAGTATTATAAATTAAGAAGGTTTCCGGTAAAACCCTAACTAGAAATCCTTGGGATATTCTTTCGAACGATCAGTGAAATTGAGTAATAATCGGACAAAGAAGCAAATAGAGAATCAAGAGATGAGCATGTGCAAATTGGTGGGAGAATAATGAAGTATAAGGACTTACATGAAAGTCAACTAACAAGCAAATGGTGTAGTTGCACTTTAACAAAAAGGGGTATGCATAATGTGGTGCCAACAAGTGTACCAATGGATGGCCAACACATGGACCATTGAGAAGCAAACAACACAAAAGGAGATGATGCATCCAAGTAATGTAGCAATAATACATGAATTAGAGGATATTTGTTCATAAAGCAAAACAAAGAGCAAGGAACACCATCTCTCCCAAAACTGCCCAGCAAAACCAAGCTCAAAGAAAAATTTATATCTCCACTTCTACCCATTCATAAATCACCAAATTTTAACCATAGCTTCCTCAATATATGTAGAGTATTCGTTCAAAATTTCATGGCAATCCAAGTAGTATAGTCTAGTTAAATCCCTCCCCAAAGTTGAAGAAACCAAACTGATCTGTGCTTGACAGTTTCTGTCCAGAGGAGAAAGGGGGCTCAAAACCCTAGCTAGGAAGCTTCAAATCTGATGATCTAGGACTCAAAACAAAGCTTATGAAGAGGCCAAGATGTGGTAAAAATTTGAGAGACAAACTCTTATTTTTCTATTTTCTATGATTTTTACAAAAGTGATGATGAATAGTAACCCTTAGAAACTAACTTTGTTTTCTTGGTTTTCTTTGTTGCTCTAAGCTATATTAAGGTGATCCAAGGACTAGATCAAGGCTTGTTAGACTCCTAGACACACCAAGGAAGGTATAACTCTCTTGAAACCCTAGGTTTTACTTTAAGTATATGCATGATCTTGATGAGTTTTAGTATAGTTATGATATTAGCATGGTTATAAGCTTGATTAGCATGATCTTGTAGTGGTTGAAACATATGATGATTATAAGGATGAAGTGATATGATCTTGGACAGATTTGGATGAGAATCATGTATATAAGATGTGTATTATGCCCGGTGTGGCTTGGTTTTGATGTTATAATTTTTGGAACGCTCGATTTATAGCCGTTATAATGCCGGAATTTCGTTACACCTTGAAACTCGTGCATAGCAGTAGCTATAATTCACTGATCTGGTTAAGTATATAACATACCCTTGTAGATCTCGAGTCGTAGATCATTTTGGAAAAAGAATCGGATCAAACGGACTTACGGTTTAGGATTTATGGCCGATTTACTAAAAGTAGTTCGAAACCGTAAGTACGAATTCGTAACTGCAATTGAACCCCCTTAACATGAGTAATTCGGTTACTAATCTTGGTAAATAAATACTAGAGGTCATAAGGAAGGTATGAGAGAAAACCACATGTCAAACGGATCGTTTTCCGATTTTATAAAAATGTTGGAATCGAAGTTAAACGCGAACGAACCCCTAAAAACCCGCTTGATTATAACTTCGGTAAAACACTTAGAAAACGGGCGATAAAACTCGGAGTATAATATTGATTTGTAACGATCGACTTTAGAACTTGTATGACTTAAGTATGTCCCAAGTGTAAGTACAGTGACATGTCGTATTAACGAACGAATGTCGGGTCGGATCGATGATAAAAGGAATCCACTAAAAGGGGTATAACGAGATAACTCGAGAACGTGTTTCGATTTAAGTATAACTTAACTCTTAAGATGTTAAGTGATTAATCCCGAATGCCTTGGCTATTTATAGATCACCAAGCTGACCCGGGACCCGCTACCACTACCCCTTACCGTACTCGACTACCAGGCAAGTTTCAATTCCCTTCTTTTAGGTTGTTGTTGTGATTGAATATATATATATATCTTTTCTGTTATACATATGCCATAGCATGCATGCCTACTTTCCAGTTATATCGTTATGCTTGTTCCCTGATTGTTTATTGGCTTATAAATTAGATAGCCAACGTATCAATTATAAGCCGGTTATTGTAAGACCCTCATGGAAGGGCGTATACATCTTATTCATCAAATATAGACCGGGAGTCAATATTTCTTGATATATCGAGATTACCTCAGAGGAAAATATTTAAGTAAATATTTTCCATTATTTGGGCGACGAATATTATTTAAATATTCGTTCGAGATTATTTATTTAACGATCTTTACTTCAATAATTATTTGAACGTAACCATTCGACGAATAATATTTTTCAATATTCATTCAGAGTCGAATAGATTAGCGATTATTATTCCGAATATTCTTCTAAAGATTGGACTACTAAATGAATATTATTTGAATATCCATTTAGAATATTATTTTATTAAATGAATATTACTTTTGAATAATCATTTAAGATATTAATTACTTGATGAATATTATTCTAATATTCATCTGAAGCTTGATTTATTTATCGAATATTATCTCGAATATTCCTTTAAAGCTTCGATTACTAAATGAATATTACTTGATATTCATTTAGAATATTATTCATTAAATGAATATTACTTTTTGAATATTCATTTAAATTCCTAATTAATGATGAATATTATCTTAAATATTCCTTTCAGGTCTTATTAATTAATGAATATTATTTTGAATATTCATTTAAATATTTATTTATTCAATAAATATTCTCCTGATATTTCTTCAAGGATTATTTTGAGAAATACTCTGATTAAAGATATTCTTTCATATTCCTAAATATTCTTTAAATATTTTTAATTCAATAAATATTCTCTGAATATTTATTCCCTACTTAGAATAACCTCAATAAGGTTTATCTTCTTCGATTATTACGGAAAATATTTCGGAGTCATATTATTGTTAATCTTAAATCAAGAAAGGTTCTCAGACATCATTCTTCTTTGAGTCTATCTCCCTAATAATAAGGGAACCTTACTTGGAAAATGATATTTATCTTGTCGACTTCCCGGTCATAAAGTATTCTCTTCACTCGCAACTCGGGTGCTATTGACTTACTAAGTCGTTGTTTACCTTCTCATCTTTCGAGGGGTAAGATGGTTGGAACAAGTTGATATTCGTTACCAAGCAATAGCTTGGAAGTTATTGGTGAATTTTCCTTTCCAACTAGATACGACTACTTTGTGGAGTCTTATCAACAAGTATTATACTTGGGGAAAGGGGGACGAACGTTACATTCAGAATCATGAATTCTATTTGAACTAGGAGTCGTGTAAGAGGCCGAGTAGCGCCGGTCCATCCCCTTTGGCCCAACCATTGGTCGGGGAGAGCTAGTAAGGCGGTAGACAAGTAAAGCCGTCAGTTCTTCCTTCTACCGGTAGTAAATCTAATTTGAGCTGTACGATCTCGACTGATCATCAAGATTGGAACAGCGGGCGCGGGGAATACTCCATCATTGGTTCATCATCCAAACTTATTTATTTCCTGCAACATGATTACTGTTGGCAGAGCTGGAAAAGTGTTCATAACTAGAATTGCAATCTTTTCATGCAAGCTCCTCTTTTAATGGCAATGAGAATATCTCGCTTACTTTTGATGTAGCAGATATTTCTACAAACAGATACTTTGAGTTACCTGGTAACTTCATCCTTTATATTATACTGGCAATAACTTCATTAAGGCATGACATATGATTTCAAAAGATATTTTGAACTACTGTATATATGTATCACTGTTCAGTTATATTATTGTTGGTGGGCTTTCGCTCACCCTTGCTTTGTTCATATTATGTCACAACAACAGCTAGGGCAGATGGCTCGCGTCAGGCGCACTCGGCGCAAGCGGGTTACCCGACCCACCGGACTCCCCGCTGAGATGCTAGTCGTCATTGCTGAAGTAGCATAGTTAGACAGCTTTTGTTTCCTGTTTAACTATATGTATAATTAATGTAATCAACGGCAAAACTTTTAAACTTATGATGTTATCCTTTTGGGATTGTAATAACTTTCATTCGTAAACCCCTTTTATGTAAGACTTATTTCAATTTCATCTCTGGGACTATAACTGTGTGTGTGAGTGGATATTATTGTGGGGTCATAGCATGCTACTTATTGATTTTGGACTCAAGTCAAGTATTGTGTATAAGTTATGAGACAGTAACGACCCGATCCCGGACCCCGGATCTGGGGGTGTTACAATGTATCTGGATGCATATTCCTTAGAATTATCCATCCAATTCGACTGAAGTGATATCTCGTGTCGCAGCTTCCTTTTGGATTTCGAAGCTATTTATTTCTCTTCTTAGAATAGGCTTCTTAAGAAACATCACTCCATGCTTCTTTTTCCTTGTTGCAGCCTTTGTCTTGCCCTTTCTTGGAACTGCACGCCAGGATTTTGCTCTTTGTTTTGTCTTCCTAGACTTGGATGTCTTGACAGTTTTGCATGTGACAACTTCTTCATTCAAACTCTTGACAGTGTCTTTCATGACAGTGTCTTCTTTGACAGCAGCTTCTTCGACAGTAACTTCATCATTCTTAACAGCTTCTTTGTTGACAGTATCTTTTTCAGCATCAAAATAGTCAATAACAAATCTTAAGATACTTTCTTCCAGTGTGTCAAGAATGTATGTCTCTCCCTCATCTTTAGCTTCAGCATCTTTCTTATTGTCCTTGGGAGCTTCTTCCTTTGCTTCCTCCTGAGTCTGACTTCTAGTAATCTCGGCAGTTTCTTGACCATTTCCACTTGTACCAGATCCTCCAGTTCCATCAAGATCATCATCATCAAGGGTGTCATCATATATGCAGCTTCCACCATTCTCACTTCTTCTGGAATTAGCTTCAGAAATCAATTTCTTCACTTGAGAGCTAAGACTTTCATCTCTCTTTGCCAGCAGTTTGTGAATATCTTTGACAGCCTTGACTTTGTCTTTGTTTATCTTAGATTTGAGGATCTGTTTCAGCACTCCCATGATTGTGTTAGAATGCAATCTGGGTTCTTCACTTAGGATCAGAAATCCAATCCTTTTAGCTCCTGTGCTTGTGGTTGTTCTGTAACAAATACCATAGGGTTCTTCAATCACTTCTGGTAGCTTTTCTTCAACAAGACTTTTAATTTGTGCTAGCAGATCATTATTGAAGGTTGTAGAATTTGCTTTCACTTTCGTTCCCATGGCATTCAGCACTCTAGCTTGCAAACTTTGCAGTAGCTGCATTGTAATGAATATAGAGATGCCACTTTTCAAATAAACATCAGCTGCCCATCTTTTCTCCAGATTCACCTTCACACAGATACTTGTTATTTTGTCCTTCAGTATTGGTGACAGTTTTGTATATACTCCTCCTGCCTCTTTTATGGCACTATTCACCAATGCACTGAATTCTTCATCTTTGTTCTACAAAGTACTCTCCATGTGGCTAACCATCATCGTTTCTGCCTCTTCTGGACTATATCCACTTCCATCAGACCAAATGTATCCTGTTGTAGGATTTACCTTTTCAGGCATTTTGTCTTTGCCTTTGCCGAGTCTGTTGGCTTCTTCCATTTCTCTCTAATGTTTCTGCAGTGGAGTTTCCATGACTTCAGGAACTGGTTCATTGATTTTCAGAGGAGGCAATGTTGATGTTTGAGCCCTTTGTAATTGCTCCAATATTTCTTTAGTCACCAACATTGGCTCACCATCTACTTCAACAGATTCACCAATTCCACTAGCTCTCAACTCTTCACCAAAGATTCTATCTTCATTTGCATTTAGCTCCCCCTTACTTCCATCTCCATCTTCTTCCATTTGCTCCCCCTCTCTTCTAGACTCCCCCTTGCTTGTCGCTCCACATTGTGTCTCATTCTCTACTGGACTTACGGTATTCTGATTTTGCACTTTATTCTGATCTACCACTTTCTCCCCCTTAGTTAAGTTGACAGTACTAAGGACAGCAGAAAACGATAACAGATTTTATTGAATCTCAGTAAAGCCAGTAGCTACTATGGTGGACAGAGCATCAAGTTTAGCTTCCATGGATGCACATCTGCCCTCAAGGGATTTCAACCTTGATTCAACTTGTTTAGAAGGACCATCAGACCTTAACCTTTTTGATGAGAAAGGAAAAGACTAAGGGAAGAAGGCTATGGGGTGTCTCACACTCTCATTGTTTTTCTGAGTGATCTCATCACTCCTCACAGAATGACTCTCAAGGCCTAGTACCTTTTTGTGTGGGGTTCCCTCAAATTCACTCTGGACATGCTCAAGTCCCTCTCCTTTTGCCAGCTCATTTCGCTGCCTCTCATTTTTATGCTCACCTCTCTTTTCTTTTATCTCTATTTTCTTTTGCACTCCTTCACTCATCCTAGATGCACGGGTATGAGCAGTACTTACATGCATTGAAAGAGAAGGTTTAGATTTTACCTTTTTGAAAGTAGAGATTGACACATGATCATTATCAGAAGCATCTTCAACAATTACTGAATCTTGATCAAGCTGTGCAGAGGTGACCGCATCTTTGCCCAAAATGTTACTGTCCACAGGTGGGTTGACAGCAACTTTTGTGGTGTCTTTGACAGCAGCTGAGGCTGTGACATCAACTTCCTGAAGGTCAGTTGCTTTTTGGAGTTCGACCAAGATGTTGGCTATTTCATTTTCTGGCAGATTGCCATCTTGATCTAGCTCAGTGTTGGAGGGAGTGGTATCCATTTCACTTTGAGAAATGAGTTCTTATGGACCACTTGATGGGGGCTCATCCACGACTTGAGATGGATGATCAAAACCTGAAGGGTTGGGACTGTCCCCTTCTCTAGGTTGTTAAGAAGAAACAATTGATGGAATAGAGAATAAAGAAGGTGATGGTATAGAAGAGATTTCTGGCTGTTCCACAGAGATAACTTGTGGAACATCGAGAGTAGATGTTTCATGACCATCACTGTGCCCTAACTCCATCTGCATTTCTGCAAGTGTAGGCTCTTCACGAGTGAACACATGAGGTTGTGCAGACTCTTTACAGGATGCCTTGGGAGATAGTCCAGTTTTAATATATACTTCTTGTTGAGAAGAAGCACCTAGGGATGTGTTTGATTTCCTTTTATCCT
Organism: Saposhnikovia divaricata; assembly: GCA_036435485.1. Classification (NCBI taxonomy): domain Eukaryota; kingdom Viridiplantae; phylum Streptophyta; class Magnoliopsida; order Apiales; family Apiaceae; genus Saposhnikovia; species Saposhnikovia divaricata. Next base: position 243,228,279 of record CM071594.1, on the reverse strand, counting down.
CCACAGCCTTTTGTGAGACTGAGGGGTGGCTGACAGTGGTTTTGTCCCTCTTAGCTCTCTTCTTCTTAGACTCAAGAGGAACCACTGTGGGTTCACTTTTACTAACATCCTTATTTGCTGCACCAGGTGCAGTTTCTCCCTCAACATTCTCAGAACTACCACAAACTCCAGTTTCCAAGGGTCTTTTCTTGGATTCTTGCAAGGCTATTTTTGTGGCTTTTGTTTGTTTGGAAGGTCTGATTGGAACGAATGGTGTAGAATGTGGGTTAACTGAATTTGGGTCTAATTCAGCTTCATTCTCAAGGGAGAAATTAACATACCCAGAAGGTAGCTCAAAATCAAGATTAGGCTCTTGATCAGCCATGTGTTTGGTGAAATAGAGTGGAATATGTGCATTCAAATTTTGTGAATTGAGTGATGTGTGTGTATTTCTTTTCAAAATGTTGTATTCCATGATTAGAGATGCATTATCATCAATACTACATAATAAATTTAAACACATTGTAAGAAAGCGAGGATAGACATGTACCTTCCTGCTCAGAGCTGACTTGAGTTGACTCATAAGCAGCTTTCCAACATCCACTTTGTAACCATGGACTAGAGAGTGAGTGAGCTTCTTGATGTAGGAGGGAATTTCATTCCAGCCTGTGGTTTTGGTTGGGAAAACCTTCACCATGACATCAAAAATCATGCTCCATTCTTTTCTAAAAAACTTTCTGTCCATTTCACCAGTTGAGTACCAATTAATTGTACCCTCTTCGAGAACAGGACCAGAATACCCAATTTTTAAGAAAAACTTCTTCAGGGTTTCATCACTTGCAAGTTCCTTGTATGATTATTTAGCTTGCAGTCCAGTTCCCAAAGCTTCGTTAATACCTTTTATTGTGAGAAGCAGGTAACCCCTTTGATTTTACAGTTTATGGTGTCTTTACCTGTACCTCCTGGAACAAAGGCAGATTTCCAGAATTCTTCAAGTCTTTCTAGGTCCAATGAGGGTGTAGATGTTATAGCATGACCCAGATAGGACTTGTTGATGAAGGACACGAGTCCTTTGAAACCTTCACCAGCAGAGAGAATACCAGCAAAGTTTGTTTGAGAAGAGGATTGTTTGGATGCCATTTTTGCTTTGAGTTTTGGGAGAGAGAGATTTTTGCTTGTGAGAGGGAAAGGTTATGTTGAGTGTTGTGTGTTTGACAGTTTCTTACATGAAAATAAAAAATGTTTTACTGAAGAAGGGAAAGTAGCAATGTCTTAGCCCATTAATCAGTCACGTGGTGTTGTGGGTAGTTACTTTTTAGTGGCTGTAAATCGTGGAGGTAAAATCCCAATTAAATCGGTCCACTTGTCTTGACAGTAACCTGTGCGCTGTAACAAATTCATTAGTAATTTGGGAGGATGACAGCAAGTTTTGCTTGACAATAAAATCGGCGCAAGAACATGCTGTCACCATTAAGCGATTTTTACAATTTCCTTTAAATTTCATGACAGAAACTTTTTCCGTTGCTGATAAGGAACTTGCTGTCAAGGCACAACGTGACAGCATCTTCAATTATTGACAGCAACTTGTGCGGAAATAATTTGTGTCATGAATTTTAATCGACTTTGCCCATTGCTTAAGAGTAAAATTACCAATTAGCATTTTTATCGATTTAAGCACATATTTGTTAAACAGGCACACATCCACATACATCCATACACACAAGTAAACACATGCATTCAAGAACAAATAACCAAGATGAGAAGATGATAATGAAAGACATGCAAGAACATTAAGAAGATGGAACGGTCTTTTCATTAAAAAAAACTTAAAATAATACAAATAGTTCTTAAGAACTGAAAATTATTTTAAGTTAGGAAAGGCTTCCAATAGCAGCCCTTCAACAATCTTCTCAATCTCCTTTTCATCGGAGATTCCCTGCTCATCCAGATAAGCATAAAGCTTATCGACCTAGAGATTAAATGATTCATCAGAGGCTTCGATCTCCATCTGCTTCTTCAAGCTTGGCATTCCCGGCTTGACTCTGACTCCTTCGGTGGCTGGAGCTTTGGATGTAGACATCTCAGACGCCTTCCTCTTACTCATACTTTTCTCTAGAGTTCTTTGAGTGTGTTAAGTGAGAAATAAGGGTTTGGCCTCGGTCTTATTTATAACACATTAAGTGACTCTAGAGCTTCCTACACGCTTCCTTTTAATAAAGTATTAAACTTTAAACTAAAAGTCTAACAAATACCCTGGTACATTTCAAATGACACGACTACTCATCACTTACACACGTGTGAATTAAGTTAATGTCACGTGACTACTCATTACATAAGTTAAAATAGGCATGTAATTTGAATTTAGCATAGTCATAGCAAACATGCTGCCAACAAACAAGTAGCACATAAGACAGTAACTTCTCATGACTGTAACATTGAAAGCTACGGTCACAAACTACAATTTAACCACTTTGAAAATGTAAAAACTAGTAAGTTAACATACCAGATTTAGCATTCCCAATTCACTTACCAACTTGTTGAAGGTTGCTCATCTAGTGGCTTCGTGAAGATGTCTGCAAGTTGTTTTTCAGTTGGAACATAAACCAGCTTCACAGTTCCTTTTTCAACATGCTCTCTGATGAAATGATGTCTAATATCAATGTGCTTCATCCTGGAGTGTTGAACTGGATTATCTGAGATGGCTATGTCACTGGTGTTATCACAATAAATGGGAACATTGGACAACTCTAAACCATAATCCATTAGCTGATTTTTCATCCAAAGAATTTGAGCACAACAACTTCCAGTTGCAATGTATTCAGCTTCTGCAGTTGAGGTAGACACAGAATGCTGCTTCTTGCTAAACCATGACACTAATCTTCCACCAAGAAATTGACAGCTTCCTGTTGTACTTTTTCTGTCAATATTGCATCCAGCATAGTCTGAATACGAATATCCTATCAGATCAAATCCAGAATTTTTAGGATACCAAAGGCCTAAATTTGGAGTACCTTTGAGATATCTAAAGATCCTCTTGATTGCTACCAAGTGTGACTCTTTTGGATGTAGCAAACATAATATCTGGTCTGCTAGCAGTTAGATACAGCAATGATCCCACCATGCCCCTGTAGGTACTAGAATCCACTTTCTTTCCTTTAGGATCCAAATCCAGTTTGGTTGCAGTAGAGATAGGTGTCTTGGCAGGTGATGCATCTTCCAAGTTGAACTTTTTGAGAAGTTCCTTGACATATTTTTCTTGGCAAATGAAGATGCCATCATCCTTTTGATGAATTTGTAAACCTAGGAAAAATGACAGTTCTCCCATCATACTCATCTCATATTTGTTCCTCATAAGGGATGAAAACTTTTCACACAGCTTCTCATTTGTAGAACCAAAGATTATGTCATCAACATAGATCTGCACCAGAATGATGTCTTTGCCATGATGCTTGTAGAACAGTGTCTTATCCACAACACCTCTTGCAAATTGATTCTCCAGCAGAAAGGTAGAGAGAGTATCATACCTAGCTCTAGGGGCTTGCTTTAATCCATAAAGTGCCTTGAACAGTTTGTAGACAAAGTCATACAATTCAACATCTTCAAATCCAGGTGGCTGTTCAACGTACACTTCCCCCTCTAGCTCTCCATTGAGAAAAGCACTTTTGACATCCATTTGGAACACTTTAAAGTTACAGTGTGCAGCATAGGCTAGGAAAATCCTTATGGCTTCAAGTCTGGCAACAGGTGCAAATGTTTCATCATAGTCTATTCCTTCCTGTTGACAGTATTCTTTGGCCACTAGTCTTGCTTTGTTCCTTGTCACGTTTTCACCTTCATCCAGTTTGTTTTTGAAGACCCACTTTTTGTCAACAACTGATTTCCCTTTAGGTCTAGGGACCAGCTTCCATACATTGTTTCTCTTATATTGGTTGAGCTCTTCTTGCATGGCTATCACCCAATCTGAATCCAACAATGCTTCATCAATTGACTTTGGCTTAGTTTGAGATAGAAAGCAAGAGAACATGCTGTCAGCAGAAACATTTCTCCTTGTCCTTATACCAGTAGTGGGATCACCAATGATTAGATTGCTGGTGTGATCTCTATTCCACTTAGTGGTTCTAGGCAAGCTTCTTTCTTTATCTGCTTGATCAGTTCCTCTTTGAGGAGTTGATTCTCCACCATTGATGGTTTCTCCTTCATGTTCTTCAACATCTCCAGACTCATTCTCATTCTAATGATTGGGAGTTAATGTTTGAGACTGAGCTAGAGTTTGATTAACACCATTGGTGTTGACAGCATCTCTTCCAAACTCAATGGACTGAGTGCAAGTAGGTTCATCAGCAACAACTTCTTCTTCCTCCAAGTAACCTTGATTTTTAAATCTAAGAGGCTCCATTTGACCTTCCTCTTGTAATCCAGGGAACTTGGTTTCATCAAATGTGAGATTTACATTTCTTCAATGACTTTATAATCAATGACATAGACTCTGTACGCAGTCCTTTCCAATCCATATCCCATGAAAATGCCTTCATAAGCTTTAGCATCAAACTTTCCTTTCCTTTCATGGTTGTCAATCATCATGAAACACTTACTCCCAAATACATGAAAATATTTGACAGTTGGTTTCTTTCCTGTTAACAGATAGTAAGGAGTGTTTCCATGAGTCTTGTTGATCAAGGTTCTGTTCTGTGTGTAGCAAGCTGTATTAATAGCTTCTGCCCAGAAATATGTTGGTAATTTATAATCATTCAACATAGTTCTCGCAGCTTCAATGAGAGTTCTATTCTTCCTTTCTACAACTCCATTTTGTTGTGGTGTCCTGGCAGTGGAGAATTGTTGGACAATGCCTTCTTCCTTGTAGAAGTTTCCCAATGTGGCATTTCTGAACTTAGTACCATTGTCACTTCTCAGATATTGAACTTTTACATTCGGGGTTCTATCAAGAACTCTTATGTGATCAATGATTTCTTGAGCAGCTTCGTCCTTTGTCTTGACTTGTGCACTGATCTTTTCAATTTACCCATTTGACAATCCTTGCACAATCCTTCTTGACAGAATTCCTGTTGAGGTAGTCCTCTCACCAAATCCTTCTTCATTAGAATATTCATATTGTTGAAATTGAGATGGGAGAGCTTCTTGTGCCAAAGCATGCTTTCACCAACTGATGCTTTACTGTAAAAACAGTAAGCCTTGTCTTTCTTCACAGAATTTAATTCTGCAACAAACAAGCTTCCTTTCCTGACTCCTTTCAAGGAGAAGCTTCCATCCTTCTTCTGATAAATGTTGCAAACCATCATATCAAAGTCAACCTTGAATCCCCTGTCACTGAACTGGCTGACACTGAGTAGGTTATGCTTCAATCCATCTACAAGAGCAATGTCTTCAAGGACAGCATTCCCAATTTCCAAACAGCCATATCCCACAGTGTAACCTTTGCTGTTGTCTCCAAAAGTTATGATTGGGCCGGCTTTCACCACAAAATATGATAGCAGAGCTATATCACCTGGCATGTGTCTGGAACATCCACTATCGATGATCCACATGACTTGCTTCTGCTTTTTGCCCTGCAATACAGATGATTTTAATTTGCATCTGGTACCCAAACTCTGTTGGGTCCTGCAGTTACAACATTATTATTCATATCATTCTGTTTCACATTGGAATCAACAATAGAATCCTCTTGTTTGACTTCTTTCACAGTCCACTTAGGCTTAGAGTTAGACTTGGTCTTTCTCTTGGTGGATGTTGCCTTTTTACCAATATAGGCAGGCTTAGAAGTCTCAGCAGTTTGCATATAGGAACATCTTTCAGTAGACAGAATAGGCAAATTGAAACAAGTACTCATAACAACAATCTTGCATGGCATACAGTCAATATTATTACAGACGTCCACTTCTCTTTGCATGATGGGGGTTCTATGTAAGTTACCACTAACATTGGTCGCATTAACCTCGTTCTTATTGGGTTTCTTACAAACAAATGTTAAATATTGAGATGAACCACAATTATTTCAAAGCTTCCTAGGAGCGTCTTTAACATGAGCATAGCCATTCTTCTTATCAATTAATAAATTACCATTCCTATTCTTAGGCTTGTAGGCATTTGCCTTGACAGTATGTTCTGAAGTTGCTGTCGAGCTACCTTTGACAGTACCTTTCTTTCTCTCTATCTTGACAGCAGGTTTGAAAGTTGTTGTCTTGGGTTCTCTCTTGACAGTATCTTTCGAAGTTTCTGTCATATCCTTGTTGACAGCTACTTTAGAACATTCTGTCTGATTGCTTGACAAAGTTTCTGTCACGGGAGACTTGACAGTATCTTTCCATTCATCTAGTGTGCTGTCAACACACTCATCCTCATCAAGAAGCTCTTGTTTGATGAACATGGAGGTTTCATCAAAATCAGCTTGAACATTTTTGAAAATCGGTTTGTAAACTCTTTTGAGCATATGAGGTTTGACAGCATCACTATCATCAAGAGCAATTGCCTTTCCATGCCTCCTACAATACTCGAAGCCTATACCTACCTTTTGATTCTCAATGTGATTATCATGATATTCCTGAACTAACTTAGAAGAGTTTCTAAATGCTTTGAGTTTGAACTCATTTTCTGCAATTTGATTCCTGAGAAATTCTTTTATTTCCTTAGCACAGACAATATCATTTTTCAATCTAGTATTCTCTTGAGCTAACGAATCTAGAGGACTGGTTATAGGCAATAACATTTCATTTTCAGATTTGAGAGTTTCATTTTATTTAGTTAACTTAGCAATTTCTTCGTGAGCAGCAGATAAACTAACATGAATGTTAAACATCTCAGCACTTAAATCTTCAATGGTATGCTTGTATTCAGTTTTAGACATATCAAGTAAGACTAGAGATGGTACCTGAATTGAGGAACTAGAAGCTTCATCATCAGATTTAGCCATGAGGGCCAAGTTAACAAACTCTTCTTCTTCCTCATTTTCAGAATCATCCCAGCATTTTCCTTCAGCCACATAGGCTTTACCTTGATTCCTCTTAAACTGATTGCCAGATCCTTTTCCTTGATTCTGTTTTGGTCTTCAACATTCAGTAGCAAAATGACCTAGCTCATTGCAGTTGTAACACCTGAACTTCGACCTATCCACCATTCCGGTCTTGTATCCACCTCTCGTGGCACCACCAGCAGCTTTTGAAAAACTCCCCTTATTGAACTTAGATGTTTGACCCTGTGGCTTGTATGACTTGTCCCTTCTGAACTTGATGTTCTTGAATATCTTAGCCATATAAGCCATGGTTGGATTATCCATGCTTTCAATCTCTTCTATTGTGTAGAAGTCTTCATCTTCAACATCTTTGAGCTGCAGAACCACCTTCTCCTCGTCATCCAACACCTCTTCAATCTTCAATGGTGGTACTTGTGCTGGTTGTGAACTTTGTGAGGATTCACTTGGACAAGCTACTTGTTGTTCATGAGCTACAAGGGCTCCTGACATGTTTGCCAACTTTCCTTTGGTTCCTGTTTGAATAGCTCTCTTTTGAAAGATTTGGAGTTCATATGATATGAGCACACCATAAAGAGTTTCTTGAGAGACATCGCTCAAGTTTCTTCCTTCTCTTATGGCTGTGACTTTGTGCTCAAGATGCTCAGGGAGAGTGAGCAGAAATTTGATGTTAATCTCCTTTCTATCATAGAACTTCCCGTGAATTTGTAACTCAGCTATTAGCTTACTGAACCTTTCAAACATGTGTGTGAGTTCTTCGCTTGGCTTGGTCATGAAGGCTTCATATTGTGATACAAGGATTTACCTTTGATTTTCTCGGACCTCTTCACTTCCTTCACACAACAGCTCTATCTTACTCCACATCTCTTTTGCAGATGAACATCCCATGACATTACCACACATGGCTTTGTCTAAAGTGAGAGAGTCGAGCAAGATAAGTTGTAAGTAGTCATCCAAGGCTACTTTCTCCTTTTCGGTCTCTGTATATTCTTAAGGCCTCTTGGCAACCCAATGGGCTGGAATGACTTCTTCATTTATAGTAGCAGCAACTACTTCCTTTTGAGGAATGAAGGGGCCGTTCTCAAGGATTCCCAAGTATAATGGATGGGCAGCATTGATAAATAACAAAATCTTTCTTTTCCAGAAATTGTAGTTCTCTTTATCAAAGACTGGAATCTTGATACCACTTGACTTCTGAATACTCGTCATGATCTTCAGATTTGTATATCAATCTGTTGCTTTGATACCAGTTGTTGGTCCCGGAGTATATTGCAGAATGGGGGGTTGAATGAAATATAGATAATTTCAAATCTTTAATTAACTCAACAACAATGATAAAGATTGTAAAATATCTAGATAAGAATTGCAAACACAAGTAGTAATTCAAGATGTTCTCACAAAATAAATATTTATTTATTTTGTAATGTGTTGCTACAACCTCGAGAAAAATGGTTTTCTCAAGCTTCGACTTCTTGTGAGAATCGCTTACAGAAAGAATGAGAGATGTGTCTCTATATAGACTAATCTTTCGTTTTCATCTCAGTCACATGGGTCGCGGAGCTGTTGTCGTTTTCAAGTAACAGCTCCTCACAATTTGCCCACACATGTGAACTTTCCTAAAATGCTATACAAACAGAGTTATCTTTAAGAATAAGGCATTCTGGGTTCTTTCCAAAATTAGCTATAACAATTCTAGTAGATGCAGACTTGTCATACTCTTGAATTGTCGAGCCTCGTCTTGTGATCTCTCAAGCTTCTGTCGTAGTCTTGCAGGTCTGCTACAATCTTTGACGAATTGCAACAAATCTGTTTCTCGAACATCTAAACTGTCACGGGGGTTTGACTGAGATAAAATCCCCAAATCAAATAATTCAGTGAGACAGTAACCCTTGCCGCCAAGTTTACTGTCATAGGAATATTCAGTAGTTGACAGTATGAGCTCTCGCCAATGTTGCTGTCGAAACTCCAAACTTGCTGTCAAGTGTGAGAATGTTGTTGTCCCTTGCTTCAGCTAATATTGCTGTCAAATGAAACTTGCTGTCGTGACCTTGCAACATGCAGTCTTCTTGTAACGTTACTATCAATGTATTGACAATAACTTTTTTATTGCCGTCGAACTGTTGTATTCTCTTGAGGCTTGAACATATCAATGAACTTCTTCCAAGATACATATTACATTTCAGCAATTATTTGATTACAAGAACACACTCTGGCTGTGACAGTATGTTCTACTTAGCCTATACAAATAAATTAATTACTAGTTAAGTTGTCTCTACGCTATCACCCATAAATCCTAACAATTATATTATATTCCCACATTGCGAAGCATCATTATAAGCTTAGGATAGCTTTCTGAAGAAGGAAATCGAGTGGTACTTAACGGGGAGAGCCTGTGGGTGTATGACAGTTGTGGAAGGTTGCTTATGCATGTTAAACGATCAGTCAATAGGCTCTACAAAATTCACATCAAGGAGAGCAAAGAAGTTTGTTTACTTACAAAAGGGGAAGAAAATACTTGGTTATGGCACTTACGTTTTGGACACATCAACTTCAAGGCAATGCAGTTGATGTCAAAGGAGCAAATGGTTTATGGTTTTTCTTCTTTCAATCAACCAAAAGAAATCTGCAGTGGGTGTCTCATGTCCAAACAATCTCGTAAGTCGTTTCCTTCTCACTCAAAATTTACTGCTAAGACTGCATTAGAATTGATACATGGAGACCTTTGTGGACCCATTTCACCTTCAACTCCTGCTGGAAATCGATATTTCATGCTGTTAGTTGATGATTATACTCGTATGATGTGGGTTTATATGTTTAAAACCTAAGATGAGGCTCTGTCGTGTTTTAAGAAGTTTAAAGTATTAGTTGAAAATACAACAACAAAGCAGAGCATTCAGGTTTTTCGTACCGATCGTGGAGGAGAATTTTGCTCCAAAGCATTTGAATCATTCTGTGAAGGAGTAGGTATATTGATACATTACACAGCACCCTACACACCACAACAAAATGGTGTTGTAGAGTGCCGTAATCGCATAGTAGCAGCCATGGCTCGTAGCTTGCTAAAAGAAAGAGGTGTACCTGCAAAGTTCTGGGGAGAAGTTGTTAGACATTCCATTTACATTCTAAATAAATCACCCACTCGAGCACTCTCAAACATCACCCCATACCAGGCATGGTTTAAAAGAAAGCAATCTGTTGAATCCTTGAAGGTTTTTGGGTGCATCTCATATATGAAGGTACCAGTTGTCTTCACACACAAACTTGACGATCGGAGTAAAGTGCTGGTTCATTTTGGACGAGAGCCTGGAACTAAGGCTTACAGGTTGTATGATCCAAATTCAGGATGTATACACATAAGCAGAGATGTTGTTTTCAACGAGGAGAAGGGATGGACTTGGGATAAATCAGAAAGCAACAGTACAGAGGTTGCAGGCCAGTTCACATTTGAAGAATATACATCAGACATACAAGAAAATTCTAAAACTGAAGATCCTCCCATGACACCAACAACATCCACGCCCATGTCTCCATTGTTAACATCCGCAGCTGAAGAAAGTAATAGCAACAATATGTTCAGCGATGATAGTGAGCCACGACATTTCAGACGACTTTCAGATATTTACAACACTACTGAAATAGTGGAACTCGAGGATGAGTTATTATTATCAGGCATTGATGAACCAGTAAACTTTGAACAAGCCGTTAAAAACGAAGCCTGGAGAGGAGCAATGAATACAGAAATCGATACTATTGAGAAGAACAACACGTGGAGATTGACTGACTTACCAAAGGGTCAAAAGGCTATTGATCTCAAATGGGTGTTTAAATTGAAGAAAGATACAAATGGTAAAGTGATAAAATATAAGGCACGACTTGTAGTGAAGGGATGCGTACAAAAGTATGGCATCGATTATGACGAGGTTTTTGCTCTAGTGACAAGATTGGAACGGTATGATTACTATTAGCCATTGCAGCTAAACAAGAATGGGAGGTTCATCGTCTTGATGTTAAGTCTGCATTTTTAAATGGTGTACTTCTCGAAGAAGTTTATGTGTCTCAACCAAAGGGCTACGTAAAGGAAGGACAAGAACATAACGTCTATAATTTATTGAAGGCCTTGTACGGGTTACGTCAAGCACCCCGAGCTTGGTATTCTCAATTGAACAAGTGTTTATTACACTTGGGTTTTGTCAAATGTCCTTTTGAGCATGCTGTGTATACACGCAGCGAAGGCACGGAGTCTTTAATTGTTGGGGTCTACGTTGATGATTTAATCATCATGGGCACCAGCGTGTCACACATTGTCAAATTCAAGGGGGAAATGAGTAAAGAATTTGACATGACAGATCTTAGGAAACTGTCATATTACTTGGGCTTGGAGGTCAATCAAGAGAAAGGGTTCATTGAGATCAAACAGACAACATATACAAAGAAGGTGCTTCAAAAGGCAGGTATGAGTGAGTGTAATGCAGTAAAGTACCCTATGGAGTTTCAATTACAGATTGATGCAGATCCAACTGGTGAACCAGTCAATTCAACTTACTATAAGAGTTTAGTTGGAGGATTACGTTACTTGGTTTATACTCGCCCTGACATTTCATATGCAATGGGCATAGTTAGTCGATATATGGAAAAACCCACATTGTTACACTTGAATGCCATAAAGAGGATATGTCGATATGTGAAAGGTGCACTACACTATGGTTTGATATACACAAAGGGTCGTGGCAATTACATCTTAACTGGTTTTTCTGATAGTGATCTTGCTGGTAGTATCGAGGACAGGAAAAGCACAAGTGGCATGGCATTTTATCTCGATGAAAGTCTGATCTCGTGGGTTTCACAAAAGCAACGATGTGTTGCTCTCTCATCGTGTGAAGCTGAGTTTATGGCGGCTACTACTGCAGCTTGTCAAGGCATATGGCTTCAAAGAGTTCTTAGCCAGATTATTGATGTTAAGCCAGGTCCAGTTGTTCTTTACATCGATAATAGGTCTGCTATTGACCTAGCAAAGAATCCGGTCTTTTATGGAAGAAGCAAACACTTTGACGTGCTATATCATTTCATTCGAGATTGTGTTGAGCAGGGATTAATCGTGATTAAACATGTCAATACGAGTGAACAACGTGCTGATATATTAACTAAAGCTCTGGCTGCAATAAAGTTTGAGAAAATGAGAAGTTTGCTTGGAGTCAAGAACTTGAAACATGTTTAGATTAAGGGGAGCATGTTGGGCTTTATCTAAACATGTTTTGAGTGTGTGAGTTGTTATGTCTTGTGTGCGTGAAGTTGCAGTGTTACAAGCTGTCTAATTAGTTGTCAAAGTAGTTGTTTGTGTTATGAATCATGAGAGTGCATGTGCATGTTGTGTGGAGCTTTTCAGCTGTCAACAAGTTGTATTCTTCTTTGTAATTGTCAATTCAGTTGTTAAACAATCAGAAAGATTCTTTGTGTACATTGTTATACCGTGCGTTATCACTTTAGTACTATCAGTGTCAACTTAAATATCTATGTAGCCATAGCAGAATAAATTACAAATAGCTCCCCGTAACAAGGAGTCACATACCCCAATTCAAGTAGTTTCGGAAGGACCTTCTGAAGATAGTATGTTGAACTGGACCAGCCATTGACTCGCAAATTTATAATGTTAGTGATGTTATTGTCAAAACGTTGCAGTATATCCTCTGGGAGCGCTCTAACCACATTCACATGATTTCAGAGAACATACATGAAGAATTTTTCATCGAATATGTCCGCAAATTTGCTGGAAAAGTATACGTCAATTAAGCCTCAGATGCATCTCAGCCACCAAACAAGTGGAGAGATTAAATATATACTATTTCTCCACCCAAGTGATTCTGGAATATGCTAGACTTGCTAGAATAGATTAATCAAGTAAATTGTGCTCACTTCATGGGCTAGCAGTTAAAATAATTACATGCAACACTAATTTTTCTGATTTACAGAAAAAACTCTTATTACATTATAAACATGACTGATATAGTTGGAGGTAGCATTAAAAAACAACTAAGATATATCACGAACAAAATAGTTATATTGTGTTCTTAGTGCATTTTAAATTAAATAGAACACACCAAAGTATATATTTTATGGAAAATGCTAGAGATTCCAAAAACAATCCCAAAATTTTCCCCAAATGCTTATGTATCATATGAGTAATTAGTAAGTTTCCTAATAATGATATGGGATCCGCGTGTATACATATGAGCCCACAAATTAAAATGTGCCAAGTGTCATGCCAGTTCATTTGGGAAAAGTTTTGGGGAAAATTTTGGGATACCGAGCACTACTCATATTTTATAACTAAATTACGTAGAGGAGAGTGTATTTCTTACTTTCGGAGAATAAAAATCATTTATTGACATTTTGTGGACACCCAAGAAAGTACAAGTGGCTTTCTTTGTATTTGCCAGTGATTTTGACGAATGGCTCTCAGCCCCAAAAGAAGTTTATAATTCAGCAATGATCTGGACATGCATCACTGTCTACGCTATGATAAAATGTAATATTCTGGCTCATAAAATTTAGTAGCAGGTACTCGACCACATTATCTCCCAACCAGAATTACAGCAATCTTAACATACATCTTAATGGTTCATATTACAGGACAAAAAATGTCAGGCATCTCTGAGGATTTAAGCTTTTAATTACACCTTCAACCTTAAATACACATAAGAAGAACTATGGTTAGAACAAAAGTTACCTGGAGTCACGCCACACACTATTTAAATGAAAATATATGGAATGACAAGAGTAGCATTTAGCAATCCTGCAACAGCCACTGCATCGCATATCTGCATACAATATGAAGGGAACTGCTAATTACTTTTAGGATATAGAATATTAACTGTTTCCATTTAGACTCACAGCCTCATTCTTGATTTTTATCATAGTTGCTACGACAACAATAATTTTTATGATAAAAAACATCGTTGAAATGAACATCGAAAGGAATTAACAATTGATCAATAAATTTACCTTGAACTCTTTAGAATTTTAAAATTAATAATGAGTTGGTTTCGAAATTGTTAAATTAAACTCATTACGTTAATATTCAAGTTAAATCTCATAGAGACTTTAATCTCTCATTTAAAATTATAAATATGAAAATCGAAATGCAGATGCTTATCACTTACTTCCAATAACATTTTGCAAATTGACTTAAATTTATTACTACAACAAAAAGAAAAAACTAACATTATGAAGTCGGCCGAAATAAAGTAGTTTCCAAGATAAGATTTTTGCGGCTACGGGTCCAGTTACGATGAATGATTTAGAAAAACTAATTTTAGGGGTCATTTGTTTTCATCTTAATAGAATTTAATGGGCTGAATAGGAATCATTCAGCAGTTAAAATTATTTGGATGCAATGTTTATGAATCTTAATGATTCAAAATTGTCTTAATCGCTAAGATTGAAATCACTTGCTCAACGATTAAGAAATCTTTGCCATTGCCAATTTGAAAGAAAATGGTCCCAAATATCACAATTTGAAAAATTCGCCCCATATATCACTCCAAAACACTACATCTTTTCATTTTTTTTATGAAAACGCTACATCGTGTAGCGTTTTGAATTTTTTTTCTTTTTTACTGTAAACGCTACTGTAAGTTTGGTTTTGGGCTTGTAACACTTTAAGTTTGGTTTTGGTAAGTTTGGTTTTGGATAATTTTTTTTTTAAACGTTACTTTAAGTTTGGTTTTGAATAATTTCTAAAACCCAAAATGGAAACGTTGAACCCCAAAAGTTAATTTTTGAACCCCTAAATTTAATTAAAATTGTATTTTTAAATTTTAAAATTTTAATTACAAAATTTAATCCGGCAGCCTGATTTTTAAACGCTAACGCGTTTAAAAATCAGGATAAGTTAGGGTCTAGGGTTTAGGGTTGTCAACCCTAAACCCCAAACCCTAAACCCTAAGTTCGTATACGGTTTATTCGTGGTTCCGAATATTTCTAAAACCCAAAATGGAAATATTGAACCCCAAAAGTTAATTGTTGAACCCTTAAATTTAATTAAATTGTAATTTTTAAATTTAAAAAATTCAATTTTAATTGAAAATTTGATTATAATTTTTTTAATATTGTTTGTAAATATAAATTTTAGGAGAAAAAAAAACTAGTGTTAACATTAAGAACTTTCTAAACTATCGTTAACACAGAAGACACATTCTAAACTAGTGTCTTCACTCCCAAAACACAACATAATCTAGCGTTACTATGAAAAAAAAAATTCCTCCCCTACAAAATGATAAACGCAGTAGCGTTTTTAAAAAAAATAAAATAAATATAAAACGCTACACGAAGTAGCGTTTTTACTAAAAAAATTAAAACGCTAGACAAAATAGTGTTTTGGAGTGATATTTTGGGCCAAGTTTTTGAGTTGTGATATTTGGGACCATTTATTTCAAAATTGTGATATTGAAGGCCTTTTCTCCTAGTTTCACACGGTTATTACATTTTATATCAATAATATTCCTTTTAAAATATTAGATCAATTAAAATTATAGTGTTAGAATTTTGAGCATTATTATTATATATAAAATGATAAAAGATTGAGAAAAAAATATTTAAAATCATAACAGTTATAAATTTATAAAAGTTAAATTGAAAATAATTTTTTCAAATTTATTTAAAAACATAATATGAGCAATATTATTTGTTTGATAAAATTTTTAAATAATAGCCGCATTCAGATAATTAGAGAATAAATCTACCAAACAATATTATTCATACAGTCTTCAGATTTCTTGGTCTTGCTGATTAAGATCATTAAGAAAAATAAATCATTAAGAAAATTTTATTTAGATTTGCTAATTCAGATCATTAAGAAAAATAAATCGTTAATCCATGTGGATTTGTGTTCTTGCTAAGACAAGCACTTGGAGAGAATAATAATAATAAATATAGTATAACATCACAAGGTTAGGGTTTAAAAGATCGATTTAATGTTCGCCGATGAGCTTAAACGTTGTGATGCAGAACTACATGAGTGTTTATATAGGGGTTGCAGCGTGGGCAGCAAGGTCTACTAAATTATTATTTTCTCAAATTCTTTTAGAAACGTTGCTTTTGGAACTGGGACCGAATTAAATTTGCAGTTTAGTTGTCCATAAAAAACTTTGCAGTTTGACTTTTTTCTAGTGAAGTTGACAGCTCGTTGAAAAATTAAAAAATTATTTTTCTAATTTGAGAAAACTTTAAAATACAATGTAAAGTAAATTCTTAATACTTCTTAATAATATGATTTTTTTAATATTTTCTTAACTACATAATATGTAAAATTTTGGTCAATTTGTTCGTGAAAAATTTAAATAGAAGAATTAATCTGAAATGGCTAAAAGCATCTTCAATCATATCAAGTACTTAGCTAAAAGTTCTACTTGTCTTTGCAAAAGTAAAAAATTAACCACTCCAATATCACAAATATAATTATAGATAATCTCTTGATGTTGGTTATATTTATCTAACCTTTATAGACCTGTAGTGAATTGCCACATCAATTATTTCTATATTAAAATAATATATTCCATATATAACAACTTGAAATATTAATAACATATCATTTTTAAAATATAGTCAACCATTATAGTCAATACCCTCGGAGTAAAACCCGTGCGATGCACGGATGTTATTTAATATAATGGTTTTTTTATTTGGATTAAAAATGTTAAGATATGAATTTTTAAGCTTAAAATTTTAAATAATATGATCTGATAATAATTATATATATGTTGTCAGTGAAAATATAGATTAAATGATATGTTTTAGCTAAAAAACATAATCGGATAGTTATTAGTAATTATAATATTATTATCTTATTTTACTTAAATAAAGCTATCCGAAAAGGTTTTATTGGGAAAAAATAAAAAAAATAGAAAATGCAACGTATTTTAGCTGAAAAAGGCAATTGGTTAATTATTAGTAATTATAATTATACTTGTAATATTTTACTTTATTAAATAGAATTTCTTATAGAGTTTTTAGAAAAGGAAAAATTTTAGTTAGATAAAACATAAAAGATAATGTACTATACATGAAAAAGGAAATTGATTAGTTATTGAAAAATATAAAAGGTAACATGTTTTACCTAAAAAACAGAAATTTATGAATGGAAAATTTTTACTTAGATAAAATATAAAAGATAATGTATTCTACGTGAATAAAGAAATGTTATTATAATATTATTATCTTATTTTACTTAAATAAAGCTATCCGAATAAGTTTTATTGGGAAAAAATAAAAAAAATTAAAAAAGCAATGTATTTTAGCTAAAAAAGGCAATTGATTAATTATTAATAATTATAATTATACTTGAAATATTTTATTTTATTAAATAGAATTGCTTATAGTATTTTTAAAAAATGAAAAATTTTAGTTAGATAAAATATAAAAGATAATGTACTATACATGAAAAAGGAAATTGATTAGTTATTGAAAAATAGAAAAGTTAACATGTTTTACCTAAAAAATAGGAATTTATGAATGGAAAAATTTTAGTTAGATAAAATATAAAAGATAATGTATTCTACGTGAATAAAGAAATTGATTAATTATTGTAAAATAGAAAAGATAACATGTTTTACCTGAAAAAAGAAATATATTAATTATTAATAACTATAAGTATTTATGTAGAATAAGGGTAAATAAGATGTACTGTTAAGTACGTGTAAATAAGTAAAATCAACAGATACCGACCAACCAAACTTTTAATATTTCGGCTTTTATATAATAGGATAGATATATTAGTTTTTAGTAATTATAAGTATTTATGTAGAATAAGGGTAAATAAGATGTACTGTTAAGTAACTGTTAAGTAAGGGTAAATAACATGTATTGTTTGTTTCAAAAATAAAAAATAAAATAACATGTACGGTTAAGTAAGAATAAATAAATAAAATCAACAGATATCGACTAACCAAACTTTTAAAGTTTCTACTTTAATATAATAGTATAGATTTAGCCAATCATTTTTAACCAAACGCTATTGAAAATGCAGTAAGTCTACCAATTAAGGTAATGACCATGTTTCGCAAATTTCATCGAATTCTTTTTTTTGCCATGAATGAGAATTTTCATTAATAAGAAGTCGAAAGTACACAAACCCAAAGAGTAATGGGTCTTGAAAGGTTTCTTTCATCCACAAAAGCTTATCATCTAACCGAAAAGTATGCTTAACCAATCCATAGGTTGTAACCTAAGGAAAGAGATTCCCCGGAAGTTTAGACAATAACACTTTAAATGTCCGAAAAGAAAACCACCTAAAGAAGGCCTCGTTAAAACCCCGCAAGAGTAAAACCCTTTGGGAAAAAAACTCAGGGGGAAAAAGAGTGCCTTACAACACGACTACATCGTTATCCTCCTTTCTTCCTCTATTATTCTTCCTTTATTCTCAGCCTTTAAACTCCAAAACTCCCCAAAGTATCTTGAATTCATTTACCTGAGAAAACATAAAATTGACAACAGAGTAAAAATTTAAGACTATTTGTATTATAACCAACAATAACCTTATCAAGGATCTCGACAAAACAAAGTTAAAAAATTATATCCTAATATAATAAAATACAATAAAGTATAGTCTAACCAAAGGGGATCCTTTGGTTAGATACTCGTAGAAAACATTCCATTAATAAAACACAATAAAATATAATATAACAATTAAATCGTACACACAAGTCTCGAAATATACCTAAAATATACTTTTTTGTAACCCATAAATAATATATACTCATTTTAAGCCTCTAGAACAAAGTAATTTAAAGTAATTCGAAACAAAAATGCTCTATTAAGGAAATTAATATATGTAACTTAAAACAAAGTTATATAATTTTTATATAAATTGAAAGTCTTTATTAAAATTGAGATACTATATTAACTTAAAAAGAATTTAAAGTCTATATTAATTTATATATACTTTTATATAAGTAAACTGAATTTTTTATATAAATTTCTTATAAGAACTTGATAGCGTCAGCATCAAAATGACAAACCCCATAATCTGAAGAAATCAAAACTTGACCCAGGTTGGTCTAACATACCTATTCAAAAATGAAAATATTTAGTGTTTGGTTGTGACTCATTTGATTAATTATTAGGATTTTCCATTCTTTTAAAGTTTTGACATAACTTTGTGAATCAATTTGACTATAATCAGTGATGTAAGATATATTAGCACTTCAACAAGTGAAATTAGATATAAGAAATTTGAGCAACCCCTTCACATTTGATAAAATTAGTGAGTAGAATGACTTAAAAAAGAAATGCAAAACAATCAGATGCTGTTTAACTTGTGTAGCACTTGACATTAGATCCTGACCTACCAGTTAACATTGAATTGGAATGTGTTAATATAAACCATAATCAGGAAAACATTTTACCATCTAAACAAAACACTTTCTTCTTACTGAACATATACACCTATGCGGATTTAACATGGCTTAAAGGGCAAGCAATTGGCAGAATTTACTTGCACTAAAATGAAGCAAAATTAGGGGAGAGCACGGTTCGGTTCGGTTCGGTTTTGCCCCGAAACCGAACCCGAAACCGCATGTCTTCGGTTTTTAAAATTGAAAACCGCAACCGCAACCGAACCATCGGTTTCGGTTTCGGTTTTAAAAAGCTCGGTTCGGTTTTTAACGGTTCGGTTTCGGTTATAAAACCGAACGAAAAAATCATAAATATATTACAAGATTTTAAATTTATAAATTACAACGCTCTCGATTTTTAAACAAAGTAACTGAGTTTTTGAATGAATACACTCTGTGTATATGTTAGTGGTAATGTTATATGACAATATCATATGACATTAGTAAGCTAATAAGTTATACAGGGCTCACAATATATTTTAACAAAATTTATACATGCATGTGTGATAATGTGCAATGAATAAATCATACCTAATTAAGTCTTAACTTGCACAAATTTAATGCCTTGCAAAAACCAGTATATGAGTAAATGACAAAATGTACTCTGAGTTGCTAATACAAAAGCAAATTAGAACTTTCTCATGTAATATGTAAATTGGTTGCAATATAATCTTAGTTTTAATACAATTTACATGATAGTAGAAACCTATATATATAGTTTACGAAAATGAGAAGTTACCAGCCGGAGCAGTCACCAGAAAGTTTTATAAATTTATATAAATTATATATTTATTTTAATAATCGGTTCGGTTCGGTTTTAGTCGGTTCGGTTTTAACCTAAAACCGGAACCGAAACCGAAAATTTCGGTTTTTAAAAATCAAAAACCGCAACCGCCGGTTCGGCTTCGGTTTTGGTTTTTTCGGTTCGGTTTTGGTCGGTTTCGGTTCGATTTCGGTTTCATTTCGGTTTTTTGCTCACCCCTAAGCAAAATAATTAAAACTAAAGAAACTACTAAAGACAAACAATTTCTTAAGTTATCCAGGAAACCATTTTTACATGTCATACCACCCATTAGAACAAAAAAACACCTAGAAATATAATACCAGCAAAAAAGAAGACACCAAATTACTTCTAATACCAACTTAGAATTAAAAATTAATATTAGTAAAACACAAGCATGGACAAGAATTAATATTAACGTAACAAGCAATATCATCTAATACAAGAAAATCCAATCCTAATCTCCTCAATACACAGACTATATACATGTTATAAATTCCTTAAAATTTCTAGTTTTGACATGGTATAATGGTACCTATTTTACTCCTATTTATTTATCTCAAAAAATTTAAAAATCACATCATATATTTCCATAGAAGCATGATTCCCCCTCCACCTCCAGTTCTTGCAACCTCAATCCCTTGTTTAAAGTTCCAACTCACAATTGCCATATTCTAAATATTTCAATTCTTTAGCTTTAGATAAATTTGTTCATTTTATCTATTATATAAGTCTATAACAGCTCTTATTTCTGCAATAAAATTCCTAAAGTGAAACTTTCCCATACTCAAGTTAATAGATTATCCTTTGATCGGTCCCTATTCATTATTAATTCCTTAACCTTGGCATTCCCTTAGGCTTAGCATTCCTTTTGGAATTAACAGTTTTTCCATTTTGAAAATTTTACTTATAATCCCATAACTCAAGCTTATTTAATAATCATAATTACTACAAGCTTATCTTGTTCCCTGATTGTTTTGCTTAGCTAGAATCCTGTTGTTTTCTTTGAGACTTACTTTCATTGTTTCGGAGTTGCATTGCTTGGTTTACAGACTTTTTTTGAATCTGCTAGATGTTCAATCTTTAGTTTATGTTTTTAAGAGTTTCATATTAAGCATCTACTACTATCTTTTAACTAATACTGATCTAGCACCATCTAGTCCTATATAATTTCACCACTCTCCTTGGTGTTTCTAGGTCCCTTAATAATTCCTTATTAGTTAGTGCATAAAGTTTGTTTTTCTTTACCTCATATAGATATTTCTAGAGATTCAAACCTTGATCTTTACACCAAACCATAACAAAATTTTACCTAATAAAAGCATGAAAATAACTATAATATACCGTTCACAATATATCTCTACTCAACGTAGCTTGCTTCTAAATTTTTCCAATGCTTAAAAGGTATTTCTTTTTTACTTTATGATTTTTCGTTACTTATTCCTTCTAAACCAACTCCACTCCATCTCTTCTTATTATATACATAACTTACACAATTCTAAATATAAGGTCCAGTAAACTCCTCTTTTCAATCAAAAATAATTCTAAATATAATACCAGCAAAAAAGAAGACACCAAATTAATTCTAATACAAACTTAGAATTAAAAATTAATATTAGTAAAACACAAGCATGGACAAGAATTAATATTAATGTAGCAAGCAATACCATTTAAGACAAGAAAATCCAATCCTAATCTCCTCAATACACAGACTATATACATGTTATAAATTACTTAAAATTTCTAGTTTTGACATGGTATAATGGTACCTATTTTACTCCTATTTATTTATCTCAACAAATTTAAAAATCACATCATACCTTTTAAATTTACATACTGGTGTCGTTAGACTGATAGGTTCCATCCATCCATGATTGCTCTTCTTCCAGCCTGCTTAGCCAGATTATGTGCCACTATATTATATTTACGATTAATGTGGGAAACAGTGGCCTCGCTAAAATTTATTAACAAAGCTTTGACATCACCGAGAAGAATCCCAAGTTCATTATGGTAAGAATCTGAGTTATTCAACGCTGACACCAAACACAATGAATCAGATGATATTTTCTTTATAGGAATGCTGATAATTTGTGCCCAGCGCAATCCCACAACCAGGGCTAAAGCTTCTGCATGAAAAGCTGATAATAATCCTTCTAAAGGTTTTGACAGCGTTGCCTGGATCCTCCTATTTGGCGTAAAAATTACAGCACCCAAACCTACCATATTAGTTGACGTGGAAATTGCTGCATCCACTAACAATGAGTAACCATTCAGTTCCATTTCCGAATTATTTATCCTAGACCGATTCTTTCCTAACCTAGCATCCTTTTCCGGAATGTGTGCCACCTTTAAGTCCTCAAGATAAGAATATATCCATCCTTTTAATTGATGAAGAGTTCTAGGTTGCTGCCCGTGGGTTCTCCTATTTCTTTCATACCAGATACTCCAAGCCACAATCAGCAATTTTGCAAAAGCTTCTTTATCTAATAACTCAGTAGCGTAGAACAAAACTCCCTTAAAAGATATTTCTTCTTTTTGCCCCACCAAAAAATAAAATTCAAAGAGTACCCACAATTCTTGAGCAAATGGGCACCAAAAAATCGCATGAGCATTTGAATCCTCGCCAAACCCACATAAAGGGCAGTTGCTATGCGTTGAAACATTCCTGCGCTGTAGGCCACTAACAGTAGGTGGAATTTCATGAAAACCTTTCCACCCAAATAATAAAATTTTATGTGGGATTTTTATTGTCCAGAAAGATTTCCACCATGCAGAAAGCATGTCTGAAGATGTAGTTGGACCTGATATTTGCATGTTTGCAACTAGATTATAGCCACTTTTAACCGAATAGCTTCCATTTTTCGTGTAGTGCCAAAGCCATGAATCTGAGTGGTTAAACAGACTTAGGGGTATTGTCTGAATAAGTTGAACATCAGGTGTGAGAAAAAACTGTTTAATTTTGTCTCTATTCCATTTACCTTGTTCTTGTATGAATTCAGAAACTTTTTTATCATCAGGACCATGAGTAATTGTTAAAAAAGACGGAGGCCTTGGTATCCAGGGGTCATTAAATGCATTTGTTTCTTGACCATTTCCTATTCGCCTTCTCAACCCTTTTAAAAGTAAAGTTTTTTCCCTGCAGATACTTCTCCAACTCATCGACGGGCAGTTTCCCTCTCTTGCCTCAATAAGATTAGTGTTTGTGAAATATCTAGCTTTCAAGACTTGAGCAATAAGCAAAGTAGGGTCGATTAAAAGTCTCCATGCCTGTTTGGCTAATAAGGCTTGATTATATAGAACGAAATTTCGAAAGCCTAGCCCCCCCTTACTTTTTGGTATACTAATACTTTTCCATTATTTCCAATGAATTTTTCGTTTCGATTGGAAAGATCCCCACCAGTATCGTGCCATTAATCTCTCTCTATCTCTAAGCATTGCCCTTCTGGAATTTTAAAACATGACATAAAATATGTTGGCATTGCTTGAATGACAGCCTTTAATAGGATTTCCTTACCACCTTGAGAGAACAGAGTTTCCCGCCAAGAGTTTAAACGTAACCAAATCTTATCTTTTATTGATCCAAAAATCACTCTTTTGTTTCTTCCACTCAACATTGGCAAACCTAAATAAGTTTCAATAGCCTCGGTCATTTGCATATGAAGTGACTCTATGAATAGAGAGCGTACCGTTTCCGGTGTGTTTGGAGAGAACAGCAATAGAGATTTACTATAGTTGATCATCTGCAAAAAATTATATCTTATTAGCATTTTGTACAGAAAATTTACGCTCACCATCCAAACATGGTAACACAGAAGAGATTCTTAAATTAAAAACTTAAAATTTCATGTAGATAACACTTATCAAGAGACTTGGCAAAAAAACACTTATCAAGAGACAATTTAACTATAAATATTCAATCAACCTATACTTTGTTGTCGAGACAATATACTACATCATCTTCATCTGAGTATCTGTTTAACAAACCAAAAATAAAGCATGTCCAAAACAAAACAACACCTGACCACTAGCCAACAACTCTTCACCACTCCACAACGCAGCGTAAACTTAGTGTTATTTATACATACCAACTAAATTCAACAACATTTAGTGTATGTTTAGGAGAATTAATAACATAGGTCCTCACTCTATTCTAATTCTCGTAACAAAATACTGGTCAACCGAATAATAACAATGCAAAACATCTCAAATTCACCGTACTATACCAAACTTGAGCTTAAATTAAACATTCTATTCTATTTATTATATTATTTTTAATCCAATTATTTGTTCAAGTGTATTAGTGTATGCTTAGGAGAATTAATTACATAACTCTGTTCTAATTTTCGTAACAAAATAATGATCTACCGAATAATAACAATGCAAAACATCTCAAATTCACCGTACTATACCAAACTTAGCTTAAATGAAGCATTCTATTCTCTCCAACTATTATACTTTTTAATCCAAATATTTGTTCAAATGTATTAGTGTATGTTTGGGAGAATTGATTACATAACTATGTTCTAATTTTCGTAACAAAATACTGGTCTACCGAATAATAACAATGCAAAACATCTCAAATTCACCATACTGTATTAAACTTGAGCTTAAATTAAACATTCTATTCTCTCCAATTATTATACTTTTAAATCCATTTATTTGTTCAAATGTATTGGCTGTCATTTTAGAAAGTTCTTATATATTTCTATTTATCCTAATTTGATTCAGCAGATAATTTCATACCTGTCCTGAACAATTTGAATAAAGAGCAAAAATGCTTCTAATAGCTTGTAGAGATCTTTGTGAGGCCTGGAAGATAACCATACTATCATCCGCAAAAAATAAATGACTTATTGCAGGTGCAGTTCTTGCAATTTTTAATCCCAGTATGTCTCTCCTGTTCTCTGCTTGCCTTAATAGTGCTGAAAAGCCTTCTGCACATATAAAGAACAAATATGGCGATAGAGGGTCTCCTTGACGCAAGCCTCTTGACGGAGTGATGTCACCATAAGGCTGTCCATTTATTTGGAAGGAATATCTTACCGAGGTTACACATTGCATCACCTTATTCACCCACTGATTTCTAAAACCCAACCTTAAAAGCATCTTTTCTATGAACCTCCATTCAACTCTATCATATGCTTTACTCATATCTAATTTCATTGTAGCGTAACACCTTTCCCCCCTTCATTGATCTTAAGTGGTGCAAGCATTCATATGCTATTAACGCATTATCTGTTATTAATCGTCCTGGAACAAAAGCACTCTGTGTAATATTAATAATTAAAGGTAAAATAGGCTTTAGCCTATTGATCAACACTTTTGATATTACTTTATACAGCACATTACAGAGACTTATTGGGCGAAAATCGCTGACAGACCTAGGTTCCTTTACCTTTGGGATAAGTGTAACCAATGTGGAATTGATCTGTATCGGATCTTCCTTTTCATTTAAACAATCCATGACTGCTTTTGTGACAATTGGTCCTACTATATCCCAATGTTGTTCATCCCGTCAGGTCCCGGACTTTTATCCGTCGATATGGAGAACATGGCATTTTTTATTTCTTGTACCGAAAATACTTTTGCCAGGGAGCAATTCATTTCTTCTGTCACTACTGGTTGTACTGCTGTTAGTAATTCATCTATCCTCTCTTCTGATGGTGATGTCGTTTTAAATAGATCCTTATAAAATCTTTGTACTATACCGCTGATTTCCATCTCATTAGAACACCATTCGTTTTCCTCATTCAACAATTCTGTAAAAACACCATTAAAAGAAAACATACTTACCTATACTTGTGACCCCAACAAACAAACAGATTATAATATTCTTTTCCAAGATTTATCCTATCTAAAAATTGAAGTATGAACTATATAATATCATTCCAATGAATTTATATTAATTTTATGATATTATTTTATCACATTACGACATGAGCCTTCTAAACGATTATACACTTTTATTTATAAACTTGTGTACCTCTTACCTTGAATAGTATTGATTTTATGTCTTGTCTTGGCCCTTGCATGGAAAAATTTTGTATTTCGATCTCCTTCCTTTAACCATTGAATTCTGGATCGTTGCTTCCAGAAAACCTCTTCATGACATAATAGATCATTTAATTTCTGTTCCATCTTTTTTAATTCCATTGACCTTCCTGGTAGCTCCTGAGTGTTATGAAGATGTATAATTCTTTGATGAGTTTCTTTAATATCCCTAGCCATAGATCCAAACTTAGCTTGGTTCCAGGATGAAAGATTCGTGGAACATTGTTTAATATTGTTGATAGTTTCCATCAACGCTGATTGATTATTCGACTTCCAATTTGCATTAATGATATTTCTGCAATCTGGTTCCATAATCCACATATTCTCCAACCTAAATCTCGATCGTTTCCTACTGTTTTGCACTCCCGAGCTTAACGGGTCTTGAAGAGATAAATGAATGGCTCTATGGTCAGAGTGAAAAAAGTTCAGATGTGTCCCGAGCTATTAATTTTTATAACTTTTCTAACTAAAATCTCTCCTTTCCAAAAATATGATCGTTCTAATTAATGAAAATAATAAATAATATTGTAATTAATAATAAATAACTGATTACCTTTTGAAGCTAAAAGGTAATATATTTTTTATATTTTCTAACTAAAATATCTCATTTTCTCCTAAATAATAACTAACCAATTAACTTTTTCAGCTATTACCTTTTCTAACTTTTCTAATTAAAATTTTTTCTTTTAAAAAATATGGTCGTTCTAATTAATGAAATAAACTAATAATATTATAATTACTAATTAAAACACCTAAAATATTGTATCTTCCAATCATTAATACCTCTTTCCTAATTAAAACACGTTATCTTTTAATTTAAAACATAATCTTGCAATCATTAATATATAGCCAAAAATATCACTACACATCTTTCAATCACTTATAAACTATATTTCCAATCACTAACAAACTATCGAACAAAAATGCATATACAACGAATAACAATCATAGATTTTTAGTAATAAATAAAAACATTTGGATCTAATGCTTAAATATTTTATCTATACTGTTATATTAAATCCGAAACATTGAAAGTTTGTCGGTTTGGTTTTCGGTTTGGTTATCCTAATTATTAAAATAAATAATAACATAATATAATTAATGGTAATTAGCCGATTGCATTTTTCACATTTAGTTTTAATTAAAGATATTACCTTTTATAAACACCTAAAATTAAAATATCAATCGTACCATATCTTTCATTAATATTTTTTTCTAATTAAAACACGTTACCTTTTTTATTTAAAACTAATCTTACGATCATTAATATATACCCGAAAATATCACACCGTATTTTCCAATTATTAATAAAATATATTAAAAATCCGTGTACGTTATTTATAATAAGAAAACATTAGTATAATCCGTAACCAAGAGTATAGGAGTATTAAATTATAGTAAATTAAAATTCAAAAATTATTAAAGATAATGATTATATAAAAACATAATTGTAATTTAATTTAAAAGAAGTTTACTTTTAATTGAATATATTACCCTTTATACACACCTAAAATATCGTATCTTCCAATCAAATATTTTTTTTCTAATTAAAACACATTACCTTTTAATTTAAAACTTAATTTTGCAATCATAATCTTCCAATCATTAATATTTTTTTTCATATTAAAACATGTTACCTTTTAATTTAAAACATAATCTTGAAATTATTAATATATACCCAAAAATATTACACCATATCTTTCAATCACCAATAAAAATATATAATAGAAATATGTATACAACGAATAATTACAGTTACATTTTTAGCAAAAAAATCAAAACCTTTAGATTTGATGATTGAATATTTTATAAGATTAAGTTATTTTACAAAACATTCAAGATTCAAATTACGTTAGCGATGTATTTAATTTAAAATTGCATAATATAAGTTTTAAACCATGCATATCATTAATTAAGTTTATATATATTATTTAAATTAAAATTAAAATAATTATTAAAAGTAACAATTATATAAAAATATAATTTTAACATAAAATAAAATTATTTTGGGGTATAATTTGTAGTTTGGTTAACCCCTATTTTTGTTTATGACTCATCCACAACCGTTAGATTTCAACTCAAATAGATCATGATCGTTAAATACAATAATACTAAAAAAATTTATATACAGAGATCTAATGTTCGATTTACGCCAACAACCTATTAATTTATATTTAATACTAAAAAATATTATATACAAAGATGTAAGATTCAAATTATTTCAATAACATATTAAAATTAATATTTACAATATTACACCAAACTATAAATAAATTAAAAATAATTAAAAGTAACCCGTATTTTGCACGGGATATAAGATAGTATCTCCAAACAAAACAAATAAGTAAATAATTGGTAGCAAACAAAACAAAATGACGTGATAATTTATAGTGATAATTACTAATGTATTATTTTTTTATTTGAAACAATTACTAATGTATTGTTATTGAGAGGATTGTTGTGATTGATTCACACCCATATCAGTTAATAAAAATACCACATCCTCTATTTTTTGTATACAATTTTGTACCTCAAAGAGCTGCTCGATTAATAAGTGGTTCGATTTCAGTTTCTCGTGCCAAAACAGGGAA
The DNA here is from genome assembly GCA_036435485.1 of Saposhnikovia divaricata. Taxonomy (NCBI): domain Eukaryota; kingdom Viridiplantae; phylum Streptophyta; class Magnoliopsida; order Apiales; family Apiaceae; genus Saposhnikovia; species Saposhnikovia divaricata. The sequence continues at coordinate 243,199,509 of CM071594.1, read as the reverse complement.
GATCTTTTGTTACATGACACTTCGTTTCTCAGTAGGTGGCTTGACTTTAGTTTTCTGTAGTTAACATCTGTTCTATTAAAACCAAAAATTACAAAATTTTAACGTATCAATCAGCATCCTAACTTGTATTAGGACTTCAAATAATTTTTATGATATTTTAAAAATAAATAATTTTTACTGATTTAATAAACCTTTAATAATTTTTATGGAGTTCGTGCATTATTACTTTTATAGACTTTTTTATTTTAATTTTTGAGGAAATTTACTTATATATAATGACTTTTGACCTATAACTTATATTAATATGAATGTAAATTACATATAATGAATTTAACATAAACTTATATTAGAGTTGTAAATGATAGATCCAAATTTTTTATATTGTCATCCCAAGATGTACATCATTGATCAATAAAATCGTGTAAATCTTAAAATGTGATTTGGTTGTGAGAATATGAATCGCACGAGTCATTTTAAAAATCGAATTTTATTGAGTATAAAATATACGAACTCGATTCAGCTCGACTCGAATTATTCGTGATCAAACTCGTGTTTGATTCGTTTATTAACGAACCAATCTTGAACATCACTTTTCATTTGGTTAGCAAAATCAGCTTGAGTTGGTTCGTTTAAAAAAAAAAAATAAGCTCGGCTCAAACGAAACTCGACTCTGTTCGCTTACGGCCCTAACTTATATTAATATGAATATAAAATGTACTCCATCTGTCCCGGCGAGTTCTTTACGCTTCGGACTAAGGGCTCGTCACACATTTAATGATGCTATAAAGTATATTTTCATAATTTATTTTTTTAAATTTTTTCTTTTGAATAAAAATTTAATTTTTAAATTATTATTCAGAAAAAGAAAATTTTAAAAATATAATTTATATATATCTTAAAATGTGTGTCAAACAATGCTGAAAATATTTAAAAAAAATGACTAGGACGGAGGAGTAATAAATAAATAACATTAAGAAAAAAGTCATAAATTATAAGTTTGTTAAAATTTTTATAATAAGACGGTATATTAATAATATCACTCATAAAAATTTTCATTTATAAGATTGATATAAAATAATTATTAAATTATTAATTTTTAAATTATATGTAAGTATAGGTAAAAAGATGATTCGTGTACGTAAAAGATAGAAGTTCTTTGTGTGAGAGAAAAATGAAAAAATTCTGAAATAAAAGGAATTGAAGAAAATAAAACAATAATGTAAAGGTCAAGTGAAATTTGGTCCCAAATCACAAGACTTTTCAAATAAGATTTCTAGTTATATTGTGAGTAAAACATCATTAAAAATCGGTAAACGTAATTGTCAATCTACTTTTAAAGAATTATTAAAAATTTAAATTGAATAACGTCATACTTTTAAAGTTTTATATTCTATAAGATAGACTCAGTTCTCACAGCAACTGACCAAGTATAGACCAAGTATAGGGAAAACAACATACTCAATAATTGGTGCTTTTTTACTACGAGGCTCTCAGGCAAGCTCATTACACCAGTTCGACCGTGCCAAAGGTTGGACGCAATACAGTTATGCCACATCGAGCAGCAGGGTATGTCATGGGCCCAACAGTCTCTGAACAAATTGCAAATGGAACTATTCCTGTACAGAATTTCTGTAACGCCCCCAAATCCACCCTGACAGGGGACCCGGGTCGTCACATTGTCTCAAAATGATAACGCAATAACAATACCAAATTTTATTACAACGGAGCATAAATGTCCCACTCCGCAGGTCCAAGATCGTCTTCACAACATAGTACAAACCAACTCGATACATCTCGAAATAATATGTTACAAAAGTTCACAACAGTAGAAATATAAAGATTCCATCTGGATCTTCTAATTATTGTCGCCATAGCCTTGCGCTTTCCCCTTGCCTTTATAGCCCTGGCTGGACGTCTCGCCTCTTTCCGTCTTGACAGCTGAACAAAATGTTGTAAAGCAAGAATGAGCAACTATAGCGCTCAGCAAGTTCTCTTCTCGCTTGTTGTATAAATATAATAAAGTTTACCGAAATAAATACTCAAAAGTTGAATATCGGATATCACAATATGATTTGGCTCAAATTCATCTTGAAAATGTCATACTCGAAAGGCTCAAAACTCATCTCAAAACAGAATACTCAAAAGACTCATTTGATATAACTCTGATAACTCATGATTTAAGAATGAACTGGTCTTCCACCTCTCCGTATCTCGGTGGGGTGATCAACTAACCAACCAAGAATACCGGCCTCCGATGACACCGCACTTCGCCCGATCACGGCTACAATACGATATCAACTATAATATATATGTATGAATGCTAGCATCATAATGGTTATCAATTCAACCAAGGCAACGAATGCCTAAATATTCTCGGGTCTGTAAAACGGCACACGAGTCTCTCTTTCTCTATAATGGGCCTCTTGCCCAAAATTGACCAGTAGAATACAGAATTCCCGAATATTTGGGGTACAGATAACTTGAGATAACTCTTTCAGAAAATATTTACAAATCTGGCGGACTGCCAGTATGACTAGATTTTACCACCAATCCGAACAATGGACTGATGTAAATAATAATAATTTATCGGTTGACACGAACAAAATGCCAAACCTTGACAATAAAATCGACTATCTCGAATTGATGAGAATAGTCTTAAGATTGAAGTAATTGGGAGTCGTACTGAACAAATAGTACTTCTCGATATTTATAATACTCAACATTGATGAACGTTTAGATAGAATATTCTTCACTTGATCGACGAATAAAAATCTCTAACAATTATAATTTCAAACTCCTATCGGTTAGTTCAAACGAGGAACTAACTAAAAGATAATCAATAAATAACGATTGAATTTGTACAATAAATTCAATCGAAAAGAATAAATTTAACTATCTCAGACGAATGAGATTAGTTTCACTGAATCAAAATAATAGTCGTCTCGAATTAATGAGATCGACCCGATAGCAACGAAATTATTTCTACGCTTATAGGGATTATAATTCTCAAATAAACTAACTTAACAACATAATAATATTTAAGAAGAAATAATTCTCAAAAGAAATTATTGCATCATACAGAGCAACAGATAAATCTCAACATATAATATCTCGAAAATAATTAAGAAATTAAATAACACGAACAGAAATTCTCAGTTTCCAAAAGTTAGGGTAGGAATGAACTTGCCTCGATCTCGAAGTGCAAATGAATGCAGATAAAAATTATACTCTACCCTTGAACTTGGCGTCGATCTACGTCTCGAGAATTATTTTCTAAAAATGGCAACCAGAAATACGTGAGCGATTCTTCAGAATAAAATACTCCCGATCCGATAATCTAATTAATAATAATATAATATCTCATAAAATCTCCGGAATAAATAACAGAAATTAATTCCGGGATAAATAAATATTACTTCGAACACAGGAATTAAATCTGGAGAATATATCCTATTTTTAATATTTGGAAATCCAAATTCTTACTCAAAATGAAAAATTCAAACATCCATTTTTATTCAATTTAAATTCAAAATAAATATTCTCATTTTTAAAATAATTTATCAAAGAATTCTAATTTTAAGAAATCTCACAAATTCTAATTTACTGAACTCATTAATAATATAAAACAAATTTTAAATCTCTAAATTAAATCTGACTCGATCCGGTTAATTAAAATAAACCGGAAAATATTAAAAACAGCTTTTCCACAATAAAACATATTTTATTCTATTTATTTCACAAATATATCCCTTTTATGAACAATTCAATAAATCTCTAATTATGTCAAAATAATCACAGCATATTCTTATTTATTTAATAAATTCAATAATTCTAAATTACATCTAAAATCTTATTTAATTAATTAAACCATTTAAAATCTATTTGTTTCTCACAATTTTAATAGCAATCCAAATTATTAAATTCTGATTTTAACAATCAATCGTTAATCAGAACCGTATCGTTTTATAAAATTATTTTATTAATATATTACTAACGTGGGTCCCACCCGAACGGGTCCCACCAAAATCTCTCCTCCTCCCCTGCGTTTTCACACGGCAACCCAGTCAATCTCTACCAACAAAATCTCTCTCGTCGTTCTCTCTTTCTCTCTACCATCTCTCTCTCTCTCTCTCTCCCTCTCTCTCTCTCTCTCTCTCTCTCTCTCTCTCTCTCTCTCTCCCTCCCTCCCTCTCTCTCTCTCTCTCTCTCTCTCTCTCTCTCTCTCTCTCTCTCTCTGCCCTCTATCTCCCTCTTCTCTCTCAATCTCCTCTCTCCCTCTAATTCCCTCTCCCCGTCGAACACCACTGCCAAGTACATCACCTCCCTTTTCGATTACAACATAACAAAATCAAAACCAATTCCTCCCATCTTCCTCTTCCTTAACTCCAATTCACTACCTCATCACTCAACATCAATTCAACAATACAAAACAACCACAACAATTCTCTAAACTCTCTCTAAACTCTCTCAATCCCGACCTCTCTTTTCTCCCTCACCTCTCCCTGTCGCCACCTCTCCTCCCTCTTCGACTAATCACCACCGCCGAGTACACCACCACCCTTATAACTCCGGCCAAACACAATCACAACAACAACAATCACTCTCAACCTTGTCCTAATCTCTCCCTTCACCTCCCTCTTCTCTCCGATACAAACCAACCACAACAAAACCCGAAACCAACCATCTCCCCACCTCTTCCTCTTTCGACCAACAACAACACCAATAAAATAATACTACCGAACACAAGTACTAGTTTGGTACAGTAAAACAAAACTTAAGAAAAAGAAAACAACTACCTGGTCTTGCTCGGTTGTATGTATATAATGGATCGAGATTTTGGGTAAAAAGAAAAGACAAGAGCTGTGTTGTATCTGTGTGCTTTGTAAGCCTACGAATGGGTTTTGTTTGGTAAATAAAAGAGCTGGTTTAGTGTGGTTTTGTTAATGCAGAGACCAGCCCATTATATAGCAAAAATTAGATGCTGCTTAATCATGATATTGATAATGGTTGGGATAAAAATTTAAAAGATTAAAACATGGAGACAAAATCATTGTAACATTTAGTGGTGTAATCATAATAATTTTTTTTTATTTAATAGGTGGGTAATTATTAAATTAAAAGAATAAAAATGGGGGACAATTATAATGATGCAAATATTTAATATAATTATTTAATAAAAAGATTTCGTTTTTCTCCCGCTGATTAATTAAAACGAGACTCTAAAATTCGGCTCAAAATAAAATATATTTCGAAAATTTACGGTTATTACAGTCTTCCCCCCTTATAGGATTCCGTCCTCGGAATCAAAACTATGCACTAAACAATTCCGGATATTTATTCCGCATTTCACTTTCTAATTCCCACGTGGCTTCCTCAACTTGGTGGTTTCTCCAAAGTACTTTTACTAAATTCACTTTCTTAGTTCTTAACTCTTGCACTTTGTAATCTAGGATCTCCACTGGCTTTTCTTCGTATGTCAAATCTGGACGAATTTCCACTGGTTCGTAGGTTATAACGTGCCTGAAATCAGAATGGTACTCTCTTAACGCAGAAACATGAAACACATCGTGGATATGCTGAAGGTCTGGAGGTAGGGCCAACTGATAAGCTAGTGGTCCTATCTTCTTAAGAATCTCAAAAGGTCCTATATATCTGGGGCTTAACTTGCCTTTCCTTCCGAATCTCATTACTCCTTTCCAAGGTGAAACTTTCAACATCACTTTATCTCCCACTTCAAATGCTTTGTCTTTCCTCTTCTGATTTGCATACTTCCTCTGTCGATCTTGAGCTGCAATTAACCTTTTTCGAATAACCTCGGTTGCTTGCTTAGTTTGTTGAAGTAATTCTGGTCCTAGTATCTTCCTTTCTCCTACTTCATCCCAATATAACGGTGATCTACACTTCCTTCCGTACAAAGCTTCATAAGGTGCCATACATATGCTAGAATGGTAACTATTGTTGTAAGCAAACTCGACAAGGGGCAAATGCTCATCCCAACTTCCTTTAAAATCAAGTGCACAGGCTCTTAACATATCTTCAACTGTTTGAATCGTCCTTTCACTTTGTCCGTCGGTCTGTGGATGATATGCAGTGCTCAGATTTAACTTCGTGCCAAGACATTCTTGAAAACTTTTCCAAAATCGAGAAGTAAAACGGGCATCTCTATCAGATACAATTGAAATAGGTACTCCGTGACGAACTACAATCTCCTTTAGGTATATGTTCACCAATCTCTCAACGGAATACTTATCACTAATTGGTAGAAAATGCGCAGATTTAGTGAGTCGGTCGACAATAACCCAAATAGCATCATGGCCGGCTCTAGTTCGGGGCAATCCTACGACAAAATCCCTGGTAATATGCTCCCATTTCCACTCGGGTATCTCTAAAGGTTGTAGAAGTCCACTTGGTCGTTGATGTTCTGCCTTCACTTTCTGACATGTCAAACACTTACTTACCCATTCTGCAATCTCCCTCTTCATGTTGGGCCACCAATAGTTCAACTTGATGTCTTGATACATCTTTGTGCTCCCTGGGTGAATGGAATATCTCGAGTTATGCGCTTCGCTCATAATTTCCTCCTTCAACTCTGTAACATTAGGAATCCATATTCTCGATGAAAATCGCTTAATTCCCTTTTCATCTTTTGAACTTAGAATTTCTTCTCCGGTCAACTCTGATCTTCTTTCTTCCATTACTTGTTCTTGACAACGGCGAATCTTCTCGAGTAACTCCGGTTGAAACTGAATGCTGTAAACTCTTTCATTGTTTTGGACTGGGATCTTGACTTCCAATTCCATTTTCTCAAATTCTCTGACCAATTCTTCTGAGGTTGTCAACAGGTTTAGTCTCTCCTTTCTACTTAATGCATCAGCTACAACATTAGCCTTCCCTGGGTGGTAGTTTATCAAGCAATCATAGTCTTTGATCAACTCCAACCATCTTCTTTGTCTCATGTTTAATTCCTTCTGCGTGAATATATACTTTAAGCTCTTGTGATCCGTGTAAATCTCGCATTTCTCTCCGTAAAGGTAATGTCTCCAAATCTTGAGTGCGAAAACAATAGCAGCAAGTTCCAAATCGTGAGTAGGGTAACGGGACTCATACTCCTTCAGTTGCCGAGAGGCGTAAGCTATTACTTTTCCGTGTTGCATCAAAACACATCCTAAACCCTTGTGAGAAGCGTCGCTGAAAATTACGAAATCGCCTTTCTCATCGGGTAAGGTCAACACCGGGGCAGTAGTCAATCTCTTCTTCAATTCTTGAAAGCTTTCTTCGCATTTGGGGGTCCATTCAAACTTTTCACTCTTTCTGGTGAGTCGGGTCAGTGGCGTCGCTATCTTTGAGAAATCCTTCATGAATCTACGGTAGTATCCGGCCAATCCAAATAAACTTCTAACTTCGGTTGGAGTCTTGGGTCTCTCCCAATCTGCTACGGCTTCTATTTTTGCGGGGTCTACAGAAATCCCTTCGCCGCTTACAATGTGTCCCAAAAATTGAACTTCTTTTAGCCAGAACTCACACTTTGAGAATTTCGCATATAACTTTTCCTTCCTCAGCGTTTCCAGAACCAAACGGAGGTGTTCAGCATGTTCCACAGGAGACTTCGAGTATATCAGGATGTCATCAATAAATACAATCACGAACTTGTCCAAGTATCTCTTGAACACACGATTCATCAAGTCCATAAAAGCAACTGGCGCATTCGTCAATCCAAAAGACATGACTAAGAATTCGTAATGTCCATATCTAGTCCTAAAGGCAGTCTTAGGAATATCTTCAGGCTTGATCTTTAGTTGATGATAGCCGGATCTCAAATCAATCTTTGAAAAACATCTAGCTCCCTTAAGTTGGTCAAATAGATCGTCGATTCGGGGTAGAGGGTACTTATTCTTGATGGTCATCTTGTTCAACTCCCGATAATCAATACATAGTCGCATGGATCCGTCCTTATTCTTCACGAACAGCACTGGAGCTCCCCAAGGGGATACACTTGGCCTGATTACGCCTTTGTCAAGTAATTCTTGCAGTTGGGTAGCCAACTCTTTCATCTCAACTGGAGCCATTCGGTATGGTGCTTTGGAAATTGGTGCAGTTCCCGGGGCAAGATCTATGTTGAATTCTATTTCTCTGTCGGGCGGCAATCCCGGTAACTCTTCAGGAAAAACATCTTCGAATTGATTCACTACAGGAATTTCATCAATGGCAGGGGCTTGCTTCTCGTTGTCAACCACATAAGCTAAGTAGGCTTGACACCCACTCCTTAGTAGTTTCTTCGCTTGAATCATGGTCAGAAAATTACTAGTAGGTTTCCTTCCGCGGAATTGTATTCTTTTGCCGTTGGGTCCCTTTACACTAACCCACTTACGCCGACAATTGATTTGAGCATCATAACGTGTCAACCAATCAATTCCCAGAATTATATCAAACTCCCTTAAATTAAAAGAAAGAAGGTCTGCTTCGAAATGTTGTCCTTGGATTTCGATTCCACAATCTGGACATATCTGATCTACAGGGACTTTTTCCTGATTTGCTACTTCTATAATCAATGTCTCCCCTAATGGTACGGACTGAATATCCAATTTATTCCTAAAATTCTCCGATATGAAAGATTTTGTTGCTCCCGAATCAAACAAAACACATGCATCTACAGAATTGACTAAAAGCGTACCTGCAATCACATCACTATCAGCAATAGCATCCTTCACCGTCATGTTGAAAGTACGAGCAGTTGGATTGTTGCTGGGAGGTGCCATGAGTCTAGGTGCAGTTGTCTCCTTTGGTGATGACTTGCAATCTCGTGCAATATGTCCTTTCTTTTCGCAATTGAAACAAGTAATGGCCTTATCCTTGCAGTGAGAAGAATAGTGCCCTTTTTGTCCACAGTTGTAACAAACAATGCTGGCCAGATTACATGGTCCTGGGTGCTTCCTTCCACACGTTTTGCATTCGGGTAGCGGTGGCCTTCCTTGAATTAAATTGGCTGCCTGAGTGGGTCTGGACCTTTGATTGTTTCCCCCAAGTGTCTTGATTCTCAGTTCTCTTTGTATCATTGCTTCTGTCTTCCCGCTTCACAAAAGGTCTCTTTCCATTCCGATCGTCCGGCTTCCTCTCAAAATTATTTCCACGATTCTGAAACTTCCTTTTCTTCATATCCTTGTCCTTTGAGTACAACTCAGATCCACTTTCCACAATAGATGCTTTTTGAACCACAGTAGCATAGTTGGTGATTTCTAGGACCGCAACTCGATTCTGGATCCACGGCTTCAGCCCTAGTTGAAAACGTTTAGCTCTCTTTTCGTCAGTATCCACATGGTAAGGCACAAACCTAGAGAGTTCAGAAAACTTGGCTTCATATTCAGCTACAGTCATGTTGCCTTGCTTGAGTTCCAGAAACTTGACCTCCATTTGACTCTCCAAGTATTTAGGAAAATATTTCTCTAAGAATAGCTGCGTGAACCTGGTCCAGGGTATGACTACGTCCCCTTCCATTGCTCTCTTTGATTCCCACCAATAATTCGCTTCACCTTTTAACATGTAGGCTGCAAAGATTGTTTTCTTCTCTTCTTCTACCCCTACGATCTCAAAGGTCTTTTCTATTTCATGTAACCATATTCTTGCTTCAACGGGATCGGTAGTACCCTTAAACTCAGGGAGGTTCAGAGATTTAAATGATTTGAAACTAACGGTAGCCTGTGTCAGTTGAGCTGGAGGTAGATTTCCTCCCACTGGATGTTGGTTCCGTTGGGGCTGAAGGTTCTGGGTATGCTGAATAAGAAAGTTCATAAGTAGACTCATCGGGTTATTTTCTTGATTAGGATCTCGAGCGAGTTATGGTTCCGGGTTTGGAACTTGGTTTTGAGGTGGAACCTCATTCTCTGGATTCACCACGGGTTGAGGACGAGGATTCTTTGCGGGTCTTCCTCTTTTTGGTGCCATCTTTTTCTATAAGAGCAAAAACAATAAGGTATGTTATATCTCAGGTTTGTAATTATACGACACCATTGCTGGCACAGTTATGATAGGCACTCATAAATAATTACTCGGTCAAATTCCCGGTTCCTCGAAATAAATCATACCCAAATCGTGATTCTCTCTGGTCTCTTTATAAACTATTACTCTTATTCTTAGTATAACTGACAGTTCTCGGGAAACCTTATAAGTTCTAAAATTCAATCGTTATTAATCTCTGGTTCTCAAATTTTGGTTAAACTCATTTTAAATCGTAACTTTTGCAAATTAGTTGTTATCTATATCGGGGTAGCATGAGGATACAATATCATATGATACTCTACTGTAAAACAATTTTCCAATAAATAAAGCAAGATAGCAGTTAACAGATCAGAATATACAATAATGAAAAGGTACAACTACTGGTACGGTACGTGTTATTACACTGAATATAACACATCTCAGCTACATCAAATACATATAACAAGAAACTAAGTACATCCCAATACAGAAAGATCTAATGTGACGCCATCCAGAAACTGGTTCACCGCTAGCTACTCTAGCCAAACGATGAGGATGCTCAAGCGTGCAAATAGGTCATCAACGTGGGAACATCTCACCGACCCTCCTATGGAACTCTGCTACGATATCTGCAATCATGGTGGCAACTCTGGCACGGTCAATCTGCCCGGTACTCGATGACGGCAAGGCAGCAAAGTCAGTCTGTAGTCCCATCAAAACGGTAAGAGCAATCTGATGCATAATCTCCATGGGGACATCTCTCACCAGTAAACTCCTTCCGTGATGCACAACAAAAGGATCAGGAACAGCCAACAATCTAAGGATACCATCCCTAGTAGAAAAGATCTCTTCATAACGAGCCCATAGCCATCGATAATGCTGGAAGAGGGAATGATGAACAGTTGGCATCGCAGTAGTAGTAACAGGGGTCGCAGTGGGCTGAGTCGGAGCACGAATAGGTATAGTAGGTGCCGATGGAGCAGTATCACAAGCAGGAGTATCACCGGCCTGTGGAAACATGTAGTTCGGTATGGTAGGGACTGACGGAGCCGTAACATATACTGGAACCTGGGAAGTAAACCAGTCAGCAAAAGCTGCCACTCTGGTGGGTGTATCAACTCTAGACTCTGGGGCAGCTGAACTAGGCACTACGTCAGTGTGGACAGGTGAATGCAGCCTCTCATCAACCTGATCAGCAATCTCTGGCTCTGGGGTCTCAGCTCTAAACATCTCGGGGGTAAACAGTGAGGTAGTCTGCTCTATCTGCTCAGTCTCTATCTGACCCTCATGTGGAGGTGTATCTAAGTCAATCACATGTGGAGGTGAAGGTGTAAGTATTTGGACAGAAGAATCCTCCGAGTCGCTACTGATCACCATGTACTCCTCTGATGGGTCACTATCCGTCCCTGAGCTAGGATCTAGAGGTCCTAGTGGGTATGGGGTGGGGGATCTGTCTCCAGTAGGAAAGAAACCGGTAGATCCTGAAGAAGACATCTACAAAAACAAAAAGTCTCGGTCACAAACAGGTTCTAGTCGACTATAAACACATATAAATATATAAGGGTGTAAGGCACTTGGTGCTAAAATCTCCACGTTGTATAATACCTCTAAATTCTCACGTCGTGTTATAATTCTAGGCTCGTACGATTCCTAAAAATATAACTAAGGCTTTGATACCAAAACTGTAACGCCCCCAAATTCACCCTGACAGGGGACCCGGGTCGTCACATTGTCTCAAAATGATAACGCAATAACAATACCAAATTTTATTACAACGGAGCATAAATGTCCCACTCCGCAGGTCCAAGATCGTCTTCACAACATAGTACAAACCAACTCGATACATCTCGAAATAATATGTTACAAAAGTTCACAACAGTAGAAATATAAAGATTCCATCTGGATCTTCTAATTATTGTCGCCATAGCCTTGCGCTTTCCCCTTGCCTTTATAGCCCTGGCTGGACGTCTCGCCTCTTTCCGTCTTGACAGCTGAACAAAATGTTGTAAAGCAAGAATGAGCAACTATAGCGCTCAGCAAGTTCTCTTCTCGCTTGTTGTATAAATATAATAAAGTTTACCGAAATAAATACTCAAAAGTTGAATATCGGATATCACAATATGATTTGGCTCAAATTCATCTTGAAAATGTCATACTGGAAAGGCTCAAAACTCATCTCAAAACAGAATACTCAAAAACTCATTTGATATAACTCTGATAACTCATGATTTAAGAATGAACTGGTCTTCCACCTCTCCGTATCTCGGTGGGGCGATCAACTAACCAACCAAGAATACCGGCCTCCGATGACACCGCACTTCGCCCGATCACGGCTACAATACGATATCAACTATAATATATGTATGAATGCTAGCATCATAATGGTTATCAATTCAACCAAGGCAACGAATGCCTAAATATTCTCGGGTCTGTAAAACGGCACACGAGTCTCTCTTTCTCTATAATGGGCCTCTTGCCCAAAATTGACCAGTAGAATACAGAATTCCCGAATATTTGGGGTACAGATAACATAAGATAACTCTTTCAGAAAATATTTACAAATCTGGCGGACTGCCAGTATGACTCGATTTTACCACCAATCCGAACAATGGACTGATGTAAATAATAATAATTTATCGGTTGACACGAACAAAATGCCAAACCTTGACAATAAAATCGACTATCTCGAATTGATGAGAATAGTCTTAAGATTGAAGTAATTGGGAGTCGTACTGAACAAATAGTACTTCTCGATATTTATAATACTCAACATTGATGAACGTTTAGATAGAATATTCTTCATTTGATCGACGAATAAAAATCTCTAACAATTATAATTTTAAACTCCTATCGGTTAGTTCAAACGAGGAACTAACTAAAAGATAATCAATAAATAACGATTGAATTTGTACAATAAATTCAATCGAAAAGAATAAATTTAACTATCTCAGACGAATGAGATTAGTTTCACTGAATCAAAATAATAGTCGTCTCGAATTAATGAGATCGACCCGATAGCAACGAAATTATTTCTACGCTTATAGGGATTATAATTCTCAAATAAACTAACTTAACAACATAATAATATTTAAGAAGAAATAATTCTCAAAAGAAATTATTGCATCATACAGAGCAACAGATAAATCTCAACATATAATATCTCGAAAATAATTAAGGAATTAAATAACACGAACAGAAATTCTCAGTTTCCAAAAGTTAGGGTAGGAATGAACTTGCCTCGATCTCGAAGTGCAAATGAATGCAGATAAAAATTATACTCTACCCTTGAACTTGGCGTCGATCTACGTCTCGAGAATTATTTTCTAAAAATGGCAACCAGAAATACGTGAGCGATTCTTCAGAATAAAATACTCCCGATCCGATAATCTAATTAATAATAATATAATATCTCATAAAATCTCCGGAATAAATAACAGAAATTAATTCCGGGATAAATAAATATTACTTCGAACACATGAATTAAATCTGGAGAATATATCCTATTTTTAATATTTGGAAATCCAAATTCTTACTCAAAATGAAAAATTCAAACATCCATTTTTATTCAATTTAAATTCAAAATAAATATTCTCATTTTTAAAATAATTTATCAAAGAATTCTAATTTTAAGAAATCTCACAAATTCTAATTTACTGAACTCATTAATAATATAAAACAAATTTTAAATCTCTAAATTAAATCTGACTCGATCCGGTTAATTAAAATAAACCGGAAAATATTAAAAACAGCTTTTCCACAATAAAACATATTTTATTCTATTTATTTCACAAATATATCCCTTTTATGAACAATTCAATAAATCTCTAATTATGTGAAAATAATCACAACATATTCTTATTTATTTAATAAATTCAATAATTCTAAATTACATCTAAAATCTTATTTAATTAATTAAACAATTTAAAATCTATTTGTTTCTCACAATTTTAATAGCAATCCAAATTATTAAATTCTGATTTTAACAATCAATCGTTAATTAGAACCATATCGTTTTATAAAATTATTTTATTAATATATTACTAACGTGGGTCCCACCCGAACGGGTCCCACCAAAATCTCTCCTCCTCCCCTGCGTTTTCGCACGGCAACCCAGTCAATCTCTACCAACAAAATCTCTCTCGTCGTTCTCTCTTTCTCTCTACCATCTCTCTCTCTCTCTCTCTCTCTCTCTCTCTCTCTCTCTCTCTTCTCATCTCTCTGCCCTCTATCTCCCTCTTCTCTCTCAATCTCCTCTCTCCCTCTAATTCCCTCTCCCCGTCGAACACCACTGCCAAGTACATCACCTCCCTTTTCGATTACAACATAACAAAATCAAAACCAATTCCTCCCTTCTTCCTCTTCCTTAACTCCAATTCACTACCTCATCACTCAACATCAATTCAACAATACAAAACAACCACAACAATTCTCTAAACTCTCTCAATCCCGACCTCTCTTTTCTCCCTCACCTCTCCCCGTCGCCACCTCTCCTCCCTCTTCGACTAATCACCACCGCCGAGTACACCACCACCCTTATAACTCCGGCCAAACACAATCACAACAACAACAATCACTCTCAACCTTGTCATAATCTCTCCCTTCACCTCCCTCTTCTCTCCGATACAAACCAACCACAACAAAACCCGAAACCAACCATCTCCCCACCTCTTCCTCTTTCGACCAACAACAACACCAATACAATAATACTACCGAACACAAGTACTAGTTTGGTACAGTAAAACAAAACTTAAGAAAAAGAAAACAACTACCTGGTCTTGCTCGGTTGTATGTATATAATGGATCGAGATTTTTGGTAAAAAGAAAAGACAAGAGCTGTGTTGTATCTGTGTGCTTTGTAAGCCTACGAATGGGTTTTGTTTGGTAAATAAAAGAGCTGGTTTAGTGTGGTTTTGTTAATGCAGAGACCAGCCCATTATATAGCAAAAATTAGATGCTGCTTAATCATGATATTGATAATGGTTGGGATAAAAATTTAAAAGATTAAAACATGGAGACAAAATCATTGTAACATTTAGTGGTGTAATCATAATAATTTTTTTTATTTAATAGGTGGGTAATTATTAAATTAAAAGAATAAAAATTGGGGACAATTATAATGATGCAAATATTTAATATAATTGTTTAATAAAAAGATTTCATTTTTCTCCCGCTGATTAATTAAAACGAGACTCTAAAATTCGGCTCAAAATAAAATATATTTCGAAAATTTACGGTTATTACAATTTCTTTTGTAAAAATATCACACAATCTAAGCAGATAACTTGATTTTCACTCTGCTTGTAGATGACTGGACAATATAGGTGTACCTGCTAAGGTGCTTGAAGCAGGTCCAGCTGACGAACCGGTTGAATACTCCTTGATATTCCAAGGATTTCTTGTCCTACCCCAAACCAAATGTCATCATATGCAAGTGATCTAGAGACGAGTTTCGCAACAAGAACTGCTCCAGCATTTTTTAACCTGTAATTTGTAATGAAACCACAAATTTTAATTCAGCTTGAAATTCATTCCAGATACTATATTGACCATGTACTTGATAATTTTGATACCTCTTGTAAACCCAAGCTTCAATGTCAAGAATGTTGGAAAATTAATATAAACTTGTAGATTAACGTGGAGGAAAATCAGGAAACAAGTTCGGTTATGGAAATAAAGTGTTGATATGTCAACATGATTTGGTCAATCGTAATTAAGAGATAAGATGATAAGAGGTAAGATAAGAATAAGATAAGAGATAAGATGATATCAATCATTGTTCTTATCCTTAGTTTGTAATGGTTAGCTTTTTTTCTATTTAAATAATGTAATCATTTTCATTCAGTGTATCATTAAGCCAGAAGCATAATACAATGTAGTCTTTAGAGTATTTGGGTCTTGTACATATCAATTTTCCTCTTGCTTATTTTCATTATTGTTCTTGTTATTATGATTCAATTATTTGTTTAATTTCAACATGGTATCAAAGCGGGCGTTCCTTGGGGCGTAGCAAATGATTTCAAACAAGAAGTCCAGGAGCTGAGAAGGCCACAGGCGGATTCCTCAGCAAAAGGAGCAGGAAGAAGAATGATTTTGTTATTGAAGAAGAGGAACTCGTTTTTTTGTTGCTGCAGATGGTGTGGAGATTGTTGGAAGGAGGTAGTTTCAGGTAGGCATTGCAGAAGGATGGTGGCAAAGCTGCATGTGTAGTATGGGATGCATGTGTAGTATGGGGCTGCCGAGATAGACGAGGCGATGCCGGAGAAGCTTACTGAAGGCAGAAAACGAGATAGAGTGGTAGAAAGCCATGCAGAACGAGATGGGCACAGTAGTAGCCAAACGGGCTGGTGAATAAGTAGTGCCATACGGGCAAGTTAGTAGTGTCAGACGGACAAGACGAAAGCCATATGGGCTGATTGCCAGATGGGCAAACACGAAAAGTGCAAGACGGGCAAACAAGTTGAAGTGCCAGACGAGCTTAGTTCAATAGCCATACGGGCTCAGTTTAAAAGCTATACGGGCTAGAAGGATTGCATGAGACAAGTTTAGATTAAGGGAGAGATTGTTGGAAAATTAATGTAAACTTGTAGATTAACGTGGAGGAAAATTAGGAAACAAGTTCGGTTATGGAAATAAATTGTTGATATGTCAACATGATTTGGTCAATCATAATTAAGAGATAAGATGATAAGAGGTAAGATAAGAATAAGATAAGAGATAAGATGATATCAAATCATTGTTCTTATCCTTAGTTTGTAATGGTTAGTTTTTTCTATTTAAATAATGTAATCATTTTCATTCAGTGTATCATTAAGCCAGAAGCATAATACAATGTAGTCTTTAGAGCATCTCCAAGGGTAGTAGCTATAATGGTTAGCTAAAATAATATATAATAATTGTTAGTTAAAATTTGCTGAACCTGTAAGGGGTTGTGCTCCAATGGTGTTAGCTATAATTCAAAAATAGTATTATATATATATATATATATATATATATATATATATATATATATATATATATATATATATATATATATATATATATATATATATATATATATAAGGTTACATGAGATTGATGATTTGTCACAATATAAGTGGATATGATACTTTTAGATGTTATGTATAATTTTTTGAAGATTGGTTAAATATAGAGGATATGTAACTTGTTAGGTAAAAATATGGCTAACAGTAGGAAGGGTTGGAGAAGAAGAAAATATAGATATTAGGTAAAAACCAATGCCACATCACTATTTTAGCTAACAGGGAGGTAGCATTGGAGATGCTCTTAGAGTATTTGGGTCTTGTATATATCAGTTTTCCTCTTGCTAATTTTTATTATTGTTCTTGTTATTATGATTCAGTTATTTGTTTAATTTAAACAAAGAACTTGATCTTTGAATGATTTTGCACCCCAAGTTCTTTTGTATTGAGGTACGACAATTATGTCCTTCAACCCGTAGGGTATCCCATGAAGGGGACCTGCAGAAACAAGTTTAACATTTTGATAACAAATCAGTTGTCAAAGAAAAAACAGACCGTAAAAGAAAAATTAGATAAACCAATGCCAGACTTAGATGTCACTACTAGACAAGATAACTTGAAATGAAAGCCAAACAACAATTACAGCTAATGAAAAGACAGTAAACTAGAAATGGAATTAAAACAAATAAAAACTGGATATTCTCATTCATGCCTTGACAATTACAGTAAGGGAGGTATTTATAGTACGAGACTAATGTAAGTGGGCCTATCAACTATCCACTGACTGGTCCTGCCCAAAGTTCACAATAGCCCAGTTCTATTACTTAGTGCCAAACATCAGAAAAATTAAATCATAGCTCGAGATGTGACAAATTCCCCTCTCCTTAACTGGATCCTTGTCCCCAAGGAATCAACTTGGGAAACTTCTTATGTATATCCTCCCAGAACTCCCAGGTGGCTTCTTCCTTAGTACCATCTCTCCACTGTATTAGCACCATCATTGCAGGGCTATTTCTTCTTTTCACTAACCTTCTGTCATGCACTTCTGCAGGCTCTGCTCTTATGTTTCCTTCTTCACTTACCCCAGGTAATTCAGTTTGTAGTACCTTCCCTGTGCCAACTCTCTTCTTGAGTTTGGAAACATGAAAGACGTTGTGTACCCTTGATCCAGCCGGTAGGTTCAGTTGATATGCCACATTAACAATTCTTTTCGTTACCTTATAGGGGCCATAATATTTGTCTGCTAGCTTTTGATTCTTTCTCATCACCACTGACGCTAGCCTGTATGGTTGTAGCTTCAGAAAGACTTCGTCATTGACCTCGAAACTCCTGTCAATCCTTTTCTTGTCAGCATACCACTTCATTCTCTCTTGTGCCTTTACTAAGTTCTCTTTAAGCAGATTCTGCACCAAGGTTCTATCTTGAACAAACTATTTAACCCCGGGGTTGGTTGTTCCGGACTGTTGATAATTAATAGAAGGTGGGTTTTGGTTGTAGAGTGTTAGCACAAAATCACGCAAGCGTACGTGGTCACAAGTAATATATAAGGTTAAGTCCAAATTCGTTCCCACAGGGATCAGGTTATGGTTCTTTTCAGTAAATGCACCTATTCAACAATGTATAATCTTAATTCACTGCTAAGACAAGTAATTAATTGAGATTTTAAGTAACTAAATTTAACTAATATGTAATTTAAGAATTAACTAGCTAATGAGATCTAAAATCAAATTACTTATAGGGGAATAAACATGGAATTCTAACTTCATTATCTACTTCACTTAGAGTCGCAGCCTTTAATCAATACATGTGATGGTTTTGATATCTGATCGGATAACACGAAATAAGTAAAAGCTACCTCTCGGTATACTAATACCAAACTACGCATGCATCCACAAAAGAGATAGAAGATGGGTAGACACCAATTATGTTTAGACCTTATATCTCTATAGAATTTGAAAACATAAAGGTTTAAGCAAAAGTTATCCACTTAGATCACATAGGGCAGCATAATATCTCTATTTACGCCACAAATCATGATGTTAAAACATCAACCTATCCTATGCTAGCATGGCAAGTTCTAAATCTCAAGATCCACTCTCGTTTAGCAAGAGATTAACAAATTAGATGTTTGCGACGCATCTAAATACATGAAACACAACCATACGAGGATATCAAGAATTCACCACACATAAATCTTTAAAGCATACAAACTACTAAGCTACATAGATAACTCCGTTAGAATCTCATGACAACGATTAGCTCATAATTGAACCGTTCATCGTCATGGGATTTGATGAAAACATGATATAAAACAAGATATGAATAAAAGAAGTAATTATATTAATAAACAAGAGTTAAGAAAACAAATCTATAATCCAGATTAACACAAAGGCTGAAGTAGATCTAGATCCGTTGCTTGTCACGAGCGTTGAATCCTTCTCTCCTTTTCCCCCTTGCAGATCTAAGCTATGATACAAAAATAATAACTAATAATATGTCTCTATCTATTACAATGGCATGATGTGTTTAAATAGGCTCTAAAAGTCTTCCCCAACAAGAAAATACAAAAACAGAATTATAATAGAATTTCTGCAAGATACGTTTCCTAAATTGATTATGTTTTTAAGGAAAATTCGTGGCTGACTTTTCTTCAGATTTTCTGGAACGTTCCAAACGTAATTGGACCTCTGGACCAACTTAGAATGATATAAAATCTCGTTATCTTCGCGTGGACTGCTTACGGGCCTCAAACGGACTTCTAGAACTCAAGATATGGCCAAAACAGTGTAAACTGTGCAACCCTTCTCGAAAATCCGAATTTTAATCAATTAATTCCCCAAAAATTATAGAAGCATCCACCTTAGTCAACATTCTCGTAAATCTGCACAACTAATCAAAACACATCAAAACCACCACAAACTTGAATCCAAAACAATCAATTTAAGCCGATATGGAACGCTCCAAGTGGATATAAAATCCACTTATCACACCCCCAAACTTAAACCGATGCTTGTCCTCAAGCATAAACAATTACAACTAACTA
This sequence comes from Saposhnikovia divaricata, assembly GCA_036435485.1. Classification (NCBI taxonomy): domain Eukaryota; kingdom Viridiplantae; phylum Streptophyta; class Magnoliopsida; order Apiales; family Apiaceae; genus Saposhnikovia; species Saposhnikovia divaricata. The sequence goes on along the minus strand of CM071594.1, from coordinate 243,179,514 downwards.
ACTAACTAGTACCACTTCCGTAGGTGATCACGGTTGCATTTGGCATATGCAACAAGCCCTTTAAACCCCTAGGCAGCCCCAGTGGACGAGTAAGGTCTCGTGAGGGCCTATAGCGAATGTACCCACAAAATCCATCTAACCTAATGCAATGCAATGCATGAATGCAACTAATATGAAAAATGCAACGATCCCCTACAAACTAACCAAAACCAACTAACAAGCAAATATCTCAAAGAATGCAACTAAATCCAAATAGAGCTCGACCAAGTTCCCGTATACTAACAATACATGAACAGAAACGTGCGTGTGTGCAATGCTCATCAGAAATACTCCCAAAACTAGGTCAAGAATCATACATGCTCTTTCGTCAAGACAATCACATGTTTATAAATAGAATAGACTGTAGACACTTCATAACCTAGGAACACCTCCATCCTTATCCAAGGTAGACAGAAATTCATGCTTTATTACTACTACTACGACACATATATACAAGCATGCTTATTTAACCGTGCAATGGATGAGACCCCGAAAGGCTTATACAATAATACCCATGTAGCGAGCGTTAGGTTAGTGGATCCCAGACTATAAAAGCCTTAGGTCACTAGGCACAAAGTCCCCGCGAACTTAATTGCTCGAGTATTAAAGAGCTCACCCTAGTTAATTTTGCATATAAACAATTGACACTTTTGATTTTTTTTTTCTTTTTCTTTTTCTACTTCTTTTCTTTTCTTTTTTCTTTTTTTTTCTTTTCTATGCAATCTGGAATGAGAATTCTCAATTCCAACCCTAGACTATTCATATAAATATGAGCCGGCTACTAGCCATTTGACACCTAGCCATTATTCACAATTATTTACAATTTAAGTATGAAATCCCTATTTTCCCCCAAACTTAGACTTTAGTGTTCTAGGCCATCAAGGGAATAACGAAAATTCTAAATATAAACAAGTGATTAAATCTCAAAACATCCAAACAAGCATGACCTCAACCTAGCCCAAAAGCACCCAATGAGACTATGTAATTAGTTTTGTTCCCGTAACATGCAAGTCAATTTCATAGAAACTATAAGTCAACCCTCTACTCATCATTACCACACTCAATTAGACACCTACCTACCAATCAGAATTAGCTCGTTCTAAGGGATCATGAAATATGCATGCTATGCAAATGCAACTAATATGAACTCACATGGTATACGAAAAATAAAAACAGAATGTCCTATATGAAACAAACATAATTAATACGAACATACATGCATGAATTACTACTAACAATATACAAAGCATGATATCTATATGAACACATAATACAACAACAACTACTAATCCCTCAAACCACCCCCAAACTTAAAATATTCAATGTCCGCATTGAATGGAAGTAAATACGAGGGAAAGTAGAAAACATACCTAACCAGCTGAATCATAACCCTCCTCGAATGAATCTGGTGGAGGATAACGCGTACGAGCTCCATAGACTAGCCACCTCCCAAATAACAAGAATCCTACAAAACCCCCAATTACAAGAACACAAATTCGTAATCAAAATAATATTAGAGAAGATTTAAACCAATTACGAATCAAAGAGGTGATCTTGTAATTAATTCCTCTTTAGAATTGAATTTAAATAAATAGAAGAGGAATTGGATTTGTATGTATGGGTGTGTATATATAATGGAGGGATTGGGTGAATAAAATTAATGTGAAAAGGAAAATTTTTAGGTGGGTATCAAATTTGATGTAGGATAGAAATAGGATTTGATGAATTAAAGAAAAAGAATTAGAATAGGTTTAGAATTTTAGAAGAGAGATGGGGGGTTTTGGGATTTATATAGGATTAGGATAAAATTTGGGGTTGATAGAATAAAATTGGAAAAGGAATTTTTTTTGGGGTTGAAAATTTTTTTTTTATATACAAAGGAAAGAAAAGAGAAAAAAAAACAAAAAAAAAATCAGCTAAAAAAAAACTGCGCAGCCTACCTGTTATACAGTAACGCAGGCGCAGCCTGCGCCACATCCAGAAACACAGGTGCAACCTGCGTAACGCAGGCGCAGCCTGCATGACACGCCCAATTTTTTTTTTTTTCAACACTCATTTTTTTTCTTCTCTCTATACTACACTCTATTTTTTTTTCCCCTACACTAATGCGTGGGTTGCCTCCCACGAAGCGCTTCTTTAACGTCAATAGCTTGACGTCAATTCCTCAACTCATGGCGGTTTCAAAAGAATAACTGAACCGTTCTCAACAGAAAGACCATTCATACGAACGTTGACCTCTTGTTTACTAGCTTTCCACAAATCTCTTCCCTCGGACTTCAACCTGATTTTACTATCCAACAGCTTAATCTTCTACTTTTTCTTCTTCACACCTCTAATGTGCTTCTCCGACTCAAACGTCAAGCTTTCTTCTTCCTTATCATCAGCTTTCCACCTTCGCAACACGTTATCTTGCCCCTCTTCAAAAATCACTAGCTCATTATTCAAAAGGACATACCTCAAATGTGGTGGAAGTTTCCCAAGCTTTACACTCGAGAGATCTCGAGAAGAACTGTCAATGAAATCACTGATGTGATGCTTTCGCACGTGTGTGTCCGACTTTTCGCTCAACAACTGATCTAACTTCTTTCTCTGACCCGTATCAACTATTTCCACACTGCAACACTCTTCATCCTCTGTCATAAATTTCATGGCCTTGAAAACATTAAAGGTGACATTCTGATCTTGCACCCTCATTGTAAGCTCTCCTTTTTGCACATCAATCAAAGTATGGCCTGTAGCTAGAAAAGGCCTTCCCAAGATTATGGGAATCTTCTTGTCTTCTTCAAAATCCAAGATAACAAAATCAGATGGGAAGATAAGCTTATCAACTTTCACCAAAACGTCCTCCACTATACCCCTTGGATATGTGATAGATCGATCAGCCAACTGCAAAGAGATATTGGTTGGCTTTGGCTCCGGCAGCCCAAGTTGCTTGAACACAGATAAAGGCATGAGATTGATGCTAGCTCCCAAGTCACACAAGAACTTGCTAAAAGAAAGGTTGCCAATAGTGCAAGGGATGGTGAAACTTCCCGGATCTTTAAGTTTGGGTGGCAACTTCTGCTGCAGAACTGCACTACACTCCTCCGTTAATGCCACTGTTTCAAATTCTTCCAACCTTCTCTTTCGTGACAAAATATCCTTCATGAACTTTGCATACCTCGGCATCTGCTCCAATGCTTCAACAAAAGGAATGTTAATGGACAATTTCTTGAAGACATCCATAAACTTCTGAAACTGAATTTCTTGACTTTTCTGCACGCGTCGAGGAAACGGAGGAGGAGGATAGATTTGATTATTCTTTGAAGATTGCTCCGGAGTAGACTTTTCAACAGGTTTCTTGCTCTTCTCACCATCAAGCTGATCAGCCACTAAATCAGATTTCTCAATTTCTGGCACTGTAGATTTTTCAACCTGCTGATTCTGAATATCTTCATCTTCTTCAGCTGCTGATTTAGGGCCTGCTGTAACCTTTCCCGATCTCAAAGTCACTGCATTAACCTGTTCTTTGTTCCCCCTTCTGTCTGGATTTATTTCCGTATCACTAGGAAGAGTCCCCTGTTGCATGTTCAACAAAGCACTTGTAATCTGTCCCATCTGGTTTTCCAAGATCTTTTGAGAAGCTTGAAGGTTCTTCAACATCATCCTCATATCATCCATTTCTGATTTTTCATTAGATGATTGCCCCGCATGAGCCTGGGGTTGTTGCTGCTGAAATCCAGGAGGTTGATATGGTGCCCTTAGAGCATACTGCTGTTGATAGCCTTGATTGAATGGCCTAGCTTCCTGACTTTGAAACTGCTGATAGGACTGCTGAGGTTGTTGAGCACTTTGGTTGTTGCTCCAGCTGAAGTTAGGATGATTCCTGTTGTTCGGATGATAAGTGGCTGGAGCTGGTGCAGCAGGTCTCTGGAAATTACTAACGAACTGTGCTGATTCAGAAGAGATAGCACACTGACTTGTCTCATGTGCGCCCACACATAGCTCACAAATACTAGCAACCTACTGAATCCCATAATTAGCAAGAGAATCCACCTTCATCGTAAGAGCCTTCAACTGAGCTGCAATAGCTGAAGCTGTGTCAACTTCAAGAACACCTGCTACCTTACCTTGAGAAAGCCTCTGTGTTGGATTCTGATATTCATTAGCAGCCATCATCTCAATAAGATCATAAGCTTCCTCATAGCTCTTCGCCCACAGAGCTCCACCTGATGCTGCATCTAGCAAAGGCCTAGACTGTGCTCCCAACCCGTTGTAAAAACCATTAATAACCATCCAATCAGGCATGCCATGATGTGGACACCTACGAAGCATCTCCTTGTAACGTTCCAAGCCTCACACAAAGACTCGCCAGATTGCTGCTGAAATTGAGTTAACTGGTTCCGTATTGCTGCAGTTTTCGCCATAGGGAAGAATTTAGTAAGAAACTTCTGAGCAAGATCATCCCATGTAGTAATGGAACCAGCTGGTAGAGAGTGTAACCAGCCCTTAGCCTTATCCCTCAAAGAAAATGGGAAAAGTCTCAACTTGATAGCATCCTCCGACACACCATTAAATTTGAAAGTGTCACAGATCTCGATAAAGTCCCGAATATGCATGTTAGGATCCTCCGTAGAAGCACCCCCAAACTGAACCGAATTCTGCACCATCTGAATTATGCTCGGCTTGATCTCAAAGTTGTTTGCTGCAATAGCTGGCCTGACAATACTAGATTGTATGTCATTGATCATTGGCTGCGAATAGTCCTTCAAAGCCTTGACTGCTGCTGGTAATTCTGCCATCTCTACAGTAGTTTCAAGTTCTTCTTCTGCCAGTTTTTCCTTACGAGCCTGCAAACGTGTTCGCATATACGTTTAAGTACCCGAAAACACCACGAAACAAACTAACTAAGTAAGCAAAAAAAATCCGAGTCAGTGAACGCTAACGACCACTGATGACAAGCACATAAACTAAATTAAACACCGATGATCCCCGGCAGCGGCGCCAAAAACTTGTTAGCACAAAATCACGCAAGCGTACGTGGTCACAAGTAATATATAAGGTTAAGTCCAAATTCGTTCCCACAGGGATCAGGTTATGGTTCTTTTCAGTAAATGCACCTATTCAACAATGTATAATCTTAATTCACTGCTAAGACAAGTAATTAATTGAGATTTTAAGTAACTAAATTTAACTAATATGTAATTTAAGAATTAACTAGCTAATGAGATCTAAAATCAAATTACTTATAGGGGAATAAACATGGAATTCTAACTTCATTATCTACTTCACTTAGAGTCGCAGCCTTTAATCAATACATGTGATGGTTTTGATATCTGATCGGATAACACGAAATAAGTAAAAGCTACCTCTCGGTATACTAATACCAAACTACGCATGCATCCACAAAAGAGATAGAAGATGGGTAGACACCAATTATGTTTAGACCTTATATCTCTATAGAATTTGAAAACATAAAGATTTAAGCACAAGTTATCCACTTAGATCACATAGGGCAGCATAATATCCCTATTTACGCCACAAATCATGATGTTAAAACATCAACCTATCCTATGCTAGCATGGCAAGTTCTAAATCTCAAGATCCACTCTCGTTTAGCAAGAGATTAACAAATTAGATGTTCGCGACGCATCTAAATACATAAAACACAACCATACGAGGATATCAAGAATTCACCACACATAAATCTTTAAAGCATACAAACTACTAAGCTACATAGATAACTCCGTTAGAATCCCATGACAACGATTAGCTCATAATTGAACCGTTAATCGTCATGGGATTTGATGAAAACATGATATAAAACAAGATATGAATAAAAGAAGTAATTATATTAATAAACAAGAGTTAAGAAAACAAATCTATAATCCAGATTAACACAAAGGCTGAAGTAGATCTAGATCCGTTGCTTGTCACGAGCGTTGAATCCTTCTCTCCTTTTCCCCCTTGCAGATCTAAGTTATGATACAAAAATAATAACTAATAATATGTCTCTATCTATTACAATGGTATGATGTGTTTAAATAGGCTCTAAAAGTCTTCCCCAACAAGAAAATACAAAAACAGAATTATAATGGAATTTCTGCAAGATACGTTTCCTAAATTGATTATGTTTTTAAGGAAAATTCGTGGCTGACTTTTCTTCAGATTTTCTGGAACGTTCCAAACGTAATTGGACCTCTGGACCAACTTAGAATGATATAAAATCTCGTTATCTTCGCGTGGACTACTTACGGGCCTCAAACGGACTTCTAGAACTAAAGATATGGCCAAAACAGTGTAAACTGTGCAACCCTTCTCGAAAATCCGAATTTTAATCAATTAATTCCCCAAAAATTATAGAAGCATCCACCTTAGTCAACATTCTCGTAAATCTGCACAACTAAGCAAAACACATCAAAACCACCACAAACTTGAATCCAAAACAATCAATTTAAGCCGATATGGAACGCTCCAAGTGGATATAAAATCCACTTATCATAGAGCGCCTTAAAAGGGGTCATACCAATAGCACTGTGAAAGCAGGTATTATACCATAGTTCGGCCAAAGGAAACCATTGACTCCACTGCCGGGGTTTCTGTCCCGTTAGGAACCTCAAATACATCTCAAGGCACTTGTTAACCCTCTCGGTTTGACCATCCGTTTGAGGGTGGTATGCTGAGCTCAGTTTAACCTGTGTACCCATTACCTTGAACAGCTCTTTCCAGAATTGGATTACGAATATAGTGTCTCTGTCAGATATAATAGCCTTGGGAGGACCATGAAGCCTTACTACTGCATCCAACACTTTCTGAGCCACAGTGGTTGCCGTATAGGGGTGTTTCAAAGCCACGAAATGACCATATTTGGTCAGTTTATCAACAATGACCAATATGGTTTTCTTTTCCATTCGATTTTGGCAGACCCTCTATGAAGTCTATAGAAATGACTTCCCATGCCTTATGAGGTATTTTTATTGGTTGGAGGATCCCTGGGCTTGCAACATGTTCATTTTTACACCTCTGGCAGGTGTCACAAGCTTGTATCCATGCTTGTACGTCTCCTTTTAGCCCTGGCCAGTAGAACCTCTCTTGAATCCTCTTAGTTGTAGTTATGATGCCCGAATGACCCCCCTCCGGGCTACTATGGGTGTTCTCAATGATCGTTCTTCTGAAGTCATTACCATCCCCTACGTAGTTGTTCTCCTTTCCAAATCTCCCCATCTATCAATTTATACCCCTTCTCATTTCCTCCATCCACCATGAGTGATATCTGCAATTCTTGGGCAAACTTATCTTTATCCCAACTTGCCTTAAGTTCCTGTTTCCAAGCTGGTATAATAGTGTGTATCACACTGCAACTTGCTGTCTCCTCATGGCATCTTGATAACGCATCTGCAACTAGGTTATCCTTCCCTTTCTTGTACACCACCATGTAATCATATCCCAATAGCTTGGACAACCATTTGTGCTGTAGCAGAGTGGTCAATTTTTGTTCCATGAGGTGTTTTAATGCCTCATGATCCGTCTTGATTATGAACTTGTGACCGAGCAAGTAATACCTCCATTTCTGGACAGCAATTATGACTACCATAAGCTCTTTTTCGTACGTTGATAACCCTAGATGTCTTTTTGCAAGCACTTTGCTAAGATAGGCAATGGGTTTACCTTCTTGCATCAACACCGCTCCAACTCCATTATATCAAGCGTCTGTTTCCAACACAAATGGCTTGTAAAAGTCTGGCATACTTAGAACAGGTGTCGAAGCCATTGCTTCCTTCAATTTTTGGAAGGCATTCTCTGCCTCTTGACTCCATAAAAACCCTCCGTTTTTTAGCAACTATGTTAGAGGCTTGCTGATCAGTCCATAGTGGGCAACGAATCTTCGATAATACCCTGTCAGTCCAAGGAATCCTCGTAATGCCTTCAAAGTTTTAGGCGTAGGCCATTTCTGCATTACACTTATTTTCTCCTCATCTGCCTCTACCCCCTCACTGGATATGACATGACCTAGATATTCAACCTTCCTTCTTGCGAATTCGCATTTAAACCTTTTCACGAACAGCTGGTGCTCTCTTAACAACTCAAACACCTTCTTGAGATGCACCTGGTGTACTTCCTGGTTGGGGCTATAAATTAGTATGTCGTCGAAGAATACTAATACAAAGTCCCTTAAATTTTCTGCAAACACCTCGTTCATTAAGCTCCGGAAGGTTGCAGGGGCATTGGTTAAGCCAAATGACATAACCATGAACTCATAATACCCCTGGTGCATTCTAAAAGCCATTTTTGGGATGTCGTCCGGATGGACCCTAATCTGATGATACCTGCTCCTTAAATCCAACTTAGTGTACACTGCACTACCTTCTAACTCAGCTAATAACTCCTCAATGATTGGTATGGGGAACTTGTTCTTTACTGTCATCGTGTTCAGCGCTCTATAGTCGATGCATAGCCTCCAAGAGTTATCCTTTTTCTTGACTAACAAAACTGGGGAAGCATATGGAGAGCTACTATGCCTCACAATACCACTAGATAGCATCTCCTTAACTATCTTCTCAATCTCCCCCTTTTGTATATAAGGACAATTTATATTATTACTGATATATTTATTATTATCACTATTGTTCCTGAGCATTATGACTCTTAGCTCTGATACCAACTGTGACGCCCCAAGATCCGGGTCAGGATTCCAGGTCATGACGGTCCAATTTCCATTTAATAACATTATATTCTTGATAGTTGAAATATAAATGCGTAATAAAACCCACACAGTAGACCCCACACCTAATAATAATATTACACACCAGTCATATGCTCAGAGAACAACATCCATAATAATAACAGTTTAAAGTTAAAAGAGTTATTACAAACCCAGAATCTTACTTAAGTAGTGTTGCTGAATATTACTTCGAGAGGAAGCATTTCAACAACCAAAAGTTATTTCTCAAACTTACACACTTAATTCACATAAGTCTACCAATACCCATCTGTCTATCAACTACCTCAGGGATAGGCGCCAGCACTCTCTCAAAAGGTCGTCTTTCCCTCTTGCGGGGTGTAGTGCGGAGTATCGGCATTTGATCTAGATGTTATATACATAACTAGCAAGAGTGAGCTATAATAGCTCAGCAGGATAAATTTTGTAAACCAGTATTCAAGGAAAACACACACACACACACACACACACACACATATATATATATTAATAAACAGAAGACCCATCATAATCATTAAGAAAAGAATTAATTCCTATTTATTAAATACACCATCTATTTATCTTTATAAGAAAAGAAACATAAAACCATATAATATCAGTTTCTCTTCTAATATAATATAATATCAGTTTCTCTTCTAATATAAAAATAATTCCATAATCTCATACCATTTTTCCTTTTTCAGTATGTCGATCTGTAACCATTATCAATTCTTTTTTTAAATACTCTGGGGATATCTGCTGTCACCTGATACGTTAGGACGATGATCAGTCGCCTAATCGTACCTGCTCTCTGTTTACTACTAGTAGAAGGAATGATCCAACCTGGTCATCATCCCTGGAGGAAGGCTCTCTGCTACATCCTCCTTCGGCATCTCTTGGGCCGTAATAAAATATTGAGTGTTGGACTGTGCCGAACACAGCCTCTTACGCTTGCTGTTGCAATCTCCCTTTTTATCAAATCATTATTCCATTTATAAAACACCATTCCATATTTTCCATTTTCTGTTTCCATTTCCATTCACATATATCATTTCCATTTCCATTTTCATATATCAATCTTTAGAAAGACAACATCATAATAGTTTGATTATAACTCAGACATCTCCTTCGTATTTAATAAAGTCACTTATGCTATTAAATACATAACTATTCCATCTATTTTTAAAGTATTAAATAATATTCAAATAATATTTATTAATCACAAATGTTTAAAGATTATAAATAACAGAATATTATAAACCATATAACCCTAGATAATAATTGATACCATTCTTTTTTATATCTTTTTAAGCCATAAAGTATATTGGCTCCCTTCATATTCATATCCACAACCCATATCATATATTGATATAACATTCATATATTATCTAGCAAAACCATTTTTTCTTTGAAACATAACAATTTATCAAAATAATGAAGAAGAAATCTTGCCTCGATCTCTAAATCCCAGAGGTATGACCCGGTGCTCGTCTTGAGTTTCTATAAGAACGAAAAGGATCATCATTAGCATATGCCTCGTTATAATTATTATTACTAACAACACTTATCCTAACCATTTAACTCACTTGACCCCCTAATCTTTTTATAACCTTATCAGAGATATTTAAATATAATATCCATGGGTTCCAAGTTAATACCTTTAATAATTCCCAATCATTTCCCTATTCATTTTAGCTTATCAAACACACCATAACATAACTCTTATTAATACCGTCACGTAAGGACAATTAGCACATTATCAAGGCATGTCATTATCTTATACACTTAGTACATATTTAAGTTTTAAAGACTTTTAAGTCGACCATTAACTCGAGAAAATTATCCTTTATCCGTTTAAGGGGTATCCCATTAACGTACCCTTGATCTAAACATTTTTATAAAATTGAAAAATTATTCGTTCGACATGAGACCTTCTCATATACCTTCCTTATGACCTCTATTATTTAATTATCAAGATTCGTAATGGAATCACTTAGGTTAAGGGTGTTCAATTTAAGTCACGAACTCGCACTTACACTTTCGAACCACTTTTATGATTTTGGCCATATTTCCTAAACCGTTCATCATATTTTTACGTACTTTATATCAAAATGATCTATGAACTAAGATCTGTCCTATCATGACCAGTGCTTATGCCCTACTGACTTTGACAGATTCGGGATGCTCTATTTTTAACAAGTAATTTATGTTTTAAGGAAAATCGGGCATTATAACGGCTATATTTTCATACTTTCCATAATATAACTCCTCCGAATCCAACATCCAACACATATACCAAACCCTACACCATGTGGACATCATACCAACCATGGTTACAAGCACCCACAACACCTCCATGTTCAATCAATCACTTATAAACATACATATAATCATGATTTCATGCTTAACACTCATTTAACCACTAAACTAACCATAAACCATCATAAACTCAAGATAATACTAAGGGTTCTTGAACTTTATACCTTCCTTGGAACTTTAACAACACTTAATAAGCCTTGGTTATATTCGAATATAATATATTTAATCATTACATAATATAATATTAATATAGTAAGAAATTATAATTTAATAAATATTAATATTAATATAATTTTTACTAAAAAATGATATTAATATCATTATAATCCATAAACATCTATCACACCCAAACACCTATATATTAAATTAAGCTATTTTCTAAATATTAATATTAATATATACTCGAAAATATCACACCATATTTTTCAATTATTAATAAAATATATTAAAAATCCGTTTATGTTGTTTCTAACAAGGAAACATTAGTATAATCCGCAAACATGAGCATATTAAATTATGTAAATTAAAATTAAAAAAATTATTAAAAAAAATTATTATATAAAAACATATTTGTAATATTAAATCAAATTTATAACATAGTAAAAGAAACCCGTGCATCGCACGGGTATCGAAAATTTGTCGATTCGGGTTTTGGCACAGTCATCCTAATTATTAAAATAAATAATATAAATAATGATAATTAGCCGATTACCTTTTTTAATTAGAAAATGTTTACTTTTAATTGATGATTTTTAGCAATATCATAGACCTTTTGATTTTTATTAAAAAATCATAACCGTTAGATCTAATGATTAGATATATTATATGATTAAATTAATTTACTAAAATTTCAAGGTTCGAATTCCATAAATGACATGTTTATTTTCAAATTTTATATTATAAGTTTGAAAGCATGCATATCATTAATTAAATTTATAATAAATTATTTATATTAAATTTAAAATAAAATATTGTAAATATGATTATATAAAAATATAATTGTAACATAAAATAAAATCTATTACATATCAAAAGAAAAACCCGTGCATCGCACGGGTTATAAGCTAGTACTATTATATAATAGCCGAAACATTAAAAGTTTTGGTACCTGTTTTTCGGTACGTCGTGAATTTACTTAATTAGCCTTTGTAGTACCTATATTTTGGTACGTCATAAATTTACTTCATGTACTTCATGTCAGCGACAGAGAATCCAGGCATGTCAAAACAGGACGCAAACTTCTCAACATCATTTTTAAGTTGCCCAATTTCCTTGTTGTCCTCAAGACCTTTGTTAAAATCTTTCAAAAGTTTACCATGTTCCTTTTGGATATTCAAGGTAATGGTTACAGTACGGTGGAGGAATTCTGCAATCTGCTTTAAATACTTCTGAAGCAAACCCCTTGAAGTCATAGCAGAAGTACCTGCAGCAGTTTGCGTAAAATAAAAAACCATTTAGGCACTTGTGATCAAGAAAATAAGAGGTGGCATTGAAAACTTTATTCAAAGTTGGGAACTGAGTCTTGGTAGACAGGGTTATTTTTTAGTTGCGTAGTCACAAAAGAAACATCAATGACACAGCAACATATGCGCTTATTTCTACGTATGGAACTTCATACTAACAATTAACAACACCAATTGTCATGTGCTTTGTCTAAATCATGACATACCTAGCATGGAGCACAAAGGAACATCATTTACACTTCCAACTAAATATATGCTTAATTAGTTCTACACATGCAACTTCGTATTAACAATAACATTAAATGCATTCTTAGTTACCAACTCGAACCCCTCCAGGGGATAGTGCACTGCTGTCACCAAATACAGCATTCTTGTTAGTGATGTGGCACAAATCACAAATCTTCTCCACCTTATTGCCTGCAAAATCCAGTAAGCTAGAGATAAAATGTTTCTAGCATTAACTAAAGCGATAACATTATATCTTAAATATTTCCCATCCATTTTTGAATATCCTCTTAAAGTTGAACAAAGGGTACAGTTTGTTTTATTTCGCGACTACCACTAAAATCTTTATTTCTCCTAACTCGTAAACTGAATAGCCACGATTCAAGAGCCAAAATACTCTAGGAATCAAGTTCTACCAGTTAGGAATAGGGGTGGGGGAGGGGCAGGAGTGCCTCCCTACCGAATTTCTGCTCAAACTTAATTCAATTTACAAACGGACATTACGACGGCTATAAATTTAACGTTTTCAAAATTTATCTTAATCAACAATCAACCAATCAATTCATCTAACCTTATACAATCAAACCAACCCATATATGTCTCAACTTATACTCCATTTCCATACATATCACAAACCCACCAAAACATATAACTTTAATGCTAGATAATCCATTACTAACAATTAACAACATCATAACATTCATGAAATCATACCAAAGCTAAAATTAAAGAAATAAATCATATCCATACCTTATTGCACTTGAACTCCACTAATGAAAGCTTGTAACAACTTGTAACTCCCTCCCTTAACCTTGTACTACCTTAACCAACACTTTAAAATTTAACTTTAGTATGAGTTTAGTAGAGAGTTTGTAGTTTCAAATACTTTCATTTGATCACAAACTCATGTAAAACACTTGTTCAAGAATACAAAACACAAAATTTAAAATAAGAACAAAAAAAAATTTATAAGAACATTAATCAAACACTTAGAAAGCATGAGACATAGGACATAAAAAAATCGAAATAATAAAACATTTTTCACCATAAATTGAACGAAATGATCAAATTCTTTTAGTGACACTGAAAGTCTGGAACAATGGTATAGCAGTGACAACTATGAATACATAAATAGAATTCATGAAATTTAGATCAAAATTAATTCCAAAAAAATTACACAAACACAATCTTTTATACATAATCGTAATCGATGAAGTAAAAGAAATTCAAAAACCTTTAAATCAGTAGTAGCACATCACCAAATCAATCTACGCCGTCGAACCTACAATGAAAAAAAATGAATGAGAGTAAGAAACATAAATTAGATCAGCATTCATCAAAGATCTATGATACTTAATTAATCAAATAAAAATAATTAATGGAAAGATAAAAAAATAAAGATGTAGTAGAATAGAAATTGAGAATGTTACATAGAAAGAGGGTAATGAACCCGGTATTTCAGTTCTAGATTTGGAATTTCAAAATTCAAAATGTGATAGATATGAAATATGATAGACATAATACAAAACTTCTGAGAGAAGCTTGAACCCATCCACGTGCAAATTTAGTAAAAAAAGTGTATAATACGTATAAATAATGTATAGTACATATAAAACTAGTATAGTCAAAAGGTCAAGTGGCATTTTAGTGTAAATATAAAGAAAAGTAATAGTTAACTTAGTAAATAAAAGTTTAAAAAGGCAACAGGATTTATAATATAAATAGAGTGAATTGTAACAAGTACAAGATACCAGAACGGCACTTACGAATCACGATATTGATAGGACGGCAGTAGAGTTCGATTTTTTTTTTTTTGGTTAAACTAAAATTCATTTGCACCGTCTAGTTGAAAGAAATGAAATTGAAATGGGATCAAATGAAATTTAGTCACATTTGTACTAGTACTATTTTATGGATAAATATGTGTAATTTTATTCTATTTGTTCATAAATATCAAAATCATAATCTTGCAATTTGAAATCAATTATTTTTATTTATGTTAATTGATTCTTGTTTTCTTGAGATTTGGAGTAATTAGAGAGATATTTGATAGTGTTTTGACTTTGATTTGATTTGGTTCTTTTTTGACTTTGATTTGATTTGGAGTAATTAGAGGGATATTTTGATTCTTTCTTGATTAATTGATTTCCTAATTAATTGATTCCCTGATTAAATGCTTAATTGTTATTTGTTCATTTGATTAGTTGACCTCCTAGTCAATTGTTTCCTTAATTAAATGATTTTTTGATTAATTGATTCTCTTAGTTATTGTTAATTGATTAACTAATTCCTTTATTAATTATAGTTTGAATAATTATTTGACTATTGTACCATTATTGGGTGTACCGAATTTGTCGACTTTTGGACCTTACATAGGTAGTTGTTATCTGTCGTCAGTTGGCGAATTATATCTGTTGACGGATTAATGTTAGTGGATCAAGGTATCTAGCCAAAGGGATACTCCTTTTGGCTAGAGTAATGTTTGGTTTTGAGTTTAATTTTGCAGGAAGCAGTTTACATGTGAAGAGATAATGGACGGAGGAAGAAGGGAAAGTTTATAGAATGTCTTAATTTTTGTTTGAGGGAGCTTTCTGTGTTTCAATGATGTTGGGTTTCATGGAGGGCACTCTTTTCCCACTTGAGTTTTTTTTCCCAAATGGCTTTGCTCTTGTGGGTTTTTAACGAGGCCCTTCTTTGTTCCATTTGTGTCCCTATTAATTGGGTTGAGTATTTTGAAGATCGGAAATGATATATTTTTTTGGAGTGCAAGTTTCTTTGAAGTAAATGGTGGTGACAAATTGGGATTAAGGAGAGCTGGTGGACAGACGAATTTTGAGATAACTGAAGATTGGATCAACACTCCTTTTGGAGTGTTGATTATTTTTTAGTTGGTTACTATTGTTTTTGCCTTCCTGTATTTTTACCTTTGGGTGGTTTTTTCGGACTTAAAGGTTGTATTATCTAAACATCCGGGGGCAACATGCGTGCCTTTCGGTTAGATAATAAACTTTTTTGAATGAAAGAAACTAAATCCCTTTCTCCGGTTTCGCTGGTATTGTATTTCGATACAATTCATATACGAGAATGTATATTCTTTGATAAAAAAAAAAAAAAATCAGTTTTCCACAATTTCGACACTTTTCGTGCTCACTTTGTTCATAAAATTCATAACTAGAAAAGTCATACCAATTTTCCATTCATCCCTCATATGTCTTTTTACCTTTAATTTTATTCACAATTTTAAAATATTACAATAGGGATGGTCGTCGGGGTTGGGAAGTGCAATCCCCGACCTCTCCGATCCCTGATCCTCGAATTCCTATCCGCTCCTCGAACCCGTCCCGATTCCTGAATGGAAAATATTTCACTTCCTGATTCACGTCCCGACCAGGGATCCCCGCGGGAAATCGGGAATTTTTATTTTAAATAAAATAAATTTTATAAATTTTCTAACAAATTTCATAATAAAATTAATTTACTAAATTATTATATATAATATATATATTTTAAATTGAATGACCTACTTTAAAAAATATTTCGAATTAATTTGTACTAAAAGATATAATTAAATTATTATAATTAAGTTTAATTTTACTATTAAATTTTTGAATATGTGAAATGAATTAAAAATTTTAAGCACTAATAATATATGTAAATATATTTACTTATAATAATTTAATTATATACATATAAATATATATTTTTGGAAAATTAAAATCGGGGATTGAGGATCAATACCAGACCCAAACGAAGCTGGGGCGGGTGAAATGTCCATCCTTATATTACCAATAAAGTAGTAGTATTTTTTGAATTTTTTGACATCTTAATTTAAGGAAAAATTGATAAAATAATAATCCGAATTATATCCTATTATATAATAAGAGTAAGAGGGATAATAAGCGAATGTTCGACTCTCACTAACAACATAATTAAATTTAATATTTGTAACTTTAAATTATATCATATATTATATAATATAAGAGTAAGAGTCATAATAAGCGAGTACTACCATAGGTCAATGGTTCGACTCTCACTAACAACATAATTAAATTTAATATTTGTAACTTTAAATATACTAATAAAACTTATGATAAAATTTACTTTTCAAAACTCATTAATCATCTTTTAAATTTAATATTGGAAATTCATTAATCATTTACTAAATTTGATAACATTGAAAAATTGCGAGTACATAAACACGAAGCAGCCCTCATATCTTCTATAAAAAACTACTATCCCTGGCTTTCGGGAAAAGATCCAAATCAAACCTGACTTTAACTACTAAATAGTTATGGTTCAAAACAAAAATTCATGTTTGTCTTCTGTACTTCATATGTGCATATAATTTACGTTCAGTTTTTTTAAGAAAAATCAAGTAATAATAAGATGTAACAAAAAAGTTAAAAACAACTTATTATTAGTTACATATATAATTTTTTTACAAAATAATTTATAATATAAAAATACATGTTAGCCAATAATTATATCCTTATATATAATAAGCGTAAAATGGATATTATCGATAATATTGGTCAATGTACCGTAAAAATAATCTAAAACGTCGAATCTAAAATTTTTAAAAATAGACGATCAAGATTACATCAAATTAAAAAAAATTATAATATAAAAAGGATATAATTAGAAAAGGTTGCATTAAGAGTGAATTTTAAAAAGAAAATTACAATCTAAAAAGGATATAATTAAAAAAATGTTGTATTATAACTGAATTTAAAAAAAATTATAATCTGAAAGCATATATTATTGAAAAAGGTTGTATTAGAATTGAATTTTATTTATTTTTTTACTAGTATTAAAAAAATTCATATTTATTATTTGGGCTCTATCTTGAGATCTTAAGAGAATCCACGCGAATCTCATAAAATTATCTTTAATTTAGTGATGAATTAATAATTATTATTCAAATGGAAATACTCGGAATCTTAAGAGAAAATATAATTACGAATTTTTACATTAATCCTATTCAATATAGAAATCCTACATTGGTAATGATATTCAATATAGAAAACCTAATTATATATGATTTAAATCATTGACATACATTTTTTCGTATTTCAGTATATACACACTTTTTAGTTTATAACATATTAAAATATAAAATATTTTTTTGTGCTAGATCCAATAGTTTTCATCTATTTATTTTAAGATCTAACCGTTTTTATTAATTTTGTCGTACGGAAGACCAGACTACCGATTATCAATGTTTTGGACAAAATCCATCTTACACTTATTGTTAAAATTGTATTTGGTTATTAGTAGAAGTATCTTCAAATAATAATAAGGGTATTTTGATAATCAAACGAATTATAAGTAGAAATCATAAATTAAATAGAATTTTCAACGTAAAAAATCGTCAATTTCCTCTCTCTATTGTTTCTGTGTTGATTTGATTGGAAAATAATCATTAAACCTTCAATAAATTAAAGTTTATTTTATTAATTTCATGTGGACTGTAAAACCGTTCATATCAAATTTTAACAATTCAAGATAGAATACAAATATTAAATCAAACATTTAAAATCTTATATATATATATATATATATATATATATATATATATATATATATATATATATATATATATAGGCAAGTGCTCAAATACAAACCACTTTTAAAATACAAACCTATAAACCAACACTAAATTAATTATATTTCATTTATTCTAAGGTTCCCGCCAAGGGTACCTTCACAAAAAATGCTTAAAATAATTGGCTCTATCCATAAAATAAAAAAAAAAAAACTTGCCGTAGAAATGCGAAGCATTTAAGACAGTAAACGGATGAGTTAGGTAGTCATGAGGGCCACACACCCGTCAATCGTCTATTGCCATTACCATTGATTGCCATTCCTTACAACTTTAGAATGATAAAGGCGCGAAGCGCCGTACAAGAAGGTGCAAAGCACCGTTAACCAGTGAAATCCACTGCCACGTCATTATGTGAACAGTGAATTTTTTTTTTATTATTTTTTTAATTTTTTTGTTGGATAGAGCCAATTATTTTAAGCATTTTTTGTATTGGGGTACCCCTAGTTTGGTCATTAGATTAGCTTGAAATATTAGATTATGCTTGGTTTGTAGGTTTGTATTTTAAGGAGATTTGTATTGGAGTAGCCCCCTATATATATATATATATATATATATATATATATATATCAATTTTTTAACAACGAGTAGATATATAAATTAATAACATATAAAATTTAAAAAACTAAAATAATTATAAATATTAAATATTAAAAAAGAAGTTGTACGTGCATTACCTGGGAGTTAACTTAAAATGTTTAATTTATGCTGGTTTACAAGAGTGACCTGGCTTCTAAATAGTACAATCCAAACAGTGCTTGTAATTTCTGAACCCAGCTCACTTATGGCTTCCGAAAAAGACGCGGCTCTCGCCGCTGCACCTTCCGATGCTCCCACCGTGTACTCTCTCTCATACACACACACCCCCGCCCGCACATGTTTTATTCATTAGTTGTATAAGTTCTGCGGTTCTTCTAAAACCCTAATATAAACCACTTCCTCTTTATTGTTTATAAATGTTATCATTTCTTAATTAGTTTAATTGCTATTGAATTTGCCGCTTATTTTGTTCATAACATCGCAAAATAAAACTAACGATTGTCATTTTACTGGCCAAAATTTCATTTTAAGCTATGTGGGGTATCTTTTTGCAGTTTCTGATAGTGGCATTGTTTTTTGGGAAAATTTCGGGATATTATTTTAATTTTAGATGACCTGTTATCTTATTCTTTTCCCTTTTCCTCAGATTAGTATGTTAATTATATGTTGAGAAATGAAATTCTGTATTCTGTTCCACATTGTGTTCGAACCGGATCTTATTTAATGTCAAGACCAAGTATTTGACAGAATAACTCTGTCGAAGGAAGGAAGTGCTGTTTGTCGGCTGTTGGTAATGAGTCCGCATGATGCAAAAGATTTCTCATGACCCCGCACAAATGTTCGATCAATATGAAATTAGCACAAACACACACCCACATCCATGACTTCTTATTGTTGGGAAGATGCCTAAATTTCTTAAAATGTTGTACTTTACAACCTGCCTATGCTTTTTGTATTTTGGTCGTGGTCGTAGTAAGATGAAGCAACTTTGATAGGACTTGTGTTGTTTTAATCTCCTGTGATTGAAACTAACGGGGACTCTCTGTTTGATTCTGGTAGTTACATATCGATGCTTTGTTTACTACACAATGAGAAGGTTCTTGCTTTTGGTATATGATAATTTAGTGATGAGAAGGAAGCTTGATCCTGTTTCAAGGCGACACAGACTTGAAAATTTAGCCAGGCTTATTGGACTGTTCTTTTTTTTACCACGTGGTCGTGCCTTACTGTAATTGTTTTGCCTTTTCTAACGTTTTAGATTTTATGATTGTGACTAAAACTTCGCTGGTTTAGCTTAGCCTGTTTATTATAAAGAAATGTGTGGTTCATGTAGGTTTTAATTAATTTACGTAGTTTTTTAATATGTATTGTTTTACCCTTTCTTTAATAACAAAAAGTAATAAATTTTCATTTTTTAAGGTGCTCAACAGTTCTAGTTACTTCATTTTATGTTTTTTTATCATAACTTTCGAACCCCTGTATATGTGTTCATAGATATTAACTTATTATAGCCCGTTTTTACTTTTCTACATTTATTTGTTGGAAGGTACTAGTTTTTTAGAGACATCTCTCCACAAGCTCCTACACACATTGTGATTATCCCAAAAGTGAGAGATGGATTGACTGGACTGTTGGATAATCTGCGATAAATACAAACAATATAATATTTGTGCGTGTGTGAGTAACAGTTATGTATATAATTAAAAGAGGATACAAGGAACGAAAAACCCGAGTCCAGTGCGTGACTGTCTCCTTAAAGCGTATTAGCCCCCCACCGTATGTGTGAGCGAATCGTCTCCCAGGATAAAACGGATTGCAGTAAGGCTACAGAAGAGCGTCACTCTCAGCGAGCTTGAGACGAGCAAGAACTATCACCAGAGAACGAGAAGAGGCTGTATATAAGAGGAGGATGTGTGTTTTCGAGTGTATAATCCTAATGCTCTGGATGAGTATTTATAGGATGAGAAGACTTGTGCGCTACACAATTGCCTTAATTAATTAGCCGCGCTAATCAATTAAATCGGTGGCAATTTCCTTAACATAATTGCCTTAATTAATTAGCCGTGCTAATCAATTAAAACGGTGGCAATTTCCTTAATTAATTAACCGTGTTAATTAATTATGTTAAGGCAGTGGCAAAAAATCCGTAGTAAAAACGGAATTGATTTTACCGAATCAATGAATTCAAATTATAATCGAATCCATATTCCAACAATCCCCCACATGGATGAGACTGATATCGTAGTAGCACACACCAGACAGACACAGAATTTGATTTGGTGATAGATTCTTCGATCAGATAGAGCATACGATAGGTAGAGGTTTGCTCCTTGAACCTTCGCTTGAGTAAGCATACCGACCTTACTGGTAGACAGTGGAGGTTTGCTCTTTGAACTGTTCGACCGTTTGTGTAAGCGATGATATACTTATCACTATATCCTTTCTGACTCGTTCAGCTCTCATGATTATGTCCATTTTGGCCATGGAACATCGTCCTGGTTCTGTAGGAGTTTCTAAAGAATTGTGCCTCGCAATTCTCCATTGAAGCGGCCCCACTTCTCTCCCACATAGGTGATCTTTATCTTATAGAGTAACCCGCGTTTACTCAACCGAATTTCATGCAATCAAACTTGAATTCCATGTTTTCGTCAAAGATCATTAAAAGCATAAAGCTTAACCTCGTACCATACGGGTCTCACTGTTTCTTCATCATAGGAATAGGCTAGGGGTTACCCCCACAGTGATTTGGTCATCATGATTTAGTTGGCCCATTGAACCAAGTTCTTAGGACCTCCAGTCAGCAATGGTTGGGTGTCCACCATGATGTCGTTAAGCAATAGGCTTAAGGCCCATCCCTCTCGATGTTCTTACAACTAACTCTCAGTATAACCAGATTCTCTTGGTTTAACCAGATTATCTAAGTTTAACCATCTGGTTAGTGGATCCACAACATTATCATTTAACTTTACAAAGTCAATCCTGATAATTCTTATTGAGAGTAATTGTTTATATTGGTATTATGTTCTCGTCATAGAAGCGAGACATACCATTACGTACGCAACAATGTGATCTCCCAATTTGCAAATTATTCATATAAAAAATGCATATTGAAGACACATTTTTCTTGTCATTTAGGAATATCCATTACAAAGTGACTACCAATTCAGCCTCTTACATGCATATACATTATGCCATAGACTCGTATTCCATCATGAATCGAGCTACGTATAATCGTCGTTTTAGGATTCCCATGACATGGCTACTTTCGTTAATGTGAACTATATATTCACTAATGACTTTTATGTTTTTTTTTTTAAAGTCAAACATCTAACATCCATACTATATCCACATAGTACAATTAGATATCGTTTACAATGCAGCCAAACTCACGAGTATATCTCAAACATCTTAGTCTCATTGCAATCACTTTCAAGAGACCAATTTAAATTTGACTCGTGCATCTACTTAGTTTATAACCAACTGTGTAGCCTATGTCTGATTTTTGTACAATTTAAAAATGTACAACAGACTTCCAATCATTCTTGAGAGATCCTTGTTAATCTATACTTGGATAGATACATCATACATATTCAATCTAGCTATACTAGATTTAGTTACGTTGATCTCTTCAAGATTCACATCACCAACGTGTGACACGTATCCTTTTGGATTTTTTTTTTAAAGTTTTTAAGATTTTAATCTCCAAAATCAAAACTTTAAGTCTCATCCAAATTGCTAGAGATGATCTTCTTGTCATTACTTCTCGTAATAATCAGATCACTCACGTGCAATTATAATCATTTTATCACCTCATGTGTAAATAACATATACACACTTGTCAATTCACTGATTTTCTATCAATTTGACATCTCAACATTGACATATGTCACATTTTGGTAATTACTTTACCAGTCATTAGCTAAGGCTCAATTCGTAATAGACATTACCAATTTTTAGCGTCCCAAAAATTAGCAATTTCAATTCACCTTATTACCAAGTTTAAGCGTCCCTAAACTGGCAATACGCATTATACAGTTTTTCACATTTGAGCATCCTCAAAATGAAAAACCGAGTCATTAATTTTGAAGCCAATGCTTATCACAGCAATATCAAATCTAATATGCCACTGTTTTGATGTCTATTTTGATTCACAAAATATTTCACCTGGTCATAGTCTTTCCACACTTGCCTTAGCAGCAAACCCTCAGGTTATCTCACGTAGATTTCTTTTAAATCTTCATTTAGAAAGACTATCTCAATGTTCATTGATATACTTCTCAATTTCGCAATACGATAAGTATCATCTTAATGAACATTATTCTCGTAAATCAAGAAATATTATCTCAAAATATATCAGGTCTTCACTTTGACTGTAATTTTTGATTATCAGTCTGACTTTATACTTTTCCTTCACCCATGTATCTATTTTTCAATTTGAAAAAATCCGTTTGGGTCCTAATGGTATCTTTCTCGCAAGAAGATCCATATAATTTCAAACATGATTCTACTTAATAGAACCACTCTCTCTATTCCTTAACATCCTTTTCCCCCACAAGGGATATAGAGAGTTCATATAACGCTATAGTCCATTTTCTAGCACACATGTTAGAAAAACTTGACTCATTGACTTCTTACTTTGACCAATTTCCCTCTTAATATTTTCTTTCATCAAAGAATTATTAGAGGAACGCGTATCTTTTTCAAGCTTTGAGGTTCACCACTAAGAAAATCGTTAAGATATTCGGGACTATCGAATTTCTTATCATATGTCTTTTGCTCTGTTTAGGTTCATTCTCACATTAATCCAATAACTTGGGAGTTCATTTGGATCACTTACAAATCTATGTGGAACTACTTAGCTTAATATATAAGCATTCCCAGATTCCGTAGTTGCATACAAATTAGAATCTCATTATTTAGATTCATTTATAGGATATCATTAGACACAATCGTTGTCTATATCCATCCAAAATACCTAGATTATTTTGGATCACTTTTAACCTTTATAGGTATCAGTATCAAGATATCTCCAAGATACCCCCACAATTCAATTATTTCTAGGAATGCTTCGTTGCATTCTAGAGTTCGTTCATAGAAAATTCTATTATTTTCTCTTCAAGATACCCCCACATTTTTAATATTTCTAAGAATGTCAAAATACATTCCAGATTTAGTAGGAAATTTTTAATATTTCCTTTCATGGTATCTTGTTTAAGGAATGATTAGTCCCTTCATAACTAACATCCTCAGATTCGGTGATAGACCGAACTGATCACAATCATTATGCATCTCCAATTAGAGCGTAACTTGAGCCTGCAACTACTCCATCTACCTTATGCGAGTAAGGTATTGTGGCCTCATGAATATTCACGTTATGAAACAAAATTTACCCAGTGATTATTCACCACCAAAATCATTCTTAACCATCTTAATTTTCCATAGTAAGTTGGTTTTCAGTCTCGAGCTTATAGAGTATATTCTTCTCTATAAAGCTTCATATTTACTCTTTAATGAGTACACAGAATCAATGTATTACTATAAAGTAATTACACAACTTGTTACCACCTCTCACTAGAGCAGGTTTCAAACGACCATGATCCCATCATAAAGAGATTCCCAATTTTCCTTGAATTAAATACTTCAAAACAACATTCATCAATGGTTTGATTTCCAGGTTGTCGGAGAAGACACAATGGTCTCACTTAATACCCGACTTCCTTACAGGCATGGCCTGTTGTTGTCAAAATCTCCCCATATCGAAATCATTGAAAATTCGTATTTAATTCCGTGTTTCATAAACACAGAAATCTCATAATCGTTTTGTTTAATTATAAAATCTCGAGTCATTACAGATTTTATCTTGTTTTTATTAAAACCTCTCAGGTATTAATATCATGTTCAAAGAACTTTCATGTTCTTCTCACTGAAAAATTCAACCACTGAATTTCTCTTAAATTTCAATTTGATTCATAAAGAACCTAATTTTCTTGCTCATCACTGGTACAACCAGAAGAGACCCGAGGAAGAACATAAACTTCCAATAAATCCACAATCAGTGATCCTTGATCAACTTATGAGTTAGGGTTAACAGCATTCTAGATTTCTCCAAATTTCAGCATATTGAGCTGACCGCAATGCCATATAGGTATCACATGGATCACCATAATAGGCTCGTGTGTCACTACCGCAGCAGACCGACACCAACACAAGATTATGTTATATATCCAAAGGAACAAGTCCAAATGAAAATATAAATCTCATGCCGACCCTTAACCTATACTCAACAAGTAATAAGGCCCGTTAGGTTTTTAAACGTACTGACTATCCATGAAAGATTTATTTTGATCGCAGGAACATGATTAACAAAAAAAATCACGACCCATGATTGCCTCGTGTTGCCTCCCATGTTGTCTGAAACCACTGAAGCTTAGAAATTTCAAAAAACTAAACAAGTATCCAGATCCTTAATATCATAAATAATTAACCAATTAATTATTAAATCACAAGGTCATTAACACAGGAACATAATAATTCAATTAACCTGTGCATAAAGAATGTATTCAATTAACCACATGATTTCCTCTACCATATCAACTATATATAATATAGTAATTAAATATGTGATTATTTAATCTACAACAGGAAGCCAGAATGCACGTTTCATATAACAAGCTTAATACACTATTTGTAAATATTAAGCTGCACACATATAAAAATGAATTAAAACCTTTAAGCCTTTACAAGTTACATTAGGCACCATAAACCACGTACACAAGATTACGTGCATATCCATATGTACAACACAAACACATACCAAAATAGGCCATAAAATAGCCTCGTTAGTCACTCATGCTGGATGAACAATATTAATAAACCAATCAATTGATTAAAAAACCCATCATCTAATCATATACATTAATGAAGCATATCAAGCTATCCAGGTACAAAACAATATACCACTATCATGTTAATCAATTTAATCTAATCATATGTCAACATCAAAAAAAAACCACTGATTATCGATTATGATAAGGTTAATCCACTTTATTCATCCAAACATCGGTAGATATATCACAAATTAACATCTGACAAAAAACACGAGTTCGATCGATCTACTTCGATCCAAAAATAAAACAAAGAACTGCTTTGAGAATCTATCACTCAAACAAACAAATAATTACGTAGGTACAGATCACAGATATAATTTATTACGCTTTAAGATTGTTGGACAATCTGCGATAAATACAAACAGTATAATATTTGTGCGTGTGTGAGTAACAGTTATGTGTATAATTAAAAGAGGAGACAAGGAACGAAAAACCCGAGTCCAGTGCGTGACTGTCTCCTTAAAGCGTATTAGCCCCCCACCGTATGTGTGAGCGAATCGTCTCCCAGGATAAAACGGATTGCAGTAAGGCTACAGAAGAGCGTCACTCTCAGCGAGCTTGAGACGAGCAAGAACTATCACCAGAGGAAGAGAAGATGCTGTATATAAGAGGAGGATGTGTGTTTTCGAGTGTATAATCCTAATGCTCTAGATGAATATTTATAGGATGAGAAGACTTGTGCGCTACACAATTGCCTTAATTAATTAGCCGCGCTAATCAATTAAATCGGTGGCAATTTCCTTAACATAATTACCTTAATTAATTAGCCGTGCTAATCAATTAAAACGGTGGCAATTTCCTTAATTAATTAACCGTGTTAATTAATTATGTTAAGGCGGTGGCAAAAAATCCGTAATAAAAACGGAATTGATTTTACCGAATCAATGAATTCAAATTATAATCGAATCCATATTCCAACATGGACTCTCTAAGGTACCCATCAAATATTCCTTCATTGTCAAAACGTGGTGTTTTTATTGGAGGAGATGAATCATGGCTTTGTGTGCTCCAAAAATTTCTGAAATTGGAGCAGTTTGTTGATTAAACTTTAACTTATCTAGTAACACTAACAGGATTGAGTACTTCTAATTTAGATGACCAACACAATGGCATTTTATAGCCTACCAGAGTGTGATTTTAGTCCTCTTGTTGCTTACAGTTACAAATTTTCACTTATTGCTATGTTATCGATGCTCTTATCATACAGGCAGAGGAAAAGCATTGTGAAATTCTTGGCAAACTTCTTTACACTGCCAAGCTCGTTGCAAAACAAGAAGGTCTGGACAATGGCTTCAGACAATGGCTTCAGGGTAGTGATCAATGACTGTCCAAGTGGATGTTAGTCTCTTTTTACTTTCTGTTGATCCTCGTGTATAATAGTAGAAAATTATAATATTCCTTAATTTTAACAGACATGTTTTGATATTCACAGGTCAATCTGTTTTTGTCATATTCACCTTCACCTCATTGGAGGACGTCAAATGAACTGGCCTCCTGGCTAAAGACACTGGAATACCAGGGTTAATCTCTTCTACTCTCGGAGCATGAGAGTAGAAATAGCAGTGTAAAAGGGGAATTAAGCCTCAAATAAATGAGGGTCATTTGCTCAAGTTCTTGTTTATGTTAACTTTAGCTTCTGACATTGTGTATCGCAAATATCTTATCATGTAATCACGGAGAGAAGCAAGCTAAGCAGTGAACTCTTAAAGCGCGAGGAGTTAATGTCGGTATACAAATAGGGTCAAACTGGACATCATTCTCATAAATTATAGAGTAAGGGTACAATAATAGGAAGCCAGAGACTGTGTTGGAGATTTCCAGATCTAATTGTTTTTAATGAAAACTAGGTAACATAGTCGCGCTACGCGCGGCATGAAAACTTTTTTTAAAATTGTATATGTAACATCATTTTTTGTTGAGTTTTATTATTTGAAATTTGATATTATGAACTGAAACTTGTATAAAATGTAACTAAATTTGAATGTTAAAGAATTATAGAGAAAAGAATTAGCAAAAAAAAAAACATGTTTCTGTTAAACTCTTAAGTATTAATAATAATATTTTCGAAGATATTGACGATACTTATTTTGTTACATAAAAAAATGCTTTTGAAATCCAATATTGATAAACATTTGTAAAGTTCAACAATGGATAAATAAAAGTAACATTTTTATATTATTTTTGCTATCAGTGGCATTATGAGAGACGTGATTGCTTAGTTTGTTGATAAATTTGTTTGTATGATAAAAAAAGAAGCAAAATGTAAATGTGATAAGAGATTTGATTGACTTACGCCCATCTCATAACATAGATGCATAATTAATTCCCGTTTCATAACATACATGCATGATTAATTGATTAGTAATGGTATAAGAATTTGTGTAGTTAGAATATTAATTTAATCCAACACGATATAATGAAACACCGAATGTATAACTTTTTCATTGATTTAATTAGTAAAGAAAAATGTTGGATTGGTTCAATTTAATCGAGTTGATTACACCCCATGTGTAAATTGTTCATGTGTAAAAGTAAATTATACAATATTGCTTGTATTTAAATTGTGGATGTTAATTGGAAAATTTTTATGCTTCCGTATCTTATCATGATTCTCACGGTCACTCATTACGAATTAATCGAAAAGTTAAAATCGTCTATATATTATTGCAGAAAAAAATTGCATCAATTTTGAATAAGGATTAGAAATGGACGATATAAATAAGTTTATTTTATCATTTTACCTTGAAATAATTGTACTTTTAGATAGATAATTAATATTTTATATTAATATAATAATTATAATGTTCTAGTAAAAATTGCAAAAAATTTATATTAAGTATAATATAAAGTGTATTTAATATAAGTTTAATATGTACAATTAATGACTAATTAAAATGCTAATAAATGCAAGAAAATTATTTTAATAAAAAAAATCAAAAATGTGAAAATCAAGAAAAATATTTTGAAACTTCTGAGTGAAAGCCTTTCCGATCTCCTGGTTTATTACGACTCCACAATCATTGATAATAAAGAATGCTTGACAAGTTCAGGTTAATAACATTTTTTTAAAGCCGACACCCCTCTCATAATATACATATTCAATAATAGTGTAAAAATTTGTTTAATTAGAATAAAATTTTATTTTGACACAATGTAATGAAACAATGGGTTTATAGCTTTTTTATCGATTTTTCTTCCGATAAATGGCTGGATTTGTTAAATTTAATTAATTTGATCATAACACATGTATAATTTCTTCATGCGCAAAATTAAAAATTTGTATGTATTGTTTGTATACAATTCCAAAAATTAAGTAGGTATCATGTACTTCCATAATTTATTACGACTTTCACAATCGTTGATAATAAAAATTGCTTGAGAAGTTAAGGTCGTCTATCCTATAATCATCCGAAATAAAAATATAATGATCTTGAATAGGAAATAAAAAATAACGCAATATAAACAATTGTCAGTCGTCATTTTACCTAAAAATAAACTTAACTGTATATAATTAATATTTAATATTGAAATAATAACTATAATGTTCAAACAAAGTTTGCTAATTTTTAAACAAATTAAATAGAATAAATTGAATAGATGTTTAATAAGTGTAATTAATGACTAATTAAATTGTCATTAATAATTATTTAATGCAAGAAAATAATTTTAATAAGAAAAATCAAAAAAAAAGAAAATTCAAAAAAAATACCTTAAATTGTCCTGGTTCATTTTCGATCTCCTGCCGTTATAATATACTAGTCAACTTATCCGCGTTCCGCGCGGTTTATAAATTTTAATATAAAAGTATTGTAATAGATAAATTAATTTCTATTATTTTAAAAAATTGAT
This sequence comes from Saposhnikovia divaricata, assembly GCA_036435485.1. Lineage (NCBI taxonomy): Eukaryota > Viridiplantae > Streptophyta > Magnoliopsida > Apiales > Apiaceae > Saposhnikovia > Saposhnikovia divaricata. Next base: position 243,149,913 of record CM071594.1, on the reverse strand, counting down.
TGGTTTCTTATGATTTTTTCTATAAAAAAAATAATTTAAAAATAATTTACATGAATTATTAATTGGAAAAATACTCTCATTATATACAAAATTTTGATAATCTTAAAATTATCACAAACATATAAAAATAAAATTTACAATATGAACGTAATATTTACGATCAAAAGTTACAAATATTGAATACAACTTAATATCATTTTTTAAAGCCGATACCCCTTTCATGATATAAATATTCAATAATAGTGTAAGAATTTGTTTAATTACAATAAAAATTTATTTCGACACAATATAACGAAACAATGATTGTATAGCTTTTTTTATCAATTTTATTTTCTGATAAATGGCTGAATTTGTTAAATTTAATTGATTTATCATAACTCATGTATTATTTATTCATGTGCAAAATTAAAAATCTGTCTGTATTGTTTGCATACAATTTCAGATATTAAGTAAATATTTTGTACTTCCATAATTTATTAAGACTTTCACAATTATTGATAATAAAAATTGCTTGAGAAGTTAAGGTCGTCTACCCTATAATCATCCGAAAAGAAATTATAGTGATCTTGAATAGGGAATAAAAAACAACGCAATATAAACAATTGTTAGTCGTCATTTTACCTAAAAATAAACATAACTATATATAATTAATATTTAATATTGAAATAATAACTATAATGTTCAACTAATTTGCTAATTTTTAAACAAATTAGATAGAGTAAATTTAATATATGCTTAATAGGTGTAATTAATGACTAATTAAATTGTCATTAATAGCTATTTAATGTAAGAAAAGAATTTTAATAAAAAAATCAAAAAAACCAAAATTCAAGAAAAATACCTTGAACTGTTCTGGTGCATTTCCGATCTCCAGACATTATAATATACTAGTTTAAAACCCGTGCGATGCACGGATTTCTTTAATATTATATGAATTTTTTTATTAATTTAAATTTTTTAAAAACATGAATTCTGGAGGCTTAAATTTTTATATGAGATGATTTGATAATTATTATATAAATGTTATCTGTAATATTTCTAGAAAAAGAAGGATTTTAGTTAGAAAATATAGAAAAGATGATAGGTTTTAGTTGAAAAAGGTAATCGGCTAATTATTAGTATATTATTATTTTATTTTATTAAATAAAATGCCCGTGATATGATTAGAAAAAAAAGAGAAATTAGTTAGAGAAAATAAAAAAAGTAGCATGTTCTAGGTGAAAAAGGTAAGGGTTTTATATCAAAGTGGCAACTCCGTTCGTCAAAAATTATCACTTAACCCACCGTTCTCATGAGGTCTCATTTAAACCACTAAACTAAGAAAATATATCATTTGCCCCACCTGCATTCACAAAAATAATACAATTTATGGGGGTCTAAATGATATAATGGGGGGCAAATGATATGTTTTCTTAGTTTAGTGGTTTAAATGAGACCCCGATGAGAACGGTGGGTTAAGTGATAGTTTTTGACGAACAGAGTGGCCACATAGTTTATATATAATAATTATAATTTAATTACATTATTTTACTAAATACAATTGCTCGTAATATTTATAGAAAAGAAGAAATTAATATTGTTCGTGATATTTCTATTAAAAGATGGATTTTAGTTAGAAAATAGAAAAGATTATATGTTTTAGCTGAAAAAGGTAGTCGGTTAATTATTAATATTATAATATTATTAGTTTATTTTTATTATATAGATCACCCGTGATATAATTGGAAAATAGATATTTTAGTTAGTGAAAATAAAAAGGTAACGTGAAAATTAAAAAGATGACATGATTTATATAAAAAAGATAATTGATTAGTTTATAGTAATTAAATTTAATTATGTTATTTTACTAAATAAAATTACTCTTACTTTTTAGAAACTGAGAAATTAATGTTGCCCGTGATATTTCTAGAAAAAAAGGGAATTTAATCAGAAAAGATGATACTTTTTAGCTGAAAAAGTAATCGGTTAATTATTAGTATTATAATATTATTATTTTATTTTTATTAAATATAAACTCCCGTCATATAATTGGAAAAAAAGAGGTTTTAGTAAAAGAAAAAAAAAAGGTAACATGTTTTGGCTGAAAAAGGTAACCGCCCATGATATAATTGGAAAAAGAGAGATTTTAGTTAGAGAAAAGAGAAAAGGTAATGTGTTTTGGGAGGAAAAGGTAATTGATTAGTTAATATTAATCGTAATGTAATTATGTTATTTTATTAGACAAAATTCCTATGATATAATTGGAAAAAGAGAGGTTTTAGTAATAGAAAAGAAAAAAGGTAACGTATTTTGGCTGAAAAAGGTAACCGCCCATGATATAATTGGAAAAAGAGAGATTTTAGTTAAAGAAAAGAGAAAAGGTAACGTGTTTTGGCTGAAAATTAGTTAATATTAATCATAATGTAATTATGTTATTTTATTAAACAAAATTGTTTGTAGTGTTTTTAAAAAAAGGAGAAATTTTAGTTAGATAAAATGTAAAAGATATTGTATTTTCAGGTTATTGAAAAATAGAAAAAGTAATATGTTTAACCTGAAAAAGGAAATTAGTAGGATGTATTTTATTTAAATAAGGGTAAATAAGTAAAATCAACAGCTAACGTACCGACCGACCGATCGACCAATCAACCAAACTTTTAATGTTTCGACTTTTATATAATAGTATAAATATAGATATAGATATGCTCGCAGCGTGATATAGTTGGTCAAATGATTAGTAAAAGCAATTCAGCAATATTTTCCATCTTACATAAATAGAGTTTCTAACTCTCTTAACAATATATTCCTTCCAACATAAATAGAATTAGAAACGAAGATAGATTAACTACTTTTGGACCTTAATGAAGACAGATTAACAAAGATATATTAACCTTCTATATATATAGAAGGTTGTGTTACCAATTCCAACAGCCTCCTTGTGTTTTCGTTATAAATATTATAAAATAGTAGGCTCTTAGTGATTTAGGATATTATAAGGTATGACAATTCCAACAAGCTTCCTTATAATTGATCCTTATATTATTAAATAATAAATAAAAGGAAGGAATCAAGAACAAAAAAAAAAGGGAAACAATTGGAAAGAGGAGGGAAAATAATATTTTTTATTAATAAAAGTGAAATAAGGGAGACTTTTTTTTTTTTGCTAAATAAAATATTAATAAAAAAAACAAGGAACCCATGCACTACGCCAAAGCATAGAGGAACTGACTAAAATCAATCATAGGCCGATTGAAGATAGAAACAATGAGGCAACAATGAAGGAGTAACTACAGATTCATATAACTAGCTCAGGTCTATTTATAATGATTTTCGAGTACCAACTTGAAGATGCAAGCTTGGCTCTAGTGTCCGCCATTAAGGCCCTCCAAATGACCTTAGGATTGAGGGTACCTCTGTCATGCTTCCTAGCGTTCCTTTCTCTCCAAATGTGGTAAGTAAATATTTGGACCATGAGAAGAATTAAACTCCTTTTAGGAGTGTCTTGAATTGAAAGAAGGTTTTGCTGAAATTCCTTCCACGTGTTTCCAATGATGCCCAGGTTAAAACTTGAGAGAATCAAGGCAAGTACGTATCTGCTGTACGAGCAGTAAAGGAAAAGATGAGTTTCCGTTTCTCGTCCACCAATACATAGATAGCACTGTTGGTCAAGAATAATTCCAAATCGAGCTAGGCGGTTCAGAGTATTGAGTCTACCGTGGCTTAGGAGCCATTGGTGGTGAGCATACCGCTTAATTTTTAGTTGATACCAAACCACTTGCTGGCTTCGATGTCTTATACCCTCCCAGATATGCCATATTTTAACCTTCCTAATGTCCACACCTTCCCACATAATTACATCACGCGAGGTAGGGTTAAAAACTGGGTATGTGAAGTTCTGTAACCAGTTTGTCAACGACTGATCTCTATGGTTGCGTCTGAGATGCATTTGAGGCATGCACCACCTCCCTGAACTGATCAAATCCCGAACCAGAGCCATAGCAGTTGAACCACACTGAGTGATGATAGGAGCAGTCGTTGTTTGAGCAAGGCATGAGCCATTCCACCAAGGGCCAAACCATAGAGAAATAGTCGATCCATCGCCAATGGAATAGGTAATGAAACGAAGGGTCGTAACACGTAATTTAAACACTTTCTTCCATATCCAGGAGCTGTCCAAAGGGATGGGCATAGTCCAGAATTGTTTGCGCCTCAAAATTGTTTGATTTATCCAGGTTGGCCATAAAGATTTTGCACGACTGATTATCTTGAGCAGGTGACGAATAATGAGAGCCTTGTTCCATTCGGAGCTGTCCTTTAAGCCCAGACCCCCTTCCGTTCTAGGCAAACAGATTGTTTTCCAAACAATTTTTGCACCCCCTTTGACGTCTAGCTTACCCTTCCAAACAAACCTAGTTAGCATAGTTTGAATAGTTTCATGAATGGCATTGGGAAGGATGAAATGTTGCGACCAGTAAGCTTGTATTGCAAAGAGCACAGATTTAACCAGTTGAACCCTACCTGCAAAAGATAGGAAAATCGAAGTCCAAACAGTTATTCTATTAGTGAGCTTCTCAATAAGAGGCATACAATCATTCACACATAGCCGGGATGAGATGAGAGGCACCCCCAGGAACCTAACGGGAAGGTTTCCGCGAGGGATTCCATACGTGGCATCGAACCAGTTGACAACTGTATGGGAGCAATCAGAGAAGAAACTGGAACTCTTAGTAGCACTTGGAACCAGGCCACTCACCTGAGAGAAAGAATTGACACAGTCCATGATGTGGGTAATCGAAATTCGATCGTCATGGCTGAAAAAGAGGACGTCATCCGCAAAAAACAAGTGGGTTAGGTCTAATTCTTTAAAATGCCAGTGATGCTTAAAATCAACAGGCTTTGGCTTCAACATCAGAGAGAGAATATTCATGCAAAGGACAAAGATGTAGGGGGACATGGGGTCTCCTTGACGGATGCCTCTAGTTCCCTTAAAATAGCCATGTGTCGTTCCATTAAGCTTTATAGAATACATAGGAGCAGAAATTCATAGATGTATCCAACTAATAAATTTAGGAGGAAACCTCATTTTATGAAGGACATCAATAATGAATTCCCATCTTACCGAGTCAAAAGCTTTGTGGAGATCCAATTTCAAAGCGCATCTTGATGGTCCTGAAGCTCTATCATAACCACGGAATAACTCCTGAGCTAGAAGAATATTGTCATAAATATGCCTACCCGGAATGAATGCTGACTGAGCAATATCAATAAGACTAGGTAAAACCAATTTAAGCCTTCCCGCAATGATTTTGGCAATACACTTGTAAGCAACCGTGCACAGTGAGATAGGTCTAAAATCTTTCATATGCGCGGGTGTTGGAACTTTAGGAACCAAAGCAATATTAGTAGAATTTATACCGTTATGCATTTTGTGGTCATTGAACAAAGATAGGACCGCATCACAAAAGCAGTCGCCAACAATGGACCATGTTGCCAAGAAAAATTCTGCATTAAACCCATCAGGCCCCGGGGACTTGTTCTTACCCATTTTCTTCAAAGTTGCAAGAATAAGCTCCCTTTGGACCGGGGCTTGAAGGTTAATAGCCTGTGCTTCAGTGATTGTGGGTGAAGCAATTCCCTCAAGAAGAGTATTTGTGCCCGAAAAAGATGTTGTAGGTTGTGGAGATCCTAGAAATTCCATGTAGTAATCCAACGCAATTTTCGCACAATTTGTTTGGCCATGCATTAACTTTCCTGAGGGATTAAACAGGGCTAACACCTTGTTTCTGTTCCAGTTTGATTTACATTGGTTATGAAAAAATCTATTATTTCCATCACCTTTTGATAGCCATTTCACCCTTGATTTTTGGAGAAGAAGAGACTCCTCCTGAGAGAGGGCCTGATTTAGATTATCAATAAGAACATTCTCACTGTCACGAAGAGCATCCGAGGGGGCAAGGACCAACCTGTCTTGAACTGAAGTTAGAGCATTACGAGCCACTTCCACATTTGTTTGCAAATTACCATGCATTTTATTAAGAGCAACCAGAGCCTGTTTTACTGCCCTTAATTTCCTGCATAGGATGGACATAGGGTCGCCAAGCATAACAGTAGAATTCCAAGCCGTGGAGACAGTCGGAAGAAATTGAGGGAGATCAATCATGAAATTGTAGAACTGGAAAGGTCTACTTTGTCGATCAATTTGCATAGGAACAGACATGAGTAGAGGATTGTGATCCATTAGGCCTCTATTTTGATAACTACATAGGATTCCGTGTGAGAATTGATCCAAGAACCATTAGCAACAACCCTATCGAGACGCTTGAAAATCGGAGTTGTGGGTCATTTATTCGTCCACGTAAATAGATCACCCACTGTCCTTACAGGAACAAGGTTTGCAGTAGAGAGACAGTCCTTAAAAGCCTGCATACCCGGGGTACAATGCTGCCTTCCCCCTTGAACTTCATTAATACTCAACATACAATTGAAATCCCCTAGACAACACCAAGGAATATTGGTAGCGCTGAGGGAAACAATATCGTGCCACAGCGGAACGTGTTCATGGGCCTCATTAAAAGCATAAACAAAAGTTGCCATAAAAGTTAATTTTTTCTCAAGAAATGTAACAAAACATGTAATGTGTTGAGCTGATTTAGTGTATATGGAGACATGCCAGATCGACGGATCCCAACCTACCCAAACTCAACCATTGTAGTGAAAATCATAATTAAATAACCACTTCCATGATCTTTTGATTTTCTTTGAAACCAACACCGAGGGTTTTTCTTTAACTTTAGTTTCCATTAAGCCAATAAAAGTAAGAGAATTGACAGAAATAAAATTAATGAGCTCACGTTGATGGGTGCTCTTATTCAAGCCTCTAACGTTCCACGAGGCAAAGTTCATTGGAGACGTTTAGAGGTTGTTGACAGGCCTGCCAACCTGGGGCTACGTTTGTAGGAATCCTGCGTGAAGCCATCATTGTCCACGATTGCTTTCTCCTTTTTATTTGGTGGCCTAGGGATAGGTCTTCTCGGAGCCCTAAGATCAATCACCAATGATGGTGAAGGTGCAATGCCTTCCTTACCTTGCTTTCGCTGGTATTCCGTAGATAGTGTGACAGGAGCAGTTATTAGGTCGTCAACCATTCCAGACATAGCATCAAGAGCAGGAACAGAAGCTAGAGGTTCCATCGCGTCTACCAGATTTACATTGACATGTCCCGTGTCGTGGTTACCAGCTAAGTTACCATGTAAAACAATTGAATTCATTGAAACCTTGTCAAACTCCTCCAGATTGTCGTTTGTTTCCAGCTCCTTTAGAATATCGTCCTCATCCATTACCACATCACACCCACAAAACTGGCCTATGGAATATGGAACCATCTCCATATTATTTAGGTAGTCAATTTTTGATGGTGAAACAGGCGAAGCTCGTGAAGGTGCAGCATCGTTTGTTTCTCCACTTGGACTCATTTTCTGTTTTTTATTAACTCTATTCGGATTGTTGATGCATCTGGCGAAAGAGTGACCAAATGCCTCACATGAGCTACATGAATATGGGAGTTGTGAGTACTGAACTTCAATACGTTCCTGTTCTTCAAGACCATCAACATTCAAGACACTTACCCATACGAAGTCAGGCCTTGGAGAAGAATATGAGAGTTCAACTTGAACATTTGCATATTTTATAGGCTCGAACTTTGCTGTTGCATCATCAAATCTGAGAGGACGACCTATCGCACGAGCTATTGAGGACAAGCTTTTCTTGGACCACAATGAATATGGGACATCAACTAATCTAATCCAACAAGGGACTTTATCGACTACATTCCGCTTGAATTTTGAGCCTTCCATCCAAGGTATCAAGTAAAGTGTTTTCCCCCCTATCTGAACGACATTAAGATTTAATGCCAAATTCCTCTCTTCCATAGTATTAAATCAAAAAGTGTAGTACCCTTTTGAACTATAAAAGACACCAGTTAAACCTTTATTCTTCCAAATTTTTTGAGCTTGTTCACGGACAAACTTAAAAGCCAAGTTACCTCCAATGAAGTGGCCAATTATACTTGTTTCCCACTTTTTCTGAGCTTGGACCATGAATTCCCTAGAGAACTTAACCGATGCAGAGCCATCTTCATGGTATTTGATAGTCGCCTCATCGTCTACTGCCGGAGTAGGCGTAGGATTAGCAATATTTTTAGCTACGACATTGCTCCATGTCACTTTAGTTGTTTCCGGTGGAGCTCAAAATTCCCCTGCCTCCATATCAACAAAGGATTGGTGAGAAATACCATGTTTGTTAGCAGCTTGGGCGGTTTCGCTTACAAATTGGGCCATTACTGAATTCACTTCCAGCAGCGAAGTAGGTTTGTCATTTGATCCACCATGTGAGTCTTGAGACGAATCTCGCTTAGTAGGGCCAGTAGTGTTCCGTTCCGTCCCATCATTCATGATAAGCTGAGTGTGTTCTCGAACTCGTTGCAGAGTCCGGGGAGAAAGGGGAGGACCCATAACATCCACCGAATGAAGAGACAAACTATCCTCTTCAAATCGAGGTAGTAAAGCAGCATGCCTAGCTGGTGCAGCATAATTATGACCTATGAAATGAGAAAATTCCTCAGAATTCATAGAGCCAGAATGCTCCGAGTTTAACGAACCCATTGGGAGCAAATAGAAACAGATCGGGTTAGAGAGTGGAATGGATTAGAAGAGGAGGTCAAGGAGATGCAGGATAAGAAGAGCGTGAGAGCCGTGGAGGTGATGAAAGTAACGGTCAACGGTGGTTTAGATTGGAGTTGCAGGCAACAGCTGTAAGAAAGGTTGAGAGAACCATTTGTGCAAGTTTATTGAAAAATATAAGGGAGACTTTAAAGATAAGGGATGACATGATGCTCTTAACTTTTTAAGAAAAAGTTGTTGGAGCACAATTTTAAACATAATCACTTATAATTTGAGTTAGGAGGTCGTATAAGGGATCTTTTGGAGTTGCTCTAATATGACCATCACTAGCAACTCTAAATTCTGTAAATGTATCCAGAATATCATTTCATTAAAAAAAAATATTCTAATTAGATATGATAAATAAAAAAAAATTATCTAAACGTAATTACATATATAAGATGTTACATATAAGCCTAAAGATCATTCCATACAATGAAATCAGAAGTAGAACTATTAGAATTTCTCCATGAAGTTTGATTTTTGGCACATGATTTAAATTTTAAAGTGATTTGATTATATAGTTAAAACTGTAATTTAAAAAAAGGGTTTTGTAAATTAAAGTATAGTTATATTTGTTCAGAAAAATAGAAACTAAAAAATAATTAATTAAATTATATAATCAAAGTACTTTAAAATAAGTGCAAGAAAGTTGAACAAAATGGAGTATCCGCTGGGAATAAGTAAAATGGCAAACTTTATTTCAAAAAAAAAAAGTAAAATGGCAAACTTCGTTAGAAGGAAAAAACGGTTTAAGTTGGAAAAATTAATAATTTTTTTTACTTTCAATCTCATTTTTTCCTTAAAAACAGTAAAAGTAATTGTTTAAAGTTGCAATTAAAACCAAAAACAATTATTATTATATATTAACTAGTTGATAAAGCCGCGCTTCGCGGCGGCGTTACAATATTTTTAAAAAAATTCAATACATTTACGTTATATTATAATATTAATATTAAATTTTAATAATTAAATAATCTTCTCTAATTAATCAATTTCTTGTTAAAGACGATTCTTTCGATTGAGCCGCTCTCTCGTTAAAACCGAAATCCCAACTTTTTAACATATATTATAAAGACTGCATGAGATTGTTCTTTTACTCATTTTTCTTTTATTATGTTAACACGTCAATTCTTTTCTTTTTAAATACGGTGACTTTTTTCATGACAATAGTATTTGATTTATGAATAAATTTTCCTAATATAAGTATAATTAACTTATATAAAAAATATATAATTTAAGAAGATCGTACTTTCTATAAAATATTTAATTATATGTCTGCTCTATATATTCAAACACCTATTTTAGTTCTAGTAGAACTTTTATTTATATATTTTTTCTATAAATTCAAACTCTTATTCTCTATAAATTCGAACTCCTATTCTGCTTCCAATAGAACTTTTAATCGTATGCCTTATAAATATTTATTATACTTTCAATAGAACTTCTAGTCATATGTTTTTCCTATAAATTCGAACTCTTCTCCTTTATAAATTCGAACACATATTCTACTTCTAATATGCTAATTGATATTTTCATATTTATTATTGTTTAAAATTCTAGAAAATTAGAAAAATCGATTGAGACGATATTAGAGCGCTGCCTAAACTCCCGATATCCTCCTTTATATATATATATATATATATATATATATATATATATATATATATATATATATATTGATTTTGAGTCGATATATAGAATCCTTCACTAAGGAGGGGCGATAGTCATGCTCTCTTACAAAAATTATGGCGTTCTCAAAATTAATCGGAATTAATTTAATATTAAATTTTATATATAATTATTTATATGATAGTATGATTGAAATAAAACAAAACTTTAAGATCTAATATTTGAATAGAAATCAAATATTAGATCATGTACTGTTATCATTGATTTTAGTAACATTTTATTAAATATACAACTAAAAAATTAAATAAGAAAATATCTTTTAAGTTTCGTCTAACAGTGGGTTGGTGGGGCCCACTGTTTACCCGTTTACGGACCTAAAAAAATGAAACCAACTTGTAATATATAGGTTTGCGTTATTTAAAATATATAGTTAAAAGCGAACATAGTATAACAGTAATTAGCTTACATATTATTTTTTATCATATTTTGAAGTACTGCTTTGCTTATTTTTATTTTGATTAAAACGTAGCTTAGTGTGTTAGTTGTTGAGATATTTATTTTGTTCAAATCTGTTGGGCTGTAGAATTTCTTGATGACTGTGGTTTTTGTTTTTTATTTTGATATAGTTAAGACGAACTTTTTTGCTTCGAACATCGTTCCATCTGTGGATTTTGTTGAGTTTGTTAATTGTTGTGGATGTTGTTGAGTTTATTAATTGTTGTGGATGTTGTTGAATTTGTTAGTTATTGAGATATTTATGTTGTTTATATTTATCGGGATGTAGTTTCTTGTTAATTATGATTTTTTGCTTTGTATCTTTACAAATGTATATTACAATACTGATTAAAAAGTTTAAAAATGACCTTCTCATCTGCAGTGGTTAAGACATATGTTGAAATACCTGAGTCTTTCTTTCTGTTGACAAGGTGGAGTAATGTCCTCAACTTAGGAAGCGTCATATCTTCCCTATTTAGTTACAGTTTCCGCACACCTCAAGAATGTAACTGTGACATGTCTCCCCATTTTGGAAACAGTGATGCGATAGGTTTAGGACTGCGTAACACCATCTTTTTTATCATCAAGTGCACTCACACATAGGGGTGTGCATTCGGTTCGGTTAACCGAAAACCGAACCGAATAACCGAAATTTTTTCGGTTCGGTTAACCATAATTTAATTTTCGGTAGGAAAATTTCAGAAATTTCGGTTTTCGGTTATTCAGTTTTTAACCGTGTTTAACCGAAAAACCGAATTAAAAACCGAATTTTGTATAATAATTAAAAAATATAAATATTATTACTTATTAACATAAAATTATGTCAGTTTATCAGTCAGTACTCAGTAGCTACAGAGAGCGAGTCTTTCACTTTGTATTTCCAGCGAGAGCGAGTGACCGACTGACCGCGTGAGCCTTTCAAGTTTCAACAACGAATCAATTGAAAATCAAGAACCCTTCTGGCCTTCTCCGAGTTCTCTACTTCTCTGCAATTAGCATCACTGCATCAAGAGGTAAATTATGGATTTTGATTCAATGTAAATTAGGGATTTTGACGAATTGCATATATTATAGAGTAAAGTGCACTTTGTGTATCTGTACTTAGGCCGTGACACCACTTGCAATATCCAACTTTAAATTCGAGCATTTGAAATACTGAAGTTTTAATTCACTTACACTTTGTGTGCTACCGTCTATTTGGTCCTAACTCCGTTACTTAATCAGGGGTAAAACAGTCATTTTCTTCTATGTTCTGGAAAAGCAAAGCCATTTGTAAGATTAGAAATATGCCCACCGTCAGATGGTCGCTCACTATTTTTGTTCTTCCCTCCACCGGAGGAGCTGGCTTCTCGTTCAGGAACTTTTTTCTTCACAATATCCCTCCTCTTACTAATGTTCGAATCTAACAAAGAACTACCTGGGCGGAGTGCAGCTGACATAGAAGTGTGTAGGCTTCTCAATCCATGCCGACTAGCATTAGCGGAGCCACTAGGCCCTTGGTCGCTCCTAGATGAAGAACTAGAAGACCTGGGTAAAACATCTTGATTGGTCCGCCCAGGTCTTCGTATAAAGAATTCTGGATTTTAGCTTTTGATATTACATCAGAGCTCCTTAATTTAACAGATGCAGCGATCCCGGACGCAGCTTTTGATATTACACACTCGCACCATATATATACACATATAGCAACATACACTCAATATACAAATGCAAGAAATCTTGGTCTGGCTAAGGTGTGGTTGAACATTCTCTTGAATTTTCATGGGGTCACCCATAGCTTGAAGATCTTGATTTCCAAGTCCGATAATGAATTCAACATTAGAATTTGAAAATGCAGATAACACTTTCGGGTCAGCATCATAAAGCTTCACTCTAGTTATGTTGAGAGATTTAAGCAGAGACGAAACCCTTGAGGGAGGAGGGAGATTGTCTGCAATCTGACCATAGTTTACTCCAACTCCAATACCATGAATCGCAATAAATAAATCTGCAACCATGTATACAGAAACCACCATTAAAACACAATCAGCAAAAAAAACACCAACACATCTAAATCAAATAGTCAGCACATACATTTAAGACGTGAAAGCAGTCTACAATATACAATCAAATCCAAATTCACTCCAAATTTTTCAACACAATTTTGTTGAAAAAGTAAAAGAGATGCCCACATCAAGAAAGTGGAAGTCACATCAATATAGAATCAATGACGACTATATTCATTACAAATCAAGTAAACCTCTAGTGCCATACAATTCAATAACTTTAAATCATTAAATTTCTTAATAACACCTCAATAAATACCCACAAAAACAAGAATGAAAAGCTACCTACTGAATTTGGCAGAAGGCAGAATATGCAGGATGTCAAAAATGGTACTTACAAAACTGAATATATTTTATAAACACAGCAATTCTATACATACCCAATTGAGCAGAAGAAAAGACATAGATACCCCTAACTTTTTAACTTTGTTAACGCCAAGCAGACGGAAGTACACAAACTGTAACGAAATAACAATTACAGTATTGCAGCTGCTCGAATTTAAAGTTGGGTATTGTAAGTGGTGTCACGGCCTATGTGCAGATACACAAAGTGCACTTTACTCTATATTATATATATGTATGTATTTTGTTGATCTCAGTTTGATATTTCTTTGAAATTAATTAGGGATTTTACTGTTTTTACATATATGTCAAAAATGGTACTTACAAAACTGAATATATTTTATAAACACAGCAATTCTATACATACCCAATTGAGCAGAAGAAAAGACATAGATACCCCTAACTTTTTAACTTTGTTAACGCCAAGCAGACGGAAGTACACAAAATGTAACGAAATAACAATTACAGTATTGCAGCTGCTCGAATTTAAAGTTGGGTATTGTAAGTGGTGTCACGGCCTAAGTGCAGATACACAAAGTGCACTTTACTCTATATTTATATATGTATGTATTTTGTTGATCTCAGTTTGATATTTCTTTGAAATTAATTAGGGATTTTACTGTTTTTACATATATGTATGTTGTGTTGTGTATGTATTTTCTATGTATGATTTTGTTGTTGATTAAATCATCAGTATGTCAGTGTATTGTTTAATGTCAGTTTATATGATTTATCATTGTTAATTTCAGTTTATTTCGATTTTGTGAATTCACTACACCACAAATGGTCTATGGCAACACCAAAAAAAAGTGTTAAAAATGCTGAAAAATGTTACCATAGGATTTAAGGCAACACTTTTGTCAATTTTGCAGGTGTTGGGAATTTGCATGTGGGCTTAGAGGTTAAGCCAACATATTTTGTCAAAACTATGGCAACATCAATGTGATGTTGCCTTAGGAACTTATGCCAACATTTCATGCAAATAGCAACACTTTTTCCGGTGTTGGCATAAAGTCTATTCCAACATCTTTATCCCTCTACAGCAACATCGATTGATATAACAGTTCACATTTTTGCCAACATCCTAACATGTTATAGTAACACTTTTTAGTTTACATTGTTCAAGTATTGGCAACATTTTTATAGGCTATGGCAACATTTTAGTAAAAAAAAATTAACAGCATGCTAAGTTCAAAGTTATAGTTCCAACTGTTGGTAAACTGATCAAACATACATAAATTATCCATACAAACTGATCAAACATACATAAATTATCCATACAAACTGTTGGCAACATACATAAACAAACCAAAGTCATAGTTCCAGCAGCTAAGTTCATAATTAAGCACCTAAGTTCATAATGTCTCAAAAGATATTATCTAGACACAAGCATCAAGAAGCTAGCTAGACACAAGCATCAGTGTCGGGACTTGCATCACCATTTTTAGGTGGCTCCATCAGTGTCGCAATTTGATCCCGAATCTTCTTCTCCACTTTTTCATGCATCTCCTGCATCACCATTTCTCGAACCTTCTTCTCCACTTTTTCATCCATCTCCTGCGCAATTTGATCCCGAATCTTTTCAGTCAAACTTGCCAAGTGCTGATCTGAGATAGTTACAGCTCGTGTTGCCAATTTTCCCTTTGCCTTTTTCCGGATAAGTCTCCCTACTAAATAAGATCGGCTGTGTTCTTTGCCACCATAAACAAGCTTATTAGCCTCCTCCACATTTCCCTCATCAAGAACTTTCTGAACATCTTCCTGTAAAAAGAAAAGTTAATACAATAAATAATAATGCATAAACAATGCAGAAAAGAACTTTAATTACTAAAACAAAACTTACAATCTTCTTTGTAACCACATCAGTGGGTAACTTATACTCTCTTGTTTCCTCTCTTTTGCGTGTTTTAATGTAAATATCAGCGTCTGATACAGGTGCCGGTGGTTCATCAGGTTTAGCAATAGCAAGCTGCTCCCTCTCAATCACCTTGCATAAAGTAGTAATAGATGTTTAGTATTGATTTTCCTTATATAAACATGTCAATAGAAACAGAACAGAGTACAATAGAAACAGAAAAATGTATAAAATGCAAAAAAATGCAGGGGTCCATTTTTGATAACGCAGACCTACTGAAAACTTTGTCACCAGGCACAACCTTTCCATTTTAATGTTACTGAGCTGTTGCACTTCTCTCATTGCTCCAATTGAATCATATCAAGGAATACAAAGCTACTACTTGAATATTTATGTCTTTATGTATCAGTGAGTTGTGCGAAATAACACCAAGAACTGAAAACTATATATTTCTACTTCACATCTGGCCACTGATTTAGCTAAGATGTGTTTGCACACTAAAGAACTGGACAAAACATCTTTATTAACATAATTCCAACACTACATCAGAATATAATTTCAGATTGCTCTGCTCCTTCGCGTCATTACTCCATCACATTCTTAGGATTTAAATAATTATACACGTGTTCTATACCTTAAACTAGTGCAGTCACAACATCTAGTGCAGTCAAACTACATAGCATCTCGGATAAATCTATACCTTAAAAAGAGGAACCTCTATAATATTGTGAGTTTATAAAAAATGTTCACTTACCATTTTATGGCAGATTTGGGCGAAACTATTAGGCCCAGCAGTATGAGTTTCTATTATCTTGCTTCGAGCTACAACATTTTTTCTGGCTCTCTCCTACAAAGGACAAAATATAGCAAATGCATAAACCGGGTGATTACTAAACTGACAGATTTGGTTAATTACTAAACAAATTTATTACCTGGACTTTTTCATCAGCCCAATAGTTTAAGAGGATCTTAAAGTCTGTCAAAGGAATGTTCCTTGGCCTATTTTGCAGCCTCTGCTCATCATTAGGATACTTAGTGTAATGATATTTCTTGACTGTAGCTTTGTGTGTCCTAAACTGATCACGCATCGTTGTCATTACATGCTCATAACCCTCCTCTTCAATGATGTACTTGTCCTAAAAAAATGCAAACCAATAATTGTCAAATATTTACAAGTAAAGACAACATTAGCATGTCAAATATGGACAAGTAATTAAACACAAAAAAAAAAATTGTTACCTTGACATACTGCCATAAGATACCTTTTTCAGGAACTTCATTCCAACTACGGCATGTTAAAGATACAAAATCCCTTACCACAGTTCCCAGAAAATTGCTAAACTCACGTAACAAGTGATCATCATCATCTGATATAGGTTGGCCATCTTCCGATAGCTTGATCTCTGGCTTCTCACCTCTTGTATGGACAGTAGACAATTTTGACTTCCCTCGAACCTTTCTCTTTTTGGCTCCTAGAGGTGCATCTGATGTATAACATCAAATCAAGATTAAAATGACTCAATGCATTCTTTTAGAAAGATCAATAGCTATATCAGTTCGAAATTACCCTGATTCTCCATTTCAGCCATTTCAGCCTGGGACTGTGACTGTAGGTTCTCCATTTCAGCCTGCTTTTCAAGCTCACGTAACTCCAAGTATGCAGCCATTGAACCAGGAGCATTGTTTTTGAGTAACTTGAGCTTCTCAATTGTAGGAACTTCTGATGCATCATTTGCCTACAAAATGAAATTGGATAATAAGTCATAGCAGGAGAAAGTGGTAAACAAATTAACAAATAGTACCAAATTTACAGACCTCAACATCAACTGTGTTCACTTGCTTATAAGATGGAAGTGACATTTTAGATGCTCGGGAACGAGTTCTCGGGCCATCAGTCACCACAACTCTCTTGCCTTTTTTCTTCTGCTAAAACAATATATACATCAGCATCAACAGTAAATAACTACTAATTAATATAATCAGACTTGGTTATATAATTTACCTTTGACGAAACAATACCCACATCAGCATTACTTTCTCGGTCTGCTTCATTTTCCGGCTCCTTGCTTAAACCAAGTTCCCTTAGTTTTAGTTTATTTTCCTCAACTCTCTTGTTTCTACGCATTTCATACTCATTTACGCCACCTTCCAGAACTTCACCACCTCCTTCCGCCAAGTTCTCATTTTCAGCAGGCTTCTTCTCGAATCTTTTCAAATACTCCCCCAATCCTATTTTTCCATCATCTGAATCTTCAGCAGGCTGCGCCAACTCCGCCATGGAACTAGGTTGCATTTTCTTGACTGAGTTGATCATCCTTCGTTGCTTCTCCTGATAATCTTTTATAGTCACAAACTGACGCTTTTTTGGATTACACTCTTTGGCTTGAACAGGGCTTTTTTTGGGCCTTACAATAACGTGAGGTTGCATTTGTGGCATTGGCTCTATCGTGCGGTCAACATTGCAGTCAATGAACAAGTTCAAATCATCAGTCTCGCTTGTTATAATAGCCTCATTCATATCAGCATCATTTTTCACCAAAACCCAACCATCATTCTCGTTTCTCACATATACTCCACCAATCTCTTTATAGCCAAGGTCTTTGACCCACTCCATGAATTCTGAAAATGAGAACCTGTCAAGATCCATGTCCTCGTAAGTCTGTACTAAGCCGCCAAGATACTTGTCTTTGTTGAACTCCCCATTATGGTGTACCCGGAAAGTCAAAGTGTTGTCTGCCATCCTGTAATTACAAGATTGAAAATACAATTACTTCATATTACATAAAAAACAGGTACTGTAATATTTAAAGGCAGACAATTGACTAAGACATATTTAACACAAAAAACACAAGTCATTAATTTAAAATCTTTTACATAATTATATAAGCTAATTACTCACTAACGTATGTCTTCAATGGGGCATAGTTTTGTTGGAACATCATCTCTGAACCAGTTAACTTCATGATCTTGATTTTTTATTAATGAATGAAAGCTCGTGTCATGTGTAAACTGCCCATTCATGTCATCTTCGGGTGAATTGTTCTCATTGTGTGGATCAGAGAACTCTGCTGACAACCTCTTGATAGGATAATGATAATGGTTTTCAACTGGATCTTGAATGTAAAAAACTTGTTGGACGTGTGTTGACATAACAAAATTATCATTCTTTTGACACACCCTGTTAAAGTTGACTCGAGTAAAACCTAACGAATCCTTATCATCAACATACCAGGTGCATCTAAACAAAACAAATTTAAAAGACCCCCAATAGTCAAGCTCAATTATTTCTTCAACAGAACCATAATAACTAACATGCCCAACTATTGGGTTTTGGTCCTTCGAACTAGCGAAACTAGTGGTTAAGGCTTTTAAATAAACACCACTATTTTGTGTGGTACACTTATTATCTCTAATTTTCGTATGGAACCTATACCCATTTACTACATAACCACTAAACTGCTTAGCTGATCGATTAGGCCCCCTTGCTAATGATGCTACTTCACTTGACACATCCTCTTCTTTCTGAATTTCATTCTTAAACCACTCGCATAGTTCATCAGTGTGTGTTCTCTCTCTTTTAAACTTTCTGCACTTTGCATTTTTGTCGAATAATGCACGATGTTTCCTACAATTAGAGACAATTATAATGTCAATTTACTTAGGTTAACAAAATATGTAATTTAGTAAATACTAAATAGACAGGTTATAAACTAGGAATCTAGGACTTACTGAATTAGCTCTTCTACTTTCTTGTCATCATAATTAAATAGGATGTATCGATGAGCTTTTTTCCACGTATCTTCAGCCAAATGAATAGGTTTCCCTATTTTGTTCTTCCCTGGACCAATAGGACATCCACCAGTTTCTACATTTGTCACTGCAGATTCATTCGACCACGTATTTTCGTTACCACCTAGGAATCTTGCACAAAATGTTAGACATTCATCTGCCAAGTAGCCCTCTGCTATAGACCCCTCTGGCTTACTCTTATTACGGACATATCTTTTTAATTTACCTAGGTACCGCTCAATTGAGTACATCCATCTTTGGTGGACTGGTCCGCCAAGTTCAATTTCATTGCACAAATGTACTGGTAAGTGAACCATGATATCAAAGAATGCTTGTGTAAAAATCATTTCAAATTGGCAGAGTATTTCAATAATTTCCTGCTGCAACTTAGGTATATCCTCCTTCTCAATTACCCTGGAGCATATATTTCTAAGAAATTCACCAAGTCTTATTAACGGGACTGCAACCTCGGGCTTCAATGATTTTTTTACAGCAATTTGTAACAGGTACTGCATAATAATATGCGCATCATGACTCTTGTACCCCATAACTTTCCTATCTTGGACACATCTGCTAATATTAGAAGCAAATCCATATGGTAACTTGGCATTTTGTAATACTGAACAAAATATATCTTTCTCTTTGTTCGTCATGTCAAAGTTTGCCGCCATGATTTCGAGGTGCTTTCCATCACTGGAGGGAACAGGATGAAGGACCTTCCTAATACCCAATTCTTGCAAATCTAATCGAGCATTTACATGATCTTTTGTCTTGCCACTAATATTTAACAAAGTGCCAAGAATACTATCACATATATTCTTTTCTATATGCATGACGTCAAGGTTATGCCGTATTAAATTTTCACTCCAATATGGTAAGTCAAAAAATATCGACTTCTTATTCCAAGGGTTGACATCGCAACTAACTTTCCGCTTTCCTATCCCTTTACCAAAATTATTCTTATAACCCTCCAACAAATTTTTGATCATGCTCCCTGATAAAACTGCCGGGGCCTGGCCAAACTCAACTTGACCATTAAATCTTTTTTTATCTGATCTCCACTTATGATTGGGATCTAGGAATCGTCGATGGTTCATATAGCACACTTTCCTACTATGTTTTAGATACGTTGACGATGTCTCGTAATTGCAGATAGGGCAAGCTAGGTACCCTTTGGTACTCCAACCCGACAACATTGCATAACCGGGAAAATCACTTATCGTCCACAACACCCCTGCCCGTAAAATAAAATTTTCATCCGTCGAAGCATCATAAGTTTCAACTCCTACATCCCATAACTCGTTCAACTCCTCGATCAAAGGCTGCATGTAGACATCAATGTTGTTTCCAGGATCATTTGGACCTGGTATGAGTGTGGACAGCATCAAATTTTCCGGTTTCATATTTAGCCAGGGAGGTAGGTTGTAGTTGACCACTATAATTGGCCATGTGCTATGATTACTACTCATTGCTCGAAATGGATTGAACCCATCCGAAGCTATACCCAATCTGACATTTCGATTTTCTGACGAAAACAATGGATACTTGGCATCCATCGTCTTCCAAGCTAAGGCATCAGCCGGATGCCTTAACTTTCCGTCCTTTTTTCGATCTACTGCATGCCAAGTCATTAGCTTTGAGAAATCTTTGCACATATACATTCGTTGCAGCCTTGGTCTTAAAGGAAAATATCTCATTACTTTCGCCGGAATTTTGCTTTTGTTGTCTACTTCTTTCGTAACTCTCCACCTTGAGACGCCACAAGTTTTGCAGGAGACTTCATTCTTATTTTGACCCCAATATAACATGCAGTCATTAGGACATGAATGTATTTTTTCGTAGCCAAGCCCTAAATCCTTAATGACGTTTTTAGCGGAATTAAAAGAAACAGGTACTTCAACATACGGAAATGCCTCTTTTAATATTTGTAATATTTCACCGAACGCGGACTCGGTTACTCCATTAAGGCATTTCCAATGGTAAAGTCTGACAAGAAAACTTAGCCTAGAAAATTTTTTAGAACCAGGATATAAGGGCTTTTTTCCGTTTTCAAGACCGCGAAAAAATTTACTTGCATCTTCATTCGGTCCCCTATTTGCGTAAGTAACATTCAACATCTGGTCCAGATTATCTTCAAACCCGATATTTTCTTCACAGTCCATCATATTAGCATCACCCTTCAAATTCGAGACATCATAAATCCAGCTTGCTACTTCCAGGTAAGGACCCTTGCAAATAATGTGATTATAAACATCTTCTGGGCCCCACCACAACTTACTTTTACATCGACTACAAGGACATTTTAATTCATTTTCGATGGAAAAATTAAGCATGGCATTTTTGACAAACTGTTTGGCCCCTTTCATAAACTCTTCACTGGATCTTGGAAGATCTATCCACATCTGGCCTTTATGATTCATAACTACAGTTAAAACATTGCGAAAATGATTACAACCTCTAGTTCTTTTTAATTTTATACCTAACAAACATATATATATATATATATATATATTATATATATGCGCTTAAATATATAGTATGTCCAGCCTAATTCCTAAACCTGAATTCTCAATCAATTATCACTCATATCAGTACCTATATTGTGTCTATTTTAACGTTTCGTAAAATAATCTAATTGTGTTATCTATTTAATACATGTATAACCATACAACACATCCATACACGATCTACAATTCTCTTAACCTCTTTCGCTAAAATGCACACACACATCGAGACATAAACCATCACATTCCGTATCAAACTGATTCCAAAATTACTTAACATTCGGTATCACTGGAATTTGGAACAGAAATAATTCGAAACTAATTAACTAAATAAAGATTTCACAATTAAGACATGCATATGAAAAGCAGGAAAAGCATTAGAAACTAATTAACTAAATAAAGATTTCACAATTAACTAATATGTGAATCTTAACATATGAAAAGCAGGAAACCCCCAATTAAGACATGCACAAGAAACCCCCAATTACACATGCATAAGAAACCCTCCAGAAAATCCTAAATTAAAAACCCCCAAACTTATAATTCATATACTATACACATACATTACAAAACCCTAATTAAAAAACTCCCAAAAATTAGGGTTCATGAAACCCCAAAATTAAAATTAGGGTTTATGAAACATACCTTACGAATCAACTGAGAGAGATGGCGGAGATGTACAACGGAGAGAGATGAGCACCGGAGATGTAAACGGAGAGATCGATGAGAGACAGCGGAGAGAGATGAGTGAGAGACGAGATGAGAGTGTAAACGGAGAGAGATACCGGAGATGTAAACGGAGAGATCGATGAGAGACAGCGGAGGGAGAGATCGATGAGAGACAGCGGAGAGAGATGAGTGAGATTTCTTTTTATTTTTGTTTTGCTTTCTAATTTTGTTTTATTGAGTGAGAGATGAGAGTGTCTGGAGAGCGGGGTTTTTTTTGGGCTAACAGCGGGCAATTCAATTTTTTGTCAAATTTTTAGCGGGCATATTCAGTAAAAGAGGCAACATTTTTAAGGTGTCTAAGGCAACACCAACTATGTGTTGGCATTGAGGACTAAAAGTATATCTAAGGCAACATGAAGGGCAACATCCGGTTATGATGTTGGCTTACATCTAATTTATTCAATTTTTAGCATCTAAGGCAACATTTAACGTGGCAACATCGGTTTTCAGTGTTGGCAAAGACCATTTGTGGTGTAGTGATTGGTAATCCAGTAGGCAGTAGCAGTTTATTAATTTTTTAGTTTTTTTATTTGTAGATGGAGGAAGAACGTGATTATCAAGCAGAAATTGAGACTCCAAATGAAACCGTGGCTTCTCCAAATGAAACCGTGGCTTCTCCAAATGAAACCGTGGCTTCGAATCCGAGGAAGAGGAATACCTGTTGTGGTGAACTTTGCAAGGGGAATTCTGAGAAATAGCTGCTGTGGTGAACTTTGCTGGCAGCGTTTAATTGATTCGTGATTTTTTTTGAAAGTATTATAACGGAATGCTTCCTATATATTTTTCTCGTCCCATGAGTTTGTAACATTATGCAATTTAAGTTTATATACATCAGTACACTCTTCTAACAGATTTTATTACTCTTTTACAAGCTATAGACCAACACTCAGTCACTCATCATGCTTGTAATTTGTGATTACTGTGAATAGTAATCCGGCCTGAAGCATGATCTTATGACTTGTTTTGTTCAATTGCAGGACCACTGACCAGTGGCAGTGATCACATATTCATTCACATGTCTTGCCTGAGCAGCCTCCGCCCTCCAGATTTCAGCACCAACAGACCAGTCTAGGCATCGTCTAGCCTTGTAGCAGTGAAGTAGAAGATTCAAAGAGTTTTATTTTGCATCGACATTGACACATTATCCTAGACTCGGACACTTTTATTTATTCTTATTCGAATGTAAACTTATAAACTTAATTTCTATTTCTGAATGTTTTATGTGGTGACTATAAATTAGCTTTTCAAGATTTGTGGCAAACTCAAATTGTCTGGATAATTTATGTAATTGCAGCAACTTTTCTGAATTTTCGGTTTTTAATTCCGGTTTTCGGTTTTAACCGAAATACAAAATTCAATTCGGTTACAAAACCGAATATAATTCGGTTCGGTTTTCGGTAGGCATTTTTCCAGATTTTCGGTTTCGGTTAACCGAAAAAAAATTCGGTTCAGTTCGATTTTTACCGAATGCACAACCCTACTCACACACATTTTCAAAATTTGTGGATACTGGATAGAATACGATGTGAAACCTATCAAAGAGACTATGACGGTTGAGTAGAGATTTTGAGCATCCTCACGATCAGGACTGAGTGTTTCGATAGATTTACATATCAATCGATGCATAATAGGACCTTCATCTACAAAATCACATCAAAGACACAGGTTCAAAAAAAATCACCTAATCAAAACACAATCACAGATGATGGAATAGTAAAAATCAAAACATGATTGAGATTAAGATTTAAGAGTCAGCTTGGTAAATTTAAAAGCTTACTGTTATCTCGTGATTATTTTTAAATAGGACATCAAAACATTCCTAGAGAATAATAAAAAATTAGGCAATCTTGGTTAATATTCGTAAAAATTTATTTTGGACCATTAAACCATGACTTTTTCATACTTTAAAAGCAGCTTTTTTAAAATTTACATTTGGTTTTACATTTAAATTTATCTTCTCAAACATGGCCAGACCCACATATTTTACTAGTGTAGTCGTTTAAAGCCGAACTTGTTTCCGTCATTTAAGCCCAAAATCTTGGTAAGCCTAAAATTTTTATGCCCGTTTGAATTTCCCTAATAATTGAAATTTCAATTTTTTGATTTTAGTAATATCAATCAGTAGGGTTTTTCTGTCTCAAAGCAACTATACTTTCCAAAATCTTTTGAGCCACACTCATCTTCTTCCTTGTCAAAACCCTCATTTTCAAAACCTTGTTTTTTACATAATGACGATTTTCATGTATTCTGCTGTTAAATTAGGTCGACCCATTGTTACTATTGTAATATCTTCAGTGTCTCCTATTAAAAATTCATATTAGATTTATGAAAATACCTTTCTACTTCTCACAAAAAACCCTCTCAAGTTAACTTCATCCCTTCTTCTTCAAGCCCTTTTAACATGTTCTAAGATCATTTTCAAAAAAAAAAAAAAGTAATGATGGTGACCCTTGTTATCCAGTAATACAAAACTTTGCTATAGAGAAACTTGATCAGGATTTGTTTGGGTTAAAAATTGAAGAGATTTTAGACATGTTTACGGACAAATTTAGGAAATTTCGTGTTCTGCCTCCTATACTTAATAAATTCTTTCAGATAGAGTTTGAAACAAAGTGCTCTAATATTTTGGTTTTGTATTCTTGTTTTGATTTGCTGCCCGTTGCAATTCTTGCAAAAGATGGAGGTGCCGTTTTGTCCTAGAAACTGAGGCCTTTAAGAATGTTCGTTTTGATTTTTATAATGGCAGAAAAATTGTGTAGATGTAGCACTCATTTGATTATTGTAAGTAACCTGTTTAGTTTATGTTGAGCTTGTAGGTAATGTGTATGGTATTTATGTATTGTGATATTGTGGATCTTGTAAATTAAATTTATTATGTTTGTTTTTGATACAAGTTTATGGTTGTTTTTTAAATGTATTTATCATGTTTTGGTTATAGTGGAGGAATTTTATTCTGTGCGAGAGCTTGTGGATGCGGTTGATATTGTTGCTTGTCCATAAAAGTTTGATGGAGTTGTTGTTAAATCTACGGTATCTCGCCTGGTTGCTATGGTATCGTTTAGTTGCTATTTTTATGTTGATTTTTGTGAATTTTTTCAATATGTATTTGGCAATTGTGTAGTTGTGAGGAATGATGGAGTTGATGTTGAGGAATGGGAGGAAAGTATTGAGCTCTATGATACTTTGTTAGATTTAGCCAAGTCATGGTATAGATTGTCAAAAGATGTGTATAATGATAGGCATGAATTTGAGGTGAATGGGGAGATAATTGGTCCTAAAGAATTAAGAAATCGTTTGACAGATTTATTGAGTCTGATTTGTCTAAGCATAAATTTGATGTTAATTTGTATCAAGGTAGATTTCAGTTTTTGAATGTCAGTTCGTTGAAGGGAGATGTTAGATGTAATTATTTGGTTGTTAAAGTAATTGCTGTTGGAAAGTTAATTTTCGAAGATGGAAAGTGTACCGACACAGGTACAAAGTCAAGTATCCCCGATCTTACAATGGTAGAATTGTTGGTTGGTGATTCTAGTGGTTGTATCATGTTCTTGGCTCGTAATGAACAAGGTATATTTCTGTTTAATGTTCATACAAATTTTATCTTCGATGTTGATTTTTTTCTGATTTGGATTTTGTATTTTTTTTGTTGTAGTTGATCTTTTAAAGGTTTGTTTGGTGGTGCTATTAAAAAATGCAAGGACAGAGTTTTATAATCAATTATATCTATCTCTTAAGGAAAAAAAAGGCGAAATTGAAATTGTGGGGTATCGTCATGATTTTGCTGTTAAGCTAGAGAAAGTTATCTATTAAGTATTCTATGTTTTTCAATATATATATATATATATATATATATATATATATATATATATATATATATATATATATGGGGTTCAATCCAGAGCCAAGGCTGTATAAAATTTTTACACAACCAACAAATCACTGCCAATTATTGTAGAAAGGAACGGAGGAGATTAATCACTTCAGCAATGAACCATTGAGGAAGTCCCCCGAAGATAAAATGTAAGATTTACCCTTAGTAGAGTTTTTATATAAGTAGAGTTTTTTTATGGCTTCCTCAATGAAACATCGCTGTAATGGCCCACCGGGCCACAACTGTCGTAATGGTGGACAGCCAAACAACTGCTGGACTTTTATGCCTTCAATGGCCCACCGTGTTGGACTTTTATGGCTTCCTCAATGAAACATTGCTGCAATGGCCCACAGGGCCACCACTGTTGGATAGCCAACCAAAAGCTTGAATTTTATATAAGTAGAGTTTTTTTATGGCTTCCTCAATGAAACAATGCTCCAATGGTTATTTTTTTTATATATGTAATTTCTATATTTTTACAAATATTTCTCGACGATGTGGCATTCCTGGACGGGTGGGTTGATATGCATCGGAACTACAAAGTTAAACGTGCTTGAGCTGGAGCAATTTCAGGATGGGTGACCCCCTGGGAAGTCCCTTTTTTTTTCAATTTTTTTTTTATTTTGAAAATATTTTTTAAAATTGCAAACCACGGTAAAAATATGAATTTAAAATAAATGGAGGAAGACAAATGATTTTAATATTTTTCAATTTTAAAATTAATTTAAAAATGCAAAAGGTGTTTAATTTTTGTAATATGTGATGTTTAATTTATTATGTAAAATTGATTTAATATTCGTTTAGAAAACATTGAAAAGGTGAATAATATTCGTTAAGAAAACATTGAAAAGGTGAATAATATTCGTTAAGAAATAAAATTGTGATTTAAGAAAAAAAAATGAAAATTCGAAGTACATATAAAAGAGAGGAAAAACAAGCAATACGGGTGTTTTTCAATTTATAAGTTTAAAGTTTTGGTAATTAGCAGATGTGGCATTCCTGACCGGGTGGGTTGATATGCATCGAAACTACAAAGTTAAACGTGCTTGAGCTGGAGCAATTTCAGGATGGGTGACCCCCTGGGAAGTCCCCTTTTTTTCAATTTTTATTATTTTGAAAATATTTTTTAAAATTGCAAACCACGGTAAAAATATGAATTTAAAATAAATGGAGGAAGACAAATGATTTTAATATTTTTCAATTTTAAATTTAATTTAAAAATGCAAAAGGTGTTTGATTTTTGTAATATGTGATGTTTAATTTATTATGTAAAATTGATTTAATATTCGTTAAGAAAACATTGAAAAGGTGAATAATTTTCGTTAAGAAAACATTGAAAAGGTGAATAATATTCGTTAAGAAATAAAATTGTGATTTAAGAAAAAAAATGAAAATTCGAAGTACATATAAAAGAGAGGAAAAACATGCAATACAGGTGTTTTTAATTTATAAGTTTAAAGTTTCGGTAATTATCAGATGTGGCATTCCTGGCGGGGTGGGTTGATATGCATCGAAACTACAAAGTTAAACGTGCTTGAGCTGGAGCAATTTCAGGATGGGTGACCCCCTGGGAAGTCCCCTTTTTTTCAATTTTTTTTATTTTGAAAATATTTTTTAAAATTGCAAACCACGGTAAAAATATGAATTTAAAATAAATGGAGGAAGACAAATGATTTTAATATTTTTCAATTTTAAATTTAATTTAAAAATGCAAAAGGTGTTTGATTTTTGTAATATGTGATGTTTAATTTATTATGTAAAATTGATTTAATATTCGTTAAGAAAACATTGAAAAGGTGAATAATTTTCGTTAAGAAAACATTGAAAAGGTGAATAATATTCGTTAAGAAATAAAATTGTGATTTAAGAAAAAAAATGAAAATTCGAAGTACATATAAAAGAGAGGAAAAACATGCAATACGGGTGTTTTTAATTTATAAGTTTAAAGTTTCGGTAATTATCAGATGTGGCATTCCTGGCCGGGTGGGTTGATATGCATCGAAACTACAAAGTTAAACGTGCTTGAGCTGGAGCAATTTCAGGATGGGTGACCCCCTGGGAAGTCCCCTTTTTTTCAATTTTTTTTTATTTTGAAAATATTTTTTAAAATTGCAAACCACGGTAAAAATATGAATTTAAAATAAATGGAGGAAGACAAATGATTTTAATATTTTTCAATTTTAAATTTAATTTAAAAATGCAAAAGGTGTTTAATTTTTGTAATATGTGATGTTTAATTTATTATGTAAAATTGATTTAATATTCGTTAAGAAAACATTGAAAAGGTGAATAATATTCGTTAAGAAAACATTGAAAAGGTGAATAATATTCGTTAAGAAATAAAATTGTCATTTAAGAAAAAAAAAGAAAATTCGAAATACATATAAAAGAGAGGAAAAACATGCAATACGGGTGCTTTTCAATTTATAAGTTTAAAGTTTCGGTAATTATCAGATGTGGCATTCCTGGCCGGGTGGGTTGATATGCATCGAAACTACAAAGTTAAACCTGCTTGAGCTGGAGCAATTTCTGGATGGGTGACCCCCTGGGAAGTCCCTTTTTTTCCAATTTTTTTTTTATTTTGAAAATATTTTTTAAAATTGCAAACCACGGTAAAAATATGAATCTATTATATTATTAATAGCACAACAAGAGGATTTGTGAGACAATTTATTCAACATGAAATTACTAATTTAACATTTCTAATGATATAAATGATAAAAAAATAGTTTGCAATGAGGATTGAACCCTTGACCTCTCACTTGCTAGTGTGAATCCTTACCACCATGCTAGACATGAGTTTTGAAAAAATTATAAAACTCATTATTATTATATCATAGGACAACCCTCATATATTTTATTAGTGATAAAAAAATTGTTCCTAGAGAGAATTGAACCATTAACCTCTAACTTAAAAAAAAAAAAAAAAATACTTACCACTATACTTGACATAGATTTTGGATATATTGTAAAACTCATTATTAATATATCGTGAGACAATTTAATTATCATAAAATTACTAAATTACCCCTCCTATATTATATTAATGATAAAAAATTATTTCTAATAGAAATTTAACCCTTGACCTCTAACTTAGAAGTTAGATTCCTTATCACTATGCTAGATATTAATTTTGATTATATTATAAAACTTTGAGAATATTTCGAACAGTACATTGTTATGTAGCAATTTTTTTTATTTAATAGTTGAAATAAGTTACTTAGATTTAGAAGATAGATACTATAATTTGTGTACTAATTTATATCTTATGAATATCTTTTTAATTCGGGTCAAATGCACAAATCGGTTGTGGATGATCAGGCAGTCACTACTAATACAAATTCTTTATTCTCATAACTCATTCATTTGAATGTTCGTTTAAAGAGATTATCATATTGAAATTTATTTATTTTAGTTGTACATACATCAATCATCATGAATAAATAATTTCTTAGATTTTTTTGCATACTAAGCATTTACATGTTGGAAGCACCATTTAATTACAAAACAATATAAATACATATTAACATGATTTACTAGCAAAGCTCGTGCGGTAAATTACATGCACATTAACCATCTATATATTAACATATTTAATTATAGTGGAATAGAAAATACATCGATCTATTATTTCTTATGACAATATGGGTTTGGGAAGTTCTTCCACTTGCTCTCTCCATTTTCTAAATTCAGGTTCAGCCCATTCTGGTAATATCAGCTCAAAAAAACTGAAGCACTAATTTAAGTCACTTGATTTCATGGTGTTTGGATCACACGGTTGATCTCCAAGAAATTTGGAGCCAATCTCTTGTATAAATTCTTCAGTCGTATCGATCTTTTGCTAATATGAAAGTTCATAACAGTCATTATTTATGTAAATACTTTTATACTCCTAATTCAGGCAAGTAGTAATCCTTGAAATGAGATTAGCACATTGCAAATGATACATATTTTTAGCTGTGTAGTTGATATACACCTTGAACACATAATTCCTCTTGGACTTATTTGCATTCTGAGTATCAACACATTGAAAATATCATTTGATTTTTTAAAATAGAGCAACACAATTACATATTAATATAACTTCGGTAGCAAGCCCGTGCCTTGCACGGGCTATAAAGCTAGTTTAAAATAAATGGAGGAAGACAAATGATTTTAATATTTTTCAATTTTAAATTTAATTTAAAAATGCAAAAGGTGTTTAATTTTTGTAATATGTGATGTTTAATTTATTATGTAAAATTGATTTAATATTCGTTAAGAAAACATTGAAAAGGTGAATAATATTCGTTAAGAAAACATTGAAAAGGTGAATAATATTCGTTAAGAAATAAAATTGTGATTTAAGAAAAAAAATGAAAATTCGAAGTACATATAAAAGAGAGGAAAAACAAGCAATACGGGTGTTTTTCAATTTATAAGTTTAAAGTTTCGGTAATTAGCAGATGTGGCATTCCTGGCCGGGTGGGTTGATATGCATCGAAACTACAAAGTTAAACGTGCTTGAGCTGGAGCAATTTCAGGATTGGTGACCCCCTGGGAAGTCCCATTTTTTTCAATTTTTTTTTATTTTGAAAATATTTTTTAAAATTGCAAACCACGGTAAAAATATGAATTTAAAATAAATGGAGGAAGACAAATGATTTTAATATTTTTCAATTTTAAATTTAATTTAAAAATGCAAAAGGTGTTTAATTTTTGTAATATGTGATGTTTAATTTATTATGTAAAATTGATTTAATATTCGTTAAGAAAACATTGAAAAGGTGAATAATATTCGTTAAGAAAACATTGAAAAGGTGAATAATATTCGTTAAGAAATAAAATTGTGATTTAAGAAAAAAAATGAAGATTCGAAGTACATATAAAAGAGAGGAAAAACATGCACTACGGGTGTTTTTCAATTTATAAGTTTAAAGTTTCGGTAATTATCTGATGTGGCATTCCTGGCCGGGTGGGTTGATATGCATCGAAACTACAAAGTTAAACGTGCTTGAGCTGGAGCAATTTCAGGATGGGTGACCCCTTGGGAAGTCCCCTTTTTTTCAATTTTTTTTATTTTTAAAATATTTTTTAAAATTGCAAACCACGGTAAAAATATGAATTTAAAATAAATGGAGGAAGACAAATGATTTTAATATTTTTCAATTTTAAATTTAATTTAAAAATGCAAAAGGTGTTTAATTTTTGTAATATGTGATGTTTAATTTATTATGTAAAATTGATTTAATATTCGTTAAGAAAACATTGAAAAGGTGAATAATATTCGTTAAGAAAACATTGAAAAGGTGAATAATATTCGTTAAGAAATAAAATTGTGATTTAAGAAAAAAAATGAAAATTCGAAGTACATATAAAAGAGAGGAAAAACATGCAATACGGGTGTTTTTCAATTTATAATTTTAAAGTTTCGGTAATTATCAGATGTGGCATTCCTGGTCGGGTGGGTTGATGTGCATCGAAACTACAAAGTTAAACGTGCTTGAGCTGGAGCAATTTCAGGATGCGTGACCCCTTGGGAAGTCCCCTTTTTTCAATTTTTTTTTTATTTTGAAAATATTTTTTAAAATTGCAAACCACGGTAAAAATATGAATTTAAAATAAATGGAGGAAGACAAATGATTTTAATATTTTTCAATTTTAAATTTAATTTAAAAATGCAAAAGGTGTTTAATTTTTGTAATATGTGATGTTTAATTTATTATGTAAAATTGATTTAATATTCGTTAAGAAAACATTGAAAAGGTGAATAATATTCGTTAAGAAAACATTGAAAAGGTGAATAATATTCGTTAAGAAATAAAATTGTGATTTAAGAAAAAAAAATGAAAATTCGAAGTACATATAAAAGAGAGGAAAAACAAGCAATACGGGTGTTTTTCAATTTATAAGTTTAAAGTTTCGGTAATTAGTAGATGTGGCATTCCTGGCCGGGTGGGTTGATATGCATCGAAACTATAAAGTTAAACGTGCTTGAGCTGGAGCAATTTTAGGATGGGTGACCCCTTGGGAAGTCCCCTTTTTTTCAATTTTTTTTTTATTTTGAAAATATTTTTTAAAATTGCAAACCACGGTAAAAATATGAATTTAAAATAAATGGAGGAAGACAAATGATTTTAATATTTTTCAATTTTAAATTTAATTTAAAAATGCAAAAGGTGTTTAATTTTTGTAATATGTGATGTTTAATTTATTATGTAAAATTGATTTAATATTCGTTAAGAAAACATTGAAAAGGTGAATAATATTCGTTAAGAAAACATTGAAAAGGTGAATAATATTCGTTAAGAAATAAAATTGTGATTTAAGAAAAAAATGAAAATTCGAAGTACATATAAAAGAGAGGAAAAACATGCAATACGGGTGTTTTTCAATTTATAAGTTTAAAGTTTCGGTAATTATCAGATGTGGCATTCCTGGCCGGGTGGGTTGATATGCATCGAAACTACAAAGTTAAACGTGCTTGAGCTGGAGCAATTTCAGGATGGGTGACCCCCTGGGAAGTCCCCTTTTTTTCAATTTTTTTTTATTTTGAAAATATTTTTTAAAATTGAAAACCACGGTAAAAATACGAATTTAAAATAAATGGAGGAAGACAAATGATTTTAATATTTTTCAATTTTAAATTTAATTTAAAAATGCAAAAGGTGTTTAATTTTTGTAATATGTGATGTTTAATTTATTATGTAAAATTGATTTAATATTCGTTAAGAAAACATTGAAAAGGTGAATAATATTCGTTAAGAAAACATTGAAAAGGTGAATAATATTCGTTAAGAAATAAAATTGTGATTTAAGAAAAAAAAATGAAAATTCGAAGTACATATAAAAGAGAGGAAAAACATGCAATACGGGTGTTTTTCAATTTATAATTATAAAGTTTCGGTAATTATCAGATGTGGCATTCCTGGCCGGGTGGGTTGATGTGCATCGAAACTACAAAGTTAAACGTGCTTGAGCTGGAGCAATTTCAGGATGGGTGACCCCTCGGGAAGTCCCCTTTTTTTCAATTTTTTTTTATTTTGAAAATATTTTTTAAAATTGCAAACCACGGTAAAAATATGAATTTAAAATAAATGGAGGAAGACAAATGATTTTAATATTTTTCAATTTTAAATTTTATTTAAAAATGCAAAAGGTGTTTAATTTTTGTAATATGTGATGTTTAATTTATTATGTAAAATTGATTTAATATTCGTTAAGAAAACATTGAAAAGGTGAATAATATTCGTTAAGAAAACATTGAAAAGGTGAATAATATTCGTTAAGAAATAAAATTGTGATTTAAGAAAAAAAAAAAATGAAAATTCGAAGTACATATAAAAGAGAGGAAAAACAAGCAATACGGGTGTTTTTCAATTTATAAGTTTAAAGTTTCGGTAATTAGCAAATGTGGCATTCCTGGCCGGGTGGGTTGATATGCATCGAAACTACAAAGTTAAACGTGCTTGAGCTGGAGCAATTTCAGGATGGGTGACCCCTTGGGAAGTCCCCTTTTTTCAATTTTTTTTTATTTTGAAAATATTTTTTAAAATTGCAAACCACGGTAAAAATATGAATTTAAAATAAATGGAGGAAGACAAATGATTTTAATATTTTTCAATTTTAAATTTAATTTAAAAATGCAAAAGGTGTTTAATTTTTGTAATATGTGATGTTTAATTTATTATGTAAAATTGATTTAATATTCGTTAAGAAAACATTGAAAAGGTGAATAATATTCGTTAAGAAAACATTGAAAAGGTGAATAATATTCGTTAAGAAATAAAATTGTGATTTAAGAAAAAAAAATGAAAATTCGAAGTACATATAAAAGAGAGGAAAAACAAGCAATACGGGTGTTTTTCAATTTATAAGTTTAAAGTTTCGGTAATTAGCAGATGTGGCATTCCTGGCCGGGTGGGTTGATATGCATCGAAACTATAAAGTTAAACGTGCTTGAGCTGGAGCAATTTTAGGATGGGTGACCCCTTGGGAAGTCCCCTTTTTTTCAATTTTTTTTTTATTTTGAAAATATTTTTTAAAATTGCAAACCACGGTAAAAATATGAATTTAAAATAAATGGAGGAAGACAAATGATTTTAATATTTTTCAATTTTAAATTTAATTTAAAAATGCAAAAGGTGTTTAATTTTTGTAATATGTGATGTTTAATTTATTATGTAAAATTGATTTAATATTCGTTAAGAAAACATTGAAAAGGTGAATAATATTCGTTAAGAAAACATTGAAAAGGTGAATAATATTCGTTAAGAAATAAAATTGTGATTTAAGAAAAAAATGAAAATTCGAAGTACATATAAAAGAGAGGAAAAACATGCAATACGGGTGTTTTTCAATTTATAAGTTTAAAGTTTCGGTAATTATCAGATGTGGCATTCCTGGCCGGGTGGGTTGATATGCATCGAAACTACAAAGTTAAACGTGCTTGAGCTGGAGCAATTTCAGGATGGGTGACCCCCTGGGAAGTCCCCTTTTTTTCAATTTTTTTTTATTTTGAAAATATTTTTTAAAATTGCAAACCACGGTAAAAATACGAATTTAAAATAAATGGAGGAAGACAAATGATTTTAATATTTTTCAATTTTAAATTTAATTTAAAAATGCAAAAGGTGTTTAATTTTTGTAATATGTGATGTTTAATTTATTATGTAAAATTGATTTAATATTCGTTAAGAAAACATTGAAAAGGTGAATAATATTCGTTAAGAAAACATTGAAAAGGTGAATAATATTCGTTAAGAAATAAAATTGTGATTTAAGAAAAAAAATGAAAATTCGAAGTACATATAAAAGAGAGGAAAAACATGCAATACGGGTGTTTTCAATTTATAATTATAAAGTTTCGGTAATTATCAGATGTGGCATTCCTGGCCGGGTGGGTTGATGTGCATCGAAACTACAAAGTTAAACGTGCTTGAGCTGGAGCAATTTCAGGATGGGTGACCCCTCGGGAAGTCCCCTTTTTTTCAATTTTTTTTTATTTTGAAAATATTTTTTAAAATTGCAAACCACGGTAAAAATATGAATTTAAAATAAATGGAGGAAGACAAATGATTTTAATATTTTTCAATTTTAAATTTAATTTAAAAATGCAAAAGGTGTTTAATTTTTGTAATATGTGATGTTTAATTTATTATGTAAAATTGATTTAATATTCGTTAAGAAAACATTGAAAAGGTGAATAATATTCGTTAAGAAAACATTGAAAAGGTGAATAATATTCGTTAAGAAATAAAATTGTGATTTAAGAAAAAAAAAATGAAAATTCGAAGTACATATAAAAGAGAGGAAAAACAAGCAATACGGGTGTTTTTCAATTTATAAGTTTAAAGTTTCGGTAATTAGCAAATGTGGCATTCCTGGCCGGGTGGGTTGATATGCATCGAAACTACAAAGTTAAACTTGCTTGAGCTGGAGCAATTTTACGATGGGTGACCCCTTGGGAAGTCCCCTTTTTTTCAATTTTTTTTTATTTTGAAAATATTTTTTAAAATTGCAAACCACGGTAAAAATATGAATTTAAAATAAATGGAGGAAGACAAATGATTTTAATATTTTTCAATTTTAAATATAATTTAAAAATGCAAAAGGTGTTTAATTTTTGTAATATGTGATGTTTAATTAATTATGTAAAATTGATTTAATATTCGTTAAGTAAACATTGAAAAGGTGAATAATATTCGTAAAGAAAACATTGAAAAGGTGAATAATATTCGTTAAGAAATAAAATTGTGATTTAAAAAAAAAAATGAAAATTTGAAGTACATATAAAAGAGTGGAAAAACATGCAATACGGGTGTTTTTCAATTTATAAGTTTAAAGTTTCGGTAATTAGTAGATGTGGCATTCCTGGCCGGGTGGGTTGATATGCATCGAAACTACAAAGTTAAACGTGCTTGAGCTGGAGCAATTTCAGGATTGGTGACCCCCTGGGAAGTCCCATTTTTTTCAATTTTTTTTTATTTTGAAAATATTTTTTAAAATTGCAAACCACGGTAAAAATATGAATTTAAAATAAATGGAGGAAGGCAAATGATTTTAATATTTTTCAATTTTAAATTTAATTTAAAAATGCAAAAGGTGTTTAATTTTTGTAATATGTGATGTTTAATTTATTATGTAAAATTGATTTAATATTCGTTAAGAAAACATTGAAAAGGTGAATAATATTCGTTAAGAAAACATTGAAAAGGTGAATAATATTCGTTAAGAAATAAAATTGTGATTTAAGAAAAAAAATGAAAATTCGAAGTACATATAAAAGAGAGGAAAAACATGCAATACGGGTGTTTTTCAATTTATAAGTTTAAAGTTTCGATAATTATCAGATGTGGCATTCCTGGCCGGGTGGGTTGATATGCATCGAAACTACAAAGTTAAACGTGCTTGAGCTGGAGCAATTACCCCCTGGGAAGTCCCCTTTTTTTCAATTTTTTTTTATTTTGAAAATATTTTTTAAAATTGCAAACCACGGTAAAAATATGAATTTAAAATAAATGGAGGAAGACAAATGATTTTAATATTTTTCAATTTTAAATTTAATTTAAAAATGCAAAAGGTGTTTAATTTTTGTAATATGTGATGTTTAATTTATTATGTAAAATTGATTTAATATTCGTTAAGAAAACATTGAAAAGGTGAATAATATTCGTTAAGAAAACATTGAAAAGGTGAATAATATTCGTTAAGAAATAAAATTGTGATTTAAGAAAAAAATGAAAATTCGAAGTACATATAAAAGAGAGGAAAAACATGCAATACGGGTGTTTTTCAATTTATAAGTTTAAAGTTTCGGTAATTATCAGATGTGGCATTCCTGGCCGGGTGGGTTGATATGCATCGAAACTACAAAGTTAAACGTGCTTGAGCTGGAGCAATTTCAGGATGGGTGACCCCCTGGGAAGTCCCCTTTTTTTCAATTTTTTTTTATTTTGAAAATATTTTTTAAAATTGCAAACCACGGTAAAAATATGAATTTAAAATAAATGGAGGAAGACAAATGATTTTAATATTTTTCAATTTTAAATTTAATTTAAAAATGCAAAAGGTGTTTAATTTTTGTAATATGTGATGTTTAATTTATTATGTAAAATTGATTTAATATTCGTTAAGAAAACATTGAAAAGGTGAATAATATTCGTTAAGAAAACATTGAAAAGGTGAATAATATTCGTTAGGAAATAAAATTGTGATTTAAGAAAAAAAATGAAAATTCGAAGTACATATAAAAGAGAGGAAAAACATGCAATACGGGTGTTTTTCAATTTATAATTATAAAGTTTCGGTAATTATCAGATGTGGCATTCCTGGCTGGGTGGGTTGATGTGCATCGAAACTACAAAGTTAAACGTGCTTGAGCTGGAGCAATTTCGGGATGGGTGACCCATTGGGAAGTCCCCTTTTTTTCAATTTTTTTTTATTTTGAAAATATTTTTTAAAATTGCAAACCACGGTAAAAATATGAATTTAAAATAAATGGAGGAAGACAAATGATTTTAATATTTTTCAATTTTAAATTTAATTTAAAAATGCAAAAGGTGTTTAATTTTTGTAATATGTGATGTTTAATTTATTATGTAAAATTGATTTAATATTCGTTAAGAAAACATTGAAAAGGTGAATAATATTCGTTAAGAAAACATTGAAAAGGTGAATAATATTCGTAAAGAAATAAAATTGTGATTTAAGAAAAAAAATGAAAATTCGAAGTACATATAAAAGAGAGGAAAAACGAGCAATACGGGTGTTTTTCAATTTATAAGTTTAAAGTTTCGGTAATTAGCAGATGTGGCATTCCTGGCCGGGTGGGTTGATATGCATCGAAACTACAAAGTTAAACGTGCTTGAGCTGGAGCAATTTTAGGATGGGTGACCCCTTGGGAAGTCCCCTTTTTTTCAATTTTTTTTATTTTGAAAATATTTTTTAAAATTGCAAACCACGGTAAAAATATGAATTTAAAATAAATGGAGGAAGACAAATGATTTTAATATTTTTCAATTTTAAATTTAATTTAAAAATGCAAAAGGTGATTAATTTTTGTAATATGTGATGTTTAATTTATTATGTAAAATTGATTTAATATTCGTTAAGAAAACATTGAAAAGGTGAATAATATTCGTTAAGAAAACATTGAAAAGGTGAATAATATTCGTTAAGAAATAAAATTGTGATTTAAGAAAAAAAATGAAAATTCGAAGTACATATAAAAGAGAGGAAAAACATGCAATACGGGTGTTTTTCAATTTATAAGTTTAAAGTTTCGGTAATTATCAGATGTGGCATTCCTGGCCGGGTGGGTTGATATGAATCGAAACTACAAAGTTAAACGTGCTTGAGCTGGAGCAATTTCTGGATGGGTGACCCCCTGGGAAGTCCCCTTTTTTTCAATTTTTTTTATTTTGAAAATATTTTTTAAAATTGCAAACCACGGTAAAAATATGAATTTAAAATAAATGGAGGAAGACAAATGATTTTAATATTTTTCAATTTTAAATTTAATTTAAAAATGCAAAAGGTGTTTAATTTTTGTAATATGTGATGTTTAATTTATTATGTAAAATTGATTTAATATTCGTTAAGAAAACATTGAAAAGGTGAATAATATTCGTTAAGAAAACATTGAAAAGGTGAATAATATTCGTTAAGAAATAAAATTGTGATTTAAGAAAAAAATGAAAATTCGAAGTACATATAAAAGAGAGGAAAAACATGCAATACGGGTATTTTTCAATTTATAAGTTTAAAGTTTCGGTAATTATCAGATGTGGCATTCCTGGCCGGGTGGGTTGATATGCATCGAAACTACAAAGTTAAACGTGCTTGAGCTGAAGCAATTTCAGGATGGGTGACCCCCTGGGAAGTCCCCTTTTTTTCAATTTTTTTTTATTTTGAAAATATTTTTTAAAATTGCAAACCACGGTAAAAATATGAATTTAAAATAAATGGAGGAAGACAAATGATTTTAATATTTTTCAATTTTAAATTTAATTTAAAAATGCAAAAGGTGTTTAATTTTTGTAATATGTGATGTTTAATTTATTATGTAAAATTGATTTAATATTCGTTAAGAAAACATTGAAAAGGTGAATAATATTCGTTAAGAAAACATTGAAAAGGTGAATAATATTCGTTAGGAAATAAAATTGTGATTTAAGAAAAAAAATGAAAATTCGAAGTACATATAAAAGAGAGGAAAAACATGCAATACGGGTGTTTTTCAATTTATAATTATAAAGTTTCGGTAATTATCAGATGTGGCATTCCTGGCCGGGTGGGTTGATGTGCATCGAAACTACAAAGTTAAACGTGCTTGAGCTGGAGCAATTTCAGGATGGGTGACCCATTGGGAAGTCCCCTTTTTTTCAAATTTTTTTTATTTTGAAAATATTTTTTGAAATTGCAAACCACGGTAAAAATATGAATTTAAAATAAATGGAGGAAGACAAATGATTTTAATATTTTTCAATTTTAAATTTAATTTAAAAATGCAAAAGGTGTTTAATTTTTGTAATATGTGATGTTTAATTTATTATGTAAAATTGATTTAATATTCGTTAAGAAAACATTGAAAAGGTGAATAATATTCGTTAAGAAAACATTGAAAAGGTGAATAATATTCGTAAAGAAATAAAATTGTGATTTAAGAAAAAAAATGAAAATTCGAAGTACATATAAAAGAGAGGAAAAACGAGCAATACGGGTGTTTTTCAATTTATAAGTTTAAAGTTTCGGTAATTAGCAGATGTGGCATTCCTGGCCGGGTGGGTTGATATGCATCGAAACTACAAAGTTAAACGTGCTTGAGCTGGAGCAATTTTAGGATGGGTGACCCCTTGGGAAGTCCCCTTTTTTTCAATTTTTTTTATTTTGAAAATATTTTTTAAAATTGCAAACCACGGTAAAAATATGAATTTAAAATAAATGGAGGAAGACAAATGATTTTAATATTTTTCAATTTTAAATTTAATTTAAAAATGCAAAAGGTGATTAATTTTTGTAATATGTGATGTTTAATTTATTATGTAAAATTGATTTAATATTCGTTAAGAAAACATTGAAAAGGTGAATAATATTCGTTAAGAAAACATTGAAAAGGTGAATAATATTCGTTAAGAAATAAAATTGTGATTTAAGAAAAAAAATGAAAATTCGAAGTACATATAAAAGAGAGGAAAAACATGCAATACGGGTGTTTTTCAGTTTATAAGTTTAAAGTTTCGGTAATTATCAGATGTGGCATTCCTGGCCGGGTGGGTTGATATGAATCGAAACTACAAAGTTAAACGTGCTTGAGCTGGAGCAATTTCTGGATGGGTGACCCCCTGGGAAGTCCCCTTTTTTCAATTTTTTTTTTATTTTGAAAATATTTTTTAAAATTGCAAACCACGGTAAAAATATGAATTTAAAATAAATGGAGGAAGACAAATGATTTTAATATTTTTCAATTTTAAATTTAATTTAAAAATGCAAAAGGTGTTTAATTTTTGTAATATGTGATGTTTAATTTATTATGTAAAATTGATTTAATATTCGTTAATAAAACATTGAAAAGGTGAATAATATTCGTTAAGAAAACATTGAAATGGTGAATAA
This sequence comes from Saposhnikovia divaricata, assembly GCA_036435485.1. Lineage (NCBI taxonomy): Eukaryota > Viridiplantae > Streptophyta > Magnoliopsida > Apiales > Apiaceae > Saposhnikovia > Saposhnikovia divaricata. The sequence continues at coordinate 243,109,359 of CM071594.1, read as the reverse complement.
TATTCGTTAAGAAATAAAATTGTGATTTAAGAAAAAAAATGAAAATTCGAAGTACATATAAAAGAGAGGAAAAACATGCAATACGGGTGTTTTTCAATTTATAATTTTAAAGTTTCGGTAATTATCAGATGTGGCATTCCTGGCCGGGTGGGTTGATATGCATCGAAACTACAAAGTTAAACATGCTTGAGCTGGAGCAATTTCAGGATGGGTGACCCCCTGGGAAGTCCCCTTTTTTTCAATTTTTTTTTATTTTGAAAATATTTTTTAAAATTGCAAACCACGGTAAAAATATGAATTTAAAATAAATGGAGGAAGACAAATGATTTTAATATTTTTCAATTTTAAATTTAATTTAAAAATGCAAAAGGTGTTTAATTTTTGTAATATGTGATGTTTAATTTATTATGTAAAATTGATTTAATATTCGTTAAGAAAACATTGAAAAGGTGAATAATATTCGTTAAGAAAACATTGAAAAGGTGAATAATATTCGTTAAGAAATAAAATTGTGATTTAAGAAAAAAAATGAAAATTCGAAGTACATATAAAAGAGAGGAAAAACATGCAATACGGGTGTTTTTCAATTTATAAGTTTAAAGTTTCGGTAATTATCAGATGTGGCATTCCTGGCCGGGTTGGTTGATATGCATCGAAATTACAAAGTTAAACGTGCTTGAGCTGGAGCAATTTCAGGATGGGTGACCCCCTGGGAAGTCCCCTTTTTTTCAATTTTTTTTTATTTTGAAAATATTTTTTAAAATTGCAAACCACGGTAAAAATATGAATTTAAAATAAATGGAAGAAGACAAATGATTTTAATATTTTTCAATTTTAAATTTAATTTAAAAATGCAAAAGGTGATTAATTTTTGTAATATGTGATGTTTAATTTATTATGTAAAATTGATTTAATATTCGTTAAGAAAACATTGAAAAAGTGAATAATATTCGTTAAGAAAATATTGAAATGGTGAATAATATTCGTTAAGAAATAAAATTGTGATTTAAGAAAAAAAATGAAAATTCCAAGTACATATAAAAGAGAGGAAAAACATGCAATACGGGTGTTTTTCAATTTATAATTTTAAAGTTTCGGTAATTATCAGATGTGGCATTCCTGGCCGGGTGGGTTGATATGCATCGAAACTACAAAGTTAAACGTGCTTGAGCTGGAGCAATTTCAGGATGGGTGACCCCTTGGGAAGTCCCCTTTTTTTCAATTTTTTTTTATTTTGAAAATATTTTTTAAAATTGCAAACCACGGTAAAAATGTGAATTTAAAATAAATGGAGGAAGACAAATGATTTTAATATTTTTCAATTTTAAATTTAATTTAAAAATGCAAAAGGTGATTAATTTTTGTAATATGTGATGTTTAATTTATTATGTAAAATTGATTTAATATTCGTTAAGAAAACATTGAAAAGGTGAATAATATTCGTTAAGAAAACATTGAAAAGGTGAATAATATTCGTTAAGAAATAAAATTGTGATTTAAGAAAAAAAATGAAAATTCGAAGTACATATAAAAGAGAGGAAAAACATGCAATACGGGTGTTTTTCAATTTATAAGTTTAAAGTTTCGGTAATTATCAGATGTGGCATTCCTGGCTGGGTTGGTTGATATGCATCGAAATTACAAAGTTAAACGTGCTTGAGCTGGAGCAATTTCAGGATGGGTGACCCCCTGGGAAGTCCCCTTTTTTTCAATTTTTTTTTATTTTGAAAATATTTTTTAAAATTGCAAACCAATATGAATTTAAAATAAATGGAAGAAGACAAATGATTTTAATATTTTTCAATTTTAAATTTAATTTAAAAATGCAAAAGGTGATTAATTTTTGTAATATGTGATGTTTAATTTATTATGTAAAATTGATTTAATATTCGTTAAGAAAACATTGAAAAAGTGAATAATATTCGTTAAGAAAATATTGAAATGGTGAATAATATTCGTTAAGAAATAAAATTGTGATTTAAGAAAAAAAATGAAAATTCCAAGTACATATAAAAGAGAGGAAAAACATGCAATACGGGTGTTTTTCAATTTATAATTTTAAAGTTTCGGTAATTATCAGATGTGGCATTCCTGGCCGGGTGGGTTGATATGCATCGAAACTACAAAGTTAAACGTGCTTGAGCTGGAGCAATTTCAGGATGGGTGACCCCTTGGGAAGTCCCCTTTTTTTCAATTTTTTTTTTATTTTGAAAATATTTTTTAAAATTGCAAACCACGGTAAAAATGTGAATTTAAAATAAATGGAGGAAGACAAATGATTTTAATATTTTTCAATTTTAAATTTAATTTAAAAATGCAAAAGGTGATTAATTTTTGTAATATGTGATGTTTAATTTATTATGTAAAATTGATTTAATATTCGTTAAGAAAACATTGAAAAGGTGAATAATATTCGTTAAGAAAACATTGAAAAGGTGAATAATATTCGTTAAGAAATAAAATTGTGATTTAAGAAAAAAAAATGAAAATTCGAAGTACATATAAAAGAGAGAAAAAACAAGCAATACGGGTGTTTTTCAATTTATAAGTTTAAAGTTTCGGTAATTAGTAGATGTGGCATTCCTGGCCGGGTGGGTTGATATGCATCGAAACTACAAAGTTAAACGTGCTCGAGCTGGAGCAATTTTAGGATGGGTGACCCCTGGGAAGTCCCTTTTTTTTCAATTTTTTTTATTTTGAAAATATTTTTTAAATTTGCAAACCACGGTAAAAATATGAATTTAAAATAAATGGAGGAAGACAAATGATTTTAATATTTTTCAATTTTAAATTTAATTTGAAAATGCAAAAGGTGTTTAATTTTTGTAATATGTGATGTTTAATTTATTATGTAAAATTGATTTAATATTCGTTAAGAAAACATTGAAAAGGTGAATAATATTCGTAAAGAAAACATTGAAAAGGTGAATAATATTCGTTAAAAATAAAATTGTGATTTAAGAAAAAAAATGAAAATTCGAAGTACATATAAAAGAGTGTGTTGTGGAATAAAAAGTAGGGTTATCGAATTGCGGCTAGGGTTCGTGAGCTTCGTGCTTTAATGGCTGCGCTTGCGTTATCGTGACCTAATTCGGGTCCTCACAAGATGCCTACGTATCTCAGAGTTGAGAATCAAGCCAAAAACGTAGTTCTAGGATGAGGGGTCTGGCCCTTTATAGAGGCTGTGGGAGCCTTAGAATTATAGTAGGTTTTGGAGACTTGGTGGATAAGTCACCGTAATTGAGGAAGGTTCTGACTCCTTCCTTTTAGGAATTAGTTTCCATGTCGAATTAGGTGCCTTGGAGGCTACACAATATCCTGGGGATATTCTAGGACGTTCTTGGTTTCTAGAACGTTCCTGGTTTGTGGATCAGACCCATGTTAGAGATAGGCTTTTACCGGGCGTCCCCGGTTTGGGCCGTTCTTTTGGGCCTGACCATTAATTACGAATTTAGTGCCCAACTAGGGTTTTGGGCCATATTTACGGGCCAATAAATGTCACATTAATTATGCCTTTAAGGGTTATTTTTTACCCATATCATTTGCCCCCCAACTTCTAGGAAAGCTTGATTTCGTAGAAGTTTAAGGTCACATCGGCCCTGCAAGGGTATCGTCTTACAGTAAAGTGTGGAGCGACCTACACATTTACAATGACTAAAATCCTTTCCCAAGTTAATACTTAAGAAAGTTAAACGTTCCTTGGCCTCTCGAATCTTTCTCTCAAGATTTCTGAGCCTTTCGGGAATATGATTAGTGCCGTTCTGAGCTCATAGACACTAATCCGAGTGCAATTCGTGCATAGGATCCTTTACCATCAATTCATTAATGATTCATTCCCCTCAACTTATCTAAGTTGGGGTTAATATTGGGTGGCCGTTGCTCATAAGCCTTGATAAGGGCTAATTTTTGAGCAAAAGACGCTATTTTGGCCCTAATCGGGGCTAAACAACCCTAAACGGGGCTATAAAGGCCTTGATCGAGGCCAACTAGTTCACACTTGATGTAATTACTATTAGGATATCCACCTTTAACCTTTGGATAGGTTAATTCTTGAGTGGAAGTCCTTAAACGTTGATAATCGAGGCTAATCACCCCTAATTGCGATTAGCGAAGTCCTAACCCCAAATTTTGGAGTCAAGTTAGTCAAGTAGAGCTTCTTATAACCTCCTGGTTGTAAAAAGAATCACGTGAAAATATGCATTTTTGAACGTTCTGGAGGCGAAATACCCCATTTTCAGCTGGTTTTCAGACCAGGTCTCGTACGTGATCATAACACCTTCCCAATTTCAAGGAAACACTTGTCCACCTGCATAGGCTTGTAGAGGACCTCACAAGGTTCTTGAATCTCAAATTTGAGTTCAAACGGAGCGTTTTTTAGCGTTCTGGAAGGTCATGAAAACACCCTAAAAAACAGGTCTCCGGAAACCCCTCCAAACACCCTCCAAAGGTGGCCTGGTCGGCTCACCCTGGTCGGCCATTCGGCCATGGGTGCCTGGTCGGCTAGGCCTGGTCGGCTGGGCCCCAAAAATTTTTTTTTTTTGAATTTTGGCCATTTTTTGACTATTTGACTTTGACCTTTGACTTTGACTTTGACTTTTGACTTTGACTTTGACCAAAATCAAAACTTGTCCTGAACTCCCTTCCTTGTTCCTAGAAAGGATTTTGTGATACCTTGATTAGTTTGATGATCCTTGGTCTCAAACAACCTACTTCTTGGTTTTCAGGACCTTTCGGGTCTAAACCTTTCTTTAACTCTTGATATCAAATAACCTTTGGTTAAACTATTGCCCTTGGCTTCCAGGCATTCTTATGTACCTATAATAGGGTGTTTTAAACAACCTTAACCTTGCCCCCCTTGTCTTGGGGGTCTTCACTTCTTTACTTGGTGGTGTAGGGACTTTCCTTGTTTTCAACACCTGACTTCGAGTCTAGGATATCGTGGTTAGTTTTTCATCTTTGGTTTTAAACTTAAGGACTTCAAACCTCCTTCCTTGTTTGTAGGATCATGTCCTAGATTGATTTTACTCAATGGTTTCTGAATCTCAGGCCTTGAACTCAAGCAATCAGCTTGATTCGGGACAATCAACCTCGTTGGCCATCTAGGCTTATATTTTGTGCTGGGATTCAAAACCCATACTCTATATTCTAGAGTAGGTCTTTCCATATCCTTCCCTCCTCATAGTAGGATGTAGAATTTGTGACAAAGTTTCTCTGGCCTTGCCCCCCTTATCAAAGAGGTCTTTGCTTCTCGAACAACTTGTATTTTGTCGAAAAAGAATGGTATGTGCTAAAACGTCCGTAACTTTTGAGTCGTTACTCCAAATGAGACCCACGATATATCAAATCGAAGGTATTTCAGAGCTCTAGGTCTTGCAAATACGATTCATCCTATTTGCCCTACTTTTCGATCCCAAAAAACGTCATTTAGGGCACCTTTGGAGCCAAAATAGTTTTTCATGGGTATTTCTAGTATCCGTACGTATGTTTGAGTGACCATCAGGGCTTAATTCTTGACTCGAAACCTTGAATCCATTCATGGTTGTTGGTTATCAACAACCTTTCATTCGAGGATGGGGATTTGTGATGACGTTCTTTTATTCTTGCCCCCCTTGTTTCTAATCAAGGAGGTCTTGCCTCTTAGTTTTTCTATTCAAGGAATTCCCTCATTTTTCAACACATGACTTCAAGTCTAGGATACTTTGGTTGGTTTTTGATCCCTGATTTTGACTCAAGGACCTTAAAACTCCTACCTTGTTTGTAAGACTGTGCCTTTGCTTGATTTTATTCAATGTTTCTTGACTTTCAGGTCTTGAATTCAATCAACCAGCTTAATTCAGGGCATACAACCTCGTTGGCCATCTGGGCTTATATTTTGTGCAGAGTTTCAAAACTCCCATCATATTTCTTAGAGTATTTTGATCACAAACAACCTTTTTCTTAGTTTTCAGGACCTTCCGGGTCTTAACTTTTTCTTGAACTCGAGGACCTTAAACCTCCTACCTTGTTTATAGAACCTTGCCTCAGTTTGAATTTAGCCAATGGTTCCTGATTTTCAGGCCTTGAACTCAAACACCCAACTTGATTTGAGGCAACAGCCTTATTGGCCATCAAGGCTTAGATTTTGTGTTAAGATTTTGAAATTCAAGACATTAGTATGGAATTAAAAAGGACCTTGTATAAAGAAGATCTTCGATCAACGCATATTTCAATGCTCTTACTGATAGTTTTCGTGCCTCCAAGGCATTATCAGGGAGCCAATCACTACAACTTCCAATATCGATGGGCGTCAACAACTTGTGCTCTATAGTGGGGGTCTCCAAGACCTGATAGTAAACACTTCTAGTGCAACTCTCGATTTTAGACGAGGAAAATTTAGACAGGGCATCAGCCATCACATTCTCTTCTCTAGAGATGAATTCAAGGTGACATTCCTTGAACCATACCAATTGTGATTTTACCATCCTCATGTATTTCACCATCATTTTATCTTTGGCTTCAAAATCTTCATTCACTTATCTCCATTTACTTGGGCTATCACCGGCCTTGAGTCTCCACAGACTTTAAGATTTTTGGCCCTCATGGCTATAGTCGAGCCTAGTTCGGCTATCAAGTCTTTATGCCCAGCTTCGTTATTGGTCATTGAAAACTTCAACCTCAAGGCATATTCAATTGTGAGTTCCACTTATTTTCATTTTTGTTGACCCATCAAAATAGGGCACCCAATATTCCTTCTAAACTTCATCCTTCTCTCCCTCTTGGGGTGTCTCATCTTGCCCTTGCTGGGGTGTTGTGCCTTCCTGCCCCCCTGACTTCTTGGTTGTTAGTGGTACATTCAACCACGAAGTCAGCGAGTGCCTGTGCCTTGATGTCCATTCGAGGCTTGTACGTAATATCAAACTCCCCAAGTTCGATCGCCCACTTAATTATCCTTCCATTAGCCTTCGGGCTATGCAATATGCTTCTTAACTACTGGTCCATCAGGACTTCAATTTTGTGTGCCTGGAAGTACGGTGTAGCTTCCTTGGGGCTGTTACCAGTGCCAAAGCAAAATTTTCAATGGGAGAGTAATTCAACTAAGCTCCGTGTAATATCTTGCTCACATAGTAGATAGGCTTTTGAACCTTGTTTTCCTCTCGAATGAGAATGACACTCAATGCTTGTTCGGATATCGCTAGATATAAATATAGGGTCTCTCCGGGACTAGGTTTGGCCAATAACAGGTCTTTAGCCATGTACTTTTTCAACTGTTCAAAGGCCTCTTGGCTTTCTGAAGTCCATTCAAAATTTTTCACCTTCTTCAAAGCCTGAACGAAAGGCAATCACTTGTTTCCAAACTTGGAGATGAATCTACCTAAGGCTGTAATTCTTCCAGTCAATTTCTCTACGTCCTTTATAGAACGTGGTGATTCCATATCCAGGATTTCCTTGATCTTATTAGGGTTGGCTTCTGTGCCTTGCTTTGAAACCATCAGACCCATAAATTTTCCAGATCTCATGCCAAAGGCACACTTGGCTGGATTCAACATCATCTTGTGGTGCCTCAGCACTTCAAATGCCTCTCTAAGGTTCTTAATATGGCATGCCTTGAATAGGCTCTTGACTAACATGTCATCCTCGTAGACCTCCTTGGTATTCCCGGTGAAGGGTGCAAAAATCTTGCTTGTTTATTAGCCTATTGTAAGTGGCTCCTGTAGACTCCTCATATTTGGTTGACATCAACCTAGAGTTTTTAAAACAACCTTTCTTGGCTCGATTGGCCATCATGGCTTCAATGTTTGTCTTGGTTCCTGGGGCTTCTCTAGCGGCCTCTTAGCTGGCATGTGCTCGGCCTTAGGGCTATTCGAGTGTTGAACGTCGACACTCGAATGTCGATGTTCGAAATTAAGGATTTTCAACCTCAAGTAAGTTCTTTAAACTCTAACATTGAAGTTTGGATTTTAATGAAAGAGAGCATATCGGACTACCATCACATGGTTTCAAGCCAATTTTTGGGTGTTTTAAACCACCAAAACATCTATCAGAGCTGCCGGTCCAAGACCAGAAGGTTTCTGGTTGGATGAATCCCCTCCAGAGCCTCTGGTCGGTTCCTTAAGGTCGGCTGAAGGCCTTCTTGGCTTCTGGTCGGCCTGATGAGGTCTTGAACCTTCCCTAAGAAGTTTTCAATCTCCATTTCAGGGTTGATATTCAAGTGTTCAACGCTGGTTTTCATATGTTCAATGTTGGCATTCTTAATCGAGAATCCTGAACTTTAGATTGGTTTTCAAACTTTGGATCTTGATTGGAGGTTCATGACCCCCTCAAGTTTGGCCCTTATAGCTAACCTTGGCCTTCATGGCTAATATCTCTTGTTTTCTCCACCTAGGATTTGATGTTGATATTCACATGTTCAGCGTTGGTGTTCATATGTCGACTACCAAGTATTCACGACCTTTCTTTTGGATTGATGTCAAACTAAAGTTCTCTAGGATCCCTTACTTGACTTCATGTCTTTCATGTCTTGTCTCAAACCTTTGATTTAAGGTTTTCAAACCTATATTTGCTTCTCATTTTTCTTGATTCTAGGTCAAGGATTTAAGGTTGATCCTCGATTTAGATTTCGAAAAATGCTATCCCGTGGGCTTCTTGCCTTTTAAACTTCTGAGATGAAAACTTGCTTGAACTTCTTAATCCTTGTTCAAGGATATTCTTATATCCCTTGACCTTAGGACTATAATTCAAGGTTCTTTATTTGCTTCATCCTTGTACCCTCACTCCAGGTACTTAAAAAATATTGAAGAGTAGTTAGTCCTTAGCCTCCACAGCCTTGCATGGCTTTGATTGCCAGATGGGGCTTTTTAATCAGCTTGTCTTTTATCCAGGGTCCTTCAAGGACTTAAACTCTTATTTGGTTGTATTATAACCTAACTCTCGACCCTTCAGGGTTTTATTTATGCGTTTGTTTGTTTCCATTCGTTTATTCTTTTATTTTCGGTACTTGGTCATCTTTGACTTACACACATCAGGTACTTGGCACATAAATAAAATCACAGAATAGAGAACGAAAAACAAACTTGCATTAATAACTTGAAATGGGTTCAACCCTTACATAGAGTACTACTGTCCTACTCGGAGCAATATGCTCTGCAATGGTTTCATCGAACCTTATTTCTACTTATACTAGATAAATATGAAGCTAAGTCCCACTAGGATAGTTTGAACCCATCGGGGATTTGCAAGACTAGACCTGTATTGCTCGATTTTGTTTTTGATGCTCCATCAAAATAGAGCACCCATTACTCCTTCTGGTCTCCTCATTCTTATTCTGAAGTTCACTTCCTGCTTGGGGTATTATATCCTGCCCCCCGACTTCTTGGTTGCCAATGATACATTCAACCACAAAGTCAGTTGATGCCTTAGCCTTAATGGCTGTCCGAGGCTTTTGTGTGATGTCCTTTGCCGACCTTTCTTGGTGTTCTTTATCACTGTGGACATCCATGTCTTCAATCGGAAGGACCTGCCCCCCGACTCCATCAGGCTTTAACGCAGCTACATAACAGCTCCTAGCCATTTTCTGGTCACCTTTTTGTTCTCCTACACCATTCCTGGTTGGAAACTTGATCTTCATGTGATAAGTTGAGGCAACAGCCTTGAATTCATGAAGTCCAGTCCTTCCGAGGATAGCGTTGTATGTTGAAACCGCCTTGATTACCAAGAAGTTCAATATCTGAGTGGCCTCCTTGGGCTCCTGTCCAATAGTTACTGGCAACTGAATAGTCCCTTCAACTTTGGATTCTACTCCATTAAATCCATATATAGGCATGTTAGATGGGGTCAACTGAGAATCATTGTATCCCATCCTTACAAATGCATCATGAAACAGAATATCGACAGAAGCACCATTGTCTATCAAGACTCGCTTCACCTCCGAATTTCCAATTACAGGAGTTATGACCAACGGGTCGTCATGGGGGAACTTTACCCCCTCCAAGTCTGAGTCTCCAAAACCGATCACTACTTCAGTTTTTGCACGTTTCGGGGCCTCTCCTACGATGTGCATCACTTTTCTGGCATAAGCCTTCCGAGAACTCCTAGTTGTCCCGGCCGCAGTCGGGCCTCCTGAGATCATGTTGATTACTGGCCCTCGGGGTTGTGGGTTGCGATCTTGGTCGTCACCCCTTCTATTATAGTCTCTTCTCTGATTACCACAGTCTTCATCCTTAGTGAAGTGGCTCAGTTTCCCTCTTCGAATCAAAAATTCAATCTCGTCCTTGAGTTGTCTGCAATCATCAGTGTCATGTCCCGCGTCCTTATGGAACCTGCAGTATTGATCCTTGTTTCTTCTTGCGGGATCACCCCTGAGTGGCTTCGGCCATCGAAAGTCCTTGTCTATTTCAATATCCATCAGGATTTGACTCCTGGGGGTATTCAACCTTGCATACTCAGGGAACCTTGGTCCTTGGTTCTTAGAGGCAGAGTCGGAGTCCTTGCTAGTTCGGGGATACTTGTCCCTAGCGTTATACTCCTGGTCATCGTACTCTTGATCTTGCTTTCGCTTCAGGGAGTTCCTGTTTCCCCCACCGTGGGTGGAGACCTCTATTTTCCTCATACTTTCTTCAGCTTTTATATACTTGCTTGCTCTTCTTTGGAGCTCAGTCATGCTTTCAGGGGGATGCTTTGCCAACGACATCTGAAAGAAGGTGTTCGTTGTTCCATTCTCCAAGGCTATCATAGCTACTTTGTTCTCCAGATCCGGGACATTCAACGTCTCCTTGGTGAAACGCTTGAGGTAATCCCTCAGGTTCTCATTCTTTCCTTGTTTTACTTGCATGAGAGATGCAGAGCTTTTTTCGTGGACCTTCCCACTAACAAATTGATTGATAAAGGCAGTACTCAACTCCTTAAACGAACCAATCGAGTTTGCGGGCAATCGGCTGTACCATCTTTGAGCCATGCCTGCCAAGGTTTGAGGAAACGCCCTACACTTAAGAGCGTCACTAGCGGGTTGTAACAGCAGAGCGTTCGAGAATGTCCTTACGTGATTCGAAGGATCGCCCGTCCCATCATATGCTTTTATCGTGGGCATCTTGAATTTTCGGGAAACATGAGCGTTCATCACTTCGTCCGTGAATGGAGGTGTGGGGTCGTCAGGGTCCCCAAGCGGCATCAGGTCTTTGGGATCACTCCTAGGGGTTTCTACCCTCGTAATTCCTCCAGTTGGGGCATCAGCCCTTCTCGGTCTTCTTGAGGACCCTTCCAAATTAATGAAGGGGATCTCCCTTGGGATTGGAGGAGGCCAATTCAGATTTTGCCTTGCTTGTTCTCTGGTTATATCATCCTTCAACTTCAAAAGCCTTGATTCTCTCAGCAGCTGTTTGAACGGGTCTATCATTGATCCTTTGAGTCCTCCTCATGGGTTCTTTGCTTGTACGTCGCCTCCTCGGGGCTATATCACGTTCATCATCCTCGGATGATGAATCATCGGAGTAAGGTCCAGAGTAATCGTAATATCCTTGCTCAGGGGGGGCTAGACCCCTAATATAGGGTGGCTGATACGACTCGGGTATCTGTAAAGCGTGTCCACTTGGTCCAGGATCCCTTCGATTTGGGGGATAGTTTGGCAACCCGTATAACGGATCGGTACTCACGGGGAGTGTAGTGGTGGAGATCTGAACTCCTGAGAGCGGGGGACGGCTAGTCAATGGAGCAACCACCATCTGAAGTTGATTAGTCTCTTGTCCCGGGTGATCAATCACCGGTAAGGTTCTCTCAGCATGGGGATTCGTCCCTGTGGTCTGAGAAACTTGAGGTTGTGTAATAGTCTCAGTCGATGGGGGCACAAGCCCTTGCTCCGTAACAACGGGCGGTGTAGATGAGACGATTGGTGGGTCAGATGTAACAGGAACGTTCTCGGTTGATGTTCTTCGTGTGTTAACCATGGTTGATATCCTAGTCCCACAGACGGCGCCAAATGTTGTGGAATAAAAAGTAGGGTTATCGAATTGCGGCTAGGGTTCGTGAGCTTCGTGCTTTAATGGCTGCGCTTGCGTTATCGTGACCTAATTCGGGTCCTCACAAGATGCCTACGTATCTCAGAGTTGAGAATCAAGCCAAAAACGTAGTTCTAGGATGAGGGGTCTGGCCCTTTATAGAGGCTGTGGGAGCCTTAGAATTATAGTAGGTTTTGGAGACTTGGTGGATAAGTCACCGTAATTGAGGAAGGTTCTGACTCCTTCCTTTTAGGAATTAGTTTCCATGTCGAATTAGGTGCCTTGGAGGCTACACAATATGCTGGGGATATTCTAGGACGTTCTTGGTTTCTTGAACGTTCCTGGTTTGTGGATCAGACCCATGTTAGAGATAGGCTTTTACCGGGCGTCCCCGGTTTGGGCCGTTCTTTTGGGCCTGACCATTAATTACGAATTTAGTGCCCAACTAGGGTTTTGGGCCATATTTACGGGCCAATAAATGTCACATTAATTATGCCTTTAAGGGTTATTTTTTACCCATATCAGAGTGGAAAAACATGCAATACGGGTGTTTTTCAATTTATAAGTTTAAAGTTTCGGTAATTATCAGATGTGGCATTCCTGGCCGGGTGGGTTGATATGCATCGAAACTACAAAGTTAAACGTGCTTGAGCTGGAGCAATTTCAGGATGGGTGACCCCCTGGGAAGTCCCCTTTTTTTCAATTTTTTTTTTATTTTGAAAATATTTTTTAAAATTGCAAACCACGGTAAAAATATGAATTTAAAATAAATGGAGGAAGACAAATGATTTTAATATTTTTCAATTTTAAATTTAATTTAAAAATGCAAAAGGTGTTTAATTTTTGTAATATGTGATGTTTAATTTATTATGTAAAATTGATTTAATATTCGTTAAGAAACATTGAAAAGGTGAATAATATTCGTTAAGAAAACATTGAAAAGGTGAATAATATTCGTTAAGAAATAAAATTGTGATTTAAGAAAAAAAATGAAAATTCGAAGTACATATAAAAGAGAGGAAAAACAAGTAATATCGGTGTTTTTCAGTTTATAAGTTTAAAGTTTCGGTAATTAGCAGATGTGGCATTCTTGGCCGGGTGGGTTGATATGCAATTTATACAAAAATGTTTCACCTTGTCTAACCCTCGTCACTTGGTATGATGTGCTTTTCAAAAGCTCCTTTTGAAAACGCTTAAACATTTCTTTCGTGTAAATCTCGGATGCATTAATTTCCTCTGTTTTTCCTTTGTTTTATATTTACTACGAATTTTCATTTTTTTTGCTTAAATCACACACATACATGAACAATTAATCAAGAACAATTGAAAATATGAACTAATCAAGAACAAAAAAAATTAAGAAGACACACACACACACTAAAAAAACATGTACGAATATATATAAATTACACACATATAAATGTAAATTAAATTCACACAAATATTAGAGGGAATAGATTTTTACCCGATTATACAAGGAGATGAATTGGTTCATATGCAAATGAAAATGAATCATATGAGAGATAGAGATGAAAATGAATGAAATTTTCAACTAAAACCAAAAAATAACATTTAATTAAGATTAAAAGTATTACAATCAAATCTTTTGGACTCCAATATCTATTACAACTACTAGAAACTAGCCAAATCTTCATAACCATCGGTCTCATCACCATCTTCTTCTTATTCATTTTCTTCACCTTCTTCTTTTTCTTAAACATTCAATATCAACCAAATACACCAGAGATATACCCAAATCATGATTTGATGCAAGTACCTAGGATACCATTGTAGGATTTCCATGCAGTAAAACACAACAAGAACAATGATAACTATAAAAAAATTGAAATCCAAAACCATAGATCCATGTATAAGGGGGATGATTTGGAGAAAGAGTTTTTTTTCACCAAATTTCGAAAATTAAAGTTAAAAGGGAGAGGAATTTTGGTGAAGTGGATGTAGGGATAGAGATGAAATTTGGTAAGAGCTGCTAGGTTTTCTTCAAAACCTTAACCCTAAAAAATACATCTTAATGTATTTATAGGGAGAGATAGAGATGGGCTTAACCCATGGGCTTAATTTAACAAATCTGATTGGGCTTAATGTATTTCCATGGCTTCCTCAATGAAACATTGCTGCAATGGTGGCATCCTCAATGAAACATTGCTGCAATGGCCCACCGGGCCACAACTATCGTAATGGTGGACAGCCAAACAACTCCTGGAATTTTATGGCTGCAATGACCCACCGTGTTGGACTTTTATGGCTTCCTCAATGAAACATTGCTGCAATGGCCCACGGGGCCACCACTGGTGGATAGCCAACCAAAAGCTTGAATTTTATATAAGTAGAGTTTTTTTTATGGCTTCCTCAATGAAACAATGCTGCAATGGTTATTTTTTTTATATATGTAATTTCTATATTTTTACAAATATTTCTCGACGATCTAACCGTATGGATGTCAAGATATATCTAATTAAATGATATTACCAAATTTTCAAAAAATAAAAAATTAATTTGGTTGGAGATCTTAATAGAACATTACTATATTGTCTAGTACTCGTAACTAGTGCTTCGTCCCAGACTATTGTTTCTATATTTTTAAAAATATTTCTCGACGATCCAACCGTACGGATGTTAATATATATATAATTAAATGATATTCCCAAATTTTAAAAAAATAAAAAATTAATTTGGTTGGAGATCTTAGTAGAACATTACTATATTGTCTAGTACTCGTAACTAGTGCTTTGTCCCAGACTATTGTTTCTATAGTTTTAAAAATATTTCTCGACGATACAACCGTACGGATGTCAAGATATATCCAATTAAATGATATTCCCAAATTTTAAAAAAATAAAAAATTAATTTGGTTAGAGATCTTAGTAGAACATTACTATATTGTCTAGTACTCGTAACTAGTGCTTCGTCCCAGACTATTGTTTCTATATTTTTAAAAATATTTCTCGACGATCCAACTGTACGGATGTCAATATATATCTAATTAAATGATATTACCAAATTTTCAAAAAATTAAAAATTAATTTGGTTGAAGATCTTAATAGAACATTACTATATTGTCTAGTACTCGTAACTAGTGCTTCGTCCCAGACTATTGTTTCTATATTTTTAAAAATATTTCTCGACGATTCAACCGTACGGATGTCAAGATATATCTAATTAAATGATATTCCCAAATTTTCAAAAAAATAAAAAATTAATTTGGTTGGAGATCTTATTAGAACACTATTATCTTATTGGGGATTTTTTTAATCTCATGAAAATTTAGGTGAGATAATCTCAGAAAAACTAATCTTAAATTTATATAAAGTAAAAATATTGTATGCCTTATCCGTTAAATTAAATTTTATCAATAAGGATCCTAATATACACACCAGGATACTTTTCCTTTTTTAGAGATAATAAGTGCATTTTACTGATTAGCTAATTACTTACTTTTCTGAATTATTACAATGCAAAATATTTGATAATTAAATATTTGAGAATAAATGATTAAATGCATTAATTTACATGTAAATAATGTGATTTCGGAAAAAAATAAATTTAAATTTGATATAAAAAAGATTAATTTTTTTTATATTTAAATCAATCTAAAATGATAATTGTTTGTGGTTCAACAATAACAATTAGAAAATTTTTATTGTGATGCCTTGTTTAACGAAAGGAAAACGCTAAAAATCCCAATTTTTTTTAAATGCTAACGTGTCACATATATATTAATAAAAAAATTAGAATTTGGTAAAAAATCAAAATTTTCCATGTCATGATACATCATTTAATAAAAAATGGAGTGAGTGAGAGTATACGATTGATTGACAATGAAGTTGAGAAGAGGGTGTAATTTTGCTTCTTTTGGATGAAGGATTTATAATATAAATAGAAAAAGATGTTGAGAAAAAGTTGTTAGATTAGAAAAAGTTGTTTTCAAAAAAAAAAATAGAAAAAGTTGGGGTCTCAATTAATATAAATACTGTAGTAAATATGTTTCTGATTTTTTTATTTGATTACTAATTAATAAATAAATATGCTTAATAAGAGAAATATTAATTATTGATTAAGGGTAGTTTTGCCATTAAATTTTAATATTGCTGCAGCAATGTTTCTTTTGGAAAACTGGGTGGCAGCAATGTTTCATTGAGGAAATGACCTGTAGCAATGTTTCATTGAGGAAGCTTGGCTCCCATCCAAGCTTGGCTCCTGACCTGTTGCCATATATATATATATATATATATATATATATATATATATATATATATATATATATATATATATATATATATATATATATATATATATATTTTATATATTCTACTTTGGAGATTTGTAAGGACTTTGAAGTTGTGGATTGATGATAGACCTGGCAAAATGGGCCTGGATCCGAAAAACCGAACCGAAATATGTGGAACCGAATCTGAAATTGGATCCGAAATAGATTATCTGAAATTGTATCCGAAACCGAAACAATCCGAATCCGAACCGAAACCGGTTCAACTTAATCAAATCCGATAACGATCCAAAAACTGATTTGACCCGATCCGAAAATTAACCGAACCGGAAATTTAACCAAAAATTATCCGAAATACTGTATCCAATGATGACCATGTATCCGATTATAATCAGAACCGATCAAATTCGAATAAAAATTTACCCGAACCGAATATGACTTGAATCCGATGTAAATCCGAAACTAAAAATAACTGAATCGAAAAATATCCGATAAAATAATTTTATATAGATTAATATTTTCTTGACCTTTATTTGTTTAGTTTTGTCAATTTTCATATTTTCTGATTTGCCATATATTTATTATTGTCATTGAATATTGCTTACGATATTTTGTATATAATAATATTTTAATTCAATTTGAAAATATAAATTAATAAATTCTGCACATAATTAGCAAATAAATAAATAAATAAATTTTGCATATTTTGGGCAGAAATTAAAGTGAATTCACTTATATAGCGCTTATTGAAGCGCTATCTAAGTGAGTGCATTCACTTCCATAGCGTTTATGTAAGCGTTATATAAGTGATGTATCTAATTTTGACATATTCGGTCTTATTTAATACATTTTGACACATGTATTTTTTAAAAAATATTTTTTAATTTTTGAAAATTTGGAAATATCATTAAATTAGATATATCTTGACATCTGTACGGTTGGATCGTCGAGAAATAATTTTAAAAAAATAAAATCAACAATCCGTGACAAAACAATAGTTACGAGTATTAGTCAATTCGGTAGTTGACTACTAAGATCTCCAACTAAATTAATATTTTATTTTTTGAAAATTTTGGAATATCACTATATTAGATATATCTTGAGATCCGTACGGTTGGATCGTCGAGATATATTTTTTAAAACATAGAATAAATAATCCGTGACAAAGCACTAGTTACGAGTACTAGTCAATTCAGTAGTTGACTACTAAGATCTCCAACCAAATTAATTTTTTATTTTTTGAAAATTGGGAATATCACTAGATTTGATATATCTTGAGATCCGTACAGTTGGATCGTCGAGAAATAATTCTTAAAAATAGAATAACAATCCGTGACAAAACACTAGTTACGAGTACTAGTCAATTCGGTAATTGACTACTAAGATCTCCAACCAAATTAATTTTTTATTTTATGAAAATTTGGTAATATTACTAGATTAGATATATCTTGAGATCCGTACGGTTGGATCGTCCGGAAATAATTTTTAAAATATAGAATAACAATCCGTGACAAAACACTAGTTACGAGTACTAGTCAATTCGGTAGTTGACTACTAAGATTTCCAACCAAATTAATTTATTTATTTTTGAAAATTTGTGAATATCACTAAATTAGATATATTTTGACATCCGACAGTTGGATCGTCGAGAAATATTTTTTTTAAACTAAACAAAAAGCCGTAACAAAGCACTAGTTAGTAGTACTAGTCAATTTAGTTGTTCATTGCTAAGATCTCAAGCCAAAATAATTTTTTGGTTTATGGAAAATTTGGGTACATCAAAAAATTAGATATATCTCGACAATCCGATCCGAACCGAATGTTCCTACATCCAAACAAAATCCGATCCGAACAGTAAAAATCCGAAAAAGAACCGAACCCAATTTGATCCGATCTTAAGCCAAAATTTATCCGATTTTAATCCAAATTTTACCCGAACCGAATCAGATCCGATCCGAACCGAACAGGCTCTAAATAGTACCTTAACCGAAAGTGGATCTGAACCGAATCAGATCCGATCCGAACCGAATAGGCTCTAAATAGTACCTTAACCGAAAGTGGATCCGATCCGAAGCAGATCCGATCCAAAACGGATCCATTTACCCGATTTGCCAGGTCTAATTGATGATGTATTTTTGTTCAACTTGCTATATTGTTGAAAGTATTTAGTGGTGTTGTTTCACTATTAATGTTTTTTTACAATCTGTTGCTATCATGCCTCCCGTTGTCTCAATCTCATGCTGTCATAATTTGAAATTGGTTCAATCCGAATCTGATTTAACAAGTATAAGCATATTAGAAACTTAGAGAGGTGTTTTAAAGGGTTTTTTGGATTTATAAAGTTTTCAATATGGATTTTGAAAAATCCTTTAAAATCTGATAGTATTCATTAAGGATTATAAAAAGTTTTTTTAAATCTGGATGTATTCAATTTAGATTTTAAAAAATACATTAAAATCTGATGGTACTCCATCTAGATTCTAAAATATCCAATGAAATCTGATGGTATTCAAAAGTCCATGAATTTTTTTTTTGGATTTCATAAAATTGTGGATTTTGATGGATTTGTTAGTATATTTTATATCTTTTGAAATTTGATTAAAAACCAAGAGATTTTGAAGGATTTGCCAGAAACTTTATTTTAATCAATAAAAGTTTACGATATTTTACATAAACTCAGTCAGATGACGGGTATAATTAAAGTAACAATTTTTTTTTCAAAATTCATAGATTATTATCAATTCATTTTATAAATAATACACCTCCGTAAATATTATTACGAATATGCTTATATGGACACTTTGTTATCCAAGATTAGTTATGTATCATTGAGAATGTATTAATATTTGTTTTTTACATCACTACGAAAAATGCTTATATTTCGGAAAGTATTATTTTCTAGATTGTAATTTTGCTAATGGATTGTATATATCCACAAATTACAAGATAATATTCTTGTATTTTATTGATACTACGACAAATGTAAAGGATGATGATAAAAAATATAATGAGAACAAAGAACGCATGGATGAAAAGTTACATTAGATAAATAACTGTTTTGAATTATATAGAATATTATTTTAATTTATATATGAATATCCTGAAATAAAATAAATAAAATAAAATAATTCCAATAGAATCTTTGGAATTTTTTTTAGTCCACAAAAATCTTGATAAATCAATCTATTAAAATCCAACAAAATCTGTGCAGAATTTAAAAATTCTGTATAGAGTCTATTGTAGATTTAAACAATCTATGAATTTACAGATTCCAATAAAATCCATGGATTATTAACAATCCATAATATCTTAATTGAATACACCCCTCTTAGTTTCTTTCATCAAGAACTGGAAGTTCCAGAACAGGTGGCTAGTATATGGTACAACATTATGATGAATTGTAGAAATAAAGAAAAAAAATGACAAGCATGAACGTTTTAAAACATAAGACCGAACGGTTAAATTTTCATTCCAAAACATAGTACATATCAACATTACAAGCTGATAATATGCAAGTATCATAACATTGTTCTTTGTATTAACCTTTGAAATTATGGTAAATGTAAATTATGAAATAACATGGGAAGAAATCATTTGTGATTAGAAGTACTTGTATCGAACGATACAATTATATCACTTGTGACTAATAAAATCGATGGAATCCACATTAAAATGGTACTCTATGGCCCCTGGTTCACAAATGTTTTCACTTTCAGTTGATGCATTAGCTATTCGTGCGGGCGATAGAGTGTCTACCAAGTGGACTGGCCACGGAGAAGTTTGTGTACGTAGCTTTGGAGTTCTTCCATTAGAGCTTGTAGCACGAAAGAGACCCACTGATCCTGCCAGGAGGGGATTAGCTTTAGTTCTGGTCAATATGTTCATGTCGAAACCAGATTATCTTGGTAATTCAAACTTCCAATTTCTGGCTAGTGAGGTACTCACTCGTGAAATCCAAATAATTTCACTAATGCGATCTTGGATGCTAATATCATACTTGGGTGGTAAGTTGGATAAAAGTTAATTTAGCGACTTATTTGAAATTTCAATCTTACTTCGATTCTTGGATAATCACAATAGTGTTCAGCACATAGCAAAAAATATATATAGTTAAGTAGGATTAGAACATGATAAAGAATATAGGATGCACATGATACTTCAAGTCTACTTTAAAATTTTAATGATGCATTTTAATACATTTTACTATTCTAATTTAAACATAAAATCTACTCTACATGTTTAATTACTAAAATATTATATATTTTCAAGTTTGGTAATGTTAAATACTTAATCGTAAAACATATAGCAATATTTTTGTTTAAACACATTACCAACCTAATATATTTTATATATAATTGGCATAAGGAGGTTTAGGTGGTCGTCATCGTTAGGATTAAAAAGTAAGCATCACCCCATATCACAAGAAAAATGCACTAAATTAACAAAAAATTACTAAACAAAGGTTTAGCACATCACAAGAAAAATGCACTAAACAAAAAATTATTAAACAAAGGTTTAGCACATCATAAGAAAAATGCAATAAACAAGATAAGAAATTAGGATACTAAAAAAATGTAAAAAATTACTAAACAAATGATTTTTATAGAAAAAATATATTACTAGAAAATATTTTTTTATAGAAAAAAATTATTACTAGACAAAATAATATTTTTAATTCGATTTGTAACTAAATATAATTTCTTTCTCAAAAGAAATTACTAGACAAATTATTTTTATAAGAAAAATTTATTTGCAGCAATACCATCTTTTAAAAATATTTATAAAAATTCAATCTATTAAAAAACATAGGCAAATGTATAATCATTAATTTTTTTATTGGTTACTTATTCGATTTTGTTAAGTTCGAGTTCGATTTATGTATAATCTTTCTTTTAAGATAAATGACGTGTATAGTACAATTACAAGCGAAATCAACAAATTTTGCGTTTTATTATAAATTATAAACATACTTAATATTCAATAAAACGATATTTGCTTTATTACCTGTATTTATATAAGCTTTTATTTCTGCCATTATTCAATAACTTTGACAAACACATGTCACTTCAAACTTGTTTAGTTAAAAATAAAAAAAAACATGAACAAATATAACTTTTTTTATTCAATTTGTAACTAAATATAATTTGTGATTCTCACCTCTTTGAAAAGAAAATACTAAATAAAGTATAAGAAAATTTTATTTGCACCATTACCATCTTTTAAAAATATTTAAAAATGTATATGTTTTTAAGAATATATATGATAAAGTAAGATATAAAAGAGTAATAAAAAAAACATATCATAATTGGAAATGAAACCAAAATTAAACAATATATAATCTACAAAACAACGCTAATGCAAAAAAAAAATAGATATAGAAAAATAAAATCAACAATATACTTTAATATAATGCACTTAAAAAAAATATAAATCAAAACAAAAATATAAAAGATAGTACAAACTTTCTTTAAAAAAATAAGTATAAATGTATGTATGTTCACATCTATGTTAAATTACAATAAATTTCCACATGTTTAAAGTATATTATATATATATATATATATATATATATATATATATATATTATATATATAAAATATATATTAGGCTAAACCTTAAAAAATATAATTTTCAAAAAAATCGTTTACCAAATAAAAATAAAAGTGCTTTAAGAAAAACATTATTTTAATAAAAATCATTAAAGATTCTATTTTAGGTTTGACAACAAAGGGTGAAGGCCCTACCGGACCAAAATACCCAGATCCAAAATGTGGCCCTAAATGCCCACGGGACACGCTACTGGTGGTGGAGCATCTACAGACACGCTACTAGGAGTGGAGTATATTACAGGGACACGCTGACAGGGAGAATTGAACAGTAACTGCAGATACGCCGGTACCACATGCGCATCACCAGATACGCATTTTTTGAATGCGTATCTGACGTCAGCATCGTCTTCCCCGTAGCTCGCATCTGGCGACTCACCGAGCGATTTTCGCCGTTTTTTTCGATCCGTTCGTTCGCTCATCTCAGTCATTTTCCATTTGAGTTCTATATACCAAACGAATCACCTCATCGTTCTCTACAACCCTATGATTTCAATTTGTCGATTACAATCTCGGATTTGAAACACCCAAATCGAAGATATTTTGCAATTTGGTTTTCCGATTTCATCCAACACGCAACTACGGGTTCTGATTCCAACAACATGATACCTTAACATGATCAGCAAGATGTGATCGTAATTTTTGTGTTGTTATGTTGATCGGAGATAGACGAAACGACTGTCATGTGGTCGTCATGTCTGTGGTCGTCAATTCGCCGGTCGGGGGGGAGGGGGAGACAGCGGGGGACTTAGAAAAATTTGGGCAAAAAATGAACTTGGGACACGCCGTTGCCAGTGGCGTGTCCCGTGGGTACTCAGGGCCAAGATTTTCAAAACGGGTATATCGGGCCATTGCCTCCCAAAATGAGGCATTTTGGTCATTATCTCGATAACAAATATGTTTCTTAAATTAACAAACAAGGACAAAATAGCAAAAAACCATAACTAAAAAAGTCGCAAATTCATTCTTTATAAATAATAAACAAGTAAACAAAGCATACCATCTAAAAATAATTTTTTAAAAAACAATAATTTACATATATTACAAAACAAAAAAAAATTAAGAAAATATATGTTAAAACAAGATATTAAAAAAATAATCAAAAAACATGTCATAATTGGAAGTGACACCAAAATTTAACAAAATATAATCTACGAAACAAACGCCAATCCAAAAAAAAAAATCTAAATTTAGAAAACTAAAATCAACAATAAACTTTAATATAATGCACTTAAAACAAATATAAACCAACACAAAAATATAAAACATATGTATGTGTGTTCACAATTACATAATCATATATATATACATACATATATATATATATACACTATTATGTTAAAGGCGAAAGATTGAAAGTTTGTCGGTTTGGTTATCCTTATTATTAAAATAAATAATGACATAATATAATTAATGGTAATTAGTCATTGCCATTTTCACATTTACTTTTAGTTGAAGTTATTACCTTTTATAAAAACATCAATCGTAACATATATTTAAATCATTAATATTTCCTTTATAATCAAAATACATTACCTTTTTTTTTTACTATAATACATTACCTTTTTTTATTTAAAACCAATCTTACAATCATTAATATATACCCCAAATATCACACTATATTTTTAATTATTAATAAAATATATTAAAAATCTCTATACGTTGTTTATAATAAGGAAATATTAGTATAATTCGTAAATATGAGTATATTGAATTATATTAAATTGAAATTAAAAAATTACTAAAATAATAATTATATAAAAACATAACTGTAATATTAAATAAAATTTAATAAATACCTAAAATATCGTATCTTTCAATCAATTTAAAAGAGGTTTACTTTTAATTGAACATATTACCCTTTATACACACCTAAAATATCATATCTTTCAATTATTAATATTTCTTTTCTAATTAAAACATGTTACCTTTAAATTTAAAACATAATTTTGCAATCATAATCTTCCAATCATTAATATTTCTTTTCTAATTAAAACATGTTACCTTTTAATTTAGAACATAATCTTGCAATTATTAATATATACCCAAAAATATCACCATATCTTTCAATCACTAATAAAAATATATAATAGAAATCCGTACACAACATGAAGATTAAATAATTTACATGAATAAGTTACTTTACAAAACATTCAAGATTCGAATTTCGTAAACGACGTATTTAATTAAAAATTTTAAAATAGAAGTTTTAAACCATGCATATCATTAATTAAATTTATATATATTATTTAAATTTAAATTAATATAATAATTAAAAATAATAATTATATAAAAATATAATTGTAACATAAAATAAATTTATTTTATTTAAAAAAACTCGTGCATTGCACGGGTTATAAGCTAGTTATATAATAAGAGTAAAAGATATAATAAGCAAGTACTACCATAGGTCAAGGGTTCGACTCTTACGAACTGCAAAATAAAATAATGTATTATTATATTATATTATATATAGAATAAAAGAAATAATAAACAAGTATTTTTTCTATAAGCAAAATCTTTCGTTAATCAAAAGCAGATATACGAAACTGAACCACGAAAACAAAACATCCACTGAGAGACAAAAAGGCCATCAAGAAACTATATAAAAAACACACAAATAACACCCAAAAATTGGAATGAGACTATCAACAACCTACTAAATATAAAATACAATTATAAGTCTTAAAATTATTATCACAATATTTATATTATGAGTAAAAAAATTAAAACTTATAACTACCGTGCCATTTATTAAAAAACTTATACTCAAAGGAGTAATGCGTACAAAATCGAGAAGAAAAATAGTCTGATCAATGCGAACAGAGCAGGAGGACAATAACTAGAGAGTGTTTATATACAAATTTCATAAAAATATGTGTTTACTCACCCCATTCTTTTAGATGACGGAATAGTTATGAATGTTCATTTGTAGAGTCAAAGCATTAATCACAATAATACATAAATATAGACATCTATACTATACTATAATAAGTAAAAGTAGGTATATTTTGTAGTTTGATTAATCCCATTTTTATTATTTCTCAATTTTTGTTATCCCATTCATTCACAACCGTTAGATATTCAATAAAAATAGATAATAGCCGTTAGATACAATATTAAAAGTTGTCATATATAGAGATTTATGACTCGCCGTTAACAATATTTTAATTTAACATTAATATTAAAAGATGTTATGTAGAAAGGTTAAAGGTTCGATTCCCGGCAACGACATATTAATTTAAATTTAATACTAAAAGTTGTTATATATAAAGATCAATGTTATAGAAAAGTCTAATGTTCAAATTCTTCAACAACATATTAAAATTAATAGTTGTAATATTATATTACATTATAATCAAATTAAAAAAAAAAAGTAACCCGTGCTTTGCACGGACTATAAGCTAGTATATATCTATACTATTATACAAAAGCTGAAACATTAAAAGTTTTGGTACTTCGTGAATTTACTTATTTACCCTTCATTATAAAGAAAAATATATATGATATCTATTCTATTAAAACACCTAAAATAAATAATAACATAATATAATTAATGGTAATTAGTCGATTGCCTTTTTCACATTTACTTTCAGTTGAAAATATTACCTTTTATAAACACTTAAAAACATAAATCATATCATATCTTCCAATCATTAATATTTCTTTCAAATTAAAACACGTTATCTTTTGATTTAAAACTAATTTTTCAATCATTAATATATACCCCAAAATTTCACACCATACTTTTCAAATATTAATTAAATATATTAAATATTCGTATACGTTGTTTATAATAAGGAAACATTAGTATAATCCGTAAACATTAGTATACTAAATTATATAAATTAAAATTTAAAAAATTATTAAAAACATTAAAATTTTGGTACCTGCTTTTTGGTACTTCGTGAATTTACTTATTTACCCTTCATTATAAAGAAAAATATATACGATATCTATAATATTAAAACTTCTAAAATAAATAATAATAATATAATATAATTAATGGTAATTAGCCGATTGCCTTTTTCACATTTACTTTCTGTTGAAGATATTACTTTTTATAAACACCTAAAAACATCAATCATATCATATCTTCCAATCATTAATATTTCTTTCGAATTAAAACACGTTACCTTTTTGATTTAAAACTAATTTTACAATCATTAAAATATACCCGAAAATATCACACCATACTTTTCAATTATTAATAAAATATATTAAAAATTTGTATACGTTGTTTATAATAAGAAAACATTATTATAATCCGTAAACATGAGTACAATAAATTATATAAAATTAAAATTAAAAAAATTATTAAAAACGATAATTATATAAAAACATAATTGTAATATTCAATAAAATTTATAATGTAATAAAAGAAACCCGTGTATCGCACGGGCATTGAAAGTTTGTCGGTTCGATTTTCGGCATGGTCATCCTAATTATTAAAATAAATAATAAAATAATATGATAAATGGTAATTAGCCTATTGCTTTTTTAATTAAAATATATTTACTTTTAATTGATGATGCTACTTTTTATAAGCACCTAAAATATCATATTTTCCAGTCACTAACATTTTTTTTCTAATTAAAACACGTTTAACTTTTAATTTAAAACAGAATCTTGCAATAATTAATATATACCAAAAAATATCACACCATATCTTCTAATCACTAAAAATATATAATAGAAATTCATATACTACGAATAATGACCATTAGATTTTTAGTTAAAAAATAGAAACGTTAGATTTAATGATTAGATATATTATATGATTAAATTAATTTACTAAAATTTCAAGGTTTGAATTCCATCAACAACATACTTATTTTAAAATTTATACTATAAGTTTTAAATCACGCATATCATTAATTATATTTATATTAAATTATGTAAATTAAAATTTACATAAAATATTGTAAATAATGATTATCTAAAAATATACTTGTTGTGACGCCCCCAAATCCACTGTTTGTGGACTTAGGTCGCCACTTACGCTCATACCTGCCTTAAACAAAAATACGTTACAATACATAATAAACATAAAAGTTTTATCGGAACAACAGTGGTTCCATTCTACACGTCCAAGCATCGACATATCTTCGAATTATTACAACATATTACTAATACACATGATATCACTGAACAAGTCGAAACGTATGTTAATGGTCTTCGATACGATCGTCGCCTCTGAGGTAAGCCCTCTAGTCCAGCTCAGTGCCATGGTGCATTTTCTCCTTTCCCTTGAAACGAGAGGTTTCGCCTATTTCCGTCTTCACTGTAAAACAATATTAACAACCAGAATGAGCAACTATGTGCTCAGCAAGTTCACTGACTCGCTCTCTCACTAACAATGAAGGTGGAAAGAAATCAATTCTATTTATGAAAGATACTTGTATGCTGGCAAAGTGCCCTGATAATACTTACTGATAGACCAAAAATAACTTATCTCTGAGTAAAAGAATTTGGAATTATAAAGCTTGAGATACTGGTCTTTCGCCTTTACGATACCCCACAGCGCGATCAACCGCTGTGTCGCAAGTACCGCACACCTGTGATACCCCATAGCACGATCACTACTATGTCGTAGGTACCACTATATCGTTTTGCTAGCAAAAAGGTGGTTGAAAACTCAACCTGGCAACTTTTGTGCCAAAATGTTAATTTCTCTTTCGATACCACGAGTTTATTCCTCGTGTTGATCTGAAAGAAAACCCATGGGCCATCTCCCATGTTGACCAGTGGATTACATGAATTTTCCTCCGGATAAGATTTATTGATTTGGATTCCTATTCAATTCTGGCCGACTTCCAGTCTACACTTTGTACGAGACCGACCTAAACAATAGGCCGTCACAATATTTTCAAAAGAAACCAATTTATTATATTGACACGAACAATATGTCAATTCAAGACAACAAAGTAACAACCTTGAACAAGTAAGGTTCGTCAATTGGAATAAATCATGTGGAGTCGTCTTGAAATAATAAGAACGACTCGATTCAGAAAGAAAACTTCCAAATACGCTAGAGTAGGTATTTTAGAGGAAATTCTGATGATATACCATTCTTCTATTCACTATTCTGCATATATCTATTTTGATTCGAACAATGAATTAAATTTGAATATTGAAACAAAAATTATCAGATCTGAACAATAGCCCCGATTGAAGTCAATAAAAATCCAAACTACCTCGATATATGAGCGTAGTTATAGCTGAATAATATTTAGTGGTCATCTCGAACAATAAGATGCCCTAGATTTCAATCTAAGTACGTTTTATGATTTTATCATAATTGTGGGAATATCTCTATAATTTTCTAAATCAATATTACGATAAACGGGATATTTTATAACGAATTAGAAATTCTGAACATATTTTAACAGAATAATATATTAGCATTTCTCGAAATATTTCAAAAGGAGTGAGGGTCAGAAGGAACTTTCCTCGATCTCGAAGTGCAGAAAATGCAGATAAATTTATATTCTACCCGTGAACTTGACTTCAATCTATAGCTCGAGAATTACGCTCTAAAAATGGCAACCAGAAAAATGTGAGCGATTCGCCAAACTAAAATATTCCTGAACCGATAATATAATATTCTAATTTATTTTGCCTCTAAAATAATCCGAAAATGCTAATCATCAATTTTCCAAGATACAACCGTATTTAACACTAAGTAGTCACAATTATTCCTGCTTTTATCAACGAATCAATATATCACTAAATTACGCCCCAAATATTTAAATATTTCTAGTTAACTAATTAATCAATTTTACCATTTTTATTTGATTATTTATTACCAACCATTTAAATACTGTTCCAAATTTTTAAATATTTCAAATTTAGAAAATCAATTGAACCCCTTATATATATATATATATATATATATATATATATATATATATATATATATATATATATATATATATATATATATATATATTTAAATCCCGATTAAATCAGTCACCCACAAATATTAATATTTTATTATTATTCAAAATTAACAAATACTCCAAATTTTTAATCCCGGTTATAACAATCACCATAATTTTATTATTATTTTATTACTATTATTAACTGCAACAGCGGTGCGTGGGGCCCACCTGCCACCACCACCGTCGTGCCTCCCCATCCTTGCACTTTCCTTCCCTCTCTCTCTCGTCTCTCTCCATCTCTCCCTCCTCTCTCTCTCTCTCTCTCTCTCTCTCCGTTCTCTTTCTCCCGTTCTTTCTCCCTCTTTTCTCTCTGGCAACCCCGAATACAGTAATCACCACCACCACCACCAATCGGTGGTGGTTGCTTCACCCAAACCCCATAATCGACCCCCCCATCTCCGATTCCCTCTCTCAGTCCTCTTACCTCCCACTTCTCTCAACCCCGTATCTCCTCTCTCAATCCCTGGTAGCCACCACCACCACCACAACAATATTAACACCACAATCCACATCAAGACACAAGCAAGCTTAATATCTAAATACGAGTCAATCTTACACACACTAGATTACCTCGAAATCAGAAACGAAAAGGGAAGAAAAGAAAAAAAACGAAAATAAAAACACTACCTGAAGTACATACGCTGTTTGTGTATATATATATGGTTAGGTTTTTCAATACAAAAGAGATAGGAGCCGGTGGTGACTTTAGAAAAGGAAAGGTTGGTTTTGGGTAAATAAAAAGATAGATGTGTGTGATGTGTGTTGCCTCTTCCACTCAAATCAGTCTGATTAATAAGGAATCTCCCACGAAGATGCAACGTGGTAAATACCTGCCCAATCAGTAAAATTAAGGCTAATTTGCTTATCACGTACCAATCACAGTTCTCCCCTGCTAGCCAATTAAAACGAGACTCTAATTCGGCTTCTAGAATAAATTTCGGGTTTTAAAATAATATCGACCCAAAATTAAAATCCTATTTTCATAAATTTTCTAATTTTAGTAAATACCAAATAAATATAAATAAATATAATATATACTAATCATTCATCAACGATTCCCACACCTGCCAGAGTCCCCGTTTTCTTTTCTTTTCAAAAATCATTTTGATAGAAAATTCGAGTAGTTGAAGTTCGACCTCAGTCGATCGATAATTCTTGAAATACGTACAAGAAGTAAAACCTGATCAGGGGTTCTCGAAAATGTTTTGGGTTCGAAAGAGTTCGAGTTTGAAAACGCTAAAGGTATCTTGGATTAGTTTTGTCTTCAAAATGATGAACAATAATTAATAAATGATATTTTGAGATTTAATATAAATAATTAATAAGATAATTATTTAATTAAATAAGCTTTTAATCCAAGATAGATATTTTTGAGTATTTATAATAATGTAAAAATAATAAATACTTATGTATACGATACTTCCCGAATGACCTTCGGGTTTTCGCAATTTAATCACGATACAATAATATACCGCTCCCCGGTCAATAATATATTTGGACCGCTACGACCTCTATTGCTAGAGTCGTTGTCCGAAGAAAACATTTCATCCTAAGTTCAAGGGTGTACAAACATATATGTGCATATATCTCAAACTTCAACATAACCTCATGAAGCATAAGCATATAATACGTTTGAAAGCCACAAACACAACAGTGAAAATCCTTATATATAAGTTTTGAAAAGTAAACTTGCATAGGTAAAATCAAGAATATAATCTTTTGAAAATAAATACTTAGGGTTGGAAAACTTGCCTTGGTAGGGTGGGGCGGTCGAGCTTGCGACGTGGAACGAAGATCTATACATAATCAATATTCGTACGTTAGTACCTTAACAACACTATTTAATCGTAAGGTTTGAAAGGATGTAAGACCAACTTAATGACTCCAATTTGTGACCACTAACCCTCCCATATGACCATGTCATTACTTTATCACATTCGTTATCCATTCGACTCGAATCCATTCCTCGAACTTGAAACACAAGTGAGTACTCTTAAACTACGTTAAACTAACCTCCTAGGTGATTTTTCACTCGCGCGCACTTCGCTCTAACATTTTTATAAAATTGAAAAATACAAATTTTACTCAAATTCTTTTTGGGTAATCTTCACCACTATAAACTCTGGCTTTACTCAATTTTTCATAATGTTTACATAATTTTTAGGGGTCTAAAGGGGGTTCACAAGTGGACCATACAGTGCAGTCCGGATTTCAGAACCACCCTTCACTTATCGGGTCATAACTCAAAATCTATACATCACATAGTCATGAACCTTATATTTCTGGAAACTACATTCAAATACCTTTCTAACCATATGTATTGGGTCTTAAGGGGACAAGTTTAAGGGGTTCAAAACCCTCCTACAGGTTAGTACATGCTCCCAGAATATTTACACAGCACACATTCTTTCTCAAACATTCAAGAACTCACTTTATACATCACATCTAGCATCAAAACCACCAAGACTTGACTCTCTAGCATACATGGGGTTACATACTCCAAGTACAAGCTTTAAAATCACATCAACAACATATAACCTTAAGATTTTCATCATCCATAACTCATGTAACCAAGATATGCACTAAAACTCTTAGATCTAACATTATAAACCATAAACAATCCATGACTAAGAGTGGTTAGAGTTTTATACCTTCTTGATGTGTGTAATATCTTTCTAAACCTTGTATAATCCTTGTATAGCCTTGGGTAAGCTTGGATGATCAAAAGAAATGAAGAAAACAAAGTTAGTAATTCGGAGTTATTAGAATCCGACTGAAAGATCATGGAAAACGAGGCCCTTACTGAGCTTTTCTGATCGAGGCTTCTAAATGATAGTTGTACAGCATCTTCACAGCTTTCTAACCATATAAAGAATACGAAATTCCATTGAGTAATGAAGGCTCTAGGCCCGTTTTACTGAGCTGCTGTTCTGCTGGGCATAATGGGTGTTTTCTTGTGTTTGTTTTGTTTTGTTTGCTAAATAATGACTAATACATGTATTATATATCTATCTCATTTGGATGCATCTTCTTGTAATGTGTTGTCAACACCTCATTGGCTCACTTGGATTTCCTTATCCACAACAATTGCAACAAAGTCCTCATCTTTTGTTTCTTTCATATCAGTCCCTTGGTTTGTTTCCTTTTCCAACAATTTGATTTCCTTGTTGTCTCGTGAATAAAATTAATACGTTACAACTTATACTTTTCATATTATTGCTCTAATATGGCGCAATACCTCGAATGAATATTAATTTCAACATCCCTTGTTTATTTCTCTTTATCTCAGAAAACGTTCTTCCGATTTCTCAAGCATTCTCTATTTCTCAATTCTAGGAGTTTATTCTCAATCCTCTTTCTTTCTCATAATATATCCTTCCATGGACTCTTAATATACCATATCCTTAATCCATACTTCTTCGCACAATCGCTTAATCTCATTGTAAAGTTTCAGCGGTTTCTAGAACGTTTGTTTCACTTCCTCAGTGGTTTTCGTTCCAAATTCTCAAATCACTTATAATAAAATTCCAAAATATTAACTCCTCAATTCCTCAAATTAAATATCTCCTTTCTTGATATTACTAATATATAATTCACTGCTCGGTCAAATATTACACGAAAATAGAATTTGGAATTTCTAAATTCCGATCGCATTTACATACACTTATTTACTCCGTAGATTACTAGTATAACTTCGGAATATCCACACTACGTCTCGTACATAGGTGGCATGAAAAATTTTCTTAATCCTCAATATCACTATTCATCCACCAAATCACTATTCATTGATGCACTTCATCAGAATAGGAAAAGTTTTAATTCTACCGAAATTTTGGGTTCTTACAATCATTTTCTCTTGACAACGACGAATCTTTTCAATTAGCTCTGGCTGTAAGGAGATTTCATATACTCTCTCATTGGCTTGAACAGGAATCTTAATCTCCAAATCAAATCTCTCAATTTTTTTGATCAATTCCTCTGATGATACTACCATATTAAGTCTTTCTTTTCTACTTAGTGCGTCTGCCACCACATTGGCCTTCCCTGGATGGTAATTAATCGAACAATCATAGTCCTTGATCAATTCTAGCCATCGTCTCTGCCTCATATTTAATTCTTTCTGGGTGAAGATATATTTTAGACTCTTATGATCCATGTAAATCTCACACTTTTTCCCATATAAATAGTGTCTCCAAATCTTCAGTGCAAAAATGATCGCAGCCAGTTCAAGATCGTGAGTTGGGTATCTTACCTCATAATCCTTTAACTGTCGGAAAGCATAAGCAATTACTTTTCATGCTGCATCAATACGCATCCTAAACCCTTATGGGAAGCATCACTATAGATTACAAAATTTCCCGTATCGTCTGGTAATGTCAAAACTGGGGCAGATGTTAATCGTCTCTTAAGTTCTTGAAAACTTTCTTCGCACTTGGGAGTCCATTCAAACTTCTCATTCTTTCTGGTGAGCTTGGTCAATGGTGTAGCTATCTTTGAAAAATCCTTTACAAACCTTCGATAATATCCTGCTAGTCCAAGAAAACTTCTGACCTCTGTTGGAGTCTTCGGCCTTTCCCAATTTGCGACTACCTCCACTTTCGCGGGGTCAACAGAAATTCCTTCACTGCTCACAATGTGTCCTAGGAATTGCACATTACTTAGCCAAAACTCGTACTTAGAGAATTTAGCGTATAGCCTTTCCTTGCGTAAAGTTTCTAAGACTAATCGAAGATGCTCTGCGTGTTCTTCTTGGCTTTTGGAGTAAATCAAGATGTCATCAATAAATATAATCACGAACTTGTCCAAGTATTTCTTGAATACTCGATTCATGAGATCCATAAAAGCAGCTGGAGCATTTGTCAATCCAAATGGCATCACTAAAAATTCGTAATGCCCATAGCGAGTCCTAAAGGCAGTCTTTGGCACATCTTCAGGTTTAACCTTTAACTGGTGATAACCCGACCTAAGGTCAATCTTGGAAAAATAAGCTGCTCCCTTTAGTTGATCAAACAAATCGTCGATTCGTGGCAAAGGATATTTATTCTTGATCGTCATCTTGTTTAAATCTCGGTAATATATGCACAACCTCATAGATCCATCTTTCTTCTTCACAAATAACACTGGAGCTCCCCAAGGAGATACACTTGGTCAAATTACACCTTTGTCTAATAGTTCTTGCAGTTGTGTGGCCAACTCCTTCATCTCCACTGGAGCCATTTGGTATGGTGCTTTGGAAATCGGTGTAGTTCCTGGGGCAAGATCAATGGTGAATTTTATCTCTCGATCAGGAGGCAATCCAGGTAATTCTTCAGGGAAAACATCTTCAAATTGATTCACTACAGGAATTTCGTCAATAGAAAGGGCTTGCTTCTCGTTGTCAACCACATGAGCTAAGTAGGCCTGACATCCTTGTCTTAATAGTCTCTTCGTTGGATCATAGTCAGAAAATTACGAGTAGGTTTTCTTCCGCGAAATTGTACTCTTTAGCCATTTGATCCCTTTAAACTAACCCACTTACGTCGACAATTGATTTGAGCATCGTAACGTGCTAACCAATCCATTCCAAGAATTACATCAAACTCCCCTAGATTAAAAGGAAGAAGATCTGCTTCGAAGCGTTGTCCTTGAATTTCGATCCCGCAATCTGGACATATCTGATCTACAGGAACTTTTTCCTGATTTGCTACTTCTATAGTCAAGGTCTCCCCTAATGGTACGGACTGAATATCCAATTTGTTCATAAAATTCTCCGATATGAAAGATCTTGTCGCTCCCGAGTCAATCAAAACACATGCATCGATAGAATTTACTAAAAGCGTACCTACAATTACATCGTTGTCAGCAATAGCATCCTTCACCATCATGTTGAAGGTACGTGCAATTGGCTTGTTGCTAGGAGGTGCCATGAGTCTAGGTATAGTGGTCTCCTTTGGTGGTGACTTGCAATTTCGTGCAATATGCCCTTTCTTCCCGCATTTGAAACAAGTAGTCGTCTTCTCCTTCTCTTTGCAGTTAGAAGAATAATGCCCTTTCTGACCACAATTGTAGCGAACAATATGGGCAAGGTTACAAGGTCCTGGGTGCTTCTTCCCACACATTTTTCATTCGGGTAGCGGTGGCTTTCCTTGAATCAGATTTGCAGTCTGAGGGGATCTGAATTTCTGATTATTTCCCCTAATGTCTTGATTCCCAATTCTTTTTATGTCATTGCTTCTGTCTTCCCGCTTCACAAATGGTTTATTTCCACTCTGGTCGTCAGGCTTCCTCTCAAAACTAGTTCCACGGTTCTGAAACTTCCTTTTCTTCACATCCTTGTCCTTTGAGTACAACTCAGTTCCACTTTCGACTATAGATGCTTTCTGAACCAAAGTAGCATAGTTGGTGATTTCTAGTACCGCAACTCGATTCTGGATCCATGGCTTCAGCCCTAGTTGGAAACGTTTAGCTCTCTTTTCATCAGTATCCACATGGTAAGGCACAAATCTAGAAAGTTCAGAAAATTTTGCTTCATATTCAGCTACAGTCATATTGCCTTGTTTAAGTTCCAGAAATTTGATTTCCATATGATTTTCCAAGTATTTAGGAAAATATTTCTCTAAAAACAACTGTGTGAACCTGGTCCAGGGTATGACTACATTCCCTTCCATTGCTCTCTTTGATTCCCACCAATAATTCGCTTCACCTTTTAACATGTAGGCTGCAAAAATGGTTTTCTTCTCTTCTTCTACTCCTACAATCTCAAAGGTCTTTTCCATCTCTCATAACCAGATTCTTGCCTCAACAGGATCAGTGGTACCTTTAAATTTAGGGGGATTTAATGATTTGAAAGATTTAAATGTAACTGCATTTTTAACTGGGGGTGCAGGGGGTTGATCATTTCTGGCTTGAGGCATTTCTTGTCTAGGTGGAGGATTCTGGGTAAATTGTTTCAGGAATTCCATGAGTAAACTCATAGGGTCATTAGGATTTGGATTTGTTGGCACTGCGGGAGTTGGCTCAGGTTCAGGTTCTGGTGGAGGATTTCGATCAACATCATGGTGATCCTCTGCTAGGGGTACTCTTTGGTTCTTGCGTGGTCTACCTCTTTTAGGCGGCATCTTTCTATTAAGATTGAAAACATAGAGCTTTGTTACATAGGGTTAAAAATATGTATAGCGGAATATCAATGCCGGTAACGTAAATCCTCAAAGTCATATGTCGAATTCCGAACATGCTGAAAATATCTTTTATGCGTCATGAATTTTTTTTTTTTTCACAGGAGTGCTACTAATAAAGTGCAACAGTAATAATAAAGTCTAAAACAGGTAAAAGTGCAAAAATACTAATATCATCATATAATCAAAAGGGTACCATAAGGTACATTCAGTGACTACATCCGATATAAGCTAGCCAGCTAATACATAAGTCAAAACTACTCAATCTACTAAGTGCTGGTCTACCTATGTCAGACTAAAATACATGCCAGAATACATAAGCACCCTATACAGAAAGATCTATCTTTGACGCCATCAAAACTCGGTCGCTAACAACTAACATATACATAACCAAAAAATAGGGATAGGTAAGTCCATATATATGCCATCCCTCCAAAACAGCAAAATCTAAGCTATGACATCAGTAGTGGTCTCAACGACCAAACATCTCCCCAACTCGTCTCTGAAACTCCTCGATAGCTCTGGTAATCATATCCGTAACAGCACTGCGATCAACAGCTCCTGCACTGGTAGATGGTAGTGTTGCGATGTCAGTCTGTAGTCCAGTAAGAATAGAGGTAGATATCTGATGTACTATCTCCATAGGAATATCCCTCACTAGTAAACTGCCCCCTCCGTGTACTGTGGCAGGGTCAACTGATAGCAGTCGTAGTATAGCATCCCTGGTGGCAAAAACCTCCTCATATCGAGTCCATACCCAACGAAACTGCTGGAAAACATGATAATGAACAACCCAAGATACTGGCTCTCGCTCCACTATCGGCTGCACAGGCCCACCAACTGACTGTACTGGAAAAGGTGGAGCAGATGAAATCATCACCACTGGAGCAGGGATATGAATAACAGGTGCAGGAGGAGTTGTGTCGCATGCCAGTGCACTGCTGACCGGTGAAATAGTGATATCTAGTACTGTAGGAACTGTAGGGGCCTCCACATAAATAGGGGCCGATGGGGTGTGTAAATCCACAAAAGTGTGTACCATAATAGGAGCAGCCGGTCCTGGAACAGTAAAACCCTCACTGAGTGGAGCAGTAGAACGGACTGGTGAAAGCTGACTATCATCCATCGAGTCAGATATAACAAGCTCAGGAACCTCATGTCTATATAGGTCTGGTGATGGTACAGGAGTAGTAGATGTATCAACATAGACAGGAACAACCTGATCGTCCTCGGATAGTGTAGGAGAGTCTGGTATCACAATGATCTGATCTGGGGAGTCCACCAAGTCAATGATCTGCGGAGATGGTGCAGGTAGAATCTGAATAGAAGAATCATCCAACACCTCTGACGGGTCACTCTCTGAAGAAGAATCCAATGGTCCTACCGGGTATGGGGTAGGTGACCTATCTCTGACGGATCGGTGAGTGGAGGGAACTGGCGAACCTGACGACGACATCTACAAAAGACAAAAACTATATCACAACAGGGTCCAACTCATAATATGGTATACATGTATACATAACATATAACTGACAACCCGTTAGGTTTTTACTTTACAAATATGGAGCTATAGCTCAGAATAACCTCAGGAATCGATATTTATACCTTTCGTCTCTCGCTCCGTCATATCCCTAGGATCTCTCGCTTCCCTAAGAATATAACTAACGCTCTGATACCAAGCTGTGACGCCCCCAAATCCACTCTTTGTGGACTTAGGTCGCCACTTACCGCTCATACCTGCCTTAAACAAAAATACATTACAAGACATAATAAACATAAAAGTTTTATCGTAACAACAGTGGTTCCATTCTACACGTCCAAGCATCGACATATCTTCGAATTATTACAACATATTACTAATACACATGATATCACTGAACAAGTCGAAACGTATGCTAATGGTCTTCGATACGATCGTCGCCTCTGAGGTAAGCCCTCTAGTCCAGCTCAGTGCCCTGGTGCATTTTCTCCTTTCCCTTGAAACGAGAGGTTTCGCCTATTTCCGTCTTCACTGTAAAACAATATTAACAACCAGAATGAGCAACTATGTGCTCAGCAAGTTCACTGACTCGCTCTCTCACTAACAATGAAGGTGGAAAGAAATCAATTCTATTTATGAAAGATACTTGTATGCTGGCAAAGTGCCCTGATAATACTTACTGATAGACCAAAAATAACTTATCTCTGAGTAAAAGAATTTGGAATTATAAAGCTTGAGATACTGGTCTTCCGCCTTTACGATACCCCACAGCGCGATCAACCGCTGTGTCGCAAGTACCGCACACCTGTGATACCCCATAGCACGATCACTACTATGTCGCAGGTACCACTATATCGTTTTGCTAGCAAAAAGGTGGTTGAAAACTCAACCTGGCAACTTTTGTGCCAAAATGTTAATTTCTCTTTCGATACCATGAGTTTATTCCTCATGTTGATCTGAAAGAAAACCCATGGGCCATCTCCCATGTTGACCAGTGGATTACATGAATTTTCCTCCGGATAAGATTTATTGATTTGGATTCCTATTCAATTCTGGCCGACTTCCAGTCTACACTTTGTACGAGACCGACCTAAACAATAGGCCGTCACAATATTTTCAAAAGAAACCAATTTATTATATTGACACGAACAATATGTCAATTCAAGACAACAAAGTAATAACCTTGAACAAGTAAGGTTCGTCAATTAGAATAAATCATGTGGATTCGTCTTGAAATAATAAGAACGACTCGATTCAGAAAGAAAACTTCCAAATACGCTATAGTAGGTATTTTAGAGGAAATTCTGATGATATACCATTCTTCTATTCACTATTCTACATATATCTATTTTGATTCGAACAATGAATCAAATTTGAATATTGAAACAAAATTTATCAGATCTGAACAATAGACCCGATTGAAGTCAATAAAAATCCAAACTACCTCGATATATGAGCGTAGTTATAGCTGAATAATATTTAGGGGTCATCTCGAACAATAAGATGCCCTAGATTTCAATCTAAGTACGTTTTATGATTTTATCAGAATTGTGGGAATATCTCTATAATTTTCTAAATCAATATTACGATAAACAGGATATTTTATAACGAATTAGAAATTCTGAACATATTTTAACAGAATAATATCTTAGCATTTCTCGAAATATTTCAAAAGGAGTGAGGGTCAGAAGGAACTTGCCTCGATCTCGAAGTGCAGAAAATGCAGATAAATTTATATTCTACCCGTGAACTTGACTTCAATCTATAGCTCGAGAATTACGCTCTAAAAATGGCAACCAGAAAAATGTGAGCGATTCGCCAAACTAAAATATTCCTGAACCGATAATATAATATTCTAATTTATTTTGCCTCTAAAATAATCCGAAAATGCTAATCATCAATTTTCCAAGATACAACCGTATTTAACACTAAGTAGTCACAATTATTCCTGCTTTTATCAACGAATCAATATATCACTAAATTACGCCCCAAATATTTAAATATTTCTAGTTAACTAATTAATCAATTTTACTATTTTTATTTGATTATTTATTACCAACCATTTAAATACTGTTCCAAATTTTTAAATATTTCAAATTCAGAAAATCAATTGAACCCCTTATATATATATTTAAATCCCGATTAAATCAATCACCCACAAATATTAATATTTTATTATTATTCAAAATTAACAAATACTCCAAATTTTTAATCCCGGTTATAACAATCACCATAATTTTATTATTATTTTATTACTATTATTAACTGCAACAGCGGTGCGTGGGGCCCACCTGCCACCACCACCGTCGTGCCTCCCCATCCCTGCACTTTCTTTCCCTCTCTCTCTCGTCTCTCTCCATCTCTCCCTCCTCTCTCTCTCTCTCTCCGTTCTCTTTCTCCCGTTCTTTCTCCCTCTTTTCTCTCTGGCAACCCCGAATACAGTAATCACCACCACCACCACCACCACCACCACCAATCGGTGGTGGTTGCTTCACCCAAACCCCATAATCGACCCCCCCATCTCCGATTCCCTCTCTCAGTCCTCTTACCTCCCACTTCTCTCAACCCCGTATCTCCTCTCTCAATCCCTGGTAGCCACCACCACCACAACAACAATATTAACACCACAATCCACATCAAGACACAAGCAAGCTTAATATCTAAATACGAGTCAATCTTACACACACTAGATTACCACGAAATCGGAAACGAAAAGGGAAGAAAAGAAAAAAAAACGAAAATAAAAACACTACATGAGGTACATACGCTGTTTGTGTATATATATATGGTTAGGTTTTTCAATACAAAAGAGATAGGAGCCGGTGGTGACTTTAGAAAAGGAAAGGTTGGTTTTGGGTAAATAAAAAGATAGATGTGTGTGATGTGGGTTGCCTCTTCCACTCAAATCAGTCTGATTAATAAGGAATCTCCCACGAAGATGCAACGTGGTAAATACCTGCCCAATCAGTAAAATTAAGGCTAATTTGCTTAACACGTACCAATCACAGTTCTCCCCTGCTGGCCAATTAAAACGAGACTCTAATTCGGCTTCTAGAATAAATTTCGGGTTTTAAAAAAATATCGACCCAAAATTAAAATCCTATTTTCATAAATTTTCTAATTTTAGTAAATACCAAATAAATATAAATAAATATAATATATAGAAATGTACTAATTAAGATATACTAATGTATCGCTATTAAATAAGATTTGAATATTGAGTCGAAATATTTATTCTAAAATTCGCAGTTATTACACTTGTTACATAAAATAAAATTTAATATATATCAAAAGAAATCTGTGCATCGCACGGATTATAAGCTATTATTTATATATATAAAATAATTGAAGCAATAAATTCCCACATGTCTAAAGTATATTATAAATATTCTAATAAAACAGAAGAAAACATAGTATACAAACAACTTTAACCAAGGGCATCTTAATTATTTCATTTGGCAGGACAATTTATAACGCTCCAATATTCTACATGTTCAATGATGTAAAATTTCAGTTTAATAAATGGGATGATGTATAATGATATCTATTTTACAGTATCAATCTCTCTTATTAAGTCAGTATTTTTCAATAATCCACAAAAAACTTTAAAAGGTAGCTGGACCTTGTTCTTGTATGTTTTCTAGGTGTGGAGTGGGTGTCAACCCAAGTCCCACATTTATAAGATAAAGAAGAATTATCTTGAATATAAGCAGCCAAATAACTCCATTAGTATGAGGTCTTTTGGGAGGAGCCCAAAAACAAATCTGTGCGGGTTTGGCCACGGCCCAGAGCGAACAATATCATACTAATATGGAGTTAATGGGTGCTGCGCGGCCCAACAAGTGGTATCAGAGCCGATGGTTAGAATTTGATCCTGGGGTTGCAGACTGCAAGTGGTGTGGTGTGTGAGGCTCTCCAGAACCGCGATCGGAGATCTTGGACGGCTTGTGCCGAAAGTCTTCCTGACACTGAGATGGTCGGTCGGCGTGTCCTGCAAGATGAGGAGCCACAAATAAATAACGGCGGTATAAGGGTCACAAGATTGGTGGTTCTTGGATTGAGGGGAGA
The DNA here is from genome assembly GCA_036435485.1 of Saposhnikovia divaricata. Classification (NCBI taxonomy): domain Eukaryota; kingdom Viridiplantae; phylum Streptophyta; class Magnoliopsida; order Apiales; family Apiaceae; genus Saposhnikovia; species Saposhnikovia divaricata. The sequence goes on along the minus strand of CM071594.1, from coordinate 243,067,895 downwards.
TTGTAGAGTGGGTGTCAACCCAAGTCCCACATATATAAGATAAAGAAGAATTATCTTGAATATAAGCAGCCAAACAACTCCATTAGTATGAGGCCTTTTGGGAGGAGCCCAAAAACAAATCCGTGCGGGCTTGGTCACGGTCCAGAGCGGACAATATCATACTAATGTGGAGTTAGCCCAACACCAGGAGCTATAACAGTTAATATTAGAAATGTTGCTGGGAAAGATCGGAATGCAGGAGACCTTTCACAAGGGTTACACATAGGGATTTCAATTCTTTGTAAGCACTTGCATGCATTTTCATTTCACTGTCATTATTAATAGATGATCCCGCTTGTTGATAAAATGGGAGCCGGCCTGGGTTATTGAAGGAGAATGTGAGATTGAGAAATTGAAAACTAGTAGCAAGTAGCACCTAAACTGCAGCCACGGTAAAAAGATCAGCTAGCTAAAATGTTTTCTTATATTGTCAACTAAGATCAAGTGTTTTTTTTTATTATCAACACGTTGTAGTTTTAGTGTGCTGGGATAGAAAAATTTCCACAATGTCAGGTAGAATCTTTTTACCCTTAACATATGTTGACGGTGGAATTTGGTAACAACAAAGTTTGAGGTCCATCGCTGGAATCAAGATCTATGACGGTGGTTCTTCGTCGGATAAATCACCAGAGTGTGGTGGCTGGGATGAATTGGGGGCTGAGATTGAGAGGGTTTTTGGTGGTGGCTCGTAGCTCTTCGCTTCCATCCCCCTCAATTTGCCTACGTACCTCTGTATTTATAGAGGATCAAGCCCACGTAGTTCTTGGAGAGCAAGAAACCCAAATGGGCTTGGATTGAAAAACTAGCTTCCGGAATGTTCTACTATGAGGCCTAACCACAAAGGCCCAAGGCTCACCCAAGATCTCAAGACTTCAAGGATAAGGAAACTTCCCCCGTCGAGGACTAGTCCTTTCCGCTACCAGCTATTTCTTGATTTCAAGGATGCAGGTATAGCCGTGGTTTACCCCAAGTGCAGAACGCATCCCTGTCCCCCGAATGAGAAGCACCCACCAGATAGCAGGACAGGTGATCCAAAGCTTTTGGGTGAAAAGTGCAGGATTACTCCGAAGTTCCCCAATGAGAGCGTGCCCATTGAATACAGGAACAGAGCTCCCAAAGCACACACCAGAAAGTCCTCATATTTCCACCTTAGGGCGCGCCCTTATTGTTTAAGAAGGGTCCTTATATCCAGGCATACCCCTGGAGGCCTTCTGCGATGGACATCCCCCTCCTGAGATACGACAGGAGGGAATTCTTCAATCAACCTGTAAAAATCACATAGGACGCGTCCTTAGAAGAGGGCTCGTCCTTAGAGAGGGCTAGTCCTGAGAGAGGGCTAGTCCTTAGAGAGAGCTAGTCCTTAGTTTCTTCAATAATTCTTGGCAAACCAGCTTTAGTAGAAATCTTCATGTTTTTATCATAAAGGATGCACCCTCCTTGTAAATAAAGCGATGGCGTGTCCTGACTTCTACAAATCCAGCCAAAACCCTAATTTAACCTAGAATTCCCCAAATTGAACCCGTTATTGACCCAAATCCATCTTAAAAATACCCGAACCGAATTTTGGCCATAACAACTACCCCCCAATTCCATGTAAAATCAAAGATGAAACATGGAATTTCAATCTTAAACAACACCAAAAATTTTGTATCTTTTTTTCTCCAGGGCGCGTCCTCATTCCTCTTAGCTTCAAGATTCTATGCGGAGGGCGCGTCCTTAATTTCTTCAATCCACATATCTAAGATTTTGCATCCATCTCTAGTTTTTGCTTCTTCGTAGAGGAATAACACAAATGCACAAGATCTCTAAGCTTACATGAGCTAACTCGGCGTAAGAAACAAGAGATATTATGCACAAGTGTAAACCTCTCATAGGGCTCGCTCTAAAGCTAAATATACATATATATTTACAGAGGGCGCACCATATGATATTAAGCCGTACGGATCTCTTCAGTTGTCGTCCACATACACTTTTATGGTCTTTCCCATCAAATCTTTGAACATCATGTCCACCAATCATTGACAAGTTCCCTCCGCATTGATCAAGCCAAAGGGCATTCCAATGTGGCAGTAAAATCCTCTATCCTGCTGTTGTATCTACCAGCTGATCAATTCGAGGAAGAGGAAAATTATCCTTAGGGCAAGCCTTGTTCAGATCAGTGAAATCTACACAAGTCCTCCATTTCCTATTAGGCTTCTTAACGAGAACCGGGTTAGCTAACCACTCTGGTTAGTAAGACTCTTTAATCAAGACAACATTTAACAATCTATCAACTTCTTCCTTTAATGCAATAGCTCTTCCTCACTTATCAGACATCGCTTCTGCCTTATACCCTTCTTGTCAGGATCTATATTCAAGTGATGACACATGACCTTTGGGTCACTGCCCACCATATCATCATGACTCCAAGAAAAAACATCTGAATCCCTAGCATCCGCCAAAACTAAGATTGTATCTTCTGTTGAACCAGTCTTTTCCACCGATTGAGGCATTCTTGAATCAAGATCAAAATCAAAACTTCGAGGGGTCTTCAATCGGTGTTTCATCCTTGGAGGGCGCGTCCTCTTTAAGAGGGAAGTCTTCCTCAACAAGGGTATGCACCAAGCCTTCCAATAACATTCTTCTGCCCTCGATATGTCTACCTCTAATACTGATTAATATAATATCATCAGGACTTTCTTCTTCAAGCCCTTCTAGATACCCTTCTTGAAAATCATCAGAAATGAGTATCTGAGGGAGCGCCCTCTGGGTGGATGCCTCCTCATCTTTTGGTTCTTGAACAAAATAATGAGCCTGAATTTCTCCCTTGATGTTCATGATTCCTTCAGAGCTTCATTCAATGAGGGCGCGCCCTCAATCTCTTTGTCTCCTGAAACCTTCATTTCCTTCAACAAGGGGCGCCCTACTAGGGTATTGTGAACTGACTCCTGACCCAAAACCATGAATTCCATCATCAGAGTTATTGGGAGAGAACCTTCTCCAAGAGTTACGGTAACCTGATTGCACCCATCATTTTAACAACTTCTATAAAAAAACCATAAATTTATGCATTCTCTGCTACCTTGTCCGGAAGCCACACCATCTTGTAGGTATTGTAATACAGAATATTCCCTGAACTCCCATTGCCCGAGTCTGAAGAACACATGCCTCATCTTCAGTACAAGTGACATCTGCACACTCCCCCTTGAACAATTTATGTGGCCTTAACTTCATGCAATTCACATCAGTGAGAGGTATATTTTGCCTCTCAAGCTTATCTCTCCAAAGCATTGTTGCTATCACCCCCAAGTGATGTCCTCCAAAGATAGTGTGTATACATCCTTCCTTGACAAATTTCTTCTCCTCAGTTTTGTCCTCATCACGGAGGGAGCGCCCTCCGTCCTTCTTCTCAGGATTCTCCTTATGCTTTTTGACTTCCCTGAAAATCCAATCGGTCAAATATCCTTCCTTGATCAGATCTTCAATTTCATCCTTCAGCTGACGACATTCATGAGTATTGTGACCTGTCGAATCATAGTACTCACAATGCTTCTTCTTATCCTTGATTTTCCAGGCAGACAGAGGAGCCGGCTTCTTAAAAATCCCTTTATTCTTGTTCACCTCAAATATATGTTCAATCGAAGCCGCTAACGGAGTGTAATTATTTGCCCTTCGATCATAAGAATACATATTTGGAGTTCCCCATTCTCTTCCAACACTAGTTGCATTCACTCCGTTAGCGCCGATTCCGGTACGATATAGAGGACTTGTAATCTTCCCCTTAGAGTTCTCGGAGCTGCTGTCTTCCAATTTTCTGCCAAGGATTGCTCCACTATCTTAAAAGATTCAGCCTGTGTAAAAACATCAACCAACATAGCTGGATCCCTTTCTTCAAGATGCTTCTAGAAATCCGTCTCTACTTGCAATCCAACTACTAAGAAACTATTAAGTGTCTCATCGGTTGCTCCTCTAACCAAAGTGGATTCTGCATTGAATCTTTTGAAGTAAGATTGAAGAATTTCTCCTTCTTTCTACTTGATGTTGGCCAGAGTTGTAACTGGAGGAGCATACTTCACTGCTGCTTGGAACTTTGTTAAGAACAAAGTCCTCATCGTCTCCCAATAGGTAATCATTCTAGATCCAAGCTTTTGGAAATCATTGCTAGGCACTCTCCCTGAAAGTTGTTGCTAGCAGACGACATCTAGCCAAGTCATTTACTTGGTAAGCATCCATCTTAATGTCAAAACATCCCAAGAATTCCACAGGATGAATTAAGAAAGCCTTAAAACTCCAATTTCCGGCAGAGCTCAAGGCCTTGAGAGTTTCAATGTAAAGGCCTTGAGTTTGCCTCTGTTCAGCTAAAGGCCTTGATTTATTGAGTAAAGGCCTTGACTTCTTCACTGAATATTATTAAACATCTTCTTGTCTCTAACCAAAATATTCCTTCTTTGTTGCATCTCTTCCAATGATCATTCCTATCGTATAATTCTTGAATATATTTAGCGTGTATCAGCCCTATATCCAGTAGGGAGTTGTGCTTCTCTAACTTCCGTCGAAAATGGATAAGGAGTTTGTGCTATAGCAAATATCCTTCCTCCATCCAATTGAGAAAGAGGCCTCTTCAAGTTGTCGACATTAAAAATCCCCACACCCGGAATAGTTTAACATTCGGTGGCACAGTTGTTTAAGTACCCCGCAAGGGTGGAGGTTGAGCTATCGTCTAAGCATTTCCTGGAGCTCCGGTGTGAAGTTGTTTGAGAATTACCTCTTGAGTTTGTTCCTTTTGACCTTCAGCTTGTGGATTTCCTTCAATTTATGGATTCCCCTGAGGTCGTCGATTCCCTTAAGGTTGTGGATTCTCCTGAGAACCTCCTTGATGTTTTCCTTTAGAGGGAGGACGTGCCCTCGACCTCACTTCACTACAAGTACTTGAAGGAATTTGAGTGATACGAGGATATCTATCTCATGAGGGCGCGCCTTCTTTGTTTTGACATCGCCTCTCTCCTTGATACTTCTCCATCCTCCAATCTCCATGGTCTCGGCTACTTATTCTTCCAACATCACTTTGAGGAGGGGCTTGTTAATATCCAAGGGGCCTCGACCTGTTATCAGGGGGCGCGCGCTGTGGATCATCACTCCAAGGAAGGGCGCGCTGTGCACCTAATATTTTGGAACCTATTTCGCTCTATTTCGGAATAGTGACAGATTCGGATGTGTTTCTAACAAAATTGAAAATACTAGTATTATCCTCGTGCCCTCTACTCGAAAGAAAATTTTGATTGTCCAACGCAAGTTTATTTAAAAAAAGAAACGAAATCAAATCTATACATTAAGCGTAGATATGAAAAAATTGAAAACTTGTTGTTACATGCACAAAGAGTGACAAAACAAACAGGAACGAGGGCTGGGCAAAGTAAGGGTAGACATACTCATGATATGCATGGGAGGGCCTTGCTTTTCTGTTAAATCCCTCTTCCATGTAAGCTTCGAAATCGCTATGTGATTTTAGGTCTGTGTGGATATGTAATGTATTGTAATCACTGTGTACATTTTTTTATTTACAGCATGCTCACTTCTGTAATTTTACCGGCCGGCTCCAATATCGATTCAGATTTGGCCCATGGGTCCTGTGGATGGAAATTCAATATTTCGACCTCTAAAATTGGAATTTTTTTGACACGTCTGGAACTACTCAAATTATGCTTTGTCTCTGCACAGGTTTCTCTTAATATTTGATTATTTATCTCTTAGTTTTTTATTTCATTTATAGATATATATTGAGTTGTACTCTTAAAAAAACACCTTATATATATCATCAAGAGCAATAAAGTCATAAAACTTTATTTTTTATAAAATTGATTTTTTATAATAAGAATCACAAATTTTAATAAGGATTAAACTTTTTTTCAAAAAAAAAACAATTAAACTTAACATATCGAATCTAAAATCTCATCCAAATTTAAAAATCAAATATTATATATAGAATCTTATATATATTTTTGTAACAATAAAATTATGTGTAATAATTTTATATTTGACCATAATTTTTTGTTAGATTCTCTTTTTATTTATTAAACATCATTTTGATATGAAAATTAGAATCTAAATACGATTTTACATAAGATTCTATGAATCAAAGGCCTATATATATATATATATTATTCTTTCAACATTTATTTTATATTTTTAAGTATATTCGGTAATAATTTACCTTTACATGCCAAGTAAGAACAACTACAAGCTCAATCCATTTTCGGGAGAGATCTTGTAGGCAATCTGAGACATATAAACGTGCACCTCTGTTTAAGAGCAAGTCATACTCTTAATTAGTTGCATCTTAAGGAACTAGATAAAAAAATGTATTTTAATAATCTTTTAGTAATTTCTTAAAAAAATTGAGATGTATTTTAGGTAAGTTTTTTGATAAATTAAATAAAATTATTGTATTTTAATAATTTAAATTTTTTAATAAACACTAATTTTTTTAATAAACACAATCTTTTTAAATGTTGGTTTGATATACAAAATGTTCATAATACGAAGTAGTGTTAATGTGTTATTCAATATCTTAGGAAACTTACGTGTATCACAACTCCCCATTCTCTTTCTTAAATCATTAATAGTATCAATTTATTATGTCTTAATGACCTTTTAACCCTCAAGGTTTCTACCAATATACCCATCAGCCCTTACTGTTTCAAAACGTTCCTTTTGACCCTCCAAGTATCCGTAAAGGTCCAATTAGCCCTTATACCGGATAGGAAATGGTGAGTTTGGGTGACTTTTAGTTCGTTTTAATCGGTTTCTAGCCGGAATTTTACTGTATTGTTGTTGTGTCGATTAAAACGAACCAACAATCACCCAAACTCACCATTTCCTATACCGATATAAGGGCTAATTGGACCTTTACGGATACTTGGAGGGTCAAAAGGAACGCTTTGAAACAGTGAGGGCTGATGGGTATTTTGGTGGAAACTTTGAGGGCTAAAAGGCCATTAAGCCATTTATTATTTATAGTAATCCTTTTTTCTTTTTAAGAAATTCTTAACCAATACTTTTTCTTAAAATGTTAAAAATATCATCTTTCTCTCCATTTTATCCTGTTTATGTGAGCAGTCAATATTAGTAGTTGTTTAAGAAATTTAAAATTAACTCTATTATCATTCATTTCTAGCCATACAAATTAGAGCAATAATGAATGTGGGGCTAAAATAACCTTAAATTAGTAAGGTAAGTTCATTCTTTTTGTTATATCTAAAAAAGGAAAGTAACTCACATAAATTGGGACGGTGGGAATATTAAATGTAACATCCCTAGTTTTCGGGATATTAAATTTAAATACGAAACTTAAATAAATGGAATTCTTTATTTAAATAAATCAAAAATTAACGATAGTCAAGCAGCGGTCAAACTCGATAATTCAAAAACATAAATTCGAAGACGTAACTCCATAAATCCAATATTTACATTTAACAAAATACTTAAAATTTATTCAAATAACACGATAAAACTTGTCCAATGAATGCATCTAAATCAGCAGCCACAAAATCCACAAGGTTCACATTTTTATTCTTATTAAGCTTCCTAACCGAAACCTGAAATATTAGAAAAGGGTGAGCTACACAGCTCAGCAAGTACAATTGACTAATAAATGCTCTTAAAAATCAATGGGCATTTCAATAAAACAATTTTCAAAATCAAATATAAGTTTGCAAAACTTTTTCGAAAATAAATCCAACCCAAAATTTTTATAAGAATATAAGAATTAACTCTAATTCTGATCTTCGAAAATTTTTCCACATGACCTGAACATCCGAGTATCTACAGGTTTGAGCATCATCGTGAATCTGTTACTCTGACAGTTTTGTATACTATATGTTTCTATGCCGCCTTTTTCAGAAGTTTTGTATAGGACCCCCTTGCCTCCCCTTAATTACACCCTTAGGTTTATATTGTGATATTTAATGGCTGTCATGTGTGTTAAACTAAAAAGGAAGCAAAATACCATTAATTTAGAACAATGTTTAGATACACAAATTGAGATCCACAATAAAATTATATATATTCATTTAATCAGTGGCATCAGAAAATAAAGGACTCGGCTGCAAGGTTCTCCCCGACAATTCATAAATCAGAAGGGACGTTCATATAAAGTTAAGCAGTTAATTATTGAAGGCTCATTAATCATTACTTATAACCTCGATGTCAAGAAGTCCTCCTGCGTTTGGAATGGAGAGGTAGGTTATCTGCATGTGCACTAGAATATTAAGATACTTAAGTATTTCCCTCGCGCTCCAGCACTCTGCTGTTGCTGGTCTTGTCTGATGATAGCTGTTACAGACAAACCGGAAAAAAAATTGGTCTTCTGGTCCTTGTAAGCCCTAAGAAAACTTCTGTTAGAATATTCCTTAGCTGCTGCCTCAGTTTGGTTTTTAAGTGTGTTTATTTAGTTATTGGAAGTTAAGTATATTTGAATAGTTAGTTATTCAGGTTTGTAACTGCAGGCCTTATAACTGCAGAGCACGTAGTTAAGATTATTAGGATTAGTATGATTTGAATTAGAAGTTATTGTGGTGGTTACAACTTCCACTACTTCTACTATGTATTAGTTCATGTATTATTTAGTTGTGTGTGTGAAATGAATAAACAGTTTGTGTAATCCTTCTATTCTCTGCAGTAGTTTATCATTTACCCTAGAAAAACTCCAACAACTTCTTAAACGATATGACATTAGGCTTTGTGTATATCCAGGTCTTTGACAAGGTTCGAACCCTCAACATCCCGTAGAGGGAGCGATGGAGATACTGCTTGAACAAGTGATCTTTGGTTATAATTTTTTTTTCTTAAAATAAGAAAAGGAAAGAAAAATTGACACTAGTTTCTTCTATCTGCATGAGTTTTTCCAGAGATTAAGTTATTGTGCTGATAGAAAAACTCCTAAAATACTTATTCACTCTATAGTATATTTTCAATCTATAAGTGTGAGCTGAGTGTACTTTTCTTTCAAATTTTACCATCATCTTAGTGAATAGAAGACCGTTAGCAGCTGTAATAGATTACTAAGATGAGAGTACATTTGGAAGACTGTGTCCTGCAACAGTTATTTTCATTTACATATCCCGCTATTCTCATCTCACCCATTCTTACTGTGAATTTGGACTGACATGGCCAAGTTCCCCCTTATATGGTCGATTTATAATGTCAAAAGATGGTATATCTATAAATGACCTCAGCATTGTTGGATAAACTAATCACATAAGAGTTTGAAGAGTGCATTAAATATGGTTCATAGAATCAAGGAGATGTATCTGATCATGTATCTATTATTATCATTCATGTATTTGGTTTGTATTCTCCTATTATATAAAGGAGGTAAAGATTGATCAATAAGATAACAGAAATTTAAGCCTCTTGTTCCTTATTCTGTTCCACAACACACACACTAAAATATATACATAAACCATATACACATATTAACAACAGATTGGTATCAGAGCCTTAATCAAGCCCGAGCCTACAATCAGAGTTTATATAAAACAACCATCAGAGTTTACAACTATCAGAGTTTACGATCAGAGTTTACGATCAGAGTTTAGATCATATCAGAGTTTACAAACATGAATAATTCTTTTGCTGTTCCAAAACTTACCAAAGAAAACTGTGGCCACTGGTGTCTACGAATGAAAGCGTTGCTCGGTTCACAGGAGGCATGAGAAATCATTGACGAAGGATATAATGAACCAGAGAATGAAGGAGCTTTAAATCAAGGTCAGAAAAACGCTCTTGCCAAGTTACGAAAACAAGATCAACAAGCTTTGTCTATCATACATATGGACCTTGATGAAGGCATGTTTGAGAAGGTTGCATCTGCAACAAAAGCAAAGGAGGCCTGGGAGATTTTGCAGAACAATTTTAAAGGTGTTGACAAAGTAAAAAAGGTACGATTACAAACTCTACGTGGTGAATTTGAGTCTTTACATATGAAAGATATGGAATCAGTCCCGGATTACTTCACGAGGGTTTCCTCTGTTGTGAATCAAATGAAGAATTATGGAGAAAAAATTGAAGATGCACGGGTAAATGAGAAGATATTAAGATCTTTAAATACAAAACTGCAACTTGTTGGAATTACTATTGAAGAGTCAAATGATGTAGAGACCATGACTGTTGATCAACTGATGGGATCTCTGCAAGCATATTCAGAAAGATTATTAAAGAAGGAGGAGACAGAATCTCAAGTATTGAAAACTGATGTCTCAATTGAAGACAAAGATAAAGTACTATATACACAATACAATAGAGGAAGAGGACGTGGACGTGCAAGACAGAATTTCACTCGAGGCAGAGGACGTGGTCCTGTAAGCAACAGATTTGAAGAGAAGGTGCAAACAAATCAACAAAATTGGCATGGCCAAGGACGTGGTCGTGATCGTGGCAGAGGTGGAAGATCATATTCTGGAAGAGGAAGTAGATCTGTAGAATGTTACAATTGTGGAAAATTTGGACATTTTGCCAAAGATTGCTGGTTTAACAAAAAGGTTTCAGAAAATGCAAATCTAGTCGAAACGGAGGAGCAACAAAATGAAGGTGTTCTACTAATGGCCTGCAAAGGTATGATTCCTGAAGATGAAGTTTTGTGGTATCTTGATAGTGGGGCCAGCAACCATATGTCTGGTCTCAAGCATCTCTTTACTGATTTAAAGGAAATAAATAATGGAGTTGTGTCATTCGGAGATTCATCGAAGATAGAAGTGAAAGGAAAGGGTGAAATATGTTTTACTAAAAAGGATGGCAAACAAGGAAAAATTGAAGATGTGTACTATGTTCCTGACATGAAGAATAATATTCTGAGTCTTGGACAGCTACTAGAAAAAGGTTACTCAATTTTTATGGGTGATAAAGTGATGATATTGAAGGACAAAAATGGCAGGACAATTGCTAAAACTGAAATGTCTCAAAATCGAATGTTCAAGTTGAATCTGAAGAACATACAGGAGAAATGCTTACAAGCAAAGTCAGAGGATAACTTTATGGCACAAAAGATTTGGACACTTACACTATGGTGGTCTGAAGGAGTTGGCAAACAAAGGGATGGTTCATGGAATACCAAGCATGGATCATACAGGCAGTTTTTGTGAAGAATGTGTGCTGGCAAAACAAACAAGGAGTTCATTCCAGAAAAAGGCAACTTATCGTGCTTCAAAGCCTCTTGAGTTGGTACATACAGATATATGTGGTCCTATCACACCTAAATCATTTGGTTCCAAGAGGTATTTCATCACTTTCATTGATGATTATTCTCGAAGAACATGGGTTTATTTCTTAAATGAAAAATCTGAGGCATTAAAAGTATTCAAGAAATTCAAAGTGTTGGTTGAAAAGAAGGCAGGAATACAAATCATGGGATTGCGTTCTGATAGAGGAGGAGAATATACATCAAAGGCCTTTACGGAATACTGTGAAGAACATGGCATTAGAAGGTTCTTAACAGCCCCCTATTCACCACAGCAGAATGGCGTGGCTGAACGGAAAAATCGAACAATCTTAGACATGGTTCGATCAATGTTAAAGAGCAAGGAATTACCAAAATAATTCTGGGCGGAAGCAGTGCAATGTGCTGTTTATATTCAGAATCGATGTCCACATTCAAACTTGGGGGATGAAACTCCTCAAGAATTATGGAGTGGAAAGAAGTCTACTGTTTCACACTTGAAAGTTTTTGGGAGTGTGGCATATTCACATGTTCCTGATCAAAGGAGAACAAAGTTGGATGATAAGAGCAAGAAATATATTTTTATTGGCTATGATGAGAAAACAAAAGCCTACAGACTACTTGATCTAGTTGCTATGAAGGTTGTTGTGAGTCGAGATGTAAAGATACAAGAAGATGATGCATGGAGTTGGAGTGAAACACATGAAAAACAAAAAACAGAAGATGTTATTCAGATTACTAAGATTTCAGCAACAAACTCTGATGCTGAAAATGAAGAATCAGATGAGGATGAGCCTATGAATCCTAGAACTCGAAGTTTACAAGATATATATGAACATGGTGAAGTACACCTAGTATGTTTGGTGGCTGATGCAGAAAGCATAGACTTTAAAGAAGCAGTAAAAGACAAAAAGTGGAAAGCTGCAATGGATGATGAAATCAAAGCTATTGAAAAGAACAAAACTTGGGAACTGGTGGCACCTCCAGAAGGATGTAAACCCATCGATGTTAAATGGGTTTATAAGAAGAAACTGAATGCTCAAGGAGAAGTAGAAAGATATAAGGCGAGGTTGGTAGCAAAGGGCTATCGACAGAAAGCTGGGATTGACTATGATGAGGTTTTCGCACCTGTTGCAAGGATGGAAACAATTAGACTGTTAATCTCTCAAGCAGCTCAAAACAAATGGCCTATTTACCAGATGGACGTGAAATCTGCGTTCTTAAATGGATTGCTCGAAGAAGTGGTGTATGTAAACCAACCACCTGGATATGAAAAATCAGGGAAAGAAGGAATGGTGTTAAAATTATACAAGGCATTGTATGGTTTAAAACAGGCGCCACGAGCTTGGAACACTCGAATTGATGCCTACTTTAAGAAGAATGGATTTGTTCAATGTCCTTATGAGGCTGCTCTCGATGTCAAAGAAAAACAAGGTAAATTACTATTTGTTGCACTTTATGTTGATGATCTTATTTTCATGGGCAACAATGAAGAGATTATTAAGGAATTTAAGAAGGAGATGACTCAAGAGTTCGAGATGACAGATTTGGGCTTGATGAGATTTTTTCTTGGCCTTGAGGTAAGCAAGAAAAGTCAGGCATTTTCATTTCTCAAGAAGCATATGCAAACAATATTTTGAAGAAATTCAGGATGGAGCACTGCAATCCAGTAGCAACTCCGATGGAACAGGGAGTCAAACTCTCTAAATTTGAGGGAGGAAAGTCAGTAGAAGCAAATTTATATCAGAGTTTGGTTCGAAGCTTGAGGTATCTTACTTGCACAAGACCTGATATTGCTTATAGTGTTGGGATTGTAAGTAGATTCATGGAGGATCCAAAACAGTCACATTGGAAGGCAATAAAAAGAATTCTGAGATATATTCAAGGAACAAAGTCACTGGGATTGTTTTATTCCAGAACTGAAGACTATAAATTGATGGGATATTCTGATAGTGATTGGTGTGGAGACATGGATGAACGAAAGAGCACATCTGGTTACTTGTTTTTTATGGGAGACACTGCATTTACATGGTATTCTAAGAAGCAGCCGATAGTGGCATTATCAACCTGTGAAGCAGAATATGTGGCAGCCTCTCACTGTGTTTGTCATGCTATTTGGTTAAGAAGGTTACTTAGTGAATTGAGAATCCCACAACAGAGATCAACTGAAATTTGCATTGACAACAAGTCTGCAATTGAGCTTGCCAAGAATCCAGTACATCATGAAAGGAGCAAACACATAGATGTTCGTTTTCATTTTATCCGGGAGCATGTAAAGGAGAAGAATGTGAATTTAAGTCATGTTGCTAGTCGTGACCAGGTTGCAGATGTGCTCACTAAACCAATGTCCAAAGCTCTACTAGATACTTACAAAAGAATGATGGGAATGAAGGATCGAAAGGAATTAGTTTAAGGGAGGAATATGTTGGATAAACTAATCACATAAGAGTTTGAAGAGTGCATTAAATATGGTTCATAGAATCAAGGAGATGTATCTGATCATGTATCTATTATTATCATTCATGTATTTGGTTTGTATTCTCCTATTATATAAAGGAGGTAAAGATTGATCAATAAGATAACAGAAATTTAAGCCTCTTGTTCCTTATTCTGTTCCACAACACACACTAAAATATATACATAAACCATATACACATATTAACAACAAGCATTTGTGATGGTATCCTTTTAGGGTGCCAGCCGTGTTTGGCTATCCCAAGAATTCATAGTAGCATTTAGAAATTATTTTGTTTCTCTTTTTACATCACTAGCAACTCTTAGCCAAGGGTTTCTGCATGCTGATGCTGTCTGTGACTTGATGCAGGACATCGAGGCTGTTGCTGTTGTAGAATCGGACATGCATGTTATGCTTGGTTTATGGAGAAAGATGAATCTCTGTCATGGTTGTGCAGATGAAAACCCTCCAAAATGATCTATGCTTCTGTTGGAGCGTTTTGTAATCGACTCTGATTCCGATCTTCAAAGATTTCTCACGACCTGAACATAGAGTATCCGGTTTGAATATCATTCTGAAGCTGCGGAAGGGTGCATCTGATAATGAAGATGGCAAGTACCCGCCTGATGTATATCTGAGGAGACATATATACTTATTAATCTGCACAAATTTGGCTTACAGAAGACAAGACTTAATGATCTATATTACTCAAGGTACTTGGTAAGTTTCGTCAGCCTAAGTTGAGTGTGAGACATGGCAAAATTTTAGTTACAAGATTATTTGGATGTAGTAAGCTAATGGTCTAGGATGGAATGAGTACAAAACATGTCCCATTTTCTCCTTTATCCCATAGGCATTGAAAACAGATACCTGCTATATCTCCCCAAACACAAAATGAGACTTAATTTGTTTGCTACCTTGGTCCCAACTAAGCTTGCTATTTAGGTAGCCATTATGATCTGCATGGATCTATAGTGGTTGTAATTAATTATCTAGAGATACAGTATTTCTTTGTCAGATCCTTTAAATTATCGGATCAAGTGACCTCTTTATCAAGGGCACTAGTTGAAGCTTTGCCCCTTTAAAATAAAATTTTAACTTTAGATTATAATTCCATACTGATAGCCATAAATTTCTTACTTAAATTGAACTACACATATATTACTTTGATAGTTTTGTATTCTACATGTTTCTAAGCAGCCCTATTCTAAAGTTTAGTAAAGTTTGGTCGTTTATAGCTGACCTTGACTAGTCAATCCCCTGGAACTTGTAGCTAGTTCTCTGTGACCAGATTACGCAGTGAAATGGAGGAATCTTGAGATTGTGCAAGACTTTGATAGGCTTCACAATGGCAGCTCGTGCTTCAGGTGTTGGAACTTGGAAGCAGCTTCTTGCTATTTCATTTAATTTTTGCAAAGCATTCTGGAAATTGCCAAGAATAATTAGATGTAGAGTTAATAACACGAATAGTACATTGTGGTGTAAATGGTGTACCCAAATGCTTTATAAATCTGAAAAGGGTTGATACAAATTCTTGTTGACTTTTTTCCCATGAAGTGCATGTTAGGTACAGTAGGTCCGATGACTGTCCTCTTGTGACATGGAAATTTCTTGGCTGACATAGTCACAACAGAATGTTCTAGTCAGAGCCTCTATAATCCATAACAAATTTCTGTGACAATCTACTAAAACAAATTAAGTAAGTGTTGGTTAAATAGTTTGTAATTCTTATAAAACAAAACATAGATAATTATTATATGTGCATGTTTTGTTTAATTAAAATAATTTAGATGTCTTTCAAATTTTCAGATCGTCCTTTGAATATATTCTTAATCCGCCAAGTGCTTGCAGTGGCTGGCAGAATCAGCGGCAGTCATGCCTACCCTCACCGTCCATCAGCTAGTTACTTCTTCAGCAGCAAAAGAATTTAAGACTCCGTGTGGACATATTTGCTTAAGGTATTTTTTACCCTTTTTTTGTTTGTTTAGTAAGCATGTATTTCGACATATTTCATTTGTTACTTTTTTTCTCTGAGTTTTATGCAAATATGATTGGCTTAAATATCCTTCTAAAGGGGGGCAAGAGTGTAGATATAAATTTATATATTTAGCTAATTTCTGGTCTTCCTATGTTGCAACTTTATCAAGCCGTCCATAGTCTGAGGACATTGACAAGTCAGAGCTAATTGCTTAAAGTATGTGAAAAGATTTAGTTAAAAGATTTTATTTTAACCAAAAGGCTTACATTTGACATTTAGTTACTCCATCCCTTCTAAATGAGAGTCCACTCTTTTTAATTCAGGCACCTTATACCAAAAAAACCAAACCAAACATACCCAGTATATCCCGCTCAGAGCAGGGTCTGGGGAGGGTAGGATGTACGCAGACCATATCCCCACTTTTAGAGCGGGGAGGCTGTTTCCGTGAAGACCCTCGGCTAAGTGCACGACAAATAAAGAGTGTGAAAAATACAACGGAAACCAACTGCTCCGGAAATGATCAATGCCATACCTGAGCCCATGGCGTTCTCCACATGGGGCATACCTTTCAGCGAGGATTTATGATACTCATAACTTGAAGCGCTCCAACCACACGAAGGTCCTGCACAGAGACAGCACCGAGCCAGGATCCCTGTAACTGCTAAATCAGAAAACAGAAGACACTAAAAACGCAAAGTGAGAACGCTAAAGCCGAACTACTACAAAATCGTTAACCGAGACAACCCAATTCTGAGGCTCTCGACAACCGAACCGCACCCTAGGAGAGAGTCCACCACTCTGATACGCCGCCTCCAAGCAGACCTATCTGCAGACATGGTCTCATTTAAGTCTAAGGCCTTCAAATCCAGCCTGAGCTGCTCTTCCCACGACCTCCTCGGTCTGCCTCTCCTCCTCGCCCCACCAACCGCAAGACTCTCGACCCTCCTCACTGGAGCTTCAACCCGCCTCCTACGGACGTGGCCGAACCATCTCAACCTACCTTCCCTAAGTTTCGCAGAAAAAGGCGCCACTTCAAGCTCGCTCCTAAACACCGAATTAGGGATTCTGTCCAACATCGTGCGCCCACAAGACCACCGCAACATCCTCATTTCAGCCGCTTCCAACTTGTTAACGAGGGCCTTCTTCTCCGCCCAACGCTCCGAACCATATAACATCGCAGGACGGATAGCCGCTCTATAGAATTTCCCTTTCAACTTTAAAGGGACTTTCTTATCGCACATCACCCCTGACGCTGCCCTCCACCTTAACCACCCCGCCTTGATACGATGCGTGACATTGACTTCAATCTCACCTTCCTTCTGGATGATCGAACCTAAATACTTGAACTCGTCTGTCTGCGGGACGATCTGGTCTTCAATCCTAACCTCCACCCCTTCTTCGCTGGCCTCACCACTGAAGTTACACCAGAGATACTCGGTTTTTGAACGGCTCATACGTAACCCTTGGGACTCCAAAGTAGATCTCCAAAGCTCCAATTTCTCGTTCACCTCCCCCCTCGATTCCGCCACTAGCACGATATCATCCGCAAAGAGCATGCACCAAGGGACAGCATCTTGAATCCCTCGCGACATGACATCAAGGATAAGGGCGAAAAGAAAAGGACTTAGGGCCGATCCCTGATGTAGCCCCATCTCAACAGGGAAGAAACGGGAGTCCCCCACTGGGGTCCGAACGCAGGAGCTAGCTTGGGAGTACATGTCTTGAATCACCCTAACGTACGTCGACGACACTCCCCTCTCCTCAAGGCTCTTCCAGATAGCTTCACGGGGTATGCTATCATAAGCCTTCTCAAGATCTATGAACACCAAAAGGAGGTCTTTGCGACGATCCCTGAACTTCTCCATAAGGCGTCTAACGAGATGAATAGCCTCGGTCGTCGATCTCCCAGGCATAAATCCAAATTGATTCTCTGAGATTTCAACTACTCTTCTAATCCGACTATCCACCACTCTCTCCCAAAGTTTCATAGTATGACTGAGTAGTTTAATACCCCGGTAGTTACTACAACCGGTAGGCACCTTATACCCAAAGGGACAATTTGGACTCTCATCTGGGAATAAGAGTTCATTGAAATTGTCTACTTTATTCTCTACTTGCTTTTCATCAAATCTGTTGTTGATGACACTTTCTGCTCTCTCTGTGCAATGATAGTTTTCCAAGGACTTTGTAGTGTGCTATTTGCTACGGACCATGGTCTGGTTTGCTCTTCCAATTTTAATATAAAAACACTGAAGCACACTACCTTTCAATGCTGCTTGTTAACGGAGGAATTTGGTGATAACAAATTTCGGAGGTTGTTGGAATAGAGAATTATGAAAATAGGGGGATTTGGGATTTTGGATGTTTGGGGCTGGACTTGAGAGGTGTCTCGACTTGTTAGATGTGTCGGATCCTTTTTCAAGATGTCTGCGTACCTTATATTTATAAGGATCAAGCCAACGTAGTTCTGTTAAAAGGATTGGTTTTTAATCCCTATAATTGTTAAAGGATGTATTTTGGGAATTAGTAGATTTTATCTCTTTAAATTATATTCGCATTGGGATACCTTCCTGATTTGAAGGATATCGTTTAGAGATATTTTCTACAATAAATTGAATATAATTTCTCGTTTCAGAGAGAGGAAATAATTAACTTTGGGATTAAGTTAATTATTATTAGATTCGTATTTGGAAATTTGGGAGATATTAGAGACAACCGAAAATATGGCGTAACAACTACCCCCCAGTTCTTCAATGTAGTTTGCTACAGTGGAGAACTAAGCATGCTTCGATCTTCCAAATTTCCTGAGTCACTAAAACAGCTAGGAGAGGAAGATTAGTAAAAAATATGGAGAACCAAGGTGCTCGTAATATGCATGTAGATGTAAACGAGACAATATGCGAGATGTAAAAAAATAAGTTTTATAGGTGTGAGAGAACGTATCCTGGAGAGCCATCCAAGCATTATTTGGAGAATCGTGCAAAGCTTTCCGAGCAATACCCTGAAAAGCAAATATTCAAAGAAATATCCACTATTAAGCACTCCGAGAAATACCTTCCTCAAAGAAGGACGTATTCTAGAGTTTCCATAACGTATTACGGAAAATATCCTCCTCAAAGAAGGTCATATCCACCAGAATTTCCATAAATGCTTCTAGAGAATACCCTCCTCACGGGAGGTCATATTCCTAGAGCTCGTACCTTGATGAGGCGCCGGAAGTACGAACATCCCCCCCCCCCCGGAATTGCGGTTTTTGCAAGGATTTTGATAATTTGGGATACCCTCCTCAAAGGAGGTCGCTCCCCATTCCAGAAATACCCTCCTCACAGGAGGTGCATTTTCTGAAGTTCGCTTCATTTTCACTAAGACTCTCCTTAGAGGAGATCGTCTTTAAAATAAATCACAAGTCCCTCCTTAGAGGAGGTAGTCTAACACAAAAAAATAAGGGAGACCCTCCTTAGAGGAGGTCATCTTCCCAAAGTCATATCAATATCCCAAGATTCTTCCAAAAAAGATATCAGCGACACTTGAAGGATCTTCTAAAAAATCAACTCTTCGAATAAAAGTGTTCCAAAATATTACCCATACAAAGGTTCCAAAATAATTAACTCTTCGAACAAGAGCCTTCCAAAATATTATCCCTGCAAAGGAGGGCCTTCTAAAATAATAAATCCTTCGAATAAGAGCCTTTCAAAATTTATCCCTAGAAAAGAGGGTCTTCCAAAATATTACCCCCACAAAGGAAGGCTTTCCAAAATAATAAACTCTTCGAATAATAGCCTTCCAAAATCATGTACCACGAAGATTACACCAAAGATCTTGAAAATCTTCACAATTCAAATTCTGCCCAGATCTGTTTTTGACGTTTTTGACCACCTAAACAATTTTTTCTTGAAAAACACAAAACACGAAAGTTGTAGATAACGAAAATATCTTTCCGGAAATATATGGCTCATCAAAAACGGACTTATAACGAATCAGGAATCAAAGAAAAAGTCTGCTGTTTGCTTTCTTGATGCTGAAAAACGAGATCTGATTGTTTTTTGTGATTTCGAGAATAGATAAAAATATAATCTGGGAAAACTCAAAGAACGAAAGTTATAGGCAATTTAACAAGCTTTCCGAATCATTAAAAATCATCAAAATCCGACAAGTATTGAATTTACTACGAATTTTATAAGATAACAAATTTGTATGGACAAAATCATAAGAAAACTTATCTTAATTAAGAATAGATCCACCGCTTCCACCGCTTAGCTCCTCCATTAAAGCAGCTCCAGATCCATAATAACCCCCCATGCGTAAGAATTTATTGTCCTCCACAATCAAAAAATATATGCCCTCCTTCTAGCGCCAATTGTTAACGGAGGAATTTGGTGATAACAAATTTCGGAGGTTGTTGGAATAAAGAATTATGAAAATAGGGGATTTGGGATTTTGGATGTTTGGGGCTGGACTTGAGAGGTGTCTCGACTTGTTAGATGTGTCGGATCCTTTTTCAAGATGTCTGCGTACCTTATATTTATAAGGATCAAGCCAACGCAGTTCTGTTAAAAGGATTGGTTTTTAATCCCTATAATTGTTAAGGGATGTATTTTGGGAATTAGTAGATTTTATCTCTTTAAATTATATTCGCATTGGGATACCTTCCTGATTTGAAGGATATCGTTTAGAGATATTTTCTACAATAAATTGAATATAATTTCTCGTTTCAGAGAGAGGAAATAATTAACTTGGGGATTAAGTTAATTATTATTAGATTCGTATTTGGAAATTTGGGAGATATTAGAGGCAACCGAAAATATGGCATAACACTGCTATATATTGTTACCCTCAAACAGAGGACTGATGCTTCTCAGGGTAATACTCTCTGTAGTTAATGTCTGATTTTACTTCAAATCTACAACAAATTTCTGTAAAAATCTACCAAACAAGTTACTTAAGTGTCAGTGTGTTACTGTTAATAAGTTTTTGATTATATAAACACAGTATGTTATAATAACTATATGTGCACATATATATATTAAATTAAGGTGATTTAGATGTCTAATTAAAATATTCGGACTGCCCTTTGAATAAATTCTAACTCCGCCAATGCTTGCAGCGGCTGGCAGGATCAAAGGAAGTCGTGCCTACCCTGGATGTCCATCACTGAAGAGAATGAAGACTCTGTACAAACCTCTTTACTCAAGGTAATTTTTCCCGTTTCTTTTTGTATGTTTAGTAAGCATCTATAATCTATATGTACAGATTTTATTGTTAGTTCTATTCACTGATTTCAGTGCAAATATGAATGGCTTAAACATCCTTCCAAAGGGTGGTCAGACCGTAAGAGTGTAGATATACATTCATATATTAAGCTAATTTCTGAAGCTACAACCAGTACGATTCTGTACTATATATAGGAAGGCAAATATCATTCTATTACCTTATGAAACAATATGCAATTGTGTAAAGAAAGTCGGCTGCAGGTTTAGTAGGTTGTCTACTACAACTTTGGGTGAATTACTGCAACAGATTCTAATCATTTGATGTTCAGGAGATTATCTTCCTGCTAAAACACTACCTACAAATAAAAGATGTAGCTGGGCTTTGAAAATATGAAATCTTTATTTGCACACCTACAAATATATGTTGGGGAAGGGCACTTTGAAAATTCTTTAGATTGTTTTAAAATTGCGAGATAGAGCTCATGCTTTGCAATTCAGAGGTTTTGCTTGGAACGGAAGTAAATGTAGAGAACTTCTATAGTAATTGTTGTTAAATTGTTTATATGGGTTTGAACTAGGGATGGGCATTCGCCCCGGCCCGCCCGATCCCGGTCCGATCCCCGCACCGAACGGGGCGGGGAATCGGGGATTTTTTCGGGTAAAGGCCGGGGAGCGGGGACAATTTTCAAAAAAAACGGGGGAGACCCTTTACTTGAGACGAAAGTAAATGTAGAGAATTTTATAGTAAATGTTGTTAAGTATTTATATAATTATATGGGTTTGTACAAAACGAAAACTATTTAGACACTAGCTAAATATTGTACATTCATACACATATGTGTGCATATTGAGCTCATTTCTTTGAGATATTTGGATTTAGTTGCATTCTTTGGATTTAGTTGCATTTCTTTGAGCTCATTTCTTGGTCGAGCTCTATTTGGATTTAGTTGCATTCTTTGAGATATTTGCTTGTTAGTTGGTTTTGGTTAGTTTGAAGGGGATCGTTGCATTTTTCATTCTAGTTGCATTCATGCATTGCATTGCATTAGGTTAAATGGATTTTGTGGGTACATTCGCTATAGGCCCTCACGAGACCTTACTCGTCCACTAGGGCTGCCTAGGGGTTTAAAGGGCTTGTTGCATATGCCAAATGCAACCGTGATCACCTACGGAAGTGGTACTAGTTAGTTAGTTGTAATTGTTTATGCTTGAGGACAAGCTTCAGTTTAAGTTTGGGGGTTTGATAAGTGGATTTTATATCCACTGGGAATGCCTCCGTTCGGCTTAAACTGATTGTTTTGGACTCAAGTTGTTGTAGTTTTGATGTGTTTTGCTTAGTTGTGCAGATTTACGAGAATGTTGATTTAAGTGGATGCTTCTATCGTTCTTGGAGAATTAATTGATTAAAATTCGGATTTTCTGGGAAGGCTCCGCAGCTTATACTGTTTTGGTCATATCTGGAGTTCTAGAAGTCCGTTTTCAGCGATCTTACTGCCCACGCGAAGCTTGAGAGATTTTCTACAACCTGGGATGGGAAACAAGTGCAAGAAATATGCTGAATTAAATCGCGCACGTGTTCTTGTAAAAGAAGGCTGGGAATTTACTGTTTTGCCCTTTTTCTAATTCTAATTATATTCTGGGCAGTTTTGGGTACCTTCTTTAAATCCAAATTGTAATAGAAGGCAATTTCTTGTTGGGCAAGATTTGTAGAGCCTATTTAAACACATCCTACCATTGTAAATCATAACATTCATAGCTTTTAATTGTATCAAGGTACTTTCGATCTTCAATTCTTTCTTCAATATTATGTTTTCATTCATTATCATTAAGTTTTCTTTATTAAATATGCGTAACTAATTCTCTAATCTGAGGATTGGGTAGTATTCCTTGGTATTCATGCATGCTTGATTATGTGATTTTCTGCTTTGCTGATCTGTTAATGAGATCTTAACACAATTAGGGGAGTCATGAACCTTTGATTGTATTCTAGGGATTGTAATAAGCTTGGGAGAGAAGTTGCAATCTTAGTACATGATTTAACAGACATAATTTGAATATTAGATCGGGAGATTAATAGGAGAATTGTGAGACATATAATTCTTGGCATTTAACAGTTTATAGATATACTTTGATTGTATCACGGGAGTGACAATTTGGGTGTAGCTGTAAGCACTATATTGTAGCCTGGGAGGGTACAGTATAACTTTAGAAGAATTGTTTTCAGCAAGGTAGGAACACAGATATCACATTAATATTGAGCATGTATTGAGACCAAGTGAAGAACCCCAGTTCTTAGATTGTTTTCCAACATATTTGAATCTCAGTTTAAAATCAATTCTTAGTGCTTATAATTAGTTCGTGGTTAATTTAGTTAATACACAAACCCAAAAATTCTTCTCACACACTTCTAGACGTAAAGAGATAAGAAACCTGAACTTTGAGTTAAATTTAGTCCTTCCCTGAGAACGAACACACAAAAATACTACTAACAAATTGGCGCCGCTGCCGGGGAAGGCAGTAATGTAGGGTTTGAGTTAATTGTTTCTTGTAGTTTGGATTTTATCTTTGTATATATTTTTCTTTTCTTTCTTTTTGTATTTCTTTCCTTGGTGTGTCTACAGGTTCTTTGAGGTAGACAACTTAAACAGGTTTTGAGGAGAGAGGCTAGATGGAGTACAACTTTGGTTGGAACAATGCTCAAAATTTCTACAACAGTCAGGAACAATATCAACACTTCAATCCTTACCCACAATTCAATTCCTATGAGGATCGTAATGCATATCAGGTGAATTCGTTCTATTCTGAGAACTCATTTTATGCTCCATATGCCCCTAGCAATGATTATTCATATTCGTTTGAAAATCAATATCATGATGATGTTTATCCATATATGTGTAATGATGTTGATACGAGTTTAACTCAGTCTAATCCTTCTTTACTTGCTGATTGGGAGATTGCGCTCAATAAAATGATTCAAGGAACTCAGTCTAATCTTCCCTTACTTTTTTTGGAAGTTTTTGATGAACCAACTTTAGAGATTGCTAGTGACAATGATATTCCATGTGATTCAATAGCTTGGTACGAGGAGAATGCTAAACTAAATAATTTTATTTTGGAAGTTCGTAAAGTGTGGCATGACGGCTGTTATCAAACTCCCCCTTGTGTCAATTTTCCTCTATGCCATGATTCTTGTTTAGCAATTGATGATAATGTTGTGTCTGATGAGTCTACTTGTGTAGTTGATAATTGTCCCAAGCACATTAATGATAATTTGGATGCAATTGAAATTCTACCAGTTCTAGAAAATTTTGAGCTTAATACATTGGTGGATGAGATTAAAATTGATGAGTATCCAATTATAAAAGAGAAGGAAGTTAAGATTGATGAAAATGAAAATCTTGCTGTAGAGTATAAGGATCCGATTTGGGAGGAGTATATGAGTCGTACTTATAATGATTATTCTGACGACTTTTCTAGCTATTTTGATGTTTCCAAGTCTTTTGAGCACGATAGGTTCTTGAAAGTTTTCGTACCTTTCAATGAATCTAAGGTTTATTTGCATAATATGCTTATATTAGAAATCCGTAGATATGTGCATCTGTTTGCTTTTTATCCTCATTGAAGTTTCCAGGTATAATCGGCGTCAAGCTATTGACGTTAAAGGAGCGCTTCGTGGGAGGCAACCCACGCATTAGTGTAAAAAAAAAAATTGAGTGTTGAAAAAAAAAAGAGTGTTGAGAAAAAAAAAACCATCAGTGGTGCAGGCTGCGCCTGCGTTACTACTTGTCGCGCAGGCTGCGCCTGCGTGACGCAGGTTGCACCTGCGTGACAGCCTTGTCTGGCAGATTTTTTCAGCTGTAGTATATAAAAAAAAAAACAAAAAAACAAAAAAATCCCAATTCCTTTTCTACTCTTTTTCTCTCATATCTACACCCAATTTTAATTCCATAACAATTCCAAAACCCCCCATCTTCTCTTCAAATCTCTAAACCTATATCAATTCAAATTCTTTTTCTCTAATTTATTAAAACCTTTTTCTATCTTACCTCAAATTCATACCCACTCAAAATTTCTCCTATACGCATTCAAATTTTATTCACCCAATCCCTCCATTATATATACACACCCATACATACAAATCCAATTCCTCTTCTATTTATTTAAATTCAATTCTAAAGAGGAATTAATTGCAAGTTCACCTCTTTGATTCGTAATTGGTTTATTTTTTTTCTCTAATCTTATTTTTATTACGAATTTGTGTTCTTGTAATTGTGGGTTTTGTAGTATTCTTGAAGTGGCCAGTCTATGGAGCTCATACGCATTATCCTCCACCAAATTCATCCGAGGAGGGTTATGACTCAGCTGATTAGGTATGTTTCTGCTATCCCTTGTATTTACTTCCATTCAATGCGGACATTGAATCTTTCAAGTTTGGGGGTGTTTTGAGGGATTAGTAGTTGTTGTATATATGTGTTCATGTAGGATTTCATGCTTTGCATATTAGTGATAGTTCATGTATATATGTTCGTGTTATCTACGTTTGTTTCATATAGGACATTCTATTTTTTTTTGTATACCATGTGAGTTCATTCTAGTTGCATTTTCATGGCATGCATATTTCATGATCCCTTAGAACGAACTAATTCTGATTGGTAGGTAGGTGTCTAATTGAGTGTGGTAATGATGAATAGAGGGTTGATTTATAGTTTCTATGAAACTGACTTGCATGTTACGGGAACAAAATTTTTACACACACTCATTGGGTGCTTTTGGACTAGGTTGAGGTCATGCTTGTTTGGATGTTTTGAGATTTTATCACTTGATTATATTTAGAATTTTCGTTATTCCCTTGATGGCCTAGAACAATTAAGTCTAAGTTTGGGGGAAAACAGGGATTTCATGCTAGTTGTATCAATTGTTAAATAATAGCTAGGTGTCAGATGGCTAGTAGCCGGCTCATATTTATATGAGTAGTCTAGGGTTGGAATTGAGAATTCTCATTCCAGATTGCATAGAAAAAAAAACAGAAAAAAAAAAGTTTCAATTGTTATATGTAAAATTAACCAGGGTGAGCTCTTTAATACTCGAGTAATTAAGTCTGAGGGGACTTAGTCCTAGTGACCTAAGGCTTTTATAGTCTGGGATCCACTGACCTAACACTCGCTACATGGGTATTATTGTATAAGCCTTTTGGGGTCTCATCCATTGCACGGTTAAATAAGCATGCTTGTATATATGTGTCGTAGTAGTAGTAGTAATAAAGCATGAATTTCTGTCTACCTTGGATAAGGATGGAGGTGTTCTTAGGTTATGAAGTGTCTACAGTCTATTCTATTTATAAACCTGTGATTGTCTTGGCGAAGAGCATGTATGATTTTAACCTAGTTTTGGGAGTATTTCTGATGAGCATTGCACACACGCACGTTTCTGTTCATGTATTGTTAGTATACGGGGACTTGGTCGAGCTCTATTTGGATTTAGTTGCATTCTTTGAGATATTTGCTTGTTAGTTGGTTTTGGTTAGTTTGAAGGGGATCGTTGCATTTTTCATTCTAGTTGCATTCATGCATTGCATTGCATTAGGTTAAATGGATTTTGTGGGTACATTCGCTATAGGCCCTCACGAGACCTTACTCGTCCACTAGGGCTGCCTAGGGGTTTAAAGGGCTTGTTGCATATGCCAAATGCAACCGTGATCACCTACGGAAGTGGTACTAGTTAGTTATTTAGTTGTAATTGTTTATGCTTGAGGACAAGCATCAGTTTAAGTTTGGGGGTTTGATAAGTGGATTTTATATCCACTGGGAATGCCTCCGTTCGGCTTAAACTGATTGTTTTGGACTCAAGTTGTTGTAGTTTTGATGTGTTTTGCTTAGTTGTGTAGATTTACGAGAATGTTGATTAAAGTGGATGCTTCTATCGTTCTTGGAGAATTAATTGATTAAAATTCGGATTTTCTGGGAAGGCTCCGCAGCTTATACTGTTTTGGTCATATCTGGAGTTCTAGAAGTCGGTTTTCAGCGATCTTACTGCCCACGCGAAGCTTGAGAGATTTTCTACAACCTGGGATAGGAAACAAGTGCAAGAAATATGCTGAATTAAATCGCGCACGTGTTCTTGTAAAAGAAGGCTGGGAATTTACTATTTTGCCCTTTTTCTAATTCTAATTATATTCTGGGCAGTTTTGGGTACCTTCTTTAAATCCAAATTGTAATAGAAGGCAATTTCTTGTTGGGCAAGATTTGTAGAGCCTATTTAAACACATCCTACCATTGTAAATCATAACATTCATAGCTTTTAATTGTATCAAGGTACTTTCGATCTTCAATTCTTTCTTCAATATTATGTTTTCATTCATTATCATTATTATTATGTTTTCTTTATTAAATATGCGTAACTAATTCTCTAATCTGAGGATTAGGTAGTATTCCTTGGTATTCATGCATGCTTGATTATGTGATTTTCTGCTTTGCTGATCTGTTAATGAGATCTTAACAAAATTACGGGAGTCGTGAACCTTTGATTGTATTCTAGGGATTGTAATAAGCTTGGGAGAGAAGTTGCAATCTTAGTACATGATTTAACAGACATAATTTGAATATTAGATCGGGAGATTAATAGGAGAATTGTGAGACATATAATTCTTGGCATTTAACAGTTTATAGATATACTTTGATTGTATCACGGGAGTGACAATTAGAGTGTAGCTGTAAGCACTATTTTGTAGCCTGGGAGGGTACAGTATAACTTTAGAAGAATTGTTTTCAGCAAGGTAGGAACACAGATATCACATTAATATTGAGCATGTATTGAGACCAAGTGAAGAACCCCAGTTCTTAGATTGTTTTCCAACATATTTGAATCTCAGTTTAAAATCAATTCTTAGTGCTTATAATTAGTACTTGGTTAATTTAGTTAATACACAAACCCAAAAATTCTTCTCACACACTTCTAGACGTAAAGAGATAAGAAACCTGAACTTTGAGTTAAATTTAGTCCTTCCCTGAGAACGAACACACAAAAATACTACTAACAAATTGGCGCCGCTGCCGGGGAAGGCAGTAATGTTGGGTTTGATTTAATTGTTTCTTGTAGTTTGGATTTTATCTTTGTATATATTTTTCTTTTCTTTCTTTTTGTATTTCTTTCCTTGGTGTGTCTACAGGTTCTTTGAGGTAGACAACTTAAACAGGTTTTGAGGAGAGAGGCTAGATGGAGTACAACTTTGGTTGGAACAATGCTCAGAATTTCTACAACAGTCAGGAACAATATCAAGACTTCAATCCTTACCCACAATTCAATTCCTATGAGGATCGTAATGCATATCAGGTGAATTCGTTCTATTCTGAGAACTCATTTTATGCTCCATATGCCCCTAGCAATGATTATTCATATTCGTTTGAAAATCAATATCATGATGATGTTTATCCATATATGGGTAATGATGTTGATACGAGTTTAACTCAGTCTAATCCTTCTTTACTTGCTGATTGGGAGATTGCGCTCAATAAAATGATTCAAGGAACTCATTCTAATCTTCCCTTACTTTCTTTGGGAGTTTTTGATGAACCAACTTTAGAGATTGCTAGTGACAATGATATTCCATGTGATTCAATAGCTTGGTACGAGGAGAATGCTAAACTAAATAATTTTATTTTGGAAGTTCGTAAAGTGTGGCATGACGGCTGTTATCAAACTCCCCCTTGTCAATTTTCCTCTATGTCATGATTCTTGTTTAGCAATTGATGATAATTTTGTGTCTGATGAGTCTACTTGTGTAGTTGATAATTGTCTCATGCACATTAATGATAATTTGGATGCAATTGAAATTCTACCAGTTCTAGAAAATTTTGAGCTTAATACATTGGTAGATGAGATTAAAATTGGTGAGTATCAAATTATAAAAGAGAAGGAAGTTAAGATTGATGAAAATGAAAATCTTGCTGTAGAGTATAAGGATCCGATTTGGGAGGAGTATATGAGTCGTACTTATAATGATTATTCTGACGACTTTTCTAGCTATTTTGATGTTTCCAAGTCTTTTGAGCATGATAGGTTCTTGAAAGTTTTCGTACCTTTCAATGAATCTAAGGTTTATTTGCATAATATGCTTATATTAGAAATCCGTAGATATGTGCATCTGTTTGCTTTTTATCCTCATTGAAGTTTCCAGGTATAATCGGCGTCAAGCAATTGACGTTAAAGGAGCGCTTCGTGGGAGGCAACCCACGCATTAGTGAAAAAAAAAATTGAGTGTTGAAAAAAAAAAGAGTGTTGAGAAAAAAAACCCATCAGTGGTGCAGGCTGCGCCTGCATTACTGCTTGTCGCGCAGGCTGCGCCTGCGTGACGCAGGTTGCACCTGCGTGACAGCCTTGTCTGCCAGATTTTTTCAGCTGTAGTATATAAAAAAAAACAAAAAAACAAAAAAATCCCAATTCCTTTTCTACTCTTTTTCTCTCATATCTACACCCAATTTTAATTGCATAACAATTCCAAAACCCCCCATCTTCTCTTCAAATCTCTAAACCTATATCAATTCAAATTCTTTTTCTCTAATTTATTAAATCCTTTTTTCTATCTTACCTCAAATTCATACCCACTCAAAATTTCTCCTATACACATTCAAATTTTATTCACCCAATCCCTCAATTATATATACACACCCATACATACAAATCCAATTCCTCTTCTATTTATTTAAATTCAATTCTAAAGAGGAATTAATTGCAAGTTCACCTCTTTGATTCGTAATTGGTTTATTTTTTTTCTCTAATCTTATTTTTATTACGAATTTGTGTTCTTGTAATTGTGGGTTTTGTAGTATTCTTGAAGTGGCCAGTCTATGGAGCTCGTACGCATTATCCTCCACCAAATTCATCCGAGGAACTTGTTTTTTTTGTTGCAGCAGATGGTGTGCAGATTGTTGGAAGGAGGTAGTTTCAGGTAGGCGTTGCAGAAGGATGGTGGCAAAACTGCATGTGTAGTATGGGATGCATGTGTAGTATGGGGCTGCCGAGAAAGACGAGGCGATGCCAGAGAAGCTTAGTGAAGGTAGAAAACGAGATAGAGTGAGATGGGCACAGTAGTAGCCAAACGGGCTGGTGCATAAGTAGTGCCAAACGGGCAAGTTAGTAGTGTCAGACGGACAAGACGAAAGCCATACGGGCTAATTGCCATATGGGCAAAGTTGATTGCCAGATGGGCAAACACGAAAAGTGCCAGACGGGCAAACAAAGTTGATTGCCAGACGGGCATAGAAGAAACAAACCTATAGTTTGAATTAAGGGAGAGATTGTTGGGATATTTTGTTTAATTCAAACATATATCCTGTTATTCTAGTTATAGAAATAAAGTGTTGATATGTCAACATGATTTGGTCAATCGTAATTGAGAGATTATAGGAGTCTGAATACGTTTGTCTTGAGCAGCAAGAATAAGATAAGATGATATCAAATCATCGTTCTTATCCTTATTTTGTAATGGTTAGTTTTTTTCCTATTTAAACAATGTAATCATTTTCATTCAATGTATCATTAAGCCAGAAGCATAATACAATGTAATCTTTAGAGTATTTGGGTCTTGTACATATCAGATTTCCTCTTGCTTATTTTTATTATTGTTCTTGTTATTATGATTCAGTTATTTGTTTAATTTCAACACACAATTACCCAAATAAGTGTTTGCATAGAGGAAACTTTTTAAATTTTCAGAATTGTTTTAAAAAAATAATCTTAAACTTCTATGCAATTTTCAATTTAAAAAGTTTTATTACAACTCGGTACCAGTCACCACTATAAGTGTGTTTCGAAAACTTATTAGGTTGGAATGTAAAGCAAGAAGAGGGTTGCATGCCACAGTAAAAACCAAACCAAACCAAACATACCCAGTATATCCCGCTCAGAGCAGGGTCTGGGGAGGGTAGGATGTACGCAGACCATACCCCCACTTTTAGAGCGGGGAGGCTGTTTCCGTGTAGACCCTCGGCTAAGTGCACAGCAAACAAGGAGTGTGATAAATACAAAGGTAACCAGCTGATACGGAAATGAACAATGCCATACCTGAGTCCATGGCTTTCTCCACATGGGACCTACCTATCTGCGCGGATTTATGATACTCATAACTTGAAGCGCTCCAATCACACGAAAATCCTGCAGTGAGACAGCACCGAGCCAGGAACCCTGAAACTGCAAAACCAGCAAACAAAAGACACTAAAAATCGCAAAAGTGAGAACGCTAAAGTCGAACTACTACAAAATCGCTAACCTAGACAACCCAATTCTGAGGCTCTCAACAACCGAACCGCACCCTAAAAGAGAATCCACCACTCTGATACGCCGCCTCCAAGCAGACCTATCCGCAGGCATGGTCTCATCTAGGTCTAAGGCCTTCAAATCCAGCCTGAGCTGCTCTTCCCACGACTTCCTCGGCCTGCCTCTCCTCCTCGCCCCACCAACCGAAAGACTCTCGACCCTCCTCACTGGGGCTTCAACCAGCCTCCTACGGACGTGGCCGAACCATCTCAACCTACCTTCCCTAAGTTTCGCAGCAAAAGGCGCCACTTCGAGCTCGCTCCTAAACACCGAATTTGGGATTTTGTCCAACATCGTGCGCCCACAAGACCACCGCAGCATCCTCATTTCAGCCGCTTCCAACTTCCTTACTAGGGCCTTCTTCTCCACCCAACACTCCGAAGTGGACTTCAATATATAGGCCTATTCTACCTATCAGTTGTAGGAGAATTAGGCTTCATCTGGCAGAGTGGCCCCTTTTCTTTGGTAAATTGATAAGTTGCTACCGAACAATAATTAGTAGGCCTCATCACTTAACACTGGCACATTTTTCCAAAAGGCCCACTTACATTTTCCAGAAGGCTCTATTTCTTCCCCCCCAGCCCCCACAAAACAAATTACTTGTGCTATTTATTTTGACATAATGAAATATTGATCCTAATTTACATTTAAATTTGGGTTTGGGGTCTTTTTTTTATCATTTAACTTTTTTCCTTTTGATTGTTATTGTATTAATACATAGAAAAATTTGTAATCTAAGAATGTTGTAGATAGGAGTAAGACCGATCACCCCGGAACCCGGGTTAGGCGCGATAGCCACATCTACAAAGCAAAATGTAATCAGTAGCACACCGAATTGTGTTGGACATATTTAGCAACATTAACGAATTGCAAATCGTGATTGTACACAGAAAATAATTGTGGTAAAAAGTTTGCATCGCTAGATTTCAGTTAAATTCAGTTAAATTGTAGCATGTTTTAGTTGGCACTAACGTCAATCCTAAAATATCAAACATGTCTATACTATATATGAAGCTGAATCATAAGTGGAAACTACTTAGAGCCGAGATGAAGGTTATCGTAATATTGATTCATATGTAGTATATATTTAACTAATTATTTATTTTTAATTATATATTGATATAATTATAGTTTTTAGCTCCTACTTAATATATTTATTGGGATAAAAAAATGTTTCATTCATAATATTTGTATATGTGTAATTAATATTTATGTATATTAAATAATATGTCTATACATATATTATTGTTGATTAATTTTTCTATTTTTAATTATATAATAATATATTAGTATTTTAAAATTTCAATTCATTTATTAACAACATTTTATAAAATATATAAAAGTATCTCATATTATTTCAAAATTCTGAGTCAACATTTTAAATATAGTATAAATTAGTTTTTTGTAAACTTAAAAGATTATAATTAGATAGATCACTAAATAAATTTTTAGAATCAATAATTACTAAAAGTTCATTTTTTTACTATTTTGATTCGATTAAAAAGAAAAATTAATTTTTATCTAGATAAAGAATCCAACTAATGATGTATTATGATATTTTTTTTATTCAATTTTAATAATTTATACAATATTTTCTCGATAATTTACTTTAATGTTTTGATTTAGTTTATTTTGGCCCTCTCCTATTTGAGTTATACTACTTAGTAGGTTTTGAAGTTTCACGAAGTCTGAACTTTGTCAAACAAAATGCATTCTTGATACATCATTGTTAAACTAAAACTAATTGTGTGTAAGTATGTGTAGAGTAGAAGAAGAAGAAGAAGAAGAAGAAGAAGAAGAAGAAGAAGAAGAAGAAGAAGAAGAAGAAGAAGAAGAAGAAGAAGAAGAAGAAGAAGAAATGTGTAAAGTTGTAGAGTTTAAATACAAGCAAATGTGGCGGGAAAATCAGTTGCTCTAACTAACTGATAATATTTACAAAATAAAAAAAATAGCAGTAATTCCAGATGGCAGTAGTCAAAGTTGGCAGCAGTCATGTGATATGTCCAACACCCCCATCAAGTTAGAAGGGGGAGAAGCCATTCCCAACTTGGAAACATTGTTGTGATACAGCAGCCAATTGACTTGTGTGGGAACATAAGATAAAGAAATGAGACCAGACAGTAATTTTGTACAAACAAAATGACAGTCGTGGTCAATGTGTTTCGTTCTTTCATGGAAGATAGGATTTCTGGCAATGTAGATGGCAGTTTGGTTGTCATAATTGACAGGAACAGGAAGAATATTAGGAAACTCAAACTCATGTAAAAGACGAGATAACCAAGCTAGTTCAGCAGTAAGATGATGAAAAGATCTGTATCTGCTTCAGCTGAAGACAAAGAAACAGTATGTTGTTTCTTGGATTTCCAAGAAATTAAAGAACCACCAAGAAAAATAGCATAGCCACTAACAGACTTACGAGTATGTGAAAGGCATATGACTCAGCCTATTTGTAGTTCGAGGATCCTAATCCAATTAAACTAGATTGTAATAAGTAAATAATATCAACTGTCACAGGAATCTCAAAAGATGATAACCGTCAGAAGAAAAATCAACAAGTCAATCTATAGTTTTGATGTTTTACACTGGAAGAAGATTCAGATATCTGATCAGGCCTCAAGGTAGCATTGAAACAAGTGGATTCATTTAAGAAGACAGAGATTTCTATTAGTGACAAGAAACAATTTCAGTACCGAATGATTGATGAGAGTGAAGAGTATAAAAAGACCACAGTGTTAAAGTCACGATGAAGAACAGAGATTGGAGTTAGTCGTTCATGAACCAGACAGTACATCGAGCGTCAACATCATGCCAATGTATGTTCCTTATCATAATTACGTGGTTTTCAGCGGAGTATTGACTATTAAAGAATTTATATTAATACTAGTTTAATTGATTAAGTCAAGTAATTAAGTTAATAAATAAATTAATTCTATCAGAATTAATATATTTGTTAAAGTGATTATTAGATTAATTAAATAAGAATTAATATGAAAAAGGAATAATTAGTTAAATGATTTTTAATAAGTCATTTAATTAATTATAAACTGAAAAATATGATGATATAACTATCAAACTGATAGTTATACCGATAGTCATATTCAGTTTATAGAAGAGATAGTCATATTCAGTTCAAAGGAGATAGTCATATTTCATTCAAATGAAGAGTTATACCGAATGTTATATTGACATGGATTGTTATACCGAAAGTCATATTTAAACTGGACAGTCATATTACATTCAATTGATAGTCATACCGATTGTCATATTAATGTAAAATGATTGTCATATCAGTTTAAACTAAGTAATATGACTATGGTTGTGTATTTAAGGAAGCAGAATGCAGAAGATGAAAAATCAGTCGAGCTAAACACAAGAAATACACACAACAGCCATTCTCTCCCTCTCTCAAGCTCAAGAACACCTACAAATTTAATTCTGTAAATTCAAGTTCATCTCAGTTGTAATATCCTATCCATTGGAACTTGTTTACTTGTGATTCTTGTACTACTAGCGAATTAAGTTTCCTAGTTCACAAATTGATATCTTGATTTTATTAACTAAATTAGCAAAATTCATGTTGAATTTTCTAATTAGTTATTAATTACTTGATAATCATTTGGACTGATTTTGTAACACCCATCAAGTTAATATATTGTTATATTCAACTTGAAATTTGTGTTATATTATTCCGCACAAAATATTCGTTTAAGTGAAAATTGTTTAACGAATAAATTTTGAGAAAATGGTATAGATTGTATTCAACCCCCCCTTCTACAATCTTATCGGACCTAACAATTGGTATCAGAGCCTATTGATTGATACACAAATCAAGATCCTATTTTTACTCAATCAAAAATTAAGCTCGAATTTTTAACTCTCTTAAAAATTCATCATGTCAGCCAAAGGCAATGTTAAAATTCCTATCTTTAATAACGATAACTATGATATGTGAAAAAAAATGGAGTTATTTCTTGATGTAGCAAACCCAAGATTTTTGTGGGTTTTGAAAAATGGACCAGTAACTCCCATGCAACATGATACTGAAACAGTTGTAAATGGAACTGTAATAGTACCTGCCAAATCTTATCCAAAGGACCCTAAGAACTATACCTCTGAAGATAAGGAGGAAGCTGGATTGGATAAAAATTTAAGACTCTTTCTATTGGATTCCCTAGATGCTGTAATGTATAGCCATGTGAGGAATTGTAAAACTGCTAAGCACATCTGGGAAACTATTGAGATCATTAATGAAGGGACTGATGAAGTCAAGGAAAATAGACTTCAAATTATGACCTCTGAATATGAACACTTTAGAGCTGGACCTAATGAAGGCATTCAGGAAGTGTTCGAAAGGTATAACAAGATAATCAACAACTTGCAAGTTCATGGCAAGCAATATACTCAGAAAGAGATCAACATGAAGTTTTTACTAACTATGCCTACTCACTTGGAGCATAGAATCACTGCCATCAGAGAATCTAGAGATCTAACTCAAGTTGCTCTTGAAAGGCTGTTTGGTGTTCTAAAAACATATGAATTAGAACAAGTACAGCAAAAGGAATTCTATGGTAAAGGCAGAATGGCAAATTCCTCTACAGCTCTAGTGGTTGAGGTTCCTAAGGAAGTGGAAAATAAAGTTGTTCAATCTAACAGCTTCAACAAGGAACAAACTGAAGTAGAACTTGGCCAAACACCAGCTACTCAGGATGGTGGAGAATTTTACTCACTTGAAAAGCTGGATCAATTGGAAGATGAATCTATGGCAATGATGGTGAGACAATTCAGTAACTTCAGATTCAGAAGAAATCCAAAGTTCAGGTTTAAGTCAAATAACAGATTTCAGAGAGGAGGTTCTTCATCCTCTAGTAACAGGGGAGGTTATAAAACTGGAACTGTTGACAGAAGCAAAATCCGTTGTTTCAATTGTAATGAGTTGGGACATTTTGCTACTGAGTGTCAGAAACCCAAGCAAGCACAGAAGAAAGATTATGCTTCTGAAAAGAAGAAGAGTGGAAGAGCTTATGTAGCTGCTGGTAAAAGCTGGGATGACACAGATAGCGAAGATGAAGAATATGGAAACTTTGCGCTGGTGGCAAATGCTGAATCTTCAACTTATTATACCACACCGGTAATTCTTACTGATGCTGAGTTAATTGATAGTTTACGTAGTTCCTTGAATAATGCACAAAGAGGGTACGAGAGAATAAGTCTTGTTAACACTAACCTTGAAAATGAAATGTTAGATTTAAAAAAGATGCAGGTTAATCAAGATAAGAATATAGAAGAAATAGCTCGACTTAACTACAGAGAAAAGGGTCTAGGAGAATACATGGTAAAACAAGTTGATAGGATTGCTGAACAAGAAACCAAGATTAGAGAACTTGAAACACAGGTTAGAGCTTGTTATAATACTGTTAAAGTGTCTAAAGATTTCTTCAACAAACAAGCAGTAGAACGAATTGTAGGAATAGGATTTGATTACAGTCAAGCTGTTGGTTCCTTGAGTAATCATTCTCCTAATTCTATCTCAGCTAAAGAAAGAGGTATACCACATATTCTCAAGAATGTTGAAAAACCAATGTTTACAAAATCTGATGCTGGCCCACCAGATATTCTTTCTATGGTTATACAAGAAGAAATGAGAAATGAGGATAGTGCAAATGGCACAGTCCTTGTTAAGGATAAATGTGTTAAGGATAAAACTGTTAAGAACACTAATACAAAGAATGTTTCATCCAAGAAAAATGTCACAGTCTTTGTTAAGGCTAAATCAGTTGAGGACGTTAACACAACAAATGTTTCATCCAAGAAAGATATACCTAAAGTACCAGTCAAAGTTGTTGAATCAGCAAGTTCTTCTAAGACTGGATTAGGTAGTAATAAGTTAAAACAGAAAAATACCATGTCTACTATTGATTCTAATCATAAAGCATGTGGTATTATCAATTGTATGTCTTGTGCTTTTAACAGTATGCGTGCTTATTTTAATGGTAATTATGCATGTGTTAAACAGAATGCTCCTCGACAGCACATGAACAGGAACAATAATGTTCGATCTAAGACTGCTTTTCCTCCTCAAGTTAGGAGAGAGACATTTGCACCTAAGACTAAACAAAAGATTACCAAGAATGTCTACCAGGTCAAATGTCCAGTCAATGACACAAGTGTTACTGCTGCGAGAGAAACATGGATACCCAAGATTAAACAAAAGATTTTCAAATCTGTTTATAAGGTTAAATGTTTATTGACTAAAGAGGTTAAACTTAAAAATGTTGTTTTGCCTGATAAAGGTCAATACTTTAAATACGCAGGACCCAATCAAATTTGGGTCCCGAAGAAGGTTTAACTCATTTGTCATTGCAGGGTATTGAACAGGTTGATCGAGTAACCTTGATCTTGGACAGTGGATGTTCAAGGCATATGACTGGAGATAGAACCCTGCTGACAAATGTGGTGGAGAAGGCCGGCCCAGTAGTTACCTTTGGAGATAACAGCAAAGGTAGAACTGATGGATATGGCAGACTTGAAGCTGTAAATGTTATCATTGATGAAGTTTCTTTTGTGAAAGGACTTGAGCACAATTTGCTCAGTGTCAGTCAATTCTGTGATAAAGGTTATGAAGTTCATTTCGACAAGAAGAATTGTCTAATTTCACACAAGAGACATGAAAAGCCACAACTGACAGGAGTTAGAAAAGGTAATCTGTACGTAGCCAATATGAACTCAAGAAGCACTGCAGAAGTCACTTGCTTCTACACTAAAGCATCTAATGATGAGAGTTGGCTATGGCACAAGAAACTTTCTCATCTTAATTTTAAGACAATGAATTCTCTGGTCAAAAGAGAATTGGTGAGAGGTTTGACTTCAATGGAATTCACTCAAGAAGGACTGTGTGATGCATGTCAAAAAGGCAAATTAAAAAGGGCAAGTCACAGGAGCACTGATACATCTTCAAACTGAACCATTACAATTACTTCATATGGATTTGTTTGGTCCAGTTAATGTGATGTCTATGTCAAGGAAGAGATATGCTCTAGTGATTTTTGATGATTTTTCAAAATACACATGGGTTCTATTTTTGAATTCTAAAGATGAGACTCCACAACTGGTGATTGATCACATTAAATTAATTGAGCGAGATTCTACGTATCCAGTGAGAGCTATAAGATCAGACAATGGAACTGAATTCAAGAATGCAGTTCTAAATGACTTTTGCACTGATAAAGGTATAACCAGACAATATTCAGCTCCAAGAACTCCTCAGCAAAATGGGGTAGTGGAAAGAAAGAATAGAACCTTGATTGAAGCTGCACGTACTATGCTAAGTGAATCAAGGCTTCCATTGTACTTTTGGGCTGAAGCCATCAATACTGCGTGCTATACTCAGAATCGAACTTTAATCAGTAAAGATCAAATGAAGACACCCTATGAAATTATGGCTGATAAGAAACCTTCACTCAAATACTTTCATGTATTTGGGGCAAAGTGCTTTGTGCTTAAAGAAGGTGATGATCAAGGTGGTAAATTCGATACCAAAGCATTTAAAGCAATTTTTATTGGTTATTCAATGAGAGCATACAGGGTGTATGTAATTGATGAACAGAAGATGGTGGAAAGTGTCAATGTAACATTCGATGACATTAAACTCCACAGTATCCAAACTGAGAATCCATCTGAGAAGCTATCTTTCGATGACATGACAGATACATATTCAGATGATGACAATGCACCTGAGATTTTTTGCTAATGCTAATGACAACAATGATGATCAGGGTAATGGTGATGAAATCAATGATAATAGGCAAAATTCCCCTGACTCTAATAATCAATCATCATCTAGTCAACCTGGCAACAACTCAGGGGGAGAAAATGAAGGGTCAACTGGTGACACACAACATCCCAATGAAGGTCAAGGCGAATCATCAAGATCTAATCTTCCCAGACAGACTGTTTGGAATAGAGCTCATCCTTTTGAGTTAATCATTGGTGATCCAGTTGTTGGTGTAAAGACTAGAAGAGCTTTTCAGAATCAATGCAATTATTCAGGGTTTCTATCTGAAATGGAACCTAAGAAAACTGAAGAAGCTCTTTCTGATCCTGATTGGGTGATTGCTATGCAAGATGAACTCAATCAATTTAAACAACAAGAAGTTTGGAAGCTGGTACCCAGACCTACAGACAGACCAGTAGTTGGCACAAGGTGAGTATTCAGAAACAAACTTGATGAAGATGGCACAGTGACGAGAAATAAAGCAAGATTGGTAGCAAAGGGTTACTCCCAATCTGAAGGTATTGACTATGATGAGACCTATGCTCCAGTGGCAAGACTTGAGGCCATAAGAATATTCCTGGCATTCGCAGCATTTTCAAACTTTAAAGTTTATCAAATGGATGTCAAGAGTGCTTTCTTGAATGGCAAGCTAGATGAAGAGGTTTATGTAGAACAGCCCCCTGGATTTGAAGATCCAAATTTAATTGACTATGTCTACTTCCTTTTCAAGGTTTTCTATGGTCTTAAGCAAGCACCAAGGAAATGGTATGACACTCTCTCTGAATTTTTACTTGAAAATGATTTTATTAGAGGTGTCATAGACAAACTTTCTTCACAAAGAAACATAAGAATGATACAATTATAGTCCAAGTCTATGTGGACGATATAATATTCGGGTCTACTAATGATCTTTTGTGCAAGAAATTTGCGAAGTTAATGCAGGGTATATTTGAAATGAGCATGATGGGTGAGCTGAAGTTCTTTCTTGGATTGCAAATAAGTCAAAGGACAGATGGAATATTTATCTATCAATCCAAGTATGTCAAAGAGCTTCTCAAGAAGTATCAAATGGAGGACTCTTCTTCAGCAAAGACACCATCATCCACAGCTGTCAAATTTGGAGCATGTGAAAATTCTGCCAAGGTAGATATCACAAGCTACAGAGGTATGATAGGCTCATTACTTTATCTTACTGCAAGTAGACCTAATATTATGCATGCTACGTGTTTGTGTGCAAGGTTCCAATCGGATCCTAGAGATGTTCATCTCATTGCTGTTAAACTAATTCTGAGATATCTTAAGGGTACGCCTAACCTAGGCATCTGGTACCGTAAAGATTCTAGTTTTAATCTTGTTGGATATACAGATTCAGACTATGCAGGAAGTGTTGTGGATAGAAAAAGCACATCTGGGAGTTTTCAATTCCTAGTTGGTAGACTAGTTTCCTGGTACAGCAAGAAACAACAAACAGTTTCCAATTCAACGGCTGAAGCTGAATATATAGCTGCTGGAAGCTGTTGCGCACAGATTTTGTGGATCAGGAATCAGCTGAGAGACTATGGCTTTGTGCTTGATAAAATTCCAATTTTATGTGATAATACAAGTGCCATAGCAATCTCTAACAATCCTGTGCAGCACACAAGGACAAAGCATATTGATATCAAGTATCATTTTATTCGAGAGCATGTCATGAATGGTACCGTGGAGTTATTTTTTGTACCTACGGAAGAACAAACAGCAGATATTTTTACTAAGTCTCTTGACGAATCCACATTTACCAGAATTGTTGGTGAATTGGGTATGTTAAATAGTCCTAGTAATTAAACTGGTTAATATCTGAGGTTTGATCTTTAATAATTTACAAGTGATTGATGTGTTAATATTTGTTATTAAATCACTTGTATAATTATTTTATCAACTTATACTCTTGCTTGTTTCATCTTAAATCATTGTTATTATCTTCTGTACATATTTTTAATTACTTCGTGTATTTTTAGATTAATTCATTTTCTTTAAAAATATTTTTCTCGAATTTTACAACCTGTAATTTATGAAAAATCTATTTTTCTTGAAAATGTTATTGTTGTAAATTTAGTTTAATATTTAGTATATTATTTGATTTTATTTTATTTGATTTGTAGTGTTTCTCCTTTTGTTATTAATGTTTGATTTCGTGAAAGGGACTACATATGATCATTTTTATAATTTTTATTAGGTTTCATAATTTAAGTGTAAATTAATTTGTTTTTCTTTAATTTGTTACTTGTTAAAATTCTGTTAATATTCAAGTTTTTGGATTAGTTATATTAACTGTTTTGTATGAATATAACTTTCGGTATAACAATCTATTTGATTGTTATATTTGAAGTTGTATTAGTTATATTAGTTAAAAGTAGTGTAATATAACTTAGTATTAAAATAGATATAATTTTGTTTTTTTTTAATATATATTGTTATTAGTTAAAAGTTATATTGTGTGTTTTACTTGTAATATAACTATCGGTATAACTGTTGATTTGATAGTCATATTCTGTGTTTTTCGGTAGTTATATTAGAGATTTAATTGTTATATAACTGACTAACAAAGATAGTCATATTACGTTTACACGTAATATAACTATCGGTATGACTATCCCCCGATAGTCATATCTAGCTGTTTTAGTATATAAATCGATAGTCATATCACAGCTAAGTTATATTCTATAGTTATATCACTGCTCTGTTCCTCTCTCTCGCGTGTTAAGTCACCGAGAACACTATATATACACATATACACACATTTTCAGTCGAATTGCTGCCCGATTTTCATCTCAAAACACGATTCTAAGGACATTAATCGATTACCCAGTCAATAATCTTCAAAACCACGGTTTAAACGTAAGATTTAGTCGAGGTTTTTGATTTTGAGTTTGAAAAGGTCGAATTTTTGATCTAAAATTCTGAACAAATGGTGATGATTTTGTAAAATCTATAAATATATGTGTGTTTGTACTGCAATCAAGATCTTTGCCTAAATTTTTCAGAATTTTTGATGAAGATTTTGATTTTTCGAATTTTTATTTATTTATTAATTCGAATTTTGTAATTTAATTGGGTTAAATTGTTGAAATTTGCAGATTTATTAATTTTAATCCCTGATTTGGAATGGCTGGTGCTTATAATAATTTTGAGCTTGTGAATCACAATCATATTGGATATTTTAATCTCGAGGATTGCCCAGTGGATC
The DNA here is from genome assembly GCA_036435485.1 of Saposhnikovia divaricata. Lineage (NCBI taxonomy): Eukaryota > Viridiplantae > Streptophyta > Magnoliopsida > Apiales > Apiaceae > Saposhnikovia > Saposhnikovia divaricata. The sequence continues at coordinate 243,025,714 of CM071594.1, read as the reverse complement.
GGTTCAAGTCCTGGATAAAATTTCTAAACGAACAAAATATTTGTAGCCATTCTATAACTGCAAATGTTCCCATGAAATATGGTCCACTCAAACTAATGTGTGCTACAGCTGTCTCAGATGAAAGATCATTTTCATTCGACTTTAATGACAAGAAATATACAGTGGATGAATCTGTCTTCAATGCTGCTCTGAGGCTTCCTACTGAACAATTTGCTGAAGTACCTTCAAATTATGAGTTGACTCAATTTTTCACAAATATCAACTATCATGGTCAACTGAATCTTAAACGACCACTCAAAAACAATCTTGTTCAAGAATGGAATATCTTCTTCGAGATCATAGCAAAGGTGTTTGCTAATTCTACAATGAGTAACAATACTATCATCACAGGTATGTTACAGTCAATTGGTTTCTCAATTGCTCATAATAGGAGAATCAATTTTGGCAGCTTGATATGGCCTATTTTGCTAAATCGATTGAAGAAGGCTACAAAGAACTTTGGAAAAGGTAAACTGGTTAAGTGTCATTATCCTCGGTTTTTTACACTAATTTTTAATCATCTTATGCCTAAGGATCAACCTGCTCCATTTCCAAATGATCGAATTCAATGGTCTGGTAAACCAAACAAGAAGTTCTACACTAGGTTGGATACTTCTAAGGTCTTGTTGCATGTTCCGGTAGTCATAACACCATATATGTCTACATACATAAATTTGCCAAATGTCATGCCACAGCCAGATGCTGAGATACCTTTAATTCAACAAGCTCCACAGCCTGAAGCAGAACAAGTTCCAGTACCTCAACCTGATTCTGAACCCTTGAATGCTCTTGAACATCAACTTCCAGTGGATCAACCCACTCAGAATGAAGATGATGTACATGTCAATGATCAGGTATTTGACTCAACTACTTTCCATTCTCAATATCTTTCTGATAGTCAAATAATTGTGAGAAGTGACCAAGGGATTGTAGATCCACAACCTTTATCCCAGGTCAATGCACCAAACACTGATCCTAAATTCTCCAAACTTTATCGTAGAAAGAAATTGTCATTCAAAAGAGCTATCCCTAGTAGTGATATCTTGAGTGAAACAGATTTGCCATCACAAAAGAAAAGTAAAACCATGTCAAAGGCAATCATAAACCCATTCATTCCTTCAAGCTCACCCCTGTTACTCACAATGGGGGAAGATATTTTCTCACATGAAGCTGAAAACATTGTTATGCAAGAGGAGCAAGTTACAGTGCCTGCCATTGTAACGCCAGAAGAACCTTCACAGGTTGATCGGGATTTGCGAACTCCCATTGCACCACCACTGACCTTCCAAGAGGAGGCTAGGGTGATCTCTAGTGCAGGTATGTTAGGCCGAATACACAAATAATAATCAACTTTGTATGAGAGATTAACAAGTAAAAACGTTTATGCACTTAAAAAACTTCTTGTATTTCAAACCCTCTTCGTGATGTAAAATATCACAAAGAGCTGCTAGGTTACAATAATGATAATTCGTTATCGATACCCTTCTAGGGTTAACCTATCTGTATTTATATAACATACAGCTACGATACAATCTCTAATTGATATTCCTAATAATCAGCTATACAATGATATCAATTACAGATTGTCACACGTCTCCTATGTCAACTCGATCTCTTTGATAGCTATCCAATCTTCAAAGATATCGCTTCCATAATTAATCTTTAATCACTGTTGAACAGTAGACGCGCTTCCTTCAGACAGAGTTTAACAAACTCTGTCGAGCTTCCAACTGTCAGAGTTTACACAAACTCTGACTGCTTCCAGCTAAACTCTGATAACTCCCTGTAACACTTAAACACTGATTAAAACACATCAATTATATTTAACAATCTCCCCCAACTTGTTCATTATCAAAAATGTACAAGTTAATGACAATAATTGATGATGTCAAAACAAATGATAAATACAGTGTTTATACAGATTCAGAGTTTGAGCTTAAAAACTATAGAGAATAAGAAAATTCTTACAGAACTTTAATCTCTAATCATTTCAAGATCTGGCATGGTTCTGAGATAATCAATCAGCAATCTTCTTTCTGCATTTTCAAGTTCAATCTTCATTGCTTCTTTGATTTCTCTGAGTTGAGGATCACTTTCATCTGTTTGGTAAATAGCAGCCCTAAGATCATAAATCTTGTTTCTTCTCATTTCATTACCCAGTCTGATAAATCTGTCTTTTTCTGCCTGAGTATTGAAGTCAAGTACTGTGATTCCCAAATCAGTTTTTAACTTTGCAGTACCTTTCTTCATTTCAATGAGATTGCCTTGGTAATCCCTGTACTTAGGAATGTATCTGCTGTTGTATTTCTGTCCTCTAATAGCCAGATTCTGAGTCATCTTCTGTCTTAGTACATTAGCAACAGATTGAGTCCTTCGACTATTCACCTTGAGAAGATATAGAACATACTCTAGTTCTTCCCAATATTTCAAGCCGATATCATCCTCACCAACTTTGAATACTGTCCCATCAGCCATGAAGTAAAGAAGAAAATCTTTGTCTAAACTCTTCTGATGAACCAACTGCACTGATTCCAGTCTATCCAGATTCTCTTGAGGTACACCACGACCTGGAACAGCCAGTGAAGAAGGATCTCTAGGACCAGTATATTGCCTTCTGTCTCTATATGAGCCTAATCCAGCCTTATTATTTCCAATCTTACCAGATAAAGCTTTTCCATCAGAAATATTCATTGAGACTCCAGATAACACATCTGGATCATGAAGTGTTCCTTTACCAAAAACTGATTTCAACTGTGAAGAGTGTAAAGGTATGATCATTGCTTGAGATGCAACAGAAGTTGTAACTTTCTTCTGTGAACTTTCACCTTCAATGCCTTTTAGCTTGAGTTTAGCCTCTGCTGCAATTGCTTCCTTTGAGAACCGAGAACTTTGACTAACATCAGTCCTCTCTCTGATCACAACACCTTTAACAACAGGTCTAGGAGCTTTTCCTCTTTGTACCTTATCAGACTTTAAAGCTTTAAGATGTTCTTCTTGTAAACTCTTTTCCTCAGCTTCAATGTCTTCAATCGTTACTCCTTCCTCATTCTCTTCAATGAACAACTTAGCAGCCAACTCTTCATCAGTTTGTGGATTTGAAGATAACAGTAAACTCTTGGTCCTTGAAGTTCCTTGAGTATCAGTATTTCTCCCAACAGACTGTGATTTGGATGACTTACTAGTTCTCAGAGTTTGACCCTCCTCAGCCTTTTTCTTTCCTTTGTCTTTGTTACTTGCCCCTCCATCTCCAGCACTATCCCTTCTGACAACTCTCTCCCCCTTTTTGACATCATCAGGCATAAGGATAGAAGTAATTAACTCCAGAGAGGTAGCAATAGAATCAATTTTAGCAGATAAATCAGACTGATTCTCTTCAACTTTACACAGTCGGGCAAGGATATTGTCTTGAGCTTTAGAGAATTTTGTAGTCACTAGTTTTGAATGTGTTTCCATTTTCATCTCTCTAGCTACAACCTCATTTCGCAAAGAAGTGATTGCCAAATTAGTATCATCAAATCGTCTATCCAGAGTTTTAACTTGAACTATAGTTGCTTTCAAGCAAGAAAGAATCTCTGGATTAGAGATAGTATCAGCACTTTGCTTAACAAACTTAGCTGCTCTTCCTGGTGGAAAAATACAATCTTCGTTGTACCATTCAGCAGCATTCTTGGCAAATTGTGCTCTCTCAACTTCATGAGAAGTACAAGGTTGAGAAAAAGGTGTATGTTTATCATCAGTTTGTACTGGTGCACTCAGAGAAGTATCAGAGTTTGCACTACTGTCACCTTCAGCTTCAACACTTGTAGCTTTAACTGGTTGATTTTCTTCATGTTGCTCAGGCTCAGCAACAGGCATTGACTGAGAAGTTACTTTGGTTGCCTGATCAATTTCTTCACCTTCTTCAACAGTGTGGTGAGCATCAGATATTATCTCAGTATGAGATGCCACAGCTTCAGAAGGAACAGGTGTAAGTTGATCAACTACACCAATATTAGAGATAGGATCAGATAATGGCATAAATGAATCAGGAACAGCATTTATTGGAGAAACACCATTTCTTGCATCCTCTTCTGCAGGAATTTTATCCTCTGCAAGCATTACATCCTCTGCAGGTATTACATCCTCTGCAGGTATTACATTCTCTGCATGTATTGCATCCGCTGCAGGTATTACATCCTCTGCAGGTATTACATCCTCTGCAGGTATTACATCCGCTGCAGGTATTACATCTTTCTCAACCTCAACAGGAGGTGTTTGCTGTGAAACAACCTCTGGAGCTTCAATATCTTCATCCACAGAATCAGAGAATATCACTTTTCTTCGTTTTGCTAGAGGTACATTATCTGAATCCTCTTCACAAGGTGGTGACTTAGGCATGTTTGCTCGAGCTTTCAGTCTTTTCCCTTTTCTAGTGTAAACAGCTTCAGGAGATTTTCGTTTTGATTTCCTCTTTGTCTCTTCCGCCTGCCTTAGACTGGCATGTCGTTCAGCAAGTGCTTTCTTAACGCCTTGAGATTTAGACTTTGATTTTAATGGAGAATCAGAGTTTGTGTTTGAAGTGGGTGAAGATTGCTTTGCAGGTGATTCAGTGTTTGGTGATGGTTGAGGTTCAGGGTGAGGTTCAGGTTGTTGTGGTTCTTGTTCAGGTTCATCTTGTTGTGGTGCATCGTGTTGTGGTTCCTGTTGGTCTTGTTGTGGTTCTTGTGGTTGATTTAGAAAATTTCGTAGAGCAAGAGGCATGATAAACTCAGGAAGATTTTCTTTACCAACATCCTTGTTAGTCATATCAGAGAATATGCGCTTATTGACTCTAAAAGGATCAACTTTATCAGTTTCATCAATTACAAGACCAGGTACACATGCATTGAACAACATTTGACAGAAACGAGCATAGTAGACAGTGGTAGACTCTGACAATTTATCACCTAAGCTCATCAAAACATGTCGACCAAAATCAAAATTAATACCATAGAGCAAAGAATACCCGATATGGAGACTATCCATTGGAATGGCATCCCAGTTTGTGACTTTCTTCTGGAATGTTCTTGTTATGCAATCAAAGAAGAAATTCCATTCCTTTCTTAGATTTGGTCGCTTTATACTGCCAAGCTTGTCAAGAGATTCCATGTAACCTATCTCCTGTAGCATGTCTCTCAGATAACCTTCATTAACCAGAGTATAAGAAGTATGTGTGTCAAAACCCATCGTATCTCGTACAGTCTGTGGAGTAATCACATGGTCTTGGTCTTCATAGGTGAAGATAATGGTAGGAGTTCCACTTTCTCCTCCATCCACATAAACTGAGTTCTGCCAGAATGAAGCAATTTGAGACGCAGAAAGAGTAGCAGGTCCAGTCAGTGCTTGTCCAATCTCTGAATCCCTCAAAAAATTCTGCATGAGATGAAACGATTCTGGAACGCGTTCATGATAGAGTGGAGCTTCATAGTTATTAGGAACAAACCGTAAGCCAAGAGCAGTGAATGCTTTAGATGCCATTGAGTTAAGAATTTCCAAGAATTTCCAAAAGATATGAATGTAGAAAAGGTGTTTGCGTGAGTGCCCAAGAGAAAAATAAGAAAACTGTGAGAGTAAGAATAAAGCAAACTCGTTTGGACACAAAAGTGATTAAATTAATAAAAACTCAATCTCTTATGTAACAAACACTCAATCAGTTCCTTGATTAATGTGTAGTGGGACACGATAATAGGTAAGTGGGACACATTAAGGGCGAGTGGGTCATGTGCGCCTATTTTTAAAAAGAGTATATTAAAATTAAAACATTAAAATATTTGATTTTAACAAAAAATCAAATAATACTCTTTTAAAAATATCTGGACCCAAGTAAAATCAGAATTTGAAACGTTTACCTGTTGCCTTTAATAACCAGAATACGAAGCGATTAAGGACTTCGTTCTTACCCATCTCTATTTAAGGCCTAGAGACTTGATCAGATTATTTCATTAAATCTTTAACCTTACAGTCTCCCCTGTAAAATCACAAACCTTTCAAACCAAATACTCTTGAAAAACAATGGCTAACCTTACCATCAAAGAGAAAAACCTTCATCTTGTCGAAAATAGAGACATCTTCAGCTATACTCGTGAAGAGTTTGAAGCGTTTGAGTGGGAAAGGCAGCTTGAGACGCTGTGGCTGCAAATGGATGCTGGTCTGGAAGAGCTCGAGAGAGAGAAACCTGCAAGGGTGATCGACATCGATGCTGCCCTCCAAGCAACATTGGCATGGCTCTCCTCGAAGGCATCCTCATCCACCACCACCAACCATTGTTAATGAATATGTCAGCAAAAATAACCTTATCCCTTCAACTTCCACCCAAATAAAGTGGCAAAGATGGGATCTGGGAATTTTTGCTAACAATGGAGTGGTGTGGACGGACCTTTTACTTTCCTGTTGAATAGATTAGCAGATAGAGAGAACAAAAAGATGTAATATTTGCTTGTAATCTCTTTCTTATTATCAATGCAAATTTTGTTTTTCTAATCATATTCATTGTGTTCTGCAACTGTTATTTGTGTTATATGAACTGTTCTTCAAGAAAATGTATCAAGAAAAGAATATGAAAACTAATTAAAGTAATCATATAAAGAACACATTCATCAACTATCCACTGATTAACAGTTGTCAAAAACCCTACTTACTCCAAGACTTTCAAATTGTCCAAGTGAAAATTTACCTTAGAGTACAAATCACGAATCAACAGCGTTTGTCAATTCTCCAACTTTATCATCGAAACCCTTTCATAAATTGCACAGTTGTGAATATGTGTGTGTGTGAAGCAGAGTTTACTAAGTCAATTTTTAGAGCATCTAATTTTTCATAAAATCCATAAAGTAAATCAATAAACACTGGATGCACAAACTGTCATAGTAAACACTGACTGTATGATGAAAGCTAAACTCTGAAGTATTCGAACTTTATACAGTAATTTTTATTTTATACCCTCTTTATATACACATTTTTTTTTTCATTTTTTCATTCCCCTTTTTTTTTATTTATTTTTTTTTTTTTATTTTTCATTCCAGTAATCAGAGGTTGGAACCAGTCACCAAAAATTCAAAAATTTTAGCCCTTATCATTTTGATAAGTTCCTGGGTCATCCTAGTATTTAACTAGTCACCAAAAATCAGAGAATTTTAGCACATATTATATACCAATAGGTTCCTGGGTCATCCTAGTATCCAACATAATCTCAAAGGAGTATAACAACCTATATACACTTTCTTTGGGGTATTGCAGTAAACATTTTATTTTATCAGAGTATAACTAACAGAGTTTAGAGTTCATCAACATCAGTAGTTCTTCATGAAAGGTAATGCACACAGTATTTATAGACTCGGAGTTTAGGACAAAATAAACTAAGAGATGCTATAAATATGAGCCAGTATCATGCTGTGTTAACTTTCTGCACAATCTAAGATTAGATCTCAATAACTCAGAAAGATTCATGATTAATTGCTGAGAATCATGCTTCATACATATTTCTTCATTGGTGTTTTCATTCAGACAAAAATCAACTCAAAGTTCACAGAGTTTATCAAACTTATTAACAGTGTATGACATACAAACATGCTGATAGAGTTTAACAGAGTATGCATAACAGAGTTTAATCAACAGAGTTCACTTAGTATTTAACCAATCAGGAAATATGATTAATACATCACATAAGTAAAGTTTGAATCTAACCAACATTTCTAGTCAGAACCAGAGATCATTCCTAGTTCATTAACCAGCCTTGTAAATGTAACTTCACTCAATGGTTTAGTGAAGATATCTGCAAGCTGTTGTTCTGTAGAGACAAAATGTAGTTCAATATTTCCTTCTTCCACATGTTCTCTGATGAAGTGGTACCTTATGCTGATGTGCTTGGTCATTGAATGCTGTACTGGATTACCTGTCATAGCAATAGCACTTTGGTTATCACAGTAAATAGGTATATTACTGTACCTCAATCCATAATCCAGCAATTGATTCTTCATCCATAAATTTCATCAATCTCTGTTTCAGCAAGATCATAGTTGTCTCTAATAGTGGTTGTTTTCACATCCCACTTTTCAGGTAGAGAAAGAAGAAACTTGAGATTCGAGTCTTCTAGATCATACTCTTTGTTGACCAATGACAGATCATTAATCAGTTTACAGAATCTATCAAATGTTTCTGTCATGGTCTCTTCAGGTTTAGCCTCAAAATGCTCATACTCTTGTGTGAGTATGTTTCTCCTATTCTTCTTAATAGCTGCAGTTCCTTGACACCTGACTTCAAGTGCATCCCATATCTCTTTTGCAGTGGTGCAGTTAATGACTTTGTTAGACATGACATTGTCTAAGGCACTATGTAGTAAATGCCTAACCTTTGCATCCTTAGCAATTGATGATAGATCTTCAGGAGTCATGTCCTTCTTTTCCTTTGGAACCATTTTTGCTGCTTCACCAGCAACTGCAACAGATAGCTTTGTAAGATTGTGAGGGCCTTCATAAATCCTGTCAAGATATTCTGGATCTGTAGCCTCCAGAAACATAGTCATCTTGACCTTCCACATAGCATACTCTAATGGCCTCAGAATAGGAACCCTGATTGGTTCATAACGACTCACAGTAGTAGGAGCCTTTTCAGAAACAGTAGGTGTTGGTGGAGGAATTTCTGACATGATTATTGTTGTGTTTGGATCTTAACCTGTAATAAAGTAACAGATTGGCTCTGATACCACTTGTTAGGCCGAATACACAAATAATAATCAACTTTGTATGAGAGATTAACAAGTAAAAACGTTTATGCACTTAAAAAACTTCTTGTATTTCAAACCCTCTTCGTGATGTAAAATATCACAAAGAGCTGCTAGGTTACAATAATGATAATTCGTTATCGATACCCTTCTAGGGTTAACCTATCTGTATTTATATAACATACAGCTACGATACAATCTCTAATTGATATTCCTAATAATCAGCTATACAATGATATCAATTACAGATTGTCACACGTCTCCTATGTCAACTCGATCTCTTTGATAGCTATCCAATCTTCAAAGATATCGCTTCCATAATTAATCTTTAATCACTGTTGAACAGTAGACGCGCTTCCTTCAGACAGAGTTTAACAAACTCTGTCGAGCTTCCAACTGTCAGAGTTTACACAAACTCTGACTGCTTCCAGCTAAACTCTGATAACTCCCTGTAACACTTAAGCACTGATTAAAACACATCAATTATATTTAACAAGGTACAATGGATGCAACTCAGGATTATGAGAGGAGTGATGTGAGAATTACTTCAAATCTGAGTGAAACACTAGCACGTGAGATGAGTGATACTCAGAGAGCGATTGAGGTGAGAGCACACAATGACACATACACTTTATCTCTCATCGCACAACTCAATCAAATGAAAGAAAGTCTTGCTCAAGCTGAAGAAGACAATAAAAACTTGAGGTTTGATATGGATAACATGAGAACAATCTTCAACAACAAAATCAATGCACTTAAACTCTCTCAACAACAAGCAATCGAAGACTCTGGAGATGTCACAGTGGCTCAAGATCTTATTATATCTTCTATGTCTAATCAGATTGAAGATCTTCAGAATAACATAAATGAGAATCACTTGGTCACTTACAGATTGAAAAGCAAAGTGATCATCAAGCAAAGGGGTTGAGACACTTATTTAATATCATTAGCAGAACTCACTCACTTACAGCAGAAGAGAAGAAATTCTTTGGAGGTAGTGATGGAAGTGACCCTGGAGCTGGTACAAGTCACAAGACTGTAGAGGATTCCTCAACTAAGGGGGAGAAATCTAGAGGAGGAGGAAGTGCAAGTAAAGAGAAAATTGAAGATAGGAGTGAAGGGAAGAAGAAGACAACTCATCAAGCAGCAGAACAGGAAGATGATGATGCTGTAGAAGGTTTTTACTATACAGGTGAACCTGATATTGATCTGTTTGCTGACTTACAGTTTCCTGATGTTGGTGAAGAATTCGATGAACCAGATCTAAGTTTTTGGGATGATGAAGAGCCAATAATTCCTGATTCTGTTGAAACACAACGAATGAATTTTGAAGCAAATAAAGAACTTGAACAGAATGAAGCTAATCTGTCTATGAGAGAAGAAAGACTCAAGAAGACACTTGAACAGTTAGCTCATAATGAAAGACTTCAAAAGGCTGAACAGGAAGCACTTCAAAAGCAACATGCTCAAAAGCTGGAAGCTAGGAAGATGTACATTAAGTACAAAAATGGTGATAAGTGGGAACGTGCTCAAAAGGTAATAGACTCACCGCAAACTTCTGACTATGATGATCGTCGGATGATTGCTATTTTTGAAAGCTTTAAAAAGAAAAACCCTATACATGATATGTATTTGAAAGTTTTAAAGACAGAAATTGTGAGAATAACCACTGCATCTGATCCTAAGAATGGTGAGCTACTAATCTTTGTTGAATGTCATAAGCTCGGATCTCACAAAGTATCGCTTCAGTTCTTCTATGATAGATCTCTGTCAGAGCTTTGGGTATTGAGACCAAAAGTAAGAACATCTTCTGAGCTAGGCATACTGCTTCATGAAAAATTTCAAGAGTTTGCTGAAAGAGCTGGTCCTGAAGTTATAGATAACCCTCCACAAGTTAAAATTCTTAAGGGAGAAGTTATTCACACTGTTAATCTTCAGACAGAAGAATTATATACACATCTTGCCAGACATTTGGTATATGTTGAATATGCTCTTCGAAATCATGGTTTTGCATCACAAGAAAAGATTGAAGCTGCAAATCATATTCGATCCTATGCCCAGACCAACATGAAGAAGTACAAGCAGTATCAAGGTGAGTTGAGAAAGAAACTTGGAATACCACTGGTTTATCCTACAGATGTGTCATCCAGAAGGGAATTACTTGTTGACTCCGAGTTGATCAAGAATCTACCTAATATGGATGAACAAGAAGAAGGAGAAATCAACGAGGAAGAAGGTGGTAAATGAAGATTAGCTCTACAAGTTATATCATTAGAGCTTTGATAGAACAGGATAGGATAATTGTCTTATATGATCAGTCTAGAGGATCATCTATCTTGTATTTATCTTTTCTGTTTGAATCTGGATAACGTTAATATGAACCAGAACTTTTACATTATTTACTTAGCATTTAAAGTGTTTTCTTTTACTTGTTTAATTGGGATTAGTTGAAGAATCCTCTAGGTATTTGCTTGTTATTGTATAACAAACAAATAGGGGGAGATTGAAAGGCATATGACTCAGCCTATTTGTAGTTCGAGGATCCTAATCCAATTAAACTAGATTGTAATAAGTAAATAATATCAATTGTCACAGGAATCTCAAAAGATGATAACCGTCAGAAGAAAAATCAACAAGTCAATCTATAGTTTTGATGTTTTACACTGGAAGAAGATTCAGATATCTGATCAGGCCTCAAGGTAGCATTGAAACAAGTGGATTCATTTAAAAAGACAGAGATTTCTATTAGTGACAAGAAACAATTTCAGTACCGAATGATTGATGAGAGTGAAGAGTATAAAAAGACCACAGTGTTAAAGTCACGATGAAGAACAGAGATTGGAGTTAGTCGTTCATGAACCAGACAGTACATCGAGCGTCAACATCATGCCAATGTATGTTCCTTATCATAATTACGTGGTTTTCAGCGGAGTATTGACTATTAAAGAATTTATATTAATTCTAGTTTAATTGATTAAGTCAAGTAATTAAGTTAATAAATAAATTAATTCTATCAGAATTAATATATTTGTTAAAGTGATTATTAGATTAATTAAATAAGAATTAATATGAAAAAGGAATAATTAGTTAAATGATTTTTAATAAGTCATTTAATTAATTATAAACTGAAAAATATGATGATATAACTATCAAACTGATAGTTATACCGATAGTCATATTCAGTTTATAGAAGAGATAGTCATATTCAGTTCAAAGGAGATAGTCATATTTCATTCAAATGAAGAGTTATACCGAATGTTATATTGAGATGGATTGTTATACCGAAAGTCATATTTAAACTGGACAGTCATATTACATTCAATTGATAGTCATACCGATTGTCATATTAATGTAAAATGATTGTCATATCAGTTTAAACTAAGTAATATGACTATGGCTGTGTATTTAAGGAAGCAGAATGCAGAAGATGAAAAATCAGTCGAGCTAAACACAAGAAATACACACAGCAGCCATTCTCTCTCTCTCTCTCAAGCTCAAGAACACCTACAAATTTAATTCTGTAAATTCAAGTTCATCTCAGTTGTAATATCCTATCCATTGGAACTTGTTTACTTGTGATTCTTGTACTACTAGCGAATTAAGTTTCCTAGTTCACAAATTGATATCTTGATTTTATTAACTAAATTAGCAAAATTCATGTTGAATTTTCTAATTAGTTATTAATTACTTGATAATCATTTGGACTGATTTTGTAACACCCATCAAGTTAATATATTGTTATATTCAACTTGAAATTTGTGTTATATTATTCCGCACAAAATATTCGTTTAAGTGAAAATTGTTTAACGAATAAATTTTGAGAAAATGGTATAGATTGTATTCAACCCCCCCTTCTACAATCTTATCGGACCTAACAGTATGGGAACAAACTGCCCAGTCAGCATCATAAAAGGCTTCAAGGCTAAAAGATGAAGAAGAATTAAATAGTAAACCATGAGAAGGATTGGTTTTAAGGTAACGACGGACATGAATGGCAGCATCCCAATGTGGAAGATGAGGGCTAGCCATGAATTGACTAAGGTGTTGAACAGCAAAAGAGAGATCTGGACGTGTGTGAGTGAGAACATTTAACTTACCCATAAGTTTACGATATAAGGATGGATCAGAATACAAAGGACCTAAGTCTGGTTGAAGTTTGACAGTAAGATCAAGTGGGCTAACAATAGAGGTAAGATGCTCACAATAAAATTCTGAGAGTAAATCATTTGTGAACTTATGTTGATACAAGACAACTCCATTAGGTACTGATTGTAATTCAAATCCCAGAAAGTAACTAGGAGTTCCCAGATCCTTTATCTTAAAAGTGGAATCCAGAAAATTTTTAACACTTGATATCTCAGCATCATCATTTCCAACTATGAGAATATCATCAACATAAATGGCAAGATAGATAACAGAAGAAACAAATTTCTTGTAGAGTAAAGAACTATCATTCTGTGAAGCACTATATCCCATAGAGAACAAAGCAGTAATGAGTTTTTCAAACCAATTTCGAGAAGCCTGTTTGAGGCCATACAGAGACTTTAGTAGTTTTCAAACAAGATGTGGATCTGAAATAGTAAGACCAGGTGGAATTTTCATATAAACATCCTCATGGAGATCCCCATGAAGGAATGTGTTATTAACATCCAACTGAGACATTCTCCAACCCTTTTTAACAGCAATAGCAATAAGACTACGAATTGTTGTCATTTTACTACTGGTGAAAAGGTTTCTGTATAATCGATACATGCCTTTTGAGTGAATCCCTTAACCACTAAACGAGCTTTATAACGCTCAATACTACCATCTGAGTGATATTTGACACTGAAGACCTATTTGCAACTAATTTCTTTCTTACTAGGAGGTAATGGAACAAGAGATCAAGTATTGTTATCCTCTAAAGCAGAGAACTCATTAGCTATGGCCTGTTACCATTCAAGATACTGAGATGCTTCTTCATAACTAGCTGGTTCAGTTGGTGGAAGTGAAATTGAGGTGTTGACAGTGCAACAAATAAACTGTGTACGGATTTGAGTAGAAGTGGGAACACACAAAGAAGTGAGAGTATGATCACATATAATGGAATTACAACTAGATGTATAGGGATGAACATAATCAGCAAGGTATGGAGGCAATTTGGACAATTCATGTTCTAAATTTTAACTGCTTCTTGCTGCTTCTGCTATACAGTGAAGGAATTTCTACGCATGCGGAAGTATTTATAACATTTATTTGCATAGAAATCCTAATTAATCATGCATATATTTCAAGAAAAATAAGAGAATTACCTTAAATGCTTTCCGGAAACAGCTATGAACTTCAAAATTAAACCTTGTTCTTCTCCTTGCAATCACCCCTCAGTATGTGGAGTGCTCTAATGGTATCCACCAAGAAAATTAATAAAGAAAGAAAAGAGAGAATAATTGGCTAATTTTGTTTAATTCAAGAAACTCTTTCTTGAACTTGATTTTGTTGTTGCTGGGATGTTTTATGAAATCTGATATCCATGCTATATATAGAGAAACCTTAGTTGTGGTTTCTTGACTTTAATGATTATTTAGATTAATTAATCATTATTAATTAATCAATTAATCATTAAAACTATTAAAACATGTTTATTATTGATTTCATTTAAAACAATTCTCTCTATATATTTAATATCTCATATTAAATATATAATTATTATATTAAGAACTTTTCGTAATATTTATAATTAATTAAATCATATTTAACTAATTATTTAATTATTTATTTCTCAAATAAATAATTATTAGCCAAAATAATTTTTCTTAATCTTCATCAATATTTCTTTTATGGTGTGACCCTTTAGGTTCATAATTATGCAAGTAGTAGAAATAAATAATAATAAACTATTTATTATTATTTATACGAATTACAATTAATTCGTTAAACATAATTATTGTTATAATTAAATTTATTCTACATCGTGAGTGATACTTTTCAATATATCGCGACTATCCGGATAGTATGAATTCATCGCTAGGAATACAGAACCTATTCAGTGACTGGTTACCGTACAATAAATTCCTTCTGCCCTAACAATATCCCGATTAAATACAAGGCATAGATCTCGTGTCAAACCTTTCTAATTTAATCATATGCATTCCTTATTCTTTATGTATAGTTCATGTTAATGCAAATTAGAAACTAATTTCTAATTTCATTCACTCTGGCCAGAGATTCCTGAACTACCATATTAAGAATAGCATAGGATATTCTCTTCCTTTACTGGAAGGGGCAGATCCTTTATTGATCGTTAACTATCTCCATATATAAATTCCAATGCCCAGAATAGAACTTATTAATTGCCCTTGAGACTAAGGACTAAACCAAAGCATTGTTCATTATATACAAGATGACTCTAACAATCTCAAGTCTAAGGATACTTGTACAACCATCACTACATGAACAATTATTGACACGTGAGTAAACTCTATTAATTGTTCAAGTGATCGAGTCATGTTCATTGAACTCATTCCTAATGAGCACCTACATACTAACTATAGTGTCTCCACACAAATGCCTATGAGAACAGACATCCTTCCGAAGAAGCAAGTATAGTATGTACCGATCTTTACGGATTAACTAACTTCCAATTAGTTATCCTATGATCAGGAACAGTTTAAGTTTAGTGTTATCATCTTCTAGATCTCACTATTATAATCTCATTATAATTCTAGAAGCTTTACTCTAAACTATGGAACATCTTATTTAAAACACTTTAAATAGATAAAGCTCGTATAAAGACAAATATGTCTTTAACCAATAATCATAAAATCTACTAAGATTACAAGAAAGTTTATCCTAACTCATCATCCATGATTGGATTTAGGACACTTCTCTTTCAATCTCCCACTTGTACTAAAACCAATCACTTCGGTATCGCATACCTATCTTCACTATGTGAAGATCAAAGTAATTTTGATAAACGGATTTAACAATGGGTCTACTACGTTGTTTATGTATGTCAATTTTCTCAATGTTGACAACCTCTCTTTCATCGATTTCTCTAATCGAATAAGAGAGCCGCAATTATGTGTTTAGACCTTAGATGGGATCACGGCTCCTTAGCATGTACTAATCTGATGCCCTTTGAGTTGTCACACTACAACTTAATGGCTTATTATCTGCCAGGAACTAACCCAACACAGAAACTAATTTTCCAGTCCACTGTTGCAACATACTTGCAACAAAACACACCATGCATTCTGATCTAATATTAATGAGCGTCTACTGCTTGAAACAATTTCAACTCACTGTTTTTCATTCAGGACTATCAAATGCCCCAAACTGAATCTACTATCAAACTGATCTTGTTTAAACTTTGAGTTTATAAGATCCATCAGAGAAAATAAATATATCGCCATACTTCTGAATTATACTACAATATTTTATTGTCATCTGATCCTTTTCTCCTAGGAGTTAATTGATACTTGCTTGTCACAACAAGAAACATCATTACCTGTACATATCATGTAACACATAATGGAATAATTCTTGGAGATATTCCATTCACGTGTCCTTTCTCTCATAGAGATATTCTCCCATGTTCATCAGCATGAAACATCACTTGGAGTATCCACGCTAAACATTTTAGCATCCAATCAATGTACATTATTTTCCGTAAGACCTCTAATCCTAATCATGATCTATCAACATAGATCATCACCATTAGTTTATTCGAGGCATAACCCTAGTCCAAGAAAAAATTCTTTGATAGCTTAATTCTAATGAAAACCAAAAATATCAAAGGTGCATTTTTACTAAAATATCCATATATATTAATATGTTACATTACTCCCACTAAACTCCTGTACCATTAAATGGATCATTCATCTTTTTGATAAAGTCAAACTATTTGACTATCTCATCAAAATTAATGTTCCATTACCGAGAAGCATGCAAGCAAAATCTTAATGGGTTTGGTCATGGCTATTCGATAAAGGTTTCTTTAAGGTAATCATATTATCTTCACTTTAAACCTTTACAGCTAGCCTGACTTTAAAGGTCTTTACCTTTCCATCCATTCATAAACTCTCTTACAAAACCATTATAGATTCCATGACACTCTGTCACTTCTCAGAGTCATTAAAACTCAAAACATTGTTGTTATCATTTACAGTGGAGTAAACAAGCACTCCTAGTGACTATAAATACTCCTTGCTCAGCAAGATTGCAAAATCTTGTCCTAAACTCTGTTTAAGACTAACCACAAATCAACTCTATTCAGATTCAGTCTCTAACTTATTCAACTCTTGACATAGGTTAGACAACTTCAAATCTCAAGACAATTGAGACTTGTATTTCCTTACTCCACATCTCATGCAGACTTTAGTTAACGTATGTTGAGGATACCTCATTGAGTAGTTTGACTATTCTAGTAAGTCATTTTCTTAATAGGTACCGGAATTATTGATATCATTCACTATGAACTGAACCTTGTCTAACAAGAGTCTTCAGTAAACTAATATCATGATATGTGAAATAATTCAGGAACTAACTATTTAAATATTGACAAACCTCAATCTTATTGCATGTTTCCAATATTCTTAAATAGTTCGTTGTCATACCTCAACATTCATTGAGCATATCAATAAAACTTGGATTTTTTATTTCAACAAATACACATATCCTTATTTACATTGATCATCATTGAATGTGACAAGGTATCAAACCTGATCTATCTCATTATATCTAGTTTGTTCAATATGAAACATATAATCCATAAGTCCAACAGCACGACAAATCAACAAGTTCTAATAATTGAAACAACAACAGTTGTTCTATTTCAATCATCTAGGACTTTATCGATGTCTAGCTATTTACTTGTCCTTTGGTTAAGATTCATAATCCTTGAACCAAAGTGGTGTCTAATACCCAAGTAAATGATTGACTTGTTTCAACTATTAACAAACTTAAGTTGAAGTTGAAGTTCACTAACCTTTTACTTCCTTGATTCTGTAAGACATATCTTGCATAATCCAATTCCAATATCATATCCTTATTAAGTGGAAGTTAATACCTTTATTTTCTTGGCTAACATTTATTTCAAAGATTGTGTCTTTTCTACTCACCTTCTTATTCTTACAATAAGACCTCAAGATATCATCTTGATTTTATTCTTACAATGATATTTCAAGATCACATCTTGAATTAACTATATATCCATCTTGAAGACCAGTTATATAAACGAATCAATCTAATTGATCATATAAAACAAGGTCATTGACAGAAATATTGTTAAACCATTATTTTCAATAAACAACATCAATATCTGATATCTATGTCCCTTACTTATTCATCTAACAACCCTTGTAGATCAACGAGACATCTCACTCATCGTTAGATACATCTTTCACAACTTGCGAAGATTGGTGAGTTCAAGACGAAAACAATCTATCCTACCTGTGAAAACTATTCTCACCTTTCTTGTCAATAAGTCATTGACCTAGCATCTATTATGCTATTTCTACAGTGCAGAAGACATCACACTAATATTTAAAATCTTTAAATAAAATTAACAACATAAGTAGATTATTCAATTTTATAATCTTAACACCAAATGAATCGGGTCTTTATTCATTGGTGGCTCCCACTATTTATCTAAATTATATAACCCTCTATTTTTATAATTGAGCATTCACAATGCTAGTGGGAATAGGGATCCTACTTTCCATTATATAACCTCGGCTGTAGCACGAAACATTATATAATGTTCCATAGGCAGATAACTCTTCATCAATTACATCTCATGTTATTCCCTTATTTCATTTAGCCTCTTGAATCATTGAATCACGGCTGTAGCACGTCTAAATTCAATATTCTAAGTCAAGTCAGACCCAACATCTCGTAAAATTAATAAGATTCAAAAGCCCACGGCTGTAGCACCTAACGACAATTGAATTCTAATTAATTATGCGCATCTAATGTAATAGACAAGTAATTCCTATTTTTCGAAACGAAGCCCTCGGCTGTAGCACGAAACGACAATGCCCAAAATTTAAGAATTACTTTCTACCATGTTGGAAGGCTATGACTGACACATGCCCGTTGTGCCTTTGGCCATTATATCACTTGATATTTAATTAAAGAGGGTTTTATTTTACTTAGGTCACGAAACATTTTCGTATGAACCTATAAGTCTTACGTGTTTTAATTTAATAGATAATCTAAATCTATAATGAAAACACGACTAATCCCAATATTAAATCAAGTCAAAACCATCATCTCGTACAATTAAATCAGACTCCAATAGCCCACGGCTGTAGCACGTAACGGCCACCGAAATTTAATTTTGTACACATCTAATGTAATAGACAAGTACTTTCATGTTGATCGGTAACAAAGCCCTCGGCTGTAGCACGAAACGACAATGTACCGAAAACAAGAAACACTTTCTATCATGATGGGAGACCATTGCCGACACAAACCCTTTTTTGTCTTTGGTAAATTTTTACTTGACATATTTAATATTTAAGGGATTATATTATGTTACAATCATAATCATATTATAAAGAGATTCTTCCTTTTAAATTAAATATTTCAAATCAATAATCGATAATTGGATGATTCCCAGAATACTCTTTTCTCATAAATCGTAATCCGTTTTTGACAGAATCATTCCTTTTCTCAATTTTGAAAATTCATATTTAATTACGTGTTTCACAAACACAAGAATCTCATTATTGTATACATAATATTAATATTAAACTTGTGAAACAATTTCACAAATCCTAAATCGTCTAAACTACGCCTTATGTTATTTATGTTCACCTAAATCTAGCATCGCATGGTAAACATAGGCATATATCACATATATAAACATAAATGAACATAAACGTAGGCATGTTACAACAAATAACACAATTATATACATCTCTATGTATCATGAATTGCATTAAAACAGTTAAACTATTTAAAAAACTTGCTTTAAAACACTTTCGAAGCAATTACCATTTAAAAGAAATAAGTTTTAATCATATTAAGGTTACGAAACACTTTCGTTATAACCTAGATGTCTAACATGCTTAGTATGTTTAAAGAATCAGCCTAAATCTAGCA
Source organism: Saposhnikovia divaricata (assembly GCA_036435485.1). Taxonomy (NCBI): domain Eukaryota; kingdom Viridiplantae; phylum Streptophyta; class Magnoliopsida; order Apiales; family Apiaceae; genus Saposhnikovia; species Saposhnikovia divaricata. The sequence goes on along the minus strand of CM071594.1, from coordinate 243,005,853 downwards.
TCTCATGTTCAGCCTAGACATATATCATCTATATAATCATTCAATAACACATAGTTAGGCATGTTAGATCATGTAGTACTGTTTTAAACTTATCTATGGATCATTGGTTGTGTATAAAAGTCGTTAAACAGTCAAAAGTGGCCTTAAAAACACTTCCGGAAGCTATAATCGTTTCAAAATTATTTTTATAAAAATATTTGACCCCTCCATTAGAACCTACTCGTCAATACGAATCCACCGGCACCAACCACGCCTCAAAAGGAGCTTCCACGCGCCCGCACGCGCTTTCCGAAGTCTCTGTCGAAAATGACGCCTTGTAACGCATACTGGAACAGCGTTACATACCTGTTGCGCAATTCCTTCTTGCGTGACACACCTGTAACGCATTCCCAAAATGCGTTACAGACCACGCCTGGCGTGCGGACCCATCCCCACGTGTAGTTCAGCCGACAGTATATATAAAATTCAGCAACCCACTTAACTTGTAGGTCCACTTGAACCAATTCAAGCCCGCCATCTTTTATCAAGCCCACCAGCATATATTTTATATATATTATTTAATATTAACAGATTATAATTATGAAATTCAAACTTCTTTAAAAATTCATAATTAATAATCTGTTCATTCAAATATAATAAAAATATCCTGGTTCTCTACAACTCTTGTATAATCTAAATCCAGAGTCATTTTATTTCAAAAAATTAATTTCGAATTAATTCATAATTAATTTGATTACAGCCTCCATGAACTTCAAAAATTCATAATAAATCCATACAGCTATGAACTTCAAAATTAAACCTTGTTCTTCTCCTTGCAATCACCTCTCGGTATGTGGAGTGCTCTAATGGTATCCACCAAGAAAATTAATAAAGAAATAAAAGAGAGAATAATTGGCTAATTTTGTTTAATTCAAGAAACTCTTTCTTGAACTTGATTTTGTTGTTGCTGGGATGTTTTATGAAATCTGATATCCATGCTATATATAGAGAAACCTTAGTTGTGGTTTCTTGACTTAATGATTATTTAGATTAATTAATCTTTATTAATTAATCAATTAATCATTAAAACTATTAAAACATGTTTATTATTGATTTCATTTAAAACAATTCTCTCTATATATTTAATATCTCATATTAAATATATAATTATTATATTAAGAACTTTTCTTAATATTTATAATTAATTAAATCATATTTAACTAATTATTTAATTATTTATTTCTCAAATAAATAATTATTAGCCAAAATAATTTTTCTTAATCTTCATCAATATTTCTTTTATGGTGTGACCCTTTAGGTTCATAATTATGCCGGTAGTAGAAATAAATAATAATAAACTATTTATTATTATTTATACGAATTACAATTAATTCGTTAAACATAATTATTGTTATAATTAAATTTATTCTACATCGTGAGTGATACTTTTCAATATATCGCGACTATCCGGATAGTATGAATTCATCGCTAGGAATACAGAACCTATTCAGTGACTGGTTACCGTACAATAAATTCCTTCTGCCCTAACAATATCCCGATTAAATACAAGGCATAGATCTCGTGTCAAACCTTTCTAATTTAATCATATGCATTCCTTATTCTTTATGTATAGTTCATGTTAATGCAAATTAGAAACTAATTTCTAATTTCATTCACTCTGGCCAGAGATTCCTGAACTACCATATTAAGAATAGCATAGGATATTCTCTTCCTTTACTGGAAGGGGCAGATCCTTTATTGATCGTTAACTATCTCCATATATAAATTCCAATGCCCAGAATAGAACTTATTAATTGCCCTTGAGACTAAGGACTAAACCAAAGCATTGTTCATTATATACAAGATGACTCTAACAATCTCAAGTCTAAGGATACTTGTACAACCATCACTACATGAACAATTATTGACACGTGAGTAAACTCTATTAATTGTTCAAGTGATCGAGTCATGTTCAGTGAACTCATTCCTAATGAGCACCTACATACTAACTATAGTGTCTCCACACAAATGCCTATGAGAACAGACATCCTTCCGAAGAAGCAAGTATAGTATGTACCGATCTTTACGGATTAACTAACTTCCAATTAGTTATCCTATGATCAGGAACAGTTTAAGTTTAGTGTTATCATCTTCTAGATCTCACTATTATAATCTCATTATAATTCTAGAAGCTTTACTCTAAACTATGGAACATCTTATTTAAAACACTTTAAATAGATAAAGCCCATATAAAGACAAATATGTCTTTAACCAATAATCATAAAATCTACTAAGATTACAAGAAAGTTTATCCTAACTCATCATCCATGATTGGATTTAGGACACTTCTCTTTCAATCTCCCACTTGTACTAAAACCAATCACTTCGGTATCGCATACCTATCTTCACTATGTGAAGATCAAAGTAATTTTGATAAACGGCTTTAACAATGGGTCTACTACGTTGTTTATGTATGTCAATTTTCTCAATGTTGACAACCTCTCTTTCATCGATTTCTCTAATAGAATGAGAGAGCCGCAATTATGTGTTTAGACCTTAGATGGGATCACGGCTCCTTAGCATGTACTAATCTGATGCCCTTTGAGTTGTCACACTACAACTTAATGGCTTATTATCTGCCAGGAACTAACCCAACACAGAAACTAATTTTCCAGTCCACTGTTGCAACATACTTGCAACAAAACACACCATGCATTCTGATCTAATATTAATGAGCGTCTACTGCTTGAAACTATTTCAACTCACTGTTTTTCATTCAGGACTATCAAATGCCCCAAACTGAATCTACTATCAAACTGATCTTGTTTAAACTTTGAGTTTATAAGATCCATCAGAGAAAATAAATATATCGCCATACTTCTGAATTATACTACAATATTTTATTGTCATCTGATCCTTTTCTCCTAGGAGTAAATTGATACTTGCTTGTCACAACAAGAAACATCATTACCTTTACATATCATGTAACACATAATGGAATAATTCTTAGAGATATTCCATTCACGTGTCCTTTCTCTCATAGAGATATTCTCCCATGTTCATCAGCATGAAACATCACTTGGAGTATCCATGCTAAACATTTTAGCATCCAATCAATGTACATTATTTTCCGTAAGACCTCTTATCCTAATCATGATCTATCAACATAGATCATCACCATTAGTTTATTCGAGGCATAACCCTAGTCCAAGAAGAAATTCTTTAATAGCTTAAATATTCTAATGAAAACCAAAAATATCAAAGGTGCATTTTTACTAATATATCCATATATATTAATATGTTACATTACTCCCACTAAACTCCTGTACCATTAAATGGATCATTCATCTTTTCGATAAAGTCCAACTATTTGACTATCTCATCAAAATTAATGTTCCATTACCGAGAAGCATGCAAGCAAAATCTTAATGGTTTTGGTCATGGCTATTCGATAAATGTTTCTTTAAGGTAATCATATTATCTTCACTTTAAACCTTTACAGCTAGCCTGACTTTAAAGGTCTTTACCTTTCCATCCATTCATAAACTCTCTTACAAAACCATTATAGATTCCATGACACTCTGTCACTTCTCAGAGTCATTAAAACTCAAAACATTGTTGTTATCATTTATAGTGGAGTAAACAAGCACTCCTAGTGACTATAAATACTCCTTGCTCAGCAAGATTGCAAAATCTTGTCCTAAACTCTGTTTAAGACTAACCACAAATCAACTCTATTCAGATTCAGTCTCTAACTTATTCAACTCTTGACATAGGTTAGACAACCTCAAATCTCAAGACAATTGAGACTTGTATTTCCTTACTCCACATCTCATGCAGACTTTAGTTAACGTATGTTGAGGATACCTCATTGAGTAGTTTGACTATTCTAGTAAGTCATTTTCTTAATAGGTACCGGAATTATTGATATCATTCACTATGAACTGAACCTTGTCTAACAAGAGTCTTCAGTAAACTAATATCATGATATGTGAAATAATTCAGGAACTAACTATTTAAATATTGACAAACCTCAATCTTATTGCATGTTTCCAATATTCTTAAATAGTTCGTTGTCATACCTCAACATTCATTGAGCCTATCAATAAAACTTGGATTTTTTATTTCAACAAATACACATATCCTTATTTACATTGATCATCATTGAATGTGACAAGGTATCAAACCTGATCTATCTCATTATATCTAGTTTGTTCAATATGAAACATATAATCCATAAGTCCAACAGCACGACAAATCAACAAGTTCTAATAATTGAAACAACAACAGTTGTTCTATTTCAATCATCTAGGACTTTATCGATGTCTAGCTATTTACTTGTCCTTTGGTTAAGATTCATAATCCTTGAACCAAAGTGGTGTCTACACTACTAGAAATATGTCAATATACATCGGTTTTTAACCGTTGTAAAAAAAAATTCTGGGCGATGTCTATGCGTGTGTAGAGAAACGTCCAAACTTTAGACATCGGTTTTTAGCAGATGTGTATTATCGGTTTAGACATCGAGTTCAATAACAAAACCGATGTTATATGTCCTGACAGACATCGTTTTTACTAATAACAAGTGATGTGAATTATTGTTAAAGACATCAGTTTTATATGATAACACCGATGTATGTTTTAACAGTAGACATCAGTTCTTTTAAAAAATTTGATGCAATAGACCTTTGTGTACATCGATTATTTTAGAAAAAGTGATGTGAATTATAGTTAAACACATCAGTTTTGTTTTAATAACTAATGTATCTTGTTGAGGTTTTAGCATGTACTGATCGTTTTATATGCAGCCCAAAATTGAAATCAAACCAAAACAGATTTAATACAAAAATGAAGTACTTGCCATTTACCAAACATCCCAATGTTAACAATAGCCATAATTAGTACCAAAATTCTACTTCTCCACCAAAAGCATAACCAAAGTACATGTACGTACTTCGACAAAAGCATAACCAAAGTACTTGTACGTACTTCGACAAGCATAACCAAAGTACATGACCAACTATCAACTACCTTAATTACTAGAACCAATTACATGTACTTCGATAAACAGACCAATAATCAGGACTTAGGTTCATACATGCAGATGATTATGCAAGAATTTTACCTAAAGTTATCTAGACTAGTATAAAAAGGAATTTAGCTTTCGTCGCATTCTGATTCAACCGATCTGAAGCTGGTTTCCAGCCCTTCTTCTGATGATAAAAACAATATTTTGTACATGTGGTGGTTTTGCCGGAACCTGAAGTAAATTAATCAAATAAGATATCAATACAAGCACATAAACAAAACCAAGGTGATAGCCGATAATACATAAATTAATCAAATAACATCCAAATTAGATAATACACAAATTAGCAATCACAGTTATTAGAGGTTTATCCAGATTTCTGCCGCTCAGTTCTATAAATATATGTAATGCCCTCAAGATTTATATCTTAGCGTAGACGACTGCACAAAAAAGTACCGTATGTCATCGAGTCCTAATGATTCTTCAAGTACTTTTACAGCTTCTAAATACAGGGGTTCCGCTTTATCGAATACCTTTTGAACTCTGTACAGCTCAACCTGCAGCAGAAGATAACAAATGCTATCAGACAATACCAGGTAACCTTGATAACTTTAATAAGAAGATAGCAACAAGAATTCCATGTAAAGACATGACATATTACATAAAAAATTAACTCACAACTACAGTTAAGCAGGCCAGAACTGTATAGTATACACTTTCGATTCGGTGGAATTTTTCATACACACACTACTAGAGAAGACTGATAATCCAAATACATGTGCACATACAGGAAGACACTGCATAAGGTCTTATCCAACCAGAGACTTAGTGGATATATAATGGTTTTGATACAACTGTTCAGCATCAACCTTGTTGACTAAAATATATTGTGTGTTGTGCTTCATGGCCTACCCATATAATGTGTGCAACAAAGCATGTCCAGTTCGATCAGCAGCACATGCACGACAGTAGGCTTGCCCACCTAGGGATACCACATACAAATAGAGCTATATAGTTCTCCTTCGAAATCAGATACAGAGACTTCAAAAAATAAAGGCTGCTTTGTACCTTTGCCAAAGTCTAAACTTGACCACCAAAGGCCCTTTGATATATTTTTCCTTCTTCCATTCTAGAAAATGGCAGACCATAGTTTCAAGCTCGATAATAGCTTTTGGAGCTTCTCGGCACATATATTGAATGGCATCCTGATCACCTGCAAAAGTTCAAGAGATCCAAAAAATCTGTTGAGTGAATAAAGCTTAAGCTATAGAATACAAACAAAACAAGAGAAATTACAAATTTGTTTTAATTTAAACTACAAATATTTGATAGTTAATGAGTGTCCATGTGTTAAAATCATACTACCTAGCCAATCACTTCCCTTGACAGTGTCATACATGTGCCACCTCCAGTCATCCTCACTCATATTTCTTAATGCAGCATTTATACCACCCTGCACGCCAAATTTAACATAAGATAATGGTCATCACCACATCTAGCACAAGCAAAGAAAACTTAGCTTGAAATTAAAATGAATGCAACTAGATGTGAGGCAAACAGCAATTGGAATGAATTCTTCATGGCCAAAAGGTCCAAGATTAATATTTTATGCCAACTGAAACATCTTCTATGACAGGGGTTGAATTCATCCCAAGAAACAGCACTGCAGAAATAACAATAGTGTATCATCACATATGTTTCCAAATTTAATTCAACCACGACATTCCTAGTACTTTAATTTCCTCTCTAGTATTTGCTTTTTCATCTGCAATTATACTGATCATCTCCAAAACGAGAAGACATTAAAAGGCTTAGCATAATCGAGAAAAAGCAAACCGAAAATAAAAGTAGCATAAAGATGCATAAAATTGCATCAGATCTGATTCTTAACATAACAAAACCAAAATGCCAAGTCCGGAACTTTCTCAGTACAAGCACATAAACATAAACAATTCAACAATTGAATAGAATTTAAACAATTTTTCAAATGAGACTCTTTTTTGGGACAAAGAGCGATTCAACTGTGGAGAGAGAGGAGTTTACCTGAAACGATTCAATTGTTGAGAGAGAGAGAGAGTGAGAGAGGATAACTGAAGCCTTCATCAAACATAGAAAGGATTAATCGAACGCAACAATCGAGCCAACTGTGTTGACTCCATACAACAACCGGAGATTGCAATTCAATTTTGACCTTCACTTGAGCTATTAAGTGTTAACCTTCAATTGAATTAACCCTCCTTCCACCTAGATGCAGCTGACTTGCGAGGTAATTGGAAGTTAGGGTTCTTACATTTGGGTTTGGGTAAAACGAGATTGCAGATCGAGAAAGAGAGAGATAGATAGAGAGAGAGAGAGAGAGAAGTTAGGGTTCTTGGGTTTGGGGAAAATGGTACTGTAGATCGAGAGAGAGAGAGAGAGAGAGAGAGAGAGAGAAGTTAGGGTTCTTGGGTTACCATAAAAGTGTGGGATAGATTTGTACGAGTGAGAGAGAGAGGAGAAGAGTATGAGATTTGTGTGAGTTTAATTTGGGGAGGGGGGAATGATATTTGGGGGAAGCGCGGGCCAATGAAAATTTTTAAAGGAGGGAATTGTTTTTATTAAAGGGGGGAAATATATTTACACTAGCGCGTGTTTTTTTGTTTTTAAAAAAAGTGTCTAGACATCGGTTATTTTAGCATTCCATGTCTAAAGTTACATTTGACATCGTTTTTAAAATTAGTGATGTTAAAATATCCTTTAACATCGGTGGTTTTACCAACTGATGTTAAAGGGGTGATGTCTAATCTACATTTTCTAGTAGTGCTAATACCCAAGTAAATGATTGACTTGTTTCAACTATTAACAAACTTAAGTTGAAGTTGAAGTTCACTAACCTTTTACTTCCTTGATTCTGTAAGACATATCTTGCATAATCCAATTCCAATATCATATCCTTATTAAGTGGAAGTTAATACCTTTATTTTCTTGGCTAACATTTATTTCAAAGATTGTGTCTTTTCTACTCACCTTCTTATTCTTACAATAAGACCTCAAGATATCATCTTGATTTTATTCTTACAATGAGATTTCAAGATCACATCTTGAATTAACTATATATCCATCTTGAAGACCAGTTATATAAACGAATCAATCTAATTGATCATATAAAACAAGGTCATTGACAGAAATATTGTTAAACCATTATTTTCAATAAACAACATCGATATATTGTCCCTAGATTTGCTTTTTTTGACTCCTCCTCCACTGACCGGTCTGCCTCGAGGACCGATACTGAACTCATGACAGAGAAAGAAGTTCAGAGTCAGGAAGACAAAGTCCCTGATGGATCCAAAGAGGAACATCTCTTTCAAGACGACTTGTTTAAGTCCTCGTCAACTGATCTTCAATACATGGGTGAACAACTGGCTAATTCTTCTGCAACAAATCTCCAATCTAAGCCAGATGTTTCAGATTCATCTTTTTTGGTATCAATATTTCCTCTATTTATCATGTCCATTTTAAAAAAGGTAGTTTAAAAAAGGTAGTTTTATACTATTCCTTATGTTTAAAAAAGGTAGTTTTATACTATTCCTTAAGTTTAGAATTCTGTGTGAAGTGTGAAGTACTGAGAATTTTCTTTACAAATTCACATTTATAATATTACTGTGTTTAAACTTTTATACTTTTCACCCATTAGTAGGCAGCTCCACCCTGAGTCACAGACCAGAATATCAGAATACCGAACCAATTTTGCTTATATTCAAAACGAATATATGATTAGTATTTTACAACAAGAGGTCAACTCATATTGCTATAAGAGACAATTTTAAATTTTAGAAAGAGCAGGCGAGTTCAGGCATCTCTTTGATGTTGTGAGTAACGCTAACAGAACAAAAATTTTGTTACATGGTTTTAGACTTCAATTCATTATCACTTTTCAGACTGCACTCTATAATTTTGTTACTTGTGCATTTGCCTGGGGGCTGGGAGAAATGATAAGCTTTGCACGGATGCGAATAGAGTTTTCCAGTTACATCATTAGGCGGGTGCTGTTTGTGATGGTGTGACCAACTGATAAGCACTGCCAATATTGCATCAACAGGCAAGCCTAAATTAATTAACTGCCAAATTATGTTGTTATTATCAACATTTGACTTCCAAAGAAATATACCTGCATAAATTAATATGTTAATTCATATCATCCAGGTGATTTGATATAGGTAGTAGTAGTTAATAAATTGATTCATGTGGGGAAAATTCTTAAATAGAAACCTCCGTTCTAGTATCCACGAGATAACGAATTGTTTGCTTTGTTATCTAGCATGAAGGGATGATCAAAGAAAATGAGCATGAAGAAAGATCATCTAGATCCTTTCCTCAGATACCAATCGAGACTAATAGTTTGTTAAACGAATCTATCTATCTATCTATACTATTATATTAAAGCCGAAACATTGAAAGTTTTGGTTTTCGGTTTGGTTATCCCATTTATTTTGGTTTTCGGTTTGGTTAATTTAATTTTTAATTAATTTTAAATATAAAATAAATCAATTTTAATTCGTTATTGGCTATAGTCCTAAAGACACAATAGTATTTTATATTTACACCATTACTAATACAGCTAAACTTAAAACCTCCGTTGCCTTCACGAACAATGCGCACATATAATTAAATTATAAAAATAACTCAAAAAGTTAATTACTAAGGTTAACGTAATAATATTCAGATTAAAATTCCTTTATCCATATTGAGCTTCTACTTGGACTCTTTTTTCAACTCCAACAACTCAATTACCCATTTTTTCTAAAGATTTTACTTCTAATTGAAACACTTTACCATTTAATTTAAAACTAATATTACAATAATTAATATATATCCAAAATATCACACCATATCTTTCCGTAATTATTTTTAGTAGTAATTTTTGTAATTAAAACAAGTTACTTTTTAATTTAAAATTAATCTTGCGATAACTAATATACACCCAAAAATATCTCACCATATATTCAAATCATTATTTTTAGTAATAAATAAGAATCGTTAGATCTAATAATAAGATATATTATATGATTAAATTAATTTACTAAAAATTCAAAGTTAGAACCCGTCAACGACATTTTTAATTTAGAATTTTAAAAAATAAATTTCAAACCATGCATATCATTATATAAATTTATATTAAATTAAAATTAAAAATTATTAAAAATAAGGATTATATAAAAACATAATTATAATGTTAAATAAATTTTATAACCTATCAAAAGAAACCCGTGCGAAGTACTATTATATAATAAGCAAATAGGGGTATAATTTGGTTGTTTGGTTCAACTTGGTTCAACCATCTAAAAGAATAGTGACCGTTAGATATTTAGTAAATAGATAATAGCCGTTAGATCTAATAATAAGGAATATTCTATATTTAAATCCCTCTTCTAAAGATCCAAGGTTCGACTCCCGTCAACAACAAATTTATATTAAGATTTTATATTATTAGTTCTAATCAATACATCTAATAATAAGGAATATTCTATTAAATCCCTCTTCTAAAGATCTATGGTTGGAATCCCGTCAACAACAAATTTACATTAAAATTTTATATTATTAGTTCTAATCAATACATATCATTTATTAAATAACTATTATTATTACTAATAATTTTATTAATTAATTACAAAGTTAAATTATATCTTTAGTAAATTATTATACTCTATTTTATTTAATCATATAATTTTAAAAGTATTTAAAAATAATATAAATTTAGTTAATGATATGTATGGTTTAAAATTTATATTAGAATTTTAAGTTAAATATGTCGTTGACGGGTAGGAAAACATATCTATATCTATATATTATAAATTAGTGGATAGTCCTTACCTAATATTTGGTATCCATATTAAGGTTTGGACAAGATTTTGTATTGATTTGGAGTATAATCCATTTTTAGGTTTGGTATCTATATTACGTTTGGGAAAAATCCAAATTCATTATCTGATCCATTTTTAATTAAAGAAAGTTTGTATACAAATTTAAATATTATTAATATATTCTCTTAATATTTTCGATAAGATTATTAATGAAAATTTGAATAAATCTTTTAATTTTGGTAAGCTTATTAATACATATTCACATAATAGATATAGAAAATCTAAATAATTTTATCTTTGATTGTATTTGTTATAATATAGAAAAATAATATTTTATTAATATTATTTCTTTCAATATTAATTTATTTGAACTTAAATATAAAGTTATTTTTTATTTAATCATTATTATTATATATCATAATTATTATGAAATTTAAATTTAAACTACCGTGTGCGTAGCACGGACTATAATCTAGTATATATAAATGTGTGATTCCTTTTGAAGATAACTTATTATTTATAAGGCTCTGCCCCGAATTTTTTAACCGAAAAAAGTAAGTGTTGAGAGATTAAAATACTTTTATCCCATTTTTTGGATGAAATTTTTCGAGTGTAAGTGTGTTCAAATTTGTATTCATTTTCATTCTATTAAAACTCGGGAATACACATACGAGTAAAAATAAAACTATTTTACTCATCACTAACTTATTTTCTCCCCTTTTTAAAATTAGGGAGTAGGGTGTAAAAGAAACGAAAGACAGATTCCCTATTATTTTACACTAATTTAACTCGTATTTAACTCTTCAAATTTTTTTGCTCGGTTTGGCCCATTCTAACTCAATTTATATACAGTATATTCATTATGGAATCATACCTGTAAATATTATTTTTTTTCTTTTGAACACAATTATTACTCCTCAGTCCCTCTCATTTCTAGTGTTTCAGAAATTGCTAGGCAGTCCAGGGCGGTCGGGGTACCACCTAGCGCCTAATCGGGTAGACGAGAATTAATCGGACGGATTAATCGGAGCATTAATCGGTTGTATTTAAATATTATTTTTAACATTTTTATAAATTAAATATTTTTGTCAAATATTTTTGCCGATTTTTGAATTTTTTAACGTATTTTGCTTATTTTTTCCGATTTTTGACCGCCTAAGTCGATTTTTTGACCGCCTAGACCAATTTTTGACCACCTAAACCGATTTTTTGACGATTTTTGACTGATTTATACAGAAAACGTTTTTTTAACCGCCTAGGTTCGAGTCGGGGCGTTTTGATGGCGCCTAGCGCCTATGCGGCCGCCTAGGCGGACGCCTAGGCCGAGTCCGCCTAGGCCGATTTTTACAGCACTGCTCATTTCCTTGCACTTTCCTTTTTGGGACGTCCCATCAATTCTTTACATTAGTAACTTTTAACAATAAAATACATTATTACATCTACTACTTCACTCCAGTTTTTCAACACTTTACACTATTACACTCACTAGTTCACTTATTTTAATTATAAAATCACTATTATACTCACTACTTCAATTATTTTAACAATATACACTATTACACCTACTACTTCATTTATTTTATTCATTGTTCTTGGTCTTTGTGCTAAAACTCAATGTAAACTTCGTGGCAGGGGGAGTATTATTGTTATTACTTGCATGTTATTATTGTTATTATACTTCAAATATTGTTATTATTATTACTTGCATGTTGCATATGTAAAATATTGTATAAAAAATGAAATAAACTTGAATATCGATTCTAAAGTTTAAATTACAGGGACAGGTGCATGTGTGGTGTATCAAAAATATATGTAGTTTTTCACTTGAAAATAGGTCAAACATTCAATGAAAGAATGTATGTAGGCTGATGAAACTGACTACACTTGCCTTTCTTAAAAGCAGACCAGACAGTCAGACGCTACTAAAGTTTTAGGTAAAAATATCAATCAAAAATCGGTGACTAATTACATGTAACTTTATTTTCTAAAGCATTTTGATCATGCTAATTAGGCAACTGGGCCACTAATTTTTTATAATTTATAGTATGTATAGAAACAAATTACAAATTAATTCTATGATCTGCATTTTGTCGCATTGGATATTGAGTACAGTTTCAGCGAGTTTATCCGGTTGATGCATGACATGAACGAGGAAAATTAATAAGAGAAACTATGTTTAAATCCAGAATATTAAATCCATTATGTTGGATGTGAGAATCCAATCCATTTATAGATAAATTGTTACCTAAAAAAACCAACTGACGGATACGGTCGGTTATTTTCTCGCACGTCACATACAAAAATGTAAGGCTCATCGTTCTCAAAACGATTTCCGAATGTTGAGTTGTAAAAGCATGATTTATTTTTATAAATGAGATAGGTTTCTCCTGTATTAAAATGAATTCTACAAATTAAATAGTGTCTACAAATTAAATAGTATAATTCGGGAACACTTTTGGAATTTTTTTCGTGATTCGTACCATTACTCAAAACATAATCATTTTGTCTTACAATCATATATTAAATTATTTACTATTATTTTCAAATAATTTTTAAAACCGTTCACAGTCAACAATCGGTTAAGGGTTACCACGACATTAAAAAAATGGAATCATTTTATCTTCAAAATATATTTTGCGTTACTTTTATCTAAGGTTATAATCGACCATTGCACACAATCGGTAATTGAATTTCACATTATCGGTTGCTTAATTTTATTTATTTAATCACAAAATCACAATTTTAAGTTTAACTCAAAATCGATCAAGGATATATTACAATCGGTATTTTCCCTTAAAGTTGACGAATTTGCTGTGATCAGTTTTAAACTTGATCTACGATACGATCAGTTTTATTATATCGGTTTTGGCTTGTTTTATTGTAGCGATTGTTAAACCAACTTCAAAATTTTCTAATTTCTGCATCTAAGGTTCTGGAAATTGAATACATAAATTTTTTTGATGATGGGCAAATTTTTTTTATCTGCATCTAACATTTGATTAATTATCTTATTTTAAATTTAATGTTTTCAAAAAACCCTAACCTACCCTAACCTAAATTAAGCAACCACATGGCTGGTGCAGGTGAAAGATAGGGTTAAATGTTTTAGGAAACTATTACCTTGTCGCTGTAGTACAACGTACTGGATAGAAACAGAGCAGCTAATACCTACAACCCGGCCAGTGTCTGTAGTGATAGGGCAAGGCGAGGGGTAACTTCAGGTGGACCTACATAGTTAAATTTTACACTATGTTTTTAAACATAATTCTTGCCTGAAAAACTTGATTAAAATCAAATTTCACAGTCGATGCAGTCGTAAAAATGTTTATGTATCTAGATAGAGAGAAGCCCTCTAAATTATTACTTTTTAAAATAATAATTTGATAAAAAATATCGATCCCATTTAATAATCAATAATAATATAAAAATCTATGATAACATTTTTAAAGTGATAATTTTTTAATGAATAGTACTTTAAAACTCTAGTGTAACAAGACGGAGCCACTCGGTTAATTACTCCTCGCAAACTACTTTTAGTATTAACTAGCCGCGGGGCCGTTCGTAAATTTTTATTTTAAAGTATTAAAAGTAGATAAATTAATTTCTATTATTTTTAAAAATTGATTGATCTCTTATGAATTTTCTAAAAAAATTAATTTAAAAATAATTTATATGAACTATTAGTTGGAAAAATACACCCATAACATATCTAAAATTTTGATAATCTTAAAAATATCACAAATATATAAAAATAAAAATTACAATATGAACGTAATATTTACGATCAAAAGTTACAAATATTGAATATAACTTAATAACCTTTTTAAAGCCGACACCCTCTTATAATATACATGTTCAATAATAGTGTAAGAATTTGTTTAATTTGAATATTCATTTATTTTAACACAATATAATGAAACAACGGGTATATAAATTTTTTATCAATTCAATCTTCCAATAAATAGAAAGAAGCAGAGACTTTAACATGGTTATGGTAGAAAAAGGCATGGATCATATGTTAATGTTATCCAATACCAACAATGAACAACATAAACAAAAAAGAGTAAAATCATCGAAGTGAAAGGTGAGAGATAAAAATCATATACACAAGTCGTCTGTGCGATGACAAAATGGACATATATGGTGCTATGACAAAATGAACATATACATCATATATAATGTATACATACAGGTCTGTCCTCATTTAGGACGATAGCTATAACTACTCTCATCATAACTTGAAAATGATGATCGATTTAATTATTTGGTAAAGTAAATTTAAAAACGTTGGGAAATAGAGCTGCATGCACGGCTATTATTGAAGAGACAATTATGAGATAAGAAAGAATATGAAAAAGCATGCATGCATGCAGATTTAATAGACAACATACTTGATCAATCTCTGTAATTTAGAACGCTGGACGTGCATGAACCAATCATTTATACCAGTGTAGGTAACTCCAGTTTAAATTATTATGCATGGAGATTCTTTCATGCATGCATCAGTTTTTATTACACATAAATTAATTTATAAGTTTTTAACTTCAGATAAAATGTAGAGAACATTATCAACACAATGTTGGGATATTTTGTTTAATTCAAACATATATCCTGTTATTCTAGTTATAAAAATAAAGTGTTGATATGTCAACATGATTTGGTCAATCGTAATTGAGAGATTATAGGAGTCTGAATACGTTTGTCTTGAGCAAGAATAAGATAAGATGATATCAAATCATCGTTCTTATCCTTAGTGTGTAATGGTTAGTTTTTTTCCTATTTAAAAAATGTAATCATTTTTCATTCAATATATCATTAAGCCAGAAGCATAATACAATGTAATCTTTAGAGTATTTGGGTCTTGTACATATCAGATTTCCTCTTGCTTATTTTTATTATTGTTCTTGTTATTATGATTCAGTTATTTGTTTAATTTCAACATGGTATCAAAGCGGGCGTTCTTTGGGGCGTAGCAAATGATTTCAAACAAGAAGCTCCAAGAGCTGAGAAGGCCACAGACGGATTCCTCAGCAAGGGGAGCAGGAAGAAGAATGATTTTGTTATTGAATAAGAGGAACTTGTTTTTTTTGTTGCAGCAGATGGTGTGCAGATTGTTGGAAGGAGGTAGTTTCAGGTAGGCGTTGCAGAAGGATGGTGGCAAAACTGCATGTGTAGTATAGGATGCATGTGTAGTATGGGGCTGCCGAGAAAGACGAGGCGATGCCAGAGAAGCTTAGTGAAGGTAGAAAACGAGATAGAGTGAGATGGGCACAGTAGTAGCCAAACGGGCTGGTGCATAAGTAGTGCCAAACGGGCAAGTTAGTGGTGTCAGACGGACAAGACGAAAGCCATACGGGCTAATTGCCATATGGGCAAAGTTGATTGCCAGATGGGCAAACACGAAAAGTGCCAGACGGGCAAACAAAGTTGATTGCCAGACGGGCATAGAAGAAACAAACCTATAGTTTGAATTAAGGGAGAGATTGTTGGGATATTTTGTTTAATTCAAACATATATCCTGTTATTCTAGTTATAGAAATAAAGTGTTGATATGTCAACATGATTTGGTCAATCGTAATTGAGAGATTATAAGAGTCTGAATACGTTTGTCTTGAGCAGCAAGAATAAGATAAGATGATATCAAATCATCGTTCTTATCCTTAGTTTGTAATGGTTAGTTTTTTTCCTATTTAAACAATGTAATCATTTTCATTCAATGTATCATTAAGCCAGAAGCATAATACAATGTAATCTTTAGAGTATTTGGGTCTTGTACATATCAGATTTCCTCTTGCTTATTTTTATTATTGTTCTTGTTATTATGATTCAGTTATTTGTTTAATTTCAACACACAATTACCCAAATAAGTGTTTGCATAGAGGAAACTTTTTAAATTTTCAGAATTGTTTTAAAAAAATAATCTTAAACTTCTATGCAATTTTCAATTTAAAAAGTTTTATTACAACTCGGTACCAGTCACCACTATAAGTGTGTTTCGAAAACTTATTAGGTTGGAATGTAAAGCAAGAAGAGGGTTGCATGCCACAGTGTGGACTTCAATATATAGGCCTATTCTACCTATCAGTTGTAGGAGAATTGGGCTTCATCTGGCAGAGTGGCCCCTTTTCTTTGGTAAATTGATAAGTTGCTACCGAACAATAATTAGTAGGCCTCATCACTTAACACTGGCACATTTTTCCAAAAGGCCCACTTACATTTTCCAGAAGGCTCTATTTCTTCCCCCCAGCCCCCACAAAACAAATTACTTATGCTATTTATTTTGACATAATGAAATATTGATCCTAATTTACATTTAAATTTGGGTTTGGGGTCTTTTTTTTATCATTTAACTTTTTTCCTTTTGATTGTTATTGTATTAATACATAGAAAAATTTGTAATCTAAGAATGTTGTAGATAGGAGTAAGACCGATCACCCCGGAACCCGGGTTAGGCGCGATAGCCACATCTACAAAGCAAAATGTAATCAGTAGCACACCGAATTGTGTTGGACATATTTAGCTACATTAACGAATTGCAAATCGTGATTGTACACAGAAAATAATTGTGGTAAAAAGTTTGCATCGCTAGATTTCAGTTAAATTCAATTAAATTGTAGGATGTTTTAGTTGGCACTAACGTCAATCCTAAAATATCAAACATGTCTATACTATATATGAAGCTGAATCATAAGTGGAAACTACTTAGAGCCGAGATGAAGGTTATCGTAATATTGATTCATATGTAGTATATATTTAACTAATTATTTATTTTTAATTATATATTGATATAATTATAGTTTTTAGCTCCTACTTAATATATTTATTGGGATAAAAAAATGTTTCATTCATAATATTTGTATATGTGTAATTAATATTTATGTATATTAAATAATATGTCTATACATATATTATTGTTGATTAATTTTTCTATTTTTAATTATATAATAATATATTAGTATTTTAAAATTTCAATTCATTTATTAACAACATTTTATAAAATATATAAAAGTATCTCATATTATTTCAAAATTCTGAGTCAACATTTTAAATATAGTATAAATTAGTTTTTTGTAAACTTAAAAGATTATAATTAGATAGATCACTAAATAAATTTTTAGAATCAATAATTACTAAAAGTTCATTTTTTTACTATTTTGATTCGATTAAAAAGAAAAATTAATTTTTATCTAGATAAAGAATCCAACTAATGATGTATTATGGTATTTTTTTTATTCAATTTTAATAATTTATACACTATTTTCTCGATAATTTACTTTAATGTTTTGATTTAGTTTATTTTGGCCCTCTCCTATTTGAGTTATACTACTTAGTAGGTTTTGAAGTTTCACGAAGTCTGAACTTTGTCAAACAAAATGCATTCTTGATACATCGTTGTTAAACTAAAACTAATTGTGTGTAAGTATGTGTAGAAGAAGAAGAAGAAGAAGAAGAAGAAGAAGAAGAAGAAGAAGAAGAAGAAGAAGAAGAAGAAGAAGAAGAAGAAGAAGAAGAAGAAGAAGAAGAAGAAATGTGTAAAGTTGTAGAGTTTAAATACAAGCAAATGTGGCGGGAAAATCAGTTGCTCTAACTAACTGATAATATTTACAAAATAAAAAAAATAGCAGTAATTCCAGATGGCAGTAGTCCAAGTTGGCAGCAGTCATGTGATATGTCCAACACCCCCATCAAGTTAGAAGGGGGAGAAGCCATTCCCAACTTGGAAACATTGTTGTGATGAAGGAATCCAGTAAGAGGTTTTGTAAATAACAGCAGCCAATTGACTTGTGTGGGAACATAAGATAAAGAAATGAGACCAGACAGTAATTTTGTACAAACAAAATGACAGTCGTGGTCAATGTGTTTCGTTCTTTCATGGAAGATAGGATTTCTGGCAATGTAGATGGCAGCTTGGTTGTCATACTTGACAGGAACAGGAAGAATATTAGGAAACTCAAACTCATGTAAAAGACGAGATAACCAAGCTAGTTCAGCAGTAAGATGACGAAAAGATCTGTATCTGCTTCAGCTGAAGACAAAGAAACAGTATGTTGTTTCTTGGATTTCCAAGAAATTAAAGAACCACCAAGAAAAATAGCATAGCCACTAACAGACTTACGAGTATGTGAAAGGCATATGACTCAGCCTATTTGTAGTTCGGGGATCCTAATCCAATTAAACTAGATTGTAATAAGTAAATAATATCAACTGTCACAGGAATCTCAAAAGATGATAACCGTCAGAAGAAAAATCAACAAGTCAATCTATAGTTTTGATGTTTTACACTGGAAGAAGATTCAGATATCTGATCAGGCCTCAAGGTAGCATTGAAACAAGTGGATTCATTTAAAAAGACAGAGATTTCTATTAGTGACAAGAAACAATTTCAGTACCGAATGATTGATGAGAGTGAAGAGTATAAAAAGACCACAGTGTTAAAGTCACGATGAAGAACAGAGATTGGAGTTAGTCGTTCATGAACCAGACAGTACATCGAGCGTCAACATCATGCCAATGTATGTTCCTTATCATAATTACGTGGTTTTCAGCGGAGTATTGACTATTAAAGAATTTATATTAATTCTAGTTTAATTGATTAAGTCAAGTAATTAAGTTAATAAATAAATTAATTCTATCAGAATTAATATATTTGTTAAAGTGATTATTAGATTAATTAAATAAGAATTAATATGAAAAAGGAATAATTAGTTAAATGATTTTTAATAAGTCATTTAATTAATTATAAACTGAAAAATATGATGATATAACTATCAAACTGATAGTTATACCGATAGTCATATTCAGTTTATAGAAGAGATAGTCATATTCAGTTCAAAGGAGATAGTCATATTTCATTCAAATGAAGAGTTATACCGAATGTTATATTGACATGGATTGTTATACCGAAAGTCATATTTAAACTGGGCAGTCATATTACATTCAATTGATAGTCATACCGATTGTCATATTAATGTAAAATGATTGTCATATCAGTTTAAACTAAGTAATATGACTATGGCTGTGTATTTAAGGAAGCAGAATGCAGAAGATGAAAAATCAGTCGAGCTAAACACAAGAAATACACACAGCAGCCATTCTCTCTCTCTCTCTCAAGCTCAAGAACACCTACAAATTTAATTCTGTAAATTCAAGTTCATCTCAATTGTAATATCCTATCCATTGGAACTTGTTTACTTGTGATTCTTGTACTACTAGCGAATTAAGTTTCCTAGTTCACAAATTGATATCTTGATTTTATTAACTAAATTAGCAAAATTCATGTTGAATTTTCTAATTAGTTATTAATTACTTGATAATCATTTGGACTGATTTTGTAACACCCATCAAGTTAATATATTGTTATATTCAACTTGAAATTTGTGTTATATTATTCCGCACAAAATATTCGTTTAAGTGAAAATTGTTTAACGAATAAATTTTGAGAAAATGGTATAGATTGTATTCAACCCCCCTTCTACAATCTTATCGGACCTAACAATTGGTATCAGAGCCTATTGATTGATACACAAATCAAGATCCTATTTTTACTCAATCAAAAATTAAGCTCGAATTTTTAACTCTCTTAAAAATTCATCATGTCAGCCAAAGGCAATGTTAAAATTCCTATCTTTAATAAAGATAACTATGATATGTGGAAAAACAAAATGGAGTTATTTCTTGATGTAGCAAACCCAAGATTTTTGTGGGTTTTGAAAAATGGACCAGTAACTCCCATGCAACATGATACTGAAACAGTTGTAAATGGAACTGTAACAGTACCTGCCAAATCTTATCCAAAGGACCCTAAGAACTATACCTCTGAAGATAAGGAGGAAGCTGGATTGGATAAAAATTTAAGACTCTTTCTATTGGATTCCCTAGATGCTGTAATGTATAGCCATGTGAGGAATTGTAAAACTGCTAAGCACATCTGGGAAACTATTGAGATCATTAATGAAGGGACTGATGAAGTCAAGGAAAATAGACTTCAAATTATGACCTCTGAATATGAACACTTTAGAGCTGGACCTAATGAAGGCATTCAGGAAGTGTTCGAAAGGTATAACAAGATAATCAACAACTTGCAAGTTCATGGCAAGCAATATACTCAGAAGGAGATCAACATGAAGTTTTTACTAACTATGCCTACTCACTTGGAGCATAGAATCACTGCCATCAGAGAATCTAGAGATCTAACTCAAGTTGCTCTTGAAAGGCTGTTTGGTGTTCTAAAAACATATGAATTAGAACAAGTACAGCAAAAGGAATTCTATGGTAAAGGCAGAATGGCAAATTCCTCTACAGCTCTAGTGGTTGAGGTTCCTAAGGAAGTGGAAAATAAAGTTGTTCAATCTAACAGCTTCAACAAGGAACAAACTGAAGTAGAACTTGGCCAAACACCAGCTACTCAGGATGGTGGAGAATTTTACTCACTTGAAGAGCTGGATCAATTGGAAGATGAATCTATGGCAATGATGGTGAGACAATTCAGTAACTTCAGATTCAGAAGAAATCCAAAGTTCAGGTTTAAGTCAAATAACAGATTTCAGAGAGGAGGTTCTTCATCCTCTAGTAACAGGGGAGGTTATAAAACTGGAACTGTTGACAGAAGCAAAATCCGTTGTTTCAATTGTAATGAGTTGGGACATTTTGCTACTGAGTGTCAGAAACCCAAGCAAGCACAGAAGAAAGATTATGCTTCTGAAAAGAAGAAGAGTGGAAGAGCTTATGTAGCTGCTGGTAAAAGCTGGGATGACACAGATAGCGAAGATGAAGAATATGGAAACTTTGCGCTGGTGGCAAATGCTGAATCTTCAACTTATTATACCACACCGGTAATTCTTACTGATGCTGAGTTAATTGATAGTTTACGTAGTTCCTTGAATAATGCACAAAGAGGGTACGAGAGAATAAGTCTTGTTAACACTAACCTTGAAAATGAAATGTTAGATTTAAAAAAGATGCAGGTTAATCAAGATAAGAATATAAAAGAAATAGCTCGACTTAACTACAGAGAAAAGGGTCTAGGAGAATACATGGTAAAACAAGTTGATAGGATTGCTGAACAAGAAACCAAGATTAGAGAACTTGAAACACAGGTTAGAGCTTGTTATAATACTGTTAAAGTGTCTAAAGATTTCTTCAACAAACAAGCAGTAGAACGAATTGTAGGAATAGGATTTGATTACAGTCAAGCTGTTGGTTCCTTGAGTAATCATTCTCCTAATTCTATCTCAGCTAAAGAAAGAGGTATACCACATATTCTCAAGAATGTTGAAAAACCAATGTTTACAAAATCTGATGCTGGCCCACCAGATATTCTTTCTATGGTTATACAAGAAGAAATGAGAAATGAGGATAGTGCAAATGGCACAGTCCTTGTTAAGGATAAATGTGTTAAGGATAAAACTGTTAAGAACACTAATACAAAGAATGTTTCATCCAAGAAAAATATCACAGTCTTTGTTAAGGCTAAATCAGTTGAGGACGTTAACACAACAAATGTTTCATCCAAGAAAGATATACCTAAAGTACCAGTCAAAGTTGTTGAATCAGCAAGTTCTTCTAAGACTGGATTAGGTAGTAATAAGTTAAAACAGAAAAATACCATGTCTACTATTGATTCTAATCATAAAGCATGTGGTATTATCAATTGTATGTCTTGTGCTTTTAACAGTATGCGTGCTTATTTTAATGGTAATTATGCATGTGTTAAACAGAATGCTCCTCGACAGCACATGAACAGGAACAATAATGTTCGATCTAAGACTGCTTTTCCTCCTCAAGTTAGGAGAGAGACATTTGCACCTAAGACTAAACAAGAGATTACCAAGAATGTCTACCAGGTCAAATGTCCAGTCAATGACACAAGTGTTACTGCTGCGAGAGAAACATGGATACCCAAGATTAAACAAAAGATTTTCAAATCTGTTTATAAGGTTAAATGTTTATTGACTAAAGAGGTTAAAATTAAAAATGTTGTTTTGCCTGATAAAGGTCAATACTTTAAATATGCAGGACCCAATCAAATTTGGGTCCCGAAGAAGGTTTAACTCATTTGTCATTGCAGGGTATTGAACAGGTTGATCGAGTAACCTTGATCTTGGATAGTGGATGTTCAAGGCATATGACTGGAGATAGAACCCTGCTGACAAATGTGGTGGAGAAGGCCGGCCCAGTAGTTACCTTTGGAGATAACAGTAAAGGTAGAACTGATGGATATGGCAGACTTGAAGCTGGAAATGTTATCATTGATGAAGTTTCTTTTGTGAAAGGACTTGAGCACAATTTGCTCAGTGTCAGTCAATTCTGTGATAAAGGTTATGAAGTTCATTTCAACAAGAAGAATTGTCTAATTTCACACAAGAGACATGAAAAGCCACAACTGACAGGAGTTAGAAAAGGTAATCTGTACGTAGCCAATATGAACTCAGGAAGCACTGAAGAAGTCACTTGCTTCTACACTAAAGCATCTAATGATGAGAGTTGGCTATGGCACAAGAAACTTTCTCATCTTAATTTTAAGACAATGAATTCTCTGGTCAAAAGAGAATTGGTGAGAGGTTTGCCTTCAATGGAATTCACTCAAGAAGGACTGTGTGATGCATGTCAAAAAGGCAAATTAAAAAGGGCAAGTCACATGAGCACTGATACATCTTCAAACTGAACCATTACAATTACTTCATATGGATTTGTTTGGTCCAGTTAATGTGATGTCTATGTCAAGGAAGAGATATGCTCTAGTGATTTTTGATGATTTTTCAAAATACACATGGGTTCTGTTTTTGAATTCTAAAGATGAGACTCCACAACTGGTGATTGATCACATTAAATTAATTGAGCGAGATTCTACGTATCCAGTGAGAGCTATAAGATCAGACAATGGAACTGAATTCAAGAATGCAGTTCTAAATGACTTTTGCACTGATAAAGGTATAACCAGACAATATTCAGCTCCAAGAACTCCTCAGCAAAATGGGGTAGTGGAAAGAAAGAATAGAACCTTGATTGAAGCTGCACGTACTATGCTAAGTGAATCAAGGCTTCCATTGTACATTTGGGCTGAAGCCATCAATACTGCGTGCTATACTCAGAATCGAAATTTAATCAATAAAGATCAAATGAAGACACCCTATGAAATTATGGCTGATAAGAAACCTTCACTCAAATACTTTCATGTATTTGGGGCAAAGTGCTTTGTGCTTAAAGAAGGTGATGATCAAGGTGGTAAATTCGATACCAAAGCATTTGAAGCAATTTTTATTGGTTATTCAATGAGAGCATACAGGGTGTATGTAATTGATGAACAGAAGATGATGGAAAGTGTCAATGTAACATTCGATGACACTAAACTCCATAGTATCCAAACTGAGAATCCATCTGAGAAGCTATCTTTCGATGACATGACAGATACATATTCAGATGATGACAATGCACCTGAGATTTTTTGCTAATGCTAATGACAACAATGATGATCAGGGTAATGGTGATGAAATCAATGATAATAGTCAAAATTCCCCTGACTCTAATAATCAATCATCATCTAGTCAACCTGGCAACAACTCAGGGGGAGAAAATGAAGGGTCAACTGGTCACACACAACATCCCAATGAAGGTCAAGGCGAATCATCATGATCTAATCTTCCCAGACAGACTGTTTGGAATAGAGCTCATCCTTTTGAGTTAATCATTGGTGATCCAGTTGTTGGTGTAAAGACTAGAAGAGCTTTTCAGAATCAATGCAATTATTCAGGGTTTCTATCTGAAATGGAACCTAAGAAAACTGAAGAAGCTCTTTCTGATCCTGATTGGGTGATTGTTATGCAAGATGAACTCAATCAATTTAAACAACAAGAAGTTTGGAAGCTGGTACCCAGACCTACAGACAGACCAGTAGTTGGCACAAGGTGAGTATTCAGAAACAAACTTGATGAAGATGGCACAGTGACGAGAAATAAAGCAAGACTGGTAGCAAAGGGTTACTCCCAATCTGAAGGTATTGACTATGATGAGACCTATGCTCCAGTGGCAAGACTTGAGGCCATAAGAATATTCCTGGCATTCGCAGCATTTTCAAACTTTAAAGTTTATCAAATGGATGTCAAGAGTGCTTTCTTGAATGGCAAGATAGATGAAGAGGTTTATGTAGAACAGCCCCCTGGATTTGAAGATCCAGATTTAATTGACTATGTCTACTTCCTTTTCAAGGTTGTCTATGGTCTTAAGCAAGCACCAAGGAAATGGTATGACACTCTCTCTGAATTTTTACTTGAAAATGATTTTATTAGAGGTGTCATAGACAAACTCTCTTCACAAAGAAACATAAGAATGATACAATTATAGTCCAAGTCTATGTGGACGATATAATATTCGGGTCTACTAATGATCTTTTGTGCAAGAAATTTGCGAAGTTAATGCAGGGTATATTTGAAATGAGCATGATGGGTGAGCTGAAGTTCTTTCTTGGATTGCAAATAAGTCAAAGGACAGATGGAATATTTATCTATCAATCCAAGTATGTCAAAGAGCTTCTCAAGAAGTATCAAATGGAGGACTCTTCTTCAGCAAAGACACCATCATCCACAGCTGTCAAATTTGGAGCATGTGAAAATTCTGCCAAGGTAGATATCACAAGCTACAGAGGTATGATAGGCTCATTACTTTATCTTACTGCAAGTAGACCTAATATTATGCATGCTACGTGTTTGTGTGCAAGGTTCCAATCGGATCCTAGAGATGTTCATCTCATTGCTGTTAAACTAATTCTGAGATATCTTAAGGGTACGCCTAACCTAGGCATCTGGTACCGTAAAGATTCTAGTTTTAATCTTGTTGGATATACAGATTCAGACTATGCAGGAAGTGTTGTGGATAGAAAAAGCACATCTGGGGGTTGTCAATTCCTAGTTGGTAGACTAGTTTCCTGGTACAGCAAGAAACAACAAACAGTTTCCAATTCAACGGCTGAAGCTGAATATATAGCTGCTGGAAGCTGTTGCGCACAGATTTTGTGGATCAGGAATCAGCTGAGAGACTATGGCTTTGTGCTTGATAAAATTCCAATTTTATGTGATAATACAAGTGCCATAGCAATCTCTAACAATCCTGTGCAGCACACAAGGACAAAGCATATTGATATCAGGTATCATTTTATTCGAGAGCATGTCATGAATGGTACCGTGGAGTTATTTTTTGTACCTACGGAAGAACAAACAGCAGATATTTTTACTAAGTCTCTTGACGAATCCACATTTACCAGAATTGTTGGTGAATTGGGTATGTTAAATAGTCCTAGTAATTAAACTGGTTAATATCTGAGGTTTGATCTTTAATAATTTACAAGTGATTGATGTGTTAATATTTGTTATTAAATCACTTGTATAATTATTTTATCAACTTATACTCTTGCTTGTTTCATCTTAAATCATTGTTATTATCTTCTGTACATATTTTTAATTACTTCGTGTATTTTTAGATTAATTCATTTTCTTTAAAAATATTTTTCTCGAATTTTACAACCTGTAATTTATGAAAAATCTATTTTTCTTGAAAATGTTATTGTTGTAAATTTAGTTTAATATTTAGTATATTATTTGATTTTATTTTATTTGATTTGTAGTGTTTGTCCTTTTGTTATTAATGTTTGATTTCGTGAAAGGTGTAAGAACCCAGATTTTTGGGTAGAATTAAAACTTTTATTATGTATTGATGTAAGAATGAACAGTGGTTACAACTACAATGTAATACTGGCTTTAAAGGATGAAGAATGGAAGGATAAAAGATTCCAAGGTTATATGTCCTGAAGGATGCTATTGGGTGATAACTTAGATTAGAATAATCTATCTCCTAGAAAGTTAAGATAAGATTCCCTAGAGAGAAATAGATACCCTCATGTCATCCAAATCAATGTCTATTATAAGCCCAGCGGTTCCGTAAAAAGGTTAAGGAACACTCGAGGGTGAACCAGGTTCATTTTCCTAATTATAGGAATTAAATAAAAATAAGTGATGAATAGTGATTTTGGTGGAATTTGGAATATTATTATAATAATGTTATACCCGGTATTCGGAACGGATTTCTGAGTTCGTATTAGTGATCCGGGAAGAAAATAAGTGTATGTAAAAGCTGTCGGATTCAGAAAAAGAGCACTTTTATTTTCTCCGAGATTTCCCTGGACACTGCAAGACATAAGGAATTATAAAAGGGATTTAAGGAATTTAAATTCGAGAAGTACTAAGAAAGATGAGGAATAGTATTATAAATATTAAGAAGGTTTTCGGTAAAAACCCTAACTAGAAACGAATGAGTTATTCCTACGAACGATCAATCGAATCGAGCAATAACCGGACAAAAGAGCAAGCAGAGACTAAGATGCATGCATGTGCTATGTATAAAATATCTACTAACCAAACTAGAATCAAGGAACTAGAACCTTAGAGCATGCAACCAAGCACTTAGCAAGTAACTAACTAGTAAGCTCTAAACCACCATAAACTCAACACTTGTCATGGTGTTTCCTCATCCAACACTTCACAACTTTATTAAAGTATCTTTATACAAAGATATTATGTGTAAGTGGATGAGAGTGGATGAGAATTAAGTCATAGAAAATCAAATAAACCAAACAAAAAAAACTCTTTCCCCAAAGAAAGCATCCATTCGGCAACATCTTTAATTCCAAAACAAAAATCAAGCTTCCAACCATCACTTGACCTTGTAATTTTTATGGTGAGTTCCATAATTCATAAAAGTGATCCCCTAAAAATTTCAAAGCCAAACTCTCTTGTTTCCATTTTCAAAGAAATCATCAAAGACTAGGGTGAATAGTGATTTTCAAGAACAACTCTTGATTTTCTTGATTTCTAGGATGATCTAAGCTTGGTTATGGGTATACAAGGACTATGCAAAGATTAGCAAGGTCTTTAAACACTCCAAGGAAGGTATAAAGCTCTTGAAACCCTAACCCTTGTTTGAGATTTAAGCATGTTTATGCTAGTTATAACTTAGTTATGGTTATGTTAAGATTATAAGCATGATTATGTATGGATTTTGGATTAATGAGGTAAGTAGCTAGATGAACGGAAAGGCATTGCTTGGCCTCAGTTCATGTATATAAGTCATGTATATGTTGTTTGGGTTGGATACTATGTTTATGGGAAGATTCGAAATTAGTAGATATTCGATTTACAGCCGTTATAATGCCCGATTTTGCAATACCATGTTTTGTATGCCATTTTCCATGTCGAACCCCTACTGTCCAGAGACCTTATCTGCCATGATAGGATAGGTAATGTTCTAAGCTTCGTTTTGATATAAAGATCACGTGAAACGGGCTTACGGTTTAGGATTTATGACCAAATTACTAAAAGTAGTTCGAATCCGTAAACGAAAGTTCGTAACTGTAATTGAACCCTCGTAAACTATGTAACGTCATGGCGAATCTTGGTAAATAAATACTAGAGGTAAAAAGGAAGGCGTGAAGGAAAACCGTATGTCAAAAAGATCATTTTTCGATTTATTAAAAATGTTCGAGTCGAGGTTAAACGCGAACGAACCCCTAAAAGACGACTCTTTTATAACTTCGGTAAAACACTTAGAAAACGGACGATAAAACTCGGAGTATAGTATTGGTTCGTAACGATCGACTTTAGAACTCATATGACTTAAGTATGTCCCAAGTGTAAGTACAATGACATGTCGTATTAACGAACGGATGTCGGGTCGGATCAGTGATAAAAGTAATCCACTAAAAGGGGTATAACGAGATAACTCAAGAACGTGTTTCGAATTAAGTATAACTTAACTTTTAATATGTTAAGTGATTAATCCCGAATGCCTTGGCTATTTATAGATCACCAAGCTGAACCGGGACCCGCTACCACTACCCCTTACCGTACTCGACTACCAGGCAAGTTTCAATTCCCTTCTTTTAGGCTGTTGTTGTGATTGAATAAATATATATATATGCTGATATACATATGCCATTGCATGCATGCCTACTTTCAAGTTGAAGTGATATACTTGTTCCCTGAATGTTATTGTTGGCTTATAAGCTAGATAGTTATATATCAGTTATAAGCCGATTATTGTAAGACCCTCATAGAAGGGCGTATACATCTTATTAATCAAAAATAGACCGGGAGTCAATATTCCTTGATATATCGAGATTACCTCGGAGGAAAATATTTAAGTAAATATTTTCTATTATTTGGGCGACGAATATTATTTGAATATTCGTTCGAGACTAATTATTTTAACGATCCTTACTTCAAATAATTATTTGAACGTAACCATTCGACGAATAATATTTTTCAATATTCATTCAAAGTCGAATAGGTTATCGATTATTATTCCGAATATTCTTCTAAAGATTGGACTACTAAATGAATATTATTTGAATATCCATTTAGAATATTACTTTATTAAATGAATATTACTTTTGAATATTCATTTAAGATATTACTTACTTGATGAATATTATTCTAATATTCATCTGAAGCTTGATTTATTTATCGAGTCTTATCTCGAATATTCCTTTAAAGCTTGGATTACTAAATGAATATTACTTGATATTCATTTAGAATATTATTCATTAAACGAATATTACTTTTTCAATAAACATTTAAATTCCTAATTAATTATGAATATTATTTTGAATATTCATCCAGGGTTCTATTTAATCATCGAATATTATTTTAAATATTTTTAATATTCTTTTCAGGTCTTATTAATTAATGAATATTATTCTGAATATTCATTTGAATATTTAATTATGCAATAAATATTCTCTAGATATTTCTTCAAGGATTATTTGAGAAATACTCTGATTAAAGATATTCTTTCATATTCCTAAATATTCTGTAAAATATTTTAATTCAATAAATATTCTCTGAATATTTATTTCATACTTAGAATAACCTCGATAAGGTTTATCTTCTTCGATTATTACAGAAAATATTTCGGAGTCATATTATTATTAATCTTATATCAAGAAAGGTTCTCAGACATCATTCTTCTTTGAGTCTACCTCTCTAATAATAAGGGAACCTTACTTGGAAGATGTTATTTATCTTGTCGACTTCCCGGTCATAGAGTATTCTCTTCACTCGCAACTCGGGTGCTGTTGACTTATTAAGTCGTTGTTTACCTTCTCATCTTTCGAGGGGTAAGATTGTTGGAACAAGTTGATATTCGATACCAAGCCACAGCTCGGAAGTTATTGGTGAATTTTCCTTTCCAACGAGATACGACTACCTTGTAGAGTCTTATCAACAAGTATTATACTTGGGGAAAGGGGGACGAACGTTACATTCAGAATCATGAACTCTATTTGAACTAGGAGTCGTGTAAGAGGCCGAGTAGCGCCGGTCCATCCCCTTTGGCCCAACCGTTGGCCGGGGAGAGCTAGTAAGGCGGTAGACAAGTAAAGCCGTCAGTTCTTCCTTCTACCGGTAGTAAATCTAAATTGAGCTGTACGATCTCGACTGATCATCAAGATTGGAACAGCGGGCGCGGTGAATACTCCATCATTGGTTCATCATCCAAATTTATTTATTTCCTGCAACATGATTACTGTTGGCAGAGTTGGAAAAGGGTCATAACTGGAATTGCAACCTTTTCTTGCAAGTTCCTCTTCTTAATAACAATAAGAATATCTCGCTTACTTTGATGTAGCAGATATTTCTACAAACAAATACTTTAAGTTACCTTGTAACTTCATCGTTCATATTATACTGGCATCATTTCCGTAAATGCATGGCATATGGTTTGAAAGATACTTTTGAACTGTTATACATTATCGTTCAGTCATATATTATTGTTGGTGGGCTATTGCTCACCCTTGCTTTATTATTATATCACAACAACAGCTAGACTAGATGACTCGCACAAGGCGCACTCGACGCGGGCGAGGACGATGAGACTACCAGAGCTGAAGAAGAAGCTATTGGTAGGGTATATTTATTCTTTCAGTACCAAGAATATGGTCTAGTATGACTTATGTAAATGGATGGCAAAGAGTATGTATTTATATTGAAATTCTTTTGGATTGTAAGAACTCATAATGTGATTAATAAAAATTTGAGTGTTACTCTGATTTCATCTCTGGGACTATAACGGGTGTGTTTTATATTATTGTGTTGGGTTATAGAGACGTAATTTATTTTATGTTAAGGAAAGTTCAAGTGTTGTGGACAGAATTGGAAACCGTAACCACCGGATCCCGGACCCCGGATCTGGGGGTGTTACAAAAGGGACTACATATGATCATTTTTATAATTTTTATTAGGTTTCATAATTTAAGTGTAAATTAATTTGTTTTTCTTTAATTTGTTACTTGTTAAAATTCTGTTAATATTCAAATTTTTGGATTAGTTATATTAACTGTTTTGTATGAATATAACTTTCGGTATAACAATCTATTTGATTGTTATATTTGAAGTTGTATTAGTTATATTAGTTAAAAGTAGTGTAATATAACTTAGTATTAAAATAGATATAATTTTGTTTTTTTTTAATATATATTGTTATTAGTTAAAAGTTATATTGTGTGTTTTACTTGTAATATAACTATCGGTATAACTGTTGATTTGATAGTCATATTCTGTGTTTTTCGGTAGTTATATTAGAGATTTAATTGTTATATAACTGACTAACAAAGATAGTCATATTACGTTTACACGTAATATAACTATCGGTATGACTATCCCCCTATAGTCATATCTAGCTGTTTTAGTATATAAATCGATAGTCATATCACAGCTAAGTTATATTCTATAGTTATATCACTGCTCTGTTCCTCTCTCTCGCGTGTTAAGTCACCGAGAACACTATATATACACATATACACACATTTTCAGTCGAATTGCTGCCCGATTTTCATCTCAAAACACGATTCTAAGGACATTAATCGATTACCCAGTCAATAATCTTCAAAACCACGGTTTAAACGTAAGATTTAGTCGAGGTTTTTGATTTTGAGTTTGAAAAGGTCGAATTTTTTATCTAAAATTCTGAACAAATGGTGATGATTTTGTAAAATCTATAAATATATGTGTGTTTGTACTGCAATCAAGATCTTTGCCTAAATTTTTCAGAATTTTTGATGAAGATTTTGATTTTTCGAATTTTTATTTATTTATTAATTCGAATTTTGTAATTTAATTGGGTTAAATTGTTGAAATTTGCAGATTTATTAATTTTAATCCCTGATTTGGAATGGCTGGTGCTTATAATAATTTTGAGCTTGTGAATCACAATCATATTGGATATTTTAATCCCGAGGATTGCCCAGTGGATCGGTTCAAGTCCTGGATAAAATTTCTAAACGAACAAAATATTTGTAGCCATTCTATAACTGCAAATGTTCCCATGAAATATGGTCCACTCAAACTAATGTGTACTACAGCTGTCTCAGATGAAAGATCATTTTCATTCGCCTTTAATGACAAGAAATATACAGTGGATGAATCTGTCTTCAATGCTGCTCTGAGGCTTCCTACTGAACAATTTGCTGAAGTACCTTCAAATGATGAGTTGACTCAATTTTTCACAAATATCAACTATCATGGTCAACTGAATCTTAAACGACCACTCAAAAGCAATCTTGTTCAAGAATGGAATATCTTCTTCGAGATCATAGCAAAGGTGTTTGCTAATTCTACAATGAGTAACAATACTATCATCACAGGTATGTTACAGTCAATTGGTTTCTCAATTGCTCATAATAGGAGAATCAATTTTGGCAGCTTGATATGGCCTATTTTGCTAAATCGATTGAAGAAGGCTACAAAGAACTTTGGAAAAGGTAAACTGGTTAAGTGTCATTATCCTCGGTTTTTTACACTAATTTTTAATCATCTTATGCCTAAGGATCAACCTGCTCCATTTCCAAATGATCGAATTCAATGGTCTGGTAAACCAAACAAGAAGTTCTACACTAGGCTGGATACTTCTAAGGTCTTGTTGCATGTTCCGGTAGTCATAACACCATATATGTCTACATACATAAATTTGCCAAATGTCATGCCACAGCCAGATGCTGAGATACCTTTAATTCAACAAGCTCCACAGCCTGAAGCAGAACAAGTTCCAGTACCTCAACCTGATTCTGAACCCTTGAATGCTCTTGAACATCAACTTCCAGTGGATCAACCCACTCAGAATGAAGATGATGTACATGTCAATGATCAGGTATTTGACTCAACTACTTTCCAATCTCAATATCTTTCTGATAGTCAAATAATTGTGAGAAGTGACCAAGGGATTGTAGATCCACAACCTTTATCCCAGGTCAATGCACCAAACACTGATCCTAAATTCTCCAAACATTATCGTAGAAAGAAATTGTCATTCAAAAGAGCTATCCCTAGTAGTGATATCTTGAGTGAAACAGATTTGCCATCACAAAAGAAAAGTAAAACCATGTCAAAGGCAATCATAAACCCATTCATTCCTTCAAGCTCACCCCTGTTACTCACAATGGGGGAAGATATTTTCTCACATGAAGCTGAAAACATTGTTATGCAAGAGGAGCAAGTTACAGTGCCTGCCATTGTTACGGCAGAAGAACCTTCACAGGTTGATCGGGATTTGCGAACTCCCATTGCACCACCACTGACCTTCCAAGAGGAGGCTAGGGTGATCTCTAGTGCAGGTACAATGGATGCAACTCAGGATTATGAGAGGAGTGATGTGAGAATTACTTCAAATCTGAGTGAAACACTAGCACGTGAGATGAGTGATACTCAGAGAGCGATTGAGGTGAGAGCACACAATGACACATACACTTTATCTCTCATCGCACAACTCAATCAAATGAAAGAAAGTCTTGCTCAAGCTGAAGAAGACAATAAAAACTTGAGGTTTGATATGGATAACATGAGAACAATCTTCAACAACAAAATCAATGCACTTAAACTCTCTCAACAACAAGCAATCGAAGACTCTGGAGATGTCACAGTGGCTCAAGATCTTATTATATCTTCTATGTCTAATCAGATTGAAGATCTTCAGAATAACATAAATGAGAATCACTTGGTCACTTACAGATTGAAAAGCAAAGTGATCATCAAGCAAAGGGGTTGAGACACTTATTTAATATCATTAGCAGAACTCACTCACTTACAGCAGAAGAGAAGAAATTCTTTGGAGGTAGTGATGGAAGTGACCCTGGAGCTGGTACAAGTCACAAGACTGTAGAGGATTCCTCAACTAAGGGGGAGAAATCTAGAGGAGGAGGAAGTGCAAGTAAAGAGAAAATTGAAGATAGGAGTGAAGGGAAGAAGAAGACAACTCATCAAGCAGCAGAACAGGAAGATGATGATGCTGTAGAAGGTTTTTACTATACAGGTGAACCTGATATTGATCTGTTTGCTGGCTTACAGTTTCCTGATGTTGGTGAAGAATTCGATGAACCAGATCTAAGTTTTTGGGATGATGAAGAGCCAATAATTCCTGATTCTGTTGAAACACAACGAATGAATTTTGAAGCAAATAAAGAACTTGAACAGAATGAAGCTAATCTGTCTATGAGAGAAGAAAGACTCAAGAAGACACTTGAACAGTTAGCTCATAATGAAAGACTTCAAAAGGCTGAACAGGAAGCACTTCAAAAGCAATATGCTCAAAAGCTGGAAGCTAGGAAGATGTACATTAAGTACAAAAATGGTGATAAGTGGGAACGTGCTCAAAAGGTAATAGACTCACCACAAACTTCTGACTATGATGATCGTCGGATGATTGCTATTTTTGAAAGCTTTAAAAAGAAAAACCCTATACATGATATGTATTTGAAAGCTTTAAAGACAGAAATTGTGAGAATAACCACTGCATCTGATCCTAAGAATGGTGAGCTACTAATCTTTGTTGAATGTCATAAGCTCGGATCTCACAAAGTATCGCTTCAGTTCTTCTATGATAGATCTCTGTCAGAGCTTTGGGTATTGAGACCAAAAGTAAGAACATCTTCTGAGCTAGGCATACTGCTTCATGAAAAATTTCAAGAGTTTGCTGAAAGAGCTGGTCCTGAAGTTATAGATAACCCTCCACAAGTTAAAATTCTTAAGGGAGAAGTTATTCACACTGTTAATCTTCAGACAGAAGAATTATATACACATCTTGCCAGACATTTGGTATATGTTGAATATGCTCTTCGAAATCATGATTTTGCATCACAAGAAAAGATTGAAGCTGCAAATCATATTCGATCCTATGCCCAGACCAACATGAAGAAGTACAAGCAGTATCAAGGTGAGTTGAGAAAGAAACTTGGAATACCACTGGTTTATCCTACAGATGTGTCATCCAGAAGGGAATTACTTGTTGACTCCGAGTTGATCAAGAATCTACCTAATATGGATGAACAAGAAGAAGGAGAAATCAACGAGGAAGAAGGTGGTAAATGAAGATTAGCTCTACAAGTTATATCATTAGAGCTTTGATAGAACAAGATAAGATAATTGTCTTATATGATCAGTCTAGAAGATCATCTATCTTGTATTTATCTTTTCTGTTTGAATCTGGATAATGTTAATATGAACCAGAACTTTTACATTATTTACTTAGCATTTAAAGTGTTTTCTTTTACTTGTTTAATTGGGATTAGTTGAAGAATCCTCTAGGTATTTGCTTGTTATTGTATAACAAACAAATAGGGGGAGATTGAAAGGCATATGACTCAGCCTATTTGTAGTTCGAGGATCCTAATCCAATTAAACTAGATTGTAATAAGTAAATAATATCAACTGTCACAGGAATCTCAAAAGATGATAACCGTCAGAAGAAAAATCAACAAGTCAATCTATAGTTTTGATGTTTTACACTGGAAGAAGATTCAGATATCTGATCAGGCCTCAAGGTAGCATTGAAACAAGTGGATTCATTTAAAAAGACAGAGATTTCTATTAGTGACAAGAAACAATTTCAGTACCGAATGATTGATGAGAGTGAAGAGTATAAAAAGACCACAGTGTTAAAGTCACGATGAAGAACAGAGATTGGAGTTAGTCGTTCATGAACCAGACAGTACATCGAGCGTCAACATCATGCCAATGTATGTTCCTTATCATAATTACGTGGTTTTCAGCGGAGTATTGACTATTAAAGAATTTATATTAATTCTAGTTTAATTGATTAAGTCAAGTAATTAAGTTAATAAATAAATTAATTCTATCAGAATTAATATATTTGTTAAAGTGATTATTAGATTAATTAAATAAGAATTAATATGAAAAAGGAATAATTAGTTAAATGATTTTTAATAAGTCATTTAATTAATTATAAACTGAAAAATATGATGATATAACTATCAAACTGATAGTTATACCGATAGTCATATTCAGTTTATAGAAGAGATAGTCATATTCAGTTCAAAGGAGATAGTCATATTTCATTCAAATGAAGAGTTATACCGAATGTTATATTGACATGGATTGTTATACCGAAAGTCATATTTAAACTGGACAGTCATATTACATTCAATTGATAGTCATACCGATTGTCATATTAATGTAAAATGATTGTCATATCAGTTTAAACTAAGTAATATGACTATGGCTGTGTATTTAAGGAAGCAGAATGCAGAAGATGAAAAATCAGTCGAGCTAAACACAAGAAATACACACAGCAGCCATTCTCTCTCTCTCTCAAGCTCAAGAACACCTACAAATTTAATTCTGTAAATTCAAGTTCATCTCAATTGTAATATCCTATCCATTGGAACTTGTTTACTTGTGATTCTTGTACTACTAGCGAATTAAGTTTCCTATTTCACAAATTGATATCTTGATTTTATTAACTAAATTAGCAAAATTCATGTTGAATTTTCTAATTAGTTATTAATTACTTGATAATCATTTGGACTGATTTTGTAACACCCATCAAGTTAATATATTGTTATATTCAACTTGAAATTTGTGTTATATTATTCCGCACAAAATATTCGTTTAAGTGAAAATTGTTTAACGAATAAATTTTGAGAAAATGGTATAGATTGTATTCAACCCCCCCTTCTACAATCTTATCGGACCTAACAGTATGGGAACAAACTGCCCAGTCAGCATCATAAAAGGCTTCAAGGCTAAAAGATGAAGAAGAATTAAATAGTAAACCATGAGAAGGATTGGTTTTAAGGTAATGACGGACATGAATGGCAGCATCCCAATGTGGAAGATGAGGGCTAGCCATGAATTGACTAAGGTGTTGAACAGCAAAAGAGAGATCTGGACGTGTGTGAGTGAGAACATTTAACTTACCCATAAGTTTACGATATAAGGATGGATCAGAATACAAAGGACCTAAGTCTGGTTGAAGTTTGACAGTAAGATCAAGTGGGCTAACAATAGAGGTAAGATGCTCACAATAAAATTCTGAGAGTAAATCATTTGTGAACTTATGTTGATACAAGACAACTCCATTAGGTACTGATTGTAATTCAAATCCCAGAAAGTAACTAGGAGTTCCCAGATCCTTTATCTTAAAAGTGGACTCCAGAAAATTTTTAACACTTGATATCTCAGCATCATCATTTCCAACTATGAGAATATCATCAACATAAATGGCAAGATAGATAACAGAAGAAACAAATTTCTTGTAGAGTAAAGAACTATCATTCTGTGAAGCACTATATCCCATAGAGAACAAAGCAGTAATGAGTTTTTCAAACCAATTTCGAGAAGCCTGTTTGAGGCCATACAGAGACTTTAGTAGTTTTCAAACAAGATGTGGATCTGAAATAGTAAGACCAGGTGGAATTTTCATATAAACATCCTCATGGAGATCCCCATGAAGGAATGTGTTATTAACATCCAACTGAGACATTCTCCAACCCTTTTTAACAACAATAGCAATAAGACTACGAATTGTTGTCATTTTACTACTGGTGAAAAGGTTTCTGTATAATCGATACATGCCTTTTGAGTGAATCCCTTAACCACTAAACGAGCTTTATAACGCTCAATACTACCATCTGAGTGATATTTGACCCTGAAGACCTATTTGCAACTAATTTCTTTCTTACTAGGAGGTAATGGAACAAGAGATCAAGTATTGTTATCCTCTAAAGCAGAGAACTCATTAGCTATGGCCTGTTACCATTCAAGATACTGAGATGCTTCTTCATAACTAGCTGGTTCAGCTGGTGGAAGTGAAATTGAGGTGTTGACAGTGCAACAAATAAACTGTGTACGGATTTGAGTAGAAGTGGGAACACACAAAGAAGTGAGAGTATGATCACATATAATGGAATTACAACTAGATGTATAGGGATGAACATAATCAGCAAGGTATGGAGGCAATTTGGACAATTCATGTTCTAAATTTTAACTGCTTCTTGCTACTTCTGCTATACAGTGAAGGAATTTCTACGCATGCGGAAGTATTTATAACATTTATTTGCATAGAAATCCTAATTAATCATGCATATATTTCAAGAAAAATAAGAGAATTACCTTAAATGCTTTCCGGAAACAGCTATGAACTTCAAAATTAAACCTTGTTCTTCTCCTTGCAATCACCCCTCAGTATGTGGAGTGCTCTAAAGGTATCCACCAAGAAAATTAATAAAGAAAGAAAAGAGAGAATAATTGGCTAATTTTGTTTAATTCAAGAAACTCTTTCTTGAACTTGATTTTGTTGTTGCTGGGATGTTTTATGAAATCTGATATCCATGCTATATATAGAGAAACCTTAGTTGTGGTTTCTTGACTTTAATGATTATTTGGATTAATTAATCTTTATTAATTAATCAATTAATCATTAAAACTATTAAAACATGTTTATTATTGATTTCATTTAAAACAATTCTCTCTATATATTTAATATCTCATATTAAATATATAATTATTATATTAAGAACTTTTCTTAATATTTATAATTAATTAAATCATATTTAACTAATTATTTAATTATTTATTTCTCAAATAAATAATTATTAGCCAAAATAATTTTTCTTAATCTTCATCAATATTTCTTTTATGGTGTGACCCTTTAGGTTCATAATTATGCCGGTAGTAGAAATAAATAATAATAAACTATTTATTATTATTTATACGAATTACAATTAATTCGTTAAACATAATTATTGTTATAATTAAATTTATTCTACATCGTGAGTGATACTTTTCAATATATCGCGACTATCCGGATAGTATGAATTCATCGCTAGGAATACAGAACCTATTCAGTGACTGGTTACCGTACAATAAATTCCTTCTGCCCTAACAATATCCCGATTAAATACAAGGCATAGATCTCGTGTCAAACCTTTCTAATTTAATCATATGCATTCCTTATTCTTTATGTATAGTTCATGTTAATGCAAATTAGAATCTAATTTCTAATGTCATTCACTCTGGCCAGAGATTCCTGAACTACCATATTAAGAATAGCATAGGATATTCTCTTCCTTTACTGGAAGGGGCAGATCCTTTATTGATCGTTAACTATCTCCATATATAAATTCCAATGCCCAGAATAGAACTTATTAATTGCCCTTGAGACTAAGGACTAAACCAAAGCATTGTTCATTATATACAAGATGACTATAACAATCTCAAGTCTAAGGATACTTGTACAACCATCACTACATGAACAATTATTGACACGTGAGTAAACTCTATTAATTGTTCAAGTGATCGAGTCATGTTCAGTGAACTCATTCCTAATGAGCACCTACATACTAACTATAGTGTCTCCACACAAATGCCTATGAGAACAGACATCCTTCCGAAGAAGCAAGTATAGTATGTACCGATCTTTACGGATTAACTAACTTCCAATTAGTTATCCTATGATCAGGAACAGTTTAAGTTTAGTGTTATCATCTTCTAGATCTCACTATTATAATCTCATTATAATTCTAGAAGCTTTACTCTAAACTATGGAACATCTTATTTAAAACACTTTAAATAGATAAAGCCCGTATAA
Organism: Saposhnikovia divaricata; assembly: GCA_036435485.1. Lineage (NCBI taxonomy): Eukaryota > Viridiplantae > Streptophyta > Magnoliopsida > Apiales > Apiaceae > Saposhnikovia > Saposhnikovia divaricata. Next base: position 242,966,082 of record CM071594.1, on the reverse strand, counting down.
AGACAAATATGTTATTAACCAATAATCATAAAATCTACTAAGATTACAAGAAAGTTTATCCTAACTCATCATCCATGATTGGATTTAGGACACTTCTCTTTCAATCTCCCACTTGTACTAAAACCAATCACTTCGTTATCGCATACCTATCTTCACTATGTGAAGATCAAAGTAATTTTGATAAACGGCTTTAACAATGGGTCTACTACGTTGTTTATGTATGTCAATTTTCTCAATGTTGACAACCTCTCTTTCATCGATTTCTCTAATCGAATGAGAGAGCCGCAATTATGTGTTTAGACCTTAGATGGGATCACGGCTCCTTAGCATGTACTAATCTGATGCCCTTTGAGTTGTCACACTACAACTTAATGGCTTATTATCTGCCAGGAACTAACCCAACACAGAAACTAATTTTCCAGTCCACTGTTGCAACATACTTGCAACAAAACACACCATGCATTCTGATATAATATTAATGAGCGTCTACTGCTTGAAACTATTTCAACTCACTGTTTTTCATTCAGGACTATCAAATGCCCCAAACTGAATCTACTATCAAACTGATCTTGTTTAAACTTTGAGTTTATAAGATCCATCAGAGAAAATAAATATATCGCCATACTTCTGAATTATACTACAATATTTTATTGTCATCTGATCCTTTTCTCCTAGGAGTAAATTGATACTTGCTTGTCACAACAAGAAACATCATTACCTGTACATATCATGTAACACATAATGGAATAATTCTTAGAGATATTCCATTCACGTGTCCTTTCTCTCATAGAGATATTCTCCCATGTTCATCAGCATGAAACATCACTTGGAGTATCCATGCTAAACATTTTAGCATCCAATCAATGTACATTATTTTCCGTAAGACCTCTTATCCTAATCATGATCTATCAACATAGATCATCACCATTAGTTTATTCGAGGCATAACCCTAGTCCAAGAAAAAATTCTTTGATAGCTTAATTCTAATGAAAACCAAAAATATCAAAGGTGCATTTTTACTAATATATCCATATATATTAATATGTTACATTACTCCCACTAAACTCCTGTACCATTAAATGGATCATTCATCTTTTTGATAAAGTCAAACTATTTGACTATCTCATCAAAATTAATGTTCCATTACCGAGAAGCATGCAAGCAAAATCTTAATGGTTTTGGTCATGGCTATTCGATAAAGGTTTCTTTAAGCTAATCATATTATCTTCACTTTAAACCTTTACAGCTAGCCTGACTTTAAAGGTCTTTACCTTTCCATCCATTCATAAACTCTCTTACAAAACCATTATAGATTCCATGACACTCTGTCACTTCTCAGAGTCATTAAAACTCAAAACATTGTTGTTATCATTTATAGTGGAGTAAACAAGCACTCCTAGTGACTATAAATACTCCTTGCTCAGCAAGATTGCAAAATCTTGTCCTAAACTCTGTTTAAGACTAACCACAAATCAACTCTATTCAGATTCAGTCTCTAACTTATTCAACTCTTGACATAGGTTAGACAACCTCAAATCTCAAGACAATTGAGACTTGTATTTCCTTACTCCACATCTCATGCAGACTTTAGTTAACGTATGTTGAGGATACCTCATTGAGTAGTTTGACTATTCTAGTAAGTCATTTTCTTAATAGGTACCGGAATTATTGATATCATTCACTATGAACTGAACCTTGTCTAACAAGAGTCTTCAGTAAACTAATATCATGATATGTGAAATAATTCAGGAACTAACTATTTAAATATTGACAAACCTCAATCTTATTGCATGTTTCCAATATTCTTAAATAGTTCGTTGTCATACCTCAACATTCATTGAGCCTATCAATAAAACTTGGATTTTTTATTTCAACAAATACACATATCCTTATTTACATTGATCATCATTGAATGTGACAAGGTATCAAACCTGATCTATCTCATTATATCTAGTTTGTTCAATATGAAACATATAATCCATAAGTCCAACAGCACGACAAATCAACAAGTTCTAATAATTGAAACAACAACAGTTGTTCTATTTCAATTATCTAGGACTTTATCGATGTCTAGCTATTTACTTGTCCTTTGGTTAAGATTCATAATCCTTGAACCAAAGTGGTGTCTAATACCCAAGTAAATGATTGACTTGTTTCAACTATTAACAAACTTAAGTTGAAGTTGAAGTTCACTAACCTTTTACTTCCTTGATTCTGTAAGACATATCTTGCATAATCCAATTCCAATATCATATCCTTATTAAGTGGAAGTTAATACCTTTATTTTCTTGGCTAACATTTATTTCAAAGATTGTGTCTTTTCTACTCACCTTCTTATTCTTACAATAAGACCTCAAGATATCATCTTGATTTTATTCTTACAATGAGATTTCAAGATCACATCTTGAATTAACTATATATCCATCTTGAAGACCAGTTATATAAACGAATCAATCTAATTGATCATATAAAACAAGGTCATTGACAGAAATATTGTTAAACCATTATTTTCAATAAACAACATCGATATCTGATATCTATGTCCCTTACTTATTCATCTAACAACCCTTGTAGATCAACGAGACATCTCACTCATCGTTAGATACATCTTTCACAACTTGCGAAGATTGGTGAGTTCAAGACGAAAACAATCTATCCTACCTGTGAAAACTATTCTCACCTTTCTTGTCAATAAGTCATTGACCTAGCATCTATTATGCTATTTCTACAGTGCAGAAGACATCACACTAATATTTAAAATCTTTAAATAAAATTAACAACATAAGTAGATTATTCAATTTTATAATCTTAACACCAAATGAATCGGGTCTTTATTCATTGGTGGCTCCCACTATTTATCTAAATTATATAACCCTCTATTTTTATAATTGAGCATTCACAATGCTAGTGGGAATAGGGATCCTACTTTCCATTATATAACCTCGGCTGTAGCACGAAACATTATATAATGTTCCATAGGCAGATAACTCTTCATCAATTACATCTCATGTTATTCCCTTATTTCATTTAGCCTCTTGAATCATTGAATCACGGCTGTAGCACGTCTAAATTCAATATTCTAAGTCAAGTCAGACCCAACATCTCGTAAAATTAATAAGATTTAATAGCCTACGGCTGTAGCACGTAACGACAATTGAATTCTAATTAATTATGCGCATCTAATGTAATAGACAAGTAATTCCTATTTTTCGAAACGAAGCCCTCGGCTGTAGCACGAAACGACAATGCCCAAAATTTAAGAATTACTTTCTACCATGTTGGAAGGCTATGACTGACACATGCCCGTTGTGCCTTTGGCCATTATATCACTTGATATTTAATTAAAGAGGGTTTTATTTTACTTAGGTCACGAAACATTTTCGTATGAACCTATAAGTCTTACGTGTTTTAATTTAATAGATAATCTAAATCTATAATGAAAACACGACTAATCCCAATATTAAATCAAGTCAAAACCATCATCTCGTACAATTAAATCAGACTCCAATAGCCCACGGCTGTAGTACGTAACGGCCACCGAAATTTAATTTTGTACACATCTAATGTAATAGACAAGTACTTTCATGTTGATTGGTAACAAAGCCCTCGGTTGTAGCACGAAACGACAATGTACCGAAAACAAGAAACACTTTCTATCATGATGGGAGACCATTGCCGACACAAACCCTTTTGTGTCTTTGGTAAATTTTTACTTGACATATTTAATATTTAAGGGATTATATTATGTTACAATCATAATCATATTATAAAGAGATTCTTCCTTTTAAATTAAATATTTCAAATCAATAATCGATAATTGGATGATTCCCAGAATACTCTTTTCTCATAAATCGTAATCCGTTTTTGACAGAATCATCCCTTTTCTCAATTTTGAAAATTCATATTTAATTACGTGTTTCACAAACACAAGAATCTCATTATTGTATACATAATATTAATATTAAACTTGTGAAACAATTTCACAAATCCTAAATCGTCTAAACTACGCCTTATGTTAATTATGTTCACCTAAATCTAGCATCGCATGGTAAACATAGGCATATATCACATATATAAACATAAATGAACATAAACGTAGGCATGTTACAACAAATAACACAATTATATACATCTCTATGTATCATGAATTGCATTAAAACAGTTAAACTATTTAAAAAACTTGCTTTAAAACACTTTCGAAGCAATTACCATTTAAAAGAAATAAGTTTTAATCATATTAAGGTTACGAAACACTTTCGTTATAACCTAGATGTCTAACATGCTTAGTATGTTTAAAGAATCAGCCTAAATCTAGCATCTCATGTTCAGCCTAGACATATATCATCTATATAATCATTCAATAACACATAGTTAGGCATGTTAGATCATGTAGTACTGTTTTAAACTTATCTATGGATCATTGGTTGTGTATAAAAGTCGTTAAACAGTCAAAAGTGGCCTTAAAAACACTTCCGGAAGCTATAATCGTTTCAAAATTATTTTTATAAAAATATTTGACCCCTCCATTAGAACCTACTCGTCAATACGAATCCACCGGCACCAACCACGCCTCAAAAGGAGCTTCCACGCGCCCGCACGCACTTTCCGAAGTCTCTGTCGAAAATGACGCCTTGTAACGCATACTGGAACAGCGTTACATACCTGTTGCGCAATTCCTTCTTGCGTGACACACCTGTAACGCATTCCCAAAATGCGTTACAGACCACGTCTGGCGTGCGGACCCATCCCCACGTGTAGTTCAGCCGACAGTATATATAAAATTCAGCAGCCCACTTAACTTGTAGGTCCACTTGAACCAATTCAAGCCCGCCATCTTTTATCAAGCACACCAGCATATATTTTATATATATTATTTAATATTAACAGATTATAATTATGAAATTCAAACTTCTTTAAAAATTCATAATTAATAATCTGTTCATTCAAATATAATAAAAATATCCTGATTCTCTACAACTCTTGTATAATCTAAATCCAGAGTCATTTTATTTAAAAAAATTAATTTCGAATTAATTCATAATTAATTTGATTATAGCCTCCATGAACTTCAAAAATTCATAATAAATCCATACAGCTATGAACTTCAAAATTAAACCTTGTTCTTCTCCTTGCAATCACCCCTCGGTATGTGGAGTGCTCTAATGGTATCCACCAAGAAAATTAATAAAGAAAGAAAAGAGAGAATAATTGGCTAATTTTGTTTAATTCAAGAAACTCTTTCTTGAACTTGATTTTGTTGTTGCTGGGATGTTTTATGAAATCTGATATCCATGCTATATATAGAGAAACCTTAGTTGTGGTTTCTTGACTTTAATGATTATTTAGATTAATTAATCTTTATTAATTAATCAATTAATCATTAAAACTATTAAAACATGTTTATTATTGATTTCATTTAAAACAATTCTCTCTATATATTTAATATCTCATATTAAATATATAATTATTATATTAAGAACTTTTCTTAATATTTATAATTAATTAAATCATATTTAACTAATTATTTAATTATTTATTTCTCAAATAAATAATTATTAGCCAAAATAATTTTTCTTAATCTTCATCAATATTTCTTTTATGGTGTGACCCTTTAGGTTCATAATTATGCCGGTAGTAGAAATAAATAATAATAAACTATTTATTATTATTTATACGAATTACAATTAATTCGTTAAACATAATTATTGTTATAATTAAATTTATTCTACATCGTGAGTGATACTTTTCAATATATCGCGACTATCCGGATAGTATGAATTCATCGCTAGGAATACAGAACCTATTCAGTGACTGGTTACCGTACAATAAATTCCTTCTGCCCTAACAATATCCCGATTAAATACAAGGCATAGATCTCGTGTCAAACCTTTCTAATTTAATCATATGCATTCCTTATTCTTTATGTATAGTTCATGTTAATGCAAATTAGAAACTAATTTCTAATTTCATTCACTCTGGCCAGAGATTCCTGAACTACCATATTAAGAATAGCATAGGATATTCTCTTCCTTTACTGGAAGGGGCAGATCCTTTATTGATCGTTAACTATCTCCATATATAAATTCCAATGCCCAGAATAGAACTTATTAATTGCCCTTGAGACTAAGGACTAAACCAAAGCATTGTTCATTATATACAAGATGACTCTAACAATCTCAAGTCTAAGGATACTTGTACAACCATCACTACATGAACAATTATTGACACGTGAGTAAACTCTATTAATTGTTCAAGTGATCGAGTCATGTTCAGTGAACTCATTCCTAATGAGCACCTACATACTAACTATAGTGTCTCCACACAAATGCCTATGAGAACAGACATCCTTCCGAAGAAGCAAGTATAGTATGTATCGATCTTTACGGATTAACTAACTTCCAATTAGTTATCCTATGATCAGGAACAGTTTAAGTTTAGTGTTATCATCTTCTAGATCTCACTATTATAATCTCATTATAATTCTAGAAGCTTTACTCTAAACTATGGAACATCTTATTTAAAACACTTTAAATAGATAAAGCCCGTATAAAGACAAATATGTCTTTAACCAATAATCATAAAATCTACTAAGATTACAAGAAAGTTTATCCTAACTCATCATCCATGATTGGATTTAGGACACTTCTCTTTCAATCTCCCACTTGTACAAAAACCAATCACTTCGGTATCGCATACCTATCTTCACTATGTGAAGATCAAAGTAATTTTGATAAACGGCTTTAAAAATGGGTCTACTACGTTGTTTATGTATGTCAATTTTCTCAATGTTGACAACCTCTCTTTCATCGATTTCTCTAATCGAATGAGAGAGCCGCAATTATGTGTTTAGACCTTAGATGGGATCACGGCTCCTTAGCATGTACTAATCTGATGCCCTTTGAGTTGTCACACTACAACTTAATGGCTTATTATCTGCCAGGAACTAACCCAACACAGAAACTAATTTTCCAGTCCACTGTTGCAACATACTTGCAACAAAACACACCATGCATTCTGATCTAATATTAATGAGCGTCTACTGCTTGAAACTATTTAAACTCACTGTTTTTCATTCAGGACTATCAAATGCCCCAAACTGAATCTACTATCAAACTGATCTTGTTTAAACTTTGAGTTTATAAGATCCATCAGAGAAAATAAATATATCGCCATACTTCTGAATTATACTACAATATTTTATTGTCATCTGATCCTTTTGTCCTAGGAGTAAATTAATACTTGCTTGTCACAACAAGAAACATCATTACCTGTACATATCATGTAACACATAATGGAATAATTCTTAGAGATATTCCATTCACGTGTCCTTTCTCTCATAGAGATATTCTCCCATGTTCATCAGCATGAAACATCACTTGGAGTATCCATGCTAAACATTTTAGCATCCAATCAAATGACCCCACACTAATATAGTAGTGGTAGTGGTAGTAGGTTGTAGTAGTAGGTAGTAGTAGGTAGTAGTAGTAGTAGTAGTAGTAGTTTTTTTTTATACTATTTAATACTCATACAAATGACCCCACACTAATATCATCACACACACCAGTCATATGCTCAGAGAACAACATCCATTAATGATATCAGTTAAAGATAAATTATTATTACAATCCCAGAATACCATCTATTACACCCATATAAAAGTATATACTACCTTGAGAACAGGTGTCGATACTTTCTCATAAGGTAGACTTCCCCTTTACCCTCTTCCGGGTTGCACTGCGACGTTTCGATACCTGATCTAGCTGTTATATAAATAAATAGCAAGAGTGAGCTATAATAGCTCAGCAAGATAAATTTTATAAACTAGCTTCAAAAGAAACATAAATATATCTGAATAATAAGCAGAAGACAAATCATAATTATTATAAAAAGAATTTATTTTTATTTGATAACTACTCCTTTCAAATATTTTTATACTAAAAGAAATATATAGCATTCTAATATCAGCTTCTCTTCTAATATAATATCAGTTTTTCTTCTAAAATAATATAATATCAGTTTTTCTTCTATAATAATTAAAAACCATTACATCACCTCAGCATAATATTTCAAGACAATATATCATCTGCACATCATCTCTCAATACAATCTTTTCATTTCCCTTTTTATATAACAATTATATAAAAATAATATAAAATCAGTTTCTCTTCTTACTGTAAAAACAATTCCATCATCTCATGTCATTATTCTGTTTTCAGTATAGAAATCTGAAAACCATTTTCAATTCTTTCTTTCAAGTTTTTTGGGGATTTTCACTGTTGCCGAATACGTAAGGACGATGATTAGTCGCCCTCCGTACCCGTCCTTTTTACTACCGGTAGAAGGAGGAAGGTACACCACTACATCCCCCTGGAGGAAGGTACACCACTACATCCTCCTTCGGCAACTCTTGGGCCGAAATAAAATATTGATTGCTGGACTGTGCCGCACACAGCCTCCTACGCTTTTTGTTGCTATCCCCCTTTTTGTCAAATCGTTATTCCATTTATAAAATATCATCCCACATTTCCATTTTCTCGCTTTCATTTCCACATATCATTCACTCATATCATTTCCATTCTCGTACATTATTTCTATAATATATATATATATAACATAATGTTTTGATTATGATCCAGACATCTCTTTCATATTCAAGAAATCAAATATACTTTTATATTCATAAAATATATCGTCTATTTTAAGAGTAGTATATAATAATCAAATAATATTTATTAAACCACTGATACTCAAAAAGAATATTTTTAATATAGTATTATAAACCATATAACCCTAGATAACAACTGATACCATTCCCTTTCATACCTCTTTTACCATAGAGCATATTCGCTCCATTCGTAATCATCTCTATATCCATATTTCATAAATCATATCCATCTCTCTTTAATTTCCCAAAATCAAGGAAATATATTCTTTGCAACATAGTAACAATAGCATCACACACACACACACACACACATATATATATATATATATATATATATATTCCCTGATATCATTTTTATTCCGAAGATATATAATTTTCAAAGTAGGGATAGAAGGATCTTGCCTCGATCTCTATATCCCAGTGGCACGACCTGTGATTCATCCTGAGTTTCTATAAACACGAAAAGGATCCTCGTTAGAATACTACATCCCTTACTCACTTCACCTTTATATAACAATATTCTTGACACTTAGTATATGTTTAACACATTATTAATAATCCAAGAGTTCCAAGAACCTAACCATTTTGGACTCAACCAAAGTTTCAGTGTTTTTCACCATTTCCATTAATAACCACACTCGACTGTAAAAATTCTCAGAAAATATCAATTTCGAATTCTAATGCAAGGTCAGTGGGGTTTTAATCTCTGTTCAACCTACTATATTGTCCCAAAATTTTATAACTTTTAAAAATGTTTAAGTATGGTAACTATGACCTCAAAGTTGACACAACTGCATTTTCTCGGTTTCCGAACGACTTTCACTAAAACTCACTTTTCTCCTAAACCGTTCATTGGATTTTGACGTACTTTATATCAAAACGATCTATGAATCAAGATCTATCCTCTCATGACCAGTTGGTACCTCCTACTGGCCTTTAATGGTTTGGGATATCTGTCTCAAAACAGGGCAACTCTATTGTTAACGAAAATCGGACATTATAACGGCTATATTTCCTCACTTTCCATATTATAACTCCTCCAAATCCATCATCCAACACATATATCAGTCCCTACACCATGTGGTCATCATACCAACCATGGTTACAAGCAAAACACACTTCCATATTCAATTAAAACTCATATCAACAACCATATCATCAAGATTACATGCTTTATACAACTTAACTTCTAAACTAAGCATGATCAATCATAAACTCATAATTCAAGCTAGGGTTTCAAGAGAGTTATACCTTCCTTGGTGGATGTAAGACCTTACTAAGCCTTGAATAATCCTTGTACAACCTTAACCAAGCTTGGATGATCAAAAGAAATCAAGAAAATCGAGTTAGAAATTCGGAGTCCCTAAAACCGAACTGAAAGATCATGAAAAACGAGGCCCTTACCGATCTCTTCTGAACGAGGCTTCTAAAGGAAAGTTGTAGAGCATCTTAACAGCTTTCTAAGAATATAAAGAAAACAAAATTTCATTGAGTAATGAAGGAGATATGGCCGTTTGAAAATCATCCCAGAAACTGTCAACAATCTGGACAATTTTCTTCTTCAACTTGGGGAGGTGATTTTCCTAGGCTATACTACTTGGATTGCTATGAAATTTGGAGCGAATAATGACCATGGAGTGGAGAAGCTATGGTTAAAATTTGGTGATTTTAGAAGCTCTAGATCTTGAGATATGAATTTTTCTTTGAGTTTTGTTCTTGGTGGGCAGTTTGGGAGAGTTTTGTATTTTGCTTCCTTTTCTATCTTGGTTACTTTATGAAATGATATGTATCATGTATCTACATCTGATATTATCCTCTCATAAAGCTACTTTAGGTTGGCCAATGCAAGGGTGCCAAGTGCAAGCTTTATCACATGTTACTCCACTTGTAATTGCACACAAGTCCCTAGCTTTATGCATTTTGCTCTTTCATCCTTCCAGTTATAAAATCTTAAGCCAATTGGTTTCCCTCTTTAATCCACTAAATATCAGCCCCTTTCTTGGGTTGGGCCGAATTTGGGCTTCTCCCCATGTCCTTGGGCTTTTGTTTGGGCTTCGTTCAAAGTTCTCTCGTCATTTGATTCATCGAATGAATTCTGTGATCGTCTCAGTGGTTTCTCCTTTGTAAATTCCTTGGATATATAATATCCTCTTCCACATAATATATTAGTGTGTTAGGGTGATTCTAATCCTCAAGTAGATATTAGATCCAATATCCTTTGTATATTCCCAAGATCATACTTTAAAACATACATGGAGTTACATACACTAACCACAAGCTTAAAAATCACAACCACAATGTGACGCCCCCAAATCTGAGGTCAAAGATTCAGGTCGTCACATCATCATCCAACCATATCATACCTGTATTAACTTTACAACTCAACAATACATACGTCCAGACCTCAATCTTACGCACAAACAAGTTAGAGCCTCAGAAACGATAATCAAAAGTAACACTAAATATTACAATTCATCTGTACAATCCAGAGTCTTACGCACTTCCACTTATACAACTATACTTGAAGACAAGTCTTACTGTTACAGTTGAAAACCTATCAGACTTACTCTGTAGTATTTATCAGGAACTAAATCATCTCCGGGGTAATTATTCTACTCCTCTTCTGCTGGTGCGGAGTTAATCGGCCAAATTCTTCTCTTTCTGAAAGTTTTTATAAAGCAAGAATGAGCTACATAATGCTCAGCAAGTTCACCATTTTGTAAAATAATGATGTGGTTTATTTTGAAAACATTCCCAACTATATGGGTATATATCTCAGATGTCAACGGTTCCCACACCTGCCAGAGTTCCCTTTTCTTTTTCTTTTAAAAACATGATTTTGATTGAAAACTGAGTAATTGAGGTCCGATATCAGTCGACCGATGATTCTTGAAATCACACAAGAAGCAAACCTGACCGGGGGTTTTCGAAAATGTTTTGAGTTCGAAAGAGTTCGAGTTTGAAAGTGCTAAAGGTATCTTGGATTAGCTTTGTCTTTAAAATAATGAACAATAATTAATAAATGATATTTTAAGATTTAATATTAATAATTAATAAAATAATTATTTAATTAAATAAGCTTTTAATCCAAGATAGGTATTTTGAGTATTTACGAAGATATAAAAATGATTACTTGAGTATACGATACTCCCCGAATGACCCTTCGGGTTTTCACAATCTAATTACGATTTAATAATATACCGCTCCCCGGTCAATAGTATATACGGACCGCTACGACCTCTATTGCTAGAGTCGTTGTCCGAAGAAAACATTTCATTCTAAGTTCAAGGGGTGCAAACATATATGTACTTATACATCTCAATTTCATCGATACTTCGACAAACATAAACATTTGATATGATTGAAAACTACAAACACAACAGTGAAAGTCCTTGTATATGTAAGTTTTGAAAAGTAAACTTGCCTTGGTGTGGTTGGGGTGGTCGAACGTGCGGAGTGGAATGATCTATACATAAGCAATAACCGCTCGTTAGTACCTTAACAATATCTCTTTAATTACGGGGTTTTAGGGGGTACAAAATTAACTTAATGACTTCGTCTTGTGACACTCTAGCCCCACTGTAGGTTCATGTCACCACTCGATTACGCTCGTCACTTATTCGACTTAATTTGGTTACCATAAACGAATCATATTCATCACCCCTAAAATTATACTCCACTTAACGACTTTTTCCCTTGCGCGAATTTTACTCTATCATTTTTATAAAATTGAAAAATTCATATTTTAATCCAATTCTTTTTGGGTAGCCTTCACCACTGTATTTTATAGCTTCTCTAATTTTTCCATGATCCCACATAAATTTTTAGGGGTTTAAACAAGGTTCACAAGGGGACCATTTAGTGCAGTCCGGAGTCTAGAAACACAATCCACTTCTCCGGCCATAACTAAACATCTATACATCACCTAGTCATGAATCTTATATTTTTGGAAACTACATTCAAATACCTTTCCAACAATATATGGTAGGACCTCAGGGGACAAGATTTGGGGGTTCAAAACCATCTTACAAGACAGGTCAAGTTCCTGGAAAAACTCAGCATGCTTGTTTCACTTAAATCAACCAAGATTCTTACTTCCACAACACAACCAACATCTAAGTCACCAAGTTCATACTCTATAACATTCATGGAGATACATATACTATCCACAAGCATCAAAATCACAACCACAACACTAAAACTAAAGATCTATATCATCCATCACTTATATATCCAAGATTAACACAAATACACATGGATCTATCATTAAACTTCATAAACACTACATGGCCAAGAGGCCTTAGGGTTTTTATACCTTCTTGAGTATCTAGGAGCCTTGGGTAAGTCTTACAAATCTCAAGAACACCTTGAATAAGCTCCTACAATCCTTATAATCCAAGATCTATAAGAAAACTTAACATTGTTACTATTCACCAAAACTTTAACAATTAATAACTTGAAAATCAATGGATGAAAAGGCTTGGAATTCTTAGTATACCTTTCTTAGATGATGTAGAGTGCCTAGGAATTTAGCCTTGAATTATGAATGAGGAGAAATGGAAGAAAGAAGAAATTTTCTTCTTTGTTTTAGCCTTGGCCGAGAGCTTCTTGTTTGGGGGGGGGGAGAGCTTTTTGTGTTTTGCTTTTGGTTGGTTGAATAATTGTGTAAAGTAGTTGGGTGATATATGTATTAGTGTGTGTATATGTAATATATGGTACAAGCCTAGTCCTAGACCACCATACTCTCTTGTCTCCTTGGAAAGTAGTGCAACTAGTTACTATTCCTCTTGTCCACTTGGTATAACTAGCATCCATGGATCTAACATTAAACACCATAAATAATTCATGGCCAAGAGGGGTTGAGTTTTATACCTTCTTGATGTTCTTACAATCTCAAACAAGCTTGGTTAACCTTGGGGAAGCCTTACTCTATGCTCACCATCTTCAATCTCACCAAAGAAATCAAGAACATGGAAGTGGGTTTCCTGACTGGAAAAACACGCCCCAAAGATCAGCCAAAACGAAGCCCTTGCACTCGTTTCCTGGTCGAGGCTCCTGAATGAAAGTTGTAGAGCGTCTTAACAAATGCGTGTTGGTTATTTACTTTTCCAAATTTTATGTTTTAAAAGAATATTTTGTTTAGTAAAATCATATGTCCCCTTCACATGCCCTAAACCAATCTTCCAATAATTTAGAGAATCAAGATATATAAATCTTCTGATTATAAAAATTCAAATATTTCTTTCATTTTAAAAGATCACTTAAAGCTTTATCAAAAGAAAATGGGACCTTAGAGCATTTTCAATGAGTACATTAGTTAAAATATCCATGTGGCCAAATTTATACATAATTTATATAAGTTTTGTTTCTCTAATGAGACATTTCTCTTAACAAAAAATTTATCAAATTAATTAATATGAATTATATTTATTGAATTTTTAGGGTCATGCAGCAAACTGTTAATATTTAATTAAAATACTATAATGTATTTTTAAAATACAATAATTATTATAATTAAATTTATTAGAGTAATTTTATATCATCGTATCTAACCATTTTAAATAATACAACCGCAAATGATGTTACAAAACTATAATTCTATTTTATTGTTATTATTTTTACATACTAGCTTTATGACAGCGCAATTAGGTACATATTTTTCTAATTTTATTTAATTTTTAATATTTTTGATTTTTATGAGAAAATTAGATTATTTCAATTTCAATTTTTTAATAATACCAAAGTTGAATATATATATATATATATATATATATATATATATATATATATAATTCATTTAATGTTTTACTTTTTAAAGGATATTGTTCCTTTTTTTCAGATTTTAACAATCACTGAATTCTTTTACGATAATTTATTGTGTCATTTGTTATTGGATGAAGTCCCTAAATAATTATATTTTAATACACAATTATTGAAATATAGAAAGTCGGCTTGAATACGTTTCACATACCCACATCGACGAAATTTTGGTTTTCGGTTTGGTTATCCTAAGTTTTGGTTTTCGGTTTGGTTATCCTAATTATTAAAATAAATAATTAAATTACAAAAACAACTCAAAAAGCTAATTACTAATGTTAACGTAATTATATTCTGATTAAAATTCCTTCATCCACTTCTACTTGGACTCTTTTTTCTGCTCCAACAACTCAATTATTCATTTTTTCTAAAGATTTTACTTCTAATTAAAAGACTTTACCATTTAATTTAAAACTAATATTACAATAATTAATATATATCCAAAATATCACACCATATCTTTCCGTAATTATTTTTAGTAGTAATTTTTGTAATTAAAACATGGAGTACTTTTTAATTTAAAATTAATCTTGCGATCACTAATATACACCCAAAAATATATATACAAATCATTATTTTTATTAATAAATAACAATCGTTAGATCTAATAATAAGATATATTATATGATTAAATTAATTTACTGAAAATTCAAAGTTTGAACCCGTCAACGACATTTTTAATTTAGAATTTTACAAAATAAAATTTAAACCATGCATTTCATTATATAAATTTATATTAAATTAAAATTAAAAAATTATTAAAAATAAGGATTATATAAAAACATAATTATAATGTTAAATAAATTTTATAACCTATCAAAAGAAACCCGTGCTTCGCACGGGTTATAAGCTAGTACTATTATATTAAAGCCGAAACATTGAAAGTTTTGGTTTTCGGTTTGGTTATCCTAAGTTTTGGTTTTCGGTTTGGTAATCCTAATTATTAAAATAAATAATTAAATTACAAAAATAACCCAAAAAGCTAATTACTAATGTTAACATAATTATATTCTGATTAAAATTTCCTTCATCCACTTCTACTTGGACTCTTTTTTCT
The DNA here is from genome assembly GCA_036435485.1 of Saposhnikovia divaricata. Classification (NCBI taxonomy): domain Eukaryota; kingdom Viridiplantae; phylum Streptophyta; class Magnoliopsida; order Apiales; family Apiaceae; genus Saposhnikovia; species Saposhnikovia divaricata. The sequence continues at coordinate 242,950,543 of CM071594.1, read as the reverse complement.
ACTCCAACAACTCAATTATTCATTTTTTCTAAAGATTTTACTTCTAATTAAAACACTTTACCATTTAATTTAAAACTAATATTACAATAATTAATACATATCTATACTATTATATTAAAGCCGAAACATTGAAAGTTTTGGTTTTCGGTTTGGTTATCCTAAGTTTTGGTTTTCGGATTGGTTATCCTAATTATTAAAATAAATAATTAAATTACAAAAACAACTCAAAAAGCTAATTACTAATGTTAACGTAATTATATTCTGATTAAAATTCCTTCATCCACTTCTACTTGGACTCTTTTTTCTGCTCCAACAACTCAATTATTCATTTTTTCTAAAGATTTTACTTCTAATTAAAACACTTTACCATTTAATTTAAAACTAATATTACAATAATTAATACATATCTATCTATCTATACTATTATATTAAAGTCAAAACATTGAAAGTTTTGGTTTTCGGTTTGGTTGTCCAATTTATTTTGGTTTTCGGTTTGGTTAATTTAATTTTTAATTAATTTTAAATATAAAATAAATCAATTTTAATTTGTTATTGGCTATAGTAGTCCTAAAGACACAATAGTATTTTATATTTACACCATTACTAATACAGTTAAACTTAAAACCTTCGTTGCCTTCACGAACACTGCGCCCAGAACTCTATTCTTCTAAACCTAATTTACACTATCTTCATTAATTCAATACACAAGTTTCTTCGACTTTTCTCTTCTTTTGCAACACCATACACTACAAGAAAACAGCTTTAAACCGACCGTCAAAAATGGTCGGTTATAAAATGAATCGGTCGGTTATAAATGGAATCGGTCGGTTTAACAACTAAAACCGACCAAAATCGGATGGTTGGTTTAAGCCTGGTTGGTTATGTCATTTGGTCGGGTTTAACACACATAACCGACCAATAATTTGGTCTGTTATATGTGTTTACAAATTCTCTAATGTAGGGTCCGAATTGAACACGTGGCACCACGTGGCGACAACTGTCAACAAACGTCGGCAACACATAACCGACCGACAGCGGTCGGTTATGACTTCAAAAAAGAAAAAAATACATTTTGATTGGCACACATAACCAACCATAGTCAAACGTACACAATCGGTCGGTTTAATGCCAGTAGTTGTGCTAATTTGTATAACCGACCACTTATAACCGACCACCATAATATAACCGACCACCTTCAAAGGGATCGAATGGTAAAAAACGGTCGGTTTTCTGGGAATTGAAGGGTAAAAAGTGGTCGGTTCTAAGGCTCGTCGGTCGGTTTTCTGGGTTTTTTTTAAAAAAAAAATTAAAGGTTTTGCCAGTACTGCAACCTGCCATTCCATTTCAATATTAACAATTCACCACCATTCATTGTACTGTAAAAAATAATTACAGGTTTAAACCATCCTACATAAACGAGGCATCTCATTGCACTGTAAGAATAGAAAAGTTTGTTTTCAATACCAACTAAAGAGGGAAAAAAACAGAGTGCTCGATTAACACGGCCCTCCAAACATATAAAGTTATATCAAGATGATATTCTGACTGACTAAGCTTTTGTTTAACACCAAGATCAACTATCAACACTAAAGTAACACCTGAAACCAAGATCCTCTGCAGTAAACTGGAGTTGAAGGCTCTCTCCTTCAAATATGCGTCTGACGTTTGTCTTGAAGATATCCAACACGGTTGTTCTTGTTCATAAGAGATGTGCAGGACCTAGAGTGAAAATTCCATCCAGAATTTTCCTCTGTAGTTCAGAAGGTAAAATGGAACGAACCAACTGTATTATTAAGAGCGTTATGAACTGCCAGAAAGAAACATAGGATAGATGCTTGTGTCATTTTTAGAAGTAAAAATCAAAATCTCAACTGAACAAGAGAATGAACTAGAGCTTCTGAAAGCAGGAAAGAGAAGAAAAAGGAAAAAAGACTTCAGCATCAAGACTTGATCTACCTGAATTTTCCATCACTGGATCAAGACCAAGTGCAGCAGGAACTCCCATGGCTGCTCTAAAATTCTTGACACTTAACTCTATATTGAAAATTGCTACCTGACAAAGTTTACATAATTAGATTGTAACAGTAGATCAAAAATTCTTGACACTTAACTCTGGATAGATTAAAATGCTATGTCACAATAAAATCCTTAAGTAACTTCTTAAGTAATAATAATAAAATACGTCTCCCACAGTTAGCAACAAAAAAATTATTTACAGAATGTGATCATTACATTTGTGAAGAAATGTCAGTGCAATAACCCTAATGCAGATAAATGCAAATATAAAGAATTTCAGCAAAAATATATATAAATAACATTAGCGAGTAAAATAATTACCTTGTCCATCAGTCGTCAGCATTCTACACATGATTGGAAGCAGAGTTGGTTCAATATGGACAAAAAGGTGAGGAAGACTGCTCATATGGACAAAAGTGGAAGCATCAGTCTAATTTCACTACAATATGGACATATCTGTGAAGTTAATATGAGCATATTGTCCAGCAACCCATGCAGCCTGACATTGCAACCACACGAGAATTTTGATGAGATAAAATAAAAGTAAAAAAGAGCATTTGCTTTATCTTGAGTGAATTTGAGATTTTTTAAATAAAAAAAAAAAGCTATTCATGTTTATTACAGAACAATAAACATGATGGAACTAGAACCAAATAAAAAATTTGAAATTTGAAACCATTAGTAAGAAGCCTGCAAAACCATCTACATGGGAACCACCATGGCCACAATGCAATTTACATATATTAATGGTTCTAAATCAACATACACATATCAATAAGCTCTGTGAATTAGCATCAACCACTTTTTCAAAGAAAGACAAATAATGAAAAGAAATAGAAAACTCAAATCAATCAAACATATAAATCAACATCTTTATATAGTCGTGAAAACAAAAGAGTTAACAAAAGCAATTGCGAAGAGACATGGAACCAGTACAGCAGTTACATCAAGTATAATTCGATCATCAGAATTTAGCAAAAAAAAAAAACTAATTCGATCATCAGATAAATTGGCTATTTTTTATGATTACCTGAAGCAAAAGAGCCACATTTTAGATAGTAAAAATACTGTAAGCTCATGTTTGATTGAGTTAGTGTGTGCAAATAAAACTCGCTTGTTTTTTATGCCGTGCTTTTCAAACTCCTGTGTAAGGTTTATCGATTTTGTTTGCATAAGTTGAATTCTCCAGAGAAACAATAATGACAGAGACACCAACATTGCAGACTACATATTCTTATTTTTCTGACTCCGTATACTTCTCATGAAACCTCTATTTAAGAGGGGATCTTTAAATTTCAAAAAATAATGAAAAGAAATCAATAAAATGCAAACAGCTGATGCCATTATAACAATTCTTCAGCAAATTTAAAACTCCAAAGCCAAAGCAACTTTAAATTACGACAGATATCATTGAACAGCAATATACCAAATTATAACAACACAAACAATTGTCACTGCACCGAATTAGTTTTACTTATTCGATATTGCCTAGCATTTCACATACTAGTAAATGAAATCGTTACATGATTCTACTTAAACAATCTATGTGATCGAGCTCGACAAAATTAGGTATATAGGGAAGGGTTGGAATATTGTTGGAAAATGATTACCTGCATATTACATTACCTGTATAAGCCGGTGTAAACATTTCAATTTTCTTAGCAGGCTCTTTGGGAGCTTGTACAATGAAGCTCCTCATCCTGTTGGTATTTTCTCCAATATCAAAATGACACAGAAGACCAACATCTATTTGATACGAGTGCTCCACTTCACTTCACAGTGTATTCATAAAGGTGTTATATTTTATCAATACACTCAGTGGCTTTTAACATAATTTAAGCTTCAACTGCTGGAATACTATAAAATCAAAATCAGAGACAAAAACAAAAACAAATCAAAATAAACTTCACTTAACCTTATGCAAAATGAAGAAATTTAAAGAAACATTCTTTTCTGCTGAAGAAAAATAACCTCCTCCTCCTGTTGTGCTTGCATATCCAGTGACATTAGTTGCTGATGTTGTTTGTATCCAACTATATTTCCAGTAAAGATACATAGAGACACGCGTAGAGAGAAATGAAACTCAAACAACCACAACTCAGAACCCTAAAATCAAAAACTTAAAAGAGAGAAATGACTTAAGTTACTTAGAACTCAGAACATAAGTCAATTAAGCAAATAATTAGAATTCAGAAACCTTAAAGGCGAGAAATCCGGAGAACCACTCAGAATAGCTAAAACCCTAATTGGTCGAGAGTGTGCTCAGAGAGAGAGAGAGAGAGAGAGAAGCCTGAATTGAGAAAGATGGTTTAAAGCCCTAATCGACTTTCAATTCGTTATTCAATTCTTTCTTCAGAGAGACGGAGAAAATGACGAGTGATTGAGGGCGGTGGAGTGAAAGTTTAGGTCAGGAGAGCTTAGGTAGGTGAGTGATTGAGGGGGAAAATTTAGATCGAGAAATTTTGTTGGGGGGAAGTGTTAAGTGCTAAAATTTCATTTTGGGGGGAGTTTTTCACTGCCAAAAAATCTCCGCACTTTCAATTTTTGAATTTTTGATTTAAATTTTTATTTCAAATTTTCAGTTCAATTATTACAACTATAATTTAGTAACTTTAAAATAATAATAAATGAATAATTTATGTATTTATATATATAAAATATTCTGAAATTTTTATAATATTTTAGGGATAAAAGTTAAAAATATTAATTTTTTAAAAAATTAAATAAAAATAGGAATAAGGCCAGAAAATTAAATAAAATGGAAAAAAGTCAAATTTTGATTCAGGATTTATACACACCCACATAGTCATACCACCAAATTTTAAATTTAAATTTTGCCGTTTTTTTGTATTTTGTAAAGTTTTTTAATTTATTTTAATGTTATTGCAAAAATTTCAGAAATTTTTTTTTATTTGGTTTGGTAATTTAACGGTCAACTAGTACTTTAACTATAAACCCTAAACAAGGTTTCGTTAGGATTAAGGATTTCAATTTTTTTAAATATTTCACGACGATCCAATCATACGGATCTCAATATATATCTAATTTAATGATATTCCTAAAATTTTACAAAATAAAAAATTAATTTGGATAGTGAAATTAGTAATCAGCTATTGATTTGACTAGTAATACTAACTAGTACTTTGTCATAGATTATTGTTTCTATTTACAAAATTCAAATATCCTAAATTTCTTATAAATTTATAAAATCCAATATCTTAGACATCAGTTGTGTTTTGACCGATGTTATTGATATTTCAATTATATGTCAATGACATCGGTTGGCTTGCAATGTGATTTCATAATATATCAAGGAAATCAGTGAAAGAAACATAACACTGAATAACGAGGCTTACTGTCCATCAGAGATATTGATACGTGTTGGTTCACTAGGCTGATTAGCTCCATACGGATGTTAATAAATGAATTATCAATTTATTGAAAATAAATATATTTTAAATTGATTGAAAGATAAGATATTTTAGGTATTTATTAAATATTAGTTAATAATGCAATTATGTTTTTATATAATTATCGATTTATTGATTTTTTAAATTTTAATTTAACATAATTTAATATACTCATATTTACGTATTATACTAACATTTTCTTATTATGAACAACGTACATGGATTTTAAAAATATTTTATTAATAATTGAAAATATGGTGTGATATTTTTGGATATATATTAATGATTGTAAGATTAGTTTTAAATGAAAAAAGGTAATGTCTTTTAATTAGAAAGGAAATATTAATGATTTAAAGATATGATACAATTGATGTTTTTATAAGAGGTAATATCTTGAATTAAAAGTAAATGTGAAAATGGAACCATTAATTATATTATGTAATTATTTATTTTATTAATTTGGATAACCAAATCGAAAATCAATTATATTAGGTGTTATATTATGTTATTACTTATTTTAGGTGTTATATTTTTCTTAAAAATTATGGTGTGATATTTTCGGGTATATTAATGATTGTTAGATTTGTTTTAAATTAAAAAGGTAACGTGTTTTAATTTGTTGTTTCTATTTTTTAAAAAATACTTATTTACGATTCAACCGCACGTATGTCAATATATATCTAATTTAGTGATATTTCCAAGTTTTTAAAAAATAATAAATTTATTTGGATGGTAAAAGTGGTAGTCAATTATCGATTTGACCCGTACTCCTAACTAGTGCTTTGTCCCGAATTGTTGTTTCTATTTTTTAAAAAATACTTATCGACGATCCAACCGCACGTAGGTCAATATATATCTAATTTAGTGATATTTCCAAGTTTTTAAAAAATAATAAATTTATTTGGATGGTAAAAGTGGTAGTCAACTATCGATTTGACCCGTACTCCTAACTAGTGCTTTGTCCCGGATTGTTGTTTCTATTTTTTAAAAAATACTTATCGAGGATCCAACCGCGCGTAGGTAAATATATATCTAATTTAGTGATATTTCCAAGTTTTTAAAAAATAATAAATTTATTTGGATGGTAAAAGTGGTAGTCAACTATCGATTTGACCCGTACTCATAACTAGTGCTTTGTCCCGGATTGTTGTTTCTATTTTTTAAAAAATACTTATCGACGATCCAACCGCACGTAGGTCAATATATATCTAATTTAGTAATATTTCCAAGTTTTTAAAAAATAATAAATTTATTTGGATGGTAAAAGTGGTGGTCAACTGTCAAAGTACTACTTGGTCAAACTAGTATAATTTTGGAATAATATTTTTTCTAAAAATATTTCTCGACGACTCAACCTTACGGAAGTCAATATCCATCCTTTTTAATGTTATTGGCAAAATTTTAATGAAAAAAAATTATTTGGTTTGGCAATTTAACGGTCAACTAGTACGTTGACTAGAACCCTTAAACAGGGTTTAGGGTTTCAATTTTTTTAAAATATTTCTAGACGACCCAACCTTATGGAAGTCAATATCCATCCTTGTTAATGTTATTGGCAAAATTTTAATTAAAAAAATAATTTTGGTTTGACAATTTAACGGTCAACTAGTACGTTGACTAGAACCCTTAAACAGGGTTTCGTCAGGGTTTAGGATTTCAATTTTTTTAAAATTATTTCTCAACAACCCAACCTTACGGAAGTCAATATCCATCCTTTTTAATGTTATTGGCAAATTTTAGTGAAAAAAAATTTATTTAGTTTGGCAATTTAACAGTCAACTAGTACGTTGACTAAAACCTTTAAAAAGGGTTTCGTCGGGATTTAGGATTTCGATTTTTTTAAAAATATTTCTCGACGACCCAACCTTACGGAAGTCAATATCCGTCCTTTATAATGTTATTTCCAAAATTTCAGGAGAATAAATATTTTTCACTAATGTTTCATTTGTTATGATATTTTCCCCATTTTTAACTAATTTGTAAAATAAATTAAAAAATTAAATAACATTAAGAAAAATAACTTTGTATGACTACGTGGGTATGTATAAATTCTGAATTTTTTTTGTTTTTTTCTATTTTATTTAATTTTTTAGCCATTATTCATTTTTTTATTTATTTAAAACCGACCATTTATAAAGGAGACGGTCGGTTTTCTGGAAATGGGATGGTAAAAAACGGTCGGTTATTTATTATTTCGGTCGGTTTTCTGGGAATGGAATTGTAAAAAATGGTCGGTTATGTATTATTTCGATCAGTTTTCTGGGTTTTTAAAGAAAAAATTGCAGGTTATGACATTCCACTTCATTACATTTCAATATTGCAATCACCACCAAGCCATTCAACATTAACCAACTAGAGATTCACCATACCATTCAACTTCATAAAAAAATAATTAAACACACAAACATGAATGCTATGAATTTAATGTTCACAAACAACATTAATACTCAACTTCGTGAAAAGCATCAAAACTAAGTTTACAAACATTATTCAATTTCGTCAAAACCATCATCGTCTTCATCATCACCAGACAATACGATCTTCTTCTTCTTCTTCTTCTTCTTAAACAGTCATTATCATCAAAATACACCAGAGATATAACCAAATCATCATTTGATGCAAGTAGTTAGGATACCATTGTAGGATTTCGATGCAGTAAAACACAATGATAACAATGATAAGTATAAAAAAATTCGAAATCCAAAACCATTGATCCATGTATAAGGGGGATGATTTGGAGAAAGTTGTTTTTTACTCCAAATTTCGAAAATGAAAGTTAAAAGGGAGAGGAATTTTGGTGAAGTGGATGTAGAGATAGAGATGAAATTTGGTGAAGTGGCTTGTTTAAATGAAATTTGGCAAAAAATTTGAATTTTTTAGTTTGGGCTCCATTTTTAAAATTTCCGTGAAATCAAGGCTTATTTCCGACCGATATATGGTCGGTTATGAGTTTGATCAAAAATTTGAAATTTTCATTTGGGCGGTATTTTCGAAAAAAAATTAGTTTGGGCTCCATTTTTAAAATTTTGTGAAATCATGGCTTATTTCCGACCGATATGTGGTCGGTTATGAGTTTGATCAAAAATTTGAATTTTTCATTTGGGCGGTATTTTCGAAATTTAGAAATTTGCATAACCGACCACCTAAAACCGACCACCTAAAACCAACCGTAGCGGTATTGGTCGGTTTTATATGACGTGTCACAGAGACCGAAAATGTGAGTCAGCAAAATGGGCCCGAGTCCGCACCGGTCAGTTTTAGATGGTCGGTTTTATCATAAAACCGACTACCTACGGCAGCGGTCGGTTATAACCATTGAATTTGTGACGGTCGGTTTTGTGACGGTCGGTTTAAAGCTGTTTTCTTGTAGTGATATATATCATTAATTTACTAAAAATTCAAAGTTCAAACCCGTCAACGACATTAATATTGAATATGTATATTATTGGTTATCCTAATTATTAAAATAAATAATTAAATTAAAAAAACAACTCAAAAAGCTAAATACTAATGTTAACGTAGTTATATTCTGATTAAAATTCCTTCATCCACTTCTACTTGGACTCTTTTTTCTGCTCCAACAACTCAATTATTCATTTTTTCTAAAGATTTTACTTCTAATTAAAAAACTTTAGCATTTAATTTAAAACTAATATTACAATAATTAATATATATCCAAAATATCACACCATGTCTTTCCGTAATTATTTTTAGTAGTAATTCTTGTAAATAAAACATGGAGTACTTTTTAATTTAAAATTAATCTTGAGATCACTAATATACACCCAAAAATATCTCACCATATTTACAAATCATTATTTTTATTAATAAATAATAATCGTTAGATCTAATAATAAGATATATTATATGATTAAATTAATTTACTAAAAATTCAAAGTTTGAACCCGTCAACGACATTTTTAATTTAGAATTTTACAAAATAAAATTTAAACCATGCATTTCATTATAGAGAGTAGGGAGCCTGAGATATATCTCAGGTAAGTTCCCTGAGATACATAATTTTTATATATAAAAATAGGATGGGTATTTTAGTAAATTTAGAGATTTTTAATTAGCCCTGCGGGCCCAGGAAGATTTAAAGGATATTTTGCATATATCTTAGGAAAAGTTCCCTGAGATATATCTCAGGTCCTTTTTCTCTTCATTATATAAATTTATATTAAATTAAAATTAAAAAATTATTAAAAATAAGGATTATATAAAAACATAATTATAATGTTAAATAAATTTTATAACCTATCAAAAGAAACCCGTGCTTCGCACGGGTTATAAGCTAGTTATTATATAATAACCGAAACATTAAAAGTTTTGGTACCTATTTTTTGTTACCTTTTTTTGGTACTTCATGAATTTATTTATTACCCTTCATTATAAAGAAAAAAAACGTACATTACTTATACTATTAAAACACCTAAAATAAATAATGACATAATATAATTAATAGTAATTAGCCGATTGTCTTTTTCACATTACTTTTAGTTGAAGATATTATCTTGTATAAACAACTAAAAAGGTCAAACGTATCACATCTGTCAATCATTAATATTTCCTTTGGAATTAAAACACGTTACCTATATTATTTAAAACTAATCTTACAATCACTAATATATGCCCAAAAATATTATAAAATATTTTTCAATTATTAATAAAATATATTAAAAATTCGTATACATTGTTTAGAATAAGGAAACATTAATATAATCCGTAAACATGAGTATATTAAATTATATTAAATATATACTATATTATAATAACTGAAACATTGAAAGTTTGGTCGGTTGATCGGTACGGTACTTTGTAGTTTTACTTAATTACTCTTACTTAATTATTTTTGAATTAATTTCTTTTATTTGAATAATATTTATTTTGTAGTTACAGGCAATTCTATTTTATAAAAAATTAACAATAATACAATTCTTATTAACTAACTAATTAGCTTTTGAAAGTTTGTCGATTTGATTTTCTTAATTATTTTGGTTTTCCTAATTATTTTGGTTTTTCGGTTTGGTTATCCTAATTATTAAAATAAATAATAGAATAATATAATTAATGGTAATTAGTCGATTGCCTTTTTCATGCTTATTTTTAGTTAATATCATGTTTACTTTTAGTTGATATTACCTTTTATAAACACATAAAAACATCAATTGTATCATATCTTCCAATCATCAATATTTATTTTCTAATTAAAATACATTACCTATTAATTTAAAACATAATTTGCAATCATTAATGCATACACAAAAATATTACACCATATTACCGTTAGATTTTAGTAATTAATAAGAACCGTTAGAGATGTAATTATAGGGTATATTTTATGATAAAATTACTTTACTAAAAATTCAAGGTTCAAATCGCGTTCACGACATATTTAACTTAAAATTTTATGATATAAGTTTTAAATCATGCATATCATTAATTAAATTTATATTAAATTAGTATTAAAATAATTACTAAAAATAATGATTACATAAAAACATAATTATAGCATAAAATAAAATTTATAACATATCAAAAGAAATCCGCGCGTTAAAGTCGAAATATTAAAAGTTTTGTCAGTTTGGTTTTCGGTATGGTTATCCTAATTAAAAAATAAAAAAATATATAATTAATAGTAAGTAGTAGATTGCCTTTTCTAATTAAAATACATTACTTTTTAATTAAAAGATATTACCTTTATAAACTCCTAAAATATTAGTTTGTCATTTAAAACATGTTACCTTTAATAACTAATCAATTTCCTTATATTTAATTACAAATAATTAATCGAGTACCTTTTTTTACCTAAAACTTATGATCTTTTCTATACTTACTAACAAAAATTCCTCATTTTCCAAAAATATCAGGGACAACATTTATATAATCATTATCAAATCATATCATTTAAAAATTTAAAAACTAAAAATACATATCTTAAAAAATCTAATTCAAATTAAAGAAAAAACATTTATATAATCATTATCAAATCATATCATTTAAAAATTTAAAAACTCAAAATACATGTCTTAAAAAATCTAATTCAAATTAAAGAAAAAAATCATATAATTTTAAAGAAAATCGGTACTTATATTTGGCACTTGCACTTTATTCCCTCCCTCATTTGTTGTAACTTCTTTTTTGATTCATAATTCAACTTAATTAAATAAAATAATTTTGTAAGTAACAAAACCTAATCAATTTTCTTTTTTAGGTGAAACATGTTATATTTTCTATTTTTCAATAACTAATCAATTCCAATTTTCAGAAAAAACATATTATATTTTGCATTTTATCTAATTAAAATATCTCATTCTCAAAATATTTCAGTGAGTTCTATTTAATTAAATTAAATGATAATATTATAATTAGTAATAATTAACCAATTACCTTCTTTCAGCTAAAATACATTACCTATTTTATTTTTTCTGATAAAAAACCTATTACTTTGAAATAATATCACGAACAATTTTATTTAAATAAAATAAAATAAATAATAGTATTATAATAATTAATAACTAACCGTTTACGTTTTCAACTAAGACATATCATCTTTTATAAATCTTTTAAATAAAATCTCTCATTTTTTAAAACAAAAACACACACACACACACACACACACACACATATATATATATATATTCAAATCAGATTATTTAAACTTTTAAACCTATAAATTCATGTCTTTAAAATTTCAATTAAAATTAACAAAATTTTATATAATATTAAAAATTGTCCGTGCATCGCACGATTTTAAGCTAGTACTATTATATTAAAGATAAAACATTGAAAGTTTTGGTTTTCGGTTTGGTTATCATAAGTTTTGGTTTTCGGTTTGGTTATCCTAATTATTAAAATAAATAATTAAATTACAAAAACAACTCAAAAAGCTAATTACTAATGTTAACGTAGTTATATTCTAATTAAAATTCCTTCATCCACTTTTACTTGGACTCTTTTTTCTGCTCCAACAACTCAATTATTCATTTTTTCTAAAGATTTTACTTCTAATTAAAAAACTTTACCATCAATATATATATATAAAGGAGGATAGCGGGAGTTTAGGTGGCGCTCTAATATCGTCTCAATCGATTTTTCTAATTTTCTAGAATTTTAAACACTAACAAATATAAAAATATCAATTAGCATATTAGAAGTAGAATAGGTGTTCGAATTTATAAAGGAGAAGAGTTCGAATTTATAGGAAAGACATATGATTAGAAGTTCTATTGGAAGTATAATAAGTATTTATAAGGCATACGATTAAAAGTTCTATTGGAAGTAGAATAGGAGTTCGAATTTATAGAGAATAAGAGTTCGATTTTATAGAAAAAGTATATAAATAAAAGTTCTACTAGAACTAGAATAGGTGTTTGAATATATAGAGCAGACATATAATTAAATATTTTATAGAAAGTAAGATCTTATTAAATTATATATTTTTTTATATAAGTTAATTATACTTATATTAGGAAAATTTATTCATAAATCCAATATTATTGTCATGAAAAAAGTCACCGTATTCAAAAAGAAAAGAATTGATGTGTTTAAGTAATAAAAGAACAATGAGTAAAAGAACAATCTTATGCAGAAATCCTAAATAAATACAGGAGTATCTATAATATAAAGAGAAAATAAGATGTGTTTTCATTTTCTAAAACTCCAAAATTTTAGAAAATCTAGAGAAAGTATAAATTGGAATTCACTCTATTTTTTAGGTTTTGATTTTAAGGAAAAAAATTGTTGTGTAAGATAAGTATCATCAATAATATGTAATGAAGTTAGAATTTCGATCCCAAACGAGAGCTGCTCAAAACGTGTTTAACGGGAAGACGGCTCACTATAAAAGATCGTACTAGCTATTAAAATATCATATGATGTTATAAATTTTATTTTATTTTTGGGATTTGATTTTTATGGATAAACATTATCATACAAGTAATATATGTAAAACTTAGGTTTTTGGTCTTAACGAGAGAGCGAATCAATAGTAATAAATGTGTTTAACAAGAAAGCGGTTCATTAGATAAGACCGTATAAAAGATGTTTAAATATATAATTAATACATTAAATAAAATTTTTTATTGGAAGTAGAATACGAGGACGGTGGAGACATCTTATACGATTTTTTAAAACTATACATCTTTTTTCCTAGAAATCTTTTAGTTTAACTTTTTTATACAAGTTAATTATACTTGCATTACAAAAATATATCCATAAATGTAATATTATTCCCGTAACAAAAAGTCTTCGTATTTTAATTTTTTTTTTTGATATGTTAACATAACAGAAAGACATTCCCATGCAGAAACTGTAAATAAATACAAGAATATCTATAATATACAAAAAATATAAGATGTGTTTTCATCTTTTAAAACTCCATAAATATTAGAAAGTTTAAAGAATATAAAAATTGGAACTTACTCTCTTTATATAATGAAGTTAGAATTTCGGTTTCAAATAAGAGCGGCTCGAAACGTATTTAACCAGGAAGACGGCTCGCTAGAAAAGATTGTATTTGCTATTAGAATTTGATACTGAAGTCATAATTTTTTTTTATTTTTACGGTTCGATTTTATAGATAAAAAATATTATATAAGTTGTTAAAAAGTTGGGATTTCGATTTTAACGAGAGAGCGGCTCAATCGAAAGAATCGTATTTAACAAGAAATTGATTCATTAGAGAAGATTATTTAATTATTAAAATTTAATATTAATATTATAATATAACGTAAATGTATTGAATTTTTTTAAAAATATTGTAATGCCGCCGCGAAGCGCGCCTTTATCAACTAGTTTAATTTAAAACTAATATTACAATACTTATTATATATCCAAAATATCTATCTATCTATCTATCTATCTATCTATCCATCTATCTATCTATCTATCTATACTATTATATTAAAGCCGAAACATTGAAAGTTTTGGTTTTCGGTTTGGTTATCCTATTTATTTTGGTTTTCGGTTTGGTTAATTTAATTTTTAATTAATTTTAAATATAAAATAAATCAATTTTAATCCGTTATTGGCTATAGTCCTAAAGACACAATAGTATTTTATATTTACACCATTACTAATACAACATTGAAAGTTTTGGTTTTCGGTTTAGTTATCCTATTTATTTTGATTTTCGATTTGGTTAATTTAATTTTTAATTAATTTTAAATATAAAATAAATCAATTTTAATCCGTTATTGGCTATAGTCCTAAAGACACAATAGTATTTTATATTTACACCATTACTAATACAGCTAAACTTTGCCTTCACGAACACTGCGCACAGAACTCTATTCTTCTAAACCTAATTTATACCATCTTCATCAATTCAATACACAAGTTTCTTCGACTTTTCTCTTCTTTTGAAACAACATATATATTATTAAAGTGTAAGTATAATTATTTTTTCCTGGTTTCACTCCAAAGTTACAATATTTACATACATCGACCTTTCCGTGCACATAAAATCTTTCTATACATGTGCAGGGCTTATCATAATAGTTTGCTCTTTAAACAAAGCTCAGTATAACTGTATAACTACACCGTGATTCTCTCATACCTATAGTTTAACAGCTCTAACTTAAAGGTCTACTTGATAGATTCGATGTGAGCATTGAGGTACGTATACTTGACTTTGATGACCTTGATTTGGAACTATCAGAATTCAGTAGCGAACTTACTTTTTGGAGATTATATTTTTGTATTATCTCCATCTTATAATTGTTACAAGAAATTGTATTTTTGGGGTGTTTTTTAATGTAAGTACAGTGTTTGTTTGAATGTCTCATTGAATGTATATGGGTTGTTTTAGTTTCGTTTTAAATAATTAAAAAATAACTCAAAAAACTAATTATTAATGTTAACGTAATTATATTCCGATTAAAATTCTTTCATCCACATTGAGCTTATGTTTGGACTCTTTTTTCTGCTCCAACAACTCAATTACCCATTTTTTCTAAAAATTTTACTTCTAATTAAAACACTTTACAATTTAATTTAAAAATAATATTACAATAAGTAATATATATCCAAAGTATCACACCATATCTTTCCGTAATTATTTTTAATAGTAATTTTTATAATTAAAATACGTTACTTTTTAATTTAAAATTAATCTTGCGATCACTAATATACACCCAAAAATATCTCACCATATATTCAAATCATTATTTTTAGTAATAAATAAGAATCGTTAGATCTAATAATAAGATATATTATATGATTAAATTAATTTACTAAAAATTCAAAGTTCGAACCCGTCAACGACATTTTTAATTTAGAATTTCACAAAATAAATTTTAAACCGTGCATATCATTATATAAATTTATATTAAATTAAAATTAAAAAATTATTAAAAATAAGCATTATATAAAAACATAATTATAATGTTAAATAAATTTTATAACCTATCAAAAGAAACCCGTGCTTCGTAAAACCGAAACATTGAAAGTTTTGGTTTTCGGTTTGGTTATCCTATTTATTTTGGTTTTCGGTTTGGTTAATTTAATTTTTAATTAATTTTAAATATAAAAAAAATCAATTTTAATCCGTTATTGGCTATAGTCCTAAAGACAAAATAGTATTTTATATTTACACCATTACTAATATAGCTAAACTTAAAACCTCCGTTGCCTTCACGAACACTGCGCACAGAACTCTATTCTTCTTAACCTAATTTACACCATCTTCATCAATTCAATACACAAGTTTCTTCGGTTTTTCTCTTCTTTTGCAACACCAAATATAACATTAAAGTGTAAGTATAAATAATTAAATTACAAAAACAACTCAAAAAGCTAATTACTCATGTTAACGTAATTATATTCCGATTAAAATTCCTTCATCCACATTGAACTTCTACTTGGACTCTTTTTTCTGCTCCAACGACTCAATTACCCATTTTTCTAAAGATTTTACTTCTAATTAAAACACTTTACCATTTAATTTAAAACTAATATTACTATAATTAATATATATCCAAAATATCACACCATATTTTTCCGTAATTATTTTTAGTAGTAAGTTTTGTAATTAAAACATGTTACTTTTTAATTTAAAATTAATCTTGCCATCACTAAATACACCCCAAAATATCTCACCATATATTCAAATCATTATTTTTTAGTAATAAATAATAATCGTTAGATCTAATAATAAGATATATTATATGATTAAATTAATTTACTAAAAATTCAAAGTTCGAACCCGTCAACGACATTTTTAATTTAGAATTTTACAAAATAAATTTTAAACCATGCATATCATTATATAAATTTATATTAAATTAAAATTAAAAATTATTAAAAATAAGGATTATATAAAAACATAATTATAATGTTAAATAAATTTTATAACCTATAAAAAGAAGCCCGTGCTTCGCACGGGTTATAAGCTAGTACTATTATATTAAAGCCGAAACATTGAAAGTTTTGGTTTTCGGTTTGGTTATCCTAAGTGATATGGGTAAAAAATAACCCTTAAAGACATAATTAATGTGACATTTATTGGCCCGTAAATATGGCCCGAAACCCTAGTTAGGCACTAAATTCGTAATTAATGGTCAGGCCCAAAAGAACGGCCCAAACTGGGGACACCCGGTAAAAGCCTATCTCTAACATGGGTCTGATCCACAAACCAGGAACGTTCTAGAAACCAAAAATGTCCTAGAATATCCCCAGGATATTGTGTAGCCTCCAAGGCACCAAATTCGACATGGAAACTAATTCCTAAAAGGAAGGAGTCAGAACCTTCCTCAATTACGGTGACTTATCCACCAAGTCTCCAAAACCTACTATAATTCTAAGGCTTCCACAGCCTATATAAAGGGCCAGACCCCTCATCCTAGAACTACGTTTTTGGCTTGATTCTCTAATACAGAGATACGTAGGCATCCTGTGAGGACCCGAATTAGGTCACGATAATACAAGCGCAGCCATTAAAGCAAGAAGCTCACGAACCCTAGCCGCCATTCGATAACCCTACTTTTTATTCCACAACATTTGGCGCCGTCTATGGGAAAAGGATATCAACCATGGTTAACACACGAAGAACATCAACCGAGAACGTTCCTGTTACATCTGACCCACCAATCGTCTCCTCTACACCGCCCGTTGTTACGGAGCAAGGGCTTGTGCCCCCATCGACTGAGACTATTACACAACCTCAAGTTTCTCAGACCACAGGGACGAATCCCCATGCTGAGAGAACCTTACCTGTGATTGATCACCCGGGACAAGAGACTAATCAACTTCAGATGGTGGTTGCTCCATTGACTAGCCGTCCCCCGCTCTCAGGAGTTCAGATCTCCACCACTACACTCCCCGTGAGTACCGATCCGTTATACGAGTTGCCAAACTATCCCCCAAATCGAAGAGATCCTGGACCAAGTGGACACGCTTTACAGATACCCGAGTCGTATCAGCCACCCTATATTAGGGGTCTAGCCCCCCCCTGAGCAAGGATATTACGATTACTCTGGACCTTACTCCGATGATTCATCATCCAAGGATGATGAACGTGATATAGCCCCGAGGAGGCGACGTACAAGCAAAGAACCCATGAGGAGGACTCAAAGGATCAATGATAGACCCGTTCAAACAGCTGCTGAGAGAATCAAGGCTTTTGAAGCTGAGATCCAAAAGCTGAAGGATGATATAACCAGAGAACAAGCAAGGCAAAATCTGAATAGGCCTCCTCCAATCCCAAGGGAGATCCCCTTCATTGATTTGGAAGGGTCCTCAAGAAGACCGAGAAGGGCTGATGCCCCAACTGGAGGAATTACGAGGGTAGAAACCCCTAGGAGTGATCCCAAAGACCTGATGCCGCTTGGGGGCCCTGACGACCCCACACCTCCATTCACGGACGAAGTGATGAACGCTCATGTTTCCCGAAAATCAAGATGCCCACGATAAAAGCATATGATGGGACGGGCGATCCTTCGAATCACGTCAGGACATTCTCGAACGCTCTGCTGTTGCAACCCGCTAGTGACGCTCTTAAGTGTAGGGCGTTTCCTCAAACCTTGGCAGGCATGGCTCAAAGATGGTACAGCCGATTGCCCGCAAACTCGATTGGTTCTTTTAAGGAGTTAAGTACTGCCTTTATCAATCAATTTGTTAGTGGAAAGGTCCACGAAAAAAGCTCTGCTTCTCTCATGCAAGTAAAACAAGGAAAGAATGAGAACCTGAGGGATTACCTCAAGCGTTTCACTAAGGAGACGTTGAATGTCCCGGATTTGGAGAACAAAGTAGCTATGATAGCCTTGGAGAATGGAATGACGAACCCCTACTTTCAGATGTCGTTGGCAAAACATCCCCCTGAGAGCATGACTGAGCTCCAAAGGAGGGCAAGTAAATACATAAAAGCAGAAGAAAGCATGAAGAAGACGGAAGCTCCCACCACTAATGGAGGAAACGGAAACTCCCGGAAGCGAAGGCAAGAGCAGGAGTATGACACAAGGGACAAATACCCCCGGACAAGCAAGGACTCCGATTCTTCTTCCAAGAAGAATTTGAGGCCAAGGTTCTCTGAATATGCAAGGTTGAATGCTCCTAGAAGTCAAATCCTGATGGATATTGAAAAAGATGCGGATTTCCGATGGCCGAAGCCACTTAGGGGTGATCCCGCAAGGAGAAACAAAGATCAATACTTCAGGTTCCATAATGATGTTGGACATGACACTGATGACTGTAGACAGCTCAAGGACGAGATTGAATTCTTGATCCGAAAAGGAAAGCTGAGCAAATTCACAAAGGGTGAAGGTCGTGGAAACCAAAGAAGAGATTATGATAGAAGAGATTATGATAAAAGAGATAATGATAGAAGGGATAACGATCGTGATCGCAACCCCCAGCCACGAGGGCATGTCATCAACATGATTTGGGGAGGTCCTACTGCGGCCGGAACAACAAGGAACTCTCAAAAGGCATATGCCAGGGAGGTGATGCATATCGTGGGAGAAGCCCCGAAGAGGGCAAAGACTGAAGTAGTGATCGGATTTGATGACTCGGACTTAGAGGGGGTAAAGTTCCCCCATGACGACCCGTTGGTCATAACTCCTGTAATTGGAAATTCGGAGGTGAAGCGAGTCTTGATAGACAATGGTGCTTCTGTTGACATCCTGTTTCATGATGCGTTTGTAAGGATGGGATACAATGATTCCCAGCTGACCCCAAATAACATGCCCATATATGGGTTCAATGGAGTCGAATCTAGCGTTGAAGGGACTATCCAACTGCCGGTTACTATTGGAAAGGAGCCTAAGGAGGCCACACAGATGTTGAACTTCTTGGTAATTAAGGCGGCCTCCACATATAACGCGATCCTCGGAAGGACCGGACTCCACGCGTTTAAGGCTGTTGCCTCTAGTTATCACATGAAAGTCAAGTTTCCAACCAGGAATGGTGTTGGAGAACAGAAGGGTGATCAAAGGATGGCCCGAAGTTGTTATGTGGCCGCGTTAAGAACTGATGGAGTCGGGGGGCAGGTCCTCCCGATTGAGGACATGGATATTCGGGATGATGAATACCGGGGGAAACCAGCAGAGGATTTGGTTCCTGTACCCCTGGACAGTAGGGACCCTGAAAAGGTCACATACATAGGAGCGTCGCTGAAAGAACCCATGAAGGGCAGGTTAATTGAATTCCTACAAGAAAATAAGGATGTGTTCGCTTGGACAGCAGCTGATATGCCAGGGATTGATCCCCAACTCATAACTCACAGGTTGAATGTCGACCCTAAGCGGAAGACCATTAAGCATAAGAAGAGGAATTTTGCTCCAGAAAGGCAAGAGGCCATAAAACAAGAGGTGGACAAACTCTTGGAGGCTGGTTTTGTTGAGGAGATTCAGTTTCCTGAATGGTTGGCTAACCCTGTGATGGTCAAGAAAGCCAACGGTAAGTGGAGGATGTGCATAGACTTCACTGATTTAAATGATGCGTGCCCTAAGGACTGCTTCCCTCTACCAAGGATCGACACGCTAATAGACGCTACGGCAGGACATGAGATGCTAAGCTTCATGGATGGTTTCAATGGCTACAACCAGATTAAGATGCACAAGGATGACATCCCAAAGGTATCTTTCATAACTGACTTTGGTGTTTTTTGTTACCTTGTCATGGCTTTTGGACTAAAGAATGCAGGAGCTACTTATCAACGACTGGTAAATAAGATATTTGCCCACCTGATTGGGAAAACCATGGAGGTATATGTTGATGATATGTTGGTCAAGAGCTTGCTTACAGCTGACCATATTGAACACCTAAGGGAGGCGTTTGAAGTGCTGAGGCACCATAAGATGATGCTGAACCCAGCCAAATTTGCTTTTGGCGTTGGGTCAGGGAAGTTCTTGGGCCTGATGGTCTCAAAACGAGGCATTGAAGCCAACCCAGATAAAATCAAAGCAATTCTCGACATGGAATCACCACGTTCCGTGAAAGACGTGCAGAAATTAACTGGTAGAATAGCTGCCTTGGGAAGATTCATCTCAAAGTCTGGCGATAAATGTTTACCTTTCTTTCAGGCCTTGAAGAAAGTAAAAAATTTTGAGTGGACATCAGAAAGCCAAGAGGCCTTTGAACAATTGAAGAAATACATGACCAAGGCCCCGTTGTTGGCCAAATCTAGTTCTGGAGAGACCCTATACCTGTATCTGGCGGTATCTGAACAAGCACTGAGTGCCGTCCTCATTCGAGAGGAGAACAAGGTTCAGAAACCCATCTACTACGTGAGCAAGGTGCTGCATAGAGCTGAGTTGAATTACTCGACCATTGAAAAATTTGCTCTCGCACTAGTGACAGCCTCAAGGAAACTACGACCTTATTTCCAGGTACACAAGATTGAAGTCCTGACGGACCAACAGTTACGAAGTATATTGCATAGCCCGAAGGCCAGTGGAAGGATAATCAAGTGGGCAATCGAACTCGGGGAGTTTGATATCACGTATAAGCCTAGGACAGCCATTAAGGCTCAGGTTTTAGCTGACTTCGTGGTTGAATGTACCATCAACCAAGAAGTCGGGGGGCAAGAGGTAGTATTAAACAAGGAAGATGAAGATAAAGCTAAGGAGCTTAAACCTGATCAGAAGGAATATTGGGTGCTCTGTTTTGATGGAGCATCAAAAACAAAGTCTAGTGGTGCAGGCTTAGTCTTGCAAAGCCCTGATGGGTTCTTAGTAGAATATGCTCTGAAGTTGGACTTTCCGACGACCAACAATGAAGCTGAATATGAAGCCTTGATAGCCGGATTAGGCTTGGCCAGAATACTGAGAGTCAAGAACCTTAAAGTCTGCGGGGATTCGAGACTCGTAGTATCACAAGTGAATGGTGAATTTGAAGCCAAGGATGAAACTATGGCAAAATACCTAAGGGTTGTGAAAGCTGTTATGACTCAGTTTGATGAATGATGTATAGAGCATATCCCAAGGGAGGAGAACGTCAAGGCCGATGCCTTATCAAAGTTCGCCTCTTCTGAAATAGAGAATTATGCAGGGAACGTCTATTACCAGGTCCTGAAGGCCCTTACCATCAACTCAAAATTGGTGGCACCTATTGAAGTAGGAAGCTGTTGGATTGACCCTATCAAGGCTCATCTGGAAACTGGTTGGCTCCCCGAAGATGCCTCGGAGGCACGAAAACTATCGGTGAGGGCATTGAGATATGCTTTGATTGAAGGCATCCTTTATAAGAGGTCTTTTGTTATCCCATACTTGAAATGCTTGAGGCCTCAAGAGGCAGAAGAGGCATTAAGGGAAGTTCATGAAGGGATCTATGGGCAGCACCTGGGGGGCAGGGCCCTAGCTCATAAGATCACCCGCCTGGGATTTTATTGGCCAGGAATGTTGGCTGACGCCAAAAGCTATGTTAAAAAGTGTGACAGATGCCAGAAACACGCTCCAATTGTTAGGCAGCCACCAGAGATGTTAACGTCAATTAACTCTCCCATTCCGTTTGCCATGTGGGGGATGGACATACTTGGTCCTTTTCCCGTGGCCTCAGCACAAAGGAAGTTCCTAATAGTGGCTATCGATTATTTTACCAAGTGGATTGAAGCCAAGCCGCTAGCAAAAATAACCACCCAACAAGTTGCCCAGTTCTTCTGGGAGAACATAATTTGTAGATATGGGATCCCACGAATCCTAGTGACGGACAACGGACGCCAATTCAACAATGAGGAGTTTAAGAAATACTTTGAGGAGAACGCCATTGAACTTCGTTTTACCTCAGTAGCTCACCCCCAGGCTAATGGCCAAGCTGAGGTAGCAAATCGAATTATCCTTGATGGACTTAAGAAGAGGGTCGAACGATCTCGAAACACGTGGGTTGATGAATTACTGCATATACTGTGGGCGTATCGTACTACCTGCAAGGTAACGACAGAAGCTACTCCATTTTTGCTAGCCTATGGGGCAGAAGCAGTTGTCCCTTTGGAAATTTCGCACGTATCTCCAAGGGTGGAAGCATATGAGCAAGAAACCAATGAGGAAGGCATGAGACTTGCTCTTGATTTAATCGATGAGGTCAGAGATGAAGCAAATGCCCGTAATATTGAGCACCAAAAAAGAGCAGCCTTTCACTACAACCATAGGGTTAAAGGAAGGTTCTTCAAACAAGGCGACTTGGTTTTGAGAAAAATTGAAGCCTCTGGAGTTGGACAGACAGGAAAGTTGGCCCCTAATTGGGAAGGACCATATAGAGTGAGAAAGACGTTGGGAAGAGGCTCTTATAAGCTGGATTCTGGAAACCGTGGATGGAAACGAGGTACCCCGCTCCTGGCACGCCTCGAATCCCAAGATTTACTATGTTTAAAGCTCTCCTATTAAGGACTTAGCTTTTAGCCTATCTAATAGAAGTAGAAATAAGGTTCATATGAAACCATTGCAGAGCATGTTGCTCCTAGTAGGACATAATATTCTATGTAAGGGCTGAGCCCATTTTGCGTTATCAATACAAGCTTGTTTTCTGTTCTATGATTCTGTAATCCTTGTGATGTACCGAGCACCAGATGTGTGTAAGTCTAAGATGACCAAGTACCGAAAATAAAAGAACATATGAAACATAGAAAACAAGCACGTAGATAAAATACCCAGGAGGGCACAATCAAGGTTTAAGTTACACACATACGAATAAAAGTACAAGTCCATGAAGGACCATAATCAAAGACGGGATATTAAAAGAACTAAAGCCACACGAGGCTAACACAGGCCATGCAAGGCTCAATCACTTCTTGATAGAAGCAGTCTTCACCAACCGCTTCTTGGTTTTTGGAGGAGCAGTCTGAGCAGGGACTTCTTCTTCACTTGACGAGTTCTTCCCTCCTTCTTCTTTGCTCCTGGAAGTTGAGGTTGAGGAGCTACTGATACTAACCGACTTGGGTTCACGGATTCGTCCAGCTAAGGGGCATTCTGAACTCCCGCTCTGATGGGATCTTGAGGGACGTTTCCCAGAACTAGACCCTGATTGTTGAGGAATGCCCTTTGTCCCAGAACCAGAAGCACGTTTGCTCACAGGGGAAGTCCCAACACCTTCAACAAGGTCATCGTCTTCTGTCACCTTCCAGGGACTCGGATAAAAGGAAGGAAAGACAACTCCCTTATGATCTTGGCTAATCCTGTTCACAGCCTTCTCCCAACCTATGGTCATGCTGTCCGGCTGGACCTCCCTGTCATGCTCATCAATGAAGGCAAGAAAAGTGTCTGAACCTAAGTAGTTCTGAATGATGGAATTCTCATTATTTTGGGTCCTATTTTCCAGAGCCGTATACTTTCCCCTAAGGGATGAGAGTTGGTCCTCCGAGGTGAAATACTTAGCCTCCCATTCTTCAGACTCCTTCTGAAGCTTCTCTACAGCCTTGAGGGCAGTTCTCTCCTTGTCCTTGTAGGACCTCCCGAGTTGGATAGCATTCTGGAAGTGAGCATTTAGCTACCAAAACAAAAACGCCATAAGAAAATTTGTTAAGCCACGACGGCCAATATACAACCATAACAATGAAAAGGAAGAGGAGATCGACTTACGTTATAGGCATGATATGCCCCCATGCTTTCATTTTCCTCTAAATCTGTTGCTGTTGCAAAATGGACCTTGTCGGCCGGGGCTATGGCATTCCGAGACCACTCTCGAGCAAGGAGGTGGCTGTCCTTGATAGCATCCTGCTCACATATCCCCCAATCAGGCATGAATGTTGTTTTCATGCTCCCATCCGAACTCCTAATTCTCTTCCCCGCCTTCGAACAATGCTGAAGGAACTCAGGGGCCGGTATGTCTTCAGGATTAGCTTCTTTCTCAGCTTTCTTAATCATCCTTTTGGTGATATGGGGAAGTCGGCTCGGATGGTTGTCAATTTCCTCAGCAACTCCAAACAAAGCAAAGGAAACGATGTTGGAATAAGAACAAGTACGATGAAAGAAAAGAAGTTAAAGTAAGAATTACCCTCGAGAGGGATATAACTAAGCCCGGCCTCCAACAAGGCACGTTCAGTCACAACTTCACGATAGTGGGTTTTCTGAAAGACTGAAATAAGCCAATCCCGTTGGGACACTTCTTCAGTTGTGAGTTGAAGCTCACTAACACCCTCATCAGTCACGTGATTGAATTTAGACCTGAAAAAGTTACCCCAGTCTCCTCCTTTCCATCTAAGGATGAAAAATTCGTGCCTCCAGTTGTGGCAAGAATCAGGCACAGAAGAAGCATCAATAATCATCCTAGATTTTATGCGGTGTTGGATGCTCACCCATCCTTTCCTTGTGATAGGGCTATTCTTAAAAGCAAATAGATGCCTAAACAACGGGATGCTAAGGCGGATGCCTCCTCTGATGCATTCAACCATGAAAATGAAGATGAATTTCCAGGAGTTGGGATATAGTTGACAAGGGTTGATTTTAACCTCAGCTAATAACCTAACAACCCAAGGGTGAACTGGAAACCTAAGGCCAGCATCAATGGCACCTTTGTACACAAACAAGTTCTCAGGATGCCAGTTACAAGTTCTGTCCCCTGGTGTGGGAATTCTAAGCTTCATCTCAGCAGGGAATTCATATTTGAGTAAGTTTCTGATATCTCCCGCATCCAAAGTACTAGGGAACATAAAAGAGTCGAATTCCGCGTTGTTCAGAAACACATCCCCGGGCTCATCTAAGAGCTCAGATAAAGATAATTGATAACGAGGAGGAAAAACCTTACCTTTTCTGTTCTTGTCTTTGGTTCTCCTGTTAATCGCCTGAAGAAGGCCCTTGGAAGGGACTAAGGCGTTCTGACCACCCTCACTTGCCATTACAGCCTTGTCTGAAACTGAAAGAAGTGCTTGAAACTTGGGAGCTCCTCAGAGAGAAATTTTCTTTGAAAGAAGAAGGAAATGTGAAGAATGACTTCAATCCACACTCTTTTATAAGAAAAATGATGACCCTCAATAGCAGGTCATCTTTCCAACGACCCGCGTTTACAGGTTAAATAGCCGAAGATAGCAGGAAAAGGGCTCTGTGAACTCGGAATTGGGTCAAATAAACGATCTAATTCGTAAAAATATGTGAAAGAAACGAATGGAAATACAGGCAAGAGCAACAATATAATTAACAACCTCCCAGGTTGATTAATATATGCTTATCAAGCCTAAACAGGGGATTAAGCTAAAGACCACGATTAAAGCCACTAAGCAGGATGATTAGCTAAAAGGCTAACATCTTTAAGGATATGAGAAGACCTACTCTAGAATATGGAGTGTGGGTTTTGAATCCCAACACAAAATATAAGCCTAGATGGCCAACGAGGTTGATTGTCCTGAATCAAGCTGATTGCTTAAGCCTAAGGCCTGAGACTAGCCTAAGGATGATTAGCTTAAGATAGGACAAGATCCTACAAACAAGGAAGGAGATGTGAAGACCTTAAGCTTAAAACCTAGGATGAGAAACTAACTACGATATCCTAGACTCGAAGTCAGGTGTTGAAAACAAGGGAAGTCCCCACATCTTCAAATAAAGAAGTAAAGACCCTCAACACAAGGGGGGCAAGGTTAAGGTTGTTTAAAACATTCTATAATAGGTACATGAGAATGCCTGGAAGCCAAGGGAAATAGTTTAACCAAAGGTTATTTGATATCAAGAGTTCAAGAAAGGTTTAGACCCGGAAGGTCCTGAAAATCAAGAAGTAGGTTGTTTGAGGCCAAGGGTCATCAAACTAACCAAGGTATCACTAAATCCTTTCTAGGAACAAGGAAGGGAGTTTAAGACAAGTTTTGATTTTGGTCAAAGTCAAAGTCAAAAGTCAAAGTCAAAGGTCAAAGTCAACTAGCCAAAAAATGGCCAAAATTCAAAAAAAAAAATTTGGGGGACCCAGCCGACCAGCCCTAGCCGACCAGGCACCCTAGGCCGAATGGCCGACCAGGGTGAGCCGACCAGGCCACCTTGGTAGGGTGTTTGGAGGGCTTCCGGAGGACCTATTTTTTAGGGTGTTTTCATGACCCTCCAGAACGCTAAAAAATGCTCCGTTTGAGCTCAAATTTGAGATTCAAGAACCTTGTGAGGTCCTCTACAAGCCTATTCAGGTGGCCAAGTGTTTCCATGAAATTGGAAAGGTGTTATGATCATGTGCGAGACCTGGTCTGAAAATCAGCTGAAAATGGGGTATTTCGCCTCCAGAACGTTCAAAAATGCATGTTTTCATGTGATTCTTCTTCATACCAGGAGATTATAAGAATCCCCATCATATAAGCTCAACTTCAAAGTTTGGGTTTGGAGATGCCAGGGGTGTTCAGAAAACCAAGGATATTGAAAGACCCTGAAACACCTTCTAAGGGATAGTATTTATTCCCTAGACAACTCAAAAATGAGAATTTTCACGTGATTCTTTTTGCAACCAGGAGGATATAAGAAGCTCTACTTGACTAACTTGACTCCAAAATTTGGGGTTAGGACTTCGCTAATCGCAATTAGGGGGTGATTAGCCTCAATTATCAACGTTTAAGGACTTCCACTCAAGAATTAATCTATCCAAAGGTTAAAGGTGGATATCTTAATAGTAACTACATCAAGTATGAACTTGTTGGACTAAATCAAGACCTTTATAACCCCGTTTAGGGTTGTTTAGCCCCGATTAGGGCCAAAATAGCGTCTTCTGCTAAAAAATTAGCCCTTATCAAGGCTTATGAGCAGCGACCACCCGGCATTAACCCCAACTTAGATACGTTGAGGGGAATGAATCATTAATGAATTGATGATAAAGGATCCTATGCACGAATTGCACTCGGATTAGTGTCTATGAGCTCAAAATGGCACTAATCCTATTCCCGAAAGGCTCGGAAATCTTGAGAGAAAGATTCGAGAGGCCAAGGAACGTTTACCTTTATTAAGTATTAAGTTGGGAAAGGATTTTAGTCGTGGTAAATGTGTAGGTCGCTCCACACTTTACTATAAGACGATACCCTTGCAGGGCTGATATGACCTTAAACTTCTACGAAATCAAGTTTTCCTAGAAGTTGGGGGGCAAATGATATGGGTAAAAAATAACCCTTAAAGACATAATTAATGTGACATTTATTGGCCCGTAAATATGGCCCGAAACCCTAGTTGGGCAATAAATTCGTAATTAATGGTCAGGCCCAAAAGAACGGCCCAAACTGGGGACGCCCGGTAAAAGCCTATCTCTAACATGGGTCTCATCCACAAACCAGGAACGTTCTAGAAACCAAAAACGTCCTAGAATATCCCCAGGATATTGTGTAGCCTCCAAGGCACCAAATTCGACATGGAAACTAATTCCTAAAAGGAAGGAGTCAGAACCTTCCTCAATTACGGTGACTTATCCACCAAGTCTCCAAAACCTACTATAATTCTAAGGCTTCCACAGCCTATATAAAGGGCCAGACCCCTCATCCTAGAACTACGTTTTTGGCTTGATTCTCTAATACAGAGATACGTAGGCATCTTGTGAGGACCCGAATTAGGTCACGATAATACAAGCGCAGCCACTAAAGCAAGAAGCTAACGAACCCTAGCCGCCATTCGATAACCCTACTTTTTATTCCACAACACTAAGTTTTGGTTTTAGGTTTGGTTATCCCAATTATTAAAATAAATAATTAAATTACAAAAACAACTCAAAAAACTAATTACTAATGTTAACGTAATTATATTCGGATTAAAATTTCTTCATCCACTTCTACTTGGACTCTTTTTTCTGCTCCAACAACTCAATTATTCATTTTTTCTAAAAATTTTACTTCTAATTAAAACACTTTACCATTTAATTTAAAACTAATATTACAATAATTAATATATATCCAAAATATCACACCATATCTTTCCGTAATTATTTTTAGTAGTAATTTTTGTAATTAAAACATGGAGTACTTTTTAATTTAAAATTAATCTTGATATCACTAATATACACCCAAAATTATCTCACCATATATACAAATCATTTTTTTTATTAATAAATAACAATCGTTAGATCTAATAATAAGATATATTATATGATTAAATTAATTTACTAAAAATTCAAAGTTCGAACCCGTCAACGATATTTTTAATTTAGAATTTCACAAAATAAATTTTAAACCGTGCATATCATTATATAAATTTATATTGAATTAAATTAAAAAAATTATTAAAAATAAAGATTATATAAAAACATAATTATGATGTTAAATAAATATTATAACCTATCAAAAGAAACCCGTGCTTCGTAAAACCGAAACATTGAAAGTTTTGGTTTTCGGTTTGGTTATCCTATTTATTTTGGTTTTCGGTTTGGTTAATTTAATTTTTAATTAATTTTAAATATAAAATAAATCAATTTTAATCCGTTATTGGCTATAGTCCTAAAGATAAAATAGTATTTTATATTTACACCATTACTAATACAGCTAAACTTAAAACCTCCGTTGCCTTCACGAACACTGCGCACACAACTCTATTCTTCTGAACCTAATTTACACCATCTTCGTCAATTCAATACACAAGTTTCTTTGGCTTTTCTCTTCTTTTGCAACACCAAATATAACATTAAAGTGTAAGTATAAATAATTAAATTACAAAAACAACTCAAAAAGCTAATTACTCATGTTAACGTAATTATATTCCGATTAAAATTCCTTCATCCACATTGAACTTCTACTTGGACTCTTTTTTCTGCTCCAACGACTCAATTACCCATTTTTTCTAAATATTTTACTTCTAATTAAAACACTTTACCATTTAATTTAAAACTAATATTACTATAATTAATATATATCCAAAATATCACACCATATTTTTCCGTAATTATTTTTAGTAGTAATTTTTGTAATTAAAACATGTTACTTTTTAATTTAAAATTAATCTTGCCATCACTAAATACACCCCAAAATATCTCACCATATATTCAAATCATTATTTTTTAGTAATAAATAATAATCGTTAGATCTAATAATAAGATATATTATATGATTAAATTAATTTACTAAAAATTCAAAGTTCGAACCCGTCAACGACATTTTTAATTTAGAATTTTATAAAATAAATTTTAAACCATGCATATCATTATATAAATATATATTAAATTAAAATTAAAAATTATTAAAAATAAGGATTATATAAAAACATAATTATAATGTTAAATAAATTTTATAACCTATCAAAAGATGCCCGTGCTTCACACGGGTTATAAGCTAGTACTATTATATTAAAGCCTAAACATTGAAAGTTTTGGTTTTCGGTTTGGTTATCCTAAGTTTTGGTTTTAGGTTTGATTATCCTAATTATTAAAATAAATAATTAAATTACAAAACAACTCAAAAAACTAATTACTAATGTTAACGTAATTATATTCGGATTAAAATTTCTTCATCCACTTCTACTTGGACTCTTTTTTCTGCTCCAACAACTCAATTATTCATTTTTTCTAAAGATTTGACTTCTAATTAAAACACTTTACCATTTAATTTAAAACTAATATTACAATAATTAATATATATCCAAAATATCACACCATATCTTTCCGTAATTATTTTTAGCAGTAATTTTTGTAATTAAAACATGGAGTACTTTTTAATTTAAAATTAATCTTGATATCACTAATATAAGCCCCAAAAATATCTCACCATATATACAAATCATTATTTTTATTAATAAATAACAATCGTTAGATCTAATAATAAGATATATTATATGATTAAATTAATTTACTAAAAATTCAAAGTTCGAACCCGTCAACAACATTTTTAATTTAGAATTTCACAAAATAAATTTTAAAAAATGCATTTCATTATATAAATTTATATTAAATTAAAATTTAAAAATTATTAAAAATAAGGATTATATAAAAACATAATTATAATGTTAAATAAATTTTATAACCTATCAAAAGAAACCCGTGTTTCGCACGGGTTATAAACTAGTACTATTTTATTAAAGCCGAAACATTGAAAGTTTTGGTTTTCGGTTTGGTTATCATAAGTTTTGGTTTTCGGTTAGGTTATCCTAATTATTAAAATAAATAATTAAATTACAAAAATAACTCAAAAAACTAATTACTAATGTTAACGTAATTATATTCGGATTAAAATTTCTTCATCCACTTCTACTTGGACTCTTTTTTCTGCTCCAACAACTCAATTATTCATTTTTTCTAAAGATTTTACTTCTAATTAAAACACTTTACCATTTAATTTAAAACTAATATTACACTAATTAATATATATCCAAAATATCACACCATATCTTTCCGTAATTATTTTTAGTAGTAATTTTTGTAATTAAAACATGGAGTACTTTTTAATTTAAAATTAATCTTGATATCACTAATATATGCCCAAAAATATCTCACCATATATACAAATCATTATTTTTATTAATAAATAACAATCGTTAGATCTAATAATAAGATATATTATATGATTAAATTAATTTACTAAAAATTCAAAGTTCGAACCCGTCAACGACATTTTTAATTTAGAATTTCACAAAATAAATTTTAAACCATGCATTTCATTATATAAATTTATATTAAATTAAAATTAAAAAATTATTAAAAATAAGGATTATATAAAAACATAATTATAATGTTAAATAAATTTTATAACCTATCAAAAGAAACCCGTGTTTCGCACGGGTTATAAGCTAGTACTATTTTATTAAAGCCGAAACATTGAAAGTTTTGGTTTTTGGTTTGGTTATTGTAATATCCGCAAATTTCGAATAAAATTTTCCTACTCGATATTTTAAATTTTGTTTACGAGCGATGCATTAGAATATTTTAATTAGTACATTTCAGTAATATTTTTTTTTATATATTCGTATATAAATAAACAATACATTATATTTATTTAAGTATATCTATTAAATAGTTATTTAAAATTAGAAAATTTAGGAGAATAGGATTTTAATTTTGGACAGGTATTAATTTTTATCGCAGATTTTTTTTTTTTTTTTGAAAACGAATTTGGGTCTCGTTATAATTATCCAGTAGGAAAACAACGATATTAATGTTTCGGTTTTATCTGATCGGGTTGTTAGACACGAGAAGAGACAGCATTCTCGATCACAGAAAACGAGCTTTATTCTCACAAGACACAATATTTCTTTCAGCAGACACGAAAATATTCTTCACAAAACACCACTTTCTTTCCACAAACCCAAAACATTCCTGTATATATTTTTTCGTTTTATTCCCATGTTTTGTCGGACACAGGTCATATAACTACATTTTATTTCTGCTCTTTACTAACACAATATAGAAAACACGGTTTCATTTTTTTCTTTTGCCTTGTTTTCTATCAAACAAACCAAACCCACAGACTTTTCTTTCTCTACCCATTTCCCCTTCTCTGCGCACAGAGCAAACCAGGTAGTCTATTTCTTTCTCTTCTTGTTTTTCTCCTTTTTGTTTTCTTCCCTTCTTTCTTTTTCTTTTCCCGTTTACTTCTTTTCGGTCCATTCAATACTTCTTAGTTCGGAGAATTTGATTTGTATTGTCAATTCTGAGTTGTATCGTGGGAATTACTGTGTCGTTTATGGTTGTGTTCGTTTGAGTAATTGAAGGGAGTGTTGGTGGTGACGTGTGTTGACTTCGAGGGAGGGGAGTAGTAGTGATGTTGTGGAATAGAAGGGAGATACGAGAAGATTATTAGAAACAGAGAGAGACGTGGTGTGTTGGTGTCGAGTAGAGGAGAGGGACGAAACAGGGAGTATTGTGTTGTGCTGTCGGAGACAAAAGGGGGTCGACGGGAGCGTGTTGACGGAGGACTTGGTCACGGTGGACAGTCGCGTGATGGTTGGTTGTTAGTGGTTTGGGTCGGGATGGTTATGGCTATAACCGTGTGTGGCCGGAGTGATAAGGAGGATGTTGGAATGTAATTTGCGGGTTGGGAGAGTGATGTAGAGAGAGGTGTCGAGGCGACGGAGGCTATGTACACTGTTACGTATCGGAGGAATAAGGTGTGGTTGTTATGGAGTGGTAAGGAGACGATGGGTTGAGTTTTCTGATCGGAATTGAGAGAAAGAAATAAGTGATTGTTGTGAGGTTGTCTGTAGTCGAGGGAGTAACAGGGGCGACTCGGAGAGATGTTACAGTGGTGTTGTGTTGTCGGGAATTTCTGCCTGTGTTTCGAATAATAAACGGAATAAAAACGTAACAATAAATAAATATAAATATACATATTTATTTACTTATAAAATAAATAGAGGGATAATAACAAAAGAAGTTAAATATTATTAATTGAGAAAAATGAATTATTTAATAAAATGAAAAAGGGTGAAAAATGTTAAAAATTTGTTTATTATCTAAATTGTGAGAAAGGAGAATATTTATAAAATAAAAAGGAGTTTGATAAAAATGGAGTAATTAATTATTAATTAGTTAAAAATAATCATTTTGTGGTTTTTGGACGAAAATTATAGATTTATTTATTTGTCGATATAAGAGGGATAATTGTGAATAAACAGGATCAAAATACGGTATTATTTTAGAAGACATATAACGGTGTTTTCGGATTATTTTAATTAACCGGATCGAGTCGGATTATTTTAGAGGCGAAAATCGGAAACAATAATAATATAATAATACTGTATAATCAAACGTTATAATCAGGATTTAATTATCTGGATTGTTATTTAAAACAGTTGATATAAGTAATTTACTAAAAATGATAAAATTGATTAATTGAGATATATAGTAATAATTATGGATTAATGTGAATAAAAACGGTTAATTAAATAATATTGCTGTGAGATTAAAGGGGGTTTAATAGTAATTAAATTAGGGAATTTTCAAGAATTGTGGATAATTTATAAGAGTAAATTTAAATTAGAAGTATTATTTAGATAAATGATTTTTCAAAAATGGTATAATTGTTTTATTAATTAACCCGAATATTAGTAAAATGTAGAACTTAAGATTACCTTGTACGTCGTATACTAAATATGGGTTTTTTTTATTCGATTATAGAGAACCGGAGACGTGGAACAAGTTGGAGTGTCGTACCGCAGGGCTCAGGCAAGTTTACTAACCCGTACTCCATCGTTCGGAGTATTTATATTGTTATGCTGATTAAGCTTCCGATATTTAAAAGCAAATATTCTTTCTAGTGGTTTATACCAGATTTTATCCATGCAATTTACATGCATATCTATTATTGTTGAGCTGTTTATTACACGAGATGTTTGCAATTTATTTTATAAGTTGGTTTATATTGTTGAGACGTTTATCGAAATACTTCAGTTGTATTCGTAGAAGAGATGATAAAGATATAATTAATAGTATTTTCATACTACAAAATATTTATAGTTAAAAGTGGGATTATATATATATGGATATATATATAAAGTAAGTTGTGATTTATTGCTTCT
The DNA here is from genome assembly GCA_036435485.1 of Saposhnikovia divaricata. Lineage (NCBI taxonomy): Eukaryota > Viridiplantae > Streptophyta > Magnoliopsida > Apiales > Apiaceae > Saposhnikovia > Saposhnikovia divaricata. The sequence continues at coordinate 242,916,306 of CM071594.1, read as the reverse complement.
AATTATCACACCATATCTTTCCGTAATTATTTTAAGTAGTAATTTTTGTAATTAAAACATGGAGTACTTTTTAATTTAAAATTAATCTTGCGATCACTAATATACACCCAAAAATATCTCACCATATATACAAATCATTATTTTTATTTATAAATAACAATCGTTAGATCTAATAATAAGATATATTATATGATTAAATTAATTTACTAAAAATTCAAAGTTCAAACCCGTCAACGACATTTTTGAGTTAGAATTTTACAAAATAAAATTTAAACCATGCATTTCATTATATAAATTTATATTAAATTAAAATTAAAAAATTATTAAAAATAAAGATTATATAAAAACATAATTATAATGTTAAATAAATTTTATAACCTATCAAAAGAAACCCGTGCTTCGCACAGGTTATAAGCTAGTAAAAAATCTATAACCTTTTAATTAATATTTCCGTACTAAATTTAGTTTCACCTCTATTTGATTTCACCCTTAATATTCCTAATTTTTTTAGAATTCTATACATTATTTTTTTAAAATAAATAATAAAAGTGTGTAATCCTATAGTAATTACAATTTTATAATAATAGTCCCACTAAATTATAAAAATAACGTATTTATGAGAATCATATATGTTTTGTTTTCTGAGTTTTTTTTAAAATAATTAATAAATAATAAATTAAATAATTTTTATTTAATAAATGAAATCAAAGATTTCATCTCCACATTGATTTCCTAGATTATCTTCGAATATTGTTGAAATGCAATTTTTTTATAACCCACTAAATTATATGAATAACGCAAAATTTTTAAGATCACTAAAAAAACACATAAATGATCAATTTAAATTAATCCTCATATTATCATTTAGTAAAAGTAAAAACGATTGTTTTATATAAGAACCGGAAGTGGAAGGCTACAAGTAGTTTAAAGGATTGTTCAGAGAGACGGAGCAAGTCCTTTGGAAATAATAGCCCGCAAGAAAATTAAATTGACGAATAAGAACCAATTTCTTTCAACTTTCAACCAAATCAAAAACAAAAATATTATATAAATAAGATAAAATTTTTAAAAATGGATTTACACTACCATGAGAAAAACCTACATGAATAAGAAAAACTGATTAAAGTTAAGACTGTTAGAGAAATACAGACTAAAATTACCTAATTAAAAAAGCCAAATGGAACACCTAGGAATCTAAAACCTCCATTAATTCTCTCCTTCCCAGTATTTCAATCATTTTAGTTTTCTAAAATATTAATTTTTATCAATTTATAAAATATTTAATAAAAATTGTAATCATGAATATTCATAATTCTATTACATTTCTCATAATTATATATAAATAAACATAATGTTAATAGATACTTAAACTAAACTATTCAAAATAAACATTCTATAAAATAATTATAATATAAGTAGGCATCCTCCCGAGAAACTAATCCAAGTATGAACCATCACTGCGTACATAAAATTACACACAAAATGGCAAAATGTAGTAGGGGTGAGGCTGGCAATAAATGTCAAAGCAGTTCGAATAAATAGCACTTTCGTTTCTTTCACTCAAAAGTTTGAAATGATGATTAGATTTGTAACATTATAATCTACAAGAAAATTCATTTTTGCCAACAGAAATTTCCGTTGGCAAGTTACTGAAATCTGTTGGTAAAAAGGTTTCCTAACGGAATGCTAACAGAATACGGTCGTTGGTGCAAACGTCGTTGGGAAGGTGCTTGCCAACGGATTTTGTGTTCGTTACGAAACTTACTAACGGAATGCTAACAGAATACGGTTGTTGGTGCAAAAGTCGTTGGGAAGGTGCTTGCCAACGGATTTTGCGTTTGTTACGAAACTTACTAACGGAATATCAACAAATTAATAACAGATCTCTTGACCATAACAAGTAATTCTACCAACGCTTTGCCAACGGACTTGGTAATTTTAGCAACACTTTACCAACGGATCATTTGTCAGGGACAAAAGTAATCCATAACAAATTTAGTTGCTATTCCGTTGCTAATCCGAACAAATGTTTCTGCCTCATTAATCAGATCTTGATTCTTACATAATTTCGAACAAAACAAAGATTCATTTCATAAACCCCAATTCAACTTACAAAAAACAAACTAAACAAATACTACAACCCCAATTCAACTTACAAAAAACAAACTAAACAAATACAAGAAAATCCACATACATGAATCAAATTTACGACACTTCCAAACAAATCATCCAAGCATGAAGAACAACCGTCGCCATCTTCGGCAAATCGCCGCAATATTGCCAGAGAGTAACACCCTGTTCAGTTTCTGCACCAAAAGGGATGATGTAAACACCACCTTCATTAGACAATGAAGTGCAAAAACATCTAACGTCAAAAGAAGCTGCATAGTATGCATCCCACCATAGATAATCAATTAGAAGTTACAACTATACCTGCCCAAAACGGTGGAACTCCATACAAAAGAACATAAAGTATCACACTGGCACTCCATATATCAATATCGGAACCATAATTTCGCTTCAAAACCTCTGCAGCCATGTAGTAAGGACTTCCCACAATCTCAGAAAACTTGTCATCTTAATATTAGATACATGGAATTTAAGAAACATATACGTATTGATATATATTCCATATATCAATCTCGGGACCATAATTTCGTTTGTCTAAGGTATATTGAATGAAAAGTTAGAAGAAAGTTAAAGGTGGAAGAGGACAAAGGACATAACTACAGATACGAGTGAAGAAGATACGCGTAAATCAAATGTGATGATATATTTGAAGGAAAAGATAATATGCGTAGATGTCAATACATTCTAGCCAACTAAATGCAAACTAAACAAGTGGAGTTATAACAACTTGGCGTAATATTGCCTAAACAAAACACGATGACATGTTATGTGGCATGTCCCATGCAATCAGACAAATCCCAAACAAATACTCCTATTGTCTACACAAATCTGAGTGCCATTGTTACAAGGCCTTAACCGAACATCGAGTACTTTCAAATTCGGAACTTGCCTCCAAAAGATTCAGTCAACAATCAAAAGTTATAACTGCATCAAAATATCTAAAATGACTGAATCTCTTAACTTGGACAAAAAGTTAATTTTTGCTAAAATAAGTTTGAAAAAACGTCCTGTCCGATCCTCTGATGACCAATATTTTAATCCTGCAAGTTAAGAAACAAAATTTTAATGTGGTTGCAGGTTGAGAAACATTCCTAGCATAAAAGGAGCAAAACAACAATTTAAAGGATTTAAATAACCATGCCAATTCAATAACCAGTAAATGCGGTGGTGAGTCGTAAAGATATCGACTTATAACATGATTTTTTTTTTTTTTTCACATTAATGGCTATTCATATGTACAATTAACCACTTCTTACCTGTTTAATTGAGAAAACATAATCTACAGGCATTAAGAAGTCTTGTCCAATTTGTCCAATTCGCACGAAGTAACATAAATGCATTTATCTACAGCATCCATCAATTTTAGTATAGCCATACGACCAATCTCTTCATTCCTATCTGCCAAGGCTAACAACGCTGATCCTTTGATTATCGGGACGTCTTCAGGGAAGTTGCAAAAGTTAAGTAATTCTGTATTAAGTGAAAATACTATACTAGCACTTATTATAACTGGTACTCCAACCCATTGAAATCAATATAATAGTGCAACTACGAAAGGGTATTATTTGGAAAGGAAAAAGGGAATGCTTCGGATCTCCATCTCCACAACTTCCAATAGCTCATGATCCTCAAAGTCATCAAATATGTTCAAGAAGCAAACAAGTGATGACACACCAACCTGCACCACAGAATTAATAACATACTTACAACAAAAACCTGGAATAAACAGATTAAACAAGTTTTATGACAAAAATTTAACATGCTTTTATAAAAAAATAGCTACCTGGCGGGCAAGCAGAGTTGTTCCTTAGTCTGCGGCGTAGGACCATGTGAGGCAGATACAACCTGGATACCAATATCAACATGAGCAGCTCCATTAGTCAGATTCTGCAAATAAAAGAACTTCACGAAGAATAAACGAAGCAACACCAAGTATATTAGAACTGTTTACAACACAAATAGTGGAATAGCTCACTTTAACAAAATCTGCATGGCTAGGAAAATCTACATGGGCATAATAACACCTCTTGGATGTCTCAGCCAAGCATCATCTTCAAGCATCGAAATTGTGATCCCTCCCTTTTTCTCAGCCAAGCCATCATCTTCAAGCATTTTAACAACTTCCGACATTTTGGGACGTTCACTTGGTGAATGAGCAAAGCTACCTGAATTAACTCTTCCGCCTGTTTAACTACATAATTATTCTTTATATTTGCGTCAACCTTAGAAGTCCTTTCACCTGAGACTTGAGGAAGAATTAAGGGGAAATCAAGAATTCTTCATCGGTCGATTCTGGAATAAAAAAATGCTCATTCACGTTGCAGATAATTTTAAAATAAATATCGATACACAGAATTTGTCGGAGTCAATTAAAAATACTCCCACGATATTGTTGTATAAGAACCAATTACTGTACATAAACTGGAATAACACAGAAAGGGGTTAATGCTTACCCAATCAAGCAACGTACATCTCATCATCATCATCGGCAAGACAAGCAAAATCAAAAGCCCCTCAACCAGTAAAGTAGCATGAGCAGTAGCCAAAACAATCAGTCTTCTCTGAAGACTTTCCCTGTGGATAGATACTCGGGTGCTATGTTTCCAATAGTTCCACGTAGCAGGAGTATCTTTGTTGTCCATGACTTTAGCCAGTCCCAAGTCCCCCACACAGATAAAACCGCTTGAGTTGCCCTAGATGAACTTCTGTGTCTTCTTCAGCTGCAACAACAAAACGTTTGTGAAATATTATGCTCTATAACACCACAGATCAACTTATGCTAATTTCAGATACACAAACCTGTTACATTAAAGAAAAAATCGCATCTCTTCTTTTTTGACCACCAAGCAAAGCACAAATAGAGAACGAGCAAACAGCAACACAACACCGACAATAACTCCACCAGCAATGCTGACAGATGAAATGACATTTCCAGTCAAAACGATTAAATTGACATACAAAAAGAGTGATCTTTTGTATTTCTCAACTCATTTCAAGGCTCGAAATTGGTACATGATAAAATTTGGCTAAATTTTGATTCCACGGAATTCCAAAGTGCAATTGAGTTAAAACTCAGTAGTACGCAATATAGTGCAGTATGCAACAAAGATCCCTAATGAGACAGTTCCAGAGACAGGGATTTCATAAGGGCACAAAATGTACAGGAGTTTCAGTTTCTAAAGCTTTTTTAACGACTCTGGAATAGAACCAATCAATTTATTTTGGTAAAGATCCAAGCTGAGTAGGTTTGTAAGGTTCCCCAGCTCATCAGCAACTTTTCCGCTTACGTTGTTACCATAAAATTCCTGTCACAAAAGATGCCACCCAAAAACATGTTGTAAAAGAAGGGTTTTATACATAGAGGGAATTATCAAAAACTTTAATAAAAAAAAAAAAGATTAGATCTACCAAGAATGCATTTTCCCAATTTGGACATGAGACACCTACTAATACATCTTCACCATCCTAAAGGAAGGAGCAAAGAATTTCTCGTATAAATACATAGAGGTATTTTTTTAATTGCAGAAAATGTAGAAAATGTACTACGTATTCACCTAAGTCCTAAGTAGGGGCATTTTTCTCAATTGTTAAAACAATGAAAAAAAAATCATATAACTGGTTTCAGTAATTATTTTGTACTCTTAATATTTTTATACAAAAAAAATCCTAACTTGATGAAAATTGAACATAAAATTAAAAATACGTGAAAGAAATCATAAAAATTGTTAATTTTTGTATTATTTTCTCAATTTTCAGGCTGGGGTAATGAATAAGTTAAAATGGAGCAAATCAACTTCTATTCCTTTGATGTTTTGATTAATTGTGTGTTTTTTTAGCTTTTAATGAAGTGGCGGCGCTAGACTTTCAAGAAAAGGACCAATGCAATAAAGTGTTGAAAGATGTTCTGCCAGGAGATGGAATAAAAATAAATTCATGCTACTTGAGGGATATTGTTTTCCTATTAAGATAGAGTTAATTGCATTTTGCATCCCCCAGCTTTAGTCCAATTTCAATTATATATATATGTAGTTTCATAAATTGCACTTTGTATCTAAACCAAACATACCCAGTATATCCCGCTCAGAGCAGGATCTGGGGAGGGTGAGATGTACGCAGACCATGCCCCTACTTTTAACGGTAGGTAGGGAGGCTGTTTCCGTGAAGACCCCCGGCTAAGTGCACATTAAGCTAATAGCGTGTGACATTCACAAGGGTTATCTAAGATTTGAAAAAAGGACATCGTCATACCTGAGCCCATGGCTTAGAACACATGGGTCTTACCTACCAGGGGATTGACTACTCCGCTATGCAAAACACTCTGATCTAAGATGAAACCTGGCCAAGCGTCCTGAAACTGGAAAACAGAAGACAATAAAACGAGAAATGTGAATGAAACAACCGAACTTCTAAGATAAAGCTAACCGAGACAACCCAACTCTGAGGCTCTCAACCACAGAGCCGCTCCCTAAAAGAGAATCCACCACTCTGATCTGGCGCCTCCAAGAACACCTATCAGCGGTCATGTTCTCATTTAAGTTTAAGGCCTTTAAATCCAACCTAAGCTGCTCTTCCCACGACCTCCTCGGTCTACCTCTCCTCCCCACTCCAACAATCGAAAGACTCTCGACCCTCCTCACTGGGTCTTCGGCTAGCCTCCTACGGACGTGGCCGAACCATCTCAACCTTCATTCCCTAGCTTTCGCAGAAAAAGGCGCCACCTCAAGCTCGCTCCTAAAGACCACATTCGGGATTCTATCCAACATCGTGCGCCCACAAGACCGCCGCAACAACCTCATTTCAGCCGCTTCCAACTTGCTCTCGAGGGCCTTCTTCGCCGCCCAACACTCCGAACCATATAACATCGCAGGGCGGATTGCCGCTCTATAGAATTTCCCTTTCAACTTTAACGGGACTTTCTTGTCGCACATCACCCCTGACGCTGCCCTCCACCTTAGCCACCCAGCCTTGATACGATGCGTGACATCGTCTTCAATCTCACCTTCCTTCTGGATGATCGAACCCAAATACTTGAACTTATCCGTACGAGGGACGATCTGATCTTCGATCCTAACCTCCACCCCTTCCTCGTTGGCCTCACCACTGAAGTTACACCAGAGATACTCGGTTTTAGACCGGCTCAGACGCAAGCCTTGGGGCTCCAAAGTAGATCTCCATAACTCCAACTTCTCATTCACCTCCCCCCTCGACTCCGCCACTAACACGATATCATCAGCGAAAAGCATGCACCAAGGGACGCCATCTTGAATCCCTCACGACATGACATATAGGATCAGGGCGAAAAGAAGAGGACTTAGGGCCGACCCCTGGTGTAGCCCAATCTCAACAGGGAAAAAACGGGAATCACCAACTGGGGTCCGGACGCAAGAACTAGCTTGGGAGTACATGTCTTGAATCACCCTAACGTACGACGATGACACTCTCCTCTCCTCAAGGCTCTTCCAAATAGCTTCACGGGGGATGCTATCATAAGCCTTCTTAAGATCAATGAACACCATATGGAGGTCTTTGCGACGTTCCCTGAACTTCTCCATAAGGCGTCTGACGAGATGAATGGCCTCGGTCGTTGACCTCCCAGGCATAAAACCAAATTGATTCTCTGAGATTTCAACTTCTCTTCTAATCCGACATTCAACCACTCTCTCCCAAAGTTTCATAGTATGACTGAGTAATTTAATACCCCGATAGTTACTACAACTCTGAGCATCTCCAAACTTTAAATCATAAGTCAAATCACAATCCCTTATACATTTTCTATCAAAAATAATATAGCTATTTAACGAATACATTAACAAATGCGATATAAAATGATTGCAATGATGATATAAATTATAGATTTTAAACATGTAACTAGTTTTACACTTTAAAATTCTTTAAATTATAATTTAATATTATTTTTTGACCATTAATCAATTATATTATATTTGTAAAAAATTAAACTAATATGTTTCCATTAAATAAATTTGTGACTATTATGATATATGATACGTATAAAATCATTAAAATATATTTGTACCATCTTAAAATATAAATTATATAATCACTACACAATTTTATATCACATTTGTCAATACAATCGTTAAAAGAAATATTATTTTTGATAGAAAACGTAAAAGAGATTGTGATTTGACCTATAATTTAAAGTTGGGGATGCAAAGTGCAATTTATTAAACTACATATACATAATTGAAATTGGAGTAAAGCTGGGGGATGCAAAGTGCATTTAACTCATTAAGATATTTATCGATTCTAAACAACTGAAATACAAAGTCATTTCACCTAATTTTGTCTGTAACCAAGAGAAAAAAACTACAGAGAGCTTCTCCCAGACAACGAGCATAGAACTCAAAGATTATTAGTTCACATATGTCATTCACATTTTCTAGTTAAGAAATTTACAGAGTCTTGTCTTGGATTGAATATGCCACGAGTGATATGAGATCATAGAAGAAAAAGAAAAAAACTGAACATGCAAGCAATGAAGTCAAAATGCATCAGTAATAAAATTTTCATTCAGAAATTTTCATGGTATCCTCTAGAACATGTTAGAGAGGCCTTCTAAATGTTTTAGCTAAAATGGTAAAATGAGTTCACCTTCGTCACCACCAGTCTAGCGGAGTCAGTTTGGGGTGAAAATAAAGTAGGTGGTCAAGTCAAAAAACCAAAGACTTAAAATAAAAGATCAAAGGTGGGCAGAATCAAATGTGAAGGCTATCAAAGACGCTATGGCCATGGAGTAGAGATTTTGATAATCTCCACGGCCACGGCTGAGTGTCTCAATAGCCTTGCACATTGACGCATAACTAATAGGAGCTTCACCTACAAAATTACATCAAAAATCACATCTAAAATTAATTTAAAAAAAAACGAGCACAATCAATACAAATTAGTTATAAATAAAGAACATCAGTTACAGAAAAAACAACAAAAAAAAAACACTTACGATCACCAAAACCACAATTCTAGTATATTAATTCTTTCTCTTTAATCAGGCTTTTCGGAACAACAACAAAATCATCGGGACAAAGCACATACAGTTTATTATCAACATCAATGCCCAAGGGCCAGTAATCAAAAAACCCATGAAGACACAAGATAGGTCTGCATTTTTTTTAAGAACTGAATAAAGAAGTAAGCACTCTCATCACTTGAACTAATGTTTGAGGTTTGCCTAAATCCATGAGGGCGCTCAACATGGGGGAAATGACTTAGAATATTATCAATTTTAAGATTAAATAACTGAGAATCTATTTGATCAAAGTTAAATGTTTCAATAATAGGAATATGAGGAGCTTTAGGGCTCAATGCCTTAAGCTCCTCAACAATCTCTTCATGGTTTTTCTAGGTTGTTTTCAGCCAAAAGACATTACTTTTTTTTTCTTTTCTCTTACTAAAACCTCTCCTTTTCCAATTATATCACGGACATTTCTATTTAATAAAAATAAAATTATACAATTATAATACTAATAATTAACGGATTACCTTTCCAGCTAAAACATATCATCTTTTCTATTTTTTTCTAATTAAATTCCCTTTTTTCTAGAAATATCACGGGCAACATTAATTTCTCATTTTTCTAAAAACACTATCAACAATTTTATTTGGTAAAATAACATAATTAGATTATAACTACTATAAACTAATCAATTATATTTTGTCTGCCTAAAATTTTTCCTTTATTAATCAATTTCTTTTTTCAGGTTAAACATATTACCTTTTTCAGGTAAAATACAATATCTTTTACTCTCTCTGTCCCCTTAGGTTCTTTACATTGTGTTTGCGCACAGAGACCAAGGATAGTGAGTGTAATATTGTTAAAATAAATGAAGTAGTGGGTGTAATAGTGATTTTATTGTTAAAATAAGTGAAGTAGTGGGTGTAATAGTGTAGAATGTTGAAAAAGTGGAGTGAAGTAGTGAATGTAATAAAGTATTTTATTGTTAAAAGTTACTATTTTTGGTAAGGTAAAGAATTGGTGGGACGTCCCAAAAAGGAAAGTGTAAACAAATGAAAGGGACAGAGGGAGTACATTTATCTGACTAAAATTTCTCCTTTTTAAAAAATAATACGAGCAATTGTGTTTAAGAAAATAACATAACTATATTATAATTACAATTAACTAATCTATTATCTTTTTCAGTCAAGACACGTTACATTTTCTCTTTTCCATAACTAAAATCTCTCTTTTTCCAATTATATCGTTGACGCTTACCTTTTTCAGCCAAAAGACGTTACCTTTTTTCTTTTCTCTTACTAAAACCTCTCTTTTTCCAATTACATCACGGACGTTTCTATTTAATAAAAATAAAATAATAATAATATTATTATAATACTAATAATTAACGGATTACCTTTTTAGCTAAAACATATCATATTTTCTATTTTTTCTAATTAAATTCCCTATTTTCCTAGAAATATCGCGGGCAACATTAATTTCTCATTTTTCTAAAAACCCTATCAGCAATTTTATTTAGTAAAATAACATAATTAGATTATAATTACCATATACTAATCAATTATATTTAAAATACAATATCTTTTACATTTTATCTAACAAAAATTTTTCCTTTTTTAAAAATACTACGAGCAATTTTATTTAATGAAATAACATAATTATATTATAATTACTATTAACTAATCTATTACTTTTTTCATCCAAAACACGTTACCTTTTCTCTTTTCTCTAACTAAAAGCTCTCTTTTTCCAATTATATCCTGGACGGTTACCTTTTTCAGCCAAAATATGTTACATTTTTCTTTTCTCTTACTAAACATCTCCTTTCCAATTATATCACAGACGTTTCTATTTAATTAAGAGTAAAGTGCACATTGTGTACCTGAACTTTGGCCAAGACACCACTTGAAATACCATAGTTTAAAATCTATCACGTGCAATACTGAAAAAGCTATTTACTTACAATTAGTGTACTACCGTCTATTTGTCATAAACGGTGTTAAATAATCAGGGGTAAAATAGTCTATTCCCGGTATAGATTTTCATTGCATTTCACTATAAATCCATAAAGGTCCTTGTCAAATGAAGCAAGTGACATCATGTGGACATCATCATATACGTATACATACATACACCCAAAAAGGGCCGAATTCATCCCTCTCATCACAAATCGCCACTCTAATACCAACAGCTTTCGAAACACTATTCTCATCAGTCACCAAAATTCCCGTATAATAAATCCAAACATCTCATCACTCACACTCCTCGACGTCTCTCCTATCTCGTAATCCTCCCAATCGCTTTCCGGTAGGTTTTGAAGCTGCTCCGCCAACTTGCGATCGTTAATCTAACGGTGGAGATAGTCCTGTGACCTTTTCGCCTCCTGATTGGCGAGATTTCTATCGACAATTTCTGTTGAAGATGTCTCTGTAGTAGGTAATTGCAGCCAATGAAATGCCTCTCTAGCAGGTAATGAGCTATATTGCTTATGAATTTTGTTAAATTATGAAGATGTTAATGTCTCCTCTGGTTTATCCGAGGATTATAGCCATTTGTTCGCACTAAATCACGCAAGCGTACGCGGTCACAAGTAATATAGAATAAAGTTGAGTTCGTTCCCACAGAGACTGGTATAAAACATTAATTACGGGCAACATTAATTTCTCATTTTCTAAAAACACTATCAGCAATTTTATTTAGTAAAATAACACAATTAGATTATAATTACTATAAATTAATCAATTACCTCTTTCACATAAATCATGTCACCTTTTTAAAATTTCATGTTACCTTTCTATTTTCTTTAACTAAAATATCTTTTTTCCCAATTATATCACGGACGGTTCTATATATTACAATAAACTAATAATATTAATAATTAACCGATTACCTTTTTCAGCTAAAACGTATTATCTTTTCTATATTTTCTAACTAAAATCTCTCTTTTAATAGATTCACCACGGACAATATTAATTTCTCCTTTTCTAAAAACAATACGAGCAATTGTATTTTGTAAAATAACGTAACCAAATTATAATTAATATAAACTAATCTATTACCTTTTTCACCTAGAATATTTTATGTTTTTAATTTTCTCTAACTAACTCCTCTCTTTTTCCAATCATAACACGGACATTCTATTTAATAAATAAAATGATAATTTTATAATTACTAACAATTAACCGATTAGCTTTTTCAACTGAAACCTATCATCCTTCTATATTTTCTAATTAAAATCTCTTCTTTTTCTGTAAATATCACGGATAACATTTATATAATTGTTATCAAATCATCTCATATAAAAATTTAAGACTCCAAAAAAATTAATTTAAATTAATGAAAAAATTCATCTAATATTAAAAAAATCCGTACATCGCATGAGTTTTAAGCTTATGAAAAATGAAAATATACATATTTTTCTTTTCAAACTTTAACAAGCGGGACTCAAGCTAGTCTTGAATCGAATTCGAATTGCACATGCTAATAGCTGGAGTTCGAATTTTTTATTAAATTAAATGGAATTTCGTTCACGAACAACACGGTTCAATTAACTCTACCATTAGTCTATTAATACCAAGATTGCCTCGAAATGAAGGACAACGTTTCATGTACTGTATGTTGAAATTTGAGTTATCAAAGGGTCACGTTCCCGTTCGATTTGAAATCAAGCTTCAGACTAATGGCATCGTAATTTGAATCGAACCTCTTTCATAAATAAATCAAATTTCATTCAGATTTGATTTCAATTGTAATTTATATTCCGATATGTTTGTATCTATAAAATTAGGAGTAGCTCAATTTTGGTAAGAGCTTTAACTCAAAATTGAATCGTTTCACATGTAATTTTTAATTGGGAAAATAATTGGGAAAATAATAGTACACCAGTAATTGTGCCTCATATTAGTCCCAAACAGTAATAAGAGCAGTTTGATCTTGGATTTAACACATAATCGTTGGATGTTGAACCGTTTGATATTGGATGTGGAATCTATAGGAATGCTATGATGTCCCATTTATCTTGAACTTGAACCGGTTCGCGAGGCTAATAGACTTTTAATATTTAATTGTTTTTTAAAGTATTATAAATTTATTTCAATGTAAATATTCAATATGTTATATAATTCATATATTTTATCAAGTTGAACCCGAATCGAACCGTTTATATTTAAACCATTTTTAATATAGGTTAAATCGATTCGAGATTTCAAGCTTTATGAGTCAAGTTTCGAGGTCAAAATTTAAGGACCAATTGAACTTGAGCTCGAGTTCAAGTTTGACAGAACTTTTTAGCCGAGTTTAAGCTCGAGTGTGTCAATGTTCGACTCGAATCGTTTACACGCCAATCTCATTGCTATTGCGTAAAATATTTTGATAGACTAGAAAAAATAATTTGAAAAAAATAAAATTATTGCATATTTTTGAACTTCATATTAATTATTAGATAAATATTTAGATAAAACAAGTAATTAGGTCAAAAATATTTATTAAAAAATAGATTATAGATACTCTTTTAAAAATAATATATTTAAAACGTCTAATTGTATTATTGAGATATAATACTTAGTAAATAATATATCACATTCACTCTATTTCTAAGTTTAATATTCTTGAAATTGATTAAAAATATTATATAATTTTAGGTCAAATTATATTCCGAATATCTTAAAAAGCCCTGGCATTTATCCGGGCCGAACCGGGCTTTATCCGAATTTTTTAAAAACCTCGGCTTTATCCAGGCTTTTAAAAAATCCGGGCTTTTAACCGGATTTTTCGGGCTTGATGAGAAATAGGAGGCCCAATTTAGGCATCTAGGCCGGGCTTTTTTCGGACTAGAATTTTCGGGCTTTTTTGGATTAGATCGGGCCGAATTTCAGATTATAAGATTTTTGAACATCTCTACTTCCACTATCCACTTTTCTAGATTTCTCCATAAGTTTTTAAACTATATTAATTTGTTTTTACTTATTAAACCTACTAAAATATTAATGGTTTTAATTCCATTACTACTTCTAAAACTCCAAAATTTTCTCGAGTCTAAAATCATAATAAGAGAAATTACCCTAAATACCGAGATTTTAAGCAACGTGGTCCGAATTACCTATATGCGGGAATTGGGCCCTATATACCTACCAGATGCGCTAATTAGTAATGCGTATCCCATTCTAAACCTATCTTTCTTCCGATATTCTTTGTATCACATCTACATTATCTCAATACTACATATTCACCCTCTCTTGTTGTATACACATGATCATATATTGAATTATATCAGTAAATTATCCGTCGAAATTCCTACAAAACGAGCACCCAATTTTTAGATTTTCATTCAGATCTGGACAAATTCAATTTGGGACTAAGGTTGATAGTGGTGTGGGTGTATTATATAAATGAGTATCTATGTATATACAAATGGCTCCCGGTCTGGTGCAAACGTATGCACCAGACCTGTTACACAACATACGGCTCCCTCACCGTTAGATCAACTATCCAACGGCCCTGATTAAAAAAATTTTTTACCGTACCGCAACAAGTTTCGCGGTACGGGGCAATTACCAAAATACCCCTGCTCCCGTACCGCAACAAGTTTCCGCGGTACGGTATACTTTCCCCCATTTTATACTTCAACAACTCGGCCTTTCACATTGTCCGACAGAGTATTAGACAATATGTAAATGAATTCTTAATAATATAACAAAGAGAGCTCGGAGATCAAAGGTCATAAACATATAAGTAGTACTACTTTAGAGAAGAATATTGCTAGCATAAACATTTGAATGAAAGAAACCCTTTTAGAGTATGTCACGAAGACTGTGCTTGAATATAAATTACTCTCCCACGACAAGACAGATTTGTGGGTGCATACTTTTGAAGCTTGTTTTCTTGTGAAAAGTAATGCATTGAAGAATTTAATATTGCCATAATCTTGGTGAGAGTAGTCCCACTTACATATGCCCGACAAAATTTTGCAAGATAACTACGATAATACTTGTTCTATCAGTTACAGGAAACCCCGTACCGCGGAAACTTATTGCGGTACGGGAGCAGGGGTATTTTGGTAATTGCTCCGTACCGCGGAAACTTGTTGCGGTACGGTAATTTTTTTTTTAATCAGGGCCATTGGATGGTTGATCCAACGGCGAGGGAACCGTATGTTGTGTAACAGGTCTGGTGCATACGTTTGCACCAGACCGGGATCCTATACAAATATCTTTCTAGTACTAATCGGTGTGGGTTGAAGATGAGAAAGTCAGAGTAAAGATACGAGTGCCTGTGATGCGTGTTCGGATACGTGTAAGAGGTATGCGTGTCCAATGAATTTTTGTGGAAAGAAGATGGGTAAGGCAGGCAGCCGGAGTAAAGATATGTTGATGAGTGATGCGTGTCCAGTGTTATGTGATTCTGATATGCGTGTCCAAACAGTATTTTGGGCCTCTACTTTCGTCTGTCAGCAAATAGGGCCTCAGCTTTTTTAATGTAGGTATAATGGGCCATCACCCATTATTTCCATACTTCGAAACACATTCTCATAATTAAAATTTAACTCAATTTTCTCAAAATTGAAATAATTGTAAAATAATTCTCAAATAAATTCTCAATATTCACAAAATTTTATCTAAATTCTAAATTACACTAATCCTTCATGATTGCATAATCCCAAACACTTTTCGGATACTCAAAATAATTATTACTCTTATTAATCAAACAAACTTTCTGGATATCGGTTCGAATTGATATTTTAAAGTCTAAAATTTTAATTACTCAATCTCGTTATCTCAAGAATTTTCTCAAAAAGTCTTAAAATAAAAATATTAAGTGCTTAATGATCCTATAGTTAACTATAGGAGAATTTCCTACAGTTAACCACTGAAATAAAGACACATCACATACTTTCCTAAATAAAAAGACACATCATTAATGCCCCTGCGGGGCCCTTATAAATAAAAGGTAACAATCAAATGATTTTAAAGGTTAACTTTAGGAAATTCTCCTAAAGTTAACTGTAGGAACATTTTTCTCAAATATTAATATGACGGATTATTACAAATTCAATTTGTTATGCTCGAACAAAAAGGGTCTCATCTCCTCTTTAAGCTCCCTCCCAGTCCCAGGTAGCTTCTTATGGTTTCTCCATATTTTCAATTTTACCAATTTAATTTTCTTGTTTCTTAACTCCTGCACCTTTCTATCAACAATCTCTACATGTTGTTCCTCATAAGTTAAGTCCTTGACCTTGAACAACTGATTCATTTCTAGGTCAGTTATTTGAGTGTGTAATTTCGAATCGCGTTTGTTATTTTATTCCAGTCATTATTGCAACATCGGAATTCTAGGTCATATCTGTACTCGTAGTTATCCGCATTTGTAATTCTGGCTCCAGTGAGGTGTATTTACTGACTTATGTAGGTTGTTCTCTCACTCAACTGCTTTATATGCTTAGGGTTTACACGTGTGTCTGCAATATTGTTGGAGTAAGTTGAAACTGATATTGTGTATGTTTCCGTATGATGAATTCGCCAAGTCTGATTATATTATATGAATTCAGTAGTGCATCTAATGCGAGATTGTATCATTTCTATGACCGTTTTATTGCATTTCTTAAAAAAGTTATCTACAAAATGTTAATCAACTGATTCGGTGATTCACTCAAACGGCTGATGATTGCATATATTCCGAGGGAGACTTCAGTCTCCGTGATATCCACCATGCTGTGACTAGTCTGCCTTCTGATGTCTTTGAAGGTAGTGTTTTTCGTAGTTCGTTCACAGGGAAGGACTCTCAATATCGATTTCGAGTAGATTGCCTCTTACAATTTAGAAGTATGAACCAATGGGGGGGGGTTTGAGTTGGTTGTGGTGTTTTATCAAACACCTTGAACACAAGAAATAAATTGCTATAAAAATACAACTATGTTAATGACAAACATCCAAATTACCAACACAACAACACAATGAGTAAATTAGCAAGATATAGGGATATTTGACCCAAGGATTATGGAACTCAAGCACTTCAACCCAACAACAAGCAAAATATTATATCCAACTCTACCTAACCAAGATAATTGGTGAAGCACACAATCACTTATTTCTCTTCTATTATAAACACTAATTTAGTGAAGCACATAAATTAGTTCTCTTGACACTAGCAACCAATAATGAAGCACTACCAATTTAACCAAGTCAAGGAATTAAACAAAGAGAGGCTAGGACAAACCCAAGGATGAGAAGCTCAACCTAGGTATTTGCACTTGAATCTTGAGAATTTAGGTAAACTAAACTTGTGCTACTATAATGAATGTACTAACAATTACGGATTAGCACAAACAATTAGCAATTGATATTACAAGAAGAGCAAATTGAAGCAACTTACAATTCTCCAAGCAAAATCATAAACAATACAACTCAAGAATTCAAGATAGAGTGAAATAGATCTTACTTAAATTGAAATGGGTTTTGTACAAGAAATCCTCCTTGAGCCAAATATATGGAGTTAGTTACTCATAATCAATGCTAGATTATGAGTAATTGATGTTTTTCTATCTACTCTACTAACCCTAATTTTTCCTTGAAGAGGCTAAGTTAGATGAAGATGAAGTAGGTTAGAAGTTAGAAGTGATGTGTTTGGCTATATCTCTTTTATTACACAGCAGGGGTCGTACGGCCTGTCGAACGGCCGTACAGCTGCCCGTACAGAAAATCTGCTCCTTTGAACGGCCTGTCGAACGGCCGTACAGTAGCCCGTTCGAGACAAAATCTTCAAGATAATATATTAAACACCTCCCGACACCGCGAGCTTTCATCTTCTAACTTCCCTCGTGAATAATCTCCGCTTTCAAGCCCAAAATGAGTCATCTTTTCAATAATTAGCACGTGGCACTGAAAGATGAAAAACATAGTTAATATCGATAAAACAACATTCGAAACGAACAAAAATGCAAGAGAATAAAAGACAAAACGTGTATAAAATACACATTATCAAATCTTCCCCCACTTAAACTTTGCTAGTCCCGAGCAAACTAAAATTAACATAACCATATACTCCTAACTAGTACCACTTCCGTAGGTGATCACGGTTGCATTTGGCATATGCAACAAGCCCTTGGAACCCCTAGGTAGCCCTAGTGGACGAGTGAGGTCTCGTAAGGGTTTATAGATGATGTACCCACAAAATCACAAAAGTCACCCATAAACAAAAAACTAACAATACCTACTAATTAAACTAACTACTATACTCACATGTCCGAGTCGTCTACTTGTAACTAAAATCAAACATATAGAGCTATTCACCTTGTCATCCACTATAACGAGCTAACAACCAGTTCAAGAATCAAGATAACACACCTTGTGCAAGATGTAACCATGACATTAAAGATAGAATGATTGCACTTCAATCGTGAAAACTAGACAAGATGATCACAAAGCATACATGGCTTCGCATTAAGAAGATGAAATTGCATGGTGAAAAATCTCACATCTCTCAATTATGCATCACACAAGTGTGGGCTAGAGATTTCACTCAACTCCAAGTCTAAATGCATGCGCTCTACTTGACCTTGCATGTCCACCTAAATTCCGGATTGCACCAAAAAACAAGGAATTCATAAAATGGGTTGTAATAAGGCTTGGGTGAAGGTGTGAAAATTTAAGTTCAAGGAAGGTGTAAAAGTCTCGCTAGTTGAGTCAAAACGACGCTTGCTCGCTTCATCCACCAAATTCTCAAACTAAAGAATGTCTTCACTCATTTACAATTACAAAATACAACCACATTTACCAAGAAAATTGAAACAGAAAAAAAAAGTACAAAGATTTATTGCTTTTTTTTATTTTTCTTTTTTCTCTTCTTTTTTTTATTATTTTTTTCTTTTTTTTACATCCCCTTTATTATTATTTTTTTTAGCAAAGGGAATCCATAACATAAATAAATACTACAAAGAACTTTGAACCACATCTAGATATACACATCAAACTAGTTCCCACTTACAATAATTAGAATCCTTCCTCTTCACAACCTCTCCAAATTCACATGCTCATTAATCAATTCTTTCCAAGACTCAACTAGCTCAACTAGGTCGAGAGTGAAGTATTTGGCTATGGCTCATGTATAAAAGGGGAAAGTGACGAAGAAAAATATGGATATAAGCTTCAAAGGGGGTAACTAGGGATTATTTTCATGGTTCACAAGCTAAAAAGGCCAAAATGGTTATCCTAAAAAGAATTTCCTTATTATGGTGCATCCATGAATAAAGGTTTAATGCAAGCCCTAGAGCAAAAAAAAACATACATAAAGAGGGAGCAACACACAAGCAAAAGAATCATCGTTCAAGGCCTCACAAGGTTTAAGTTTTAATAACATCTTCTCGATTTGATTCCATGCATTCTAAGAGATAATCGTCATGTTTACAATTTAATTACAACAATCTAAACTTTTCATGCCAGTTTAAGTGAGTGTGTGCAATAAGGTGCATCAAACTTATAGATTCACATCAAATTGGTAATGCTAGGCACGTAATAGGAGAAAACAAGGTTGCAAGCTCACAATGTCATAATTTCACAAACAAGTAAACACACTCATGACTAAACTTATTTCCCAATTGCAAACAAAACGGACATCAAATGAAACAAAAAAAAATTACTAATACTAGCTACGCATACTATACAAGGATGAACATAAACAATCCTTCCCCCACTTAAAACACGGCATGTCCTCATGCATGACAATAAAAACGAAGTAGAGATATGAGTGAAAGAGAACTCCCCTGAAAATAAATAACAAGAACCGGGAGCAAAGCCACTCATACTTGTCAGAATCCAACTTCGAAATTGCACGTCAAGAATTGAATTAATGCCACGAACAATCAACCCACAAAAATAACCAACAGGCGAAATCCACACCTACAAAGCCACTTCAAAACACTAATTAAGGATATGGAAATAATAAAAATATTTGTTTTTGTTTTTTTTAAAAAAAAATAAAATAAACTAAAATAAAATAACTAACCAATTAATAATAAAATAATAAAAATAAAAATAAAAATCAAATCTTAGTTAAAACTAAAATAATAATAAAAGCAAAAACCAAATTTCTAAAAACTAAAACTAAAATAAAATAACTAAGTAATTAATAAAAAAATAAAAAAAATAAAAAAATCAAATTTTAAAACTAAAATAATAATAAAATCAAAAATCAAATTTAAAACTAAAACTAAAATAAAATAATTACTTAGTTTAATTAAATTCAAAAATAAAAAGAATTAAATTTTGTATTTTGGTTTTTTTTTAAAAAAAAATAAATAAAATGAAATGAAATAAAATTAAAATTAAAAGAAAAAATACAATAATAATAAAAATAATAATAATAATAATAATAATAATAAACTAACAAATTAATAATAAATCAAAATCAAATTTTAAAACTAAAATAAAATAAAATTACTAAGAAATTACTAATAAAATCAAAAATCAAAAACCAAATTTAAAGTGACTTTAAATTGATTTATGAATTTATATAATATGTTTAGTTTAGAAAATTAAAAACTAAAATCAAAATTAAAAAGAATTAAATTTTGGTTTTTGATTTTTTTGAATTTTTTTTAAAAAAAAGAAAAGATAAAATAAAATAAAATAAAATAAATCACTAACCAATTAAAAATAAAATCAAAAAGCAAAGTAAATAAAATTTAAATTCATTTCTGAATTTATAAAAAAAAATTAGTTTAGAAAATTAAAAAAATTAAAATCAAAATTAAAATGAAAGAATTAGTGAATAAAAGTATATAAAACAAAATAAAATAAAATGAAACAAAAAGAACAATTAATAATAAAATCAAAAATAAAATTTAAAGTAAATATCAAATTAATTCTTAAATTTATATAAAATTAAAATAAAAACTAAAATCAAAATTTAAAAAGTGAATAAAAGAAAACAAAATAAAAACAAAACATAAAAAAGAAAACAAAAACTCAACAAAGAAAACAAAAAAAAAACAAAAACAAAAAATAAACAAGAAAGGGGGGAGGGGGTCGCGTGTTTTGGAAACACAGGGGGGAAACGGGGTGTGAGAAGGGAAAAGAAGTGGGGACGGGTAAATGGAATGGTGGTGTCGTGGCAAGAAATGAGTTGGATTGTTTTGTTCTGTTTTTGAAAGAGTTGTACAGCCAGTGCATCAAGTGGGTGTGTTTTTTAGGAGCCCCTTATTTTACACCACAACTCTGGCAGAAGCTGAACAAAATTGTAAGGGCTGCTGCACGGCTTGCTGTACGGTTTGCATCCTGTACGACAGCCCGTGCAGCCCCAAAATTTTACAAAAATTATTTTTTTTTTTCCAGAAAATTCCCACAAATCCTTGAATGCTTTAATAAAATACTAATTCCTGAAAACATGAAACAAACACATCAAGGCACGAGTGGAACAAATCTACAAAATATAAAAACTATAATTAACGATACTAAATATTATTGAGCGGGGCGTTATTATTACTTTTTTTTTTTGAAAATCTATTATAAAATTCATTAATCACACCACAAAAATACATATTTTTTTTTTTGGTTATTTTCTTAGAATTAAAATAGATGAAAAATGGAATCCCCACTCACTAATATTTAGATCAATCCTCAAATTCACAATATGAATAACACCCTACATAAATGCAAGAAATCTAACACACGCATAAAAAATATATAAATACATACGTACCTTGGGTTGCCTCCCAAAAAGCGCTTTGTTTATTGTCGTTGGCTCGACTTATTTATACAAGTATTATAACTAATGAGGTAAAAAAGCAAATAAATGCACATACCTACGAATCAATAATAAGAATAAGGTGTGCAAATATACCTTTGATCCATAAAAATATAAAAATATTTTTAGGACCTTCACATCTTCAAGAGACTTTGAAAAAGAAAAGTAGTTAGAAAAATTGTCAGAATAATCATTATAACTACGACTCAAAAATTGCTCCCAAATTGGATCCTTATATACCCAAGCAAAAATTTCAACCTCATCAATCTTAAGCTCAAATTCCTTCTCAATTTTAATTGGACATTCATCAATTTTTATCTCATCTACCAATTCATTAAGCTCAAAGATATTTTCTAAATTTGGTAGATCCTCAACTACATCCAATTCATCATTGTCAAGCTTAGGGCACTCGTCAACTAAACAAGCAAATTCGTCATGCATAACATTTTCATCAATTACAAAACAAGAATCGTGATTAGTAGGAGAATTGACCTCCGCTAATTGACTCACGGTTTCGGCTAGTTGACTCATTTGCTTCTCCAAGTTGGATATGATTTGAGAAATGTTCTTTTCCAAGTTGGATATCCTTTGAAAAGTGATGTTTTGAAATTGGAGGTTATTTGCCGCCATTTGCTTCATCATTTCTTCAAGTGATGACAATGTAGATGAAGAAGACCCTTGATGGCCATGGGAATTATATTGTGGATCATAACATTGATTTTCAAAAGCATATGAATAATCGATGCTAGGAGGGTAAGGGGCATAGCATGAGTTTGTAGAATAGAAAGAATTCACCTGATATGCATTTAAATTCTGAAAAGAATTAAAATCTTGATATCGTTCTTGATCGTGGGTGAAATCTTGAGCATTATTCCAACCAAAATAATTCTCCATTGTCTCCTGAAAGGGTTAGTTGTCTATCTCCAATAAACATGAAGACACACCAATAAAAAAAAACAAACAAAGAAAGAAAAAATTATATACAAAGATAAAATCTAAAACATAAGAAACAATTAACTCAAAATTAATATTGTTGCCTTCCCCGGCAGCGGCGCCAATTTGAAGGTAGTGTTTTTCGTAGTTCGTTCACAGGGAAGGACTCTCAATATCGATTTCGAGTAGATTGCCTCTTACAATTTAGAAGTATGAACCAATGGGGGGGTTTTGAGTTGGTTGTGGTGTTTTATCAAACACCTTGAACACAAGAAATAAATTGCTATAAAAATACAACTATGTTAATGACAAACATCCAAATTACCAACACAACAACACAATGAGTAAATTAGCAAGATATAGGGATATTTGACCCAAGGATTATGGAACTCAAGCACTTCAACCCAACAACAAGCAAAATATTATATCCAACTCTACCTAACCAAGATAATTGGTGAAGCACACAATCACTTATTTCTCTTCTATTATAAACACTAATTTAGTGAAGCACATAAATTAGTTCTCTTGACACTAGCAACCAATAATGAAGCACTACCAATTTAACCAAGTCAAGGAATTAAACAAAGAGAGGCTAGGACAAACCCAAGGATGAGAAGCTCAACCTAGGTATTTGCACTTGAATCTTGAGAATTTAGGTAAACTAAACTTGTGCTACTATAATGAATGTACTAACAATTACGGATTAGCACAAACAATTAGCAATTGATATTACAAGAAGAGCAAATTGAAGCAACTTACAATTCTCCAAGCAAAATCATAAACAATACAACTCAAGAATTCAAGATAGAGTGAAATAGATCTTACTTAAATTGAAATGGGTTTTGTACAAGAAATCCTCCTTGAGCCAAATATATGGAGTTAGTTACTCATAATCAATGCTAGATTATGAGTAATTGATGTTTTTCTATCTACTCTACTAACCCTAATTTTTCCTTGAAGAGGCTAAGTTAGATGAAGATGAAGTAGGTTAGAAGTTAGAAGTGATGTGTTTGGCTATATCTCTTTTAATACACAGCAGGGGTCGTACGGCCTGTCGAACGGCCGTACAGCTGCCCGTACAGAAAATCTGCTCCTTTGAACGGCCTGTCGAACGGCCGTACAGTAGCCCGTTCGAGACAAAATCTTCAAGATAATATATTAAACACCTCCCGACACCGCGAGCTTTCATCTTCTAACTTCCCTCGTGAATAATCTCCGCTTTCAAGCCCAAAATGAGTCATCTTTTCAACAATTAGCACGTGGCACTGAAAGATGAAAAACATAGTTAATATCGATAAAACAACATTCGAAACGAACAAAAATGCAAGAGAATAAAAGACAAAACGTGTATAAAATACACATTATCAGTCTTCTTGCCTGCATATAACAGTTCTGGAGATGTGTCTTGTGAAGGTAATATTAAGTGCAGCAGATCCATTGTTTGCTCAGTTATCTAATGCTAATTCCTTACTTATCTTTGATGAAACAAGATTTGGATTTATAGATTGATGCACCAAATTCACATCATTTTAGGAATGTATTTGAAATTGTATTATATCAAAACACCACTGTTACTATTCTTCCAGTATATATTATCTGCTCTGAGTATCCAACTTCTGTATCAGGGAAGATAAAGGATTATGAGACGGATATGCCTTCTTCCTCCTTTTCTAAACCCTAATAAAATTTAAAATCACAGATAAATGTGAACTACCTAAGGAACAATAACCGTGTTGACTGCAACTTAATATTAGTTAAGAAATAAAAAAAATCTTTAGGTTTAAGACTAGGATTCACCTAGAATCAAACTCCGAGTGCAAAGGTAATTCGTACAGCTCTAGAATGTGTTCCTATTTAGATCATACATTTTGTCCAATTGTTAGAATAATTTCTTTTAGTAAAGATATACCATGTCTGGCACCTTTTGGTGTAGAGACAACATTACCATGGAAAAGTTAATTAAGAAAGAGAAGCTGAAGCTGACCCTTCTTGTTTGACACCTGTAGTAGAAATAATGATGTAACATATCAGCTTGATGAGTTGACCAAAGTGTTATATTTACGAGGATAATTTGTTCATAGATATGTCCACAATAAATTAGCAACGCGTAACGGCTTACCGACTCGGCAATCCAGTGGCATATTCTGGTTATAGCGATTAGCAACTGCAACCAACATGTAACTGGAGCATTTACTTTTTTCAACTAGACTGAGCATTATTCGTTCAGGACAGATGAAGATGTAGAATTGGTGTCATATAAATACAGGTTTTATCTAATACTAAGTAATAAGGTAAACAGATAATGCAATCAATCAAGTTAGGAACAACAATCAATTAGGCGGATATCAAAACTAGCGATCCGTCAATAAGAATAACGACATGACTAAAATACCAATGCACATCTAGAAAATTAATAGTTATGTGATGGTTCTTCAGATATATCACGAAGAAAATTGACTGTGCTGGAGACTTTATTTCTAGTTAAGTATTACAAACTTATATTAAAACTGCAGAAGGAAATGGCAGAACAATTTTGTCTGATTATGCCATGTCATGTCGCAAGGATAATTACCAGACATATTTTAAGAAGCGCTAGTTCCACAAACCAAGGTAGTTCAGATTCTAATACTATTTTACTAATAGAATAAAAATTACTCACCAGATAATAGGTATGTGTTTCCTCAAATATTCCTAAAATGATGTGATTTTTTTATCCATGTACTGTTTAAAACAAATTTTCAATCTAGGCCACAAGCATGATACAATAAAAATGTACTACATGTAAAGTAGAAAGAGAACAGTTAACTAGTAGCTCATTCTTACAACTATCTAGTACTAGAAAAGTTTCTTTGTTTGATTGCGTGTAGGATACCCCCTCGGCCCCTCCCCAGCTTCACTACTGGAAATATTTTAAGCAATGCTTTGTCTCTCAAGTGTGAATCATTTAGTTATCGTGTGTATTAACTATTAAATGCTTTATGGTTTTAAAACCTTTTTTTTTTTCTTCTTTTTGGCACCAGATTTGATAATGTATTATACACATGGAAAGGCGACAACAAAGATATTACCAGAAAAGTCATTCTGATTGGCTCCATTTTTGTACAAAAATTAGACTCTGCTACTAAAGAGGCGCTTATGGTGAGGCATTAGTCGCCAATACCTTTTAATTATCTTTATGTTTCAAGCATAATTGGCCTCTTTGCAGCAAACACTATGAATCTTGATATTGTCATTGTTTATTAGGTAGGATGCAGCGGAAAAGTATGTCTCAATGGAGTTTGTTTTGCTTGAGCAAAAATCAAGTCATCTCCATGATCTACCTGAAACTATCAATAAATTTGATAAGCAAATCAGAGAACTTGAAAATTGCTCGTTCCGAGCATTCTTTCCAGGTTAAACACTATGTATTTACATTTGTATTTTTTTACATAATTTGGAAACTTACTATTGATCGAAAAGTAACTTGTAAATCGGTAAGATGGAAGAGATTATGCCTAAAAAGACTTACAATAATTACATATTGCATGAGTGACAGTAATAAACTCCAGCGAGCTTCAAAATCTTAACTATTTACCTTTGAATGCAAAGTAAGAAGTTGTTGGTCTCTCAGAATCCTGCCGGGGGCATAATTGACAACTTGGCAAGTTGGACCATAAACACTAAACAGAGACAAAATTCCTGGTCTAGATTTATCAAGTTGTAGATCTGCAGAAAATTCCCTATATGCACACAACACTAAACTGTATTAATTATGTTACTTATTAAGAAAAATGATATTTTTAGATGGAAATGCATTCCGCATATTTTTAGATGGAAAAATGATATTTTTAGATGGAATAGCTAGTTGGGGATCTTACTTGGTATAATTAGTTTACATGTTCTGGTTGCATATATTCATTCAATTTGGCATTATATGTTCTGGTTGCTTTGGTTGGTCTGTAATGGATCAAAGTTCCTTAAAGCCATAGTATAATGTAGATTTATTGAGGAGATTTTAAATAGTTGTTTAGGAAAATTTGTGTAGCCTAGCATTATTATCTTAAAGAGTTGAAATTATTTGATGCAAGAGTTCTAGTGCATTTATTTTTGACTGTAAGCATTACTAAGATTACTTTGATCATGATTCTTCCATCCATAAACCTCCATGATATATTTCATTGCTTGATTGATTGCGATTAACCTTTGTTTGTTTCACTTGATACTATTTCTTTCCAGTGCTATGTAGTTTGTCTGCAGCATTGTTGAGGTTAATATTCTAGGTTCTCTGATACAATATTATTAAATGTTTATGAAAGTGTTTATCTGGTTCAGGTGCACAGAAGCTCCGAACCATGATCGTAAAACTTTCTAGCTTGAGTAAAATGTGCAAATGATAGGTGGTAATCAGTTGGAGAGATTCTGAGCTGTGAGTCCCATTTTGGTGGGTTTTGTTTGAATAAATGTGTCTGGTGTTTTATATTTAAACAGTCATACTCACTGATGAGCCAAACATCAGTTATTATGTAGATCTCGTCTTATGTTTAAAATCTTTGGATTGACTCATTCAAATTTGAAGCATTCGTCTGCAAAACACCTGAAAGATAACCTGAGCTTATTTATGCTTGCTTGGTAAAAGCTTGAACTTGTTCACAACAGTCTACAACCCTAGTCCCCAAATCTCTTCTGAAACGCTTCATGATGAATACTTAGTACCACAAAGGCTCCCATTGCTTTTTCCTTCTGTATATAAATAGACCTTTTGTCTCACATCATGTCAAATTTCGTTGTTTACTTGTGATTGACCAACATCTCCTATTTACTATGTCGATAGTACAGGTGGGTGCGAGTGGTACCTCCAAATAATCAACTATGTTTCCATATTGGAAGTTAAAGCTCCACTGTATCAAACACTCTCGATGATACCAACTCTGCTCCACAATAGGGAATTAATGGTCTTATAAAGGTAAAAAGTTAGTTAATGAAGGCCCACTAAATTTTGGAAGATATATATAGGTTAGTCCAAGGTTCTTCGCTTAGAATAACTGTTATTTTCTTTCCTTTTGGCGTCTTTCTCATGCTCTATCACTATTTAATTTCGAAAGTAGTTAAATTTTTCTCCCTGACCATTTTCCTATTTATTATCCCTCACATTATATTAACAGTATCTACTAGTTTTTTTATTCGAAGACGAAATTTGATCAGAGATAACATTACTTAAAACAACAATGTCAAAAAGTACTAATGCATTTGGAATGGAGAGGTAGGTTATCCATGGGCAAGCACTAGAAAATTGAGATACTGTGGTATTTCCCTTCCGCTCCAGCGCTCTGCTGCTGCTATTTTTGTTTAATTATAGCTGTTAAAGACAAACACAAGTAAAAAACTTGCTCTTCTGGTCCGTGTAAGGATTAAGAAAACTTGTTAAGGGATATGACGTTAGGTTTTGTGTACAGGGTGAAGTGGTCTGTCTTCTCTAGGATTTGTAGATCATTACTTGGACCAAACATGGAGTCATTGGTGAACTGATTGAGTAAGGTAAAACATATCCGTGCTTTAACAATTTAATTTTTATCTTTATTAGGTAGTCAACTCCCTGGATGACGAAGCTAGTTCTTTGTGATAGAGTAACACACAAAAAGGAGGAATCTCGGGATTGTGTAAGACATTGATATAATGTACAATCACATCTTGCGCTTCAGGTGTTAGAAGCAGCTACTTGCTATTTCACATATATTTTCTAAGCATTCGGTGATTGCTAAAGCATAATTAGATTCATAGTTAATAGCCCCAATCTATACATTGCGGTGTTGATGTGTAACCGTATGCTTTATAAATCTGAAAAGGTTGATACAAATTTGTGTTGGCTTCCTTTTTTATTTTTATAAGTGAAGTGGATGTCATGAGGGTACACTAGGTCTGATAACTGTCCTCTTGTGCCATGAAATCTCTTGGCTGAGATTGGTGTAACAGAGCATCCTATTAGACCATTTATAATCATTTAATTTTTTTGCTTACCTAAAAGAATTAAATTGAGACTAGTTTCATTCTATCTACATGAGTTTTTTCGATGATTAAGTTATTTGGCTGATACTAAATAGGTCTTCTTAGATGACCCAGCATTCCCGGAAAGCTTATTCACTTGAAATTATATTTTCTTATTCTGCAGTTCTGAGATGATTGTACACTTTTGTCAAATTCTACCATCATCTTAGTGAATAAGAGAGTACTAGATTACTAAGAGGATAGTACATTTGGAGCACCAGGTCCTGCAACAGTTTTCTCGTTTAGAGGCCCAGTGAGACTTATCTCAATCATTCTTGATGCGAATTTGGGGCTGACATAGCGAAGTTTTACCCCTCTATGTTTGATTTATTATGGCAAAATCATGGTATATCTATAGACGACTTCTGCATTGTGACAGTATCCTTTTTGGGTGGCAACATATTTGGCTATCCCTGAATTCATTGTAGCATCTAGAAATGGAAATTATTTTTTGTTTCTCTTATCTATATCACTATCAACTCTTACACACGAGCTTCTGCATGCTGATGCTGTGCATGACTTGATGCAGTACAAGGAGGCCCTTGCTATTGTAGATCTAGAAACGCATGTTAAGCCTGGTTTATAGAGAAAGATGAGATCCTGTCATTGTTGTGCCATATGAAAACCCTTCAAAGTGATCTATGCTTCTTCTCGGAGCGTTGTCTAATTAACTCTAATTCTGATCTTCGAAAATTTTTCCACATGACCTGAACATCCGAGTATCTACAGGTTTGAGCATCATCGTGAATCTGTTACTCTGACAGTTTTGTATACTATATGTTTCTATGCCGCCTTTTTCAGAAGTTTTGTATAGGACCCCCTTGCCTTCCCTTAATTACACCCTTAGGTTTATATTGTGATATTTAATGGCTGTCATGTGTGTTAAACTAAAAAGGAAGCAAAATACCATTAATTTAGAACAATGTTTAGATACACAAATTGAGATCCACAATAAAATTATATATATTCATTTAATCAGTGGCATCAGAAAATAAAGGACTCGGCTGCAAGGTTCTCCCCGACAATTCATAAATCAGAAGGGACGTTCATATAAAGTTAAGCAGTTAATTATTGAAGGCTCATTAATCATTACTTATAACCTCGATGTCAAGAAGTCCTCCTGCGTTTGGAATGGAGAGGTAGGTTATCTGCATGTGCACTAGAATATTAAGATACTTAAGTATTTCCCTCGCGCTCCAGCACTCTGCTGTTGCTGGTCTTGTCTGATGATAGCTGTTACAGACAAACCGGAAAAAAAATTGGTCTTCTGGTCCTTGTAAGCCCTAAGAAAACTTCTGTTAGAATATGCCTTAGCTGCTGCCTCAGTTTGGTTTTTAAGTGTGTTTATTTAGTTATTGGAAGTTAAGTATATTTGAATAGTTAGTTATTCAGGTTTGTAACTGCAGGCCTTATAACTGCAGAGCACGTAGTTAAGATTATTAGGATTAGTATGATTTGAATTAGAAGTTATTGTGGTGGTTACAACTTCCACTACTTCTACTATGTATTAGTTCATGTATTATTTAGTTGTGTGTGTGAAATGAATAAACAGTTTGTGTAATCCTTCTATTCTCTGCAGTAGTTTATCATTTACCCTAGAAAAACTCCAACAACTTCTTAAACGATATGACATTAGGCTTTGTGTATATCCAGGTCTTTGACAAGGTTCGAACCCTCAACATCCCGTAGAGGGAGCGATGGAGATACTGCTTGAACAAGTGATCTTTGGTTATAATTTTTTTTTTTTTTCTTAAAATAAGAAAAGGAAAGAAAAATTGACACTAGTTTCTTCTATCTGCATGAGTTTTTCCAGAGATTAAGTTATTGTGCTGATAGAAAAACTCCTAAAATACTTATTCACTCTATAGTATATTTTCAATCTATAAGTGTGAGCTGAGTGTACTTTTCTTTCAAATTTTACCATCATCTTAGTGAATAGAAGACCGTTAGCAGCTGTAATAGATTACTAAGATGAGAGTACATTTGGAAGACTGTGTCCTGCAACAGTTATTTTCATTTACATATCCCGCTATTCTCATCTCACCCATTCTTACTGTGAATTTGGACTGACATGGCCAAGTTCCCCCTTATATGGTCGATTTATAATGTCAAAAGATGGTATATCTATAAATGACCTCAGCATTTGTGATGGTATCCTTTTAGGGTGCCAGCCGTGTTTGGCTATCCCAAGAATTCATAGTAGCATTTAGAAATTATTTTGTTTCTCTTTTTACATCACTAGCAACTCTTAGCCAAGGGTTTCTGCATGCTGATGCTGTCTGTCTTTTGTATATACGTATTAGTATTCTGATGCTACACCAGAATTACAATAGAAGGTGCTTCACCATCAGGGCAGAGCTTCTCTGCTATAAAACCACTTATAAAAACTCAATGCCTAAACTATACCTAGGTACCAGATTAAATACTTTATTTTCCTCCAATCTGATCCCCCAAATCATGTAGAGAATCCCTCACATTAAATGTATATAATTTGTAATTTATTCTCTCAATTAAGTCTACTGATTCTACTCCACCAATCATGATGCATAGTTGACCTGATTATGCATCCAACACCTTTCCTTTTCCTTTCCTTTCGCGTCTATGGTAAGTCTTCATTTCTTTGACTTTCTTTGGCCTCTATGATATGTTGCAATTATTGGGGGTCTAACGGAATGTAAATTTAAAAACTGAAGCACCTACGAATATACCTTCTTAGAGCATCTCCAACGGTACTAGCTAAAATGGTTAGCTAAAATAATATAAAATAATAGTTATGTAAAATTTACTGAACCTGTAAGGAGTTGTACTCCAATGATGTTAGCTATAATTGTTAGCTATATTTCAAAAACAGTATTTTATTGTTATTTTAATTAGTAAATATGTACAAGATTAAACTAAATTGATGATGTGTCACAATATAAGTGGATATGATATTTTTAGATGTTATGTATAAATTTTTGGATATCCTCCAAATATAGAGGATATGTATCTTGTTATCTAAAAATTTACCTAACAGTATGCATGGTTGGAGGAGAAAAAACAATAGCTATTAGCTAAAATGAATGACACATCACTATTATAGCTAACAGATTGTAAGCCTTGGAGATGCTCTTACTGCTTTAAATCAACTTAAAATTTTTATTATACAGTAGCATTTGAGTGTATATATAAAACAAATAACAGTCAAACTAGAAACTATGGAGTGATTGTATATAATAAAAACTGACAAGATTGATGTCTAAAAAAAGTATATGAAAAAATTGAGAATTCACTGTTATGCTAGTGAAAACAAGAGTCTCCTTCATAAGGGTTGTAATTCAAGCCGAACTGCCAAGTGAGCAGCTTGAACTCATTTAACAACGCTTAACTCGAGCTTGCTTAGGAATTTATAACTGAAATATTACATAAACGTCGTTGGGACTTGGGAACAATCTAGTGGCGACCGCCACCATAGCAATACATTAGTGTGGAAGTCCAAAAAGGCCTTAGGCGTTGCACCTCCATAATAATCTTGGGTAGAACCTTGGAAGTCCTGGACCCTGACAAACAAATTAATTAGTTTAAAAGTTTGTGCCAATAACATTTAGCTTGGTTAAATAGAGGCAACCTATATTAATACAGTGATCACAAATACATGAACATAGATTAGCGAATCTCATAATCGCAACCTTTCACGTCTATGGTAAGTCTTCATTTCTTTGACTTTCTTTGGCCTCCTATGATATGTTGCAATTATTGGGGGTCATTGCAAACGATATATTGTCACAACACTTTTTCTACGACCACAACATCATATACGAACCACTCAAACGATATATTGTCCCTAGATTTGCTTTTTTTGACTCCTCCTCCACTGACTGGTCTGCCTCCTCGGACCGATACTGAACTCATGACAGAGAAAGAAGTTCAGAGTCAGGAACTGATGGATCCAAAGAGGAACATCTCTTTCAAGACGACTTGTTTAAGTCCCCGTCAACAGATCTTCAATACATGGCTGAACAACTGGCTAATTCTTCTGCAACAAATCTCCAATCTAAGCCAGATGTTTCAGATTCATCTTTTTTGGTATCAATATTTCCTCTATTTATCATGTCCATTTTAAAAAAGGTAGTTTAAAAAAGGTAGTTTTATACTATTCCTTATGTTTAAAAAAGGTAGTTTTATACTATTCCTTATGTTTAGAATTCTGTGTGAAGTGTGAAGTACTGAGAATTTTCTTTACAAATTCACATTTATACTATTACTGTGTTTAAAATTTTATACTTTTCACCCATTAGTAGGCAGCTCCACCCTGAGTCACAGACCAGAATATCAGAATACCGAACCAATTTTGCTTATATTCAAAACGAATATATGATTAGTATTTTACAACAAGAGGCCAACTCGTATTGCTATAAGAGACAATTTTAAATTTCAGAAAGAGCAGACGAGTTCAGGCATCTCTTTGATGTTGTAAGTAACGCTAACAGAACAAAAAATTTGTTACATGGTTTTAGACTTCAATTCATTATCACTTTTCATACTGCACTCTATAATTTTGTTACCTGTGCATCTGCCTGGGGGCTGGGAGAAATGATAAGCTTTGCACGGATGCGAATAGAGTTGTGTACCAGTTACATCATTAGGCGGGTGCTGTTTGTGATGGTGTGACCAACTGATAAGCACTGCCAATAATATTGCATCAACAGGCAAGCCTAAATTAATTAACTGCCAAATTATGTTGTTATTATCAACATTTGACTTCCAAAGAATTATACCTCCATAAATTAATATGTCAATTCATATCATCCAGGTGATTTGATATAGGTAGTAGTTAATAAATTGATTCATGTGGGGAAAATTCTTAAATAGAAACCTCCGTTCTAGTATCCACGAGATAACGAATTGTTTGCTTTGTTATTAGCATGAAGGGATGATCAAAGAAAATGAGCATGAAGAAAGATCATCTAGATCTTTTCCTCAGATACCAATCGAGACTAATAGTTTGTTAAACGAATAAAAAATCTATAACCTTTTAATTAATATTTCCGTACTAAATTTGGTTTCACCTCTATTTGATTTCACCCTTAATATTCCTAATTTTTTTAGAATTCTATACATTATTTTTTAAAATAAATAATAAAAGTGTGTAATCCTATAGTAATTACAATTTTATAATAATAGTCCCACTAAATTATAAAAATAACGTATTTATGAGAATCATATATGTTTTGTTTTCTGAGTTTTTTTTTATAATAGTTAATAAATAATAAATTAAATAATTTTTATTTAATAAATGAAATCAAAGATTTCATCTCCACATTGATTTCCTAGATTATCTTCGAATATTGTTGAAATGCAATATTTTTATAACCCACTAAATTATATGAATAACGCAAAATTTTTAAGATCACTAAAAAAACACATAAATGATCAATTTAAATTAATCCTCGTATTATCATGTAGTAAAAGTAAAAACGATTGTTTTATATAGGAACCGGAAGTGGAAGGCTACAAGTAGTTTAAAGGATTGTTCAGAGAGACGGAGCAAGTCCTTTGGAAATAATAGCCCGCAAGATAAATAAATTGACGAATAAGAACCAATTTCTTTCAACTTTCAACCAAATCAAAAACAAAAATATTATATAAATAAGATAAAATTTTTAAAAATGGATTTACACTACCATGAGAAAAACCTACATGAATAAGAAAAACTGATTAAAGTTAAGACTGTTAGAGAAATACAGACTAAAGTTACCCAATTAAAAAAGCCAAATGGAACACCTAGGAATCTAAAACCTCCATTAATTCTCTCCTTCCCAGTATTTCAATCATTTTAGTTTTCTAAAATATTAATTTTTATCAATTTATAAAATATTTAATAAAAATTGTAATCATGAATATTCATAATTCTATTACATTTCTCATAATTATATATAAATAAACATAATGTTAATAGATACTTAAACTAAACTATTCAAAATAAACATTCTATAAAATAATTATAATATAAGTAGGCATCCTCCCCAGAAACTAATCCAAGTATGAACCATCACTGCGTACATAAAATTACAAACAAAATGGCAAAATGTAGTAGGGGTGCGACTAGCAATAAGTGTCAAAGCAGTTCGAATAAATAGCACTTTCGTTTCTTTCACTAAAAAATTTGAAATGTTGATTAGATTTGTAACATTATAACAACTTGGCGTAATATTGCCTAAACAAAACACGATGACATGTTATAAGAGCAAGTCTTAGATGCTAAATTGTTATTGCTGTTGCTATAATATAGAACCAAAAAATGATTTTTGGTGCTAAAATAAAACTCATCTTCCAAAGCTAGTTCTATAAATAGTTTCAAATTTAACCAGTTCTTTTAACTTTTACCTAACTCTTTTAACTTTTATTGAATATTCTAAATAAACCCATCTCATTTTAGTTAAATGATGATTTGACATGGATGCATAAATGCATCCTTGGTTTTAAATTTAGCACCAAGGATGCATAATATAGCAATAGCACCAAGTATGCATCCAACTATAACACTTCTTTGGGGATGAGTTTTTTAGCACTTAGCAATAGCACCAAGGATAGTATTGCATTGGACTTGCTCTAAAAGGCATGTCCCATGCATTCTGACAAATCCCAAACAAATACTCCTATTGTTACAAGGCCTTAACCGAATGAAGTTAGGATCCCATGTTTTCTATTGCATAAGTAATTCGATTTTAATTCTTGTTAGTTAAGTAATTCTTAGTTTTATTAAATTGCTTTTTAGTTAAATTAGTTAATCAAACTCAATCTTGTTAATTTTCTTAGCAGTGAATAAAAACCATACATTGTTGCATAAGTACATTGACTGGATTGAAACCTAAACCAGATCTCTGTGGGAACAAACTCGACTTATATCTATATTACTTGTGACCACGTACGCTTGCGTGATTTAGTGTTAACACTAGCTCGTAGAAATTTTACTTAAAAAATCGAAACAAGATTCAGGGACGAAACCTTGTTTAGGGGTTACAAGTCAAACTAGCGGTTGACCATCAAATTACAACATCAAATGATTTTTTTTATTTTTTTAAATTTTATAATAACATTTAAAAAGATGAATCTTGACAACCCTAAGCCTAGCTCGTAGAAATTTCACTTAAAAAAATCGAAACAAAATTCAGGGACGAAACCCTGTTTAGGGGTTACAAGTCAAACTAGCGGTTGACCATCAAATTACAACATCAAATGATTTTTTTATTTTTTTAAAATTTTATAATAACATTTAAAAAGATGAATCTTGACAACCCTAAGCCTAGCTCGTAGAAATTTCACTTAAAAAAACCGAAACAAGATTCAGGGACTATTTAGTGAAAAGTAACATGAAAATTTTTAAAAATACGAAATAAGTGAAATTATTGTGAAATTTATTTCATTAATTATATGCATAACTAATAAAATAGTTAGAATTTTTAATTTGAATATCATAATTATTTTATATTTTTAAATTAATTTTATATATCTGACGCCCGCAATGAAATGTTGCGGACGCCCGTAATGAAACATTGCGAAAAGGGGGCCATCCCCCGGGTGGACCAATTCCATATATATATATATATATATATATATATATATATACTTAATTAACATAAAATTTTCAAATAAAATAATTTAAACTCTAAAATATTATTGATTATAAATAGAGTTGAAATAAAAATTTGAATCTAATATAAACTTATTTTAAATATTTTCTCTTTTAGGGGCCTCTTTATTCCAATGTGAGGGCCTTTTTTTCGTATTTGATCAGGCCATCGTATAACGTGAGGAGGCCCTTCTTTAAGGGTGCCATGAGTAAGTCATAAACCCGTAATGACATCATTGAAAGCCAAAAACAGGGCATCATTGAGAATTTCTCACTTTAAATTTAAGTGGATTTTGGATTATTTGATTTATGTTGGGATGTTAAAGTCATGTTTCTATTTTATTTTTTTGCTAGTTATTCAATATAAGCTTTACCAAGTGTCTGGGTCAATTTACGTGCACCTCAACTAATCCGTGCACTTACCGAAATCATTCTCTTTGCCTACAAGGTCCCTCAATAGTTTTATTAAAAACTTCAATAACAAACATTTTTTTATGAACATAAAATGAGCATAAAGTTGATGTGCTCATCCTTTCCCTTAATTCTAATTTATTTTAAAGCTGAGGGCACAGGTTTAGTACTATGGTAAAGAAAATAGTATGTGTGTGTAAATCAGCTCCTACCTGTCTCTGCAGAACGACCCACCACACTGGAATTATTTAAATATCAATCAATCCTCAAGACAAAAACACCATGTGCAAAGTACTCCAGCAGCATTACAGTAGTAATAAGATGTAGTGGGAAAGAGAGCTCAGCATATACTATGGAGTATATTTTTTTAATACTACTTTGCAATCAACTAGCCTTTTAATTTAAGTATTGGGTAGTCTTTATTTTATTTACTGTATTAACCAAAGAACTTTAGCCAGATCACTGAAGAAATAGTCTGTCTAGTACTCTGCTTCTCTTTTAATGATCTGTCAAACTTGCTCAGATTATCTAACACTTGTCAATTATGTATGTGTGTGTTACTCCATCAGGCTCAACATGAGCTTGCTTGAAGTTTCAGAATCAGCAGTATATTGAGCCGTAAGAATCATATGTTGTTGTGTCGGTGATTAAAGCTTCATCTTTTCATTATTACAGCTTCAGTCCCTTGTGTAGTTTTTTCATGAGTTGTATTGATCTTCATGCTTCTCTTCTTAAAGCATGTTGTTTTTTTTACATTCATGAAGCTATGCAGATTGCTTGTTCTCCTACTTTTTGACTTGTAGTTTCTATATATATTTTGGGTACGCATCAATTCTATCATTCTACATATATATGGTGGCTGATAAGTCAAACAAGGCAAGTCAATAATGGATCCAGATAAAAGACTCTCAGGAAATTTTCCCCTTTGAATTCTATAGTAGAAACTTTGGGCTTTGAACGTTCTTAGTCCGGTTTCTTAAATCTCTAAAAATACATAGATTTTAGAGAATTCTACATAGTGTTTTTTTTATGTGCTCTCTCCCCCTCTTCCTCTCTCTCGTCGTCTTCGAATATTTTGCTGCAATTTCTGGCAGGCAGGCGCATGCATAGACAAGGATGAAGACGTCTGAGCACGGTAATTCAAACCAAAAAAGTGATAGTGGCGATCTGTGATGGTTCCCTTTTTGTGGTAAGTGTTGAATCAGTTGGATTCAAAAGAAAAAGGTTAGTGATTATTATTACTTCAATGGAACTTTTCCTGATTGGTTTGCTTCACATTTTTTAACCAATTTAAGAATTGAATTGAAAATGACATCTCTGTAAATTATCTTATTGCAGTACTTTTGAAGCGATGAATTTGGGTGGGTAATAACAACTTAGATTCAGCACTTACATCATAAAATTGCTATGTTTATCAACAATTCTTCTCTGGTGAAATTCCTAAGTGGTATAACCAACTCCTTCAACATCATAAAATTGATTTGTGCCACAAGTTTATCCTAGGAATAACCGCTGCTGCACTACGCAACATCAGCTTAAATATTGCGTCAAATATGTTAAGTGGATCACTGCTAAGTCATGTGAGTTGGGGGCGGTGTAGTGAACTCAAATTTGTTAATATCTCCAACAGATTTACAGGTCCGATGCCTTCTTGTTTACTAACTAAGAAATTTGTTAAGCATGCTAGCTATAGCCTATCGGATAAACTATTGCATCAACATCTGCAATCTTATTGCTTCTAGCCTGTGGTTGCATTTTTTCTGTTGAAGGTCTAGAGACACCTCAGAGCAACATTTTATTGCATAAATGACAAGGCTAGGTTACAAAGTTCCCTGCAGCAATCATAAGTTCATAACAATAGGAAGTAGTATGTCATATATATTAACTCTTAATGTTCTTTGATAAAATATCAAGTAATTAACTGCATTTATACTTATTACTTTGTCATTCATCTTTTATTCAGGGTTCGTATATGAGGCAACAAAACTGAGCACTTGGCGACGCCAATTATTGGATTGCACAAGCAACTTCGAGAGTCTACCTTAATCTGTGAAGGTTCCAATTGAAAGGTACCATCTGAACATTAAAATGTAATTGGCTATAGTCATATTACTGAGAGGGGGTAAATATGAAGGTGATGCACATTACATTGTTATAAGCAAATCAAATACAAATATGAAGGCGATCCACATTACATTGTTATAAGCAAATCAAATACATAGGAAGACTGGAGAATGGTATAAAATTAGCAAAAATGTGTATGTATGTGTCAAAAAAATATACAATTTGAAATCTTAAACTCGGTCTGCTTGCAAAGCTTCCTGCCCACTCCACGAGAGAACAAAGTTTATCATGTATAAGAACTCATACCCTGAAGCGATTACCACATAAATCTTGATTACCACATAAATCTCTCTGGTAAGTTAATATCATCATGGTTATTTAACCATTTGTTGTTTGGAAACAAACAGGTTATTTTAACCTGATATTCAACTATACATGTTTTCTATAGCAGAAACTCAAAAAAGATACTCAAACAGTAGGAAGGATTGGTAGTTTCAATTAATGTTGCCAAGACTGTGTACTTTCACACACCACACATAAGTAAAACTAATTTACACACACCCATAATAAATTGGTCATTCTAGCTCTTGCACACCAATTTTTCCTATCAAGCAACAAAACATCAAAAATAATGAAATTTAAACCAGAACAATGTAAAAGAGATTACACTGAACAGATCATCTTTCATTCAATTTCACTAGATACCAACAACCATTTCACGATAAACACATTGTTCTAAAAGGAAATGGAGCACCAAATTACTTAATTCAAAAAAACATTGTACCTACACATGCCCATGTACAGACCAATAGTAAAACAATCGAAGAGATTTGAGAGACAAAGTTCAATATTATTGATTTCTTTTAAACCGACACCTTGGGTCTGCCTGTGATGATGGAGCGTAGCTCTTACGTATCTCAAAACCTCTTTCAGTATCCCCGCATCACTATATTGAGGCTTTGGCGGGTTTGCTGGCGCATTTACCGAAGCTGGTGCATTTGCGTTTGCTGGAGCTGGTGCATTTGCGTTTGCTGGAGAGAAGGTTAGAATATCATAAAAGATGGATGAATTTGGAATTTTTTCTATCCAATTTAAACTTGTGAAACGAGGAAGTACAATGAGTTTATTAATCGAATGAAGGGCCCTATTAAGATCATATGATTTATGTGAGTCACTATTCAAATGATAGTAGAAATCGATAATAAATTTAGCCCGCCCTTTCCCATCCCACAAAACTGGACAGTTTCTGAGCAATTTGTATTTCCAAGCATCTTTGTCACCATACGGGTATGTACCCATAAGTTTGGTAAGAAGGAACTCCATTTCTGAATTGAGGTTTCTGCCTTGAAGAACTTTCTCAAAAATCAACTTTACTTGCCCCATGTCTTCACTCAATCCTTGTAATTCAGAAGTTTCTTCGCTTCTTATTCCTCGTGAAGGAAGTTTAATATCATATGCAATCTTCCCAGACCCCCCAAAGGTAAGTACATACTGACGGAGCATTATATTTGTCATATAAACCTTTTTATATTTGGCAAATCTCTGAGTCTAAAATATTTTAGCTGAAGGAGTGTTATAGTCTTCTTATCCATGCCAGAAACTTCATAACCCTTAGTATCCTCCATGATCTCTTCCACTAAAACAGAGTCAGACATTTCCAAAGATTGAAGTTGTTGTAGACTTCTTAAGACTGATAATGCTAAAGCAGTAGAGCATCCACAAACTCTTACTTTAAGCATCTCTAATTGCTGGCAAGTGAAATCATC
This sequence comes from Saposhnikovia divaricata, assembly GCA_036435485.1. Taxonomy (NCBI): domain Eukaryota; kingdom Viridiplantae; phylum Streptophyta; class Magnoliopsida; order Apiales; family Apiaceae; genus Saposhnikovia; species Saposhnikovia divaricata. The sequence goes on along the minus strand of CM071594.1, from coordinate 242,875,661 downwards.
TATGCCCAACTCTGTCACACCCAAGTTAATTTCCTCGCACCCAAGGTCCAAATTTACCAATTTTGGAAATTTAATCTACAAAAAAAAAAAGAAAAAAGACTAGCGGTTATGTTGATCATGTCAAATTCAATCCAAGAAAGTTTCTCTTATAGAACCTAATATGTCAACCTGTGTGCAAGCTAAAGACATTGCTGCACCAGATATAACTGAATAAGATATAACTGAATAATAACTTAATCAGGCCATAGATATCAACGTTTAGTTTACTGAGCAAAACTCAGCTATTAAATAACTCCAAGATCTATGCAAACACAGATATATGTTTAAAAAAAAAAAGAACAAAAACCATTTCTAGCTAAAGAAAAATAAAACTGATCCATTTGGAAATAGATAGACATGCCTTGTAGTTACTATCTTCCTTAGTCTGGTAACACCAAAAGCTGGCAAATTAACTAGCTGTAGAACAGTCAACTCTGGGAACACAATGCCATCAGTGATTTCTTGTTCACCCGCGCCAATAATCTCTGTCACCAGCTCGCATTTAGTAACTTCCATTGACTTCAGCTGGATCAAATCTCTGGCAATAGAAGGTTGGAACAAGTTTCTCAAGCTTTTGCAGTTTCGTATGCTTATAGTTTCCAAATTCTGCATCCTATTCAACATGGAAGGTGGGATCAGAGTTTCCAGTTTATCACAGTCAAATACCAGGAGGCGTTCTAGTTTGCAGAAGGATGATACATCATCATCACTATAGTAATACTTTCCCCACATATAACTTCCTGTATCTTTTAATTTATCCGTGAAAAGAGATTCCAAGGAAGGAAAAGCAACCTGTAGTATATACCCCGTGAATTAGACAAGGTTTATAAGTTTATGTATCTTATTATTAGAAAACATCAATCCAAATTTCCAAACAATAATTATATTTTTGGATCCAAAATTAGCTGGAAATTTTTTAGAGAAATTAGCAAAAATACTACTCCCTTAGTCTCATTCATTTCTATACGTTTTTTTTTCAATTTTCGGCACGCATTTTAAGGTACATATAAAACATAGTTCCATGATTTTTTTTTTTTAAATTTTCTTTTTTTGAATAAAAATATAAACATCAAATTTTTATTTAGAAGAAAGAAATTAAAAAAAATATCTATAGAATTGTATTTTCTAGGAGCCTTAAAGTGCGTGTTGAGCCCACATCCCCCAATGTATACAATTCAATGGGACGGAGGGAGTATATTTTCTTTAACTTATTCGCGATTCTAATTCACCGAAAATATTTGCAAAACTTTGTTTGTCATCAACCTCCGGCAAGAAAAGTGAGGGAGTTAATATTAGACTAAGAGGTCATTGAAATAAAATTTATAAGCATAATACCATATAAATTTATAACAATTTAATCATAACAAGAAATACCTTTCCATCAAATAAGGGTTGTTGAGATTGAACCCACCCAATGGTAGAGTTGTCCATTGCAGATGTTGAACTAACATGCATATCTTCCTTTTCCATGTAGAAGCTGTTCAGTTTTGGCATATCTCTAAAACATAATGATTTTAGTTTGGGGAAGTTTAAAATATCTCCATTATCTGTTTCTTCATTCATTATAATTGCTTCAAATTCATGACAACTTGATATTTTGAGCTTTTGCAGTTGCACAAGACCTTTGGCTACAGATTTGCTAAAGAGGTATCTTAAAGAGGAGCAACATTCAATTTTTAAATCGGTTAAGTTAGAGAAATATGTCAGCGGTTGGCAAGCATTATGAATTTGATCTTGTGATATCCCTGCTAGATACTGCATGGTGTTACATGTATTAAGGAACATTTCTCTCAGATCTGAAAATGCGTTTCTGTTGTTATTCCAGATGCTACTCACATTAACATCGGTGTCCATCAATGTTATTTTTTCAGCCCTCTCTATCAGACTTTCCAAGCCTTCTAACCGACTGTCCTCAACATAGATGAATCTCTTTACAGAAACACTTGTTTTTAGAAGATTAATAAAACGAGAAGTGGTCCTTGACACCCATATGCTATATTCAAGTAAATTATCAAATATATTTATATCTCGAAAAGGCTCAGAATTCCTGAAGGACATCCGTAAACTTTTCAGACCGACCAACCTACCAATCTCTGTCACTATGGGCGCCAAAAGAGCATCTGAACTTTGTCCGGATCCATCATCCTGAATTTCAAATCCTTTGGGTATATGAAATTCTTCCAGATTTGGCAGAGTGCATATGCTGTTTGGCAATATCAGCACTCTACTTTCTGCTCCCTCAACTTCTAGCTTTCGAAGATATTTCAGGTTTGGTAAATCTAGCGGTTGGGGAAGCAGACAATCCCAAAAACAAAGAGTTTCTAGGTTTTCAGGAAAAAAATTAGCATTTCTCTGGTTCACTTGAGTCATGTCACAATCATCTAAAATAAGAGTCCTGAGTGTACCCAGGGAATAAAGAGAGAACTGCAATTCCAAAGAAAAAGACATACCTTCAATCAGTAAAAATCTGAGATTCACAAAAATACTGAAGAAGCCACCTGAGAGTTGTTGTAGATTACGGTTACAATGGAGCCACAAGTTGTGCAGTTGTGGGCACACCGGACCATCAGGAAATCGAATATCATTCTTCTCAAGATGTAAGTCTAGTAATTTACGAGTAGAATACTCAGGATTATCAGGCAACTGCGAGCCACATCTCACAAGCGAAAATGCATATCTTGGGTCCATGACAGCTATTGATCTAGCTACATCTCTGATCAGGTCATGCAATTTTATCATATGATCTTCTCCACCATCAAGCAACAAAGAAGAAGATATGAGAGTATCAGCCATAGTGCAAACTCTGGATATCCCATCAGGAACAAGCTGCGAACCTGTTGCAAGCTGGATTAGCTTCCGGATATAAATAACAGCATCTTCCGGATATAAGGAACATAGAAAATTACATGACTTTGCATCATCTGGTAGTCTATCAATACTCAATTTAACACAAGCATATACTTCTGGATCTATTCCAGCTATGTTTTCTACTGTGCCCTACTCAAGTTGGACAAGTGCATCCTCCCACGAATTGTGATACGTGAATTGTAGTGCTTTCCCAACCCCGCGGATGAGGAGTGGTAAACCCGAACATTTATCACACACTTTATGCGCGATGGATATGTCAGGCTAAGAGTCAATATGACCAGCGCCAACAGTGTTCCTGAACAAAGCCCACGCTTCATCAACTGTCAGGGTTCTAATCTTGATAGGATGCTTGCAATTGTTGCGCAAGCATACATCTTCCCTTCGAGATGTTAAGAGGATCTTTAAACCCTTGCAACTAGCATCGTCAACCGATGGAATTCCAATAACATCTAATGGGATCTCCCTCCATACATCGTCTAATATCACAAGGACATTCCCCGCGTTCATTAAACAACGTTTCAGCTGAAAAGCTCTACTGTTTAAGTTATCTTGGGATTCAAAACGGCAGCCTAGATGTCCTGCAATCTGGTTTTGTAATCTTATCACGTCCACCCCATCACTGCCAACATCTGCTCGTGCTACCTTGTCAAAGAAATTTTTCTCCTTCGCTTCTTTCCAAAGTTGCTCCATAATGCGAGTTTTCCCAACTCCTGGCATTCCATAGATACCTATAATAAAAGAACTACCTTCTGTTGTTAGCTCTTCCCACAGCTTCATATAAGCACCTTTTCTGGATTCAAAATTCTGAAAGACTGTATCAGTTATCGGTAAATTCTCCGTGGGGGGGGGGGATAGGCAATTTCATTAGCCAATAGATCTTTTCCGGAATCAGAAAGTTGCGTTACCCTCTTAACCTTCTGGGCAGCCTCCCTGCCCAGTCGAAAACGGGAGAAAGGTTTAGGAATGGGCAGAAAGTAAATGCACCTCCATGAATCTCTGTTTTCGTATTTATCCAAAAACTCTTCTGCACTCCTCTGGAATTCTTTAACATCTGTCTGCCACTTTGGTACATTACCATACAGAGTCTTACCATTATTTTTTTCTGCATTGGCTTTTCTGGTAACCTCATGATTTTCCTACCCCAGATGGAAAGGCACTTCCCTTTTGGGCCGGTTGTGAGCGAGGAGGGATTCGAACCCCCGACACCGTGGTATCCGCCGCCGAAGCGCGTCTAAAGGAAAAGGGCCAAAGAGCGATCTTTGAATGCTACTACGCATCCTTACTCATAGTATAGTAAGGTAGGTTTGGGTATAGCAGGACTTGAACCTGCGACCATTAGGTTAAAAGCCCAATGCTCTACCACCTCCTAGTTAGTAAGTTTCTCAAATTCAGAATTTAGATTGTTAACATGATCTTTATAACAGAAAATGCAACTGAAACCACGAAACAAAGGATCAACAGTGGCATCAGATATTCTGTCCACAAATTTTCCTACGCATGGAATGTCAGATAGACCGTTTCATAATTCAACAAAAGACGGCTATTAGATGCTTTAACTTTGGTATATAATACAAGCTAGTGCTAGGTTAAATAATACAAGCAATTTGCATATGCTTGTAATCGAGTATCATGTTAACACTTCGACACTATTTTAGTCTTGCTTTTGTTTGGCATGGGACAAGATCCATCATTTGCTCCGCACACAATTTACTGATCTCGTTCTACCCGTTTTCAAGGCCCAAAAAAATATTAAATTCTTGATTCTGATTAAATATTAAACCGCTGATTATCCTAATTAGATATAAGTAATTATGTTCCAAGGGTTCCACTTACTGAGATTACAACTGATGTAGTATAACATATTGAAATTCTTGATTCTGGATTTCAGTTCAGGAAAAATCAGGGACTAAAATTTACGGGAATTCCTAAGATGTGACAAACTATAACCCAAATTCCAACTAATTTATGGTCATCAAATCCTAGTATCCTACAAGATGCTGTGTAATTATAAGCTTGATCAGATAATACTATTTGAGCACTCCACATATTTTCTAGCTTTATAAGCAGGACATCTTGTAGCATAGTAAAATTAGAATCAAGAACCATTATAAATAATGAATTATTCGATTAAAAAGCTTACCTATTGAGAAGATTGAATTACGACAACATTCATAGTCACATTATTCGGAGGAAGCAAAAACTCATATTTTGTACAAATTTTTTTGTACATGTAGTATTACTCTTTAAAAAAATGGCTTCTGTTAATTTTGAACGTGAGAAGTAGCAATTTTTTTGAAAATAAATATAATTTATATCCATTCTTTCGAAAAAAATTGACGGGAGCCACTCTTTGGAAATATAGGAACTAAAGTTGGCCACTAATTTGCGAATTTAAATGTTCGACCACTTTTTCGAAAATTAATGTAAAATATGATCACCACTCGGTAATTTACTCTAATATATAAGGCTCCAATCTTCTTTCTTTCCCGGGAAAGCAGGTGAAGTAGCCGACTACAATTCCAAGAAAGTTATATGTCAGTCTCTGGTACTAAACTGACTCAAATTATAATTAAATTTAGATGTTTTTAGTTAAGAAAATGAAGGTTTATTTCCTGGAGCTGCTGGACTGATACCCCTCTCTTCTTAAGGTTGAGGGTTCAGTTGAGGCTATATCATTATTAAAATTTGAGCAACTTATTAGTTAAATTATTTATTTCCAAGATTAATGATGAAATACTTGTGTCAATGCAAGTTCATGGAAGAAACCTCGGGCCAGGATACACTGGCAGGAGTAGATTCAGAAGAACTAAAAGAATCAGAGTGAACAATCAACTGCTGCACTGGCTTGAATGAAACAGTCTCAACATCATCAATGTACCAAAAAATTCTCTCTTAACTTGATTCTTACCATCTCTAATAGGCTCCCATTCAACAGAAGAATCCAACATATTAGGTATACTTTGGAGAAGTTTTCGATGTCTCATTCCATAAAGGAATGGTAGATTAGAGGTCGTGAGATACTTGTTGTAACAACTCTTGAGTCGATCAATATTGTGATCAGGTGGGAGAAGTTCAACTGTCCATAGAGCAGCCTCAGAGGAACCATGACCGCCTTGTGTGATTGTGTGATAGACTCCTGGTCCGCTATTAAGTACTTGCTTTGCAAATGGCTATCAAATAAATTCAGATCTTGCGACAGTTTTATTTCATGAATATAGTGGATCTTACAAGCCTTTTTGAGATTTCATGTTTGGATGTCTAATGTCTAGGTACGTAGCACAGAAGTAGCAGATACATAATAGATATAGCAAGTTTGGCATATTTCAAATATATCAAATTGATGACTAAGAAAAAATAGCAAATGTTTTCGTTGATATAACAAAGCACTGAAAAACAGTGGCGATTTCAACTAAGTCGATCATCATCAGGCAGCACTGTTTAGTTGTTACAAACGGAGTCTACTACAGTACATAACCTTAAAAACAACACAAAATTTTTACCTATTAAAAATTCCATAAATTTCACAACCTTCATACATGTCCATCAGTCCATCCATTAGCTTACTGACCAGTGAGCGGCAATTTGGCTCCGCTTTGGGCCAAGAACAACTCGTACTGTTTCAAAAGATCGTCCTTCTTTGCTAACTCAGCTTTTAACCTGCTATTTTCATCTTCTCGAGATGCAATTGATTATTGGTTTCGTTCAGTTCATATACTCACAGGAAGAGTAGTTCTAATTTCTAAATGTGTATATCATGTAACAATTCGATTTTACCTGCCAGCATCATATGCAGGTAGACATCCACTTGTCCCTCGCTCCACCCAGCATCCCTTTGTCCCTCACTCCTACCACCACATTCATGCTGGCTCTGCTCAGCTTTGCAATCCTCCCTCTCCTTTGCAGCCACCTGTTTTTTACTTAAAGGTGCCTTAACCCAAGCTACATTACAAAGGTGAAGAACAATTAATACACAATGGAAACAAATCTTTTTATTATTGGCACAATGATACACTTATTTAATATTGTTAAAACATTATAAAAGATTGCAAATTTACAATAAACTTTATTCGTAAACAATAACATAAAATAAACAAGTAATACATATATATTACTTTGCTCCGCATCATTAACAATTCTAACTCTAAATTCAAACAAAATAAAAGTATTAACATTGTTAAAAAACTATGGCTTGCAACGGCAAAGTCTCGAGACTTCGGCACGAATAACCACGAATCTTTATGAGATTTGATCAATTAACTTAAGAAAACCTAGCCTTAAGCTCAATAAAACCTCCACATGAAATGAGCCAGAGGCCTGAGAGATATAAAAGATTTCCGGTATTTAGATAAGCAGATTGAAAAGCTATTTTCAAACCCTTAAAAAAAGTCCGTAAAAAAATTAACAAAACAGATTTTCATCTTTCCTATAGAAGGTAATTCAGGCCATGACACTAAAATATACAACACCTAAGCCTGAAGCTGCAACTGGATAAGAACTTCTGATTAAACCAGACTGAAGATGAAGTTTGCCCGAGTTTTTGTAACACATACTACCCCATAGGCCACCTGAAAGGCTGCTTTCAACTAGCACTCACAACAATGCTCGTCCCACAACTACTGCTTCTGTTGTAAAGCCTTTAACAGCTCAATTGTAAATTTCAGTACATTTTGCTTGTTCTTCATTCAAAAAAAACATCCCACTCATCTAATTTTCCTTCTTTTATAAACCAATTAGGGTTCTCACCAAGTTACACCACAATCGCTTACAGAAACCACCTCAGTCCATATATCATCCAACCCAAAAATTCAGCCAAGTGAAGATTGAGTCGGTGAACGTTTGTCATGTCCCAGGTTTCAACCCCGCCTTGCCAGAAGAGGGGACTGGGAAAATTAGACAGAGACAATCGCAATCATATCTTATATCGAGACATGCCCAGGGACTCTCTCATATTTCTAATAGATGACCCCCAAAAACCTCCCTATAACATCACACCTGGTACCATCCACCTAAGATTTTCTAATTTCTCCTTCATTGTTATCAAACTGTTGGAGACTAGAGAAGGTCTCATATAACAGCTACACAATATACAGCCGATAGCAGATAAGCTGTTAGTAAAAAAACATAGTAAATAGGCACTTTATCACAGGCTTTCCACGTTTAAATACAGATTTGAGCATCACAATAGAAAAAAGTATTTTGAAAATTCTTGAAACAAAAGGTGAAATGAGGACAATTGTTTTGTAACAAAAAGAGTACCTCGGGAGGCCAGCAGGATATACTAAATGAAAATAGTTAAACATAATAAGTAAATTAACATGACTGAAATACACTTCCTACCTTCCAAGACCGTAAACATAAGAACGCAGCAAAAATATATAGAAAGTTAATACGCATATTAACTAAAAAGCACACTACCCCAATGCATCCAGGCAAGACTAAAATTAAAATAGGATAGAGTAACATATTCAACAAAAAGACGATGACAAAAACATCAAATCCATTTTTCGAAAAGAATTTGGGGCCAGGGAAGGCGGAACAGAATTGGGGGATGAGGAAAATGGAAAGGTGGGATAAGTATATTAGAAGGCAAATAAAAGAAAAAAGGATTTCATTTTTAATAAAAAAAATAAATAAGATGATAAAAAGATAAGAAAGGGTTTTTCAAAACTCAACGCACGATTTACAAAAACAATATGATTACAGAAAAAAACATGATAACTATAAAGAACACATCATATGGCGATAAGTGGATAGTCCGGAGATAAATAGAACGGATAATTCCTTAAAAGGTAACATCTTTTACTGCTTTTAACAGATTTAGCTCGATTGATAAGGCTTCAAAGTCAAACTTTCTATTCGACTTAACCAAAATTTGTAAAAGCCACAAGATGTAGTTGTAAGAGGCTCTCTAGGCTTACGGAAACCATTAGTGCGAGCAGATTAATACTAAATCTGTAGATTAAACAAGATTAATAGTTGCAGATTAAACAGACTGCCGAATAATAGCCCAAGCCCGCAAGACAAGGCAAAGTGGTCTGCCATCACCAAGATGGAGTAATACTAGTCACAATTGGAGAGCAAGGTGTGGCCTTGCTTATCCTAATAGTTGCTTTTATCTGAAATAAAATGACTAGTATTCTACTTCTGTAGACTAATTATAATTATTATCAGTATTTATGAGTTAAGCGTCAACCAGCAAATAGAAAACAGAATCAACACCTCTAGACAAACAGAAATTTAAGGGAAACAAGGAGAGAAATGGGAGATAGGACATACAGGCAGGAACAGAGCCAAAAGCAGAGCAACGGATGAAGGAGGAATAATTGTAGAAGGGAGTGGTAATCCTGTAGGAAAAAGAAGCTAAAGTCCGGAAACGAGGCTGCTTGGTGGTAGAGTTACGATCAGGGACCACCTCCTCAAAAACCTTGATCCAGACACCACGGCAATAGGGTTGAGTGGGTTTTTGGAGGTCGTGTTGATCGACAAGGTGGGATGTGGACACATAGCAGAAGAAGTGGTCGCCCAAGTGGAAAATATCTCTCCACTGAGAAAAATCTAGATCAGAGAACCAAGTGTCGCCTTCCAGTTGGTTAAATGTAGACATAATCTGTTGATTGGCGGGCTCCAAACAAAGGCTACTAAGCAACATAAAGGGATCATCTTCATCTACATGAGGAAGAGGACTTCTTTTAACAAGCTTGACATCGTTATCATCAGTGTTATCATCAACATCAAATTGGGTTCCAAGCTTCCACGAGCCAACCCCATTGAGATAGTAAAGGGAGTCATCAACATAAATTGAGCCATATGGAAATCGTGTGGACAATGGTGATGATTTTGGGAAGGACATCCACTTTTCCTTATCCAGGTCGAAAACAAGATACAATTCATGTATAGTATTCCCTAAGTAAATATACCTGTCCCTCACAACGGTTGCGGTATCACACCAGTTCATATCATTCCTCTCCCCAAATGGCTTAGGCGGATCAGGCAGTACTTCCCAATAGTCCCTATCAGGATGATACCTCTCGAAAATGCCAGTACGCCCCCCTTTGTAATTACTAATTACAACCACTAAGAGATGATCCGAGTGCATAAATTAGACCTTTAACCGAGAACACGTAAGGGGTCTCCTTAGGAGCATTAAGAGAAGCTACCTTGCAAAACCCTAAGTTTGGATACTCAATATTAAACACTTGAACCCTCAATTTTAATTCATCAGTGATAACAGGGGAGTTCTTACCAGAATATAAATAAGAAAAAGTTTCACCCCCAAAAAAGTAGAAACAAGAACCCAATATACACATTGCAGAGTCTCTAATAAAGCAGAAATCGTCTCTTTGGAGTGTTTTAATAGGAGAGATTGAATCTACAGCGAATCCATCAGAATCCATCTCTTCAATCCCCTTTAAGGAGGGTTCTATCAAGTAAATCGAATGACTCGGATCCATATTTTCATGCTCTACGAACAAAAATATCTCTAACCCACTTTTCTCCCCTTCCATCCTGCCGGCCAAACCCTAAGCTGTGCTGTGCGGGTGCGTGCTATTTATCTTATATCTATCCGGATCGGTTCGGTTCCGTAAGATCTAAATCTGATCCGTTATGTTTTGCTTTGGTTTGGGTTCGGGTCCGGATATCTATCCATATCAATATATCTAGACTTAATTGCACTTTGATGACCTGTAATTTAATTATTTTGCATGAAAATGGCTAAATTTTTATCTGTGCCAGAGTGATGTCTAAATGTTGAATTTTGAGTCATTTTGGGGGCTCAGACTCCCTCCCGTTACTTTTGGATTAACAGAGTTAAAATAAAAAATATTCACGAGGACATGTGGGTAATTTCAAACACCCTTCTTTGCACACGACCATGCATAGCTTAACAAAAAACAAAACAGAGCATAAACAATCCTTTCCCTTCTCATCCACTGCCTCACTTTCCCCAACAACACCAACTCCCTCGCCCACCACAGCAGTCAGACCTCCACCACCGACCAACAGCCACCACAACGCCGCTCATCACTTCATCTCCTTTCATTCACTACCAAATAGTAATGTCTAGTGAAAAGATTAGAGCAAATAATGCTGTTTACTGGCTTTACTATATTGGATTTAGTTCCAAAAAGGCTGAGGTATCAGATGCTTTACGAAAATTTAGATTAGAAAATCCAAAGAGATTGTGTATTTGTTTTGGTGAGGATAATGATATTGGTGGAACTGACAAGATTTTCAAGTCATTGCTTGGATTAGCGATGGGTCAAGATGGTAGGCATTGGGCTAGAATTGAAGGGGAACATCATAGTGGGGCTTTGTTTGATGTAGGCTCAGATGGGGATTGGGATTCTCTCTTCATTGCTTCGCCTCAAGTGGTGTTTCATAAGAGTGGTGATCTTAGTATGTATTATCATTCATTTGATCTGAAGAAATGGCATTTTTTCGTGGGGATACCAAGATCTCGAGACGGGATGAGGTGGGTGAAGTTAGGGAAGATAATTGGAGGAGGAGGGAGTGACTGTTTTAATGAACTTGGCGCGGTGAATGCTCAGGTTGTGAAAAATAAGAAAGATGGAACATATGTGATGGCTTATGAAGGTGTGGCTGCATATGGAAAGAGGAGTATCGGATATCACCCAACAGTTATACAGAATTCTTTGCAGTGAGCGCTAAACAATCCGACATGCCTACATAGAACTAGCTTATGTTTTAAGTTTGATGCTACAAATTTTTTTAACTATATCCTACTAATCTCTTTAATCTTCTAAATATATATGTAACCGAGTTTTTGTAATACTCAAAGGCGAATTTTATTAGCTAATTTGGGGAGGGATCAGACAATGTGCAGGAAACGCACAAGGACCTCGTAACAAGATGCACAATTTCATGTTGTGGTGCTAGCGTTCCAAATGTAAAATCCAAATCCACTTGCTGCAGTTCTTCAATGGCCTGAAGTGCCGTCGTTTCAACATCTGTGTCGCCATTATCAACTCTTACAATCAACCTGGCCGTGTCGGATTCAGCAAGGTGATCAACTTCCAAAACCGACACCTTGTACTCGTCATAAGAAGAGTGCCCGATTGTCTTGAATCGATTTCCTTTTCCTCCTCCCCTTTCATTCATCACTACCGCCATCCCTCTCTTTTCTCTCAAACCCACCATGAAATATCAAGGTGGTGGCATGGCACTTACGGAAGGAAAGTAAAGTGTTTGAAATTACCAATATATCCTTATGAATAATTTTTAATCTAACTCCGTTAGTGAAAAAGTAACGTGAGGGAGCACAAATAAAAATTTAGCCATTTTCGCGCAAAATAATTAAACTACAGGCCACCAAAGTGCAATTAAGTCATATATCTATGCTATTATATAAAATTCGAAAAATTAAAAGTTTGGTTGGTCGGTACCTGTAGATTTTACTTATTTACCATTACTTAACTACAGATCTACTAACTAATCAATTTCCTTCTTGAGTTTAAACATATTATCTTTTCTATTTTTCAAGAACTAACTAATTTCCTAAAATACAATATTTTTTTATATTTTATCTAACTAAACTTTCTACTTTATTAATCAATTTCCTTTTTCAGGTTAGACATATTACCTTTTCTACTAACTAATCAATTTCTTTTTTGAGGTTAAACATATTATTTTTTCTCTTTTTCAAAAACTAAATAATTTCATTTTTCTGATAAAATATAAAGAATTTGCCAAAAATACCATACTTAGAGTACGTTTTTGCAAAATAAAAACTGAAATATTAAAAGTTTGGTCGGTCGGTTGGTCGGTTCGGTACCTGGTGAGTTTACTTATTTACCCTTACTCAATTACAGATAAAATCCATTCTAATCAATTTACTTTTTCAGGTTAAACATACTATCTTTTATATTTTTCAATAGCTAAATAATTTCCTTTTTTATGTAAAATACAATATCTTTTATATTTTATCTAACTAAAATTTCTCCTTTATTAATCAAATTTTTTTTTCAGGTTAAACATATTACCTTTTCTATTTTTCAATAACTAAATACTTTCATTTTTAAGGTAAAATACAATATTTTTTACATTTTATCTAACTAAAATTTCTCCTATTTTAAAAACACTACAAGCAATTTTGTTTAATAAAATAACATAATTATATTATAATTACTATTAACTAATCAATTACTTTTTTCAGCCAAAACACATTACCTTTTCTCCTTTCTCTAACTAAAATCTCTCTTTTTCCAATTATATCATGGATGGTTAACTTTTTCAGCCAAAACACGTTACCATTTTTCTTTTCTCTTACTAAAACCTCTAATTTTTCAATTATATCATGGGCATTTCTATTTAATAAAAATAAAATAATAATATTATAATACTAATAAATAACCGAGTACCTTTTTAGCTAGAATGTATTATCTTTCCTATTTTTTCTAATTAAATTATTTTTTTTCCAAGAAATATCACGGAAAACATTAATTTCTCATTTTTTAAAAACTATGAGCAATTTTATGTATTAAAATAACATAATGAAATTATAAATAATATAAACTAATCAATTAGCTTTTTCACATAAATCATGTCATATTTTTAATTTTCACGTTACCATTTTATTTTTTCTAACTAAAATCCCTCTTTTTCCAATTATATCACGGGCGGTTCTATTTAATACAATAAACTAATAATATTATAATATTAATAATTAACCGATTACCTTATCAGCTAAAATCTTTTCTATATTTTCTAACTAAAATTCCTCTTTTAAAGGTAAAATACAATATCTTTTACATTTTATCTAACTAAAATTTCTCCTTTTAAAAAAGTACTACGAGCAATTTTGTTTAAAAAAATAACAGAATTATATTATAATTACTATTATTGTGGAACAAAAAGTAAGGTTATCAAATTGCGGCTAGGGTTCGCGAGTTCGTGCTTTAATGGCTGCGCTTGTGTTACCGTGACCTAATTCGGGTCTTCACAAGATGCCTACGTATCTCAAAGTCGAGAATCAAGCCAAAAAACGTAGTTCTGAGATGAGGGGTATGACCCTTTATATAGGCTATAGGAGCCTCAGAATCGTAGTAGGGTTTGGAGACTTGGTGGACAAGTCACCGTTATTGAGGAAGGTTCTGACTCCTTCCTTATAGGAATTAGTTTCCTTGTTGAATTAGGTGCCTTGGAGGCTACACAATATCCCTGGGATATTCTAGAACGTTCCTGGTTTCTAGAACGTTCCTGCTTTGTGGATCGGGCCCGTGTTATAAACAAGCTTATACCGGGCGTCCCCGGTTTGGGCTGTTCTTTTGGGCTTAACCACTAACCACGAATTTAATGCCCAGCTAGGGTTTCGGGCCTCATTTATGAGCCAATAAATACTATATTAATTATGTCTTTAGGAATTATTTTTCACCCATATCATTTACCCCCCAACTTCTAGGAAAACTTGATTTCGTAGAAGTTTAAGGTCAGTTCGGCCCTACCAGGGTATCGTCTTACAATGAAGTGTAGAGCGACCTACACATTCACAACGACTAAGATTCTCTCCTAAGTTAATACTTAAGAAAGTTAAACGTTCCTTGACCTCTCGATTCTTTTTCTTAAGATTTCTGGGCCCTTCGGGAATAGGATTAGTGTCGTTTCGAGCTCATAGACACTAATCTAAGTGTAATTTGTGCATAGAATCCTTTATCATAGATTTATTAATGATTTATTTCCCTCAACGTTTCTAAGTTAGGGTTAATATCAAACGGTCATTGCTCATAAGCCTTAATAAGGGCTAATTTTTCAGCAAAAGACACTAATTCAGCCCTAATCGAGGCTAAACAACCCTAAACAGGGCTACAAAGGCCTTAACCGAGGCTAACTAATTCATATTTAATGTGATTACTACTAGGATATCCACCCTTAACCTTGAGATAGGTTAATTTTAGAGTTAGAGTCCTTAAACGTCGATAATCGAGGTTAATCACCCCCTAATTGCGATTAGCAAAACCCTAATCCCAAATTTCAGTGTCAAGCCAATCTAATAGAGATTCTTACAACCTCATGGTTGTAGAAAGAATCACATAAAAATTCTCATTTTTGAGTTGTCTAGGCAAGAAATACGGCCTTCTAGGCAAGGTGTTTCAAACACCTTCCTGGTTTCAAACACCCCCTGGTTTCAAACACCCCTGGCATTTCTAAACTCAAATTTTGAAGTTGAGTCTATATGATAGGGATTCTTATAATCTTCTGGTATGAGCAAGAATCACACGAAAATATGCATTTTTGAACGTTTTAGAGGCGAAATACCTCATTCTAAGCTGGTTTTCAAACCAGACCTTGTTTCGAACACCTTCCTTTTTTCAACTTCTTGAAACCACTGAGAGACTTAATTAGGCTTGTAGAGAACCTTGCAAGGTTTCCAAATCCCAAATTTAAGCACAAACGGAGCATTTTTGAGCATTCTAGAGGGACATGAAACCACCTAGGGGGTCCAGGTGTTTAAAACACCTGACCAAAGTAGCCTGGTCGGCCTACCCTGGTCGGCCATTCCGCCAAGGGGACCTGGTCGGCCACCCCTGGTCGGCTGGGCCCCATGAATTTTTTTTGAATTTTGTCAAAATTTTGACTAGTTGACTTTGACCATTGACTTTGACTTTTGACCTTGACTTTGACCAAAACCAAAACTTGTTTTAAACTCCCCTCCTTGTTTCTAGAGTGAGTTTACAACACCTTGGTTGATTTTGTGATCCTTAATCACAAACAACCTTCTTCTTAGTTTTCAGGACCTTCTGGGTTTTAACTTGTTCTTGAACTCTTAGTTTTTAATAACCTTGGGCTATACTATGGCCCTTGACTTGCTGACACCCTTCCATACTTACAATAGGGTGTTTTAAACAACCTTGGCCTTGCCCCCCTTTGCCATGGAGGTCTTTGTTCCTTTATTAGTTTGTATAGGGTTTTCTCTTGTTTTCAACACCTGACTTCAAGTCTAGGGTGCTATGGTCAGTTTTTATCCTTGATTTCATACTCAAGGACTTTAAAACTCCTACCTTGTTTGTAAGGCCATGCCTTGGCTTGATTCTATTCAATGGTTCCTGAATTTTAGGCCTTGAATTCAATCAACCGGCTTAATTCAGGACATACAACCCCGTTGGGCATCTGGGCTTATATTTTAGGCAGGTTTTCAAAACTCCCACCATTTTTCTTAGAATCTATCTTCCATATTTCTATAAAGTATTAGCTTTTTAGCTAATCTTTCTATTTAGTGCCTTAATCATGGATTTTTGGCTTAATCCTCTGTTTAGGCTCTTTAAGCATAAGTTAGTTCAACCTCTTAGGTTGTTAACTATGTTGCTGCTCCAGCCTGCATTTCCATTCGTTTCTTTCATTTATTTTCACGAATTAGATCGTTTATTTGACCCAATTTCGAGTTCATAACGCCTTTTTCCTGCTGTTTTAGGCTATTTAACCTGTAAACGCGGGTCGTCGGAAAGATGACCTGCTATGAGGGGTCGCTCATTTCCTTATAAAAGAGTAGGAGTGGAAGTCATTCTTCACATTTCCCTCTTCTTTCAAAGAAAATTTCTCTCTGAAGAGCTCTCAAGATTCAAGCACCTATTTCAATTTCAGACAAACCTGATGGCAAGTGAAGGTGGTCAGAGCACCGTAGTTCCTTCTAAGACCCTTCTCCAAGCAATCAACAGGAGGACCAAAGACAAGAGTAGGAAAGGTAAGGTGTTTCCTCCTCGTTATCAATTAACTTTACCCCAACTCTTGGAAGAGCCCGGGGACGTGTTTCCAAACAATGCGGAATTTGATTCTTTCATATTCCCTAGCACTTTAGGCGTAGGAGATATTAACGACCTACTCAAATATGAATTTCCTTCTGGTTTGAGACTCAGAATCCCTTCACCGGGAGATAGGACTTGTAATTGGCACCCTGAAAATTTATATGTGTACAAAGGGGCTATCACAGCTGGCCTTAGGTTTCCGGTTCACCCTTGGCTTGTTAGGTTACTAGCTGAAGTTAAAATCAACCCGTGCCAACTATATCCTAACTCCTGGAAATTTATATTCATTTTTATGGTTGAATGCATCATGGGAGGCGTCCGCCTTAGCATTCCTTTATTTAGACATTTGTTTGCTTTCAAAAATAGCCCTGTTACTAGGAAAGGATGGGTAAGCATCCAACATCGTACAAAGTCCCGAATGATTATCAACGCTGCCTCCGTGCCTGATTCATGCCACAATTGGAGGCACGAATTTTTTATCCTTAGATGGAAAGGAGGAGACTGGGGTGAATTTTTCAGGTCTAAATTCAATCACGTGAACGGTGAGGGTGTTAGTGAGCTGCAGCTCTCAAGTAAAGAAGTAGCCAATCGGGATTGGCTTATTTCAACCTTTCAAAATGCTCACTACCGCGAAGTTGTGACTGAGCATAACTTGATAGAGACCGGGCTTAGTAGTATCCCTCCCGAGGGTAATTCTTACTTTAACTCCTTTATTCTCATCATACTTGTTCTTATTCCAACATTGTTTTCTTTGTCTTTTCTTACAGTTGCTGAGGAGATTGACAGCCTGCCGGGTCATGCTCCCCAGATTACTAAAAGGATGATAAAAAAGGCTTAGAAAGAAGCCAACCTTGATGACATTCCAGTTCCTGAATTCCTTCAGCATTGCTCAAAAGCTGGGAAAAGGATCAGGAGTTCGGACGGGAGTATGAAGACTGCATTTATGCCTGAGTGGGGGATATGCGAGCAGGACGCTATCCGAGATAGCCATCTTCTTGCTCAGGAATGGTCTCGGAATGCCATAGCCCCGGTTGATAAGGTTCATTGTGCAACAGCAACGGACCTTGGGGAAAATGAAATCTTGGGGGCATTTCACGATATAACGTAAGCTGATCTCCCCTTATCTTTTGTTACTCTTACTAAATATTGACCATCATGGTTTAACATAACTTTTTTATGGTGTTTTATTCTTATAGCTGAATGCTCATTTCCAGAACGCTATCCAGCTTGGGAAATCATATAAGGATAAGGAAAGAACTACCCTCAAGGCTGCGGAGAAGCATCAGAAAGAATCTCAAGAATGGGAGGCTAAGTACTTCACCTCCGAAGACCAACTCTCATCCCTTAGGGGAAAGTACGCAGCCTTGGAGAACAGGACCCAGAACAACGAGGATTCCATCATCCAGAACTACTTGGGCTCGGATACATTCCTTGCCTTCATTAATGAACATGACAGGGAGGTCCAACCGGACAGCATGACCATAGGTTGGGAAGAAGCTGTGAATAAGATTAGCCATGACCACAAAGGGGTCATTTTTCCTTCCTTTTATCCAAGTCCTTGGAAGGTGACTGATGCTGATGACCTTGTTGAGGGTGCTGGAACTTCCTCTCAGGCAAACAGGCGTGCTTCAGGCTCCAGGGCTAAGGCCACTCCCCAACATTCAGGATCTAGTTCTGGGAGGCACCCTTCGAAATCCCGTGGGAAGGATCAAAGTGGTAGTTCAGGACGCCCTTTAGCCGGCCGAATTCGCGAGCCCAGATCGGTGAGTGTTACTAGTTCCTCGACTTCGACTTCCAAGAGCAGGGAAGAAGGTGAGATGGGGTCCTCCAGCGAAGAAGAAGCCCCTGTTCAGGTTGCTCCTCCTAAAGCCAAGAAACGATTGGTGAAGACTGCTTCTATCAAGAAGTGATTATCTTTTGAGCCTTGCATGGCTTATGTTTGCCTCGTGTGGCTCTTACTCAGTTCTCGTTTTATCCTGACTTTGCTCATTGTCCTTCATGGACTTATATTTTATTCGGTGTTGTTTGTAACTTATAACTCTGTCCCCTAGGGGTATATTATCTACATGCTTGTTTCCTTTAATTCATACGTTCCTCTTTTTTTTCACGGTACTTGGTCATCCTAGACTTACATACATCAGGTGTTTGGTACATCATTAAAATCACAGAAACGTAGAATGGAAAACAAACTTGTATTAATAACGTGAAATGGGCTCTGCCCTTACATAAAATGATAAGTTCTACTATGAGCAACATGCTCTGCAATGGTTTTACATAAACCTTATTTCTATTTCTATTAAATAGGCAAAAAGCTAAGTCCTTACTAGGAGAGCTTAAACATAATAAATCTTGAGATTCGAGGCGTGCCAAGTACGAGGCACCTCGCTTCCATCCAAGGTTTCCAACTTGTAAGAAGCTCTTCCCAACGTTTTGCTGACTCTATACGGCCCTTCCCAATTAGGGGCTAATTTACCTGTCTATCCAACTCCAGATGCTTCTATCTTCCTTAAAACCAAGTCACCTTGTTTGAAGAACCTTTCCATAACCCCATGGTTGTAATAAAAAGACGCCCTCTTCTGGTGTTCTACATTGCGGGCATTCGCTTCGTCCCTGACTTCATCAATTACATTAAGGGAAAACCTCATGCCTTCCTCATTGGTTTCTTGCTCATATGCTTCCACCCTTGGAGACGCATGAGAGATCTCCACGAGCACTACTTCCTCTGCTCCATAGGCTAGCAAAAACGGGGTAGCTCCTGTTGTCACTTTACAGGTGGTACGATATGCCCATAAAATAGGCAGCAGCTCATCCACCCACGTGTTTCTTGAACGTTCGACCCTTTTCTTAAGTCCATCAAGGATAATCCGATTCGCTACCTCAGCTTGCCCATTAGCCTGAGGGTGAGCTACTGAAGTGAAGCGAAGTTCGATGGCGTTCTCCTCACAATACTTCTTAAACTCCTCATTGTTGAATTGGCACCCATTATCCGTCACAAGGATTCGTGGGATACCGTATCTGCAAATTACGTTCTCCCAGAAGAATTGGGCAACTTGTTGGGTGGTTATCTTAGCTAATGGCTTAGCTTCAATCCACTTGGTAAAATAGTCGATGGCCACTATCAAGAACTTTCTTTGTGCTGAAGCTACAGGGAAAGGACCTAGAATGTCCATCCCCCACATGGCAAACGGAATAGGAGAGTTAATCGACGTTAACATCTCTGGCGGCTGCCTAACAATCGGAGCATTTTTCTGACACCTGTCACACTTCTTGACATAACTTTGCGCATCTGCCAACATCTGTGGCCAATAAAACCCCAGACGGGTGATCTTATGGGCTAGGGCTCTGCCCCCCAAGTGTTGCTCACAGATCCCTTCATGAACTTCCTTTAATGCTTCTTCTGCCTCTTGGGGCCTCAAACACTTCAAGTACGGGATAACAAAAGACCTCTTGTAAAGAATGCCTTCAATCAAGACATATCTTAATGCTCTCACTGATAGTTTCCGCGCCTCCGATGCATCTTCGGGAAGCCATCCCGTTTCCAAATGTGCATTAATAGGATCTATCCAACATCTTCCTATATCGATAGGTGCCACCAATTTCGAATTGATGGAAGGGGCCTTCAAGACCTGGAAGTAAACACTTCCTGCAGAATTCTCTATCTCAGAAGAGGCGAACTTTGATAGGGCATCGGCCTTGACGTTCACCTCCCTCGGAATGTGCTCCATATAGCATTCATCAAACTGAGTCATAACGGCTTTCACAACCCTTAGGTATTTTTCCATAGTTTCATCCTTGGCTTCGAACTCACCATTCACATGCGATACTACGAGCCTCGAATCTCCACAAACTTTAAGGTTCTTGACTCTCAATATTCTGGCCAAGCCTAATCCGGCTATCAAGGCTTCATATTCAGCTTCGTTGTTGGTTGTTGGAAAGTCCAACTTCAAAGCATATTCTACTAAAAACCCATCGGGACTTTGCAAGACCAGGCCTGCACCACTAGATTTTGTTTTCGATGCCCCATCAAAATAGAGCACCCAATATTCCTTCTGATCAGGTACAAGCTCCTCAACTTTACCTTCACCTTCTTGGCTTGACACTATCTCCTGCCCCCTGACTTCTTGGTTGTCGATGGTACATTCAACCACGAAGTCAGCTAATGCCTGAGCCTTGATGGCTGTTCGAGGCTTATATGTGATATCAAACTCCCCGAGTTCGATCGCCCATTTAATCAGCCTTCCATTGGCCTTGGGGCTATGCAATATACTTCTCAACTGCTGATCCGTCAGGACTTCAATCTTGTGTGCCTGGAAGTAAGGTCGTAGCTTCCTTGAAGCTGTTACTAGCGCCAAAGAAAACTTCTCAATGGGTGAGTAATTCAACTCAGCTCCGTGCAATACCTTGCTCACGTAGTAGATAGGCTTCTGAATCTTGTTTTCCTCTCGAATGAGAACGACACTCAATGCTTGTTCGGATATCGCTAGGTATAAATATAGGGTTTCTCCAGGACTAGGTTTGGCCAACAACGGGGCCTCAGCCATGTACTTTTTTAGCTGTTAAAAAGCCTCTTGGCTTTCTGAAGTCCATTCGAAATTCTTCACTTTCTTCAAAGCCTGAAAGAAAGGCAAACACTTGTCGCCAGACCTTGAGATGAATCTTCCCAATGCAGCTATTCTACCAGTCAACTTCTGCACGTCCCTCACAGAACGGGGTGGTTCCATATCGAGGATTGCCTTAATCTTATCCGGGTTGGCTTCAATACCACGTTTTGAAACCATCAAGCCCAAAAACTTCCCTGATCCAATGCCAAAAGCACACTTGGCTGGATTTAACATCATCCTATGGTGCCTCAGCACTTCAAAAGCATCTCTGAGGTGTTCAACATGGTCTGCTGTAAACAAGCTTTTGACCAACATATCATCAACGTAGACCTGCATGGTTTTCCCAATCAGATGGGCAAATATCTTATTTACCAGTCGTTGATAAGTAGCTCCTGCGTTCTTTAGCCCAAAAGCCATGACAAGGTAACAAAAAAACACTAAAGTCAGTTATGAAAGATACCTTAGGGATGTCATCTTTGTGCATCTTAATCTGGTTGTAGCCGCTGAAACCATCCATGAAACTCAGCATTTCGTGCCCTGCCGTGGCGTCTATTAGTGTGTCAATCCTTGGTAAAGGGAAGCAATCCTTATGGCATGCGTCATTCAAATCGGTGAAGTCTATACACATCCTCCACTTTCCGTTGGCTTTCTTGACCATCACAGGGTTAGCCAACCATTTAGGGAATTGAATCTCCTCAATAAAACCAGCTTCCAAGAGCTTGTCCACCTCTTGCTTAATGGCCTCTTGCCTTTCCGGAGCAAAGTTCCTCTTCTTCTGTTTTATTGCCTTCCGTTTGGGGTCGACATTCAACCTGTGGGTTATGAGTTGTGGGTCTATCCCTAGCATATCAGCTGCCGTCCAAGCGAACACATCTCTGTTTTCTTGTAGGAATTCTACCAACTTGCCCTTCAAGGGTTCTTTTAAAGACGCTCCAACATACGTAACTTTTTCAGGGTCTCGGGAATCCAGAGGTATAGGAACCAAATCTTCTACCGGTTTCCCGCGGTGTTCATCATCCCCTCGGACATCCATGTCTTCTATCGGGAGGACCTGCCCCCTACTCCATCAGCTCTTAATGCGGCCACATAACAACTTCTGGCCATCTTCTGATCACCCTTCTGTTCTCCAACGCCATTCCTAGTTGGAAATTTAACTTTCATGTGGTAGCTTGAGGCAACAGCCTTAAACGCGTGAAGTCCAGTCCTTCCGAGGATCGCATTATACGTGGAAGCTGCTTTGATTACAAGGAAATTTAACATCTGAGTAGCTTCCTTGGGCTCCTGTCCAATAGTAACCGGTAGCTGGATGGTCCCTTCAACATTGGATTTGACTCCATTGAACCCATATATAGGCATATTGTTAGGAGTCAACTGCGAGTCGTTGTATCCCATCTTCACAAACGCATCATGAAACAAAATATCGACAGAAGCACCATTGTCTATCAAGACTCGCTTCACCTCTGAGTTTCCAATTACCGGGGTTATGACCAACGGGTCGTCATTGGGGAACTTCACCCCTTCCAAGTCTGAATCATCAAAACCAATCACTACTTCAGTCTTTTCACGTTTTGGGGCCTCTCCCACGATGTGCATCACCTCCCTGGCATATGCCTTTCGAGAGTTCCTTGTCGTGCCAGCCGCAGTCGGGCCTCCCCAAATCATGTTAATAACTGGCCCTCGTGGCTGGGGGTTACGATCACGATCGTTATCCCTTCTATCATTATCCCTTCTATCATAGTCTCTCCTTTGATTTCCACGATCTTCGCCTTTCGTGAACCAGCTCAACTTTCCTTTTCGGATCAAGAATTCGATCTCGTCCTTGAGTTGCCTGCAATCATCGGTGTCATGTCCTGTATCCTTGTGGAACCTACAGTATTGATCCTTGTTTCTTTTTGCGGGATCACCCCTGAGTGGCTTCGGCCATCGAAGATCCTTGTCTTTCTCAATATCCATCAGGATTTGACTCCTAGGGGCATTCAACCTCGCGTATTCAGAGAACCTTGGTCCCAAATTTTTCTTAGCGGTAGAGTCGGAGTCCTTGCTAGTCCGGGGGTATTTGTCCCTAGCATCGTACTCTTGCTCTTGCTTCCGCTTTCGGGAATTTCCGTTTCCTCCATTCGTTGTAGGGGCTTCTGCCTTCCTCATGCTCTCTTCTGCTTTTATGTATTTACTCGCCCTTCTTTGGAGCTCAGTCATGCTCTCAGGGGGATGTTTTGCCAACAACATCTGAAAGTAGGTGTTCGTTGTTCCATTCTCCAGGGCTATCATAGCTACCTTGTTCTCCAGGTCTAGGACGTTCAATGTCTCCTTGGTGAAACGCTTGAGATAATCCCTCAGGTTCTCATTCTTCCCTTGTTTCACTTGCATGAGAGATGCAGAGCTTTTTTCATGGACTTTTCCACTAACAAACTGATTGATGAAAGCAGTGCTCAACTCCTTGAAGGAGCCAATTGAGTTTGCGGGCAACTGGCTATACCATCTTTGAGCCATGCCTGCCAGGGTTTGAGGGAACGCCCTACACTTAAGAGCGTCGCTGGCGGGTTGTAACAACATCGCGTTTGAGAACGTCCTGACGTGATTCGAGGGATCACCCGTTCCATCGTATGGTTTTATCGTGGGCATCTTAAATTTTCGGGAAACACGAGCGTTCATCACCTCCTCAGTGAACGGGGGTGTTGGATCGTCAGGGTCTCCGAGTGGCATCAGGTCTTTGGGATCACCCCTGGGGGTTTCCACCCTTGTAGCTCCTCCAGTTGGGGCATCAGCCCTTCTTTGTCTCCTTGAAGATCTTTCCAAATCAATAAAGGGAATCTCCCTCGAAGTTGGAGGGGGCCTATTCTGATTCTGCCGTGCTTGCTCCCTGGCTATATCGTCCTTCAGCCTTTGGATCTCAGCCTCATGGACCTTGATTCTCTCAGCGGCTGTTTGAGGAGGTCCGTCATGTATTCTTCGAGTCCTTCCCATAGGCTCCTTGCTTGCACGTCGCCTCCTCGGGGCTTCGTCACGATCATCGTCCTCAGACGAGGAATCATCAGTGTAAGGTCCGGAGTAATCATAATACCCTTGCTCAGGGGGGGCTAAACCCCTAACATAGGGAGGCTGATACGACTCAGGTATCTGTAGAGCGTGACCACTTGGTCTAGGATCCCTACGATTTGGAGGGTAGTTAGGCAATCCATATAACGGATCGGTGCTCACGGGGAGTGTAGTGGTGGAGATCTGAACTCCTGAGAGTGGGGGATGCTATTTAATGGTGAGACCACCATCTGAAGCTGATTGGTCTCACGTCCCGGATGGACGTCCACTGGTAAGGTTCTCTCAACATGGAGATTCGTCCCTATGGGTTAAGAAACTTAAGGCTGAGTGATTGTCTCTATTAATGGGGGTAAATACCCTTGCTCCGTAATAACGGGTGGAGCGGTGGAGATGGCTGGTGGATCAGAAGTAACAGGAACGTTCTCGGTTGTCGTTCTTCGTGTGTTAACCATGGTTGATGTTGTCTTCCCACAGACGGCGCCAAATGTTGTGGAACAAAAAGTAAGGTTATCAAATTGCGGCTAGGGTTCGTGAGCTTCGTGCTTTAATGGCTGCGTTTGTGTTACCGTGACCTAATTCGGGTCTTCACAAGATGCCTACGTATCTCAAAGTCGAGAATCAAGCCAAAAAACGTAGTTCTGAGATGAGGGGTATGGCCCTTTATATAGGCTATAGGAGCCTCAGAATCGTAGTAGGGTTTGGAGACTTGGTGGACAAGTCACAGTTATTGAGGAAGGTTCTGACTCCTTCCTTATAGGAATTAGTTTCCTTGTTGAATTAGGTGCCTTGGAGGCTACACAATATCCCTGGGATATTCCATAACGTTCCTGGTTTCTAGAACGTTCCTGCTTTGTGGATCGGGCCCGTGTTATAAACAAGCTTATACCGGGCGTCCCCGGTTTGGGCTGTTCTTTTGGGTTTAACCACTAACCACGAATTTAATGCCCAGCTAGGGTTTTGGGCCTCATTTATGAGCCAATAAATACTATATTAATTATGTCTTTAGGGATTATTTTTCACCCATATCAACTATTAACTAATTAATTACCTTTTTTAGCCAAAACACGTTACCTTTTCTCTAACTAAATTCTCTCTTTTTCCAATTATATCATAGATGGTTACCTTTTTCATCCAAAACACATTAACTTTTTTCTTTTCTCTTACTAAAACCTCTCTTTTTTCAATTATATCACGAGCGTTTTTATTTAATAAAAATAAAATAATAATACTATAATACTAATAATTAATCGAGTACCTTTTTAGCTAAAATGTATCATCTTTTCTATTTTTTCTAATTAAATTTTCTTTTTTCCGAGAAATATAAAATAACGTAAATAAATTATAATTACTATAAACTAATGAATTACCTTTTGCACCTAGAACATGTTACATTTTTAATTTCTCTAACTAAATCATCTCTTTTTCTAATAATATCACAGATATTCTATTTAATAAAATAAAATAATAATTTTATAATTACTAATAATTAACCGATTACCTTTTTCAACTAAAACCTATCATATTTTTTATATTTTCTAACTAAAATCCCTCCTTTTCTAGAAATATCACGAATAACATTTATATAATTATTATCAAATCATCTCATATAAAAATTTAAGCCTCCAAAATTCATGTTTAAAAAAAACAATTTAAATTAATGAAAAAAATCATATAATATTAAAAAAAAATCCGTGCATCGCACGAGTTTTAAGCTAGTATAACTTAATTCCTGCTAGTGCTTATTTCCAATGATTTTACTATAATGTCCCTAATTTGAGGCTATTCCTGTAATTACACTTTGCTAAATGAGTTAATGGGCAACTATCCATGATCCAATTACTACTATTTACCCGATTACAACCCGTTTTTATGTATAATAACAAACTTCTCTGATCTTCTCTTATACGTATGACGTGATTTCAAATTTTAAACCTGCCTCAAAATCAAGCAGAATTGTTGCAAGTAACAGCTCACATTTTTTATGGCTCTGTTATTCAAAACATCCAACCTTTGTTTTCTAGCGTGGACTAGGTTATTGATTTATTCTTGGTTAATAGGTTTCACTACTTCTTAATTGATTGATCACATATGGATGATAATTCAAAAGAATCTTCTTCCTCTGCAATAAATCATTAAATCATTAAAACATACTTATTTCTCATGACCGCAATAAATCATTAAATCATCTCTAAAAAAGGTTACATATTTCAACAATATGAGAAAGGATCTCCACTACTACTGTGCAAGATCCATGAAATGAACGTAATGGTGGCAAAGCAAATTTTGGTGTAATCTAGTTTGTTATGTATTTGTTTCATATCACTTTTATTAATTATGTCCTTTTATTAGTGAATTGATTTATATCAGAAAAATAAATATTATCAATCAACCAAACAAATCCAATATATCACACTCTTAAAATACGATATGGCTATTAGAGTTTGTGGGAGTACTTTGTATGTTGGTTTATTCTTTTCCTATTAAAATATGGTATATAAATTTTAGTATTTTCTTACTCGTAAAGGTAAAATAAGACATTTGAAAAAGAATTTCACCCATCTTCTTTCTATTTGACTAACTTGTTAAAAAAAAATACTACCTATAAAATTGAAATCGAGTGTGTAATATATAAACACGTAATTGCATTATTATATTTGCGTTCTTGTAATTTAATTATCGGGTAAATAACATGAAATTCATTTTCCTTTAACAATGAGTATAGTTTTTCAACATATATCATAAGAAAACGCATACGTAGACCTAACAAATCATTTTAATTGTGTACATTCATGTCATGTACTTTATGATCTTGCACGAAACGACATGAAGGTAAATCGTGTACCCGAAATTCGAACACAAAATGACACTATCTTTATTTATTCTTAAAAAGTATCTCTCTTTGTGTTGAATTTTTATACCAAGTTATTAATTTTTTTATCCATATTTTAGGTTTTGTTAAAAAGTATCTCGTTGGTGGGTTATATTTGACGATATATTCAATTTTGTACTATCTTATTGCGAATGATAAGTCCCTTTTTCTTTATCTTAATTTAATCTATTATTCAATAAACAAATCTCTTTATTGAGAGTCTAGTACCCCGTTGGTGGATTTTGTTTACGCATATAATAGAGGATGGTAGTATTGGTTCTTGGGAAACGATATGCCCACCCATCAGGGCGTACATGTCCTTTCTCTTTGACAAGACCATATTCCCAGCCAACATTAAGAACATCAGGCCTGTCTTCACCTTCAGTGACCATCCACTCCTTTTGCAGATACCTCAATGAGGTTTTTGTCCATTACCATGTTCGCTTCTATCTTCAACCAATTTCACACTAACATTCTCATCATTCGCCAATTCAGAATGAAATGGGAACTTATTTCTAACAGAACGCAAAACGTGACCGACTTTCTCATTAGGATAATTCTGGTAAGGCATCCTCCCCACGGTGGGCGCATACTACACAAACACAGCAATTCAACCTCTAAACTGTCAAACACCTGATGTGCACTCCTCCTACAATCACTCAACTTCACTTCTTTTAAACCTTTAACACCACAACCTTAGAAGGCAGCTCATAAAGACAGGAAGAAATCACACAAACTCACACTATTACTCAGTGGCATTTTATCAAACACCTTGTGCGCATCATAAACAAACTCCCTTTCAATCTCAACCTCATCCGCCTCAATCCCCTTTACCCTCTCCTCACTTGGCTTCGTCCTCAACAAAGAGACTGGGAGTAAAAATGGTGGGTGCTAATTAGATTTAAGGTTTTCTTTAACAGGAAAATGGGGGCGGGGGCGCTGGTGTAGATATGTACGTGGCCACTGAAATATTTATTTTCGAGTCCTCGAGAATCGGAGGCTTTGATACCATGAAGACTTTTATAGACTAAGATATAGAAATGATTAAACTGACATTGAATAACAAATAATTAGAACATATGTTGCAGAGAATACATGTTATAAAATGGAAGACAATTAAAGGACTACATTGTATTGATCTTAACTAGAAATGAGAGTAAGGGGGCTTTATATATAGCCCAATTCAATCAACTACAAAGACTAAACTACCCCCATATTTTATTCCTTAATAGTTGTATCAGTAAAGAGAAAAAGAGCTGAAGCTCTAAAGTGTGTAAGAAAAAGAAGACAGCAGCCTTGTTGCTGTGTATTGAAATATAAGAAAGTTGTAGCTTATTAATATATACAGGTGTGTGTTTGTGTTATACAAAGAATTAATATTTGTTCAAGGTCCATCTACGTTTCCAACATCTCCTGCGCATAACTAGGAGTTATATATATAGAACCTTGAATTATTTCAGTAACATTTTTTGACTTTGGTAGCACACACTAAAATTAAACAAGTTTTTGCAAAAACATATTATGCTATTAAACTTCGTGCATGGCATGAACTTCAATAATCTCCTGTTGGTTATCTGTAATCTCTTGTCGGTTGATCATTTGGTGACGTTTAAATTACACAAATTCTTTGCATGTTTCTTCTTGCAAAGGACATTTATGCCCGTACAAAAATTTAAATGTAAGAGAGACATACTGGGAGTGAGACTCAATGATCCATGGAGTTTTAACAGAATGTTTCTCTGTGGTGAAGAAACTTAATCAACGTCATGCGGATGAAAACGTGACCATCGCGACTAGGCATGGGGCTGAGAATCTCTGAAATTTGGAGCAATGATATGGGTTTAGGCCCGGTTGATGACCAGTTCTTAGCAGGTCTAAAGGCTGGGCAGGTGGTAGAGGTGCGGTGGATGTGTGTCGTGTGATGTAGTGCTTGCTGGGGTCTGATAGAGATGTGAAGATTGAAAGGCTGGGCTATATTATTAATTTTGTGGCTGGGCTTTTTCTTGTCAAGACTGTCTTAAGTAATGTTCCAAGTTGTTACCCAATCCAAAACATTTTTACGTATTAGTGATTGGCTGGGCTTCTGTTGTAACTGGATCATCTCCAATCCATAACAGTGAAAGAGTGTAAACTGTGCTCCCGGGTTGAAATTGGGAGAGAAGAGAAGAGATTTGGATGGAAATTTTTGAAATTTTCTTTTCTGGGCGTGCTCCAGAGTTTTTTGAAGGAAAGAAGCTGTAGGAACCCCAAATTTTGGATATAATTAAAACTTTTTATTATGTACTGAGGTAATGGTGAATAGTGATCACGACTACGATGTATCGATTGAGATAATGAATGAAAGGAATAGATTTGGATTCATATGTTTATATGCCATGAAGAATACTATTGGTTGACACTTTAGATAAGAATTATCTATCTCCCTAGGGAATTGAGATTTGATAATTCTAAAGGTGAAGATTATTCTTATGTCATCCAAATCGATATCTGTTATTGGTCCAGTGGGTCCGTAAAAAGGTTAAAAAACGATCGAAAGAGATCAGGGACAATTGTACAACCCTAAGAGAATAAGTAAAGAATAAAGAATGAATAGTGTTTTTGGTGGAAAAGAGAATATTATGAGATGACACTATATAGAAGTATTCGGAACGGATTTCCGAGTTCGTAATAGTGATCCAGGGGGAAAATAAGTGTATGTAAAAGCTGTCGGATTTTGAAAAACCGCACTTTTATTTTCTCCGAGAGTTCCCTGGACACTGATAGACTTAAGAATTTAACGAAGGGATTTATGGAATATAAATTAGAAAGTTAGTAAGAAAGATGGAAAATGATAGTATTAATATTAAGAAGATTCCTGGTAAACCCTAATTAGAAATCCGTGAAATATTTCTACGAACGATCAATCAAAACGAGCAATAACCGGACAAAGAAACAAGCGGGGAATCAAGATACATGCAGGATGAATAGTAACCTCAAGAAAGTGGAGGATGAATAGTAACCTCAAGAACAAAATTCTTGAATCTTGATTTTGGTTGATGATCCAAGCTTCATGGAGGCTATACAAGGACTATACAAGGCTTACTAAGTGCATACACACCTCAAGGAAGGTATAACACTCTTGAAACCCTAGGCCTTACTTTATGTTTAATGATGTTCTTGATGAGATTTTAGATTAGTATGATTATGGTGATGATTAAAGCATGCTTATGTAGTGATTTGTCGATATAAGAGGATAAATAGTTTAGATGAACGGAAAGGCATTGCTTGGCCTTAGTTCATGGTTAAATAACATGTATATGTTGTTTGGAGTGGAAACTATGATTATTGGAAAGTTTGGAATTTGGAAATAGTCGATTTATAACCGTCGTAATGCCCGATTTTCGATAACCTTAAAGAATTCATGCATCAAAGTAGGGTTAATTGTCTTAACTGGTTATGAACATGACATGTCCTCGTAGATCTCGAGTCATAGATCGTTTTAGCGAAAGAATCGAAACATTCCGACTTACGGTTTAGGAGTTATGGTCAAATTACTAAAATTGGTTCGGAACCGTAAGTAAAAGTTCGTAACTTCAATTGAACCCTCTTAAACCATGTTACTCAGTGGCAAATATTGGTAAATAAATACTAGGGGTCATAAAAAAAGGTATGAAAGAAAACCACATATCAAACGGATCGTTTTTCGATTTTATAAAAATGTTGGAAT
The DNA here is from genome assembly GCA_036435485.1 of Saposhnikovia divaricata. NCBI lineage: Eukaryota > Viridiplantae > Streptophyta > Magnoliopsida > Apiales > Apiaceae > Saposhnikovia > Saposhnikovia divaricata. Next base: position 242,844,785 of record CM071594.1, on the reverse strand, counting down.
CGAAGTTAAACGCGAACGAACCCCTAAAAACCCGCTTGGTTATAACTTTGGTAAAACACTTAAAAAACGAACGATAAAACTCTAGGTATAATCTCGGTTCGTAATCGATCGACTTTAGAACTTATATGACTTAAGTATATACCGAGTATGGGTATGATGACATGTCGTAATAACGAACAAATGTCGGATCGTATCAGTAATAAAAAGAGTTACACAAAAAGGTGTACAACGAGATAATTCGAAAACGTGTTTCGATTTAAGTGAAGTTATACTTAGACTTTTAAAACGTGTTAAGTGGTTAATCTCGAATGTTCTGATTGTTTATAGATCATCGAGCAGACTTTGGACACGCTATCTCCACCCACACCCGATTACCAGGCAAGTGTTCAAAACTTTGAACCTGTTGTTGTGATAATATATATATATATATATGCGATTGCCATTTTACATATGCCATAGCATGCATGCCTATTGTCAAATTATATTATGATACCTATTCCCTGAATTGATATTGGCTTATAGACTAGATACGAATTATCAGTTATAAGCCGGATTGTTTTGATAAGACCCTTAGCGAAGGGCATATGATATTCATTCTTAAGTATAGACCGGGAGTCGGTATTTTGGGATATAGATAGTCGTGGAAACCCGGAGGGATTCCAACGGTAGATTATTATTTATTTTAAGGAATGTTATTATTAAACGTTATTTATATTTCCATAAAGTATCAATTACTTGGAAATATTTCGAGGAATGTTATTCGAGTATTATCTCAGTCGAGAGATATTAAATGAATGTTAGTTTCGAATATTCATTTAGAGTTGATTATTTAATGAATATTATTTTGATATTCATTAGAATGTTATTTATTAAATGAATATTACTTTCAAATATTCCTTTAAGGTTTTATGTACTTGATGAATATTATTTTAAAATATTCATTGGAAATTCTATTTACTTAAGGAATATTATTTCGATTATTTCTTTAAAGTTTTGATTACTAAATGAATATTATTTGGATATACATTTGGAAGATTATTTATTAAATGAATATTAGTTTCAAATATTCATTTAAGGTTTGACTTATTTATTGAATATTATTTTAAATATTTATTGGAGTTTAATCATTTAATGAATATTATTTCGAATATTCATTTAAGGAGGGATTTATTTAACAAATAATTCCATATATTCATTCGAGGATTACTTACGAGAAATATTATGATTTAATAATATTCCGTAATTATTATTGAGTTAATAATTATTCTTGGAATATTTATTTAATTCTTTTAAATTCTTTTTAAAATGATTTATATTATTTGGAGATTATCTTTCACCTCCAAATATTATGTAAAATATTTCGGAGTCTTTTTACGACTATTTTATCAAGGAAAGGTTCCCAACTCTTTTTATTTTTCATTTAAATCTATCTTAAAAGGATTGAAAGGCTCGCTCAAACTTCCATATTATAGGGGAACCTACTTGAGCAATGTTATTTATCTTCTTGACTTCCCGGTCATAAATCTTGTAAAACTATTCATTTCCCTCGCAACGTGGTTGCTGTTTATCAATTGAATCTTTGAGTAACCTTCTCATCATTCGAAGGGTAAGATTATTGGAACAAGATGGTATCCTCTAACAAGCAGCAGCTTGGGAGATAAGATGTTGAATTTTCCTTTCCAACTAGATACGACTACTATGTGGAGTCTTATCAACAAGTATTATACTTGGGGAAATGGGGACGAACTTTGCGTTTAGAGTCATGAATTTCTTTTCAAACTTGGAGTCGTGTAAGAGGCCGAGTAGCGCCGGTCCATCCCCTTTGGCCCAACCGTTGGCCGGGGAGAGCTAGTAAGGCGGTAGACAAGTAAAGCCGTCAATTCTTCCTTCTACCGGTAGTAAATCTAAATTGAGCTGTACAATCTGCGACTGATCATCGTAAGATTGGCAATAGGCGCGGTGAATACTCCAGCATAAGTTTATCATTCAAATTCTTTTATTTTTCTGCAACATTATCATTGTTGGCAGTATTGGAAAAGTATTCATAATTGGAATTGCAATATTTTCCTGCAAGTTCCTCTTTTATGATAAATGATAATATCTGGCTTATCTTTGACATTGCAGATATTCCCACCTATATATACATTTTGAGTTACCTCGTAACTTCATCGCTCATGTTATTATGGCATCATTCCCGTAAATGCATGGCATATGGTTTGAAAGATACTTTTGAACTGTTATATATTACTATCATTCAGTTATATATTATTGTTGGTGGGCTATTGCTCACCCTTGCTTTATTATTATATCACAATAACAGCTAGACCAGATGACTCGCACTAGGCGCACTCGACGCTGGCGAGGACGATGAGACTACCAGAGCCGAAGAGAAAGCTATTGGTAGGATAGATTTATTCTTTCAGTACCAAGTATATGGTCTAGTATGACTTATGCAAATGGATGACAAAGAGTATGTATTCATATTGAAATTCTTTTGGATTGTAAGAACTCATAATGTGTTTAATAAAATTTGGTTGTTACTCTGATTTCATCTCTGGGACTATAACGGGTGTGTTTTATATTGTTGTGTTGGGTCATAAAGATGTAATTTATTGTATGTTGAAGTAAGTTCTAGTATTGTGGACAGAATTGGAGACCGTAAAGACCGGATCCCGGACCCCGGATCTGGGGCTGTTACAGAAGCGGGCAGGAGAGAAAAGAAGATTTGATAGATTTTGACCCCAAAACTTTCTCTCCAAAATTGGAAAGATTGGGATGGAAAGGAAGTTATCCTATATCTCTTTTTTCAATTACCCAAAAATACCCATATCTATCTCTCGATTAATACTAGTGTCGTGGGCTTCTGAACTCTCTCACAACTCTCTGCTGCGACTTCTTGCTGGAAAAATCAACAGGTATTTTTCTTATACAAAACTTGATATATCATATTCTTGTGCCTACTTGTGTGTGTATAGAACATGAATCTAGCTTTAAGAAATTCTTATAACGGAAGAAGAAATATATAACGGGTTGTAGAGTATCGGTTTTGATGAAACTAAAATCTGTGAAGGATATTTTTTTCTTGTGAAACACATCCTGAAAATGCAAGGGCAATGTTTGGATGTCCAGTTCCATTGCGAAAGAAAATCCCGGAGGAAATGATGAATAAACAAGGATAAGTTTATTGTGTTTTTCTGTTTCAGAACTCTTCTTTAAAATTTAGTTGTTCCAGTAGACTACTGATAGGATAATTTAGGATCGTCAAGAAATAAGTTTGGTTTTTGCAATAAACTACTGTTAGGATAATTGTTTTAGCAATGAATGAATGTTTGGTTTATGTTAAGTTACATTTTAAATGTATTTTTATTGGTATGACTTCTGTTAATTTTTTCTTGGTTTATTATTATTGGTATAAGAATCTTGTTATTCTCAATGATTTTGATCATGTAGTTTGGTCATCAAAGACATCGACATCCGTGAAAAAACATGTATTGCAGCTACTGGATTCTGGAAATCTTGTTGCCAGAGATGAAACAGACAGTGGCCTGAAAATTACCTGTGGCAAAGCTTTGATATTTCTGGAAGTGCTTTGTTACTGGATTTCAACTGAACCATGTTATAGGAAAAGAAGTCTTTATTCCCTGTTCTGCTAAATTCACTGATGATTACAATGTTTTTTTCGACATAGGCTTTTGTTCAAGATGAATGCACTTGGATCAGAGATACTAAGCATTGCATTCTATTAGACAATATATATTGTCTAATACATTCCCAGCAGCCTTGGCATTAGCTGCTGATCCTGTTGTTTCTCTACTAATTTAACACTAGGTTTGTAAAAGTTCCGGAATTTAGGGTGGTGGTCGCACCAGCGTGCTACCCCCTCCCTACGTCCCTGGTACAAATTTAATTGATATGCATGAATTCTCATGAAAAGATGGGGAACATGATAAATATTCGAGTAAAATGTACTTTGTGTACCTGAAGTTTGGCGAAGACACCACCTGAAATACCACCTTAATTGATTCACAGTTGCACTGGTTTCAAATGCTCTGGGAGTCTCAAGGTAGTTTTTACTCTTTTTACGCTTTTACCCTTTTGGTTTTTGATTTTTTTGACTGTTGACTTTTTCATACTTTAAAAATAGCCTTTTTTAAAAAATTTACATTTGATTTTACACTCAAAATTTTTCCTCAGGCCCAAACATTTTAGTCGTTTAAAGCCCAACTCGTTTGTCATTGCAGTCCAAATTTTCATTAACCATTTTTCTGCCCGTATTTTTTTATATTTGAAATTCAATTTCTTGTAAGTGTTATCACCCAAGTAGGGTTTCTTTCTCACTTCTAAAATCTTCAGCCGAACTCTCCTCTCTGTCAAAACCCTAGTTGCTATTTTTTTCCATAATGAAGATTTTCACACCCATTGCTACTAATACAAACACCATTAGCCACTACATTGTAGTCATTCCATCTTCCAGCCCCCCGTTTTTTCTTCAAATTATTTCGAAAAAACCCTTATGTCTTCAGCAGTCTAGGTAGTTTTCTACTAAAAGGGGAAAAGAAAAAGATGATGGCAAGATCCAAAAAATTGATTTGGATCTTGATCACTTGACTTTACCTTAATTTACTGAAAAATTTGAATCTATTATTAAAACATTCCCAGATTCTGCTTCAGATCCTCATTTTAACTATAAAAGATCCGTTTCTCGTGTTTATGATGAATGGATGCCCATTTATCATAAGTTTGTTTTTGTTAAACTATCTTCTAAAAGCAAATCTATTATTCCTTTGTATTCCAAGATCACTCTCTGCTTGGATGCCATAAAATATGGCAATAATATTGTTGTTTTTCAGGAAAAAAAAAGATTTGCTGATATTTGTGAACATTTGGTCGAGGTTGAGAAAATCAAGCTGGAAAACATTCATTATAGGCCAATTTCATTTCATCCTGGTAAATTCTATTGCTATGGTGTATTCTTAACATATTATTCTGTTATATATACTTGTTACATATTCTAATGTCATTTGTTGTTTTCATGATTGTAGATATTGTTTCTAATAATTTTAATCAACTCAAATCATCTGTTGTGGTGCTTTCCAATTGTGTTGAGGCGCTTTCCTCTAGGAAGTACGAGGAGGCGTCCAAATGTGTGGACTGTTTAAATATGATTTCTGGAATTGGTTGTTGTTTCGCAATGAAGGACTGGGCATCATTTTTTCCTACATTGTACAGTTTAAAATGAGGAAGCCGAGGTATCCTTTGGAGCGTATGATCAGTGTTAGGAAAAATTGGGCAGAAATTTCACAGTTTGTCCACACAGGTGGTGCAAAAAAAATCAAAGTTATGGGAGTGAAGATTACGATGGCAAGAGTGCAGAAGATTTTCTTCATTTTGCATAGTAAACAAAGGACAGGGAGGAAAAAGTGATTGGAAGAGTTGGAATGCCCGAACCAAAAATTGTAAGTTTTTTGTGTTTGTGCTCCGATGTTTGAATTTCTGAATTTCCTAATTTCCTTTTTGAATCAAGTTTATTAGTGTAAATGGAATTCAATTAGCACAGTTGTAACTTCTCTGGAATTTGTGTTATTGTTGGTCCGTATTTGGTTATCTTTTTTAAGATATTTTTGCATGTTTTGACTTGACGCAGGTTTCTTATTTTTAGTTTAAACTTGAAATTAAATACAGGTTATAATATGTTGTGTTATATAAAGTAGCAGAAAGTGATTGGACAAGTTGGACAACCTCAACCTAGAAATTGTATTTTTTTGTTTAAACTCCAAATTAAATTTCATACTGCATATATGTATCATTTTTGTAATCTATGTATGTTTTTGGTTTTTTCATGTAGGAGCCATGGGTTAATCCTAATCCGGAAAGAATTTTTCCTTTTGTTCCCAATCGCAAGTATTCAACCCATGTTCCTGTTTTTTCTTCTGGTTGGATGCTCGGAATGCAAAGGAGACCACCGTTCAACCTCCCCAATGGAAGCCTGTCTAAATTCTTCATCAAAGGAAGCTTGTCAAAGCTCTTCACTCTGCTTGCTAGGGGTATTCGCTGAGTGTTATACTCACCACATATTAAGTTGATTTCTGTTTTAAATGTTTGGATTGTGAATAAATTATGAATCAGATTTGGAGGGTTTGTATCATGAATTGCTTTATATGCAATGTTATATGTCGAAATGGTTGGCAACTTTATGAGACAAGCTATTTGTGAATTATTCTAGTATCTTTTTGGAGGGCTTGTATTATGAATTGCTTTATATGCAATGTTATATGTCAAAATGGTTGGCAACTTTATGAGACAAGCTATTTGTGAATTCTTCTAGTATCTTTTTGGAGGGTTTTATGAATTGCTTTATATGCAATGTTATATGTCAAAATGGTTGGCAAGTTTTGAGAAGCTATATGGGAAATCTTCTAGTATCTTGAATGATATATGCATGTCCTGTCAATTTTAATTTGTTTATTAGGATATGTTGAACCATAGTTAAAGATTTGTTGATATAATTATCAACCATCCTTCTAGAATTCATCAATACTATGAAACATTAATAATTTAATACAGAATTTCTTAATCATATCAATGTAAAATTATTTAAATATTTGAGTTTAACTATTGTTCGACAGATGATGTTGAACTCGAGTTATATATTTGTTGAACATTCGTTATAAAAAAATTCAATTTTTTTGTAAAAATTGTTACAAATAAGTTTTTAATAATTTATAAAATGATATGAATATGTTTTCGTTATAAATTAAATGAACTAATAAAATTTTTATTTTTATTTAATAAATGATGTTGAACCTCAATTATATATGTGAACAAAAAAATTTGTAAATTTGTATTTAAGAAAGTTTTTAGCGGAACTCACCCGACACATATATATGTGCAATAAACTACACTTGATAAATTTATGCATCTTTTCTCGTTTAATATTGAGTACAGTTTAAAATTTCAAACCAATATAGTTTATTTTGTTCCTTTTTATTAATTGTTTTATTTATATATAATTGTCTTATTTGACTGCACACTAGAAATTATTATTGTACAAATATGTAGGATTCAATTTTTTCTCCTGCAATCAAATATAGTATTTATTACTGTATCATTTACAGAACCTGCCTTGGTTCCTTCCCGTTAAACAAGGCCATTTCACCTATGAAACTCATAACAGTTCCCCAATTCTTGTAGAGCCCAAAACTAAATCTACCCAACACCTATAGAGCAATTAAGCACAATTGTGCACACAACAATTCAAAGCGATAACAATATATTTTTTTTGCATTAGTTAGTAACTATTAATTTACTTTATCATGAAATTTTAATTGACATAGTCCTATAAATATTATAAATTATTGGAAAGAAAGTAGGACTGCATTCAAAAATTTATTAACTAGATAGAGGTTAAAATGATTAATTAGATCTATACTATTATATAAATTCCGAAATATTGAAAGTTTTGGTACCTGTTTTTTGGTACTAAGTGAATTTACTTATTTACCCTTCATTATAAAAAAAAATACCCCTAAAATAAATAATAACATAATACAATTAATGGTAATTAATCGAGATATTACCTTTTATAAACACCTAAAAACATCAATCGTAACATATCTTTCCATCATTAATATTTCCTTTCGAATTAAAATACGTTATAATTAATGATAATTAAATGATTAACATAATAAAATTAATGGTAATTAGTCAATTGCCTTTTTCATATTACTTTTAGTTGAACATATTACCTTTTATAAACACCTAAAAACATCAATCGTATAACATCTTTCGATCATTAATATTTTATTTTTAATTAAAACACGTTACTTTTTTAATTTAAAATAAATCTTACAATCATTAATATATACCCGAAAATATCACACTATAATTTTTAAGAAAAATATAAGACCTCCAATAAATAATAACATAATATAATTAGTGGTAATTAGTCGATTGCCTTTTTCACAATTACTTTTAGTTGAAGAAATTACCTTTTATAAACACCTAAAAAGAAATTACCCCTAATCGTGTCAGTGCTATAGAAAGGGGTATACCAATAGTGCTTAAGGGTGTTAGTAATCCACTCTTTAAGACATCCATAGCAGAACCTTTGGATACTACATCTTTAATCATTAAGGAAGAGATGCGCATTGAGGATTTAGCTAATGGCGTAGTCTTAGAAAGTAATCAAATTGTTAAAAATGATGAAGATAGAAAGACTGTGTTTAAGAAAACAGAAAGAGTTGGTGAGTCTACTAGTTCCTTGAAAACTAGTAGTAGAAGTAACAACATGAATAAATGCAACAACACATCTACCATGAATGCTATTCCTGTTATTGATACTGCTCATAAGAAATGCAATGCTGTTAATTGCATGTCTTGTGCTTTTAATATAATGTCTGATTACTTTAACGGTAATCATGCATGTGTTGATAAGAATGTTCCTAGACAGCATATGAGCAGAAATAAACATGTTAGATCCAGGACTGTAACACCACCTAATTCTAAGATTAGGACTCCAAGTCCTTCTCAGGATATGGTGAAGACATGGTTACCCAAGCTGAAACCAAAACAAGTTAAAGCTGTTTATAGGGTTAAATGTCCAGTACCTGAAGAAAATGTTGTTAAAATAAAAAGTGTTGCTTTGCCTGATAAAGGCCAATTCTTTAAGTGCTCCGGACCCAATCAAATTTGGGTTCCGAAGAAAGTCTAACCAATTTGTCATTGCAGGGTTTAAAACAGGTTGAACGAGTCATGTGGATTCTAGACAGTGGATGTTCAAGGCATATGACCGGAGATAGAGCCCTGCTGACAAATGTGGTGGAGAAGGCCGGCCCAGTCGTTACCTTTGGAGATAACAGCAAAGGTGAAACTGATGGATATGGCAGATTAGAAGCTGGAAATGTTATCGTTGAAGATGTCTCTTTTGTGAACGGCCTTGAGCACAATTTGCTTAGTATTAGTCAATTCTGTGACAAAGGTTATGAAGTTCATTTCAACAAAAAGAATTGTCTAATATCACACAAGAGAGATGAAAGGCCACAATTGACTGGAGTAAGAAAATGAAACTTGTACATAGCCAATATGAATTCTGGAAGCACAGAAGAAATTAGATGTTTTTATTAAAAGGCATCCACTGATGAAAGTTGGTTATGGCACAAGAAACTTTCTCACCTAAACTTTAAAACAATGAATTCTCTGGTGAAAAGAGAGTTGGTGAGAGGTTTACCTTCGATTGAATTTACTCAGGAAGGTCTATGTGATGCTTGTCAAAAAGGAAAGTTAAAAAGGGCAACTCACAGGAGCATTAACACATCATCAATAACTGAACCATTACAACTTCTCCATATGGATTTGTTTGGTCCAGTTAGTGTGATGTCCATGTCAAGAAAAAGATATGCTCTAGTGATTGTTGATGATTTCTCAAAATTCACATGGGTACTATTTCTGAACTCAAAAGATGAAACTCCACAACTGGTAGTTGATCACATTAAGTTAATTGAGCTGGACTCTAATCGTCCAGTAAGAGCTATAAGGTCAGACAACGGAACTGAATTCAAGAATGCAGTTCTGAATGACTTTTGCACTGAAAAGGGTATAACTAGACAGTACTCAGCTCCCAGAACTCCTCAACAAAATGGGGTAGTTGAAAGAAAGAATAGAACCTTGATTGAAGCTGCACGTACTATGCTAAGTGAATCAAGGCTTCCATTGAGCTTTTGGGCTGAAGCTGTCAACACTGCATGCTATACCCAGAATCGAACACTTATCAATAAAGACTTAATGAAGACACCATATGAAGCTCTACATGACAAGAAACCAACTCTCAAGTACTTCCATGTATTTGGGACAAAATGCTTTGTGCTGAAAGAAGGAGATGATCAAGGTGGTAAATTTGAAGAAAAAGCACATGAAGCAATATTTATTGGTTATACTAGAAGAGCCTACAAGGTGTATCTTATTGATCAACAGAAAACTATGGAAAGTGTCAATGTTACATTTGATGACACAAAACTCCCAAGTATCCAAAATGAAGATCCATCTGAAAAGCTTAAGTTTGATGACATGTCAGACTCAGATTCAGATGATGACAATCAACCTGACGTTGTTGCTAATAATAATAATCCAAATGTTGGTGGTAATGATCAAGGTAATGCTGGTGAAAACAATGATAATTTTCAAGACACCACTGATACTCTTGAACCATCAACAAGTCAAACTGGCAACAACTCAGGGGGAGATAATGAAGGGTCAACAAGTCATACTCAACATCATACTGAAGATCAAGGCGAATCATCAAGATCAATTCTTCCCAGACAAACTGTTTGGAATAGAGCTGATTCTTGGTGATCCAGATGTTGGTGTGAAAACAAGAAGAGCTTATCAGAATCAATGTAACTATTCTGGGTTCCTGTCTGTCATGGAACCTAAGAAAGTAGAAGAAGCTCTATCTGATCCTGATTGGGTGATTGCTATGCAAGATGAACTCAATCAATTTAAGCAACTAGAAGTATGGAAGCTGGTACCCAGACCTAAAGATAGAAAAGTGGTGGACACAAGATGGGTATTCAGAAACAAACTAGATGAAGATGGCACTGTGATAAGAAACAAATCAAGACTGGTAGCTAAAGGTTATTCTCAAGCTGAAGGCATTGATTATGACGAGACCTATGCTCCAGTGGCAAGACTTGAGGCCATCAGAATATTCTTGGCATTTGCATCCTATTCAAGATTCAAAGTTTATAAAATGGATGTCAAGAGTGCCTTTCTGAATGGTAAGCTAGATGAAGAAGTGTATGTAGAACAGCCCCCTGGTTTTGAAGATCAAGATCATCTGGACTATGTCTACTTTCTTTACAAAGCTATCTATGGTCTTAAGCAAGCCCCAAGAAAATGGTATGACACTCTTTCTGAATTTCTATTAGAAAATGGTTTTATAAGAGGTGTCATAGACAAAACGCTCTTCACTAAAAGACATAAGAATGATATAATACTAGTCCAAGTCTATGTGGACGATATTATATTTGGGTCTACTAATGAGCTTCTTTGCAAGAAGTTTTCTAAGTTAATGCAGGGTAGGTTTGAAATGAGCATGATGGGAGAACTGAAATTCTTTCTTGGATTACAAATAAGTCAGAGACGAGATGGAATATTTATTTGTCAATCCAAGTACATCGAGGAACTTCTCAAGAAATATCACATGGAGGAGTGCTCATCAGCAAAGACACCATCAACTATAGCTGTCAAAATTGGTTTATGTGAAAGTTCTGCCAAGGTAGATATCACAGGCTATAGAGGTATGATTGGCTCATTGCTTTACCTAACTGCTAGTAGACCAGATATAATGTTTGCCACATGCTTGTGTGCAAGGTTCCAAGCGAACCCTAAAGCAATCCATCTCACTGCTGTCAAAAGAATCTTAAGATATCTAAAGGGTACACCTAATTTAGGCATCTGGTACCCTAATGAATCTGGTTTTACTTTAGTAGGATATATAGATTCTGACTATGCAGGAAGTGTTGTAGACAGGAAAAGTACATCTGGGAGTTGTCAATACCTAGGTGGAAGATTGGTATCTTGGTTCAGTAAGAAACCGCAAACAGTTTCCAACTCTACAGCCGAAGCTGAATATATAGCTGCTGGAAGCTGTTGTGCTCAGATCTTATGGATTAGAAATCAATTAATGGACTATGGCATTGTATTGGAAAATATCCCTATTTTATGTGATAATACAAGTGCCATAGCAATCACCAGCAATCCTGTGCAGCACTCAAGGACAAAGCACATTGACATAAGGTATCATTTTATAAGAGAGCATGTAATGAATGGTACAGTGGAACTACTATTTGTAGGATCTGGAGATCAAACTGCAGATATTTTTACTAAGTCGCTTAATGAATCCTCATTCACTAGAATTGTTAGTGAATTGGGTATGTTAAACAGTCCTAGTAATTAATACTATTAATATCTGAAATTTGATCTTTAATAATTTTGCAAGTGATTATTATGTGAATATTTGTTGTTTGAAATCACTTGTATAATTATTTTACCAACTGATTTTCTTGCTTGTTTAGTTACTTTTCACTCTGTTTATTCATATTATTTAATACTTCATAGTTCTGTATTTTTAGAATATTTGTAGATATTTATTTCTATTTTAATAATTATTTTATTAAATGTTTTGTAGTGTTTGTCCTTTTGTTATTTATATTTGTTCTCGTAAAAAGATTAATCCATGGTTCTGTAAAATATTTATAGTATTTTTAATAATATATTAGAGTGTATTTTAATTGGATTAATTATGCACATTAATTTGTATTTTATTAGCATATTATTAGCAGTTTAATTAATTGTCTTGTTTGTGATTATAATATCAAGACAATCGCCAAGACAATCCACAGATTGTCTTGGAAGGTTATTTTGTTGATAATAAAATATTTTTCAGATTTTTTGTTCTGTTTTTATTTTGTTTTACTTAAAACAAACGATTGTCTTGATAGTTTTGAACTACCAAGACAATCACTTGATTGTCTTGGAGTGTCTTTTCTCTATTTTAAAAATTAAAAAAAATAATATATGTGTGTTAATTTATTTTAATCAGTTAAATACTTGATTGTCTTGATAGTATTTATACTAACAAGACAATCGGCAAGACAATCAACTGATTGTCTTGTAATGTTAGTATGTATTTTAATAAAAATTAAAAAAAAAAAATTGTTTTCATTTTCCTTTATTTTTCAGAATTGTAAACGATTGTCTTGATAGTGTTTATACTACCAAGACAATCGGCAAGACAATCAAACCGAGTGTCTTGTAACGTAGTTTTGTACTTAAAAAAAACAAAAACAGAAAATCAGATCTCAAACACAGTCAATACAATTATCCTTTCTCTCGTGTCTTTACACAGAGCTCCATATATACATACAATACACGCAGACTTGAACTGAATTGCTGCTTGATTTTTCTCAACCAAACTGAAATCCAAGAACAGATTCAAATAGATCGTTTGATTTCCTTTCTTTTGAACCGATCAGTTTCGAATTTTGTTAAAGTTTTTGAAAATCAATTTTTGAAAATTTGAATCGGGTTTTGACTGTTTTAAGAGTTCTAGATTTTTTCTTTGAATTCTAAAAATAGATTGAGACTCCCAGTGATCAGGAGAACATCATATAAATTTTTGGGATTTTTCTGACAACTTTGAATTAATTCGAATTTTTAATTAATTTTAATTAATTATTAATTCTGAAAATTTTCGAATTGTTTTAATTTTCTTAAAATTAAAGTGTGTTTTTGTATTTAAAAATGGCTGATAATTTTGAGATAATGAAACATAATTTGGTTGGCTATTTTAATCCGAACGATTGTCCCTACGATCGATTTAGGCCTTGGATATGATTTTTGAATGACGATTCAATTATCCGAACTGCCATTTCGATTGAAGCCCCAATTAAGATAGGACCATTGAGATTGATTTGCACAGAAGCTGTGGTGTCTGAAGACTTGACCTCATTTTCTTTTGATTTTGATCGTACACACCACGTCGTGACAGAATCAACCCTTACTACTGTATTGGGCCTTCCTGCGGATAATTTTGATCCATTTCCAACCAGTGAACAACTCTATCAATTCTTCATTGATATTAATTATCATGGAGCAATTGATATGAACAACCTGAGCAAAAGGAATCTGGTTCAACAATGGGATGGATTCTTCGACACGATCTCCAAGGTATTTGCTAATTCAGCCAGAGGTAATTTTCACTTACTCACCTCTATGTTACAAACTATTGGTTATGCTGTTGCTAACAACCGTAGAATCAATATTGGTAACCTACTTTGGAGTACTATTATTAACAGGATTGTTAAGGCCAGAAGAGATTTTGATGAGGGTAAGAAAGTTCTATGTTATTATCCTAGATTTTTAACTTTGTTATTTAATCATCTTGTTCCTGTTGGTCAACAAACAGTTTTTAGGAATGACAACCCTATGGTATCAGGCAGGCAAACCAAGAAAATATTCAATAGCCTTGATACACATAGAAAGTTGATAAATGTGCCAGTGTATATTACACTATATTTGTCTAACTTCATAAATCTACCTGTCATTCCTCGACTTTTGAATGCACCTGAACCTGAACCTCTAAATGTACCTGTCCCTGAACATCAACATCAAATGGAACAATCTATTCCTTCAGGTACAGCTACTGCATCAATGGAGCAGGTATTGCCTTCTATCTCTCAAACTGTTTCTGGAGCCCAAGTGGCTGATAGGTCAGACCAAGAGGTTGTAGAACCACAACCTCTATCCCAGGTCTTAGAGCCAAACACTGTGTCTAACCAAATCTCTAAACCTAAAGCCAGAAGCAAGTTGTTGGCAAAAAGAGCTGATAGAAGAAGTGAAAATGTGAGTGATCCCACAGCTCTGCCTCCACCAAAGAAGAGAAGAAACCTACTACTTGAGGCATCTGTTAGCCCATCCATTTCCTCCCAACAGGACTTGGACATTGAAATGGCCGATGATCTGTTACTAATTTCATCCTCTCAACAGGATGCAATTATTGAAATTCGCCAAAGGGCCGTGGCACCTTGTACAGAGTCAAGCACACCTCTATTACTCACAATGGGGGAAAACATTACCGTAGAATCTGATGTTGCTAAGGACACTGAGCAAGGAGTGCACGATAGGATTGTTACAGTACCTACCATTGTTACGGTAGAAGAGCCTTCACAGGCTTCAGAGGGAAATCTTGACTCTCTGCCATTTATAATAGAGTCATCATCTCCCCTCCCAGGAGGAACATTCCTGGCTCCCTCAAGGGATTCTTCACTCGCAGATTTATCTGGAGAAAGTGAAAGGCAACTTGGTCATCCTATCACTGAAGAAATTCAGCTATCAAATCCAAATGAATTGATAGAGATGACTGAGGATTGGGAATTGCGAACTTCCATTGCACCACCACTGACCTCTCTAGAAGAGGCTAGGGTGATTTCTTATGCAGGTACAGCTCAAGGAAAGGAGCTAGTGTTGAGTGATGTGAGGACCACCTTAAATATGAGTGAAACACATGCACGAAAGGAGAGTGACATATCCTTGAGTGAACATCAGGTGAGCGCACACACTGACACAAACACTTTGTCTCTAATGGCTCAAATCAAAGATCTGTAAAAGAAATTGATGGAAACTGAGGCTGAAAAACAAGTTTTAAAAGCACATGTGGATGAACGGTCTTCTTCTTCCACCTCTGTCAACAATCAGCTCATGATCATTCGTGACGATGTCCACAACATAAAGACTACCCTCACTCCAGCGATCAATACATTGATACAATCCAACTCTCAGGCATCTACAGAAAGAACAGATATTCTAAATGCTATTGATAGACTCTCTAATAGGGTGGATGAACTTCAAGTGGAAATGCATGAAACTGCTCAATCATATTCGACAACATTTGCGAAGCTTGAAGAAAAGTATGATTACATGTTTGAAGGACTTGATCATCTATACAACATTGTTAAACCTACTCATAATATCACACCAGAACAAAGAGCATATTTTGGAGACTATGATGATGATAATGAAGGGGATAATGATGCAAATACGGAGCTTGACAGTCAACGGAAGTCTGTAGAGGATTCCTCAACTAAGGGGGAGAAGTCTGGAGATGGAGGAGCAGGTAAGTCTGGAGAAGCAGGAGGTAGTAAGTCAGGAGGAGATCAAGGGAGGCATAAGGAGAAGTCTGAGAAGTCTACCAAGGGAAAAGAAAAAGCTGCTCATGATCAGGATGCATTCGAGTTTGATTTCGATCTCAAGAATAGTAAGTTTGAAGTACAACAATTAAATGATATCGGATCTTTCAAACTGGCAAGATGATCCTGAGTTTGAGAAGGAACTTCAAGAGGAGAAAGCTGATCGTCAGATGAGACAAGCTAAGCTTGAGAAGACCAGACAGGTAGTGAATGAAAGATTGAAGCTGAAGCAAGCTGAAGATGCAGAGAAACAAAAGCTACATGCAATCAGTGTACAGGAAAGGAAAAGAGATATTCAGTTGAAGATTGGTCCAAAGTGGGATAGAGCAAGAGAAATTTTTGATTTTATTCAGAACACTGCTAATGATGATGAACGTTTACTCCAACTGCTTCAACAGTTTCAAGAGACCAATCCAGATTACTTGTAATATATGGATGCACTGATGCTGGAAATCTCAAGGATAGTAGCTGTGTTTGACAGATGTGCAGATCAACTGATAATTCAGATTGACTCTCGTACAATGGGTTCTCTCTATGTGTCACTTCAAATCTTTCAACAGAGAAGCTTGATGGAACCGTGGATTATGTCCATAAAGGTAAAAAGGTTTTCTGAACTGAATATTTTACTTCATGAAAGACTTTTGGAGTTTGCGCAAAGGAATAGTCCACAAGTTATTCAAACTCCACATCATGTTAAGTTTCTCAAGGGTAATACACTACACTCTTGTTTCCTTGATTCTAAGTCGATGAAATTATACACTGCATCTCATCTGGTCTGGTTAGAACATATGCTGAGGACTACAGGATTCGAAGATAAAGAAAGTATCTTTGTTGCTGACATTATTCGATCATATGCTTTAACTGGCTTTGAAAAGAAATATTACATTCTTCGGAATCGGCTATGGGGTAACCTTGGAATCTTGCCTAAGAAACCTAAAGGTCTTGTGTCAGATTATGAACGTGTACTTGACAAGGATTTAATCAAAACCTTGGATGATCAAGAACGATTTGACACAGAGAATATCAGAAGATTCCTAGAGCAAGAAGATGAAGTTGAACCTGGAGAGATAAGGGATGAAGAAACTTCAAAGTGAAGATCAGCTCTACATGTGATATCTTTAGAGCTTAGATAGGTCAAGATAGAAAACTGTATTATATGATCAGTCTAGAGGATCATCTATCTTGTATTTATCTTTTATGTTTGAATCTGGACAATGTTAAATATAAACCAGAACTTTTCTTTTATTTACTTTGTGTTTAAAGTTTTATCTTTTACTAAGTTAAGTTGAGTTAGTTGAGTAATCCTCTAGGTATTTGCTTGTTATCGTCTAACAAATAAATAGGGGGAGATTGAAAGGCATATGACACAGCCTATTTGTAGTTCGAGGACTCAACTCAACTTAAGCTTAGTTTGTAATAAGTAAATAACTTTAACTTTCACAGGAATCTCAGGAGGTACTATCTGTCAGAAGAAAAACCATAAAGTCAATCTATAGTTTTGATGTTTTACACTGGAAGAAGTTCAGATTGCTGATCAAGCCTCAGTATAGCATCAAAGAAGTGGATTTATTTCTAAGACAGAGATTTCTAGAGTGACAGATTCAGACAGTATACAGTGAAGTACAAGAAGGAGAAAGAGATGAGAAGAAAACTAAATCACATTTCTAATGTGAAAATTAAAGGACAGTCATTGAGGTTAGTCGTTCATGAACCAGACAGTACATGGAACGTCAACAAAATATTCAGTGGTATTCCTTTATTACTTTCAGTGATTCAGAAAAGAATTAAGACAATCCAAGGATATATAATTATTCTTGTTTAATTAATTTAAATCAAGTAGTCAATTTAATTAATTAATTAATTCATCTTGAATTAATTCCTTAATTAAATTAATTATTAGATTAATTAAATCTGATTAATTATTTAAGTAAGAATAAATTAAAATGATTATTTGTTAATCAATTTTAATTTAATTCTGAAAAATGAACTAGCAAGACAATCCCTGATTGTCTTGAAGGTTAAAATCAGAATAGCAAGACAATAGGAGATTGTCTTGCCGATTGTATTGAAGAAGAAATCAATAAAGCAAGACAATTTCTGATTGTCTTGCCGATTGTCTTGATAATGATAATGTCTGAAAAGCTTTTGAAAAGTAGAATAAAAATCTGATTTGATTGTCTTGACGATTGTCTTGGCAGTTCAATTTGATTGTCTTGATAATGATCAAAAAGAAAAAGCTTCAGACAGAATGATAATTTTGATAAAGCAAGACAAAGATCTCAGTATTTGATTGTCTTGCCGATTGTCTTGGAAGAACCTGATTGTCTTGACGATTGTATTGCCTATTGTCTTGGCAGTACAAAACTGGTTGTCTTGGAAGAAGAAATTGTATTGAAGATTGTCTTGACAATTATAATTGAAGATAAAGATGCAGGGATTAATATATATCAAGACATCTCGACAGAAACAATCAGCAAGAATATACAGATCAAAAACATTACATTCAAGAACAGATTTCTCTCTTCTCTCTCATCAAGAACACAGCACAAGAAGCAGAAAAATTATATAGAAAATCAAGTTCATCTTATTTTTAATATCTGATCCGATAGAACTGATTTACTTGATACTCTTGTACTATTAGCGAGTTTTTACTCCTAATCTATATCTTGATTTTTATTAATAAATCTAGAAAAATTCATGTCGAATTTTCTAATTTGTTTTTATTAACTAGATATAAATTTTGTACTGTATTTGTAACAAACCCCTCAAGTTAATATAATTTTATATTCAACTTGAAAATTTGTTTCATTTAATTCCGCTCAAATTTGTCAAAATATAAATTAAATTATCCGGACAAATTTCGATAAAACAGTACTGTTTGTATTCAACCCCCCCTTCTACAAACATATTGGATCTAACATCATGCAATGAGAAGTAAAATTTGACATGTTAATCTACGGGTGATTACAAGAACACGGATTGTGAAACTATTTGATTTCGAGTTGACTAACATATGCAAATCTGCAGATTTTAGTAAGTTTTTTTTTCGTGTTCTTGAAATTAAAGTACAAATTTCTAAATGTTAGTGAATTCAAAATTAAAAATTTTCACCACTCATATTTTTATAATCACTCGTAAAATTTAACTTCATTCCGTAAAATTTTGATTTTTCCAATATTACCGCATCACCATTTACTCGTTAGTCAAATTTAGACGGAAAGATGCAAATCATAAATTGTCAAAGTTTTAGTATTATGATATTTTTCTGCACAATATCGCACATACATTGACTATACTCCATAATCTAAAAGTTTGTTACTTATTTTGAAAGTAGCATTAAATAATTTATAATTTTTAAAATGTCATTTGATTGAAGATCCAGCATTTGTTTTGCAAAAAGAAAAAAAGTACTCCCTCTGTCCCATCCATTTCTTTACACTTTCCTTTTTGGGATGTCCCATTCAATTCTTTACATTTTTAAACTTTCCTAAAATGGTAAAGTTTTATAATATAAAAATCAACTACATCCACTACTTTCCTCCACTAACTCATTTTATACATTATATAGTGATGGGTCCCACCATTTTACTCATTTTTCCTACTTCTCTCCTCCTCTTTTATATTTTTCCTTGGTCTCCGTGCCCAATCCAAATGTAAACATTTGGGTGGGACGGAGGGAGTAATACTTAAAAACTCTTCTCGTTTATAAGTGAAAAAATGCTAATTATGAGACAAATATTTAATTCCAATCTGTTAGATTTTGAAAACATGATTGTTTTAAATTAATTTGAACTCGATTATCCTGTGTACATGCAGGCGCATAGTACGACACTGTGTATGTATGTAACCTAAGTAACGTAAACACATATTATGCAAAATCTTTTAACGAATAAATAAATAAATAAATTAGCCGCACAGTAGCTTAGTTGGTCACTATCCCATTGTTTGGGCAGGAGACCATGGTTCCTAGTAGGCTAACTGTATTAAGTATTCTTGTCTTCCAACTCCCAACATGTCTCTTTTAGTTCTTTATTGATTTTACAAGTTTACTATTTTGGTTTTGCGTTTGAAATTTTTTCTGATAGTCCGTTTTACAAGTTTCAAAAGATAAAAAGTTTTTAACTATCATATAGGAAATTAAATTGTTATTAATATATTGACGAAGAACAAGATGTAGATATTTTTCCTTTTTTTCAATTCATTTTACTAATAAAAGATTTTTTTTTGCAATGATAAAAAATCGGACCTCCTAATTTTATTTTTAGATTCTGTCACCCGCCTACAAGATTGGATGTAGAAATGTGAACGAGTTAAATTGTTCGTGAACTGCTTGTGCTTCAAATTACTCGGTTCGCAAGAATCAACAGCCTAATCGAGCCCTTATTATTTTTAATATTTCTATATCATACATATATTTATATCTTAATATTCAATATTTATATATAATTTATATATTTAACCGAATCAAACTCGAGTCGAACTAGAGCCAAAGTATGTAGCATTAAATGTTGGGACCTTACTCTAACACCTTAAGGTTTTAGATGAGTTGGTTACTTAACATGGTATCAGAGCTCAGGCACGTAGAGGTCCAAAGTTCGACTCTCTGCGACCCCCAATATTCTCAATATTTAATATGGACATGAAGGTAAATTATGCTCCAAAGATGAGCGCCCGTGATTAACTCTTTGACCCAAAAATGGGCTTTCGAGTGAGGGAGAGTGTTAACATATAATATAAGATCCATATAAGGCCTCCCTCTAACACCTTAAGGTTTTAGATGAGCTGGTTACTTAACATGGTATCAGAATTCGGATTAGGAAGGATCTAAGGTATATTCAAGCTTTTGTCAATATTTAATGAAATCGTTTCGAGTTTTCGAGCCGAGCTCGAACATGTCGAACTTTCTATGAACCGAGCTCGAGTTTGAAAAGAAAGGCTCGGTTGAGGTCGAGCCCAACTTTTCAATCGAATTTAAACTCGAATATGGAAGTGTTCGATTCAATTCGATCCGATAACACCCCTAATTGAAAGTATGGGCTTGAAAGTTTGGGCTTAATTCCTATTAATAAAAACTTTTAATTTTGTATTTAAGTAAAATAAGCTAATCTCCAATAACTAAGATAATAACATTTATGGGATCCAAGATTATTGATTTATAAAAATTTTACTATATTGCGTTTTGCGATATCCGTGCTTTTTTAATTCTTCCTATATCTGCAAAAACCGTTGAATATTCTAGATTATTAATTGGATTTAAACGTATCTTCCCAAAAATTAGTTTTATTACCCTTTTGTGTACAACTTGGTACTACCTTTTGTATTTGCAAGGAAAGAGGTTGATATTGGATTTCGGCAAGGAAAGAGGTTGATATTGGACTGTTTGGAGGGAACGACGGAGCTCTCCGACCTGCAGACGTGTTACTCTATTCTTGGGATCGGGGTCGTGATGTGTGTGTTGACTTGACAGGATATTCTCCTTTAACACAAACTGGATTGTCTGGATTTGTTCCGGGAAGGGTTGTGATTGATACGGCTAATCGAAAGCGGGTCAAGTACGAGGCACGTTGTTGGGAAATTGGTTATGGTTTTCTTCCTTTCTCCTTTTCTTCTTTGGGGGAGCTGGATAAGGATGCTGTTGCATTTCTGAAGCGGGTTCAGAAGTTTTCAACTACTCAAGATATTGGGGCTCGTGCTGCTGCTCATATCTTTACCAGGATGGGTTTTGCTATAGCTAGAGGAGTGAGAGCCCACATTGTATCTCGGTTTCCCACTAATTTTTTGTAAACTGATCGTAAATAATTCATTCCACATTAAGAATTAAAAAAATTATATTGAATAAAATCTCATCATTGAAAATAATTATTGCTTATATGGAGTAATATTTTTAAAATAATTACCTAAAGTTCTGAATGGGATCGCCCCATCCTGCTTAAACGAGAATTGGGATAGTCACAACCTACTTAAATATAGGATGGATATAGGGCCTCTTTGGCTCAGCTTAACTTATGGATTTATGTACTTATTTTCGGGTTAAAATTTTATATTTTGATAATTTTGTTATACAAGTATTTAATGTATTTGAGATTCAATAAGTTACAAAAATAAGTTGCAAAATAAGTTGAAAAGTTAGGAATCTTAACTTTCAAATTAAAATAAGTTAACTTATTCTGGAAAATAAATTTTCCCAAACACCCCAAACACCCCAATAATACTATGATATTTATATGATCTTCGCGGGAAAAAATTAAATATATTTTCTGTAAAATAATATAATATACTTTTTATCATATAATATTATGTATTTTTAATATTTAATAGATTATAATTAGTTTATAATAGTTTGATATAGTATGTAACTAAAATAATGTAGAATGTATTTTAAATTATATGCATTTATTTTATTTTTAATGTTGTAAAAGATGGGTAAGGATGCTTCTGGATTGTGGAAAGACTAAAATGAAAATATTATGAACAATTTAAATAAACACCAAGTTACATAGAAACGTTGTTAGAATTAAGAAAATTACATTTTCTATATATATATATTTACATTATATGTAATATAAAAAATATGACAAATATAATATAATATACTATACTCTCTCCGTCCCATTATGCATGTCTCTTGTTATTTTTATTGGTTAAATTAATCAAAATTTGATTGAAATTTATGTATATTATTATATAATTAAAAAAAATGTATCACTAAAAATTACATTTAATCTTTATGAAAATGTAACTTTCGGTTTTAAAAACAATAATTGAATAATTTTAATTTCAATCAATAATTAATCAATTTGATCATTAAAAAATAAAAAAGGACATCTATCTATACTATGATATTAAAGCCGAAACATTGAAAGTTTTAAAAGTTTTGGTTTTCGGTTTGGTTATCCTATTTACTAAAATAAATAATAATATTATATTACAAAAATAACTCAAAAAACTAATTACTAATATTAACGTTATATTCAGATTAAAATTCCTCCACCCGCATTTAGCTTCTTCTTAGACTCTTTCTTCTAGTTGCTCCAACAACTCAATTACCCATCTTCTCCAAAGATTTTACTTCTAATTAAAATATGTTACCTTTTAATTTAAAATTAATATTACTAAGTAATATATACCCAAAATATCACACCATATCTTTTTGTCATTATTTTTTGTATTAATTTTTTTTAATTAAAACACGTTACCTTTTAATTTACAACTGATCGTATACACCCAAAAATATCATACCATATATTCAAATCATTATTTTTAGTAATAAATAGGAATAGTTAGATCTAATAGTAAGATATATTATATGATTAAATTACTTTACTAAAAGTTTAAGGTTCAAACCGTCAACAACATTTTTTATTTAGAATTTTACAATATAAATTTTAAACTACACATATCATTATTTAAAATTATATTATAATAAAATTAGAAAAAAACTATTGAAAATAATGATTATATCAAAACATAATTATAATATTAAATAAAATTTATGACATATTAAAAAGAAGCTCGTGCTTCGCAAGCTAGTCTAAATTGAGATAGAGGAAGTAATATTTAATGGCATTGGATCATAAAGAGATCATATTGTATTTGCACTGGTTGGAGTAGTTTCATTACCAACAAATTTGCGGGTGTTGTTTCACTCGAACAATAATTATGAGTGTACAATGAATTTATATATTAAAAATTGTTGGATAACCAGTAAATAATCCGTTTTGTAGGTTATGTATTTATAGACAGGTTCGTATATAATCCATGATTCATCTATGATTCATGATCCAACTTTAATAATAATAAATTTGACTTGTTATTTTAATTATTATTAATGTTATTTATAATAAGTTTATTAAAAATAATTTGAGTAATCTTTATATTTTGGTAAGTTAATTAATACAATTTACTGTAAATAAAAGTTTTTAGTGTTTTTTATCAAATGTGTTGACGTGGGTTAAATGTATTAAATCAAAAAACTTATAATAATAATATTGATTTTTTCATAAATATATTATTAAATAAAAATTAAAAAGTAAAAATATATAAATATATAAATTAATATTATTAATATTTTATATTTATTATTTTTTTAAAATAATATAAACAATATATCGTGCTATAAATTAGTTATACAATTAATTACATTGAAATACCATCTTTAGATCTTTATTTTTAACATATATTCCGCGACTTAGAAAGAATCATAGTATCTTCTACATTACTCGTACCTTTGATGTGTCTCCCCAAACTTAAGAACAATGTTGAGCCTATGAATCATAGGGATGTTTGGTTGAAGT
Organism: Saposhnikovia divaricata; assembly: GCA_036435485.1. Lineage (NCBI taxonomy): Eukaryota > Viridiplantae > Streptophyta > Magnoliopsida > Apiales > Apiaceae > Saposhnikovia > Saposhnikovia divaricata. The sequence goes on along the minus strand of CM071594.1, from coordinate 242,820,748 downwards.
TATTTTTTTTTAGAAAAGTTGATTTATTTTAAGAAAAAAATTAAAATTTTTAGTTTTTTTCTAAAAAAAACAATTTTTTTAACTTATGAAATCTCAAACATACATTAAATACATCCATAAAAAAATTATCAAAATTTGAAATTTTTTCCCAAAAATAAATTTATAAGAATTTATTTTAAGATGAGCCAAACACCACCTATAATCTAAAATTTTTCTAAGACACTACAATACAATTCCAATTTCCAAAATTTGTGAATATCAGATATCATGTGATGCGAAAGTTATCAAAGAGTCCATAATTGTTAATTAAATATTTTGAATATTTTCACGATCATGATTAAGTATTTCAACAAATTTACATTAATAAATGCGTAATAAGAACATCATATACAAAATCACAATAAAAATGAAGATTAAAAAAAAGATAAAATAAATAAAAAACAAATGATGGTGAAGATAAAATAACCAAACTATTAGAAACATGTACATGAACTAAAACCACAATTCTATATATTTTTATTCTTTTTGACGGCACAATTTTATATGTTAGATTTAAAACAAATAATAACAATTCCTCGAAACAAAAAAACCATACATATTAATCCAAACAAAGAATAACTACCACATCTAAATTAAAGAGATACGAGCAACTATGCTTTTCTCTCTAAGATCCCATCGGAAAACACTTTTCACCTCATTTTGACCACCTCTCCTTTGCATATTTCCATCGCACGTTTGCCACGCTCTATCTTTTCTCTACCCTCTCATTCTCCTCTTCTCATCTATACCACTTTTAGTTCAGATCTGTGAACTCTGATGGGCTCTAGGAACTCTGAAAATTCAGGGTCCATGAACTCGGAGGAGTTTGTTGCTTTTGTTGGTCAGAACTATGGTATCACTGCTACTACTTATCACGCACAGCTGCAAGCAAATGAGGTTATGGGAGAGCCTCTTTCCCCTGAAACCCAAGCTAGGATGAGAGAACAAATCAACTTGATTATTAATGAGGGGTCTGTCCAGCCGCAAACTGGACCTTCAGCTGAGATCTCATCCAAGGGTTCTCATGGAAGTTTAGAAAATAAAGCTCATTCGCCACAAGAAGTTACTTCTTTGCCAGGAAAGCACACCACTGGTAATACTTCTCACCCTCCCTCTCTTAATGCTTTAGAGCAGTTACAAAATATAGATGCTATTGAACCTTCTAGGATGCCAAATGGGGAAACAGTTAATGTTGGGAAAAAAAACTGTCAGTTGGAGTAAAGTTGTTTCAAAAAATGTTATGGAACCAACCCCATGTGCTCAAGATAATACTGAGGCTGCAATTACATATAATGATGATGGAACGGCTTCAGTAAATTTCTCGAAAGAATACTTGGTCCGTGCTCAAAAACAATGGGAAACTAGTATATTGGGCATTTTATTGGGGGAAATTTTTCATTCAAATTTGTTAAAGAGCAGGCGCACAAAATGTGGCAAAATAAGGGCTTAACTGGTGTATATTACAGCTCGAAAGGATACTACACTTTCCGTTTTGACAGCTTGGCGGCACGGAATGATGCTTTAAATTTAAACACGGCCCAAATGGGTGGAAGGACTCTTTATTTGTTGCCATGGATGGAAGGTTCAAAATTTAAAAGGAATGTAGTTGACAAAGTTCCATGTTGGATACGCTTGGTTGATGTCCCTTACTCACTGTGGTCGAAAGATAGTTTGTCAGCAATTGCAAAGGTGGTAGGAAAACCACTCAAGTTCGACTCTGCCACGTCTAGGTTCGAACCTCTCAAATATGCTAATGTTCAAGTCGATTTGGCTTATACATCCCCTAGACCGGATTTTGTTTGGGTTAATGTTTTAAATGTGGAAGGAGTAGAGGAGCAAGAAAAGATAGAAATTCAATACCCTCAACTTCCATATTCATGTAGCCTTTGCAAATGTTTTGGCCACTCTCTTGCACGATGTGTAAATAACCCGGAAAGAGTCCACAAAAAAGCTAGAACTCAGCCTACTACTGTTGCCCCTGCATCAACTTCAAACACAAAAGAATTTCAAACCTCACTCAAGGAGGAACACCTAAGGAATATGGAAATGGTTCCGTACGTTGTAGGAGAATTCTGTGGCTGCAAAGTTGTGATGGATGACGATGATATTTTAAGAGAAATTGAAAATGCTAATGACTTGGAGGAATTTGATACTCTCCCATCAGTTTCAACAAATCATTGTGATGAACACGAAAGGATGCAATCGGATGAAAATCTACTACTCACTGACGCTGTACCAATTGCTGTGGAAAATGGTTTTGCAGCTTTGTCAAATCTATCAGAGGAACCAGATTTTACAATTTCGCCGGGAAGGAAACGCAAAAACGGAAAATCGCCTGTAAAAAATAATCTCCTGGAGGTTGTTCTTAACATTCCAAAACCGCCGCACAATGGAAATGTTGTGGATGCGACTGGTTTCACTAAGGTTTCCTACAGGAAAAGCTCTAGGCTGGCAGGATTGGGAACACCACCTAAACAGTTATGATGAATTTCTCAATTTGGAATGTCCGAGGTCTCAATAAAGGCCCTCATCAGAGGGAGGTCAAAAATTTTCTTTCAGTCAATAAGGTTTCGTTAATGGGTTTAGTGGAAACTAAAGTTCGAATGGAAAACTCTCTTTCTATTTCAAGAAGCATTAACAAGAATTGGAATTGGATCTTCAATTATGAGGCTCATGATTACGGACGTGTTTGGGTAGGGTGGGATCCAAAAATCTGGACAGTTCAAACTCATGTCAAATCGGCTCAACAGATAACTTGTTTCGTCACTTCCTTGGAAACGAATCTTACCTTCTGTGTTACCTTTGTTTACGCTTTTAATAAGCCTCATCAGCGTGTCTCTTTGTGGCAGGAAATTGAAAACTTAAGTCACAATATTACAATGCCATGGTGTGTAAATGGAGATTTTAACTCAATTTTGTCTCTGAACGAGTCTAGAGGGGGTCGCGATTACTGGACTACGGCAATGCAAGATTTCTCAGACTGTGTAAACAATTCAGGCCTAGGAAACATAAGAACAGTCGGTTCTCTGTACACCTGGAATAACAAGCAGACTGTCCTAATTCACAAGCGTCTTGATCGTATGCTAGGAAATAAAGATTGGTTCACCAAACTCTCTGAAGCTTTTGTAATGGTTAAGAACAAAGGCATTATGGATCATTGTCCATTAATTTGTTCTCTTCCATCAAACCTGGAAAAAATAAAGAAAGCGTTCCAATTCAATAATTTCCTAACAGAGGTGGATGGGTTTCAGGAAACAGTCCAAAAGGCTTGGTCTTCTCAGTGGTATGGCGACCCTATGGCAATATTAAATCAGAAATTGAAAGAAGTGCAACGAGCTATTAATGCCCTGAATCATTCTCATGGTAATGTGCATAATACCGTCTCTCAAAAACGGGATGCCCTCAAAGAGGTCCAGGATTTGCTCATCTCTGATTGTGAAAATGTGGCTCTTCTTCATCTGGAAAGTCAGGCCATTGCTACGCTTCAAAAGGCTCTAGACGAGGAGGAGCATCTGCTTCATCAAAAATCAAGAATAAAATGGCTAACAGTGGGAGATGGCAACAATAAATTCTTCTTCAATCAAACGAAGTCAAATTGGAACACGAATAAGATCATGGCGCTGGAAAATGATGCGGGGGATCTTGTTTCAGGGCACAAAAATATTTCGAAAGTGGCCACAGATTATTTCTCAACCACTTTAGGCGCTTCTCAACAGCTTCGTGAAAGCACGTTGGACGACCTTCAATGCGCGCACATATCTCCAAATCAATCATGTTCGCTGGAGGCACCAGTAACAGATGATCTTATCCTGAAAACTCTAAAAACTATGGGAAGAAATAAGGCTCCAGGCCCAGATGGTTTCACTGTCGAATTCTTCTTATCTACCTGGAACATTGTCGGACCTGATTTCTGCAAAGCAATTAAGCATTTCTTTGCTTCTTCTTCCTTACACAGATCAGCGAATGCCACTACTATTGCTCTTGTTCCAAAGGTTAAAAACCCTACTTCAATGAAAGACTTCAGACCGATCTCCCTATGCACTATTCAGTACAAATGTATTGCGAAGATTCTTGCTACTCGTATCAAGCTAGTCATGCCGAATATTATAAATGCTTCGCAGTCTGCTTTTGTTCCAGGCCGTACAATTTTGGATAATATTTTGATGGCACAAGAATTGTTCAGAGATTATCAACGGGATAGTGGGGCGCCAAAATGTGCTTTAAAATTGGACCTCCATAAGGCTTTTGACTCAATTTCTTGGGATTTTATCATTCAAGCTCTTAACTTGCATAATTTCCCGGATAAATTCATTACATGGATTTACATGTGCATTTCAACCACAAACTACTCTGTAAAGATTAATGGGTCTCTGTGTGGCTCGTTTGATGGTAGGAAGGGTATCCGTCAAGGGGATCCAATCTCTCCATATCTGTTCTCCATAGCTATGAACGTTTTGTCAACTCTGCTAGCTAAAGTGCCCGATAACTTCAGTTATCATTGGCAGTGTAAGGACCTAAAGCTTACGCACCTCTTCTATGCGGATGACGTGTTACTTTTCTCTAGAGGTGATAACCAATCGGTATCGCACCTTATGCAGTGCATGGCAAATTTCTCGGAGGTCAGTGGTCTTTGCCCAAATATGGCTAAAAGCACGGTTTATTTTGGCAATTGCCCGGGTTCTTTAAGAAACTGGTTTGATTCGACTTTTGCTATAACTCATGGTGCTCTTCCTGTAAAATTCTTGGGGGTTCCATTAATTTCTTCTAGACTAAGCCATAATGACTGCATTCCTCTTCTCGACAGAATTTCTTCAAAGATCTCTTGCTGGACAAATCTGTTTCTCTCCTTTGCGGGCCGTGTTCAGTTGATTCGTTCTGTGTTATTTGCGATTCAAGCTTTCTGGACAAACAATTTTATTCTGCCGGTATCAGTTCATAGTCGAATCCAATCTATCCTCACTAGTTTCCTTTGGAAAGGAGATGCAAACTCCAAGGGTGGAGCAAAAGTGAGTTGGGATAGGGTCTGTAGTCCTTTACATGAGGGAGGTTTGGGACTCAAAAAAACTGAGGTATGGAATAAATCTCAAATGATTATTCACCTTTGTAAGATTGTGTCGAAAAAGTCTTCTCTCTGGTCTTCATGGGTTAACACCACAGCCTTAAAACGGAAGCATTTCTGGACGATGCCCATGCCGGTGGACTGCTCCTGGATTCTCAGAAATGTCCTGAAACTTCGAACAGTGGCTTGCAATTTCCTCTCGTTTAACTTGGGAAATGGTCTCGACACGTCGCTTTGGTTTGATCCATGGTGGGATTCTCACTGTTTAGCTAAGTCTGAAAAAGACCGTATCATTGCTCATTCTGGTCTAGGCCATGGGGCGTTGGTAAATTGCATTATCCAAGCCGGACACTGGACTTTGCCTACCCCTCATTCTCGCATTCGCCATGTTGATTCTGGTCTAATCTTTTGGATCCAAAACTTCTCGTTTCCAGATTTTAACCTTCAGAAAAATGATGTAATCTGTTGGGAAGGTATTCCGTTGAAAAGGTTGAAAACGGGGGATATTTGGAATTCTATTAGGGTTCCAAAGGCCCAGGTGTCTTGGTCTCCTCTTATCTGGCATAAACTCAAAATTCAAAGATTCGCACACTTGGAATGGCTTCTATGCTTGGGTCGGCTTCCAACCTCTCACAGATTAATCTCATTTGGTTTGGATGTCCAGCCTAACTGCTTACTATGCGTAGGAGGTCTTGAAAATGACTCCCACCTTTTCGTCACTTGTAATTACGGCAGATTCATCCTCTCTAAATTGGCTGGTATTTTAAGGGTTGATGTTGATGGGGAGTCTTGGCATGAGCTTATCTCTACCTGGGGGTTGCACACGGACGCGGTTCACAGACTGGTTCTTTTGTTAGCAGCGCAGATCTTTGCTCATCACCTTTGGAGGGAGCGGAATGCTCGTTTGCACAACAAAAGAATCCTCAGCCCTTCGCAGCTTTTAGCTTCTATCATGACAACCATGAAGACAAAGCTGAGGCATTCTACGTGGTTCCAAAAACATGCAGACCTAGGTCATTACAGATGGATCTCCATTTGATTTAGTTTTCCTCTTTTCTTCCTTTTAGCTGTTAGCCTTTTTCGGCTGTTTTGTTCTTTCCTAGCTTTTGTTGGGAACATAGGGTGAATCCCTGTTTTTTAATATATATATATATATATATTAGCAAAAAAAAAAACCAACTACCACTAAAAAAACAAACGAAAATAAAAAAAACACACTAACATTATCCAAAACCACAAAGCTTATGTTCAATTTTTTTCCCTTTGATTATGCTTTTGGCACAATGGTAAAATCATCATTAAGAGATCATTTATTAAATTTGAATAATATTTTATGAATAATTAAAATATTTGGATGAATAAAAATATGAATTCTGAACCAATTAGGTTGTTTGATAACATAAGTGTTGTGGAACGAAAAGTAGGGTGTATTTATTGCGTATTGAATGCTAGGGTTAGGGAGAGCTTCGAGCTTTAATGGCTGATCACGTGTTTCGTGACTTAACTCGGATCCTCACAAGATGCCTACGTATCTTGCAGTTATCAAGAATCAAGCCAAAAACGTCGTTCTGTTTGTGGAGGAACGGGTCCTTATATAGGTGATGAAAACCCTAGAATAATAGTTGAATTAGGAGACTTGGTGGGCGAAGTCACAGCTTTGGCCCAATTCTAGATCCTTCCAGGAAGGAGGTGGATAAGCATTGAAGTTGTATGCCTTGGAGGCTATCTAGAAGTGATTTGATTCCATATTGGACTCGATATTGGAGTCTCATATTTGGCTGATTTATTAATTACGAATTTATTATTATTATTAAGGTTTTGTGCCTCGTAATTGGGCTTTGACCTTGGACCAACTTAGGTTCATTTAATGTAACATTAAACGTGTCTTTAGGACTTACTTTCAGCCCATATCATTTGCCCCCCAACTTCTAGAATAACTGATTAGGTTTTCGTGGAAGTTATAATTGTCTTTTTCGAGACTCGGGGACGTTTTTATCCCTTACCCAGGACTCCTTATTTTTCGTACCCTCTTATGGGGATTTTGATTTACACTAGTGTTTCACATATACCGCATTATTGTAAAGTGTGGAGCGACCTACACTTTTACGACGATCTGCCTTATTCGAGGTTTTAACTTGTGTCTTGTGCTTGCTTTTAGCAATTTTTGGCACTTTTATAGAGCTTTTATGCATTATTAGCATAAATTATTGCTCAATTTATCAAGAAAATATTTCTATAATTTTCCTCGTATTTTTCTGTACTTTTCCTAATATTTGAGGAATTTTCGTGTACTCAATATTTCTATAATTTTCCTCGTATTTTTCTGTACTTTTCCTAATATTTGTGGAATTTTCGTGTACTCACAAGTATTTTTCTAAATTATTCCTAATATTTTAGGAATTTTCTTGTACCCACAGGTATTTTTCTAAATTATTCCTAATATTTTAGGAATTTTCTTGTACCCACAGGTATTTTTCTTAATTATTCCTAATATTTTACGAATTTTCTTGTACCCACAGGTATTTTTCTTAATTATTCCTTATATTTTATGAATTTTCTTGTACCCACAGGTATTTTTCTAAATTATTGCTAATATTTTAAGAATTTTCTTGTACCCACAGGTATTTTTCTAAATTATTCCTAATATTTTAGGAATTTTCTTGTACCCACAGGTATTTTTCTAAATTATTCCTAATATTTTAGGAATTTTCTTGTACCTAAAGGTATTTTTCTTAATTATTCCTAATATTTTATGAATTTTCTTGTACCCACAGGTATTTTTCTTAATTATTCCTTATATTTTAAGAATTTTCTTGTACCCACAGGTATTTTTCTAAATTATTCCTAATATTTTAGGAATTTTCTTGTGCCCACAGGTATTTTTCTAAATTATTCCTAATATTTTAGGAATTTTCTTGTACCCACGGGTATTTTTCTTAATTATTCCTTATATTTTAGGAATTTTCTTGTACCCACAGGTATTTTTCTTAATTATTCCTAATATTTTAGAAATTTTCTTGTACCCACGGGTATTTTTGGTAATTTGCAAGGGCTGATTTGTAAATTTGAAAAGTTGAAAAACTTTCCTGTCAAGTCGTAAAGTGCATGGACCTTTCTGTCAAGTTATAAAGTTCAGAGGCCTTTCGGCTAACTCAACTAACTTGGGGTACCAAACAACGCTTTTGCCACCTATGCTAAAAACCTTCCGATCGAAAATTGTCAATCGAAAATTGCTTTTTTCATTTTTTTTTGCTTCTCAATTTTCAACTTGAAAATTCCAATCATTTCAAAAAAAAAAAAAAAAAACTTGAAAATTCCAATGGGGCCCATCCCTCTTCTTTTGCTTTCCATTCGTAAAATTCTATTCGGAAATTTCTTTTCCTTTTTTTTTTTTAAGTTTCCGATTGAAACTTGTTGTAGGGCCCTACCATTTTTAACCTTTCCATTCGAAAAGTTTCAGTCGACTTTTTTTTTTTTTTTTTTTTACAATTTTCGATTGAAAAATCAGATGGGCCCCAGGCCTTTTTTGCATCTCATTCGAAAAATAGGAATCAAAATTCTTTTTTTTTTTCAATTTTCGATTGAAAAATCAGATGGGCCCCAGGCCTTTTTTGCATCTCGTTCGAAAAATAGGAATCGAAATTCTTTTTTTTTTTTTACAATTTTCGATTGAAAATTTGGATGGGCCCCAGCCCTTTTTGCAACTCATTCATAGACTCCCAATTGAAAAAGGAGTTTTTTTTATACAACCCAATTTTCGAATGAAAATTGATAGGTGGGACCAGTCCATTTTTGGTCTTCATTCGATAAGTAGCAATCGAAAATTATTATTTCGAATCTTTATTTTTCGAGCGAGATTTTCTGAATGGGGCTCTTGCCCTACTTGGATTTTTCAATTTTTCCTTCCTTTTCGAAAAATTCGAATCGAAAAATATTTCTTATTTATATTTGTACCAGACTAACCCTCCGGGGTTTTATTTATTCATTTTTCCGATTTTTCTTTTACTTAATTATTTTGTCATTTGTATTTGGCCTTTCTTGGCTAGCAATTCAAATATGCTTTGGTACATAACAGACATAGAACTTGAGTAAAGAAAACCAAATTGCATTAATAAATTCTAAAATGGGTTCAACCCTTACATAATACTCTACTTCTTACTCGGAGTTTGCAAACTCTGATATGGTTTCGTCGACCTTATTTCTACTTTCCTATTAGATATAAGCTATATCCTACTTAGGATAATCAAACATAATAGACTTTGAGGTTCGATGCATGCCAAGTGCGAGGCACCTCGTTTCCTTCCAAAGTCTCCAACTTGTATGATCCTCGTCCCAATGTGCCTTTGACCCGATATGGGCCTTTCCAATTTGGAGCCAGCTTCCCCTTCTGTCCAACTCCGGATGCTTCAATCTTTCTAAGTACTAGGCCCCCCTAACGGAAGAACCTTTCTTTCACCCTTAGGTTATAGTAGAAGGAGGCTTTCTTCTGATGTTCAACATTCCTAGCATGAGCTTCATCCCTCACCTCATCTATCAGGTCGAGGGCCAGCTTCATTCCTTCTTCATTGGTGTCAGGTTCGAAGGCTTCCACCCGTGGAGATGTATGCATGATTTCTACGGGTACTACAGCCTCAGCTCCGTAAGCTAACATGAATGGGGTTGCCCAGTGGTCACCTTACAGGTGGTGCGGTACGCCCAGAGTATGGGTAGCAATTCATCCACCCAGGTGTTCCTATAGCGTTCTACCCTTTTCTTAAGTCCATCAAGGATGATTCGATTAGCAACCTCAGCTTGCCTATTGGCTTGAGGGTGGGCAACCGAGGTAAACCGAAGCTCAATTCCATTATCATCATAGTAGTCCATAAATTCTTTGTTGTTGAATTGTAACCCATTGTCCGTAACTAGGATTCGTGGTATTCCATACCTACACATGACGTTCTCCCACTGGAACTGCGCGACTTGCTTGGTCGTAATCTTGGCCAACGGTTTGGCTTCAATCCATTTGATAAAGTAATCGATAGCAACTATCAAGAACTTCCTTTGTGCAGTGGCCATGGGAAAAGGCCCAAGTATATCCATCCCCCAAATAGCAAAGGGAATGGGGGAGCTGATGGATGTCAACATCTCTGGTGGTTGCCTAACCACTGGTGCATGTTTCTGGCACTGGTCACACTTTTTCACGTAATCCTTAGCATCGGCCATCATCTCAGGCCAATAGAACCCGAGTCTAACTATCTTGTGAGCTAGGGCCCTGCCCCCCAAGTGTTGTCCACAAATCCCCTCATGGACCTCCTCAATAGCTGATTTGGCCTCCTCGGGTCTTAAGCACTTTAGATATGGAATCAAAAAAGACTTCTTGTAGAGTATCCCTTCAATTAGTGCATACCTTAAAGCCCTCACAGACAATTTTCGTGCCTCCATGGCATTAGTCGGGAGCCAACCGGTCTCGAGGTGTGCTTTTATGGGATCAATCCAACATTCCCTGACACCAATAGGCGCGACCAACTTTGAATCGATGGTAGGGGCTCTCAGAACTTGGAAGTAGACACTTCCAGAGTAATTCTCTATCTCGGAGGAGGCGAACTTGGATAAGGCATCGGCCTTGATGTTCTCCTCCCTCGGAATGTGCTCTATGTAACACTCATCAAACTGAGTCATTACTGCCTTCACAAGCCTTAAGTACTTAGCCATGGTTTCATCCCTTGCCTCAAACTCTCCATTGACTTGGGCCACAACTAGCCTTGAATCTCCACAAACTTTAAGATTCTTAACCCTTAATGCCCCTGCCAGACCAAGCCCGGCTATCAAAACTTCATACTCTGCCTCATTGTTGGTTGTTGGGAAGTCCAACTTCAGGGTGTATTCAATCGTGAATCCATCGGGACTTTGCAAAACAAGACCTGCACCACTTGTTTTTGTTTTTAATGCCCCATCAAAATAGAGCATCTAGTATTACTTCTCCTCGAGCACGGGTTCCTTATCCTCCTTATGCGGTTCATTGCCTTCTTGAGGTACTATCTCTTGCCCCCCGACTTGGTTGTCGATGGTACATTCAACCACGAAGTCAGCCAATGCCTGGGCTTTGATGGTCGTCCTTGGCTTGTACTTAACATTAAATTCTCCCAACTCAATTGCCCACTTGATGAGCCTACCACTAGCTTTAGGGCTGTGCAAAATATTCCTTAAGGGTTGTTCTGTAATGACCTCTATCTTATGTGCCTGAAAATAAGGCCGTAACTTCCTAGAAGCGGTCACCAACGCTAAGGCAAACTTCTTAATGGTGGAGTAATTCAACTCTGCTCCATGTAAAACCTTTCTCACATAGTATATGGGTTTCTGAACCTTGTCTTCTTCCTTCATAAGCACAACACTCACTGCTTAATCTGAAATTGCTAAGTAGAGATAGAGGATTTCTCCCGTACTTGGCTTAGCTAGCAATGGGGCCTCAGCCATATACTTTTTCACTTGCTCAAAGGCCTCTTGGCCTTCCTCTGTCCATTCAAAGTTTTTTACCTTCTTCAGGTTTTTAAAGAATGGTAAACACTTGTCCCCAGATTTGGAGACGAATCTCCCCAATGCAGCAATCCTCCCGGTTAATTTCTGTGCGTCCCTTATAGAACGTGGTGGTTTCATGTCCAAGATAGCCTTGATTTTGTCGGGGTTAGCCTCGATTCCCCGTTTCGAGACCATAAGACCCAAGAACTTTCCTGACCTAACACCGAAAGCACACTTGGTTGGGTTCAACATCATCTTATGGTGTCTCAGCACTTCAAATGCCTCACGTAGGTGCTCAATGTGATCTGCCTTGTGTAGGCTTTTCACCAATATATCATCCATATAAACTTCCATAGTCTTTCCAATGAGATGAGCAAAAATCTTGTTTACCAACCTCTGATAGGTAGCTCCTGCGTTCTTCAGTCCAAAGGCCATGACCAGGTAACAATACACACCAAAGTCGGTGATGAATGATACCTTAGGGATGTCGTCCTTGTGCATCTTAATTTGGTTGTAGCCACTGAAGCCATCCATGAAACTCAGCATGTCGTGCCCAGCCGTGGCATCTATCAACATATCGATCCTTGGCAAAGGGAAACAGTCCTTTGGGCATGCATCATTCAGATCAGTAAAGTCTATGCACATCCTCCACTTTCCATTGGCCTTCTTGACCATTACAGGATTGGCCAACCATTCTGGGAACGGAATTTCCTCAATGAAACCCACTTCTAGGAGTTTATCAACCTCCTGTTTTATGGTTTCTTGCCTTTCAGGTGCAAAATTTCTCTTCTTTTGTTTCACCGTCTTCCGTTCCGGATCCACATTCAAGTTGTGTGTTATCAGTTGGGGATCTATCCCTGGCATATTGGCTGCTGTCCATGCAAAGACGTCATTATTGTCTTGTAGGAAGGCAATCAGCTTGCTTCTCAAGGGGTCTTTCAGAGATGCTCCGATGTAAGTAACCTTCTCAGGATCTCCCAACTCCAAAGGTATGGGAATCAAGTCCTCTGCTGGCTTTCCTCTTCGTTCTTCATCCTCACGGACGTCCATATCCTCAATCGAGAGGACCTGCCCCCCAGTTCCATCAGGCCTCAAAGCGGCCAAATAACAACTCCTTGCCATTTTTTGATCTCCTTTTTCTTCTCCCACACCATTTCTGGTTGGGAACTTAATTTTCAAATGATAGGTAGAGGCAACCGCCTTGAATGCATGGAGTCCCGTCCTGCCTAGGATAGCATTGTAGGTGGATGTGGCTTTGATAATCAAGAAGTTTAACATCTGAGTGGCCTCCCGTGGCTCCTGCCCTATAGTCATGGGTAGCTGAATTGTCCCCTCAACTTTCGACTCTACTCCATTGAACCCGTATATGGGCATATTCGATGGTGTCAACTGAGACTCGGTATATCCCATCTTCAAAAAGGCATCATGGAACAGAATGTCCATTGAGGCTCCATTGTCTATCAAGACTCTCTTCACTTGGGAGTTGCCTATCACAGGTGAGATCACCAGCGGGTCATCATGGGGGAACTTTACCCCTTCAAGGTCCGAGTCATCGAATCCAATCGAGACTTCCGTCTTCGCACGCTTTGGTGCTTCACCAACAATGTGCATTACCTCTCGTGCATATGCTTTTCTAGAATTTCTGCTAGTTCCGGCCGCTGTTAGGCCACCAAAAATCATGTTTATCACTGGCCCCCGGGGCTGTGGATTACAGTTACGATCTTCATCCTTCCTATCATAATCCCATCTCTGGTTTCCTCGATCCCCATCTTTGCAGAATTTATTTAACTTTCCTCTGCGGATCAAGAACTCAATCTCATCTTTCAATTGCCTATAATCGTCGGTATCGTGCCCCACGTCTTTGTGGAATCGGCAGTATTGGTTCTTATTTCTCTTCTCAGGATCTGTCCTTAGTGGCTTCGGCCATCTTACGTCCCTATCCTTCTCTATGTCCATCAGGATTTGGTTTCTTGGGGCGCTCAACCTTGGATAATCCGTAAACCTTTGTCGTGGACTACCCTTTTTATGGGTTGAATCAGAATCTCTGCCTGTGCGCGGGTACTTATCTCTTCCATCATATTCTTCTTTCGTCTTTCTCTTCCTAGAATTGTCACCATTCCCGGTGTTTCCCGTTACTGACTCTTTCTTTAGACTATCCTCAGCTTTGATATACTTACCCGCCCTTTGTTGAAGCTCAGTCATGTTCTCAGGGGGATGCTTGGCCAATGACATCTTGAAATAAACATTTGAAGTTCCATTCTGCAAAGCTACCATAGCCACTTTGTTTTCCAAATCAATAATGTTGAGAGTCTCCTTAGTGAACCGTTTGAGGTAATCCCTCAAATTTTCATTCTTCCCTTGTATCACAGTCATGAAGGATGCAGAATCTTTCTCATGAATCCGTCCACCAATGAACTGGCTAACAAAAGCGGTGCTCAGCTCTTTGAAAGAGGCGATATAGTTTGGTGGTAGGCGACTGTACCAACGTTGCGCCTTGCCCACTAGGGTTTGGGGAAACGCCCTACACTTCAAAGCATCGCTAGCAGGTTGTAGTAGTAGTGCATTAGAGAATGTCCTTACATGATTGGCGGGGTCTCCCGTTCCATCGTAAGCCTTTATGGTAGGCATCTTGAACTTTCGTGATATGCGCGCATTCATCACCTCCTCAGTGAATGGAGGAGTTGGATCATCAGGATCTCCAAGTTGCATTAGGTCTTTAGGGTCGCCTTTGGGGGTTTCGACCCTCATGTTTCCTCTTCTAGGGACCTCAGCCCTCCTCTCTCTCCTTGGGGTTCCTTCCAAATCAATAAAAGGAATTTCTCCTCCTGTTGTTGGTGGGGGTTGGCCCTGATTCTGTCTTTGTTGCTCCCGTTCTATGTCCTCCTTCAGTTTCTGGATCTTGGCCTCATGAGCCTTCATTTTTTTAGCACCTGTTAGAGGGGGTCCATTATAAATTCTTCGTCGACCTTGCCCAATAGGTTCCTTACTTGGACGACGCCTCCTCGGGGGTTGATCTCTATCCTCATCTTCCAAGGATGAATCATCAGAGTATGGGCCCGAATAGTCGCGGTATTGGTGGCCTTGGTCGGGTCCTAAGCCCCTAATGTAAGGTGGGTTGTACGCTTGTGTATTTGGAGGGCATGACCGCTTGGTCTGGCCTGGTACGGGGGATAATTGGGCAACCCATATATCGGGTTCGTGCTTGCGGGGATCACAGTAGTAGAGATCTGAGCGATGGGGGGAACGGATGACCTCCAAGAGGGGAGACTACCATCTGTAGGGGATTCGTCCCTTGAGTAGAGGGATTCGTCACCAAAGGCAACGATCCATGAGTTTGTGCTTCAGTTCCTTGTGGCTGAATGATCAGTGGTTGAGAACTCGCCCCTGGGGGTACTTGTTCTCCAATTGGGGGTGCGGTGGTGCTGGTAATGGTTTGAGAAAGTGTTGGTGTTCTCCGGGTGGTAACCATGGTTGATATCCGGTTCCCACAGACGGCGCCAAATGTTGTGGAACGAAAAGTAGGGTGTATTTATTGCGTATTGAATGCTAGGGTTAGGGAGAGCTTCGAGCTTTAATGGCTGATCACGTGTTTCGTGACTTAACTCGGATCCTCACAAGATGCCTACGTATCTTGCAGTTATCAAGAATCAAGCCAAAAACGTCGTTCTGTTTGTGGAGGAACAGGTCCTTATATAGGTGATGAAAACCCTAGAATAAGTGTTGAATTAGGAGACTTGGTGGGCGAAGTCACAGCTTTGGCCCAATTCTAGATCCTTCCAGGAAGGAGGTGGATAAGCATTGAAGTTGTATGCCTTGGAGGCTATCCAGAAGTGATTTGATTCCATATTGGACTCGATATTGGAGTCTCATATTTGGCTGATTTATTAATTACGAATTTATTATCATTATTAAGGTTTTGGGCCTCGTAATTGGGCTTTGACCTTGGACCAACTTAGGTTCATTTAATGTAACATTAAACGTGTCTTTAGGACTTACTTTCAGCCCATATCAATAAGCTTAATTATAAATTTTCTAAATGAAAATTTTAAGATTTAAATTAGCTTATTTTTTATGTTATGCAAGAATAATTTATTAAATTTGAACAATATTTTAAATAAGATTTTCGAATGAATGACATACCTAAATATGTAATAAATAATTTTATTTGAATAATATTTTCTAATATCTTTTGGAAGACTGGATTTTCCTTTTAATATTGTACTACGGTGTATAACTAATAATCTTAGAAAAACGTGTGTATAAGTATAAATATTTATATGATCATATATAATAACATTGTTTTTTTTGCTAAATAATAACATTGTTTTTTAATTAGCAAGACCTAAACATTATTAAATGTTTAATAAAAATGTATTTTTTGTTGTTTTTTGTTTACTATTTCAAAGTATGAACATAAATAAAATTATGTTCTTCATATTTTATTTTAATTTACTTTTGTGAGGATTTTTGTTTTTAATATTATATTATTTGAATAATGTAAAAGTAAGTGAAAGCATAATGAATATGATTATATGGATGGTTGAGCTGGATTTGAAAGAAGCACTCGTCCAGATGAATTATGGTGTCATCCAACAATAAAATGTAAAAGCAAACAATTTGAACAAAGAATTTATGGAGGGTCCAGTTCATTTCCTTTCGTTCTTCTGTTAACAAATGGCCTCTAAAATGGATTGTGAAAGTTACGCTTAAAAGTAAAAATTAATCGATTAAAATCGGCAAAACACATATTTTAGATTACCAACTTACCTCCCATTTTCAATTTAGCCTATCAACTAATTGTCGCTTCAATTACAATCATGAATATATCTATTATCAAGTAAAATGATCGGCCATTAAGGAAGACCATTAAGAAAGACGTTAGTTATCAAGTAAGATGAGGTCTAGCCTTGGTGTCGTATAATTAATTTTTTCCCTTATTTGGAAGGACACCAACAATTTTATTTTATAAAAAAACTAGTCGATAAAGCCGCGCTTCACGGCGGAATAAATTTTTTTTTTAAAAAAAATTAAATATGTATTTATGTTATATTATATTATCAATATTAAATTTAATAGTTACATAATCTTCTCTAATGAACCGATTTCTTTTTAAACACGATTCTTTCAATTGAGTCGGTCACTTGTTAATATCGAAATCCCAAACTTTAACATATATTATAAAGACTTATATAATAATTTTTGTCCATAAAATTGAACCCTAAAAATAAAAATAAAAAAAATTATGACATCAATATTAAATTCTAATATATAATACAATCCTTTCTAGTGAGCCGTCTTCCCGTTAAACGCGTTTCGAACCGCTCTTATTTGGAACCAAAATTATAATTTCATTACATATTATTGATGACACTTATCTTATAAAATAACTTTTTTTTCTTAAAAATAGAGTAAATTCCTTCTTCAAACTTTCTAATATTTATGGAGTTTTAAAATATGAAAATACGTCTTATATTTTCTATATATTATAGATATATTCCTGTATTTATTTACAGCTTCTGTATGGAAATATCTTCTGTTATGTTAACACATCAATATTAAATTTTAATATTCAACACTGTTTTCTCTAATGAACCGATTTCTCGTTAAACATGGTTATTCCTATTGATCCGCTCTCTAGTTAAGATCAAAACGCTAGCTTTTACATATATTACTTGTATAACGATGTTTATCCTAAAAAATCGAATCCATAAAATAAAATTTATAACATCAATATCAAATCCTAATAGCTAATGCAATCTTTTATAGTGAGCCGTCTTCCCGTTAAACAGGTTTTGAGCCGCTCTCATTGGGATCGAAATTCAAATTTCATTATATATTATTTATGATACTTATTTTATACAATTACTTTTTCTTAAAATCAAAAGCTAAAAATAGAGTGAATTTTAATTTTTAATTTCTATAAACTTTCTAAAATATATGGAGTTTTAAAAAATGAAAGTACATCTTATTTTCTCTTTATATTATTGATACTCATGTACTTATTTAGGATTCCCACATGTGAATGTTCTTTTATTATGTTAATACATCAAGTCTTTTCTTATTAAATACGAAGACTTTTTTTATATGAGAATAGTATTAGAATTATGAATAAATTTTCTTTTTAGAAGATCGTAAAAGATATCACCGCCGTCCTTGTATTCTATTTTCAATAAAATATTTAATTATATGTCTCCTTTATATATTCTACTTCCAATAAAATTTTTAATTATATGTTTTTTATATAATTTCGAACTCCTATTCTACTTCCAGTAGAACTTTTAATATGTCTGATAAATACCTATTCTATTTCTAGTAAAACTTCTAATTATGTATCTTTCCTATAAATTTGAACACTTCTCCTTTATAAATTCGAACACCTATTCTAATTCTAATATGTTAAAAGATATATATTTTTATGTTTATTCACGTTTAAAATTCTAAAATTTTAAAAAATTAGAAAAATAAATTGAAAACTTCTAAGAGGCGCCACCTAACCTACGTATTACATGATATATGTTTATATATAATATTTGCGGTGATGCATGTGTGCCTTTTAATTTAAATAGATAATATACATGATATATAGAGTAAGTTACTTGCATGTCTTCTTTTATATGTTTTTTAGGACTTTATACCATTAAGGTTCCGTGATCACCGACTGCTCAATTTCATGGATCATAGAATTGGATAATTTTTTGTAAAAAAAATATTGGATATGGAACTTTCGTACATAAATATGAATTTTTCAAATAAAAAATATAATACATATCATTCGAAAACATATTCAGGATCCAATCTAGATATGTAGCACCACTCTTTATAAAAATCATTTGCTCAAAATTTTGTGTGATATATACCTTTTATATGGACAACATTTAAAGAGATACATTCATATAGTGAAAAATAATCAAACAAAATATCTAAAGATAGAAACAAATATGCAAAAATTGACAAAAGCTATTGAAAAGTGCTATAAAATTAAAATTTACCTGGAATCTTGTCAGAAAGCATCCATTTGACCAGGTCATTAAACTGTGACATATAAAAACAAAATCAAAGGTAAGTATTAATGTTTAGAAATATAAAATTCCAGTTCACCATTATACGAAACTCAAAAAGCTCTATACAATATATCTAAATATAAAGTTCGTGATAGTCAGCTTGAAGACAATTGTTTTTTTTTGTATATATCCAGGATTAAATACTATTGCTTTCTATTAGATTAGAATTAGAATTCTTCTTTTAGAATATGTTTTCCACTACGATGATTATAGATTTGGATGTCTATTCTACTTCAAATAGGTTGGAGGAATTTTTCAATTTTTTTATTTTTTAAAATTACAAAAAAGTTAGAAAATTAGAAAAATAAATTGAAACATTATGAGAGCGCCACCTAAATTCCCGCGTATCCTCCTTATCGTATGCCTTATAAATACTTATTATACTTCTAATAGAACTTCTAATCATATGTCTTTCCTATAAATTTGAACACTTCTCCTTTATAAATTCGAACACCTATTCTACTTCTAATATGTTAATTGATTTTTTTATATTTATTAATGTTTAAAATTCTAAAATTCTAAAAAATTAAAAAAATAGATTGAGACGATCTTAGAGCGCCACCTAAACTCCCGCTATCCTCCTTTATATATATATATTGATATGTTAATCAATGTTTAATTGAAAAAATTGTAAAAAATTATAAATAAAATTAAAGATTAATTTAGGGGTTCAATCTAAAAAGAGTAAAAGATTTTTGTAGACAATTATGAACAATTTCCTAAAATTATTCTACTTAGAACATCTCCAATGAGAGAGACTCCTTAGGTAAATTTTAAATTTAATTACCATAAATAAGAATTATAAAGAATGTGTAAAAAAATTACACTCCAATGGGACAAAACTGTTATCTATAATTATAGATAATCTCTTGATGTTGGCTATATTTGTCGAACCTCTAGAGACCTGTAGTGAATTGCCACATCACTTATTTCTATATTAAAATTATAAATTCCATTAATAACAACTTGAAATATTAATAACATACAATTTTTAAAATATAGCCAAACATTATAGCCAATACCCTCGGAACACAATATCTTACAGGTTCGACAAAATTTACATAATCAATATTTTATGTAATATAGCCAATCATTTTTAGCAAACGCCATTGGAGATGCTCTTAGTAATTAATATTAATTTTGTAATATGAAAAAGACATGGTAATTAAATTAACTAATCTTTCATATTACGTAATGAAATTTAATCTTCCATGTTTAATTTAATTTTTCTTATTAATCTTCCATGTTTAGTAATGAAATTTAATTACCATATCTTTTTCATATTACAAAATTAATCTTAATTACTTTCTTCATTAAACTCTAATTTATGTCATATTTTTACATGTATAAAATGTTTATAAAATCATTTTATTAAGAGTACATGATTGCAATTTATATATTGAAATAAATAGTATGCTAAAATTTTAAACATCACATTTTCAAATAATTTAAGTAGAATAATTTTAGGAAATTGTTCATAATTTTCTATAGAAACCTTTTACTCTATTGGGATACTGAATCAATCTTTAATTTTATTTATTATTTTATTTTACTTTTTCAATTAAACATTTTAAAAAATCGTTGATATCCTTCCAAATAAAAAATAATTATTACTCCATTTCCATTAAGACAATAAACATGTTTATGGGTGTGATTGAAGTTAGAATTGAATGACCAACTAAATTAAAAATGGAAGTTAAGTTCGTAGGCTAAAATATGTGTATTGCCACTAAAATTACATATTTACCATTTTGTCCATGGAATGGGTAGGAAATAGGCCTGTCAACAGATCGGATTCGGATCGGATTATCCTAAATCCATATCCGAATTCATTAAGATTTTTTGGGTTCGGATCGGATCGGATCAGGGACGGATATTTTTTAGTCTGATCCATACCCGATTCGTTCGGGTTTCGGATTTTCGGATCGGAGGTCCGACCCGTTTAATTAAAAAATATATATTTTTGACAATTTTTTTAGTATCTATTTTAAAATATTTTTTGTTGGAAATTTTTTATCTATTTAAAACCCTAAACCCTAAACCGAACCCTAAAGGGTTTCGATATTTTTCAAAATATTTCTCAACGATCTAACCGAACCCTAACGGTCAACTAGTATTTTGATTAGTACTTTGACTTGTATTCAAATTTTTAGATGTTAATCGGAAAGTTTATATATTTTTTTATAAATTTTATATTATATATGTTAAATAAAATATATATAATACATACTAAATATTAAATATAGTATATTATATATTATATATTATATAATACATATAAATAATAAATATATTATATATTATAGATATAATATAGTATAGATATTTTTTATATTATATATTATATATAATATATAAAAAATATAAAAAATATTTAATATATAAATATATTCGGATCGGATCGTTAACGGATTGGATCATGCTAAATCCATACCTGCTCCTTATTGGATCGGATCCTTATCGGATCAGATATTTTTGTGAAGAATCCATACCCGCTAATTTCGGATTGGATCGGATCGGATCGAATCGGATTCTTGATCCATTGACAAGCCTAGTAGGAAAGACTCAAAACAAATCAACAGATTTAGAGGCAGTTTGATGACTTAAAATAAGTTAATTTTGATTTAATGGAGGTATTTTTAACTTAAAGGAGAAATTAAAGTTGTTAACTTTAAGTTGAATAAATATATTTATTTAATTTTACTTAAAGTTAAATGAGGATTTAATAAAATTGACTTAAAGTAAAATTTGGCTTTAAAAAATTTTAAATTCAAGATATTTAACTTTACAAGAACGTAGAAAAAAAAACTCGATAATTGACAAATCATATCTAAAGGAAACTTACGACTTTTAAGCATGTTTTTAGCTTAAAGTCGCCGTGATAACCAAACGCACCTAAAACAATGGACTCTTAATAGTTAGTAAGTGGTTGCCAAACGGCCTGTGAGACACAGAGAGGGAGGGACTAGGGAGAGAGAGAGAGAGAGATGTTGTGCTTCGTACTATATCTTCGCAGTTTGTAACCTCCGTTACAGGTAACATCGATACTTTCATGTATATTGATAACTCTGAATCTCGATCGGGTCCTTCCTCACCAACTCCTGCCTCGGAAGGGGTGTAGCTGTGGTGGGGTGCCTACAAAACAACACCGGATGGGGGGTTCGGCCCCGAGGTGCCTCCGGCGTGAGAATAAGAGTTGGCTTTGGAAGACTATAATCAAGGAGAGTATCACAAAAGTAATAAATGTGTGTGGGTGTGTAATAGCGTCCAACCCCTAAACCCTCTTTACTAGGGGTATTTATAGCCCTAGGCCTAGGGTTTAGGGGTAGATTACCTTCACCCCCGACCGTTGGATCTGGGCGACAAGCCGCTGAATATCCGGGATGTAGGACACGTGGCCTAGTCTGGGGTGACCGTTGGCTGGAGTGTGGCCATGTTGTTGTAGAAATAGCTTGGCACGTGCCTCCCCTTGTCCTTTAGTGTTGGTCAGCGCCATATGTAGGAATGTCAGCTGAGGTGGGGTGCCACGTATGTTGAGTGTCACCAATCTGGGGTCCCCTAGTCTGGGGTGGGGACCATGCCACGTGGTAGTGGCCCCGGGCCCGGGGTCCACTACTCTGGGCTGGGCCGTTCTTATCCTCATGAGATGATTTGCTTATTGTTTTTGGGCTCCTTTTTGGGCCTTGGCTGTTTATGGCTTATCATTTGCCCCCACTCCCTAATGCGGATTTTCCGGATGGGGGAGTAGTAAGGGATGTTTTTGCCTTGGAGAGTGGACTATCTGGATTCTCTGGGGTGCTAGACATATGTCCTCGGGGCTGGACGTTTTGTGGTTCTGTGAGTCCGCGTCTTCTTTGGGGGGGGGGCTTTTGCCTTGGTTGCCCCCAGTTCCGGGGTGTGCACTGAAGTACGTACGCCCGGGGCTAGTGGTTGGTATTTGAAGGCCTTGTTGCTTTGACTGTCCTTGGTTGCCCCCAGGCCCGGGGTCGGGACTGAAGTGTACATCCCGGGGCGTTGGCTTTGTATATATACGAAAATGCATACGTACAATAGATAATATTGTACGTATGCGTTTTTGGATTCGTTTTTTGTTTCTTTTCTCTCTTTTCTTCTTTCTTCTCTTTTTTTTTTTTTGAAAAATAACAGCTGTCACCCACTATCCCCGGATTTTGGAGATAGTGGGCCGATCTTTTGGGCCGCCACGTGGTCATGGCGTTTAGAATTCAGGGTTTGCCTATAAATAGTGGCAACCTCCCCCCACTTCGTCTTTTACGAGCTTTTGATTTGCTGCCGTTATTCTGCTTCTCTGAAGATTTGTACTCCGGGCTAAAGGCGCAATTTTGTTCCAAGTGACCTTCGCAACCTTCCCTCCGGACTAACTGTAAGTTTCCTTGCCCCGGTCTTTCAATTCTTGCTTTTATTTCCTTACATCGCCTTGCATCTTGGGTAGATAAATTGACTTAGGTTTTCATTTTTTGTTGGGTAGCCCGGGGTTGTAACCTTGTATGGTTAAGAGACGTGTCACCGCCAACCGTGTACTGATACCCCTCTCCGAACCCAGCACTTCTCCTAGTAGTGTCAGCTCTTCGGGTAGTAACTTAGAATTAATAGACCTAGATTGGGGCCTAATGGGTAAGAAAAAGAGCCGCTTTTCCGTGTTGACGAACATAGCGACCAAGGATATGGGTCCGGGATATAGCCTTAGTGAACCAGACGGTAGCTGGGGTCACACCCAATACTATTTTGTGAGGAGGGATCCGGGGATCCCTCAGGCCTATTTCTTCAGGGATCTTAGCGTGGAGTTTTCACAAAATTCGGACGTTGCGCACATGACCAAGTATGATAGGGCCTTCCTTGATTCTAAGTTCGGGCATAGGCCGGGTTCTGGGATGGATGTAGGCCCATTTCGGGCGAAATATTTGGAGGCTCCGGTTGATTGGGATCCAATATTCCGGGCTACCTTCCACTTGGATGTCGATGTGGAGTGGAGATGGCCGGAGCCCGGGGAGAAGATATACCACAGACCCGAGGGTGGTTGGGTCGGGGTTTGGTTGGAGCACCTGAGGTCGGGGTATGGGCCTAGGTGTCACCAATTTGTAAAATCACTCTGCCTGTTTGAGTATGGGATTCCAATCACCCAGTAGACTCCGAACGCGGTGAAGTGGATTACTTATTTCCTGGGTTGTTGTGAGGCTGCCCAGGTACTGCCAACTTTCAAGCTTTTCCACCATCTCTTCAAGTTGGTGCATTCCAACAATGTGCCCCTGTTCGAGTTTAGATTCCGGGGTAAGGCATGTGGGTACCCTTCCTCGGCGTCCAAGCCCCTTGGCATGCTGCCTTCCTTGAAAGGCTGGAATGGTGAGTTCGTATTCCTCCGAGGTGTGGATATACGGTTCATGCCTACCTTCAAGGAGAAGCCCCTGGCTATGAACTTCGAAGTGTATGATCTCCAGGACGTGGCAGTGGACCGAATATACAGCTTCTGCCGGGGGCTTGGGAGGCAGGTGACTAGGGAGGACCTCATGAGTCACCAGTACCTTTACGGGATAGGATGTAAGTCCGGGTTATATTCTACTTGCTTTAATTCTTCGTGTGATTATTTGCTGCTTTCTCCGGGATAATGTAACTCTCTTTTCAGGTCCTCCCGGTTATAATCCAGATTTCGAGAGATTCACCAAAATGAACAAGGCTAATGAAGCTCTTCACGCTGCCTTACTGGGTTTGGGCCATGTCCGGGACTTGCGGACATATGATCCCCACAAATCCCTTCATGTACCTCTTGCAAACAGTAGTTGGCTTCCTCCGGACCTACACACTTTAATGTTGGAGATGAGAAGGTTCGGCGATAGAGTTGGTTTTCTTCTATGAAGTATTTCGAAGCCTTGTTTTTCAATCTTCTTGCTTCGTTCTTATCTTCGGGCAACTCTCCTTTCTCCAAGTAGAGGATGAAAGGGGTCATCCAGCTCGGGGTTTCCTCTATCTCGGTTACCTCTTTTTGGTCAATGGCCGGGGTTCCCAATTCTTCAAAGTAGACCGAGCTGTCTAGTTCGGCTGAGTTCTGAACCAGCTTGGATAATTCATCAGCTTCGGAGTTTTCTTCCCTGTTGATTTGGATGATTTGATACTCCGGAATGGTGGCTAGGTAACTTTTGACAAGGGTTTGGTATTGGGCCAGTTTTTGATCTTTGGCTAGGTATTCTCCTTTGGTTTGCCGCACCACGATTTGGGAGTCACTGTAGATGTTCAGGCTGTTGATTCTCAAAGTTCGTGCTAACCTTAGCCCGGCTAGAAGAGCTTCATATTCGGCTTGGTTGTTTGTTGCTGGGAATTTGAATGTTATGGCTTGTTTGATTTGGAAGTCTTCCGGGCTTTTCATGATTATTCCTGCTCCGGACCTGTCAGCTGTTGAGGACCCGTCCACGTGGAGAGTCCATGACCCCGGGGCTTGGTCCGGGTTTACCATATGTTCAGCTACTGTGGTAGCTTGCTGTGGTTCCGGGAAGGAGCATTCAACTATGAAATCTGCCAGAGCCTGTGCCTTGATGGTTGTCCGGGGCACAAACGTCAAGTGGAATTGGCTTAACTCAATCGCCCAATTTATTAATCTTCCGGATGCATCTGGCTTGTGGATTATTCGCCTTAACGGCTGGTCTGTTATCACCTTGATCTCTCTGCCTTGGAAATAGTGTCTGAGTTTCCTTGAAGCCGTGACCAAGGCAAAGGCAAACTTCTCCAGATTGGGGTATCTGGTTTCTGCATCTTTTAGGACTTGGCTGATGTAGTACACCGGCCGTTGGTTTCCCTCGACTACCCGGACTAGAGCCGCGGCCACGGCCAGGGGCCCGGCGGAGAGGTATAGGTGTAGGGGTTCCCCGGGCTCCGGCTTTGTTAAAAGTGGTTGTGATGAGAGATATTGCTTGATAGTTTCAAGGGCTTGCTGGCAGTCAGGGCTCCAGGTGATTTCTTTTTTGTTGCTTGCCCCCCTGAGCAAAGTGAAGAAGGGTAAGCACTTTTCTGCCAATTTGGGTATGAATCTTCTTAGGGCTGCCAATGATCCGGCTAACTTCTGAATGTTTTTTTGAGTCCGGGGTGATTGCATATCCAAGATGGCTTTTATCTTCTCCGGATTAGCCTCGATCCCTCTCTGGCTGATCATGAAGCCTAGGAATTTTCCTACTGCCACCCCAAAGGTGCATTTCTCCGGGTTCAACTTCATCTCATTTTTTCTAAGGTTTTCAAAACATTCCCGCAGGTCAGGGACATGTCCCCTGACGGTTTCAGACTTGGCAATGATATCATCGACATAGGACTCCAGATTCCGGCCAATTTGGTCCTTGAAGACTTCGACCATGGCTCTTTGGTATGTAGCCCCAGCATTCCGGAGTCCAAAGGGCATGAACTTATAAGCATAGACAGCTCTGTGAGTGATAAATGCGGTTTTGGCTATATCTGCTGGGTTCATCTTGATTTGGTTATATCCGGAGAAGGCGTCCATAAAGCTGAGCATCACATGTCCGGAAGTGGCGTCGATGAGTTGGTCTATACTTGGTAGTGGATATGGATCTTTGGGGCAGGCTTCATTTAGGTCCGTGTAATCAACACACATCCTCCATTTCCCACTAGGCTTTTTAACTAGAACTACATTGGCTAGCCACTCCGGGTATTTGACCTCGCAGATGATATCTGCCTTGAGTAGTTTGTCCACTTCCTCGTCTATAGCTTTCTGCCTCTCCGGGGCGAAGTTCCTTCTTTTCTATTTCACAGGTTTTCTCCTGGGATCAACATCCAGGCTATGCATTGCAAGGGATTCCCGGAGCCCGGGCATATCAGATGGGCTCCAAGCAAAAACATCAGCATATTCCCGGAGTAGCTGGATTAATTCTTTTCTGAAGGCAGTTTCTAGACCAGCTCCGATCTTGATTTTTCTTTCTGAGTTTTCCGGTATGAGTTCGATTGTTTCTGTTTCCACCGCAGGCTCTAACTTGGCTTGGTCTTGCAGTAGGGATGTTTTTTGCACTCGGGCCTGGGAATTTGAGGTCAAGTGTTCCCGGGTCTCCGCCATACCGGATCCCTGGGGCAGGGCTCCGGAGATTTCAATGTTTTGTACCTCTTTCCCGGGGTTCTTGTAAGTTGAAACTCTGTGCTTCTTTCTGCTTAGATTCTTGTGGTAGGAGGAAGCTTTCCTCTTATTCTCCGGGTCGGTCTCTGCCATGACTAAGGCTTGGCCATAGCATCGGCTGGCTGTTTCTGTGTCGCCCTTTACCTCTCCAACCCCGAAGGGTGTGGGAAATTTGAACTTGAGATGTGAGGTTGAGGTTACGGCTCGGAGCTTGGTCAGGGCTGGACGCCCCAGGATCACATTGTAGGAGGAAGGGCTATTGATCACGTAGAATTTGACCATATGAGCTATCTGTTTCGGGGCGGTGCCGAATTGGATAGGCAAGTAAAGGGTTCCTTGAATTGGGACCAAGTTGTGGCCGAAGCCATATAGTGGGTCTTCCCGGCACTCATTCATTCTGATGCTTCCGAGTTGCATCCTGTCCATGGTATGTTTGAATAGTATGTTGACGGAGGAGCCGTTGTTGTTCGCTATTTTCTCTACGCAAGTATACGCAGTCCAAAAGCAATATAGGGAAATAAGGATCGTTCCCACGAAGACTCGGTTATTTTAGTAAATATGTCTATTCAACAATGTTGGTTAATTATAAAAGCATGAACGAACTAAAATGGTTTATTTGCAGATAACAATTAACTTATGAAGTAACGGCTAATTTGTTTAAAATAATATGATAGAGGCATGGGGTCCCAATTTCGTGAATGTTTTAGCTCTATTAACTATCAAGAATTAATGTGTTACAATTGTTAAGAATGCTAGCGGGAACACGACACTAATATGAGCCATCTTTCAATTAACTCACACCATTCCAAATAAACATCCACAAAAGAGATAGAAGTTATAAGGGCATCAATTATATCCAATACACTATATGTCTATGTGAATGGGTGATACCATCGATTTAATCACAAGTTCCGCAATTAACTACATAGGGGAATAACGTTCTTTCGAAGCTATAATCCGAAATGCGGAGAAGCCAACATACCTATGCTAGCATGGCAAGCCCTAAATCTCTAAATCCACTTTCGCAATCATTAGAAATTTGGCACAATAGATGTTAGCTATTCACCTATATTCAATTAAACAACCATGCAAGGCAATCTTATATAGAAATTGTAAACACAAATTATCTATCAAATTAATATGAGCATTAACAATTCACTACATTAGAACCCCATGAAAGTGTTTAGTTCATAATTAAACTAGGCACCTTTATGGAATTAAATAAAATCATGGTAGAAAATTTTATAAATTAATTAAGAAATTACGAAAAATTAAAAATAAAAATAAAAGAAATAGAACCTATAACATCTAATAATAACGGAGCTAATAATAAAGGAGCAGAGAGTTAACAAAAATATAAAATAACGAAACAAATTACTACACTACAAGATAAACAGCTGGGCTTGAATTAAAGTAAAAAAAACAAAAGTTAAGTAAAAGAATTTACCTGCTGTTGACTATAGGAAATGGTCGGGTGAATTCAATTCTTTCTCCCCTGTCCACGCGTGCAAGGCACGCGCCAATAATGGCTAAGAAAAATACCCGCGTGTGGCTCACCAGCAGCTGTGTTGTTGCAGATTGACTACTCACAAAATTAATTACTTAATTCAAAAGCAATTCTGATGTGCTTTCTGAATGACATAATCACCGAATAAATTGAAGGAGCCCTCCTGATAATCCCCTTAAAATCTTAAATTAATTCTTATACTAATTTTTCAGAAATTTTTAAGTGTATAAAATAAAATTAAATTACAGAAATTCAAAGTGTTTAAAATATAATAACATTACAGTAATTTAAATTGTAATAAATAAAATGTTTGCAAAAATTTAAAATGTCTAAAATAAAATACTTGTAAAAGAAACAGCTGAGATATTACAGAGAGAGAATTTTGCTCAGCTTTTATGATTCAGCTTTTTCTCTGTTTTTTTTTCTCGTTAAGTTCTCTCATCTATTTATAATAGAACCATACATACACCTACTACAATTTTACAAAGTCAGATGATTAAAAAGTCACGGCCTAATTCTAACAACTCTCCTGACAATTTGCAAAGCCAATTTGGAATTCTCTTCCGCAACTGGTGGTAATTGACTTTTAATATCAGCTCCGTAGAAATGTATTTTAACCCGCACAGCTTATAATCTTTAATTAATAAATAATTATTTTAATCCAGAAATTATAAAAATAAATATCTAATATTATTAGATATTTATAAATATAATTTTCTAAATTAATAAAATTATTTAATAATATAAATAATTCTTTATTGTCTAAGCTGCGGTCTCTGGTCGTCTGGAACCGGACTCCTTTTGCTTAACAGAAAATATATCAATTCCAACCGGGGTTCCAGCTTTAAGAAAATATCACTTTCCATATTTTTGTGATAATTCTTATTTCTTCATTGCTCGTCCAGATGCAAGTTACGGTCTCTTGAGGCTCTAAAACCGGACTCCTTTTGCTTAGAAAAAAATATAACAATTCCAACCGGGATTCCTGCTTTAAGAATATATCACTCAGAAATCTTTATGATAATTCTTTTTCCTCGTAGCCAATCCATCTGAGCCATAAATCCACCGTCTTTTAACCTTTTATTGCCAGGATACCTGAAGCTGTGAGTTCTGCACCACAAAGACTTGAAACAACATAAAACTAATTAAAAGATACAACATACTTAAGGATAAACCACCAATTTAGGTCCATTTAGCGCATAATAAGTGGATATAAAATCCACTTATCACACCCCCAAACTTAAACTGATGCTTGTCCTCAAGCATAAACAATATAATTATATATAACTAACTAGTACCACTTCCGTAGGTGATCACGATTGCATTTGGCATATGCAACAAGCCCTTTAAACCCCTAGGCAGCCCTAGTGGACGAGTTAGGTCTCGTGAGGGCCTATAGCGAATGTACCCACAAAATCCATCTAGCTCATGTAAAAGATTTAAACCAATACAACACCATACATTCAAATCCTCTCATGCCATATCAACTTAGAATCAAAGTAAATAGTGCAATGTCTTGGTGTTGAAGGTGCAAGTATTCACTTAGTCTACTCAATGAACATGCATAAGTTCTCAAAAGTTCATGTCAAGTGTAAGAATAAGTTGGTAATCATGCTAAGTCCACAAGAGTACATGTTTGAGTCAAAACTTGGGATCTCTTATGCAAAAACGAGTAACAACTCACCTTTCACTAACAAAAGAATATTCACTCAAGAACCAGGGTAAGTGTATCACTCGATTCCAACAACATCATAAGCATGCTTGACATTTGGTATCATTCTAACTTTTAACACAACATACATCAATGACGATAATCAAAAGGTCTTTATTTGGGTTGTAACGGGGCTAGGGACAAGGTATGTCAAGTAAAGCCAAAGAAGGTTAAAGATAATTGTCAAAAGCTAGTACCTAACACAATATTCATTCAACTCCCTATTTATCACCCCCAAACTTGAAATTTCCTTTATTCTTTTACAATAAATAACTTGATTAGTCGAACAAGAAGGGTCACACAAACATAAGTATGCTCTCATATAATATTTCTCTTTTTTTTTTCTTTTTTTTTATATATATATATTTTTTTTTCGAGAGATTAATAGACACAAATACAATGATCCATTTTATTAGTACAAAATTTCGACTAACATGTGAACAACCCAACCTAATATTCCCCCAAAACAATGACCATCAATAAACCCCCCTTTGCACACCTTATTACTCTCTCAAGCACTCTACTAGCCTTTGACAATTTAGGTTCAAATTAATGTAAGGCCAATACAAGAAAAAGGTTTAGGCAAATAATGTGGTGTCACCGAAAAAAAATAGGATTAAGCTCAACGGGTTATCTAATTGATCATGTATACATGGTGTGGTAATATGGGAAATATGTGGTTATCCTACATGCCTTTATCATGTTATCATCAAATAATGTCATGCGTTTCAAGAAAGAACTCAAACAACTGCTAGCAATGCTAACAACATGTGGACACTCAAGCAAACGAATAAAATGCAAAAGATATGCATATAGGCTCAAAAGCTTACTTGGTGGAAAAGGCATAATCAATCCAAAGCAAAAGATCTCTCTAACACACTTTCTTGTACTCAAAGCATGAAAACCGAATCATCTTGCACATATTCATGTCCTTTTTATTACTTACAACATTCAATAAGTCTACTAGCTTCAACTTACTAGTGTATGTGTGTGCACAAGAACAAAGCATACCACTTCTCAATCAAAAGCGTCAACAACACAAAATTCTTGTCATGCATGGGTGCATTAATAGAATAATCTTCACAAGGCTAGAATTATTTTTGTGATTTTTAAAATTTTTGATTTTTTTTATATATATATAAATATATGCATATGCAAACTACTACTAAACATGCAATATGATTTCTACATGAATAACAACTCTACTACCACCAATCCTCAAATCACCCCCAAACTTATAATATTCAATGTCCGCATTGAATGGAAGTAAATACAAGGGATAGTATAGAACATACCTGAAAACACCGAAACACATGGGCTGCCTCCCACGAAGCGCCTTTCTTTAACGTCTTTAGCTAGACTTGACCACCTTCGCACTTCAATTGGTAGTGCTAAGAACCGCGGTTTCCGCCTCGCGATTCACCTGTTCACCAAAATATGGCTTCAACCTCTGTCCATTTACTTTGAAAGCCGCTTCCGGTGTTTTATCAAAAATTTCCACTGCACCATGTGGAAACACCGTTTTAACCGTGAATGGTCCTGACCACCTTGACTTAAGTTTCCCTGGAAAAAGTCTGAGACGAGAGTTGAAAAGCAACACTAGCTGTCCTGGTACAAAAGACTTTTGCACCAAACGTCTGTCATGCCATCTCTTGACCTTCTCCTTGTATAATTTGTGATTTTCATAAGCCTGTAGCCGAAACTCATCCAGTTCATTAATCTGAAGCATTCTTTTCTCACCCGCTGCTGTTAAGTCAAAGTTCAACTTCTTCAGCGCCCAATAAGCTTTGTGTTCTAGTTCGGCAGGCAGATGACAAGCCTTGCCATATACTAGCTGAAAAGGTGACGTGCCCAAAGGTGTTTTGTAAGCTGTTCTATATGCCCAAACAGCTTCATCAAGTTTTAGTGACCAGTCCTTCCTTGAAGGATTCACGACCTTCTCTAGGATCCGTTTTATCTCTCTGTTGGAAACCTCTGCTTGGCCATTCGTTTGAGGGTGATAGGCCGTAGCAATTCGATGATTTATGTTGTACCTTGCCATCAATGCTGTGAACTTGCGGTTGCAGAAGTGTGATCCTTCGTCACTGATAATTACCCTTGGAGTTCCGAAACGTGTGAAAACTTGCTTATTTAGAAAATTCAGCACCACTTTAGCGTCATTGGTCGGTAAAGCCTTCACCTCGACCCATTTAGAAACATAGTCCACCGCTAGCAAGATGTACTGATTGCTGCATGAAGAAACAAAAGGACCCATGAAATCGATCCCCCACACATCGAAAATCTCCACTTCCAACAGCATATTCAGAGGCATCTCATTCCTCCTAGAGATATTACCAATTCTTTGACATCTATCGCATCTCAACACAAACTGATGCGCATCTTTAAACAGTGTTGGCCAATAAAACCCAGCCTGAAGTACTCGAGTGGCTGTCTTCTCTCCAGCATAATGACCTCCGTAAGTGGTAGAATGGTAGTCATGCAAAATACCTTCAACCTCACTAAACGGAATGCACCTCCGAATCACCTGATCAGCTCCCTGTCTGAATAAGAAGGGTTCATCCCATCGGTACCATTTTACATCATGAAGAAACTTCTTTCTTTGAGCATAAGAAAATTCCGAGGGGATGATATTGCTTACAAGATAGTTCACAATGTCTGCAAACCATGGTTCTTCATTTTGCACCCCAAAAAGTTGCTCGTCAGGAAAAAATTCGTTGATGAGAGTTTTATCCGCTGAGTTACGGTGTTCCTCTAACCGAGACAAGTGATCAGCCACCTGGTTCTCAGTACCCTTTCTATCCTTGATTTCCAAGTCGAATTCTTGAAGCAACAGAATCCAACGAATCAATCGTGGCTTAGCATCTTTCTTCGACATTAGGTATCGAATGGCTGCATGATCTGTAAACACCACTACCTTAGTTCCGAGCAAATACGATCTGAATTTCTCGAAGCTATATACAATAGCTAAGAGTTCCTTTTCTGTAGTAGTGTAATTCAGCTGTGCATCATTGAGAGTTCTGCTAGCATAGTAAATCACGTGAAACACCTTATTCTTCCGTTGACCAAGAACAACTCCTACTGCATAGTCACTTGCATCACACATTAATTCAAAAGGTTCACTCCAATCAGGTGCAGTGATAATGGGCGCAGTTGTCAATTTCTTCTTTAAAAGCTTGAATGCCTCCAAACAATCTTCACCAAATTTAAAAGGAATATCCTTTTCCAACAGACTGCACAAAGGTTTAGATATTTTCGAAAAATCTTGGATGAATCGCCGATAAAAACCCGCATGACCAAGAAAACTACGAATTCCTTTAACTGAAATTGGTGGAGGGAGATTTCCAATCGTCTCCAACTTAGCCTTATCCACTTCCAGCCCCTTACCAGATACCTTGTGCCCAAGAATGATGCCTTCCTTTACCATGAAGTGACATTTTTCCCAGTTGAGTACTAGATTAGTCTCAACACATCGTTTCAGCACCATGCCTAGATTTTTGAGGCATTCATCAAATGATTTCCCGAAGACTGAGAAATCATCCACGAACACTTCCACATTGATTCCAATCATATCCGAAAAAATTGCCATCATACACCTCTGAAAAGTAGCAGGTGCACCACAGAGTCCGAAAGGAACGCGTCGGAACGCAAAAGTGCCAAAAGGACATGTGAAAGTGGTCTTCTTCTGATCTTCTGGAGTAATACCAATCTGATTATATCCTGAATAACCATCCAGCAAGCAATAGAATTCATGCCCAGCCAACCTGTCTAGCATTTGATCAATGAATGGAAGGGGAAAGTGATCCTTCCTTGTAGCTTTGTTCAGCTTTCTGTAGTCCATGCAAATTCTCCACCCTGTAACTGTACGAGTCGGAATGAGCTCGTTCTTTTCATTGGCAACTACTGTCATGCCTCCTTTCTTAGGCACACATTGCACTGGACTCACCCATGAACTGTCTGAAATGGGATAGATGATACCAGCATCTAGCCACTTGAGAATTTCTTTCTTTACCACTTCTTTCATGATAGGATTTAACCGCCTTTGGTGTTCTACTGTTGGTTTACTCCCTTCTTCCAATGGAATTTTATGTTGACAATATGCGGGACTGATTCCTTTTAGATCCGCAACAGACCAACCAATGGCTGATTTGAATTCTCGAAGAACTCTCAAGAGCTTGTCTTCCTCGGAGTCTGAAAGGTTAGCGGCAATAATCACAGGTAAAGTGGATTTTTCACCAAGGGAAGCATACCGTAAGTGATCCGGTAGTGGCTTGAGCTCTAGAGTTGGAGCTTCTTCGATAGACGGCTTTAATTGCTGATGTGGTCCTTTTACTTCTGGCAGTCCCAACGATTCAACTGGTCTTTCAAATTTTCTTTGCCACGGCAAAGCATCCAGATATTGCAATTGTTCATCAATGTCATCTTCATCTAATGAATACTCCCCACTGAGGGCCTTTTCCAAAGTATCATTCATGAGCGTGTGCCCTAACTTTTCTTGCACCGTAGACTCAATCAAGTCTATCTTCAGACACTGCTCTTCTTCTGTTGGAAATTTCATAGCTGTGAAAACATTGAAGGTGACAATTTGATCGTGCACCTTCATCGTCAGTTCCCCCTTTTGGACATCAATCAACGTTTGTCCTGTTGCTAAAAATGGCCTACCAAGAATGATAGGAATCTTCTTGTCCTCTTCGAAATCAAGAATGACAAAATCAGCAGGAAAGATGAGTTTGTCTACTTTCACCAACACATCTTCAACAACTCCCCTAGGATAGGTGATAGATCGATCAGCCAACTGAAGGGACATACTTGTCGGTTTTGGTTCAGGAAGACCAAGCTGCAAGAAAACCGAGTATGGCATAAGATTGATACTTGCTCCCAGATCACATAAACATTTGTCGAAAGACAATCTCCCAATGGTGCATGGTATTGTAAAACTCCCTGGATCTTTCAGCTTAGGCGGCAACTTTTGCTGCAATACCGCACTACATTCTTCCGTCAAAGCAACGGTCTCTAAGTCTTCAAGGTTTAATTTCCTCGAGAGAATGCCTTTCATGAATTTGGCATAGCTTGGCATTTGTTCGAGAGCTTCAGCAAATGGAATGTTGATATGTAATTTTTTAAAGACTTCAAGAAATTTGCCAAACTGCTTGTCTAATTTCTGTTTTTACACTCGTCGAGGAAATGGTGGAGGTGGGTAGACTTGCTCTTTTACTTCTTTTTGCTCGAGGACAGCTTGTTTAGGAGTTGGCATATTTTCTTTACTCTCCTCCTTTGATTCTGATATATTGCCCATGTCCTTTGTGTCTCCCAAATCTGCTTTTTCTGTTCCTTTGTCTGGCAGAATTTTTTCTGTATCTTTTAGCTCAGCATCCTCCGTGATTCTCCCTGATCTGAGGGTAATTGCTTTGATGTGCTCGTGATTATCCTTTCTCCCAGGATTAAGTTCAGTGTCACTGGGGAGTGTTCCTTGTGGTCGGTTCATCATGAAACTAGCGAGTTGACTCAATTCAGTTTCCAGATTTTTAATGGAAGCCGCTTGGCTTTTTTGGCCCAACCTCAACTCCTCCAATTCAGTCTTTTCATTCGACGATTGTCCAGAATTTCCATAAGATTGTTGTTGTTGAAATCCTGGAGGCTGAAATTGTCTAGGAGCATATGGTTGTTGAAAATGTTGCCCCTGTTGCTGCTGGAATCCAGATGGATTATACTGCTTAGCTCCAAATGGCTGATGATTAGATTGTTGGTAGGGCTGATATGATTGTTGTGCTCCTCCTTGATTATTGCTCCAACTGAAATTTGGATGATTTCGGTTGTTCGGATGGTAGGAATTTGGAGCTGGCTGTTGCTGTCTTTGGAAATTGCTTACGAATTGAACTGACTCGTTTGAGATGGCACATTGGTTTGATTCATGTGCGCCCGCACACAACTCACAAACACTAGCAACTTGACGAAATCCTTGCGCTGTCAAAGAGTCTACCTTCAAGTTCAAAGCCTCTAGCTGAGCTGCTAAGGAAGTGGCTTTGTCAACATTAAAAATACCTGCTACCTTCTGTTGTGGCATTCTCTGAGTTGGGTTTTGATATTCATTAGCTGCCATCATCTCGATCAGATCGTAGGCCTCCTCGTAACTTTTAGCCCATAATGCTCCCCCTGAAGCTGCATCTACCATTGGCCTTGATTGCATTCCTAGCCCATTATAGAAACAATTTATGATCATCCAATTTGGCATGCCATGATGTGGGCATTGCCGAAGCATCTCCTTGTATCTTTCCCACGCTTCACATAAGGATTCACCAGACTGTTGAGAAAATTGCGTGATAGCATTCCTTATAGCTGCAGTCTTTGCCATGGGGAAGAATTTGCTAAGAAACTTTTGAGCTAGATCAGCCCAAGTGGTGATAGATCCCGGTGGCAGAGAGTGTAACCAACCCTTAGCCTTGTCTCTTAAGGAAAACGGGAAGAGTCTCAACTTCACAGCATCATCTGACACATTGTTGAATCTGAATGTGTCGCATATTTCTATGAAGTTCCTGATGTGTAAGTTAGGATCTTCCGTTGCAGTTCCTCCGTACTGTACTTGATTCTGCACCATCTGAATAGTGCTGGATTTAATTTCGAATGTAGGAGCTGCAATTGCTGGACGAATGATACTGGACTGAATATCATCGATCTTTGGTTGCGAGTAGTCCATTAAAGCTCTTGCTGCTGTAGGTGCAACTACTTCGCCTTCTCCGTTCATCTTGTGAGTCTTTGCTAGTTCAAGTACTTGTTTGGCTTTTAATGCTTTAGAACGTGTTAGCATAAAAATCCAAGTATCTGGACACAAATAATCACTTCACAAAAATATAAGATAAAATGTTCAAGTCAAACAAATTAACTTCTCTTGTAGTAAAACACATAAACAAAAATAATACCGAGTCCCCGGCAGCGGCGCCAAAAACTTGTTCGCTATTTTCTCTACGCAAGTATACGCAGTCCAAAAGCAATATAGGGAAATAAGGATCGTTCCCACGAAGACTCGGTTATTTTAGTAAATATGTCTATTCAACAATGTTGGTTAATTATAAAAGCATGAACGAACTAAAATGGTTTATTTGCAGATAACAATTAACTTATGAAGTAACGGCTAATTTGTTTAAAATAATATGATAGAGGCATGGGGTCCAAATTTCGTGAATGTTTTAGCTCTATTAACTATCAAGAATTAATGTGTTACAATTGTTAAGAATGCTAGCGGGAACACGACACTAATATGAGCCATCTTTCAATTAACTCACACCATTCCAAATAAACATCCACAAAAGAGATAGAAGTTATAAGGGCATCAATTATATCCAATACACTATATGTCTATGTGAATGGGTGATACCATCGATTTAATCACAAGTTCCGCAATTAACTACATAGGGGAATAACGTTCTTTCGAAGCTATAATCCGAAATGCGGAGAAGCCAACATACCTATGCTAGCATGGCAAGCCCTAAATCTCTAAATCCACTTTCGCAATCATTAGAAATTTGGCACAATAGATGTTAGCTATTCACCTATATTCAATTAAACAACCATGCAAGGCAATCTTATATAGAAATTGTAAACACAAATTATCTATCAAATTAATATGAGCATTAACAATTCACTACATTAGAACCCCATGAAAGTGTTTAGTTCATAATTAAACTAGGCACCTTTATGGAATTAAATAAAATCATGGTAGAAAATTTTATAAATTAATTAAGAAATTACGAAAAATTAAAAATAAAAATAAAAGAAATAGAACCTATAACATCTAATAATAACGGAGCTAATAATAAAGGAGCAGAGAGTTAACAAAAATATAAAATAACGAAACAAATTACTACACTACAAGATAAACAGCTGGGCTTGAATTAAAGTAAAAAAAACAAAAGTTAAGTAAAAGAATTTACCTGCTGTTGACTATAGGAAATGGTCGGGTGAATTCAATTCTTTCTCCCCTGTCCACGCGTGCAAGGCACGCGCCAATAATGGCTAAGAAAAATACCCGCGTGTGGCTCACCAGCAGCTGTGTTGTTGCAGATTGTCTACTCACAAAATTAATTACTTAATTCAAAAGCAATTCTGATGTGCTTTCTGAATGACATAATCACCGAATAAATTGAAGGAGCCCTCCTGATAATCCCCTTAAAATCTTAAATTAATTCTTATACTAATTTTTCAGAAATTTTTAAGTGTATAAAATAAAATTAAATTACAGAAATTCAAAGTGTTTAAAATATAATAACATTACAGTAATTTAAATTGTAATAAATAAAATGTTTGCAAAAATTTAAAATGTCTAAAATAAAATACTTGTAAAAGAAACAGCTGAGATATTACAGAGAGAGAATTTTGCTCAGCTTTTATGATTCAGCTTTTTCTCTGTTTTTTTTTCTCGTTAAGTTCTCTCATCTATTTATAATAGAACCATACATACACCTACTACAATTTTACAAAGTCAGATGATTAAAAAGTCACGGCCTAATTCTAACAACTCTCCTGACAATTTGCAAAGCCAATTTGGAATTCTCTTCCGCAACTGGTGGTAATTGACTTTTAATATCAGCTCCGTAGAAATGTATTTTAACCCGCACAGCTTATAATCTTTAATTAATAAATAATTATTTTAATCCAGAAATTATAAAAATAAATATCTAATATTATTAGATATTTATAAATATAATTTTCTAAATTAATAAAATTATTTAATAATATAAATAATTCTTTATTGTCTAAGCTGCGGTCTCTGGTCGTCTGGAACCGGACTCCTTTTGCTTAACAGAAAATATATCAATTCCAACCGGGGTTCCAGCTTTAAGAAAATATCACTTTCCATATTTTTGTGATAATTCTTATTTCTTCATTGCTCGTCCAGATGCAAGTTACGGTCTCTTGAGGCTCTAAAACCGGACTCCTTTTGCTTAGAAAAAAATATAACAATTCCAACCGGGAATCCTGCTTTAAGAATATATCACTCAGAAATCTTTATGATAATTCTTTTTCCTCGTAGCCAATCCATCTGAGCCATAAATCCACCGTCTTTTAACCTTTTATTGCCAGGATACCTGAAGCTGTGAGTTCTGCACCACAAAGACTTGAAACAACATAAAACTAATTAAAAGATACAACATACTTAAGGATAAACCACCAATTTAGGTCCATTTAGCGCATAATAAGTGGATATAAAATCCACTTATCAGTTGTCAACAAGAATTCTCTTTACCTCGTTTTCGGCGATGTCTAGGGTCACGACTAGGGCTTCATTGTGGTTAGGATCTACTCCCTCAAAATCGGCATTACTGAAAGAAATGACTTGCTCTGGGGCCGAGCTTATCATCATTACCTCGTCTCCGGAGTCCGGGCTTCCCGGAGGGGAATTGGATCCTCCCAATACCACGTGCACCACATTCTTGGTCTTCTGGGCCCGGGTCCCTCTCCCCTTTCCGTGGTTCTCCGGGCTAGATATTGGCCCATATTTCCTTTCTTGACTTGGTCTTCGATGAAGAATTTAAGGGGGACACAGCTTTCCGTTTCGTGGCCATGGGTTGCATGGTAATCGCAGTGTTTGTCACGGGGCCTATTCTCCGGGGCCGATACCAAGGGTTTGGGAGGATAAGAGAAGGGTTTGCTCCGGACTTCTTTTAGTATATCGGCGCGTGGCCGGTTCAAAGTTGTCCATTCTGGTTCCGGCCTTGGTTCGGCTCTCCCCGGTCTCGGGGGTCTGGCTTCGGACTTGGCCCTGGAGGAGTGGCCTTTGTCTGGGACCGTCAGTTGATGACTTGGGATATAGTTGTACTGTTTGTTGGGCTTAAACTTCTTATCCGAGTTTTGATCATTTCTAGAGCGATCATCTTTACTTCTTCCCGAGGAGGTGCCCTGCCGGGTCATCCTCATTGCTTGTAGGATATCGGTTTCTTTGATGAACTTGGCGGCCATAGAATAGGCTGCAGCCAGGCTTTGGGGTTCTTTGTTCACCAATTAAATAACATAGCGCTCGCTACGCTCCGGGTCTAGGTTCTTCCGGAATATGCTCAAGGCTTCTCTTTCGTCCAGGTTCGTGACTTGGTTTATGGCTTCTTGGAACCGTTTCATAAATGCCGCAAGTGTTTCGTTGTCATGTTGCCTTATTGTTTCAAGGTGGCACATGTGATATTCCGGGGGTTTGTTGGCTCGGAACCTCCGGAGAAAGGCTTCCCTGAACTCCTTCCAGATGTGTACGCTCCGGGAAGGGATCCGGCTGAACCATCTCCGAGCTGCTCCCTTCAGGGTGGAAGCAAAGAAACTGCACTTGGTTAGGTCATTGTAGAAGTATATCTGGGCTATTTGCTCAAAGTAGTTGAGGTGTTCTTCTGGGTCCTCCAGCCCATAAAAGGAGTCAAAGTTGTAGTGCTTGAGGTTCTTTTGCCGGGGTATGGCTTCAAGGGAATGGCTGAAAGGGGTAAGTGTGTCTTGTATCTCAAACCCGGAGTCACTGTTGACTTTCCTCTGTAGCTCATGGATCATTTGCACCAGGTTGTTTGGATTTTCTTCATCATCTGAGATAATCTCCGGGCTTACCTCTCTCCGGGTTCTTTTGGATTTGGATTTTCTCATCCTTTCTTCCTCCTCTTGGAGCCTCTTCTGGATTCTGAGCTCCAACTTAGCCTGTTCCTCCTGCCTTATTCTTTCCCGGAGCATTTCTAGTCTCTTGATTTTATCGGCTTCATCATTTTTGTCCCTACTCCGAACCTCCTGGTCCTTTCTGTTTCCCTTGCCCCGGTTTCCAAGGCGGTCAAAGATCGAGGCCCGGGAATGATGGGAGTGGGCTGATTCCCCGGAATTTTCCGCTTGCACAGGTTCAGGTTCCGGGAGGGGACGGTTCCTATAGTTTCGGATTGCCTGGGCTAGCTCCTCGGGTGTCAGGTTTTCCATTTGTGCGGAGTCTAGGGGCACATCTGTATACTTGTACCGGTTCACCTCAACGGTTACCCGAGCGTCGTTTGGCCCGATTCCGAGCCTCTCTTGGATTGGGATCTAGACAGGTGGGACTTGCTCCGGGATAGTTATTAGGGGTTCGTCTCTAGTTGCACTGGGTGCCTGACGCTGGGCAGAGGTAGTTTTCCGGGGCATGGTTATGGTTCTGAGCGGCTCGGGCTTCTCTATGCTGTCTGTTTAGTTCGGGGTTCTTTGGTTCGGAGGTTGCCCCCTCCTTCTAGCGCCAATGATAACTCTGAATCTCGATCGGGTCCTTCCTCTCCAACTCCTGCCTCGGAAGGGGTGTAGCTGTGGTGGGGTGCCTACAAAACAACACCGGAGGGGGGGTTCGGTCCCGAGGTGCCTCCGGCGTGAGAATAAGAGTTGGCTTTGGAAGACTATAATCAAGGAGAGTATCACAAAAGTAATAAATGTGTGTGGGTGTGTAATAGCGTCCAACCCCTAAACCCTCTTTACTAGGGGTATTTATAGCCCTAGGCCTAGGGTTTAGGGGTAGATTACCTTCACCCCCGACCGTTGGATCTGGGGGACAAGCCGCTGAATATCCGGGATGTAGGACACGTGGCCTAGTCTGGGGTGACCGTTGGCTGGAGTGTGGCCATGTTGTTGTAGACATAGCTTGGCACGTGCCTCCCCTTGTCCTTTAGTGTTGGTCAGCGCCATATGTAGGAATGTCAGCTGAGGTGGGGTGCCACGTATGTTGAGTGTCACCAATCTGGGGTCCCCTAGTCTGGTGTGGGGACCATGCCATGTGGTAGTGGCCCCGGGCCCGGGGTCCACTACTCTGGGCTGGGCCGTTCTTATCCTCATGAGATGATTTGCTTATTGTTTTTGGGCTCCTTTTTGGGCCTTGGCTGTTTATGGCTTATCATATATATTTCTGAATGTGTAATTATGAATTGCAATTGTAATAAGTAGTGATCATGTTCAAATTGAACCTTCTAATAATCAGTGGCATTTGTATTGAAATCGAGCAACTAATCCATTCCATTTGTGCATTTTCATATCATTCCAGTCATTCTTGCAACAACGAAATTCTAGGTCATATCTGTACTTGTACTTATTCTCATTTGTGAATTAATTGACTTTGAGCAACTGAGTCACTTGGTTTGTTTCAGTCATTATTGCAAATGGCAAAGTCTTCGTTTGTGTAATTCCTCACTCGAAGCCTCTTCCTAATCGATTTGGACTTTGTTATATCATTAACAATCGAATTCCTGGCTCCAGTGAGGCATATTTACCGATTTATCTAGGTTGTTCTCACCCTACTGCTTTATATGCTTAGGGTGACACATACGTGTGTGCAATATTGTTCGAGCAATTTGATACTAATATTGTGTATGGTTTCTTATGATGAATTTGCCAAGTCTGATTATATTATATGAATTCAGTGGTGCACCTAATGCGATGTTGTATCATTACAATGGCCGTTATATTACATTCTTTAAAAAAAGAAAAAAAAAGTTATCTTCTAAAAATATGTTAATTAAATTGATTCGGTGATTTACTCATACAGCTAAAGGTTGCATGTATTACGAGAGGAGACTTTCAGTCTCCGTGATTTCCACCATGCCGTCACTAGTCTGCCTTTCGATGTGTTCTTGCCTACATATTAGAGTTCTGTAGATGTGTCTTGTGAAGTTAATTTTAAGTGCAGCGGATCAATTGTTTGGTCAGTTATAGTGCTATTTCCATACTTATCTCTGATGAAACAAGATTTGGATTTATAGATTGATGCACCAAAAATCACATAATTATAGGAATATTTGAACTTACATTATATCTCCCAAATAGGGCCATGTATTTGTTTCTAGTCCAGATGTCAAATATTGATACAAGAACATAGCCAAAAGTAAAATATAACATACTTTGACTAGTTATTGCTTATAAGGTAATATTTACTAGTGAAATCAATGCACCAAATAACTTCGGTTCTGGAAACACTTTATTGCTATATCAGAGTTGTTGGAAACGTGTATGGGCTCTTACACCAAATATATAATATATATAAGAAGAAACTACAATTTCTTTTTTCCTCTTGAACTTACAAGTTCTCTTTGGTGTGGTGTGTATTATGAGATAGCTGGGTAGCCTTTATATAGGCTTCAAACTCCATCATTTTACATCACCCCTTACATCATAAACTAATTATTCAAGCCTACATTTTTGAATATTGACTAGTCTACTATTGTTGAACATTAATATGCATGTGTTGCTTTGATTTGCCTCCATTCTAGAAGAGTTTGATTCTAACACTCCCCCTCAAACTCGACTTTGCATTCCGAGCTTCATCTTCATGTTGTGAAATAACTCCGGCTTCAACGGCTTCGTGAAAATATCTGCTATATTTTCTTCGGTCTTGCAGTGCATCAGCTCCACGATTTTATCATTCACCTGCTCTCGTAAGAAATGATATTTGATGTTGATATGTTTGCTTCGACTGTGTGACACCGGATTCTTTGCTAGTGAGATAGCAGATTTGTTATCCACGTATATAGTAACCGGATCCTCCTTTACGAGATTTAACTCGCTCAATATGTAACCTAACCAAATAGCTTGACATGCACACGCTGCTGCTGCCATATACTCCGCCTCACATGTTGACAGAGCCACTGTCTGTTGTTTCTTTGATGACCATGAAAATATTCCTGAACCAATATGAAAAGCATAACCCGAAGTGCTTTTCCCGTCATCCAAATCTCCACCATAATCACTGTCCGAGTAGCCAACTAATTTCGAATCTTGAGAATGCATGTAAAATAGACCATGATTAAGTGTACCTTTTATGTACCTCAAAATTCTTTTAGCTGCCATGAAGTGATCTTGCTTCGGCTTCTCCATGTACCTACTAACCAGTCCAACTGCATACATGATATCTGGACGAGTAAAAGTTAGGTACCTCAGACTTCCAACCAAACTTTTGAACAATGTCGGATTTACCGACTCCCTTGTTGAATCATTACTGAGCTTTATGCTCGTTTCTGCAGGCGTGCTCACTGGCTTGCATTCATCCATCCTGAACTTGCTTAAAATTTGCTCGGCATATTTTTTCTGAGACATAAAAATCCCATCTTCGCTTTGCTTGACTTCGACTCCAAGAAAGTATGACATTTGACCAATATCTGTCATCTCAAATTCGTTAGTCATAACCTTCTTAAAATCATCGAACATACTAGGATTGTTGCCGGTGAAAATCATGTCATCCACGTACAAGCACACAATCATGATATCTCCCCCTGAATTTGTCTTTGTGTAGAGTGCATGCTCATATGGACTTTTCATAAAACCATTCTTCTGAAAATATTCATCAACCCTTGTATTCCATGCTCGCGGAGCTTGCTTCAGACCATACAAGGCTTTCTTCAGTCTGTAGACTTTATTTTCCTGGCCTTTCTGAACATATCCAGGTGGTTGTTCGATGTAGACTTCTTCTTCAAGATAACCATTCAGGAATGCGGACTTCACATCCATCTGGTAGATCTTCCACTGGTTCTGAGCTGCAATTGCTGTAAGAAGTCTTATGGTATCAACTCTTGCAACTGGAGCAAATACTTCATCATAGTCAATCCCGTATCTCTGCTTGTAGCCTTTAGCCACTAGCCTTGCCTTGTATTTTTCCACTTCTCCATCTTGATTGGTCTTTGTCTTGTAGACCCATTTGACACCAATTGCTTTGTGTCCTTCTGGAAGACTTGTAAGCTCCCATGTATCATTCTTCTTGATTGCACCAATTTCTTCATCCATGGCTTTGTTCCATTTGCTTTCTTCAGAAGCTTCCTCAAATGTAACTGGATCACATTCAGCCATCAAACAAAATAAAGAA
Source organism: Saposhnikovia divaricata (assembly GCA_036435485.1). NCBI lineage: Eukaryota > Viridiplantae > Streptophyta > Magnoliopsida > Apiales > Apiaceae > Saposhnikovia > Saposhnikovia divaricata. The sequence continues at coordinate 242,775,945 of CM071594.1, read as the reverse complement.
TAATCAAAGGATGTTTGTACCGGACTTGTCGCCTCATATATACTATCCAGACTTCGCATTTTTCTGGGTGCTCCCCCTGAACTGCTGCTACTGCTGCTTCCTGAACTCGATGGTGTCGAGGCAGGAGTTTGTTGATTTGGACTTTGTGGAGGAGTTGGATCATCATTCTCGCCATCTTCAATGTTGGTGTCATTACCATCATCATCATCATCATTAAAGAACAAGCCTGCAACTTTTCTTTCTTCCTCGCTCCATCTCCAGTAATCAGATTCATCGAACTCAACATCTCGAGAAATGATTAATTTCTTCGTCAGGGGATTATAGAGTCTGTACGCCTTGCTTCTTTTGTCATATCCGGTAAAGATACACTTCTCGCCTTTGTCATCAAACTTCTTTCTTTTCTGATCGGGAACATGGGCATATGCAATACATCCAAATATTCTGAGATGCCCAACTGATGGTTTACTACCACTCCATGCTTCATTTGGAGTTTTGTTTCTGACACTTTTAGTTGGACACCGATTCAACAAATAAACTGCACATAGAACGGCTTCAGCCCAGAAAGTCCTCGGCATATGCTTTGCTTTCACCATGCTCCTTGCCATGTCTAGAATGGTGCGATTCTTCCTCTCTGCAACACCATTTTGTTGTGGAGTATATGCCGTTGTCAATTGATGATTAATTCCATGTGCTCGGCAGAAATTTCTGAATAGATTTGAAGTATACTCGCCTCCTCTGTCCGATCTGAGTACCTTCAAATAATGACCACTTTGTTTTTCTGCCAAAGCTTTGAACTCCTTGAATTTATCAAGAGCCTCAGCCTTTTCTTTAATGATATATACCCAACTTTTCCTGCTAAAATCATCAATAAAAGTTAGGTAATACCTATTTCCGCCAAATGATGCAATATCAAATGGACCAGCAATATCAGTGTGAACAATCTCCAATGGCCTTCTAGCTCGCCATGATTTTCCAACTGGAAAGCTTTGTCGATGTTGCTTTCCTTTGACACATGCTTCACACAAATTTTCTGGTTCGTTGATTTCTGGCAAACCGTCTACCATCTTTGTTTTTGACAATAGTTTCAATCCAGAAAATCCCAGATGACCAAATCTCAAGTGCCATAACCACGAGTCATTTTTAATGACCGACTTCAAGCACTTCTGCACACCCGTCTGCATATCAAGAGTGAAGAGACGATTCTTTGACATCTCCACGTTTGCAATTAATTCTCGAATCTGATTTCTGATTATCAGAGAATTATCCTGCATCTGAATATTATATCCCTTTTCCACAAGTTGGCCAAGACTGATGATATTACTTTTCAAAGCAGGTATATAATAAACATCATTTATATACTTCTTATCACCTTTCTTTGACACAATCGTAACAGTGCCTTTTCCTTTGACCGGAATCTTCGATGAGTCACCAAAAGTAACTTCCCCACTGATGGTGTTGTCTATCTCCGTAAATAATTCCTTATGGCCACACATGTGGTTGCTGGCTCCCGAATCAAGATACCATGTATTCTTCTTACCATCTTCATCTCCTTTGTATGTGAGGAACATAGCAGACCCCACATCTTTGTCTTCTTTTGCTGCAGCAAAGTGACTTCTTTCTTCCACTTTTGGAGATCTACACTCGTAACTGAAGTGACCAAATTTATTACAATTATAACATTGAAATTGAGACTTATCACCTCTTTGTTGGAATCCTCCTCTTCCTCGACCTCTAAAATTTTGACCACGACCAGATGGTTGATAACCTTGAGAATTCTGGCCTCTATTGAACGGTTGTCTTCCACGTCCTCGTCCACCTCGGTAGCCACCTCTGCCACGTACAGAACTGCTAGTGCTAGAATTTTCACCGATAGACATGCTGCTTTGCAAAGCTTTCTCCAAATGGCTCGTATCATCATACTGGTTCATCCGCTGCTCATGCGCTTGAAGTGAACCAACGAGCTCATCAATAGAAATTGTGGATAAATCTTTTGACTCCTCGATGGATGTAACAACATAATCAAATTTCCGTATTAATGATCGAAGGAGTTTTTCCATCACTCGAACATCATCGAGGCTTTCTCCATTTCTTTTCATCTCATTTGTCACCGTTTTCAAACGCGTAACAAATTCTCCGATATTTTCTGAACTCTTCATTTTGAGATTTTCGAACTCGCCACGAAGAACTTGGAGCCGCACCTTTTTAACTTTCTCGACACCTTGACATGATTTTTGCAAAATCTCCCACGCCTCTTTCGATGTTTTTGCCTCCGAGATTTTTTCAAAGGTTGATTCGTCAACTCCTTGAAAAATTAAATACAAAGCCTTCTTGTCTTTTTTTCGAAATTCTTTTAACGCCGTCTTCTCGGCATTAGGAAGTGCTGCTTCAGCAGTAGCATCTTCAGGCTCGCTATAGCCGCTTTCAACGATATCCCAATTATCGTATGAACCGAGTAACACCTTCATTTGGATACTCCAGTTTCCATAATTTGTAGCCGTCAACTTTGGAATATTTTGTTGCACCATATTCGCCATATTTTTTTTTTCAAAAAAAAATTTCCTTGAACAGTATAAGTGAACAGTACCGTATGAACAGTGTCGTATGAACAGTACCGTATGAACAGTACTTCGTCTTCTCCGGTGATGAACAGTTACGCCGGAATAGTAACTTGCCGGAAAATTTGCAGAATTTTCAGAATTTAATAACCAAGCTCTGATACCACTTGTTGGAAACGTGTATGGGCTCTTACACCAAATATATAATATATATAAGAAGAAACTACAATTTCTTTTTTCCTCTTGAACTTACAAGTTCTCTTTGGTGTGGTGTGTATTATGAGATAGCTGGGTAGCCTTTATATAGGCTTCAAACTCCATCATTTTACATCACCCCTTACATCATAAACTAATTATTCAAGCCTACATTTTTGAATATTGACTAGTCTACTATTGTTGAACATTAATATGCATGTGTTGCTTTGATTTGCCTCCATTCTAGAAGAGTTTGATTCTAACAAGAGTGCACTATGATACTTTCAACATTCTGTAGAAATGTCATATATAACTGATATTGTTTGAATTATTGCATCTAGCACCACAGTTACTATTCTTCCAGTATATATTATCTGCTCTGAGTATCCAACTTCCGTATCAGGGAAGATAAAGGATTATGAGACGGATATGCCTTCTTCCTCCTTTTCTAAACCCTAATAAAATTTAAAATCACAGATAAATGTGAACTACCTAAGGAACAATAACCGTGTCGACTGCAACTTAATATTAGTAAAGAAATAAAAAAATCTTTAGGTTTAAGACTAGGATTCACCTAGAATCAAACTCCGAGTGCAAAGGTAATTCGTACAGCTCTAGAATGTGTTCCTATTTAGATCATACATTTTGTCCAGTCGTTAGAATAATTTCTTTTAGTAAAGATATACCATGTCTGGCACCTTTTGGTGTAGAGACAACATTACCATGGAAAAGTTAATTAAGAAAGAGACGCTGAAGCTGACCCTTCTTGTCTGACACCTGTAGTTGAAATAATTATGTAACATATCAGCTTGATGAGTTGAACAAAGTGTTATATTTACGAGGATAATTTGTTCATAGATATGTCAATAAATTAGCAACGCGTAACGGCTTGCCGACTCGACAATCCAGTGGCATATTCTGGTTATAGCGATTAGCAACTGCAACCAATATGTAACTGGAGCATTTACTTTTTTCAACTAGACTGAGCATTATTCGTTCAGGAATTGCTATTCCAACAGATGAAAATGTAGAATTGGTGTCATATAAATACAGGCTTTATCTAATACTAAGTAATAAGGTAAACAGATAATGCAATCAATCAAGCTAGGAACAACAATCAATTAGGCGGATATCAAAACTAGCGATCAGTCAATAAGAATAACGACATGACTAAAATACCAATGCACATCTAGAAAATTAATAGTTATGTGATGGTTCTTCAGATATATCACGAAGAAAATTGACTGTGCTGGAGACTTTATTTCTAGTTAAGTATTACAAACTTATATTAAAACTGCAGAAGGAAATGGCAGAACAATTTTGTCTGATTATGCCATGTCATGTCGCAAGGATAATTACCATACATATTTTAAGAAGCGCTAGTTCCACAAACCAAGGATAATTGACAACTTTGCAAGTTGGACCATAAACACTAAACAGAGACAAAATTCCTGGTCTAGATTTATCAAGTTGTAGATCTGCAGAAAATTCCCTATATGCACACAACACTAAACTGTAGTATTAATTATGTTACTTATTAAGAAAAATGATATTTTTAGATGGAAATGTATTCCGCATATTTTTAGATGGAAAAATGATATTTTTAGATGGAATAGCTAGTTGTGGATCTTACTTGGTATAATTAGTTTACATGTTCTGGTTGCATATATTCATTCAATTTGGCATTATATGTTCTGGTTGCTTTGGTTGGTCTGTAATGGATCAAAGTTCCTTCATAGTGTAATTTAGATTTATTGAGGAGATTTTAAATAGTTGTGCAGGAAAATTTGTGTAGCCTAGCATTATTATCTTAAAGAGTTGAAATTATTTGATGCAAGAGTTCTAGTGCATTTATTTTTGACTATAAGCATTACTAAGATTACTTTGATCATGATTCTTCCATCCATAAACCTCCATGATATATTTCATTGCTTGATTGATTGCGATTAACCTTTGTTTGTTTCACTTAATACTATTTCTTTCCAGTGCTATGTAGTTTGTCTGCAGCATTGTTGAGGTTAATATTCTAGGTTCTCTTATACAATATTATTAAATGTTTATGAAAGTGTTTATCTGGTTCAGGTGCACAGAAGCTCCGAACCATGATCGTAAAACTTTCTAGCTTGAGTAAAATGTGCACATGATAGGTGGTAATCAGTTGGAGAGATTCTGAGCTGTGAGTCCCATTTTGGCGGGTTTTGTTTGAATAAACGTGTCTGGTGTTTTATATTTAAACAGTCATACTCATTGATGACCCAAACATCAGTTATTATGTAGATCTCGTCTTATGTTTAAAATCTTTGGATTGACTCATTCAAATTTGAAGCATTCGTCTGCAAAACACCTGAAAGATAGCCTGAGCGTATTTATGCTTGCTTGGTAAAAGCTTGAACTTGTTTCACAACAGTCTACAACCCTAGTCCCCAAATCTCTTCTGAAACGCTTCATGATGAATACTTTAGTACCACAAAAGCTCCCATTGCTTTTTCCTTCTGTATATAAATAGACCTTTTGTCTCACATCATGTCAAATTTCATTATTTACTTGTGATTGACCAACATCTCCTATTTACTATGTCGATAGTACAGGTGGGTGGGAATGGTACCTCCAAATGATCAACTATGTTTCCATATTGGAAGTTAAAGCTCCACTGTATCAAACACTCTCGATGATATCAACTCTGCTCCACAATAGGGAATGGTCTTATAAAGGTAAAAAGTTAGTTAATGAAGGCCCACTAAATTTTGGAAGATATATATATAGGTTAAATCCAAGGTTCTTCGCTTAGAATAACTGTTCTTTTATTTCCTTTTGGCGTCTTTTGCTCATGCTCTATCACTATTTAATTTCAAAAGTAGTTAAATTTTTCTCCCTGATAATTTTCCTATTTATTATCCCTCACATTATATCAACAGGATCTACTAGTTTTTCGATTCGAAGTCGAAATTTGATCAGAGATAACATTACTTAAAACCACAGTCAAAAAGTCCTAATGCATTTGGAATGGAGAGGTAGGTGTCACGTAGGCGTGCGGAAGCGTGAAATTTTTCACAAACTTGTCGCCTAGTGATGCGCCAACTCCCCAACCTAGAGCCTGGCCAGCAATGCGCAACTAACCTTTGTGCCTGCAAAGAAGGTTAGTGATAACCACAAGATAAACGGAGACAGAATTACGGGAAACCCCAACCTTTTTATTACTGCAACAAAAAGGACTAACAATCTAGGCCTGCTGCCCACACGTCGGCACAGCTACCCACTAACTGCTAGAATACAAGAAAGCCTAACTACAATGCTAGCTCTCTCTGTATATGCTCTCACTCTCTCTACAACTGTTTTACTGTGTATCTGAATGAATGAATGAGAATGAAGAAGCTCCTCCTTATATAGGTAGCTTTACGGGCTTTAGGCTAGGCTAAGCCCAACCCTAATTTCCATCTTTGCCTGAGATCTTCAAGATATCCTCAATCTTCCCGATTGCCTTTCCTTCCATAGAAGATCCACCCTAATCGTATCTTTGACTCTGATAGACTTTCCCTTTCTGCAGAAGATTGCAATCCCTAATTGATTCTTCTGGAATGATCTCCAAAGATATGGTCTTATCCCAAATCTGATAAGCCCATTTACACCCTACACCTTGGCCCATGTCTTTTACTTGCATCCTGCTTCGAACCAGCCCAACTATAGAATTCTGGCCCAGCTTTGCCTCACTATATTTGAACTAGAAGACTCTTCTCCCATGTCGCATGTGTGTCATGGAGGCCCAATGCTTTGGACTGGCCAGGCCCATGCTTTGCCTCTCTCCCTCTTGCGCCATGCTGCATGACTCCCCTAAGCCCAAGTGTGCCTCTGCTCAAGCCCACATTCACTATGTCTGTGCCTGGTTGAATGCTTCATGCCTTAGACAAGCCCAATCCGTGTAAGTGCCTCAAATGCCCACTTCATCTCAATCCTTAGTTTTTATGTCAAGTCCCATACTTGACTTCGCCTAGTGTTCATGCCCAAGACAGAATCGTGAACCTCAAGCACGCCTTCGCCTCTACACCCAACACTAGGGCATGAAAATCTCTTAAGGGTCTAACAAACCACCCCCACTAAAAGAGCTCGATGTCCTCATCGAGGGGCGATCCCAATATTCCCGAATTTGATCTTCAAACTGCCACAAGGTCACACCTTTCTCCCAAGTAGCATCAGCTTCTTCCTCGCCTTCCCACTGAATCAGATAATCAGTCCTCCTGTTCTTCTTACTCATCCCTTGAGTATTATGATCCAGAATTTTCTTTATCTTCTTCTCAAACTGTACTCTGACCACTGGAGGTGCTCTTTTCTTCTGCTTCCTCCCATCAAGCAGTAAGTCTGGTTGGAACGGCTTCAAGAAACTCACATGAAAAGTAGGATGTACCTTCAATCTGTCGGGCAGCTTCAACCGATAAGCCACAGTGCCTACTTTCTTCACTATCTCAAAGGGCCCGTCATACTTCTGAACTAACCCCTTGTGAATTTTTCTGGACTTTATCTTTTTCCAGATCTGTGGTGTCAACTTCAACAACACCTGGTCGCCAACCTCAAACTCTAAGGGACGACGCTTTCTATCAGCGTACTTCTTCATCCTCCAAACAGCTTTCTCCAGACTAGCTTTGGCTTCATCAACCATCTCCTGTTTACCAAACGCATACCTGTAGGCTGCGGGACAAGTACCACCTGATTTCTGAACTGCCACTTCATTTGGGGTTCTCGGCTGAAACCCAAAAATCACCTCGAAGGGGCTCTTACCAGTCGCTGAAGACTGATGTAGGTTGTAGCAGAACTGTGCTACATCCATCAACTCTAGCCAATTTTTCTGACTAGCTGAAACATAGTGCCTGAGATACTCCTCTAGTAGCTGATTCATCCGCTCCGTCTGACCATCTGTTTGGGGATGATTTGCAGTAGAGAACTTCAACTCACTTCCCAAGAACCCAAACAATGCTATCCAGAACCGCCCTGTGAACCTGCTATCCCGATCACTAATAATATCCTCTGGCAACCCAAAATGTTTCACCACATGCTGAAAGAATAGGCCAGCTGCTACCTCTGCTGTACACACCTTTGGTGCAGGAATGAACACAGCATACTTCGAAAACCGATCAACCACCACAAAGATTGACCCCTTTCCCTCCACCTGAGGCAACCCAAGAATAAAATCCATAGATACTGACTGCCACGGTCTATCTGGAATAGGTAAAGGTTGTAGAAGTCCAGCTTCCTTCTTCCTTTCAGTCTTGTCAAGTTGGCAAACCAAGCACGACTTGACATATGCCTCAACGTCATCCATCATCTTCGGCCAATAGTAGGATCTACTCAGCAATGCTAGCATCCTTGCTACCCCCGGATGTCCTGCCCATTTAGCATCATGAGACTCTTTCAAGATTCGCTGCCGGAGAATTCCCCCATGTGGAACATAAAGTCGACTGCCTTTACAATACAGCAACCCATCCTCCAACCAGTATTTGCGAACCACCCCTGTCTTCACTTCCTCCACAAGTTTACCATACACAGCATCTGTCTTTGACTGCCTTTTGATCTCCTCTAGGAACTCAGTGTCCACCACTGTCATGGATGCCACAGATTCTTGCACCTTTCTGCTCAATGCATCGGCTACCTGGTTTTGTGCTCCCGGCTTATGCAGCCATACAAAATCGAATTCTGCCAGAAATTCCTGCCAACGGGCCTGCTTTGGGGTTAGCTTCTTCTGAGTCTTGAAATAAGTGTTTGCCACATTGTCTGTGCAAACCACAAACTCCGCTCCCAGCAAGTAATTCCTCCACACCTCCAAACAATGAACCACTGCAGTCATCTCCTTTTCATGAGTACTGTACCTCTGTTCAGCATCTGTTAGCTTTCGACTTTCATATGCCACCGGATGTCCCAACTGAACCAACACTCCACCAATTGCACGATCAGAAGCATCAGTGTGCACTTCGAATGGCACCCCAAAATCTGGAAGTTTGAGCACGGGTTCTGAAGCAACTGCAATTTTTAGCTCCACAAACGCCGCTTCACACTCATCATTCCATTCCCAAACATGATCCTTCTTTAGCAAATCTGTCAAGACATTTACTTTCTTCGAGTATCCCTGTATAAACTTGCGATAATAGTTAGCAAGACCAAGAAAAGATCTCAACTCAGCTACCTTCTTTGGGGCAGGCCAATCAATGATGGCCTCGACTTTCCTCTTGTCCATCTTCACCATTCCTTGGCTCAGCACATGCCCTAGGAAATGGATCTCCTCCCTGCAGAACTCACACTTCTCCCTTTTGACATAAAGACTGTGTTCTCGCAGTTTAGTGAAAATGCACTTTAAGTGTTCTAAGTGAGCTTCCAGACTATCACTATAGATCACAATATCATCTAAGTACACTACCACAAAACGGTCTAGGTACTCATATAGCACATCATTCATCAAATTACAGAATGTTGCAGGTGCATTTGTTAACCCAAATGGCAGAACTAGAAACTCATAAGACCCATACCTCGTTACACATGCGGTCTTAGGCTCATCCCTTGCAGCAATTCTGACTTGCCAATATCCCGACCTCAGATCCAACTTCGTGAAGTACTTAGCTTTCGAGAGCCTGTCAAACAGCTCAACAATATTTGGAACAGGGTACTTATTTTTAATAGTTACCTTGTTCAAGGCCCGATAGTCTATACACATCCGTAATGACCCATCTGCCTTCTTCTGGAATAAGACTGGGGCACCATAAGGAGCTTTAGACGGTTGAATGAATCCGCACTCCAACAACTCGTCCAACTGTTTTCTCAGTTCAGCCAACTCCATCGGTCCCATACGGTAGGGGGCTTGAGACGGGGCCCGTGCACCCGGCTCGAGTTCAATCCTGTGATCCACATCCCTTCTTGGCGGCAATTTCTTAGGCAACTCTGGGGGCATGACATCTTCAAACTCCTTGAGAGTAGGAACAACAACATCAGGTATCTCTAACTGATCAGGCTTTTCCTCCACAAGAGCCGCTAGATAAGTCACTTCACCATGCTTCAGCCCAGCTTCAACCTGTATAGCTGACAACATTCCCTCCCTTTTCTTGCCCAAGTCACGATCAAAGACACCCTTCACAAAGCAAGGGTTGCTTTCCTCTCCAATCATCACCCCACCAAGATGTGGCATCACCGACGCCTTAGCTTTCCTTAAGAAGTCCATCCCCAATATAAGATCGAAATCATCTAAAGGAACAGCCAAGAGAGTTACCTTTCCAGTCCATGGTTCCATTTTTAACTCGGCCTCAGTTGATCCCTTGACCACCCGTGCCTCAGAATTTACAGCTTTCACTCGGCTGGTGCTTGCTCCCAAAACCAAGCCAAGAGATTCCACACTCTTGTCAGCCACAAAATTATTGGTAGCTCCAGTATCTACCATAGCCATCACCTCTTGACCATTTATCTCAACCTGCACATACAACAAACTAGATGACTTCACTGCCTCCTTTGTCTGTAGTGCATTGACCATCCTGAGCGGATTCACCCTTCCTGGTTCCTCTCCCTCGGCCACAGTCATAGTATTCAGCTTCTCCCTCTTTGGACAATCTTTCATCATGTGAGGACCATCACAAATATAGCACTTCAGCTGCTTCTTTGTTTGCCCACCACCATTCTTGGCTTTGCTAGATTCCTCATCTTGGACCTTTTTCTTGCCTTTGAACTTCTGCCCCTTTTCTTTAGCCCCTTTGGTTTGTTTCCCCTTGCTATTATTAGAACTTGTTGCAAAGTCCACCAGGCTATCTGCCGCTATAATAGCTGCTGTCAGGTCCTTGACATTTTGCCTCCTCAGCTCAGCCTGTGCCCATGGCTTCAACCCAGAAATGAAGTTGAACAACCTGTCCGCTTCTGCCATGTCACGAATGTCCAACAGATTAGAAGTGAATGCCTTTACATAATCTCGCACAGACCCCGTTTGCTTTAGGTGCTTTAGTTTCTCCCTAGCCATCCACGCAGCATTATTAGGCAAGAATTGCTCCCTAAGCTCCTTCTTCATGACCTCCCAAGTCTGAATACCGGGTTTCCCTGTGCCATCAACATCCTCCATGCGAGTGCGCCACCACAACTTAGCATCACCTGCAAGGAACATACTAGCCATAGTTACCTGCTCCACTTCTCCAATACGAGATGCTTTGAAGTATTGCTCCATGTCCCACAAGAAATTCTCCAATGCCTTGGCATCACGCCCTCCCTCAAATGTCTTCGGGTCTGGCACTTTGAACTTTCTTGCTCCATCACTCGAGGTACTGCCACCAACAGCCACCGCCTTCCTTAGGATTGTCACTTCTTCGTAGAGTTCTGAATAAGAACTTTCCAACTGAACAAGCCTTTCTTCAGACTCACGCATGTGATTTTCCAAGATCAGTCTGATTTGATCAAGATCAGCCTTCATGTTCACACATTGTGTCTGCAATGGTTGAACATCGGTCGACTCTGGTATGCCAATCAACCCCTCAAGCCTAGCAACCTTCGCACCAAGTGTAGCAACTGTAGGACCAGCCATAATATTCTTTCACCAACGGTGCTCTAAAACACACCAATCAAGCTCTGATGCCAACTGTCACGTAGGCGTGCGGAAGCGTGAAATTTTTCATAAACTTGTCGCCTAGTGATGCGCCAACTCCCCAACCTAGAGCCTGGCCAGCAATGCGCAACTAACCTTTGTGCCTGCAAAGAAGGTTAGTGATAACCACAAGATAAACGGAGACAGAGTTACGGGAAACCCCAACCTTTTTATTACTGCAACAAAAAGGACTAACAATCTAGGCCTGCTGCCCACACGTCGGCACAGCTACCCACTAACTGCTAGAATACAAGAAAGCCTAACTACAATGCTAGCTCTCTCTGTATATGCTTTCACTCTCTCTACAACTGTTTTACTGTGTATCTGAATGAATGAATGAGAATGAAGAAGCTCCTCCTTATATAGGTAGCTTTACGGGCTTTAGGCTAGGCTAAGCCCAACCCTACTTTCCATCTTTGCCTGAGATCTTCAAGATATCCTCAATCTTCCCGATTGCCTTTCCTTCCATAGAAGATCCACCCTAATCGTATCTTTGACTCTGATAGACTTTCCCTTTCTGCAGAAGATTGCAATCCCTAATTGATTCTTCTGGAATGATCTCCAAAGATATGGTCTTATCCCAAATCTGATAAGCCCATTTACACCCTACACCTTGGCCCATGTCTTTTACTTGCATCCTGCTTCGAACCAGCCCAACTATAGAATTCTAGCCCAGCTTTGCCTCACTATATTTGAACTAGAAGACTCTTCTCCCATGTCGCATGTATGTCATGGAGGCCCAATGCTTTGGACTGGCCAGGCCCATGCTTTGCCTCTCTCCCTCTTGCGCCATGCTGCATGACTCCCCTAAGCCCATGTGTGCCTCTGCTCAAGCCCACATTCACTATGTCTGTGCCTGGTTGAATGCTTCATGCCTTAGACAAGCCCAATCCGTGTAAGTGCCTCAAATGCCCACTTCATCTCAATCCTTAGTTTTAATGTCAAGTCCCATACTTGACTTCGCCTAGTGTTCATGCCCAAGACAGAATCGTGAACCTCAAGCACGCCTTCGCCTCTACACCCAACACTAGGGCATGAAAATCTCTTAAGGGTCTAACAGTAGGTTATCCATGGGCAAGCACTATAAAATTGAGATACTGTGGTATTTCCCTTCCGCTCCAGCGCTCTGCTGCTGCTATTTTTGTTTAATTATAGCTGTTAAAGACAAACACAAGTAAAAAACTTGCTCTTCTGGTCCGTGTAAGGATTAAGCAAACTTGTTAAGGGATATGACGTTAGGTTTTGTGTTCAGGGTGAAGTGGTCTGTCTTCTCTAGGATTTGTAGATCATTACTTGGACCAAACATGGAGTCATTGGTGAACTGATTGAGTAAGGTAAAACATATCCGTGCTTTAACAATTTAATTTAATCTTTATTAGGTAGTCAACTCCCTGGATGATGTAGCTAGTTCTTTGTGATAGAATAACACACAAAAAGGAGGAATCTTGGGATTGCGTAAGACGTTGATATACTGTACAGTCACATCTTGCGCTTCAGGTGTTAGAAGCAGCTACTTGCTATTTCATATATATTTTCTAAGCATTCGGTGATTGCTAAAGCATAATTAGAATCATAGTTAATAGCCCGAATCTATACATTGCGGTGTTGATGGTGTAACGGTATGCTTTATAAATCTGAATAGGTTGATACAAATTTGTGCTGGCTTCCTTTTTTATTTTCATAAGTGAAGTGGATGTTATTGTTGGAGTTTATCTAAACCTTATTATATATTATATAGGCTTGGAAGCCACTTCAAGTGGCAACCAAGGCTTGGAAGCCACTTCAAGTGGCGACCAAGGCTTGGAAGCCACTTCAAGTGGCGACCATCCTATATTAGTGTGTTGCTCGTGTGTTGGTGCTTCCATTGTCTGTAACACATGGTTTGAAGGAGTGCCATCAGTGTGGTTTTGCAGAGAATATGCAGGAGGCATGTGACTGAGATCCAACAACACGTTGCTGAGATTCAAGAACAGCTTAGCATGGGTTCTTTTTTGTTTTTCTGTTTTAGTTAATTGTTTAAGCAGTTTGTGTGCTTTTGTATTCTCTATTTAAAGAGTGTAATGTCTTGTGTTTTAAAGCAATCAAAACAGTTGTTCTTCTTCCACATTATACATTGCAGTTGCATTGTTAAACTGTTTTGTTTCCATAAATCTGGTATCAGAGCACCCAGGTCGTTGTAAGCCTAAACACACATGCCTAGAAACACAGTAACCCCACCAGTCACCACATCTGCAAGTACAACAATGGAAGCACCAAAACCAAAAGAAGGTTCAGTTGGTCTCAGTTATCCTATGTTGTCCAGAAGCAACTACACAGTATGGTCTCTAAAAATGAAGGTTTTTATGAAGGCACAAGGAGTGTGGCATGCTGTAGAACAAGGCGATCCCAAAGTCACAGTCGAAGACAAGACAAACCAGATGGCTTTGGCTGCGATTTACCAGGGTATACCTGAAGAAATCTTGCTGTCAATTGCTGAGAAAGAGACAGCCAAAGAAGCTTGGGATTACTTAAAAGTAATGTGCATGGGGGAAGAAAGGGTAAAGACTGCAAAAGTGCAGACTTTGAGAGCAGAGTTTGAGTCCATAACAATGAAGGAAATGGACCAACTCGATGATTTCTGTATGAAGTTAACAGGAATTGTGACAAACATAAGAATCCTGGGAGAGAAAATAGACGAGGCAAGCGTGGTGAAGAAACTCCTACGTGCAGTGCCAGCAAAATTTCTTCAAATTGCATCAACTATAGAGCAGTTTGGAGATTTGAAAACTATGACAGTGGAAGAAGTAATGGGTCGTCTCAAAACCCACGAAGAACGAATGAAAGGCCAACAAACTGAGAGTTCTAATGGCCAGTTGCTCCTCACACAAGAAGAATGGATAAAACGGAGCAAGTCAAACTCGAATCATAGAACCAGAGGAGGTAGATCATATCATGGCAGAGGCAGGAGAAATAATGATGCAACTAGTACAAGGGAGAATCAGCAACAAGGACGTTCACATGAAACAAGTCGTGGAGGTTCTAACAGTGGTAGCCGTTTCGATAAAAGTCGAGTAAGGTGCTACAATTGCAGTGGGCTTGGACATTTTGCCACAGAGTGCAAGAAGCCAAAGAAAGAAAGGACACGAGACAAAGACAACTCTCATGAGTCTAACCTAACACAGGTGCAAGATGATGAAGATGAACCTACTTTGTTACTATCAGAATGCAAAGGCAAAGAAACCAACTTCGTTCTGTTAAACGAAGAAAGTTTGACACCAACACAAAAAAACACCATCCATGATGCAAGGTTGTGGTACCTAGACAATGGTGCTAGCAACCATATGACAGGAATACGCTCCAAGTTTACAGAACTCGATACAAGGGTGACAGGAAAGGTGAAGTTCGGTGATGGTTCGACGGTAGATATTGAAGGCAAAGGATCAATAACCTTCAAGTGTAAGAATGGTGAAGAAAGACAGCTACACGACGTATACTTCATTCCCACCCTGCATAACAACATAATCAGTCTTGGACAGTTATCTGAGAGTGGGAATAAAGTGATACTTGAGGGTGAGCATCTTTGGATCTACGAGGAAACAGGAAGACTACTAATGAAAGTAAAAAAGTCACCTAACAGGCTATACAAGATCCTACTCGAAGATAGTAGCTCTGAGTGTTTATTGTCAAAGATGGAAGAAGAAACCTGGACCTGGCATTCACGTTTAGGTCATGCCAATTTTCAAGCAATGAATCTCATGTCAAGCAAAGAAATGGTGTATGGAATTCCAAAACTGATGAGGCCAAAAGAGTTGTGCAGTGGATGTTTATTGTCTAAGCAAACACAACGTTCATTTCCCTCAAAATCAGATTTTGTTGCAAAAGAAAAACTAGAGTTGATACATGGTGATCTGTGTGGACCTATCTCACCACCTACACCAGCTGGTAACAGGTATTTCTTATTGCTTGTAGATGATCTTAGTAGAGCAATGTGGATTTACTTGCTAAAAACGAAGGATGAGGCATTGACTGCCTTCAAGAAATTTAAAGTGTTAGTTGAAAAAGAAGCAAAGACAGAGATAAGAGTTTTCAGAACTGATAGAGGTGGAGAATTCACCTCCAAAGAATTCGAGGATTATTGTGCTAATGCAGGGATTCAAAGGCATCTCACAGCTCCCTATTGTCCTCAGCAAAATGGGGTGGTGGAACGACGAAATCGTACCATTGTTGCCATGACAAGGAGCTTGCTTAAAGAAAAAGAGATGCCACAAATTTATTGGGGAGAGGCAGTCAGACATGCTGTCTATATCTTGAACAGGTTACCAACAAAAGCATTAGTTGGTGAGACCCCATATGAAGCTTGGACTGGGAAGAAACCACACCTAGATCACATACGCATCTTTGAATGCTTAGCACACATGAAGATCCCAAAGGTGCACACCAGTAAACTAGATGATCGTAGCAAACAGGTGGTGTATCTTGGTAAAGAACCTGGAACTAAGGCACATCGCTTGTTTGATCCAAAAACTGGATGTTTGCACGTGAGCAGGGATGTGCATTTTGAAGAAAAGAAAGGTTGGAACTGGCAAAGGTCAGAAGAAGGAAATGTTGTCCCAGATGCCTTTGTCATTTTTGAGGCACAAGGTGGAGAGCATTATGAAGGAGACTCAGAGTTTGTGACTCCTGTACATTCAAATGCTACAGGTGCTGCTGAAAGTCTAAGCTCGTCTGCAAATTCAAACTCTAGCAGTGGGAGCATGGAGCCTGTAAAGACTCGAAGGCTCAATGACATATACAATGTGACAGAGGCAATTGAACTAGCAGAAGAATTATTGTTTGCTGGTGTTGATGAACCAGTAACTTACAGCCAAGCAACAAAAGAAGATGCTTGGAAGAAGGCAATGCAGGTTGAAATCGATGCAATCGAGAAAAACAAAACGTGGGTGTTAACTAACCTACCAGAAGGAAGAAAATCCATAAACTTGAAATGGGTTTACAAACTGAAGAAAGACTCAACTGGCAACATTGTGAAGTACAAAGCACGTCTCGTAGCAAAAGGCTATGTGCAGAAAAAGGGCATAGACTTTGACGAAGTATTTGCACCAGTCACAAGGTTGGAGACAGTAAGGTTGTTATTGGCACTATCAGCCAAGCATGGATGGGAGGTACACCATCTTGACGTGAAGTCTGCATTTTTGAATGGTGAGTTGCTCGAAGAAGTGTACGTATCACAACCAGAAGGATATGTGAAGAAAAATGAAGAAAGAAAGGTATACAAGCTGTTAAAAGCTTTGTATGGGCTTCGACAGGCTCCACGAGCCTGGTACACTCGCCTTAACAAATGCTTAAGAGAACTCAATTTCATAAAATGCCCATATGAACATGTTGTTTACACCAAACGTGAAGGTGATGAGAGTTTGGTGGTTGGAGTGTACGTGGATGATCTAATTGTAACAGGATCAAATGTTGAAAGTGTCAAGAAGTTCAAGAACCAGATGGCCAGTGAGTTTGAGATGACAGACTTAGGAAAGTTGTCATACTATCTTGGTTTGGAGGTATGCCAAGAAAGGAACTACATTGAACTAAAACAAACTGCATATGCCAAGAAAGTGTTGGACAAAGCAGGAATGAGAGACTGCAATCCAGTCAAATATCCTATGGAAGTTAAGATTCAGTTGCATAAAGATGGTGGTGGTAAACTAGTAGATGAAACTCAGTTCAGAAGCATAATTGGTGGATTGAGGTATCTTGTACACACTAGACCAGACATTGCCTATTCTGTTGGCATTGTCAGTCGATACATGGAGAAACCTACTGTCTTGCATCTTGAAGCTGTGAAAAGGATACTCAGGTATGTAAAGGGCACACTTGAGTATGGATTGATATACTCACGTGGAGTAGGAAATTATATCTTGTCAGGGTATGCAGACAGTGATCTAGCTGGAAGTGTGGATGACAGGAAAAGCACAGGTGGCATGGCATTTTATCTGAATGATAACCTTATAACTTGGGTATCACAGAAACAGAGGTGTGTAGCATTGTCATCATGTGAAGCTGAATTTATGGCAGCAACAGCTGCAGCATGTCAAGCAATTTGGTTGAAAAATTTGCTAAGACAAGTGACTGATATGAGTCCAGAACCTGTGGTCATCTTTGTGGACAACAAGTCTGCAATTAACCTAACAAAAAATCCAGTCTTTCACGGGAGAAGCAAGCATATTGATGTGCGTTATCACTTCATCAGAGATTGTGTAGAGAGAGGAGAAATAGTTGTGAAGTATGTGCGTACAAATGATCAGAAGGCAGACATTCTAACTAAAGCTTTGTCTACTGCAAAATTTGAGGAAATGCGCAAGCTACTTGGAGTGAAAGACCTGGTGAAGCACGTTTAGATAAAGGGAGAGATTGTTGGAGTTTATCTAAACCTTATTATATATTATATAGGCTTGGAAGCCACTTCAAGTGGCAACCAAGGCTTGGAAGCCACTTCAAGTGGCGACCATCCTATATTAGTGTGTTGCTCGTGTGTTGGTGCTTCCATTGTCTGTAACACATGGTTTGAAGGAGTGCCATCAGTGTGGTTTTGCAGAGAATATGCAGGAGGCATGTGACTGAGATCCAACAACACGTTGCTGAGATTCAAGAACAGCTTAGCATGGGTTCTTTTTTGTTTTTCTGTTTTAGTTAATTGTTTAAGCAGTTTGTGTGCTTTTGTATTCTCTATTTAAAGAGTGTAATGTCTTGTGTTTTAAAGCAATCAAAACAGTTGTTCTTCTTCCACATTATACATTGCAGTTGCATTGTTAAACTCTTTTGTTTCCATCAGTTATGAGGGTACACTAGGTCTGATAACTGTCCTCTTGTGCCATGAAATCTCTTGGCTGAGATTGGTGTAACAGAGCATCCTATTAGGCCATTTATAATCATTTAAATTTTTTGCTTACCTAAAAGAATTAAATTGAGACTAGTTTCATTCTATCTGCATGAGTTTTTTCGATGATTAAGTTATTTGGCTGATACTAAATAGGTCTTCTTAGATGACCCAGAATTCCCGAAAAGCTTATTCACTTGAAATTGTACACTTTTATCAAATTTTACCATCATCTTAGTGAATAAGAGAGTACTAGATTACTAAGAGGATAGTACATTTGATTTGGAGCAACAGGTCCTGCAACAGTTTTCTCGTTTAGAGACCCAGTGAGACTTATCTCAATTATTCTTGATGCGAATTTGGGGCTGACATAGCGAAGTTTTACCCCTCTATGTTTGATTTATTATGGCAAAATCATGGTATATCTATAAACGACTTCTGCATTGTGACAGTATCCTTTTTGGGTGGCAACAGATTTGGCTATCCCTGAATTCATTGTAGCATCAAGAAATGGAAATTATTTTTTGTTTCTCTTATCTATATCACTATCAACTCTTACACACGAGCCTCTGCATGCTGATGCTGTGCATGACTTGATGCAGTACAATGAGGCTCTTGCTATTGTAGATCATGAAACGCTTGTTAAGCCTGGTTTATAGAGAAAGATGAGATCCTGTCATTGTTATGCCATATGAAAACCCTTCAAAGTGTTCTATGCTTATTCTCGGAGCGTTGTCTAATCAACTCTAATTCTGATCTTTGAAAATTTTTCCACATGACCTGAACATCCGAGTATCTACAGGTTTGAGCATCATCGTGAATCTGTTACTCTGACAGTTTTGTATACTATATGTTTCTATGCCGCCATATTCTGAAGTTTTGTATAGGACCCCCTTACCTCCCCTGAATTACACCCTTAGGTTTATATTATGATATTTAATGGTTGTCATGTGTGTTAAACCAAAAAGAAGGCAAAATACCATTAATTTAGAACAATGTTTAGATACACAAATTGAGATCCACAATAAAATTATATATATTCATTTAATCAGTGGCATCCGAAAATAAAGGACTCGGCTGCAAGGTTCTCCCCGACAATTCATATATCAGAAGGGACGTTCATATAAAGTTAAGCAGTTAATTATTGAAGGCTCATTAAGCATTACTTATAACCTCGATGTCAAGAAGTCCTCCTGCGTTTGGAATGGAGAGGTAGGTTATCTGCATGCGCACTAGAAGATTAAGATACTTAAGTATTTCCCTCGCGCTCCAGCGCTCTGCTGTTGCTGGTCTTGTCTGATGATAGCTGTTATAGACAAACCGAAAAAAAACAATTGGTCTTCTGGTCCTTGTAAGCCCTAAAAAAACTTCTTAAACGATATGACATTAGGCTTTGGGTATATCCAGGTCTTTGACAAGGTTCGAACCCTCAACATCCCGTAGAGGGAGCGATGGAGATACTGCTTGAAAGTGATCTTTGGTTATAATTATTTTTTTCTTAAAATAAGAAAAGGAAAGAAAAATTGACACTAGTTTCTTCTATCTGCATGAGTTTTTCCAGAGATTAAGTTATTGTGCTGATAGAAAAACTCCTAAAATACTTATTCACTATAAAGTACATTTTCAATCTATAAGTGTGAGATGAGTGTACTTTTCTTTCAAATTGTACCATCATCTTAGTGAATAGAAGACCGTTAGCAGCTGTACTAGATTACTAAGATGAGAGTGCATTTGGAAGACTGGGTCCTGCAACAGTTATTTTCATTTACATATCCCGCTAGACTCATCTCACCCATTCTTACTGTGAATTTGGAACTGACATGGCCAAGTTTCCCCCTTATATGGTCGATTTATAATGTCAAAAGATGGTATATCTATAAATGACCTCAGCATTTGTGACGGTATC
Source organism: Saposhnikovia divaricata (assembly GCA_036435485.1). Lineage (NCBI taxonomy): Eukaryota > Viridiplantae > Streptophyta > Magnoliopsida > Apiales > Apiaceae > Saposhnikovia > Saposhnikovia divaricata. Next base: position 242,755,849 of record CM071594.1, on the reverse strand, counting down.
CTTTTAGGGTGGCAGCCGTGTTTGGCTATCCCAAGAATTCATAGTAGCATTTAGTAATTATTTTGTTTCTGTTTTTACATCACTAGCAACTCTTATCCAAGGGTTTCTGCATGCTGATGCTGTCTGTGACTTGATGCAGGACATCGAGGCTGTTGCTGTTGTAGAATCGGACATGCATGTTACGCTTGGTTTATGGAGAAAGATGAATCTCTGTCATGGTTGTGCAGATGAAAACCCTCCAAAAATGATCTATGCTTCTGTTGGAGCGTTTTGTAATCGACTCTGATTCCGATCTTCAAAGCATTTCTCACGACCTGAACATAGAGTATCCGGTTTGAATATCATTGTGAAGCTGCAGAAGGGTGCATCTGATGATGAAGATGGCAAGTACGCGCCTGATGTATATCTGAGGAGACGTATATACTTTATATTCTGCACAAATTTGGCTTACACATGACAAGACTTAGTGATCTATATTACTCAAGGTACTTGGTAAGTTTCGTCAGCCTAAGTTGAGTGTGAGACATGGTAAAATTTCAGTTACAAGATTATTTGGATGTAGTAGGCTAATGGTCTAGGATGGAATGAGTACAAAACATGTCCCATTTCTCCTTTATCCCATAGGCATTGAAAACAGATACCTGCTATATCTTCCCAACTGAGCTTGCTATTTAGGTAGCTACTATGATCTGCATGGATCTATAGTGGATGTAATTAATTATCTAGAGATACAGTATTTCTTTGTCAGATCCTTTAAATTATCGGATCAAGTGACCTCTTTATCAAGGGCACTAGTTGAAGCTTTGCCCCTTCAAAATAAAATTTTAACTTTAGATTATAATTCCATACTTATAGCCATAAATTTCTTACTTAAATTGAACTACACATATATTACTTTGATAGTTTTGTATTTTACATGTTTCTAAGCAGCCATATTCTAAAGTTTAGTAACGGTCCCACCCCTGCCTCCACTTAGTTCCACCCTTACGTTTATATATAATATTTAATGATTTTAAAACGTAGGTGAAGTATCATTTTTTTAGAACCATGTTTAAATACTGAACTTAGATCCATGAGATAATATATGTATATATATTCATTGAATTAGTGGCATGTAAACTAAAAGACTAAGATAACGATTTCAAGGTTCTCTTCGACAATTCATTGGGAATGTTTTAATTTTTTGAAGATGTAATGATAAAGTTCAAGGTTCATCACATAATTACTTATTAGTATCTCTTTTTTTAGTGTTGTTTGCTCGTGCTCTATCACTGTTGAAATCAAAACTAGTCAAATCTTTCTGCCTTCACTGTTTTCCTATATATAACAGTGTTTTTTAGTTTTTTGCTTTATAGTTAAGGTTTTTTTTTTTTTTTTTTTTTCCCGCAGATAGCATTACTTATAACCTCAAAGCCCTATTGCATTTGGAATGGAGGGGTTGCCTATCTGTTTGCTGCACTAGAAGATCGAGATACTTGTAAGTAATTCCCTCCCGCTTCAGCGCTTTGCTGTTTCTGGTTTTGTTTGATGATAGCTGTTATAGACAAGCAGAAATAAAACACTTGGTCGTATGGTCCTTGTAAGGCCTAAGAAAACTTGTTAAACACCATGATGTTAGGCTTTGTGTACAGGGTGAAGTGGTATGTCTTCTCTTAGATTTGTTGATTGTTACTTGGACCAAACATAGATTCTTCATGCAAGCGCATGGTTAACTGATCAATTTAATTAAGGCATCCCTGTGCTTAAACAATCGAATTTTGGTCGTTTATAGCTGACCTTGACTAGTCAATCCCCTGGATCTTGTAGCTAGTTCTCTGTGACCGATTTACGCAGTGAAACGGAGGAATCTTAAGATTGTGCAAGACTTTGATAAGCTTCACAATGGCAGCTCGTGCTTCAGGTGTTGGAACTTGGAAGCAGCTTCTTGCTGTTTCATTTAATTTTTGCTAAGCATTCTGGAAATTGCCAAGAATAATTAGATGTATAGTTAATAACACGAATAGTACATTGTGATGTAAATGGTGTACCCGAATGCTTTATAAATCTGAAAAGGGTTGATACAAATTCTTGTTGACTTTTTTTCCCATGAAGTGCATGTTAGGTACAGTAGGTCTGATGACTGTCCTCTCGTGACATGGAAATTTCTTGGCTGACATAGTCACAGCAGAGTGTTATAGTCAGAGCCTCTATAATCGATTATTTTTTGATTACCAGAAGAAATAAGAAGTAGAAAAATTGCTAATTTGAGTAGTTTTATTCTATCTGCATGAGTTTTTCGGGAGATTTAGTTGATAGTAAATAGGCCTTCTTAGATTGACCCGGCACTCCCGAAATACTTATTCACTAAAAATTACATTTTGTAATATATAATTCTTAGATGAGTGTACTTCTCTTTCATATTGTACCATCATCGTAGTGAATAGGAGACTGTTAGCTGCTCTACTAGACTACTAAGACGAGGGTACATTTGGAACACCAGGTCCTGCAACAGTTATTCTCGTTTAGAGATCCAGCAAGACTAATCTCATCCTTCCTTGATGTGAATTTGGAACTGACATTGGCAAGTTTCCCCTCTTGTATTGTCAATTCTAATGGCAAAAGCATTTTAATGTATAAATGACCTCATGACTGATGCAGGACATCGAGGCTGTTGCTGTTGTAGAACCGGACACGCATGTTGTGCTTGCTTCATGGAGAAAGACGAGATGCTATCATGGTTGTGCCATATAAAAGTCCTCCAAAATGATCTATGCTTCTGTTGGAGCGTCATGTAATCAACTCTGATTGTAATCTTCAGAGCAGTATCCACATGACCTGAACATACGATTATCCACAAGTTTGAATATCATTGTGAAGTCTTAAAAGGGGTGCAACTGATGATGAAGATGGCAAGTAAGTGCCTGATGTAATATAACTGGGCAGACATATATACTTTATATTCTGCACAAATTTGGCTTACACATGATTAGACTTAATTAGCTATGCTACTTGAGCTACATGGTTAGTTTGGTCAGCCTTACTCAAGCATAGAAAATGGTAAATTTTCAGGAACAATATTAGTCGGATGTAGCGGGCTAAAGGGCCTTTATGCCCCTTTTTTATCTTTTATCCACTTGGTGAATTCCCTAAAATCCAGATACAAACTATAACTCCCCTAGCACGAAATGATGTTTTATATATCAGCTACCTTAGTCCCAACTGAACTTGCTGAAATATAGGTAGCCACATATATTCTGAATGGATCCTAAGTGGATGTAAGTTACCAACTAGAGATACAGTATTCCAGCGAGCTAACAGTAATAAACTCCAGCAAGCTTCAAGATCTCAACAATTTTCCTTTACATTCAAGTAAGTAGTTGTCGGTTGCTCCGAATCTTGCATGGAATTATAATTGACAACCTGGTAAATTGGACCGTAAACACTAAACAGAGACAAAAGTCTTGGTCTAGATTCGGACATCAAGTAGTATAATTTGTAGAAAATTCCTTATACGGCACACAACACTAAACTGTACTAATTGTGTTACTTATAAGGAAATATCATATTTGTAGATGGAAATGTATTCCGCTTACTGGTAAAACTATGGCTACAAGACTTGAAGGATGACATGGAAGAACAACGACAAGCTCAATTCATATTAAAGAGAGATCTGTAGGTTCTCTGAAACAGATATATTGCAACCTGTTCTCATCTTACAGTCCCTTGATTGACGGATTCACGCCCTGTCAGGTAAAATCTTTTGTTTGGCAAAAGTTTGGATACTGCATATTTTATTTAATTTTTTGCTAACTGATGCTCAGTATTTAAGTGATCTACATTGTTTGACATCACTATCATCACAAGTATCTTGTGTTTCGTACACATATGGAGAAAATACATGTGAATGAATTTATCTGAAGACTTTTATAGTTTTATAGAGATTAGCTATGAAAGATTGACTTTGGCATCGGATTTTAGTGACTCCCTGGCATGTTATTTGACATACAAATATGCAATAATTCCCAGTTTAGTGAAATGGTTAAGAAACATTACTAGTTGTGGGGATCTTTAATTCAAGCCATCTTTCTAAGGTGCAATTGCACTGGATACTGTGATAAATTGGTACTAATTCGATAAATCAATAGTGAAATTAACGAATTAAACAAGTTCAATACGATCTCCCACAAGTATCATAGACTGAATACGAATACAAAGTGCAGAACTCTTCGAGAGGTTCGCCGTCTCCTTAATTGAAAGAAAATAAAACTTAACAAAATATCTCCATAACCCTAGTCTCGTTCCCTCTTGCCTTTTATTCATTCACTCCATGATTTCCCCCTTTTGCCCTTGACTCTATTCCTCAATCCCTGCTTTGCCCTTCTCTCCTGAATTGTCTTTTTTGCCCCTCTCCTTACGCCTTGTATACTTGATTAATTCTTTTGTACCCTGCATCACAGATACATATATTTACATGTGTGTTAGATGGGACGACATCAACTGCTGATTTCCAAACTGAAAGCTCAATGCTGTAGCATGCCGAATGATTTGAAACTTGTTGATATTATTCACCATATGGTACTTGCATTAATTTAAGAATTAAGTTGTCAACAAATTATGTTATTTTAGCATGAAGTTCTTTTAGACTCGCAAGTATTTACTTACAAGTTACGTATTCAATATATACACAATACACATTTTTACTTCACCATAAAAAAGAAAATGCAGGTGTCATGGCATGCCTAAAAACAAGGTGTCTTTCTCACCCACATGCAATGATCTAGAATCCCCGGATATATTTGACAGTTCTGTGAAGGTTAGAGAACATAAAGTTCTGTTTATCCCTCTTTCTGGTGCTGTTTGAAACTCCAGCAAGTTTCTTCACCTGTTGATTTCAAGGTTATTGAGAGAACTAATTTGGGATCTCTAGATGAAGGTAAATCTGAAGCATGAATTTAAGCATCAGATGAGCAAACTTTTCGTATAATTGTTAATATTGTTCATTGTATCGAGCTTTGTAGTGTGTTTAGTTGTTTTATACTTCCCTTACTTTAGGTGTTCCCAGTATATTGTGAGTTACTGTGTCACATGTCAATTTGTTGCAGCAAAATCATTTCCCTGTTTGAATAGTCGGTTTTTCTTCTATTCTTTAGTAAAATACTACTTTCAAAATGGTGATTTAATAAGAATGTGCAAAAGAAGTAGGTCAATATTATCCGTCCTTTTTCCTTGTTGGTCAATTTCTTTTTGTTCCAAGTGACTTTTGGCATTCACTCTAGAATGTTTACTGACTTGCTCAAACAGGTGTCATATTCGGGCCTTCCTACGCTGTTACTCCATCAAGTTGTCCAGAATCTAAGAATATTGACAATTTCACTTAAAATCTATAGCAAATTTCTGTGACAATCTACTTCAATGAATTAAATAAGTGTTGATTGAATAGTTTGTAATTCTTATAAAACAAAGCATATGATAATTATTATATGTGCACGTTGTTTTTTAATTAAAATAATTTAGATGTCTTTCAAATATTCAGACCGTCCTTTGAATATATTCTAAATCCGCCAATGCTTGCTGCGGCTGGCAGGATCAGCGGCAGTCATGCCTATCCTCACAGTCCATCAGCTAGTTACTTCTTCAGCAGCGAAAGAGATTGAAGACTCTGTTATGGACCTCTTTGCTCAAGGTATTTTTTACCCTCTTCTTTTTGTTTGTTTAGTAAGCATGCATTTCTACATATTTCATTTGTTACTTTTTTTTCTCTGATTTTAATGCGAATATGATTGGCTTAAATATCCTTCTAAAGGGTGGTAAGAGTGTAGATATAAATTTATATATTTAGCTAATTTCTGGTCTTACTATGTTGCAACTTTATCAAGTTGTCGAAAGTCTGAGGATATTGACAAGTCAGTGCTAATGCTCAAAGTATGTGAAAAGCTTGAGTTAACAGATTTTATTTAAACAAGAAGGCTTACATTTGACATTTAGTTACTCCCTCCCTTCTAAAAGACAATTTGGACTCTCATCTGGGAATAGGAGGTCACTGAAATTATCTAATTTATTTGTCTAATTTAACACCAAGTTTAGCATTTTGATATTTTGCATCCATGTTTAGTATCGAAAATAAACATGACCTCCAAATTGACATTTAGTTACTCCCTCCCTTTAAAATGAGAGTCCACTCTTCCAAATTCAGACACTGTAAGCCCACACTGACAATTTGGACTCTCATCTGGGAACAGGAGGTTGTTTAAATTGTTTAGGTTATTCTCTGGTTGTTTTTCATCAAATCTATTGTTGATGACACTTTCTGATTTCTCTGTGCATTGGTAGTTTTCCAAGGACTTTGTAGTATGCTACATTGTAATACACCACAATTTTGTTAGCAAATGCGTGGTTGAAAGAAAAAGTTATTTAATAGTTTTTTATTTGTTTGTACGTGTTATGAATTTTCTTAAACGGAAATTTATAATAAATGGTGACATGTTTTCTTCTTGAAATGGTGGTCGAATCAAGTTTGTAATAATGTAGTGAACCTACAGACATATTTCAGAAGTTGTCGCTATTGGGAGAGATCTAATTTTGAGATTTACCTAAATTCTTGTTACATAGATTGTGAAACACAGTTAGAGTAAAATATTATGCTAGTATATATATATTGAAGGAGAGATAAAATGTGATCAAACCCCAATTTAGTTGAGCAGTGGAGGAGAACAAAACAAGAAAAAAAATATAGGGTGTGGGTGACTCTGGGTGAATAAATGTTTTTTTAATCATTTACATGTACAAGGGAATGACTATATATAATATTATTTTTTTTAAAAAAAAGGGGCAGAAGGTGGTTCCAGACATTCAAGACAACTCTTGGAAATTACACGTGTATAACCCTTTTTCCATATGATCACTTCTTGCTGACAATTGCCACTGACTATCTCTTCCTCAAACTTCATCTTTACTCTTTACAAATGATTGACCTTCACTACTTCAGATTCCTTGTATAACTTGGAATAAGAAATCTTTGGGAAGGAACTCTCCTCATCTATGATTAGAGATTAAACACCTAATAAGAAAGATTCAGAAGCATCAGACGTGGTAGAGTTATTCTTTCAGTGATCTAGGAAACGAAAGTGGAATAGGTAGTGCCGCCTCCAGTTACATACTTCCTAGGATTAATTCAAAGGGGAAACACGGATGCTCAATTCAGTGAAGTGGGGGAAATATTTAGAAGGACAAAGGCAAGTATACTGTACTATCTTTACTTCTCATTTATGTCGGATTTTTCATAATATATCTTTCTTTGCCTGGAGTTCTATCATTAAGTTATGTTCGGTAGATGATAATAACTTCTGTTCTGTTGCTCTCTTTTCGAGTTCTGTATTTTGTATGGAGTTTTCTGTTGCCATAATTTTAGCACTTGAGCTAATTATCATTAAATTGATATTGTGTATTGATTACTTGGAGTGAACAGAGTTAAAATAATGTATGGGGAATAGGCCACGGTAATGTGCTACCTGTTTTGTTGGCCTTTTGATGGCTATTTAAGGTCGGGGGACCTTTTTTTGTTTGGGGGGGGGGGGGGGGGGTGGGGGTTCACTATCAAACTGATCACCTGTAGTGAGTTATGGACAGTTTCATCTATTGAGTTGTATTCATTTGGTTTGTTTTGGTGTCTCTGATTATTTGAATTTAAAATTCGGGGATTTGTTTGTCTTCAGCACTTGGAGAAACATCTGATTGAATCTGACTTGCACCCATTTTATGGGGAGTACTTTATTTTTATTGAACTTCTTGGAAATCTAGAACTTCTCGTTGGTTTTTTGTAGGTAGTATGCTTGCTGAGAAGTCTTTCGCTCATTCTTTTAAATTCTTGTTGCATTACCAGCTAAGCATGAAAATGTGACGAGACATCACACTTGGGAAACGGAAAATGTAAAGACAGATGAGCTGTTTATTCGAGGCTGAAACATACGGGATGTTAGGCTAGGGGGTAAGGTTTTGTATGCAGAAGATACTTTTGTAATATAGTTACTATGACCAGTAGGTTATGAATTTTTCATGTACTAAGAGCTAGTATCGTGCTTTGCTAGTAAACAGATGGAGTGAGTGTATGTATATTAATTATTAAATATTATACTGATTTGTAATGTTTATAACTTTAGTAAAGAGAACATGTTTATGGTGTGACTCGAGTTTTGTAGGAAGCAATGTTATGGGGATGCTACCTACATTCTTTGGACCAGGGATTGGTTTGCTCTTCAAATTGTAATATAGAAAACCCTGAAGTTCAGTGCTATTATATGTTGTTACCTGCAGACATAGGAATGATGCTTCTCAGGGTAATGCTATCTGCACCTCTAAGTCAGATTTTACTTATAATCTGCGACAAATTTCTTTAAAGATCTATCCAAACATATTATGTAAGTGTTACTGTTAATATTCTTACTATTATATAAAATACAGTACATGATCATTATTATATGTGCACATTGTTTGTTTTTGAATTTATAATAATCTAGGAATATATTCTAAATATTCAGACCGCCCTTTGAATATATTTCAGCAGCAAAAGAGATTGAAGACTCTGTACGAACCTCTTTGCGCAGCAAAAGAGATTGAAGACTCTGTACGAACCTCTTTGCTCAAGGTACTTTTTCCCTTTTTCCTTGTTTATTCCATAAGCATGTAAATCTACCTATTTCATTTGTTCATTATATTTTTCAATGCGAATATGATTGGCTCAAACATCCTTCTAAAGGGTGGTAAATAAGTGTAGATATACATTTATATATTTAAGCTAATTTCTGAAGCTACAGCAAGTACAATTGTTTACTATATCAAGGAGAACAAAATTATTCTAAAACCTGATGGAATGATGTGCAATTGTGTAAAGTAAGGCGGCAACAGGTTTAGTAGGTTGACTATTAGAACTTTAGGAGATAATCTTCCTGACAAAACATTAAACTTATTTGCTTGACTATCTACAAATAAAAGATGGAGCCTGATGTTTTAAAATCTGAAATGGTCTCTTGCAGACAAAAAAAAAAAAGTGTTTTCATGTCCCTTAGCTGTTTACAGATGGAAGCAAGAGACTACACTCCTGTCCTGCACGAGAGGGACTTCCATTAAAAACTGAACGTCCTTGTAAAGGAAAGTCTGCCATTCGGGTAGATTTCGTCTCTTCTGACCTTGTGCTTTCAACATGAAAACAAGTGTATGATGCAAGACATTTTAAAAAGCATGCAATTTAACGTAACTGGGAACTTACGTTTCTTTGTACCAAGACAAACATGTACTATGGTTTTCTGGATTCACTGAGGAAGCTGAATGTTTTGTAGCTCATATGTCTGCATGAAAGTTAATTAATTCCGATGGTTTTTTTTTGGCTAAGTAATTCCGATGGTTTTATTAATTGTTTTTAGTTGATTTTTTTTTTTTAAATATCATCAGATTTTTTTTTTGGGGGGGGGGGATTCGAATCATGATACATGATCCCTTGCAATTTTTATAAGTTTGTTCTGAGGCATGTTGTTGTTTCCGATTATTGGGTTATCCTGGTACTACTTACTAATGTGATAGTATATTTAAAATTTGGTCATAAAGGCTAACATCTTTGTGCGATTTGGTTATACATATTATAAACTGCAGAACCTTTTTGGGTTATGTTTATATTATTGATGTACATCCCTGCTCATTATTTAAAAGAGACAAGCCATGCATCCATCTCTACCCTGACATAGTTCTCCAGAAGAGATTGTGTTTTCAGAGCACGCTGCTTTGATGCCACATATATTCTGGATGGATCTAAAGTGGATGACTGGATGTAAGTTACCAACTAGAGATACAGTATTCCTTTGTCAGATGTGTTTTAACATCAGATTAACAAGCCCTTTTATCAAGGCACTAATTGAGTCTGTGCGGCTTAAAAGTGTAAATTTAAATTGTAAATCATGATTCCATACTTAGAGCCATAAATTTCTTAATGTACATTTATTACTTTGATAGTAATGTATACTACATGTTCTTAAACTGCCCTATTCTGAAATTTGGTAGTGCCCCCTTGCCTCCACTTGGTTCACTATTAGGATTATATTATAACATCTAATGATTGTCATGTGTTAAACATAGAAGTAGGTAAAAATATCATTAGTTTAGAACCATCTGTAGATGCAGAACTGAAATTCGTAATTCAGTTATATATTCATTTAATCAGTGGCAAGATGAGCCTTGATGTATGCTCACTGTGGCTTTGTTTAATCAATTGTTTGATTGAATTACGTAAACAGTAGAATTGAAGTGTGATTATTGATTCCACTCAGATAAGCAGAGAAAGGGAAAGCTAATCTTTTCAAAACACTGATGTAAGATACATGGTTAGATTTGTTTCCCCATGATACATATGTGTGCTTAAAAGTATATATGAGGAAAAGAAGACAATGATTCAATGAGTTGACTTCATTTTTATGCTTTTGTCCAGGAATCTATTTTGTTAAACCACTACATCACAGCTCTTTAAATTTAATTCTATATGCTGTTGTTGTAATTTGCTAATGGAGAAAGGAAGAGATAAACTTTTGATACAGGGTGAACCTGTTAAATTTGTCAGAAAATATTAGTGGCCCACATGACTTGTCCTGAACCAAATTAACGCGGCCCAACTCTGAGTCATAAGTGGACCCGGTCCAAATTCGAGTAAACCTGACCATTTTTTTTTGAAGGAATTACACACATAGACCTAAAAATCACAATTTGTTTTTGAAGGTTTTCTGGTAGAGCATCAGCTGATTAAATACCATGTATATGAGTATGTCGACGCCTCAGATTCTTGGTTGTTTTGTATAAGACGAGTTTCAAACTGTATTATATATTTATTCGTATATGTGCTTCGTAAGTTTTTGCTGTTTTGTGTAAATTACATGGCTTTATACAAGGAACGCTGCAATTATGTTTAGAAATACTTGCTTTGCTATTCAGAACTTATGTGTATGATTCTCACTTGGATGTTCAGTGTTGCCTTCCGTATGTACAGTGTACTGTAAACGTTAAGATGCACAAATGTTATTTTCTTAGTTTCATTTGAAAATCCTTTCGTCTGTGTCGATTTTGGTTCTACCCCTATAAAGTGTGTGCATGGACTAGTTACATTTGTTCACGAATTTAGCTCAGAATGTTTGTGTGATCTGTACTTCGTTGTATTAATACAAGTCACCTCTTTCTAACTAAGATGTCTGGTACAATTTATTCCAGTAACTAAGACTTGGACTTGCAATGTTCGACCCAACGTCATTACTATAGTACGGCGAGCAACATCACTGGTACAAGTTCAACTTTGACTGTTTTTCTTTTTATATATGTACTAAATAACCTAGTGGATGATGTTAGTTAATCTACAAGAATAGTGACAATGTCGCTTGTTTCTTTGTCGTTAGTTAATCTGTCCGCTTCTTCCAGGTTCTATTCATGAGGGAGAGGACAAACACATACCCCTATTCAACAGGTAAAACCCTTGCTCAGACAAAAAAGGAACAGACCTGGTGCTTCAACCCCACCATAAAGTACGAATCACTCAGACAATCTGCTGTCCCCATGTATGCCTACTGTGATGACTCCGTCACTGACTGTTCAGAATCCTCAGACTCTGAAACTGAGACTGAAACCATGACAGTAGGAGAAGCTCAAGCTCGGAACGACAAAATCCTTGCTGAAGCCAGAAAGGAAAATCCTTGCTGAAGCCAGAAAGGAACCAAAGATGAACAGCTCTTTTGCTATAACCCCAACATTTAATTCGAACCACTCAAACAATATATTGTCCCAAGATTTGCCTTTTTTGACGACTCCTCTACTGACTGGTCTGCCTTGGACTCTGATTGTGAAAGTGAAACCATGGCAGAGAAAGAAGCTCAAAGTTACAAACACAAAATCCCTGCTGGATCCAAAGAGGAAAAGCTTTTTGGGGTCGACTTGGTTAAGTCCCCGTAAACAGATCTTCAACCCGTGGCTAAAGACTTGTCAAAGTCTTCTTCAACATAGTATCAATCCAAACCAGCCGATCCAGATCCATCGCTATGTATGACAATGTCATAATTTCGATTTCACGAACTATGTTGTGATCATGTGTAGCCTTGAGCTTTTGGCTCAGCAATTGTCTTAAAAGTTTGCTTTCACCTCCTCTTACAGAATAGTTTGTAACTTGTGACAAAAGCATCTCCAAGTTCTCTATCTGCTTGCAAACAATAGAAACCTTAGTTGCAAGACAATTCTGATTTTTTTTACTTACATATTTAGCCAATTCTTACCCTGACGTAACCGACGCTATCTAGGTCAAAATCTTCCATGATAAGTGCATCTTTATCAACCCTGCCGTAAAATCATACACCAACGTATATAATCTGAGTGGTAGTGAGAACTTTATTCTTACATATAAATATAGCCATTTTGGATACCAAACAAATGAATTCTGTACATTCAGGAATCGAAAGAGAATGATTATAATAATGAGGTACTTTTAGATGTACATAGATGTTATTAAGTGCACTGATAAATATTAATTTCGTTTATTTTGTTATTTTGTTAGTTATTGAGTGCGTTGCTCCTCGTAACTACTTGCACAATGAAAATCACTTTGGGAAACTTTTCGACTTTGCTATGAGCCCTCCTCAACGTTCATCTGATTTTATCTCTGGAGTATATTTAGTGCCCGTTTGCCAAAACTTTTTTTTTATAGACTTCTGGACTTATTTTCGGGTAAAAATTTGGGTGAAGTCCCAAAATAATCAAAAATAAATATTGTTTGCCCAAAATACTGATCTGCAAATATTTGGCCTTAAATACTGACCAGATACGGTGTTTCGTGTACCGTATTAACTTAATACGGAGCACCGTCCTCCGTATTAACATAATACGGAGTACCGTCCACCGTGATAGATCTAGATACGGAACACTGTCCAACGTTATATAAACAGACACGGGTCACCGTGTAACGTGTTTTCCCTGCGGGGCCAGGGAAAACATATGAGAACTATAATCCACTGCAACACACCCAAAACTTCCATCTTTTTCTAGCTTCAGCAAATGCTAAAGCTTCCAAAAGAACTTCTGAAGCCCGTCCATCCTTTAACAAACTACAATGCACCTTGAAATCTGACGTGCTTATCTTGAGTAAGCCTATCTTCATCTCTAATGTCATGGAATTCCAGTAAGACTGAACAAAATCCTTCCTCTCGGAAAAGGAAGAATTTTTCTTCCCATTCCCACCCTTCTTCCTTTCCCCTGTTCTCTGACCAGGACATGAAGATTGATCTAAAGCCTTGTTGTTACTATAATCTTGGGTTTGTGGTGAAGCGGACTTGTGCTGCAAAAGCCTAGCAGCAGCAACACCCACTTCAATCTCTTTTCTCCGCTCCTCAAGCGTCTTAGTTGCCTTCTTAATCTCATTAGGTCTCCGAGCTTGACCCAGCCCCACCTCCATCGGATCCTCCACAGCTCGCCTTATCGGAATAAACCGAAACTTCTCCTCCCCATTCCCCAAAGTTTTCATCCAAGTAGAAATCGAACCAAAATTCGACTTCTGAATCAATGTCCGTAACTCATTTTGCACATTACTAATCCTCATATCCGCCGCCGATACCTTCAACTGACTCTCCTCCTGCAAACTCTCCTTTGCTGGATCAACCGGATTCTCAATTGCCAACGCACGCTCACACTCTCTTACCACCTCCTCATACTCCATCTTTTTCTAGCTTATCAACCGGATCAAAAGATTTGTTGTTGGACAAAACTTGTGGGCTTGTATTCAGCAGCAGATGAGTTGCATTCGTATCTCCTCCAAATAATGCTACAGAGAGATAATTGAGTGGTTATTGAAAGATTCAATGGTTTGATCTTTTGCTGAAGCAAGAAATAGAGGGGAAGAACCCTGGAACTAGAGACCAAATGTGTGTTTGTGGAGGAAGTGGGGAAGAGGAGGGAGGCTGCACATCTGTATGTATATATAATACGGAACACCAATCAACGTATTATCCATCAGACACGGAACACGATTCACCGTGTTAGGTCGGTAAATAGGGCCATAATTCCTCTTTTCAGTATTTTAGGCCACTATGTCTCAAAAATGATTATTTTGGTAATTTTCTCAACCATTACCGCGTAAATTTTGTGTAAATACTCAGATACTGGAAAAATGAAAATAGAACAAAATACTAGTATAAAATAGATTCAAAACTGCGGGTTGCCGCTCTGGTTGACTGGTTAAGTTTTTAAGAGCATCTCCAATAGATGTTGCTTATGGAGTTGCCTAGCATTGACAAATTATCACGTATAATAATCTTTTATTTTCTCTCTCGTCCATGTCACTCTTAGCAACTTTTATTTAAAATCTACTCCAATAGTTGGTAACTACAAAAGTTGCCAATATGGTTTCCTACATAAATTTGAGAAACAATATAATAAGATAAGAGCATATTAAAGTTGATAACGCCATTTATACTTTTTGAGAATTATATGAGTTTTAACTATATTGGGAAGTTGCCAATTTTTGGCAACCTTGGTTGACAACTTCTTTGCGATCATAAAACTTCAATAGGTTGGCAACCAAGGGTGGCATGCCAACTAAGCATCGGCAACCTCTTGACAACCCCTATTGGAGATGCTCTAAGAGCATCTCCAAGGATGCACTCTTTCCTTAGCCCCTAAAATAAGGATTATTAATAATATAGGAAATCAAAATGATATTTCACTCCAATGATAATCCCTATATAGATACCCTATATTTTAAAAGTTTAATTTTTAAAATTTAAAAGTTTGAAATTTAAATAAACCAACCAATGGGAAGGGGAGCAGATGACGTGGAGAAAGATAGGGGCTGATATTTGGATCCTCACATGTAGGGATCTATTTTCTCTCCCCTAAAATATATTTGGAAGGGGAGAAGTGGTTGGAGAGTGTTTTTTGGAAGAAAATCCCTAAAATTGGTAAGGGGTGTGCATCCTTGGAGATGCTCTAACAAAACAAATACGTATAAATCGACTACACGATCCCTGCACACCCAAATCAGCCAATCGCAGCTCATCACGCGGATTCAATTCTGAGCCATCCGATAAAACCATCATCCAACGATCAAAAACACACCCCGCCATACCCACTTGAAGAAATCCCAATTCCCCAAAAATGGATCTTGTATATATAACCAAATTAAATCCCCCAGCAAAAACAGAAACCAAACAATTGAAATCATTTCCAACAAAATGTCTGGGCGTGGAAAGGGAGGAAAGGGGCAAAGAGGCATCGAAAAGTCCTTCGAGACAACATCCAGGGCATCACCAAGCCTGCTATTCGAAGGCTTGCTAGAAGGGGTGGAGTCAAGAGGATTTCAGGTCTCATTTACGAAGAGACTCGTGGCGTGCTTAAGATATTTTTGGAGAATGTTATTCGCGATGCGGTTACTTATACCGAGCACGCTAGGAGGAAGACTGTGACTGCTATGGATGTTATTTATGCACTTAAGAGGCAGGGTAGGACTCTTTATGGTTTCAGTGGATAGAATGAATACATGTGTTTGTATATCTTGTTCTTCTCATCGGTTGTCAATCAAATTACTATTGTTATGCCCAAATCTGGCATAATGGCTAAATTGATTTAATTAGCTAAATTGATGGTTCATAATCTATGATGGGCCTAGAAGATGAAGATTGGGTTACTAAAGCCCACTATTGGAATCAGCCCAACATGCCTTGGCAATAATATCTCTATCACAGGAGCACCTCGCTCGCTTCATGATTGCGCCTCGCTTTGTTGCGCCTCGCTTTGTGGCGCCTCGCTTTTGTATCACATCTGTCACTTACAGCGAGATCATCATCTCTCCTCTGGAAGGCTCATGGCCAGACTCAAGGTCGCATGAGTAGCTAAGCACAGGGATAGCTTCGCGTGGCCAGGCCTCTCAAGGTCGCATGCAAGGGCCCTGATGGATCTTTCATTCCAAACCTATCCGTTCGAGGCCATGGGCTTCTACAGCTAGATCATGGATCATGGATAGGACTGATTACTCACTGCCACGTCAGCCCTAGCTACATGGGCTTGGACTTTGGCTTATCTCTTAAAACCCTAGCCCGCCTAGGTAACTTGTGGTCCAAGAACTACGTCAGGCTTGATCCCTATAAATAGGGTACGTAGGCACCTTGATACGGATGAGAAACAGTTTACCTGAAAACACCTATCAAGCTCAGCCACATTCAAACACACAAACCCTAATCCTTTGTTCTTCTTTTGTTAGCAAAATATCCGTATTTTACTCCGATAATCCAGCAAACCTCCAAAATATTGTTATACAATATTCTCCCTATAACATTTGGCGCTAGAAGGAGGGGAAGTCATTGAATTGGGAGAAGCGATGACTAAATCACACAAAAAGAGGAACGATGGTGAGACCCCGGGATCGCATAAGGTTAACAAGGACGATCCCCTGACGAGAGACCCCTCAGAGGACGAGGTGTCCAAGGACAACTCTAAGACTGGGTACAAGGAGGAACACACACCCCCAGTACAGAGGGTGGCGTTGAACAGCGAGGTCATGTCTTTTCTAAAAGGCCTCGGTGAGTAAATGACCGCTGTGCATGAAAGGGTCGCAAAGGTGGAGAAGCGCTATAGTTCTAGAGGATCGAAGAGGAATGCAAGGACAGGCGGTAGGACACCAGGGGAAGGAAGCAAACTCCCCACTAAGAAACTCGTTGATGACTTCGAGGATGTCCTAACAGATCAAACCAACCCTGACTGGAATGAGGGGGAGGACTCGCTCGGAAAGAAAGGGGGATCGCATGACAAGGTCGCCTCATCTGAGGGGAGATCGGTCAGTGTTTTTGACCGTCTCGGAAAGAAGCTGACTGAGCATGACCTTTGTCTAAAATTGGAAAAGGTTAATGCGCCTCGTTATGAGGAATCTAAGAACAGAAGCAAGGGCACACATCGACAATTGTCTCCTCGAGATCGCGAGCGGTCATATCGTCGTGATGACAGACCCCCCTCTCCTCGTAGAGAGCGTGAGCGGTCCCATCGTCGCGATGACAGACCCCCGTCTCATCGAGACCAGGAACGATCTCAATATCTTGAAGAGGATCGTAGAAAGAAGGATCGCAGGAATGACCAGGAGGAGTCCAGTGTCCTAAAAAAGACCCAGTCTCATCATGGAAGTACTGGAGGTAAAAAGGAGGTTGAAAAGGAGGTCAAGGTAGGAGACTATAAGCTGGAGGAGTTGAAGAAGGCCTTGGACGCAATGAACAATGAGAAAGGAATCTTTAGCACTATGGGCTCTTCATCGCCCTTCACTCATGAAATTCGAACCGCTCCGCTTCCTGTAGTGTTTCGAGGCCATCAGCATGATATGACCTATAATGGCGATACCGATCCAGCAGAGTTTGTGATTCGATTTAATAATGAGATGGATGTTTATCAGGTCTCATTACTAGCGAGGTGTAGGCTATTTGCAGCCTCGCTGAGGGGAAGTGCTCAGCAGTGGTTTTCGAAGCTAGGGGCATTGATTGTCATCGACTCTTGGGAACAATTCGTGGACATCTTCATCAAACAGTTCCAGTCCTCGATGCTCTACGCACCCCCTGTGTCCACCTTGGCAAACATAAAACAGAAGGAAGGTGAAACCCTTCATGATTACTTCAAGAGGTTCAATGATGAGGTGCCTCGCGTGCGAGGTGCAAATGACGAAGCTGTAAAAAATTTCCTCATCGCTGGAGTGAGGGAAGGTACGGAATTTTGGAAGAAGCTACAAGAACAAACCCCTAGCACTCTTTCTGAGTTGCACAAGGTCGTTGAGCCTTTCAAGCGTGTTAAGAAGTCACTCGCGGATTTGAAGAAGAATAATGAAAGGAGTGGCAGTTGGAGTAGGAACCGGGGGGTAAAAAGAAAGGACTCCAGGAGTCCAAGGCGAAGACGGGATCGAAGTCGAAGCCCCAGCCCAAAAAGGAGAGACCGCGATCCCTTGAGGCGATCCCCGCCGAGATCTCGCCCCGTGAGGGATGAAGACAAGTATATCCCTCTGGTCGCCCCAATTGATCACATTTATGCAGTCAATGAAAACAAGGGGATATTCAGGAAGCCTACACCGATGGGTCCGAAGGGGACCGCAAACACTAGCAGGTATTGTGCCTTTCATGAGCAAACAGGGCATGATACAACAACCTGCCGAGAGCTGAAGCAGCAAGTGGATCAGTTAATTCGTGAGGGAAAGTTAACTGAGTGGGCAGTTCGCGAGGTGAAGAAGCATAACCCCAAGTCTAGCCTTGGGTATAATCACGCCCCCCCACCTGAACAGAATCTAGTCATTAAGGAAAGGGAAGCGCGAGGCGGAAGTATCCACGTAATAATTGGGGGACCCCACATCGGGGGGGGATAGCAATAAGGCTAGAGAAAGATATGCCCGCGAAGCTAAGGAGCGACCCCTCACCAATATCCATCACTTGCAGGAGCGACCCCCAAAGCTTTTTAAGGGGGAGGATACAAATATCATGTTCACTGAGGAAGACGCGAAGTGGGTCCACCATCCTCATTCGGATGCCCTCGTTGTCCAAGTCCGCATTGGATCGCAGAATGTTCACAGGGTCCTTGTGGATAATGGGAGCGCAGTGAATGTCCTAACCTACGAGGTCTATCAGAAAATGGGGTTCGTAGATAAAGACCTTATCCCTACCGTGGGGCATCTTTACGGTTTTACTGGAGCTTCAGTCAATGTCAAGGGCCTCGTAAGGCTCCCTGTCACTTTAGGGGACGAGCCCTGTATTACCACCCAAATCGCAGATTTTATGGTGGTTGATCAACCTTCAGCCTATAATGCTATCGTGGGGAGGCCGATACTCAAAGAAATGAGGGTGGTTACTTCTATTTACCACCTCTCTATGAAGATCCCTACCCAAAATGGAGTTGGGTGCATCAGGGGGGCACAACATGAGTCTCGTGAATGTTACAACAGAGCACTCAAGTCAGCAGAAAAGGGGAGTAGTTCTATGACAGACAAGATGGAGTGCGAGGAGGAAGGTAGGCCTCGCAAGACAAATTTTGTACCCCCAACAGATTGTAACATGATCTCGATTGAGGAGCTCCCAGCCGATTATTTTGATAACTTGGGGATTCAAGTAGAGCCAGTACCAGGGGCTTTGATGATGGGAACCTCACAGCCAGTTATGGCTCTCCAGGAAGGGATCGTGGAAGAGGCTACAGATAGTGACAGCGAGGAGAGACCGGAGCAGGCCGTTGTGCAAGCCCGAAAGGGAAAATGGGTTCGCAAAGAAACATCCACACTGATAGAACTGCCAAATGGAATTACACAGACTACAACTGTTGTTAAGGAGTATGGGCACGCTGGTGCCAACCCCTGCGAGGCAGAATCAATTCAGGCTCGCGAGTATAATCTAGATCTTGATCCTCGCATCCCAGAACATGTGGAGCGAGCCGGGGCAGCTGAAGACACAATTCATGTCCTCGTTGATGTGCAGGACCCTTCAAAAGTGCTGAAAATAGGGTCGCAACTCAATCCTGATTTGAGAGAAAGGCTGGTTACTTTTCTAAAGGCAAACCTCGATGTGTTCGCCTGGTCACATGAAGACATGGTTGGGATCGATCCTAATGTAATGTGCAATAGGCTAAACTTGGATCCGAGCAAGAAGGGGGTCAGACAAAAGAGGCAACCCATAAGTGGATAACGAGCTGAGGCTCTGAAGGCAGAAGTGGACAGACTCCTCGAGGTAGGGCTCGTTAGGGAATCATTCTACCCTGACTGGCTCGCAAACCCTGTCCTCGTGAAGAAGCCAAATGGAAAGTGGAGGACATGTGTGGACTTTACCGACCTCAATAAACATTGTCCCAAAGATAGTTTTCCGCTACCAAGGATCGACCAGTTAGTGGATGCAACAGCAGGGCATGCACTTCTTTCTTTCATGGATGCTTACTCTGGGTATAATCAGAAACCCATGTATGGCCCTGATCAAGAGCACACCTCGTTCATCACAGATAGAGGTCTCTATTGCTACATAGGGATGCCCTTCGGTCTCCTTAATGCTGGGGCTACCTACCAGAGGCTCGTCAATATGATGTTCGAGAAACAAATTGGTAAGACAATGGAAGTCTATGTAGACGACATGTTGGTCAAGTCTAAGGAAGGTGTGGATCACATCTCTCACCTCGCAGAGATGTTTGATATACTAAGGAAGTACAGAATGAAGCTTAACCCCCAGAAGTGTGTCTTTGGGGTCGAATCTGGAAAGTTTTTGGGATTCATTGTCAACCACCGAGGAATTGAAGCGAACCCAGATAAAATAAAGGCTCTAATGGACATGCGATCCCCAAGAAGTGTGAAAGAAGTACAGAGTCTAACAGGAAGGATCGCAGCTCTCAATCGGTTCGTTTCCAAATCATCAGATAAGTGCCATAAGTTCTTTATGGCCATCAAAAAGGTGGGAAAAAACTTTGAATGGACATTGGAATGCGAGGAGGCCTTTCAGAAGATAAAGGAACATTTGGGCTCGCCACCACTTCTCTCGAAGCCCCTTAAAGGCGAGGTCATCATTATCTACCTCACCGTGTCTGAACATGCGGTCAGTGCAGTATTGGTTTGCGAGGAGGGAAAAATTCAGTATCCAATCTACTATGTCAGTAAAAGAATGTTAGATGCTGAAACTCGATATACAAACATGGAGAAGCTAGCCTATGCCCTTATCTTGGCCTCGCGGAAGTTAAGGCCCTATTTTCAGGCTCACAGCATTGAGGTTCGCACTGCCTACCCGCTGAGACAGGTAATGCACAAGCCAGAGTCCTCAGGGAGTTTGTTAAAATGGACAGTAGAGCTTAGTCAGTTTGACGTCGAATTTAAGCCTCGCGGCCCTATAAAAGGACAGGCACTGGCGGACTTTATCTTAGAATTTCCTCCCCAATCTGAGGGAGATGATTGGGCCATCGTAGCAGCTCCTGAAATTATAGTTAACGGGGACAAAAAAGAAAATTCGGCCTCGTGGTGGGAATTATACGTAGATGGGGCATCTAACAAGGAAGGATGCGGGGTCGGCATCGAACTGGTAACTCCAGAGGGTCGCAAGATACAAAGTGCGGTACACTTCGCTTTCGAGGCCACCAATAATGCAGCAGAATACGAGGCCCTAATTATTGGCCTCAAACTGGCACTGGAAATGAAGGTAGAGAATCTCACAGCTTACAGCGATTCCATGCTAGTAACATATCAACTCTGGAGTGGGTGGCAAGCTAGAGGTGAGCAGATTGAGCTATATCTGCGATGTGCACAGAGGTTAATGAAAAAGTTCAACAATATCAAAGTGGTTCATATTAGAAGAGAGAAGAATCAGGGAGCAGATGCACTGGCAAAGCTGGGGTCGTGTCGCGAGGCCACCCTACTTGGAATTATCCCACTGGAAATCCAGACAAAGCCCAGTGTACCGGAGGAGTTTGTTATGGAGATAGCGACCTCAGGGTCGACCTGGATGACCCCCATATGGGAGTATGTGAAAAATGGAGCCCTGCCTCAGGACAAAAAAGAAGCAAGAAAAATCAAGTATCAGGCTGCTCGCTATGTCATATATGACGAAGTCCTGTGTCGAAGAGGGTTTAATACCCCGCTCTTAAGGTGTGTAGATGGAGAAGAATGCAATTACATTCTCAGAGAGGTTCATGAGGGGATATGTGGCAATCACTCGGGGGGGTAGTTCTCTGGCCCAAAAGATTCTTTGCCAAGGGTACTACTGGCCTACTTTGAAAAGAAATGCTTTTGAGTTCGCAAGGAAGTGTGATAATTGCCAAAGGATCGCTAACTACAGCAACGCTCTTGTCTCTCACCTCACCTCGCTAACGAGCCCATGGCCCTTTGCTATGTGGGGCATTGATCTAATTGGGGAGCTGCCTAAAGCTAAAGGAGGTGTCAAGTACGCAGTTGTGGCTGTTGATTATTTCACCAAGTGGGCCGAGACTGAGCCACTTGCCACTATTACTGCAAAGAAACTCAAGGACTTCGTGTACAGGGCAATTGTGTATCGCTATGGGATTCCTTATCAGCTCATATCAGATAATGGAAAGCAATTTGACAGCAAGGACATGAAAGAATTTTGTGAGAATTTGGGGATCAAAAAGAGTTTTTCAGCTGTGAGTCACCCCCAGACAAACGGCCAAACTGAGGCCATCAACAAAATCATCAAACATACTTTGAAGGCCAAGTTAGAGGAGAGCAAAGGCAATTGGCCTGAAGAATTACCAAGGGTCTTGTGGTCATACAACACGACCCCAAGGACCACAACTGGAGAGACTCCTTTTTCCCTAACATATGGCTGCGAGGCCATGGTCCCAGTTGAAGTGGGCTCCGGGTCGTTCAGAAGGGAACATTACGATCCCGAAGCGAACGAGGTCAATCACAGATTGTACTTAGACATGATAGAAGAAACAAGAAGCGAGGCTCAGCTTCGCCTCGCGGCTTACCAACAAAGGACAGCGAGGTACTATAATGGGAAGGTCAAAGTAAGTTCTTTAAAGACAGGCGACCTCGTGCTTAGGAGAGTCATGCCTAACACTAAGGTCCCGGGTCATGGAGTCTTTGGTGCTAATTGGGAAGGGCCTTACAAAATCTATGCTACTCTCTCAGAGGGAACCTACTACCTCACAGACATGAAGGATAAAGTTATTCCGCGAGCTTGGAATGCGGAACACTTACGCAAATACTATCAGTGAAGGCATCGTTCCTGGTAGTTTCTATCTATTTCGCACGAATAAATTCATACAAAATACTGGGGGGTAGTGGTCGTATTAACACCCTCCCTTTATGATGTAATGACATTGGGCCTCGCCCCACTTACCACTTTTTGGGCCTCGCCCCACTTACCATTTATTGGGCCTCGCCCCACTTATCATTTATTGGGCCTCGCCCCGCTTGTCAACTTGTTTGGGCTTCGCCCCGTTTATCAATATAAAAGTTCAATTTCTTTATGAATTACTTTTTATTGTGCATTCAAATTTTACTTGCTTGTATGTTAACATTAACATACTAAGGTCCAAGCCATCTCAACGATGCAAGGATCGCATTTGAAGTTACTGCTACAACAATCTAAGGAATCTAAGCAAAGGCATGCAAATCTAGCGCTATTCAAGACAATTCAACATGCAAAGATGAAATAAAGATATAATCTCAAAGTCAAAGTACTAAGGAAGCGAAGCTAAATTACTTAGGCAAACATGTTATGTGCAAAAATAACAACAGACAACACAGGATGGAAAAGTAAAAGTGATGTCAATTTATAATTAGAGGGTCGCTATGCGATCCCAATGCAGTTGGCAGAGTTAAAGGGTTATCAGAGTTAAACAAAATAATATTACATGTTGCGAGACATTCAAGGGGTGTCCGCATCCCCAGTTCGATACTTAGAAACAAAGGAATAATTCAAGGCTTTACGGCTTCAGCTGCGTTGGTTTGTGTGACTTCGCTAGCGAGCCTGGCTGCCTCCTTCGCATCCTCTTCTTCGATCTCTTTGCGAAGAGACTCTGCGAACTCAGCATTTCCAGGCCCGAGCTTTTCCCAGTCAAAGTCAGGAACTTTTCTGATAAAGGTCTTCATAAACTCAACCTGAGCAGCCTCCACTACAACGTCGTGATCAAGCTTGGCAGCCTCGAGCTCCTTCTTCAGTTTGCCAAGCTCTTCCCCATGCTCTCTCCTAAGAGTCTCCTCGAGCTCCTCTGCCTCCTTCAGGGATTTGCTGAATGTATTCCTCTCATCGGTGATTTTCTTGAGCTCGGATCGCAGAGTAGCAGTTTCTGTTTCGAGGGCGAGTCTGTGAGTCTTCATCAGCGACCTCCTGTCTTCTTCCTTCTGGAACTTAAGGACTGCGACCTCCTTCTCCAGTTTGGCTTTGACGGATGCAAGGGTCTTCAACTCCTTGAGATGAGAAGTTTGACAGATGAACGCTTCAGACAAGCATTTGGACAGAGATTCGGCATTATCAATCAGCTCGGCTCCCACCCAGCTCGTACACTCCTCTTCAGTAGCATGATTATACCCATGCTTCGCAAAGAGGTGATGAACAGGAGTAGCAGTTGCTGGGTGCTTAGGAACAGGAAGCACAGATTCGTCTTTTCTAGCCTTCTTGGAGACATGATCCTCAGGGGTACCCTGGGTTCGCTGAGCAATCTCGGTGTTCTGCGACAATGGTGGAGGAGGTGGCAGTTCAGCAGTTTTTGGCTTAGGAGGGATTGTAGCAGTCTTCGCGACGGGGATGGCCCTGCTTTTTTGGAGGAAAGGAGGTCTGCGGCCGCTCTTACCCTACATACCTGAAATGGAAATCAAATAACATTAGAAGCATAATAATACAAGTTATACAAATTCAAGAATAGTAAAGATGAATGCAGTGTTGAAATTAACGAGGACGGAGTAATGGTCGTGTTATGACGAGGAGAATACCCTCGCTAGTGGTAACAACAACTCGAGAGGATGAGGCCTCCTCGCGAGCTTTCCTTTTTAAAGAAGTCTTCTTCGTTGCTGAGGGCCTCGTTTGCGAAGGGAGACCGACCCCTTCTTTCAAAAAACCGCACTCGATTAGGTTCTCGAGAGAAAGAAGAGTTCTAATGTTGCGGGCCTCTCGCGGGGTCTTCAGTACGTCATCAGCACGCTTCTTCTCTTCGCCCTTCAGGACGGTTCGCACTTGACCAATTGCGATTTCAGGAAGGACGAATTAGCGTATGGATCGAATGAAAGGAGGATGAAGTTAAAAGGATAGTTCCATACCTGGGAGATAATTAAAAGAAGTTTTGACTCTGGGCACGTCGTGGACATAGAAATAAGGACCTTTCCACGAGCCGGCGTTACTTGGGGCACTGTGATAAAGTTCTTTTTTGTTAAACTCTGGCCACATGGAGAAATAAACGTAGCCAAAGTCTGATGCCCCGCATCGCTTCAGTTGCAGAAAATAGCCCATGGTCCTCGTATCCAACTCAGGATAGCCGAGCTTATGGTAAAGAACGTAAAGGGCAATCATAGCTCTGTAGCCATTGGGATTTATTTGAATCGGGGCTAGATGGTACATTTCACAAACATCCCTAATAAAAGTGTGAAGGGGAGAGGAGACGCCTATCTTCATCATTGCCGAGGTCAGAACCATTCGAGGCACTCTGCCACCATTCTCTTGATGATCGAAGCGGTAACATCGCATCGCAGACTTAGGGAGAATAATTTTACCTTCTGGCCTGAAAATGTCGACCGCCTTAGCTAAAGATTCTGTATCTAGGGTCGTTGACAGATCCCTCCAGGCTAAGACGCGAGGTTGGCCGGGTTTCACTTTCGAACCTGGTTCGATGTCTTCAGGACGAGGACCGCCAACATATATGGTCCCTTCTAGCTCAGGTTGGGGAGTTGGTTCGTAAGGCTGGGGAGAAGCTTCTGGTATGTAATTGTAATCAGTGAAATTGACGACCTTGGCTACTTCATCGAGGCCGCCATCATCAGAGGAAGGCTCCTCATAGTCAGAGTCGTCAGAATTGGCCTCGTTGTCATCTCCACCCTCATGCTCATAGTAGGCGGTACCTAGTGAGTTTGTGGAGGAGTCGCTAGCAATCTCTATGGGGGTCGGAGGAAGAAAGCTCTTATTAATAGGAGAAAGGAGTTTGGGGATACTGGAGAAAAGCTGATTTCCCTTCTCTAGGAGTTCATTCACTTCGTCTTGAATAGATGAAGGAATTTGGGGAGATGGTTGATTCTGCGAACTGGAAGGGACTCCGATAGATGTATTCTGCGAGGCAGACGGGTGTTTGGTTTTCCAAGAGCATAAGTCAGTTTCCCGAGTATATTCTTCATTGGACCAATGGTGATCCAAGTACAACTTGAACGAGCTGTCACTCGCACTAGTAGCTTTGGCAATGTTAGCGGCTGCTTGCTCGCTTATTGTGATGTGGGGAAGGGGTGAAGGAGTCCTTGAGCTATCGTCAGTAGACATCTGTAAAAGTGAATTATTAGTGTGTGCACTTACAGAATATTAATGGGATTCAGAAATATAGAAGGATCTAAGTGTTCTCACATCGCACGCGGTGGAAGGAATGACTTGTATTCTTAAAAGGAAAGGTCTGTTTTGCATCTAAATTAGGGATCGCATTTTTTATCCTAGCGGGGCTAGGCTCGCAGGGTTAAATTATAAAGGAGGGGTCGCATACATTTGGGCTCGCGTCGCATACATGAATAAGTGATAAGAGAAGGAATTATGTACTATGCATGCATTTAAATGAATTAAAAATGAAGAACAAGGGAAGAAATCTTACTGTTGATTGAAGAAAAGTGTGAAGATCTGAGAAAAGTTGGAGCTCGTTCTTGTACGAAGGCGATCTGGTTCTCTGTTTAATCCGGGAGCAAACTGGAAACAATTCGTTGTGTTGTTTATAAGGAAAGTGACAAATGATTGGGAAATCTGAGTTTATATAGTAGGCAGGAGAGAGAAAGGTATGCTACACGTGTCATCATCCTAGCAATCCAGAGCGGATCTCGAGACACAACAACTGTCAAAACCTTTCAAATTCTTGGGGTCGCGACTACTCCAATGGTTATATCTATACTTGGGCTCGCTTCGCAGTGACAACCCGTAATTTTCGAGTCCACATCGCATTTCCAATGGCAATATGGACTCGGGGGGTAGTTGTTATGCCCAAATCTGGCATAATGGCTAAATTGATTTAATTAGCTAAATTGATGGTTCATAATCTATGATGGGCCTAGAAGATGAAGATTGGGTTACTAAAGCCCACTATTGGAATCAGCCCAACATGCCTTGGCAATAATATCTCTATCACAGGAGCACCTCGCTCGCTTCATGATTGCGCCTCGCTTTGTGGCGCCTCGCTTTTGTATCACATCTGTCACTTACAGCGAGATCATCATCTCTCCTCTGGAAGGCTCATGGCCAGACTCAAGGTCGCATGAGTAGCTAAGCACAGGGATCGCTTCGCGTGGCCAGGCCTCTCAAGGTCGCATGCAAGGGCCCTGATGGATCTTTCATTCCAAACCTATCCGTTCGAGGCCATGGGCTTCTACAGCTAGATCATGGATCATGGATAGGACTGATGACTCACTGCCACGTCAGCCCTAGCTACATGGGCTTGGACTTTGGCTTATCTCTTAAAACCCTAGCCCGCCTAGGTAACTTGTGGCCCAAGAACTACGTCAGGCTTGATCTTTATAAATAGGGTACGTAGGCACCTTGATACGGATGAGAAACAGTTTACCTGAAAACACCTATCAAGCTCGGCCACATTCAAACACACAAACCTTAATCCTTTGTTCTTCTTTTGTTAGCAAAATATCCGTATTTTGCTCCAATAATCCAGCAAACCTCCAAAATATTGTTATACAATATTCTCCCTATAACAACTATCAATTTGAATGTTCCCTTTTTTTTAATTTATCAAACTACTTTTTTTCGTGGTTAAATGGAGTGAGCAAATTCAATTGTAATTTGATGACAACATGAAAATATGAATTAGTTATACTTGTGTGTGGAAGACAACTGTAATTTTCTGTGGTTACAATTTGCAGTTAACAAACCATTTCATTTATATAAAGATAACATTGCTCATCTTGACAAAAAAAAAAACACTGCTCATATATAATTTGCTCATAGAGGACTGTAAAGAACGATGTTGTTCAAAGTTTTATGAAACTTACAGAGCTAATTAAAAGCAATTAATAACTTGGTTTCGACTTTCGAGTTCATTTGACTTTTCGAAAATTGGCTAGGTACTAGGTAGTTGTAATGTTGTATTGTTGTTTGGCAACATGTTCACGAGTTCAGGCTACAACAATTTGCAGAAAGTTGCCTGTGAAATTATACTACCATATCTACTGTTCATGCAGTTAATAACATCCTTGGACGATTGATAAAATAAATGGATGCATTTAAATACATCTGGTACCCATTTTGCCAAATGTGGTTGCTGAAGTGAGGTGAAACGTACAAGTCGAGTTTGTTCTAGAGTAATTGTATTGGGCTCTAGATTGATCTAATATGGTTGATCATTCTCAATTTCCTGATCCTGCCGTTTCTTCAATTTCTCTAGTTTTGTTTCCAGTTCTTAAACTATAACACATTTTTTTAGCACTGTCACTTGAACTATTTCCTCCTTTACATTCCTATCTTATATAGTCGTTAAAGTCATGATTCATGAAATATTTTCCCTTGGTGACACTTAGTAAAAATAGATACATACTCTGTTACAAATGTTTTCAAGGAAGTGAACTGCCCTATTTGGGGACACCGAAGCAAATTGTAAAGTAGACGACCGGGCATACTAAAAGCACTGTTTGCACTGCGACTGAAA
This sequence comes from Saposhnikovia divaricata, assembly GCA_036435485.1. Lineage (NCBI taxonomy): Eukaryota > Viridiplantae > Streptophyta > Magnoliopsida > Apiales > Apiaceae > Saposhnikovia > Saposhnikovia divaricata. The sequence goes on along the minus strand of CM071594.1, from coordinate 242,727,538 downwards.
CTTAAGTTTATCATCCCACGCACCAACAATGTTTTCCAAAAACTTACAATTCGATGCTCATAATTTTTCGAGTTTTTTTGAGATTCTTGATGACAGAGCGAGTGAAAAGAGTAGATTGTCCACAGTTATCAATTTCGAATCCTATGCTCCACCGTTATCAATTTTGAATCCTATATAAATTGTACTACTAATATATTTGGAATTCATCTGTAACAAATCAGACCTAAAATCAAACATCGCCTCCAATCTCCGTCCATTTCACTGTTTGTTTTCTATTAAATGAATTCCAAGTTCTTTAAATCGAGGGCTCAAGTAACGCTAGTACTAATAATTAGTGATTTCTGATTTGTTTTCGAAATTTTTAGATGAAATTAATGGTGTAAAGTTAGTTGGTAGCAATGAAGTTATCATCCGAAGAATTCAATCGCGAAACAAAATTAAACAGATAAGCTCATGTTCATAAGTCATACTCCCTCCGTCCCAACCAAATGTTTACATTTGGTTTGGGCACGGAGACCAAGGAAAAATATAAAGAAAGAGGAGAGAAGTAAGAAAAATGAGTAAAGTGGTGGGACCCATCACTATATAATGTATAAAATGAGTTAGTGGAGGAAAGTAGTGGATGTAGTTGATTTTTATATTATAAAACTTTACTATTTTAGGAAAGTTTAGAAATGTAAAGAATTGGATGGGACATCCCAAAAAGGAAAGTGTAAACAAATGGATGGGACAGAGGGAGTAAGTGATAGATTGACAATTCAACATCTACACATATAACATTTCTTAATTTGAACAAGATAGAAAGCTTATAGGAACAGGGGTGTTTAGTTCGGCTAAACCAAACATCATATCATAATCAATGCCTCAGTTTAAGTTGATGACTTTACACCGCCTTGTAAATTCTCTTTTCTGAATTTACTAGCACCTGCAGCCATGAAATTTGTGTTTTTACTAATTCTTGGAATTTATGTATGTGATGGTAAAAGAGTAACAAGTATAAATTGATATATGTAAACTGAGAGAGAAAGTGGTGGAGATACCTGTGGTGAAGGAGGTGCCATAATAGTCATTATCACATTCTTCGGCACATGGAAAGTAGCAATCAAGGTCAAGATCACCTCTGGTTTGGCATTGCTCATTACAAACCTGTTCACAGTGTTGAGAAATTTGGTGATCAGATGTTGCAGATTCGATATGCATTACCACCATTACCAACATCAACATCATCGCTATCTTTAATACTTTTGCTGCCATTTTCTTGATCTTTAGTTTGTGATTCTTGACTATTTTCTTGTTAATGGACTAAGGGTTTATCAACGAGATATATAGAGGTTTATGAGTACTCTTGGGGAGTGATATGAGTAGGACAGTCATCAACTAACTATGACTAGTGTAATGAGGTTAAGTAGGCGTTCTTTGCCTGCATAAAGCCTCATGAAAAATGAATGATTAATTGTTGTATTTGACTTGTTTTTATCAAATATAATAAAAGAAAATAAATACATGAATAATGTATTTAGATAATTTATAATGTGTTTTATTGTGTGGAAGTTACACAATACATATATTAAATATATGTGGGAGTTACATATGTTTATTATGTAATGAATAATGACAAAAGGAGTTACAAATAAGAATATCAATTATATTGATTGGATAATGAATAAATTGTTGGGCAGTTACATTTTATGGGGTGGAGACATGAGAGGTTAAGCCTATATATACAAGAAAAAGCACCAGAAATAATGAGAGCTTGTTCATTCTCTTTTCGGAACCCCTTAAATATATTTCATCAATATTCTTACATTGTTTTTGCAAGAAAAACTTTTATTGGTATCAGAGCCGGGTTTATTTTCTTCTGGTTAGTCATCGTCTTGCTTTTTCCTTCATCGGTCGAATGGGGTTCACACTCTATTTGATCTGTGGTACAAAGGGTAACAGTGTTTTTTTTTCATGCGTTTTCTTTCTCTGCACAACTTGACTTCTTTTCATGGGTTACATATCCTTTACAAATTTTTATTTTCACTTCACTCACCTGGTGATTGCCTATTATGTGTACTTTATAATCTATCTTACTAATACTTAAACTTGGATTTGGAATTTGTTTCTAGTATTTCTTTTTCTTGTGCCTTTTAATTTGTCCAAGCTTAATTTAGATTGTTGTTTTGCAATTACTTTTTACATTCTATGTGTAAGTTTTTCAATTTTTCCGTGCTGTTCATTTTGTGTTACTTGTAAGAGATATTAGTATATTTGTTATGGTCACCATATATAGTCTTGGTGTAATTTAATTTTTTTTTATATTTAATTTTTTATGTGTCTTGTATATATGTGGAATGTCATGCGGTGGTGTGTTTCCTCTGTACCTTTTTGTGGTGTTTTTTTTCTTTCTGCCTTATCTAACTTGTGCACTAGTTTAATTTAATCTATTATTCTTGATTTATTTTCTAATTTATAAATGTATGTAAATATATGCATATTTTTTAATATGTTTGATTAGTTTCATAATTTTACATGGTGCCTCGTTTACTTATTTGATTAGTTTTTCTTTTGGTTGAATATTTAATGGTCCTCGTGTTTATAATTTCTATATGGCTTTATTTGTTCGTATTTTTACTTCTTTTCCTTGGTTATAAATGGAGTTTTTGTTTTAAATAATGAATTTATTAATTGTATTTAAATTCATTGATTTTGGAAATTGAATGGATTATTTTTGTTAAATGGCGCCGAAAGAAAAGAAAATAAAATGTAGATTGTTTGGAAATTTGGAAATTATTGCTGAGAAAATGACTAGTAAATTGATTGTGCATGAATTGAGAAAAATGATGAGGTAAATAATTGTGTCGGAATTGACATATATTAAAAGAGGAATTAAAAGGTACCATCTGTTTTACGTGGAGTCGGAAAATGAGAAATAAATTATTTTCAAATAATTTGGAAGCTACCGTTGAAAAATATGGAACTAAACTAGAGGAAATTTTTAATGAAACTCTAAAAGTGAGTATAAAATTTGTAAATGATAATTGGGTATGAATTGTGAATTATCGTTGATAAAGGCGATATTGTACTAGAGGAAATTTCTAGTAATGCTCGGAAATTTAACATAGAAAATATTAATGTGTTGAAGTAGATTGAAATGCAATTTATGATCATGATCTGAATATTTGCATTGAATATAATAGTGCATTACCATGTTTCTCGGTATATATGGATGTAAGAGATCCTAATGATCCGATAACTTGTATAAAAGCGATCAGATCGCAAGAATCTGAATTATCAGAGGGAAATCATGAAAGATAATTTTGAGTCAATATGAAAGGATCAATTGCGGGAGTTATGAGATCAACCCCAAGATAAAAAATTCATAGGTTGTAAATGAATTTTTGAAAGGGAAAGATAAAACTGATGAGTCTAATTTTAAATTTAAGGTATGTCTTATTGCGAAAGGTTTTACGTAGAAATTGGGAATATATTGTCGAGAATGAATTATACAATTGTGTCCGTATTTTGAAAAATGGGAGTTTGTACAATATTTTCAATATTTGTTAAAGATATATTGTTAACAAAAAATAAAGGCATGCTCAACAAAACTAAGTTGGAACTTAGTGGGAAAGTTGAGAATATGAGTGAAATCTGATAAGTTCAGTAAACTAAATATTTTGAATATTTAGTGTGAATCAGAAAGGTATCCGAATGAAATGCTTAATCGTTTTAGGACGCAAAATTGCAATCCGGCGCCAACTCATTGGTAATGGGGAAATGGTTAATGCGAAAAAGGCACTTGATGTATCATATGCGCAAGTAGTCGGAAGTTCGATGTTGTGTAATCGATTGACTTGACTTGGTGTATTTAATTGGTCTAGTGAATGGATACGAAAGAAATCCTAATCAAGCCTAGTGAGAGGTTGTGAATAAGATATTGAAGTACTCGAAGCGCATATTGCACCACTAATTGGTTATGAGGCAGACGTGCCTGAAGACATTGGTTTGAAAATAATGAGAATTCAACTTCAAGAGACCTAGTGAGTTATGGTAGAGTTGAAATTGGAAAAGTAAGAAACCTGTATGTGTTGTACGATGACAATGTTTAATTAGAGATTGTGAATTTTTTAACAGAAAAAAAATTCTATAAAAGTATTTGGTCAAACGTGTTGGTTTGATTGGACTCGAAAAATTTGAATCATAGAAAATATTTGATAAAAAAGTCAAGTGGGAGATGTTGTATTTGACTTGTTTTTATCAAATATAATAAAAGAAAATAAATACATGAATAATGTATTTAGCTAATTTATAATGTGTTTTATTGTGTGGAAGTTACAAAATACATATATTAAATATACGTGGGAGTTACATATGTTTATTATGTAATGAATAATGACAAAAGGAGTTACAAATAAGAATATCAATTATATTGATTGGATAATGAATAAATTATTGGGCAGTTACATTTTATGGGGTGGAGACATGAGAGGTTAAGCCTATATATAGAGGATCATATCCTACAAGAAAAAGCACCAGAAATAATGAGAGCTTGTTCATTCTCTTTTCGGAACCCCTTAAATATATTTCATCAATATTCTTACATTGTTTTTGCAGGAAAAACTTTCATTAAGCAAGTAATAAATTAAAGATTTTAATAACAAGGGGTTCAGTATTCCAAACCAAGGTTCTAACAAAGGTTCTAGCGATTTATTGGTTAGACGATGATTGATCGGAACATTAATGGGATATATTTAAATATTATTTTTTATATAATTTAATTTAATATAGGAAGAAATCTTTTATATAAGTAAAAATAAATTTATTTTAATTTTATTATCAATTTGACCGTTTTTTAAAATGTAAGTATTATTATTATTATTATTATTATTATTATTATTATTATTATTATTATTATTATTTCAATTTGACCGTTTTTTAAAATGTTGATCGATTAATCCTGAATAAATTCGATTAATTTTGCTTAAATGTTTTCCGATTAATCCTATCTGGGGACACCGAACCAAATTGTAATTACTAAAAGCACTGTTTGCACTGCGACTGAAACTTAAGTTTGTCATCCCACGCACAAACAATGTTTTCCAACAACTTACAATTCGATGCTCGTAATTTTTCGATTTTTTTTGAGATTCTTGATGACAGAGCGAGTGAAAAGAGTAGATAGTCCACAGTTATCAATTTCGAATCCTATGTTCCACCGTTATCAATTTTAAAAAGAGTAATAGGTACATACTCTGTTACAAATGTTTTCAAGGAAGTGAACTGCCCTATCTGGGGATGCTTGTAATTTTCCAAGTTAATTTTTTAATTCTTGAATTTTGATGGAAGAGCGACTGAGAGAGTAGAAAGCCTACAGTTATCAACTTTGAAATGAAATTAATGGTGTAAAGTTAGTAGGTACAGTAGCAAATAAGATTTCATCCCTAGAATTCAATTGCGAATCAAAATTAAACAGATAAGCTCATGTTCTTAAGTCATAAATTAAGTGATAGCTAGATTGACAATTTAACATCGACACACATAACATTTCTTAATTAAACAGATACAAAGCTTATTGGTAGCCAATAGGGGTGGTAAGGCAATAAGGCTAAACCAAACATAATGTTATTATCAATGCCTCAGTTTAAGCCGATGACTTTACACCGCCTTGTAACTTTCCTTTTCCGAATCTACGAGCACCTGCAGCAATGAAATTTGTTTTTTCTTTTTACTAATTCTTGGAATTTATGTATATGATGGTAAAGAAGTAACAAGTATAAATATATATATATAGAGGTGGAGATACCTGTGATGAAGGAGGTGCCATAATAGTCATTATCACATGCTTCGGCACATGGAAAGTAGCAATCAAGGTCAAGATCTCCTCTGCGTTGGCATTGCTCATTACAAACATTTTCACAGTGTTGAGAAATTTGGTGATCAGATGTTGCAGATTCGATATGCATTACCACCAGTACCAACATCAACATCGTCGCTATCTTTAATACTTTTGCTGCCATTTTTTTGATCTTTGGTTTTTGTTTCTTGACTGATTTTCTTGTTGATGGGATAAGGGTTTATTAACGAGATATATAGAGGTAGGAGTCTCTTGGAGACGCTCTTATTAGTGTAATGCAGTTAATTAGACCATCTCCCACCCAACTTTATAACTGCACCTTTTCTCCCACCCAACTTTATAAATGCACTTTTATACTAAAATGGTGTAAAAATAAAAATTTATACCAAATTTGGTGTAACTTTAGAGTTTTTCTAAATCCCAACTTCAACCTTTCATTCATCAACTAAAATAAATTTATGTCTTCTAATACCCAATAAATTTATTACTTTTTGTACTTTTAACAATAAAATAACATTTAAAATACAACAAGATTCCTTTTAGTGTAGGATTTGGAGTTGATTTAATGTATTGTGTAATTTTTATACCATTTTAGTGTAAAATTCACACCAAAATATTGTAAAGGGTTGGAGATGCTCTTAGTCGTTCTTTGCTTGCATTTTGCCTCATGAAAAATGTATGATCAATTAGAAAATACTAAATTAAAAATAGGGAAATATTCAAAAATACCCATGCACTACTAGAAAATGTAGATTAGACATCACCCCTTTAACATCAGTTGGTAAAACCACCGATGTTAAAGGATATTTTAACATCACTAATTTTAAAAACGATGTCAAATGTAACTTTAGACATGGAATGCTAAAATAACCGATGTCTAGACACTTTTTTTAAAAACAAAAAAACACGCGCTAGTGTAAATATATTTCCCCCCTTTAATAAAAACAATTCCCTCCTTTAAAAATTTTCATTGGCCCGCGCTTCCCCCAAATATCATTCCCCCCTCCCCAAATTAAACTCACACAAATCTCATACTCTTCTCCTCTCTCTCTCACTCGTACAAATCTATCCCACACTTTTATGGTAACCCAAGAACCCTAACTTCTCTCTCTCTCTCTCTCTCTCTCTCGATCTACAGTACCATTTTCCCCAAACCCAAGAACCCTAACTTCTCTCTCTCTATCTATCTCTCTCTTTCTCGATCTGCAATCTCGTTTTACCCAAACCCAAATGTAAGAACCCTAACTTCCAATTACCTCGCAAGTCAGCTGCATCTAGGTGGAAGGAGGGTTAATTCAATTGAAGGTTAACACTTAATAGCTCAAGTGAAGGTCAAAATTGAATTGCAAGCTCCGGTTGTTGTATGGAGTCAACACAGTTGGCTCGATTGTTGCGTTCGATTAATCCTTTCTATGTTTGATGAAGGCTTCAGTTATCCTCTCTCACTCTCTCTCTCTCTCAACAATTGAATCGTTTAAGGTAAACTCCTCTCTCTCCACAGTTGAATCGCTCTTTGTCCCAAAAAAGAGTCTCATTTGAAAAATTGTTTAAATTCTATTCAATTGTTGAATTGTTTATGTTTATGTGCTTGTACTGAGAAAGTTCCGGACTTGGCATTTTGGTTTTGTTATGTTAAGAATCAGATCTGATGCAATTTTATGCATCTTTATGCTACTTTTATTTTCGGTTTGCTTTTTCTCGATTATGCTAAGCCTTTTAATGTCTTCTCGTTTTGGAGATGATCAGTATAATTGCAGATGAAAAAGCAAATACTAGAGAGGAAATTAAAGTACTAGGAATGTCGTGGTTGAATTAAATTTGGAAACATATGTGATGATACACTATTGTTATTTCTGCAGTGCTGTTTCTTGGGATGAATTCAACCCCTGTCATAGAAGATGTTTCAGTTGGCATAAAATATTAATCTTGGACCTTTTGGCCATGAAGAATTCATTCCAATTGCTGTTTGCCTCACATCTAGTTGCATTCATTTTAATTTCAAGCTAAGTTTTCTTTGCTTGTGCTAGATGTGGTGATGACCATTATCTTATGTTAAATTTGGCGTGCAGGGTGGTATAAATGCTGCATTAGGAAATATGAGTGAGGATGACTGGAGGTGGCACATGTATGACACTGTCAAGGGAAGTGATTGGCTAGGTAGTATGATTTTAACACATGGACACTCATTAACTATCAAATATTTGTAGTTTAAATTAAAACAAATTTGTAATTTCTCTTGTTTTGTTTGTATTCTATAGCTTAAGCTTTATTCACTCAACAGATTTTTTGGATCTCTTGAACTTTTGCAGGTGATCAGGATGCCATTCAATATATGTGCCGAGAAGCTCCAAAAGCTATTATCGAGCTTGAAACTATGGTCTGCCATTTTCTAGAATGGAAGAAGGAAAAATATATCAAAGGGCCTTTGGTGGTCAAGTTTAGACTTTGGCAAAGGTACAAAGCAGCCTTTATTTTTTGAAGTCTCTGTATCTGATTTCGAAGGAGAACTATATAGCTCTATTTGTATGTGGTATCCCTAGGTGGGCAAGCCTACTGTCGTGCATGTGCTGCTGATCGAACTGGACATGCTTTGTTGCACACATTATATGGGTAGGCCATGAAGCACAACACACAATATATTTTAGTCAACAAGGTTGATGCTGAACAGTTGTATCAAAACCATTATATATCCACTAAGTCTCTGGTTGGATAAGACCTTATGCAGTGTCTTCCTGTATGTGCACATGTATTTGGATTATCAGTCTTCTCTAGTAGTGTGTGTATGAAAAATTCCACCGAATCGAAAGTGTATACTATACAGTTCTGGCCTGCTTAACTGTAGTTGTGAGTTAATTTTTTATGTAATATGTCATGTCTTTACATGGAATTCTTGTTGCTATCTTCTTATTAAAGTTATCAAGGTTACCTGGTATTGTCTGATAGCATTTGTTATCTTCTGCTGCAGGTTGAGCTGTACAGAGTTCAAAAGGTATTCGATAAAGCGGAACCCCTGTATTTAGAAGCTGTAAAAGTACTTGAAGAATCATTAGGACTCGATGACATACGGTACTTTTTTGTGCAGTCGTCTACGCTAAGATATAAATCTTGAGGGCATTACATATATTTATAGAACTGAGCGGCAGAAATCTGGATAAACCTCTAATAACTGTGATTGCTAATTTGTGTATTATCTAATTTGGATGTTATTTGATTAATTTATGTATTATCGGCTATCACCTTGGTTTTGTTTATGTGCTTGTATTGAGATCTTATTTGATTAATTTACTTCAGGTTCCGGCAAAACCACCACATGTACAAAATATTGTTTTTATCATCAGAAGAAGGGCTGGAAACCAGCTTCAGATCGGTTGAATCAGAATGCGACGAAAGCTAAATTCCTTTTTATACTAGTCTAGATAACTTTAGGTAAAATTCTTGCATAATCATCTGCATGTATGAACCTAAGTCCTGATTATTGGTCTGTTTATCGAAGTACATGTAATTGGTTCTAGTAATTAAGGTAGTTGATAGTTGGTCATGTACTTTGGTTATGCTTGTCGAAGTACGTACAAGTACTTTGGTTATGCTTTTGTCGAAGTACGTACATGTACTTTGGTTATGCTTTTGGTGGAGAAGTAGAATTTTGGTACTAATTATGGCTATTGTTAACATTGGGATGTTTGGTAAATGGCAAGTACTTCATTTTTGTATTAAATCTGTTTTGGTTTGATTTCAATTTTGGGCTGCATATAAAACGATCAGTACATGCTAAAACCTCAACAAGATACATTAGTTATTAAAACAAAACTGATGTGTTTAACTATAATTCACATCACTTTTTCTAAAATAATCGATGTACACAAAGGTCTATTGCATCAAATTTTTTAAAAGAACTGATGTCTACTGTTAAAACATACATCGGTGTTATCATATAAAACTGATGTCTTTAACAATAATTCACATCACTTGTTATTAGTAAAAACGATGTCTGTCAGGACATATAACATCGGTTTTGTTATTGAACTCGATGTCTAAACCGATAATAGACATCTGCTAAAAACCGATGTCTAAAGTTTGGACGTTTCTCTACACACGCATAGACATCGCCCAGAATTTTTTTTTACAACGGTTAAAAACCGATGTATATTGACATATTTCTAGTAGTGATGTTTTCAATCTTTTTTTCAAAAATATGACCAAAGTTGCATATGTGGTTGCCCAACAGGTAGCGTTGGGAAATTATCAAAAATATTCATTTTACAAACCTTTTTGGAAAATACGGTAAAAGTTACATATGTGATTGCGCAGTAGGTTGCAATAGTTGCATTTGGGGTTTCATATTAGATTGCACCAATTTTTTGAAAAATATTTATACAACTTGGATATTTTTGAAAAAGGGTTTTTTCAACTATAATAGTGAGGGATTGGATTTCTTAAAATTTGAAGAACTACTATTCTCTTGAAGCAAGAGTTTATACCCTTAATTTCTTCTTCATTTTTAACTTAATAACCACAATATGAATAATCCTGGGAGAAATGTCCTCTTTTAATACAGTTTTTGGTTTAATTGTTCAAAATAACACTCTATAAAATGATGGTCCTTAATAACACCTAACAGCATAACTCCAAGTTACGTTTATAAAATTTCAAGCGCGCTTACGTTTTTCAGATATTCAAATTTAATTTGCGTTTTAAAGTGCAAAAGGCCATTTTCTTTAATAATGGTATTTTTCATCCTTTACTCCATATTGTACCAAAAATAACCAACACTTTATTATTTGCTCCAGTTTTCTATTTCCACAGTACTAGGTTGCATCTGGTGCGATTGTTCATATTGTGCTTTAAAAATATTCGGTGCCATAATTCATCATCGTGCTATAATTAATACAAGGCAGAAAGCATCAACATGTGATTACAGCCACCTCCAAAGTTCTCAGTAATGAACACCTTGTAGATTCGAGTCCTGTCTATTACCAGCAATGGTGTGATTCCCTGTTAAAAGATGTTTGTCATAGCTCTGCACCTCTGGCCCAGAACTGTGTTCATTGATTTAGACATGTATGCTTTCCCAGATTTCAAGACTTAATAATGTATGTACCTAATATTCCCTATCTTTCAAGCATACAGCTCACTTCAGTACTTGTTGATCCACCTTACTCCTGCTTTCTCTATTATTGGAGATTGTGGATGTAAGACCGTCTTCAATGGTATCTGCTATAATGGTTAGCTAAAATAATATAAAATAATAATTATGTAAAATTTGCTGAATCTATAAGATTTTATGGTTCAATGGGGTTAGCTAAAATGATTGGCTATATTTTAATATAATATTTTATCATTAAAAGATTGTCTCAATGCAACATCATCAAACCATTTTTAATCAATTGATGTTGGCGGGAGCTGACATGTACATCACTACAGATCTGTTAGCATTCAACATATATAGCCAACCATTTGATGTTGGCTATAATTATTGCCAAAGGGAGTGATCCATTGGAGAGCACATTTCTAATCTGTTATGCATATTTCGTACTGTTCAATTGCCACATAGATATTATACACAAGGGGTCTCCTGCTTTGGAGATGCTCTAAGTCTGTTATGTTCATCCCTAAGCTAGCATATATGCAGGCAGTGAACGAAGAAATTAGTTCATGAATCGGACTGCCAAATCGTCATCTTGATGCTTAACAGTGCCTTGACAGAAATCATCAACCTATACTCTTTACTTATGGATGTCGTATTCCTTGTCTCCAATTTTACTGTTGTTGGGGAATTACGTGATAGAATTATTGTCCTAGTGAACTAATGTTGTTTGTACTTGTATATTGTCACAATTATGTTGTGTTTGGTTGGGGTGAATTGAATAAAAAAGAATGAAATGAAATGAGATTTGAAGTATAAAATGAATGAACATTGAACTCTCGTTCCATTTCATTCCATTCCATTCATCTCAACCAAACACATTCAGGGACGGATCTGGGGTCCAGGGTCCCTGACCCTTCCTAGGTTGGGAATTTTTTTTTAAAAAAAATTTATGAAAAATCTATGTATGCCCTATCATTTACTTGTCCCTGGCCCCTCCTAGATGGTTTATTTGTCTTCTTTTATATTCATTTTTGTATGATTTAGTGGAAAATATTCATTTTTTGCATGATTTAGTGAATTTTTTTCATTTTTTGCATGATATAGTGGGAAACAAATCCGCGCTTCGCGCGGCTCGAATTTTTGAATAATTTTTGGACCCCCCTCGCATTATGCACTAGGTCCGTCACTGAAGACATTAGTATATGTACTAATGCCTTAATTTTTTTAAGAAAAATGCTAGAAATACCAAATTGGGTACCAAAATTTTTTACCAAATGACTTGATATTGTTTTGATTGGTTATAATTGTAATGGGTCCGTCAGGGTCATCCAATTAAATCATCCCAAAATGCCAAGTAATTAGTGCTATATCATATGATAACAAATTTTGATATACAATTTGGTACCTCTAACACTACTCTTTTTTTAAATACTTGATGTGAAAATGTTTGTATGTGTGCCTAAATATCCGAAAGTAGCTTTAGAATTGCATTCATTATATTAAAATTCGATCACATTATTAAATTAATCAACAAAAATATTTTACTAATTTTATGTTGAAAACCATCAATTTTGCGAGGCCTTGATAATGAAATTTGGCTTAGGAATCCACCTTAAGTTCAAATTACCCTATGTTGTGGAGTAACAAACTTCTTAAAATTACATATAATAATTGATGAATGATAATAAAATTTGGCTAAGGGACCCACCTTAAGTTCAAATTGCCCTCTATTATGGAGTAACCAACTTCTTAAAATTACACATGATAATTATAAATGATAATGAAATTTGGCTTAGGAACCCACCTCAAATTTAAATTGACTTGTGTTTTGGAGTAACCAATTTCTTAAAATTACACGTGATAATGAAATTTGGTATAAAGATCCATCTTAAATTCAAATTGTTCTATGTTGCGGAGTAACCGATTTCTTAAAATTACACATGATAATTGATGAATGTGGTATCATACGCTTGTCAACAATTTTGCTTAACATGAGTAGCATAAAATATCTGTAATGAATAATCAAACCAAGTTTACTTATTGAACGAGTTAAAAGAAAGCTAAGAACTGAACTTATTTCGATTCTAATAAAAATATATATCCGAATGTAAAATTACTTTAATCTTTTGCAGTCGATTATTTTTTTAAAAAAATAATTATAATACATGCTATACGTACATTTTATCTTCTAAATTTTAAAATGAAAGAGTAGTGCTTAGAAAATGAAATGACGTAAATTAGTGACGAGTAAATACAAAAACATCACGAAAATTTAATTGCTAAAAGACAAAGAAAAAGTTGTAATAATGATTACTATAATCAAACATTAAGTAAACACACTTCCAGGCCAATCAAACAGATACAAACGTTATTGTACTAATAGAGAGGTGTTTGGTCTGTCTTCACCAAAAGCAAGCCATATCTTATCAGTTGAATAACCTAATGACCTTGATCTGCCTCGCAAATTCTTTTCCAACTTTACGAGCACCTGCAACAATAATATTAATTTCTTCTTAATTAATCTCATCCAACATAATTGGCAAAGGCATTACATGTATGAACATATAGAGAGATCGAGTAAGGAGGAGGAGATACCGATGAGGATGGGAGGGTAGTCGTCGTCGTCATCATCATCATCACATTTTTCAACACATGAAAGGAAGCAATCAAAATCAACCTCTTCGTCGTCAGTGCATGTCTTAGCACAATCGCCTTTACAAGCTTGAGAATCGGATGCCACGTATTGAATATCATGCATTAGCACCATTACCAACATCAGCACTGTCGTTATCTTTAAAGCTTTTGCTGCCATTTTCTGCTTCTGGTTTGGTTTGTAATTCTTGACTTATTTTGTTGTTGATAAGCGAAATATGACTGGTACCAGGTGATGTTTGGCTCACCTTTCTTATTCACTTATTTTCGAATAAAAATTTCATATTTTGATAATTTTTATATTTGAAATTTCATGTAAAAAATCTTATTTTTTTCCAAAAAAAAAAAAGAAAAGTACATTAACTTCTTTTTTTAAATAAATTAACTTTTTCGTCAAAAAATAAATAAATTAACTTTTCGCTCACCCAACCCTCTTAGGCGTGATTTGCCTGCATTGTGGTTGATGAAAAATGTGTTTACAATGAACAAATACTCCAAAACTAAGTGTAGGTCCCACTATGTTAAATCTGGGTCCACATCTTCCAACCATACAATTCATTTCAGTACATCATTACCGCATTCATTTTTGGGATGGGTCCCTTTGCCAACAACCAAAGGTTCGTCAACATTGGGGCGACCCCTGTGCTGCCCATCAAAGCTTATCGACAAGTCGACAACGAGAATTATGGCTATGCATGGATCAATTCGGCTCAGTTTTTATCAAAATTGTGCATGTTGGTTTGATTTTAGTTTCTATCTATTAACTATAATTGAATGATTTAGAATGATTTTTCCCAGTTCGATTAATCGTTTATCATCGATTTCAATTTTTTATTTAATTTTCAAAAATTAATATTTTAATAATAATGATAAGAAAAATTTAGACCCGCAAGTTTACCATTGTTATAACACTAAAAATAATATAAGAGTTTTATTTTTTTTTTTAATAAGCTACTTCCATTCGTGCATAAAACAAATGTCCTCGGAAGTGACACATTTTACACTTAACAAAAAATCGTACTTATTTGCAGAACAGAGGATAAAGAATTAAATATCATACTTGCATTGCTATTCTAACAAAAAAAAATAGAATATATATTTTTTATAATTAATATAAAATTGTGTAAGACTATATTTATAACTATAAGATTGTGTGTTTTCAAAAAAAAAATAACTATAAGATTGTGTGTTTTACGTAAGTATATAATATAAAATTAAAATTTATTAATTAATATAAAATTAAAATTTATTTATTTGACTTCCCAAAACTTGGGTAGGTACTAAGAGCATCTCCAAGGTAATAGCTATAGTGGTTAGCTAAAATCTATATGTACATATTATAAATTAGTGCATAGCCGGTACCTCAAGTTTGATATTCATATTGAGGTTTGGATATGTTTTTGCATTGATTTTGATTCATTGGATAATCCATTTTTTGGTTTGGTATCATATATATTTGAATAAAATCCAAATCCATTAATTGACCCATTATAAATTATAGAAAGTTAATATGCAAATATAAATATCATTATTACTATTATTAAAATTTATGTTAAGCTCATTAATAAAAATTTGAATTAATCTTCTAATTTTGGTAAACTCGCTAATGTATTTTATCACATAACAATATACAGTAATAATAAACCTAACTAATTTTATCTTTAAATGTGTTTTCTGTAACATATAAAAAGAGTAGTGTTACTTACCCCGAATTTTTTTCCAAAAAAATTCCCGAATGAACATATGGCTAATTTTAATTTGTGGGTGCATATGATTTTAATTAGTGCATAGCCCGTACCTCAGATTTGGTATAGGTTCGGAATTTTTTTTTCGTTGATTTTGATCCATTGGATAACCATTTTTTGGTTTGGTATCCGTATGAACATTTTGATAAGATCCAAATCCATTAATTAACCCATTATTAATTATAGAAAGTTAATATGCAAATATTAATATAAATATTACCATTATTAATATTTATTGTAAGCTCATTAATAAAAATTTGAATTAATCTTCTAATTTTGGTAAACTCACTATTGTATTTTATCACACAACAATATAATAGTAAACCTAACTAATTTTATCTTTAAATGTATTTTCTGTAACATATAAAAAGAGTAGTGCTACGTAGCCCGAATATCTATCCAAATTTTTTTTTGAATTACATGGTATAACACATGGTTGATTTTAATTTATTGGTACATATGAATACATGCGGGGTACCATCTTATTATCGAAAAGTTACCTAATATATAAGTGACGTAAAAAATTTGGGAACTGTTTCGGGGTACTTAGCATTTTCCTTAATAGTAATGTATTAATATTGTTTCCTTCAAAATTATATTATTTGATTTTAAACATAAAATTATTTTAATTATTTATTTTACTTTTATTATTATATATATTATAATTACTATAAATATACTTTTAAGCTACCATATTATAAATTAGTGATAGCCTTTACCTAAGGTTTGGACAAGATTTTGTATTGATTTTTTTTTTTTGAAGAAGTTTGTATTGATTTTGACCCTCTGGATAATCATGTTTGGTATCTATATTGTTTGGGAAAGATCCAAATTCATTATTTGACCCAATGTTAATTAAAGAAAGTTTGTTTACAAATATAAATACTATTAATATATTCTCTTAATATTTATGGTAAGATTATTAATGAAAACTTGAATAAATCTTTTAATTTTGGTAAACTTATTAATACATATTATCACATAATAGATATAGAAAATCTAAATAATTTTACCTTTGATTGCATTTGTTATTATATAGAAAAATAATATTTTATTAATATTATTTCTTTCAATATTAATTTATTTGATCTTAAATATAAAGTTATTTTCTTTATTTAATCGTTATTATTTAATCTAGTAATATATAATAATTGTTAATTCAAAAAGAGTATTTTATTATTATTTTCAAATGGTGTTATTTAAGTTTGCCAAGTGTGGCGTCCTGCCCTGGTTCTTCAAGTGAACTAGCACATTGATCGCAATGAACTCAATAATTTACCTTTATTCCATGAAAATTATAGTTTGATTTATTTTAAGATACTTTAGGGTGAACTTGTTGACATTTTGTAGAGAACTAGTACGAAAATTTACATTTCATTAAGTACTATCTGATCGTTGTAGGTTGTAGGTTTTTTGTACTAGTGAACCTATTTTCTTCTTGAAGTGAACCAGCTCATTGACTGTCGTGAACTCAATATTTTTCGTTCGATGAGACCTGTAGTTATTTGATTTATATAAGTGAACTTAATGATAGTCAACTGTGCCAAAACTGATGTAGTAGAAGAGAGAGGAAGCGGGAGAGAAAAGAGCGGGAAATGAGGTGGCTAATTTAGAAGACGGACTTGGAATCAACAGATATAGCGTATGAATTGTGGATTTCTATAATTTTGATATAGCGTATGAATTGTGGATTTGTATAATTTTACCTAACAGTTGGGTGTGGTTGGAGTTGTGTTTGAACTTTGAAGTAGAATAGCTAAATATGCTACTGTGGATGCCAGCTAAGGAGTTTTAGCTAACAAGTGTAGTGAGATGTTGATGTTCTTTAGCAACAAATTCAGGCCACAACACTTTTGCAGAAAGTTGCCCCTGAAAACGAACCATACCTAATTACTGTTATCAAAATAGCTAAAAACATCCTTAGAAAATTAATAAAATCAATAAATGACCTCTGGTACTCATTTTGCCAGATGTGGTTGCTAATGTGAGGAGAAATGTTGTAGTAGTTTTTCCTAGGGTAATTGTATTGGCCTCTGGATTCATCTATTATGGTTGATCATTCTCAATTTCCTGATCCTGCCGTTTCTTCAATTTCTCTAGTCTTGTTTCCAGTTCTTAAAACTATAACTCGATTCTTTAGTTTGAACTATTTCCTGCTTTACATTCCTATCTTATATGGAGTAGTCGTTAAAGTCATGATTCATGAAATATTTTCCCTTGGTGACACTCAGTAAAAATAGATACATACTCTGTTACAAATGTTTTCAAGGAAGTGAACTGCCCTATCTGGGGACACCGAAGCAAATTGTAAAGTAGACGACCGGGCATACTAAAAGCACTGTTTGCACTGCGACTGAAACTTAAGTTTGTCATCCCACGCACCAACAATGTTTTCCAACAACTTACAATTCGATGCTCGTATTTTTTCGAGTTTTTTTGAGATTCTTGATGACAGAGCGAGTGAAAAGAGTAGATAGTCCACAGTTATCAATTTCGAATCCTATGTTCCACCGTTATCAATTTTGAATCCTATATAAATTGTACTACTAATATATTAGGAATTCATCTGTAACAAATCAGACCTAAAATCAAACATCGCCTCCAATCTCCGTCCATTTCACTGTTTGTTTTCTATTAAATGAATTCCAGGTTCTTTAAATCGAGGGCTCAAGTAACGCTAGTACTAATAATTAGTGATTTCTGATTTGTTTTCGAAATTTTTAGATGAAATTAATGGTGTAAAGTTAGTTGGTAGCAATGAAGTTTTCATCAGGAGAATTCAATCGCGAAACAAAATTAAACAGATAAGCTCATGTTCATAAGTGATAGATTGACAATTCAACATCTACACATATAACATTTCTTCATTTGAACAAGATAGAAAGCTTATAGGAACAGGGGTGTTTAGTTCGGCTAAACCAAACATCATATCATAATCAATGCCTCAGTTTAAGTTGCTGACTTTACACCGCCTTGTAAGTTCTCTTTTCCGAATTTACTAGCACCTGCAGCCATGAAATTTGTGTTTTTACTGATTCTTGGAATTTATGTATGTGATGGTAAAAGAGTAACAAGTATAAATTGATATATGTAAACTGAGAGAGAAATTGGTGGAGATACCTGTGGTGAAGGAGGTGCCATAATAGTCATTATCACATTCTTCGGCACATGGAAAGTAGCAATCAAGGTCAAGATCACCTCTGGTTTGGCATTTCTCATTACAAACCTGTTCACAGTGTTGAGAAATTTGGTGATCAGATGTTGCAGATTCGATATGAATTACCACCATTACCAACATCAACATCATCGCTATCTTTAATACTTTTGCTGCCATTTTCCTGATCTTTAGTTTGTGATTCTTGACTACTTTTCTTGTTAATGGACTAAGGGTTTATCAACGAGATATATAGAGGTTTATGAGTACTCTTGGGGAGTGATATGAGTAGGACAGTCATCAACTAACTATGACTAGTGTAATGAGGTTAAGTAGGCGTTCTTTGCCTGCATAAAGCCTCATGAAAAATGAATGATTAAGCAAGTAATAAATTAAAGATTTTAATAACAAGGGGTTCAGTATTCCAAACCAAGGTTCTAACAAATGTTAAACGAGACTAGGCGGTGAGCCTACCTTCTAGCGATTAATCGGTTAGACGATGATTAATCGGAACATTAATCGGATATATTTAAATATTATTTTTTATATAATTTAATTTAATATAGGAAGAAATCTTTTATAGAAGTACAAATAAAAATATTTTAATTTTATTATCAAATACAACAGATGACTTTTCTCTTTCATGTGTATGTAAGTATTATTATTATTATTATTATTATTATTATTATTATTATTATTATTATTATTATTATTATTATTATTATTATTATTATTTCAATTTGACCGTTTTTTAAAATGTTAATTGATTAATCCCGAATCAATTAATTTTGCTTAAATATTTTCCGATTAATCCTTTCTAGACCCGCCTATATTTGATTAATCGCCGATTTTTGCAAAAAAAATGTTTTTCAATCGATTTTCTCACAAATTAAACGTTTTTGCACCACCTAACGCCAATGCGGCCACATAAACCAATTTTTAGAAGACTGTATCCACCTAGTAATGCACATTGTGGTTCTTTCATCGGTATAAAATATAATAATATGTTCAGAACTAATGATTGAAAAAATTAGTTTAAATATGTCGAAATAATTCGAACCTGGAACCTTATTACTCTCTAGTATCAAATCTATCGATACTCATCTGTTTATTAAACGAATTTTGCTGTTCTTGTTTTTTTGTTTAACCAACCGTATAGTATAGTATAGATTTGGGACATGAATAATTTTATATAAAAACATCTTGCAGGCAAAGAACTTGTTCAACTCTCAAGAGTTTATGGGCTGCAGAATTTCAAACTTCTCTAATAATTGTTTCTTCCAGATCTATTTAACTTTCGCAATAATATGAAACACGACCCACTGAGGAGATCGGACATGAAGTCACAGCCACAGAGAATGATCGGACTTGCACTAAGACTCAGCCGGATTTTGCACTAGGAACATCAGTGAAAGTGAGAATGCAATGACAAATACTAGCTATCTTAGTCTAATGACACTGCTGTATAGGGGCACTATATAAGAGAATTTTCCTACCACACCTGCCTAAAATATCGGGAACAAAATGAATTTTTTGACTGGTTCAACAGGGAATTTCATTCTGTCTACATCCTTCTTTGCCATCGTCCTGGAGACTTTGTCTAATTGTCACCGACTGCTAAACAAAACCTCACAAAAAAATAACTGGCAAAGTTGCGACATAATGTGATGAAACTTGTGAAGTAGAACCATAAGCAAAACCATGACATAACATTCTATTAATCAGAATCTTGAACAATACAGTCGATCTTGTTAATCAGAACCACAAAGAAGACAGTAAAACTGTTTACTGTCAAAATATATAGACAACTGCCTGCCCCTACCACAACTTCACACCTAACTAGATACTTGCCTAATGCATTACAGTTGACCTGTCACATGACAAGGACCTCCAAATTTAAAAGCAGCTACTCAGGAGCTTGCTAAATGCAAAGATTTAATTTTTATGACAATTGGACGTTCAACAGATAAAATCAGAAAACTTAAGTTAAATAAGGCATTCATATTTCAAGTTTTAAGATAATCGAACTCCATAAGCACATTGTAAGCATGATCCAAGTACTCCAAAAAACCATTTTAGTCCAGACTTGTATTTTTCTCAAATGACCCAAATACATACATACATTCTGCATCACTGCATGTACACATATGGCCCTGTTTGGAAGTTAGAGGTTTGAGTTAAAATTAGAGGTTTGAGGTAAAATAGAGGTTTGATCAAATGAAACCTCTAATATGGGTGTTTGATAGTTAGCGGATTAAAATAGCAGTTTCGACTCAATAAGCTAATTTTCAAAAAACTCCTTTAAGGAGTGTTAGAATGTCTTGAATTAGGTCACCTACCCTTGACTACTGTTCCTCCGGCGACACCACCTACCACACCTAACCCACCTAACCCCTTAGTTTATGTCTATAAATAAGAAATGCATGTAAGCATTTGAAATCATCTGAGGCATCTGAAAAAACCTCTCTAATCAGTTTATCCTCTCAGATCTATAAACTTATTTCTCTTCTGCATATAATCTTTCTTGCTTCCGTTATAACAAATTGGTATCAGAGCTTTGGTTGAAACTGCTGTAAAATTTTTTGCCGGAATTTTTTAAGCTCGCCGGAGTTACTGTTCATCGCCGGAGAAGACGGCACTGTTCAGACGGAGTTACTGTTCACCGCCGGAGAAGACGACAATGTTCATCATCGGAGAAGACGACACTGTTCATACGGTACTGTTCATACGACACTGTTCATATGGTACTATTCATCAGGTACTGTTCATTCGACACTGTTCATCAAGCACTGTTCACGGCACTGTTCACGGGTACTGTTCACGGGGACTGTTCACGGGCACTGTTCACGGGTAATGTTCACCGGCACTGTTCACGTATACATTTCTGGGAGAAAGATGTCTGGTGGTATAACGTTAATGTCGAAAAATTTACTGGGAGAAATAGTTTCAGTCTATGACAAATCAAGATGCGTGCCCTGTTAAAACAACAGGGGCTCTGGGCGCCGTTGAACACAAAAACGGCTGCTTCTACAAGCGCTGAGATGGCCATTCTGGAAGAAAAGGCACATTCAACAATTTTGTTGTGTCTTGCCGATGATATTATTACTGAAGTTGCGGAGGAGGATACCGCGTCTGGTTTATGGTTAAAGCTTGAAAGTCTCTATATGACAAAGTCTTTAACAAATAAGTTGCTTCTGAAGCAACGTCTGTTCAGTCTGCGAATGCAGGAAGGTATGCCTCTTCGAGATCACTTAGATCAATTAAACACAATTTTATTAGAATTGCGTAATGTTGATGTTAAAATTGAAGATGAGGATGCTGCTTTGATTTTGTTAGTTTCTTTACCATTATCGTATGAGAACTTTGTGCAATCGTTTATTGTTGGTAAAGATACTATTTCTCTAGAGGAGGTTAGATCTGCTCTTCATTCTAGAGAGCTGCGCCATAAGGCGGCTGGTATAGGTGCAGATAATCATGCTGCTGGGTTGGTAACTAGCGGGAGTACTGGACATGGAAAGTCGGGGAAGTATAAATCCAAGAAACCAGCTTTTAAGGGTTCGAGAGCTAATGATGTCTGTAATTATTGTAAAGAGAAGGGACACTGGAAATCCGACTGTCCCAAGAAAAAGAAGCAACAGGTTAAATTGACAGATACTGCTGCTGTAGCTGATGCTACTTTTGAAGAAGATATTGCTCTTGTTGCTGCTGATCACATGCATCACTCTGATGTGTGGATTCTTGATTCTGGAGCGTCTTACCATATATGTCCGCGCAGGGAGTGGTTCACAACCTACGAAAAAGTAGACGGTGGAAAGATTTCTATGGCTAACAGTTTTGTTTGTGAGACTGTTGGAATAGGCTCGATTAAAATTCGGACACATGATGGTAAATTCTGCACATTGAATGATGTTAGGCATGTTCCACTTATGACAAAGAATCTGATATCTTTGAGTATGTTAGACAGCAAGGGTTTCAGTTTTCAAGGAGAAGGTGGAGTTTTACATGTGTACAAAGGTTCTGATGTGATTCTGAAAGGTGTTAAACGTGGTACCTTGTATCTTCTTCAAGGTTCTACGTTAACAGGTTCTGTTGTTGTTGCATCTTCAGAAATTGAAAAAGAAAACATGACCAGGTTGTGGCACATGAAGCTCGGTCATATGAGTGAAAGGGGAATGCAAATTCTGTCAAAAGCTGATCTTCTTTGTGGTCATAAGGTCACAATTCTTGAGTTCTGTGAACATTGTGTTTTTGGAAAGTTACATCGCCGGAGAAGACGGCACTGTTCAGACGGAGTTACTGTTCACCGCCGGAGAAGACGACAATGTTCATCATCGGAGAAGACGACACTGTTCATACGGTACTGTTCATACGACACTGTTCATATGGTACTATTCATCAGGTACTGTTCATTCGACACTGTTCATCAAGCACTGTTCACGGCACTGTTCACGGGTACTGTTCACGGGGACTGTTCACGGGCACTGTTCACGGGTAATGTTCACCGGCACTGTTCACGTATACATTTCTGGGAGAAAGATGTCTGGTGGTATAACGTTAATGTCGAAAAATTTACTGGGAGAAATAGTTTCAGTCTATGACAAATCAAGATGCGTGCCCTGTTAAAACAACAGGGGCTCTGGGCGCCGTTGAACACAAAAACGGCTGCTTCTACAAGCGCTGAGATGGCCATTCTGGAAGAAAAGGCACATTCAACAATTTTGTTGTGTCTTGCCGATGATATTATTACTGAAGTTGCGGAGGAGGATACCGCGTCTGGTTTATGGTTAAAGCTTGAAAGTCTCTATATGACAAAGTCTTTAACAAATAAGTTGCTTCTGAAGCAACGTCTGTTCAGTCTGCGAATGCAGGAAGGTATGCCTCTTCGAGATCACTTAGATCAATTAAACACAATTTTATTAGAATTGCG
Source organism: Saposhnikovia divaricata (assembly GCA_036435485.1). Classification (NCBI taxonomy): domain Eukaryota; kingdom Viridiplantae; phylum Streptophyta; class Magnoliopsida; order Apiales; family Apiaceae; genus Saposhnikovia; species Saposhnikovia divaricata. The sequence continues at coordinate 242,704,138 of CM071594.1, read as the reverse complement.
TAATGTTGATGTTAAAATTGAAGATGAGGATGCTGCTTTGATTTTGTTAGTTTCTTTACCATTATCGTATGAGAACTTTGTGCAATCGTTTATTGTTGGTAAAGATACTATTTCTCTAGAGGAGGTTAGATCTGCTCTTCATTCTAGAGAGCTGCGCCATAAGGCGGCTGGTATAGGTGCAGATAATCATGCTGCTGGGTTGGTAACTAGCGGGAGTACTGGACATGGAAAGTCGGGGAAGTATAAATCCAAGAAACCAGCTTTTAAGGGTTCGAGAGCTAATGATGTCTGTAATTATTGTAAAGAGAAGGGACACTGGAAATCCGACTGTCCCAAGAAAAAGAAGCAACAGGTTAAATTGACAGATACTGCTGCTGTAGCTGATGCTACTTTTGAAGAAGATATTGCTCTTGTTGCTGCTGATCACATGCATCACTCTGATGTGTGGATTCTTGATTCTGGAGCGTCTTACCATATATGTCCGCGCAGGGAGTGGTTCACAACCTACGAAAAAGTAGACGGTGGAAAGATTTCTATGGCTAACAGTTTTGTTTGTGAGACTGTTGGAATAGGCTCGATTAAAATTCGGACACATGATGGTAAATTCTGCACATTGAATGATGTTAGGCATGTTCCACTTATGACAAAGAATCTGATATCTTTGAGTATGTTAGACAGCAAGGGTTTCAGTTTTCAAGGAGAAGGTGGAGTTTTACATGTGTACAAAAGTTCTGATGTGATTCTGAAAGGTGTTAAACGTGGTACCTTGTATCTTCTTCAAGGTTCTACGTTAACAGGTTCTGTTGTTGTTGCATCTTCAGAAATTGAAAAAGAAAACATGACCAGGTTGTGGCACATGAAGCTCGGTCATATGAGTGAAAGGGGAATGCAAATTCTGTCAAAAGCTGATCTTCTTTGTGGTCATAAGGTCACAATTCTTGAGTTCTGTGAACATTGTGTTTTTGGAAAGTTACATCGCAGCAAGTTTCCTAAAGCAACACACAGAACAAAAGGCACACTTGATTACATCCATTCTGATTGTTGGGGACCTTCCCGGGTGGAGTCTTTAGGGGGTCACAGATATTTTGTGTCAATGATCGATGATTTCTCAAGAATGACTTGGCTGTTCATCATAAAGCACAAAAGTGAAGCCTTCAAGGTTTTCAAGCAGTGGAAGGTGCTAGTGGAGAATCAAACAGGGAAGAAGATTAAGAGGCTGCGAACAGATAATGGTCTAGAATTTTGCTCATCTGAGTTTGATGAGTTCTGTAAGAATGAAGGGATTTCTATGCATCATACAGTCAGGGATACACCGCAACAGAATGGTGTAGCAGAGCATATGAATCAGACATTTCTGGAGAGAGCTAGGTGCATGCTCTCTAATGCTGGACTAACTAGAAGATTCTGGGCAGAGACGGTTAGTACAGCATGTTATTTGATTAATTGTGGACCTCACACAGAAAGTGGTGCTGTTGAGAAACAGGTGGAGGAGGAAGTCACTCAAGATGAGAGTGAACCACAACAAGAAGTTCAACAATCACAGTCAGAATCAGAATCATCAGTACTAGTAGTAATGTTTAACCCTACTGTGAAGTCTACGATTGTTTCAGAAAGTGGTGGTGTTGAGAAACAGGTGGAGCAGGAAGTCACTCAAGATGAGAGTGAACCACAACAAGAAGTTCAACAACTACAGCCAGAATCAGAATCATAAGTACCAGTAGTAAATTAGCACAGTTTGGCTCTTGATCGATCGAGGAGAGCTAAGTACGGAGTGCCTCCAAAGAAATATGGTTTTGAAGATATGGTGGCATATGAACTACAGGTAGCTGAAGAGGTGGATCCTAGCTCTGATGAGCCTTTCACTTACAAAGAAGCAGTGACATGTAATAAGTCTGCTGAGGAAAAAAAGTACATGTCTCGAGTTTCCTATGCTAGTGCAGTAGGAAGCTTGATGTATACAATGGTCTGCACTAGACCCTATCTTGCACAGTCTGTCAGTGTTGTTAGTAGGTTCATGGGTGATCCAGGCAAGGAGCACTGGCAAGCTGTGAAGAGGGTATTTCGGTACTTAAAAGGTACGTATGATGTTGGTCTCATTTATGGAGGTGATACTGAGTGTTTGGTGACAAGGTTTTCAGACTCTGATTATGCTGGAGATGTTGACAGTAGAAGATCTATGACTGGTTATGCTTTCACTCTGGCTGGTTCGATTGTCAGTTGGAAAGCTACTCTGCAACCTACAGTGACTTTGTCCACTACAGAAGCAGAGTACATGGCATTGACAGAAGCCGTAAAAGAAGGAATCTGGTTGAAAGGATTGGTCAGCGATCTGGGTCTACATCATGATCAGGCTACGGTATTTTGTGACAGTCTCAGTGCAATCTGTTTAGCCAAGGATCAAGTCCATCATGAGCGGACTAAGCACATAGATGTGAGATATCATTTTCTAAGAAGTGAGACGAGAATTAAGGTGAGAAAAGTGGGTATTGCTGATAACCCAGCTGATATGCTTACCAAGCCGGTTCCACGTAGCAAGTTTCAACATTGTTGGAACTTGCTAAATGTTCGGAGTTGTTGACTGCCCTTTTGAGGGCAAAATCTGAGGCAGAAGAGTTTTATCTGGTACATCTGTTATCTTTTATTTGTGAGAGGATTCAAGTCAAGGTGGAGATTAGTTTTATCTGGTACATCTGGCATTATTATGACGTGTCTAGTACATCTGTTATCTGTTATTTGTGAGAGGATTCAAGTCAAGGTGGAGATTAGTTTTATCTGGTACATCTAGCATTATTATGATGCATCTGGTACATCTGTTATCTGTTATTTGTGAGAGAATTCAAGTCAAGGTGGAGATTTGTTAGAATGTCTTGAATTAGGTCACCTACCCTTGACTACTGTTCCTCTGGCGGCTACTGTTCCTCCGGCGGCACCACCTACCACACCTAACCCACCTAACCCCTTAGTTTATGTCTATAAATAAGAAATGCATGTAAGCATTTGAAATCATCTGAGGCATCTGAAAAAACCTCTCTAATCAGTTTATCCTCTCAGATCTATAAACTTATTTCTCTTCTGCATATAATCTTTCTTGCTTCCGTTATAACAAGGAGCTTTTTCAGTTAGAGGATTGTAAATGTGTCTACTTAGAATATAAAAAGCTAATTACCAAACATTTTCATGCAAAACAATTAATTCAATCCACTAGTCAAAACAACCAACTCAAATCCGCTAGTCAAAACAGCTAACTCAATCCGCTCCAGGCTAAGCGCTAATTACCAAACACTGCCATAATATACTCACGCACACAAAAACTACTAAGATATAACACTTCCAAGCTAAATACACGGAAACAACAAACAAAATGAGAAGGCAATACATAACTTTAAGATACAAAAACCCATATAAATTTAAGATAATATTTGTACGGACTTCTTGTACCTACTGTCCACACAGACTTGGTTTCATTTGTCACTGACGGCAAAACAGAGCCTGACAGACGTAAATTAGCAAAACCAAGATATGCAGTGATGAACTTACTAACCAGAACCATAAGAAAAACCACGACGCACTGAAGTTCGTTAACCAGAACGATAAAGGTCAACCTATATAGACAACTGCCTTCACCCCTACCACCTCACACCTGATTAGATACTTGAATATTTGCACTGCAGTAAACTTGTGAACAAAACGTCATACTCATGTAACCAGGTCCTCAAAATTTATGCTACTTAGAAGCTTACCAAGTGCAAATATATCATTTGTATGGCTATTAGATATTCAACAGATAAAATTAAAAAATTAATCAAGTTGAAGGATAAAAAAGTTGGCATAAACAAGAAGAATATGTGGATTGCAAATATTAACGAACAACATAAACGAATGTAAGTTATTTGCACATCACATTAAATGGTTATCATATATTTTAAGATAATAAGACTCCCTAAGAGCAGAGCGAGAAAGATCCAAGAATTCCAAACAAAGTACCATTTTGGTTCACTCTAGTATGCTTCCCAATGACACAAATTTAAACATTCAGCATACAAACATAATATAGACACATATACAAAAAAAACAATATTACTTTAAAGCAAAAAAAGAAAAACCGATAAACAATATGAGAAGGCAATACATAACTTTACAATACCAATACATGATAAAGTATCAGATGATATTGCAAGGAAAACTTTGTCTCAATCATCAATAACGGCAAAACAAGATAATCTCACAAACATAACACACTATTAGGCAAAACATCAAACTCCTGACATGCAAAGATAGAATTTAAGAAACAAAACACACAATCCAAGAATCATTTGGTTCATCTCTACTTTACAGAATATCCACTAAGAATCCCTGATCTAATTAACAATCAGATGTTGACATCTTTCGGCGTAAATGTTCCACTGCCACTTTTGGTGCAAAAATAATGCCATCCACAACAACTTCATCAAAAAATGAATAGTTGGAGAACTCTAGCAAGTTCCCGTTGCGATAACAAGGCATCTGACTTAACATTTTGTTCAATAATTTCAAGCATTATCAAGCAAAACTAGAGTTTCAACAAAAGGATGAATGGAAAAAGGTGATTGAGAGCCCTCCACGTAATAGTAACCAGGAGTCAAACGATCACATGACTTAATAAAATCATATGGATCATGAGTTTTAAGATCATATGAAATTAATTTGTTTGATTTTGCTAGTATTGGTTCATCATTGTTCCTTGTACCCAAAACTCCAGCCCTAACATTTTCATATAGAGTCACACTCATCCTTTTCTCCCACGAACGCTCACCCCACATATCGTCCTCACCTACCATATCGCTTTTCAATACCCAAATGTCCAAATGAGGAGACCTATATATAGTCATCATTACTTATATAGCTGTCTAACGAGAACATAGCACTTTTATCCAACTCGCCGGTTGATTGACATGAGTAGATCTGAAATTAACTGAGAGCATCTTCAATACACCATTTCGCTTTCTGCACCATCAGATTCAGACATGAAGGAATCATCATCTTCAACGAAGCTGTTACTACCATTTCCAGATTTCAGTTTTGATTCAATATCTTTTTCCTTTCCGTGTATTATCCCTATGATTAGGACTGCACATACACTCTCATCTGGAATTTCAGTAGACGGTGAATTTCAGTGGTGGCTTGTTTGCATCGGCATCATCAATACAAAGGCCAAACTTTAACATCCAGTGAATGTAGTTGCCAAAGGTGCTCGGCTCCTCAGGACTAAAACCAGATGTAAGCAGAGCAGTCTCAGAGAGCAGGAGAACAAATCCTTTACACACTTGTCATTCTTGTCTGCACCAGCTCTCTTTCTGAGCTCTCCCACAATGGCATTCTCAAGTTCGTTTCCATTGTCTTCTTGTTTGAGATATGACCTCCCATGCTTCAATCTCTCAAAGCATGTGCCTTCATGATCCTCTCCAAATTAGCCGTCCATCCATACTCATCGCTAACCAAGCAGCAAGGTGAATCCACAACACGATCAATGTAACCAATGCTTAATAAAAGTACAAAATTTAATAGTAATTAAAAGAGGAACATAAAGACTCGGAAATGAAATGGATTACTGATAAAAATGAAAGTACTGGACAAGGAAGAGTAAAGCACAAGAAAATACAGAATGAAAATAACTATCTCAGATCTGCCTCTCTCTCTCCTCACACTCTGAACATATAGTACCTTTCCTTCCACGTGTCACGAATGTACTGGTTGACCTCACAAACCGTTATGGCACGGAAAACCAGCTGGATGCTACGACTTAATTAACAAAACGACAACGTATCACAGCTACCAATCCTATAAATAAATTACTAATTTATTTATAACTATTTTAACTATTTTCTAGTTAAAATAGTTACAATGCCCTTCTCTTAAACGAATCCTTGTCCTCAAGGATTGAAGTCTGGAAATTGCTCCATGATCACTGCAACATCTTCCCACGTAGCATCCTCAGGAACTGAGTGTGACTATTGAAATAACCACTGTACTACTGCCTTGTTTCCCTTCTTGACTGATCTTCTCTGCAACAATTGGTAGGGATAGACTAGAAACTGACCTTCTGGGCCTAGCTTTGGCAGCTTAGTAGAGACAGTATACTTGGTGCCTACCTTCTTTTTGAGTAAGCTAATATGAAAGACTGGATGCACCAAGCTTCCCTCAGGTAGTTGCAACTTATATGCCACAGGTCCTATCCTTTCCAGTACTTGATATGGTCCATAGTATTTATGTGCCAATTTCAAGTACTTCCTTACTGCAACTGATATCTGTCTGTATGGCTGTAGTTTCAAGAATACCCAATCTCCTTTCTGCAATTCCACCTCTCTCCTTTTCTTATCCGCATAAAATTTGTACTTGTGTTGTGCCACTTTAATAGCATCTTGTAGTAAAGAGTTCATGGCTTCCCTTTTAACTTGAAAGTCCTCAACTGTTACATTAGCAGTTCTATGGTCAGTAGGGATACAGAATTGTCTAGGCTTAACCCAATACAATGCTTCAAACAGGCTCCTCTGAATAGCAGAATTATAAGAAGAATTGTACCACCATTCTGCTAATGGTAGCCATTTATTCCATTGCCTTGGTTTGCAACTTGCCAGAGATCTGAGATAATGCTCTAAGCATCTATTTAACCTTTCAGTCTGACCATCAGACTGAGGGTGATAGGTAGTACTATACTGTAGCTTGGTACCAACAGCTAAAAATAGAGACTTCCAAAAGGAGCTAGTGAAGGTTTTATCCCTGTCAGATACTATTGATTTTGGCATCCCATGTAATCTATAGACAACATCCAAGAAGGTTTGAGCCACTTGAGTAGCTGTGTAGGGGTGAGTAAGTGGAATAAAATGCCATGTCTTTGTTAATCTATCCACTACTACCATAATGCAATCCTTATCTCCAGATTTGGGTAGCCCCTCAATGAAGTCCATGGATATATCCTCCCAAATTTGTTGTGGGACTGGTAGTGGTTGTAGCAACTCTCCAAGAAATTGACTCCCATTTTTCACTCTTTGACACACATCACAACCAACCACATAATCATTTATTTCCTTCCTCATACCTGGCCAAACAAAAAATTGTGTTATCTTTCTGAAAGTTACTTCTTGACCAGAATGTCCTCCATACGAACTATCATGACATTCCCACATAATCTTCTGCCTTATATCCCCTTGTGCCCCCACATAAATCTTATCTACTTTCTGAGCAACCCTTTTGTGAACAAATAGTTTTTATACTGTTCTTCCCCTGCAGTTAAGCCAAAAATAATTTTTTGTGCTTCTTGATCATTCTAGTAACTGTCCACCACCTCACTAAGCCAGTCATGCTGCAGAGTTGCAATTTCATTAAGGTTTCCTTCTTGTATTGCCTCTGGGACTCTTGAAAGGGCATCTGCCACCAGGTTCTCTTTCCCTTTCTTATAGCAAATTTCATAATCTAATCCCATTAGTTTAGCCAGCCACTTTTGCTGCAATAAAGTTGATAATCTCTGCTCTAGTAAGAATTTCAAGCTTTGGTGATCAGTTCTGATGACAAAGTGGTTGCCTTGTAAATAATAGTGCCATTTCTGGCTAACAATTCCTTTTCATAAGTTGATAGTGCTTGATGTCTTGCAGTTAATCCCTTACTAAGAAAGGCCAAAGGTCTTCCATTCTGCATCAAAACAGCTCCAATTCCTACCCCACTTGCATCTATTTCCAATACAAAAGGTTGATTATAATCAGGCAAGGCTAATACTAGAACAGTAGTCATTGCAGTTATGAGAGCCTCAAAAGCTATTTGAGTCTCTTCTGTCCACAGGAACCCTCCTTTCTTCAGCAGCTGTGTCAATGGTTTACAAATAAACCCATAGTTCTTTACAAATCTCCTATAGTACCCCGTAAGCCCTAGAAAACCTCTGAGTTGCTTGACTGAGGTAGGTGCAGGCCAATTCACCATGGCTTTAATTTTCTCAGGATCTGTTTGAGACTCCCTGGCCAGTAATGATATGACCTAAATACTCCATATGTTGTTTTCCAAAGGAGCATTTACTAATTTTAGCAAACAGCTGGTGTTGCCTCATAAGCTTTAATATCTCTTCCAAATGCAACAGGTGATCACCAAAAGCTTTGCTGTAAAATAAAATGTCATCAAAGAAAACAAGGACACTTTTTCTAATTTGCATATGAAAAACATCATTCATTAATGCTTGGAATGATGCAGGAGCATTAGTTAGCCCAAAGGGCATAACTCTGAACTCATACAGGCCATTGTGATTCCTAAAAGCAGTCTTGTATACATCTTCTTCAGCCACCCTGATCTGATGGTAACCAGACCTCAGATCAAGTTTAGTAAACCAAGATGCATCCCTTAACTCATCTAGCAGTTCATCAATGATGGGAATAGGATACTTATTCTTAATTGTGATATCATTCAGTTTCCTGTAGTCAACACACATCCTCCAGGTGTTGTCCTTCTTTTTGACTAAAATAACAGGTGAAGCAAAGGGGCTCGAGCTTACCTGAATTATTCCATTTTCCAACATTTGTTGCACTTGCTTTTCAATTTCCAACTTCTGTGCATATGGGATTCTATATCCCCTTTGATTTACATGTTGGCTCCCTTGTAGCAATGGGATGTAATGATCGTGGGTTCTGGTAGGAGGCAGCCCCTTAGGTTCAGAAAAGATGTCTTGGTAACCTCTGAGTAGCTGCTGTAATTTAGGATGTGAGGTTTCTTGAAACCCCAAAGCACTGTCTTCAGGTTCAGCAGATATCATGCACAAGTACCCTTGAGTGATAGCATTACTACCCTTCATTAATTTGCTCAGTTTCTTACAATTGATGGTCCTGAGACTGCCTTCAGTAATTTCCCCTTGAAGTTCCAGTTGTTGTCCTCCCTTGTTTATAGTAATGTTGACCCTTTGGAAATCAAAGGTGACAGGATTGTGCAGCTTCAACCAATCCACACCTAACACCATATCAGAACCCCCCAATGAAAACAGTCTGAGGTCGCTAGTGAAAGTATGCCCCTGTACCACATAAGCTACTCCTTTGCAAGCCGTGTCAACCATGACTTGAGTACCGTTAGCTACTGTAACTACCAAAGGAGATACTAGTTCAGCCATTAGACCCAATTTTTTTGGCTAAAGCAGTATCAATGAAACTATGTGTAGACCCACTGTCTACTAGTATGCTTACTTTCTGCTTTTTAATATGGCCTTGAAGCCTCACTGTACTGAGTGACTTGTTGCCAGCCATAGCATGAAGGGAAATCTCTCCAGGTATTATTTCTAGTTGTAGCATAGCTTCCATCTCCTTAATTACATCATTTACATCTTCTTCCCCAGAAGTTGGTTCCTCTTCTCCCCACATAGTGTACAGCTTAGCTCTGCATTCCTTGCCAGGATGGTAAACATCATCACAATGGAAACATAAACCCTTCTCTCTCCTTTCAACAATTTCTTTACTAGTTAGTGTGGACCTTGGTTTTTGGTAGGGTTTGGGTGGAATTTTATAACTATTCCCTTCAGAAATTGGGTGGCTGTCTTTGTACTGGGCCATGATAGATTAGCAGCTTTGGTATATGTCTTAGAGTTGGAAACCAGGGTCTTGACTGTTTTGGCCTCCTCTTGTTTGGCCAAGAATATGGTATCAGCCAAGGTTTGTGGCCTAAACATTTTAACTGCCCCTTTTATGTGGTCCTTCAACCCACTCATAAAACTGGACACATAATAGTCTTCAGTGAGGTGTCTATGTTTTGCAGCAATCAGGGATCTAAACTCCTCAAATTTATCCTCATAATCATTGACTGTTCCTACCTGTTTGAGCTTATTAAACAAGTCTTGTACATCCTTATTATCAGGATTCTCAAACCTATTAACCACATCGACGACAAATAACCTCCAAGGTGTATTAGTCCGTCCACTTTGATAGAACCTAAACCATACACTAGCCCTCCCCTCAAAATGCAATCCTGATAACTTAACTTTTCTGAATTCATCCATAGGAATAAAATCGAAGTACTGCTCAGCTCGGATAACCCATCCCTTTGGATCAGTACCATCAAACTTGGGAAACTCAATTTTGGGTATAGGGTTGAAGTTGGTATGTGGGCTGGTAGGTGTATGTGGTGGAGGATTATGACTGGGGTGAGAGTATAAGGGTGTCTGGTTGTGGTTTTGGTACATAAAAGAATTGTTTGGAATAACCAATGGGTGTACGTTGGTTACCCCAGTAGTTTGTGTATTAAATAGAGGAGTTGTTAAGAAAGCTGAAGCCGTTGTATGTAATGGTGCCATAGTATAAACTGCAGTTTGGGGGTTAATACTGGGCGGTGGGTAAGCCACATGACTAGCAGAGTATGGAGGAGCTTGCGTGTTGGTGTATACAGATGGATTCATATTCTGTGGGTTATTAGAAATTGTATTACTGACAGGAGTAAACATATTGTAACTGGGTATATGAATCTCACCTGAATCTGGGTGGATAACCTCGTCCATCTACGTGAATCTTTTACTGGCTTCTTTTGCAATCTCACCACCATTACTCAACCCAGAACTCCCATTATCTTTACTCTGTAGCTGCATCATGAACAGTTTGATCTCTTCAAAGTTAGCTCCCATCTTACTTACTTGGATCCCCATGTTCTCCAACTTTTTATTCATATCTCCTAATTGTTGGGCTCGATCTCCCTTCTCTTTTCCCATCTCAACAGCGAACTCTGTAAATTTGTTTTCCAATACCCCCAACCTTTCATCCATAGTTTTCTTAAGACGGGTTCCTTCTGCCATAGAAATTCAAGCCAAGGATGTGCTGCTCTGATACCAATTTGTAACCAATGCTTAATAAAAGTACAGAATTTAATAGTAATTAAAAGAGGAACATAAAGACAAGGGAATGAAATGCATTACTGATAAAAATGAAAGTACAGGACAAGGAAGAGTAAAGCACAAGAAAATACAGAATGAAAATAACTATCTCAGATCTGCCTCTCTCTCTCCTCACACTCTGAACATATACTAGTTCCTTTCCTTCCACGTGTCACGAATGTACTGGTTGACCTCACAAACCGTTATGGCACGGAAAACCAGCTGGATGCTACGACTTAATTAACAAAACGACAACGTATCACAGCTACCAATCCTATAAATAAATTATTAATTTATTTATAACTATTTTAACTAATTTCTAGTTAAAATAGTTACAATCAGACACAACAACTTTCTAAATTCTATCCCCTCGAAAAACAAAGGACCAATGGACCCTTAACTCTGATATTGGGCACGCAAGTACGCAACTATTAGACCGAGTCATGATTTCTTTATGGCATCTCCTTAAAGAGCCTTCGAGCCTCATATCCCCAAACCATAAAAATGTAAAAGACTAACACTCATAAAAAACATTACACACCCCATTTTTAGCCACCAAATTATAACTTGAAACCATTAAAAACATCAGCAACAACAAGCCATCAAACAATTTATAGCATTCCAGTAAAAAAATTTATAGCATCTAGTAAAACTCATCTTCACAAAAACTTTAAGAAACTTCAGCTCTTTTAGACAATTCATCAAACAGGTATCGCGAAGCCTCAAAATTTCCAAACTTTGATACATATTTATCAGAAAACTACAGCCTAACAATGGTCATGTTAACTTTAAAATGGTGTATTTGATTTTAGGTGGTTAATAGACTGAAAGAGTGAAACACAAAAGATGAACAAGAGATAGCAGAGAGACAGAAACAGGGATGGATCCGATCCGACAGATACTGATCCATTTCGATCCGACTGGATTTTATCGAACCCGAAATTTTGGATTTGGATAATAGGCATTCTGATCCGAACCCGACCCGAAATTCAAAACATGATCCGAATTCAATCCAAACCCGAAATTCGAAAAAAATCCAATTATATATATATATATATATATATATATGTGTGTGTGTGTGTGTGTGTGTGTGTGTGTCATTGCTCCATGAAGAACACCCTTATATAAAGAACAATAAAGAACACCATAGAATCTTACATAAAATCATATTTAGATTCTAATTTTCACATCAAAAATGATGTATTATGAATAAAAATACAATCTAACAAAAAATTAGGATCAAATATAACATGATTACACATAATTTTATTGTTACAAAAATATATATAAGATTCTATACTGGATTCTATGTAACATTTGATTTTTAAATTTAGATGAGATTCTACGTTGGATTCGATATGTTATGTTTAATTGTCGTTAAAATTTGTGATTCTAATCATAACAAATCAATTTTTATGAAAAATAAAGTTTTATGATGGTGTTCTTTATTGTTCTTTATATAAGGTGTTCTTTCTAGAGTGCAACTCTCTCTCTCTCTCTCTATATATATATATATATATATATATATATATATATATATATATATATATATATATATATATAGGCCATTGCTCCATACAGAACACCCTTATATAACAAACAATAAAGAACACCTTAGATCTAATAGATCCAATGGCCCCGCCAGGGGCACCCAATACAAAAAGTTGTTATTTTTTTATCCTGTATCCATCCAGCAAAAAATAATAAAAAAATTTTTTTTAATTTTTTTACTGTTCATGATGACGTCCTGCTGACGTTATCAGTGACGTCATCATGAACAGTAAATTTTTTAATTTTTTTTTTTTTCCTGGATGAATAGAGGGTAAAAAAATAACAACTTTTTGTATTGGGTGCTATAACGGAACTGTTATATTAGATTAGATATGAGGTGTTCTTTATTGTTTGTTATATAAGGTGTTTGTTATGGAGTGCAACTATATATATACATATATATATATATATATATTATAGATATAATTTAATATTATATATAGATATAACATTTTCACTTAGCCTAACACTCATCCTTTTCTCCCAAGAAAGCTCATTTATCATTTCGCCTTTCAAGACCCAAATGTCCAAATGAGGAGAATCATAATCATCATGCTCAAAATCGTAATCATCCCAATCAATCTCATTGCCCGCAACAAAGTAAGCAATAGATCGATCAAATGGAAGAATAAGAGGCTTCTCCAACTGACGAAAATGACGTACAGCCAAGCTAGGCACCGGGACTTGTCCCAGTATATTTGTCTTGGTATCGAAGAACATAACTAGTTGACATTGCACGTCAGAATTATAACCTACCCAAAATGCAGTACCATTAACAAATACTGACTGATTAATACACATATGATCAAAAAAAACCTTATCCTGACAGATTTTCTTCCAAGAATCAGTGTTTAGACTATAAACACCAATCACGAGTGAGTGCGGGCACTGTTCATAGGGGTCCTCAGTTGAGTAAGGATCAAAATCATAATCATCAGGTGAGTCAGGTGTTGTTCAGAACAACAACATAATCATTAATTTCCGGTAAAAACCCAAAAGCTAAAACCTTCCACTTAGTCTCCTCAAATGTAAATCTAGGAAGGAGTGATTCCGGAACAATCTTAAATTTTTGAACAAGAGGATTCCAGATAGAAATTCTGGGACCGTAACCAAGTGTCTTATTAAAAATAGCAGACACAAATTAAACCATTTGAAAGTGCACACCAGGCAATGGGGGGAAAAGTCAGGTGGATAAACAAATGTGCAATATTCTTGAGATTGTGCATCATCAGAACGTACTGTGCATGAACAGGTACTAGTATTATAGAAGAGTAAATATTTAGGATTAACATGGGCTGTCATTTTATGATAATTACAGTGAAGAGAGATAAACATAGGAGATTTAATAAGAGAATACCATGAATTTTGGATAGCTTGTTACGTAAGACATACTACATACTTAACCGGGCGTCTTTTGAATATTTCCGACAAGGTTTCTTCTGGGAAGTCATAACAGAGCTTGTTCCTGTGCTTTGACAAGCTCATCTCAACTCAATTTGATTGTAGGAAGATCAGTGGAGGCTGCGGCAACTAGGTTCCTGTTTTGGGTCTGATACTGATTGATATGTGTTTGTTTTCAGGTTAAAGTACACATGACATTGGGTCGGGTTCGTAAAATATTAATTTTATTTTTATTATACATAAAATACTGATTTATATTAATTATATTAGCGGATATTGATATAGCGTAGTCAGATTCACTCAATGGGAATCTAGGATTAAATATTATCATTGATTTAGCAGTAATTTTTTACTTTTTTGTAAAAAAAAAGTAAAAGAAACTATATTTCGTATCACTCACACATTACCCGTCTTGATATTCGATGAAAATTGAAGATACTATAAAATTCACAAATTACAAGTTTTTTCATGAAATACTTTACAACTCTCTATTTCTCAGATAAAGTAATGTAAATAAACATTATTTTAGGCTAGAACAACAAATGATATCATTGTTTTAGTACATAATTTTTTTTTCCAAACAAACATTTCAATACTTCATAGTTAACAACTTACCATCAGCTATGCAGAAAAGTTTTTTAAAAGCTTGTGAGGATCTAATTTCTTCCAAAACCACTTACCATCAGTCAATTTTGGATAGTTCAGATGTTTGGCCTAATAGCATATTCAAAACCAAAATTACTTGTAAAGATCTGTAGTCAAAAATTAACTTTAATAAGGAAAACATAATATATTTACACTACACCATAAAAGGCCTACGGCAATGCCCAAAAAGTGTTGCTGTATGCCCAAAATATGTTGTTATAGGCTCAAAAAACCCCAAAGACAACATTTTGCTGATGTTGCTATTTTCGCCGTTGCCTTTGGGGTCAACGACAACATTCTTATTCTCTATGGCAACATCAGTTTTAATGTTGGCATAGACTTGTTATAGCAACATTATTATTAGTCTTTAACAACATAATATTATGTTGCCTTTGTATAACATTTTTTTTTAAAAATAGTGGGTCCCACACTTTTGGGACCCACTGTTGGGCTCACTTTTGGGACCCACTGTAGGGCCCACTTTTGGTCCCGCTGTGGGGCCCACTTCAATGCCAACACAAAATTTTGCCTATAGCAACATTTTTTCACAATAATTTTCCTTTTTGCCAACACTTTATAACATCAATGGCAACACTTTTCTATTTCCAACAAGAAATCATATATATAAAAATATGCATTTCCTAGATAACCAAATCAACACAACCAACTTCACAATCATAATAATCCATACCATATTCAATACAATCACAACAACCCAAATTTAGAGCAAAAGACATAAGAGCTGGTGCCATAAGTACATAAACTACAATCTTACTAAATACATAACACTAACATAACAACAAAAAAAGATGGTCTAAAACATAAACATATGCTATGACTAAATTAAGAGCTTGTGCCACTAGTCATTGGAGTACCATCTTCATTGTCACTTGAGATAGTGTAGCAGCAAGTCCACCGATCGTAAACGATGCAGCAATGCCTATTGCTATGCTTATTGCTCGATCTGTGAAACAAATTTATAAGAAAGCATGTTATAAACGCAAAAGTATTAAAAAATATATAATTACTCCCAATAGCTTGATTGAAAAACTGGTTCTCGTAAAATTAAAACATGAAAGATCCTAAACAGTTATGGCCAAGTCAATTTAGTACAGGACTACAGGTCACCACTCTTCAACAATTTACAAGAACCGACCTACCATAAATTCAACAACTTGTGAGATGACAATTTAAAGGACACAGTGTCTAATTTTTCAAGCAGAAAGTTCACAAAGAGGGAGCAAGTAGGCCTTTTCAAGAAGATATATTTAATTTGAAAAAGAACTTTTTGTATAGATGCCGTTGACACTTCTACACCTAATAATTATGTATATAGTCTATGTATAAACTACAACATTACAATAGTCACCAATTCATTGCTAAAGTTGATAGGTATTTTACGAATAATGTTTGCAAAAGAAGTAAAATATCTTTAGCTTTTTAACAAAATGATCAGGGAAAAAATCGGGTCAGCTGACACTGCAACTTTGGAACTTAGAAATTTCAGAAAAATGAAAAATATGTCTACGGAAGGACAATATGAACACGCAAGAAATACCTGCAGCTGAAATCAAGTTGGGTGTAGCTAAAGCATCTTACAGGATAGGTTTCTGCAACATATCCGTTCCAGGAAATACAATAACACTCATATTTTGCATTTCCTGCCTTGTTGATACATCTCGAGGCTTAAAGCCAAAAACTAACGTCCATGCTTGATAAAGTTCAGAAATAACAGGTATAACTAGTTTCTCAACATTCAGAGAGCAGAGAGCCTGGATATAGATTGACAAATAGTCACATCAAACAACAAACAGCATAGTTATTAATATTATTATAACTCTAACCAATTTGCCCGAAATTGTCCTGCTTTGCAGAGCGAAAGTACCCTAAGTACAATGTTAATATTCATATTTATAAAGCAATGCCACATGGTAGGGGACAGATGGAAATAAATATAAAAGCAGCTGCTGATTATATACAAATCCCAGTCTACATTCTGCACTATAATTAAACATCGCCACTATCACCAAGGTAAAGCTAATCACCTGATAACCTTCGAAGGTGTAATATTTGACTCCCATAAATGGTTTATAATAGCCCCTTTCCAAGTTGATCGAAATATTGAAAATTACTCAGATCTATGCTCTGTTTCCGATGAAAAACTAGGAGTTCCCACTAGAATTAATTGCTGTACGTGTTTAGGATACTACAAAAACAAACATGATTAACTTCGAAGTTAATTCAAACTCAAAATGCTACTAAACAAATTCAGTATTTAACACAAAAATGTAATAACCTTCAGAGCGTATTTAGCTGCTACATAGCCTCCAAATGAATGTCCAAGCAAAATGAAGCTGTTAAGCTTCACAGATTTGCGCCATTCCTCAAGAGAATCAATAAACCATGCCTCAGTTTCTGCATGTCAAATTATATCGAACTAGAATCAGAAACAAAGATTAGGGCTGTAACAAATTGAGGTAACTAATAATTACTCCTATATTGAATAATTAATATACTTGCACTACGTCTTATTTTTTTTATTTTGTTTTGTAATTAACTAAGACCAAGTCAAACAGTTTCTATAAACATGAATGTCAAAGGAGAACAAATACGCATGTGCAGTTGTATACTTTGACAAGACAGACTTCTTAAGCATAAAAGTATAAAAGCTACAGATTTCTTAGGTTTCTACTGCCTTGATGAAGAATCCTGCAATCAATTGATGTTAGTTCTAGTAATGTCAGAGTCCTTCAATAGCTTCAAACACCTTTTAAACACTTCTACAAACGAGCTAATCATCACTGACCTGATCAGCAGTAGATCCAGGTGTCTTAAAATTCAAGCTATGTTGCAACATCATAAGAATCTTCAACAGCCTTGCTTTCCACATGATTTGAAGATCCCTGTCTGGAATCTTGCTTGCGTGAAACACGGGACCTACTAGTTACTTGCAATACAGGATTTATAGTACGAGATTGTTGTTCTGTGACTGTATTAGGAGGTAAGTATGGTATAAAAGTTGAACAAGGGTCAGGAACCAGTACAGGGTTTTGATTTCCAAAGTAATGGTAAGGCTGTATAGATGTAGGAGTCGGAATCCATTGGCATTTCTTAACTTTCTTCTTTCTATAAAATCCGAAATAACCTACAAGTAACAACAACCCTACTACTGCTACTACAGCAATGCCAGCAATGCTTCCAGTGGAAAGCCCTGGTTCCGTAAAAATCAAACATAAACTCAAGCATCATAAATACTCCATAATATTATCTTATATCTCATATGAAGTCAATGAACAAAGTTAAATCAGCCAACATAAAGGTTAGACCTCCTTTGCTGCAAAAGATAAACAAACTAAACCAAATCAGATGCCATGAAAAAGCAACTTATAACTTATCGTACTCTCAAATCAGAAATATATATAAGCTACCTGGATTTGAGGGGTACAAAAGTTTCATTTTGATCTGTAAAAGAAAAAAGCAACTTTAGAAAGACATGTTCAAGCAAAACTAAGCGGGTGATAACTAAGTACCTAGCATTCAGTTGCACTTACGAAATATCCATATAACTATCAGTATACAAACATTAAAATGCTAGCTTTTACGGAAACATACAGCATAACTATATACTAATAACTACCAAATGAATCTTCACACATATCAATACTAATCTAAAACAGATACTTAATTCTATCAACATTAAAACAAAACAAAATTTAAATTCACGAAAAATAGAGAAATCACCTGTTCCAAGAAAATACACAATCCCTCTCCCCGCACTAAAATTAACACGAGGATTATACCTCCTCAACAAATCCGAACCATTCGTCCCCGAACTAAAATTCAAAGCAATAGTTAAGATTAAAATACACACATACAATTAAAACAAGTCCAAGTCCAGTTCCTTCTTTCCACCCTTGCTTTTTCAATAACTGCATAAAGAAACAACAATTCAGATAAAAATACACACATACATATATCAATCGATCAAAAAAAAAGAGTACCTGAAAACCAATATTAGAGGAAGCGATAGGTGCAGAACCCGAATACAAATCAAACCCTAACCCGGCTCTGTTATTTGACATCATCTTCGCCTCCCAACCCGATTGAAGATCCGAACCCGACTCCGTATCTACAATTCATCAAGGAAAAACAACAATTGGGTTTCAATATCAACCCTGAGACATCAAAAATACAAATCAAAATTAGTCCTAAATGTAACAAACATATGTATGTATAGATAATATGTATATATGTATAGATAATAGTCCTAAACTGAAAAGGTCGTAAATTAAAAAAGAATATTAATAGAAAGAAATTGAAGAGTGCATATAATATGTATGTATGGATAATAGAAGAAATCGAAAAGTGTGTCCTTGCTAGAGTCGGAGAAAAAGAGAGAAAGACGAGGAGAGAAAGAGAGAGTGAAAAATGAAAAGATGAAGTCGAGTGAAAAAGGAAAGAAGAGGCGGTCAGTCTGAAAATTTTAGATGAGGCGGTATTTTGGCCGCTTCAAACTTCTCCCAAATTTTTATCTTTTTTGTATTTTATAAGAAAAAAAATAATTTACTTTTTTATTTTTTATTTATTTCAAAAAATAATTTTATTTTTCATTAAATATTAATCTTTTATATAATCTGAAATAGTGTATTCAAATATTTTTAATGATATACGAAAATAATTTTTTTTAATGATATATTAAAATATATTTGGGAAAAAAATCATTTGCAGATTTTTGTTTAATAATATTTAATGAACAAAAAAATATAATTAAAAATATAATTATTCACATTCAAATGTTTTAACATTTTTAATAAAATAGTCACTTTTAGTGGAATATTCTTGATTTTTATAAAATTTCTTGATTATTTTTATCCAAATAAATTAATTTTCATGTGAAAAAAAGTAAACTTTTATTTTTTTAGTAGAAAATGTAAAATTTTGTTCATTACAAAATTATGGCAACACAATTTGATTAATAAATTTGATTAGTAAACTTTTATTCTTGATTTTTTAAAAATTTTGTTTAATAATATTTTATAAATGTAAAAATAAACTTACACATCTTAAAATGTTTTAACATTTTTATTGAAATATTCACTCTCTAATGGAATATTCTAGATTTTTATAAAAATAATTTTATTATTTTTATCCAAAAAAAGTAATTTTCATGTGAATAAAGGTTAAAATTTTTATTTGTAGCAGAAAATATAAAATTTTGTTCATTGAAAAATTACGGCAACACAATTTCAGACCAAGGCAACACACAAACACTTTTATTCTATGCCAACGTATTTTTGCTACCTAAGGCAACATGAAAATGATAATGTTGTATTAGCCAAAAACATGCATGGCAAAGGTAACATATCCAAAGGCAACATAGGCTCTAGATGTGATCATAGGCCTTTTATGGTGTAGTGTTACCTATTAAATTTTTTATACTTTTCCTACTACATCTGCCTGTAGGATGGAGAACCCATTAACTTTTTTGGCTGGTTCAAATCCGAATTTCTGCCTAAAGACACTCATCTTTCTTTACCACTGCAAATTTCAAACCTATTGTCCAGACAGACTTCGTCCTGATTGTTACTGACCACAAAACAGATCCCCACAAACATCTAAATGGCAAGAATACCACTTAAAGCTGAAACTTAGCTATCATAACTATAAGCAAAACTGCGGCATGATGAAATTGTAGAGAACACGTAATTGCCATGTAACAAGGTCCTCAAAAATTTATAAGCTACTTCCGAGCTAGCTAAATGCAAAGATGTCACTTGTATGACAATTGGACATTCATAAGATAAAATCAGAAAATTGATCAAAGTTGAAGTACAAAAATTAGCTTGTACATACAAGGAAGGACATGTTGATTGCAAATATAAACGATTAATAAGAATGAAACAACTTATTTGCACATCCATTAAAGCATTATAGAGTTTTTTAGATAATAGAACTCCATATTGGCATAGTAAGCATGATCCTACCACTCCAAACAACCATTTTGGTTCAAACTTGGATCTTTCTCAATGACACAAATCTTAACATACTGCATATAGACATAACGTACACAAATATACATAAAGAAAAAAGAGAATCTAAAGCATGATAGCAAACTTTATGCCCATATATAAATGACTAAATTACTTCCAAGTAAAAGAAAAAGAAAGGATAAACTAAATGAAAAGGCAATAAATAACTTTGCGATACAAAAGATCAGATATATCAATAGATAATACTGTGAAGACAACTTCAACTTACAGTGAAATCATTCAAGAAACATAACCAGAATCCACAAAATCCAAAAATTGTTTGGTTCGTCTTATCCTTTTGAGCACATCCACCAACAATCCCTGCCCTCATTAGCAATCCGATGTTGAAATATTTCAATGTTCACGGTCCACTTTTGACATAAAAAAATGAAGAGTTTAAGAGCTCTAGCAAGTTCCCATTGTGACTTCTGACTTGACATTTTGTTCAATTATTTCAATCAATATCAAGCAAAACTAGAGTTTCCACAAAAGGGCAAATGACATAACGTGATCTGGAGCCCTCCTTGTGATAGGAATAATGAGTCGATTCAACAAAATCATATGGTTCATGCGTATCAAGATCATACACAATGAAATTGTTTGAGTTTGCTAGTATTGGTTCACCACTATTTCTTAAACCCAAAACTTCAGCCGGAACATCTTCACTTAGACCAACACTCATCTTTTTCTGCCAAGAAAACCCACCAATCTTATCGTCCTTCAATACCCAAATGTCCAAATGAGGAGAATCATATTCGTCATCGTCTTCGTCAGCATCCTCCTGATCGACCTCAACAAAGTAAGCAATAGATTAACCAAATGGAAGAATAACAAGATCCTCAATCTGACGTCTGTGAATTACAATCCAGTCAGGCACCTTGATTTGTCGCACTAATTTGTCTTCGTATCAAAGTACATCACGAACTGAGTTGAATCGTTGGAATTATGCCCTACCCAAAATGCAGTACTATTAACAAATACCGATTGATTAGTACTCATAGAATCAACAAAAACCTTATCTTGGCATATTTTCTTCCAAGAATTAGTGTTTAGACTATAAACACCAATCACGACTGTGTGCGGGTATTGTTCATATTCTTCATCGTAAGGACCATCGTCAGGTGCACAGGTCACACTAGGTTTGACAATATGTACCACAACATAATCATCAACTTCCGGTAAAAACCCAAAAGCCAAAGCACTCCACTCAGTCTCCATAAACTCAGACGTAGAAAGAGGCGAGTCTGGGACAAGTCTTAAATTTTTGAACATCATTGGAAAATACCCTTGTCTATAAATGTTTTTACAAAAATACTTTATTTAAAAGGAATAATTTGTAAAAATACTATCTTATTTGCAAAAATATATCTAATTTGTAATGGTTGCGAAGCAGCAACTGAATGCAACTAAAAATTATAATTTTCATTTTCATTTTTTTACCAACTTCCAGTTTTATATAAGGGCTGCGCAACAGCAAAAAATGGAAATTGAACTTTTAGTTTTTAGTTGCATTCAGTTGCATAGGTTGCATATGCAACTGAATGCAACCAAAAATTGTAGTTTAAATTTTCATTTTTTACCAATTTTCAGTTCTATATAAGGGTTGTGCAGCAGCAAAAAATGGAAATTGAACTTTTAGTTTTTAGTTGCATTCAGTTGCATAGGTTGCATATACAATTAAATGCAACTAAAAATTGTAATTTGAATTTTCATTTTTTTACCAGCTTCAAGTTCTATATAAGGGCTGCACAACAGCAAAAAATGAAAATTGAACTTTCAGTTTTTAGTTACATTCAGTTGCATAGGTTGCATGTGTAAATGAATGCAACTAAAAATTGTAATTTGAATTTTCAAAGCTCTAGTAGTGGTTGAGAACAGATCGGAGGTGGTGGCTTGCGGCCCCAGTGGACGGAGAACGGAGGAGGGCGGAGATGGAAAAGGGCAGAGAAGGGCGGAGATGGGGGAGGGGGGAGGGCGGAGATCGGGCGGGCGGCGGGCGGGCGTGCGGGTGGGGTGAGTGAAGAAGAAGGAGAAGAATGGGGGTTGGAGAAGATGAGGTATATTTGCAATTAAGATAGTATAATATAGTATATTTGCAATTAATTTGAAAAGATAGTATTTTTGCAATAACTAATTAAAAATTTAGTATATTTGTTAAATTTCCTATCATTTATGCTTAAATACCCAAAAAATTATTTCAAGTTGCATCATTATTATAAAATTAGATTACATAATTAAGTAAATCGGCAATATATTTTATTCAAATTTCAAGAAGAATCGAAATTCAGTTGAAGGCCACACTTTTGGTTCAAACAGCCGTGTAACCGGCTACTTCAAATTTAAGATTCACACATATATTATGCATGACTGCATGTTCTACTATATCTATGTAAATTTGTTTGCTCAAATTATTAAATGAAATGATGTAAGTTTGTAATCAGCAGATACAAAGAAACATTACCGAGAATTCAATTGCACAAAATGATAAAAGAGACTGATAATTAAATAGACACTACAAACTTGTTGTAATTGGCGGTGTTTGGTTTAGCTAAACCAAATACGATAACATATCTCATAGTGAGGCGTTAAATGATCTAGTGACTTTGATCCGCCTTGCAAGTTTTCCAAATTTTCGAGCACCTGCAAACAATAATATTTCTTATAAAGTTCATGCATCGACATAACTGGTACAGAAATTATATGTACTAGGTTTATATTCGTGGGGTAACTTTATTAAAATTTTGTAATATAATTTTGATTATAATTTTTTTTTCTTTGTAAAATAAATTTTATAGCATTTTGAATTGTTTATTTTTACTTTAAATGATTGTATTGCATATGTGTTATATGATTTGTAGTATACATATAGTTTGTAGTATAAATTTATTTATTTTTTTGTAAATAATTTTTCTATAATTTATATTTTAAAGTTTAGGCTAACATATATTTTAGTATATCATAATTATTTTTATTTTTTTATTTTATTAGATCACAAATTATATGCTTAAAACATATGGGTACTATATTCGTGTAATAATCCATTCTTTTTTTATATTTTTGATTCTGTAATCTAATAATTATTTTAAAAAAATTAGATTTTTTGTTATAGTGTTTTATAGTTTTTAAAGACATTTTTAAAACTTGTTTGGAAATATGTGTGGTATAAAAGTTTTTATTTGTTTGAATATTGATTATATTTACATGTTAATTTTATATTTTTGACATGTGTGGTATTTATTATGTGTTTTTGTTTAGAGTAATCTTACGGGTTTTTTGTATTATATTTAGATACTAATATAAATTTATTTTGTGGGTGTTTGGATTGCTTTCTAATTTAAAATATGTTCATTTATTGATTTGTGTTCACTTTTTTTAATTTCAAATTTTTCTTTGCAAAGTAAGAATTTGTTTATATGTTGATTTATGCTCATATTTTTTAATTTAAATTTCAGCAACATATTAGTTGTCAAACCTAAAAATAGAATATTTAATGATTTTTATGAAAATAATTTTTTCAAAGCACTTTTATTTAGTAAACAATTGTTTTTGTAAATTATATTTTAAGGTTTAGCCTAACATATATTTTAATATTTTATATTTTTTGCAGTGTTTTCAATTTTATTAGAATATATATAATATATTTAGACACGTGGGAAATTATTGGTTTAACTTGTTGTGAACACAAATACATTTGTACTTTTTTTTAATGAAATTTTGTACTATCTTATTTTTATATTGTTTTAAATTTGTTTTAAATGCATTATATTAAGGTTTATTGTTGATTTTAATTTTCTAAAATTAGATATATTTTTTTTGAATTGGCATTTGTTTTGTGGAATATATTTTGCTGAATTTTGGTGTCATTTCCAGTTATGACATGTTTTTTTATTACCTTTTTATTATCTTGTTTTACCATATATTTTATTAAAGACTTTTTTTGGATTTGTAAATAATTGTAAATTCTTTTTTTTAAAAAGTTATTTTTTGAATTGAAATTCTGATGGCATACTTTATTTACTTGTTTATTATCTATAAAGAATGAATTTGTGACTTATTTTTAATTATGCTTTTTTGCTATTTTATTCTTGTTTGTTATTTTAGAAATATATTTGTGTCAAACCTTAAATTAGAATCTTTAATGATTTTTATAAAAATAATGTTTTTCTTAAAACATTTTATTTGGTAAACAATTTTTTTTGAAAATTTTATTTTAAGGTTTAGCCTAACATATGTTTTAATATTTCATAGCATAATTTTAGCTTTTAAATCAATATTCTGGCCCATAATATATCATAGCATAATTTTAGCTTTTAATTCGCCCAACTCTTTCTCTGACCAACTTTTTCTCTGACCCAATTCTAATTTCTAATAAAATTACCTTTTAATCCTTGACGACCAGACGACCACCTAAACCTCCTTACGCCAATTATATATAGGATATAATTTGGTAAATAATTTTTTTATGAAAATTTTATTTTAAGGTTTAGCCTAACAAATGTTTTAATATTTCATAGCATAATTTTAGCTTTTAAATCAATATTCTGGCCCATAATATTTCATAGCATAATTTTAGCTTTTAATTCAATATTCTGGCCCAACTCCCAATTCTAATTTCGAATAAAATTACATTTTAATCTCTGACGACCACCTAAACCTCCTTCCGCCAAGTATATATAGGATATAATATAATATAATTATACCATGATTGAGAGAAAAGAGGAGATACCGGTTAGGATGGGAGGATTAGGGTAGTCATCATCGTCGTCGTCATCACCACCACCACCACATTTTTTCAGCACAAGTAGCAACCAAAATCAACTACCTCTTCCGCGATAGTGCATGCCTTAACACAATCGTCCTTACAACTGATTCAATACGCATGACCACGATTATTAGTATCAGTATCGTTGTTATGCTTAATGCTTTTGATGCCATTATTTGATCTATAGTTTGCGATTCTTGATTGATTTTCTAGTTGATGGGCTTAGGTTTGTTCACAATGTATAGAGTTCATTTAAGTACACTTGGTGTGAGTGATATGAGTAGGACATTAATCAACTATGAGTAGTGCAATGAGGTTAATTAGGCGTTCTTTGCCTGCATTATGGTTCATAAAAAATGTGTGATAAATGAGCAAATATGTAGTAAATAGCAAGTGTGGATCTTCCATTTCCAAACATTATTTACTCATCTTACAGAAATGATCTAATCTTTTTTAACAGGATGTTGCAAAACCATTGACAATTTTAGTGGCCTCATTATCCCTCATAGTTATCGGCAACTCAACTTTGACAAGCAGCTTAGAGATAGATCTAAAGTGCCAATTGAAAAACTTGACAAAATGTTTCCTTGCCATGTCATAACGAATGTTTCCTAGCTTATCTGCTTCTGTTTATCAGCACACGCCAAGCGCCTTGATCGCTTTGGCATACACTTAAAGCTTCAGCTATCATTCTTATCTTATCTGAATCGTCCCTTTTCAGAGAAACCAGCTTCTTGATGGCTTAACACTAGTTCAACGAGAGGGTTTCAATACCAATGTCCAAGTTCTTCCTGCTTCCAGCACTTTATGAAATCGGTAATTGTAACAATTTACAAATATCAGAGCAATGTAGAAATGCAATAAGGATAAGTAAGCTCATATGCATTCGTCCTACTAAAAAAGTTGTATTCTGATTAAATAAAATTTCGAAATTTACTTATAAACGTAAAATATTTTTTTTTCTCACATGCAATGCTAAAAAACCAAGAATAATTTGCGCCCCCGTCTCGTTTATTCCCTAGAGTTATCAACAGCTCAACTTTAACAAGCAGTGTAGAGATCTTCAACGTCATTGGAAAAGATTGATATGATGTTTCCTTGTCATGTCTTACTGAATGTTCTCACCCTGCTTCAGTTTTCTTCAGTACAGCAGATCCTTGATCTCTTTGGCATACAGTGGCATAAAGCTTCAGCGATCAATCTGGTTCGATGTGCCCCTACCAAGACAGATCAGCTTTGTCATTGTTTAAAATTAGTTCAATGAGAGCATTTGAATACCAATGTCCAAGTTCTTCCTACTTCAAGCGGAATTTGGCAAATAAGCGGTTCTGACAATTTAAGTCTTGTTACAAGACTTAAATTTAACTGGATACACATCGGAGCAGCGGACAGATGGGTGGTTAACAAATCTTGTGACAAGACCCTGGAACTACGGAAGATGTTAAGCTGTTCCGATGTCACTGATGCATCGAGAAAAAACTGTTCCAAAATTGTAAAGTATCAAGGAAAAGCAGAACTTTAAAGAAATTGAAACTACTAACTGCTTGCAAGTAAGATAAAGGCATTAAGAAAGTTGCAACGTGAATGTAGATACACCAATTATCAGAAATTCAAGTGCAGCTAGCACTGGAATGATTTATTACCTATTCATCATTAGCATTTATTATAATTGTCAACATCAAAGATGCTGAAATGTGAGTAGGGAGGGAAATCAATACTTTTCACCTAATGTTACAGATTACAGTGAGAATGGTAAGTAACATAGTACACCAACATGTAGTTGAATGAAACTCTATGTTGAAATCCAGATGTCAAGTCCATATCACATACTATCTATCAGTCCATATCACATACTATCTATCAGAGGCACATATGCAACAAGCTGTTTGCAATACCTGTGTTTTCAAAATGGTATCACAGCACCAATTAGATTGCTAACAATCTGCTCATTTTCTTGTCCAACAGTAGTGTTATCCAAAGATATTCTGGTACAAACGCACAATTCAATTTTCTATCTGTTAATTATCTTTGGTTTGTTAAATATTTCATATACATTTTTCTACCAAGTATAGAAGGAATATCTTAAGAAAACTTGATATATTGTTAGTGTTTAACAGTAGTAGAAAAGGCTCAGAGGAAAAGCCCAGCAACTGGCAATTAGGACCTTTGTAAATAAGATTTGCAAGGCCTCTCTCACTCTCAAAATACTCCACTCTTTCACATGGAGAGTAAGACATGCGAATTTCACCTGATAGGAGAGTCTTGCTCTGATATGATAAGCAGGTGTCGTGTATCTCATCCCAATGCATTACAATTATTAAGTCTTTCAGAATCCTAATTTGTAGTTTCAAAACCACAGAAACATAATGATGGAGACACCTGATGTCCTTCTGCTACTCCATGATTGTAAATGAAATCAAGTTATCAAGAACGTGGAACAAGTTTCTTTTGAGCATTGTCCAGTCTAGTATTTGACAAAATCAAACGTACCTAGACGGTTAAAATTAACGTGCTTCTAATCATCAAGATTTCTATACGAAATTCATATTATCTGACTTCGTAGCATTCTACCTTATGATGGGCTTAAGAGTTCACCCTAGGTCACAACGCATTTGCCAACTAGAGGACTTATACTTCATGACGGGATTGACAGCCAAATTCTTAAAAAGTATCCGAATGAGTAATGCTAGGTACCCCGAATTGGTACAAAAAATTGCTCCTGTGACATAATGAAAAATTTTTATTGAATTAGTTGGTGTGAATACAGGGGTCCACATTATTATAATCAATTAAATTCATACACTTGGCATTCTGGAAAGTTTTTGGGAAGCATTTTCCATCCCGAATTGAACATAAGAATGAGAAAAATGCCACTAAATACCGTATTCAGGCGACTTACTCAAGTGCATTGTATAATATGAAATCGTTGGAATTATATGGCCATCATTCTAAATATGTCTTTTATATATAAACTTGGAAACTAACTATATATTTGAGTTTCAATCTAAGCGTTGCTTCATATGAATCACGGGAGTCAAATTTATCTTTATGTTTTCTTTTTGAACTCTTTGTTATGTACCCTTCTTTAACCATATGGATATTAAGGAATTAATAATAACTCATGCCAATTAGCTATAGAAAAAATATATAATAAATTATGCCACTTGATTGCCAAATTTTAATGTAGTTTAAGGCTTTAAGCCCAAGTTCTATTGATTTGTTACGGTTATATAAATACACTACCACTTTTATATTAACAAATTCCGCAGTAGTGCTGGTTTATTAGTCTCCTCGTTACTAATTGGTGACCCGTGATTAACCCGGGTTCGACTCCCGGCTGCAGTAATATATTATTTTATTTTATTTATTACCAGTTCATTCTAGGTCACAATGCACTTGCCAACTAGAGAACTATAACTTTAGGATGTGCTTAATAGTTTGACCTAGGTCACAATGCATTTGCAACTAGAGAATCTATTGCATCTATTCAAGACCAAGACAAATTATATTTACCACTAAGCTTTCATCTTAAAAGGATATCAGAAACCAAAACAACCTCAAGCCATATTACCTGTAATGAGCAGCAAGCCTGACAAGTTCGCGTAAGTGAGTAGAATAAATGTTGGTCTTTTTTTAAATTGACCCATACAGAAGCACAGATATGGGTTGGTGTATCTGGCAGAAGTCCGCTGAGAATTAGCATGCGGGATACAGCCACCTAAGATCATTGCAACATGTAGGGAACATAATGTGTTAGCACTCTGATTCCTATATATGATCTTACACACTGCTCAAACTATAAAGTGCACAAACGGTGCTAGGACTGCTGGCAACATATCAACATGAACAACCATATCCAATAAAGAATTTCGAAAAGGACAAATGGCCATCCGGTCCATGTCAGCAACCCCATCTGCCATCACCATACACTTGACCTGAAAAACTTAAATATGGCATTAACATCTAAAGTCTTCAATCTAGATTCAACAATTCACTCCTTTAGCACCACTATCTCTACCAGCAACAATTACTTCAAGTCAACATATAAACATAACGTCATAATGACCATATCCGATAAAGAAATTCGAAAAGGAAAAATGGCCATCCAGCCCACGTCAGCAACCCCATCTCCTACCATTATCATATACTTGACCAGAAAAACTCAGATCTGGCTTTACCATCTAGAATCTTCAAACTAGAATCAGCAATCCACTCTTTTAGCACCACTTGCTTTACCAGCAACAATTACTTCACTAAATGAACTAATATCTATATTATTACCCAACACCTTCTCTCCGCTACTTTAGTTTCAGTTTCGACAACCTTTAACATCAACGCGGATCATGTTATCCTCAATTTTTTAAACATTATCAATTATTAGTGGCTTCCTCACAAGAACCAGTACTTTAAACTCATTCAACAATCCCTTGAGAACCAACTTACCACCCAAATCAACCTCGTCACACTAGCCCCATCCAAATCTTGCATAAACAGATTAATTAAAGTATTCAATAACTCCAAAATCGACTAAATCATGATCACTCTGTTTATTATACAAATCCCCTGATTCTTTTCTCAGCAGTGAAACCATACCACGAAGTGTTAAACAAAAGTGCATTCGCAATCTCATTCACCTCACTAAAATTACTCCTAGTATATTCATCCACCACAATATCATCCAAACTAAACACACTTTCTTGAATCCTCCAATCAAAATTAATACAATCCTCCCATTGAGCAATCAAACTCGTGCCACATGCACGGTGAATCACATTACTAACATGATCAAAGTAGTAATAAAGCACTAAAACCCCATGACAATAAATGTGTAATTATGTATGGAGTATTAAATTATAGACACTTCCCTAAAATAGTGGTTAACATTTTTTTCCACTCATCATCCCGTATCCTAAGTAATATATGACAATACTATCTACATTGTTCAATTAGAACTCGTTCGAACCATAACATTATTTGCAGAAGTATAGGTTACGGTAAATATTGATACACTGCGACATTTTGTATCCCAGCGTATGGAATTATTTTAGTCAATTTATCGGTACCTGTAATGGTGTGGTGTTATTATAGAATGGTATTAATGAAATTAATCCTGCAATACTTAGGTGTCTTCATTTAATTGTTCCTTCTGTCAGGATAGACAATAGAGATCCTGACACCTTCGGAGGGTATTCTTAGGGTTGTAATGGAAATTAATAGTTATAGTGACAATTATAAATACAATTTAGGGTTCAGGTATGATATTGTTAATGATGATTATAAAGAAAACCAGAATCAGTGATTCCCTCCCCACACAAATCCAATAAAAACACAATTAACATTAGTAGCATAACATCCGTTATCATGAAAGAACATGAAAAATCGCCAACCCTGCTCCACGGATTTGGGCTAGATCTGTTAATTTCCTTATTCTGTTTGTAACAGTGAATGTCAGGCGACTTATGTTAATGGTGCGGTGTATTGGGTTTGTGTTGAGTAAACTGTTGATTTTCTTATAATCATCACTATGCTATTCTTAAAACACCCCCCCCCCTTCCCAAATTATTCATATAATTCCCATTAAACAAATGAAGAATTAAATCGATTCACCTACGAATTACGGAATTTCATATGGTAATTTCATCAATTCCATTATACAATTACACCACACCATTACAGGACCGACAAATCGACTAAACTAACTTCATACGCTAGGACATTTCAGTAAAAATGACAGAGTGTATTAATAAGGACAGAATGTATACGTACACTTATGCAAAGTATGTTGCGAACAGAAATATTTCTAATTGAACGACGAAGATACAGACTGGCAACAAAACGAATGGCGATTTCTGATTGTCGATTATTTTTAGGGTTCGGAATGAAGACGGGGAAGATGTTTATTGTTGAGTAAAAATCTGCTCAAAAGAAAGTGTATAATATTAATCAAATGTGGTGAAATACATTTAATACTCATTTAATACTCCATACATATAAAAAAAGTCACATCACTGACGTCCGCAAGAATTGAATGTATCTCTAGTTAAATAAAAACACAATATAGTTTTTTTTTTTTGAATAAGTAGGCTTATATGCCTTACAATGAGTATCTGTTCTCATAAAACACAATATGGTTTATGATGCAAATTCAAAGAAGAAGAAGGTTCCAGAACATTAACAAGTTCAGTGAATGTCCAGATTCATTTCATATTCAAGTTAATTAATTGTATGGAGTCTAGAAGTCACTTTGAAGTTTAAAGGTCTCTAGAATTAATACTATCTAGCTTTTGTAATCAGATTTGTTTGAGGGGGAGTGGAATGAATTAAGTTATATTACTTTCTTGGGTGTGAGACCTAAGCAATCTAGGTGTGAGGCCTAGCTTTTACTCCCTTTATACTCTAGGTGTGAGGCCTGGAAACTAGGTGCAAGGTCTAGTCTTTATTTCTGTCACTAATGCTCTATATATTCTCTTAATCTATAACAAAAATAAGCATTGAATATAAAGATCCTGCATCAGTTTTATTTGTTTAAGATTGTAAATACGAAAATAATATCATGTATAATCACATGTGGAAGCATCGAAAAATTAAATCTGCATATAATTCAGATGAGGAAATAGTTATCCTTTCATTTTCTCTTCATATATTTCTTTGAAGTAGTATTAGTTGCTAATAACATAACAACAAAGGCCATAACATGAAGGCCAGCATCAAGGTAGTGAAAGAAACCAGTTATGACTCGTGAGAATAGCAGTAGGTTTACACCCTTTAAACAGATGAAAATACTGGAACCTCATACCTCCCAACAAGTTACACCCTGCGTCAAGTATAGGAAACTTATTACTACGATAGTATATACATTCCCTACTACTTTCACCCTGCCTAGAGCCACTCCCAAACTTACTGCAATGGCAGTGCATACCACTGGCTGATAAAAGAAAAATATTTAAAACCACACTACTCCAGAGTTGGTGAAATCATTCACACTACTCCAGAGTTGGTGAAATCATTCACAAAAACTGAACAGAGTTCTTAGCACAATAACTATTAAGGAATTGGTTGGATCATGAGATTTCAACCCGATAAATGGGAATGAGGATAAGATTCTAATACATTTGTAATCTCATTCCTGTTAAGCGGGATGAAATGCCAAAATCCTCAAACGACCTTTAAAATTAGTCCCAGAATACCATATGGGACTCCAGTTTCGGTCAAGTGACCTTACCTTGTTCACAATTTTCCTTTACTCTCTAGTGCAAGCAAGCTAGCTATTAATTCCTAACACGTTCACCGAGTTGCAAATTATTCACTCCTAAAATGTTCACCGAGTTGAATGAAGTAATCATAACATACACATTTATATCAACTTCTAGAGTCTAATATAAAGATAGATTCCAACAAAAGAACTTTTCTCCTAAGCTCAATATTATACATTCAGTACATAGAAGATGCATACAACATTATATATATATATATATATATATATATATATATATATGTCAAAATGTCAGCATAAGTTTGGCACCGTATCTGACTATTGCAACTCTAGTATAGACTTATGAACTCTAGTATAGACTTTGGTGCATTACTTATTCTATATATATAGGATCTGAAAGGCATATGACTCGGCCTATTTGTAGTTAGAGGATCCTAATCAACTTAAACCAAATTGTAATAAGTAAATATACATATGAACTGTCACAGGAATCTCAAGAAGTATTATCTGTCAGAAGAAAGAAGAAAAGTCAATCAATAGTTTTGATGTTATACACTGGAAGACGATTCAGTTATCTGATCAAGCCCCAGTATAGCATTGAAGTGAATGGATTCATTTAAACAGTGACAGAGATTTTTCGAGTGATAGTTTGAAGATCAGTTACAGTACAAGAGAATTGAGAGAAGAAACAAACCAAAATCTAAAGTCAAAAGTGAAGAAGCATCGTTGAAGTTACTCGTTCATGAACCAGACAGTACATCGAACGTCAACACAAATCAGTGGTAATTCTTTACTACCTTTAGTGGTTTGTAAGAATTAAATTAATTATTTATTGATTTAATTAAATTCATTTATAATTGATATAAATCATTTAGTTGATTTAATTAAATGAATTAATTCTGGAAGAATTAATTTATTTATTAAATTAATTGTTGTATCAATTAAATATGAATTAGTTAATCATTAATTAATTAAATGGATCAATATGACTTAAAGAAAGAAAAATAGATTATGTCTTGGAGAAGAAAATTCGGTATGACTTAATTTTAAGTCTTACCGACAGGAGCTTTTCAGGATTAAGTCTTACCGACCTGGATTAAGTCTTACCGACCTCTGCCAGCTGTTGTAAGTCTTACCGAATTTCTGTTAAGTCATACCGACATATTTTATGTCTTAATGGAGGTTTGTGTAAGTCTTAATGAAGGAAAATCAAGTCTTGATAGCAGTTTAAGTCATACTGGAGCAGTTAAATATCCTACAGAAAGCCAGTAAGACCTGTTACTAATATAAAAGAACAGAACACAGCAGATTATGTCATAACGGAGAAAACACAGCAGAAACATTATATCCAGAACAGAATTCTCTCTCTCAAGAACACCAAGAACACCAAAGCTTAAACAATTCCCAGAAATTCAAGTTCTTCATCTTTGTTATATTCTATCCGCTAGAACTTGTTTATTTGTGATTCTTGTACTACTAGCGAATTAAGTTTCCTAGTTCTTATCTTGATTATTATTAACTAAATTAGAAAAGTTCATGTCGAATTTTCTAATTAGTTATTAACATCTTGATAAGTTGTTATACTGATTTTGTAACACCACATCAAGTTAATATACAATTATATTCAACTTGAAAAATTGTGTTAAATAATTCCGCACATAAATTTGTCTTTATCAAATTTAATTTAAAGGATAATTTTCGATAAAAAGGTAAAGATTGTATTCAACCCTCCCTTCTACAATCTTATCGGACCTAACAGGATCTTTCCACATGTAATAAACATATCTGAATATACAAATTCTCCTCTATCTTTATTCTCCTAACTTCTGACATGGTATCAAAGCAGGTTACATAATCTGAGCCTTTCAGTTTCAAGAAAAAAAACAAACAAAGCTGCAAGAATACTGCACTGCTGTTTTTTTCTGAACAATCAGAAAATAAAAATCTCTCAAAACCAAAATACAAACATACCATGAAATAGAGCACTGGAAGACAAGCTATCAGGAAATTTTCCGATCAGCAAAGGACATATTACGCACCTCCACGTGACGCCACACGCGCGGCAGCGCCGTCCCACGCGCACCACGCGCCGGTGCGTGGGTAGTGTCCTGCCCTTTTTTCGGCGAAACCCCAGGAGGACTTCTTGCTCGCCTCCTCATTCCGAATCCAACCGTGGTACTGCCTTTCAGATCTAGTCTCATATTTCAGATAAAATTCCTGCTATATATAAATATACTACGGTGTATGTATAATCTCTGCTACATATATCTCTGTCTGTTTGAAAGTTTATCTGGATTTGTACGTATACGGGCTTGTGTTATTTTGTTTGGGATGTGAATCCTACATGTTTCAGTATAAGTCAGATAGTGTGAAATTGAGAGTTTTGTTTTTTTTTGGAGAATATATACCAAAAGATTTCTAAAAACAGTCGGCTAAGGCTCACTGTTGTTTGAAAGTTGGTCAACATCAAGGTGTCAAGATCACATCATATCGTTGCATTGTTTAGTTCAAGTTAAGACTTGACTATAATTGTTGAATAATTATCTTTCGGGTATTTTATTCCGGATTTATTTAGCATGATGAAAGAGGATTTTTCTGGAACTCACTCCGGCCTAACTGTTTCGGACCTCAAGTTTTTTCGACAGTTGGTTTCTGATATAAAGTTGAAGACTACAACCTCATTTGTACCGACAAATACTTTTCATTCGAGTATTTCTTGTCATTCTGTCTCTCAAAGTTCACCTAATTCATGGATCATTGACTCGGGAGCGTCAGAACATATGACTGGAAATTCCAGTTTACCGTAGTCATATCACTACATTAATAAAACAGAGAGTGTTCGTGTTGCCAATGGAACTCATGTGCCCGTTCACGGATGGGGCACTTCCAACCGTCTCCCTTCACTACCTCTATCATTTGTCTTACATGTTCCGTCCTTATCAGTGAATTTATTATCGGTTCATCAAATTACTGAAAATCTTAATTGTTCAGTAACTCTTTTCCCTTCTCACTGTGTGTTTCAGGATCTGGCGACAGGCAAGGTCCTTGGCAGTGGTAAAGTGGTAGATGGACTATATATTATGGAAGGGAATTCTGTTTCGCCATCGGCAAGTTATCATGTTTCATCTAAATCTAATCCCAGTTTAGAGTCCTTGTATCAATGGCATAGACGCTTAGGTCATCCTTCATTTGGTGTTCTGTCGCATCTCTTTCCGAATTTAGCATCAAAATGTAAAAATGATGAATTTTTTTGTGAACCATGTGAATTAGCAAAACATAAAAGGTCACCTTATCCATATAGAAATAAGAGAAGTCCTACTCTATTTTCTACTATTCATACTGATGTTTCGGGTCCATTTAGTCATCCTACACATGATGGGTATAGGTGGTTTGTTGTCTTTGTTGATTGTCATTCTCGACTTACTTTTGTATACCTTCTTAAACACAAAAGTGAAGTGTTCAGATGTTTTAAATCCTTTCACCACATGATTCAAACACAATTCAATGCCTCTATTAAAATTCTGCGAAGTGATAATGGTACCGAGTATGCCGGAATGTTTACATCTTATTTGGACACATGGGTTATTATTCATCAAACTACATGTGTTAAAACCTCTCAGCAAAATGGAATTACTAAAAGGAAAATTGGTCACTTACAACCGGTAGCACGGTCCCTCATATTAACTATGCATGTCCATAAATATCTTTGGGGTGAGGCAATCATGACTGCTGCATATTTGATCAACCGTCTCCCTTCAAGTGTACTACAATTCTGAACACCGTTGTCCTTTATTCCTGCACCTTCGTCTCATCCATTGCCTCTTCGGTTATTTGGGAGTGTATGCTTTGTTCATAATCATTCTCCCTCTCGGGATAAACTTGATTCTCGTGCTCTCCGCTGTGTTTTCATTGGTTATACACCAACTCAAAGGGGGTATAAGTGCTATCATCCTCCCTCACATCGCACATATGTCAGTCACGATGTTACTTTCTGGGAGTCAATTTCTTACTTCTCTTCCGGATCCTCCTCCTTGCTTTAGGGGGAGATTAACCGACACAGTCTTGATAGTAAAGCGAAAGAGGAGTCTCACAGTCTTGATAGTAAAGCGACAGAGGAGTCTCAATTCCTTCCATTCATCAATGTGCCAAACACTAGCCCAAACACATCATCCATCCCTCCACTTATGAGTAGAGAGTTGGATGATCTAAATAGATTAAAGGGGCCAGATTTGATCACATATTATAGACGGAAAAATAATGATATAACCACTTTACCACCTCCAGAGACTTCTGACCTCGAGGCAGATCCTACAGCTCCTACAATTGAGCCTGATAACGGTAACAGTCTTGATCATACTCTTAATCTTCCTATAATGCATTATCTCCTTCTTCACTTGCTTTTGTGTCATCCTTGTTTAGTGTTTCTGTCCCTCATACTTGGCAGGAAGCTTTATGTGATCCTAAATGAAAAGATGCTATGATTGAGGAAATGAATGCATTAAAACATAATCCTTGGGAGTTGACTCATCTTCCTGTTGAAAGGAAGGTAGTAGGATGCAAATGGGTGTTCACTGTGAAACAAAAACCTAATGGGCTGGTTGATAGGTACAAAGCAAGACTTGTGGCAAAAGGGTATACTCAATCTTACGGGATTGATTATCAGGAAACTTTTGCTCTAGTAGCAAAGATGGCGTCTATTCGAATCTTAATATCATGTGCAGCAAATCTTGGTTGGGAACTTCAACAGTTGGATGTGAAAAATGCATTCTTACACGGAGACCTGAAAGAAGAAATCTACATGGATATTCCACCTGGTTTTTCTACAGATGTGACCATTGGGAAGGTATGCAAGTTAAAGAAGACTGTTTATGGATTGAAACAGACTCCAAGGGATTGGTTTGGCAAATTTCAGAGAACAGTAGTTAAATTCGGCTACAAACAGAGCAACTCGGATAACACCATGTTCGTGAAAAGACGAGGTGTAAAGATCATAGTGTTGATTGTTTATGTCGATGATATTGTGATCACCGACAACGACACATGTGAGATTACAAATGTTAAACAGAGACTTGCCTCTGAATTTGAGATGAAAGACTTGGGAAAACTACGGTATTTCCTTGGCATTGAAGTCTCCAGAAGTCCGGGTGGTATCTTCCTTTCACAACGGAAGTATACACTTGATCTTTTAAATGAAACATGGATGTTGGGATGCAGACCTGCAGATTCTCCTATAGAAGCAAATCATAAGCTTTGTGAGAGTCGCACACACAAGGCCAAATATATCATATGCAGTGGGAGTTGTGAGCAGGAACATGCATGATCCACGCCAACATCATTTGGATGCAGTTTATATGATATTAAGGTATCTTAAAGCTGCTCCCGGAAAAGGAGTGATGTTTACTAAAAACAATCATCTTGGGGTTGAGAGCTATACAGATGCAGATTGGGCTGGATGTCTAGA